>LR990346.1:29324125-32315792 GCA_905147345.3 Mythimna impura | reverse complement strand
CGTTGTTAAAAATACAAAAAAGTGGTATTATTCCATCCTATCGCGTCGTGCAAAGTGTCAAAAGTTGCGTTTTTGTGCAGTGCATTAAATAGTTCAAACAGTTTTATACGGAAAACTCGCACTTATGAGAAAACTCGGAAAAACTGATGACCATTACAGTTCAAAAGTTTCCGGAGCTACATAACTCTGGAGCTTCATCCGACATCTCAAATTTTATGACGCAGCTTTTTGGAGTACATTTAGCCGCATCTTCTAACATCACTTTTGCGAAAATCCACCCACGCGTTGCGGAGAAAATTGAGAAAAACGAGTAAACTTAACCTCAATTTGGACCACGAGGTTTATGATCCAGACATTGCAGGGACTTCATTTTTTGGCAGTGGATTTAACTTAATGAAATAAGGAATATACCGTTTAAACCAGATTTTTATCTCAACTGGGAACGAAGAAATTCAAATTAGGAAGCTGAAACTTTGACCCCCTGTCCTGAAATTTCTTCAGGCAGGACCCTACTTTTTTATTGCTGATCCTGCTGCGCGCTCATTGGGAAAAGAAGCCTGGACTTAGTTAAGATTTTTATATATTTTTATCTTAGAGATATTAAAGATTTTCTAAATTTTTCAATTTTTCAAAATTTTGATGTGACTAGATTTCCAAATTTTTTAATTTAATGTAATTTTATAAAGCCTCATAATTAATACAAATTTTGCAATTTTTTCTATATTTTTATCTGTTACTGTTACAGAGTTATTAAATTTTTCCTATTTTATTGACATAATTATTAAACTAATAGAAATAAAATCAATTTGACACCAGGATCATCTCTAGACAACATATTTCAATAAGTTTTAACCCAAATTTGCTCCCAATAGCTCCAGGAACAAAGAAAATAGCTTCCAGCGGCCATTTTGGTTTTTCCGGTTGCCGCACAAAACTCCTATTATCTCCGGAGCTATTGGTCGTAAAAACTCCGGGTTTTCACAGGTCCCTGTAGAATTAAGGCGGGAATATTTTTTACATGTTTTCAGGCGTTTTAGGAGCCTGAAGATTTTCAGGCCTGAAACTACTTTGGACGGATAGACTAAGTCGAGCCAAGCATCATATTCGAAATCGCAGTTCTCTGTGGCAAACGGTTGCGGAGTTATAGCTAATTTAAGTCGGCATTTGACAGCAGAGCGGCCATCTTGGAAAAGTTTGGCCCGCTATAGCTCTGGATCTGGAGGTCGTAGAGAGTAGCTGATTTCACAGTGGTGTTTGGGGAGACAAACCCTACCCGATCCACTTACTTGCGGGCGTTTTAGCGCTGAAAATTTTCAGGCGCCTGAAAACTGCTTTGCGGGTCGGAGCGGGACGAGCCAAGACGAACGAGCCCAAATTCGACTATTTTGCGGTCAGTGGGAGGCAAGTTGTAGCAGTTTGCAAGTTGGCTTTGACAGTTCTTAAGCTGTCAAACCATTTTTCGAACTCGTGTAGCTGCTTAACCGGGGGTCGTAGAGAACTCGGGTTTTCATTGGAGACGTTGTCTGGCCCCTCCCTACCCGAAAAAATACTTTTCAGGGGTTTTCAGGAGCCAGAGATTTTCAGGCCTGAAACCAATTTCACTCGATAGGTCTCGACAGGCCCATCCAGAGGAGCCTAAACACGGTGGGTTTCGGACATACGGTTCCGGAGAAAACCACCGACAACCGGATTCTGGGCGCCATCTTGCTCTGGCAACCAGATATTTGGACCGGGTTTTCTCGGGAACCCTTTGGGCTAGGGCAGCCGTGTTTGGGTTCATCGGAAAGGGCTTGGAGAGACCTGTTTAGCTGTGGGTAGAGATCGACTCTACATAGAGTTTCACAAAATTTTTAATTCTGAATTTTTTTTGATTTTACGAATTAGGTTCGTGAAAGCCCCCTGACGCCAGATTAAGATCTGGAACTTAAATCTAGACCAAGATTGATGACATCAACCCAGCTCTACTTAGAGCTTTGCAAATTCTCATGTTAGAGCGGCAGTCCTAGACACCTAGAAGCAAGACTTCACTTGACCGGTTCTATTGAACTTAAAGGCTGACCGTATTAACCTAGAGGATACAACTAAATATTTACGGGAGATCCAAGCGATCTTAAGCGCACTTTTACTTCTTTTTATATACACTTTTACTTTTTACACTTTTATACTTATTTTACACCTTTTGTATTACTGACGCATATCTCCAACATGCTTGGAATAAGGACCCCATTAAAAAAGGTTGACAGTGAGAAATCACCACCAAAACCCAGAGCATCACCTCCGACGAGTGTTCGACGCAGCATCGGAGAATGGGAATCTGTAAAGCCCACTAGCACAAATCCTACTCTCCCCCCATCCATCAAGACAATACAGGCTGGCCCTCCAAAAGTAATACGGAAATCCTTAGAGTTGCAGGAGAATAAAACCCTCTCCACGCACTCGAAAATGACAGAAGACCATACACCGCCAAAGTTACAGTACGCGGATCGGTCGACAGAAGCTAGGGCCTGCTTAAACAAAGCAAAACTCCACTTAAGTAGTTCAAGGAACACTAAGACGGAAATAAAAAACGGCATTACTGAAGCTCTAGACCGGCTTTATCAGCTAGTAAAAGAAGCTGAAAAGGAAGCCAAAACAAAATGCTTAGGTGGGGAGAAGGAAAAGGTTTTACCATTTCCCGAAACTGCCACCACTAGCGACGCTACTTTTTCGATCTACGCCGAGCAAAGTTTGCTGGTAGCAAGAATCGCAGAACATTCGAAGTTGTTACAGGAAAACAGCAAAAAGATGGAGGAACTGAAAGCCACGATGGAAGAGAGAATGACGACAACGTACGCGAGTGTAACTGCGACTCACAGCGGAAAGGCGAATCCAATACGAAGTACGCTGCACTCAATTGTAGTTACCTCAAAAGACGACACAGAAACAGGGCATGAGGTTCTGGATAAAATACGAAAGGCGGTAGATGCAAAGGAGGGATGGGTCAAAGTTGAAAAAGTAAGAAAGGCAAAAGACAGAAAAATTATAATGGGTTTTCAGACTAGGGAAGAAAGGAACAAAATTAAAAATAAATTGGAAGGAGAAAGACAAGACCTCAATGTCGAGGAAATGAGAAACAAGGACCCATTACTGATCCTCAAGAGCGTTCTCTCTGTTAATTCAGATGAGGACGTTCTCAAAGCAGTGAGGAATCAGAACAGGGATGTATTTCATGACCTCGACAAAGAGGAGGACAGGTTGGAAGTTAAGTTCAGAAGAAGAACTAGAAATCCGCATACTAATCACATTGTGATCAGCGCCTCACCGACCATCTGGAGAAGGGCCACAGCGGTCGGATGCTTACACGTGGACCTTCAGCGCGTTAAGGTAGAAGACCAAACCCCATTGGTCCAGTGCACGCGCTGTTTGGGCTACGGGCACGGCAAACGGTTCTGTAAGGAGCCAGCCGACTTGTGTAGTCATTGTGGTGGCCCACACTTGAAGTCTGAATGTGCTGACTGGCTTGCGGGTGTTCCACCCAAATGCCAGAACTGCACAAGGGCTAAGATTGATGACGCTGACCACAATGCCTTTAGTACCAATTGCCCAACACGCCGTAAGTGGGACGAAATCGCTAGGTCGACGGTGGCGTACTGCTAGGGGCATCCAAGGCAAACCAAACCTCTACAAAATAATACAGGCCAACCTCCAGAGGAAGAAACTAGCAACAAACGAGCTCCTTTTGGAAGCTGTTAAGCGTGGAGTTGCCGTCGCTCTCCTCCAGGAACCATACGTGGGAGGGGCTAAGATCATGAGGAACCACAGGGGAGTTCGGATTTTCCAGAACACTGAAACAGGAAGTGGGACTGTTAAGGCCGCAATAGCGGTCTTCGATCAAGACCTTACAGTCGTACTGTACCCGAAACTCACCACGAACAACATCACCGTGGTGGGAATCAAGACTAGTGCCTGGAGGATCACGCTGGTATCCTTCTATTTCGAGCCAGACCAGCCAGTAGGACCATATCTTGAGCACCTCAAACGAGTCGAAGAAGAAGTAGGCTCTAGAATGTGGGTTGCTGGAGGAGATGCGAACGCAAAAAGTACCTGGTGGGGAAGCCTGTTAATTGATGGCAGGGGCGAGGAAGTGTCCGGAGTTCTCGATGAGCTGGGTTTAAACATACTCAACAGAGGGGAAATTCCGACATTCGATACGATCAGAGGGGGAAAACGATACTGCAGCCATGTTGATATCACAGCATGCTCGACGGACATTCTGGACCTGGTGGATGACTGGAGGGTAGATGAAGGCCTCACAGGCTCGGATCACAACGGCATTGTATTTAATATTAAACTCCGAAGGTCGAAAGGCATTAAAATAAATAGAACCACTAGAATTTTTAACACCAAAAAAGCAAATTGGCCTGAGTTTCGTGAGAAACTCAGACAATTAATGCAAGACAACAAAATTAACCAATTAGAAATAGAAAAATTAGAAACAGTTGACCAAATTAATTTAACTATTAATAAATACACAGAAATAATAAGAGAAGCATGTACCTCGTCAATGCCCATGAGAAAGGACAAAGAAGTGCTTACATTGCCGTGGTGGTCCGAGAAACTCGAGAGGATGAAGCGGGAAGTTGCCACCAGGAAACGCAGGATCAGATGTGCTGGACCAACCCGAAGATCGAAGGTCGTCGAAGAGTACCTGAAAAAGAAAGTTGAGTATGAAACAGAAGCAAATAAGGACATAATCGAGAGTTGGAAGAACTTCTGTGCCAAACAGGACAGAGAAGGGGTTTGGGAAGGAATTTACCGGGTCATAGGAAGGACTAAGGCAAGGACAGAGGATCAGCCTCTGGTGAAGGACGCCGTAGTGCTGGATGCGAAAGGTTCAGTCGAGCTATTGGCCAACACGTTTTACCCTGAAGACCATACGGACAGTGACAACGCATACCATCGCCTTATTAGGGAAAGGGCCAACTATGTGAATGCTGGAGAACACGATGACTCGTGCGATCCACCATTCGCGATGACTGAACTGACGATGGCGTGCAGGTCTTTTAACGCCAAAAAAGCCCCTGGAGCAGATGGGTTCACTGCCGATATTTGCTGTCAGGCCATCGGAGTTGCCCCCGACGTAACCCTTGCCCTCCTTAACAGCTGCCTAAAGTTCCACCACTTTCCTGACACTTGGAAGGAGGCGATTGTGATCGTGTTAAGGAAACCAGGGAAAGAAGATTATGGCAACCCCAAGGCGTACAGACCAATCGGCCTCTTGCCAATATTAGGCAAAATATACGAGAAGATGTTGGTGGCCCGCCTCAAGTTCCACTTGATCCCGAGGATGAGTACTCGCCAGTACGGATTCATGCCCCAGAGGAGCACGGAGGACTCCCTCTATGCACTAGTGCAGCACATACGCAGCAAGCTTGAGCTGAAGAAAATAACAGTATTAGTATCACTGGACATAGAGGGAGCCTTCGATAGCGCTTGGTGGCCAGTCATAAGAGTCCGTCTGGCTGAGGAAAAGTGTCCAGTCAACTTGAGGAGGGTCATCGACAGCTATCTCAAAAATAGAAGGGTCAGGGTCAGGTACGCGGGTGAGGAGTTTAGCAAGGCCACAAATAAGGGTTGCGTTCAGGGTTCCATAGGGGGACCAGCATTCTGGAACCTCATACTGGACCCGCTAATAAAGAGCCTGGAAGCTAGGGGTGACTATTGCCAGGCCTTTGCAGACGATGTAGTGCTGATCTTCGATGGTGACAGTTCACTGGAGATCCAGGGACGTGTCAATGCCGCCCTTGAACACGTTCGGGCGTGGGGGGTACAAAACAAGCTTAAATTCGCTCCGCAGAAAACCAATGCAATGGTCGTTACACGCAAACTAAAATATGACACCCCACGCCTGAGCATGGGCGGGATCGACATTGCCATGTCCAAAGCGATCAAAATTCTGGGCGTCACCATCGATGAGAAGCTTACATTTAATACACACGTCGCAAATGTATGCAGGAAGGCAATAGGAATCTACAAACAACTAACCAAGGCGGCTAAGACCAGCTGGGGACTTCACCCTGAAGTCATAAGAACGATATATGTGGCTACCGTAGAGCCGGTTGTCCTGTACGCTGCCAGCGTATGGGCCCCGGCCGCTGGAAAGTTGGGCGTCGCGAAGCAGTTGGGAGCAGTACAGCGCGGAATTGCTCAGAAGCTGTGTAAGGCGTATCGGACGGTCTCGTTAAACTCTGCACTAGTGCTGGCTGGGATACTGCCTCTCGACCTCCGTGTCCGCGAGGCTGCATCGCTATACGAGGCCAAGAGAGGGGTACCCCAGCCAGCACTTGGTGACAGGAGGGTCGAGCGAGCTGCTTCGGCAATGGAGGCCCCACACCCTGCGGAGCGAGCGGAGCTGGAGCTCATAAGCCTGGTAAACCAAGAGCAACTTGATGCCCAGAGCGAACTTGAGGTTCGTATCTTCACGGATGGAAGCAAGATCGGGGGCAAAGTTGGGGCGGCACTGTCCATGTGGAGCGGTAATGCAGAAACCAAAGCCCTCAAGCTTGCTCTTCCACATTACTCCACCGTTTACCAGGCAGAGCTTCTGGCGATATGCGTCGCAACCAGGGAAATTCTGAAGCACAGTGCGCGATCGTTTGGAATCTTCAGCGACTCCATGGCGGCCCTCCAAACGATACAAAACTACGACCGACACCACCCGCTGGCAGTAGAGGCAAGGGCCAATATAAGGTCTCTATCCATCCAAAACAAGACTATGACCTTGTTTTGGATCAAAGCTCATGCGGGATTGGATGGAAATGAGAGGGCCGATGAACTAGCCAAACGGGCCGCTGAGGGCTCCAAGCGAAAGCCTGACTACGACCTGTGTCCGGTTTCGTACGTCAAACGGTGCATTCGCACAGCAACACTGGACGAGTGGAACCGCAGATATGGGTCTGGGGAGACTGCTTCAGTGACTAAATTGTTTTTCCCGGATGTGGTGGCGGCTTACCGAATAATCAAGAAGGTCAAAATCAGCAACGTAGTCACACAAATCATGACGGGGCACGGTGGGTTCTCAGAATACTTGAATCGCTTCAAGTGTAAAGAGAGCCCATCATGCATCTGTGACCCTGCGGTAGATGAAACGGTGCCACATATATTGTTCAGCTGTCCTGTCTTCGATAGGGAAAGACTGGAAACCGAGCACATAATAAATTGCAAACTTGATGCTGAAAACATGTGGCAAATAATAGCGGGTAAAAACAGAGATTTCGTAATGGAATACTGCGTTAAGATATGTGAAAGAGTTATAAAAAGAAATAAAAGTGCATAAGTAAAAAATGTTTACATAATATCATACACGATATTACTGTCAAGCATTTAATCATAAAGTGTCTATCTACATGAAAGCTACATTTAAGTTGCCTAAAGTATTAAGAAATAGAAATAAGTTAGCATAAGATACATGTTTAAAACTATTAAAGGAAATACCATGGTGCCTTCATGGAGACAAGTAGAAAGTAAGAAAGAAATAAATAATTAGTTATAAAGATAGAAAAGATGATTGTATAAATTAAATTTACCATGAAATAGAAGAAGAAATAGAAATAAGTAAGAAAACACATCTGTAAATCGATAAAGGAATTGCTGTGGTGCCTTCCTTAAATATGAACAAAGGCGAAATAGTGTAAAATAAAAGCAACTTGATATAAGAGGATATAAGTTAAGACGATTGTATAAATTCTAACCACCTGCTAAGGTATAGTACTAAGAAATAAAAACCAGTAATGTTAAGATACTTATTCAAGGAAAATAAATAAACAATGTGTTGTTGTCTTACCCTTAATAAAATATATAAAGAAAAAGAAAAGTAAAGAATAGAAAAGATAGGAAGTAGAAGGGCGTCCTACCCTTGAAGAGAGAAAGATGAATGAATGCAAGAAAGATAAAGTATGCAGAATGAAAGTGCGAGAGGAATAAAAGCGAGAACTAGTATGATTGCAGTAGCTGAGCATAGACTCCGATTATGTTGGAGATATAAGAGAAAAAAAAAAAAAAAAAAAAAAAAAAAAAAAAAAAAAAAAAAAAAAAAAAAAAAAAAAAAAAAAACCTAACCTAACCTAACCTAACCTAACCTAACCTAACCTAACCTAACCTAACCTAACCTAACCTAACCTAACCTAACCTAACCTAACCTAACCTAACCTAACCTAACCTAACCTAACCTAACCTAACCTAACCTAACCTAACCTAACCTAACCTAACCTAACCTAACCTAACCTAACCTAACCTAACCTAACCTAACCTAACCTAACCTAACCTAACCTAACCTAACCTAACCTAACCTAACCTACCTACCTAACCTAACCTAACCTAACCTAACCTAACCTAACCTAACCTAACCTAACCTAACCTAACCTAACCTAACCTAACCTAACCTAACCTAACCTAACCTAACCTAACCTAACCTAACCTAACCTAACCTAACCTAACCTAACCTAACCTAACCTAACCTAACCTAACCTAACCTAACCTAACCTAACCTAACCTAACCTAACCTAACCTAACCTAACCTAACCTAACCTAACCTAACCTAACCTAACCTAACCTAACCTAACCTAACCTAACCTAACCTAACCTAACCTAACCTAACCTAACCTAACCTAACCTAACCTAACCTAACCTAACCTAACCTAACCTAACCTAACCTAACCTAACCTAACCTAACCTAACCTAACCTAACCTAACCTAACCTAACCTAACCTAACCTAACCTAACCTAACCTAACCTAACCTAACCTAACCTAACCTAACCTAACCTAACCTAACCTAACCTAACCTAACCTAACCTAACCTAACCTAACCTAACCTAACCTAACCTAACCTAACCTAACCTAACCTAACCTAACCTAACCTAACCTAACCTAACCTAACCTAACCTAACCTAACCTAACCTAACCTAACCTAACCTAACCTAACCTAACCTAACCAGTATCCCCCCAACCCTCGTGGCGGTCGGATCGTTTTTAAAGTCGCTCCGCACTTAAAAATTCAAAAAAGTGGTAAAAAGTTGTCCGATTCCAGTGAATTTTGTGTCAATCGACGCGGATAGAGTCGGGTCACGCCTTGCAGTGAAATTAGTGCTTTTGGACTGCAGTGGAAAGCGGAAGAAAAGGAAAAACCGTGAATAGGTTATGTTTCCCTAAGTGTTTTTACACATAAATGCTTACGACGAGGAAACTAAAGCGGTGACCCCCCTTTTTTATTTCACCATTTAATGCGGATGGGACAGACCTATAAATCTTGATCTTTTCGGAATTTTCCGGAAGAAAACGAGTGAGAAAACCAGGAAAAATCAAAAACCACGTGTGCACGTGGTAGCAGAAGGAGCAGTTGCAGAGACGCCGTTTCTTCGCAGCTTCGTACCCCGTTAGCGGAGAAGACCCCTGGTGCCCTCAGAAAAATTTTAAGCTAAGTAGTTATGTAATTATTAAGATTAGAAAATTGAAAATCCGACCTTGAATATCTCGGAAACTACAGTGCCAACCTATCCTTTTTTTATTGGAGCCAGCTGCGCGCTTGAGTCCTTAACCCAAAGCTTTTTATTTAAAATTTTTATCGCAACTGTTTACCGAGATATTCTAATTTATTTGTATAAACCAGTTTTTATTCAAAAAACCATTTTTATTTTAAGTTTTTTAGTAGTTTTATTATTTACTCTTGTAAAGCCTAAATTTGTCCATTTTATGCATATTTTTTTAGAATTTTAAGACTTCTGGTTCAGGAGATATGGAATTTTAGATAATTTTGTTAAATTTACTGTGAAATATATGTTTTTTAATAAGTTTGACACCATAGAAGGGCTTAACTATACATTTACATCTCCTATGGGCGAAATTTCGACTTTCTAGGACAAATAGACGCAAATTTACGCGAAAAAAGTTCAATTTCGGCCATTTTGGACTTAAGGGTTAAGACTTTGAAACTCCATAGCTCCTTAACCAAGATACGCAGAAACACCGGATTTTCGCAGGTGTCACAAGGGTCCTGCGACAGAGAAAATTTTAAAGAATTCAGGCGTTTTCAGGACCTTTAATTTTTCAGCGCTGAAACAGCCCTTAACAGTTAGACAGAGTCAGGGGACACACGGAGATCGAAACCGCATCTCTCTCCGATGAACGGTCGCGGAGATACAGCTTTACAAAGTTGGCATTTGACAGTTGGGCGGCCATCTTGGAAGGTTTGAACAAGTCATAGCTCTTGCCCTGGTGGTCGTAGAGAGTTGCGGTTTTCAGATTAGGGCTTAGGGAGCAAATCTCCAGACGATAGGCACTTTTTCAGGCGATTCAGCGCTGAAAATTTTCAGGATCCTGGAAGCCATCTTGCGTGGTGGGGCAGGTCGAGCCAAGCCAGACAAGCCCAAGCACGGGTGATCTGCGGCCACGGGGAAGTTAGTTATACCGGGTTGAAAGTGGACTTTGACAGTTCCTGAACTGTCAAACGAAATTTCAGGCTCGGATAACTCCCGATCCGGGGGTCGTAGAGGATCCCGGTTTTCTTGGAAAACATTGGCGGGCTCTACTCTTACTTTTTAGGGTTGTTTTATTAAAATCCCTGCTGAAGAAATTTTTCAGCCTGAAACCTACCTGGGGGGATAGAACTCGTCGAGCCAAGTCTGGGGAACCCAAGAACGGCGGTATTTGGTCGAACGGTTCCGGAGAAAACGCTGTTAACCTAATTTCGGCAGCCATCTTGGGCCGTTAACCCAAAACTTCAAACAGCCATATCTCTGGAACCCTTTGCAGTAGACCCGCCGAGTTTGGGGTCATTCGGAAGGGCTCGGGGAGGACTCTCTTCCTGAGGGTAGAGTTTGGCTCTACATAGAGACAAAAAATTTCTTCAGTACTTTTGTACTCGTCTCACACTCAAACAGTTGAAATAGCTTGTGACACGCGAGAAAGTTTGTTTAACACTTGTTCTCAGCATTGGAGACTAGTTATTTAACCATAAGTTTAATTTTAGTTTTGTGACTGTGCTCTTTATAAAATAGGGCTGCATACTTACCGATTACGGTCACTCTTCTGACTTCAGACGGCATCCCCCTTTTACAGGGATAGCAATATTAGTTTTGACCACTCGCTGTTCCCCATTTACAGGGACAGTGCAGTATTTATAGCGGACTCTAACTATCCCCCATATACAGGGATAGTAGAAGAAACAGGAATTAGAACATTTTTATTTTAGAACAAAGACGATCTACCTTTTGACGAGACATCATGTTTCTTGCACACACGCCCCGCAAGCGAGCTGTACCAGAGACCAACTCCCCAGTCAACCAGGAGAAGGCAGGACCATCTCCCAAAACAACTCCCACTCCGAGTGTTCGGAAGAGCATTGGGGAGTGGGAGAATAGTAAAGTCAGGGACCCAAGGGCAGCAGCATCGACCACACTTACAATGTCACCTAAAAAGCAAGCGCAGCTCCCAGCGGCCAATCCGAGAGCTGCGCTAAAGGTCACGCTGCCCCAAATTTCAAGAGAAACTAAGAGGCGTAGCTCTACAGAAACTGGGGGTGGGTCGCAAAAGACGATTGCTTCGGCTGACAGAGTGATCGAGGGCCGGACCTGGCTTCAGAGAGCAAAAACCCTATTGGGGGAATCACGCAACCTGAAGTCAGAAATAAAGGCAGGTATCACTCTGGCAGTCGACTCCATGTATAGACTCATTAAAGATGCGGCAGCGGAGATGGAAGCCCTCAAGCAAAGATCTGGCCAAATTGAGGTCAGGGACCCTGTATCTCCCCTCAGTGTTAATACACAGAGTGAGGATACAGGAGGTGCCATTGACAAAAACAGGACAACAGCTCTCCTGATAAATAAAATTGAAGCGCATTCCAAGCTGCTGGAAGAGAGTAACCAGCGCATGGAGGACCTGAGGTTAGTACTGGAGGAGCAAAAGTCGCAGACCGAGATACCCTCATACGCCAAGGTGGCTGCAGCCCGGAGCGGCGGTGGGATGTCAGAAAGACGGAACACGCTGCACTCGGTAGTAGTCACCTCAAAGAACGAGGCAGAGACTGGGGAGGAAGTACTGGAAAGGGTGAGGAAAGCGGTGGAGGCTAAGGATGGATGGGTTAAGGTTGAAAGGGTGCGAAAGGCCAAAAACCGGAAGGTAGTTATGGGATTTGAGACGGAAAGTGAGAGAGACAAGGTGAAAGAGAGATTGGAGAGGGATAGCATCAACCTCACCGTGGAGGCTATGAAGAACAAGGACCCGATGCTGATACTCAGAGACGTCTTGGCAGTAAATACTGATGAAGACGTTCAGAAAGCCCTGAGGAATCAGAATCGGGAGGTTTTTCGTGGCCTCCGCGATGGGGAAGATAGAATGGAAGTAAGGTATAGAAGGAAAACAAGAAACCCGCACTCTGTACATATTGTGCTGAGCACGTCCCCCGAACTATGGCAGCGAGTGACGAAAAGAGGATACGTCCATGTGGACCTCCAGAGAGTTCGGGTCGAAGACCAGACCCCACTCATGCAGTGCACTCGCTGTCTGGCTTACGGACACGGGCGAAAGCATTGTTCAGAGAAGGCGGACTTGTGTAGCCACTGCGGCGGTCCTCACCTGAAAACGGAATGCCCAGACTGGATGGCGGGGGGCTTGGCAGTCTGCAGGAACTGTGAGAGAGCGAACCTGCTGAATAAAGAGCATAACGCCTTCAGTTCCGACTGCCCTGTCCGTCGCAAATGGGACGCAATAGCACGGTCAACCACTGCATACTGCTAAGGGCGCACCAGGGGAAAAAATTGCCCTTAAATTTGCACAGGCCAACCTCCAACGGAAAAAACTGGCGACCAATGAGCTGTTTTTGGAGGCAGAGAAACGGAGAATTTCTGTGGCGCTCTTGCAGGAGCCGTATGTCGGCAGCGCAAGAAATATGAAAAGCCAGAGGGGAGTGCGGGTTTTCCAAGACACTGGTATTGGAGATGGGGTTGTCAAGGCTGCAATCGCGGTCTTTGACAAAAATATCAAAGTTACACAATACCCGGAACTAACCACGGAAAACATCGCCGTGGTGGGAATCCAAACCAGTGCTTGGGAGATCACACTCGCCTCCTTTTACTTCGAGCCGGACAAGCCAGTGGAACCTTACCTCAATCAACTGAGGCGAATAGGTATGGCTAATGGCTCAAAACCGTTTCTTGTTGGAGGGGACGCCAACGCGAAAAACACCTGGTGGGGTGGCGCGGTGGTTGACCGCAGGGGAGAAGACTTGTGTGGAACTCTCGGCGGGCTCGGGCTGAATATCCTCAATGTAGGGCAAGTTCCAACCTTCGATACCATCAGGGGAGGTCAGCGCATCAGTAGCCATGTGGACTTAACCGCATGCTCTGACAACATCCTAGGACTTGCGGAGCGATGGGTAGTAGACGAAGGCCTCACGAGCTCCGACCACAATGGCATACTCTTTGACTTAAGGCTGGAGAGAGCGAAAGGAGTTCAAATAGAAAGAACCACGCGCATCTTCAATACCAAAAAAGCTAATTGGAATAAATTTCATGAGAAATTCGCCCAATTAAAAGTAGATTCAAAATTTCATAAAATTACAATAGAAAAAATTAACAGCATAAAATCATTGGACACCATCACTGACAATTTTACAAAAATCATTCAAGAAGCATGTCGCGAATCAATGCCTATTAAAAAAGTCAAAGATAAGCTTACCATGCCGTGGTGGTCGGAGAAACTCGCGGAGATGAAGAGGAGCGTCGCTACTTATAAAAGAAGAGTGCGATGCGCTGCCCCAGTCCGAAGACCGTTGGTTGTCGAAGAGTACCTCAAACGGAAGATGGAATATGAGGCAGAGGCGGCTCGAGCTCAGACCGAGAGTTGGAAAGAGTTCTGCACTAAGCAGGACAGGGAAGGGGTATGGGAGGGGATCTACAGGGTCATCGGAAGGACGACGCAAAGAGGGGTGGACTTGCCTATGATGGAAGACGGAAAGGTGCTTGACGCAGAGGGCTCCGTGAAATTGCTCGCGGATACCTTTTACCCACAAGACCTCGAGTGCTCCGATAACACCCATCATAGGAATATCAGGGCAAAAGCTGAGGCGGTGAATGAGAACGAAGAGGAAGAATCGCAAGACCCACCCTTCACGCCGACTGAATTGCGTATTGCCTGCGAATCCTTCAATCCCAAGAAGGCTCCGGGAATAGATGGACTCACAGCCGATATATGCAGCCAAGCCATTGGAGGGGATCCCGATGCCTTCCTGGCGCTTCTGAACCAATGTCTGAAACTCGGGTATTTTCCGAAGTCTTGGAAGGAGGCCACGGTGGTGGTGCTAAAGAAACCTGCAAAAAGAGACTACACCACCCCAAAATCATATAGGCCCATAGGCCTCCTTCCGGTCTTGGGCAAGATATACGAGAAGATGTTGATGGCTCGCCTCAAGTTTTATATTTTACCAAGGATGAGTACTCGCCAGTACGGATTCATGCCCCAGAAGAGCACCGAGGACTCCCTCTATGATCTAATAAAGCACATAAAGGGCAAACTCGACCTTAAAAAGACTGTTGTGTTAATATCCTTGGACATAGAGGGAGCTTTCGATAGCGCCTGGTGGCCAGCAATAAGAGTCCGGCTGGCTGAGGAAAAGTGTCCGCTCAACTTGAGGAGGGTCATTGGCAGCTACTTGACGGACAGAAGGGTCAGGGTAAGGTATGCGGGCGAAGAATTCTCCAAAGGCACGAATAAAGGCTGCGTACAGGGCTCCATCGGAGGCCCGGACTTCTGGAACCTTCTGTTGGATCCCCTCCTAAAAAGTCTGACTGAAAAAGAGGTCCACGTGCAGGCGTTCGCAGATGACGTGGTCCTTGTCTTCGACGGTGACACAGCAATGGAAATAGAGAGCAAGGCAAACTTTGCCCTCGAACATGTTCGGACGTGGGGTGTCGAAAATAAGTTAAAATTTGCGCCGCAAAAAACCAATGCGATGACAATCACGCGGAAACTAAAATACGACACCCCACGGCTGAGCATGGGTGGGGTCGAAGTACCTATGACCAAGGAAATTAAGATCCTGGGTGTCACCGTCGACGACAAGTTGACCTTCAACACGCACGTTAGGAATGTCTGCCAAAAGGCGATCGGGGTTTATAAACAGCTGTGCAGGGCAGCAAAGATTAGCTGGGGACTAAGCCCCGATATCATTAAAATTATCTATATAGCCACAATAGAGCCGATTATCCTGTACGCCGCCAGCGTATGGGCTCCGGCAGCAGGCAAGCTGGGTATTAAAAAGCAGCTGGGCGTCGTGCAACGCGGAATAGCACAAAAAATGTGCAAGGCGTACCGCACCGTGTCCCTAAACTCAGTGCTTCTGTTGGCAGGAATACTCCCTCTGGATCTCCGAGCTCGCGAGATGGCCTCACTCTACGAGGCCAAGAAGGGAGTGTCACTGCCAATGCTGGGGGACAGGGAGATGGAGCGGCCGGTGCCCGCGTTGAGGTCCCCGCACCCCGCCAAGCGTATCGACCTGGAGTTCAAAAGTCTGGTAGACCAGGGGCAAGTCGACGCCAGCGCCAAACCGGAGGTGAGAATTTTCACCGACGGTAGCAAAATTGGGGGGCGTGTCGGCGCTGCGTTGTCCTTGTGGAACAACGAGGCCGAAACACGTGCCCTCAAGCTGGCGTTATCAAACTACTGCACGGTCTACCAGGCGGAGCTCTTGGCGATATGCAAGGCAACTGGGGAAATTCGGAGGAGTACGGCGTCCAGCTTTGGCATCTATAGTGACTCAATGGCGGCCCTCATGACAGTGAAAAACCATAGTTGCCTTCATCCCCTGGCAGTGGAAGCAAGAGAGAATCTAACAGCTGTTTCTCTCCAGAACAAAGTAGTAGACTTGTTCTGGATAAAGGCTCACGCAGGGATTGAGGGTAACGAAAGGGTGGATCAGCTGGCAAAAGAGGCTGCCCTCTTGAGCAAAAAGAGGCCGGAGTACGATCTCTGCCCTGTTTCATTCGTCAAGCGTTGCATCCGTTCGGCGGCGCTTGACGAATGGAACAGCAGATACAGAACGGGTACAACGGCCTCTGTTACAAAGATGTTTTTCCCAGATGCGGTGGCGGCGTATAGGATAGTCAGGAAGCTACAGATAGATGGGATACTGACTCAGGTCATGACAGGGCACGGTGGATTCTCCGAATACTTGCATCGCTTCAAGTGTAAGGAGAGTCCATCGTGCATCTGTGACCCAGACATCGTAGAGTCGGTGCCACATTTGCTTATTCGCTGCCCTGCATACGCCTACGACAGGAACGAATTAGAACAGGAATTAGACATAGCACTGAATGAAGAAAGTATTAGGGTAATAATGTCAGGGAAAAACAGGAACAAGTTCCTAAACTACTGCGTTAAAATCGCTAAAAGAGTAATTAAAAGAAATAAGTAATCGGTAATGTATGCAACTACTATATAGTAAATATATAAGTTATGCATATAGAAATAAGTATAGGTAGTAGAATTAAGTATTGTGAACAGTAACTAAAATTGGGAACTAATAACTAAAAGAAAAGTAACATAAATAATATAAGCCGCATAAATGTATCCTAGTTTATAAGAAAACTGTAAGAATATAAGTAAAAATAACATCTGTAGTATTACCCTTAAGGAAACAGTGTACATAGTAATAAGTAGAAAGTAATGAAAATAGTAGTATAAGCAAAACCTATGTAAAATAGAAAAGTAAGAAATATAATATAGCTAATGTAAGGAATAAAATGTACTTTAGTCTAAGATCCTTGTTATTGTTAAAATAAAAACCAATCCGAGTATTTATTAACCCTCGATAAAAATAAAGAAAGAAAAGTGTTGGGCATAGAAATAGTCAGCAAAGATAAGAATAGATAGCAACATGGGAGTCCCACCCATTAATAGACTGATAGAGGAAGTATGATAGAAAGAAACAGTATGCGGAACAAAAGTGCGAGAGGAAAGAAAGCGAGAACTAGTATGAAAGAGAATTAGCGTATAAATAGACTCTGATTATGTCAGAGGTAGAGAAAGAAAAAAAAAAAAAAAAAAAAAAAAAAAAAAAAAAAAAAAAAAAAAAACCTAACCTAACCTAACCTAACCTAACCTAACCTAACCTAACCTAACCTAACCTAACCTAACCTAACCTAACCTAACCTAACCGAGTTCCCCCCCAACCTTCGTGGCGGTCGGATCGTTTTCCAAGTCGCTCCGCACTTAAAATTCCGAAAAAGTGGTAAAAAGTTGACCGATTTAAGTGAATCAAGTGTCGATCGATGCAGAATAAGTCGGGTCACGCGATAGAGTGAGAGTGTTACACCTGGATTGCAGTGATAAAGCGGGAAAAATGAAAAACCAGTTATAGGTTATATTTTCTTAAGTGCTTTATTGAAAAAACGCTTACACTGCGAAATCAAAAGCGGTGACCCCCCAATTTTTATTTACCATCACATGCGGACTCAGGAGACCTACAGGCCGAGACTTCGTCTGGAATTTTTCTGTTGAAAATTCGTGAGAAAACTGCGAAAAACCTCAAAGCACATGTGCACGAGGTAGTGGAAGGAGCCGTCGCAGAAACTCCGTTTCTTCACAGGTGCCTACCCTGCAAGTAGAGAAGACTTCCGGTACTGTCAAAATAATTTTAAGTCCAATAGTTTTTTAGTAATAATAATTATAAAATTTCAAATTTAACCCGGAATATCTCGGAAACCATAGCGAGCACATGTATTTTTTAAAATAGATTCGGCTGCGCGCTAGAATTCTTAGTTATCTTCAGTTCAAATTATTTTTTTATTATATTGAGTTCCCAAGATATTCCAATTTAACTTACAAAACAGGTTTTTTATATAAAAAAACCCCCAAAATTTATTATTTTAAAATTTCTTTTTTATGTTCGCAAAGACACTAAATTGACATATTTTTAACATATTTTAGCAGAATTTTATGTTTAAAGGTTCCAGAGCTGTGGAATTTTAAAGATTTTTCTCCAATTTATTGGGAAATAACAAAATTTTAATATTTATTCCACCATAGAAGTTCCCAACTGGTCATAGACAGCTCATTTATCCAAAATTTCGCGTTGCTAAGTCGACCAGGGTCGAAGTTGCGCGAAAAAAGTCCAATTTCGGCCATCTTGGTTTCTAGGTTGAGGACTTTAGAGTTCTATTGCTCCTAAACCAAACATCATAGAAGTACCGGATTTTCACAGTGGACACCGAGGTACTCTGGGGAACACTGCTTTTATGTTTTCAGGCGCTTTCGGGACCTGAAATTTTTCAGGCCTGAAACCATATTGGGCGAATAGGGGAAGTTGAGCCAAGCATCGCATTGGAAACCGTGTCTCTGTGTGGCGATTGGTTGTGGAGATATAGTCAATTTAAGTTGGCATTTGACAGCTGGGCGGCCATCTTGAAAAAGTTTGACCCACTATAGCTCTGGATCTGGTCGTCGCAGAGAGTTGCCGATTTCACAGTGGTGTTTGGGGAGACAAACTCTACCCGATCCACTTGGTTGTGGGCGCTTTGGAGCTGGAAATTTTCAGGCGCCTGAAAACCACTTTGCGCGTCGGAGCAGGACGAGCCAAGCCGAACGAGCCCAAACTCGACTATCCTCCGACTGGTGGGGGGCAAACTGCACCGTTCTGAAGATTGACTTTGATAGTTCTCGACCTGTCAAACAAATTTTTAGGCTCGGGTAGCTCCCGAACCAGGGGTCGTGGAAAGTTCGGATTTTCGTTCAGGGCATCGGCTGGTTCCTCCCTACCCGACGAGTTACTTTTCAGAAACTTTCAGGATCTGGACATTTTCAGTCCTGAAAACCAGTTCACTTGATAGATCTCGACGAGCTCGTCCAGGGGGGCCCAAGCACGGTGATATTTGGACAAGCGGTTCCGGAGGAAACCACTGACAACCGAATCTTGGGCGCCATCTTGCTCTGGCAACCAAGGTTTCTGACCGGGTTTCCTCGGGAACCGTCTGAGCTAGAACAGCCGTGTTTGGGTTCGTTGGAAAGGGCTCGAGGAGACCTCTCCAGCTGTAGAGAGGGATCGACTCTACGTAGAGTCTTAAAATTTTTGTTTTAAATTTTTCTATTATTTTTCAAGAACTTGGTTCCTGGAAGCCTTCTGACGCTACACTAAGGTCTGGAACATCTACGACACGACGATATCACAATATATTAAGTTTTACATTAAGTGACTTGATTGAGGCCTATTAAATATAAGCTAATAGGCATAGTAACGGATAGAGTCTATGTCTCTATAACTTTTGTATTGTACTTTTTCTTTTTATTTATTTTTCATTTTTCATTTTTAGAGTATATACAAATAATATCTTTGCAGAGATTGAATAAATTTACAACTTTTACAAACCTTTTACAAATTATCTGAAATAGCATAATTAGTGACGCAATTGACGTTTTCCTCTGACATCATGTTCGGATATCGTACCCCCGCAAAACGAGACATGAAAACTGGTAACGACGAGGGCTCAATTAGCCCATTCAATGAGACGGAGAAGGCAGGCCCTTCTACACAAAATTTTGACCTGACGCAGACCTTTAACGTAAGGAAGAGTATAGGAGATTGGGAAGCCGCAAGAACAGAGGAAAAGATTACATCCCCGAAAAGATCAACAAAGACCAGTCTTTTGGATACTATGAGGGTAAAACAGAAAGCATTACCCCCACAGGAGAAGAAAGAAGTAGCAATGCGCAGGCGCGCATCAGTTGAAACCCAGAGTTTGTCGTCATCGCCGAAAGCGGAAAAACCTAAGTTCGCAAATAGAGTGGCTGAAGCCAAAGCTTGCATTACCAAAGCGAAGCTGCACCTTGGTAACTCAAGAAACTTAAAAACCGACATCAAAACTGAGGTTACTCTGGCAATAGAACGACTTTTTCAATTAGTGAAAGAAGGGGAAGCAGAAAGAAACTCTGGCAAGATAACTATAACTAATAAAGAACAAGGCCAAGAAACTAACAGCGAGAGCGAGAACGACCAAAATACAAGTCAGGAGACAGGAAAAGAAAAGGAAGATGGCAAACTGCTAAAGAAAATTGAAGAACATGGAAGGCAACTCGAAGAAAACTTTAAAGAAATGGTGAAATTAAGAGAAGTAATGGAGAAAGAGCAAGAGATAAGAGAAAAAAGAGTGACATACGCTAGTGTGGCGGCTGGTCCTTTTGGGAGGAAGCAACCAGAGACCATGGCTATACACTCAGTGGTGATAACCTCTAACAACGAGAATGATACAGGAGATCAAGTGCTCGAGAAGATACGGAAAGCAGTAAACGCCAAAGAGGAAGGAGTTAAAATAGATAAGATAAGAAAAGGAAGAGATAAAAAGGTGGTCGTGGGGTGCCAAACGCAAACGGAGATAGACAGAGTCAAAGATAGAATAAAGAAAGTGGGATCGGAACTCAATGTAGAACAAGTGAGAAACAAGGACCCACTGGTCATCATCTGGGGAGTCCTCAAATACAACACGGATGAAGACGTCCTTAAGGCTTTTCATACGCAAAATACACATCTTTTTAAAGATGTGAGTGATGAAAACGATCGAGTGACCATAAAATACAGGAAAAAGGCCAGAAACCCACACACGTGCCACATTGTAGTAAGTGTGTCACCAATTATCTGGAGCAGGCTAACAGAGGCTGGTACAGTCCATATCGACATTCAGCGGCTTAAGGTAGCAGACCAGTCCCCATTGATACAGTGTTCACGCTGCTTGGGCTTTGGACATGGGAAGCGGGTATGTCGCGATAACCCAGTTGACTTGTGCAGCCACTGCGGTGGCCCACACCTTAACACTAGAAAGACGGAAGCAGTCATTTGACTGCAATTTGAATTTAAATTTGGAATAACTCAAAATCTATTTGACATAATGTACTGAGACTTTGTGACTTTTATTAATATTACTAGTTAAATGAAAATAGGTATGAAAATAACTCTCGTCTCTTTTGTTTATTGTTTAAAATCTTGATATACCGACAAAGACGGCGGCAGTCATTTGACGGTTGATATCGGATAAGTATTTATTTGTAATATGAGAAGGTAGAATACGAAATAATGTGCGCTTTGTCCATTGTTTGGAGTATGCAAGTCAAATGAGTCAGTATAGTTACGACTGCCTATCAATTTTGTCAGAATTATTGTAAGTGATTCGTGAAAAATGTCTCGAAGCCTTCAAAATGAAGAAATACTTTCAATGTTGCAAAATATTTGTGAAGATGAATCGGATTGTGGCTCTGAAAGTGAAGAGCACGGTAGTGAGGATGAAAATGTACCATTTATCAGTTCGAGTTCCTCTACGGATGAAAGTGACCTGGAAGATCAGATACCTCTAGCAACTTTACGAACCGTTGACAGCTTGAGTTCTCGTGGCCGCGGTCGTAGCCGTGCTCGTGGTCGAGGCCGTGGTAGGAGTCATTGTTTGGAAGATTCTGAGCTTCAAGGTCTTATCACTTCTATCGACGGTACCTCATGGACACCTCAAATGGAATCTACTCAAAGTGGTCGCCGGGCACGACACAATATCATAACTGAGCAAGCAGGGCCTACCTCATATGCAAAAAGAAATTTCAAGGGACATTTGTCAGACTCGTGGAGGCTTTTGATTGATGAATCTATATTGAGACATATTCAGAAATGTACTATAGAAGAAGCTAATAGACAACTAGGACACAATAACTGGATACTAACTTTGGAACAACTGGAAAGTTTTATCGCTATATGTTATGCTCGAGGTGCATACGGTGCAAAAAATATTCAAGTAAATGAGTTGTGGAGTAAAACTTGGGGAATAAATTTTTTTTCAAAAGTTATGTCACGTGACAGATTCAAAGAAATAATGAAGTTTTTGCGATTTGATCACAGATCTGAGAGAAGTTCACGACTTCAACAAGACAAATTCGCACTAATATCAGACGTTTGGAAGAAATTCATTGAGAACTGCTTATCGTGCTACAAGCCGGGAGAAAACGTTACAGTAGACGAACAACTGTTTTCTACTAAGGTTAGATGCAGGTTTCTTCAATACATTGCTAACAAGCCTGATAAGTTTGGAATTAAATTTTGGCTTTGTGTTGATGTAGATTCAAAGTTTGTACTCAACGGCTTTCCTTACTTAGGAAAAGATGAAAGCAGGCCACAAAACCAAAGCCTCAGTGAATCCGTTGTTATGCGTCTCGTGGAACCTTTTGCAAATACTGGTCGGAATGTAACCACTGACAACTTCTTTACATCGTTGAGCTTGGCAAATAACTTGCTCGCAAAACGCACTACAATTGTAGGAACTTTGAACAGGGCACGACGAGAGGTTCCACCTTACGTCAAATCACTTCAGATGACTTTGTTTGAAACAAAAATTCTGAAATCTGATAGATGTACTCTTACAATTTATCAAGGAAAACGAAACAAGAACGTTTTATTGCTCAGCACGTTACATGACAATGTTGAAATAGATTCTAATCATCCTAAGAAAAAGCCAGAAACTGTGACTTTTTACAATGCTACCAAGTACGGCGTGGATGTAGCTGACCAGATGGCAAAAAAATATAGTGTCAAAGCGGCATCTCGAAGGTGGCCTGTACAGGTATTTTTCAATATTTTGGACCTAGCAGGGATAAATTCCTTCATTTTGTATAAGAAAATGTCAGGCACCAACATAAAACGAAGGAATTTCATACTAAGTTTAGCAAGTGAACTTAGCGGCAAAGTAGAAATTGAACCGAGACCCTCTGAAACCGAACTGTCGCCCGAAGAACCCACGCCTTCTACTTCTCGATCTTCTCTTCAAAATCCGGAAATTCGGAAAAGGCGAGAATGCTATATAGATACAGAAGTGCAAAAATAAAACTAATAAAGTATGCGACTCTTGCAAAAAGCCACTTTGCGGCTCTTGTAACGTAAATAAAATGTTAAAATGTAAAAATTGTATGTAAATTAAATAAATAATTATATATTATACCCTGTTTTATTACTATAGTTACCAATTTTAGCACATAAATAAAAAAATATATTAAATAAATTGGGGCAGTCATTTGACCGGTCGCCGTCTTTGTAGGTAGATAGATTTTCCCGTCTTTCTAGTGTTAAAACAGAATGTCCAGACTGGCTTGCCGGGGAAGCCCCAACATGCCGCAATTGTGTGAGAGCTAAGTTAGACCATGTGGGTCATAATGCTTTTAGTGCAGAGTGCCCGGTCCGGAAGAGATGGGAGTCCCTGGCGAGGTCCACCGTAGCTTATTGCTAAGGTGGTACCGGTCGTAAATAGGATAAGCAGTACAAGTGAAGGTAGACCACACCAGTATTGCGTTGCCCAAGCAAACCTTCAGAAGTGTGAGCTAGCCACAACCGAATTTATCATGGAAGCGGGCAAAAGGAAATTGGCGTTTGCTATGATCCAGGAGCCATATATAGGTGCTGTCGGAATAATGAAGAACTATCAGGGTACACGAGTCGTACAATGTGCCAGGAAAACCGAAAAGGTGAATAAGGCGGCCATTGTACTCTTTGATGACACTATAAACCTGACACAGTGTCCAACACTGACAACTGAAAACTTTGCGGTTGCAAAGTTGAGGGCTGGAGCCTGGGAAATAGGAGTTGTGTCAGTGTACTTTGATGGTGGACAGCCTATTGAGCCAGACTTGGACCAAATTAGGGTAATTATGGAGGGGATCGGAGTACGAGACGTAATACTGGGGGGAGATGTCAACGCATGGAACACTTGGTGGGGGAGTCGGGAGGTGGACCAGAGAGGAGAGGCTTTGGCGGGCATGCTCGACGAGCTGGAACTTCAAATCCTGAACCTCGGAACAGCTCCTACCTTCGATGTCATCAGGGGAGGTAGGAGGTACAGCAGCTGTGTAGACATAACTACATGCACAGAGAACATGTTTGGCAGGGTAAAAAATTGGAGACTAGTGGAAGACATGACTACATCGGACCACAAGACGATCCTGTTTGAGGTACAATTAGAAAAATCAATAGGAATAGATATAGAAAGGACTACTAGAAAATACAACACAAAAAAAGCAGACTGGACAGAGTTTTGTAAAAGACTAAGTCAAGCCTGTGAAAATAAAAACATTTACAAAACAGAAATAGATAAGATAGAGTTAATAGAAGATTTGGATAATATGATAAAAAAATACACAGAATCAATAGAAGAGTCATGTGAAGGAACTATACCAAGAGTAAAAAACAGAAAAAGAACGGGATTGCCCTGGTGGACTGAGGAATTAACGCAAATGAAAGTGGACCTGAAAAGGAAGAAAAGAAGAATCTCCTGCGCTGCACCTGAACGTCGAGCATGGGTTGTTGAGCTGTACCTTGCAGCAAAGGAGGAGTATAGAAGGGCTGTTAAGAATGCACAGACAACAAGCTGGAAGGAGTTTTGTGGAAAGCAAGACCGTGAAACTATGTGGGATAGCATCTATAGGGTTATAGGCCGCACAACCACTAGACAGGAGGATGTTCCTTTGGTCCAAAGAGGACGAGTACTCAGTGGCGATGAATCGGCCAGGCTGCTGGCGGAAACATTTTATCCTGAGGATAAAATGCTGGATGACGATGCGAGTCACATGAAGGTACGAGAGTTGGCGAACAGAGCTAATAAAAAGACGGATGGTGAGGCATTCGACCCTCTGTTCACGACGGAAGAACTAAAGTGGGCCGCATCTAGTTTTAATCCTAAGAAAGCACCTGGAATCGACGGACTTACCGCAGATATTTGCAGAGTGGCTATTGCCCATAACCCACCGCTATTGTTAGCGCTTTTAAATAGATGTCTCATTCTGTCCCACTTTCCGACCATCTGGAAGGAAGCAGTCGTGGTAGTACTTAGAAAGCATGGAAAAGAAGATTACACGCATCCCAAATCGTACAGGCCGATTGGGCTACTGCCCGTACTTGGGAAAATCCTAGAGAAAATGCTTATAAAACGCATTAGGTGGCATATTTCACCGGGGGCAAGTACGAGCCAGTATGGGTTCACGCCACAGCGTGGCACCGAGGACTCCCTCTATGACATGATAAAACACATCAGAGACAAACTCAAGCACAAGAAGCTCACAGTTGTTATATCATTGGACATAGAGGGAGCCTTCGACAGCGCATGGTGGCCAGCCATGAGATGTCGACTGGCGGAAACTGGATGCCCGGTGAACTTGAGGCGACTAGTAGATAGCTACTTATGCGATAGGAGAGTGCGTGTTAGGTACGCAGGTTCGGAACACCAGCTGGAAACAACAAAAGGCTGCGTGCAAGGCTCTATAGGGGGGCCCACTTTCTGGAATATGATCCTCGATCCCCTGCTTAAGGAACTGGAAGAACTGGGTGAGCACTGTCAGGCGTTCGCGGATGATGTGGTCCTGATTATCTCAGGTGATACAGCGCTTGAAGTCCAGAGGCGGGCAAATGGAACTCTCGCGCGGGTGCAGAAGTGGGGAGTCAGAAATAAATTGAAATTTGCTGCACATAAAACTAAGGCTATGCTTATCACTAACAAACTAAAGTACGACTCACCACTTCTGCATATGGGCGGGGAGGGCATTGCCCTGTCTCAGGAGATCAAAATACTCGGGCTTACAATTGACAACAAGCTGACGTTCAACTCTCACGCATCAAACGTATGCAGAAAGGCGCTCAATCTATATAAACAGCTATCCAGAGCCGCAAAGGTCAGCTGGGGCCTGGGACCTGAGATAGTCAGGACCATATACATCGCTGTAGTGGAACCAGTAATTATGTACGCGGCAAGTGCCTGGGCACCAGCAGCGTGTAAACTCGGAATCAGGAAGCATCTAGATGCAGTCCAACGTGGTTTTGTGCAAAAAATTATTAAGGCCTACAGGACAACTTCTTTGAACTCGGCCCTGGTACTCTCCGGGTTGCTTCCACTGGACCTAAGGATCCAGGAAGCAGCTTCTCTTTTTGAGATAAAGAAAGGCTTCTCCAGGAGAGTTACAGGAGACCGAGACATTGAAACACCTGTGCCCTACACACAGATACCACATCCTGCAGACCAAATTGAGATTAGTTTTGAATGCGTGGCAGACGGCGCACAACTCAACCAGCAAGGGCTCGAAAACCCGAAGATCTACACCGACGGGAGTAAAATAGAGGGTAAAGTCGGTGCGGCATTGTCTCTGTGGGAAAACGGCCAGGAAACTAAAGCCCAAAAATTTAGATTGGAAAAGTTCTGCACGGTGTATCAAGCTGAACTATTGGCCCTGTATAAAGCTACCGAATTGGCCTTGAAGCATCCGGCTCAGGTTTTAGAAATCTATAGCGACTCCAGATCAGCCCTGGAATCTGTAACCCGAGGTGTTTCCCTTCACCCCCTCGTAGTCAAAATCCAGAAAAACATCCAAACGCATAATAAGCGAGATAAAAATGTTAAATTGTACTGGATAAAGGCACACGTGGGGCTGGAGGGCAACGAAAGGGCTGACAAACTGGCTAAGGAGGCGGCGATGAGCAAAAAGACAAGACCAGATTATGATCTGTGCCCGGTTTCCTTCGTCAAGCGAGAGATTCGAATGGACTCGCTTGACGAATGGAACACGAGATACCGATCAGGGGAAACCGCATCCACGACAAAGGCCTTTTTTCCTGATGCCCGGACTGCCTACAGCATAGTCCGGAAACTTGACCTTGACCCCCTTCTAGTGCAAGTGCTAACGGGCCATGGCGGGTTCTCCGAGTACTTGAACCGGTTTAGGTGCAAGGGGAGCCCGGCGTGTGTCTGTGATCCTGAAAGTACGGAAAATGTGCTGCACCTTATTATAGATTGCCCCATTTTTGAAAAGGAAAGGTACAATTTAGAAGCTGAAATAGACACAAAAATTTGTTTAGAACACTTACCAATAATAATAGCAAATAAAAAAATTAGAAATAGGTTTTTGAATTACTGTAAGGAAATAGCTGTTAGAGTCATCAAAAGGAATAAAGTATAAAAGACGTACTTACATGTATAATAGTTATATAATGATAAGTAATCATAAGGAATTAGTGTAAGAATAGCAAAAACTTAAAATAAGACTAATTGTATTAGTGTTATTGCTGAGCCCATTTGTGAAAATTTGTGTTCTGCGGTTGTATGTAAAGATTATTATAGTAAAATGTATCTAAAACTGTAATTGGGTAAAATAATAAAAACATGAAAATAAAAGACTCTGATCCCAACATGTCAGAGGAATCACGCAACACCCTGTGATGACGGGTGCATTTAAAAAAAAAAAAAAACCTAACCTAACCTAACCTAACCTAACCTAACCTAACCTAACCTAACCTAACCTAACCTAACCTAACCTAACCTAACCTAACCTAACCTAACCTAACCTAACCTAACCTAACCTAACCTAACCTAACCTAACCTAACCTAACCTAACCTAACCTAACCTAACCTAACCTAACCTAACCTAACCTAACCTAACCTAACCTAACCTAACCTAACCTAACCTAACCGAGTTCCCCCCAGCTCTCGTGGCGGTCGGATCGTTTTGAGTGCGCTCCGTGTTCAAAAAATCGTTCTAACGGGTTTTTTTACGCAAAATTCAAAGTGCTATATATTAAAAGTTGCGCGTTCGCAAGTACTATCCGTTCGTGAAAAAAGTGCTGAAATCGGACCATTTTGTGCGACACCAGGCTCAAAAAAACGGATTTTAACCTCCAAATTGGGCATTCCTGTTGCAACGCTGCCCGATTTTCAGCGGCAACCCACATTTTTCGAACTGCAGTTCAAAGCGCACCAGGGGCAGCTACAACCGGGCGAAGTCCTGGATTTTTCCAGGCAAAACTCCCCGAGTCACAAAGGAAAATCCGAAAACCACGTGGCCACGTGCTCCCGATTCTTGACGCCTGGGAATTTTCCACCTGCTGAGCAGCGTGTACAACACTGAGACCAGCCAGCCGACACCTCGACCGTCGAAATCGGAGCTCCCCCCTGGCAAATAGAGGACTTTAAAAGTACTACGAACTTTGACCCCATCCAGAGCTGAAACAAGATCGGTGACTTCACCTTTTCGGGACTTCAAAAAATTGTTTACCCTCCGTACAATACGTGTGCAAAATTCCAGATTTTTTCGACAAGTAGTTTTAGAGCTACCAATAAACAAAGAAACAAGGTGAAACCTGTGACGTCACGCAGAACCGAAAATACCTGTGACAACCTGCTCCCAGCAGTATCCAGAGAAAGAACACCTCCAGAGAAGAAAACTCTTCAGGACCAACCCCCTAGGACGCGAATTTTCTGCACTAGGAGCTATTTGCAGAAAGTTGTCAGCCACACCCAACTTTGGCAGGCTCCCGAGGGCGGTGCGGGCATCGGAGGACCTCCGGACTGGCGGGACAGCAAGGACCGATTCATCCCCTGCGGAACAAAATTTCTAAACTGTATGTAGGATTAAGATTAGATTTAATATAGAATTTAAGTCAGAACAAGGGTCCCGGACGGCATTACCGGATAAGTTTGTACACCCCCTGGAGCCTCAGGGGAGCGAGATATCGAAAAAATAACACCAAATCGGTTCTCTCTGTGAGAAACGATCATAAGGTCGACTTCCATGTAGGTACCCCCAAAAACTACCCCCGAAGAGTTTTTTCGGAAAAACAAGAAAAATTTTGGCTTTCTGGATTTCCATGGAAGAAACTAAGGGGCTTGTCAATAAATTTGGACCGCGACTTACACCCTAATATTTTTTCCCGTTTCGATATCTCGTTCCTAAGGTCGAAACAATACAAACGTAGTTGACAAAAAACTACCCCTAAGTTTGAGGACAAATAAATAGTTGACCAAGTGACCCACCCCCGTGGGATCCACGGGACCATGCGGCCCTATTAAAACACTGTTATCTAAGACATGTTCCGGTGAAACTGGAAAATAAGGGAAGGTTTGATCTGCTTTTAAAAATACCCTTCTAAACCGTTTAACGGCAAAGATATAAAGTTGTTTAGGTATTTTTGGCAAAATTTTTTTTCAAAAAATACCTCGTAGTTCGTAAACCGTGCGTCCTAGCCCAAAAATAACGAAATTTTTCCACCCCCCTCCCTAACCTACCCCCCCTGCTCCGCACACCCTAACCCTTAAACTCCCCCTTCCCCTGCACCCAACCCCTAGGTTCCCAACCCCCTACCCCTAAAAACAAACTTTCGTTTTCTGGACTTAGAAAAATTTTGAGTAAAAATTTATATTACTTGACTAAGAAATATTTTGGCTTATATTTAAATTGAATAGGGTTACATATATAGAAGGGGTATTTTAAGTGTCCTTTAGGGGTTGCAACCCCGAAATTAATCTTTGTTATATCTCGCGAACGGAGAGGGCTAGAACTGCGGGGTTTTTTGTATTTGATAAGAAATAATCTAGAGAAGCTTTTAGATAGAGTCTAGAGACTCTATATAGAGCCAGGACTTCTTTATATAATTTTGTAAATTTCCACCTGAAAATAGTTATAAGTAGACTAAATATACTACACGGCACACAGTGACCATGGTAGAGTTGACTCTACCCAAGACTGACTAAATAGAAGTCCACTTTCGTTCTTACACTGAAGTAACACTATTTTTACTAGGTTTAGGACATAAATTGGAGTAGCAAAGCGACTCTACATTTTTTTTTTTTTTTTTCAACTCTATTTTTAATTTTGTTTTCTTTTGTTTGTGTGTTCGTGTACTGACTAGAGTCAGAGACTCAAAATATACATTGACTCTACCTGTGCAATCTTTTAGCGGTTATAGCAAAGGGGCAACTATTTACAACTTTTACAAAATTATTTGCCCCCTCCGCATCACATTCCCAAAATGTTTGGGCACCGCACGCCTGTTAAAAAACCAGAGAGCAATAGATCACCCCCAAAGGAGGCCGTCCGCAAAAGCATAGACAGGTGGGAGGCCGCCATGCCAAGTGAGGAGCCGGCTGCAAAAACAGGTAACCAACCAGCAAGGACCAGCATGACAATGCAGGCAGGCCCTGCAGTAACAACAAAGCTGGCTGCAAAACCTGTGCCTTCCGCAACAGGAACTGCACTCACACATGGAAACCCCTCCACCACGCACAGGGCGTCAGTGGGAAACGAGGAGTCTTCCCCAAAACGCTATGCCAGTAGAGCGTTAGAAGCGGCAGCCTGCCTGAATAAGGCAAAGGCCCACTTAAGGAACTCGAGAAACCTAAAGACGGAAATAAAAGAAGGGGTCGAGAAGGCACTCGCACGGCTCCACGAACTGGTCAAGGAAGCTGAGGCGGAGCTCAAGACGAAGGGAAGTACAACGGGGGGAGGGCGGGTGGTGGGGGGACTGGCAGCGTGTGCTGCGTCACCTCCTGACTCCACCCCTTCTCCCTCATCTACCTCCGGCGAAAGCTTACTTATGAAATGTCTGGTGGAGCACACCAACTTGATAAGGGAAAGCGGCAGAAAAATAGAGGAGCTAAAGGCTACGATCGAAAGGCACGCTGAAAAGATAGAAAAGACAGAAACGCCTACCTACGCCGGGGTGACTGCGGCCCGGAGTGACGGGACGCTGCGAAAGCGTACGCTGCATTCGGTCGCGGTCACCTCGACCGTGGAAACGGAAACAGGAGAGGAGGTGCTCGAAAGAGTTAGAAGGGCCATAGATGCTAAGGAAGGATGGGTAAGGGTGGAGAGGGTAAGAAAAGCTAAAAATAGGAAAGTAATAATGGGGTTTGGGTCCAAGGAGGAACGGGATAAGGTGAAGGAAAGAATAGGGAAAGAAGGAGGTAGCCTCACTATCGAGGACGTGGAAAATAAGGACCCGCTGGTCAGGCTTGGGGATGTCCTGTCAGTAAATACTGATGAGGACATTCTCAAGGCTCTCAGAAACCAGAACGGGACTGTTTTCCGCGGCCTAGTTGAGGGGGAGGATAGGATAGCAGTAAAATATAGAAGAAGAGCCAGAAACCCGCACACCAGTCACGTAATTATAAGCGTGTCACCCGGTGTCTGGAGGTGGATAACGGAGAGGGGCTATGTTTACATAGATCTCCAGCGGGTCAGAGCAGAAGACCAGACTCCACTAGTTCAGTGCACGCGCTGCCTGGGGTACGGCCACGGCAAAAAGTACTGCCAAGAGACTACAGACGCTTGCAGCCACTGTGGTGGTCCCCACCTGAGAACGGAGTGCGCGGATTGGCTAGCTGAGGAACCACCCGCCTGCAGAAACTGCAAAAAGGCGAAACTGACGCAAACAGAGCAGCCCCGCAGCGCCTTCAGCTCTGGGTGCCCTGTGCGCCGCCGGTGGGATGAATTGGCCCGGTCGACCGTCGCATACTGTTGACGCCAACGTTGCCACTATCACATATAGCTATATGCAAGCGAACCTCCAACGAAAAAAGCTTGCAACAATCGAGCTGCTGCTCGAGGCACAAAAACGGGGGGTAAGCGTAGCCTTGTTGCAGGAGCCATATATAGGGGGGAGCAGGACAATGAAGAGCCACAGGGGGGTAAGGATCTTCCAGAACACTGGAAATGGAGAAGGGACCGTTAAGGCTGCAATCGCTGTCTTTGATAGCAATCTCAACATAAAGCAGTACCCAAAACTCACCACAGATAACATCGTTGTGGTGGGTATCCAGACCAGTGCCTGGGAGATCACTCTGGCGTCCATTTACTTTGAGCCGGACAAACCAGTGGAGCCCTATTTAGACCACCTCAAAGAAATAGTGGCCAAAAATGGCTCTAAGCCCATAATCGTTGGAGGCGACGCAAACGCAAAAAGCACCTGGTGGGGCAGCCCAACAGTCGACCGCAGGGGAGAGGAGGTGTGTGGGACACTCGGGGAGCTCGGGCTGCACATACTAAATGAAGGAGAAATCCCGACCTTCGACACAGTCAGGGGAGGACAACGTTACAGCAGCTATGTCGACATAACAGCTTGTTCGGCAAATATCCTCGACAAGGTAGCAGACTGGAAAGTCGTCGAGGGCCTAAGCAGCTCCGACCACAACGGCATTGTTTTCAAAATTTTACAGACTAAATCAAAAGGGCTAAAGGTAGAAAGAACCACTAGAATATTTAATACAAAAAAGGCCAACTGGCCTGAGTTTCATGCGAAACTCACCCAGCTGAGCCAAGAACAAAAAGTCACAAAGGAAGAAATAGAAAAAACAATCAATATAGAGCAATTAGATAAAATAGTAAATAATTATACAGACATTGTTACAAAAGCATGCAAACCATCCATGCCAATTAAAAAACAAGTAGAAAAACTTACCTTGCCGTGGTGGTCGGAGAAGCTTGAAAATCTGAAAAAAGCGGTAGCTACCCAAAAGAGGAGAATCAGGTGTGCTGCACCAGTCCGTAGATCCATGGTTGTCGAAAGGTACCTGCAACAGAAAAAAGAGTATGAGTCAGAGGCAGCCAGAGCCCAAACAGAGAGCTGGAAGGAGTTTTGCTGCAAACAGGATAGGGAGGGGGTGTGGGAGGGGATTTATCGGGTTATAGGAAGGACAGTGAGTAGGGTGGAGGACCCGCCGCTGGTGAGAGATGGTAAAGTGCTGGACGCGGAAGGGTCGGCCCGATACATAGCGGAGACCCTGTATCCAGAGGACCACCCAGCTGCAGACGACCCTCACCACAGCCATGTCAGAATCGAGGCGGAAAAGGTGAATGAAGGTGAAAATGGTGAGTCATACGACCCTCCATTCACCATAGCCGAATTGAAGGCGTCGAGCGAGTCCTTCAACCCAAAGAAGGCTCCGGGAATGGACGGCCTCACAGCCGATATCTGCAACCGCGCTATCAGCAAAGACCCTGAAATTTTCCTGGCAATCCTCAACAGATGCCTCGCTTATAACCATTTCCCCAAAATATGGAAAGAGGCAACAGTGGTTATGCTACGGAAGCCAGGGAAAACAGATTACACAACACCAAAGGCGTACCGTCCAATCGGCCTGTTGCCGGTACTCGGAAAAATCTACGAAAAGATGTTGGTGGCCCGACTCAGATTCTACATAGCACCGAGGATGAGTACTCGCCAGTACGGATTCATGCCACAAAGGAGTACCGAAGACTCTCTTTATACCCTCATGCAAAAAATACGCAACAAGCTGAAACAAAAGAAAATAATAACATTAATATCGTTGGACATAGAGGGAGCCTTCGACAATGCCTGGTGGCCAATTATAAGAGTCCGACTGGCTGAGGAAAGGTGTCCGGTCAACCTGAGAAGGGTCATCGATAGCTATCTGCGCGACAGGAAAGTACGAGTAAGGTACGCCGGCGCTGAGCATCAGAGAAGTACGGAGAAGGGTTGCGTGCAAGGCTCAATTGGGGGCCCCATTCTCTGGAACCTCATACTGGATCCCCTCCTCAAAGAACTCGAGAGAAGAGGAACTTACGTGCAAGCTTTTGCTGATGACGTGATCCTGGTCTTCAATGGTGACACGGCATTGGAAATAGAGAGGCAGGCGAATGCCGCCCTCGAGCATGTTCGGGTGTGGGGCGTGGAAAACAAGTTAAACTTCGCACCGCACAAGACCAGTGCGATGGTTATTACAAAAAAGTTGAAATACGACGTCCCACGCCTAAGCATGAACGGGGTCGACATCGCTATGTCCAGAAAAATTAAAATACTGGGTGTCACCATCGACGACAAGCTCACGTTTAACGAGCACGTTTCGGAGGTATGCCGCAAGGCCATCGCAGTCCACAAACAGCTGAGCAGGGCTGCAAAAGTAAACTGGGGCCTAAATCCGGAGGTTGTTAAAATTATATATGTTGCTACGGTGGAACCAATAGTCCTGTACGCTGCCAGCGCATGGGCGGAAGCCGCTAACAAACTGGGAATGATCAAACAGCTAGGCGTCGTGCAGCGGGGAATAGCACAGAAAATGTGCAGGGCGTACCGAACCGTCTCACTGAACTCGGTGCTCCTACTAGCCGGGATACTCCCCCTGGATCTTAGAATCCACGAGGTGGCATCACTGTATAGAGCCAAGAAAGGGGTACCACAGGCCATATTGGGGGACAGGGAGGTAGAACGGATGACTTCTGCACTGGAATCCCCGCATCCCGCGAAGCGATGCGACCTGAAGATCGTCGGCCTGGTAAACCGGGAGGATGTTGACGCCAATTCTGACCAAGAGGTGAAAATCTTCACTGATGGTAGTAAGATTGGGGGGCGTGTCGGTGCGGCGCTGTCCATATGGAACAGAGAGTCCGAGACGCGTGCCCTCAAGTTGGCGCTACCAGGTTACTGTACCGTTTACCAGGCTGAGCTACTCGCGATATGCCGGGCAACGCGGGAAATTAGGAACAGCACGGCGCCTACCTTCGGGGTTTTCAGCGACTCCATGGCGGCTCTTTTGACCGTGAAAAACCCCAGTTGCCTTCATCCCCTGGCGGTGGAGGCCAGAGAGAATATAACAGCTGCGTCTCTCCAGAACAAGATAGTATCCTTGTTCTGGATAAAGGCCCACGCAGGGTTAGAGGGCAACGAAAGAGCGGATCAGCTGGCGAAAGAGGCCGCCATGAACCTTAAGAAAAAACCGGACTATGATCTGTGCCCGATTTCATTCGTCAAGCGCCACATACGTATGGCGACGCTCGACGAATGGAATCGGAGATACAAGTCCGGCCAAACCGCCAACGTTACGAAGATCTTTTTCCCAGATGCGGTGGCAGCGTATAGAACGATAAGAAAAATGGAACTTACCAATATCAGGGTACAAATAATGACGGGACACGGTGGATTCTCCGAGTACCTGAATCGCTTCAGGTGTAAGGAGAGTCCATCGTGCATCTGCGACCCAAACAAGGAAGAAACCGTGCCACACCTGCTTCTGGAATGCCCTGCACACGCTGTGGACAGATATGAACTGGAACAGGCTCTGGAAATAAAATTAGACAAAGAGATTGTGGGGGAAGTGATGCGAGGAAAAGATAGGGAGAAATTTCTAGACTACTGCACAAAGATTGCACAGAAGGCAATAGAGAGAAATAAAACAGCTTAAGCAAGTATGCTGGTAGTATATTTAGTAATATATATATTAAGCATAGAAATAAGTATAAAATGTCATTAGAGTAAGCACTAGTATAAGTAGAGATAGAAATAAAAAGATATTGTTAACATAAGAAAATAAAGATAAATTGGATGGATTAAGAAAGATGTAAAAGAAATAAAAGACCAAAATGGACCGTTATTTCCCCCCACATTGTAATAAATTAAAATAAAAAATAGATAGTTAGAATAGGTTCGTAATGGGAATCCCACCCAGAACGAAGAATGAAAGACGATGAATGAAGATAAAGTATGCAGCATGAACGTGCGAGAAGGACAAAAGCGAGAACTGGTATGACACAGAGGATTAGGCGTACATAGACTCCGATAACGTCGGAGGTAGAATGTAAAAAAAAAAAAAAAAAAAAAAAAAAAAAAAAAAAAAAAAAAAAAAAAAAAAAAACCTAACCTAACCTAACCTAACCTTTTTTTTTTTTTTTTTTTTTTTGTTGCCGGGGTGGAAAATCCTCATGGACCCTCCCACACTTGGACCGGGGATCGTGGGAGCTGATACGCCATCCATGATCCCCGGCTAGTGCCGGCCACCTCAAGCCGGGGGGAGTGTGAGGTGTCCTCCCCCCGCGACGTCCAATAGGGGCGCGCGTAGAACACTACGCGCTGCCGCCTCGGGTCTTGCTGGATGGGTGACGGCGGACGACCCCGAGTCCGCCGTCCCTCCGGACCTCTTTATGGGGGCTGGAAGAGGGCGTTGTCTGCCCTCCGCCGACGCCCGGTTCGCCTGCTGCGGCACGGGAGAGTGGCCACGGCCTCCCTCTCCCTCTCCGCAGCCTCCTTCTGTGAAATTACGGCTTCACAGAAGGAGATCACCGCATCCCACGACTCGGCGCCCCCGACCATCGAACGAACGACGGCCGGCAGCGACAGGTCGGGGCCCACTTCAGATACAAGGGCACGGCGCTGCTCCTCCCATGCGGCACACTCTGCCAACCTAACCTAACCTAACCTTTTTTTTTTTTTTTTGTTGCCGAGGTGAAAAATCCTCATGGATGTCCTTCGCCTGGGGCAGGCGAAGGGGTCTGTCAGACTCTTACTGACTAAAAACCACCCCGGTGTTCCCTCCCACACTTGGACCGGGGATCGTGGGAGCTGATACGCCATCCATGATCCCCGGAACCTTTTTTTTTTTTTTTTTTGTTGCCGGGGTGGAAAATCCTCATGGATGTCCTTCGCCTGGGGCAGGCGAAGGGGTCTGTCAGACTCTTACTGACTAAAAACCACCTCGGTGTTCCCTCCCACACTTGGACCGGGGATCGTGGGAGCTGATACGCCATCCATGATCCCCGGCTAGTGCCGGCCCACCTACGCGGGCCACCTCAAGCCGGGGGGAGTGTGAGGTGTCCTCCCCCCGCGACGTCCAATAGAGGCGCGCGTGGAACACTACGCGCTGCCACCTCGGGTCTTGCCGGATGGGGGACGGCGGACGACCCTGAGTCCGCCGTCCCTCCGGACCTCTTTATGGGGGCTGGAAGAGGGCGTTGTCTGCCCTCCGCCGACGCCCGGTTCGCCTGCTGCGGCACGGGAGAGTGGCCACGGCCTCCCTCTCCCTCTCCGCAGCCTCCTTCTGCGAAATTACGTCTTCACAGAAGGAGATCACCGCATCCCACGACTCGGCGCCCCCGACCATCGAACGAACGACGGCCGGCAGCGACAGGTCGGGGCCCACTTCAGATACAAGGGCACGGCGCTGCTCCTCCCATGCGGCACACTCTGCCAGTGTGTGTTGCGCCGTGTCCTCCCGACAGTCGGTGCAGTGATGGCACCGAGCGTCCGGCTCCCTGTTTATGCGACACAAGTACTTCCCGAAGCAGCCATGCCCCGAGAGCACCTGCGTCGCCCTAAACGACAGGGAGCCGTGTTTCCTCCCGAGCCATTCGTCGAGCACTGGTCGGATCGCATCGACGGTGGCGAGGCCGGCGGTAGGGTGCAGAAGCCTGTCCCGCCATTCCGCCACCATGACCTCGTGGAGCTGAGACCGACGCAGCTCGACCTCGCGCTGCATCGGTTCACCACCCCGCGTCCTCATCTCCTCGCGCCACCGGTACAGTGAGGCGAGGACTCTCGCCTGCAGTTCCCAGGGCGGAGATCCGGCCAGTGCACAACCCGCCTCGTAGGAGATCGTGCGATACCCCCTGATAGCCCTGACGGCCATCGCCCTCTGCGGTCTTCGCAGGATTGCGATGCTGCCGGCCGTCAGGTCAGAAGCCCATACCGGGGCCCCATACAGGGCCATGGATCGCACGATCCCCAAGTATAGCCGCCTACAGGCAGTGCTCGGGCCCCCTAGATTGGGAAGCAGCGTTGCGAGCGCGCCTGCTGCGCCCATCAACTTGGGCGTCAGCCGCCGAAAGTGAGGGCCAAAGTCCCACCGGCTGTCGAGCACCAATCCTAGGTACTTCATGGTGGACTCGACAGCGATTTGGACCCCCTCGACCACGATGTGTGATCCCGGTGGCGGCGCCCGTCGGGGGCCATGAAAGACCATAGCCTCCGACTTGTTGAGAGCCACCTCCAGTCCCAGGCGTCGTATGCGGCTCACCACCCGTGAAACCGCTGCCGTCGCCAGCAACGCTGCCTCCCTGTACGAGCTCCCCCGGGCCGTGACCAACGTGTCGTCTGCGTAACACGTCAGGTCCACACCCGGTTGGAGCTCGCCCCTCAGCACCCAATCGTAACCGATGTTCCACAAGGGTGGCCCCAGGACCGAGCCCTGTGGAACACCGCACGACATATCACGACGGCCCTCGCCGTCGCGTCCCCTGTAGGTGACACACCTTTCCGACAGATAAGCCCCAATGATGTGGCGGAGGTAGCGGGGCACCCTATGGTACCTTAGCGCCTCCCGGATACAGCTCCAGGGCAGGGCGTTAAAGGCGTTGGAGATGTCCAAGGACACCGCCACCATCACCCCGCCCCGGGAAACCGCTTCCTCCGCCAGGACTCTCACCCGCATTATGGCGTCGATAGTGGAGCGCCCATGCCGAAAACCGAACTGACTGTCGTCCAGATCCGGCCCCTCTCTGTACAAGTGACCGTCGAGGCGGGCAGCAATAATCCACTCAAAAAGCTTACCCACCTCGTCAAGCAGCACTATGGGCCGGTATGCGGACGGCGAGTCTACTGGGCGCCCCGTCTTCCTGAGCAGGACCAGACGACCTGTCTTCCACTGAGTGGGGAAGTGGCCCTGCTCAAGGCAAGCTGAGTAGAGTCCTCTCAATTGGGGCTCCAGCTCCTTCAGAGCGAGGACGAGCGCGCGGCCGGGAACTCCATCCGGTCCCGGGGCAACGGTTTTGGCCCGGAGCCGCATCACGGCCGCCCTCAACTCTGGTTGTGTCACCTCGGGGACCTCCTCATCCTCCGACTCTGTGTCTGAAGGCAAAGCCATCGGCGGCGGTGTGTGCTCCTCTCTAGCAGGGAAGAGAGCTGCGACCACTACCTCCAGCAACTGAGGCTCGAGGCTCTCAGTGAGTGGGGGCGCCCAGGCACGAAGTTTCCCTCGGACCGTACGATAAGGACGCCCCCATGGATTTGCATCTAAGGTCGCAAGCATCTCCTCCCAGGATCGAGTCTTCGACTCGCCGATGGCCAGCCACAGAGCCTTCTTCGCCGCGCGGTACACCTCATACCGCGCGGCCTCTTCTTCCGGAACCCGACGACGTCTCCTCCGGTATCGGGTGTACCGGCGCCTGACTTCCACGCAGGTCCTGCGCATCTGCGCGATTTCGGCGGTCCACCAGTACAACCGGCGCCTTGTGGGTTGAGTGCGGATACGAGGCATGGACGCGTCGCAAATTTGCGTCATCGCCCCGCGGAACCACTGCGCCTCCTCTTCGACGTCGACGGCTTCGTTCGTCATTGACTCCCGGACCCAGGCCTGGATGATTGCGGCTTCCTCGAGAAGCTCCCTGTCGATCTGTTTAATCGACCAGCGAGGACCGTCCCTTTGCAGGGTCGACGTTCGGCCACCGCCCGTGGTCTGGGTGGAGACGCTGAAACGGATGTACCGATGATCTGACAACGTCTCCACCTCCACGGCGACTCGCCAGTCATGGACACGGCGCGCAACAGCGGGGCTAGCGAACGAGACGTCCACTACAGACCCACCCCGCTGCCGTACGCACGTGTACTCCGAGCCCCGATTCAGAACGGTCAGGCCGGTCGCAACCGCCCACTCCTCCAACACCTCGCCCTTAGGATCGGTGACTGGGGATCCCCACGCCGCAGACTTGGCGTTGAGATCCCCGAGCAACAGCACCGGGTGAGGGTGGGACCGGCCCACGACGGCACCCAGCTCGACAAGGAACCTCTCGAAGTCGGCGAGACTCTTGTTGGGCGAGAAATATGCCCCAATGATGGTGATTCCCCCCGCGAGAGCGGCCACCCAGCCGCGTCCTCGGGAGGGACTGCCAAGAGTCCCGCCAATGATGGCCACCAAACCGTCCAGGTCCCCTGCCCAGTTATCGCGGGGGGGTACAAAATACGGCTCAGCGGCCACAGCCACGTTGATCGACCACTCCGCCATGCTCTGGAGCAAAAGATCCTGAGCTCTGGAGGAGTGGTTGATATTCGCCTGGAGGAAATGGAATTGTGCCATCACTGGCATTCCATTTCTCCGGCATCTCCTCCATCCCTGGGTCGGGAGTCAGCTGCTTGGCTGCCGGGCTGTGGGAGGGGCGCAGGTCCTCCGACAACTCTGTTCTTCCTGCCTTTCTTGGGGGCCTTGCAGGCTTTTCCACCAAGTCTGTGCTCCGCAGGCTTCCCGGCAGCTGCACAAAGGCTGCAGTTTGGTGTCGCGGAGCACTGGGCCGACTTATGGCCGGGTTGGCCGCAGCGATAGCAGAGGTCGCCGCGGTCAACGTCTGCAGTGCATTGTACTCGGACATGCCCTTTGTCCAGGCAGCGGTAGCACCGCATGACCCTGGGTGGCAGGAGCTTTACACTCGCTGAGACCCAGCCAACCAGCAACCTTCTGCCATCCGCGACCCTGTTTGCGGCCGCAACCGGGCACCGCACCCAAACTGTGCCCAGCCCGGCCGCACTGCAGCGAATCTCACCCGCCTGCACGCTCTCGGGCGGACACCCACCACTTCGGGCAATGGCCGCTACTATTTCTTCCGGGGTCACAGAGTCATCCAGCCCACTCACGCGCAATTCTGCCGTTTTTGTGGGTCTGGACACCCGGACATCCTCCGGTTTGAGGACTTCCCTTAGTTTGGCGGCTAGAATGTCCGCCCTCTCCTGCCTTGCAGCACCCGACACCTCAAAGATTTTGGCCCCCGTGGCCGCTGTTCTAAAACCAAAGCCGGCCGGGGAGGCAAAGTCACCGAAGTTCAGCTTCGTCTTTACCTCCGCCAGGACCGACTTAAAGGTCACACCCCTGGTTGAGGCTTCTGGCTGCAGGGTAATTATTACAGCCTCAGAGCGTGGGGGTCTCGACCTTGACTTCTTATTTGGCACTGAGCCGACGGGTGCTGGGTCAGCTGGTGCCTGCTGCGCCGCCCTCTTCTTGCGCTTCCTTTTGACTACCGTCGTCCAGGTCTCCTGGATCGGGGGTGTGGTAGCCGGGAGCGCGGTTGGTTGGGGAGGGGGTGCGATCGCATCCGCCGCGGGCTTCTGGATCCCCTCCGCGGGCTTTTTGGCCCCCTTTGCAGGCTTCTTGCCCACCTGCACGCGCTTCCTGTTTGCGGACTCCTCCTTCCTCCGCTCATCTGCCGCAAGCGGCGGCCGGAGGGTTTCGGCCGGAAGGAGTCGCGACTCCAGAGCCTCTAATCGGGCAGACACCATGCCACCGCACTGCATCATGCAGATGCGGGCCACCCTTTCGATGTCGTGGTCCGACATCGCAAGTGCAGGCGGTGGCGTAGTTGTTGGGGCTGACGAGGGTGCAGCAGGAGGGGGGCCGTTGGCGGCGGGAGCTTCCTGCCGCTGCCTCTGAGCAGCAAACTCTCGTTTGAGATCCTCCAGTTCGGATCGGAGACGGCTATTCTCCTCCCACAGCTTCGCCGTCTCCTCCGAGGTCGTACGATCGAGAAGGATCTCCACCGCCTCCCTGATTCCGTCTGCTGCCTCCTTAAGGGCACGGGTGAACGAGCCCTTCAGGTTGCCAGACTTAGTTGCAACCTTCAGGACAACGTCCACACCGTCCAGCACCTGGCGGTTCAGGGCCTCCGCCGTGGGGCTCGAGCCTGCAGCCGCCTGGGCAGCACGCCGCTCCCGGGCCTGACGGGCCATTTCGGCGACCTCATCGGCCGCAACCGCTTTGCTCTGGGCACGCTTTGCGGCGTTAGCCTCTGCCCTCGTGCCCACAAGAGAAGCGGTTACTCCTCCCAGCTCCTCGATTGAGACCCCGGATGAGACCCCGGGGTCGCTCTCCCCGCCTAATCCCGGCGTATTCGGCCGCTTTAAAAAGCGACCCCGGGAGTCACGCACCGCCACCGAACTGGGTGCTCCAAAAGGTGTCGCACGACCTCTTCCCCTCCTCGCCGTCGTCACCTTTGCAGCCGGCAGGTTCTCCTCGCTTGAGGAGAGACCCACCGACCCCGCTCGGTCCGAGAAAACTTCATGGTGCGGTCGCTTTCTCCAAAATTTGGAGCGACCGCGCGAGTCCTGGTCGGATATAATTGTCGGATCCTCTTTCGAGGATCGGGAGCCTCCTCGGCTCTTGTTGCCGTCGCCAGCAAGCGGAACCTCCGCCAATAAGATTGGCACATCCTCATTTTGGTTTTTTTCAGTTAAAATTTCTTCCATGCTGTTCCCACGAGTAGTAGGGATGTATATGTCCACCTAGGCAGAGCCCTTTTGCCTAGGTAAGCCTATATACTGTAGAGTGCGGCAGGTGCTCTACAGGGGAGGCGCTAAAGACTGGACTCCCTCCAGCCATTCATCCCCTCGCCACGCCTCTAAACTTGGGATTAGGTGGTTTTTTATCTTAGAGGTATCCTTCCTCTGGGCCAGGCGGTTAAGCCAAGCCCCCGACGGCGGCATTAGACATGCCTCCGTTCGCTGTCCGGCTAACCCGACTCAGCGAACCCGCCGAAAGTTCTCTCCTAGAGGGATTTCCCTGTAGGAGAGATACGCAAGCCGCATTGGGCGCCTGCACCGCTGCGGCATAGTCGCATCCATGCCAATCGACGACTGTCGATCGATCAGGAGCGACCCCTCCTGGTGTCCCTCTTGGTCTGGTCTCTCACTTGGGCCTTTCCGGCATGAGTAACTCTACCGGCAAAGCCCCAAGATCATAGAGACACGCAAGCCCCACCACGACGACAACGTGGGGACACAGTCGGTGGGGATGATCCCCGGAACCTAACCTAACCTAACCTAACCTAACCCAACCTAACCTAACCTTTTTTTTTTTTTTTTTTTGTTGCCGAGGTGGAAAATCCTCATGGATGTCCTTCGCCTGGGGCAGGCGAAGGGGTCTGTCAGACTCTTACTGACTAAAAACCACCCCGGTGTTCCCTCCCACACTTGGACCGGGGATCGTGGGAGCTGATACGCCATCCATGATCCCCGGCTAGTGCCAGCCCGCCTACGCAGGCCACCTCAGGCCCGCGGGGAGTGTGAGGTGTCCTCCCCCCGCGACGTCCAATAGGGGCGCGCGTGGAACACTACGCGCCGCCGCCTCGGGTCTTGCTGGATGGGGGACGGCGGACGACCCCGAGTCCACCGTCCCTCCGGACCTCTTTATGGGGGCTGGAAGAGGGCGTTGAACCTAACCTAACCTAACCAAATCAAAATCCGAAAAAAGCACCCGGTCCCGACGGATTAACAGCGGATATATGCACAGCGGCAATAAACTGTGACAGGGAGGTGTTTTTAGCGATAGCCAACCGATGTCTGACGCTGTCATACTTCCCGAAACAGTGGAAGGTCGCCCATGTGTGCATATTACGCAAGCCTGGAAAAGATGACTACACCAACCCAAAGTCATACAGGCCAATAGGTTTACTCTCGGTCCTGGGGAAAATCGTTGAGAAACTCCTAGTAGGTAGACTCCAGTGGCACCTCCTCCCAACACTAAACACAAACCAGTACGGTTTCATGCCGCAGCGCGGGACTGAGGACGCCCTCTATGCTCTAGTGGAACACTTAAGAACTGAAATCAAAGCCAAAAAGATCGTGCTTTTGATATCATTGGACATAGAGGGGGCCTTTGACAATGCGTGGTGGCCAGCACTCAAAAAACAGATGGTGGATAGGAACTGCCCCGAAAATCTCTACGCTCTCGTCACCTCATATTTGGAGGACCGCAATGTCAGGGTCAACTATGCCAGAGCGATTAGCGAGAAGGGTACCACGAAAGGATGCGTCCAGGGATCTATTACTGGACCGCCCTTTTGGAACCTAGTCCTAGACCCACTCCTTCACGAGATGGCTGGTGTGGGGGTATATTGCCAAGCCTTCGCGGACGACGTTGTCCTTGTTTTCTCAGACTTCACAACAGGTCCTCTGCAGCAATCGGCCAACGACACCTTACGCTTAGTATCGGAATGGGGCGTCAAAAACAAGCTACGTTTCGCCGAGCATAAAACCAATGCGATGGTGTTAACGAAAAAGCTTAAATACGATGTTCCGGTACTACATATGTCGGGCACGCCGCTGAACCTAGTCCAAGAGGTCAAGATACTAGGCCTTACGATAGACTCTAAGCTAACTTTCAATGCGCACGTGTCTGCGACCTGTAAAAAGGCTGTAGATATCTATAAACAGTTGGCATGCGCAGCAAAGGTGACTTGGGGTCTCAACAGAGAGATCATAAGGACAATATACGTGTCGGTGATAGAGCCCATCGTGATGTATGCAGCGAGTGCATGGGCTCCCGCAGCTGGGAAACTGATGACAAGAAATCAGCTTGATTCACTGCAGAGAGGTTTTGCGCAGAAGATCTGCAAAGCATACCGCACGGTATCCCTCACATCGGCACTTATCCTGTCAGGCCAACTCCCCCTAGATCTACGGGTAATCGAGGCCGCAACTCTCTTCAAGGTCAGAAAGGGATATTCCCGAGAATTCATACCGCCAGGTCGTGAGCTGGAGTACAAAGTGAATCACTCCCAATGCCCCCACCCAGCGCTACTCACAACAACAGAGTACGTACGTCTGGAGGATTGGACTCCTGAAACTCTGGAAACCCATCAAGTAATTGGTCCCCAAATATACACCGATGGCAGCAAGATAGAGGGAAAAGTTGGAGCTGCCCTAACTTGGTGGGAAAACGGAAAAGAGTTTGATTTTAAAACTTTTGGCCTAGAGTCTCACAACACGGTCTTCCAATCAGAAATGTACGCTCTCTTTCAAGCTGTCAAGATGGCAAGAGAATCTACGGCGGCCTCTGTAAGCATCTTAAGTGACTCAAGATCATCGCTTGATTTGCTGTGGAGCCCGTCTGTCACTCACCACTTGGCGCTCCAAATTAAAAGATACATCCGCGAGATCAGAGAGGAGGGTAGAGATGTGAGGTTCTTTTGGCTTAAGGCCCATGTGGGAACCGCCGGAAATGAAAGAGCAGACGAGTTGGCCAAGGAAGCAGCACTAACTAAAGAATCTCCAGACTACAACAAGGTACCCGTATCGTTCGTGAGAAAGAAGATACGGGAAGGGACTATAAAGAAGTGGCAAGCGCGATACGAATCCTCAAGTACAGGAGCGGTCACAAAAGTGTTTTTCCCAGACGTCCTTGCGGCGAAAAGGACACTCAGAGACGTAGTTCTCTTACCAGTTCATGTACAAATCCTAACAGGACATGGAGGGTTCTCAGCGTATCTCCATCGCTTTCATCTCAAAGATAGTCCCTCGTGCGTCTGTGACCCCAGCTGCGAGGAAACAGTGTGGCATCTGCTTTTCGAATGTCCGAGGTTCAGTCATGACAGGATGGAGCTGGAAGTAAAGATCCAAATCCAGCTAAGCCAGTCCACGGTCCACACCATTATGGGAAGACCGACCACCAGAACACTATTTTTGGCATTCGCGAGCAAAGTCGCCATCGTCGCGGCAGGGGCAAACAAAACGGACGCTTCCTTCCGAAGTCGAAACCGACCACCATCTGCTCGAACAGTCGCGTCCACGCAAACAACAACTTCAACCACCACACAAACAATCACTGAAACCACCATACAAACAGCAACGATGCAAAACATTCCACACATAGCACTTACACAGACAATACAGGCCACATGCATGCCCATAACACAATTTCTGGCATGTGGAGGAGACGGATTACCAGGCATCAGACTGCGAGGTGTCGCCTTGTTTATGAACAGGGAAGAGGAAAAGTTGGGCATTAGTTTCTGTATAGGCTCAAGCCGACCTAAAGCCCGTATTCCCATATCACCAGGTCTTGCCGCCTTGATCAATGGAAGCACCTCCAAAACAACTTTAACAGGCAGCAAATATGCTTCACTGCCTCAAGTAGAAGTGGCCACGCACCGATGCCGTCTTTTGCGATCGAAAAAAAAGACGATCGCACTATTAGAGTGGAGAGAGGAGACTCCATTCGCTCAGGCAAGCGCGCTGCTTCAAAAGATCAGAGAGGCAGGGGAATACGCGGCAGTCACGGCCCGTACCATAAGTGTTGATTCGATGATGGTCGGAGGGGAGAGAGGAAACGTCGCAGACTGCTACGGATGTTTAAAAGCTTCAGAACATCACGAGCTAGTCGTCTATGAGGACAGAGGGGAAACTCTAAGTTTCCTTAAAGCCCCGAGACACCCAACAGCCACCTCGATTACTCCCGTAACAAGCCCGACCATTCAAAGCGGATCAGAAAGGGTTCAGCAGAAGGCGGCCGCCGAGAAAGCTGCAAAGGAGCAGAATAAAACAACTAGCCCGGAGGATCGGGCCAAAAAGAAAAGTCGCCTAAAAGCCATCGGCACTTTTCTCAGTGCACTGCTCCCAAGCACGAGCCGCGCATCGCCATCGCAAAGGCAGGAAACGGCAGTGGAGAGGTTCTTCAAAAGAAAAGAAAAAGAACCAACACCACAGAAGCCTACACCAACAAGAGCCGACAAAGGGCATGTCAGCCCGCCGACCCTCGCAGTAAACTCAGGCACTATAGATCACATCAAGAGTGCTTTCCTCGAGTACGTTGCAGTTGTGAGAGCGACTAGAGAGGTCAATCTCATGACATGTAAAAAGATCCATCTGACCTTCCAAAGAGAAACAGAGGGCCTACTGAAGGTACTGCTCGAGGAGGCAGAGGCAGCGGTGTACGACAACACCAATTCTCAAGTCATCAAAGGGGAAATGATGGGGTCGTACATGGCAGCCTACAGCGCGAAGTGTGGTTTTGTTGTCTTGGACGTGGAGGAATCGGAGCGCTTAGGCAAAATAAAATTTAAAACACCAGAAGACGACCCGATAGTGGTTACCGCCAAATGTACCAAAGTTATGCTAGACGATAAGATTCTCGAAATGGCACTGTCCATTGCGGGAACTTCGGATACGTCCGCATCGCAGGAATGTTGGGCGGTACCCAATATCAGGTGGGTAAATGGAGTGCCGGGTTGTGGTAAAACCACATGGGTGGTAAAGCACTTCGACGAGGAGAAGGACGTCGTAGCCACTACGACGGCTGAAGCTGCCAAAGATCTAAGAGAAAAGCTTGCGCACCGTTTAGGAGATCGAGTAAAGTCAAAGGTGCGCACTATGGCTTCAATCTTAGTAAACGGGTTCAAGAACCACCAGAAATGCTACCGTCTTACGGTAGATGAGGCTCTTATGAACCACTTTGGGGCCATAGTTATGGCAGTAAAGTTGTCTGGAGCAAGTGAGCTTGTCCTCGTCGGAGACATAAACCAGCTCCCATTTTTGGACAGAGAAAACCTATTCGAATTAAGGTATACCCGTCCAAACCTGGTGGCTGGCATCACCCAGGAGCTACTTTGCACACATCGCAACCCAATGGATGTGGCGTTCACACTGAGTGAGATATACTCCGGTATATACTCCTCCAAGTCGTCGCTGTCGCGGGTTCACTCCCTGCAAGTGAAAGGTTACACAGGAGCGCAAATTTCGGGCACTGCCCGAGATACCCTATTCCTGGTTCACACGCAAGATGAGAAAACTTCTCTTATCAGCCAGGGATACGGGTCCGGTGAAGGGTCGCGCACGTTAACTATACACGAAGCTCAGGGGCTGACCTACGACAGTGTTATCATCATAAATACCAAATCCAGGAGGCTCCAAGTCCACGACAGCATCTCCCACGCGGTGGTGGCAGTATCAAGACATACTGTCAGCTGTGTCTATTACTCCGACGACACCGATGACGCAACGGGCCGCCTTGTAAAGAGAGCAATGGATGCGTCGACTAAAACGGTCGTCGATTACAATTTAAAGACGGCCATGCAGCATCGAGACTCAGCCGTTGTAGATGCTCTGCTTGGGCTGGCGAAATCCCTGGTCAGAAAACCCCAATAAAAACCATTAACAAAACCCCATTCCAACTCCTATTCGGATTCCTGTCCCCGCCTAGACCATAACTGTGTCTGTAAACCCTGCAAAGATAAATAGAAATGTAAAACTTCATGGCAGCACGAGTCTGACAAACTCACGTAGAGGTCCCGTCGATGGTGGCGCTGCGCGTCTGGTCGCAGAGTTCCCTAAGATACGGTTGAATTAAACGACGCAGATGCGTTCGTCATGTCCGTAAACGGATGCCAAGTATCGGAACTGGTCGGCTCGCGCTGCCATGAGGTCCTACCTGTAACTTATATTTTATAACTTAAATAGCATAAGAAGCCACATGCAAAAACGATGTGTACAATAAGTTTTAGAATAGGAATATTAGATATGATTAAGAACAATTGTAATGCCTGTGTGAAATATTAAAAAAAGAAAAAAAAAAAAAAAAAAAATGTAAATACATGCTTAAAATAAAAATAAGAGAAAAAAAAAAACAAAAAAAAAAAAGAAGAAAAAAAAAAAAAAAAAAAAAAGATACATATATATAGATGGACTCACCTAGACATAAGCTTTAGATTACTTTTATTATGCATAATTTGATTTGAACAATAGTAAAAAAAAAAAAAAAAACTTGAAAAGTTTGCACTGGAATATTTTTGTATGTAATATAGAAATGTTTATAGGAGTAGACTAGACAAGTACAAAATAATAATATTATTAGTAATAAATAGAAGTAAGGAAAATGTGTGTCCAACACGGGAGCACCACAACAGCAAATAGAAATATTTTAATCAAATAATAAAAACATTCAAACAACAGCGCGGACTACCACGTCTGCGGTAGAATAGAATTGAAAAAAAAAAAAAAAAAAAAAAAAACCTAACCTAACCTAACCTTTTTTTTTTTTTTTGTTGCCGGGGTGGAAAATCCTCATGGATGTCCTTCGCCTGGGGCAGGCGAAGGGGTCTGTCAGACTCTTACTGACTAAAAACCACCTCGGTGTTCCCTCCCACACTTGGACCGGGGATCGTGGGAGCTGATACGCCATCCATGATCCTCGGCTAGTGCCGGCCCGCCTAAGCGAGCCACCTCAGGCCCGCGGGGAGTGTGAGGTGTCCTCCCCCCGCGACGTCCAATAGGGGCGCGCGTGGAACACTACGCGCCGCCGCCTCGGGTCTTGCTGGATGGGGGACGGCGGACGACCCCGAGTCCGCCGTCCCTCCGGACCTCTTTATGGGGGCTGGAAGAGGGCGTTGTCTGCCCTCCGCCGACGCCCGGTTCGCCTGCTGCGGCACGGGAGAGTGGCCACGGCCTCCCTCTCCCTCTCCGCAGCCTCCTTCTGCGAAATTACGGCTTCACAGAAGGAGATCACCGCATCCCACGACTCGGCGCCCCCGACCATCGAACGAACGACGGCCGGCAGCGACAGGTCGGGGCCCACTTCAGATACAAGGGCACGGCGCTGCTCCTCCCATGCGGCACACTCTGCCAGTGTGTGTTGCGCCGTGTCCTCCCGACAGTCAGTGCAGTGATGGCACCGAGCGTCCGGCTCCCTGTTTATGCGACACAAGTACTTCCCGAAGCAGCCATGCCCCGAGAGCACCTGCGTCGCCCTAAACGACAGGGAGCCGTGTTCCCTCCCGAGCCATTCGTCGAGCACTGGTCGGATCGCATCGACCGTGGCGAGGCCGGCGGTAGGGCGCAGAAGCCTGTCCCGCCATTCCGCCACCATGACCTCGCGGAGCTGAGACCGACGCAGCTCGATCTCGCGCTGCATCGGTTCACCACCCCGCGTCCTCATCTCCTCGCGCCACCGGTACAGTGAGGCGAGGACTCTCGCCTGCAGTTCCCAGGGCGGAGATCCGGCCAGTGCACAACCCGCCTCGTAGGAGATCGTACGATACCCCCTGATAGCCCTGACGGCCATCGCCCTCTGTGGTCTTCGCAGGATTGCGATGCTGCCGGCCGTCAGGTCAGAAGCCCATACCGGGGCCCCATACAGGGCCATGGATTGCACGATCCCCAAGTACAGCCGCCTACAGGCAGTGCTCGGGCCCCCTAGATTGGGAAGCAGCGTTGCGAGCGCGCCTGCTGCGCCCATCAACTTGGGCGTCAGCCGCCGAAAGTGAGGGCCAAAGTCCCACCGGCTGTCGAGCACCAATCCTAGGTACTTCATGGTGGACTCGACAGCGATTTGGACCCCCCCGACCACGATGTGTGATCCCGGTGGCGGCGCCCGTCGGGGGCCATGAAAGACCATAGCCTCCGACTTGTTGAGAGCCACCTCCAGTCCCAGGCGTCGTATGCGGCTCACCACCCGTGAAACCGCTGCCGTCGCCAGCAACGCTGCCTCCCTGTACGAGCTCCCCCGGGCCGTGACCAGCGTGTCGTCTGCGTAACACGTCAGGTCCACACCCGGTTGGAGCTCGCCCCTCAGGACCCAATCGTAACCGATGTTCCACAAGGGTGGCCCCAGGACCGAGCCCTGTGGAACACCGCACGACATATCACGACGGCCCTCGCCGTCGCGTCCCCTGTAGGTGACACACCTTTCCGACAGATAAGCCCCAATGATGTGGCGGAGGTAGCGGGGCACCCTATGGTACCTTAGCGCCTCCCGGATACAGCTCCAGGGCAGGGCGTTAAAGGCGTTGGAGATGTCCAAGGACACCGCCACCATCACCCCGCCCCGGGAAACCGCTTCCTCCGCCAGGACTCTCACCCGCATTATGGCGTCGATAGTGGAGCGCCCATGCCGAAAACCGAACTGACTGTCGTCCAGATCCGGCCCCTCTCTGTACAAGTGACCGTCGAGGCGGGCAGCAATAATCCGCTCGAAAAGCTTACCCACCTCGTCAAGCAGCACTATGGGCCGGTATGCGGACGGCGAGTCTACTGGGCGCCCCGCCTTCCTGAGCAGGACCAGACGACCTGTCTTCCACTGAGTGGGGAAGTGGCCCTGCTCAAGGCAAGCTGAGTAGAGTCCTCTCAATTGGGGCCCCAGCTCCTTCAGAGCGAGGACAAGCGCGCGGCCGGGAACTCCATCCGGTCCCGGGGCAACGGTTTTGGCCCGAAGCCGCATCACGGCCGCCCTCAACTCTGGTTGTGTCACCTCGGGGACCTCCTCATCCTCCGACTCTGTGTCTGTGGGCAAAGCCATCGGCGGCGGTGTGTGCTCCTCCCTAACAGGGAAGAGAGCTGCGACCACTACCTCCAGCAACTGAGGCTCGAGGCTCTCAGTGAGTGGGGGCGCCCAGGCACGAAGTTTCCCTCGGACCGTACGATAAGGACGCCCCCATGGATTTGCATCTAAGGTCGCAAGCATCTCCTCCCAGGATCGAGTCTTCGACTCGCCGATGGCCAGCCACAGAGCCTTCTTCGCCGCGCGGTACACCTCATACCGCGCGGCCTCTTCTTCCGGAACCCGACGACGTCTCCTCCGGTATCGGGTGTACCGGCGCCTGACTTCCACGCAGGTCCTGCGCATCTGCGCGATTTCGGCGGTCCACCAGTACAACCGGCGCCTTGTGGGTTGAGTGCGGATACGAGGCATGGACGCGTCGCAAATTTGCGTCATCGCCCCGCGGAACCACTGCGCCTCCTCTTCGACGTCGACGGCTTCGTTCGTCATTGACTCCCGGACCCAGGCCTGGATGATTGCGGCTTCCTCGAGAAGCTCCCTGTCGATCTGTTTAATCGACCAGCGAGGACCGTCCCTTTGCAGGGTCGACGGTCGGCCACCGCCCGTGGTCTGGGTGGAGACGCTGAAACGGATGTACCGATGATCTGACAACGTCTCCACCTCCACGGCGACTCGCCAGTCATGGACACGGCGCGCAACAGCGGGGCTAGCGAACGAGACGTCCACTACAGACCCACCCCGCTGCCGCACGCACGTGTACTCCGAGCCCCGATTCAGAACGGTCAGGCCGGTCGCAACCGCCCACTCCTCCAACACCTCGCCCTTAGGATCGGTGACTGGGGATCCCCACGCCGCAGACTTGGCGTTGAGATCCCCGAGCAACAGCACCGGGTGAGGGTGGGACCGGCCCACGACGGCACCCAGCTCGACAAGGAACCTCTCGAAGTCGGCGAGACTCTTGTTGGGCGAGAAATATGCCCCAATGATGGTGATTCCCCCCGCGAGAGCGGCCACCCAGCCGCGTCCTCGGGAGGGACTGCCAAGAGTCCCACCAATGATGGCCACCAAACCGTCCAGGTCTCCTGCCCAGTTATCGCGGGGGGGTACAAAATACGGTTCAGCGGCCACAGCCACGTTGATCGACCACTCCGCCATGCTCTGGAGCAAAAGATCCTGAGCTCTGGAGGAGTGGTTGATATTCGCCTGGAGGAAATGGAATTGTGCCATCACTGGCATTCCATTTCTCCGGCATCTCCTCCATCCCTGGGTCGGGAGTCAGCTGCTTGGCTGCCGGGCTGTGGGAGGGGCGCAGGTCCTCCGACAACTCTGTTCTTCCTGCCGTTTTTGGGGGCCTTGCAGGCTTTCCCACCAATTCTGTGCTCCGCAGGCTTCCCTGCAGCTGCACAAAGGCTGCAGTTTGGTGTCGCGGAGCACTGGGCCGACTTGTGGCCGGGTCGGCCGCAGCGATAGCAGAGGTCACCACGGTCAACGTCTGCAGCGCATTGTGCCCGGACATGCCCTTTGTCCAGGCAGCGGTAGCACCGCATGACCCTGGGTGGCAGGAGCTTTACACTCGCTGACACCCAGCCAACCAGCAACCTTCTGCCATCCGCGACCCTGTTTGCGGCAGCTACCGGGCACCGCACCCAAACTGTGCCCAGCCCAGCCGTACTGCAGCGAATCTCACCCGCCTGCACGCTCTCGGGCGGACACCCGCCACTTCGGGCAATGGCCGCCACTATGTCTTCCGGGGTCACGGAGTCATCCAGCCCACTCACGCGCAATTCTGCCGTTTTTGTGGGTCTAGATACCCGGACATCCTCCGGTTTGAGGACTTCCCTTAGTTTGGCGGCCAGAATGTCCGCCCTCTCCTGCCTTGCAGCACCCGACACCTCAAAGATTTTGGCCCCCGTGGCTGCTGTCCTGAAATCAAAGCCGGCCGGGGAGGCAAAGTCGCCGAAGTTCAGCTTCGTTTTTACCTCCGCCAGGACCGACTTAAAGGTCACACCCCTGGTTGAGGCTTCGGGCTGAAGGGTGATTATTACAGCCTCAGAGCGTGGGGGTCTAAACCTTAACTTCTTTTTTGGTGCTGAGCCGGCGGGTACCGGGTCAGCTGGTGCCGGCTGCGCCGCCCTCTTCTTGCGCTTCCTTTTTACAACCGTCGTCCAGGTCTCCTGGATCGGGGGTGCGGTTGCTGGGAGCGCGGTTTGTTGGGGAGGGGGTGCGGATGCACCCGTCGCGGGCTTCTTGGGCCCCTGCATGGGCTTTGTGGCCATCTCTGCAGGCTTCTTGCCCACCTGCACGAGCCTCGTCTTTGCGGACTCCTCCTTCCTCCGCTTATCTGCCGCAAGCGGCGGCCGGAGGGTTTCGGCCGGAAGAAGTACCATATCGCTTGGATGCGATCATGCCACTAGCGCTTGATTGGAAAATTGGAGGAAGTATGAATGAGACATGAGTATTTTCAGGCGATACGAAGATACAAGACAAGCCACATGGAATGAACAAATATAATAATATTATCGTCTAGACAATACCATCATCTTCTAAAAAAAAGAAATTCATATTGTTGTCAAACAATAGTAGCATTGACATTCAACGTGGCAATGCTGCCAGTCTTCTGGGCACATTTCCGGATGACAGCAATATGGGGGAGTACTTTAACGCCTAAATGTAATTAGTGTTTTTATATTATAAGTACATAATTAAGTTTAGTATAAATACTTAGTTCAGTTAAAATTTAAGTTTCTTATACACATGTATAATGTGGATTTAATCCTCGTCCAAACAATATACCATTTACGGTCGGAGAAGCAATCTTCGTAACCCATTCATATTTATTTGCCGCCAGAATAAAGATATGTGTGTCTACTGAAAAAAAACATACGATAGTAGAAAAAATAAGAAAGGATGTTTTCCTTCCCTTCTTAATGAACCGAAAAAAAAAAACTACTGCAAAACAATAAGACGTAGTAAACGCGTGACAATGGCCTGATGACCATGATATTGTTATAATCACCATAGAATCAGTTTCAACACAAATGATGAGGTGAGGTTCAATACATCCTTAAATAGTACCTAGGCTCTGCCTTATCACGTAGGAATATAATTAGCTGTTCCATCCTTGACTATTATTGCAAAATACCTAACCTAACCTAACCTAACCTAACCTTTTTTTTTTTTTTTTTGTTGCCGGGGTGGAAAATCCTCATGGATGTCCTTCGCATGGGGCAGGCGAAGGGGTCTGTCAGACTCTTACTGACTAAAAACCACCTCGGTGTTCCCTCCCACACTTGGACCGGGGATCGTGGGAGCTGATACGCCATCCATGATCCCCGGCTAGTGCCGGCCCGCCTACGCGGGCCACCTCAAGCCGGGGGGAGTGTGAGGTGTCCTCCCCCCGCGACGTCCAATAGGGGCGCGCGTGGAACACTACGCGCTGCCGCCTCGGGTCTTGCTGGATGGGTGACGGCGGACGACCCCGAGTCCGCCGTCCCTCCGGACCTCTTTATGGGGGCTGGAAGAGGGCGTTGTCTGCCCTCCGCCGACGCCCGGTTCGCCTGCTGCGGCACGGGAGAGTGGCCACGGCCTCCCTCTCCCTCTCCGCAGCCTCCTTCTGTGAAATTACGGCTTCACAGAAGGAGATCACCGCATCCCACGACTCGGCGCCCCCGACCATCGAACGAACGACGGCCGGCAGCGACAGGTCGGGGCCCACTTCAGATACAAGGGCACGGCGCTGCTCCTCCCATGCGGCACACTCTGCCAACCTAACCTAACCTAACCTAACCTAACCTAACCTAACCTAACCTAACCTATGTGCCGACGGTATCACCAACACAGCGCTGCGCCACTTGCCTTACCGTACAGTTGCGCCACTGGTGTACACGGGGATACTGCGCACGGGGGTTTTTCCCACCGCCTGGAAAGAAGGGCGCGTCATTATGTTGCCCAAGGCGGGGAAGAATATCCTGAAGCCAGAGAGCTATCGGCCAATCACCCTGCTGCCCACGACATCAAAGGTATTCGAGTCGCTCCTGCTGCGGCACCTAACACCGCACATTACTCCACGACCGGAACAGTTCGGGTTTCGGGCGGAACATAGCACGACGCTTCAGTTGTCGAGGGTACTGCACCTGCTGTCTGCAACGATGAATAAGAAGGAGTACGCGGTGACAGTATTCCTCGACATGGAGAAGGCCTTCGACCGGGTTTGGCACCAAGGTCTGATATACAAACTGGCCACGTCAGACACGCCCCGTCGCGTTGTAAGAGTGGTCTCAGCTTTCCTGACTAACAGGTGTTTCAGGGTGGTGGTAGACGGGGCAACATCTGCCCCCCGACCAATCGCAGCCGGCGTGCCCCAAGGCTGCTGCGTGTAGCCAGCGTGTTACTCACGGTACACCGACGACATCCCTACGACACCAGACTCGACGCTCGTGCTTTACGCCGATGACGCCGCGTACATCACTACATCGATGAACGCAAAGTACGCGGCTGTAAAGATGCAGCGCGTTCTCGACCTCATCCCCGAGTGGCTCGCCAAATGGCGACTATCGGTGAACGTGATTAAGACGCAGGCAATGATCACAGGATCTACACCCCTCCCACCACGCCTGAAACTCAGCGGAGCAGACATCGAGTGGACGCCCCGGGTCAAGTACCTGGGCGTGACGATCGACCGTCAGCTCACCATGGGACCGCATGTCCATAGGGTCGCCGCGCAAGGCAGGGTCGCCCGCAACCTCCTTAAACCAGTGCTCTCGTCCCGACTCCCGGTGCGCGTCAGGTTGGGCGTGTATAAGGCGTACGTGCGCCCAATCCTGACGTACGCCGCACCTGCATGGTTTGCCCTCACAAGCGAGGGAAACCGGAAAACGCTCCGCGCGCAGCAACACCTGGCGCTGCGGACAATAGTGGACGCCCCTCGCTATGTGAGGAACGACGTAATCCAGCGCGACCTCGGGATTGAGAGCCTGGATGAGTTTGTGCAGCGCCTCGCGAAGGGAATGTTCGCGCGTGCCGACGCCTCAGCTTGGCCCCACGTCAAGCACCTGGCGCCCTGGCACGCGCGCCCCCCTGACGCGAGACCCTTGCCCCGCGACCTTATTGTCGACAGTGACTCCAGATTGACGCCTGAGTAAGTCGTACCAGTCTACACGCGGCTTACTCAAACAATGAGACTCTACACCTATATACTCTCACCCCGATAAGCGTCGTGTGCTAAGTTAATATAGGCACGACGCGAGTCGACCATACATTCACAACTCTACACACGCTAGACTCACGCACTGAATAGATAGCGCAAGCTTACTATTCGGTGCACATGCACTGAGCGATGTTACACAGTACAATGCCGCTCACACACATACGTAATTGTCCCTGCGGTCTGAACCGTAACCGGCTCGCTCTGCGCAAATGATGAAAGCGCAAATGCATGTTCACGATGTACCATTTTCCGATACGTGCTTTGCTGATAATCCGAAGTCACCAGTGATTACAGCAAGAATTACAAACTTTTAGTTACCTGAAGTGTAAAATGCAAAGTGCAGTGCGTGTGTGTGTGCATGCCTGAGATGCAGTGTGACAAGTACGCTACCAGATCAGAAAATATTTGACACAAAACGTATGAAGACATCTCAAACGTCACCTGTCAAATGTTTCCACTGTGGAAAAATTGGACGGAGCAGGCTGTGTTTTCATAAGCAAGAAACAGTAGGAAACCGACAGAATAACGTGATATTCAAGCTTCAAGACTCAATCCCATGGTCAGCCACATCGTATGCTGCAAATGTGGAGAACAAGGTCACATCTCCTTCCGGTGTCCTGATGAAAGTGATGCAGCGGTGACGGTGACGCCAAGGCATCACGTAGCGAGCGAGAGGTTGACTGACGGGTGTTGTCGATCCTACACCAGGAACAAGGTCAGGTATTCACATTCCATTTTAATTCTGGTGCTGAGTGTTGTCTCTCTTTCACTTTAAAGTCTTTCATCACTATTACACGGCAAACGTAAACACAGTATTGTTACATTGAAGGGTCAGTTCAGTGTGTTCAGATCTATTTGCGAAGTGATATTTTGGCCGTGAAATATTGTTGCAAGGGTTCAGTTCAAATAGTAAAAATTGCTAAAGTTCACGACGTAAACAATTGTAATTACAACTACCCTCATTAGATCCAGTAGATACCGTTTCGATTTTTTTATGACAGTGATAATTCCTCCATAGATAATTTTGACGATATTGACACTGACGTGTGACGTGTGTCGGTATGCTACAAACGCGTGTTGTAAAAAGTAAACTTATCCGTTTGATTGACTCGTATTTGACTGTATAAAGATGACCATAGCGGTCTAGCGCGGAAAAATTAATAATGCGTGAGCGGGTAGATGATTGTTGCTGACAAATATTATTCGACTGAGTAATTCAGTGTTTGTTAGCTCTTTTGACTTAAAAACTCGACCGGTCAGATATAATGAGCAAAGATTACTGTGAACTAAATAACAATGTGCCTAACCGAGATACCACTTACCTTATACAAAATAACTCGTTTAAATAGTGCGCGTTATTTTACAAAATTAGATTGTGTATCAGGCTTTCAGTAGTATGATAGCGGACAGCCGGTACAAATATTTGACCATGCCAATCAGTTTCAAAATGCGATCTGAGTTTTCCAACGGACGATTGTAGTTGTTCTAGGCGAATCGGTAAATGCCTACGTCGTAGTTTGAGTTGTCAATATTATGATTATTTAGGAAACTATTAAGAGGGACGTCGGGAGACTTAATGTAGTTTTACAAACGTTAACTAAAGCCGGATTTTCATTAAATTTGAGAAAAATGGTTGTTTTTGATAATGCAACTCAAGTTACTAGCCCGTCAGAAGTTACAGCAATCACTAACACTCAACAACTTGAAAATATAATAAACACACTCACAAACAACACACACAATGCATGCACCGAACACATATACCACCCATAAAATCACACACAAGGCTCACCTTGTCGTGGTGGTCCGACGAGTTAGCTGCCCTTAAACGGGAAGTTGCCACCAGGAAGAGACGAATACGCTGCGTGGCCCCCTCCCGAAAGGCCGGGGTGATAGACGAGTACCTGCAGAAAAAGACCGAGTAGGTACCTTGCCAGGACCAGTGATGCCCAGACTCAAAGCTGGAAGGAGTTCTGCGGGAAGCAGGACAAGAAAGGGCTTTGGGAAGGCATCTATAGGGTGATCGGTCGCACGTCGAAACGATTGGAAGACGTCCCCTTAAAATGCAATGGAAAGTTCCTGAGCCTGAAGGAGTCGACGAGACTACTCGCTGAAACCTTCTACCCGGAGGACCTTGAAAGTGAGGATAATGCAGACCACCAGGCCACTCGACGTGAAGCCGAATCCGTGAGCGGGGAACATGATGACAACCATGACCCCCCGTTCACGGAGCAGGAGCTGAGAGTGGCCATGGAAAGCTTCAATCCGAAAAAGGCTCCGGGTGCCGATGGTTTCACGGCAGACATCTGCGCGCGAGTGATTTCGCAGGACCCAGAGACTTTCCTGGCCATCACTAATAAGTGCCTACAGCTGGGCCACTTCCCGAAACCCTGGAAAGAAGCGGCCGTCGATGTCCTGCGGAAGCCCGCCAAAGAAGACTACTTCCAGCCAAAGTCCTATAGGCCAATCGGCCTGCTCCCGGTCTTAGGCAAGGTGCTCGAGAAGATGATCGTGGGGAGACTGAAATGGCATCTTCTCCCCAAAATGAGCGCCCGCCAGTACGGTTTTGTGCCCCAAAGGAGCACCGAAGACTCCCTCTATGACCTAATGGGACATATAAGAGGTAAGCTCAAGTTGAAAAAGCTGCTAACCGTGATCTCATTGGACATAGAGGGAGCCTTCGATAGTGCATGGTGGCCGGCCATAAGGGTCAGGCTCAAGGAGGAGAATTGTCCCGGCAATATAAGAAGGGTGATCGACAGCTACCTTCAGGACAGAAGAGTCGAGGTTAGATATGGCGGTGAGACATACTCCGTAAGCACGTCCAAGGGGTGTGTCCAGGGCTCCATAGGAGGCCCAATCCTGTGGAACCTCGTCCTCGACCCGCACCTGAAGGAGCTGACCGACAGGGGCATCTATTGCCAGGCGTTCGCCGACGACATAGTCCTGGTTATTGACGGAGACACTGCGTTGGACGTTCTAAGACAGGCCAATGCTGCCCTCGCCTATGTTGGGGAGTGGGGAGTCAAAAATATGCTAAAATTCGCACCCCATAAAACAAAAGCGATGGTGGTTACGCGAAAGCTCAAATATGACAAACCACTCCTGACCATGGGTGGGGTCAGGATTGGCATGTCGAAGGAAATAAAAATCCTTGGCCTAACCATCGACACCTGCCTGACATTTAACAAACATATTAATAATATATGTAAAAAGGTTGTTAATATATACGGGCAGCTCCAAACGGCCCGACTCCAAAACCCGACTACGGAGGGTTATGATTTTGACAGGCTATGTATGTATGTGAGTATGTTCATCTGTTCCCTCCTAGCTCCTAATCTACTTATCGGAACTCGACGCCGTTAGAACCGTTTTAATTATCCGCTGAACATAGGCTACGTGACGTGTCACAAAAATCAATATGGCGCCCTCTAAGACAACAAGTAATGCGTTAAAAATAAAAATGGAGATAAATACGCCGTGTTTGGTATCATTTGAAAGGGCTTCACTTCTACATTTCCAATATATTTTTTTCAGAAAAAAGATCAAAATAACTTTAATTTCGGAAGTCGGTGTTTCTCGGTATTGTTTGTTTCTTATTTAACACCGACTTCCGAAATTAAAGTTATTTTGATCCTTTACTTAGTGTTTTTTTTTAATGAAGTCGGTTATTTTTTTTTTTGTAAAAAGTTTTTATTTTACACTTTTTAGTTGTGATACACTTATAAACAGAGTACCTATTTCTCATGACGATTCCAATTAACCCAAACACTGCTAGGTTACATTGTTCTATTATAAAGTTCCTGTGTCTACCTTCCACCTTCCGGCTCCATCACCAGATCAGTTTGATAGTACCTTATAGCCAAAGTGCATCTCATGACAATTCTAAAAAGCCCAAACACGGCTAGGATACATTCATTAATTACGGAGTTCCTATGCCTACCTTCCGGCTCCATCATCAGATCAGTTCGATAGTACCTTATAGCCAAAGTGCATCTCATGACAATTCTAAAAAGCCCAAACACGGCTAGGATACATTCATTATTTACGGAGTTCCAGTGCCTACCTTCCGGCTCCATCATCATCATCAGATCAGTTTGATGATACCATTTTCAACGTAACTATTCAGAACCATTCATTTATTTGTATTGTCATAGTCGCTTAACTATCTTCATTGTGATATCAATGTGAGTATGAAGTTCCGTTGACCATTTCTGGTCTTCTTCATCAGTTCCACTTCATCAAATGTTACTTTTTGACTGTAAATGCTTAAGTTCTCGATGAAAATACTAAAATCACTATACAATTGCCTATAATATTTGAGGAGTTCCCTCGATTCCTCATGGATCCCATCATCAGAACTGGATTTTGAAAAAAATGGGACCAATCTGAAAGCATATCCTATAGAGGGAAAAAAAATTTTGCAAATCGGTCCATAAAAGACGGAGTTCTGAGGTAACAAACATAAAAAAAAAAAATGATTAAAAAAAATATAACCGAATTAAATAACCTCCTCCTTTTTTTGAAGTCGGTTAACAAAAAGCAAATGCTGCTCTTGAACGTGTTCAAGCGTGGGGTCTCGATAATAAGTTAAAATTTGCACCGCATAAGACCAATGCGATGACTATAACTAGAAGACACAAATACGACACCCCACCACTCAGCATGGGCGGGGTAGAAATAGCCATGTCAAGATCTTGGGTGTCACCGTCGACGACAAGTTGACGTTTAACACTCACGTTAAAAATGTCTGCAAAAAAGCCATCAGCGTGCATAAACAGTTATGCAGGGCAGCTAGGATTAGTTGGGGATTAAATCCTGAAGTAGTCAGGATAATTTATGTGGCTACAGTGGAGCCGATCATCCTGTACGCCGCCCGCGTATGGGCCCCAGCGGCCAGTAAACTGGGGATTATAAAACAGTTGGGTGTCGTGCAGCGCGGAATAGCGCAAAAAATATGCAAAGCATATCGCACCGTCTCCCTTAACTCGGTACTTCTGTTGGCGGTAATACTTCCCCTGGATCTCCGAGCTCGTGAGGTGGCCTCATTATATGAGGCCAAGAGGGGAGTGAACCTGCCAATACTGAGGGATAGGGGGATGGAGCGGCCTGTGTCCGCGTTGAAATCCCCTCACCCTGCCACTCGTATCGAACTGGAGTTCGAAAGCCTGGTGGACCGGGAGCAGGTCGACGCCAGTGCCAAACCGGAGGTGAGAATTTTCACCGACGGTAGCAAAATTGGGGGGCGTGTTGGTGCTGCGTTGTCGTTTTGGAACAGCCAGGCCGAAACACGCGCCCTCAAGCTGGCGCTACCGGACTATTGCTCGGTCTACCAGGCGGAGCTCCTGGCGATATGTAAGGCAACAGGGGAAATCCGGAAAAGCTCGGCGTCCACTTTTGGGGTTTACAGCGACTCAATGGCGGCCCTCATGACGGTGAAAAACCACAGTTGCCTTCACCCCCTGGCAGTTGAAGCAAGAGAAAACCTTACAGCTGTTTCTCTCCAGAATAAGGTAGTACACTTATTCTGGATTAAAGCTCACGCAGGGTTTGAGGGCAACGAAAGAGTGGATCAGCTGGCGAAAGAGGCCGCCATATCGAGTAAAAGCAAGCCGGACTATGACTTGTGTCCTGTCTCATTCGTCAAGCGTTGCATTCGTACAGCAACGCTTGAGGAATGGAACAGTAGATATAGAACAGGCACTACTGCGTCAATCACCAAAATGTTCTTCCCAGATGCGACGGTGGCGTACAGGATTATCAGGAAGATACAGATTGAGGGTTATCTGACCCAGATCTTAACGGGGCACAGTGGATTCTCAGAATACTTGAATCGGTTCAAGTGTAAAGGGAGTCCATCGTGCATCTGTGACCCAAGCATGTCGGAGTCAGTACCACACCTGCTGCTTCACTGCCCTGTATATGCATACCCAACAAACATTTTAGCCTTATAAGTAAGAGTTACGCGACTCGAAGTGCTTTAAACATCGTATTGAAGTATTTTTATCGTGAAATATGACCTAGTGCCTCTTATCTTTAAACAACTTGTAGTCGTATACAGACATCGTATAAACTTCTATACGACTATTTTATATGACTGATACACAATTTTCAGTGGTATAACCGATGCTGTCGTCTTAGTAACATCTACACGACTTTTATACCGTCATTAATCGTATTATAGCCACGAAAACTGCTTTTAAGTGATAATCGTGAAGAGTAATAAATTGCACTCATAAACAATTTTCAGTCAATATGAATACTTTTATACTACTATTCAATGACTAGATGACCTATTAGTGTATAACAAAATTTCAATATTACAACCATAGCTAGGACAAGTCAATTGTAATGAAACTGGAATTGGTTCCGCACAAAGTTTTGTTTAAAACTCAAGATAATTGAGTTCGATGCAAAGTGGTTCTAAACGATATGATGTTGTTCGAACCGCAAAACGTAAATCTAGTGGTTCTATAAAAGTAAAGTCAGGTTCTATAAAGGTAGATTTGATAAATTATATCTTAATGATGGTTCCGATTATGGAAGCGCAAGCGAAACTAGTAAAAATGATATACTTCGTGATAATGTAAATGTCTATGTGTACTAAAATGTCATCCATCTCTGGTACACTTCAAAGTGATCTCTAACTTTCATGAAAACGTGCCTCTGAAGATATAGAAGATATCAATAGCCATCTCAAATACATACTGTATCAATATGTTAAAGACTTATCAATGTCCTTTATATTTATTACTAGCGATCCGCCCCGGCTTCGCACGGGTGCAATGCTGATCACTTCATAGTATAAAACAAAGTCGCTTCCAGCTGTCTGTCCGCTTATATCTTTAAATCTACGCAACGGATTTTGATGCGGTTTTGTCCAGCATTGCACCAGGGCGGGTTGTGAGTACTAAATAAACTACAGAATGACTTTATACACAACTTTCACAGTTTTTTTGTCATTAGTCAATACAAACATATTTTCTTTTGAGGTTACACTTGAAAGAGCGACATATAATTGGCCATGTAATAAAAACATTCAACGCTCAAATCTAAGCCTGTAACGTTGAAAGTTTGACCCTGCGATTTATTGATGGTCATTGCAAAAGATATTTTTAGCGGAAATTGTAGGTTTAAGTATATTGGAACGGTAAATTGGATGGTATTAGAATTAAATTTCAATTAACCCAAACACTGCTAGGTTACATTGTTTTATTATGAATTTCCTGTGTCTACGTTCCACCTTCCTCCATCATCAGATCAGTTCGATAGTACCTTATAGCCAAAGTGCATCTCATGACAATTCTAATAAGCCCAAACACGGCTAGGATACATTGATCAATTACATAGTTCCGGTACCTATCTTCCGGCTCCATCATCATCATCAGGTCACTTCGATGATACCATTTTCAACATAATTATTCAGAACCATTTATTTATTTGTATTGTCATAGTCGTTTAAGTGAAATATGTACGTCGCTGTCGGAGGACCCAAAAAAAACCAAAATGATTTTAAACTAAATTTAATCAAGGTAAAATTACAAAGTAAAAACTTATAATTAAACTATTACAAAGAGAATTCCTATTCCGATCGATATTAGATCTAGAATGAACAAATAATATTTTATAAGTAATTCGTAAAAGACACATCCGGTAAACAGGGGCATCGAGTGACGAGCGTCGCCAGCGTCGTCAGCGGTTTCGGTTACACGTGTAAGGCTTGTTACTATCTGCTCCATCGAGGCCGGTGCATGCTTGCAATTTACTTAGTAGTGTTTATTATAACACCTCCACCGCCAGATCAGCAACTATTTCTGAAGTTTGAACTGAGGAAATATTGCTGACTGTGTCTTCGGTGCTCCAGATTGTCCAGGCTCCGCATACGTGTTATCTTCTGTGGATTTCCTCTTATCTTCTCGCTTGAACATCTTGTACCGTTTCAAGACCATGAACGTAGCAAGTGCCAGTATACTGAATAGCATGATGTAAAACGGGATTGTTGTATGATAAAGGTATCCCGGTTGTACAGATTGTAGTTGCAGCGGATGCTGCGCCATCACTTTATATTGGGCATCATGCAGTCTTGTAAGGTCAATCGAATTCAGTTTGACCTGTGTAGCTCCCGGCTGGATGCTGGTGTGGTAGTTATCCAGGTGCGTTATCTTCACTGGTTGGCCCTCCACATGATCGTTGAGGTTGGTAATTGTGAATTCAGGGGTGTCCAGGTAGCAGTTCACAGGAATAGTTGCAAGATAACTGCCATTTAGTATGTTGTAATCTTCTCGGCCGCATAAGGTGTGTATCCTGGTTACGTTGGGAAATGATAAAATGTAATGCTTCTCGTCCAATTCTTCCATGGCTACTCTTGTTAGGGATATTGTCGTGATTTCACAGGTGTTGTCGAGAGTTTGGTTCATGATTAGATTCTGGATACAATCGGGATGTTGCCGCAGCTGATGATTCATCTTATCTCCGCAGATGTACCAGGTGTTGTACTTCGGGCATTCAGCCTCTATGTACACATAACCTTTCCTGCTCGTTGCAATCAATGGATAAGGAGGGATAAGGGCCTGCCTAAATTTATTAGGAGCTATTGACAACTTGTAAAGATCGTAATTTTCTATGGCAAATATTGGTACCTTAAATATAATTACTATCTGATTGCCGGAATAATAATAACCTGGTTTTATTATATCATAATACTGCCTAAGCTCTAAGTTTAGTATTTTATCCCTACCATAGTGTTTAACTAACTTCTCAATCATGTGGCGTAGAACTTCAATGCTAATCATAGAATGATGCGAACTGGAACTATGGATGAAAGCTAGGATGTTCTCAATTCTTATCAATTCATTTAAGATCTCATCCAGATTTTCGGTTAATATGGTTAACTGCTGACCAAATTGTGCATACCTAATGATGTTAGCGTCCTTATAAAAATCTTTGTCTAATATTAATTGTAACGTTTCATTTATCTTGGCTTGGTTTGAGACCAATTTCGTGATTATTTCAGAATGCTGGACCATCCATTCTTTACTAATACTAATATGATTATTTAACTCTTCGGTAATTTCAAGGTTATTATCCTGTAAAATTTTGATAGTATTATCGTATTTGACTGCATCCGAATAGTCTAAATTCCCTGTAACGCTTTTAATTATAGATCCTAAACCATCAATGAGACCTCGCTTTACACGGCCGGGCTTAAGAGTATCTAAATGGTGTATGACACTAAGCATTTTATCAGAAAGATAATTTAATTGTACTTCGTATAGCATGTATGTATCATTATTTAAGTTTTGCCTATAATTATCTAGTTGGTCTTGCAATATTCTAATCTTTTCCTCGATATCTTTTATCTGGATATATTGTAAGAAAGTATGATGATGGGTTATGAGTTTTGTTGCGCCAAGACGAAAAGGGAGTACTCCTGGGCCATCGCCGAGGCTCTCAAGTGTTATTTCCTGGTTTACATCCTGGGCCGCTATCGAATGAGCAGTCAGGACCAGTAGCACCCTGTAACAATTGAGCGCTTTTAGGTACTCTTTTTAATCGACTTTTAGCTACAGGACCACGTTTCTTAGAGGTGTAAATATGGATGGGTAGGTCGGCTAACACGGTGTCCTGAGTGTATCTGGGGGCCGTCTTCTGGCGACTAGCTAAAGGGTTTTTAACAAAAACGCGTTGCTGAGGTTGATATTCAACTTCGGGCTCGCGAGACTTATTACGGTTTTCTATAATGTTAGTACGATCTGTCAAAGAAGACTCATTTATTACGTCATAAACTAATTTCATTCTATCTCGGTGGTTTTGTGTGTATTGCTGCATAAGATGGTTACTTAAATCTACTTCGAATGGGTCACGTGGATCAAAGTGCCCGGTTACGATGTCGATCGGTCGGCATTTAGTGAAGCTATGGATTGCGCTATTGTAAGCCAAAATGCCATAGGGAACAAGATTTACTATGTCTTCCCCTTTATGAGTTAACTTTAAAATACGTAAGTGTTCCAACAAAGTGGAATGAAAACGTTCCACAATTCCATTATCGTTTGGGGCATGAGGCAGTGTTTTATGGTGTGTTATTTTATGCATAGTAATAAATTCACTGAACAGCTGGTTAGTGAATTCTGTTCCATTATCTGATACGATGGTAAGGGGCAGGCCATGGTGCGTACAGAATTTTAACAATGCCTGTATAATACTGACGGCTGTACCATCTCGTATATGATAGGCTTGTGCATACTTGGAGAACACATCCACGATAGTTAAATATTTCTCTGTCTGGATTGTTAGCAAGTCTATATGGACAGTTTCAAATGGCCTACTGGCAGGGGGTACTACTTTGAATTGTTGATTGATCGGATGTCGATCGTACTTCGCCTGGCCACATACCGTGCAACTATTAATGAATTTAGTAATCTCATCTCTCATCTTTGGCCAATAATAACGCTGAGAGAGAGCTAGGTAACATTCATTTATTCCACGATGGTTGGTTTTTCCATCGTGGTAATGTTTTATAATTTCTTGCTGTCTCAAATACTCCTTAACATTTTCAACTTCCTTTTTAGCTAAAACCAAATTCACTGAAGAACTTTTAAACTTATCCTGAATAATGGGTATTATATCATACATAGCCAATGGGGGATTTATTAACAATGCTGTTTTGACTTTCGGATTAACATATTCCTTTATTACATTTATAATATCAGTTTCTAGGTTTGAACTAGAAACTTGAACACTTGTTCTCGTATGTGTTTCAAAAGGCTTAGATGCTGTAGGGCGTTTTTTAATATCGCCTACCACAGTTATATAAATTTGTCTATGGAATTTATTTAATGGTTCATCGATAATCGGGATTTCAAGAATTGGATTTTCCTGGCTGGTGTGAGCAGAAATCGTGGATGAGTTACTTCTAGAAGGTGGACGCTCAGATGCGTTGGCTACCATAGAACTCGTTTCTTCGTTATTAATTTGAATGCGGGAAAGGGCATCAGCGTTTGTGTTGCTGGAACCCTTCTTGTAAATTACGGTAAAATCGTATTCTGATAATTTGAGCTTCCATCTGGTTAATCTAGAGTTGGGCTCCTTTAAGTTCATAACCCACTGAAGTGGCTTATGATCTGTAATGATCTTGAATTTTCTACCGAACAAGTACGGCCGAAAATATTTAGTTGCCCAAACTATAGCGAGGAGTTCCTTTTCAATAGTACTGTAATTTATCTCGCTCTCGTTTAGTGTACGAGATGACATACGGGTTTATCTGCACCTATTGGGCCTTGCGATAAAATAGCGCCTAACGCGAAGTTAGAGGCATCGGTTGTCAAAATGAAATCCTTGCCGAAATCCGGGTATTGTAGAATTGGATCGTTAGTTATAAGAGCTTTACATTTTTCGAAACTTTCGGTATAATCAGAATTTATTATAACCTTTCTTCCCTTTTTCAAGCATTGTGTGAGTGGTTTTGTTACTCGTGCGAAGTCCGGTATAAATTTACGGTAGTAACCAACCAACCCGAGGAATTGTTTGATTTCTTTAGGGGTAGTTGGAATCGGGTAGTTTTGAATTGCAATAATTTTGTCTGGATTGGGTTTTATCCCGTCCTTTGTTATAATATGCCCTAAGTATGAAGTTTCCAGTTTAAGAAATTCGGACTTATCTAATTGTATTTTAAAGTTAGAGTCCCGTAATTTCTGGAATACCTTCTCCAGGTTGGTCATGTGCTCCTGGAGCGATGTACTAAATACAACGATATCGTCCAAATATACTAAGCAGATTGTGTTCTGGAGGTCCTTGAGGACATTGTCCATTACACGCTGAAAGGTAGAAGGGGATTTTTTTAATCCCATAGGCATGCGTAAGAACTCGTAATGGCCGTTTTCCACATTAAAGGCTGTTTTAGGGATATCGGCAGGGTCCATTTCTACCTGGTAGAACCCGCTTGCTAGATCCAAAGTGGTGAAATACTGACAGTTCCCTAACTTGTCTAAAACATCCCGGAAGCATCAGCTTTCTTTGGGACAACCCAAATAGGTGAGCTCCAGGCGGACTCAGACGGGCGAATGATTCCCTGACTTAGCATTTTGCCTATCTGGTCTCTAACTTCGTCTCTATGTATGTATGGGTAGCGGTAACTCTTTGTATAAACTGGGACTTCATCCGTTGTTCGGATGCGATGTTTGATCTTGTTTGTGAATGTTAGGGCTTCCCCTTCTATGTAAAAGATGTCGGCATATTTACCACATAAAGTCTCTAAATTAATGCGTTCTTCTTTGTTAAGGTGGTCCGTACGCAAACGCGAAATAACGTCTTTCACGCGGCCTGGTTCGATAACGGGATATTGAGAATCGTGAAGCGAGTTCTCGGTACTCGTGCACTGAATATTATAGGTCTCTGCTTGAACTGCATGATCCATTGAAAATATTAAATCATGCGGAGTGGGATTAGCAACCTCCAATAATCCGCGATTGTTTGTTACTGTGGTTAGACAGTCCCTAATGGTACAATTAGATATGATCTGTTCAGGAATTATTGCATCTCCATCCTGTAAGTTAATTGGTACCCTAAGTATTTTCGTTGAGTTAGCTGGTATAACACTTTCATACAAATTAATATTTCGTGAGTTGTACATATTAATTTTATTGACAGAATTACGAGTAATAAGTTGTCTATCTTTAAGGTCGATTTTTGCCTCCCATTTTTCTAATAAATCGAGTCCTATAAGCCCATCGAAATAATTGTGGAACTTATAAATGAACAATTTAATATTTTCAGACTCCCGGAATTCATTAAATGTAGGAATCGTTATGGAATAATTATTTCTTGTCGTGGCATGTACGTTTGTAACCTCGAAGGGATCAAAATTTAAGGGAAAGTTATTGTAAAATATATTCACAGCTTCTGGGCTAATGAATGACTGATTTGCGCCTGTGTCAATTAGGAATTTTAACGGTGGTTGCGAAATTTGAATGAATGGAAGCTGCCTTTGCGTCTGAAGGTTAATTTCTATTTTAATTTGTCTGATCTCCCGTTCTTCTGAAAATCCTGTTCACTAACGGAATCTGTACTGGCACCAGCGGAACTAGTACTGGCACCAGCGGAACTAGTGCTGGGTTGAGGGTCGTCTGCTACAGGTGACGAGTATTCTAAAGCTAAATTATCGTAGTAGAGGCCGTTATCCGCGTAATAATCGGTTTCTAAGTTATAATATTCGGTATTATCCGCGTAGTTATAATTGGGTTCGCAGTAATAAACTGGATAGTAAAACTGGTTACCGTAGTCAGCGCATACATTCATGTTCATCTCCTTAGTCTTAAAATAGTTTGACGGAGGCGGGTTACCACTTCTACGCCAATCGTGACCTGATGGTCGACCGAAAAAAGGCTTTTCTCTAACTACATATGGGCTAACGCCACTCATAGGCTTAGGGCCAGTATTTTGTGGTACTTGTCTTGGTGGCAACTGGAAATTATAGTTAGGTCTATTATAGTTAGGCGGTGCCGCGCGGAACACTTGCTGCGTATGCGACATTGGCACTCGGAACATCGGTTGCGTATTAGACATCGGCGCGCGGAACATTTGTTGAGTATGCGAAGGCATTCTCAACAAATTCATCTGCTGAGGCTGAAAATTGGTAGCAGGGTCGCTTCGTGCGGAGAAATTGAACGGTTTAGAATTGATTACTTGAGCTGAAGATGCTAATGGCAAAGGCTTATGGGAATTTCCGCTCAACTTTTTATCAGTTAATGGGTCGTGGCGATTCTGCAAATAAAGAACGTTCAATTCTTCCTGCACAAACTCGAGCGCTTTTTCAACACTATCAGGACGCATGCAACGTATACGAGAGCCTAAGGGCTCCTTTAAACCGCGAACAAAAGCTTGCATAGTTAACTTCCTATAAAGGGTACGCTTGGCTTCCACAGTTGTCTTAACTTCCTCATGCAGGGTGACATATGTCATGATAGTGCTAAATAAATTAACGCAATGGTCATAAAATTCTTGCGGTGAATTGTTTCCCTGAGTTGCTAACATAAGGTCATTGTAAAGAGTGGTCTCATCTCTCTGGTCCGCAAAGTTGTTAATTAAAGATTTTTTTATACTATCCCAATCTTCAGGTACACCGTTCGAGTTAATAATACGTGCGGCTGGTCCAGTTATTTTGTTCAAAATACCGTTTATTAAGCAAAGTCTAGCTAAAGCATCATTAGGGTTTGCTTCGACATACTCCGTGACAATTTGGTCACAAAGGTGTATAAACCTTGGTAAAACATGCGAATTGCCATCGAAATCTGGCACTAAACGTAAGGTTTTATAAATCAAATCGGCACTACTCATTGTGGTGGGTTCAGGAGTCTCTGACCTCAATGAATCCTCCAGGGTATTAACCGTGGTATCTAAATCTAAACTAATATCCCTATTTAAATCAATATTTAACCTACGTGCTTGTCTAGAGGGCTCCGGCCCTTTGGGGGTAGATTGCTTAGGGTGAAAAATGGTTACGACTTACTAAACTAACTATAAGGAAAAGGGAATTGAAAGCAACTCACAGAAACGATTTTCAGTGTACTTACATTAACTGCATTTCGGTACCTCTGGGATCGATGTCTGGATTTCTCCTCCGCGCAGGACGACAGGTTCTTCTTACAGGATACTCGGCAAACGCGATCGCTCGCGGCGGCGGTAGCGAATTTAGCGAGACGGTTATCGATATTAGAATGGCCTATCTAGCTAGCTCGAGACGCCTCGAGTATCCTACCGACTGCGCCAAATATGTACGTCGCTGTCGGAGGACCCAAAAAAAACCAAAATGATTTTAAACTAAATTTAATCAAGGTAAAATTACAAAGTAAAAACTTATAATTAAACTATTACAAAGAGAATTCCTATTCCGATCGATATTAGATCTAGAATGAACAAATAATATTTTATAAGTAATTCGTAAAAGACACATCCGGTAAACAGGGGCATCGAGTGACGAGCGTCGCCAGCGTCGTCAGCGGTTTCGGTTACACGTGTAAGGCTTGTTACTATCTGCTCCATCGAGGCCGGTGCATGCTTGCAATTTACTTAGTAGTGTTTATTATAACAAGTGTCTTCATTTATTTATTTATTTATTTATTTATTTATTTAAGGATCACCAACGAGTGTTACAAAATAAAAAACTTGGAAATTAAAATTGGTACACGTAACCTTGTCCTATAATGCACACTCAATTATAGGTAACCACAGCTTATGCATAAACGAGTGAACATGGCTCTAAATACTTATGAAAATATTAAACAAAAGTATTAAGCAGTACATGACGCATAGAAAAAAAAAATTTAAACAATATTAGAGGTAAAATAATAAAATAAAAGTAATGTCAAAATTAAATTTTGATAGGAATGCGCATGTCAAACAAATTACGAATAAATTAAATTAAAATCCTAGATTAAATTAGATAACTTAGATTTCACAAAACAAAATACGGTTACATGCATATAATATATATATATATATATATATATATATATTAAACTATATTACAATTTTTTTCCAATTCAATGATTAATTTTATGTTGAAGTGATAAATTAAAGGTTGGGCCTGAAAGTGTTTATATAGTTTTCTTTTAAACGACATCAGAGTGTCGTGATTTATGTCAACGTCAGCTTTGCGGCATATAGCGTTGTACAGTTTGGTTGCTCGTACAAGAGGAGAGTTGTCACCCAGGTTCGTTTTGCGCCGAACTTGTTTGAATAAGTTGTAGGTATGGGACCGTGGTAATCTACTAGGGACATTTATGTTCACTCTTGACAAAAGATCAGTATTAAGCTTGGAAGACATCACTTTATGAAGAAAGCAAAGATCCTGAACTTTTCTACGATTGGTGAGGCTTTGAAATTTGTAGTACACAATACGGTCTTTATAAGATCTCAGTTGATACGCGGTTTTATCCCGGAAGGATAAATGATTTAAAAATCTTCTTTGGACTCGCTCAATTCGCTGCTTATGAACATTGTAATGAGGTGACCATACCTGTGAGCAGTATTCTAAATTGCTACGGACCAACGTCTCATAGAGAATAATTTTGGTCTTTGGGTTGTTAAAAGGCTTGGAGGTCCTTAATACAAAGCCCAGCATTTTGTTAGCGTTAGCTATTATCTTGTCTAAATGGGCATTGTAACTCAATTTACTATCCATCACTACTCCCAGATCCCGGATACTATCAACCTCCCTAAGCGTTTCGCCTGAAATAGTATATTTTGTGTTATGAGCTTTCTTATTTCGACAAAATTTTATATGTAAACATTTGTCAAAATTTAGGCTCATCCTATTATTGTTGCACCACTCCACTAGTCTATCCAAGTCGGCCTGTAGCATATACGAGTCTTCTATAGATTTTATAGGCAAGGTCAGTTTGAGATCATCCGCAAATAAATAAGATTGTGCATGATGAAAACAATGTATAATGCTATTAATGAAAATATTGAATAACAAAGGTCCTAGGTGGGAGCCTTGTGGTACCCCAGAGGTCACACGGAAGTCTTCAGATCTCGACCCGAAAAAAAATCAGCTGGTCAGTACATTTATGTTTGCCTAATGTACTGAACAGCTGATATTTTTTTCGCGATTTCGGCTTTGCTCCCATAATAAAAATTGTTTGTTATCATGAGCACAATCACGTGTTTAAGTATCGTACACTAATTGCCAGTCACCCTATATACATTATAACGGTCATCAAATAATTCTGAACTAGTGACATCACCATTAAGCCAAGTTTCAGTGAGAATAACAACATCGTAATCATTAATTAAAATATTGTGATAAAAATCATGCGTTTTAGTCTTTAACCCTCTGGTATTTTGGTAATATATCTGGAAATCTGAGAATTTTATAGTATTGATACAATAATCTTTCAAAGCAGAGAAATAAACAAAATTACACTAATTTAATAAGAGAGTCCATGATGTCTTTTATAAAAAGCCGTTCGAAGTTTTCACTTTTCTTTGCAAATATGCGACCGTTACGCACCCATACAAACTTGTAGTTCTTCTCTTTGGCCGCCATCCTTGTAGCATGGTGTAAGGATCTATTATATGGGCATAGGTGTTCCGCTACATATATAGGCTTCTTAACTCCCCCGATTCCAAGGTGGGCAGTGTTAATTTTATTCATCTGGTTCGATTTGTTAAACTTGATCACAGCTGCTAAAATTTCATCAGGTACCGCCGGGGAAGCAAGTTTGACTATAATGGACCTAGGACGCGTGCTCTCTGGGTTTTGCTTGGCAATCCTGGTGCACATAACGACGTCATTTTCTTTTAAGGGACATGATACGACTTTACATAACTGCGTCATTGCAACATTGAGGTTTTCAGACTTGTACTCAGGCACAGATAGAATTTCTAAGTTACAAGATCGGGCTTGCTGTTCCATCTGCGTCAATCCTGAAGTCAGGTCTTTTATAATGGGTTTCATGCTGTTATTTTCTTTTTGTACTGATCTATCTGCTTAGACTTATCTTCAAGTTTACTTTGCATGTCATCGTATTGCTTGCTTATAAAGTCTAGGGAAGCCTTCATCAAGCAAAGTTCCGCGCTGATATCTTTTAGTTCCAGTCTAACGCTTACTTGCACAATTTTTCGAACCTCGGATTTCATTGTGATATCTATGTGAGTACGAAGTTCCGTTGGCCATTCCTGGTCTTCTTCATCAGTTCCACTTCATCAAATGTTACTTTTTGACTGTAAATGCTTATTTTTTTATTTATTTTTTTATTAATGGTAGGCTCGCGTTTGACCACCATCTCACCTGATGGTAAGCGATGATGTGGTCGACGATGGAGCACGCTTGCCTAGAAGTAGCCTATTCACTCTTGACTTAAAGACCCCTAAGTTGTAGCTATCAAGAAACACAGACTCCGGCAAGGAATTCCACTCCTTGGCTGTACGCATAATAAATGTGTTCTCAAAACGTTTTGTGCGTATGGGTGTCTACGATGTACCGGTGGCGCAACGCCGTACATCTAGTGGCCCGATGATGGAACAGACTTGGCGGAATTAGATTGTGCAATTCCAGTGCACATTCCCCGAAATGTAAACGATAGAAATCCGACAGGCTAGCAACTCGGCGGCGATGTCTAAGGCTCAATGAAAATACCAAAATCACTATATGGTTGCCTATAATATTTGAGGAGTTCCCTCAATTCCCCATGGAACTCATCATCAGAACTAAATTTTGATAAAAATGGGAGCAATCTGAAAGCATATCCTTTAAGAGGAAAAAAAATTGCAAAATCGGTCCATAAATCACGGAGTTCTGAGGTAACACACAAAAAAAATAAAAAACATACAACCGAATTTATAACCTCCTCCTTTTTTGAAGTCGGTTAAAAACACTATAACGATCAAAATAACATTAATTTCGGAAGTCGGTATTTCTGGTATTGTTTGCTTGTTATTTAACACCGACTTCCGAAATTAAAGTCATTTTGATCGTTTTATTGTGTTTGTAGTGAAGTCGATAATTTTTATTTTTTTGTAAAAAAAAATTATAACACACTTTTTAGTTGTGATGCACTTATAGCCAGAGTACTTATTTCTCATGACAATAAATTCGAATTAACCCAAACACTGCTAGGATACATTATTTCATTATGAAGTTCCCATCCACCTTCCGGCTCCATCATCAGGTAAGTTCGATAGTAGGTACCTTATAGCCAAAGTGCATATAATGACAATTCTAATAAGCCCAAACACGGCTAGGTTACATTGATTAATTACGGAGTTCCAGTGCCTACCTTCCGGCTCCATCATCATCAGATCACTTCGATGATACCATTTTCAACATAACTATTCAGAACCATTTATTTATTTATATTGTCATAGTTACTTAACTATCTTCATTGTGATATCTATGTGAGGGTGAAGTTCCGTTGGCCATTTCTGGTCTTCTTCATCAGTTCCACTTCATCAAATGTTACTTTTTGACTGTTACAAATGTTTTTTTTTTTTTTGGTATTCTTGATGAAAATACCAAAATCACTATATAGTGCCTAGAATATTTGAGGAGTTCCCTCGATTCCTCATGGATTCCATTATCAGAACTGGATTTGAAAAAAATGGGACCAATCTGGAAGTAACCAAGTAGTATATTTGCGTCGGGGCATCAATCTTTGAAAGAATCAAGTTATTTACTGCAACCGTTATGTCCCTGCATTTTAAATCTGTAATATCTTCGAAAATATTGACTTAAATTACATGGTGTCAAGGGCCATATTGATCTATATTAAATGCACAATTTATTTAAGGTACTTAATTGGATAAGGATCAATGCTGTATTGCTTAAAATCGTTTCTTAAATAAGCCATTATTTCTCGTAAAAAGTAAAGGAAAAAAAATGGTTATTGTGGGTTATACCTAAAAGATAGACATATACCATCGCGGACTTTTTTGTAGATCTTTTTAGGGTGTACAATACGGTAGTACATTATTTTGATCTATGTCTTAGGGTTCAGCCAGCGTTAGCAATGTAAGCGCAAAAAAATGTGTTTATTTACGACATCACATTAGAAACCTCTAAAATCATCAGTGTTCCTCTACTATATTGTGCGTGTATTATACACATAAACCTTCCTCTTGAATCACTCTGTCTATTAAAAGAAACTGCATCAAAATTCGTTGCGTAGTTTTAAAGATCTAAGCATACATAGGGACAGACAGACACGAAAAGTGACTTTGTTTTATACTATGTAGTGATAATATATAATTTTTTCTTACCGCCGAAACCAACAATAAATAAGTCACTAGTTTAATTATATATTTTAAAATGGTTTTTCATATGAGATTTTCTTTAGTGAAACCTAACAATTTAGTTAATATGGCTTTTAATTTACAATAAACGAACGAAAAATCGTCTAGATGTTTTGTTTTGGTTGTGTCTTAAACCCTAAGTCGTATAAAGGTAATTTTTAACACTTTCGTTAAAATAAATTTTAAAATCTTGCTTAATTTAAAGAATTTATAAGGCGCATTCATTATATTGAGAAAACTAGTGCATATCTATATATTTTAAAATAGCAGTAAAATGGTGGAGCGTTGGTATTAGTTGGCGCAAAAACTACTGAACCAATCCTGTTCAAATTTTGCATACATAACCCTTATAGACCGGGTCAACTGTTAGGCTACATATTATCACGCTTTTTGCTATGGGGGGTGAGCAATATTCCAAAATGTCGATATTGAATGACAATCGCTCTAAGTTCGATCCTCAGATACAGTTAATATTTTTGTGGTTGTTTTGGTGTTTTTTTGTACATAATATAGAATGATATTTCCAGAACAATAATAAAATGGCTTTTTATGTATTTGGAAATTGCCATCGACATTTTTATTCGATATTTTTCCAAATATTTCAGTAAAAACCCATCAAAACTCATATTAAAATGGAACCGGAGATAAAAAAATGCACTTTTTTTTTAATTTGGTTAGGAATTTAAGGTCAAAAATGAAAATCATCACGCTATTTTGTACAAGGAGTCAAGCAGACAAGCAATGACGTGTATTTAAGAACGGCTATTTAGAACTAGATTCTGCAAGGACCGTGGCGCAGTAGTATAGTGACGGATCCGCGTTTGCTACTTATATTGCGAGTTCGAACCTCGCATAATTTTTGTGACTGTTTTCTTTTATTTTTTATTTATTTATTGCTTACTTATTTTTGTTTTCTTACTACTTTTTACTTCGAATGAAATGTAATCTATAGAAATAAGATTGTACAAAAGTCGTATTATTTTTGATAAACAAATTATTAGAAGGACACTGAAACACAATCACAAAATTAGTTTTTGCATATACGTATCTAACAAAACGTTGATATATTTATACGTATTATTTGTATCTCTAGAAAGTAATCAATTCGTTTATCGACATTTGTTTGCCATTATTTTAGTATTTTGTGGAGTCACAAACCCAGGTCGGTTGTGGGTCTCATGGTGGAATGGCGACAGCGACTGTCGCAACCCAGTGCTGGGCAGGCCACAATTATGGCGGTAAGTTCCCTCTTTGAGGAGTGGCTGGAAAGACCACATGGCGTCCTTACCTTCCACATGACGCAGGTCCTCACCGGACATGGTAAGTTCGGGAGCTTCCTGCACCGGATTCGTGCGGAAGAAACGCCTGGGTTCCACCATTGTGTGGACCGCCCGGAGGACACGTTTTAGCATACGGTAGAGGTGTGCCCCGCCTGGGCAGAGCACTGCCGTGTCCCCGTGGGGGCGACCGGTGGCAGTGATCTCTCGCGCCGGGCCTTGGTACAAGGTATGGTCTGGAGCGAGGAGGAGTGGCAGGTGGTCGCCTCCTTCTGCGAAGCAGTAATGCTAGCAAAGGAGGCGGCCGTACGTGCGAGAGAACGGCCTTCATGCCCCGCCGCCGTCCCGATCCCGATTTTCAGCCACCTTAGGCGCTGGCTTGCGGACGGCGAGCAATGGGTAGCTCGCCATCCGACCGTCCGATAACCGTCCGGACCGAGCCCAAGTTGTCGACGGCGCGTAGTGTTTCACGCGCGCCTCAAGGAGATGTCAGCAATACCGTAGGGGCTACTGGGGCCATGTGATGCGAAAGAGAACCCCGGGGCCCTGGAACGAAGGCAAAGAGGGAACAGGAGTGGGTTTTTAGTCAGTAAAATAACACTATCTCACGCTCCACCCAAGAGCGGGGAATGTCATTGGATGATTATCCCACCGAAAAAAAAAGGTCGGTTGTGGGTAAATCATCGCCATCATCTGTCCGAAGACTTTTTACGTGCTTTAAGGTGTACTACTGAGGGTGACATTGAACAGAACAACGAACGCGTTTCGAATAGTTGTCTAGGTTCACTTCTTGGCTCAGCCAGGGTAAAATATTTTTCATGAATGCTCCAGGTGGAACAGGAAAAACATTCATTGCCACTGGCATCCTTGCAGAAATAAGGTGACAAGGCAAAATAGTGATTGCGACTGCCTCTTCTGGAATTGCTGCCACACTGCTTCCAGGGGGCAAAACAACGCACGTAATGTTTAATATTCCCATCGATTTAGAGAGCAACGAAATGCCAGTGTGTGGGCTATCACGCAACTGTGACAAAGGTTGGGTACTCAAGGATTGCTCTTTAATCGTATGGGATGAATGTAGTATGGCGAATAGAAAAGTAGTGAAGGCTGTAAACAGAACCCTGCAGGACATACGCAGGAATCAAGATGTGATGGGAGGTGTCACTGTTTTGTTTAGCTGCGATTTTCGGCAAACTTTGCCTGTGGTGTCGCGAGAAATTAGGGTTGACGAGGTGAATGCTTCGTTGAAACGATTGAATCTATGGTCACGAGTTTACAGACTGCGCTTGACCATTAACATGCGAGCTCAGTTGGGCGAATATACTCAAGAATTCTTGGATGTTCTTTTAAAAGTTTGGTGAAGGCAACTTACCAGAAGAGAGCTCTGAAGTGCGCCTACCAGAGACTCTAAGCAAAGTAGTTCCCACTATTGAAGAACTAATTTGTCTGGTGTACGGGGACGTCGGTCCAATACCGCTACAAGAGAATTCTTGGGTGTGTGAACGGGCCATTTTAACACCCAAAAATGATCAAGCTGCAGCAATTAACGAAAGCGTTCTCTCGCAAATTGATGCGAATGAAGTGGTATTTCTATACCTCTATAAATACTGTTGTAGAGCAAGATGACGCTATATATTATCCCGTAGAGTTTCTGTATTGGAACGACAAGTGGACTCCCGGCGCACACTATCCAGCTGAAGGTCGGTGTCCCGATCATGCTGCTACGGAATTTAACTCCACCTAAACTATGTAACTGGGCCTAGCTCAAAGTCATCTCTCAAATATTATTGAGGTGGAAATTCTAAAGGGTTGTGGCGTCGAGGAAACAGTGTTTATACCCCGAATACCACTAATCTCTCACAATTTCCCCTTCTAATTCAAGCGTGTGCAGTTCCCTGTAAGCGTATGCTTCGCAATAATAATAATCTAAAGGCTGCAGGTATTGATCTCAGGACAGCTGCTTCTCACACGGATAGCTGTATATCGCTCGCTCCCGCGTCACCAGTCCTGAATCTCTGTACATTTCGGCTCCCGAAAGTAGGACTAGAAATGTGGTTTACAGAGAAGTTTTATAAGAAAAGTAAAGTTTTGGTTTATGATTTATCCGCAAAAACAAATTGTGTTAGAAATATAATGGTTATTTGCGGACGAAGTCGCGGGCAACAGCTAGTTACTCAATAAAATTAATTTCCCAATAGATTAACGTACTTGATCACGATTTCCGACGATAAAATATAATACCTAATGAATAAATAAAATGGCTGTAGTCCTCATTTAATGATAAAAATATATATTATTCTTACACAGTATAAGATTATTCTGTCTGGTTTTTAAGTTTCAATTCACCTCATTTATCTCATCACTTTACATCAAAATTCCTTATAAAAGTCATGATGAACACTAGTTATTCGATAAAATGCCGCTAAGCATTCGCGCATTTATCGCCCCTCCCACAACGTCTGAAACTCAGCGGAGCCGAAGTCGATTGGACGCCCCGGGCCAAGTACCTGGGTGTGACCATTGCATCGACCGGCGGCTCACTATGGGACTGCATGCACGCAATGTCGTCGCGCAGGGTAGAGTCGTCCGTCACCGGCTCAAACCAGTGCTCTCGTCTCGCCTCCCGGCGCGCGTCAAACTGGGCATATACAAGGCGTATGTTCGCCCAGTGTTGACGTACGCAGCTCCAGCATGGTTCGCCCTCACTAGTGAGTCGAGCCGAGAAAGACTCCGCGCGCAACATCATCTTGCGTTGCGTAGAGTCGTTGACGCTCCTCGCTATGTGAGGAACGACATCATCGAACGCGACCTCGGGATTGAGAGCCTGGATGAGTTTGTGCGCCGCCTCGCGAAGGGGATGTTCGCACGTGCCGACGCCTCAGCTTGGCCTCACGTCAAGCACCTGGCGCCCTGGCATACGCGCCCCCCTGACGCGAGACGACTCCCCCGCGACCTGATTGCGGGCAGCGAGTCCCCAACCCCTTCTCCCCCCCCCCCCCCCCGGACTGACGCCTGAGTAGGCCGTACCGTACAAATAGGTTTTGAAACTGCAATAATTTCAATCTATAGACCGCACTGCTTCAAAAACATTGATAACTTTTTAATCTCGCTGAACAATAAATGTTTTCTTTCTTTCTTTCTTTCTTTCTTTCTTTCAATATTTTATTAGAATTATCTTCTTTCAGAAATATTTTCATTATTGGTGACATTAATATAAACTTATTGGATTCCAACCATAACACATCACATTATCTAGAATTATTATCTTTCCATGGTCTGATCCCTGCTTATGACATTGCCACCAGGGGAAAAAGCTGCATTGATCATGTGATACTGAAGACAAAATTACCTTCGTTATCACTTATACTTAACTCGGCTGTAACGGATCATGAGGCAGTTTTGTTCTGCTTAAAAAGTAAAATAAAGAAAAAAGACACTAGTAGGACTATTAGTAAAATAAATTTCGAAAATATCAAACTTGAATGTATAAATACTGATTTTAACCAAATTTTGCCCTTCGAAGATCCAAACCTATCAATCAATCAATCAATCATTTATTTTGTAAAACATAGGTGGGTTAACAGGTAGTACATAAAAGAAAAGTAAGTGCACTATGTTTTGCCAAAAGAATGGCGTACAAAATTAAGGCAAAAAGCCAAGCAAGTCAAATAAATTACAAAAGAAAAAAAAAAATAACATTATAAAGAGAAATAAAATATGAGTATGTCAATTATCATTCACCAAAATAAGTCAAATAGAATAACTACAAATATTAAAATTATATCATGGATTAAATTATTACAATTACAAATTATTATTATTACAAATTATTATTAACTATTCAGCACGTCGGATCTCCATACCGCTGTTTATCAGCAATAAACTCTGCGATAGAATAGTAACATCTAGCCAAAAGAAACCTAAACAGGGACCTCCTAAAAGAACCTAGACACTCTTTATTTTTAATAGCTATTGGTATGTTATTATATATTTTGGAGGCCATACCAAGTACACTTTTAGCGAAAAATGCTGTTTTATGAGAACCGGCTCGAATAGTGTTCTGATGACGTCGAGAGTGTAGAGTTTCAAACAGATGTAGATTACTACGAACAAATACTCCCATCTCATAGATGTACATAGACGGTAAAGTTAACAAATTTAGTTGTTTAAATATTGGTTTACAACTGTCAGTCGAATGCAAATGAGTAAAGGATCGCAAACATTTTTTCTGGGCTTTAAAAGCAGTTTCCCTTTCACTCGGCTGGGAGAGAAGCGCGAAACTTTGCAGTATCGATGGGCCTTTCCCAGCTGGTTAAGCAAGCGACTAGGGTGCCTGATGTAGTTGGTCATACTGCCAATTGTTTAGACCTTCTGATGACCACCGATCCGGACAGATGTATTGTAACAGTTTCCTCACCACTTGGAACTTCAGATCACTGTCTGGTGAAGTCTGTTTCGTGCTTCTCCCCACCTGACTGCGACTCACGCGGTGAACGGAGAATATGGCGTTACAGGTCAGCAGAATGGGATGAGATGCGGCACTTCTTTGCGTCTTATCCTTGGCAGCAGGTCTGCTTCTCTTCTAAAAGTCCGTCGAGCTGTGCGGATGCTATATCCGATGTGATACGTCAAGCTATGGAGTTTTTCATCCCTTATAAAGACGTACCCATCGGAGGCTCAGCTCGCCCATGGTTCAACGCCGATTGCGTTCAAGCTGAGGAGCGTAAGCATTCGGCGTTTCTCGCCTGGGTTGACGCTCGTGACCGCAAAGCTCCGGATCTGAGCTCAAAGAAGAGAGCTTTCAACCATGCTGCCAAGTCCTACAAAAAGGCACTAAAGAAGGCTCGGTTCGACCGCATTACCCATATTGGCACAAAGCTCTCTGCACAGCCGTCCGGTAGCAGAGCGTTCTGGTCCCTTGCCAAATCGATCGAAGCGAACTTCTGTAGGCCCACATTGCCTCCGCTGGTTAAGCCTGATGGAACACTGGCTCACACGGCGAGAGAGAAAGCAGGTCTCTTTGCATCTCTTTTCGCCCATATCTCTCGTCTTGACACTAGCAGTGCTACTCCACCAACTCTACCTCACTGCAACACCTCAATGCTTGAGGTTCGCATAAGAAACAAAGAAGTTTTGAGAGCACTGTGTCGTCTAGACGTGAATAAAGCTAGTGGGCCAGATGGTATACCAGCAATAGTTCTCAAGGCATGTGCGCCCGAGTTGTCTCCTGCATTGACGCGCTTGTATCGCCTCTCATTTAGGACTGGTATAGTGCCCAAGTCCTGGAAGCTTGCCAACGTGCAACCCGTGCCCAAAAAGGGCAGTCGTGCCGATCCTGCCAACTATCGGCCGATTTCAATAACCTCCATACTCTGCAAGATTATGGAGCGTGTATTGAACTCGCGCCTCATGGCATACCTGGAAGGTAACGATCTCCTCAGTGACCGACAGTACGGGTTTCGCCACAATCGGTCTACTGGGGACCTACTAGTGTATACCACTCACATGTGGAGCGAGGCCCTTGAGAAGAATGGAGAAGCGATTGCTGTCTCCTTAGACGTCTCGAAGGCCTTCGACAGGGTATGGCATGCCAGCCTTTTGAGTAAGCTTCCAGCGTACGGCATTTCCCCTGGTCTGATTAACTGGGTAAAAGACTTCCTGAGTGAACGGTCTCTCCGAGTTGTTGTCGATGGATGCTCATCAGAGCCCATGACGACCAATGCCGGAGTTCCTCAGGGGTCAGTTCTCTCTGCAACTCTTTTCCTGCTGCATATTAACGATCTGCTGATGCCCGGTATCTATGGGTATGCAGATGATAGCACAGTTGTAGAGAGATACCTGCCAGGTGCTCGGGCTAGTAAGGAGCTAATCCGGTCCGAACGAGAGGCTATGGTAGAGCGTACGAATGTCTCACTTCAGGCAGTCTCCATGTGGGGCGGAACCAATCTGGTAGGATTCAACGCCGCCAAAACACAAGCGTGTCTGTTCACCGCCAAAAGGAGTCCGTTCACCTTGGCTCCTGCTTTTCAGAATGTATCTCTGGAGTGCACCGACCGCCTTCAGCTCTTGGGAGTTGAAATTTCTTCAGACCTCAATTTTGGGCGGTTCATTGAATCCAAAGCCAAGGTAGCTGCTAGAAAACTAGGTGTTCTTGCAAAGGTCCGACGGTACTTCACACCGGGACAGCTTCTAATGTTATACAAAGCACAGGTCCGATCGTGTGTGGAGTACTGCAGTCACATATGGGCTGGTGCTGCAAAATGCCATCTAGCAGCTTTGGACTCAGTGGAAAGGCGTGCGAAGAGGCTAATTGGGGATCCAGATTTGGTTAAGTCCAATCTACAAAGCCTCGAGCACAGGCGCAGGGTAGCCAGCCTATCGGTATTTTACAGGTTGCATTTTGGAGAGTGTGCGCGGGAATTGCATGACTTGATTCCGCCATCTCCTTTCTACCATCGGACAACCCGACGTACGGCGAGTATCCACCCTTACGTTGTTGAAACTTCAACGGTCCGGACTAAGCGTTTCGCTTCGTCGTTTATACCGCGTACATCGAGGGACTGGAACAATTTGCCTGCTGCGGTCTTCCCGTCCAACTATAATTTAGGTGTCTTCAAGGCTAGAGTGAATAGGCTCTTAATAAACTAGTGCGCCTTACCATCAATGATTGCATCGCTGCTTACCATCAGGTGGGATCGCAGTCAAGCACTGGTTTATAAGAATTAAAAAAAAAAAAAAAAAAAAAACTCGAGTTACCCCAGAAAATTATGCCGTACCTAATGTTAGACGCCACGTAAGCATCATAAGCTAGTAGCACTGTAAATCGGTTAACCGTTTTTGATAGCTTATAAAGAGCATAAGCGAACTGGCTAAGCTTCTTTGACAAAGCATCAATATGATGGTTCCATGACAGATGACTATCCAAGTATAGACCCAGAAACTTAGTCGTATCGCTCTCAGTGATTGTTACGTTCTCATATTTTATGTTAAGCTTGGGTTTCATGATTCTCTGATTGAATGTCATTATTTTTGTCTTACTAAGATTCACATTTAGATTATTATTGGCTAGCCAATTTATTATATTTTTAAGGTCATTATTTATGTCATTCATGAGATTATTGATGTCATTATCAGAGAATAGAATAGTACTGTCGTCAGCAAACAAGACCATCTGATTTTTTATGGCTTTAGGCATGTCATTTATGTAAATATTAAACAATGGCGGACTAAGAATGCTACCTTGGGGAACCCCGTAAGTCGATTTCCTGGGTTGTGATACGTATTTGTGTTCAATTTGAGAACTCTTACTTAATCTATCAATTGTCGTAATTTGAATGCGATTAGACAGATAAGATTTTAATAATTTTAAAGCCTAGCAACTACCTACTATCCTGGTAGAATATTTACAAAATTTAATAGCAAAAAATTCAATAAAAATAAAAATTCCACGTAACAAAGCCACATTGAAACCGTGGATAACAGTAGGCTTATTAAGATGCATAAGAAACAGAGATCGGATGCACCACAGACTTAAAACTGATACAAGTAATTTAATTTTAGCCACTACTTACAAAAGATATAGAAACTTTTGTAATTCTCTACTTAAAAAATGTAAAATTACCTATGAAAAGCACGAGTTGGAATTGGCAAAGAATAATAGCAAAAAGCTCTGGCAAAATATAAAAAACTTCACAAATACGAATAAAACCAAAAACTCGAATCAGGAACTTTTGATTGTTAAAGGAACCTCAGGGGCATCTGTCAATGCCGTTAATGAGTTCTTTGCGCATATTGGTGAAAACCTTGCTCAAAAGATATCTCCTGTACCACCAATTACTAATGTTAGACTCGAATGTGCTTCGACGCAATCTTTTGTTCTTCTGGACACAGATTGCGAAGAGGTCGGAGGCATAATAGGTGGCTTGAAATTGGGTAGTATCACTGGATGTGACGACATCTCTTGCGAACTGTTGAAAGGTATAAAGGAATATTTGGTACCCCCTCTGACAAAACTTTTTAATAGTTGCTTTAAGCTAGGCGTCTTCCCTGATGTTCTCAAGCAGTCAATTGTGGTGCCCATTCACAAAAGTGGGAGGCGAGACTGTGTCTTGGAGAAAATCATTAACAAGTGGCTCATGAAATTTTTGGAAAACAAAAACTTACTGTCCGATGCTCAATATGGTTTTAGGCGGGACACATCCACAGACGATGCTGTGAATTCATTTACAGAATTTATCGCGAAAAATTTAGATGAAAAAAGAAAATGTCTTACAGTATTCTTAGACCTCGCAAAGGCTTTTGACACAGTCTCCCATCCTAAACTACTGATGAAACTTGAAAGCCTGGGTATCAGAGATGTGCAACTGCTTTTATTTAAATGCTACCTCTCGGGTCGCAAGCAGAGGGTGAGAATAGGTGACGAAGTGAGCGAGGAGTGTTCTGTTAACTTTGGAGTCCCCCAAGGAAGTATTTTGGGCCCTTCATTATTTCTATGCTATATTAATGATTTATGCCAACTTAACTCAAAATTGTAAGATTATATCGTATGCAGATGACACAACTTTGACCTTTTTTGGGGACTCATGGCCTCACCTATTTAATTATGCTCAAAAAGGTTTTAATGAGGTGTGTCATTGGTTAGCTACCCATTCACTTACCTTAAATCACACTAAAACTCACTTCATAAATTTTTCCCTTAGAAATTTTGGCTCTCCCCAACACAAATTAATAGCACACTCTTGTTTCCAGATTCCGACTATAACTTGTAACTGCCCTCTCATTAGCAAAACAAACTATATAAAATATCTAGGAGTAACCATTGATGAAAACTTAAAATTTACTGAACACGTAAGTAATGTGGCTAAGAGAATACGTAAACTCTCATATATATTTAAACATTTAAGACTTGTCGCCGACTCCAAGGTTATGAGATCCGTCTATCTGGCGCTTTGTCAATCCTGTCTCACCTACTGCATTTCTTCATGGGGTGGTGTTGCTAAGAGTCATTTATTGGAACTAGAGCGGGTTCAAAGACTGATACTCAAAATTTGTTTATTTAAACCGAGACTATTCCCAACATCAGAACTATACAGTTTGGCAGAGGTTTTGTCGGTTAGGAAACTGTACATTCTTTTTCTTATCCTCAAACAGCACAAACTATTACAGCCCTAACAACCCTGTGTTAACCCGCCGTAACTTCCAAGTATGTCATACTGCGCCAGCCAGAACAGCCTTCAGCGGTTATTTCTCCTTCTTTCAAGGTCCACGGCTGTATAACTTGGCTAATGAGTTGCATAATATCTATCCCATTACGAAAAGGGAATGTAAGGGGAAGATAACCGTATGGCTTTAAGAAGCCATTCGGTGATCTTCCCCTTACATTCCCTTTTGCTTGGGTACGAGGAGACAGAAAGACTGCTTAACAAACATAGAGATTTTTAGACAAACGAATACACGTACTAGCACTCCAACACATATAAACACACCATCACACGCACACACACACATTCACACATGCATGTCAACTTATTCTGAATTAGCACACTCCCTTAATTTTAAGATCCTAATCACTGTTATTTTCTTTTGATCTGTTCTGGGTACAGGTGGCCAGGAGACCCATAACACAAATTTTTTAGTATGGTCCTCCTGTCTCCCTACCAAAAAAATATTGTTTCAAGAAATTTTGTTGTACCTATGTATCTTGTGGGAGAAATAAACAAATTTATTATTATTATTTTTATCTTTATTTATTTTACATATATACATATTTTGTACATTTTTAAATATTTCTTAAAACACATATAAAAAAAAAACATTTAAAAATATAAAAAATAGTAGTCCGCCGGTGTCGGGACAGGGTCCAAGCTACCGGTGGTTAGGGCTGCAGAGACAGGAACCTCCTCACAATGCGAGCCGTATCGAGGAGTACTGCCTTCTGTATCAGGCCCTTGTTTCGACAGGTGGTCGTCTAGACTTTTGGCCATCAGGCCATTGGCGGTAACAACAATCGGCACAATGATAGCCGAGTCCACATTCCACATGTCGACAACCTCGTGTGCTAAGTCGAGATATTTGATTTGTTTCTCTTTCTCAGCCTTCACGAGATTCTCGTCATGCGAGATGGTGACATCGACTATCATTGCGCGGCGCGCTAATCGGTCTATCACCACTATATCCGGCTTATTGGCTACAATAGTCCGGTCAGTAATGATAGACCGATCCCAGTACAACGTGACATGGTCATTTTCGAGAACTGGGTCGGGCACATAGCTGTAATACGGTACCTCTGAATACACTAGGTTTTATTTCAAAGCAAGTTGCTGGTGGATAATCCTGGCTACTTGGTTATGCCTGTGCAAGTACTCTCCGTTAGCCAGACGAGAACAACCAGAGATAATATGTCTGATAGACTCACCCGGACGATGGCATGCCCGACACACGTCAACCGTCCCGTCCTTCATTATATATCTCCGGTAATTATTCGTCAAGATGACTTCGTCCATAATTGCACAGATAAAACCTTCAGTTTCCCCGAAGAGGTTGCTGAAACGTAGCCAGGCCACGGACGCTGCAAAATCTACATCAGACACATGTAGAGCCCGATAAAAGCACCCGTGAAGCTCCTTACTTTTCCATACTTCCCTGCGGTCATCAGTTGTAAGTACCACAGGTTTGCGCCAGTTCTCTTTAGCCATGGACAACGGGGTGAGTCCCTTGTCCACTGCGACCACATCGCGGTGCATACCCACATCGGTTTTATGAAAGTATTCTCTGAGGCTGCACACCTCGCGGTTGTGCAGGGTCTTCGCGTTTAAAAAACCTCGACCTCCACACTTCCGCGGGATGTACAGTCTCATCACAGACGACCGTGGGTGATGCATCCGGTTTGCGATCAACAGTGTACGGACCCGCCTATCCAGAGCATCTAGTTCGGTCTGAGTCCATTTGAGTATGCCGAAAGAGTACATTAAGACCCAACCATTGAAGGCTCGCACCTTATTTCAAAAAAAAAAACCTGACAGAAGGCTGTTTAATACCTTCTTCAGGCGGTCAAAGAAGCGCTCCTTCAACGATTGCTTCATGTCAGCAACGTTAATGCCTAACGCTTCCGACATACCCAAATACTTATAGGTTTCGGTCGAAGAGAGGGATCTAAGGTATATGGAATCCGAGAGTTGAATTCCCTCAGATTCCATAATCTCTCCTCGCTTTACATGCATGACTGCACATTTATCCACACAAAATTCCATCCTGATGGCACTACTGAAAGTTCCAGTTACCTTTTGTAGTTCCATCAGTCGTAACTTGTTGGGGGCAATGAGTTTCAGATCGTCCATGTAAAGAAGGTGAGATAGTACCTGACCACCTCTTCTCAACCGATAGCCCAAGCCTGATTCCTCCAGCAATGTGCTTAGAGAATTCAGGGCTAAGCAGAATCAAAGTGGGCTCAGACTGTCGCCCTGGAATATTCCCCGTCTAATCCATATAGGCTCATCGTCCCTCCGAATCGATCGACATCCTGGATAGCGAAGAACTGTGTTCCATTGCCCCATAAATGACTCAAGGAAGGTGCGTAGAGTTGCATCTATTTTATACAACTCCAACACCCTCATGAGCCATGTATGTGGCACAGAGTCATAGGCCTTCTTATAATCTATCCAACATGTCGACAGATCCTTGCGAGATCGACGAACCTGTTGGCTTATGGCCATGTCTATGAGGAGTAGCTCCTTAGTACCGCGAGACCCGTTCCTACATCCATTCTGAGAGGCAGACATAATTGAGTTGGTATCAATGTGCTTGTTAATTTTCGTTCTCAGAATGGACGTAAGTAGTTTATAGACCGTCGACAAACATGTTATCGGTCTATAATTCTTGGGTTCCGCAGTACTACCTGTCTTATGGAGCAGATGGGTAACGCCAGTTGTTAGAAACTGAGGTAGCGACCCAGACTCTAAGGATGACTGGAATTGAGATGCCAGGAGCGCGTGTGAGCTGCTATACCATTTTAGCCAGAAATTTTGCAGTCCGTCCGGTCCTGGAGACTTCCAATTCAGTAACGGACGAACTGCTCTGGCTACATCTATAGGGCTAATGACGACTTTTTCCATTTCTGGTATAGCTTCACACACGCGCTCGACTTCACGCATCCATTCATCCTCAGTGTGACAGACGGGCACCGACCAAATATTGCGCCAGAAAGTATTCGTGGCGACAGCATCTAGGCGGGTCACGTCAGTCACATTTTGTTCAGGTCGCTCCCAAGCTCTGTATACCCATCTCTCATCGCTCTGGAACATGCGATTCTGCGAGTACCGGTCGACTCGCCGCTTATACCGTCGAATACGGTTGGCCCATGCACAAACTTCTGCTTCAGGAAGTCGATGCGCTCCGTGACACGAGATAAGTATTCTCGAGGGCTGATTCCAGTCCCCGAAAATGCTCGCCTCACGTAGCGTATCACACGTGGTCGTGTATTGCCCTCCCTGAAGCAGTATAGTTTACCAATGAGCGCTCTGGCCCCATCAATACGCCTCTCAATCCTACATTGCTAGGCAGGTGCGGCAGGCTTTGGTCGAGTAGCTCCGTCACAACTTGGTAGTTTACGTTGGCTAAACGACATGCCGCAATAGCCCCGCAATAGAGGATCGAGTGTGTATCAGTGAGGTTTACGCTGCTCTCGAACACATTCTCAAGCAGCGAGTCCAGAGCACACACTAGCGCCCTATTTTTTTTGTGCATAGGTAACCGGGGAAGACGAGGTCTAAGAGCGATCGGAGTCGATCTGTACTCGCGGAGTGCATCCTCCAGTGTGCTCCTCAATCGATCGTTGCACTGGCTACTTACTGTGACAACCCTATCATCTGCTTCATCATCAACATGATTAGATTGCGGTAGAATTGCATCTGTAGCTCGTGGTGCCGCAGTCTGTGTCTGTATTGGAGTCGAGATGATACGGTTGCTCAGTACCTCTGAGCGCAGCCTATCAAGTGCGGCGTCGTCCAATCTGTGATTTCGTTGGATAACCCGCACCTAATCCGATAATCGTTGGGTCGTGACGTTGACGGTTGGTTCCAGTTCCTGAAAAAGAGACAGCATCCGAACACGGTACGCAGTGAGGTTAGTTCCCTCCTCGTAGACAAGTAATATGCGCGCATGACGTTCTCATTCATAGACTGAGTCCATCTCATGCGCTGCACACAACCACCAATATTATTATCTCTTTATTTATTTTCTATACATATTTCATACATTTTTAAATATTTCTTAAAAACACATATATAAAAAAAACATTTAAAATTATCTATACATATAATAAAACAGTAAAATGGTGGAGCGTTGGTATTAGTTGGCGCAAAAACTACTGAACCAATCCTGTTCAAATTTTGCATACATAATCCTTATAGACCGGGTCAACTGTTAGGCTACATATTATCACGCTTTTTGCTATGGGGGGTGAGCAATATTCCAAAATGTCGATATTGAATGACAATCGCTCTAAGTTCGATCCTCAGATACAGTTAATATTTTTGTGGTTGTTTTGGTGTTTTTTTGTACATGACGGCACAGGATCAGACATATTGTAAAATAAAACGATTTCGTCAAAGGAAAGAAATTAAATTTATTATAGCTTCTTTAATTAATTATTTTACAATGAACTAGCTTTAATCAGCTTCTATATAAAAAAGATAATTAATTCAACACCATACAATAATTATCATGACACCCAGTAACACAGTAACACATTAGTTCAAATCAACATCAGAGCAAATATAACGAGGAATAATACAACCTGTGCATCCGGCAACGCTTGAAGTCAGAATGCCTTTTGCGTTCGGGCAATCGCTACGTCCCTCTAGAGGGGCGCGGCAAGCGAGATCGGGGCATTGCCCCCTGCTCGCAGTCTCTATTGGCACCCGCAACAACGGGTGCTTCACTATTGTGCCTATAGGCGTAGAGTCGCTGGTTTTGTACAGTGGGAGCGTCACGACTCTATTTTATAATAGAGTCGTTTCTTCGCGACACCCCGGCGGTCAGTCCCCGCCAGGTGGGACCTCCGGTTGCCCGGAGGAGGCCCAGCGAGTGACGACCAGCGACGAGGGTGCCGATTTTGTTGACGCTCCCCACTGTTGGTGAGTGACCCCCGTCTGTCACGCTTCCAGGTCTAGCCGGTCACGCTCCAGACTAAGGGGTCGTGTGGGTGTGTGTGTGGGCGGTATTGGGTGTGTTACACCGCCCATGTATGCAACCGAGTGCGCGTCCACGCCGCGCAGCTTGGTGCGTGAGGTTACACGAATGTAGAGTCGCGATTGTCTGAGATTCGGCACACGCTATGCCTATATTAACTTAGCACACAGCGCGCACCGAGTGTATGTAGTGATTGTAGAGTCTATGTGAGTGATTAAGTCGCGTGTAGGTGCGTGCGACTTAATCATGGGTCAGTCCGGTGGAGCATGGGCGTCATCGTCCGGCAGTAGGTCGCGGGGGAGGCGGCGTCGAGCGTCGGGCGGACGCGCGTGCCATGGCGCTATATTTTTGATGTGAGGCCAGCTGGAGGCGTCGGCACGCGCGAACATGGTCGACGCCAGGCGGCCACAGAACTCGTCCAGGCTCTCAATCTGGAGGTCCCGCTGTATAACGTCGTTCCTCACGAAGCGAGGAGCGCCGACTATCCTCCGCAGCGCGATGCTCTGCTGCGCGCGGAGGAGCTTCTTGTTTGTCTCGCTCGCGAGGGCGAGCCAAGCTGGGGCGGCGTACGTGATGACGGGACGGATGTACGTTTTGTACACGCCCAGCTTGGCACGTAGCGGGAGGCGAGACGAGAGCACTGGACGTAGCAGGGCGTGGACTGCTCTACCCTTTGCGATAACCTGTCGGACGTGAACGCCCATGGAGAGCCGACGGTCGATTGTGACCCCTAGGTACTTGACCGTCGGGGACCACTTGACGTCGGCTCCTTGCAGCTGTAGGGGTGGTGGGAGGTGGGCTTGCCCGATGACGATCGCCTGTGTCTTACTCACGTTGACAGTCAGCCGCCATTTCTCCAACCATTCAGGGAGGGCGTCAAGTGCGCGCTGCATTTTGACGGCCGCGTGTCGCGCGTTCAGCGAGGTCGCGATGTACGCGGCGTCGTCGGCATACAGCGCGAGTGTGACGCCCTCAGTGGTGGGGATGTCATCCGTGTACCGTGAGTAACACACAGGCGAGACACAGCTGCCCTGCGGTACTCCGGCGGCCACCGGGCGAGCGCTCGAAAGCGTACCTTCGACCACCACCCTGAAAATCCTATTTTCCAGGAACGAGGAGATCACTTTTACTACGCGACGGGGCGTCTTCGACTGCGACAACTTGTAGAGGAGACCTGCGTGCCAAACACGATCAAAAGCCTTCTCCATGTCGAGGAATACTGCAACCCCGTGCTCCTTTTTGTTGAGTGCTGCTGTCAAGAGGTGCAGTACCCTCGACAGCTGGAGCGTCGTGCTATGTTCCGAGTGAAACCCGAATTGCTCGGAGCGTGGAGTGATGTGTTGTGTGAGGTGTCGCAACAGGAGTTGTTCAAACACCTTCGAGACGGTGGGCAGCAACGTGATGGGCCGATAGCTCTCCGGTTTCAAAGTGTTCTTCCCCGCCTTGGGCAGCATGATGACGCGCCCCTCTTTCCACGAAGCGGGAAAGGTCCCCGTGCGCAGCACCCCCGTGTACAGGCGCGCCAGGGCCGCAACCGTACGGTACGGCAAGTGGCGCAGCGCTGTATTGGTGATGCCGTCGGCACCGGGGGCCTTCCTAGGCTTCGTTCGCAAGATGGCGCGTCGAACTGCGCCCGGCGAGAAGAAGACGCCCTCTTCCTCGTGAGCTATCGGCGATTCGAAGTATTCTCGAAGGTGCCTCTCGACTGTTGCGACATGCTCATCGTCGCTAGTCGGGTTAGGCTGGAACTGACGCTCCAGGTGCTTGGCAAAGATCTCCGCGTGGTCTGTCGCAGTGTATCTAAGCGCCCCGTCGCTGTTTAGCAGCGGGCGCACCGGAGCTGGGGTGTTCGTCAATTGCCGGCACAATCTGTGTATGGCCGGCCAATCGCCCTCCGAATTGTCAATGATGGACTCCCAGCTCGCGGTGTTGAACGCCTGCAACTCGGCCTTCACCCTCTCCGCGAGACGGTTGAGTTCTTTCTTCATGGTGGGGCATCTCGTATCTTGCCACCGTCTGCGAAGGCGCCTTTTGTCGGCGATCATTGCTCTCAGGTGGCTGGGCAGGGGGGGGAGAGCCCCCTGCGGCTGCGTCGTGACTGTGGTCGCCGATTTTAGGGCGTCCTGGATGCAGACGGTGATCTCTGCAGCTAGATCGTCAACGTCTGCGGCGGTGACGATAGGCCGAGTGGGCGTTGTGATCTCCATCGTTCCCGAGAACTTGGTCCAGTCCAGTTTTTGACGTGGCGCTGGAGGAGAGAGTCGGGTCGGCATTCCTTGCAGGACGACGAGTACCGGCTGGTGGTCTGACAGTAGCTCGTCGTCCAAGACCTGCTGGGTGATCTGGCAGCTCAGTCCGTGGTGGGCCACGATGTCCAGCACGTCTGGGGCAGCTCGCATATAACCGGGGTAGTGGGTGGGTGTTTCTGGCCCGGACACCGTGTACCCATTGGCCTCCGCGTCCGCGAAAAGCCGTCTCCCCTTGGTGTTGGTGCAGTTACTATTCCACGCCGGGTGTTTACTGTTCAGGTCGCCGGCGAGGAGCGTCGGGTTGGGCGACTGAGTCATGAGTGCCCGAAATTCAGCCACGTCGAGCGGCTGTTCGGGCGGGGCGTACGCGGCGTATATATTGAGATCCTCACCGGCAAAGTTTAGCTGCACACCCAGCGCGTAGAAGGAGCTGAGTGACGGCAAGGGGAGTTCCTGGTGGACGACTTTTCGCCTCACTATCACCGCCAGACCACGGTAAATTCCGACCGCCGACTTCTCGTCCTTCCTGTAAATGAGGTATCCCGGGAATTTGACTCTATCAGCTGGTCCCAGGAGCGTCTCACTTACGAGCGCCACGTCAATATCTTGATCCCTGAGGAGGAGGCGGAGGAGAGTGGCCTTATTTCGCAGGCCTCGAGCGTTCCAGTGTATGATCCTCAACGGCTTATGGAGCATGATAGAGCGCTAGTAGGGCCGTTAAGCCGTCGAGGATAACCAGGGCTGGGTCTTGGCCCTGCCTGATGGCCTGTATCAGGTCCATCAGGACTTTGATGGCGCAGGCGGTAAACTCCCTCCGCTCTTCCAGGTTAGCGGGGGGAGTAATCCCTTCTGCTGGGTTTCTGGCAGCGACGGTAGTGCCCTGGGGCGCTTGAGGTCGTCTGCGCGTTGTCTCTGTGGTTGGGGGGGCCACTTGTGTTGTGGCGCCCCCCTTTCTCCCTTCCTGCTGGGTCGTCGCCTGCGCCATTACTGGAGCCCGACTGGGTAGTTGTTGTTGTTGGGTGGGGGGGGGTGGGGGCTTGTTCCTCCCTTTCTTCCCTCCCCTCTTCCCCTTCCTCCGCCCTGTGGAGGGGGCGTCTTTATTCTTGGGCTCGTTTGCCACCGCCATCAATGTGGCGCTGGGGGCCTCTGAGTCTTCGACGGTTACGGCCTGGGTGATGGTTGCTCCAGGCCGAGCTGCGCGTTTGGTGGAGGCGATTGTTCCCGCACGCTTGTTCCTAGCTTCCTGCAGGAACACGGGGCACTCGCGGTTTGAGGCGGGATGTTGCCCGCCACAGTTGGCACACGTTGCCGGCTCCGAACGTGGCCGCGGGCAATCCCGCGCTGGGTGGCCCTCTCCACACCGCACACACACCAGTGGGCGGTGGCACTGCTTTGAGCTGTGCCGGAACTTTTGGCAGCGGTGGCATTGAGCTAGGCCCCGCTTCCCCCTCCAGGCTTCGATTTTGACACCCCGCATAAATAGAAATTCGGCGGTGTCAAAGATACGCCTTATATCTGGTTGTCTCTTAAGGGCTGCATAAAAGATGCAGCCCGGGCGTCCTTCACGAGCCCTAATGTTTCTAACATACTCGGGCTCGTAGTTTCGACGGCGAAGCTCCTCCTCTATTTGGGCTGGGTCCGTATCAGCAGGTACGCCTCGTATCGCCACCCTGAGGCTTTGCTCCGCTGGCAGCGAATATGAGAACCATGATACCCCAGCCGACTTTTCTAGCTCGGTGAGGTATCTCTGGACCACCCGATATTCATCCTCACTTTCCGGTATAAATCTTATGCCGCCCCGATAAGGGCGGGCATTTGGTGGGTGGCCCAGTTGGGTGGTGACGGCTCTGAAGTGGGTCGTCCAGTCCGGTAATTTTTCGACTACCAGCGGAGGGTAGCGAGGCTTCTTTTTCCTATGTTCGTTCGCTGGACCCCCCTTGTCCTGCGCAGTAGGGGTAGTTGCTGTCGTGGGGGGGGGTGTGGCACTTCCGTGTGCAGTTGGGTGGCGGACTACATCCGCAAAAGAGGGCGATGTGACCCCTCCGCCCCCGCGCGACATGCGCTGCGGGAGGGGCGAGTCAATACAGGCTCGCTTAGCCTCTTCTGCGGCTTCGTCGTCCGAGCTTCTGGGTCTGCGTTGTGCACGAGATTCGGGCCCTAGGCTCCTGGCGTCGTGTGACATGCCGGGGTATTCCGCATCCATGACTTCGGCTCGTACGAGCGTATCCGAGGACACGCTACGTCGACCGTCGTATGAGTCCCCCGAAGAAGTCGACATGTTAGACCCCTGTCTGGAGTAACACGGCGACAGCATAGCGGGGGAGTCTTGTGCAGAGCCCCTTGGTGGAGGCGGGGACATAAAAATTGGCACTGACCTGTATGTCGTCTCAGGCATCGTCGGACTCGCCAGCAAGCGGCGGGGTGCGGGCGATGCCGTACGTCGAGCTGTGGTGGTTGATGAGGCAGGCGCAGGTAGCTCGAATCCACTGTAGGCGGCGGGGGGGGGCAGGAGCGATGCGGCAGCGGCGGCATGCGGCGCGGGCACGACATCGGTGACGTGCGGCATGGGTGCGGCAGTGCTGACATACGGTGTCGGCATGGCACCAGCATGCGTCATAAACGCGGCGGCGCAAACCCGTGTTGTAGTCGCGGTCGCATCGCAATACGGCACGGACGCGGTGGCACATACATGCGGCACGGACGCGGTAGCACATACATGCGGCACGGACACGGCGGCACAGGTACATGGCGCGGGCGCGGCGGCGCACACGGGAGGCGCAGGTAAGGTTGAAGTAAGGTACGGCACAGGCGCGTCAGCACTGGAGTGCGACATAAGCGCGGCGGTACAAGCACGCGGCGCGGGCGCGGCAGTGCAGGTATGCGGTACAGATACGGTAGCGCAAACAGTAGGCGCAGATGCGGCGGTGTGAACATCCGATATGGGCTCGAGCCCAGTTCTCGCTGTAGTGCGGGAAAAATCCATAGGTGGCGCCACTCGTCGTGAGCCTTGCGCGGCGACGCGGTCACTCGTCGTCGCGGGGCGCGCAGCTTGGGCACGTGTGATGGTGGCAGGTCCTGGTGTCTGCGTAGGCACGGGGCGAAAGGCCGGAGGTCTGACAGGGACCGCAGGCAACCGGTAAGACGGCGATGTCGACGAAGCGCGCGCAGTCGTCGGCGCCGGCGGCAAACCGGAAGTGGAAGTCCCTGGTGTTGGGGTAGGTGCTGCAGATGGAGCACCGGGTGGAGTGTTTCTGACTGCTGATGTTGGAGTCGGACGATCCTTTGGTGGGTCGGTGTCGCGCCCCTGGGGGCTACGTACACCGGCCTTCTTCGGAGGCATCTTGACGACGAACGCAAATTAGTAATAAAATAAACAATTAAACGGCACAGATTAAAATTTAGCCACCGCAACCGCTTCGGTGTGTACGGACACACCGGGCAGCAACGGGGCGGTCCCCCCTGAGTGCTACCGCAGGTGCGAGTCGGGACCCACACCCACGACAACACCGAGAGGCAACCGAAAGTGGACGGCTCGGGCGGGTTACGGGCACTACGGAACGTACGTACGCGTATGACTAGAGGCGAATCCAGAATGCCTTTTGGCCGTTGTGCGGCCTCTTTTATATGCTAGCCTTGGAAGTGGGGTAATGTCGTAATGCGCTACGACGTAGCATGCTACGACGCAGCGCGCCTTGGCTCCGCCCACAGTGGTGGGGAAATGTCGTAGCGCGCTACCGCGTGTCCTGATGCACAAGTTGTTTACAATGCGACGCCGACACGGCCATACTGACGTGCGGACGTCCTCGTACGCTCAGCTTACAATGTTACATCTAAAACACGGAAAAAAAAATCTGTTTAAGAAACCGTTTGGTCATCCTGCTACTGTTTCTGGTCCGGTCTACTTAGAGACCCTTCAGATATTGAAGCACTTGGTCCAGTCAGATGACTCTACAAGGCTTTTTTCTTGGTCCGGTCAACATCTGACCCTACAAGATTAGACCCCTGGTCCGGCATTGCTATTATTTTTTTTATTATTTTTTTTTATTTTTTTTTGCCCTTCAGGTATGTCCCTACAGTTAAACTGGACCAGACCCAGCTAGACCGAACAAGTATTGTTCCTTTAGCTTAACTAAACTTCGGATGGTGTATAAGTGCTTTTGTTACAATTTTAACTGATTCAGGGCCAACAGATTCTACTGAAACAGCACGCAAACCAGTGTTTCTACAATTTGGACTAGTATGAGAATTGGTAGAAATAGTGTCACTTTTAGCAGATAAGGTATCACTATTGGCAGACATGGTATCACTATTGACAGACATGGTATCACTATTGGCAGACATGGTATCACTATTGACAGACATGGTATCAGTATTGACAGACAGAATATCATCATTGTTAATCGGTTGACTAGTTTCATGAACAAGAATCTCTGTGTTATTATTCGCCGACACGTCATCCTCATCATAATTTTCTGCGATTTCCGAAAAAAATGACTGACCGCGGGGTACTTCTCGCAAGTTTTCGTGAGAGTATTTGTAGATTCTATTGTTCCCATTAATGTGCTTTAACTCGTACCTATCATTTTCTAAAATAGCGGTTACTTTAAACGGGCCTTTGTATTTACGGTCTAGTTTCGTTTGGTGTCTTTCCTCGCATTTAACAAAGACAAAGTCACCTACTGAAAAAGGTTTTACTACTGCTTTACCCTTGTTAAATCGACCTGTGTCATATTGGGCCAGTCTTTCTATATTGGCAGAAGCATCGGATCGAATAGTTTCAAGGTTTAACCTTTCTTCATCAGGAGGATTAGTAGATACTCTTGAAATCCCTAATGAGCTTCCTTTAATGCCAAACATTAATTCTAAGGACGTAAACCCTGTTACTCTACAACGAGTACTATTAAGGGCTAATTGAATATCGCCTAAATGATCTTGCCATAAGCTATCCGAATCTGTTTCAGCTATAGTGAGCATACTTTTTAAGGTTCTCATGACACGCTCGACTTGGCCATTTGCCCTACTAGAACCAGTGGCTATTAAATGTAAATCAATACGATTGTCTTTACAAAAATTCTTAAATTCTATATTATCGTATGACCTACCACGATCTGCAATTATTTTTTTTTGGGGCGCCGAATAAGTTCACTGCAGTTTTGAGCGATTTAATAGCATCGGATGCATTTAGGGTTAGGGTATGCTCTAAAAAGACGAATTTTGTGAAAGCATCAACGATCACAGAACAATATTCTTTACGCTCGCTTTTCCCGCTGAGTTTACCAGTTAAATCTAAATGAATTGTATGCCATGGAACGGCCAATTTAGGGATCGGATGTAGACGGACCTGTTGGGCTCCCGATGGGCCTTTGGACGCTTTACATACGACGCAAGAATCTACAAATTTCTTAACAAGTTTAGACATATTTTGGAACCAATAAAGGTCGTATAATTTATCGAGCGTTTTTTCATAACCAAGGTGTTTTATTTCGCTGTGTACATGATTAATCATTGACCAGGTTAAAGAGTGTGGCAATATTGGTAGCCATTTAGTGGTTTTATTACGTTCAATTTTACGGTAAAGTATGCCCTGCCTAATGTCGTATGTGTGTGATATTTCAGACGGGAACTCATTTGAACGGAATTTGGAAATAATGTCTGATATTTCAGAATCTCGTTGTTGTTCTACAGACAACCAACTCCTCTCCAGTTCAGACAAATTTACGATTCTAACTGGTTTATTAGTAAAAGACGTGTCAGCATGATTACGTGAAAGAAAGTCCGCATGTGCCATGTTTTTTCCCTGCCTGTAGATGATGTCAAAGTCATACGATTGCAAAATTACCCACCACCTATGTACTCTAGGTGTAAGGTCTTTTTTGGAATGAGAGGCCTTTAAGGCATTACAGTCGGTAAAAACCGTGAATTTACGTCCATATAGGTAGTGTCGAAAATGTTCCACAGATTTAACTACGGCCAATGTTTCCAACTCATATGAATGATAACGACTTTCTGCACTAGTGGTTTTATGACTAAAATAAGCGACAACGTGAGGTAGATTATTAGTTTTTTGTATAAGTATCGCCCCATATCCTTCACTGCTTGCATCAGTATGGAGTTCAATGGGTAAAGAAGGGTCAAAAATTTTCAAAACTGACAGATAATATATCCAGCAATCTATTTAAGCGAATCAACCCTTCCTGAACAGTTTCTGATGCAGAAAGTACGTCATCCATGTACACCAGAATTTTATCGTCATTTAAAGGTTTAAGTGCAGTATTAATAGCCCTTTGAAAAACCTGCGGAGCATTTCGTAAGCCAAATGGCATAGTTAGATACTCAAACTGACCCGAAGGTGTAACAAATGCAGTTTTTTCTATAGAATCTTTATGGACGCAAATTTGGTGAAATCTCGAGGCCATATCCAAACTTGAGAAAAAACAGGCCCCATGTAGCTTATCGATTTGATCACTAATTAGTGGTAAAGGGTAGCTGTCTGGTCGAGTATTGCTATTAAGTTCTCTGTAATCAACACACATACGATCGCTACCGTCCTTCTTTTTTATTAATAGTATAGGACTCGCGAAAGGTGAGGAACTTTCTCGAATTATATTGGCATCTAGTAATTCTTGAACTTTCTCATTAACTATTCCTAATTCGGTGGGGGATAACCTGTAAGGTCGCCTATGTACAGTTTTATTTGGATCTATGAGATCGATTTTTAGTTCACCGGTCTTAACACGCGTAGTGGGAAGATTTTGTATAAAATTCGAAGAATATTTAGTTAGTATATCAATCAGAAGTTCCTTTTCTTTACCAGTAAGATCTGTGTCAATCAAATTAGTATCAAGAGGCATTTCAAACTTAGAGCTAAGATTAGAAATTTTACGTTTGTAAAAATTTTAAGTATCGTTACTAATCACAACAGATATTCCTTGTTCTAAAATATCGCGACCTAATAATATGTTTTCATTGAGACATTCATCAGGTAATACATGATAGGTAACATCGAGAATACAGTTTTGTACCGTGGTTGGACATTTTATTTGGAGTGAGCAATTAACATTATTAGAACCGGCCCCCTTTAAAAGTACTTGTTCATAAAACTTTTCACCTGTAAGGAGATCACAATTACTTTTTTTCATAAGGCTACATTCAGATCCAGAATCAAATATAAAAGGAAATTGCATACCACTTATTTCTAGGACATCACGCGCGGCTCTGGAACACAGGTTTACTTGTTTGCCGGTGTTGCTCGGTGTGGGGTCTTCTTTCTTCTTCCAGCGTTTAGGGCAGGTGGTGACCACGTGGCCTGCCTCGCCACATATGAAGCAGGTCACTCCGGGGTTCGGTTTTGCTGAACCAGGTGTACCTTTTGAAGCAATGTGTTGTTTGATACGGCATTCCTGCCCCCAATGACCAATCTTCCCGCAGAAATTACAGATTCCCCGAAACGGTGTTGAGGGACGGGGTTTTTTAGTCTCTGATTCAGGAGGGCTCGCCTCTTCATTTCTCCTCTTTAATGAGAAGCTACGCAAGGTGCGGAAGAGTTGATGCTTGTCATTTATAACGACAGAATTGAGTTCACGGCGAATTTTGTCATCGCACTGTGACAGGATAGATATGGCAAAACCGGTCACTACGTTTTCCGGTAAATTTGCGTCAGGAGAGAAGGTTTTCTCAATAAGTTGCCATAATCGCATGCCTGCTTCAGCTGGGGTTTCTTTATTTTCAATTTGAAATTTGATAATTAAATCAAAATGATCCTGCATTGTCATGGGTTTGGAAAATTTAGAAACCAGCATTTCCTGAATAGCAACCCATGAAATATTATCTGGCTTGATTTTAGTAAGACACATGGCAGCGCGGCCCTTCAAGGAGTGCGTCAGGGCTAAAATAAGGTCTACACCCTCCAGCTTCTTATTCTCAATTATGATCCCACTTAATGCACACCAGTTGATAATATCGGATTCAGGTGCATCGGGATCGAAAGGGACCAGCATTGTCTGCATACTGGGTGTCACGTGGCGAGGTGTCATACTGTCTGCTATTTTTTGAAAAATAGACTCCATACTAGCCGAAAAAAATGACATTTGTTCCTGTATTAAATTGCCGGCAGTCCCAGATAAACGTGGGAGTGGGTCTGATCCCACTTCTGATGACGGCACAGGATCAGACATATTGTAAAATAAAACGATTTCGTCAAAGGAAAGAAATTAAATTTATTATAGCTTCTTTAATTAATTATTTTACAATGAACTAGCTTTAATCAGCTTCTATATAAAAAAGATAATTAATTCAACACCATACAATAATTATCATGACACCCAGTAACACAGTAACACATTAGTTCAAATCAACATCAGAGCAAATATAACGAGGAATAATACAACCTGTGCATCCGGCAACGCTTGAAGTCAGAATGCCTTTTGCGTTCGGGCAATCGCTACGTCCCTCTAGAGGGGCGCGGCAGGCGAGATCGGGGCATTGCCCCCTGCTCGCAGTCTCTATTGGCACCCGCAACAACGGGTGCTTCACTATTGTGCCTATAGGCGTAGAGTCGCTGGTTTTGTACAGTGGGAGCGTCACGACTCTATTTTATAATAGAGTCGTTTCTTCGCGACACCCCGGCGGTCAGTCCCCGCCAGGTGGGACCTCCGGTTGCCCGGAGGAGGCCCAGCGAGTGACGACCAGCGACGAGGGTGCCGATTTTGTTGACGCTCCCCACTGTTGGTGAGTGACCCCCGTCTGTCACGCTTCCAGGTCTAGCCGGTCACGCTCCAGACTAAGGGGTCGTGTGGGTGTGTGTGTGGGCGGTATTGGGTGTGTTACACCGCCCATGTATGCAACCGAGTGCGCGTCCACGCCGCGCAGCTTGGTGCGTGAGGTTACACGAATGTAGAGTCGCGATTGTCTGAGATTCGGCACACGCTATGCCTATATTAACTTAGCACACAGCGCGCACCGAGTGTATGTAGTGATTGTAGAGTCTATGTGAGTGATTAAGTCGCGTGTAGGTGCGTGCGACTTAATCATGGGTCAGTCCGGTGGAGCATGGGCGTCATCGTCCGGCAGTAGGTCGCGGGGGAGGCGGCGTCGAGCGTCGGGCGGACGCGCGTGCCATGGCGCTATATTTTTGATGTGAGGCCAGCTGGAGGCGTCGGCACGCGCGAACATGGTCGACGCCAGGCGGCCACAGAACTCGTCCAGGCTCTCAATCTGGAGGTCCCGCTGTATAACGTCGTTCCTCACGAAGCGAGGAGCGCCGACTATCCTCCGCAGCGCGATGCTCTGCTGCGCGCGGAGGAGCTTCTTGTTTGTCTCGCTCGCGAGGGCGAGCCAAGCTGGGGCGGCGTACGTGATGACGGGACGGATGTACGTTTTGTACACGCCCAGCTTGGCACGTAGCGGGAGGCGAGACGAGAGCACTGGACGTAGCAGGGCGTGGACTGCTCTACCCTTTGCGATAACCTGTCGGACGTGAACGCCCATGGAGAGCCGACGGTCGATTGTGACCCCTAGGTACTTGACCGTCGGGGACCACTTGACGTCGGCTCCTTGCAGCTGTAGGGGTGGTGGGAGGTGGGCTTGCCCGATGACGATCGCCTGTGTCTTACTCACGTTGACAGTCAGCCGCCATTTCTCCAACCATTCAGGGAGGGCGTCAAGTGCGCGCTGCATTTTGACGGCCGCGTGTCGCGCGTTCAGCGAGGTCGCGATGTACGCGGCGTCGTCGGCATACAGCGCGAGTGTGACGCCCTCAGTGGTGGGGATGTCATCCGTGTACCGTGAGTAACACACAGGCGAGACACAGCTGCCCTACGGTACTCCGGCGGCCACCGGGCGAGCGCTCGAAAGCGTACCTTCGACCACCACCCTGAAAATCCTATTTTCCAGGAACGAGGAGATCACTTTTACTACGCGACGGGGCGTCTTCGACTGCGACAACTTGTAGAGGAGACCTGCGTGCCAAACACGATCAAAAGCCTTCTCCATGTCGAGGAATACTGCAACCCCGTGCTCCTTTTTGTTGAGTGCTGCTGTCAAGAGGTGCAGTACCCTCGACAGCTGGAGCGTCGTGCTATGTTCCGAGCGAAACCCGAATTGCTCGGAGCGTGGAGTGATGTGTTGTGTGAGGTGTCGCAACAGGAGTTGTTCAAACACCTTCGAGACGGTGGGCAGCAACGTGATGGGCCGATAGCTCTCCGGCTTCAAAGTGTTCTTCCCCGCCTTGGGCAGCATGATGACGCGCCCCTCTTTCCACGAAGCGGGAAAGGTCCCCGTGCGCAGCACCCCCGTGTACAGGCGCGCCAGGGCCGCAACCGTACGGTACGGCAAGTGGCGCAGCGCTGTATTGGTGATGCCGTCGGCACCGGGGGCCTTGCTAGGCTTCGTTCGCAAGATGGCGCGTCGAACTGCGCCCGGCGAGAAGAAAACGCCCTCTTCCTCGTGAGCTATCGGCGATTCGAAGTATTCTCGAAGGTGCCTCTCGACTGTTGCGACATGCTCATCGTCGCTAGTCGGGTTAGGCTGGAACTGACGCTCCAGGTGCTTGGCAAAGATCTCCGCGCGGTCTGTCGCAGTGTATCTAAGCGCCCCGTCGCTGTTTAGCAGGGGGCGCACCGGAGCTGGGGTGTTCGTCAATTGCCGGCACAATCTATGTATGGCCGGCCAATCGCCCTCCGAATTGTTGATGATGGACTCCCAGCTCGCGGTGTTGAACGCCTGCAACTCGGCCTTCACCCTCTCCGCGAGACGGTTGAGTTCTTTTTTCATGGTGGGGCATCTCGTATCTTGCCACCGTCTGCGAAGGCGCCTTTTGTCGGCGATCATTGCTCTCAGGTGGCTGGGCAGGGGGGGGAGAGCCCCCTGCGACTGCGTCGTGACTGTGGTCGCCGATTTTAGGGCGTCCTGGATGCAGACGGTGATCTCTGCAGCTAGATCGTCAACGTCTGCGGCGGTGACGATAGGCCGAGTGGGCGTCGTGATCTCCATCGTTCCCGAGAACTTGGTCCAGTCCAGTTTTTGACGTGGCGCTGGAGGAGAGAGTCGGGTCGGCATTCCTTGCAGGACGACGAGTACCGGCTGGTGGTCTGACAGTAGCTCGTCGTCCAAGACCTGCTGGGTGATCTGGCAGCTCAGTCCGTGGTGGGCCACGATGTCCAGCACGTCTGGGGCAGCTCGCATATAACCGGGGTAGTGGGTGGGTGTTTCTGGCCCGGACACCGTGTACCCATTGGCCTCCGCGTCCGCGAAAAGCCGTCTCCCCTTGGTGTTGGTGCAGTTACTATTCCACGCCGGGTGTTTACTGTTCAGGTCGCCGGCGAGGAGCGTCGGGTTGGGCGACTGAATCATGAGTGCCCGAAATTCAGCCACGTCGAGCGGCTGTTCGGGCGGGGCGTACGCGGCGTATATATTGAGATCCTCACCGGCAAAGTTTAGCTGCACACCCAGCGCGTAGAAGGAGCTGAGTGACGGCAAGGGGAGTTCCTGGTGGACGACTTTTCGCCTCACTATCACCGCCAGACCACGGTAAATTCCGACCGCCGACTTCTCGTCCTTCCTGTAAATGAGGTATCCCGGGAATTTGACTCTATCAGCTGGTCCCAGGAGCGTCTCACTTACGAGCGCCACGTCAATATCTTGATCCCTGAGGAGGAGGCGGAGGAGAGTGGCCTTATTTCGCAGGCCTCGAGCGTTCCAGTGTATGATCCTCAACGGCTTATGGAGCATGATAGAGCGCTAGTAGGGCCGTTAAGCCGTCGAGGATAACCAGGGCCGGGTCTTGGCCCTGCCTGATGGCCTGTATTAGGTCCATCAGGACTTTGATGGCGCAGGCGGTAAACTCCCTCCGCTCTTCCAGGTTAGCGGGGGGAGTAATCCCTTCTGCTGGGTTTCTGGCAGCGACGGTAGTGCCCTGGGGCGCTTGAGGTCGTCTGCGTGTTGTCTCTGTGGTTGGGGGGGCCACTTGTGTTGTGGCGCCCCCCTTTCTCCCTTCCTGCTGGGTCGTCGCCTGCGCCATTACTGGAGCCCGACTGGGTAGTTGTTGTTGTTGGGTGGGGGGGGTGGGGGCTTATTCCTCCCTTTCTTCCCTCCCCTCTTCCCCTTCCTCCGCCCTGTGGAGGGGGCGTCTTTATTTTTGGGCTCGTTTGCCACCGCCATCAATGTGGCGCTGGGGGCCTCTGAGTTATCGACGGTTACGGCCTGGGTGATGGTTGTTCCAGGCCGAGCTGCGCGTTTGGTGGAGGCGATTGTTCCCACACGCTTGTTCCTAGCTTCCTGCAGGAACACGGGGCACTCGCGGTTTGAGGCGGGATGTTGCCCGCCACAGTTGGCACACGTTGCCGGCTCCGAACGTGGCCGCGGGCAATCCCGCGCTGGGTGCCCCTCTCCACACCGCACACACACCAGTGGGCGGTGGCACTGCTTTGAGCTGTGCCGGAACTTTTGGCAGCGGTGGCATTGAGCTAGGCCCCGCTTCCCCCTCCAGGCTTCGATTTTGACACCCCGCATAAATAGAAATTCAGCGGTGTCAAAGATACGCCTTATATCTGGTTGTCTCTTTAGGGCTGCGTAAAAGATGCAGCCCGGGCGTCCTTCACGAGCCCTAATGTTTCTAACATACTCGGGCTCGTAGTTTCGACGGCGAAGCTCCTCCTCTATTTGGGCTGGGTCCGTATCAGCAGGTAGGCCTCGTATCGCCACCCTGAGGCTTTGCTCCGCTGGCAGCGAGTATGAGAACCATGATACCCCAGCCGACTTTTCTAGCTCGGTGAGGTATCTCTGGACCACCCGATATTCATCCTCACTTTCTGGTATAAATCTTATGCCGCCCTGATAAGGGCGGGCATTTGGTGGGTGGCCCAGTTGGGTGGTGACGGCTCTGAAGTGGGTCGTCCAGTCCGGTAATTTTTCGACTACCAGCGGAGGGTAGCGAGGCTTCTTTTTCCTATGTTCGTTCGCTGGGCCCCCCTTGTCCTGCGCAGTAGGGGTAGTTGCTGTCGTGGGGGGGGGGTGTGGCACTTCCGTGTGCAGTTGGGTGGCGGACTACATCCGCAAAAGAGGGCGATGTGACCCCTCCGCCCCCGCGCGACATGCGCTGCGGGAGGGGCGAGTCAATACAGGCTCGCTTAGCCTCTTCTGTGGCTTCGTCGTCCGAGCTTCTGGGTCTGCGTTGTGCGCGAGATTCGGGCCCTAGGCTCCTGGCGTCGTGTGGTATGCCGGGGTGTTCCGCATCCATGACTTCGGCTCGTGAGAGCGTATCCGAGGACACGCTACGTCGACCGTCGTACGAGTCCCCCGAAGAAGTCGACATGTTAGACCCCTGTCTGGAGTAACACGGCGACAGCATAGCGGGGGAGTCCTGTGCAGAGCCCCTTGGTGGAGGCGGGGACATAAAAATTGGCACTGACCTGTATGTCGTCTCTGGCATCGTCGGACTCGCCAGCAAGCGGCGGGGTGCAGGCGATGCCGTACGTCGAGCTGTGGTGGTTGATGAGGCAGGCGCAGGTAGCTCGAATCCACTGTAGGCGGCGGGGGGGGGCAGGAGCGATGCGGCAGCGGCGGCATGCGGCGCGGGCACGACATCGGTGACGTGCGGCATGGGTGCGGCAGTGCTGACATACGGTGTCGGCATGGCACCAGCATGCGTCATAAACGCGGCGGCGCAAACCCGTGTTGTAGTCGCGGTCGCATCGCAATACGGCACGGACGCGGTGGCACATACATGCGGCACGGACGCGGTGGCACATACATGCGGCACGGACACGGCGGCACAGGTACATGGCGCGGGCGCGGCGGCGCACACGGGAGGCGCAGATAAGGTTGAGGAAAGGTACGGCACAGGCGCGTCAGCACTAGAGTGCGACATAAGCGCGGCGGTACAAGCACGCGGCGCTGGCGCGGCGGTGCAGGTATGCGGTACAAATGCAGTAGCGCAAACAGTAGGCGCGGATGCGGCGGTGTGAACATCCGATATGGGCTCGAGCCCAGTTCTCGCTGTAGTGCGGGAAAAATCCATAGGTGGCGCCACTCGTCGCGAGCCTTGCGCGGCGACGCGGTCACTCGTCGTCGCGGGACGCGCAGCTTGGGCACGCGTGATGGTGGCAGGTCCTGGTGTCTGCGTAGGCACGGGGCGAAAGGCTGGAGGTCTGACAGGGACCGCAGGCAACCGGTAAGACGGCGATGTCGACGAAGCGCGCGCAGTCGTCGGCGCCGGCGGCAAACCGGAGGTGGAAGTCCCTGGTGTTGGGGCAGGTGCTGCAGATGGAGCACCGGGTGGAGTGTTTCTGACTGCTGATGTTGGAGTCAGACGATCCTTTGGTGGGTCGGTGTCGCGCCCCTGGGGGCTACGTACACCGGCCTTCTTCGGAGGCATCTTGACAGCGAACGCAAATTAATAATAAAATAAACAATTAAACGGCACAGGTTAAAATTTAGCCACCGCAACCGCTTCGGTGTGTACGGACACACCGGGCAGCAACGGGGCGGTCCCCCCTGAGTGCTACCGCAGGTGCGAGTCGGGACAACACCGAGAGGTAACCGAAAGTGGACGGTTCGGGCGGGTTACGGGCACTACGGAACGTACGTACGCGTATGGCTAGAGGCGAATCCAGAATGCCTTTTGGCCGTTGTGCGGCCTCTTTTATATGCTAGCCTTGGAAGTGGGGTAATGTCGTAATGCGCTACGACGTAGCATGCTACGACGCAGCGCGCCTTGGCTCCGCCCACAGTGGTGGGGAAATGTCGTAGCGCGCTACCGCGTGTCCTGATGCACAAGTTGTTTACAATGCGACGCCGACATACATAATATAGAATGATATTTCTAGAACAATAATAAAATGGCTTTTTATGTATTTGGAAATTGCCATCGACATTTTTATTCGAAATTTTTCCAAATATTTCAGTAAAAACCCATCAAAACTCATATTAAAATGGAACCGGAGATAAAAAAATACACTTTTTTTTTTAATTTGGTTAGGAATTTAAGGTCAAAAATGAAAATCATCACGCTATTTTGTACAAGGAGTCAAGCAGACAAGCAATGACGTGTATTTAAGAACGGCTATTTAGAACTAGATTCTGCAAGGACCGTGGCGCAGTAGTATAGTGACGGATCCGCGTTTGCTATATTGCGAGTTCGAACCTCGCATAATTTTTGTGACTGTTTTCTTTTATTTTTTATTTATTTATTGCTTACTTATTTTTGTTTTCTTACTACTTTTTACTTCGAATGAAATGTAATCTATAGAAATGAAATTGTACAAAAGTCGTATTATTTTTGATAAACAAATTATTAGAAGGACACTGAAACACAATCACAAAATTAGTTTTTGCATATATCGACCGTAGCAATTAACATTGTCGGATCTACATTTTTGCAATTTTCGTTTTATTGCACTAAAGGTCTTAGAATAAGTATATAAATACCCCCGCAAATTTTTGAATTCCTAAAATCAACCATCTTTGTTTTTCTAAGTGAAAAAAGTAGTATGTGTTTAGTGCGCACGATTAATATTGTCGCATAATACATTGAGACGTTATTTGCGGGGCGCGGGAGGAGAACAGACGCGAGCGGGCGACGCGGATCTGCCACTTCTGACAATATTAGCGGGAAGAGCGCACTCGTCGGTTATATTTATAAAATGTTATTATATTCGCCAACTTTATTATAAATTTAATGTTCCCTTTATGTCGAGGTCAAGACGGATATTAGACCTATTGAATCCATCAGTTCCGCTACAAAACAATCCAAATTTTCAATTAACGGACACTAATTATGTGGAAAATAATCTAAGAAAAAAGAGAAAAAGTAAGTAAAAATTGTTGCTTATAACATTTCATCATACCTATAATTTTTGTTTATTATCAGCGACTAAGTGAATTATTATTAAGTCATATTTATTTTAAGAAATATTGAAAACTACTCTGAACGGACAATAATGTCGTTTATACCAGATACTACAATGTTTGTGGTTTTTTATTTCGTTTACCATGTCGGATGTGTCACATACTACATTATTGCTCGATCGGAGATAGTTTTATTTTGTCGGATATGGTACAACAGACTTCGTTGCATGTTCATTTTATAAATAGTATTGTATGATGTACCACTTCCTACATTATTGACTGCTGTGTGTTTGATTGTATTTTGTCGGATAAGGAATTACTGACTTTGTTAACTGTTTATTCCTCATTTTTTGGTGTCGAATGTTGGACAATCGACATTTTTGTTCGCTATGATAACAAGTTACTGTCGAATATGGTACTACAGACGTTGTTATTTTGTTCATAGTTGCTTTTTTTTTGTTTTATAAGGAATCAATTAGTTTTATTTTCTCTTAGCTTTTCTATTGTATAATAATTTTTCTAACTGCACTTACTTGGTTTGGTTTGCTTACTTTATTTGCTAACATAGTAATTAATTTTAGGAGAACCGTTGCCTCTTCCTTTTGGCTATGAAGAGGAGCTTGTGTAACTGAAAGACTTAATTGAAGACATTTTTGATGTTTGTTTGAGCAGCTGTTCTGGCGTGAAAAACTGTTTGCGAGGATTCCCAGCTTTTTTGCAGCCAGCTGAGCCTTTGCTTCAATTTACGGCCCAAAGTTAAGATTTGACGTCAACGTAACACCAAAAAGATCAAGATAGTCGGTTATCAGCACGGTTGCACCCCGGAAAGTTGAAGCAGGTCTGAATTGGCTCCTTTTAGCGGAAAATAGAAACGCCTAGGTTTTAGCAGCATTGAACCTAACCAAATTGTCATCGCCCCAATCAGAAACTGCCTCTTGGCAGGCGATGGTCACTTAAAATGTCATTAGCTTCTAGGTATGTCAAGACCTTAGTGTTGAGTACACGTTCCATACTCTTACAGAGAATGGATGTTACTGAGATTGGTCTGTAATTAGCTGGGTCAGCCCAACTACCCTTCTTAGGCACGGGCTGTAGGTACGTTAGCTTGCTTCCATGCAATCGGCACTTTTTCAGCCTCAAATGAAAGCCTAAATAGGCGTGTCAGGATCGGAGACAGTTCAGGCGCACACGATTTTAAAACAATTGCAAGTATCCCGTCCGGACCGCTAGCCTTGTTCACGTCAATGTTACACAGCACCCTACGTACGTCCTTCTGATGGATGAGATTATCCGACTTACTCATCTAGCAATCATCAGGTTAAACGCAGCCGCCGCGCTTCACCAGGATCTAGACGTGACGATACCTATATAGAGAGAAACAAATTTGCTTTCTCCTCAGCGGTGTGGGCCCTTGACCCATCGGGTTTCAGCAGTGGTGGTAGTGAGGGACGGCAGAAGTTCGATTCAACCGACTTAGCCAGGGACCAAAACGCTTTACTATCAGTCGGGTATGAAGCGAGTTTGTTCCCAATGCGGCAAATGTTGTCAAACCGAGACCTCTGCATCACTTTCTTGCAAATCTTGGCAACTTTGTTGAAGGCTCTCTTCTTCTGACTCACATCATTCACCTTGTGCATACAAGCCCATCCTTGGTTTGACACGTATTTAAGCGCATTAGAATGATCACACTCCGCACCAAACCAAGGGCGAGCTTGGCCAGACATTGTTACGCCGGAGAATGGAATGTAGTACTCCATCCCCATGATTAGTTTTAAACCGATTATGTTCAATCTGGTTCTAGAACAGTGTTTTATTAACGGTAGTACGTATATTAAGGTAATACTTACCATGTGCCGTAAAAGGTTGTGAATTTAGATTAAGCTAGGTACCCACTTATTTTTATAAATGATAGATTCATTCCCTATTGTCTTGACTGTGTACCTATGATATTTTTCTGGTCCCAACTAGAAATATAATCGTAGGTACGTGCTGTGTAATCTATCTACTGTAGCCTAATCTATGAATGTTGTCTTGGATATAATAGTTTGTACTTATAGTAAATAGATAACAATAAAAAAAGTTTATGTAAAATGAGGAAGATCTGAAATGTAACTTACTAAGACTGTTAGTTTAATTGTTTTGTTGTTTAGTTGCAGGAAACTCAATTCCTGTTTTGTTCATTCATAAGCGAAGTTATTTAGTATTTTCGTTATAAAACTCTGGATTATTATATAATCTTCTAATATAGGATTTTAATTTGATTACATTACACAGTGACTTCTTAATTTGTGGGAACGTATAAAAATGTCTGGCATGTACCTTTCTTTTTGAATTGTAAAATCATCAAATGAGTCCTCCCGCCCTGAGTGGAACGGAAGGTACTGTCAGACTCTTACTTGCGTTCCAGGGCCGCGGTACCCTGTTTAACAGTCCCGCGACCCTGGCAGGTATTTGGCCCTATAGTGGGGGCCCCATTAGTTTGCTGACAGTTCCTTGAAGCACGCGTGGTATACGACGCATCGTCGACTCGAGCCTGGTTCTTGATCGGACGGCGAGCTACCCATTGTGTCGTGAGGTAGAGGATGTCCTCTCCCTCACGTATTCCGCCTTCTCATTCGCTAGCGTTACTGCTTCGCAGAAGGTGTTTGCTTCCCATTCCCCCTCGCTCCGTAACATACTCTGAAGCTGGGCCGGACACTCAGGTCGCCACCACCTGTCGCCTCCGTGAGAACACAATGGTGCTCCACTCAAGCAGGGCAGACCTCCACTGTATGCTCCACCGTGTCCTCCGGTCTGGCATGTAATTAGAAGCACGCGCGGTATGTAACTCAACATTGTATTATCCAAATCCAAAAATAATATAAGTGGTATCTACATCTAAATATTCTTATCTTACGGGCAATATCGTATTAAGTGGTACATCCGACACAAAAGAGATTTCAAAGTCCAGGGAATACTGCAAGTTGTGCCACATCCGACCAAATTCAAAAATTCTAGTTCGGTTAATATTGTCGGATCTACCATTTCCGACAAAATAGTTGCATGATTTAGCGGTTAACAATGTTGCATGTGCAGTTTCTCATATTTCCGATACCTTTTTGATAAACTTGCATATACCAAAACGTCAGGTAATTCATATTTAAACGTCATATGCAATTTGGTTAAGGTACATTGATTATTGTTCACTTTATACATATTTGAAACTTCAAACGGCCGTACTGTAAAGTAGCGATTTTTCACATACGACTATGTTAATTGCTACGGTCGAAATGTATCTAACAAAACGTTGATATATTTATACGTATTATTTGTATCTCTAGAAAGTAATCAATTCGTTTATCGACATTTGTTTGCCATTATTTTAGTATTTTGTGGAGTCACAAACCCAGGTCGGTTGTGGGTCTCATGGTGGAATGGCGACAGCGACTGTCGCAACCCAGTGCTGGGCAGGCCACAATTATGGCGGTAAGTTTCCTCTTTGAGGAGTGGCTGGAAAGACCACATGGCGTCCTTACCTTCCACATGACGCAGGTCCTCACCGGACATGGTAAGTTCGGGAGCTTCCTGCACCGGATTCGTGCGGAAGAAACGCCTGGGTTCCACCATTGTGTGGACCGCCCGGAGGACACGTTGGAGCATACGGTAGAGGTGTGCCCCGCCTGGGCAGAGCACTGCCGTGTCCCCGTGGGGGCGACCGGTGGCAGTGATCTCTCGCGCCGGGCCTTGGTACAAGGTATGGTCTGGAGCGAGGAGGAGTGGCAGGTGGTCGCCTCCTTCAGCGAAGCAGTAATGCTAGCAAAGGAGGCGGCCGTACGTACGAGAGAACGGCCTTCATGCCCCGCCGCCGTCCCGATCCCGATTTTCAGCCACCGTAGGCGCTGGCTTGCGGACGGCGAGCAATGGGTAGCTCGCCATCCGACCGTCCGATAACCGTCCGGACCGAGCCCAAGTTGTCGACGGCGCGTAGTGTTCCACGCGCGCCTCAAGGAGATGTCAGCAATACCGTAGGGGCCCAGCAGGGTCGAAGCCTACTGGGGCCATGTGATGCGAAAGAGAACCCCGGGGCCCTGGAACGAAGGCAAAGAGGGAACAGGAGTGGGTTTTTAGTCAGTAAAATAACACTATCTCACGCTCCACCCAAGAGCGGGGAATGTCATTGGATGATTATCCCACCGAAAAAAAAGGTCGGTTGTGGGTAAATCATCGCCATCATCTGTCCGAAGACTTTTTACGTGCTTTAAGGTGTACTACTGAGGGTGACATTGAACAGAACAACGAACGCGTTTCGAATAGTTGTCTAGGTTCACTTCAAGACGTGGTCATTTCCATCGGTGGCAATCCACTGGACTGGTCGAATATGAATTACCGGCCCCGCAATCATTGGCATATCAAGGTCGAGGAAATCGGGGTGATATCGTCAATGATCACGACTCACCTCAGAACAAAATGTCCCTGCATTTTTAACATCGTCATACAAAGCGTTAGGCTCAGCCAGGGTAAAATATTTTTCATGAATGCTCCAGGTGGAACAGGAAAAACATTCATTGCCACTGGCATCCTTGCAGAAATAAGGTGACAAGGCAAAATAGTGATTGCGACTGCCTCTTCTGGAATTGCTGCCACACTGCTTCCAGGGGGCAAAACAGCGCACGTAATGTTTAATATTCCCATCGATTTAGAGAGCAACGAAATGCCAGTGTGTGGGCTATCACGCAACTGTGACAAAGGTTGGGTACTCAAGGATTGCTCTTTAATCGTATGGGATGAATATGTAATGGTCAAATCACATGAGAACAATGCAGATTTGTCTGAAATGGTCTTTTGAAGAAAGAACCATACAGATTTGAGTGGACCTGTCCAGTCAGTGCAAGCATTTGTCAGTATTCGTAAAGCTCAACTCAGGACTACTAAGGAGCTCAACGACTTGACGAACAATACCAAAGAAAGGACATTTGGGTAGGCCGCAGAAAATACTCAAATTGCCAGACATACATTAAAATTACTGAAAAGGAAAAAAAAACAATCAACATAGTCCTCACGTTCACAATAATAAAAGGAAAAAGTATAGTTTACAAAATGTAATACTTTAGCAAAGTAAACATTTTTGCCAAAATTTAAAAAAAAAAAAAAAAAAAACACTACAATATCAAATTGTAATAAATAATAAAAAGCACAATTAAAAATAAAAACAAAAGAAAAAAAAAAAATAATAAGACAACAGTTGCAGTGCGTACTGGAGCAGGTCAATCCCAAGCCTTTTGGTCCTCAACATAGTCCTTTATAGTGTAAAAAGCCTATTGGCAAAGTTTTCACTTTACATATAATTTGAATTTATTAAGGCTTAGTTGTTGAATATGACTAGGAAGTTTATTATAGAAGTGTATACATTGGTATCTAAATGAGCCCCCTATTTTTTTCAGCCTGGTTGTAGGAACCACAAATTTGTGTTTATTCCTAGTATTAAAATTATGAACATCACTGTATTTTTTAAACATGTTTATATTTTTACGTGCACACAAAATGTTCTCGTAAATATACTGTGAAGGTACAGTCATTATATTGATTTCTTTAAATTTATCTCTGAGGGAGTATCTGGGACTTAATTTATAAATAGAACGAATAGCCCTTTTTTGCAATACAAAAATTGACTGTATTTCGGCGGCATTTGCCCACAGTAGAATACCGTACGACATGACACTATGGAAATAGCTAAAGTAAACGTGGAGCCGACATCGCGTGGTCGCCCCAGGTAAAGTACCTAGGGATAGATAGATAGATAGATAGATAGTTAGGGGTCACCATCGACCGTCGACTCTCCATGAGAGGCCACGTCCGGCAGGTCACCGCCAAAAGCAGGGCAGCCCGCGCACTGCTCCGCCCAGTGCTCTCCTCTCGCCTCCCGCTGCGTACCAAGCTGGGCGTGTACAAGACGTACATCCGCCCTATTATAACGTATGCCGCCCCAGCTTGGCTCGCCCTCACCAGCGAGTCTAACAAAACTCGCCTCCGGGCGCAACAAAACCTCTCGCTCCGGACCATCACGAACGCCCCCCCCGCTGGTGAGGAACGACGTCATACAGCGGGACCTCGAGATGGAGAGCCTGGACCAATTTTGTGTCCGCCTCGCGTCCCATATGTTCTCGCGTGCCGACGCTTCTGTCATCTTCATGTCAAGCACATAGCGCCCTGGCACGCGCGTCCTCCTGACGCGAGGCGCTTCCCGCGTGACCTCCTACCGGACGTGTCCAACCCACCGGACTTGACGCCTGAGTGAGTCGCTTTCACCTACACGCGACTCACTCACACGAATTAGACTCCTCAACAGCACACGCACCCGGTGCACGTTGTGTGCTAAGTTAATATAGGCATGACGTGCACCAGCCCTCATACAGTCACGACTCTACACACACAATACTCACGCAGCAGACGCGCAGCGCGGTTGCGCGTTTTGCCTGCCCACATGAGCGGTGTAATACACAATTTCAATACCGCTCATACTCTCACTACGTCCCCTGAGCCTGAAGCGTAACCGGCTCGATCTGGAAGCGTAACAGGCGGGGGTCTACATCCTCAGTAGGGAGCGCCCCCAAAGCCGGCATTCTCGTCGCTGGTCGTCTCTCGCTGAGCTTCCTCCGGGTAACCGGGGGTTCCACCCGGCGGGGATTGACCGCCGAGATGTCGTGAAAAACGGCACTGCAGGAGCAGTGCCGAGGCGCTCCTACTGAACACAATGCAGTTACTCTTAGGCAAGCTGCGTACGCGCGCCTGCCTCGAGGTTGCCGCCTATAAGGCACCCCAATGCAGGTCCCGTATTTACGGGGCCCTACCCCGACACCGCGGGACAAAGGCTCTGCCTATACCCCGCCGCCGTGCCCCCTTGCGGGGACGCAGCGACTTCCACGGAGTTGAGCTCTCCACGACCATGTCGCAGCAGTCGAGCAACACCTTAGAGACTACTTCGCGTCGCCGATAGCCCCCGATGAGGACCCCATATTCTTCTCGCCTGGCGCAGTTAGACGCGCCATACTACGCATGAAACCTCGTAAGGCCCCCGGTGCTGACGGTATCACCAACACAGCGCTGCACCACCTGCCGTACCGTACTATTGCGGCCCTGGCGCGCCTGTTTACGGGGATACTGCGCACGGGGGTCTTCCCAACATCCTGGAAGGAAGGGCGCGTCATAATGCTGCCCAAGGCGGGGAAGAACCCCCTGAAGCCGGAAAGCTATCGGCCTATCACACTGCTGCCCTCTATCTCTAAGGTGTTCGAGCAACTCCTGCTGCGACACCTCACCTAGCACATCTCTCCGTGGCCGGAACAATTCGGGTTTCGGGCGGAGCACAGCACGACGCTCCAGTTGTCGAGGGTACTGCACCTCCTGTCATCGGCGATGAACAAGAAGGAGTACGGAGTGGCAGTATCCCTCGACATGGAAAAAGCTTTCGATCGTGTGTGGCATAAGTGGCTAGTTTACAAACTCGCCACCTCTCCCACGCCCCGTAGAGTCGTCAAAGTGGTCCAAGCTTTCCTGTCTAACAGGTGTTTCAGAGTGGTGGTCGACGGGGCGCTTTCCGCCCCCCGGCCCATCCGTGCGGGCGTACCGTAGGGCAGCTGCGTTCCGCCGGCGTGCTACTCACGTTACACCGACGACATCCCTACCACAGAAGACGCCACGCTCGCGCTGTATGCCGACGACGCCGCGTACATTTCCACCTCTATGAACGCGAAGTACGCGGCGGTAAAGATGCAGCGCGCGCTCGATTTGATCCCAGAATGGCTCGCCAAATGGCGACTGTCGGTTAACGTGAGTAAAACGCAGGCGCTGATCACAGGATTATCGCCCCTCCCACCACGTCTGAAACTCAGCGGAGCCGAAGTCGATTGGACGCCCCGGGCCAAGTACCTGGGTGTGACCATCGACTGGCGGCTCACTATGGGAATGTCGTCGCGCAGGGTAGAGTCGTCCGCCACCGGCTCAAACCAGTGCTCTCGTCCCGCCTCCCGACGCGCGTCAAACTGGGCATATACAAAGCGTATATTCGCCCAGTGTTGACGTACGCCGCCCCAGCTTGGTTCGCCCTCACTAGTGAGTCGAGCCGAGATAGACTCCGCGCGCAACAACATCTTGCGTTGCGTAGAGTCGTCGACGCCCCTCGCTACGTGAGGAACGACATCATCGAACTCGACCTCGGGATTGAGAGCCTGGATGAGTTTGTGCGCCGCCTCGCGAAGGGGATGTTCGCGCGTGCCGACGCCTCAGCTTGGCTTCACGTTAAGCACCTGGCGCCCTGGCATACTCGCCCCCCTGACGCGAGACGACTCCCCCGCGACCTGGTTGCGGGCAGCGAGTCACCCCCCCTCCCCCCCCCGGATTGACGCCTGAGTAGGCCGTAACAGTCTACACGCGGCCTACTCAAACAATAAGACTCTACATTTCTACTCGCACCCCGACAAATGTCGTGTGCTAAGTTAATATAGGTGTCGGGACGCCCGGGTGTAATCTTATTAATTTATACCTGTCTGACATTATAGACATAAAGAGGTGAGTGAGATGTAACTAAGGTTATCCCGGAGGCCCCGTGGTTATAAGGATTAATAACTCTCATACCTGGATTCTTCTTTGGGTATATCTTATCACTGGTTATGAAGAGTTTTGCTCCGCTATTATCCGTCTTAGTTATCTCCTTCCACCACCTGTGGGTTATAGCCACATGAGTATTTTAGGTACCCCGGCAACCGCAGAGAACCAACCGTCTTATGTCCTCTGCACACCCTTTTCCGTTATAACTGTAAATGACAAACACATATATATATCTCAGTTACATCTTTACATAATCTTGTCCCTACCCTCTCACTAGAGGATCAAGGGGACCAATCGTAGTCTCAATGAGTCCATCGAACCCAGCGCTGACCGCCAGGACGATCAAACTCAATGACATAAGTCTAACCCAGCCACTCTGGTTAAACTACAACCTGATGATAGTCTCAATGAATCCATCGAACCTAGCGCTGCTTGCCAGGACCATTATACGATCGAACTCATTAAGATGGATCTAATCCAACCACTCTGATTAGATCCCTCACATTCATAATCAACATAAACACTTACCCAAACCTCAATCTCCTTGAGGATCATTATATGGGATTTATTCTTACAACCTGGTGAGCACCTAGAATTCCACACCTAACTATTCAGTCAGGATCATTATGTGGGAATCGTTCCTGTAACTTTGATCGGAGATCTGTACGCAACTCAAGTCCTTGCCAAGAGCTCGTCCCAGACTGTCGAACGGACGGTGCCAGAGCTAACAAAGACGCATTCCTCTCCCGGCCCCACGAATACCCAAAATACTCAACTTAAATGAAGCGTCGACCGTAGATACACTGGACACCTGCTAGATGCCTCACTGGAAATCTCGCCCCGATGTAAGTACACTACTCCCCAAGTTGCGACTTGTTCCAACGCATTTTTCAGAACCGCTTCGCCGTTACGAGACTATAAACTAAACTAGAATGACAATCTCTATTGCATTCCTTCTGAGTGTTGCCACGTAAAAGTGACAGATATTCTCACCTACGTTACTACTCGTGTTCAACACGACACTCCCCAACGGCGAAGCTTCGGAGTGAAGTAGTGACGTAACCAGGTTACGCGTCCATTCCTTGATCTTTTCTGTCGCTTTTACAGCTGCGACACGTTTAGTTCTCGGGGTTATTTCTACTTCTTTATCATTTGTCTCAGTTGTGTTAGGTAGCAGTTTTCCTTTTTTCGTCAATGAATATTCTGTCTTTTTCCATTAGATCAATTTCACACTCTTCAATTTTATTTTCATGATTCTCAATCATTTCTTTGAGTGGTGTGTCGTTTGGTGGGATCATATGATTTGACATCTGATCTGGCATAACCGGTGTATTGATTTGGTCGATTTCCTCAGTATCTTGAGAAATATTATCATTGACGTCTGACGGGTTAGTTTGTTCTACCTGCTTGTACATAGGTTCTACCGTATCCTCTACTTCTAACGGGTAGAGATGAGCGATAGAGCGTGTATATTCTGTTTTCCCTACTTGAACCCTTGCGGCTCTGTACAGTCCATCAGCGCTTGGAATCAGAGATATAATTTTCCCCACTTTCCAATCATTCCTATTCTTTGAATCGCCTTTAATCTGCACAACTTGACCAAGGCTAGGTGACAATTTTGACGTCACTCGTGGTTCTCGAGGTAAATGAGCATATCTCTCACGAAGGCTAAGCAAATATCGGTTCGAGAACATATCCTTAAATTCTCCCAGTATAGTTAGTGCTCTCTTCCATACTTTTACAAGATCTGTTTTTGTCACGGATTTACTTGAAAATTCACGACCATCTCCGTTCTCTTCTAGCGAGATCACTCTCCCTACTGTTAGAAAGTCTGACGGTTATAAGATATAGTCTATTTCCGAATCTACACTAGTGAGTGGTCGAGAGTTAATCACGGCTTCTATTTCCTTGATAACTGTTGTTTATCGTTTAACATGTGTTTTTGTAGCGTCTTTTTCAGGCAATTTTTTACTATGTCAACTAGTCGTTCGTAGAATCCACCTGCCCATGGTGATAAGGGATTAATAAATTTCCACTGTATTTTCTGTTGTATGCAATATTGACTTGACATTATTTCTGCTATCAGCTTGAAATTTTGGGCATTATCTGATATTATTACTGACGGTACTCCTCTTGTGGAGATCATCCGTCTTGTTGCTAGTAGACCTTCCTCGGCTGTGAGGTCTTGTACGACTTCAAGATGTATAGCTCTGACTACAAGACAGGTGAAAAGACAAATCCACCTCTTCTGGTTACCGTCTCCATTGTTTACTAAAAGTGGTCCCATGTAGTCAACGCCTGTATATGTGAATGGTGCTGTATAGTTTACTCTTTCAGCGGGTAATGCTGGTGCTGGAGGTAGCTTGAATGGGCCTCCGCTCTGCTTAGTGCATTCTGGACATTTCTTCAGTAATCTTTGAACATATCCTTTTCCTTTTGGGATCCAAAATGACTCCCTTACTTTACTCAGAGTGTGGTTTGCTCCTACGTGATAATTTTCTTTATGTGTTCTTAGGATGAGATTGCTGGTAAATTAACACTCTCTAGGTATCAGTATTGGATGCCGTTTGTCGAACGGCCATTCAGCGTTCTTCATACGACCACCGCATCTCAATATTACATCTATATCTTTAAATAAATCTAGATTAATTGCTAAACTTGTTTTCTGCCCTTCACTTTCTTGTGGGAAATGTTCCTTTTTACCCGACTACGGAGGGTTATGATTTTGACAGGCTATGTATGTATGTGAGTTTGTTCATCTGTTCCCTCATAGCTCCTAATCTACTTATCGGAACTTGACGTATGAGGTATCGTTAGAACCGTCTTAATTGTCCGCTGAACATAGGCTACGTGACGTGTCACAAAAATTGATATGGCGCCCTCTAGCGGACAAAAAGTAATGTGTTAAAAATAAATATGGAGTAAAATACGCCGTGTAGTGAAGCCCTTTCAAATGATACCAATCATTTGAAAGGGCTTCACTTGTACATTTCCAATATATTGCTCAAATTTAAAGTGACGCCCTCTAGCGTACATAAGGTCATGTTTAAAAAAAAATTAAGATAAATATACCGTGTTTGATATCATTTGAAAGGGCTTCGCTAGTACTTATCAAAAAATATCATCAAAATTCAATGTGGCGCCCTCTAGCAGACAAAAAGTATTGTGTTAAAAAAAATACGATAAATATGTCGTGTTTCGTATCATTTGAAAGGGCTTTACTTGTACATACCAAAATAAATAGTAAAGAAGCACAGTGATTTAACACCAAAATCTTTAAAATAAAATAAAAAAGTAAAAAACTAAAACCCGACTACGACAAAAAAAAAAATGACGCTGAAAAAGTATGAAACAAGATTTTCAAGATGCTGAAATAGACAAGGTAACTGGAAAAACAAGAATAGAACAAAAAGAAAAGCCGTAGTCACACGTTATTAAAGTGTTTCGATTATTACCTACCTATAACGTGCGACTACGGCTTTTCTTTTTGTTCTATTCTTGTTTTTCCAGTTACCTTGTCTATTTCAGCATCTTGAAAATCTTGTTTCATACTTTTTCAGCGTCATTTTTTTTTGTCGTAGTCGGGTTTTAGTTTTTTACTTTTTGTAAATCCTTAATTTTCTTCATAGTCTTATAATGTAGAACTGTATTTTCCTCCCTAAATGAAGACATTTAGGGAGGAAAATACAGTTCTAAATAAATCCGGTATTCTTTCTTCGGTTTTCGTAAAGTTTACTGTGTCCGAAGGACCCTTCTCCAACGACGGACTGGAAAAGTCAAGCGATGAGTGGTCTGGCCAATACCGCTCTCCCTTGTGCAGAAACTCGGGGCCATTGAGCCACATACCCTTTTTCTTATCCCATAGGTCGGGTCGAGTCGCTAGATCTGCAGAATTTATTTCTGTATTCACATAACGTATTCTCAATTGTTTATTTTCTTTTATAGTGTTTACTCTTCTACTAATAAAAGGAGGTAACAATTTATTAGAATGTATCTAGCTTAAAACTATCTGACTATCTGTCCATAGATATTCTTCCACTATCGGGATGCCAATAACGCTCTTAACATATGCCATTAGTTTACTACCTAGGTAACATCCTAGTAGTTCCAATCTGGGCATGCGTAGATGCTCTCTCTCTCCCTTTGGAATAACTTTTGACTTTGCCATAATGAAAGATATTTTCCTTCATCTTTATCTTCAGTTGCTATGTAAATCACGCCAGCATATGCATGCTTAGCTAAATGCGTCGCTAAAAACGTGTAGTCTATGTGTTACTGTATTGGTTGACTCTGTGAGTCCCATATATCGTGGTATTTCTATTCTCTTTATTGCTTTTAAGTGATGGATTATTTCTTCCCACTGTCTTTGGAGTTCGTCTGGTACAATGGTGTCCCATTTCACCTTCGACTCCCACAACTGTTGAAGTAGTAGTTTTATGGGTAGTATTATTGGAGAACCTAGTCCACATGGGTCATACATAGAAGCTATAGTACTCAGTATCTTCCTTTTACTTTGTGGTTCTTTTATGTTATCTTCCTTGAAAAGTTCACTCTTAATATTCAAGCGTAGCGTGTCGTTCTTAATGTTCCATGTTAAACCTAGTATTTTAGTTTGATTGGTTTCTTTAGCCCTAAATTTTGTAGGAATAGTCTGTAGAAAAGCTTCATCGTTAGATTTCCAATCTCTAATATTCATGGCAATTTCTTTGAAAGTTCTTCGAGTTGTATCATATAGTTTGGTTGCTTCTTCAGTAGAGTCGGTACCCGTCACGAAGTTGTCTACATAACATTTATCCACTATCTTGGGAATTAGTTCCGGTGCGTTCTGTGAAATGTGATACTTTACAATGGCTGTCAATAGAAATGGACTTGAGATAATGCCAAATGGCACTCGACAAAAACGCATATGTAAAATATTATCCATATCTAGGGGTTTACTTTCGTCTTTTATCCAGATGAATCTGGTAACATCTCTGTCCTCGACTTGTAGTCCCAGTTGTAGGAAAGCTTTCTCTACATCCGCTGTGATTGCTATCCTATTCGTTCTGAACTGGATGAGTAATGCTACTAAGTCTCCAGTCATCGATGGGCCTCTATATAGGCACTCATTTAAGCTCTTGTTATCTTTTAATTTTCCCGATGCATCGTAGACAATGCGGCCTTTCTTTCCTTCTTGATGCACCATGTGATGTGGAAGATAATGTATCGGGGGGACTCTTTGATTGTATACATTTTCCTCGGAGCTAATAATTTCTATGGTACCGTTCTTCAGTTGTTCTTTCAGTATATTTTGATATTCCTGCATTGAAGCTTTGTTCATTCGTTGTAGTAGGCCTTTGAGTCTTCCATACGCTAGTCCGAAATTGATAGGCATCTCTGGAGGGAAATGAATCCATGGCCATTTAACCCAATATCTCCCGTCTTTGTATTCTACAGTATCGTTGAGATGTTTAATGGCTTCTTCTTCTCTAGTTGTTTTCGGGTTGTCTGTTATCCCTATGCTTTCTAAAGACCATAAGAAGGATATATCCATATTCTTTAGAGGTAAGTCTGGTTCTGTAAAATAAATACAGTTAGGATCATGATTCTGGCAATATGTAATGACCGATAAGGTATTTTCCTTTTCTTCAGTATTTATTTTTCCACTAAGTATCCATCCAAACTCGGAGTTTACCAGGTATAGGTCTCTTCCTATATGTATCTTTCCTGTAGAAATCAAGCTAAAATAGTAGTCATTTCCAATAAGGATATGTACTCTTTCTCCAAGGGAACCATCGTCGGCTAGTATTGTATCCTTCTACCTTTCAATAGTTATGTCAGGTAATGCTATACCTCTTGTAATCATCGGTACTTCGTTAGCGTAGAGTGTTATTAATCTGTTTGTTCTTGTCGCCATTTTTAGTTTGACTTGTGGGCTACTATAGTCTTGAGGGGTCTCGCTGGCAAAAGTAAAGATAGATAACTTATTTTCTTCTCTAGCTGGTAGATTAAGTTCTTTGGAAATTTTCCTCGTGACATATGATCTTTGAGATCCTGAGTCTAATAGTACTCTGCATTTGATGGATTTACCAGGTTTATTTTCATTCTCTACTGTTACTATAGCGGTTTGCAATACTGTAAAGTCACTGTTATCTGTTGTGGTTATAGTTAATTCCTTTTTCACCTTAATTTTTTCTGGACATAAAGCTTGATGATGTCTTCCTATCTCTTTGCAATAATAACACTTTCTTTTACTTGGGCATGACTTGATTATGTGTTCTTCTGAGAAGCAGTTAAAACAACGGTTTTTCAGACGTGTTTTTCTCTTTTCTATGTTCTCGTATTTTTGACACTGATCTGAATCTGAATAATGACCTTGGTCACAGAATATACAGGTTCGTCTCCTTTTCTTGTTTAATACATGATCTTTTATCCTTTTCTCTCAGTTCCTATCCCTTGTTTGGTTATACTGGCGCTTTCTCGATTGACCACTTCTTTCAGTCCTAGAACAATGCGGTTCTTGTAACCAACGATTTTTATTAGGTTCCTCTTTCTTGTCTCCGTTTTGTATGTTCCTTCTGTTGGAGTTTATCGTCCTTTTTAAGTTGCTATTGAATTTTCCAGCAGTTTTATTTGACTTCCACGGTTTTTTCTCGTCGTGTGTTGTGTGTAGCATTTCTACTGTATGGTTATCTGTTATAGTTGACTTGTTTCCCTGAGGGGTTTTACTAGCTTCTTCTCTTGCTGATATTATCCCTTCCAGGTATGTCCTCAATTCTTCCACAGTATTATCTTTCATCTTCATCTTTACCTCATAGATGATATCTCCCGGAAACTTTTCCATTATAAGATGTCTCAAATGATTATGGTTCGTATCTTCTCCAAGTGACTGTAAAACTCTGAGATGGCGTTCCAACTCATTCAAAGTACTGCGGCATTCTCCAACAGATGTATTTGCTGTCTTCACCTTGTTTAGTGCGCTGTAGTGTGCGTCTATAATATGTGACTGCTTACCGTACCTATTCGTTAATATTTGAATGGCTATAGTGTAGTTCTTGTTCGTGGTTTCCAGACCATCTATGATCCTACGCGGTTCACCTTTTAGTGTTGATTTAAGGTAAAGTAGCTTATCTACATCCGGCAACGGTCTATCATGGATATTGGATTTGTAAATATCCCAATATTCGCACCAAGTCAGTATATCTCCACTGAACTCTGGTAATGTAAGTGTTGGTAATTTAGCAGAAAAGTTACGGGTTTGATCACCATCATTATGGCTGTATGGTTGGACTTCGTTTGATCTACTCACTAGTATGCACTTTAATTCGGTAAGGACTTCTTCACCGTCTAATTGGACATTACTCATATTCGAGATCTCATCCGGCGATGGATTGTTTGACATTCTAAAATATTCATTGAGCTCGCTCGTGAATCTTTTAATCATAATTTCTAACTTTGATGCACATATCTGTGCCTTCTGTATGGATTCTTTATCACTGCTACCTTCTCTACAATAAATTTCAGCCTGTCTTTTATGTTCATTTATCCTGTTTATTATCTGATAAAGTCTTGATTTAATTGTGACTTCCACAGAGCTATCTTCCTCCTCTTGCTCCATTTTATTTTGGATTCTCCTGGAATTATTTTATTGACTTATAAATCTTCAAATATTTTAACAGACTAACACTTACAATATCAGTGTATGCGCTGCTGAATGGGTCGCACACACCTTGGATGTTACTTTGAAATGATAGTCACTGATATCCGAAGATCTGATTTATTGCGTAACTTGTCATATATGAATGATCGCTAATGAGTACAGCCGTCTGTGAATACTAATTGTGTACTGTCGCTTTACAATATAATTTGTGCAAGGCGGCGTAATAGTGCTGAACTGCAATACGCGAAGGCCATGTACGACACATGACTCGTACAATCAGACCTGAGCACCGCTTTGCTCACTTTACTTTGTACTTGTATATATTTCCTTTATATAATATGTATACCCGATATTCTAATAAGTGAAAGTTTTCATTAATATTATTATATTTTTTAATTCTAACTTCAATTAGGTAGAATAGTATAAATAATCGTCAATCATCCGGTTACCAGGTTCCACACACAAATAAGTATAACAACATTACATATATCAAAACTTTAAAATCTTTGTATTACCATGTATCCAGATTTTAATATTATATTTAAGCTTTGAGTCTATTAGAATTTGGCTTATGCACGTAGATTGCCGTATATTGATGTACATCATGACTCGACATTCCTGTGTCTATGGCGTTTTCTGCTTTCATTTGCTCGATCTGTTCCTTTATGTGTCGCAATGAGGTTTGGTGATCAGTTATGTTGATTTCAATTTGTGGCAAAGAAACGTTGATGACGTGATTGATAGGTGGGATTTGCTGTGATTCAAGGTCAGCGGCAGTTTTGATTTCTGAGTGTCGCAGCTTATGAGAAAAAACGGTGAAGTCTTCGCCCTTAATCACGCAATTTGAATCCAGTGTTATGACCCCGGCTTTTGCGATTTGTATTGCGGTAATCTGATGCTCGCATATGACACGAAGTGCACATTGCCCGCAACAAAAATAAAGGTAAGTATTTATGTCGTTTAATTCCATCCAATTATTATGGCACGTTGCTATGTTTATGAGACATCTGTTAGTGCTCTTATCCTTGATACACATGCTATCTTCTGACTTGAACTGAAAAATGGGTTTTCTCGAGTGACAGAGACTGGTTGACTCATCGTACTGGACGCATTGTTGTATGTCTCTTACTGTCATTGTCAGATAGGTGTCTTCGCGTAAATTAATCGCGATGTAATCTGAGATAGGCACGACGGCGACTGTAGTGTTTCCATGTTGTTGAGGGATCGATATCAGCTGATATAGGTCATAGCTCTCTCTGTTGACAAGTGGTATTCTGATTTCAAACATGAGATACTGCTGTGTTACTCTTGCTTTGACCTTCAGAAGATGGTAAATTTTTGGTAGTTCAGTCTGTATATTTTGTATCGGTAAAGATAAATCTCGCGATAATTGTCCTGAGATTATGCCGAGTTGGTCTCTTAACTGCTTTGGCGATAAGAGATGGGTGCTGAACATTCCATGATGAATATCTGTTATTGTGTCGATCATTGTGTCTTGTATGGACTTTAGTTTGTTGAGCATATTTGTTGCTATGATGGTAGAGAGTGCTAACTCATTCATAACTTCTTGTTCCTGCAGGCTTTTGTTCAATATATTAGTGGCTTTCGCAAGATTGTTCAAATGTTGATTGATGGCCTTGTGCTGCCGATTGATTGACTTTTCAGTTCGTTTAAGTAAGTTATATTCTGCTTCTACCACTGATGTCTGATTTTCCACAATTGCGCCAAATGGCTTTCATTTCCTCTTATGAGGGAAATATCTTTCTGATATTGATCGGCGAAACGTTGATCTAGAACTCCAAATAAGCTGTTAGCAACGTAGCCTACACCGTCGATGAGGCCTCGCCGCCTTCGTGTGCGTTCTTCAAAATGCTGATTCTGTAACATTCCATTGTAGTACTTCAGTTCGTCATGTGAGTGACGTAGCTGAAGTAAAATGATGTCACAAAGTACTTTGTTTGTGTCTCTTTCACAAACACCGTTTATTTGTTTCAGGTATTTGTCAAAAGTTTCTGATCCGTCCCAATAAGGGTTCATGTCGTAATACACGATGAGTTTCCATTCGTCGCGAATAAACTGCATGCTTGAAATTCGGTCAAAATAGAGTGCCTTGTGTATTGACGTCATAGTATATGGAGATGCCGTTTGCTCGTAGCCGAAGACTGATACTATGAGGAAAAATAGCGTGACTAAAGTTGTTATGAGATTAGACACCATTCCAGGTTGCCGTTTTGTTTGTTTGAGTTTTGCCTTGCTATTCTGCTTGCTGCTGTCCGGCATTGGCGTTTCTCCTGTTTGATAGGTTGCGATTTTTGCTTCGGGGTCAGAGACTAGAGCCGACAGCTTAATCACTGGGCGCTTGATGTACCCGTTTTTCGATTTTAGGGTAACAACCCTAACTAGTCCATCGGAACCGGGATGGAGCTCAGTGACTCTCCCTAGAGCCCATCTTCCCGCAGGGAGGTTAGGCTCGTGAATAATGACGACGTCATTCAGTTTGATGTTGTCATGAGGTCTCTTCCATTTGCTTCTTGGTGAGAGCACAGCAAGATATTCTGATTGCCACCTCTTCCATATATCTTCGAAAATTTTCTGAGTTCTATTCCACCTCGTTCTTTCATCTTGTTCCGTATCCAAGATAGTCAGTATGGGGCCGCTGCTCAAGAAGTGTGACGGAGTCAGATAGTTCAAATCATCTTGGTCTTCTGTGAGTGCTAACAGCGGTCGACTGTTGAGGCATGCTTCGAGTTGAGCCAATAGAGTGCTGTATTCCTCGAACGTGAGTTTCTGCTCGCCAACGACACGTCGAAGATGACGCTTCAAACTTTTTACCGCCGCTTCCCACAGGCCTCCTGCGCTAGGCCAGGCGGAAGCGTTAAAATGCCACTGTATTCCCATCTCGTTGATCTCTGTATAGAACTCGTCGTTCAGTGTCTTGCGCAACTCTGTTTGTACTTGTTGCAGTGCTTTATTGGCTCCAACAATATTGGTGCCATTACCGCTGTAGATGTGATATGGCTTGCCCCGTCGTGAAGACATGCGTTTTAGGGCCGCCAAAAATGCTGATGAACTCAGGTCTGATACGAGTTCGAGGTGCACAGCTTTGGTGACCATGCACACGAACACAGCGATGTATCCCTTGTTTGTCTTAACTCCTCGCCCTTTGTTGAGTTTTACGTCAACGTATCCTGTGAAGTCTACGCCGGTGTGCTGGAAAGGACGCGAAGCATTACTCTGAGGTCCAGGTAAGTCCCCCATCATTTGCTTTTGTGTGACTGCTTTATGTTTCTTACGTTTATCCACTTTTACGCCTAGAATTCATATTGCTAATAACACCTTAATTTCATAGTTTAAAAACTTACCACGTTTTTTCTGGAATTCACTGTTCAGTAAAGTTATAGCTAAAGAAATACAGCACTCAATATAATTTTCTGTAACTTTCAAGTTTTCTATCGTTTCTACGGATTTAGGTGAATTTTAACAGTTTATAACTACGAACTTCGTGTCTTATCGTAAATGTTCCCGGTTTTTTTAAACAAAGTAATGTGAAGTGTATTTCTTGATTTGCTCATTTTTTCGTTTTGTTTTTTTTATTCTTGATAGGTTCGCGCTTGACCGCTAACTCACCTGATGGAAAGCGACGATGCGGTCGACGATGGAGCGCGCTTACCTAGAAGTAACCTATTCACTCTTGACTTAAATATTCCCGGGTTGTAGCCATCAGGAAAAAACAGATTCCGGCAAGGAATTCCACTCCTTAGCTGTACGCACTATGAATGTGTTCCCAAAACGTTTTGTGCGTATAGGTGGGATGTCCACCATGTACCGGTGGCGCATTGCCGTACGCCTGGTGGTCCGATGATGGAACGGGCTAGGCGGAATTAGGTTATGCAATTCCGACGCACACTCCCCGAAATGCAACCGGTAGAAAACCGACAGGCTAGCAACTCTGCGTCGATGCTCAAGACTTTGAAGCCTCGACTCAACGAGTGCATCATTGCCAATGATCCTCTTGGCTCGCCTCTCAATTGCCTCAAGTGCATCAAACTGCTATCGGGCAGATCCGTCCCAAAGATGAGAACAGTACTCCATACACGATCGAACTTGCACTTGATAAAGTTTGAGCAGCTGTTCCTGCGTGAAGTACGGTCTGACCTTCGCGAAGATTCCCAGCTTTTTTGCTGCCAGTTGAGCCTTTGCTTCGATGTATGGCCCAAAGTTGAGAGTTGACGTCAGCGTAACACCAAGGAGATCAAGATGGTCGGTTATTGGCACGGTTACGCCCCGGAAAGTTGGAGCAGGGCTGAATTGGCTCCTTTTAGCGGAAAATAGACACGCCTGGGTTTTAGCAGCATTGAACTTGACCAAATTGGCATCGCCCCATTCAGAGACTGCCTCCAAGGACAAGTTCAAGCGCTCGACCATAGCCTCTCGGAGAGACTGGATCTGTGACCCACTAGCCTGCGCGCTGGATATGTAACTCTCAGCAACAGTGCTGTCGTCTGCATACCCAAAGGTACCGGGCTTAAGCAGATCATTTATGTGCAGCAAGAACAATGTTGCCGAGAGCACTGACCCCTGAGGGACCCCGGCATTAATGGCCATTTGACCGGACGAGCAACCATCGATGACCACTCGGATGGACCGGTCACTCAGGAAGTCTGCAATCCAAGCACACAAACCAGCAGGTAATCCGAAAGAAGGAAGCTTACTAATAAGGCTTTCGTGCCAGACCCTATCGAAAACCTTCGAGATATCGAGGGAGACGGCAAGCGCTTCCCCGTGTTTCTCGATGGCCTCACTCCAGATGTGGATGGCATACGCTAGAAGATCACCAGTTGACCGATTTCGGCGAAAGCCGTATTGTCGGTCACTTAGGATGTCATTAGCTTCTAGGTATGCCAGGAGCTTACTGTTGAGTACACGTTCCATTGTCTTACAGAGAATGGACGTTACTGAGATTGGCCTGTAGTTAGCTGGGTCAGCCCGACTACCCTTTTTGGGCACGGGCTGTACGTTAGCTTGCTTCCATGCAATCGGCACTTTTCCAGCCTCAAATGAAAGACGAAATAGGCGTGTCAGGATCGGAGACAGTTCAGGCGCACACGTTCTTAGAACAATTGCCGGTATCCCGTCTGGACCGCTAGCCTTGTTCACGTCAAGGTTACGCAGCACCCTACGGACGTCCTTCTGATGGATGCGAATATCCGACATACTCGTCTCGCAACCATCAGGATTAACAGGGGGCCGCGCGTCACCAGAATCTAGACGCGAAGATTCCGCGAAGAGAGAGGCAAACAAATTTGCTTTTTCCTCAGCGGTATGGGCCAGCGACCCGTCGGGTTTCAGCAGTGGCGGTAGTGAGGGACGGCAGAAGTTCGATTCAACCGACTTAGCCAGGGACCAAAACGCCTTACTACCAGCAGGGTATGATGCGAGTTTGTTCCCGATGCGGCCAATGTGGTCGAACCGAGACCTCCGCATCACCTTCTTGCAAGACTTGGCAGCTCTTTTGAAGGCTCTCTTCTTCTGACTCACGTCACTCGCCTTATGCATACGAGCGTCGGCCCATGCCCGGTATGCCGTGTGCTTAAGCGCGTTAGCGCGATCACACTCCGCACCAAACCAAGGGCGAGCCTGGCCAGACATTGTTACGTCAGAGAATGGAATGTAATACTCCATCCCCCGCCGCAAAACATCTGTCACAGCATCTGCGCACGACGATGGATCATCCGAAGAAAAGCAAATAGGCTGCCAAGGATAACATGCGAAGAAAGATCGCATGCCATCCCAATCTGCTGACCTATATCGCCAAACCCGCCTGGTGCCTCTAGGGCAGGGATCGGGCGGAGAGTAGACTGATACAGATTTCACCAGACAGTGGTCGGAACTACCTAACGGTGATGATATCGACACTGAATAGCGGTCTGGATCTGTTTTCAGCAGAAGGTCCAAGCAGTTGGCCGTGTGCGAATCAACATCCGGCACCCTCGTAGCTCCCTGGACCAGCTGGGTGAGATTTAACGCTAGCGCAAGCTTTCGCGTCTCTCGACCAGCATGGTCTGTGCACCGGTATGGGAAAAGCCACTCCTGATGGTGGGCATTAAAATCCCCCAGTAACACCAGTCGTGCGGAAGGGTACCTCTGCTGAGCCGCATCTGCCGCCTCACTAAGGTACTGTGTGAGCCTGGTCGTCTCCTGATCACCACTGTGCGAACGGTGGACACAAGCAAAGATAATTTTATCCATGCCTGTGTCCACCAGAGCCCAAAGCGTTGAGAACCTGGTATCTTCAAGGTTACGGAGACGCCGATAGCAGATGTCGTCCCTGACGTACAAACACACACCAGCGTGTGGTTTAAAATTGTGCTCCAGGGTAAACCCTGGGTAAGACAGGTACGACACGTCTGACGGACTTCTTATCTGCGTCTCCGAAAGGAAAAAGAGGGAAGGTTTTTCAGTCTCCAGGTGATGATGGACTGCTGCGAGATTTGAGTGCAGACCTCTAATATTGCTGAGGTGCACTTTAAGTGAGAGGGAGTGCAGCCGCTGTTTAACTTTTCTCTTTTTCAACCTTGGCATATTGAGAGTGAGGTAGGAGAGGAGAAGGAAGTGAAATGGAGTCCCATGCTGCTAACCTTCGTCACGCACTGGCAGGACAGCATCATTGGGGCACTAGTCTGGAGACTGCGGGGACGCCCGAGCCCTCCCGGAAATCACCATCGGGCCCTCTCATCTGGTCGCCAACCAGCACGATGGTGCATTCCGGGATTTTTCGTCAGTTGGCGGGGCAGCCTTTCATGTGTGGCTAGCACAAACTTGAGCATTATGGTATAAGAGGCAAGACATTACAACTTATGAAATCGTACTTACAAAATAGAAGAATGTATGTAGAAATTAAAAGCATAGACGAGAATAATCAAGAAGCGACATACAAGTCAAAAATGTTATATGTCAAATGTGGTGTTCCCCAAGGGTCAATTTTAGGACCCATACTCTATATTATTTTTACGAAGGACTTGCTCAACTACATGAATAATACCCAGCCAAATGAGAAACTTGTTGTTTTCGCAGATGACACTAACGTAATAATCGGGGCAAAAGACATAGAAGAATTGACTTTAAATACAAACATTATTATAAAAAAGGTTTGCGAGTGGTTTACAGCCAACTACTTACTGCTAAATACAAGTAAGACTAACCTCATGTTATTTAAGACTACGGCTCGTAATAATGATAACTTAGATATACAAATAAATGGTGACAATATTGAATTGGTGGACAGGGTTAAATTCTTAGGGACAATCATTGATTCGCTATTAAATTGGAAACCGGAGCTTGCTATTATTGAATCATCCATATCGTCAGCATGTTACGCACTCAGGAGCCTTAGGGACGAATTGAATATAGAACAGTTAAAGGCTGTATATTATGCGCTGGTCGAGTCTAGGATAAGGTATAGTATCATGCTATGGGGAAATAGTTATAGTTACAACTGGCAGAAAGCTTTCATCCTCCAGAAACGAGCCTTAAGGACAATAGTCAGAATTTCACAAAGATGCTCATGCAGAGATTACTTTAAAAAATTAGCTATATTAACAGTTCCTAGTCTATACGTATTGGTCCTCTTAAGTCATTTTGTCAAGTATATACATGAGTTTGAATCACAGGAGGAACGTGAGACTAGAGAGTGCACGCGAAGAAAAATTCTTAAACAACAAATAGTACCTAAACTTAACGTAGTAGAACATTGCTCGAAGTATCAAGCTGTAGAAATATTCAATAAGTTGCCGTCTGATTTGAGGACCTTGATTTATAACACCCACTTGTTTAAAACAAAATTAAAAACCTTTTTATTAGAAAAATGTCTTTATAACTTATCGGAATTAATGTCTGATAATTAAATAACAAATGAATTGTATTTTATTTTATTTTTTCAACCCGATTGCAAGAAGGGTTAATCTTTTGACATTAAGTAACTCAGAATAAATTCCGACATTTTAATTTATCTTTTGGCATTATATTTAAGTAATTAGAATCATGCTTTGACATTTTATACATTTTTGACATTATAATTGTATTGTACGACATTATTTTAGATCGCTTGTAATTATATTTGCCACCTGTTATTATATTTGCCAACTGTTTGACACCTTATTTGAATGTTATCCAATTTTTTCTTTATTATTTATTTTTTATATTATTATACGTTATTTGCGTGCATATTGTACCTGGATTCAACACAATGCAAATTGTTTTATGAATAAATAAATGAAATGAAATGAAATGCACATTACTTGGGCCCCCAACTAACTGCGGTCGGCCGCGACTAGTCTTCCGATATGTCAATACCAGCGCGGGTCCGGCTGGTCTGCATACATTAGAACCGCCACTTCGACCCAACTCCTCTAAATTGGCTACACTGGGCATCGTAGCGGAACACGACTAGGCCGCTTGGCGGTACGTCTTTGCCCAGTGGGTGGTCACAAGCCATCGGTCGAAACCTACCACCAGTTAATGTCACCTGATTAGCACCACCCGGGGACCACGTGTAGGGCCTATCTATGGGTATTCTCCTACGGACGAGGGTGACTCAGCCCCCTAAATGTAAGTTGTAGGTTGGTGAATCTGCTGCTAGCGCCAACCCGTATTTCCGGTACACCTATATTTGACGATCTTATTTTGAGTTCTCTTTAGATTTACATAATATCTTCTATCCTTTTAATACGTACGAATATTTTAGAATTATTTAATATTTAAGTCTATTATTAAACTTACGAAATAGCTTACTTCTAGATTTCGTATAAGACTTTTTCAGAACAAAGTTTGTCCAAATCGATACTCCGAGCGCCATCTATTGCCGAGTAGCGGAATTTAAACCGAACTTTCTGGAAGAAAGTCATAGTGGGAACTTAGGCTTGACCCATTGTTGACGTGTTCTTTTCCTATGATAAGCCAATGTCACAACATTACATCCTTGAATAAATACAAGAGCTAGGCAACAAGTTAAGACAATCTCCTCATCCATCATGTCGTTTGTTTTTATATCCATTAATTTCACTCAGAATTTAGTTCATCTCTTACGTCATAGATGTCTCTAGTAGTCCAGTTAAGTCGAAGAATTACTTCTATCGTAATAAACAAATTCATGTAATGGAACCTAGCGACACAGAAAATTAATCTTATAATCATATTGAATTCGTGTACACGTAACATAATGCTTGCTGACAGTTTCATATCCTTACAGGACCCTCCGGAACAGGCGAAAAGTTGCGTTCAACATAAAATGACTATATTCTGAGTGCGTTGTCACATTGCACCTTAATATACATATTTCTTGGTCAATAGGTAATCAAAACCTATTGTCGCTTAGGTACATCTTCATGTTTGAACCAGTCTTTATACCCTTGGCGTTTCCATAGCTTCACTGCCATGTTGTCCAGCTTTCGTGGAACATCTTCCACTTTATCTTGGTGCGCTTGGATGCCTCACAGACTCCCATGGCCACTATACCATGTGGGGTTGCACATGCATCTCGCACTGATTCCCATGGTATCTTTGCCATATCATTCGGCATCTACCATCATATTGGGATACGCATTTCCTCAGCATCTCCACCATGTCGGGACGCCCGGGTGTAATCTTATTAATTTATACCTGTCTGACATTATAGACATAACGAGGTGAGTGAGAATGAGATGTAACTAAGATTATCCCGGAGGCCTCGTGGTTATAAGGATTAATAAATCTCATACCTGGATTCTTCTTTGGGTATATCTTATCACTGGTTATGAAGAGTTCTGCTCCGCTATTATCCGTCTTAGTTATCTCCTTCCACCACCTGTGGGTTATAGCCACATGAGTATTTTAGGTACCCCGGCAACCGCAGAGAACCAACCGTCTTATGTCCTCTGTATACCCTTTTCCGTTATAACTGTAAATGACAAACACATATATATATCTCAGTTACATCTTTACATAATCTTGTCCCTACCCTCTCACTAGAGGATCAAGGGGACCAATCGTAGTCTCAATGAGTCCATCGAACCCAGCGCTGACCGCCAGGACCATTATACGATCAAACTCAATGACATAAGTCTAACCCAGCCACTCTGGTTAAACTACAACCTGATGATAGTCTCAATGAATCCATCGAACCTAGCGCTGCTTGCCAGGACCATTATACGATCGAACTCATTAAGATGGATCTAATCCAACCACTCTGATTAGATCCCTCACATTCATAATCAACATAAACACTTACCCAAACCTCAATCTCCTTGAGGATCATTATATGGGATTTATTCTTACAACCTGGTGATCACCTAGAATTCCACACCTAACTATTCAGTCAGGATCATTATGTGGGAATCGTTCCTGTAACTTTGATCGGAGATCTGTACGCAACTCAAGTCCTTGCCAAGAGCTCGTCCCAGACTGTCGAACGGGCGGTGCCAGAGCGCTAACAAAGACTCATTCCTCTCCCGGCCCCACGAATACCCAAAATACTCAACTTAAATGAAGCGTCGACCGTAGATACACTGGACACCTGCTAGATGCCTCACTGGAAATCTCGCCCCGATGTAAGTACACTACTCCCCAAGTTGCGACTTGTTCCAACGCGTTTTTCAGGACCGCTTCGCCGTTACGAGACTATAAACTAAACTAGAATGACAATCTCTATTGCATTCCTTCTGAGTGTTGCCACGTAAAAGTGACAGATATTCTCACCTACGTTACTACTCGTGTTCAACACGACAATAGGCACGACGCGAGTCGACCATACATTCGCCACTATACACGCGCTAGACTCACGCACCGAATAGATAGCGCAAGCTAACTATTCGGTGCACGTGCACTGAGCGAAGTAACACAATACATTGCCGCTCACACACATACATAAAGCGTCCCTGCGGTCTGAACCGTAACCGGCTCGCTCTGGAAACGGGTTAGACGGGGGTCACATTTCCTACTGTAGGTCCGTAACAAGTCGGCATACTCGTCGCTGGTCGTCTCCCGCCGGGCTTCCCCTAGGGGTCTGACCTGGCGGGGACTGACCGCCGGTATGTCGTGAAGAGTCGGCGCTGTGTGCAGCAGCGTCGTGACGTGCCTACAGTACACACATACAAGCACATACACATAGAGCTATCTGCTCTACAACCGCCGAGCCTAGTAGGCACCCTAATGACGGGTCCGTTGTTACGGGCCCCGGCTGGACTCTGCGGTCAGAGGGCGAAGCCCTGACACCGCTTGCCATGCCCCCTGACGGGGACGTAGCGAAAGCCACGAGTTTGAGCTCTCTTGGAGGTGGGAAGACAAGAAGACGCCAACTGGCCGGACCGCCGACGTCGTCGGCGACTGCGCGCGTTTCGCCGTCGCCGTCGTCGGGCCGTCAACCGGCCGTCTCCGTGCGCCCGCCGGCTTTCCGCCCCGTGCCTATCCAGGCCCCGGGGCCGGTTGCATCGAGCAGCCGTTCGCAAGCCGCGCGACTCGCCGCTCCCTCGGCGCGCGCTGTTGCGCCGAAAACCCGCATAGTGGAGCCACCGGCGCGACAGGTGGCTCCACCTACAGTCCGCGCCGGGAAACCCGCGCGCCCCGAGGCGCAGCATACATCTCGCCTCACCGCTACCGCGTCTAGTACCGCCGCAAAAGCTCCTGTGCGCCAACCGTTGCTGGCTTCTCCCGCCGCACAACCTGCGCGCCCAGGTACAAGCAGAAGTGACGCAGCCGCTATGTTCGCAGCGACAGCACGCCGCACGACATCGCCCGCTCCCCGCCGCTTGCTGGCGGACTTGTCAGGAGCTACGCCAGCAAGGAAACCTAGCAGGTTAGACTCGCCCATATTTTCACCCCCTCCACCCCGGGGCTCCGCCCAGGACTCCCCTGCTGTACTGTCCGCGTGTTCGTCCCGACAAGGATCGGACATGTCGGCCTACTCAGGGGACTCCAATGTTGGGGTCGAAGACGTGTCGTTCGACACGCCCTCCCGACCGGGACATATGGATGTCGAATACCCGGCCACATCTCTAAAATCCATGGGTCTCGGCTACGAGTTTCAGCTCGATGCCAGGGCCCAACGAACACCCAGAAGCCACCGGATGACGCGACACTGTTTACATACAACGCCGCGGCGCTTCCCCACTGAACTAACACACATTCACACACAGGTAAGCTGCATGCGCGCTTGCCATGGGCCACGGCCTATATGGCCCCCCAAACGCTGTGTCCGTTGTAACGGACACCTACCCCTACCGCGGGATAAAGGCTTAGCCTACAACCCGCCAGCCGCGCCCCCTTGCGGGGACGCAGCGACTTCCACGGTTGAGCTCTCTTTCTCGTGGAGTCAACTTATGAGAAACCTCTGCCCGTTTGGATAGCCAATTCTGCCTTTTTAACCGACTTCAAAAAAAAGGAGGAGGTTATCAATTCGGTTGTATTTTTTTTTATCATTTTTTTTTTTATGTTTGTTACCTCAGAACTCCGTCGTTTATGGACCGATTTGCAAAATTTTTTTTTTCCTATACAGGATATGCTTCCAGATTGGTCTCATTTTTTTCAAAATCCAGTTCTGATGATGAAATCTATGAGGAATCGAGGGAACTCCTCAAAAATTATAGGCAACCCTATGGTAATTTTAGTATTTTCATCAAGAACTTAGGCATTTACAGTCAAAAAGTAACATTTGATGAAGTGGAACTGATGAAGAAGACCAGAAATGGTCAACGGAACTTCATACACAAATAGATATTACAATGAAGATATACATAGTTAAGCGACTATGACAATACAAATAAATGAATGATTCTGAATAGTTACGTTGAAAATGGTATCATCGAAGTGATCTGATGATGATGATGGAGCCGGAAGGTAGGCACTGGAACTCCGTAATTAATCAATGTAACCTAGCCGTGTTTGGACTTATTAGAATTTTCATGAGATGCACTTTGGCTATAAGGTACTATCGAACTGATCTGATGATGGAGCCGGAAGGTAGGCACAGGAACTCCGTAATTAATCAATGTATCCTAGCCGTGTTTGGGCTTATTAGAATTGTCGTGAGATGCTCTTTGGCTATAAGGTACTATCGAACTGATCTGATGATGGAGCCGGAAGGAGGAAGGTAGACACAGGAACTTTATAATAAAACAATGTAACCTAGCAGTATTTGGGTTAATTGGAATTGTCATGAGAAATAGGCACTCTGTTTATAAGTGTATCGCAACTAAAAAGTGTGAAATAAAAACTTTTTAGAAAAAAAAATAACGGACTTCACTAAAAAAAACACTAAAAGGATCAAAATAACTTTAATTTCGGAAGTCGGTGTTAAATAAGAAACAAACAATACCGAGAAACACCGACTTCCAAAATTAAAGTTATTTTGATCCTTTTAGTGTTTTTTTTTTTAGTGAAGTCGGTTATTTTTTTTTACACGACTGCCCCAAAAAGGAGTGTTATGTTTTCAGGGTTCATGTATGTATGTATGTATGTATGTATGTATGTATGTATGTATGTATGTATGTGAGTTTCTTTATTCCACCATAACTTCTAAATGACTGAACTGATTTACATGTATGAGGTATCGAAATATAGAAATGCAATGTGGTGGGTATGATAATTAAATGAAAACCCACCCAATTTTTTTTAATTTTTAATCTGTTAATGCATGTGATTATGATCTAGGATTTGACGAGTGGATTCCAAAAATATAAATATGTTACACTGTTAATCGAAACTGTCGAGTACAATGTAAAACCCCAACTGTCAAACCCCAACTAATGTTATTAATTAATAAGTATAAGAAATCAGCCAAGTACAAGTCGGTCATGTGCGTGAAGGATTTTCGAGCCATTGTACAATGAACACTAAGTATATGTAAACAAGAACCAACTTTGTCGATTAAAAAAAATGATAACATAAACTATATACAATAATTGCCTACCGAGTGTTTGACAGTTTAGTGAATCAATTGTACTTTATCTACTTAATAGAACATTAACGTTGGTCACGGCTTAGTAAATGGCGCTATCCCACAAAGGGAACAACCAGGTATGGTACACGGATGACTCTAAAATGAACACCGGTACAGGAGCCGTACACAGCGACAACTGCAATCTTAGCCTAAGCATGGGCAAAATGGCGACGGTCTTCCAAGCAGAGACCTATGCTATAATCGAGTGCGCGCAGGAAATACTAGATAGTGGCACCGAACGGGACACTGTCTACATTTTAAGCGACAGCCAAGCAACACTTAAGGCACTCACATCCAATAGAGTGGATTCTGGGCTGATACTAAACTGTATTAAATATTAAACCGGATAGGAAGGCGCAACAAGGTCAGATTGATCTAGGTGCCAGGTCATACAGGAGTAAGGTAATGAAAGAGCCGACACTCTGGCAAGGAAAGGATCCGAGACACCCCTATACGGACCGGAACCCTTCATAGGACTTTCACCAAGGGTCATCAACCAAGCATTGAAAAGGGCTGCGTTAGAGATACACAGCACACACTGGCGCAATACAACAGGTCAGAAGCATGTAAAACTATTTCTCAATTACATAGATAAGGGCTGGACCCAAAAACTATGGAGCTACAGCAGATCACAGCTCCGAACAATCACAGGAGTCTTCACGGGGCACTATGCCACCAACAAACAGGTCCACAACATGGGACTAGCAAGCGACCCGAATTGCAGGATCTGTGGAGATGCAGAGGAGACAATGCTACACTTGCTGTACGACTGTGCAGCAGTAGGCTCCAAAAGATTAGAGTATCTGGGCCAACCATTTCCAAGACCAAGACCAAGACAAGACTACAGGCTCAGCCCCATCAAGGCCATACTGGGACTCATGAAGAAGGTACACGGAGGGCTAGGGGTTGAGTAGACAGGAGAGGCATACCACAAAAGATCTAGAAGGGTTGAAGTGCTCTGGCCTAGGGCCAGCCCGAAAACAAGATAAGATAAATGGCGCTATGGTGATCGTTCGAAAATTCGAATGGCCATTGCTACTCCGTGACCAACTAGAACCAGAAGAATTACCACAAGCCGTCTTCGTAGAGTTCGACGACAAGGCAGTACGTGGCAACACTATTGGTATGGGTGTCAAACTTGAACAGTACAGTCGAATTTGACGGGCTAAGGAGTCATGGAAAAGTAGAGCGCCGCATGCTACCGCTTATATTATGTTGGGCCGTGACAGTCCACAAGTTACAAGGGACAACACTGGACAGAGCCTTCGAGGACCTAGGCCCAAAAATTTTAGCCAAAGGGCAAGCTTATGTTGCGCTTAGTTGCTTAAGGCAACTAGAAGGTTTGGCAACGAGCGTTTTGGATCCACGTAAAGTGATTCACTAGCCACACGACAGGAAGTCTCTTGATGAATTTCATCGCCTCTGAAATCTTCAACAATTCTATATGAAGCGATTATTAATCTTCATCTCTTCTTGTGATCGTATAAATGCTTAAAAACTATATTGTGATGCATGACATGTTTTAAAATTAAACTTATCACTAAAAGGTTTAAAATAAAAATAAATAATTAAAAAAATTAAAAAACACGACTGCCATGTCAAAAAAACGAACTAAAAAGCAAAAAACAAGATGTTAGTTAAACTATATAAATAAAAATGAAAGTTTTCACTTATTCACTCACTGACTAAACACGATGTCTCGAAAACTACTTGATCTACAAAACAAAATTTTTCATCGCCGTCGGGGGACCAGTCTGTAGAATACTTTCTTATATAAAAAGTCCCCCGACTGCGATGAAAAATTTTGTTTTGTAGATCAAGTAGTTTTCGAGACATCGTGTTTAGTCAGTGAGTGAATAAGTGAAAACTTTCATTTTTATTTATATAGTTTAACTAACATCTTGTTTTTTGCTTTTTAGTTCGTTTTTTTGACATGGCAGTCGTGTTTTTTAATTTTTTTAATTTCTAAAAAGTTTTTATATAAATCTGTTTTGTAATAATTTAAAGAGTGTGTTTAATGTTGTGTTTTTTTTTATTTCAATTTAGTGTTAACTCCTTAGAATATAATATGTTTAATGCTGGTTTTGTCACACCAATGACAGCCCCATTTCTTGTCCAGGCAATTACTGTCCATTCCAGGTTGCCTGGAAGAGATCGCGGAATGCGATAAGGCCGCCCATTGTATGTACGTATGTGTTTTAGTTTTAGTTTCCTTTTACGTTTGTATTGGTGTACAATAAAGGATATAATAAATAAATAAATATACCAGTGTTTGACTGCAATCCCACCTGATTGTAAGCAGTGATGCAATTATCGATACATATCCGTTATTTTACAATTTTGTTGGTTTTTTAACAGACTTCAAAAAAAAAGGAGGAGGTTATTCAACTCGGTTGTATTTTTTTTAATCATTTTTTTTATGTTTGTTACCTCAGAACTCCGTCGTTTATGGACCGATGTGCAAATTTTTTTTTCCGTTTCTATGATATGCTTCCAAATTGGTGTCATTTCTTTCAAAATCTAGTTCTGATGATGAGATCTATGAAGAATCGAGGGAATCCCTCGAATATTATAGGCAACCATATAGTGATTTTGGTATTTTCGTCGGGAACTTAAGCATTTACAGTCAAAAAGTAACATTTGATGAAGTGAAACTGATGAAGAAGACCAGAAATGGTCAACGGAACTTCATACTCACATTGATATCACAATGAAGATAGTTAAGCGACTATGACAATATAAATAAATGAATGGTTCTGAATAGTTACGTTGAAAATGGTACCGTCGAAGTGATCTGATGATGATGATGGAGCCGGAAGGTAGGCACTGGAACTCCGTAATTAATCAATGTAACCAGCCGTGTTTGGGCTTATTAGAATTGTCATGATATGCACTTTGGCTATAAGGTACTAACGAACTGATCTGATGATGGAGTCGGAAGGTAGGCATAGGAACTCCGTAATTAATCAATGTATCCTAGCCGTGTTTGGGCTTATTAGAACTGTCATGAGATACACTTTGGCTATAAGGTACTATCGAACTGATCTGGTGATGGAGCCGGAAGGTGAAAGGTAGACACAGGAACTTTCTAATAAAACAATGTAACCTTGCAGTGTTTGGGTTAATTGAATTGCAACTAAAAAGTGTAAAATAAAAACATTTTACAAAAAAAAAAAAACCGACTTCACTAAAAAAAAACACTAAAAGGATCAAAATAACTTTAATTTCGGAAGTCGACGTTAAATAAGAAACAAACAATACCGAGAAACACCGACTTCTGAAATTAAAGTTATTTTGATCCTTTTAGTGTTTTTTTTTAGTGAAGTCGGTTATTTTTTTTTTAAGCTATTGCATAGCTTCTATCGAGGGCCTTGAGCGCGGGGACCGAATCCAGAAATTCCGTAACGAAAAAACCTCACGCTCCCCACTCCGACGGGCACGGAGGTGTGGCTTGTTCGGCAGTCTTCGAGACGGTGTTTGTGTGCGTGCAACTAGCTGTATTTTACGACTCTACGAAGCTCGTTTATTTATTTAATAAAAGAAAAAAAATTGTTTTCTTATCGGTCACCACGCTTAAAAAGTGTAACTTGAATTAATATCAAAGAAAAATAAATACTGCATAAATAAAATAAATAAATAATTATAATTGCATAAGTTGATACAAAATGCTATGCAATAGCTTTACCGCGGCAGTCCCCGAGTGCCACACTTATTTTTTGTAAAACGTTTTTATAATATAACAATTTAGCATTGAATACGGCTCAATTTCAGGAGTCGGCTTAAGTTGGACGCGAAAGGATCTTTTTCTGGGCTAGGATGGAGCGAGAGGACGTGTCAGACATTTACTGGCCAAAACCCACCTATGTTCTTTCCGTTGCGTTCTGGGAGCGCAGGTTTCCTATTCGGAAATTCTCCGTTGTTCTAGCATAGAGCCCTACGGTTACACTGACATCTCTTTGAAGCATGCGTGGAACACTACGTGCTATCGACGACTTGGGCCCGGTCCTTACCGCACGGGCGGACGGTGCGCTCGTCGTTCGCAAGTCCATGCCTTCGGTAGCCGGGGATTGCCCTGACACTCCCGACGCCCAGGGCATCGCCTGTCGCGATGGCTGGGACATGAGGATGTCCATTCTCTCACGCTTACGGCCATCTACTTCACTAGCATTACTGCTTCTCAGAAGATGGCAACCGCATCCCATTCTCTCTCGCTCTGGACCATGGTCTGAAACAGGACCCGGCGCGAGAGATCGCCGCCACCGATCGCCTTCACGAGGATACCGCGGTGCTCCGCCCAAGGCACACCTACACCGTATGCTCCACTGTGTTCTCCGGGCGATACTCACAAATGGTGTCACCTGGGCAAAAGCCCAGGTAGGTTCGGTTCAGGTTTCACCTGAATCCGAAACAAGAACCTTCCAAACTTGCCAAATCCAGACATACTAGGCATGCCTTTTAAGTTCTGTCGTTTTCATATTTCCCGGCTGTAGTGGACGCACTGACAAAGGGGATAAACACATTCGCTCGTTACGTGACCAGCAGTTAGGTTTAATACGTCCGCCTTCAACAACGGCTAGTAAACGACTGCCAGTGAACTCGAAACAAGTACGGTACACAAACACTACACCAGCAATTTTTAGAATTTGGAACTGTTCTATATTCGAATGTGTTTAAATTCTGAATCTCAAAACAGTTGAAAGTATCAGTGGTGACGAATCTTGGATCTATGCCTACCGATCCTGATTCCAAACAACAATCTGGGTCTTTCAAGACGAGCCAAAGCCAACTAAAGTTGTTGATTCTCGAAGCACTTCAAAGAAGATGGTGGCTACGTTCGTTGAAAAAACCGGCCATGTTGCGACTATTGCACTTGAAGATCGTAGAACGGTTAACGCAGAGTGCTATACTATAGTTTGTTTACCACAAGTCATCGCCGAACTTCGAAAATCTAACTCAAAGCGACGCATCATCCTGCACCACGACAACGCAAGCTCACACAGCGCTCGTCAAACGAATGATTATTTGAAGCAGGAAAAAGAAGAAATTCTTGACCATCCTCCATACAGTCCTGACCTAAGCCCTAACGATTTCTTTACATTTCCTAAAATTAAGAAAAGTCTTCGTGGTCAAAGGTTCCAGTCCGGTGAAGAAGCAGTCGATGCTTTCAAGTCAGCCATTTTGAACAACCCCACTTTAGAGTGGAATAAATGTTATAATAAATTATATCTTATAATACAATTTCCTACTACTTATTACAAAAAACCGCAATAATATTATCTACTAATGTTTGTAATACCGTAATTAGTAACGGTATTGGCTTGTCAATACCGTGATTAAAAAAAGACCAATATATATCTTGAGCACGTTATTACGGGATCCCGGAATATCGGTATTGAAAGCCCTATTCGGCACCAGATATTTGTTGATTTTATGTTTGAGATTGTATTATTCATATGGTTTTGTTTTGCATTTCTCTCAAACGTCAATTCATTTAATTATGCCTTTATTTAACACTTCATTTATAGCGTAAAAAAAATTGTTATAACCGGGTGCCCCACGTCTTTTCATTTAGCAAACCTAAATGAGAGGTTGTAGGATAGAAAGAAGAGAAGCGGTTGAAATTCACACGCGGCAAGTTGACATTGGAGAATGTTGCACGGTGAGAGTTCAGGCACGCTGTTTTTGGAGCGCTTGCAGGCGTAGGAGGCTTCGGTCGTGCATGGCCTGCAGGTTGCGCGCACACGCCCCGCTCAGCCAGCCCAGCGCGCTGCAGCGCGTCCTCCACTCCTGCTGCAGCTGCGCGCCGAGTGCCGTCGACCCCGACACCTCCGCTGTCACTTCCAGCTCATCTGTCCAAAATCCGAATAATGTTCGTGTTGCATTTAAGTCACAAAATTTCGTTAAACACATCGATATGTAAACGTACCGCAGAGCTGCGGCCAGGGCAACAGCGGCAGCGCGGAACAGGAGCGGCGCTCGAGATGCACGGAGTGGCGGCGCGCGGCGCGACCGTGCTGCGGCGCGCGCGCGTGCTCGTCGTGCGCCCGCACCAGCGCGCGCCCCGCACAGCGCCCGCCGCACGTGAACGCCACCGAGTAGCTCCACGTCGTGTAGTTGCTGTGGTCCGACTCCACCCACCATGACGTCCTGCACATGAACACGGACATTATCAAACTGTTGCTTTATATACTATACATGTTAGATAGGGAGTATAATATCACTTTTCTTTACTTTCAAATCGACTGCGTCGTCGGGCGGTCGGGATAAAAGGTATTAAAAATCGTACTAACACGTCAGGCTGGTTGGAGAAGTCTGCGAGGTGGTGCGCGACGTCGCTTGGAGCATGCGAGGGCAAGTGGTGCGCGGAGGAAAGGCGGACAGGCAGCGCGCGCAGCAGCAGCGCGCCCAGCGCCGCGGCCACCAGCAGTGCGCGCATAGCGCACCGCCGACGCCACCAGCGCGCGCCCATGCTCAGCGGCACTTCACTTCAGTCAAACGTTACTTGGACTCATATAATATATGAAACCGAATAGATAGCAAAATAGAAAGAACTGTTCACCCGGCAACTATTTCTTGTTCTGTCAGACAATCAAGTTTAAAACAAAATAGAAAAAGCTTCACGGTAGAGCACTGTGTTGAGCGGCAACAGCGCGTGTGGCTCGGAAACTTTGCGCCTGCAGATAGCGGCATCCGGCCGGCGCGCCCCGCAGCCCGCGCAATTCTACAGACGCGCTTCTATTTTAGTTCGGTAGTTAGTTTAAACAACACAGATCCACAGCGGGCCGATGCCGCCTGCTACCTCACTCACCCTGTACTCTGTGATTCGCCCGAATGAGATCATTGTTGCAAGTTGTGTGTATGTTATTAGTTCATTACCCACGCACAACGACCTTACAGCCACTAGACGTCTAATATTCGGCATTCCAGCTTTTCTGTTCCGAGACTGTGGTAGGGTGCTGGCTGAGCCCCTGCATCATATTTTTAATACTTGTTTGAAACAGGCAACGTTTCCCCCTAGGTGGAAAATTACACGAGTGATTCCGGTTCCTAAAGGAAAGTCAGGTCCAGATGTCAGTGGCTACAGACCAGTGGCAGTGTTGTCGACGCCTGCAAAAGTGTTCGAGTCTGCCATCCAGCGCTGCGTGCAGGCTCAAGTAAACGGACAGCTATCGGACGCGCAGCACGGGTTCCGGCGGGCGCGCAGCACTGGCACTAATCTGCTTAACTTCGTGGCGAGGGTGGCGCCTGCCGTCGATGCTGGTGTGCAGGTATTATTAGGGGATATTTTTCTTTCTTTCTTTCTTCTTTCAGGTTGACGCGGCATACTTTGATTTAAAAAAAAAAAACTAAAACCCGACTACGACAAAAAAAACGACGACACTAAAAGTATGAAACAAGATTTCCAGGATGCTGAAATAAACAAGGTAAAAAGAAAAGCCGCAGTCACACGTTATAGGTAACAACCGAAACACTTTAATAACCTGTGCATCCTGGAAATCTTGTTTCATACTTTTAGTTTCGTCGTTTTTTTTTGTCGTAGTCGGGTTTTAGTTTTTTTACTTTTTTTTTATTTAAATTATTTTGGTGTTAAATCACTGTGCTTCTATATCATTTGCAAAAGCTAAATTTAAAATTTCTAATTAATAATGGTAAATTAATTTTTGTCCACCAGAGGGCGCCACATTGAATTTTGATGATATATTTTGACAAGTACCAGTGAAGCCCTTTCAAATGATATCAAACACGGTGTATTTATCTTAAATTTTTTTTTAACACATTACTTTTTGTCCGCTAGAGGGCGCCATATCAAGTTTTGTGACACGTCACGTAACCTATATTCAGCGGACAATTAAGATGGTTCTAACGATACCTCATACGTCAAGTTCCGATAAGTAGATTAGGAGCTATGTGGGAACAGATGAACAAACTCACATACATACATAGCCTGTCAAAATCATAACCCTCCGTAGTCGGGTAAAAAGGCGTTTGACACCGTTGACAATGATGTACTGCTAATGAAGCTGGCAAAAATAGGTTGCACGCCGCACCTTTTACTGTTCTTCGCTAGTTACTTAAAAGACCGACAGCAGTACGTTGACTACAACGGGGTCGAATCCGAGTCATACTACACCAGGTCAGGAGTGAGCCAAGGTAGTAATTTGGGTCCTCTTGTATTTATTTTTACGGTAAATGACTTACCAGATGTAGTCAAACATAGTTTATGTTTATTGTTTGCAGATGACCTCAAATTGCTGCTTGTGGTCAAAGATGAGTCGGACTGTGAGCGTTTGCAGGAAGACATAGACAGAGTGGTTGAGTGGAGTCATAACAACAAACTCTATTTCAACACAGCGAAATGCTCAATCATGTCATTTACGTAGAGGTAGAGGAAGTGCTAATACAGCGAGTGTCTCAAGTACGAGATCTAGGAGTACTATTTACACTAGATCTAACGTTCCGGGATCATATAATTAAGATTTGCAAGAAAGCGTACAGAAACCTCGGTTACGTGCTGAGAGAGTCGCAGGGATTCACTAATATTACCACGCTCAGGGTACTGGGGTACAGGGGTACTGTATAACGCCTTGGTAAGGAGTCATTTGGAACACAGTGCGGTGATTTGGGCTCCTCATGAAGCGAAATACAGTGTCTTGCTGGAGCGAGTACAAAATAAATTCACAAGACACTTGTATTTCAAACTTTATGGGGTTTACCCGTTTTACCCACTGATGTATCCTACACTGTTTGTACTGGGTATGGTGGGGTACTACGAACTCAGAGTGCGCCGGGTATTTACAGTCGCGGCGTATGCTGTAAAGCTCTTGCGTGGAGTAGCACACAATCCGGGTGTGCTGCTGCACCTGATGCTGTGCGTGCTAGACCGGAACGTGTGGAGGCGGCGGCGGCCGCCATTTCTGGCCGTACCTACTGCCAGAACCAACCTACTGTTAATAGCACCCCTCACCCGCACAATATGTGTACTAACTGAAGTGCATGAGAGGATTGACCTATTTTCGAGCCATGAGAGTGAAATCAAAAGAGTTTTATTAAATTTTGTTAGTTATATTTAAATATTTTGTTGTTGTTGTTGTTTGTTTTGTACTAAGTCTGATTTTATATTGTATTTACATATAGGTTAAGTTTTTTTATTTTATTTTTTATGTACTTCTTTTATTTTTATAGTTAGTAGTATTGTAATAGAGTTTAGTGTTATTTTAGCTTTTTAGGTTAATGTTAGTGTAAGATTATGACTTTTAATCAATTTTTTTCTTTTTGAGTTTGGAAACGACTATTGTATTAGGTTCAGCCTGTAAAGATAGTGTGTATATTTAATAATAAATAAATAAATAAAAATAACAGGCGACGCATGTCTATTATACACATAGAAAAAAATGTCTCGACCAATCAGAACGCAGTACCCCGCTCTCCCGTACCAATCAGAACGTAGTGATAAATGATAAATGATATTTATTTTGCAAATAGGTTTAAAAAAACACTTACACGTAAATTTTTTTTTTCGTCATTTTAAACTAGATGAGGCCGGTGTTTCCTAGCTGACTATCTTGAGAAGAAACACCGAAACCAACTCATGGGGTCAAAGTCTCTTTTAAAGTCCATACAGTAAATATGTAATGGTCAAATCACATGAGAACCATGCAGATTTGTCTGTGATGGTCTTTTGAAGAAAGAACCATACAGATTTGAGTGGACCTGTCCAGTCAGTGCAGCATTTGCCAGTATTCGCAAAGCTCAACTCAGGACTACTAAGGAGCTCAACGACTTGACGAACAATACCAAGGAAAGGTTATTTGGGTAGGCCGCAGAAAATACTCAAATACGTTAAAATTACTGAAAAGAAAAAAAAGCAATCAACATAGTCCTCACGTTCACAATATTAAAAGGAAATATATTATTTACAAAATGTAATGCTTAATAAAGTAAATATTTAAGTACTTATGTCGAAAATTAATTGAAAAAAAATGTCAAATTGCAAAATAAAAATAACCTACAGTCAGATTGTAAAAAAAATATAATAAAAAGCACAATTGAAAATAAAAACAAAAGAAAAAAAATAAGACAACAGTTTGTAGTGCGTACTGGAGCAGGTCAATCCCAAGCCTTTTCGTACTCAACATAGTCCTTTATAGTGTAAAAAGCCTTTTGGCAAAGTTTACGCTTTACAAATGATTTGAACTTATTAAGGCTTAGTTGTTGAATATGACTAGGGAGTCTATTATAGAAGTGTATACATTGGCATCTAAATGAGCCCCCTATTTTTTTGAGCCTGGTTGCAGGAACCACAAATTTGTGTTTCTTCCTAGTATTAAAATTATGAATATCACTGTATTTTTAGGGTTCCGTAGCCAAATGGCAAAAAACGGAACCCTTATTGATTCGTCATGTCTGTCTGTCTGTCCGTCCGTATGTCACAGTCACTTTTTTCCGAAACTATAAGAATTATACTGTTGAAACTTGGTAAGTAGATGTATTCTGTGAACCGCATTAAGGTTTTCACACAACAATAGAAACAAAAAAAAAATTTGGGGGTTCCCCATACTTAGAACTGAAACTCAAAAATTTTTTTTCATCAAACCCATACGTGTGGTATCTATGGATAGGTCTTCAAAAATGATATTGAGGTTTCTAATATGATTTTTTTCTGAACTAAATAGTTTGTGCGAGAGACACTTCCAAAGTGGTAAAATGTATGTGTGTGTGTGTGTGTCCCCTGTAACTTTTAAAATAAGATAATGATAAAACTAAAAAAAAATATATGATGTACATTTCCATGCAAACTTCCACCAAAAATTGGTTTGAACGAGATCTAGTAAGTAGTTTTTTTTTAATACGTCATAAATCGTAAACCGCAATTTACCTTTCAAGTTTGTATGGAACCCTCAGTGCGCGACTCGCACTTGCCCAGTTTTTTAAACTTGTTTATATTTTTATGTGCATACAAAATATTCTCTTAAATATACTGTGAAGGTACAGTCATAATATTGATATATTTAAGTATATCTCTGAGGGAGTAGCCCTTTTCTGCAAAACGAAAATTGTCTGGATATCGGGAGTACCCCGCTCCCCGTACCTCGGCTAGTTGACAGAATTGTTTTAGTGCGCTAGTTCAAGCATGATGCGTCTAGTGGCTGTAAGGTCGTTGTCCAGGCACGATGTCGTTATTGTCGGGTGCGTACCATTTGACATAATAACAAAAGTTCTAACGATCATAAATATGACCTAATTTCATTTATATATTTTTTTTAGTATAACGATGAAATGATATGATGAATTATTGATATAATTTCAGTTTACCTAATTTTATATGGTTTAATAAACATTTTCTATAATGCTCATTTGAACTAATATTCAGTTAGTATTATATTTAGTTAGTATAATATTCAAATTCTATAGTAACGTTTAATATAATTTTGAAACGTCTTGAAATTGAATTCCTTCGAGCTTTGGCCTCTAACTTACAAGTGAAATAAGGTTAGTCAACCTTAACATAGTATTTTGTCTTCACTTATAACATTGTTGTATGAATAAATAACTACGAATTAATGTTTTTTTGTTCTTTCATATTCACCTCATATATACCTGCGTCAGATCCCCTCTATGGTTGGTGAATCATGTGGGTTAGGTTAGGTTAGATCCCTTCTATTGTTGGTGAATCATTTGGGTTATATGAGGTTATAACAGTATGATGTTTTCTGATATTTACTTATTTGCTACAGAATTTGGGCAGAAAATGAGTAAATATGAAAATTAGGTCAACTGAACGTTATAAACAAAGAGCAATATACTAATTGAAAATTATATGAGATGAACGTTACTAAATGTTATTAGAGCAAAAGAAGTTTATATGAAATGTAATATTAGATCACATGAAATTAGGTTATTTGTTTTTATAGCATATGAAAATTATATCATGTGAACGTTATTTCAAGTGATAATATATTATCTGTTATTATGGCATATATTACACCCGTTATTGTCGGTCAAAGAGTAAAATAATATAGGTGTCGGTACTGTTATAATTCAGTCATGTCACAATCGCAACCGGACATGATAAAGCTAAAGCTGACCTTGTGTAAATTGTACTCTAATGTTTTTTTTTTAGTGCTAAAGATATTCTTCTATTTTGTATTAATTGTCAAATTTTAATGTTGTATTGTATTTTCTTAATAAATTTTTGTATCACGGAGCTAACGAACTGCAAATATTAGGCAGCAGATGCGCCGTTTTTGTTATGTTCATCAGACCACTTGTGGAAGCAACCTTTCGAATACCGTAATTAGAGACACGATAGAAAGACAATGACAGAGCGAACGCCGGCGTTGGCTCACGCGTTCTCGCGCTCCGCCCAGAGTGGGAGTCAGGAAATCATTGGATGATTTCCACCCTTAACGGAACCCATATGGATCACTTTGTTGTCTGTCTGTATGTCTGTCAAGACCCTTTATCTCGCGGATGCGTGAAGGTATCGAGTTGAAATTAAAACCAGGTAAACTTAGGACTGCGGTTCCTTAAACTGTGAAAACTAAGTTAACAAAAACCGTTTATGTCGTAGAAAAACGTATACATATTTCGACACTTTCTAGGGAATTAAAATACCCTATGTATTTTGATTCCCATTTAAAGCAAGGTCTTAAAGCACAGATATCCATAGGTACTAATACTAATATAAAAATGTGAGTGTGTGTGTCTGTTTGTTTGTCCGTCTTTCACGGCAAAACGGAGCGACGAATTGACGTGATTTTTTAAGTGGAGATATTTGAAGGGATGGAGAGTGACATAGGCTACTTTGTCTCTTCTAACCCCCCCACTCCCCTAAAATGGGGGGTGGAAGTTTGTATAGAGCATTCCGCAATTTTCAAGGTAGAAAGCTAAAAATTGGTATGCGGACTATTTGTGACTAACAAAAAAAATCGTGCATCAACAACCCCTCAAAAGAGGGGGTGAAATTTTATATGGGACTTTTCGCAATTTAAAAAAAAATTAAAAAACTAAAAATCGGTAGTCTTTGTTACCAACGAAAAATACCTGCCTATTTCTTTTTTTGGAAATCTTCCCCCTGCCCCTAAAATAGGGGATGGAAATTTGTGTGAGATTCTCCGCAAAATTAGTACAGGTTCTATGATACAAACGAATAATAAAATAATTTAATTAAAACAAAGAAATAAAATAATATTAAAACATTAAATCGAAACTATAAATCAATCAGCTTTTAAGAAAAAATCAACTTTCGAAACATAAATAAGTGTTACTCATGGATTCCGATAGATGGCGCTGATAGGTTTCTGAATCGCGCTAACGTTGTGTGCTAAGTGCGGGCATTGGCCCGCGCTTCACACTATAGTGCATACGGTACCTATTACTCTGTTATTTGCAATGATATTATATAATACGTCATTGGTTATTTGACTATTGATTTGCTTTAGATTTTTGGCTATTCGTGTTTACCTTTGCCATTTGGTATTGTTATCTTGGTTTGGTTTTCCGATTTCCGAAAACAAACTCGGCCCGGCCCGAGAAATCGTTGCCGCCTATCTCCCCCACGAGGAGACCATGACTTAGATTGGACGCATATTATTATACCTACTTAATTTTTTTTTCTGATTTTATTTTGTTATCCGACTTCCACGCGGGCGAAGGCGCGGGCAAAAGCTAGTAACTAATAAAATATACATAGTACAAACAATATATACATAAACATCTATACTAATATTATAAAGCTGAAGAGTTTGTTTGTTTGTTCCGTTGAACGCGCTAATCTCAGAAACTCCAGGTCCGAATTGAAAAATTATTTCTGTGTTAGATAGCCCATTATTATATTATTATTAATATAACATCACGCTATGACAAATAGCGGCGGAGTATCAACGAAAAATGTTGCGAAAACGGGGGAAAAATATTCTTTTTAAGAACTTCCGTTGCGTGCGCTGCGTAAGCGGTTAAAGTTACATAAAAATAATGTAAGTACTAGCTTTTGCCCGCGGCTTCGCTCCCGTCAACTGACTACTATATCTACTCTACCCAACTCTACCTTACTCTACCCTATATCGCTTGGTAATTGCCGCGTAAAAAATAGTTCCGTAATTAGCCGCATAGAATTAAATACCGCGTTTTGTTTGTGTGACAACTTGCAACACTTCGCATTTTGCATCCTTTTCCTGCACAACCTCGAGAGAAAGAGATCGCAGATAGACTCGCTCGGTACTCGCTCGCAACGCTAAGACGGCGTCCCACGCATTTTATAAGAAAAATTGGTTATTGTAGAACTTATCCGCTAAAGACTCTAAAACCGCTAACGCTTTGTGCTTGAGAACTGTGCAGTGTTCAGTGAGTGTTATATCTCCTCGTCACTGGAGCAGGAGTCGCGAAAGCCAGAGAACGGGCGCCGGAGGACACATGGGCATCTCCGAGTTCAAAAGGTTGGTGCAGTTTCCCTCCCATATATGAGCTGTTTTTCTCTGCTTCCTAATCCTAAACGGCTCCAATAAGATCCATCTACTGCAAGGTGTCAAGTACATTATCTGAGAAACGCTAATCCGGAAAAATACAGTCCACTTCCAATATTAGTAGTATATGCGCATCCATTTTCTTTGGTACCCTTTACATCATTTCCTTTCGATAAATTTTTGAGGAGATGAGCCCCTGCCGTGGCGGCAAGCTGGCGGCTTATGCGCCTCCCGAGCCTACGGAACCTCTGCTCGAAGCCGAATGGCAAGGGCAAGCAGGCGGCCTATGCGCCTCCCGAGCCTACGGAACCACCGCTCGAAGCCGAATGGCAAGGGCAAGCAGGCGGCCTATGCGCCTCCCGAGCCTACGGAACCACCGCTCGAAGCCGAATGGCAAGGGTAAGCAGGCGGCCTATGCGCCTCCCGAGCCTACGGAACCTCCGCTCGAAGCCGAATGGCAAGGGCAAGCAGGCGGCCTATGCGCCTCCCGAGCCTACGGAACCTCCGCTCGAAGCCGAATGGCAAGGGCAAGCAGGCGGCCTATGCGCCTCCCGAGCCTACGGAGCCTCTGCTCGAAGCCAAAAGGCAAGGGCAAGCAGGCGGCCTATGCGCCTCCCGAGCCTACGGAACCTCCGTTCGAAGCCGAAAGGCAAGGGCAAGCAGGCGGCCTATGCGCCTCCCGAGCCTACGGAACCTCCGCTCGAAGCCGAAAGGCAAGGGCAAGCAGGCGGTCTATGCGCCTCCCGAGCCTACGGAACCTCCGCTCGAAGCCGAATGGCAAGGGCAAGCAGGCGGCCTATGCGCCTCCCGAGCCTACGGAACCTCCGCTCGAAGCCGAATGGCAAGGGCAAGCAGGCGGCCTATGCGCCTCCCGAGCCTACGGAACCTCCGCTCGAAGCCGAATGGCAAGGGCAAGCAGGCGGCCTATGCGCCTCCCGAGCCTACGGAACCTCCGCTCAAAGCCGAATGGCAAGGGCAAGCAGGCGGCCTAAGCGCCTCCCAAGCCTACGGATCTTCCGCTCAAAGCCGAATGGCAAGAACAAGCAGGCGGCCTATGCGCCTCCCGAGCCTACGGAACCTCCGCTCGAAGCCGAATGGCAAGGGCAAGCAGGCGGCCTATGCGCCTCCCGAGCCTACGGAACCTCCGCTCGAAGCCGAAAGGCAAGGGCAAGCAGGCGGCCTATGCGCCTCCCGAGCCTACGGAACCTCCGCTCAAAGCCGAATGGCAAGGGCAAGCAGGCGGCCTAAGCGCCTCCCAAGCCTACGGAACTTCCGCTCAAAGCCGAATGGCAAGAACCAGCAGGCGGCCTATGCGCCTCCCGAGCCTACGGAAGCTCCGCTCGAGGCCGAATGGCAAGGGCAAACAGGCGGCCTAAGCGCCTCCCAAGCCTACGGAAGCTCCGCTCGAAGCCGAATGGCAAGGGCAAGCAGGCGGCCTATGCGCCTCCCGAGCCTACGGAACCTCCGCTCGAAGCCGAATGGCAAGGGCAAGCAGGCGGCCTATGCGCCTCCCAAGCCTACGGAACCTCCGCTCGAAGCCGAATGGCAAGGGCAAGCAGGCGGCCTATGTGCCTCCCGAGCCTACAGAACCTCCGCTCGAAGCCGAATGGCAAGGGCAAGCAGGCGGCCTATGCGCCTCCCAAGCCTACGGAACCTCCGCTCGAAGCCGAATGGCAAGGGCAAGCAGGCGGCCTAAGCGCCTCCCGAGCCTACGGAACCTCCACTCGAAGCCGAATGGCAAGGGCAAGCAGGCGGTCTATGCGCCTCCCGAGCCGACGGAACCTCCGCTCGAAGCCGAATGGCAAGCAGGCGGCCTATGCGCCTCCCGAGCCTACGGAACCTCCGCTCGAAGCCGAAAGGCAAGGGCAAGCAGGCGGCCTATGCGCCTCCCGAGCCTACGGAACCTCCGCTCGAAGCCGAAAAGCAAGGGCAAGCAGGCGGCCTATGCGCCTCCCGAGCCTACGGAACCTCAGCTCGAAGCCGAAGGGCAAGTGGCCGGAGCGAAGGAAAAGGCGGATCAGGCGGCTCGAGCCGCCAAGAAACGCGAGCGGCGCCGGCGGAGACAGCGGAAGAGGAGGGCCTGTACTTAGACTTTACAAATATTTCCAACTTCCACGCCAAGTGAACGCGAAGTTGAAATCAATCATAAAACCAAATAGAAACATTTTCGAATTCTACGCGGAAGAAGTCGCGGGCAAAAGCTAGCAGGGGCGCCGACTCCGTGAGTGCTCGGGGGCTCGAGCACCCATGACAAAATAAAAAGTGGGTGCCGAGCACCCCTGAGAATAGACATCAAGAAATAGATCAGTAATCGCCTTTTAGGTTACGTATAAATTATATTTCTTGATAATAAAAACAAGATAGATAGATAGATATATTCTTTATTGTATACCAAAAATACAAATTACATTAGGAACTTAAAATTAATAGGGTGTCACAATGGGCGGTCTTATCGCTAAAAGCGATTTTTTACAGACAACCTTTGGATGGATTTGACAGAGAAGGAGAAAAAAGATACGCAGGTAGTTCGTGGTGTACTATTTATATATATGAAATAATAATAATAATAAAATTTATTCAATTAACGTTTACAAAAAATTAACATTAAGCCAACAGTAACAAGGTTTCCCATACAATTACAGTGCCTAAAAATATACTAAAACTAAAATATTATTAAAGGTGCAATTAATCGTAGTTCGGAATAGCAATGTTTGATAGTGGACCGCCCGATCTAGGTTAATTTAAACCTGTGTTTCAGGCCATCACTTTACAGTCCAGTTTTATTGCGACAGTAAAATTTAAAGTTACAGTAAAACTATTTTAATAAATTATATTCTATTATAATAAATAATTACGAAAATAAGCTTATAGTATAGAACTCGTTGCCTAGGCGGTCGCGGTACTTGAGAGGAACTATTTCAACTGGGAGGACTATATTAAGATAAACTCAAACTGTTCACTTAGTTTTATTAATTAGGTATATAAAGAACAAACAACTAAGTAATAATTCACAATCATTACACTGCTCAAAACGAATATTCCAATCGAGTGTCCCAGACGGAGACCCGGGGAAGAGTCCCGTCTCCGCCCACGCTCGTAGCCAAAAAACAACACCCCCGCGGCCCAGCCGCGTCGCGCTTTCCCATTGGTCCACGATATCAATTAACATTCCCAAACAATAGAAATTAATCCCTTATACAACATACCTTAGATATAACTTAAAAACAATAAACAAAAATGTTTACAATTTTAATTCATTTTAACAATTATCTTTAAAAACCTAAGGTACTATTTATTATTAGAAACAAAACCTAACAATCGTCCGTCCTGACATCGTGTGCGGCCCTGCACACGGCTCCAGGTGGAAACCTAACAATCGGACTTTTAATTAGGTAACTGAATTTATTACAATAATAATTAATAACTATTACTAGTTGTTTGAACTTATTACAATAATGATTAATAACTACTATTATTTTTACATACTAACTAGTTTTGATGAACTAAGTAACAACAATCAAATAAAATAGTGAAGACAAAATAGCATTACATAATGAACTTTAAACACCTGTTTTTTTTTTTAAATTTGTTTCGATTTTATTACACAAATTTTGTAAGTAAACATTAATAAACATTTTTACACTTAACGATATCCACCAGCAATCGATTTGCTGGATCGAAACAAGGTGTACGAGTTACGTTGTATATTCACTATTGGGAATTACAACCTCATTAACTCTTTCACTTTTGGGCATTACAACCCCATTAACTCTTTCACTTTTGGGCATCACAATCCCATTAACTCTTTCACTTTTGGGCATTACAACCCCACTAACTCTTTCCACTAATTCTTTCACTTTTGGGCATTACAACCCCATTAACTCTTTCACTTTTGGGCATTACAACCCCATAAACTCTTTCACTTTTGGGCATTACAGCCCCAACACAAGGTCAACCCATTCACTGTTGGGCATTAGAACCCCAACACTTCACTGTTGGGCATTAGAACCCCAACACTTCACCGTTAGGCATTAGAACCCTAACACAAAGTGAACCCATTCACTGTTGGGCATTAGAACCCCAACACTTCACCGTTAGGCATTAGAACCCTTTTTTTTTTTTTTTTTTTTTTTCGGTGTTCCCTCCCACACTTGGACCGGGGATCGTGGGAGCTGATACGCCATCCATGATCCCCGGCTAGTGCCGGCCCACCTACGCGGGCCACCTCAAGCCGGGGGGAGTGTGAGGTGTCCTCCCCCCGCGACGTCCAATAGAGGCGCGCGTGGAACACTACGCGCTGCCACCTCGGGTCTTGCTGGATGGGGGACCACCGACTGTGTCCCCACGTTGTCGTCGTGGTGGGGCTTGCGTGTCTCTATGATCTTGGGGCTTTGCCGGTAGAGTTACTCATGCCGGAAAGGCCCAAGTGAGAGACCAGACCAAGAGGGACACCAGGAGGGGTCGCTCCTGATCGATCGACAGTCGTCGATTGGCATGGATGCGACTATGCCGCAGCGGTGCAGGCGCCCAATGCGGCTTGCGTATCTCTCCTACAGGGAAATCCCTCTAGGAGAGAACTTTCGGCGGGTTCGCTGAGTCGGGTTAGCCGGACAGCGAACGGAGGCATGTCTAATGCCGCCGTCGGGGGCTTGGCTTAACCGCCTGGCCCAGAGGAAGGATACCTCTAAGATAAAAAACCACCTAATCCCAAGTTTAGAGGCGTGGCGAGGGGATGAATGGCTGGAGGGAGTCCAGTCTTTAGCGCCTCCCCTGTAGAGCACCTGCCGCACTCTACAGTATATAGGCTTACCTAGGCAAAAGGGCTTTGCCTAGGTGGACATATACGTCCCTACTACTCGTGGGAACAGCATGGAAGAAATTTTGACTGAAAAAAACCAAAATGAGGATGTGCCTATCTTATTGGCGGAGGTTCCGCTTGCTGGCGACGGCAACAAGAGCCGAGGAGGCTCCCGATCCTCGAAAGAGGATCCGACAATTATATCCGACCAGGACTCGCGCGGTCGCTCCAAATTTTGGAGAAAGCGACCGCACCATGAAGTTTTCTCGGACCGAGCGGGGTCGGTGGGTCTCTCCTCAAGCGAGGAGAACCTGCCGGCTGCAAAGGTAACGACGGCGAGGAGGGGAAGAGGTCGTGCGACACCTTTTGGAGCACCCAGTTCGGTGGCGGTGCGTGACTCCCGGGGTCGCTTTTTAAAGCGGCCGGATACGCCGGGATTAGGCGGGGAGAGCGACCCCGGGGTGTCATCCGGGGTCTCAATCGAGGAGCTGGGAGGAGTAACCGCTTCTCTTGTGGGCACGAGGGCAGAGGCTAACGCCGCAAAGCGTGCCCAGAGCAAAGCGGTTGCGGCCGATGAGGTCGCCGAAATGGCCCGTCAGGCCCGGGAGCGGCGTGCTGCCCAGGCGGCTGCAGGCTCGAGCCCCACGGCGGAGGCCCTGAACCGCCAGGTGCTGGACGGTGTGGACGTTGTCCTGAAGGTTGCAACTAAGTCTGGCAACCTGAAGGGCTCGTTCACCCGTGCCCTTAAGGAGGCAGCAGACGGAATCAGGGAGGCGGTGGAGATCCTTCTCGATCGTACGACCTCGGAGGAGACGGCGAAGCTGTGGGAGGAGAATAGCCGTCTCCGATCCGAACTGGAGGATCTCAAACGAGAGTTTGCTGCTCAGAGGCAGCGGCAGGAAGCTCCCGCCGCCAACGGCCCCCCTCCTGCTGCACCCTCGTCAGCCCCAACAACTACGCCACCGCCTGCACTTGCGATGTCGGACCACGACATCGAAAGGGTGGCCCGCATCTGCATGATGCAGTGCGGTGGCATGGTGTCTGCCCGATTAGAGGCTCTGGAGTCGCGACTCCTTCCGGCAGGCATTAGAACCCTAACACAAGGTGAACCCATGCATTCACTGTTGGGAATTAGAACCCCAACACTTCACCGTTAGGCATTAGAACCCTAACACAAGGTGAATCCATTCACTGTTGGGCATTAGAAAACACTTCTCACTGTTGGGCATTAGAACCCCAACACTTCACCGTTAGGCATTAGAACCCTAACACAAGGTGAACCCATTCACTGTTGGGCATTAGAACCCCAACACTTCACCGTAAGGCATTAAACCCTAACACAAGGTGAATCCATTCACTGTTGGGCATTAGAACCCCAACACTTCACCGTTGGGCATTAGAACCCCAACACAAGGTCAACCCAGACGATCAAGTCACGAACCAATCGATTCTCGCGTACTTGATTTGTAACAATGTATAAAATTCTGTAAATAATAAATGGTCATTTACATTCGATACAACATAACAAGTAAGGTGCTCGTATTCTAACTCGAACTACTCCCAGTATTATTGTCGTCACTATTTTTATTTTTATTTTCGTCAACCTCTTGTGCGGTCACATGGAACCACGGCTTCACGCGATTCGCAGCGAACGTTGTCGGACGTCTGCTTTCTGTATCGGCTAATCCTGGTATCGGTGTCACAACATAACGGTCCATACCCAGAACTTTGCTAGCACAGTACAGTCCTACGAATTTAAGTAAAAATTTTGTTGTTACTAAAACAAGTATTTGTTATCTTTACGAGCTCGGATTCACCAATTTGAAGCGCATGAAGCTACATTTATTTCTCATAAAGAATACAATTCACTTCTAGATCAACATGACTCTTCACTACTAAATCAACATGACTCATTTTAGTTCCAGCTCTATATTCGACAGTGCATTCGAATTCTCGTAATATCAGCCTCCACCGTGATAACCTTGAACTTTTTCCTTAATTAAACACTCTCGAAGGGAGCAAACCACTGCTAGGGTTCGTAACTCATAAGAGTGGAAGTTCTTCTTCTTCAATTCTCGAAGTTTCGCTTTCGTTGGAGAAGAATTCCGCAGATTCCTAACTTGTTTGCATTTGTGTGTAGTTTTAATTCAGCATCAGGGTCATAATGTTAATCTAAAACCGGCCTATTAACCAAATTTGCTTTCAGCCTTTTGATCGTCATTCCACTCCCAGGCTGCGCCTTTTTTGATTAGTTCACTAAGAGGGGACGAGATCCGTGCAAAATTTTCTATAAACTTGTGAAAGTAGTTGTCTACACAATCTTGAAGAACCATCCTTTTTACGTACGAGTAGGATAGGGCTAGCATACTCGGAAACAGGTTCTCCTATCACGCCAGCGTCTAACATCTCTCCAACCATAGAGTGCACCTTTTCCCGCTCGTGGTGCGACAACCTGTGTGGGCGACAAACGACTGGACACTGACTAAAAGTCTAAAAGGTTCTATGCTCATCTCAGTGACGGCGGTACATTCTCAAGTCCCTCAAGGAAGAAGCGAAACAATGCTGATATTTCTCAAGTATCTAATATAATAAGAGTTCGTCTTACATGTTAAAATACTCCTTTACGTACACGCACCTGACTTTCATCGAATCGCTGCCCAACTTTGGACTCCATTGACTGTTCATTAATAATTCGATTCACAATATCTACTCTCTCAGCGCGACAAAAGATTGACTAAGATAAAATTCAGCAAAAACCTAAACATAATGCAGCCAATACATAATTATGTCCATTGATTAAACGATGAAGTCCTCCGACGATAAAGTGCTGATCTTTCCCACTATACTATTTTCTAAAAGAACATCCAAATATCTGGGTATTGTATTAACGACAGAAAATCTTAACAAGTTATCAATGTCAACAGCAGGTTCAGAACAAGGTACTTCATTCCCAATATTGTGGAATTGCAATCTGCTCCTATCTTCATAAACTGCGATTTGAGATTGCTCTGTGAGCAATTGTCCCATAAGAGGTCCCTTTGTCTCTAATAAATAGTCGGGTACTACTTTGTAAGCAACTATAGCCTCTTCCTTATCGACAATCATATATCAAGAGTCAAATTTTCTAGCGACTGGACTACGCTATTGCCAAATCCTTTTAATAGTGTAGGAACATTATCGTGAGATACACCTAGCTGGCTGGCATTAGATTCCCTAATCAGGGTAACGTCGGTTCCAAAATCTATAAAAGGTTTAAATATACAACTATTGGCTATTATCTCTTTTATAAACTTAGAGCCAGACAATATGTGTGTCTGCGTTGTTTATAAATCAATCCGCATAGTTTTCTGCACTGTACCACTGGTGTTTGTCACTTTATCATCTGACTTACTATAATACTTTTCCGTGATGTGACCAATCTTATTGCAACGCGTGCACTTCATGAACGGCTTAGTGCAGTGCAAGAAACTATGTCCCTTTTCCTTGCAATTGTAACATCCACTGAGGTGGCTCGGTTGGGCACCAGAACTACTGCTCGCTGTTTTGGAAACTTGAGAATTATTAAAATTACGATTTTTAGCGTGGAAACGGACCGGAACTGATGGATTATAGTCCTTTTTACTGAATAAGTACTGCTACGCAGTTCTAAAGTTCCTGATTTAAGTGTCTTATCTGTTATGCCATGTACAATTATACATGTATACAAATATACATTCTAGTTCTCTTTATTTAGTTTTATTTAATTTAAATTTGATAATTATGTGATTTTAGTATAATTTGTTTTAATTTGGGACTTTGGTTTTTAATTTCTATTTTCCCTTCTCTTTTTATTTTAATCTTCTGTTTTGTGCCCGTTTTAAATGTTTATTATTTATCGTTCTTATTCTATTTAAATAAATAGACCTACTGTAAGTGTCCCGCGGCCCAGCCGCGTCGCGCTTTCCCATTGGTCCACGATCGTCGCGCTTTCCCATTGGTCCACGATATCAATTAACATTCCCAAACAATAGAAATTAATCGCTTATACAACATACCTTAGATATAACTTAAATCAATAATGTTTATATAAAACAAAAATGTTCACAATTTTAATTCATTTTAACAATTATCTTTAAAAACTTAAGGTACTATTTATTATTAGAAACAAAACCTAACAATAGTACATTAATACCTAAAATTATGTCTATGAAATTATACAAAAAATAAACACAAACGAGGAGATCAGATAACATTATGCCAAAATTTCTAGAAGTTGTTCTGTGTCTGTGTAATTGAGTTTCACTAAATATTCTGACAAATTCTTACTACATTTTTTATACCTTACACTATAGAAACTTAGTACTTTGTTAAGCCTATTATATAGAAATGGTCCTAAGAATACGTAAAAACGCTTAGTAAAGGCATGTCTGGTTTGAGGCTTTATGCAAACCAAGTCCTTCTTTCTCTTGTCAGAAGGTATAGAGTCAAAAGGAAGTGCCGCATGCTGGTGTAGTACTATGTTTAAAATAAATAATTGCCGCACTGTTAGCACATTGCATGCTATATAGAGCTGGTGCGTAGAAAATCTAAAAGGGCGAAAGGTAGCAACCTTGAGAATTGCTCTTTGAGCACGCTCTAACGGGAGTAAAATTGTTTTGGCCGCACCACCCCAAGAAGTTATGCAATATGTAAGAATGGATTGACACAAAGCTAAATAGACCTGTTTAATTAATTTGTAGTCGGCTATGTTACGTAAATTTTTAAAAACATATATTAATTTGCGCACTCTCGTACACAGTAACTCGATATGTTTACGGAAATTCAGATTTGAGTCAATCGTGACACCTAGATATTTTAAATGGTCAGCTTTGGCTAAAGTCGGGCAAGGGCATGCAGTGTCAGCATACGTGCAGTTAATATGTGCGTGAATGTTTAGGTTATTAAGCGGTATGTTAGCATTTCTCATTGTAAATAAAATGTAATTTGTTTTATCTGCGTTTAATGTTAGGAGATTTTTCTGGAGCCACTTAGTAACAATGTCAAAACCATTTTGAGCGTATTCATACACCTCAACTTTTGACTTACCTGAAAACAATAGAGCGGTGTCATCCGCATATGACATTATAACACCATTTTGGAGCGACAGGCTGCATAGTTCATTTATGTAGATTAAAAATAATGTGGGCCCCAAAATGCTACCTTGCGGAATGCCAAAACAGCTATTTCTAAGATCAGAACTGGTATATTCACCTATTTTTACACATTGCTGACGATCACTGAGATAGTCAGAAAATAGTAAAAGTTGTTTAGCTCTTATCCCAAGTGATTCAAGCTTGTGCAAAAGTAAAGAACAAGAAATAGTGTCGAAAGCCTTGGCAAGGTCTAGAAAGATCCCAATTGTGTGCATACCATTATCTATGTTAGTAGTAATATAGTTAGTCAAATTGTGTACTGCTTGGCTAGTTAATCTCTTAGCCCTAAAACCAAATTGACTATCTGATAGTAGTCTGTTTTCTTCTAGATATTTTATCAATCTACTGTTAATAATTTTTTCTAAAACTTTAGAGAGGCCTGTTAACACTGAAATGGGTCTGTAGTTATTCACACTGGTTTTATCTCCAGATTTGAATACAGGTGTGACCACAGCCTTTTTAAGTAGTTTAAAATACAATACATAAACTAATAAATTTCATATAATACAAACAATATATATATTTAAATATATTGTTTAACGCGATACTATGAAGGTTAGAATAGAATTATTTGTAATTTGATTCAGTTCAGCTTGAATCGATAGATTGCGTTGTATTGTTTTCTACATCGCGCTATTGAGATTTTCCGGCGACACTATGTATAACCCCTATGTACTTGTTAAAATCCTCTTACTGCAAAAATATACAGTTGGAACAGGGTAGCGGTCTTTTATTTCCTGTTGGGCTCCCTGGTTCCATCCGAAGCCCTGTGCGGACCCTAGCTGGTCATCAACAGGTCGAACATGGTCCTTCGAGCCGGATGCACAGCATCTGGAGCACCTAAGCGATGGTGCATTATTTCGTAACTGAGCGGGGGGAGTCTTCCGAGCAAGCAGACCAGCTCGTAGGGGCTGCTGCCACATCAGGAGCCAGGGTTTGGTGGTGAATCCTGCCTTGGACTTCAAGACAGCTGCTGCTGTCAGGACATTGGGCTCGGAAGACACCTGAAGAATCTGGGGTGACCAGGTGGAGTGACGTCAATACAAGAGTGAGTGAGTGAACCAAACCGTGAGTTTTGAACAATTTATTATAGTCACGGTCAAACGGTGACTGTTTCCAAGTACTCTGTGGTCGCAGACGGTACAATTACCGAAAATAGTTATTCCTCAATTTTCTGGAAAATATGAAGACTGGATTTGTTTCAGAGATTTGTTTGTGTCCTTAGTACACAATAATTTACAATTAAATAATGTTCAAAAAATACATTACCTGAAAAGTTATTTGACCGGTGAAGCCGAGCAATTAATAAGACAAATACCGATTGCAGAAGACAACTATGAAAGGTGTTGGACATTGTTAAAATGCAGGTACAATAATAAACGATACTTATCTCATAATATTATAAAGCGACTACTAAGTCAGAAAAATATCAGTTCAGAATCAGCATATCACTTAAAGGAACTAGTGGACACTACCAGCGATTGCTTAAGCGGGTTGGTAAATCTCGGAATTGATGTGACGAACTGGGATATAATGATTGTTCACATTTTAACTTTAAAATTGGACTTGGAATCAAAAAAACAATGGGAATTTGAATTCAATAGTAACAACAGTTCCGATGACTTGCCAACTTACCAACAATTTAAGGATTTCTTAACAAATAGATACAGGGCCTTAGAGTTTATTGAGAATAAGTCTTTAGCAAATAAAACTTACAATAATAACAATGTTAAACTGAAATCATTACATGTAACTGAAGTTGTCTGTTCATTTTGTTCTGAAAATACACATAAAGTAAGTAACTGTAAGAAATTTGAACGCGAACTAGTAGACAAACGTCGCGATTTCGTCACTACAAAGGGACTGTGCTTTAATTGTTTAGGCAATAACCATTCAGTGAAGGTATGCCGCATTAGCACCAAATGTAAATTATGTCATCGTCGTCACCACACCTTATTACACCCTAAAAACTCAGATACGACTGAGACCGCTAGTGTCAATTCAGGTCGGGAAATGGGTAAGAGCGTATCGCAGCAGGAGCCAGAATCTCCTAAGGCTGGGGGTTCCGTTGAAAAATCGGAAAACAAAACAGTAGTTAGTTGCTTTTCGACGGGAAAAATTTATAAACAGGTTTTGTTAGCGACGGCGCTAGTCAAGACCGAGTCGAAATGCGGTAATCTGTTTACTTTAAGAGCACTACTGGATCATGGCTCGCAGGCAAATTTTGTCACTGAAAGCACGGTTCAGGATTTAAAATTAAAAAAGATCCCATTGAGAAGTAAGATTTCTGGTCTGGGTGGAGATCTAGAATTACTCTCAAAATCAATAGTAAACATGAAAATACGATCCAAAGTCAATCCACATTGCATATTATTTTACCTTTAAGGCTCATGTTCTGCCCTCAATTACTACTCGCATTCCAACCAGGAAGTTTGATATTGTAGAATGGACAGAATTAGGAGGGGTTGACCATGCTGATCCTCAGTATCATCAGCCCAATAACATTTTGGGGGATGAACTGCTCGCGTCCGTAGGATCTACTTGTTGTGACCACCCTACACGTGTCCCCTGGGTAGTGCCAAAAGAGCAGTAAAATACGGTGGTAGGCCATAGTATCGGCTGCCGGCTTAGGAGTTACCACCCACCAGACAAAGCCATGCCGCCAAGCGACTTGTCGTGTTTCGGCGTGATGTCTGGTGAAGCCATATGGTGGAAGATGGGTCTGAGCAGTTGTGTTGCGATGTGTACCGTACCGGGTATGATGCGACAGCTGTTGTTGTGTCGGACGTTTGATCGCGGAGGGTAGCGGGATCCGAAGCACGGTTATCCGCTGGCCGACCGCAGATAGTTGGGGGCCCAAGTAGTGTGCCAGCCACGCACAAAAGGCTGCCCCGCCAACTGCGAAAAATTCCAGGGTGGCCCCATCGTGCCGGTTGGCGACCGGGCGAGAGGACCCGATGGCGATCCCTGGGGGGGTTCGGGCGTCCCCGCAGTCTCCAGATCAGACCTCCATGGCGCAGCAACTCTGGTCGCGTTGTTGGATTTACATCGCATAACCTCGCTCAACTGCCATCTTCCACCTACCCTATTCACTCAAAATAATAAAAAATAAAATGAAAGGTAAAAAGAAAAGTAAGTGTGTACAGCGGATGCACGTCCTCTTATTCCAAGTGCACCTCTCTAACATTCGAGGACTGCACTCCAATATCAATGCGGTCCACCATCACCTTGAGACTGACAAGCCCCACTTACTTTTCCTGACGGAGACGCAGATCAGATGTCCGTCAGATGCGGCGTATCTCGACTACCCGGGATACTCATTGGAGCACCATTTCCTGCAGCGTGCCGGGGTCTGTGTGTACGTCCGCAATGACATCTGTTGTCAGCGTCTCCGTCACCTTGAGGACCCTAATTTCTCAACGTTGTGGTTGTTGGTGGACACCGGTGTGGACAAAATTGTCTATACTTGTGTCTACCGATCGCACAGCGGTGACCAGGAGACGACTCAACTGTTTAGCCACCTCAGTGAGGCCGCCGATAAGGCTCTGCATCGGCACCCTGATGCGCAGTTTGTCGCTCTGGGGGACTTTAACGCCGTTCACAAAGACTGGCTTTTCCCGTACCAGAGGACCGACCACGCTGGGAGAGAAGCGCGAAACTTTGCAGTATCGATGGGCCTCTCCCAGTTGGTAAAGCAAGCGACAAGGGTGCCTGATGTAGTTGGTCATACTGCCAATTGTCTGGACCTTTTACTGACCACCGATCCGGACAGATGTATCGTAACAGTTTCCTCACCACTAGGAACTTCAGATCACTGTCTGGTGAAGTCTGTATCGTCCTTCTCCCCACCTGGCTGCGACTCACGCGGTGAACGGCGAATGTGGCGTTACAAGTCAGCAGATTGGGATGAGATGCGGCACTTCTTTGCATCTTATCCTTGGCAGCAGGTCTGCTTCTCTTCTAAAAATCCGTCGAGCTGTGCAGATGCTATATCCGATGTGATACGTCAAGCTATGGAGTATTTCATCCCCTATCGCGACGTACCCATCGGTGGCTCAGCTCACCCATGGTTCAACGCCGATTGCGTTCAAGCTGAACAACGTAAGCATTCGGCGTTTCTCGCCTGGGTTGACGCTCGTGACCACAAAGCTCCGGATCTGAGTTCAAAGAAGAGAGCCTTCAACCATGCTGCCAAGTCCTACAAAAAGGCACTAAGGAAGGCTCGCTTCGACCGCATTAACCATATTGGTACAAAGCTCTCTGCGCAGCCGTCCGGTAGCAGAGCATTCTGGTCCCTTGCCAAGTCGGTCGAAGCGAACTTCTGTCGGCCCTCATTGCCTCCGCTGGTTAAACCTGATGGAACACTGGCTCATACAGCGAGAGAGAAAGCGGGTCTCTTTGCATCTCTCTTCGCCCATAATTCTCGTCTTGACACTGGTAGTGCTACTCCACCGACTCTACCTCACTGCGATACTTCGATGCCCGAGGTCCGCATAAGGAACAAAGAGGTTCTGAGAGCACTGTGTCGTCTTGACGTGAATAAAGCTAGTGGACCAGATGGTATACCAGCGATTGTTCTCAAGGCTTGTGCACCCGAGTTGTCTCCTGTACTGACGCGTTTGTATCGCCTCTCATTTGGGACTGGTATAGTGCCCAAGTCCTGGAAGCTTGCCAACGTGCAACCCGTGCCCAAAAAGGGCAGTCGTACTGATCCTACCAACTATCGGCCGATTTCAATAACCTCCATACTCTGCAAGATTATGGAGCGTGTATTGAACTCGCGCCTCTTGGCATACCTGGAAGGTAACGATCTCCTCAGTGATCGACAGTACGGGTTTCGCCACAATCGATCTACTGGGGACCTACTAGTTTATGCCACCCACTTGTGGGGCGAGACCCTCGAGAAGAATGGGGAAGCGATTGCTGTTTCCTTAGACGTCTCGAAGGCCTTCGACAGGGTATGGCACGCTAGTCTATTGAGTAAGCTTTCAGCGTACGGCGTTTCCCCTGGTCTGATTAACTGGGTAAAAGACTTTCTGAGTGAACGGTCTCTCCGAGTTGTTATCGATGGATGCTCATCAGAGCCCATGACGACTAATGCCGGAGTTCCTCAGGGGTCTGTTCTCTCTGCAACTCTCTTCCTCCTGCATATCAACGATCTGCTGATGCCCGGTATCTATGGGTATGCAGATGATAGCACAGTTGTAGAGAGATACCTGCCGGGTGCTCGAGCTAGTAAGGAGCTAATCCGGTCCGAAAGAGAGGCTATGGTAGAGCGTGCGAATGTCTCACTTCAGGCAGTCTCCAAGTGGGGTGAAGCCAATCTGGTGGGATTCAACGCCGCCAAAACACAAGCGTGTCTATTCACCGCTAAAAGGAGCCCGTTCACCTTGGCTCCTGTTTTTCAGAATGTATCCTTGGGGTACACCGACCGCCTTCAGCTCTTGGGAGTTGAAATTTCTTCAGACCTTAACTTTGGGCGGTTCATTGAGTCCAAAGCCAAGGTAGCTGCTAGGAAACTCGGCGTACTTGCAAAGGTCCGGCGGTACTTCACACCAGGGCAGCTTTTAATATTATACAAAGCACAGGTCCGTTCGTGTGTAGAGTACTGCAGCCACATATGGGCTGGTGCTGCAAAATGCCACCTGGCAGCTTTGGACTCGGTGGAAAGGCGTGCAAAGAGGCTAATTGGTGATCCAGATCTGGTTAATTCCAATCTACAAAGTCTTGAGCACAGGCGTAGGGTAGCCAGCCTTTCGGTGTTTTACAGAATTGATTTTGGAGAGTGTGCGCAGGAATTGCATGACTTGATTCCACCATCTCATTTCTACCATCGGACAAGCCGACGAACGGCGAGTATCCACCCTTACGTTGTTGAAACCTCTACGGTCCGGACCAAGCGTTTTGCCTCGTCGTTTATACCGCGTACATCGAGGGACTGGAATAATTTGCCTGCTGCGATTTTCCCGTCCGATTATAATTTGGGTCTCTTCAAGGCTAGAGTGAATAGGCTCTCAATAAATTAGTGCGCCTCACCATCAACGATTGCATTACCACTTACCATCAGGTGGAATCGCAGTCAAGCACTAATTTATATCAATTAAAAAAAAAAAAAAATTGACGTTTTATTAGGAGCTGAAATGTACAGCAAAATTATAAACGGAGGGTTGATGCATAGTCCTAATGGTTCACTTATTGCTCAGTCCACAGATTTAGGTTGGATTTTATCCGGAGTTGTGGATTCGTCAGTTACTAAAACTGAAGGTGTACTAACACTACATTGTCAAGTACAAAATGAAGAGGACTTACTAAAACGATTCTGGGAATTAGAAACAGATCAAGAATTATTTGGTCAACAAAGAATGACAAAGGAAGAAATAAAATGTGAAGAGCTCTTTAAAGCTACGACGGTCAGGGATTTGACAGGCCGTTATATAGTAAATTTACCATTTCGAAGTTTAGATCCAGGCTGTAAATATGGAGGTTCAAAATCCATCGCTATAAAGCGATTTTATGCCTTGGAAGCTAAATTCAAGAAAAATGTGGAGTTTAAAGAAAAATACGCAGAACTAATTCAAGAGTATTTACAACTAGGTCACATGAAGCCAGTAGCTGAAGCAGAGATAAATAATGAACATGCGGTCTACTTACCTCATCATGCGGTTATCAAAAACGACAGGGAAACAACAAAGGTCCGAGTTGTCTTCGATGCTTCCTGCAAGGAAAGTAATGGCATATCTCTCAACGACGACTTAATGATCGGTTCCAGGTTGCAATCCGATTTGCGACATTTGATAATACGATGGAGAACTCACCGTATTTGTCTTGTATCAGACATAATTAAAATGTATCGAATGGTGCGCGTGGCCGATGAACACACAGACTTTCAACGCATTGTCTGGAGGGATAACAAAGAAGCGGCCATTAAGGATTATAAGTTACTTATTGTAACCTTCGGGACGTCTGCTGCGCCATTCTTAGCAGTTCGAGCGATGCAGCAAGTAGCTTACGATGAGGAAGTGAATTATCCATTGGCGGCTGAAAAGGTACTCAACGATTTCTACATGGATGATCTTATGACCGGTTGTGACACTATTGAGGAAGGTATACAAATCTACAGTCAAATGAATGAGCTACTGTCTAAAGCAGGATTCGAATTACAGAAGTGGTCAAGCAACAGCAATGAATTACTGGAGAAAATTATCGATGAAAAGTGTAAAAGGCAGGAAAAAGTAGGTAAAGAGATCGACATTAAACAAGATGCGATATTAAAAACACTGGGACTTATTTGGAGCAGAAACTGCGACACCTTCTAGTACTCCGTCAAGTTGCCTCCATTCCAAGAACCTATAACAAAAAGAAAAGTACTATCGGAAATAGCGAGATTATTTGACCCTTTAGGATGGGTAGCTCCAGTTATTGTGTTAGTAAAAATGTTAATACAAAAATTGTGGATTTCTGGAATCAAATGGGATGAAGAAATCTCAAACGAAATAAAAAAAGAATTTTATACTTACCGAAATAGTTTGAACGAGTTAAAGAGTATTTCGGTACCCAGGTGGCTAGGTACCAACTCTAGCAATACCAGAGTAGAATTGCACGGTTTCTGCGATGCTTCGAAATCAGCATACGCTGCGGTTATTTATCTCCGTGTGATTGACTCGATGGGCAATATTCAAATATCGTTGGTTACTGCCAAAACCAAGGTCGCGCCGATAAAACAAGTGTCGATTCCGCGACTAGAGCTGTGCGCGGCAGTATTACTGAAAACACTTTTGTTAGAAGTAGCAAAGGTTTTGAAAATAGACAAACATAATTTGCGAGCCTGGACTGATTCTAAAATTGTGTTGGCTTGGCTTAATGGTTTGCCAAATAAATGGAAAGTGTTTGTCACAAATCGGGTGTCGGATATACTGACTTCGTTAGATCCTTGGCAATGGTCCCATGTTTCTACGAAACAGAACCCTGCCGACTGCGCATCCAGGGGTATGCTCCCTGCAGAGTTAAGTAAGCATCCATTGTGGTTTCAGGGACCTGATTTTTTTACAGGAAACGTGTATAAAATATGATAAGCCACCCGATTTGAACACGGAATTAGAGTCAGTCAGTGTGCATCATGTTGTTGAAGAAACTGATGTATATGATCGATACTCAACACTGACACGGCTTATAAGGGTAATAGCATATTGTAGGCGTATGTTGATAACAAGGATCAGTTGTGAAAGAAAGTGGAAAAGACATTTAAGAACTCAAGAATTAAACGAATCTTTTGAGACATGTGTGAAATTATGTCAGAGAAAACATTTTGAAGAAGAAATAAAGACATTGGAAAGGAAAGAACAAATTAAACAAAAGATTATTTTAAAAACCTTAAATCCATTCATTGATGCAAAGGATATTTTAAGAGTAGGTGGCAGATTAGAACAATCTGATTTAGATTTCTCCAAAAAACACCCAATCATTTTACCTAAGAAATCACATTTTACAAATTTAATTATAGCTTTCAGTCATAAACAAACCCTTCATGGAGGTACACAATTAACGTTGAATTACATTTATAATAAATTTTGGATATTCGGAGTAAAACAGCTTGTAGCCAACCATATGCGGAAATGTGTTACATGTGTTAAAAACAATGGACTTACCTGTAGTCCACTTATGGGACAGTTACCTTCAGCTCGTACCAAGCCCTCTCGCGCATTTCTTCACAGTGGTGTAGACTTTGCTGGGCCTATTCAGTTACGTACAGCGAAAGGTCGTGGACACAAATCTTATAAAGGATATATATGTTTATTTGTATGCATGGCAACACGTGCAGTTCACATTGAAGTGGTATCTGATCTTACATCTGAAGGGTTTCTGCAAGCGTTTAAAAGATTTGTAGCGAGAAGAGGGCATTGTCAGGAAGTGTGGAGCGACAATGGCACAAATTTTGTAGGCGCTGCAAAAGAACTAGGTATTCTTTTCACCAAGGAAAAGAGTAGTATTTTGTCTGAGATAGCAGAAACTTTAGGCACAAATGGAACATCGTGGAATTTTATTCCACCTCACGCACCCAATTTCGGGGGATTGTGGGAGGCCGGAATTAAATCGGTAAAATACCATTTAAAACGCGTTGTTGGCACTTCCACACTAACTTACGAAGAACTAGCAACTGTGTTAGCTCTAGTGGAAGCGTGTCTAAATTCACGGCCGTTGTCAAGATTGGAAACCTATTCAGGAAATACAGAAATTTTGACTCCTGGCCATTTTCTGGTTGGTGAACCTCTTGTTGTGCCACCAGATTATAACTTTGAAAATTCTAATATAAGCTCGTTAAAAAGATGGCAATATTCTCAACGTATGCTGCAAACATTCTGGCGAAAGTGGTCTCAGGAATATCTGAGGCAATTTTTTATAGACATAGGTGGAACTCAAAAGTTCCTTCTCCGAAAAAAGGAGATGTGGTCTTAGTCAAGGAAGACGGCCTTCCTCCGTGTCGTTGGCTTTGGGGTTTAGTAGAGGAAGAGCATCCTGGTAGTGACGGAATCGTGCGAGTAGTCAGTCTTAAAACTAAGAACTTGATTATTAAAAGACCCGTATCTAAGCTATATGTTTACTTCCTGTTACTGAATAAATTACTTTGTTTCGAGTAGTAAATAAGTTTTCATACATAAAACGCAATTAGATTATTATTAACGTTTTTGTTTGTACTTAATTATACGGTTGTTTGTTTTATAATTTTGATAATGTATTAGATACTTACTTATTTATTGTTTAGTTTTTTTATATGAAACAGTTAATATTAAGGTCAATTTACACTTGCCCTTAATGGGGGGAGAATGTTTAACGCGATACTATGAAGGTTAGAATAGAATTATTTGTAATTTGATTTAGTTCAGCTTGAATCGATAGATGGCGTTGTATTGTTTTCTACATCGCGCTATTAAGATTTTCCGGCGACACTATGTATAACCCCTATGTACTTGTTAAAATCCTCTTACTGCAAAAAAATATACAGTTGGAACAGGGTAGCGGTCTTTTATTTCCTGTGGGGCTCCCTGGTTCCATCCGAAGCCCTGTGCGGACCCTGGCTGGTCATCAGCAGGTCGAACATAATATGTAATTATGAAAGCAAAAAGAAATGATGTACGTAATGACCACATTCAAGAGGAAAGGTAGTGATCCTTAACCATATCTTTAAAAATCGTGAGTAGGGTAGAGTAAGGTAGAGTAGGATATAGTAGTCAGTTGACGGGAGCGAAGCCGCGGGCAAAAGCTAGTACTAAATATAACGAAACTGCACAAACAGGCGGCGGCCTCTGCTAAGCCACACAACGGGGTTTTGTTGTGTAGTTCCTCTGGCCACATACTTCTTTGGACAGGTTGAGAATCTTGCCGCACCAGCGACCAGCCTGCTAGCGGCACGGCCGGCCTTGCAACTTTTAAATTAAACGCATTGCACTTTGTTCAAATTTATTTGTTTACAATTCATTATAATTTTACATTTCAATCAACATTCACACAATATTCGACATTATACACTTAATATTTCACTATTAAATTAGACCATTATTTATATTAGTTAATAGAAAACTTACAATTATACATTGTGAACAACATGCCACCGACACCACCGAGTGCGCCTGTGTACTCAGGAGCCCTAGCGCTCGTGTGGCCCAGCGCTCGCGTGTGATAGCGCCCGCGTGCCGTAGCGCTCGTGTGGCCTAAAGCTTATGTGCCCCAGCGCTCTCGTGCCCCAGCGCTGGCGTGCCATAGCGCTCGTGTGGCCTAGCGCTCGTGTAGCCTAGCGCTCGTATGGCCTAGCGCTCATGTGCCCTAGCACTAGCTTTCACGTGCCCTAACGCTCGCGTGTCCTAGCGCCCGCGTGCCCTAGCGCTCGTGTGGCCTAGCGCTAGCTCTCACGTGCCCTAGCGCTCGCGTGCCCCAGCGCTTGCGTGCCCTAGCGCTCATGCGCCCGTGCACTCGCGTGTCCTTGCGCTCGCAGGGAGCCGCTGTCCTACGACACGAAACTATCGATCGACCGAAACACAGTGAACATTAACAATACGAAATCAAATAAAATTTTAGCGCATTTATTATATTAGACTGTGTTGCGTTCAATTTACAATCATTATCAACAATAACATTACACATATTTCAGTCCAAAAGTCTACATTTTTATTCGACAGCTCATTTTAAACTAAAACAATTTTGTGACTTGTTACATTGAGATGTTGGCCCGAGCACATCCTCTGCATCACATTAAGCTACAGTTAATCAAAAAGTTGTAGCTCACGCGCAAGCAGCTTGCAAGCCGATTGACCTCTATTACTTGTGATTTTTGAAAGTTAGATAAAATACAATGCAAGCTACTCGCATACTTTTGTATCATGTGTGCTATTTAAACATATATTTATTGTAATAATCTTTAAGAATGGAAGAGCGAACGACCGAGACATTACAATGGTGGGCGATAATTTTCTTGTTGGTCCACAGAGCACGACTAAAGTTGTTTTTTAAATCCAGATAATGATTTGACAAGTGCGAATGTCAAACTCCAGAAATATGTTGCCAGCTTTTTGATAAAATTGATGTTTCCAAATTCGATTTTTTATACCGGTTTTTTTAATAATACAACCTTTAAGGAAAGTAGGACCAAGATACGATAGTGTTTGTTTGTAGCAGTCTAATATGAACTGAAATTTAAAATATTTAAAAATATTCAAAAATATTACCATATTTTTTTACACTCGGCCTTTTACTTAGACTAAGAACTTATGAAGCGGTTTTCACGCGCGTCATCAATAAGTGTGGTTTTATTAGCTGTAAGTCCTCCATAATCCATAAATAAATAAATATATATGAAAAAATAAAAGCACTTTTTTTTTTAAAGTGGAAATCATCCAATGACTTCTCCCGGCCTGGGTGGAGCTGGGAGGGCGTTTCAGACTTTCACTTAACACCTGTGACCTTCAGTTGCCCTTTTGCGTTCTAGGACCACGGGTTTCCTTTTTAGAATACCTCCGCGGTCCTAGCGGGCATCGACCCTACTGATCCCCTACGGTTTGCTGACATCTCTTTGAAATGCGCATGGATAACTACGCGCTGTCGACGACTGAGGCTCAGTCTCATCGATTACCGGACTGCCGGACGACGAGCTACCCGTTGCTCGACGGCCGCTGGTCCGCGTCTAGCGTAGCTGGTAGTCGGGGATGGGGTCTCGGTGGCTGGGGCGTAAGGATGTTCGTACCCCACGCGTGCAGCCACCTCCTTCACTAGCATTACCGCTTCGCAGAAGAAGGCGACCACCTGCCATTCCTCCTCGTTCCGGACCATAGCCTGAACCAGGACCCGTCGCAAGAGGTCGCTGCCGCCGATTGCACTCATGAGGACACGGCGACGCTCCGCCCAAGTGGGGCTCACCACCTCCGTATGCTCCACCGTGTCCTCCGGGCGGTCCGTGCAGTGGTGTCACCCGGGCGTTTCTTCCGCCTGAATCCGATGCAGGAACCTCCCGAACTTACTATGTCCGGTGAGGACTTGGGTCATGCGGAAGGCGCCGTGACGGCTCTCCAGACACTCCTCAAAGAGGGGACTTACCGCCATGATTATGGCGTGCCCATTGGTCATTATTAATAGTACCTATTAGTAAAGTGGTAATAACGTGTCAGTAAAAATATTAGTCGGAGTAATTCTAAATTTTCCATTTTAATTTGTACATGCGATTTATTTATTATATGTTATTACTATTAATTTATGAGTTAGACATTTGCATCTTTAAAATTACCTTTAGGAAATACAAAAGCTGAACATAATTAGTTGCACAAATTTAAAATGAAATGATTTTTACGAATATTTTCGTTGTTTTGGTCAATATCGGTTGCGGTACTTCACTATTTATGAAATGGGAAAAAACATGCAACATTTGAATTGTCAAATCATTATCTCTAATTAAAAAACACACTTTACGCCTCGTGGCGCTGCCCGCCAGCTCGCACACACCGCACGCCTTACTTGTATAAGCACTTACATCACAACCATTTAAACGTTTTATTTATAATCATTATTTTGCCGCTCTCTGTCAACAATAATATGTATCGAGTTACGGTTTGATCTCATAAGGTAGACACACTACGTTTCATAATAAATAGAGTTTATGAATACCTCTTCACAATGAGTTCGTCAGCTGCACACTAGGGCGGGTCGGCGTCGGCGACGCCCGGCTCTCGCTACCGGCGCCGCCGCCGCCCCTTGCGGTAGCCCTTGCCGTACCAGCCGCCGTCGTCCAGCGCGTCCGGCAGCGGCGCGGGCGGCCCCTGCGCGCCGCAGCACGCGCACAGGTAGCGCCGCCCGCGCGCGCGCCGCCACGCGCGGGCCGCCAGCGCGGGCGCGCGCGCGGGCCCGTACCACAGGCAGCGCCGCGCCGCGAAGTGCCGCGCGCACCACGCGCACTCGGGCGGCGCGGGCGCGGGCGGCGGCGCGATGATGGTGTGCAGGCCCGGGTACAGCGAGGCGCGGCACAGCAGCACGGCGCGCCGGATGATGGCGGCCGCCAGCGAGCCCGCGCCCTCCGCGCCGCTCGACGAGCCCGAGCTGGGCGACTCCTTGGGCTCCGGCTTGGGCGGCGGCTCGTACTCCAGCAGACGCCGCAGCCGCGAGCCCAGCTCGTCGTGCGCGGCCAGCCCGTTGGGCGGCTCGGGCGGGCGGCGCGCCATGCGGAAGCGCCGCAGGTCCGCGGTGCGGCAGCGCGGCGAGCGCGCGCGCGCCGGGAACGTGGGCGCGCCCGGCCCGCAGCGAGCGTGCTCCGCGCGCAGCAGGATCGTGGCCTCGCCGGCGTGCAGGCTCACCTGGATACCAAGCAGTGTGGATACGATCGGCCTAAACTTGTAAACTAGGTGAGCACCAAAACAGTATAACAAACAATGTGAGGAATTTAGTTAATAGCCCATATTTAAAATAATCTATCCATCTATTGAAACAATTTTAATCAAACATAAATAAAGTGTTGACAATTCGCCTGTGCCAGTGCAAATGGGGAATTCGACAAATATAAATAAAGTGTTTCTTGTTCAGAAAAAGTGTGTAAGGGCATTATGTGGTGTGGGCCCTTTAGAATCGTGTCGTCCACTTTTTAAAAGGCATGGTTTGCTGGCCATCTCTAGTCTTTATATAATGCAAATTGGTGTATTTGTCGAAGAACATCCAGAATTGTTCGAAACTTTTGGAAAAAGAAAATTGTACCCTAGCAGGGATCCGACGATACTTAGAAGCACTTGCTGTAAAAGTTACAAGTATCAGAAAAAATGTAGCATGATGACAATACGGGTCTTTAATAAATTACCAAAATCTATAAGAGAATTGCAATTATTTAAAATGAGATTACTTGCATGGCTGTTGGACAAATGCTATTATAACTTAAATGATTTTTTTAAATGACAAGAATGACCTAGAAAGAAAATATATGTGACATAATATATAATATGTAATTGTGACATGTTAAAAATGCAAAATAATACCTAATTCAATTGTGGTTTTTTTATGAATGCTGTAGGATTTAAAAAAAAATGTATAGGTAATAATTTTAAATTACATAATTATACTACCTAATATTTGTATACCAATCACTGGTGAAACATGTAGAACTTATGTATTGTATTCAACATCCTCAACCACTTACTTACCATGTTTCTGGCAAATAAAGTACTTTGACTTTGATTTTAAACAATTTTAGAAGTCGCCGTCGTACCTGAAAGGAGTGCAGGCGATCCTTCGAGTCCAAAGAAAGCAGCCTGTCCGGCGCGTCTGCGGGCGGGCTGGGGGCGCGCGCGGCCGGCGAGTGCGCGCGCGGCCCGCGCAGCCGCGCCGCCAGGTGCCGCAGCGGCAGCTCCTCGTCCGAGTCGGAGGCCGACGGCGACGACGGCTCCCAGTGCTCCGCGCCCACGGGCGGCGAGCGCGGCGCCACGAGCGGCGGGCGGCGCGTGGTGTGCAGCTCGGGCTCGGCCAGCGGCTCGGCGTGCGCCAGCACCGGGTCCAGCGCGCCGCGGTAGCGCGGCACGCGCAGGCGCAGGCGCCGCGCCACCTGCTGCATGACGACGTCACAGCGCGCGTTGATCTTCAGCGCCGCCACCGAGTCCTTGGGCGTCCACTGCAGGTTGACGATGTACAGCGCGGGGCGCGCGCGCGGCGCGCTCTGCATGCGCCACAGGCGCGGGTAGCGGCGCAGCACCTTGAGGCTGGAGCCCAGGCACAGCACCACATCGGCGCGCGCGGCGTGACGCAACGCGCCGGCCCAGTTGAGCGGCCAAGCGGCGCGACCGCGCTCGCCGAAGTGCACGATGGAGTCGCGCAGCTCCTGGCCGCACACGTGACACAGGCGACGCGTGCCGTGTGCGTGGCGCGCCGTGCGCTCCGTGGTGTCGAAGGCGCGCAGGTAGACGCGGCGGCACGGCGCGCACAGCTCCGCGAACATGTCGCCGTGCAGCTCGGCCAGCGCGCGGCGCGGCAGGCCGGCGCGCAGGTGCAGCCCGTCGCAGTTCTGCGACACCACGAACTTGAGCGCGCCGCGCGCCCACAGGGCCGTGAGCGCCATGTGCGTGAAGGTGGGCTGCGCGCGCGACACCTCCACCCGCCTGCAACCCACGCACGCGGTCAGTGCTCCGTCTCTGTGCGGAGTGGCCGTGCGCGACCTCGACTGCGTGCACTCACCCGACAGTCTCGCCGCGCTGCAGCCGTGTCCATACGCCGTGCGGCCCGCGGTAGTCGGGGATGTCCGCGGCTGTGCTGATACCTGCTCCTGTGTACACCTGTTTGTTATTAAACATATTAATTAGTGACCAACCAAATAACATATTTCTTTAGCATAAATGAAATACAAATGTATGTTCCTTCATTATTCTTGCAATCATTATTCCCATTAAGTACCACAAATAGATTTTGCTACTTGAACTTTTCCAGATCAAGTCTTTGTAAGAGTGGCTTGGCTACATAACATTTGAAATACCTTTTACTCACTGGCCTAGGAGTGCAGCAGCTTAATGCTTGTAAAAATAATTTATAATGACAGCTCAATCTTCCTGTGACGAAAGGAGCCCTAGCTGACCATGAAAATCCATCACCAGCTAGCCACTTAATCCAAATCTAACTAACAAGACCAGATCTGCACAGGACACCTTTGATCTAAGATATGCCACTTATCCTCAACTAATGCTTTCCAGACTAGCTTGGTCATTGCTTTTAATGGACCTATGAATTTGACTGTTGAGCATCTCTACGGCTTGTTGAATTGTGTCTCTAATTACAGTACTCGAAAGGTTAAGACTTCTGTACTAAATGGTACTTAATAATACTTATGATAAGATTCATCTGTCTGGATATTTCAATAATTCACTCTTGATGACTTAGCAACTCATGTGCTTCATACATTTGTACGTAATTTGTGCTGTGGCTGGCTTCTTCTCAAGTTTTTAAATATTCCAGCAACAATAACGAACCCAATCCAGCACTACCCCACCAATCTTATATTCTTGAAAGAATTAGATTCAATCTGATGAATCTACGAATTTCCCACCTGCTTGGACCTAAAGTTGCGGGAATGAGCCCATTATAACATGTGAGACGCCCTGAACACAAATTTTTATGAGGAGATTAAAGAGACAGGTAACGAGAAGTGTTCACCACTAGATGTTTCGCATTGCGAAGAGCACGCGCGAGGCGCCGGCACTTGTCGCGCAGCACCCGCGGGCTGTCCTCCACCTCGGCGGTGCGCTCAGCAGCACGCGCGCGGCGCAGTGCGGCGGCCGCGGTGGTGGACACGGGGCGACCGCGGCCTTGCGCGCGAACTACCGGGGCCGCCGTCGCTGTCGCCGCTGCCGCCGCCGCCGAACTGTCGCCACTGAGACGCGCGCTGGACCGGACTCCGCTGCGGTCCGACATGTCCTAGGCTACTGACTGCACCCGCTCCACGACTGGTTCCCCGGTTGACGCCTGCCGCTCATGGGCTCCGGCCATTTACACATGTCGTTCAGAGCTGACGGTCGATCACGGCACTCGTAAACAATCAAAAGGCCCTGCTGTTTGCCATTCGTCGGATACACAAGCACAGATTATTAATAATTTTGACGACGCTGTGTCGTTTTGACATCTGTCAGCACAAAAAGCATTGCTTTTTCGTAATTAAATAAGAGTATATTGGCTCAATTGCCAAAAAAAAGAGTATATATTGGCTCCAGTTAGAAATCAGAAACGTTTATTTCAATTATATTTTTGAAATGTCAAAATGTCTGTCAGTTAAAAAAAAGTGAAGCTAAATTGTTTGCGTAGATCTCCAAAGGCTAACGGTTTATAAATCTCAATGGAGAAGAACAGTCACAAGATATGTGATAAGCATTTAAAAAACGTGTGGATGTTATTATCTTCTATATACTTATGTAATAGATATTCATAAATACGAAGAAATACCAAAGGATCATGGGCAAATTTGTATAAAACCTGGGCGTAAGACCAACAGATAAAAAGGTACTCTGTGACTGCAACTAGTACCTACTAGTTTTTGGGTCTCAGTGCTAGAATCGAAATTATATAAATAACACTAGCCATATCCACCGGGTTTACTTGAAAAATTGTTAAAACAAAATAATTTTTAACAATTAAGTAGGTATCGTTTTATTGCTTGCAGATGGACATAAATAAATAAAAATAAAATGTTATTTGAACTGGTTTTAATGAAAAGTATGTGTATAAAATAAGACAAGTGAAAATCACGAAAATAAACTCCCCAACTCATTCCATACTCCTAAACTCTGTCCCAGTCTATGACAACATCAAACAAACGACGCGCGGGGGCGATAAATGGCGCATGTTGTCCCAAACCACGATACCATATTGTCGAAACTACATGAGCACAGGTACCAATTGTCCTTCTTCCTGTGAGGCAGGTACAGTAACAATGAATTATTGAATTTCTGCCAACCTGGTCAAACAAAATAATAATATGAAAAATATGTGCGTGCTCTGACGTGCCTTGACTGAGTCCGTGCTCGAAGCAATCAAGCAACCTCACATTAAATACTAATATATTGCATTCACGGAGATCGTTCAGCACATCTGCTAATTTCAATATTGTAAACAATATTGTAATTGTTTAAGCGCTCTGCGACATATGATTTGGCTAGTTTCTGCTGATAAGTGCCGGAGCCTGTAAGATAATATCATCCTCAATGAGGCGTTGAAAATCTTCTAAAAACGGGAGATTGCCAACCAATCGAATGAAGTTTTTCATTTCGACATATTCATACAGCCGATTATGAGTGTTCATATTCAGGTCTAATTATATTCAAAATATCAACGGCATGCCTATTATCTCCATAAACGGGATGGAAAGCATTCAAAAGGCTTGCAGCGATTTTATAAATGACCCAAATCTTCATGAATGTATTGTCACGAAGAACGCGAAGCCATAGACCAAACATATAAATTCAACTCTAGCAACATCTAGAGGCGCCATCTTAAATAACTATAGTAAGCATAGATATTATAGACTTTGCAATAGCGTGAGATTATTTGGCGCCAACTGAGCTAGTAACTAGTAACCGCCATTTCTAAAAGTCGCAAACTAATTAAGTTAACGTGTTGTGTGTCGCTTGTGTACAGAGCGTGAATTATGCTAGTTAAAGACTTTTCGTGCCGTGTCTGGAAGAGAGAGATGTATCCAGAATTCGACGGCATGAAAGCTAAGTATTACTTATGTAAATATCTTAGTCAAGCTCCATGTGGTTATTTGTTGTCTCGGCGCAATTGATTCCTATAGATGTTAATGTTAAAGGTAAAAGCTAAACTGTATGAGGCCTGATAAAGTTAGGCCTAGTCCTTGTCGTGGACATGGACAGGTAGAGGGCACGGAGTAAGCAGGCCCAGGCGTTCTAGGTGGGCTGCTGAGGCCGGGTAGCCATCCCCCGGATTCCAACCCTCTGCAGTTAGGAGTAGGCGGCCTCTAGTATAATAGGGGTTTGTGCCGAGGCCTGGAGAGGTGTGTCTCTGGGATTCCAACTTGTTATATTACGGAGTAGGCGGCCTCTAGTGATAGGGGTTCGCTGAGACCTTGAGATGTATGTTCCTCTTGGATTCCGGTTTATGACTTAAGAGGGTTACTTGAGGTCTTGCTTGGGTACGTTGTTCCCGAGTGATGGCACAGTCGACTGTAGCTTCGGTGATTTAGACACCGAGCTGTTCGCTCCGGCATTTAAGCCGGGCAAATTAGAGTCTCGCGTAGTTGTGCGAGCATGGGGTGCTGAACGCCTATTTGAGGGTCCTGGTAGTACCTACTGACCTTATCCAACCTCAAGTTTAATGGTACAGGATGAAGATGTTATTATGTCATATTCATCCTGATGAGGCTGTAGTGACACAGTACCTGTCACAGTTACCAGTACCTCGGAACCCATTACCACGTTACCAATACCTCAGAACCAATTACCACGTTTACGACAATGTCTGTTATAGAAATAATGAAGCAACACGTTTTACGACATTCCTATACAGAAATAGTGAAGTAACACGTTTACGACGAAGTCTGTTATAGAAACAAAGAAGCAATACGTTTTTCGACACATCAAGAAACAGGAATAGCTTATAAGCGCAATCAGAAGCTCCAGCACCCTCCATGATCTTCACTTCAAACATCGCAGCTGCACAGATGGATCACGTGGCCTCGCGCAGCGGAGCTCTTCACTCGGTGACGTCGTCCCGCGAAAAGGACCGCGCAAGCGAGCGAGTCGTATTTATAAGATTCGCGATAGAATTGTACTAAGCCGCGCATGCGCGGTGAGCAGCCCGTTCAGTGCGTTCAATCTACGTCGCTTCAAGAGCCCTCTGTCGGAGGAATAATGACGCACGCTTGTAAATATATTAGACTAAGCACTACCTGTACTAGTACCAATGTAAATATAAATAGGCAATAATTACAAAAAATACACAGATCTTGTTCAGACATCAACGACTAACCACGTGTTTCTTTTACGAGTCACTCCCATTCCCTTATATTGGTGACCCCGCTGGAAAATCAAGACGCCTGCCTTCTGAAGAGTTGAAGAATCGTCAAGATCAAAGCAAGCTTCATCATCATGTCAAAGGAACAAGTTGAAGAATTCAGCGATGCAACAGCAACAGAAAAGGGCAACGTTGCCACAATATCACTGCCCGCACGTTTACCACCATTTTGGCGCCAAAACCCGAGACTCTGGTTTGCGCAGTTCGAAGCTGCCGTCGCTGCCAGCAAAATTGGAGAGGAACAAAAGTTCAACCTGGTCGTTCCGCTGCTGGGGTGCAGCGAATTAGAGCAAATTGCTGATATCATACTGAATCCACCCTCTACTGGCAAATACAGCACACTGAAGAACAGGCTGATATCAACATACCAAGAATCGGATCATCGCCAGCTGCAAAAACTACTCGGTGGCCTCGAGCTCGGCGACCAGAAACCGAGCCAGCTGCTTCGCAAGATGCGCGATTTGAGCGGTAAACTCCTAACAGACGAGGCGCTCAAAGTTATGTGGCTCAATCAGCTGCCCACGCAAGTTCGCGCCGTTCTCTCAGTAAACACAGAATCCACACTCGAAGTTCTCTCTGCAATGGCCGATAAAATGATGGAGCACTTCGAGCCAGCATCAGTAGCCGCAGTCTCCATGGCAACCACAACAACCACATCAAGCTGCGAAGGCCATCAGATCTCAGCTATCACGAATTTACAAGTGGATTTGCTGTCGAAACAAATCGAAAAATTATCACTGGAAATCGCCGAACTACGCACAAGCTGGCAACAACGCGCGGCGCACACCCGCCCCCATCGCCCCCGTTCCCGCTACCCGTCGTCGACGCGGCAACGCAGCATTTCGCGCCAAAATTCTCGATAAGCGCAATCAGAAGCTCCAGCACCCTCCATGATCTTCACTTCAAACATCGCAGCTGCACAGATGGATCACGTGGCCTCGCGCAGCGGAGCTCTTCACTCGGTGACGTCGTCCCGCGAAAAGGACCGCGCAAGCGAGCGAGTCGTATTTATAAGATTCGCGATAGAATTGTACTAAGCCGCGCATGCGCGGTGAGCAGCCCGTTCAGTGCGTTCAATCTACGTCGCTTCAAGAGCCCTCTGTCGGAGGAATAATGACGCACGCTTGTAAATATATTAGACTAAGCACTACCTGTACTAGTACCAATGTAAATATAAATAGGCAATAATTACAAAAAATACACAGATCTTGTTCAGACATCAACGACTAACCACGTGTTTCTTTTACGAGTCACTCCCATTCCCTTATAAGGCTATTGATTATTATATAATGTTGAAATGATGTTCTTTATATGAAATTATTAATATGTTGTTTACACTGTAAGGTATAGGGTTAATTGCGTCGATATATTCATGTTCAGGGAGCAATAACTTTTACAGGTGGTAGAAGTCCGATATATGCGAAGCAGACATTTATATGAGGGAAAGAAATATACCTACGAAAACCCAACAGCTCAACTCAACAGGTATGTGACGCATTTCCTACCACACGCCCCACAACGTCATTGTCGTCACCTACACAGAATTTATATACTCGTAGTACTCAGAGTTGTGTGTGAGGTGACGACATGTATCTTATGATCTGCCAAATATATTTTTTGGAACAACCCATCTACGACCCTGACTAGTTCTCTTATAAACCTTTTCTACTAAAAGTTCATAATAGTTAAAAAATATCTGTATTTAAATCTGCCTGTTGTTAATGTTAATTCTTGAGTAGATAGAACCCAACGAGCTATCTGTGGAATAATATCTTTTTTGGTTAACGCGTACCTAACCGCACTACATTCCGTTAGGGCCGGGCCTGCGCATACTTGAGTTCAGAGTTAGAGAATTGATTCTAGTTGCGATTCGAGAGCGTCATTGTGCCAATTGGATAGCATATTCTTTAATTGTTCAGCCGCTTTTTTGGAGTGCACTCTATCTTCACTCAGTCTAGTTTGCTGCCAAATCCACTTCAGCCTACGCTTTTTGAAGACAGCCTTTTTTACTTCAAAAGGCTAATTAGTATGCCTTATTTGAGTGTCTATAGCTGGTGTGCTAAGCCAGGCTTCTTGAATTACCATTGTAATTTCTTTAGTGGCATTCTAGATCTGTGGACGCGACTAACATTGTGCTGATCGTTAATAAGACAGGAGTGTGGTCCGAAGAGCCATTATAACAGGATTCAGTTTTTATATAGTGCTTACAGAAACCCTTGGCAATAAAGAAATCCAAAGGATCAGGAATTTTCTTAGGATCAGTAGGCCAATAGGTTGGTTCACAGGAGGAAAAGGTTGTCAGGTTATTTTTATCTATACTAGTTTTTAATTGAAGTTCTCTGGTAGTTGTCAATCTGGATCCCAATAATCGTTCTTGGCATTCCAGTTTCCTCCTGCAATAAAGCGATGAACTAGGGTACTAAAAAAATCAGAAAACATAGGCTCGATAATTTCATGTTTTGGTGGGCAGTACACTGCTGAATAAATGATTTTGCCAGTCCTGTCCTGCGGGGCTATTGGCTAACTTTTTCAATAACAGTTGACAACTAGCATTCGTTGCACACTAAACTTAGTTGTCAACTGACAATTTCATAAAATTGGTATTACGTATCACACAAGTGACTAACAAACTACGGTGGAAATGTGGTGAATTATAAAAATTTACGGTGCCTATTGTGACCACTCTAAAATTTTATCAAATATTATACAGCTTCAAAAGCTTACACAATCGCAATTTTAAAAGTATCGATACAATAACATCTGTCAAAACGTGTTACGGTGGCTATCAAAGGCACCAGTGGCTAATGACGTCACTGCAGTTGGTCACTGAAGATAGGCAATACGAAACTAGCTGTTTGACAGTTCAATGATGCACATTGTTAACAAGTGATCATCACTTGAACTGTCAACAGAGTTACGCAATAGCCCCCCTGCACTGCAATGGTAGTGGCTTGGATGTGAGCAGTTATATATTGTGGCATTGGATGATACTCGATTGTCTTTTTTACAATCACCGCAGTTCCAGTATGAGCCGTTCCATCAGGGTTGTTTGTGAACTAGCACAGATAATCAGAAAATTTCAGCAGTGTTGTAGCATTGCAGTGTGCCTCTGATATAAGTAGAATGTCAAGTTTATGTTGGCTCATTAGCAGCTCCACATCCTGCTTATTCGGAGTTAGCCCGTTGATATTCCAGGTCCCTCCTTAAGGGACCCACATTGGATGGAATGAATTTAATCTAGATTATTTTAATGGGTCCCGACTGTTACAGTCAATATTTTCCTTATCAGAATTTATTATTTGATTTAATTTATGTGATAATTAATGCAATTAACTTCACTACTGGACTAAACTTGTTTTTTTTTTCTTTTCAGTTTTTATTTAAAGTATTCTTTAAGCAGTCAGGTTTTTTATTTTTTAAATTTACTTTTATTTTACACTTTTCAGTTATTATAATCTAATATCACTTTATTCACTATATTTTAGGCGTACATTTATCACTAAAAAGTTCATAAACCTACCTAGTCAACGCCTCGCTTATTTTGTATCTTAAATTAAAGTTGAAGTGTCTGTTTGTAATATCAAAAAAATATTGTTTACTTAATGTAAATAAGTATGTCGTGGATTGATGGCGCAAGGGTGCGACGGACAGCGCCATCTAATAATTAGTTTCGTAAACTAATAATATCGTCACCGGAAACGCAAGCGGCACCCTACCGCTTGGACACGATCGTCGGTAGAGGGGATGCAGCGAGGACTGGAGGGAAGTCCGAGAGGTGCGGCATTCTACCTCGGACAGCCTCGGCATACGCTTAGTACCAATGCACGTGTTTGTTTCCTTTTGTAAAACCGTTATCAAAATAAAATTATTCTGATTCAAATTATCTTTCGTTCGAGTACCCAAGTCAGTGCCCACACCTACCAAGAACTATGTCGGATCGTAATGAAGACCCGATGTTTCGCATCTCGGCCACCCTTGATGCGACAAGTATATCAAAGTGTATTCGATACTTATAACAAAAATGTGAATTTTGACATTTTCGGTTATCTGTCGGTTTGTTCCGGCTAATATCCGAAACGGCTACGCCAATTTTGACGAGACATTCACTGATGGATAGCAAATGTTACAAGCAGTTACTTAGGCTACCTTTAATTTTCCTGCGGGAACGGGATTTCAAATTATGGGATAAAACTTCGAAACGCTTAAACAAAATTTACTTTCATTGAGATATATGGGTTTTTTGAGGTTATATAATAATAATAATATAATAAAATAATAATAATCTTTATTTCATCTTTTACACACAATAGATGTTTACACTCCACTGATACCACCGATAAACCATATTATCAACATTACCATCCCGCATATGATATCCATGAAGGATTCGACTGGCCTGTTGGTCTAGTGGTTAGTGGCCCTGACTGCTATGCCGGAGGTCGTGGGTTCGATTCCCACCCAGGACAAATGTTTGTGTGATGAGCACGATCATTTGTTCTGTGTCTGGGTGTAATTTATCTATATATGTATGTATTTAGAAATATATTAGTATGTTTATCAGTTGTCTAGTACCCATAACACAAGCTCTGCTTAGCTTGGGACTAGACGGCGTTGTGTGATAGTTGTGGAATACCTATTATATTATTATATTCGGAAACTGACCAAAATCAAATGGATTTAGCAGAACTTGGCCAGCAAATTAAGATCTAGATAATGCTGCTATAGCTGAAGACATTTCTGTTCATGATATACACCACTACACGCTGATATACAACATCGTCGGCATCGGTCGAATAGCGGGACTGGTGGGTGTACGTGTGGCATGCGCGCCTGGAGAGTGCCGGCCGCACCAGCGCCGGCGCCGACACCAGCACAAGCACAAGGTGCACCTGCACCTCTTGGCAACAACATTGACAACCCGTGCGTGATTCTCGGTGACCGAGTGTTTTACCACAGTGTTAGTGAGTTAAATGACAAAAAATAAAATTGACCTGTAAAAGTGTTTTATAAACCTATTTGCAGAATAAATATCATTTAACAATCAGAGCAGTGTTTCTAATCACAATAGTGCGCGAGTGAATAAATCTACGTCACCTATTTGCGGTCGATATGTTTAATTATGTGACTAGAGACAATACTTTATCGTTAATTAAGTCTTTTTAGCATTATATTGTATCAACATTATTTTAGTATAACATTTATTATTTTTTGTGTTTTCTTGAAACATTATTTTCAAATATTTTGATCTTTGATCTGATAACATTTATTTTGTATCTTGTTAATTTCTCCTGTAGGGAGTAAGTACGAGCAAATACGTACATTTGTATTATTTAGTAATAATGCTGACGCTTGAACTCACGATGCGGAGTATCGCGTTTCATTTGTCAATTAAATTATTTTAGTACCAATAAATCTGTGTAACAGTAAACATCGTTTTACTTGATCGAATACCCTAACCTGGGTCACGGCGCGATACTTATAACATTAACAAACAAGGTGTAAGGTAACTATGCACCGTACATCTTTATGCAAATCATCTAATGACTTCTCTCGCTCTTGAGTGGAGCGAGAGGCCGTGTCAAACATTTACTGACTCAAACCACACCTGTGTCCTTCAGTTGCCCTTTGCTTTCTGGGACCACAAGTTGCAGGATAGGTTTAGGGAACGGCTCTGCTGGGCCCACACGTAGTACACGACACGCTTTCGACGATTTGGGTTCGGTTTGGACAAAAGCCGGACGGCCGGAGTGCAAGGTACACATTGTACGTCATCCGAAAGCCCGCGCCTACGGTGGCACCAGCCGGTCGGGGTCTCAGCGGCTGGGGCGTGAGGATGTCCATTCCCTCACGTGGGCGGCTGTCTCCATCACTAGCATTACTGCTTTGCAAAGGGGGCGAACGCCACCCATTCCCCCTCACTCTAGACCATGTTCTGGACCAAGGCCAGGTGTGAGAGGTCACCGCCACCTTGATTGTCCCCACGAGGACACGGTGGTGCTCCACCCATGCGGAGCTCACCTCCACCATAAGCTCCATTGTGTCCTCTGGGCGGTCCGCACAATGGCGACACCCCCGAGCATTTCTTCTGCCTGAATCCGGTGCAGGAACTCTCCGAACTTACCATACGGACGCCATGACGCCTCTCCAACTACTCCTCAAAGAGGGGACCTATCGCCATGATTATGGCATGCCCAACTGACGGATAGTTGATGTCACAAGGAGTAACTTAGGCTACTTTTCATTTTCCCGCGGGAACGGGATTAATTCCCGGGATAGAGATATATCTCTGAAATGGATAACCTTTTCTGACACGATTGCCTCAAAAAAGGGGAATAACGAAGTCGAGAGTAACCGCTAGTACAAAATAAATAACATATTTCCTATTGTACTTTTTTTTAATATGGTCATGACATACCATTTTGAAATCCTCATGATAAGCCCTTTAATTTGATACCCATATCGCAGACTTAAAAAAAAACAATTTTTTACTCTAAAATATAGCATCTCACGGTCGATATGTTGTTTTTTTTTTTAATGTCACCTATCTAAGAACACTTGGGTTATCAACACGAATCTAACGATATGTTAATTATATAAATCCGTTCAGTGGTTTGAAAGATATGAGGTAATAAATAATATTACATACATACATACAAACATACAAGATACGCGCGAAAAACATAACCCTTCTTGCAGTCGGGTAAAAAAGTCGCTATCAAGTATCAAGCGTCCATAGGAGTTTTTAGCAGGATTTCTTCTAGTGAAGTTCAGTGGCTGCTTTAATTATTCGCAAAATTGTTTCCTAGTGGATATTGTGATATAAAATTGGTGTAGTTTTGTATCTGAAGTGTCTGCGCAACTGGACAATATGTAATCATTGAAATAGGCGCGAAAATGGAGCTGAGAATTTTATTGTAGTTTTAGCTACCTCAGCGAAGTTTGCTGAGAAGGCTGAATCGATACATTTTCTGCCAAATACTACAAAAACATTAGAATGTGTTACACCCGCATTCTAATGTAAAACAAAAAAAAAGAAACAACTATGATATTCGAATGCGAAAGACATTATTATTGAAAACTTATTACACAAGAAAACATGGACGAAAGACTAGTCGATATGGTCAAACGACTATAGTCTAGCCTAAGGCGTAAGTAAACAGAAAAAGAGTTTTTGGCGGGATTTCTTCGAGTCAATGAGTGAAGTTCAGTGGCTGTTTTAATTATTCGCATTTTGATTCCTAGTGGATATTGTGATGTAAAATTGGTGTAGTTTTGTATCTCAAGTGTCTCCGCAACTGGAATAGTATGTGGAATCATTGAAATAGGCGCGGTCTCGGTAAAATGGAGCTGATAATTTTGTTATAGTTTTAGCTACCTCAGCGAAGTTTGCTGAGAAGGCTGAATCGATACATTTGCTGCTAAATACTTCAAAAAACATTAGAATGTGTTACACCTGCATTCTAATGTAAAACTAAAAGAAACAACTACACTTCTGGACAAATCTATTGGCCCACCTTAGAGTTTAGGTTTCGATGGCCCCTACCGAAATATGATTGCTAGATTGAACAAAAACTGCACTGACTGATTGTTGATGCAGTTTTAAACCTGATACATTTTACCATCTTTTTCGATCGTAGGTATTGTTTTAAATTTGAATTCAGAATACCATACGACATGGAGCTACGCCTAACAAGTCGGATATGCGCCTTGTTAAAGGCAATTGATTTTTGAATAAAAAACATGTTTTATCAAATAAAGGTTTAATTTAATAACGCGTGTTGCCTCCATGGGCATCTACCACAGCTCTCATACGATTAGGCATAGAGTTTATCAACCGCTCTATGAAATTTTGAGGGATCATCTCCCATTCCTCTTCTATGGCAGTTTTCAACTCCTGCATCGTCTGGGCAACTGGCTGACGAGCCCTAACACGTCTTTTTAGCTCGTCCCACATGTGCTCAATGGGGTTCATGTCTGGGCTTCTGGCTGGCCAGTCAATAACTGTGATGTTCACATCCCGAAGATATTCCCTGACGATGCCGGCCGCATGGGCTCTTGCATTATCATGCATAAAAAGTAAATTTGGGCCCACATAGTCCGCGTATGGTATCACGTGAGGTTCTAAGCACTCACGAATGTACCTTTCAGCATTTAATGTTGGCAGCCGTGGTCCTGTAACAACCTCAAGTTGAGTTTTGCCGCTCGCGGATATACCGCCCCAGACAGTCCATGAGCCACCGCCATAAGCAACCCTCTCTTCAAAGCAGCATTGTGCGAAACGCTCTCCCTTACGTCGGTAGAACTTCTTCCTTCCATCATTGCCATGTAACACAATTTTAGACTCATCAGAAAAGAGTACACGGCTCCAATCTTGCTATGTCCAATTTAAATGACTGCGTGCGAAATGAAGGCGCGCTGTTCGGTGGGCTCGCGTTAGTTTGGGCCCATTAGCTGGCTTGTGTGGTACCATATCTCGTTCTTTTAACCTTCTCCGAACAGTTCGAGCGCTCACAAATACTCCGTGGAAGTCGCGAAGTTGGTTTTGTATCTCAATGGAGGTAAGGTGACGATTTCTCAAGCTGGTCGTCACGATGAATCGATCCTGCCTTTCAGTTGTGACCCGAGATCGTGGCCTTCCTTGGTGACGAACAAAGCCGCCAGTCTCTAGGTACCTCCGATAAACATTTCGGACCGCAGATCGACTTAAATTAAGTTGAGCACTCACGTTTCTTTGGCTGTGTCCGGCCTGAATAAGTGCCACAGCTTGGGCGGCGACTTCAGGTGAAGTATCCATAGATTATTGATAGAACCTCACCTTAATGTTAAGAATAAGTAATGTTTGTTGCAAAACCAAAGATATCAATCACTTTTTCAAGAATTAAATCCAAGTAAACCAATAAAACCAAGTTTTCTTAGTAGGTATTCGATTGTTTGATATCAACAAACAGGCTCCAAATTGTCTTTTGTTTCTTTAAATTCTGTGTTCGAAATTCAAAAAAAGACTATTGATTAATGAAATTGTGAATGTGCCAGGTTCAAAACTGCATAAAAACTTTTTGCTCGACCTAATATAAAATTTTAGCTAGGACCAAACGAAACTGAAAATACAAGGTGGGCCAATAGATGTGTCCAGGGGGGCTATTGGCTAACTTTTCAATAACAGTTGACAACTAGCATTCGTTGCACACTAAACTTAGTTGTCAACTGACAATTTCATAAAGTTGGTATTACGTATCACACAAGTGACTAACAAACTACGGTGGAAATTTGGTGAATTATAAAAATTTACGTTGCCTATTGTGACCACTCTAAAATTTTATCGACTATTATACAGCTTCAAAAGCTTACACAATCGCAAATTTAAAAGTATCGATACAATACCATCTGTCAAAACGTGTTACGGTGGCTATCAAAGAAACCAGTGGCTAATGACGTCACTGCAGTTGGTCACTGAAGATAGGCAATACGAAACTAGCTGTTTGACAGTTCATTGATGCACATTGTTAACAAGTGATCATCACTTGAACTGTCAACAGAGTTACGCAATAGCCCCGCTGAAGTGTATTACGGAAGACTTATTACGCAAGAAAACATAGACGAAAGACTAGGCGATATGGTCGAAGAACTATAGCCTTCCCTAAGGGGTAAAAAAAAAAAAATCAAGCGTCAAGTCAATGTCTGATTGTTCTGTTGTGATATCTAAACCTAATCAAAAAAGTATTGGATTTCACTTGTGTTCACTTGATTTAATGAATGTCGGCTCAATTTTGCCCACATGGTAGTTTCAGTTATTTCCTGGTTTATTGTTCGAGTCGAGAGCCACGCCAAATATTGCATTTTTGCCATACCCACTTGCGACTAAATTAAAAATTATTGAAAACATTATAGAATTGTACATTTCATAGAGAGAGAAATGATTTTATCTCACCTAAGCAATGTAGGTAATATAAAAGTAGTCTAAAATTATATTGTAAATACATTATTCATGCACTTGAATTTCAGACCATTGTCTTGTTTATTGTTTTCCTATTGTTATAATATAAATAACTATTTATTTCCTCATTGCAGGCTATGTCAACCATATAAATGTTAATCATATAAAGATCAAGTTTCACAAGGAACCAAGAACAAATTGCCGAAGGTACAATTTACAATTTTAAGTTTTGTTTGTTTCGTAAAGAAGAGTGGTTACACCCCATAATAAATTTACCCAATCTAGACAGAAATTAGACATACCCCACTTTCTCTGTTGTCTGAAGTGTAAGCAAAATATTTTTTATTACTGATTTCAAAGGTAGGTATGTAGTCTTGAGTATTCCTTCAAGCGAAATATAAAAAAGTTATTTTTAATCCACTCCTACATAGTAGTACATCAGTGTTTGCAGTCATTTCAATTTTATTGTACAGGTGGGTGCTATTATTTGTAGTTAGAGACAAGGGTCTGGTGATAGAGACCAGAAAGGCAGATAGAGGATCTCTTAGTTGGCTACTATTCTTTAAAGTTGGTAACAAGACTGACGATAGAGACCAGAAAGGTGGATAGAGGATCTCTTAGTTGGCTACTATTCTTTAAAGTTGGTAACAAGACTGACGATAGAGACCAGAAAGGTGGATAGCGGAGCTCTTAGTTGGCTATTAGTACTTATACTCATTGTGTTTGGACCCATTTGAATTGTATAAGTTTTTTGATCTCCATCATCCCACCCTTGATGCTAAATACAATGACTACCACCCTTTAGGACTGGAAATAAGCTTAAACATGAGACATACTAGCAGGAGTGGATGAAAAATAACTTTTCTATACTTTCACTTCATTTCATTTCATTTATCTACAGATGAACCTACTCCAGATCATTAATGTGTGTGTTAGCATAAGATTCAGCTGTTAAACATTTGCCAGAGCAACTGGCCTTAGAACACAAAGGCCAACTGAAGGACACTGGTGGATTTTAGTCAGTAAAAGTCTGCCACACCTCTTCCACCCTATTTTCCATTACAAAATTTCCACCTAAAAGATAAGCCTGGGATATTGAAAAAAAAAATGTATTCTTGTTCTACTTCAAATGACAAAAAGACTATGTTATGTCTCAATTTTGCTAGTCTGCTCAGAAATGACCATTCTTACCTAAGAACCATGGTAATTCAACCACACAAAACTATTGCTTTTTAATGTTACCTTTGTATTTATTGCAGAAAGAATCAAAAGACACATGAAGGTTGGAACAATTTTAATTTAGAATATCAAAAAAAAAAAATATAATGCCTAAACGCTCACTTAAAACCAGGTAATTTTTTTTAAGATTTTGCACCTACCTCTCACTATCTATTGACCAATAAAACAAATTATAAAATATTGTGTCCACTACTACATATGGGGGAGTCCTATGTCCAACAGTGGACGTCTTTCGGCTGAATTGATGATGATAATGTGTCCACTACTTGTCACCAAACAGTGATTAAAGCCCCGTTTGCTGAATGAGTGATCCTAACTTCACCCCCACCAAAACAGGGACATGTTGCAATAATTTTTTTTCTAATTATGTACATACATATAATAAACGTCAAGAAGTTAACAGAAAAATAGGTATAAAGGTGATGCTTATTTCTACAGAAATTCTTCCATCATACCTGCAAAGTTGGGTTAGAAAAAAAAGATGTAGACACCACATGTAATAGCAAAAGGAAAAAAATAAAAGTACACAGAAAACAGTTAACATTGAAATAATATAACTATAACATGCAATCTAAAGATATACTAACATAAACAGAATAAATATCACAATAATACATACTGAATAATATTACTTAAGTATATAATAATATATATACTTATAAGTAACTATGACGAAATAGAAAGATAGTGTTCTTCTGTTGACGTCGTGGTGGGGCTTGCGTGCTCCAATATACCTTAAGTCTGTAGCAGTAAAGTTTGCTTTGCCGTAATATGCCTAGAGTGAGGGGCCAGACTAAGAGAGATACAATCCGCAGTGCAGTTTTGTGGCGAACTGTTGGGCATTAGCGACCCCACGGACCCGATCTCCCGGGAGAATTCTTGTTCTTCATCTCCGGCTTGCCTTTATTGGCCGGCCGTAGTGAACACTGACGAGGAACTGAGCTCCCACCTCTCTCTTGCCTTTATTGGCTGGCTTGAGTGGAGATTCGCAAGAGCAAACGTGCTCGGGAGAAGGATGTATAATCCAGTAAGGTGCTGGTAGGGATCTTGACCATACTTCCGGGATTGTCTTGATAGCCGTGGTATACCTCTCCACTCCTCAAGCACCTCAGGATATGTTGCCCTCTTGTTGCTACGTCACTTCGTGCTAGCGGCCGTTTTTGGGGGCCCATTTATTGAGTGTGCAAGTCACCCCCTGCTTTTTTTCGATGGATATTAATAACGTTGTTCAGGCAGGGGCTATAGTCTTAACATAGTTTCATGTTACCAGTCCACTTAAAACTCCAAAAACCATAGCCCTATTATCTTTGTTCTCCATATGTCGCAACAGTTTTTTCAATAACCGGGGGTTGTCCTTGGATGCACTAGCATAGTGCGTACAGGGATAAACACCGGTTTGTACCACTTTCCATTAATAGCGTGTAAAAGGGCTTCTGCGAGTTGGTTTCGGCTCCTCGTACGCCTTCCAAGTCAGACTTTTACTGACTAAAAACCCACTCCTGTTCCTTCATTGCCTTTCGTACCAGGGCCGAGTCTTCCTTTCAGAATCAGACCCTTGGCCCCAGTAGGCTTCGACCCTGCTAGGCCCCTACAGTTGCTGACATCTCCTTGAGGCGCGCGTGGAACAGCACGCGCCGTCGACGACTTGGGCTCGGTCCGGACGGTTACCGGACGGTCGGAAGGCGAGCCACCCATTGCTCGCCGTCCGCAAGCCCGCGCCTACGATGGCCGGAAATCGGGATCGGAATCCCGGCGGCGATTGGGGCGTGAGGACCGTTGCCTCTCGCGATCGGCCGCCTCCTTTGCTAGCATTACTGCTTCGCAGAAGGAGGCGACCGCCTACCACTTCTCCTAGAAAGAAAGAAAAAGAAAGAAAAACATTTTATTTGCCGGAAAAGGCGCAAACTTATAACTAAACATATCGCCCGCCCATGGCCGGACCATGGCCTGTACCAAGGCCCGGCGCGAGAGATCGCCGCCACCGATAGCCCCCACGAGGACACGGCGTTGCTCTGCCCAAGCGGGACACACCTCCACCGTGTGCTCCACCTTAGGGTGCTGAGATAAATAAATGTAAATAATAATAATAATAAATCCGCAGGGCAGTTTTGTGGCGAACTGTTGGGCATTAGCGACCCCACGGACCCGATCTCCCGGGAAAATTCTTGTTCTTCATCTCCGGCTTGCCTTTATTGGCCGGCCGTAGTGAACACTGACGAGGAACGGAGCTCCCACCTCTCTCTTGCCTTTATTGGCTGGCTTGAGTGGAGATTCGCAAGAGCAAACGTGCTCGGGAGAAGGATGTATAATCCAGTAAGGTGCTGGTAGGGATCTTGACCGTACTTCCGGGATTGTCCTGATAGCCGTGGTATACCTCTTCACTCCTTAAGCACCTCAGGATATGTTGCCCTCTTGTTGCTACGTCACTTCGTGCTAGCGACCGTTTATGGGGGCCCATTTATTGAGTGTGCAAGTCACCCCCTGCCTCTTGTCGATGGATATTAATAACATTGTTTAGGCAGGGGCCATAGTCTTAACATAGTTCCTGGTAACCAGTCCACTTAAGACTCCAAAAACCGTAGCCTTATATCTTAGTTTTCCATATGTCGCAATAATTTCCCACCAACCGGGGGTTGTCTTTGGATGCACTAGCATAGTGCGTACAGGGATAATCACCGGTTCATACCACTTTCCATTAACAGCGTCTAAAAGGGCCTCTGCGAGTTGGTTTCGGCTCCTCGTACGCCTTCCAAAGGTCCAGGACCTTAGGGTGCTGAGATAAATAAATAAATAAAAATAATAATAATTATTCACCAGCAACTTGCTCTTAAATACAATCTTGTGGAATCAGAAGTACCGTACTATAAGTATGTGCCCGACCCAGTTCTCGACAATGGCAGTATCACGTTGTATTGGGATCGATCTATCATCACTGACAGGACTATTGTTGCCAATAAGCCTGATATAGTGGTGATAGATCGACTAGAGCGTCGTACAGTGATTGTTGATATAGCGGTCCCTCATGACGACAATCTCGTGAAAGCTGAGAAAGATAAGCAAACTAAGTATCTTGACTTGGCTCGCGAGGTTGTCGACATGTGGGAAGTGGATACAGCAATCATTGTACCGATAGTCGTGACGGCCAATGGATTAATATCAAAGAGCCTCGATCAACATCTAAGGAGGCTCTCGTTAGGCAGTTGGATCAAGAGCTTGATCCAGAAAGCAGTACTCTTAGACACGGCGCGTATTGTCCGGAGGTTCCTCTCTCAGGAGCCCTGACCACCGGTAGCTTGGACCCTGTTCCCGATGCCGGTGGGCTACTATTTTTTATATTTTTAAATGTTTCTTTTTAAGGAAATATTTAAAAATATAATAATTGTATGTAATATAATAAATAAATGAAATAATTTATTTATTTCAAGTAACATTGACTCATATACAATATAAAAAAAACCGGCCAAGTGCGAGTCGGACTCGCCCATGGAGGGTTCCGTAGCAGCAAGTAACATAATAATGCGGTTTATGACGTACTAAAAAAAAACTACTGACCAGATCTCGTTCAAACCAATTTTCGTTGGCAGTTTTTATAGTAATGTACATCATATATTTTTTTTAGTTTTATCATTCTCTTATTTTAGAAGTTAGAGGGGGGGGGACACACATTTTACCACTTTGGAAGTGTCTCTCGCGCAAACTATTCAGTTTAGAAAAAAATGATATTAGAAACCTCAGTATCATTTTTGAAGACCTATCCATAGATACCCCACACGCATGGGTTTGATGAAAAAAAAAATTTTGAGTTTCAGTTCTAAGTATGGGGACCCCCAAAATTTATTGCTTTTTTTCTATTTTTGTATGAAAATCTTAATGCGGTTCACAGAATACATCTACTTACAAAGTTTCAACAGTATAGCTCTTATAGTTTCGGAAAAAAGTGGCTGTGACATACGGACGGACAGACGGACAGACAGACAGACAGACAGACAGACAGACAGACATGACGAATCTATAAGGGTTCCGTTTTTTGCCATTTGGCTACGGAACCCTAAAAAAGAATAGTACCTAATCAAAATAGTCACAATTAAAATCATAGTTTGTAAAGTTAAAAGCCAATATTGTGCAATGCAAATAATTAAATTAAATTGAAATTATTTATATACATCATCATCTTCCTGCCCTTGTCCCGTTTTATTTGGGGTCGGCGCATCACGTTTTTTTTCTTCCATTCTGTCCTGTCACTCGTCACGCTATCACTAACTCCCTTTTCTTTTATATCACTTCTCACACAATCCATCCATCTTTTCTTTGGCCTCCCTCTCCCTCTCCATCCATCCACATGTAAATTCATAACTCTTTTAGCAACACGCGCTTCATCCCTCCTCGTCACATGACCATACCAAGATAAACGATTCCCTTTCAACTTTTATATGTGTTTTAAGAAATATTTAAAAATGTACAAAATATGTATAAAAAATAAATAAAGAACATAATAATAATAATTTATTTATTTCAAGTAACATTGACTCATATACAATATAAAAAAAAAGAATAGTAATCAAAACAGTCACAATTAAAATCATAGTTTGTAAAGTTAAAAGCCAATATTGTGCAATGCAAATAATTAAATTGAAATTATTAATATACATCATCATCTTCCTGCCCTTGTCCCGTTTTATTTGGGGTCGGCACAACATGTTTTTTTTTTTCCATTCTGTCGTGTCACTCGTCACGCTATCACTAACTCCCTTTTCTTTCATATCACTTCTCACACAATCCATCCATCTTTTCTTGGCCTCCCTCTCCCTCTCCATCCATCCACATGTAAATTCATAACTCTTTTAGCAACATGCGCTTCATCCCTCCTCTTCACATGACCATACCAAGATAAACGATTCCCTTTCAACTTTTTAGTCACTGGCGCCACTTTCAAACTTCCCCTAATATACTCATTTCTCACTTTATCTATTCTTGTCACACCACACATCCATCTTAACATTCTCATCTCCGCTACATGCAATCTTTTTTAGGGTTCCGTAGCCAAATGGCAAAAAACGGAACCCTTATAGATTCGTCATGTGTCTGTCTGTCCGTCCGTATGTCACAGCCACTTTTTTCCGAAACTATAAGAACTATACTGTTGAAACTTGGTAAGTAAATGTATTCTGTGAACCGCATTAAGATTTTCACCCAAAAATAGAAGAAAAACAATAAATTTTGGGGTTCCCCATACTTAGAACTGAAACTCGAAAATTTTTTTTTCGTCAAACCCATACGTGTGGGGTATCTATGGATAGGTCTTCAAAAATGATATTGAGGTTTCTAATATCATTTTTATTTAAACTGAATAGTTTGCGCGAGAGACACTTCCAAAGTGGTAAAATGTGTCCCCCCCCCGTAAAATGTGTCCCCCCGTAATTTCTAAAATAAGAGAATGATAAGACTAAAAAAAATATGTGATGTACATTACCATGCAAACTTCCACCGAAAATTGGTTTGAATGAGATCTAGTAAGTAGTTTTTTTTTAATACGTCATAAATCGTAAACCGCAGTTTACCTTTCAAGTTTGTACGGAACCCTCAGTGCGCGAGTCCGACTCGCACTTGCCCAGTTTTTTTTTCATCCGTCTTTTTCATAGCGCAACATTCTGATCCATACAGTATAACAGGCCTTATCACGGACTTGTAGATTTTACCCTTCAACTTGAGGGGCATCCGTGGGTCACAAGTTGTTCCCGTGACCTGTCGCCATTTCATCCATCCTGCGTAGATCAAATGTGTTACGTCCCGGTCTACCTCACCATCCCCTTGGACGAGCGACCCGAGGTACCGAAAGTCGGAACAGATCGGTATGGGCGTTCCGGCGAGAGCTAAAGGCACTAGATTGGAGAGACCGCCGAAATCGCAGAACAAGTACTCCGTTTTGGTTCTACTCAATTTCAGGCCAACACTCTCCAGTCTGTGCCACCACACCTCCAATCTGTTCTGGACCTCTAGGCCACTTTCGGCAACCAGCACAATGTCATCGGCAAACAGCATACACCAGGGAGCCTCTTCCTGAATGTCCGACGTCAGAGCGTCCATTATCATCAGGAAGAGGTAAGGGCTGAGAGCCGACCCTTGATGTAAGCCGACAGCCACATTGAAGCTGCCAGTGGTGCCCACTGTAGACCGGACTTGGGTACTGCATCGACTGTACATCGATCGGATCAACTGCACATATCTACTTTCCAGGCACACCTTTCTCTTTAAGGGCCCACCACAGAACCTCACGAGGTACCCGGTCGTATGCCTTTTCGAGGTCAATGAATACCATGTGCAAGTTTTTATGCGCACCTCTGTATTTTTCGCACAGCTGGCGTATAGCAAAAATGGCATCCGCTGTACCCCGACCCGGCATAAAACTGAATTGTTCCTGTGAAATTTCGCTCTCTTCTCTCAGTCGCCTTTCAATAACTTTCTCCCAGGCTTTCATAGTGTGTGACACTAGCTTTATTCTTCTATAATTGTTGCACTCAAGCACATCACCTTTGTTTTTAAAAATGGGAACCAAAGAGCTATTGCACCACTCATCAGGTACGGCTTCTTCCTGCAACAACTTATTGAAGAACAAAGCCAACCACGTCCATCCATCCACTCGCAATAACTTCCACACTTCAACCGGTATTCCATCTGGACCAATGGCTTTACCATTCTTCATTCCATTTACTGCTATTTTAACTTCATCCATACTAACCATTCTCACTAACCCCACATTCACTGGTTTATTCTCTAAAACCCCACTCCAATTATTTTCCTCATTCATCAGTCTTTCAAAATATTTCTTCCACCTCTTTTTGATTTTTTCATTAGCCGATAGAACCATTCCAGTTTCATCTCTTATACATCTTACCTGGCAAACATCCCTCGCCTTTCTCTCTCTTATTCTAGTAAGCCGGTATAGCTCTTTTTGGCCTGCAGGACTGTCCAGTGTGTCATATGGTTTGTCCTAGGCTTTTGATTTTGCTATTGCCACGGCTTTCTTGCCTTTTTTCTTTAAGACGTCATACTCACTCTTTTTTTCAGCTTTTAAATTAGCGTTTCCAGGCTCTACACGCTGCCATTCCTTGAATTTTCTCTTCTTTCCTTTCAATACATTCTGAACTTCTGTCGACCACCACCATGTATCCTTATCTATTATGCCCTTTCCTCTCGTCTCTCCTAAAATATCTTTCGCTGCATGCCTAATACACCCAGCTATTTCATTCCAGCTTTCATTTATACTTCGATCATTCATGTGTCCCATCTCTATCATTCTGGCTACCACTCGTTCCCTGAATTTCTTCGCACAATCATTCCTTTCTAACATATGCCATTTTATTTTAGGGGGAGGACGCTCTTTGTATTTGTTAGACATTATTTTGACCACTGATGTCATAACTAGGAGTCTGTGTTGTGAGACTAGGTCTTCTCCTGGCAGTACTTTGCAGTCTTTGACGTGCTTTAAGTGGTTGCGCCGAACTAAAAAGTAGTCGATTTGGGTCTTATGATTACCACTTTTGTACGTGATCATGTGTTCGTCTCTTTTCTGGAACCACGTATTGGCTACTGCCAGGTCAAACGCAGTAGCGGATTGCAGCAGCGTCTCTCCTTCACTGTTCGGACTACCGAAACCCCACCCCCCATGTACTCTTTCGTAAACACCTTTCATTCTTCCCACATGTCCATTAAAATCCCCTCCAACTATCAATTCTTCATGAACAGGGATGTTCATTAAAGCTGTGTCAAAATCCACCCAAAACTTCTCTTTCACCGTTTCATCACATCCTACTTGTGGTGCATACACACTAACTACATTCAAGATCACTTTCTCTAATATAACTTTCACAACTATAAATCTATCACTAATCCTTTGTACTTCCATCACGTTTTCTTTCAATTTACTGTCTAACACTATTCCTACACCATTTCTTTTTCCATCACTTCCACAGTAGTAGAACTTATATCCCTCACCAATTTCTCTCGCTTTTGTTTCTCTCCATTTAGTTTCCTGCAAGCATGCTATATTTATCCGTCTTCTTTTCAATACGTCCGCTAACTCTCTGGCCCTTCCAGTCATAGTGCCAACATTCCAACTTGCATACCTCAATCTCGTTTCTTGAGCTAGCTTCTTACGTTGCACCCGCCCGAGGTGGTGCAACAACCCTGGTCCATTTCCCACAGGAGCCGGGTGCTGCCCCTGCGCGTCACCTGTGGGGTTCGCCCTAACCCTATCGCGCATTCTATTAAGACCGAACATGTTGCAAATGGGATTTGGCTAGTTTTTTAAAGTCGGCCGCAAGCCTGACACCAACCCTCCTTGGGAATCCTTTTGTTGGTAGTTTACCCGCCACCACGGGATGACCTAAGGTGCTGTAGTATGCACAGTCTCTAAATATCCCTTAGTCGCCTCTGACGACACCCACGGGAAGATATGGGATGGTGCTATTCAATTCAAAAATATTTATATACAACTAGTGTCTGCCCGCGGCGTCTCCCGCGTGGATATAGGTTTCTCCATACAAACTTTGGACCCCGTTTCATCCCCTTAGGGGGTGAATTTTGGAAAATCCTCTCTTAGTGCTCGCCTACGTCATAAAAGGGAATTTTGTGCAAAATTTCACTCTCCTAGTCCCAGTAGTTTCGGCTGTGCGTTGATATGTCAGTCAGTCAGTTTCTCCTTTTATATATATAGATTAGAATATAAAATAAAATTTTAAATATTTAAATAAATATTTTTTAAAATAATAAAGTCAAAATTAAATAATAATGAATAATATTAATGTCAGGTGGTAGTGAGTTCCACAATCATACCGCATGCGAGTCAAGGACTAGGAATAGAAATCGATGGAGTGTTTGTGAATTTAAGGAGATTTTTAATATGCGACCTGCAAGATGCATCAGAAGGACGAGAGTTGTACAGTACGGCCGACGTAACTTGGCGAATTTGAACATAGGCTCTGCGAACTTTAGCGCATGTACACTCATAAAAAAAAACTGTTATTGACATTTTTTTTTATACCTAAATACGAATAAAAATTTACTAATACAGGGACCAAGTACAAATAAAATAAATATTAAAACACTTTGACACAGAAAGCTAAAAAACCACTTATGAATTAAAGAAACAAACCTGCCACTACGTAAAAAACTTAACAATATAATAATAACAACCAATGAAAACTTTTGTCACCGCCTGTGCTCAAGACAGACAGCAACACGAAAATAACACCAATGGTAACTTGTGAGTGAGACATATTACTGCGTACCGAACATTGCCGAATTACTGGGGTTAAAAAAAAATTAGAAGAAAGAAAAAAGAAAGAAGAAGAAAAAAAGAAAAGAAAGAAGAGAAAAGAAAAGATAGAAAGAAGATAAAGAAGAAAAGTAGAAAAAAAAGAAGAAAAGAAAAAGAAGAAGTAAAGAAAAAGAAAGAAGAGAAGAGAAAACAACGACAACATTCAGTATGTTTGTAAATCTATTTCGTTCAATATCTCATATAAACAAAAATTTATAAATCCCAAATCGATAAAAATCGATTGCGATATTTGACTGAATAAAGGGTCGATTGTGTTTACATAGAGACAATCTCTAGCCTAGACCGCCGCCAAGCGCACGTCGCCTCATGCCACCATTTGGTTCCTAAAAAACGTTCGTGCGCAACCTTCTGCGCAAAGTTCGGGCTCGCCAAGGTACGTCGGCGTATTGTATTTAATTTCGGGCTGGTGTCCGCAACTCCACGACTAAAGCGCATATTTTGCTTACGGAGGTGTGAAGGATGTTAAATAGCAGACATAATATACGAGAGTACCTGCGAAGTCGAATAGGGAGCCACTTGAGTATCTTACGAAACCCTGAGACATGATCATACTTTTTAAGGTTCAAAACAAAACGAATACAAATATTTTGCAATCGCTCAAGTTTATTTAAAAGCTCCTTGGTGGCATCCAAATAACAGGCATCGGCGTAGTCATTGATGAGTGTTTGACGTGTAAAAGTGTTTTTAAAAAATCTATTTGCAAAATAAATATCATTTAGCGTTAGGACAAGGAAAATGTTGGGCTTCAAGGGTAAAAAATTCTGAAGGCATTTTAACGAGTGAAACGTATAATGCACTTTGCGACTGACTTCAGGGACATTGGCAGTCCACGATAAATTCGAGTCCATGATCATCCCTAGGTTTTAGCCGTCTTTGCGTAGTTAATCTGGACTCCATTCAACCAGAGTGGAGACAGCGACTCAATATCCAGCTTGTTTCGCATATACCTGTCACCAAAGTGTTGGACAAAGAATTCCCAGGCTTTGGTTTATTTGCAACCCAAAGGACCGCGACCATTCCGCAATCAGCTCCAGGTCACTATTCACTGCGGAGACGGCGGCTTCTGCATCTTCCCCACGAAAGTGACGGTAAAGCTGCAAGTCGTCAGCATAGAGAAGGAAGTAGGAAGAAATGACTTCAGTGACAGAGTTAATAAGAATATAAAAGAAGAGAGTAGAGAGAACGCTACCCTGAGGCACACTCGCAGTACCTACAGCGCCAATCCGATGAAGACTCAGGTGTACCCGCTGCGAGCGGCCATCCATTAAGATTGGAGTGAAACCGAAATTGTGGAAGAGGAGAAATTTAGAGATTTAAGAATCCCGAAGAAGGATATCGAAGTCAAAGAATTAAAAAAAGAGTTAAAGGCACTGCTGAAATCTAGAAGAACAAGTAACGTAAGAAATTTGTTAATGTCATCAGTATCCTTTAAAAGAGCTATGACAGTACTGTGACCAGGCTGAAAACCGGATTGGAAAGAGCTAAGAAGATCATTAATAGAAAGAAAGAGAAAGAGTCGCTGATGTGCTCAAGAACATAAGAGAGATAAGGAATAAAGGAAATTAGTCTGAAATCGGTCAGTGAGACCGGGTTATAGATTTTGTGTAACGGGATGATATGAGCTTGTTTTCAAGCATCAGGAATAGCGCATGTAAAAAAGGAAAAGATAAAAATGTGGGTCAAGATGGAAAATGGGGTGCGGAGGATAGGGAAAATCATTCTTGAGCATACCTACGTTATCATTACCAACTGCGGAAAAGGAGTTAGTATAAATAGAGTTTTGACATCATTTTCATTCACAGAACTAAATTCAAAAGATTAACACTGCGGCAATGGCAAGCAAGACAAGTTATTCATTTTTTTTTAGTTAATACCTGTTTAGATTTAGGTCCGATTTGTTCCGTGCGAGAATCGAATCCGCGGCACGCAACGCAGCAGTCGATCGCTCAACCATTGCGCCGACCATGCCAACAATTATTTAGAGTTAGGTAAAGATGAATTTTGCAAATAGGTATAAAAAAACAATGACACGTCAATGATGAGACCGGTGTTTGCTAGCTGACTACTTTGAGAAGAACCCCGACGAATTCTATTTTAAAGTCCATGCACACAAGTAGGTAATGGTTAAATTATATGAGAACCGTGCAGAGAGAGTTTGAGATGGTCCTCGGACCTGCAAGTTTTGGTTGCCAGTCGAGAACTTTTCAGCACCATCGGTTATTCGTTCTGCAAGCAAGGAGCCTAGAGTCCACTGCTACTAAAGTTTGGCACTGAACTTCTGCCGATTTCTACATTTCTGATCCGATCGCACAAGAAAAGTCCAAGCGTAGCTGTCTCCATTACGGCCTGGTCACGACTTCTGTTTTAGCGGGAGTGGCGCGGCATTGGTAAGCGGCCGTGGAGCGTTATGAACGGCGTCTCGTGGCGTGCTTCAAAGATTTTCATACTTTTGATCTACCGCTCGCCGCCTCGCGCTTAGCTACCGCTCACAGCGGCGAGGTCGTGAACGGGCCGTTACCATTTGGTTCTTTTCGGTCTTCTGATTGTTTTTGTTGTTTAATTAATTTTTTAATGTGACATAGGTACCTCTCTCATATACCTAGGCACATTATGCAGGTGGGTATATTAAAAGCTTGTTCATTAAACAAATTGTATGATTCGCTTGGATTGTTTTTTTCTAGAATAACTCGGTAGGTATTGAAAGCTCCATGGTACTGAAACATGTCCCTGATGTCAGAATATATATCCAAATGACCACTGTAGCATTCGTAGCCCGCTGTTATGAAGAAATGATTTATATCGTTGGCTGATGTTATGCATTTAATATTTATAATTAAAATTAATTTCATTTCAGGATACTACAACTGCGCGTGATTACTTGCATATTTTTTATACTAAGTGTCAAAGCTGTTTTGCTTTTTTTTGCAAATTACGGCGTGTACAACTACCCTCACATACCTGCCGAGGTCTTAGAGACACAACTCTACAAACAGAGATCACCTAAACTAGTGCTGCACAAATCGAAGCCCGATTGTAAATATGATGAAATACTTCGAAGTACTAGTTCTCTGCTTAATTGGGAAGTGCCAAGAAGATTCGACGACTTCTCAGCAAAGGGCTTGGTGAACGGGAGCTACGCGCCGGAGCACTGCAACGCGGTGTTCAGCGTGGCTGTGGTGGTGGCCTACAGGAACAGGCAGAGCCAACTTGACATATTCCTGCCGTACATCCATAATTTTCTCAGGAAACAAAATATACACTACAGGTGAGTGTTTTATTGAAACAACTAGGTAGGTGTAGTGTGAGTCAAAATGTCCAATGTGTTTGCACATCACGACAACGTAGTCGTTGGCATCCTCGCCGCAAGTATTTAAGTAAGCATTCAATTCGGTCCATTCGTTTGGGAGCTACGATGCCACGGACAGACACACAGACCCCTGTTTTCCGTCGGGGGTTAAAATGAACTGTTCGTGAAGTGTACTATTCTTTGTTTAAATAACGAATCAGTCACAGTAGCTATCCGTAATGTTATAATGACCCCATTATAAAACAAGTGTTATGAATACTCTCTTGTAGGATTTACGTAGTAGAACAACAAGACGAGAAGATCTTTAACAAAGGCATTCTATATAACGTCGGAGCGATGACAGCGATGCGCGACCAGTTCCCGTGCCTCATCCTGCACGACGTGGACCTGCTGCCGCTGGACGCCGCCAACCTGTACGCCTGCACCGCCGCCCCGCGCCACATGAGCGCCAGCATCGACAAGTTCCGCTTCGTGCTGCCCTACAACTACTTGACGGGCGGAGTACTCGCCCTCAAAGCTGAACAATTTGTGGCTGTCAATGGCTTTTCTAATAAATTTGAAGGATGGGGCGGCGAAGACGATGACTTCTCTTACAGACTCGCAGCGCATAAGTTAGATGTAGCCAGGTAATCATTTGTATCTTACAGACTTGCAGCGCATAAGTTAGATGTAGCCAGGTAATCATTTGTATCTTACAGACTTGCAGCGCATAAGTTAGATGTAGCCAGGTAATCATTTGTATCTTACAAACTTGCAGCGCATAAGTTAGATGTAGTCAGGTAATCATTTGTATCTTACAGACTTGCAGCGCATAAGTTAGATGGAGCCAGGTAATCATTTGTATCTTACAAACTTGCAGCGCATAAGTTAGATGTAGTCAGGTAATCATTTGTATCTTACAGACTTGCAGCGCATAAGTTAGATGTAGTTAGGTAATCATTTGTATCTTACAGACTTGCAGCGCATAAGTTAGATGTAGTTAGGTAATCATTTGTATCTTACAGACTTGCAGCGCATAAGTTAGATGGAGCCAGGTAATCATTTGTATCTTACAAACTTGCAGCGCATAAGTTAGATGTAGTCAGGTAATCATTTGTATCTTACAGACTTGCAGCGCATAAGTTAGATGTAGTTAGGTAATCATTTGTATCTTACAGACTTGCAGCGCATAAGTTAGATGTAGTTAGGTAATCATTTGTATCTTACAGACTTGCAGCGCATAAGTTAGATGTAGTTAGGTAATCATTTGTATCTTACAGACTTGCAGCGCATAAGTTAGATGTAGTTAGGTAATCATTTGTATCTTACACTGACTCATTCATTAGTTTGCATTCAAAGTGCAATCATATCGTGTATTAGAAACTGAATAAAGTATCTACATAATACATGTCACCCGATATGAAGACAGTCATGTATGTATGTTTTAGATTCCCTCTTGAAATGTCCCGGTACACGATGCTGGAGCACCCACAGGAGCGGCGCAACAGCGCGCGCCTGCAGATCTTGCGCGACAGCATCAAGGACGGCGGCGCGCGCGACGGGCTCAGCACGCTGCCGCACGTGCAGACGCGCGTGTCCATGCACCGCCTGTTCACGCTCGTGGGCGTGCAGCTATAGCGCTGCGGCGGCTCCGGCTCTAGTCACTACGATGCGAGTGCCAGCCTAGCTCATTACAGATGCAGGTACGAGCTAGCGTGGACAGCTTGGCGTCAAGCACTGTGTCAACTAGGCTTATTGTTCCTCACTTATTTACTTATACAGTTTACATCAGTCATTATTATTTGTAGTAGTTTTATGAAAGCGACATAATTATGATATTATCGGGATCAAATCTTGATCATACCATAAAAGACTTCAGTTGTCGTACCTAGTATAATCATGCCTTAAATTCTAAAATAAATTAAAAATTCTAGATAATAATAATGTAATAAAATTGGATATAACCAATCCTCGGATCGTAAAAGTGTTGCAAAAATTGTACCTATGCTCGCATTTGTGAAATGTCCATTGTCTTTTGCGCAAGTACGAGTATATCATTCGTTCTTGCTCGAGAGACATTTGGACATCAGGCCACTTGTACGAAGAGACTATTGGGCCACCTCCAAACGCCAATACACAAATATGTAGCCACTGCAGCCGCACCGACGTACTGCCTGCGACGCGGAAGGTGCACCGCGCAAATGTCGCGCTGTGTCCGAGCTGTTTATGTATGCAAGTGCCTGTAATGCCGTTGCCTTTGCGAGCTCTCCCCCAACCGTCTATATAATATATTGCAAATGAAGCCTGACCGTAACTTGTTTGGCCGCACTATTCTGATCGGAATGACATAACTACGTCATGCAGGTTTCCCGTTAGCTTTAGATAGCGCGCCTATCAGCCGTTGTTTTGAATTTCTGCTGCCGACCATAATATTCCACGGCGCGCCGGTTTCTAATGGGAGGTAATAAAAAGTGCCCCTTGATGAATTCAGATGTCACTGCTATCATTCGCCACGAATATATCCTGTAGGGTGATTTTTTCAAGTGCACCTGGATGGCCAACGCTAGTCAGGAATCGACCCGTACATTTTAGAAAAAGAACACCCGCACGCCCGCGCCGGCAGATAATATAAGGATAAATTTGTAGGAAGAACGGCGCTCCCGCGCGACGTAGAGCGACCCGCTCGGGCTTCGCACGGGTAGCACTAATGTCTATAGCCTGGTATACTTTGCGATATTACGAGTACTTATCCGAAAAAAAAAATAGTGTCAATGTCTACAGAGGCTTTATTTCCGTTTTTCTCACAAAATTATTATGTTTTTTTTAAATTATAATACAAAAAAGAACCGGCTTCTAAAATCGTAAAGTTAGTTTCGGAACCATTTTTTAGGTGGGAACTGGGAAATCATCAATTAACTTTTCCCGCTCTGGAGTGTCAGACTATTACTGAGTAAAACCCAGCTGCGTTCCTTAAAGCTGCTCTTAGCGTCCTCAATCACTTCCAACCGTTCCCGCAGCGAGCTATGAGGCTTGCATAATACCCATAATAAGTAAACAGCCAGGTCCGTGTTGTTTGTCGTGTATCGTCAACGACATACATTTCTCTGTATTTTTTCACAATTTCAAATCTTACCCAGCAATCGTGTATTTCGTGGCCACTGCCAGTAGTGGGGGCGGGTAGAACCTCCTGAAAAGTGCCTTATACAAGGAGAACTGCTCTCTGACTTGGTAGTAGGTACACTAACCTCGTGGTTATTATATTGCGATCTATCGCAAGTGTGGACGCTCTTGCGACTTATGCATGCTAACTATTGAGTCAATGCGTCAAGTATTTAGTTTGAAGCACAAACAGTGCGTTGTGTCCACTTGTTGAAATGAGAGGGTGTCCGTCTACCTAACCATACTAGACACACCTTCTTTCCCCAACATGTACGATGAGATTGACCGGTAGGATGAGTGCTCAATCATTACGAAGAAAGCTTTCTATGAAAACATCAACAAGTAAGCAGTCTGTGTGTGTGTATGTATAGATTAGCTTAGTAAATTAAGTAAAACGTTAATGCATTTCTTAGGTTAGCCTGTATTTAATACACTATTAAAGCTACTACTGCTACCTAGGTACACGAATTGAATTCTATTTATTATAAATTTAAACTGGTTTGTGACGACGTGGGAGAAGAATATCTGGAAGGATTTGGAAGAGGCCTTTGCCCAGCATTAGGACAGTAAGGGCTAGGGGGAAAAGTGTGCGAGTATGTTTTGTTATAATACATGAATGTAACTTAGCTGTGTTGTTAAAATCATGACACTTAGTTTAATCCACGATTTGCCTTAGAGTCTTCGGCGGCAAAGCTTGCTGTTGCCTCGTACATTGCCTGTACCACTCATTTATCAGCTTCATAATGTATAATGCGTTAAATACGTGACTAGAATTCATTACTATACCCAAGCCTCTTTGCTGGCTAACCATTGTGGGATTTGGAGGCAAAAGACCTTGCACGCATGCACGATCTGCGCATGGAGATGCAATGCCGGGGCGAAACTTCGCTGCCGCGCCAAGTCGCGGCATGGCGGAAAGACTTCCGGTGGGATCTCATGGTGGAATGGCGACAGCGATTGTCGCAACCCAGTGCTGGGCACGCCATAATTATGGCGATAAGTCCCCTCTTTGAGGAGTGGCTGAAAAGACCTCACGGCGTCCTTACCTACCGCATGACGCAGGTCCTCACCGGACATGGTAAGTTCGGGAGATTCGTGCAGAAGAGACGCCCGGGTGCCACTATTGTGTGGACCGCCCGGAGGACACGGTGGAGCATACGGTAGAGGTGTGCCCCGCTTGGGCAGAGCACCGCCGTGTCCTCGTGGAGGCGATCGGCGGCAGCGATCTCTCGTGGCGGGCCTTGGTACAGGCCATGGTCCGGAGCGAGGAGGAGTGGCAGGCGGTTGCCTCCTTCTGCGAAGCAGTAATGCTAGTAAAGGAGGCGGCCGATCGCGTGAGGCAATGGTCCTCACGCCCCAACCGCCGCCGGGATTCCGATCCCGATTTCCGGCCACGGTAGGCGCGGGCTTGCTGACGGCGAGTAATGGGTGGCTCGCCGTCCGATCGTCCGGTAACCTTCCGGACCGAGCCCAAGTTGTCCACGGCGCGTAGTGTTCCACGCGCGCCTCAAGGAGATGTCAGCAACCGTAGGGGCCCAGCAGGGTCGAAGCCTACTGGGGCCATGGGTGATGCGAAAGAGATCCCCGGGGCCCTGGAAAAATGGCAAAGAAAGAACAGGAGTGGGTTTTTAGTCAGTAAAAGTCTGACAGTATCTCACGCTCCGCCCAAGAGCGAGGGATGTCATTAGATGATTTTCCCACCCGAAAAAAAAAAATACTATTCCCAAATAACAAATTAACTAGTGATTGAACAAAATAATTTGCGGCGTGGATCGTTAACCTATCATCGCTGTCAGTTTTACGGCCCCAATGAGGAGGTTGGCGGTCAAACCTTTCCAATGTGGTTTTATTAGTAGATAAGTATTATCCCACCAAAAACATTTCACGTAAACTGTTGCCAAGACGACCACATAAGGTTTGCCCTGTGAAAAAGATATCAGATCTCATGTAGAGCCAAGCTTCTGAATCTACACGGCCTAACTCTACCGACCCTAACTTCACAAATTCTACATATCAGTAAAAATGTATGGCTTCGCCGTTTCGCTACCGACCGATGACCTGATAAGGGTTGCGGGAATCTGATGGATGTGAGCCGCACAGGACCATTCATTGTGGTGGCACTTAGGGGAGGTCTATGTTCAACAGTGGACGTCTTTCGGCTGAAATGATAATGATGATGAAGGTTTTATCAACAACAATTTCACACGTTATTTGATTCTCATGGAAATTTGCTGTTTCTGAATTTTTCTTGAATTTCGCTAAGGTTTTCTTTTTGTGAAGTCTAAAAATAATATGTAGGTATAATTTATAGTGATACAAAAGTAAGCACCATGATCGGCGATCATTTGTCGGCTTGAGATTAGAAATAATGAGGATATGTCTTATTTACTGACTCTCTTGACTGACTTGTTGTTCTAGTGGTTAGTGGCCCTGACTGATATGCCGGGGGTCGTGGGTTCGATTCCCACCCAGGACAAATGTTTGTGTGATGAGCACAATCATTTGTTCTGTGTCTGGGTGTAATTTATCTATAATATGTATGTATTTAGAAATATTTAAGTAGGTTTATCAGTTGTCTAGTACTCATAACACAAGCTCTGCTTAGCTTGAGACTAGACGGCGTTGTGTGATAGTTGTGGAAAAAAAAACTGTTCCATTACTGTCTCTTGGTACAAAATTTTAAAAAGTGCCAAAAATATAAATAAACAGAAATTTAAACTTAAAAGAGCATCTTTATTTATGGTTTTCAAGTATTTGAATTTCTCTTTTCTGCCAACAACAATAAATCCAATAGGTAGCATCCAATAACACCTACATTCAAAAATAATAGGTATAACATGGCATCTTCGAGTAAAAAATTGCAATGAAATGAAGACCCTAACTTTTTGAAATCGGTTAATAAAAAGGAGAAAATTCTGAATTGGTTATAAACTGTTTTTAAAAGTGGCTCTTCGGTAGATTACGTTTTGGCTTCGTTAGCCTTAGCCAAATTTCCGTGTTTTTTTTCTTTTTTGTGTTACCTCAAAAGAAAAACGGAACCCTTATAGGATCACTTTGTTGTCTGTCAACACCTTTTATCTCGGGAACGCATGAAGGCATTGGGTGGAATTAAAACCATACACTCAGATCTACGGTCCCTTGAAGCTGTGAAAAAATACTTCTAAGTTAACGAAAAAAAAGATATGGCCGTTTATGTCGCAAATGTATATTTCTACACTCTCAACGGAATCAAAATTCATAGAGTACTCCCCGTTGACCCCCAATCCGTAAATTTGGCAAGCAAGGTTTTGTAGCACAGGAATAGGAAGAAATCTTAAAATAGTGAATTTATTGTTACGTAAACTTTTGTTGCGATTCGGAAAAATCTTCGGGATTTTAGATTCTTCATAGACTGCATTTCGGGAATCGAACTATTTACAACGGTATTGTACCTTCAGTGCGTGAGTCCGACATGCATTTGCCCAGTTTTTTTTTCTATATAACGCCTTTTTAGCCATATCTGAAAAAAAAGCAGGTAAAATAAAAACAGGTACTTATAGTAGTCTAATTTTATCTTGTTAAGTTATTAACTTCATTATAATAAAATATGTACTCACCAAAGATTTGTCTTATAAAAAAAAAATATTATTATAATAAAAAGTATCAATATGTTCCAGTCGCGTTATTAACTCACGATAATAGACTAATATTTTACGCAGCGCGCGGCGACGAGAGCGACACACGTCCTACCTCTGAAAGGCCTCGGCCGGCACTGGATGACTGGAGCGCAGACGCAATTCCGCGTCTATTATATAGTCATTCTAAATAATTCCTTGTAAATTAAAGAAATAAGTTATTAATAAAATTATTGTGCCATGTCTTAGAACATCATCATCATCATCATCATTTCAGCCGATAGACGTCCACTGCTGGACATAGGCCTCCCCCAAACGTCGCCACAACGAACGATCCTGTGCGTCTCGCGTCCATCGGATTCCCGCAACCTTCACCAGGTCATCGGTCCACCTTGTAGCGGGCCTTCCGACACTGCGTCTTCCGGTACGCGGTCGCCACTCCAGAACCTTTCGGCCCCAACGGCCATCCGTTCTGCGAGCAATGTGCCCTGCCCATTGCCACTTTAGTTTGGCGATTCTTCGCGCTATGTCGGCAACCTTGGTTCTCCTGCGGATATCTTAGAACATAAATGTGTTCAATTACTAGGTCTAAAAAAAATCAAAAATGCCCCATATTTTATCCTAAACTAACATGTTTAATATCTCGAAAAATGGCTAAAAATGACAGTTTTGAGTTTACTTTTCTTGAATGAAAAGTTACAGCAATCGTATTTTTGTTCAGACATGCATTAGTCAATGTTATATGTTTTTTTAAAGTAAAATTGTTGTAAGTTTATCATACACGGTTTTACTACTATCTCGTATCTGCGTAGACCATCGACCGCTAGTTTTAAAAACGGCTTGGATAAGAACTGTTCTAATGGGAAAACGATACGACTATTTGAAAATGTTTTTGGACCATACACTAGATTATGAAATTCCCAATAATATGTCGTCAATATCTTATCTAGAAATTAAACACATTATTGTTATATTGTCCGTCGGAAATCATTGATTTAGACTTCTGCGTGGTATTAACGGATAAATGCTTTTAATCCTTTGAACCGGTAGTTTCACTTACATAAAAACTTTTTAGAAAAAAAAAATAACCGACTTCACTAAAAAAAACACTAAAAGGATCAAAATAACTTTAATTTCGGATGTCGGTGTTTCTCGGTATTGTTTGTTTCTTATTTAACACCGACTTCCGAAATTAAAGTTATTTTGATCCTTTTAGTGTTTTTTTTAGTGAAGTCGGTTATTTTTTTTTTCTAAAAAGTTTTTATTTCACACTTTTTAGTTGCGATACACTTATAAACAGAGTGCCTATTTCTAATGACAATTCCAATTAACCCAAATACTGCTAGGTTACATTGTTTTATTATAAAGTTGCTGTGCCTACCTTCCTCCTTCCGGCTCCATCATCAGATCAGTTCGATAGTACCTTATAGCCAAAGAGCATCTCACGACAATTCTAATAAGCCCAAACACGGCTAGGATACATTGATTAATTACGGAGTTCCTGTGCCTACCTTCCGGCTCCATCATCAGATCAGTTCGATAGTACCTTATAGCCAAAGTGCATCTCATGACAATTCTAATGAGTCCAAACACGGCTAGGTTACATTGATTAATTACGGAGTTCCAGTGCCTACCTTCCGGCTCCATCATCATCATCAGATCACTTCGATGATACCATTTTCAACGTAACTATTCAGAATCATTCATTTATTTGTATTGTCATAGTCGCTTAACTATATCTTCAATGTGATATCTATTTGAGTATGAAGTTCCGTTGACCATTTCTGGTCTTCTTCATCAGTTCCACTTCATCAAATGTTACTTTTTGACTGTAAATGCTTAAGTTCTTGATGAAAATACTAAAATTACCATAGGGTTGCCTATAATTTTTGAGGAGTTCCCTCGATTCCTCATGGATTCCATCATCAGAACTGGATTTTGAAAAAAATGGGACCAATCTGGAAGCATATCCTATAAAGGGAAAAAAAAATTTTGCAAATCGGTCCATAAACGACGGAGTTCTGAGGTAACACACATAAAAAAAAAAAAAAAAAAAATGATGATAAAAAAAAAAAAAAAAAAAAAAATACAACCGAATTGATAACCTCCTCCTTTTTTTGAAGTCGGTTAAAAATACTATACATCAAAAGCTTGTACACCGATGTACCTTTAAAAATAAAAAAAATAGCAAGTGATAAGGTAATACTCGCAAAATGCATGAAATAAGTAGTAGGGCCACGAGATAGTTATCTACGTTGTCGTCGGTCGTTGCGTGCGTCGCGCAGTGTAGGTAACCTACACTGCGCGATCAAGCTAAAGATTATTGACTCGCTCAGCTGATGTTCACGTAAACAAATTAAATGATTCCAAATTTTCTTTCATACTTTTACGGGCTTAGGACCGACATAACTGCTTTGTGCCTAAGACATACCTAATAAAATAATTATGCTAAAGCGGTAGGTACATACCTACATGTAAAAATTAATCTCAGGCCTGCTGGTTATGGCGTATTTAAAAATGTGGAATCAAAATTATGTACAATGATTAAAAAAAGGAAAAGTTCTAATTACATGATTTAAAAAAAGTTCTGTTACATACCTAAATCAGCTTTGTATTTTTATTTATTTAACACTTAGCGACACGTAAAAAATGTTTATAAAATTTTGTAGGCACTTAATGAAAAATAGAAAATGGGTATTCATAAATAATACAAATCAGATTCTATTTAAAATTGTTTAACATATTTATAATAAATCTGTAGTTTTTAATAGTACGCGCACCACGTAAAATGTACGAAATCGATGTAGATAATTTTTGTACAGGAAACGAAAATAAAAATTGACCTCCCCATACAAAATTATAAACGTGATTGGACAATTTATTTATATATTTCTAATATATAAAATTCTCGTGTCACGGTGTTCGGACTTGAACTCCTCCGAAACGGCTCGACCGATTCTCATGAAATTTTGTGAGCATATTGAGTAGGTCTGAGAATCGGCCAACATCTATTTTTTTTTTTTTTTTTTTTTTTTTTATTTATATGGCAGAACAACGTTTGCCGGCTCAGCTAGTATTTATATAATATACTTTACTGCCTAACAAGATTACATATTTAAAAATTGAAATAATAATACAAAAGAAACATACAATTGGCGGCCTTATCGCACTCGGCGATTTCTTCCAGGCAACCCAGAATGGATAGAGATTGCCTGGACACAAAATGGGGTTGCACTTGGTGCAAATATAAAAGTAAAATAATAATTCATTGATACTTAATACTAAAATAGATACACATATACATACATACAAAATATAAATATATAAGCAAGAGAGTAAGTGATGAAACGAAGACATGATCGCAGTGACAAGTAATGATTCTTCACAAGCCTTTTAAATACAGGCAATGTTTGCGCACGTTTTATTGCCACAGGCAATGCATTCCATAGACGAGCGGCCTGGACAGTTAAAGATTTATCCAGGAAAGTAGTCGAATGCATTGGCATTTTAAGTTATCTGATGACCTAAGAACTTGTGGGAGTCGCAAAGAAATTGGAACCGTTCTTTGAGGTAATGAGGGAAAAGAGCACATTATACAAGAGGGAAAGAATGTGAGCATTACGGCGAAGGCGAATTGGCAACCACTTGAGTTTAACACGAAATTCAGAAACATGGTCATATTTACGCAAACCGAATATGAACCTTATACAGAAGTTTTGAAGTCGCTCAAGTTTATCCAGTTGTAGTTCAGAGAGGTCAAGATAGCTGGCATCAGCATAATCAAGGATGGGTAGTAGAAGAGATTGTGCAAGCGCAATCTTGGTGGCAGTCGGCAGAAAATTACGTAGTCTTCTCAACGATCCAGCAGATGCAAATAACTTGCGGCTAACTTCTTGTAGTTGGGCAGTTCAAGAGAAATTCTTGTCAATAAATATCCCCAAGTTCTTAACTTTCTCGCTAAAGGGAATTACTGAGCTGTCAAAAGAAACTTGGGGAAGGGTCGTCCAGTCGATCTTCGAGACCATCCTAGAACTGCCCACCACTATAACCTGCGTCTTTACGGGGTTCACCATAAGTTCGTACCTCTTGCTCCAGTCGCATATACGAGCCAGATCAAGGTTAATGGTCAAGATAGCCTCAGAAAGTTTTCCAAGCGGTGCCCGTGAATATATTTGAAGGTCATCTGCATAAAGGTGATAGGAAGAAATTAATTCGTTGGAGATTGAGTTAATAAAAACTGCGGAAAGTAATGGTGATAAAACGCCACCCTGTGGTACTCCGGCAGAAGTACTACACCATGAAGACATGATCTCTCCGATGCAAATACGTTGCCGTCGACCGAACAGGTAATTATGAAACCAATCAATCACTGGTGGAGATATATTAAGAGAGCATAAAATACCAAGTAAAACATCAAAATCAACCGTATTAAAAGCATTACTAAAATCTAGCAATAATGCCTAGACCGTCAGATTACTGCTTTCCATGGCTGACCTTAGCATAGTCGGCCTTATAATGTTCCCACTGCTGGGACTCAGGCCTCCTCTCTAGGAGAGGGAATGGGCTGTAATCCACCACGCGGGCCCAGTGCGGGTTGGTGGATGTCACATGTCTTCGAATTTTTGGTTCTAGGACATGCCGGTTTCCTCACGATGTTTTCCTTCACTGTTTTGAGAGCAGTGGTGATGAAATAAATTACACAAAGTAATGCGCCTGGCTGGGTTTGAACCCACGACCTACAACTCGTAAGTCGGGGCCGTTACCACTCGGCCACCACTGCTCTCTAACTGGCTGACCTTATATCGTCTGTAATGTTGAGCAGCGCTGTAGTGGTGCTATGACCAGGACGAAAGCCAGACTCAAAGGGGTTGAGGAGATTATTTTAGGTTAGGAAAGTACTTAATTGGTTGTGGATTAAACGTTCTAGGACTTGAGACAGGAATGGTAAGACGGATATTGGACGGTATTCAGAAAAGGATGTGGGATTGGACTTTTAATTCAAAACTCTATTTGTATGGATAGCACGATTTTGTTTTCTCGAAAAAAAATCGTTTAAGGTTGTTCAGTTTCGGGTACTGAGCAATTCATTAAAGTTTGCGGAGATATGATTATCCCACGCACAAAGCCGCAAAATTTCCCACTAAAAAATGTGTGTTGTACGAAATAAAATAAGTAGGCGTATAGGTTATTAGTTTCCTTTCATAATAAGTGATAAAAATTAACAATCAGTTGATCAAAATACCATTTGTGGGTAAATTAACATTAGTAGGTAATTCAACATACAAATTATTCAATAACAGCAATGTATTAATTCGTCTTCAGACGAATCATTTTCAATCAGATTGATAATTTGGATTCTATGGTGCTGATTTACACCCGAGTGATCGCATTTTTAGTAAGAAAAAAAATTCGCAAAGTTGAGAATTGAAAAAGCACGGGCAACCGCGCGTGTGCCGATGTGCTCTCGGATGCGTATAGGTAAACCATTTACATGGCAACATCACTGCGCCATCCCGCTTGTGAACTAGACGTTATTTGTTTGGGTAAACGACACACTTGTAAACGTTTTATGGCGGTAAGTCCCCTCTTTGAGGCGTGGTTGGAAAGACCTCACGGCGTCCTCACCTTCCGCATGACGCAGGTTCTCACCGAACACGGTAAGTTCGGGAAGTTCCTGCACTGGATTCGTGCGGAAGCGACGCCCGGGTGTCGCCACTGTGTGGACCGCCCGGAGGACACGGTGGAGCACACGGTGGAGGTGTGCCCCGCTTGGGCAGAGCAACGCCGTGTCCTTGTGGGGGCGATCGGCGGCGGCGATCTCTCGCGCCGGGCCTTGGTACAGGCCATGGTCCGGAGCGAGGAAGAGTGGCAGGCGGTCGCCTCCTTCTGCGAAGCAGTAATGCTAGCAAAGGAGGCGGCCGATCGCGTGAGGCAACGGTCCTCACGCCCTTACCGCCGCCGGGATTCCGATCCCGATTTCCGGCCACCGTAGGCGCGGGCTTGCGGACGGCGAGCAATGGGCGGCTCGCCGTCGGACCGTCCGGTAACCGTCCGGACTGAGTCCAAGTCGTCGACACGGCGCGTATTGTTCCACGCGCGCCTTAGGGAGATGTCAGCAAATCGTAGGGGCCCAGCAGGGTCGAAGCCTACTGGGGCCATGGGTAGTGTGAAAACGAAACCCGGGGCCCTGGGACGAAGGCAACGAAGGAACAGGAGTGGGTTTTTAGTCAGTAAAAGTCTGACACTATCTCTCGCTCCGCCCAAGAGGGGATTTGTCATTAGATGATTTTCCCACCGAAAAATCATTTTTTTTTTCTTTGTATTCTTACGTAATAAATATTAAGCAGGGGTCGGCCTATTTTATTTTTAACCGTCTTCAAAAAAAAGGAGGAGGTTATCAATTCGGTTGTTTTTTTTTATGTTTGTAACGTAACCATCCGGACCGAGCCCAAGTGGCTCGGTCCGGATGGTTACCGGACGGTCGGACGGCGGGCCACCGATTGCCCGCCGTCCGCGTTACCTCAGAACTGCGTCGTTTATGGACCGATTTGCAAATTTTTTTTTTCCTTTTATAGGATATGCTTCCAGATTGGTCCCATTTTTTTCAAAATCCAGTTCTGATGATGGAATCCATGAGGAATCGAGGGCAGAGCTGACGCTAGATGGCGCTTTGAGGTAAACAAAGTTTTTGATTGTGCTCTCGTAAAAATATTTCGAAAAATATTAAAAGTGCTCAAGAGACTGCAAATAGAACTTAAAAGTGAAAAAGGACACCAAAATAAACCGTAACAGTGTTATCAATGACTTTCGTAGTGTGTAAACTATAAAAAGTGATATAGAATTGATGAACAAATACTAGCGAATCAGTTCTAATAAACAGTGATACGAGATGTGAGAAGTCTCAAAACCAGTGTAATAAAAGAAAAGTAAAGTGAACCCGAAGTAAACAAACCTAATAATCATGCAAAATCTCTCAAAATCAAATTGCAATAACAAGATTCGTTTTTTATTTGAAATCAATTTATAATAACGCCATCTCGTGGCCAATTTGCAAACTGACATGTCACCGACCACACCTAATGATACCACATAATGAAAAGTGTTGCAACGTAAAAATATATTAATACTTACCATTTACATTACAAGTAGCGACACCTATTGTCTAAGAAATAAGAATATTAAAATCAACAGAACGTGATCTGCTTATTTGAACGATTCAATAACTTAACAGATAGCCAGTTGGCTGATACGACAGACTTTGACGCAAAGAGCTCTGGGTTCGAATCTCAGCACACGAAATTATTTTTGAAAGGTTATAATGAATTTTCTGGAGAATATTACGTTCCGTCGCACGCGTACCCGCTCGGAACCAGAAAACGATAGTAATATTTCTCAAAATGAAACCATCAACAGTATGCCTGACATGTCTGAGGACGAAGATTACTCACAACTCACAACATTAAAAAACAAAATCGAAAAACTTACATCTCAATTAAACAGTGCGCACAAGGAAATTGAATTGCTGTCCTTAGAGAATAGCAAATTGAAGACACAAAACGACGAACTAGGTAAAAAAAACGAACTCCTCAAAAGAATTAACAGCCCCGCTAAACGAAGAGCTACCCCAAAGAAAACTATAAACAGACAAACAAATACGAAGGAGACCCAAACAGATAATTTAATAAATATATCCGAAACTATAAATAACGAGCCTATCATAAGTGTAATCACCAACAAACGAGTGTCATCGCCATGCACGCAGTCTATTACTACGGAAAAACCAAAAATAAGTAACATACCACTACAAGAAAAAACATCAAATACTAAAGTAAACCAAAACGCCACACAAGAAGAACAAAAAAGTAAGAAAGTATTCCAAAATAAATCAGCCTACATAAAACGCCCTAAAGTATTTATCTTAAGCACAGACAATAAAAATAAACTACTCGAGATTGCGGAAAATATTTTGGATAGGTTTGAACTCTGCCACTATATCATACCTTTAGGAAATACACAGCTTTTACTAAAAGGAATTAAAGAGAAGCTTAAAAACTTTTCTACTCAAGACTATTGCATTATACTACTGGGAGAAGAGGACTTCAGAACTACAAACAATTACCTGGACACTATCCTTCATATAAGAAGCACTTTGCAAGAACTTAACCATACAAACATAATTATTTGTACGCCAACATATAAATTTTTTAATAATTATTATCTTTACAATTCTAGGGTAGAGACATTTAATAACTTGCTATATCTTGATGTACTTACACACGAACATGCTTACTTCCTAGATAGTAATCTCAATTTGAAATACGATAGCACGATGTTCGATAGACGCACCGGTACCTTAAAAAACGCTGGATTGCAAATAATATTTAAAAATATAAAAGACATGATGATCTCCATAGAATCCACAATAAATAGCTATATCGAGGATACATTGACCTATCCAACTGTTGACCCTAACTATCAAATGACCCAAAGTGACTCTATACTTCTGACTAATTCTAATGACATGAGTGAAGTTATTGACAATCGCAGCAATATGACATTTCGTTAATAAAATTAATATTCTTTATCAAAATATACAAAGTATAAAAACCAAACGACATTTAATAGAATCATTAAAACACGACAGTAATGATATAGATGCTTTTTGTTTGTCAGAAACATGGATATCAGATATAAAAAAAGATCTACTACAACTTGAGGGATATAACCTGGCTACCGTTTTCTGCCGTACCCAATATATGGGCGGTGGCGTATGTATATTCCTTAAAGAAAATTTAGATTTTAATGAAAGGCAAGATATTAAAGACTTGACAGTTGAATTTATATTTGAAACTTGTGCAGTTGAAATACCCCAATTAAACACTTTATTAATTGTAATATATTGGCCACAATGTAATAGGGAAACCGAAACATTCTTTAGTTGTCTAGAGAAACTCTTACAAAAAATTTATTTAAAAGACAGTAAAAAACAAATAATAATTGGTGGAGATTTCAACACAAACATTTTAGAAAAGAAACCAATCTCATTTACATTACTTAATACAATGAATAGGTACAACTTCCGCCAACGTGTAACTGAACCTACAAGAGTAACTGCTACCAGTTCAACGTGTATAGATCTTATATTCACCAACTTTGATAATCAGATTAACATAGATGTTAAAGAACTGGGACTATCAGACCATAAAGGAGTCCTGATTACCCTACCAAACAACAACATACAATTGGAACGAACAAAACTACGTTATACGAAAAAGAGACTGTATAATTCCCATAATATATCACTTTTCAAATCAGAACTCGGCAAAGTAGATTGGAATCAAATCATCAAAAATAACCAAAATGTAAATGAAAACTACGCATCCTTCCATGAAACCATACAAAAACTATTAAATCTATGTATACCAAAAAAGTTGATAAAGGTCAAAAATAAGAAAACAAAAACATGGCTAACTACTGGCCTAAAAATAGCTTGTAAACATAAACGTGAACTAAAATCATTAATCAATACTACTAATAACCATACACTTCGAAGATATTACAAACAATATGAGAAAATCCTCAAAAGGGCAGTCACTACATCTAAAAAACTAAATTATATAAACCTTATGAAAAAATCGAGCAACAAAATAAGATCAATGTGGCACATCATAAAAAGTCGTACTAACAAACTGACTAAAAAAACTAGAGAAAGTATAAAACTTGACGTAAATAATATTCTTGTTGAAGATCCGAGATTGGTCGCAAACGCCTTTAATGACTATTTTGTATCGGTAGGAAAAACAAATGCTACGAGATCTGACGAGAACCCACCTGGTCGACATGTTGTTACTCCTTGCGAAAATTCCATATATTTGCAAACAGTTGATCCAAGTGAAGTAAAACTTATCATTAAGAACTTAAAAAATAAGCAAAGTTTTGGTCATGACGAAATACCACCATTGCTTGTTAAATCATGTATAGACGAATTAATAATACCTTTGACTTTTCTCATCAATCAATCATTCATGGAGGGTGTTGTCCCAGATTTACTAAAAATATCTATAGTAAAACCTATTTATAAAAAAGGCAAAAAAACTGACGCAGGAAATTATCGCCCTATTGCATTATTATCTACATTTTCGAAAATATTTGAAACTGCCATGTCTAAACGGCTAAATAGTTTTTGCGAAAAGTATAAGATCTTTAGCACCAGTCAAAATGGATTTAGGAAAAATAAGTCTACAACATTAGCAGTATTTAATTACATCCAAGAAGCATTAAAAATAATAAATAATAAGAAATATGCAGTTGGGTTACTGCTAGATATGAGTAAAGCCTATGATCGAGTATCATATAAAGTACTATTAAATAAACTGTACCAAATAGGTGTGAGAGGTATCGCGTATGAGTGGTTTTGCTCGTACCTAAAAAATCGCACACAGTACGTTGAAGTGGAATATTTTCACCCGGATACTGGCATAGTAACCCACGTGAGATCACAAATGGAGCACGTAAATATGTCTATACCACAAGGCAGTGTCTTAGGGTGCATTTTATTCCTAATCTATATCAACGATTTGTCGAGAGAAATAAATGTCCAGAGTGTCCTTTTTGCTGACGACATCTCAGTAGTGTTTCCATGTGACGACGGTAGCAAATTAAATTTAATACTGGGCGATATACTTATAAAAATAGTAAATTGGCTAAAGGACCACAATTTGGAAATAAATTTCTCAAAAACAAAACTTATGCAATACAGACCTTATCAAAAACGTCCATTGAATATTAACTACTCGTTCAATGACATACCGCTCCAGTGTGTGGATGAATTTAGACTCTTGGGTCTGACAGTTGACACTAACATAAATTGGAAGGCACATATTAATGTTGTGGCAAACAAACTTGCAAGTTTCGCGTATGCTTTGAATGAGTTGAAAAGATCAACCGACTTCAAAACAGCGATGACAGCATACTACGCCTACGGCTACTCATGGTTAACCTATGGCATTACAGTGTGGGGAAATTGCGTAGACGTAGAAAAACTGTTTATTTTACAAAAAAGATGTGTGAGAATTCTAGCGAATATAGATCAAATGCAAAGCTGTAAACCTTATTTTATTAAATATAAAATGCTCACCTTAACAAGCATTTACATTATGGAAGTAAGCAAGTTTGTTAGAAAACATGCGTCGTTATTCCCTGTAGCTAAGAATCAAAGACCGCTGCAACGCTCCTTAAGAGTAAAAAATGAATTAGCAATGCTGAGTTCAAAACTAGCTATGTTTCACTCAGGACCTCTTGTAATGTGCATAAAAATTTATAATAAATTACCCAATGAGATTAAAGACATTGAATTTGACAATAAATTTATAAACGCGCTTAAAATGCACCTAATACAAAAGTGTTATTATAGCTTAAATGAGTTTTTAACAAATTGACATTCTGTAAAATCAATATTTTAGATTATTTGAAGATTGACGCAATGTAATAATGTAGAAATTGAATAAAGACATCCAATAATAAATTAATTAATAATGAAATGATGACATTAAAAATGTAATAATATATTTCTAAATATAATAATGCATGCAATAATAATTTAATTTATAATTAAGAAACATAATGTTGCGGTGCCCTAGCAGGGTTCATGTACGAATCTTATATTTAATTTTTAACAACCTTGTAAACGACATGAATGCAATATAAATTAAATAAATAAATAAATTAACTCCTCAAAAATTATAGGCAACCCTATGGTAATTTTAGTATTTTCATCAAGAACTTAAGCATTTACAGTCAAAAAGTAACATTTGATGAAGTGGAACTGATGAAGAAGACCAGAAATGGTCAACGGAACTTCATACTCAAATAGATATCACAATGAAGATATAGTTAAGCGACTATGACAATACAAATAAATGAATGATTCTGAATAGTTACGTTGAAAATGGTATCATCGAAGTGATCTGATGATGATGATGGAGCCGGAAGGTAGGCACTGGAACTCCGTAATTAATCAATGTAACCTAGCCGTGTTTGGACTTATTAGAATTGTCATGAGATGCACTTTGGCTATAAGGTACTATCGAACTGATCTGATGATGGAGCCGGAAGGTAGGCACAGGAACTCCGTAATTAATCAATGTATCCTAGCCGTGTTTGGGCTTATTAGAATTGTCGTAAGATGCTCTTTGGCTATAAGGTACTATCGAACTGATCTGATAATGGAGCCGGAAGGAGAAAGGTAGACACAGGAACTTTATAATAAAACAATGTAACCTAGCAGTATTTGGGTTAATTGGAATTGTCATGAGAAATAGGCACTCTGTTTATAAGTGTATCGCAACTAAAAAGTGTGAAATAAAAACTTTTTACAAAAAAAAAAATAACCGACTTCACTAAAAAAAACACTAAAAGGATCAAAATAACTTTAATTTCGGAAGTCGGTGTTAAATAAGAAACAATACCGAGAAACACCGACTTCCGAAATTTAAGTTATTTTGATCCTTTTAGTGTTTTTTTTAGTGAAGTCGGTTATTATTTTTTTGTAAAAAGTTTTTATTTCTTAGGGGGAGCAGGGGTCAAGAACTAAAAATTGTCTTACTATGCGTTCCAAATAAGAATAGGAAAGCCAAATAACTTCGATCTGTCAAATGTTGATTGAAAAGTACGGTTTGCAAAAAAAAACTTATTTGCGTATTTAATAATGGTTTTTTTTTGCTTTATACAGTAGTACAAAGTGCTTTGTACAGTTATTGTTTTATAGGTGAAATAAAAACAATAACGTTTTAAATTAGCAGTAAATCTAAATTAGCTAAAGAAATATATTATTAAAGACAAAAATTATTTTAAAAAAAAACTATTTTATTTCTTATTTTCATTGTTAGAAACAATTCGCCTTCTTCCATTTGCCCACTAATCAGACGCTTCACACAGCGACTTCAATTAGCAAAATTGAAAAACTGGATTCTGATTAAACTTTTTCGTTCATGATTCGTAAATAAATATTATTTAAAAAAAATCTTGTTTTGCTCACCCTACCAATTTTCCGATTTGACAGCTATGACGTCACAACATGGCGTAAAAATCGATCCTATTCTTATTTGGAACTCATAAGGCCCCTGCAGGATTTAAAGGATCCTAACATGAAGGTGATACAAACGCCCTAATAGTTTAATTTCACGTCGATGAAGTCTGTAATGAGCAGAGGTTGGAATAGGTAGAGTTCCTATGTTTACCTAAAGTTCGCGGAAGTATGTAAGTAACATAGAGTTGATAATACCTCCTCTCAAGTCCCGGAGTAATAAACATGACGGACAAATCTCTACCGTATGCTCCACTGTGTCCTCTGGGCGGTCCACACAGTGGTGACAGCCGGGCGATTCTTCCGCACGAGTCCGGTGCAGGAACCTCCCGAACTGACTATGTCTGGTGAGAACCTGCGTCATGCGGAAGGTGAGGACGCCGTGAGCTCTTTCCAGCCACTCAAAGAGGGGACTTACCGCCATAATTATGGCGTGCCCAAAGTAATGAGGTGGTTGACCATTTGGCTAATGTAGCCCATGGGGAAAATCCGTGTTCCCCTGGGTATACTGTGGTCTTACCCTTGGTTGCCTCTAGGCAGATGTATCGAACGCTGGTCCGTATTTTTACCCGACTGCGCGACGCAAAGGAGGGTAATGTGTTTATCAGTCTATGTATGTATGTATGTATGTATGTATGTTTGTTTCTATGTGGCGTTCTAGAGACCAAATGCGTAGGCCAATTTTGATAATTCTTACGTCAATCGATTCGTCTTAACCTTGCGAGTGTCACTAAAGACATGACAGTAATCAAAATTCACCACAGCTACAACCAAACGCCATATTGTCAAAATGAAAAAAAAAAAAGTCGATGAACTATGTCAAGTGGGGTGTCGTTGAATAGGTATTTTAAAATCATCTTTAGGTTCCTTTTATCATTTTTCATTTTAAATAATAGTTTAGGATATATAACGATTTAAAGTTGTTTAACAAAACAATCATTCTCGCTAATTTTCTTACTTATTGATTTAAGTTTTCATTTCAAGTATAAACGATACACAAATAAAAAAAACAGTGAAAAAGCATGAAGAACAAATATTTTTGGTAAAAAAAGTTTACCACCAAACTCGATAGATGGCGTTGTTCATTTGATGAACGTTTGTAAATCAAATCATTCGAGTTTTCCCATCTACTAGACAGGTCGATGAACATAAGCAAAAGATGACAACTATATTGGCAGAAACTACTAGGTTGTATAAATTACATGCAGTTGATATATCAGTAGAATCGACAACATATGGTCAAAAACCGAAAGATGTAGGTATATGTTTCTGATGATCCTAACAAAACTGGAGGAATCGTTAAATATTTAACAATCGGTTTAGGATCACGAGTTATGTTACGAAGAAATTCGAATGTTACCCATGGTCTTGTTAACGGAGCAATGGGTGTAATAAGGACAATTGAGTGGCCAGCTCTTCGGAGGGACCAATTGGAACCCGGAGAATTGCCACAAGTTGTTTATATAGAATTTGACGACAAAGCAATTAAAAACAATGTTCCTGGAGTAGGAGTCAGAATCGAACCATCGACGACAGAATTCGATGCACTTCGCGGACAGGGTAAAATAGAGCGAAAAATGTTGCCATTGATATTGTGCTGGGGTGTAACTGTACACAAGCTCCAAGGAACTACTTTGGACTTTTGGACCGAGCTGTGGTTGACTTAAGTTCACGCATTTTTGCTAAAGGTCAAGCATATGTAGCTTTGAGCCGAGTTAGGTCTCTAGAGGGACTAATCATCAGTAGTTTAGACCACCGCAAGTTACTTAATAATCCCCACGATATTAACTCCCTCAATGAAATGACTAGATTGCGAAATTTACCATCTTATAACGAAGTCAATGAATCGTAACTAAAAAGTATAAAATAAAATAAAAATATTTAAAGAAAAACAAAAAACCCGACTGCGTCGAAACTAATTTTAAAAAATACGTAAAAAAATTAACTTAAATAAAAACTAAAAAGAAACAAACAAGCCCAGTAGTTTAGAATTCTGTTATGTAATACTAAATAACTACACAATTTAAATAGTTTTATAATCGATACACACATAAAACAAATCATACATTCTAATGCAGAACAGAACGACTCACAGTCGGGGCCCATTCAAATTTTACCAATCAAATCTTCCCAAGGGGCCCCGACTGTGAGTCGTTCTGTTCTGCATTAGAATGTACGATTTGTTTTATGTGTGTATCGATTATAAAACTATTTAAATTGTGTAGTTATTTAGTATTATATAACAGAATTCTAAACTACTGGGCTTGTTTTTTTTTTTTTTTTAAATATATATGTTTCTAATTATTGGAAGAGATACTTACTATTCCCCTTTTTGTTTTGTTGTTTTCGAAATCTTTCTTATTTTATTTTATTTGTTTATTTCAATAGAGCTTATGATAATTTATTACCTTTTGCATTTGGAAACAATAGTATTGTATAATGTAGAAGCACTTTTTTTTTCAAGTTTTGTGAATGTGAAGTACCATGGAGCATTTTTATTAGGTTACAACTTGTTTGACATTACGAGCATGGCAGGTGAGAGTTCGTCATGCTCACTCAAATGTCTCGCTGATGGTGGCACGTGTTATTGGGTCATTCAGTTCCCTTCAAAATGGTTGAGCTGAGTGAGGCTGATGCACGCGTCATGCTCGTGAACGGGTGCCGTCGGTTGAGACTGGTCATCTCTTAGCTGCCAGTGGCTTAATTCAATTTCTATCTTTTTAATTAGTTTTTATTCTTATTTATCTACATTGTGCTCACATATTAGAAGCGACATGAAATATGTAACCAAGATTTATGTAACTCATAATATGATTTAAAAGAGTGTCCATGGAGTTTCTTGCACGTTCTTCTCCATAGAGATCTACGCTTTGGAACGTGCAATTTAGCTTCACTTGTTTTTTTTTGACTGACTGACATTTTGACAATTCAAAAGTGCCTGTAATTGGTCTATTTGAAATAAACGTTTCTGATTTCTGATTTCTGATTTCTTGTTTGTTTCTTTTTAGTTTTTATTTAAGTTATTTTTTTTACGTATTTTTTAAAATTAGTTTCGACGCAGTCGGGTTTTTTGTTTTTCTTTAAATATTTTTATTTTTTTTAGTAGCGGGTCTTTAACGAAGGGCATTTGGTACAGGACGATTCAGCCATCTCTTACATGTAGGCTCTGGTTCAGAGAGGGAAGAATGAACAGACAGGAGGTTGTGACGGCATTGAGTTGAGAATCCGATCCGGCCACATACCGCTCAACAGTTTCAGATTTATGATGCGCAAAGTCGATTCTCCCAATTGCGTTATCTGTGGAACTATAGAAGATGTATGTCTTCGTGTTGGGGTCCAAACACGTCAAACTTTTGCCAACAGTTTTGATGTAGATGAGCCTAGAACGCTTTGTCGTATTTTTTTTTTTCACACAACGCCATCTAGTCCATAGCTAAGCAGAGCTTGTGTTATGAATACTAGACAACTAGTAAACATACTTAAATATTTATAAATACATACATATTATAGATAAATTACACCGAGACACAGAACAAATGATTGTCTCATCACACAAACATTTGTCCTGACTGGGAATCGAATCCACGACCTCCGGCATAGCAGTCAGGGCCACTAACCACTAGACCAACAGGCCAGTCAAAATGTTGTATTATGATGCGTATAAGGGTGTGAATAGACTAGCAAATATGTATTGTACATTTACATCATATGTGTATGTATAACATTTGTATTAAGGATTCATAGATTACTTTCTATTTTGACCCACTTTTTATTATTATTTTTATTGTACTTCTGGATACAATAATGACTGGTCTACACTATCCTCACATACCTATTAATATTGTAATATAGAAATATTGTAAAATCATTTTTTTCTTTTTTTAAGAGTAATGTGGAGTTTCTTGCCGGTTCTTCTTCATAGGTAATGACCAATTTTGAACCAGAAGCTAGTTTCTCTGACGTTTTTATAAATGCCCTTATAGGCCTATATGAAATATTATGTTCTGTATAGGAAAAAAACCCGTTAATAAATTGAAATAAAAAAAGCTGTTAAATTAAAGAGCTTTACTATAATCTAAAACATGATTTAGTTTTAGCACAGAATAAGTAATAGTACAAGGGAAGAGTAAGTAACTCTAAAACATAATAAGATTTTTCCACGAACTTTATACATACTGCACGTATTCCAAACTCTGGTAATGAGATGGGTCGTTGACATATATTTTAGATAGTAAGGACAGGGCTGACCGTGCGTTTGCTTTCAAAAATTGCGCACAATCGGTGCAATGTTCGAGAGTAGTCTTGTACCTACTGCCGATGCCGGTTGTACGTTGGTCATATTGATTCGATTTTAAAGGTTTGTTCTTTAAAAGTGTTCGTCAAAGGTGGCGCCAGTGTTTCTTGTAGGGTGAACGCGTGTTTAGCAAACGTTCGGTCGGTCGGCCCTATCTTTAATATTTACTAGCTGACCTGGCGAAGTTCGTACCGCCTAATACATAGTAAGGATAACGCCATCTACTGGCATTACCAAAACAGCATAATTCATTTTATAATGACATTTTAATTAGATATGGCGTTGTAGTCGGTTTTTTTTTCGTGATTTTTTACATTTTTTCTCAACGTGTAAACCTTCCCTGGACTATCTCGAATATTTTAAGATCAAAATTAGCCAAAGCGGTTCAGCCGTTTTTAAGTTTTAGCGAGACTAACGAACAGCTATTCATTTTTATGTATATAGACTTATAAATCTACGGATACAATATTTGTTTTAGAGTACAGTTCAGCAAATGGTGGAATATTATTTATTATTATTATTTATTATATCCTTTATTGTACACCAATACAAACATAAAACGAAACTAAAACACATACGTACATACATAAATAATAATATAATATTATGATTATTTTTAACGAAATTACATCTAAGTACTTAGATAAAATAGTGTATGTTACTAGGTAGGTACACTTTCTAGGTGGGTACCTATCTATTCAAAAACGAAATGTTATTGAAAACGTTTGGGACACTACCATACATACATTACATACCTACCCTACTCGCGCACCTCAGCCACGGTAATATTATAGAAATTTAAATATTTCATAATTTCATATTTTTTATTTCTGTGTTCTAAACAAGTAGTGTGTAGTGTAGATACTAACCTGCAGTTATAAATTTGCCCTGCTAACTGTAAATGCAGTAATTGACATTTTTGGGATTTTCTCTTGAATTACATCTCAAGGGGCTAATCAGCTAATGTATACATAAAAATATTATTTTCTTATTCTTTTGGTACACTTTTAAAATTATATACTTAACTAAGACTTGTTGTTTAGATATCAAAAAACATGTTTAACGTGTTTATCTCCGAACCGCGCCATTTTGCAAGTACGGCATTTGCAATAAGCAGGGCAGAAATTGTGTCGTTGGTTAGGTTTTCCTGTGTGACAACAGTGAGAAAATCGCATTTTCACTTTCAGCGGCCACCGCTGGTTCTTCTTGTTAACTCTGTGACATGCGTGAGACAAAGTATCTTTTTTTTTGGCTGAGATCAACCATACAATTGGAAACATTCGAACTGCACTGCACTTGTGTATATAATAACTGTTCATCATACTTGTTTGCACCCAGTGGCTTACGACACAAAATAGATAGGTACGAAAACTTAGGCCAGATGAATGAGACATTCTCTCGGTTTCAAAGAGTCAGCCTGGCATCATTCTTTGAATGGAATGGTATCAAGAAGAGTACCTACTTCAAGGGGTTTCTTTAAAGTACGCTCCTTGGCTACCAATAAACGAATCTCAACATTGATTGTATGGTTGGAGCCATTTCAGAAAAATCTTTTTGCGGAAGGGACTTGACCTGCTGTGTCATGAGTAGGAAATCCAATCGGTGGGATCCCGCACCTTTTTTGCGGGATCGATAATGTGTGGTAATTTCAGTTTTTTTTTGTGATCCAGAAGTCGCAATGGTGCTAAACTAAAAAATGTAAATGAGGTCAGACAGTATTTTTTTTTGCTGCTAAAAACGCAAAATATAAAAAAAAAATATATAAATTAATTCACTGTAACCCTATTTCAAGATCAAAATCTTGAGGCGCTCTACCAGAGCGAGGTGTAGCTCGGCGAGTGGTCCTGATACAATGACACAACAGCCGGAGGTCCGGCAAAAAAGGTTCTCTGAAATGCAATCATAGAGTCAACGTTGAAATTACATATTTCATCGGTAACCAAAAAGTCATTTGAAGGGGTTATAAGCTTATAACTTTGTTTGTAATCAAACAATTCACTGTATTTTTTTATCCTAATGCAGTAGTAAGTTTAGATTTGTTATTAGATTATATTTGTTCAATTTTAGTGTATTTGAAACTTTGATTTTCTAGTATACCTATACGTAAAAAATCTACCTATGCAATAACATTGCATGATATTATTTATTGTCCTTCTGTTTGTAACACTCCAAGAAAAACAATATATACGTTGTTGATTGTAAATCAAGTGTAATTTATTCGCCCATTCCTGTTTTTTTAAACTTCGTCCCATTAGGAATCCTCTATCAGGGTGTCTACTTTCTGGAAAGTCAGGGAAGCTCAAGGGAGTCAAGGAAAGTCAGTGAAATCGAGGGTAAACCTGGAAAGTCGGGAAAATTGGTGACTTTAGGTACTGTATTCGAGTCCCAATTTTGTTCTAGTGCTTGTAAAATTACAGACTTAATTTTATTCTTCTTTATTTGATAGCAGAAAAATTCTATCACGTCTAGATTATCAGTTGCATCTAAGTAAAAAAAAAATAAAGAAAGAAATACCCTAACATGGCAAAAAAAGTGGAGGTTCTCAATTCGGTTATTTTTTTTTATAGTTCCGTACAATAGGTACGTACCCAAAGTAAACCGATCCCTAGGTAAATACCTCGGTTTGATCCTAGACCAGCATTTGACCTTTTGCGGAGTACATAAAGCAGATTTGTTCGCGTGCCGCTTTCGCGCAAAGCAGGCTCCACTACATCCTGCCGGCCCGTAGCAATGGTCACTCAAGTGCAAACTTTTACAGCGGTCATCCGTACGATCATGACATTTTATTTTATTACTATTAGGAAAACTTACAGCTACTTTTTAAAGTAATAACCATTTACAAGTTTTCACTTAAATACTAATGTGAGTGACTAAAACTAAGACGACAACAGCGGCGACGATAGTTAACGCGAGCGCGCTCATACCATACTGTTGGCGAAATGGCGATCGCGGTGCTGGCGAGGCTAAGGGTGATCGACGGACGGCGACGGCGTTGGAATGCTGGGTGACGTCACGGGATCGGCATGGCAGTTCAAGTGCTCGGGCTGCGGTACTTCGAGCCCCGACAAAAAAACATCCGTTAACCTCTTGACTTAATCATGGGAACTGTAGCAAGACCCAGTGCTTCCATCAAATATTTAAGATGTTATTCGTCCAGTTTTGAACTAACCTTTGTGTAAGACAGTCATTGTGATTTGTATTAATATAGACTTGTTCATAACCCAAGTCGTTTCACTGTACAGTTAAAATATTAGCTAATATCAGAAGTGGCTTAGGACACCCCACAGTTATGAGTAAACAGAAGTCGGTTAAAAATAAATCATTATCAATAGGTACCAAAAACGTATAAAATATCTATGTTCGTGGTCAAGATTTAGCAGCACCAGTACTGCGAGGAGTCAGCTCGTCGAAAAAGGAAACAGGTATCACGTAAGGTTGATACCTCAAACTGTGAGTAAAAAACTTGTATTTTATTTTTCCACTACTTAAGCTGTTGATCCCCGCACGAACGCCCGCGTTCGTGCGCCATTGTCTTACTATTGTGTCTCTAATTACACTACTCAACCAGTTAAAGTGTAATACGATTATGATAGATATACCTAGTGATTAACCAACGTGGAAATGGAAGGATTGTAAACTTTAGTCTGATTCCAGATTTATATCCGTTGAGAAAATGTACCTATCTATTATCAAATAAAAACCGTTTAAACCGTCACAACAAATAAGTACATTTGTACATTGGTTTTTGTGCAAGAAGATAAAGTAGTATTTTATAGAAGTATTTATGTAAGTATATATCTTTACGAGTACCTATACATTTTGAACGATTGTAAAATACAGATACCGTCCCTGTTTGGAATTTTATAGAAGTATCATTTGGTTGAACTATTGACGATTATTAATTTGATTCAGAAGTTGCAATTGTATTTCGTAGGATCATTGTATTAAAATAGTTATCGATTAGTAGAGTATAATATGTACCTAATCGTAGTAGTATAGTAGACTCTCAGACGAATAAAAAAGCAGACTTTATGCATTTTTATAAAATTCGTTAATTTTCAATTGATAGAAAACCTATCAAGTGGTCTATTATAGAATCAGGTAGAGTAGAGACAGTAGAGGCCGAAGCAAGTAAAGATGGTTTCAACGAATAATATGTTGTCTTTGGTGGCAAAGTTTTTAAATAAACATTCTGTGGTCGCCGATAGATGATCCCAAAGAAATGCATTTAGTAGGTAAATGAAGGTTCCCACGACGATCAAACAAAAACTCTTGTTGATGGAATAGCGACATTCATAAAAAGATAAATAGACACATATATTAAAAACTAAATGGATTTAAGGTTTTTTCTAAATATATAAAGGTTGTCTGTAAGAGATTGCCCTGTGCGATAAGACCGCCCTTGTACATTTTGTTTTTGTATATGTTTATTACTGTCTACATTATGATGTGTACAATATAGTATATAATAAATAAATAAAATATAAACCAATATCACTACGGGAAAACGTAAAGCAAATGGAATTAAGTTCTTGGTCTAAAAGTATTATATTACATTTGGTACAAGAGTGAACATAATGCCAGAAGTGAATAGGTACTAAACTAAATTAAACATTAAAAAAAAACTTGTCCTTTAAATTGATTAGTAGAGGAATAATTTGTTCTTATTTATCACACTTTTGCTTTTATGTAAAAGTTGGTTGTATTATCGTTTCTGTTGGAGACTTATCCCGTTGTGTTACTGGGAAGTTGTAAATGAAAAATCCTATCTGGTACATGAGTTAGGTATGGTATATTTGATGACAGTTATAATAACATGGAACTATGGGTATATATATATACAAGGTGCAGTTTTGAAACTGCACAAAATTTCAAGAGGTTGTAATAAAACTCATAAATAATCATATAAAAATACGATACCTGGTCAATATACAATAATACTTGTTATTTTATTTTCCTAATTTTAAGTGTTTTTCAAAATAATCCTCTAAATAAACTTTAAAAAAAACACAGAATCACCCGATGCGATTTATCGCACGTCATGTCACTGTGTGTGTAAGTGCATCAACCTGTACGAGGCTCCGCCCACTTATTCTACGAAATAATTTAGCCTTAGATGTAGTTCGAATTCGATAATCATTTATTAATGTACATTATTGTCTTAAATTTCGCTAATTAATAACTCATTTTTAAGCATCACTACAATGCAATGCGAAAATCTTTTAAAAGAAAAGTTCACGTTGACGTCTTAGTTACCTATCAGCTGATGAATAAAATTGTTAGGCCGAGATCAATAAACCTTACGTAAGCAATATTCGCGTCCCTGCTGCACAACTTTGAACTTTGAACCATAGTTTTGCTTTATTACTGAGACTGTGATTGAGACGCACTAATGTTGGTATGTTGTATGTTGGTTGTTGACTATGTCCTCCGCTTATCAAGCGCGCCGCGCGCGCGCGGTGTTTAGGTACGAGCGGCATGTAGGCACTCGGCACAGTCGCGCTGTAGGTAAATTCATTCCCAAGGTCAGTTTTTCGTACCTAATAATTTCGTTTATAAGGGATTAAGTTGGTTGATATGAAATTTTCCTTCCTACTTTTTAACGGGCTGAGGACCGACAAAAATCCCTCAAGATAATTTGTGCTAGTTTAGTAGGTACCTATGTGTTAGGGTTTTTAAGTGATTGAATCTTGCCTGATAGGTAGGTATTTTTGGCGTAGTTAAAAATTTTAAAGTACACTAATCAAATTGATTCGGCTAACAACTTTTTTACAAATGATTGTCTATGTACAAATAAAATAAATAAATTACCTACTTATGTTATCTGGAGGTATTGTTCAAAGTTTCCACCTTCACACTCCAGGCACAATCTAGCACGACGTTGCTGATTTTCTTTTAATTTACGTAGCACAAACACATTCGTTTTTAAAGTGTCGAAAGCACTGATCACCTTTTCACGTAATTGTGTAGCACTGGTGATTTCCTCTGTGTACACTAGTCTTTTTAAATCTCCCCACAAATAAAAGTCAAGGGGTGTGAGATCCGGAGAACGCGGAGGCCAAGCCACTGGACCACCGCGGCCAATCCAGTGTGTGCCAAACCTTTCACTTAAGTACTCACGTACTTGCCGACCGTAGTGAGGAGGTGCACCGTCCTGCTGGTAGAAAAAGTTGTGATGAAGTGACAGGGGAACCTCGTCCAACATCTCCTCGACGACGTGTTGCAACAGCTCCAGGTATGTGGCACTGGTGAGGTGACCGTCGATAAAATAAGGTCCAAGCAGTTGGTCCCCTATTATGCCAGCCCACACATTTAGGCTGAACCTGACTTGGAACGAGTGCCGCTTAGTCACCCGTTCGCGGTGAGCCCACCAGTGTTCGTTATGATCATTGTAGACGCCAACTCGAGTAAATAAACACTCGTCCGTCCACAGGATGTTGGCGTCTTGGTGTTCCAGCAACCAGCGACAAAATGTAACTCGCGCGGCGTTATCGGCTTCGTGGAGGTCCTGTACTTTGCGGTAATGAAACGGATGCTGCAGTTCTTTATTCAGTAGCCGCCACACAGTGGAATGGTGCACTCCAAACCGTCGACCAGCATCCCGCGTGGTGGCCCGTGGCTCTCGCTGGAAGTATTGCAGGATATCTTCCTGCAAGGCGACAGGCAGGCCTTCGTTGCCGCGACCGTCAGCATGCCGGGGAACGTCGAATTGCCGAAACTCGCGGAGTGTCTGCGTAGCAGCCAGCATTACCCTTTGAGATGGACGTTGCCGATTGGGGAATAGTTCAATAAACATTTCGATAGCTCGAGATACGCTGTCTCCACTGATAGCATACAAGCGAACCATCTCTACCAACTCTACATTGGAGTATTGGTCCGTCATCTTTATCACTAGATATCGCAACCGTAAACTGAAGGCGCACCTGCGGGGCGGATATTGCAAGCTTATGCACACGCCGGCGACATCAATCACACTAAATCGATTGATCGATGGCCGCGGGGGTGTGGCTATTGGGAGAGAGGGGTGTTGTGCGGGGGATAGTAGTTGCTTTGGATCAATGAAATTATTGTTTGCGTGTTTGTGTGTGTGAAAGCGCGGTTATAAGACGAGTATCAGACTGGCCGCGTTTTAAAAAAGGTAGTTCACACGTACCGATTTTTAAAAAAACTTTTTAGAAAAAAAAATAACCGACTTCACTAAAAAAAACACTAAAAGGATCAAAATAACTTTAATTTCGGATGTCGGTGTTTCTCGGTATTGTTTGTTTCTTATTTAACACCGACTTCCGAAATTAAAGTTATTTTGATCCTTTTAGTGTTTTTTTTAGTGAAGTCGGTTATTTTTTTTTCTAAAAAGTTTTTATTTCACACTTTTTAGTTGCGATACACTTATAAACAGAGTGCCTATTTCTAATGACAATTCCAATTAACCCAAATACTGCTAGGTTACATTGTTTTATTATAAAGTTGCTGTGCCTACCTTCCTCCTTCCGGCTCCATCATCAGATCAGTTCGATAGTACCTTATAGCCAAAGAGCATCTCACGACAATTCTAATAAGCCCAAACACGGCTAGGATACATTGATTAATTACGGAGTTCCTGTGCCTACCTTCCGGCTCCATCATCAGATCAGTTCGATAGTACCTTATAGCCAAAGTGCATCTCATGACAATTCTAATGAGTCCAAACACGGCTAGGTTACATTGATTAATTACGGAGTTCCAGTGCCTACCTTCCGGCTCCATCATCATCATCAGATCACTTCGATGATACCATTTTCAACGTAACTATTCAGAATCATTCATTTATTTGTATTGTCATAGTCGCTTAACTATATCTTCAATGTGATATCTATTTGAGTATGAAGTTCCGTTGACCATTTCTGGTCTTCTTCATCAGTTCCACTTCATCAAATGTTACTTTTTGACTGTAAATGCTTAAGTTCTTGATGAAAATACTAAAATTACCATAGGGTTGCCTATAATTTTTGAGGAGTTCCCTCGATTCCTCATGGATTCCATCATCAGAACTGGATTTTGAAAAAAATGGGACCAATCTGGAAGCATATCCTATAAGGGGAAAAAAAAATTTTGCAAATCGGTCCATAAACGACGGAGTTCTGAGGTAACACACATAAAAAAAAAAAAAAAAATGATGATAAAAAAAAAAAAAATACAACCGAATTGATAAACTCCTCCTTTTTTTTGAAGTCAGTTAAAAAATAAAAAAAATACCTACTCATTTTATTATTGATTCGGGTCGAGAATCACTAACATAATTACCTCCTGAAATTTTTTGCAGCTTCAAAACTGCACCTTGTATTATGTAGAATAATTGGGAGATAATCCAACTTCAGTCATATCTACCAGTGTTGGCGATAAACATACTGTGAGATTTATTTAAGCGTATATGCGAGTTGAAATAAAATGCTTTGAGTAAGTAATTATAAATGTTGTTATAAATGTTATTATGTCAAAGTCAAATTTTTAAAGAAAAGATTTTTATGACATGTGGCACATCACTAGCAAGTGGATAAACTAGAGAATTTTTGAGGAAGTTTGAAGAATCCGGTCGCTTTTGGTTATTTTTTAGCGCCAAGTAAATAGCTGTAACATAGACAGCTTTAATTCAAGTCCAAAACTTTGCAAGTAAATTAAAAAAAAACTAGATAGCTAATGTCACTAATTTTAAATTTAATAGTATTCTAATACAATACACATCTAAATAAAATTAAAATTCAGAGTCGACGTCATATATAGGGTGACTGGTAATTAGTGTATGATACTTAAACACGTGATTGTGCTCATGATAACCGACAACTTTTACTATGGGAACAAACCTGTAATCGCGAAAATGTATAATGTTATGATACTACATTATGTTAGTTACAAAATATCGTTTCACTATTTATTTATTTATTTATTTATTTATTTATTTACAAGCACTTGTACAACGTTACGGAGGAAGTCCAAGGTGTTGTACAGTAGAAACTTACAAACTAAAAAATTACATTAAATAAAAACCATAATAACACATTGAAGAATAAAAAAAAAAAAATACGTATACATTACCACTAAAATAATAAATATCCCACAAAACAAATGAAACAATGTTTTCTTATTTTTTATCCATCTTCTCACAAAACCTTAGACATTCACGACACACATCTATCCATCTCCCAGCAAACAAGTCACACTCCGGTGTTAGAGTCAGGAGAGCATTAAGCACAGAAAGCGCACGAACGAGCGGCGAGTTAGCTCGTGACACTGTATGCGATAAAGGATCAGCTAACAATCGGTGTGTTCGCGGCCTTAGGTGTTGTTTAGGTACGAGAGGAACAAACAATCTCACCAGCTGAGCAACTAATTCAGGACAATCAGATTCACCACGAAGAACTTGACAAGCGAAGATAAGCAAAAAGTAATTGCGCCTTACTTCTAGAGAATTAAATTTCAGCATTCCGAGCAAAAATTTTGTCGGATATAAAAATGGATAGTATCCAAATAATTTCTTATACATAAATCTAAGAAATGTTTTTTGAACTTTCTCTAGAATGTGTTGCCTGTTCATATATACATGTTTACATTAGAAAAAAAAGGGAAATGAAGAGTGAGAGTGGTATGTTCGAATGGCGAACAAATTTAGAACTCAAGTGAGGTGAGATGCCCTTTGAGTTCATGAGGTTCCTGGACAAACTTCATACAATTAGTAGAGGCGTATGCCCTTTGAGTGTATGAGGTTCCGGGGGGGACATGTTCCACTTAGTTGAGGCGTATGCCCGTTGGGTGCAACTGGTCCCTGGAAACCTATAGTTTATGAGGTTCCTGGACAGACTTCATACAATTAGTGGAGGCGTATGCCCTTTGAGTGTATGATGTTCCGGGGGGGATATGTTCCACTTAGTTGAGGCGTATGCCCGTTGGGTGAAACTGGTCCCTGGACACCTATAGTTCATGAGGTTCCTGGACAGACTTCATACAATTAGTGGAGGCGTATGCCCTTTGAGTGTATGATGTTCCGGGGGGGATATGTTCCACTTAGTTGAGGCGTATGCCCGTTGGGTGAAACTGGTCCCTGGACACCTATAGTTTATGAGGTTCCTGGACAGACTTCATACAATTAGTGGAGGCGTATGCCCTTTGAGTGTATGATGTTCCGGGGGGATATGTTCCACTTAGTTGAGGCGTATGCCCGTTGGGTGAAACTGGTCCCTGGACACCTATAGTTCATGAGGTTCCTGGACAGACTTCATACAATTAGTGGAGGCGTATGCCCTTTGAGTGTATGAGGTTCCGGGGGGGACATGTTCCACTTAGTTGAGGCGTATGCCCGTTGGGTGCAACTGGTCCCTGGACCCCTATAGTTCATGAGGTTCCTGGACAGACTTCATACAATTAGTGGAGGCGTATGCCCTTAGAGTGTATGAGGTTCTGGGGGGACTTGTTTCACTTAGTTGAGGCGAATGCCCGTTGAGTGCAACTGGTCCCTGGATACCTACAATACCGATGATTTAATACGTCCGAATTTGCCCTCGAATACACTGATAAAATAATACGAAATGAAAGATAAAAGTTGAGATCGGAGAATATCCAACGCGCAACGTTTGTGCGGCAGGTAAACTAATAGGTGGTCGATATTTGTGTTTCAGTATTTTATCTGGACTCATGGGGTACCGGTAGGACAGGCACCTTCAGGACGGCCGTGTTGGCGATCGCGGTGCTGGCGAGGCTAAGGGTGATCGACGGACGGCGACGGCGTTGGAATGCTGGGTGACGTCACGAGATCGGCATGGCAGTTCAAGTGCTCGGGTTGCGGTACTCCAAGCCCCGACAAAAAAACATCCGTTAACCTCTTGACTTAAACATGGGAACTGTAGCAAGACCCAGTGCTTCCATCAAATATTTAAGATGTTATTCGTCCAGTTTTGAACTAACCTTTGTGTAAGACAGTCATTGTGATTTGTAGGTATTAATATAGACTTGTTCATAATCGTTTCACTGTACAGTTAAAGTATTATCTAATAATACAAAAAAAGAAAATACAAATCATTGTTCAATTTGTAACAAAAAAAGCGATCGGCTAAAGTTTTCTTTACTTTTTTAACACTAGTTGTAAATAAATCAAGGTCGACATCCTGACACACCGTATTAAAAGTACGGACAAACCAAAGACTAGGACAAGCTCTTATTAAATAAGAGTTTTTACGATAGTTTGTTGAAACTTAGGAATATGAAGCACTGCCTTCAAAAATAACCAGAGTAGCTTCGAGTTGCAACCCAGAGTCGTTTTTTTATAACTCGAGTAGCTACCCTAGAGTTAACCCAACTAACTCTAACAAAGAGTATGTAAAGCTAACTCTTTAAACTCTAACTCCGAGCGGCACAGACTAGAGAGGGATACTAGCAGGGTAGGTTGGTGTAAGCATACTATAGTAGTCTTTGGGTAGGAATGACAGTTGCTTGGCATTGACAGTTGAACTCTACGTTCGCGTTCAAAAATGCGAGCTCAGAGTATCTACCCGATGACGTCATTAGAGTTAACTCTAATCTCATTTTTGAACGCAGGGAAGGAGACGCGATTTGCGGCGAAGCGCACACGAATTAGGTACCCGAAGTCCAACCATACTCACCAGCTGAGGGATATCAGTACCTAGATCCATTCATGACGCTTATGAAAGCGAGCATTCGCTACTGACAGGACCGCGAGAAACGCTTAGGAGTTTCGTCGATGCGTATGTTTGTGTGAGTGTGCCGTTTCGAATATTTGTAGGTAGTTTCCGTACTGTTCCATATCTATACTGTGGTATTGATCCCATAGCGTTGTTTCCACAATACATATTTTTTCTGAAAACAATTTCTAACAGAATATAGTACCTACATATTCGCGTTAAAAATGCAGTGAGTTATCATTGTCCATCGGCCTAGCCCCGCCCCCTAACCAATCAAATCTTTTCAAATTACAAAGTCAAGTTCACAATGACAGTTGCAGGCATTGCTTCGGACGCAACGGTTGTGTCCTGTCATTTGTGTTAACTGATTTAAATTAAAAAAAAAAAATGAATACATCCAATTCTTAAAAATAAAAGTGGTTCGATAATTCATAGTGGGGAAAGAAAAGTAATTTACAATGTTTTTAAGTATTTTAAACAGTGTGATTTAAATGTGACTGTGGACAGCATAGTACAAAAAACGGCAGCTGCATGCGGTGTGTCCGAGAGAACAGTTTACAGTATTCTTAGTGAAAAAAAGGAAAATAATAGGTACATTGAAATCGCCAGTGAAAAAAAGAGCCCGGAAGTCTATGATTGATAAATTCGATGAATTAGACAAATGTGCTCTAAGGGCAAAAGTGCACTCAATATATTTAAATAACGACTACCCGACATTAAATAAAATTATGACAATTTGTGAAGCTGATGAAGATGTTCCAACGTTTAAACGTACCACACTTCATAAAATAATGCATGAGCTGGGATTTGACTTTAATAAACAGGATAATAGAACATTATTAATGGAAAGAGAAGACATTGTTTTGTGGCAGCGTAAATATCTCAGGCAAATCAAAGAACACAGAAAAGCAAATAAAACCATATACTTCCTTGACGAAACGTGGGTAAACGCCGGACATGTTAAATCAAAATTGTGATTGGATACAACTATAAAAAACAAGAGATATGCTTTTCAAAACGGCTTATCTACCGGTCCAAGTGTTCCTACTGGTAAGGGGAAAAGGTTAATTGTTTTACATATTGGTAGCGACAAAGGATTTGTGGAAGGAGGTTTGTTACTTTTTTAGTCAAAATCAACTAAAGATTATCGTGAGGAGATGGACGGTCACAGGTTCCTTGAGTGGTTCAAAAACATAATGCCTAAGCTAGAACCAGGAAGCATTGTTGTCATGGACAACGCTCCCTATCATTCTGTCAAACTCGAGAAAATACCAACGACCGCTTAAAAACAAACAACAAATAATAGACTGGCTAAAAAACAAAGGGACACTCATGGACATGAATGAGTTATTTATAAAAATAATTGTTTAAGAAAGCCGCTGAAATCACCCCACAATATGATCCCGGGTGTCACCATTGTGCGGACCACCCGGAGGACACGGTGGAGCACACGGTGGAGGTGTGTCCCGCTTGGGCAGAGCAACGCCGTGTCCTCGTGGGGGCGATCGGCGGCGGCGATCTCTCGCGCCGGGCCTTGGTACAGGCCATGGTCCGAAGCGAGGAGGAGTGGCAGGCGGTCGCCTCCTTCTGCGAAGCAGTAATGCTAGCAAAGGAGGCGGCCGATCGCGTGAGGCAATGGTCCTCACGCCCCAATCGCCGCCGGGATTCCGATCCCGATTTCCGGCCATCGTAGGCGCAGGCTTGCGGACGGCGAGCAATGGGTGGCTCGTTGTCCGACCGTCCGGTAACCGTCCGGACCGAGCCCAAGTCGTCGACGGCGCGTGCTGTTCCACGCGCGCCTCAAGGAGATGTCAGCAACTGTAGGGGCCTAGCAGGGTCGAAGCCTACTGGGGCCAAGGGTCTGATTCTGAAAGGAAGACTCGGCCCTGGTACGAAAGGCAACGAGGGAACGGGAGTGGGTTTTTAGTCAGTAAAAGTCTGACACTATCTCCCGCCCCACCCAAGGGCGGGGGATGTCATAAGATGAAAAAAAAACCCACAATATGATAAATATTTACTTGATGAAATGGCTACAAGTAACGGCATTGAAATTCTCCGTTTACCTCCGTACCACTGCAAAATGAACCCCATTGAGTTGGTGTGGGCCCAAATAAAAAATTATATTAGGTACTGCCAACAATACAACTTTTAAGATGTCTGACGTGAAAAAATGATTTTATGACGCAATTCACTTAGTGGACGCTGATCGATGTAAGAAATGCTGGGACCACCACGTACAAGAAGAAAATACCATGTGGAATTTAGATGACGTCATGGAACTCACTGCAGAAAATATTTTTGTTGTAAATACTAACGAGGATAGGTACTAGTGATAGTAATTAAAATATGATATTAATGATTTAATTTCAAACTTTTAAGTGTATTTTTAATAAAAATTATCTGTTTTATTTTGAACATACGATATAACAAGAAAAATAAAAAATAATTCCATTCAAATTCCCATTCAAATTTTACCAATCAAATCTTCCCAAGGGGCCCCGACTGTGAGTCGCTCTGTTCTGTATTAGAATGTAGGTATGATTTGTTTTATGTGTGTATCGATTATAAAACTATTTAAATTGTGTAGTTATTTAGTATTACATAACAGAATTCTAAACTACTGGGCTTGTTTGTTTCTTTTTAGTTTTTATTTAAGTTAATTTTTTTACGTATTTTTTTAAATTAGTTTCGACGCAGTCGGGTTTTTTGTTTTTCTTTAAATATTTTTATTTTATTTTATACTTTTTAGTTACGATTTATTGACTTCGTTATAAGATGGTAAATTTCGCAATCTAGTCATTTCATTGAGGGAGTTAATATCGTGGGGATTATTAAGTAACTTGCGGTGGTCTAAACTACTGATGATTAGTCCCTCTAGAGACCTAACTCGGCTCAAAGCTACATATGCTTGACCTTTAGCAAAAATGCGTGAACTTAAGTCAACCACAGCTCGGTCCAAAAGTCCAAAGTAGTTCCTTGGAGCTTGTGTACAGTTACACCCCAGCACAATATCAATGGCAAAATTTTTCGCTCTATTTTACCCTGTCCGCGAAGTGCATCGAATTCTGTCGTCGATGGTTCGATTCTGACTCCTACTCCAGGAACATTGTTTTTAATTGTTTATCGTCAAATTCTATATAAACAGCTTGTGGAAATTCTCCGGGTTCCAGTTATTCCCTCCGAAGAGCTGGCCACTCAATTGTCCTTATAACACCCATTGCTCCGTTAACAAGACCATGGGTAACATTCAAATTTCTTCGTAACATAACTCGTGATCCTAAACCGATTGTTAAATATTTAACGATTCCTCCAATTTTGTTAGGATCATCAAAAACATATACCTACATCTTTCGGTTTTTGACCATATGTTTTCGATTCTACTGATATATCAACTGCATGTAATTTATACAACCTAGTAGTTTTTGCCAATATAGTTGTCATCTTTTGCTTATGTTCATCGACCTGTCTAGTAGATGGGAAAACTCGAATGATTTGATTTACAAACGTGCATCAAATGAACAACGCCATCTATCGAGTTTGGTGGTAAACTTTTTTTTACCAAAAATATTTGTTCTTCATGCTTTTTCACTGTTTTTTTTATTTGTGCATCGTTTGTACTTGAAATGAAAACTTAAATTACGGACACTATGTACAATACTACAAAATAAAAATACAGCCAACCCAAAAAATACAAACGAATATGATCTCTATATATAGCTACTTACTGTCAAAATATATTGAAATAAATACTTACCTAATCTTGACGGTTATTCAACTGACATTAAGTATTAATGGATAATACACTACGTACTGTCTCCGAAATAGATAGCATTGAAATTGCCCGTACGGTGGAATGCGATTCGACAGACCTCCGTAAACATATCTATGTAAATAAAAGTGATCTCACAATAATATCTCAAAACATACGTAGTATTTACTGTAATTTTGACAACTTTGCGATCACGTTATCTACCCTTAAAATTGAACCTGACATTGTTATCCTAACTGAATGTAGATTGCATGCTAATAAAGCGATTCCACAATTAAATAACTTTAACTCATATATGACGACTCATCAGTTGAACCAGAATGACGGCGTGGTTGTATATGTTAAGGGCTCTTTGAACCCTAAAGTTGTGGAAATACAGCTAGCTCAAGCATCCTGTTTGCGATTAGACATATTAGGTAATATTGTTTATTGTATATACCGATCTCCCTCTAACTCAAATACAGACAGCTTCATTGACTCCCTCAGCACACAGTTAAACACATTAACATCACAAAAAAATATTATAATAGCGGGTGACATAAATATTAACATCAAACCCAAAGAGACCGAGTCATCCCAAGAGCACAAGAGTAGAGTTAATTACCTAAATATGTTATCGTTATTTGGTATTCTACCTGGACACACTTTGCCCACTAGGGAACAAAGCTGTCTTGATCATTTTATGCTTAAAATACACAAAAGGTTCTCGGTATCTATCGCTATCCTGCATACTACAGTGACTGATCACTACACAACATTCATCTCTATATCGAAGTTAAAAACAAACATTAAAAACGTAAATAGAACCACCACTACACTAAATTATGAACAAGCTTTAAAAGATTTACAGGAAAGGAATTTATCAGACTTATTGTTTTGTAATGATCCAATCTTATTAGTTGATAGTTTTATTAATATGTTAACTAGCGTTGTAAATCAAAACACTAACATAAAAAATATTCCAAGTAATCAACGCATCATAAAGCCGTGGATCACCTCGGGCATCCTTCGCTGTATCAAAAACCGAAATAAATTGCAAATACAAAATCGCAAAGACCCTCATAATGACATATTAAAAATTACTTATACTAGATACAGAAACTTCTGTAATAATTTAATAAAAAAATTGAAAAGAAAATATGAAAGAAATTTGCTTGCACAATCAGTATCTAACAACAAATTACTCTGGAAAAATATAAAAACCATCACATACTCTAATACATTAAAAAGTCAAAACATAGAATTATTAAATATAAAAACAAACCCCATAGAGTCAATAAATTACGTAAATGATTATTTTGCTAATATCGGGAAACAACTTGCTCAAAAAATAAATCCTGACTTAAATAATTTTCCTAATAACCAAACGAATTCATTAAGATCACAACCTAATACCTTCGTACTACTAGACACGGATGCTACTGAAGTGGATGGAATTCTGATGAATCTGAAAGCGGACAGTGCCCCTGGCTGGGATAACGTATCGACTAAATTCTTAAAATACATACGGAAAGAGGCAGTTCCCATCATAGTTCACCTTGCCAATCTCTGTTTTCAAAAGGGTGTCTTCCCTGCTCCACTAAAACAGTCCGTTATTACACCAGTTTACAAGGGAGGGGACAGCGACGATGCCAGCAACTATAGGCCTATTTCAGTTTTACCGTCGATATCAAAGGTGCTTGAAAAACTTATAAATGTTAGAGTTACTAGTTATTTCAAGAAATTTAATATTTTATCTAATTCACAGTTTGGTTTTAGGCAAGGTATAAGTACTGAAGATGCAGTAACTGCATTAAGTACTCTTGTGACTCAGCACCTTGACAGGGGAAATAAATGCCTGTCTGTCTTCTTAGACCTCAAAAAAGCATTTGACACTGTTTCTGTCCCAATCCTTGTGAATAAGCTGGAAAAAGCCGGAATAAGAGGGACTGCACTCAATTTAATCAAAGACTACCTGTCCAACAGGAAACAAAGAGTAAAAATAGGACAGTACTCCAGTAGCGATGTAGATGTGTCATACGGCGTCCCACAGGGAAGTGTCTTAGGGCCTACCCTCTTTCTCCTGTACATTAATGATCTCTGTAATATGGAAATAATAAATGCTAAAGTATTCTCGTACGCCGATGATACATCTATTGTGTTCTCTGGTTCATCCTGGCAAGAGGTTAAGCTGAGTGCAGAGACAGGAATGGCTCGGGTAGCTGAATGGCTAAAAAGTAACTTACTTTCCCTAAACACAAGTAAAACGAACTACGTATGCTTTAGTATCAGTAACCGAACACAGCCTAGGGAAGAGTTAGATTTAAAGGTACACATATGTGGAAAGATGCCTAATATAAGCTGTAACTGTCCAAGTATTGAGAAGGTCGCTCAAACTAAATATCTTGGAGTTGTGGTAGATCAAGCACTGTCCTGGTATCCTCAACTTGAGCAAATCTCTGGGAGAATAAGGAAACTTAGTTGGATTTTTAAAACTCTTAGACATATTGTTCCATCTAAAATAGTAAGTTGTAAAAACCGTCCCAGAAATCTTCTAAATGAGCTATATGTAGCACTGGCCCAGTCAGTATTATTGTACTGTATCCCAATCTGGGGCGGGGCAGCAAAATCTAAATTCTTACACATAGAACGAGCGCAGCGTGCATTAATAAAAATAATGTATTTTAAAAATAAAAGATTCTCCACTGCTAGCTTATACCAATTAAGTGGTTTACTATCTGTAAGGAAACTGTATGTAACCCAAAGCATACTCAAAATACATAAAAACCGACCATCTGGTGATAACGAAAAATCAAAAAGGAGAAAAGATCTAGCTGTCTCAGTTCCCCTAACTAAAACTAGATTCGCTTGCAAGCAATTTCATAAACGCGCTACTCAGCTCTATAACAAAATTAACAAACATGTTAAATTATTCAATAAAAGTTACCACGACTGTAAAAAAAGTGTAATAGATTGGATAAAACCACTTACCTATGAGGAAACTGAGGCACTCCTGGAACACGTTGAGTAGCTGTAATACATCTCATATGTATGTTTATATACTAAATACAACTTAAAACACCACACACCACATCACATCACACACCACACCACACCACATGCCACAACACACCACACCACACCACATCAAATCACATCACATTACACCAAACCACACTAAACCACACACCACATAACACCACGCCACATACCACACTTATCACTACTTACCACACACTATACACTACACCGCATGCTCTATTCATATTATGGATTAAATTTATATTATGGAAAATGTACTTACGTTGCATACTTACCCTTAAGGTCTATGTACACTATATTGACTTCGGTTAGTATAAGTGTATGACAGTGATGTGAAAGAGCGGAGCCTTCTAATACAGGCATTGTTTGCTTAAATGGAGGCTCCAAATACGTTATGTAATGTAATTTTCTATTTTCCCAAATAAAAATATTTGTATTTGTATTTATTTGTATTTGTTAAATTAATAAGTAAGAAAATTAGCGAGAATGATTGTTTTGTTTAACAACTTTAAATCGTTATATATCCTAAACTATTATTTAAAATGAAAAATGATAAAAGGAACCTAAAGATGATTTTAAAATACCTATTCAACGACACCCCACTTGACATAGTTCATCGACTTTTTTTTTTTTTCATTTTGACAATATGGCGTCTGGTTGTAGCTGTGGTGAATTTTTATTACTGTCATGTCTTTAGTGACACTCGCAAGGTTAAGACGAATCGATTGACGTAAGAATTATCAAAATCGGCCTACGCATTTGGTCTCTAGAACGCCACATAGAAACAAACATACATACATACATACATACATACATAGACTGATAAACACATTACCCTCCTTTGCGTCGCGCAGTCGGGTAAAAACATAACTAATTAAAATTACATAATTATATAAGGTGACTGGTAATTAGTGTACGATACTTAAACACGTGATTGTGCTCATGATAACAAATAATTTTTACTATGGGAGCAAAGCCGAAATCGCGAAAAAAATATCAGCTGTTCAGTACATTAGGCAAACATAAATGTACTGAACAGCTGATTTTTTTTCGCGATTTTAGGTTTGTTCCTATAGTAAAAGTTGTTGGTTATCATGAGCACAATTACGTGTTTAAGTATCGTACACTAATTACCAGTCACCCTATATACACAATAACTCCTATCTAAAATATGGCGTCAAAAAATTCCTTCACATCGCTGTCGACTGGAAGTATGCCCAAAAGACTGGCGGAATTGCCACGTTGTATGGCAATGCTTAATCTCTGACCGAGGTAAAAGCCAGCCCTTTGGTCACGCGAAGTGTCAACTAGCCGTTTGGATTTTTTCCTTTAAAAAGGGCATGAGCACTCGGACCCCACGGCCCAAGAGTCTCAACCCCAAACGGCTTAAAAATATAACTACCGACGAGGTTGTTATATTTTCGCCGCTTGAGGTTCTCCGCAGCCGCAGCTTCAGCACCAGCACAGCGCGACGAGCTAGAAAGATGGGATGGCGCAAGAGTGTCGACACAGGTAACGTCCCATACTAAAGTTGCTGAAAAAAATAGGGGGCTCATTTAGATGCCAATGTATACACTTCTATAATAAACTTCCTAGTCATATTCAACAACTAAGCCTTAATAAATTCAAATTATTTGTAAAGCGAAAACTTTGCCAAAAGGCTTTTTACACTTTAAAGGACTATGTTGAGGACCAAAAGGTTGACCTGCTCCAGTACGCACTACAACTGTTGTCTTTTTTTAATTTTTTCTTTTGTTTTTAATTTCAATTGTGCTTTTTATTATTATTGTTTATTACAATTTGATATTGTAGATTATTTATATTTTGCAATTTGACTTTTTTTTTTCTCTATTAATTTTTGACATCAATGTTTACTTTGCTAAGTACAAACTACAAAGACATTAAATATATACTTACTTTGTATCTCTTTAAATCTCTTTGGCTAAGTATTACATTTTGTAAACAATATTTTTCCTTTTATTATTGTGAACGTGAGGACTATGTGAAGAGCAGTTGTGGCCGAGTGGTAACGGCCCCGACTTACGAGTTGTAGGTCGCGGGTTCAAACCCAGCCAGGCGCATTACTTTGTGTAATTTATTTCATCACCACTGCTCTTAAAACGGTGAAGGAAAACATCGTGAGGAAACCGGCATGTCCTAGAACCAAAAATTCGAAGACATGTGACATCCACCAACCCGCACTGGGCCCGCGTGGTGGATTACGGCCCATTCCCTCTCCTAGAGAGAGGAGGCCTGAGTCCCAAACAGATAGACAAGGTGTATAGACAACTGTACAGGTTTAATTTTGTTTTATATACATAATTATATTCGCGGCGCGCGTCAGCACTTTTATACGGTATTTAAACTGTAACTTTCGCACTATGTATCACTGCACTTTATCATTTGTATCAATAAAGGTATCAATTAAATACTCGCTGCAGAAGGTTGTGTTATTTATCATCTAATACGCGATCTTCCTGCCCTATCAACGAGAAGCAGTCATATATCATTTATCATCTAAGTGTAGGCGTGAATCAAAACCCCCTACATTTTTTGGTCCTTCGAGCCGGATAGTTATCAGTGTATCATTATCAGATTTGTGTTCGGAAGATTTCTGGTACGATAGCGAATCGGTCTGCTGGCCTCCCACAAGCGGGTCTCACCAGTTAGATTGAGAAGGCGCATCGGAGATTACAGAAACAAGCATCAAGCAAATCAATCAACAATAATAATTTATCATCATCAGCATCGGAGAATCTTCTCATATTAGGAAGAGCATCAGGATATTCTTATATCAACATCCGGTATTTATCATTTAACCTTTATCAATTATTATGGAGAGCATACAATCAATGTTCGAACGTCAGAGCTTCCTGACCAAGGAAATTGAGAGAGTAAATACCAATTTCCGTAAGGACAGTTCTATCAGGAAGACACCTGAATATCTTATCAGCCGTTTAGCCGCGCTGGATAAATATTGGAAGGAGTTTGAAGACAATCATAGCAGGCTGCTGGAGTTTGAAGACGATCAATATGAATACTTCTCTAAAGGGATTCATGGGTACATGAAGGAATATTATATCAAAACCAAGGAAATGATATCATCATACAGGGAGACTAAAGTTACGACCTTCTCCTTACCCACTTTTGAAGAATACACCTATCACGGGGATGACCTACTTGGTCAGCAGGACACCAACTTTAGAGCATTAGAACGAATACTGAATAGAATCAGCGTTCAAGACTTAGAGGAAAAATGGGAACTTCAGGATGAACTAAAGAATCTTCAACATCTCTGGAAAGTTATTGACACCGTTCACCTTCGTCTCGATAATCAATTGAAAGGAAACAACGATGAATATGAAGCCAAGTTTTTGCAGATTGAAGAGCGCTACCTTGCCATCAAAAGGGAGCTGAACAGAAAATTAAACTCTACTGCTCACCTGGAACAAGCCACACCTAAATTAGAAGTCCCTACATTTTCCGGAAAATTTACTCAGTGGCCGACCTTCTTTGATTTATTCATGGAAACGATTCATAATAACAAATGTATCACGAAGGCGCAGAAAATGCAACATCTGAAAGGGAAGGTCAAGGGTGAGGCAGAAGGTTTAATCCAGCATCTCCATATATCAGCAGAAAACTACGAGACAGCATGGAATATCCTCACTCATCGTTATAATAATCCACAGATTCTGTTTTCAACGCAGATGGATATCTTCCTAAATCAACAGCTGATCACGAAGCAATCATCATATTATGCTTACAAGAAGTTTCATGATACCACGACACAGTGTATCAACAGCATTCGGAACTTAGGCATTGACATCACTACCTGGGACCCAATATTAGTTCATCTACTATCAAAGAAGCTGGATGAAGAAACGCGTACTGATTTCATGGAGTCGCGTGAGTCGCCTCAAGACCTACCATCATATACAGAGTTCCTGCATTTCCTTGAAAATAAATTTATGGCTCGAGAGCCTGTAGGTAAGAAGGAGAAGCCTACAACTTCAGATTCGTGCAAGTCGAACTCAAGTCATCCCAGGCCTCAAAATCATAACAACTCCTCAAAAAACGCATCGTTTTACAAGAAATATCAATCAAACGCCACAAATAATAAGAGATTTTGTCCAGTATGCAAGGCGCCTCATAATTTGTTTCTATGCAAACGTTTTCTTGCGCAATCATCGGACGCGAAATTGAGGACAATTTCTCAACATAATATTTGTCGTAATTGTTTATACAAGCATTATGACAAAAAATGCATTTCTACAAAAAGGTGCAAAGAATGCAACGGTGATCATAATTCAATAATGCATGACGCATTTTCAACGATGCGAGGTGGCCTACCGGAACAAACTCAAACTCAGCACTCTCAAACGTCATCGGACTCAGCTTCAACGACTAGTAATAATCACAATGTTAATTACGTTGCCAATGACAATGAAGAAGTCCTTTTGACCACTGTAGTATTGAATATCAGAGCTTCAGACGGTAGCATTATGAGATTCAGAGCTCTACTGGATCAGGGGTCACAAATATCCCTTATATCAGAAAATGCCGCCCAATTATTAGGGTTAAAGAGGCAAAATTATCAAGCAGCAATATCAGGAATTGGTTCGACACAAAAACAAAGCAAAGGCTTAGTGTCACTTGAATGCATATCAATTTACGAAGACTATCATTTTACAACGGAGGCTTTAGTCGTATCACGAGTTATATTATTATTATGTGGAATATTATTTATCACACACCAGACTGGCAGATCCTGAACATAACATTTCAAGGTCAATTGACTTGCTCTTGGATGCCAGTGTCTACTCAGACATTATCATGAGTGGTCTTATCAAAGGACCAGTCCAAGCTCCTATCGCTCAGCAAACAAAACTTGGGTGGATATTATCAGGCAACGTGAAGACGTTTGCATGTCACGTTGTCGTCAACGATGTAGACAGCATCTCCAAGTTCTGGGAGGTCGAAGATATACTCGAGACCACATCATCATTATCATCTGCAGATCAATATTGCGAGGAGTTTTATCAATCAACCACTAAGAGATTGGAGTCTGGCCAGTATGAAGTAGCATTACCCATGAAACCTAATTTCGAACAAGAGATGGGTGCATCAAAGTCAAGGGCTGTCGCTCAGTTCATTCAACAGGAAAAGAAGATGGGCAAGGATCCAGCACTAGCAGAAGGTTATCGCAAATTCATGCAAGAGTACGAAGAGCTAGGTCACATGAGAAAAGTCGAGCAACAAGATCACACAGCATGCTACTTACCGCATCACGGCGTGCTGAAATTAGACTCTACAACAACAGCTCTCCGTGTTGTATTCAACGCTTCGTCTAAGATGTCATCTGGACGCAGTTTGAACGACTTGATGTATAATGGACCGAACCTTCAACAAGACCTTCAAAATCTCATCCTGAGGTGGCGACAATATAAGTACGTAGTCACAGCGGATGTGGAAAAAATGTTTCGAGCAATCTTAGTGAGACCTCAAGATCAGCATCTTCAATCTATATTGTGGAGAAGTCAACCTCGTGAATTGCTCCAAGAATATAATCTTACCACTGTTACATACGGCACAAGAGCGGCTCCGTTCTTGGCGATGAGAACGCTGAAGCAAATTGGCATCGATCATGCTGAACAATATCCAATAGCAGCGTCTGTCTTGGAGTCATCTTTCTACATGGATGATTATATGGGGGGCAGCAATACCATCGAGCACGCCAGACAATTACAACACGAATTAATATCGGTGTTAAAAGATTCTGGAATGAACCTGAGGAAATGGTCTAGCAATGAACCTCAGCTTATCGAAAATCTACAACCAGAACAAATAAACGCTCCATTCGAGTTCAAGAACACTGAGTCTCGAAAAACATTAGGCCTGCGATAGATTCCTTCCAGTGACATGTTTACCTTCGACACAAAAATTGAACCTCAAGACAGCGATAAACCATACACGAAACGGCAATTATTGTCAGATATTTCTAAAATATTTGACCCCCTTGGCTGGTTATCACCGCTCACAATCAAGGCAAAAATATTATTCCAGAGCACTTGGACTGCGCATCTACCATGGGATGAAGAATTACCGCCCAACATATCATTAGAATGGCAAAGGTTGCGAAGCGACCTAAGAAATATCAACATTTATCAAATACCTAGACATCTAGGTCAAACTGAAAAAAGCATACAAGTACATGCATTTTGTGACGCCTCGGAAAAGGCTTATGCATGTGCAATTTACATAGTAACAAACAATCATAAAGGCGAGCGCACATCGAAGCTAGTGACTGCAAAAACAAAGGTGGCACCAATTAATAAATCGGTCACACTACCTAGACTAGAGCTACTAGGTGCATTATTATTAGCACAACTGATGGAGCAATTTCTTCAGACACTATCTTCGGAGCAAATAGAAATCTTCGCCTGGACTGACTCGATGGTGGTACTTGGCTGGCTAAACGGAGACATATCAAAATGGAAGCAATTTGTGGCTAACCGTGTGCAAAAAATTACGGGGATCATCCCAGCATCAAATTGGCGTCACGTCAGGTCTTTTGACAATGCAGCAGACTGTGCTACGCGTAGATTGAGCAATGAAAGCTTAACAGGAACTCGCTTGTGGTGGCAAGGGCCAGAATGGCTTCTTAATTTTAATTCATATCATATCACCACAACCGAATATCAAACTCCAACAGAAGAAATGAAAAAAAAACATTGTACACAGCCTTATGCCAAACGAGTTTGACTTTGGTAATTGAATTATTAAATAAATTCAATTCATTAACAAAAATTGTGCGAATAGTGGCATGGGTGTCACGTTACATCGCTAGCCTGCGCAATAAAAAATCACGTGCAGCGAGAAGTGCACTGACCGGTGTAGAAATACAAAGCGCACTATATCTTATTATCAAACATGCACAAAGCATAGACTATAAAGAAGATATATACCATCTAAAGAAAAAGGACTTCGTCCGCAGCAACAGCAAATTGTCCTGTTTACGACCATTCTTAGACGATCACGGGATACTAAGAGTCGGAGGACGCCTGGAGCAAGCAAATAGCACATACGCGGCGAAACATCCCATCATCATATCACCTGAAAGTCGCTTGGCAGAGTTAATCATTCAGCAGGCTCATATCACTACGCTTCACGGTGGACCGCGACTTACCTTATCATTCATCCGGGAGAAATGTTGGTTAACCAGCGGCATCAGCAGCGTCAAAAAACATCTCAGATTGTGCGTAAAGTGTCGCAGATATAACCAAGAATCATATCAACAACTCATGGCTGACCTCCCAAAGCCTAGAATCACACCATCTCGGCCCTTCACTAATGTCGGAATTGATTTCACCGGACATGTGGAAATAAAATCCAACAAGGGACGAGGCATTAAGACTACCAAAGGATACATTGCTGTATTCGTGTGCCTGGCAACCAAGGCTGTGCATATGGAATTGGTATCTGATCTCAGCACAGCATCCTTTCTAGCAGCTTTAAGAAGGGTGTGTTCCAGGCGTGGAGTACCCAAGAATATCTATAGTGATAATGGTACGAATTTTGTGGGCGCACGACTTTTGAATCAAGAGTACAGAGAGATCATGGCTTCAATCAACCCGAATGCTATCAATGACGTCCACAACATGGAAATACATTGGCACTTCAATGCTCCTGTCTGGCCAAACGCAGGAGGATTATGGGAAGCAGCGGTGAAGAGTTTGAAATATCATTTAAGGCGCGTGCTAGGTTATCAAAAATTAACCTATGAGGAGTTCACCACGTTGCTGTGTCAAATAGAAGCCTGCCTCAATTCGAGGCCTCTCTGCGCACTCACTGAAAATCCAGACGATACCTATCTCACCCCTGGGCATTTCCTTGTTGGCGGATCCTTGTTATCACGACCACAGACAGATCCTGACCATATGAGCTTGACTATACGTTGGCAATTGATTCAGGCAATTAACAAACAGTTCTGGAAAAAGTTGTCCACGGAGTATCTTCAACAGCTTCAGTCAAGAACAAAGTGGCGTGTTACTAAAGAAAACCTTAAAAAAGAAGATAACATGCCGCCTGGCAAGTGGGCGATGGCACGAGTTCAAGCTCTGCATCCCGGTCAAGATGGCTGTGTAAGAGTTGTGACGTTGAAAACTGCCAATAATATTATCAAGCGGCCGGTCAACAAACTTATTCCATTGCCAATACAAGGAAATAATATCACAAGGGAGCCCACTTCGAATAGTTCCCATCAAGGAACATCCCACAGGCGTCGCGATCGGTCGAAATTCAACATGAAAACATTATTTACATCAGCACTTCTTATGCTAATGATGATAATATCGCCTAGCATGCAGCAATCATCAATATCATACAATATCACGTTACTAGACGGTCAAAGGAATATGCTTTTCGACAAGGTATCAAAACTACAGCACATCAAGGACGAATGGAAGTTAATAGTCTACTACAACATGTCTACATATTGGTCTGGATTCACTGACTTAGAAATATATGTTCGGCATTTAAATCAATTATGTCAGCAATCGTGCCTACCGCAATCAAGAATGCCGTACAGAGCTATCATATTACAACTGCAACACGAGTTGAGCGAACTCCAACACTACAATTCTTTACTGCGGAACCCAAACAAAAGATACAAGAGAGGACTAGTAAACGGAGTTGGCAACCTGGCTAGATCGTTGTTTGGGGTGTTGGACGACAAGTTTGCAGAGCAGTATAAACAAGATATTGAGCAAATATCACGCAATGAAAATCATTTACAGAGCCTTATCAAAAATCAAACTCTTATTATTGAATCTGAGTACAGCATTATTCGAAGAAATGAGGCCATAATGAATCAACAATTTACGTCCATAAATAAACAGATGAAAGCCTTATTGAAAGAAGTAATCAACGTGCAATCGGAAGCATCGGAAGGCCTTTATTTAACGTCGTCAGCACTATCAGCCTACACCGTTCTATCAAACTTACGACGTGTACAACATGGTCTCATCGATGTGATCACTGATATCTACCATGGGCGCATACACATAGATACTCACCTGTTACCGCCTGAAGAATTAGAGGCTCAAATAAATATCATAACACGCGAGGTACAGGATGATCTCAATGTGCCAGTAGACAAATCCAGTATCAGAAGTCTTTATAGATTACTGCGAGTGTTTGCTCGAGTATATAACGACTATCTTATTATGGAAATCAAGATTCCTCTGGTTACTACGAAAAAATATGAGCTGGATAAAATCATACCCCTACAAAGGGAAGAATCAGAAAAAAGCTATCAAATTACACCGACTTATCCATATTTGGCATTTAATTTGAGAAAGGACATGGCTTTATTCTTTACTGAAAACGACCTACAACAGTGCCTTCATGCAAATCCAGAGAAGATATTATGTTCCATTGATAAGCCCATCTATGAAATTAGAGAAAAACAATCCATTTGTGATATTAAGATCAATGATATAATCACATCGCCCTGTATTTATAAACAGTCGAAGTGCGAAAATAAGTGGATCAAGTTACAGCGCCCGAACGACTGGCTGTATCAATGTTGTCAGCAATGCACTGTCCGCATTTTGGCACACGGAATACGGAAGTGAAGACTTTATCAGGCAATGGCATAATCACCTTATGTCCAGGATGCACGCTCAAAGGAGACTCTTTCAAGATTTATTCCCATACAAATTTCATCAATCACGCGGACCACTATGCAGAAGAGATGGAACTTCCACAGATATCTATTGTAAATGACATAGTCAACACCAGCATCGGTCGAGACTTTTGTACCCGAGGATCATCACACTATGTGGAACCAGTTGAGATCAGAAATAGACGATCTTAAGCAGCAGTCGACACAGACACTGAGTGTCCACGACGTGCATCAGTACAGCGTGCTATACTCGCTGGTGGCCGGAGCGATCCTGACGGGCTTTATCTTAAGCATCATATGGATCCGACGAAGGCGGAGACAGCAGCCGGCATTGGAGTCAAGATTGGAACCTACCCCTCGAAGGATCACCGAGAGCACATCAACCCCTAACTTGCATTCAATCAAGTTTGATATTCCCTTAAGTGAAAGTTAGAGGAATAGAATTTTTGTAATTAGTAGGGAGACTGAGGACACTTGATCCTTACGGGAGACTAGATACAGTGGATTTACAGAGCTTCTGTGAACACTACATAATTTTAGAGTAGCAACATTTGTAGTCTATGGTAAGGTCTAACTTTTTAAAGTTGGTACTCCGTTCAAATTTGACAGTTGAAAAGATGGCGGATGATTGTTTGTTTCGTGTTGCAGGAAAATATTTTTCGTAAGTATTTATTTTGATTAAATAATTGGTTAGTAAACTTATTTTGGATATGTATCACATTTAAACTAGTCACTATATATGTGTTTATACGTCTGTCTCATAGAAAAGTGTTAATAGTAGTAGATTTTTTTTACAATAGTTTTTTATAACCTCGTCATAGCTAGGGTACACATGGTACACTTTCTTATGGGAGATATGATCCCGCCGGATCAAGTGTCCCCTAATGTTTATTTTTTTAATAATTTCAGGATTCAATATGCCTAGATTATATAAAACAAAAGAAGGTGCAAAAAAAAGAATACCCATCGACAAGGAAATCTTGGAATTGGCGGTTAATGATGTTATAGGGGGTAAGAGTATTCGTGGTACTGCCAAAGGGTACGGGATATCAGTTATGACACTGAAAAGATATGTCAGAAAGAAGAAAAATGCAACGACTGAAAATATTGACCACACTCCAAACTATCGCCAGTCACAAATTTTTTCGCCAACTGAAGAGACAGAACTTGTTAGTTATTTAATAACGGCTAGTAAAATGTACCACGGATTAACTCCTAAGAATGTACGAGACCTCGCATTTCAATATGCTTCTGAAAATAGTAAAAAAATACCACCAAAATGGGTTGAACAGGAAACAGCAACTTATGATTGGTTTTACGGTTTTATGAATCGTCACAAAGAGTTGTCATTGCGTGTACCCGAGGCCACTAGTTTGTCTCGCGCCACAGCTTTTAACAGACACAATGTTGGAAATTTCTTTGACAATTTGAAAAGCTTATTACAGCGATATAATTTTGGTCCGGACCAAATTTGGAATGTAGACGAAACTGGAATTACTACAGTTCATAAGCCAAAAAAAATTGTGGCATGTAGAGGTCTCAAACAGGTTTCTAAGGTTACATCTGGAGAACGTGGGCAGCTTGTTACGGTATGTGGAGCTATAAATGCCATAGGTAACCATCTTCCACCATTTATTATATTTCCACGTAAAAACTGGCAGCAACGAATGGTAGATGGTGGACCACCAGGTACTGAAGGAGCTCCACATCCCAGTGGATGGATGACTGGACCAAACTTTCTACTTTTTCTGAAATTTTTTCATAAGCACGTAAGATGCACCAAAGACAGCCCTTGTCTTATTATATTTGACAATCATGAGTCACACATTACCATTGACTCTATAAACTACTGCAAAGATAATGGTATCCATCTCTTAACTATACCACCACACACCTCTCAAAAATTACAACCTTTGGATCGAATAGTATTTGGAACGATGAAGTCATATTATAATACTGCATGCGATAATTGGATGGTTAGTCATCCAGGGCGGCCGTTAACCATATATGATTTGGCTGGATGCCTAGGCAGTGCTTACCCAAATGCAATGACTCCTAGAAATATTCAGAAAAGTTTCTCAGTTACTGGTATTTTCCCATTCAACCCTGATATATTCACAGATGACGAATATTTAAGCTCCTACGTTACTGACAGAGAAAACGTGCAAACTGAAACAGAGAATGTAATTACCTCGTCATCTGTATCACCATCTATTTTACTTAATGAATCTTTAATTGATGTGCCTTTAGTAAGCAATGAGGAACCACTGCTAATTGCTCCACCTGAATCTGTGATAAATGATGTACCAGTTCTACCCGGGCATTTAATAAATGCAGAAAATGCTGCGCCACCTTCACCTGCTTTTATGATAAATGCAGACAATGTTGCGCCAGTTGCACCAGTGCCAATTCCAGATGACGATGTGACTCCCGATATTTCTGATAATGAAAAGGAAAATGATTCTACAAAATCTCCCCCAAAATTGCTTTCCGTATGTAAGGCCAGTAATAGAGATGCTCTTGTGAATTCTTACAATAATAACAGACCGACTGCAGCTGGTTCTTCACAGATAAGAAATAGCGATAGACCTAAAACACCGATCCATTCTCACAATATTTATGTTCCAAAACCTTCCACGTCAGCATTTGTAAGTCCTGAAGTAATAAGACCACACCCGAAAGCAGGACCGAGAATAGGCTCTGGAAAGGAAAGAGAAAAAAAGGGAAAACAAGGATTTTAACCGACACACCGGAAAAACTAGCAATTGAGAATGAGTGGGCAGCTAAAAAACAAAAAAGAAAAGAAGATTTGCAAAGCTAAAGTAAAAGCAGTAAAACGTAACCTTAATTCACAAGAACAAGAAGTGACAACGTCAGAGGATGAAGAATTACCGCCATCGCCAGAATCAGTTTTAAGTGCGTTTGATGATAGTGATGTGTCTTGTAGCAGTTGTAGCGAATCAATGAATGAAGATGACTCTAATGACTCCATCATCATTGGAGATTGGGTTGTGGTGAACCTAATCTCGCAAAAGAATCTCGTTCATAGATATGTTGGGCAAATATGTACTGAGTGAAAGTCGAGGTGGATATGACATTAAATTCGCAAAAAAAATTAATGATAAAATGTTCAAGTGGCCTGTTAACGAGGATATTTGTTCAATTGCTAAATATCAAGTAGTGAAAAAACTACCAGTTCCAAAAGTGAAATCATCATCAAAGAGAGTCATTAGTTTTGAGTTTCCAAAATCATTAAGAAAATTTAATATTAAGAAATAAAAAGTGAAAAGAGAAAATATAATTGCTAATAGATATAAAAGAAAAGACTGTTTAACATTAAGAAAAAAAATAACTTAACTTTAATTTTATTTTAACCAAAGGGGTATTTTGTTTTGTTGTGCTAAACGCAAAGTTTATTTTATGTTATTTTTTAGTTTTAAGCAGAAGATTTACTAGAATTTAAGTGATACAGTGGATAATAAAAGTTGTTTTTAGTTGATTAATAAGCAAATACATAAATGACAAACAATTGAGAAGTAGAAAAAAGAATAATGATTGCTAATAGATGGAAAGAAAAGACTGTATTTAAGTTTAACATACATTTATCAAAGATAGGTATTTTGTTTGATTTTATAAAAGCAAAATTTATTTTACGTTAATTTAGTTCAACCAGAAGATTCTGTGATAATAAGAACATTAAGTGATGTTTGCTGAAAACTTAGGTATATGTGATTTATTAAAACAGTGGATACGTTGATTTTTCTAGTTTACCTACTATGCTAATAAACCAATGTTAAAAACAATACTTAACATATTTTTTCCATTTTCTTCTGTATTGGTATCATATCACCCTAAATGTGGGAGACTTGTTCCCTCCAGGATCAAGTGTTCCAGAGGGGGGGATCAAGTCAGACATATATATGGGACACATGATATCATTCCCTATACGAAGTTTTCGTGGGCTGGTTACTAAATTTATATACCAATATCATTACCACACAGAGCTACTACTGCTATGCCACCAACCAATCCTGTAATACCGAAAACTGTAATATCAAAACCATTGAGGAATAAACTATGTATCTTAAGTAGTAACAAATACAACAGATGTTTGTCCTCCATAGAGGAAGTCTTCTCCGAACACTTCGACTACTGTCACTACTTAATGCCTAACAGCAGCATAAACCAATTATTGAGTGGCATTGAAGAAAAATTAAAGAAGTTTACCTTAAATGACTATTGTCTAATTTTTATTGGAGAAAATCACATAATTTCGAATGAAAACAACTACATAAAAATAATAAAATTACTAAATGAGTCTCTTCGTAAAGTTACTCACACCAATGTAGTGGTTTGTCTTCCCACGTATAAGACAGGATCACTTATATATAATTTCAAAGTCGAGATGTTTAACAACCTCCTTCACCTAGACAACCAAAACCATAAATACGCATATGTCTTCGACAGCAATCGTGACCTAACACTTGAGATGTTCTCTTACACTACGGGTAGAATCAATAAGTACGGAATCAAAAATATATATGACAATATTATGAGTAACATTCAGATTGATATAGACCTATATTGTAAGACAAGCAGATTGACAAATAACGACAACAAACAAGAATGTGACGAGATTTTAACGACTCCCTTTGGTGACGAACTCAATTCAAGCCTGAAAGAAAACCCTAACTTTTTTCGTTTATAAGAGTATACATATCCTTCACCAAAATATTGCTGGACTCTTGAATAAAAGCGATACGTTTACTGTGTATTTGGAAGATCTCGAAAATAGTAGACGACGGATCGATACTATATTCATAACCGAACATTTTATGACGCCTGAGCAAGAAGGACTACTAAATGTACCAAACTACACCCTAGCAACTAGTCTCTCCAGACATATCTAATAAAAGAGGTGGCGCGTGCATCTTAACCAGGTTTGGTCACAAGTATAAAGTTTTAAATTTAGGTAAATATTCTGTAATCAATGTAATCGAATGCTGCGCGATAGAATTGACAGAACACAATATTATTGTTGTATGTATATATAGAGTGCCCCAATCTAATATAGATACATTTTTTGAAAATTTAAATAATATTTTGCATTTACTGTGTTTAAAATTTAATAATAAAAAGGTTGTAATATGTGGGGACTTTAATATTAACTTACTTAAAAGAAATAAACAAACTTTAGACTTCGAACATACATTGTTAAATTATAATCTAAAATTACAATTTTGTCAACCCACTAGGTTAAGCAGTGGGACGTGTTTGGACAATATAGCACATAATGTAAAAGGCTGTAAAGGAGAAATTATAGAATTGGGCCTGTCAGATCATACCGCACAACTTTTGAAATGTCCTGTTAAAAAGACGTGTGTCTTAAAGCGTTGGAAAATAAAAAGACGGAATTGTTGTCAAGATAATGTAGAGAAATTTAGAAATTCCATTAAAAGTCTCAGTTTTTCGGACATATATACTACTAGTGACGTCAATGAGGCCTACGACCATTTTCTTGACCTATTTAGATGTTTTTACGATCTTTGTTTTCCTTTCGAAATAATTACAAAGTCGATTACTAAGAAAGCCAAATGGATCACTAAAGGGATAAGAAAGTGTAGTAAAAAGAAACGGCATTTGCTATGGCAATATAGAACAAATCCTACCCTAAAAAATAAACAATCATTTAAGACATATTCTGCAAGGTTTAAAAGAGTTGTAGCTTTAACACAATCATCACGAAATAACTACTTCATTAAGACATCTCAAAATAAATCCAAAGCGGCATGGACCATAATTAACAACTCTAAGACTTCCTTCGGCGCCACATTGAATTTTGATGATATTTTTTGATAAGTACTAGCGAAGCCCTTTCAAATGATATCAAACACGGTATATTTATCTTAATTTTTTTTAAACATGACTTTTTGTCTGCTAGAGGGCGTCACTTTAAATTTGAGCAATATATTGGAAATGTACAAGTGAAGCCCTTTCAAATGATACCAAACACGGCGTATTTTACTCCATATTTATTTTTAACACATTACTTTTTGTCCGCTAGAGGGCGCCATATCAATTTTTGTGACACGTCACGTAGCCTATGTTCAGCGGACAATTAAGACGGTTCTAACGATACCTCACACGTCAAGTTCCGATAAGTAAATTAGGAGCTATGAGGGAACAGATGAACATACATACATACATAGCCTGTCAAAATCATAACCCTCCGTAGTCGGGTAAAAAGAGACTATGACCCCTGAGTTTGTTTCGGTGTTTCTTCTCAGGGTAGTCAGCTAGGAAACACCGGCCTCATCTAGTTTAAAAATGACGAAAAAAAAATTTAAGTGTAAAAGTGTTTTTTTAAACCTATTTACAAAATAAATATCATTTATCAAAGGCCTACCCATCTTCCATGGAAATAAAGACATACCTACCGTTCGGTTTCTTACCATCGTCGCGTGCCAGGTCATGAGGTTCCAAAACAGCCGGAACGCCGACGGTGACAAGGGCTCGTCGAATGATGTTTTGGGGGTAGGTATGTGGAACAGAGAGTAAAGCCCCACATACCTCCGTTGAAAAGGGAGGATCCTCCAACCAGACGGGTGTTATGTCTTGTGGGCTATTGCCCGATAGATGATTTCGGGCTGTTCTAATCGAGCGGAGAACTTTGATTGCGCGATGCAGGATTAGTTCCTATGTGACGCCATAGATGTCGCTACATCACTCCCCTCCGGAGATCGGAGATCGATAGTTCTTGATGCTTCTTGATGCGTGCCAGGCCAGTGGTAGGATGGTTCCAGTGGGTCGGACCCGAATGCCGCATAGTTCTCGGTGAGTCGGAACTGTCTGCGGTGATGCCCCAGTGAGTCGGGGTGTTGCTATCCCAGTGAGTCGGGATGATGCCTCAGTGAGTCGGGGTGATGATGTCCCAGTGAGTCGGGATGATGCTGCAGGCTCCAGTGAGTCGGAGTAGTGCTGCTGGCTCCAGTGAGTCGGAGCGGTGCTGTGCGATGTAGTGGCTTGACTGCTTGCGTCGACCAGGAGAGGTTCTTCGTGGCTCTTCATGTGACTGGCCGAAGGTGCAGTGTGCTTCGCCAAGGTCGCTGATGAGGCTGAGGGTGATGACCAGGTATGACCAGGTAGGCATGCTGGTGGTCAGGATACCCTTTAAAGCTGTGGGTGCTGGCTGTATGGCTCGCTGCTCGAAAGCTTGAAGTGATGATGACGTCACGAAGTAGTAGCTGCACGAAGGCTGCGCTGACGTTCTTTGTCGAGGGTCACCAGTTTGGGGGTATGTGGAACAGAGAGTAAAGCCCCACATACCTCCGTTGAAAAGGGAGGATCCTCCAACCAGACGGGTGTTATGTCTGGTGGGCTATTGCCCGATAGATGATTTCGGGCTGTTCTATATGTTCTAATCGAGCGGAGAACTTTGATTGCGCGATGCAGGATTAGTTCCTATGTGACGCCATAGATGTCGCTACAATGTCATTAATATTCGCGTGCCGCGCTATACGTCCCGCGCTTCGACTGCATGACAGGCCGTGGTGACCGAGGCTGTTGACAACTTCGCCACAGTGGCAGCTATGTGGCGAACAGCAAGGAGCGCCTAGGCGTAGGGAAACAGCTAGGCAAAAAGTTGTATCGTCGAACAAGGTGCCTATGTTCGACGATGGTAGTGCGTGAAGCCAGAGGCCCGACTCCCACTCTCCCACCGCCAGTAGGCGCGCACGCTCTGCAGTAGTAGCAGATGTCAAGATTAGGTTTTCCTGAACTACTTTGCAGAGCGGCTCATCCCACCGCCTCTGGGAAAGTGGTTGTCGGGCGGATTTGTATTCGGGCAAGCGAGTCTCCAGGCATCCATAGCTTCGGTGAAGCACGGCACATCAAAAGGAATCAGTGTTGAAGTTAGAATATTCCTGATTAATTTATCAGTGCCGTGGACCGAAGATATGAATGCCGGTAAACTAATACTGGTAATTTTGCGGACGCCGAGCCCTCCCATACGGATGGGAAGAGTAACTTGAGTCCAAGCTCGATCGTCTAAGGGTGCTTCCATAATTTTTAATAAATAATAAATAAATAATAATAATAATATTCAACAACCATCACACAACGCGGCCGTCTAGTCCCAAGCTAAGCAGAGCTTGTGTTATGAGTACTAGACAACTGATAAACATACTTATTGTAGCGTTTGCGGGTTATTTCTGTAATTCAAGACAAAAATAATACGCAGCACTATCTACAATAATATTTATTAGATAAGGTCGCAGGTACAAAATGCCGTTTTTTTTTATACACATTGACGACTATGGAGGTAGGCGCACAAAGTACTATCCTGGCCACTATGAAGCTGGAGATCGAGGACTAGGCGCCAGCAGGAAGACGTCCCGCAGGTAGACGAGCCGCTGGTAGACGAAGGGCCAGAGGGTTGCCGAACGGTTGGATGGATCTCAGGCCAGGTGCCTGAACCGGAACTTCGGACCCTGGAATTTTCCAGTCGTCGAATGAGTTTCTTTGTCTCCCGCTTATCCTTGTCCGATTGTGACCGCAACAGTGTGTAAGCGCAGGGCAGGGGAAGTACGAAGGCGCTTAAGGCGAATGTGTGCATGTCACAATCAGAACCGGAGCGGGAAAAAAAAGGAAACTACGCTTAAAGCTAGTAAGCACTAATGAAAATACAAAATAACAAGGAACTAAAACACCAACAGAAGATACAAAATATGGGTGATACAATTCTTGTCATATAATGGCCGTATCCAGCATGATTAAGCAAATAAAAGGTAATTGTCAACACTTAACCCAATACGGGGTTAACACTGAAGCTAGGAAACTTTATGATCAATGCCGTTAATATTTAAAACCACGTAAGATGACACACTCTAAGTATGTTAAATGATCGTAAGGAGCGTGTGAACGTGTATATCAGCTGAGATGTCCGATCGACAATGACCGTGCGTTCTGCAAAAGCCGAGTCACGGTAATATTATCTATACAGTATTCCAACTTCATACAAACGGACGAAACGCGAGCTATACCTACGCGCCTCGATCTCGAGGTGCGCTCGGGATGCAGACAGTCGCGTCTGTGCCGCGCGATATTTTCAATAAAAATAAGTTCAAGTACATATTTATATATTTAATATGACGAGTAGGATATATTGTGCTGTTTTTCATTCACATAAATATTGCTTCATCTAGAACCAAACATATAAATTGTAAAGTAGCTGCAGGTATCTATAACCAAGTAAAAGATATTCCTTTTTCTCCACCTTGTCCATGTTTCCCAAAACAATTTTTAATTAAGCTTTAGAATGTGGATTTTTGTAGGTACTTTAAAATTTAATAATAAAGCATTTCGTAGGTACGTCTCAGTCGAGGCGCAAATATTTTTCGGTCGCAAACATTGAACACTTCCTATTCAATTCACAAAGTATTTTATTTGTTTATATAAAAAAAAGTATATTTACAATCACAAAACTAAATGGAAACACAAAGTAGGCAAATGTAATTAAAATGCTGGAGGCGGGCAGCCATAGTGCGGGCAGCCCTATCGCATGTTTACGTACCGCGCGGCTGTAGGCATTTATTTCAAAGATACGGCCGAGTTACAATACTGTATAGATAATATTACCGTGGCCGAGTCGTCTTTGATCTTAATAAATTCTTTTTTTTAATGTGTAACTACCGCCACACGGGAAGCGAATTAGCGAGTTGGAACCGTAATGTAATTACTAGTCGATTTTTCAATATCTATAGGTAGTATAGTATAGTGTGTATTTAGTTATAGATTAGGTTTAGTTTATTTTATTATATCACCAACAAAGTGTTCTGTTATCTGTTTATTTTAAGTTATTAGGTTGTAAGGTTCCTGTTAATATTTTTGTTGATCAGTGCAAGTCTTTGCCGCAGTTTGCTCTGATAATTTCGATAGGAACGTTGAGATTTACTATACAACGTTACATTATATATTTCTAAATACATACATGATATAGATTATTATAGATAAATTACACCCAGACACAGAACAAATGATTGTGCTCATCACACAAACATTTGTCCTGGGTGGAAATCGAACCCACGAGCTCCGGCATAGCCGTTTCCGAGGACGGTTATGCGATACCACGCAGCGCAACACGAGGCCGACTAGATTACGTGTTTAATAATAGTTAAATAAGTTTTTTACACCACCTGCTCGATAATGCCCTTTTATACGTCATACAACCATCACTTAAAGCAAGTCATTATGTCCCTAGGGAGATAATGCAGTATGGGCGATCCCTAGGGAATAATGAGATTTGAATTTGGAACGTCAAAAACCGTCAACATTAAGTGAACTAAAATGTAAATGCATCAAACCAGTTTATTCAAAATTCAAACTGGCCACTAACCTGGTCACTAAAAAAAACAGAATAAAACGTGGTCGTGGTTCCTGACGAGTTTCGAAAAAAAAGTAATGAAAAAGCGGGAACGATAAAGAAAATTGAAACTATAGAATCTTAGAGTAGGTACTTAGTGAATTTTGTTTGTTTCAAATCTCGAGACACGTTAAGTGATAGTTAAGATTAAATTGTACATAATACTTATATTTCTCTAATATATCATTTTTTTAACTAAATTATCTTTAATTATCTCGCAGATGGTGTAAAAAGTAGAGTATCAAACACGGAGATAAAGCTGTCTTTGTCTTGGGTGGCTTGAATTCCTCACTTCACTCAGGTTTCTTTATTAACTCCCTCGCAATGCTCGGGAGTTAATTATATAAATCCCTCACTATCGTTCGGGATTAAAATTAGCAACCTTCGTTTCGTTCGGAATTCAACATGCCTGCCCGCGACTTAAAGACACTGCTTTATCCCCTAGTCACATAATCTACTATTGTTTTTATAATATGTATTAGTTTATTATTGTTTAAGATTATTGTATGTATTTTGTCTATGGGCCTCTGATGCCTGAAAATAAAATGATTATTATTATTATTATTATAGCAGTTAGGGCCACTAACCACTAGACCAACAAGCCAGTCAAAATTTTATAAATTCATTAAACTTAATCTTTTAAAATATAATTTGTTTGAATTTAACACCACTGTGAATACACTGTGGAGTTAAATTCAAACGCACATACAAACAATCACGTCGGGGTCACCATTTTAGGAATATGCGGAACAGAGAGTAAAGTCCCGCTAACCTCCGTTGAAAAGGGAGGATCCTCCAACCAGACGGGTGTTATGTCTGGCGGGCTACTGCCCGATAGATGATTTCGGGCTGTTCTATATGTTCTAATCGCGCGGAGAACTTTGATTGCGCGATGCAGGATTAGTTCTTATGTGACGCCATAGATGTCGCTACATCACTCCCCTCCGGAGATCGGAGATCGATGGTTCTTGATGCTTTTTGATGCGTGCCAGGCCAGTGGTAGGTTGGTTCCAGTGGGTCGGAACCGAATGCCGCATAGTTCTCGGTGAGTCGGAACTGTCTGCGGTGATGCCCCCCCCAGTGAGTCGGGGTTGTGCTATCCCAGTGAGTCGGGATGATGCCCCAGTGAGTCGGGGTGATGATGTCCCAGTGAGTCGGGATGATGCTGCAGGCTCCAGTGAGTCGGAGTAGTGCTGCTGGCTCCAGTGAGTCGGAGCGGTGCTGTGCGACGTAGGGCTTGATTGCAGGCGTCGACCAGGAGAGGTTCTTCATTGCTCTTCATGTGACTGGCCGAAGGTGCAGTGTACTTCGCCAAGGTCGCTGATGAGGCTGAGGGTGATGACCAGATATGACCAGGCAGGCATGCTGGTGGTCAGGATACCCTTTTAAAGCCGTGGGTGCTGGCTGTATGGCTCGCTGCTCGAAAGCTTGAGGAAGTGATGATGACGTCACGAAGTAGTAGCTGCACGAAGGCTGCGCTGACGTTCTTTGTCGAGGGTCACCATTTTGGAGGTAAGCGGAACAGAGAGTAAAGTCCCGTAAACCTCCGTTAAAAAGTGAGGATCCTCCGGCCAGACGGGTGTTATGATGTCTGGCGGGCTACTGCCCGATAGATGATTTCGGGCTGTTCTATATGTTCTAATCGCGCGGAGAACTTTGATTGCGCGATGCAGGATTAGTTCTTATGTGACGCCATAGATGTCGCTACAACACCTTTATCTTGCAGTTGCACTGATGACTCACTGCATTCCGCGAACGAACTTTTATAGGTATTGTATTTTTTTTCTTTGGACTTTAAAATTTGGACCAAAAATGTATGGAGCGTGGGTGATGTCCTTTGTGTACAATAAAGAATATAAGAAGATTAAAGAGTACATTTTAAAGCAAAGAAAGTATGTGAGCATTCCGGCGAAGGCTAATAGGAAGCCAAAAGCTAAGTACGAAATTCAGGAACGTGGTCATACTTGCGCAAGCCAAATATAAACCTGATACAGAGATTTTGAAGTTGCTCAAGCTAATCCAATTGGTCTTTGTTGAGATCAAGATAGCTGACATCAGCATAGTCCAGGATTGGGAGAAGAAGAGATTGTGCTATCGCAATTTTAGTAGTGATGGGAAGAAAATTGTAAAGGCGCTAGCTAGAAACGTAGCACAGAAGAGAGCTAGAAGTTGTGTTCAGAAGGCTTAACGACCATGGGTTACAACTAAACGTAGCAAAGTGTACATTTGGTCAAGAAACACTCAACTTCTTGGGCTACACTCTAACCAACGAAGGAATTAAGCCAACTGACGAGAAGGTCGAAGCAATAAAATCCTACCCTCGCCCAGAAACAGTCCAGCAATTACGTCGATTCCTGGGAATGGTCAACTTTTATCGCGAAAATATTCCACACGCCGCCGAGTATCAAAAAGAGCTCAACGCCTACCTCCAAGACTCGAAAAAAAACGATAAGACGAAGATTACGTGGAGCGAACGAGCAATCGAACGAGCGAGCGAGCGAGCGTTTGAAAAATGCAAAGACGACATCGCCAGCGCCGTACTGTTGTCATACCCATCGTCAACACTACCTTTCGTACTTATGACCGACGCATCTGACACCTGCGCCGGGGCGGTACTTCAACAAAACATTCGAGGCCGCCGGAGACCGCTCGCATTCTTTTTAAAGAAGTTCAACGACGCTCAAAGAAAATACAGCACGTATGACCGGGAGCTTACGGCCATATACCTGGCAGTACGTCACTTTCGCCGGATGATAGAAGGCCGTGACCTTATCATATTGACTGAGCACAAGCCCCTCACTACTGCACTGCGAGCCAACTACAAAGACGAAACCCCGAGGCGCACTCATCATCATCATCATCATTTCAGCCGAAAGACGTCCACTGCTGGACATAGGCCTCCCCCAAGCGTCGCCACAACGAACGGTCCTGTGCGTCTCGCATCCATCGGACTCCCGCAACCGTTACCAAGTCATCGGTCCACCTTGTAGGAGGCCTTCCAACGCTACGTCTTGCGGTATGTGGTCGCCATTCCAGAACCTTTCGGCCCCAACGGCCATCTGTTCTGCGAGCAATGTGCCCTGCCCATTGCCACTTTAGTTTGGCGATTCTTCGTGCTATGTCGGCAACCTTGGTTCTCCTGCGGATATCCTCATTCCTGATTCGATCACGCAAGGAAACTCCGAGCATAGCCCTCTCCATTGCCCTTTGGGTGACTTTAAGCCTTCTGATGAGGCCCATTGTAAGCGACCACGTTTCGGAGCCATATGTCATCACTGGCAACACGCACTGGTCATAAACTTTCGTCTTGAGACACTGTGGTATATTGGACGAGAAGATACCGCGCAGCTTCCCGAACGCTGCCCAGCCGAGTCGGATTCGACGATTGATCTCTTTCTCGAAGTTAGACCTTCCCAACTGGACCGTCTGTCCCAGGTAAACCTAGTCGTCTACAACTTCGAGTGTAGAGTCCCCGACCTTGATAGGAGTGGGTGCTACATGGCTGTTTACCATGACTTTGGTTTTGTCCATGTTCATTTTAAGTCCCACTCTTTCGGAAGCTCTACTGAGGTCACCAAGCATTGTACTGAGCTCCTCCGTAGTCTCAGCCATGACTACTATGTCGTCGGCAAACCGAAGGTGAGTGATGTACTCGCCATTGACATTAATGCCTAGCCCTCTCCATTCCAAAACCTTGAAGATATCCTCCATTGCTGCCGTGAACAGTTTCGGAGAAATAACGTCTCCCTGCCTCACGCCCCGCTGCAAGAGGATAGGTTTCGAGGTTTGGTCTTGTAGTCGGACTGACATAGTGGCGTTTTTGTACAAACACTTCAGTACTTCGATATACCGATAGTCAATTTGGCACCGTTGGAGAGACTGCAGTACAGCCCAAGTTTCAATCGAATCAAAGGCTTTCTCGTAGTCCACAAACGCTAAGCAGAGATGCTGATTATACTCCTCAGTCTTCTGTATAACCTGCCGCAGCGTATGTATGTGGTCCACGGTGCTGAAGCCTTTTCGAAATCCGGCTTGTTCGGGAGGCTGGAAGTCGTCGAACCTGCGCGCGAGACGATTCGTGATGACTCTGGAAAACAGCTTGTAAACATGGCTCAGAAGCGAGATGGGCCTATAATTCTTAAGCAGGGCATTATCGCCCTTCTTAAAGAAGAGTACCACAACGCCTCTGCTCCACGCCTGTGGCGTTTTTCCCTCGAGTATGACGGAATCAAATAGCTTCTGAAGGGCCTTAAGGACCGGTTTTCCACCCGCCTTCAGGAGTTCGGCCGTAATTCCGTCCTCACCCGACGCCTTGTTATTTTTTAGCTGCTTCAGAGCCATCCTAATCTCGTACAGGCTGACGTCCGGGATATCTTCGGTATAGTGTCGAGTCAATCTAGCTCTTGGGTCGTTTACTAGATTTACAGCGGGTTTAGCGATAGACGTGCCTCGATCTCTCCCAGAAGCTCCGATTTGGCGGATATGACTCTGCCATCGTCGGTCTTCAGTTTCGTGAGCTGACTTTGCCCAATAGACAGATCTCGTGCAAATACTTTAGAGCCCTTATTCCGCTCAATCGCATCCTTAATCCTTGCGGTATTAAAGCGGCGAAGGTCGCGTTTCAGGGACTTCGAGATTTGTCTATTGAGCTGCCGGTATATGCACGCATCGTCTGAAGACTGCAGAATCATCTTACGCCTCTTCTTCATTAGCTCGAGGGTCGGATCAGAGAGCTCCTTGTTCTTATTTGTACGGTGAGTCTTGAAAAATTTAGACCCGACCGTATGGACAGTTTCCACGAACCCATCGTTATATTCATCCACGGAGCTTCCTAGGCACTCGAAACGATTGTGGAGTTCAAGCTGAAAGCTCTCGGGGTTTTGGATCTGGATCTGTGCTGGACGGAGCGTAGACTTCATCAGTCGAGACCTTTCAAGCTTAATGTTAATATTCAATGTGCCTCTTACCACGCGGTGATCACTTCCAGTTTTCACCGCGTTGATCACAGAGACATCATTGAATATTTGCTTTTTCGTCGACAGGATGAAGTCAATCCATTTCTAGTTGCACCGTCAGGACTTTGCCAGGTCCACCTTCTATGCTCACGCTTTTTGAAGAAGGAATTCATCATATAGAGGCCCTCCTTCTCCATAAAGCTAGCCAGTAAGTGTCCCCGGTGATTCCGACGTCCAAATCCAAATTGCCCCACTCGCAGCTCGTCACCGTCTCGTTTGCCCAGTTTCGCGTTAAAGTCCCCCATGACCACGGTGAAGTGAGTCTTAGAACCATGCATGGCTCTTGATATATCCTCATACATGGATTCTACTTCGTCGTCGGGATGTGTCGAGGTCGGGGCGTAGACCTGTATGACCTTCAACGAATATCTTGATGATATTCTGAGTATAAGGTACGCCACCCTGGTCGACACACTCTCGATCTTCACCACATTGTTCACAAGGGACTTGTGGACGATAAACCCGACACCACCCTGGGACTGCTGGTCACCCTCCCGGAAATAGAGCAGGTTACCGGATTTGAGAATTATCGTATCCTCCCCCTGTCTTCGGACTTCAGACAATCCCACAATACTCCATCGCAACCCGCTCAATTCCTCCTCAAGTTCGGTGATCTTCTCGTCAGTCCTCAGTGTACGCGTGTTAAAAGTTGCCAGGTCGAGTCGTTTTATAGATGGGTAGCCAGATCTCATCCGGAGATTCTTCGCACCCCTTGCCTCGTCGTGGCCTTGACCGCTACCCGAGTCAAGGGTAGACGGGCTGCCGGGCACTAGGGGCCATTTTTTCATTCTGCTTTTCATTTTGGGGGGGGGTTGCCATAATCGCCACGCTTGGCAGACGGGTTGGCGATCGCAGTTTGATTGTTGTAATGCACAGAGGATGCTGCTGCCCATTCTCTGGTATGTCCCTTAGTCGCCTCTTACGACACCCTCGGGAAGAGATGGGATGGTGTTATTCTTAACGTCCGGACACCATACGGAACTAGGCGCACTAGATATCTGAAATACATTAGTCAGTTCGTAACTGAAATCAAGGACGTATTGAGCAAGGACAACTGTGTCGTCGACGTCATGTCTCGCGTGGACATGATCTCATGTCCGTCGCCGATAAATTACGACGAGTTAGCGAAGTCTCAAAAACAAGACGAGGAACTCAAGCGACTCATGAAAAGCGACCGTTACACATTCAAGCGAATAGCACTGCCCGGTTCAGCTACTCAAGTCATATGCGAGATTTCAACAAAAGATCCTCGTCCGTTCTTACCGCCACAATACAGGAAGCAAGCTTATCAAGCGATACATGACCTTAATCCCCCAATAAGAGCGACGAGACGATTAGTTACGTCACGATATTTCTGGATGACAATGAAGAAAGATATCACAGACTGGGCAAGAGCTTGTGACCAATGCCAGCGAGTGAAAGTTCATCACCACACCAAGGCACCAGTATCCAGCTTCGTGCCAGTAGACCGCTTGAGTCACCGTCATATTGATCTGGTCGGTCCCCTCCCAACGTCAAACAACTGTCGTTATATACTTACGATGATCGATAGAGCAACGAAGTGGCCAGAAGCCCAGCCAATCGAGGATATGACGCCAGAAAAAGTCGCAAATACGTTGTATGAGTCATGGATTGCAAGATTTGGTTGCCCCACCACCATTACAACAGACCGCGGCAGACAGTTCGAATCCGAGTTATTCAAGAAGTTGATGCATGGCATGGGTATCCAGCATGTACGAACCACAGCCTACCATCCACAGTCCAATGGTTTGGCAGAACGCCTTCATCGCTCACTCAAAGCATCACTTGACGCAAGATTGAACACCACGAACTGGACGTACGAGTTACCTACCGTATTACTTGGTCTTCGCGCCGCATACAAGTCAGACATCGGCGCCAGTATCCCGGAATTATTATACGGAAGAACGCTACGCCTGCCTGGTGAATTCTACGGTGAAGCAACCACAACATGCAACACGTCATCGCACTTCATGAACAATTAGGTTGTTCATGAAGTGCGATGCATTAAGAAAGGCACAGCTGCAGCGAGAAGCTAACAAAAGCACAGCTGTTTTCATTCACGGCGATCTTTACAAAACAACACATGTTTACGTTCGCAATGACGCCGTGCGCAAGCCTTTGACAGCTACCTACAACGGTCCGTATCGATTTATCAGCCGCACAGATAAATACTTCACCGTACAGTTGGAGAATAGAAAAACAAACATATCCATAGATCGGTTGAAGCCAGCATACCAGTGCAACCACGAGCAAGCAGAGGAAGCACATGTCACCAACAGCTACGTCACAAAATCTGGCAGGACATAAAACCTCCTGTACGCTTCGCTGAGGGGGAAATAATGTAGTGACCCTACAAATAATCATCCCAGCACATCACATGTCCGGCCACCGCCACAGCGCCATTAAAAGGTACTCTGTGCACAGCGCGCAGTGCACTGGCCGGCCGCTAGCTAGGACGCGCGGGGCGCGGCGACAATGCCATTTTGATCGTAAACCATTCGCCTTTCATTTCTAAGAACCCAAGCAGCAACCTCTAAAGCGCCTCAAGGAGCCCACCGAGGCAAATAGTTTACGACTAACTTCTTGCAGTTGTTTAGTCCACGAAAGAATGCTGTCTAAGGGAAGGAAGGAAGGGAAGTGTCGACCAATAGATTTTAGAGACAGTCCGGGAACTACCAAAAAAAAACCCGACCGCGTGAAAAATAACTTTAGATAAAACAAATAATAAATTCTAATACGGAACATATTGACTGCAACAGTCGGGACCCATTAAAATAATCCAGACTAAAATCATCCCATCAAACGTGAGCCTATAATTAATAATAATAAAAAAATGGTTTTTACGCTTTTGGGCTGAACTTGTTTTTTCCTTTTTATTAGTTTTTATCTAAAGTTATTTTTTACGCAGTGGGGCTTTTTTATTTTTATAATTTATTTTTTTATTTTACACTTTTTAGTTATGATAATCTAATAACACTATTTATTCACTCTATTTTAGGCGTACATTTATCACAACCTATCGAGTCATCTGGCTTACTTATTTTACTATCTTAAATAAAATTGAAGTGTCTGTCAAAAAAAACATTGGTTTACTAAATGTATATCAAAGTGTATTCGAAACTTATAACAAAAATGTGAATTTTAAATTTTTTGGTGATCTGTCGGTTTGTTTCAGCTAATATCCGTAATTTTCTCGCGGGAATGGGATTTCATAAATAAAAGTAAAAAACTAAAACCCGACTACGACTTTCAGCGTCGTTTTTTTTGTCGTAGTCGGGTTTTAGTTTTTTACTTTTTTTTATTTGAACAATTTTGGTTTTAAATTTAACACATGACTTTTTGTCTGCTAGAGGGCGTCACTTTAAATTTGAGCAATATTTTGGAAATGTACAAGTGAAGCCCTTTCAAATGATACCAAACACGGCGTATTTATCTTCATTTTTATTTTTTAAACATTAATTTTTGTCCGCTAGAGGGCGCCATATCCAGTTATGTAAAACGTCACGTAGCCTATGGTCAGTGGACAATTAAGACGGTTCTAACGATACCTCATATGTCGAGTTCCGATAAGTAGATTAGGAGCTATGAGGGAACAGATGAACATACTCACATACATACATAGCCTGTCAAAATCATAACCCTCCTCCGCCGTAGTCGGGTAAAAATACGGGATAAATCTGCGAAAAGATTAAACAAAATTTGACAGGACTTTCATTGGGATATAGTTAATATTATGATGAGTACCTACCTTAAGCTACTTTTTATATTCTCGCGGAAACGGGACTTAATTCCGCCCGTTTGCCCCCCCCCCCCCCCCCACATCACCACATCCTGATTCCCGGGAGAGAACATCTTCGAAAGGGCTGAACCGATTTTGACGGGACTTTCACTTACGGCAAGCTTTTTTTATATATGTATAATCATCTAATGACTTTTTCCACTCTAGGGCGGAGAGGGAGAAGGTGTCAGACTTTTACTTAGTAAAACCACACGTAGGTTCCTTCAGTTATTTTTTGCGTTCTAGGACCACGGGTTATCTTTTCAGAAGTTCTCCCAAGGCCCTAGTAGGCATCGGCCCTGCTGGGCCACTACGGTTTTGTTGACATCTCTTTAAGAAACACGTAGTACAAGACGCGTTATCGAAAATCTGCTCGGTTCGGACAATAGCCGAACGGCCAGACTGCGAGCTACACATTGTACATCGTCCAAAAGCCCGCGCCTACGGTAGCTGGTAGTCGGGGGTTTCAGCGGTTGGGGCGTGAGGATGTCCATTCCCTTACGCGTACGGCTGTCTCCATCACTAGCATTACTGCTTCGCAAAAGGAGGCGGCCGCTACCCATTCCCCCTCACTCGGGATCATAGACGCGCGAGATGTCACCACCGCCGATTGCCCCCACGAGGTCACGGCTCACTTCCACCTCCGTAAGCTCCACCGTGTCCGTCCTTCGGGCGATCCGCACTATGGCGCCATCCCCGAGCATTTTCTTCCGCCTGAATCCGATGCAGGAACCTTCCGAACTTACCATCTCCGGTGAGGGCCTGCGTCATGCGGAAGGTTTGGACGCCGTGACGCCTTTCCAGCCATTACTCAAAGAGGGGACTGACCGCCATGATTATGGCGTGCTCAACTGACGGATAGTTGATGTTACAAGGTGTAACATCAACTATCCGTCAACGGGACTTAATTTCCAGGGGGGGATATATCTCTGGAATAGGTAACATTTTTTTACACGATTGCCCCAAAAAAGGGGAGTAAAGAAGTTGCGAGTAACCTAACCTAACCCAACAAGTTAGCAGAAAAATAAATGACATATTTCCTATTGTATTTATTTTTAATATGGTCATGATTACCGTTTTGAATCCTCATGTTAAGCTCTTGAATTTGATACCCATATTGCAATACACAAAAAAATAAATATTTTTTTACTCTAATTTATAGCGTCCCACAGTCGTTATGTTGATTTTTAAGCTATTGCATAGCTTCTATCGAGGGCCTTGAGCGCGGGGACCGAATCCAGAAATTCCCTAACGAAAAAAACCTCACGCTCCCCACTCCGACGGGCACGGAGGTGTGGCTTGAAGGCCGACAGAGACCGAACACCTATTCTAAAAAAGTCGTAAACGACCTGTGTGGCGCATTGGTACAGCGTTCTACCTATGTTATCATCGTGCCTCGAGTTCAAATCTCGGTCAAACAAAATAGTCTTTTGTTTGACCGATTACCATTACTATAATCTATTATTATGTATTATAATAGATTATAGTAATGTTCTATGATAACAACTGAACATACTTGTAGCAATTTATGAAGTAAACAAGAAAGAAAAAAAATTGTTTTCTTATCGGTCACCACGCTCAAAAAGTGTAACTTGAATTAATATCAAAGAAAAAGAAATACTGCATAAATAATTATAATTGCATAAGTTGATACAAAATGCTATGCAATAGCTTTACCGCGGCAGTCCCCGAGTGCCACACTTTTTTTTTCAACGTCACCTATCTAAGAACACTTGCGTTAACAAGACGAATCTAACGATATGCTAATTATGTAAATCCGTTCAGCGGTTTGGAAGATATTATGAGGTAATAATAGTAGATTATGTGACTAGGGGATAAAGCAGTGTCTTTAAGTCGCGGGCGGCACGTTGAATTCCGAACGAAACGAAGGTTGCTAATTTTAATCCCGAACGTGAGTGAGGGATTTATATAATTAACTCCCGAGCACTGCGAGGGAGTTAATAAAGAAACCTGAGTGAAGTGAGGAATTCAAGCCGCCCTAGACAAAGACAGCTTTATCCCCGTGTTGGATACTCTACTTTTTACACCATCTGTGAGATAATTAAAAGACAATTTAGTAAAACAAATCATATAATAGAGAAATATAAGTATTAATTACCAGTTAATCTTAACTATCATTCAAAATGTTATGAAATTTGAAACAAACAAAATTCACTACTCAAAGATTCTATAGTTTAAATTTTCTATAACGCCCCGCTTGTTCATTACTTTTTTTAGAAACTTTTTGAATTCTGTTTTTTTTTTTTTGTTAGTGGCCAGTTTCAAATTTGAATAAACTTGTTTGATGCACTACATTTTAATTCACATAATGCTGACGGTTTTTCACGTTCCAAATTCAAATCTCATTATTCCCTAGGGATCGCCCATACTGCATTATCTCCCTAGGGACATAATGACTTGCTTTAAGTGATGGTTGTATGACGTATAAAAGGGCATTATCGAGCAGGTGGTGTAAAAAAAATATTACATACATACATACAAGATACGCGCGAAAAACATAACCCTTCTTGCAGTCGGGTAAAAAAGTATGATATTCGAATACGGAGACTTGGTACGCAAGAAAACATGGACGAAAGACAAGGCTATATGGTCGAACGACTATAGCCTTCCCTAAGGAGTAAAAGGAAAAAAATAATAACTGGACAATATGTGGAATCATTAAAATATGCGCGATCTCGGTAAAATGGAGCTGAGAATATTATTGTAGTTTTGGCTACCTCAGCGAAGTTTGCTGAGAAGGCTGAATCGATACATTTGCTGCCAAATACTACAAAAACATTAGAATGTGTTACATCTGCATTCTAATGTAAAACAAAAAGAAACAACTATGATATTCGAATACGAAAGACATTATTATTAAAAACTTATTACGCAAGAAAACATGGACGAAAGACTAGACGATATGTTCGAACGACTATAGCTTTCCCTGAGGGGTAAACAGAAAAAAAAATTGAATTGTTTAGTTGTCAAAGTCATTGTCAAAAAACCCTCTTTTGAGAAGTTTAGCAGGTGAGTTGTGAAAGAGTATTTAATGAATTTGCCTTAAAATCCGACAAAATCTATCTGAAGATTAGTGCTTTCTATATTTTTTAAATGTAATTTTAAAATATTGACAGTGGTGAATCGTTTGTAAGTTATATTTAAAATCAATACAATCGTTTTCATTCCAGTTTGACGCTGAACATATCGTCTTCAACATGGTAAGAAAATTTTGCTTAATGTTTTATTTTGAAGTTCTAAACAATTATTATTTACCTATGTGGAATATATATGAATACAGTGATTTTGCAGGTATAATATGGTTTATATGTTAGCACAACTCCATTTAATTTTAACACCTTGCATGCATTGTTTTCCATAATAATTGTTGGTACACTCATGTTTGAGCAAATAAAGGAATATGAATCTGCTTCCTAAATTTATTACACTTGGGACCTAATGTTGATATTACGTTACAGCCGCGTGAAATCAAAGATATCAAAGACTTTCTGCTGAAGGCACGCAGGAAAGACGCTAAATGTAAGTGTAATATTTATTAGTAGTAATAATATATTTGTTTTCTCTTTGTACTTCTATTTCTCCTGGGACACCTTAGATCTTTATATTAGCATTAGACATTAGGTTCATCAGCTCTGAATGTTATTGCTTTATCTTTATTTGTTAACAGCCAGCAGTCTTTTAAAGATATATCTAGATAGATTACTCGGAAAATCATTAATGTTTTTCTTTGCCCTATGCGTTCGAACTCTGTCACTCTAGGTCAGTGGGTCGTCTTAGGGGCGGATTTATCTGTTCAAATCTAAAACCTGTTCATAATTCTTCCTTCTTTTCCCTTCTAATAGCATCCCTTTCCCTCTCTTTGCATAAACATTCAGCATACTCCTCAGGATCTTCCTGTTTTTTCTCATCTTTAGCTAACTATTCTTTAGTTGTTAATGGTATGGTAAAGTTGTCAAAAAATAAAAGGCCCGTGTCGACGTCTGTCAAAACAAATACTTAGATACACAAAAGGAATAATCGCAATATATTCCATCATATTATTTAACGCGCCAAAAAATGTATGTATTTTTTTAAAACACTAATTAATTATTATAAAACAAAATTTAAATAGAATATTGGAATGTCACCTAGAGAACTGATTAGTGGAACACATCTGATTATGGCTAGATAGCCGACTGCATATTAATTGGGAAGAAAAGAAAACAAAATTCTCCTGCCACACACAAATGGTTAAATGATATTTTCTTTTGTAAGTTGGTTGATCACATTCAAGATCTCAATAAATTGAACTCATTTGTAAAATAAAATGATTTTGTCAGAAAGCTTTTTAAACTGTAAAAAGTCTATCTTGAGGACAAAAAGGCTTGGGATAGAGTTACTTCAGTATACACTTTCTCCTTCTACTATATATATATATCTATAGACCATACAAATATTTGACCTATGCAGGGATTGAACCTGCAACATGTAGTGTGGCAGCCAGACACTCAACCACTTTGCCAAACGTCACATCAAAATATTATATCAATGGCTTAACTCACAAAAGAACTAACTACATAATTATGGAGGTTCCATGAGAGCATCTAAAGCATAGTATATATATATACAGCCGACAATGTCTGAATGTCCACAATGATTAGTTCTTTGAATCCAAAACATATCAAAATTATATGGCATCCATAATCTAAACAGCTAAATTACTATTGAACTCCGACATTTGTGCACCTAAAATAATTAGCTAAATTACTTTTTTACCGCATTTAAGTTAGGTACTGCATTTTAAATGTGGTATAATAGTTGTATGTAAGATGTATTAAAGTATTTGATATGCTTGCACACAATTAATATACCCAAAATCAGTTAAAGTATAATAGTTTTTGTACAGAATTGCCAAAATATTTTTTCTATTAATAATCATCATCATCTTATTTCAGGCTGCATGTACCCATATCATAAATACCTTATTGACTAACGTAGACATAACTACTGATAATAAATCATTTTTTTAGTAAATGATTTTAAACTAAGTTAGTAATAGCCTAACCATGGTGTAAGTGATCTTGCCATACCCATTTGATGAAGTTCCACAGAAAATGTCAAATAGACATCACATAGATGGTGGCACAGTTTGTAATAATTCGGTTCATGTTTGCAGCTGTCAAGATAAAGAAGAACCCTGAAAATGTGAAGTTCAAAGTGCGATGCTCGCGGTTTCTTTACACGCTGGTCATCACTGACAAGGAGAAGGCGGAGAAGCTGAAACAGAGCTTACCACCAGGTACGTGATGAATGTCACACTGATCAATCCAGAAAAGTAATGGTGTAGTGGTCGCAATAATGATAGGTAGTATTCATTGCAATACATGTTTACGTGTGAGCGTGAAGTCGTGGCTCAATTCCTAGGTGAGGCTAAGTTATTGGCGTTTATCTAGTGATTGTAATCCGGAGTCATTTTCAGTCCGGCCGGATTTGGCGGGATTGATTAAATCAGGACGATTTTCGCTTTTCGGTTCAAAATGAACTGTTAGTTAATCAGGTGTCATTGTACTTAATATAGGTACCTACTTTATAAAAAATAAAACAGGTGTATATGTATATAAAATTAACTTTATTTCCAATCTAATGTTAAGATTTGACAAAGAGCAAACAATTAAAATCTAGTAGTGTAGGTAACTAGTAAAATTTTAACGAGAATAAAGTAAAATGTAACGAGTAGCTCAGTCTTCCTAGATTTCACTTTCACTGATAGATCAATTATTTTAGTAAGTACCTAATTTTATAAAATCTAATACACCACTATTTTTAATTAGTACAAAAAATGGGGTTGTAAAAAGTATTATTGTAGTTACGGGATACGAACGGAAAACGGAAGGGGTACGCCGCGAGCGCTAGAGAAAATTAGGTAGCGATGTGCCGAGTACGGCTTGACTCGAGTCAGACTCGATTCCTGCTTTGGACTCGCATACTCGAGTACCAATTTATTTTGATTCGACTCAATTTTCCAGACTAAGGCCCGTATTACAGAACCTTACTCAAGTACTACTTAAACTGCGTTCAACCGATTACTGCTTGAGCGAAGAATCTCGACTTAGGCGTTCAGTTTATTTTAGGACTATCCTCAAATTCAAATCAAACGAAACTACGCTTGAGTAGAGATTTTGATCTCTGATTTAAATCCACAATTTCCATGAGATTCTATGCTCAAGCGTGGTCTCGACTACACTTGCGAAAACAAAGATCAAATCTCGCCTCAAGCAGAGATTCTGAGCTGATTGTGATTTTAAAATAAGGACACATTGAGTGGAGCTCACTCAAGCACTTTTCTATAATACGTAAAAAATGTCATTTTAAAGCGACACTGTTCAGGTGATTATTGATTGTAGTTTCTCTGCTCAAGTCAAGTTCTAAAATGAAAACTCCAACTGAGACTCGTTTTAATTAATGCTTGAGTCTTGATTGTAGTTCTATAATACGGGCCTTAGACTTGAGTCAGTATTCGAGTCCTAGACTCGAGTCAGTATTCGAGCTCTAGGCTCGAACCGTGGAATCGAGTCCTAGACTCGAACCGTGGAATCGAGTCCGAGAGTCGAACCGGGGAATCGAGACATGATTATACAAACCGACTCGAGCACAGAATAAGAAATAGTACAAGTACAGAAATTGCACTCCTTGATAGCAAACATACGAATTTAAACCTACTAACAACAGCGCTAATGTCCATAATACATTGCACGGCACGGACACGACCTTGATTTTATTAGCCTACCAGATCCAGTGGTGCTCGTAACGAATCAAAATGCACCGTAAGTCCGCGCACCGAGAGTCTCTTTTATTATGCCCAATAAGCGCCTTTGAACAGGCCGCTCTTGTTATAGGGTTAAGACTTGTGTTTTTGAAAAATGTGAAATAGGTACTTACGTTTTACTACATAAAATATAATCAGAATTTCTAAAATTATATAGCAGATAGGTACCTAATTGATTTCTACCTATTTACTTATATCCATACTTTAAAACATTTTTAAAAAAGTCATCTCATAGAAGTGTCAAGAGATTTTTTACATTTAGTTAGGTATCTAAACAAATGAAATAGGTAATTAAAATGAAGTTTTTACACTTTGTTGGTTTTGTATGTCGTTAGTTTTGCGTCCATATGTAATTTTTAAAACGTAGGTCGTTTAAGACGTTATTATACATAATAATTAATATTTTGTGAGATATAATTCCAGTCTATGTTGACCTTGCATTAGTAAGGTAGTCACTAGTACCGGGAGGTCTACTTATATTGAATGATCTTTAAGGTCATTGACTCGTTTACGTGAAAAATGTCGCAAATATTTGAAGTAAAAACTCGATAAAGAATTCGAAAATAATTTTTGTTAGCACGGGTCAAGCGGAAAATCGAACACGCGTGTGACACTACCGAATTTAGCCTCACAAAAGAGGCCGCGGGCGTAGGCACATTTCTATACCTATAGTTAGGAGCGCGCCAGGCCTGACTCGAGTCGACTCGATTCCCCAAAACAGTGACTCGGCACATCACTTGCACACGAGCCGCACGGCCATAGTAATTTGTATGGCGAATTCGGGCGTTAAAATTAAGAAAGTTTCCGAATTTTTTACTCAAAAGAGAAATAGCGTAATGAAAAACTGAAATATGCATTAGATTCTCTTTTTTCTGTAGTTTTTTTTAAGTGTAAAATGAATTAGGTGACTTTTCATTTACGCGTTAAATTGTCATATTATGACAGTGCTTTTTGCACGTTTTTAGTGATATTCAATATTTTTTTAATAATTATTTATTTATTTATTTAAACTTCATGTACAGTAGTGGTACATAGGCGGACTTAATGCAACAATTATCTACAAGGTTTATCCCCAATCCAACTATTATATTGACTGGTGTAACTCTTGAGCTAACCAGATGTTTTTGTCGTAGTAATTACTTTAAGTTATCTATATAAACTTATCAATTTCCCGTAACACGATTGCCTAGTGCTGACCCTTAAAAGTAAAAAAAAAACGTATTCATTCATAACAATTGTTACTAGAATAAAATACCGACTACGCGCTCAGTGTTTTCTATTCCAGCGCGACAGCGTTCCGCGATAAAAGTGATTAGGTATATCGCGAATCCGACCTTTAATAGTCACAAAATAGTCGGGCTATTGAGTAATAATTTTGACGTTGCACGTTGGTCGGATTCGGAACGCAGAGTATTTTGATCGTCATTCATTCATTCATAATCAATGGCCTGGATAATATTTCCATAAATCGAGTGACATTTTGGGATATAAACAAAGGCTAATAACTTTGTTGTCTATATATATATATTTTTAATATTATTTGTTGAGACTACTTAAATAACAAGACCTTCTCCATTAAGCCCTTTAAGTGTTTGTAATATTATTATATAAAAATATACTACCTACCAATAGACAGGACATAGCGAACAAAATACTAACCCGGTACTTATTACCTAGTGGTAATAAGTCTCTCAGTCTATTATGACATCCCTACACGTCAAGTCGTGTATGTATCCCTCTATATGCACGAAAAGAAAATCATTTTCTAAGAAAATACGCATTACGCTATTGCAAATCTTGTTATGGTGAAATGACTGGACCTAACTTAAGTTTATTTTCGTAAATATTTACGCAGTAATTAATTAGAATTCAATAATTTTCATAAATAGTTCTAGAACATTTAATTTTGCTGATTTTGTGATAACGCCATCTATTGCTGAACAGCTTAACCTTACCTAGCACACACTGAGGGTCAACCACGAGTTCTTAACGTGATCTATTTTACGACCAAAGCCGAACTGTTAAAAGGATGGAGCTATATAGGCTGTATAGCTCCATCACTCTTTTTCGCTCGTATGACTGACATTTTATTTTAACATATCATGGTAAGGCCCCTGACCACCTACCGACCGATAGTTTAATTCGCGTGTTTGCTATTAAAAGCTAGATGGCGTCACTGAGGCATTGGATGACAGTTTTTCTAATACATTTTTGTATCTCTTTAAATCTCTTTGTAGAAAACAAATAGTGTTAATTGTGTCATCTGCAAGTCTGCTTCTAATGAGTGGCGGCCGATGGGTCATGGAAGTGGTGGTGCACTTTACTAACTTGTTATGTATTCGAATAAGAAGTTGCAAAAAACAACATTAGGTACAACAAATTAAGTTTTCTTTACTCAAATGAGTTAACGTTGATTCCTGTTTCCGTCGAAATCGATTCACCGCCGAAAATAGTGAAAGGAAAGCAAAAGAATGTATAGGTTTCGAGAACGATTTGTTTTTCGATTTACACTCTTGTTTCTAATTAAGAAATAGCCTGGGCGGTCGAATTTATATCTGATTTTTGATGAAACATTTTATTATTGTTTTATAAGTAGTCAATGTTAAAGTTAATGCTCCTTTTTAACCGACTTCATCACAGTTATTTACATTTGATACATACTCAGTTTCTGTGTTTGTTTACATTTTGAAAGTGTGTTTACACGCGTCCGCGATGTGACAGTGAGCTAGCCGTTCGGCTTGGGCGAATTATGTCAAACCTCGAGCGCTCTCGGTAACCTTTGGCTCGCTCGAGCGGCGCACGAGATCGGTCATATTTTGCTGTACATTTTCTATTAAACTATCTCTGTCTCACGCACCAGGCGTTTTAGTTCGTTTTTCTGCAAAAATAAGTCTAAAAGCTTTAGTAAAGAGTTAAAAATTGTTTCGGTCATAATTTTGGTAATAGAATAATGAACAGAAAGTTAATCAGGTAGGTAAATTAAGCATTTTATGTTTTTACTGAACCTATTAAAATCTGGTAGTTCGGCGCACGAGTGCACGTAAGGAACAGCCGCCCCGCTTCTAAGCTTCGACACTTGTCGGATTTTCTATTGTGTCTTGTCTATTCTCGAACCTCGAACTATACTTACCTACACTTATACCTCGAACTCCGTCACTTTCAAATTTGTAGTAATTTCCTTTGCCTACCTATGCAAAACACATGATTTCTTGCTGGATTTGTAGTTGTAATTCTTCCTGTAATGTCAAATCTTTCTTTAGTGATGGTTAATCTAAGTTCTCTTCTACTATTTCTTCCATCTTTTCCGAAACTTGCTAGCACTACAGCAACACTTGTAATATGTAAGCTGTAACTTAGTTCAACTAAACTGAGCTCATCGTAATCTAGTTTAACGATCGGTGTTGATCTGGGTTTACTTCAAACCGATTTCACCAGCATCGTTTTAATTGCATTTACCAAAACCTAGTTTAAATGGGAGAGGACCTATAATGTGTTGTTGTGTTTACTACATGACTATCGGCGAATTCTGCGGCTACAAATGTATAAAAACGAAACGTACTAACGCGACGCGTATTTACATTCTGTACATGGCCAGAACGCATCCATAGGAAACTGCTCGCGTATAGATTGTAGTGCAGTTTTTAAATTTGCGATTACAATGTATACAAGAGTAGTACGCAAATACTCGCGTATACTTTGTAGTAGCCAAAGTAACTAGCTTTGTTCCATAATATACAGTGCTAGTACGCATGCAAACTAATCGTGTATAGATCGGAATACGCGCGAAAAACTCTAGATTCCAAACTATACGCGAGCAGTTGCATGCTCGCCATTTTTATTTGTTGATCTCTCTTTCTAATAAATGGTAATCATATTATCTGCGTATCTATTCTAAACATTGCATCAACTTTCGGCACGTGCTGTTTGTTTTTATTAGCGGTTTTTTGTTGTCTCTGCATAATTTATTATAAAAAAGTGGTAAATACGTTTGTTTACTTAATACAAATGTGAAAAATGATTACCAAAGACACTCTGCAAGAGTTTTGACTGAGTAAATGTGGTGAATTCAAAGAAAAACTTGAATCTTCGGAAAAGTTTGAAGTAATCATCAAGTGCAAGCTGGGAGCCCAAATGATTCACTAACATTAGAAGGGAATCAGGCCTTTAAGGAATTTAATGGTCACTGTTCTAACCTAACCTAACCCACATGATCGCTTCATTAGCTCGCCATCGTGTTCTAATGGTCACTATTCTAACATGACCTAATCCAGGCGCGATTTTTAACTTAACCCAAATAATTCACTAACATTAGAAAGGGATCCCCATCTACTGTTAGTGAATCATTTGGGTTTGGTTAAGTTAAAAGCCATTTTTGTTAAATCTAATTCTACATTAATAATGTTAAAACTTCATTCCATTATATGCACAAATGATTTTATTAAACTATATCGCAGCTTTTGTCAGGCGTAAGTGATGTTAACAGTAGTATAGTTTGGAAACACGTTACAAACTATAAGACCAGTGAGTAGAATTCGTATACATATTGTAATTGCAGATTTAAAAATAGCAATACGAAGTATATGCGAGTAGTTTCCTATGGCTGCGTTCTGGCCTTGTATACAATGGAAATACGCATGTGCGCGTCTAAGTTACAAACTATACACGAGTAGTACGCAAAATTCGTGTATACATTGTAATCGCAAATTTAAAAACTGCACTACAATGTATACGCGAGCAGTTTCCTATGAATGCGTTCTGGCCATGTACAGAATGTAAATACGCTAACGCGACGCTTTATTCAGTGTACACTACCACAATATATAAATCCAATTTTGTGGTAATTATATTACAATGTAGTTTAGTTTGATAGATACATTATTTACAAAAATCAAAATTTGACCTGTGCATGTATAAATAGAAACATTTATTTTCGGTTTTTTTTTAATAGTATTAGCAATTTTGTTTCTTATCAAAAATTACTAATCACTAATAAAATTTTGTATTAAACGAATGCTCGTCTTTCTTTTCCTATGAGTCTATTGTGAGCCCGCTTTTCATTTTGGACTAATATGTGTGATACCTGCTACGACCACCATTGCTTGTCTTATCGGACTGGATTCTTGGTTTTATCATGACCAAAGCTAGCGACGCCTTGTGGTAATTTGAAGGCACGGTCGGTGCAGTGCTTGAGCGATTAGCTGCTGCGCTGCACCGGTCGCGGGTTCGATTCCCGGACGGAACTAATATTTGTATGGCCTACAGGTCTGGGTGTCTTGTGTATGCGAGGTTACTTGTTTGTGAACGCACCCACGATACACGAGTAATTCCTAGTGTGGGGCAGAGTTGTTTTTAGGGTTCCGTACCTCAAAAGGAAAAAAACGAAACCTTTACAGGATCACTTTGTTGTCCGTCTGCCTGTCTGTCAAAACCCTTTATCTCGGGAACGCGTGTAGATATCGTATCGTATTTCAACCAGGACCAAGGACCCAAGGATTTAAGGATTTCAAGGGACCGCAGACTTAGTATATGCTCAGGTCTCTTGAAGCTGTGAAAAAATAAAAATTCTGAGTTGACGAAAGAAAAAGATAGTCGTTTATGTCGCAAAAAACGTATATTTCGACACTCTCAAGGGAATCAAAATTCATAGGGTGCTTCCCGTTGATCTACAATCCTGAAATTTGGCATGAAACAAGGTCTCATAGCACAAGTATAGAAAAAAAAATCTGAAAACTGTAAATTTGTAATTAAGTCACAAAAAAAAAAAAATTTCGATTCGTAAAAATCTTCATAACTTAATTCGGGAATTGAACTGTTTTCATGGGTAAGTTTGTAAACCCTCAGTGCGCGAGTCCGACTCGCACTTGCCCGGTTTTTTTTTAAATTTAAATGAAAAAAGCCATGAAGCTATCTAAGCCCTAAGTGATACAAAACATCGCGAAATAAATGTGATGAGCAATACTATACAATATATAGAAGGTGTAAAAAAATTAACTTTAAGAATTTCGAGGGGTCATTGTACTCCTCATTATGAACAACTTTTACTATGGGATGGGACCAAACCTGAAATAGCGAAAAAAAAATCAGCTGCTCCATACGTTTTGACGAGTTATGCGAACATAAACGTAGGGAACAGCTGATTTTTTTTTCGCGATTTCAGGTTTGGTCCCATAGTAAAAGTTGTTCATAATGAGGAGTACAATGTCCCCTCGAAATTCTTGAAAGTTAATTTTTTTACACCTTATATAACATGATTTACATAAAAATATCTATCATAACACTTAATCTACACGTGTCTGATACTTGTTGACAAGTGTTTCGTACCTCTTTAAACTATAATTTGTTTTTTTTTTTTGTTACAGGTCTCCAGGTTAAGGAAGTAAAGTGATGTGACTAGATTTAAATTAATAAAAAAGTAATAAAAACAGATGTTTTGTCAATTTTACTTTACAAATCACACAACTCTGATATCACCTGATATTTTTAAGTTTTAGGACCATAAATTTAGTTAGAATCAAAGACATTAAATATATTGTCGCAGCTCAGTTCCGGTAGGCCTCGGATTGGGATCTTTATTTGAAGAAAAGACTTGGAATGGCAGACTTTTGTATTTTTCTTGCTGTTCAACGTTTTGGTCCTCCCTTATGAGAGGATATCTCGCAATCAATTTGAGCTAATATCAACGTTGCTAATGAGGCGCAGCCTATGGAAAGAGTCTAGTTGATTCTAATGATATTTAGCTATGATAAGTTGTTTATATAAATAATATTTGTTGTTTATCAACTCTGGAGTAGATTCTAATAATGAGGGAAGTTATAGGTGATCCATTGCAGTTAGGTATGGCTCTTTGTCCTCTGGCCCGATAAGCGTCTGATGGAATTAAAGTATAGAGTGTAATCCCGGTCGGGGTGGATGTCACTTTGGCATCCTAGGTTAACTGAGCGGTGCGCTGTGGCTTTTAGTATGGTTTTGATACAGTGGGGTTTAAGCAGGACAACGTTGATTAATGAGCGTGGATTGACGTACAGTAATTAGGTATGTAAAAATTTTATTTATTTATTTAAACTTCATGTACAGTAGTGGTACATAGGCGGACTTAATGCAACAAGGCATTCTCTACCAGCAACCTTTGGGTTAAAAAGACAATACTGTGGTAGGTTTGCACAATAAATATATAACCACGGAATAGTGTTCTTTCTATTCCGTATATATAATACATACTTCGAATAGAAAAAAAATAAAATAAAAAACTAAGCTAGGTATTTATAAAAATAAAATACATATACCTATATGCTAAAATTATAAAATAATAAATACTATGAAAAATATCAAATCGTTAAGAGAACTTAATAATAATTCCGACGAAGACCAAACTAAAGTTGAGAGGACTTCGTAGTAGTTCCGAATTTTACGCTTGAAGGAAAATTTACTTTCAGCTTTAATTTTATGATAATTATTTATCGTTGGCCCTGACTTAACACGTTCACTGTGCTTGCCCCACCGGTGGGTCATACCGAGTTGCTCATCGTACGTGCATGACCCACGGGTGGGCATGAGTTGTTCGCCAATTGAAAGGCTCATAACCTCAAACACGTATGAGTTTAGCCACTTTTATTGGTTCACACGTGTGAACAATGGACTAAGAAAAAATATTACGCAAAGACCGGAGGAACTTTTTTAATAGAGTTGCCAGTGTTCGATTATCGAAAATGAGATAATTTTGGGATGTTTTGAATAAAAAAGAAGACTTATTTTATTATATTTAATTTAATGGGTTAATAATAATTTAATGGGTAAATGGTTATAAAGAAGAACATGCAAGAGGTCATATTGCAAGACATGTATTGTACAGTAGGGGCATGAAGTTACGAGATCATACGTGTATGACCCTCGGGTGGGACATGGGACAAAATATTTTTTTAAATGAAAGGGGGTATATAAAATATAAAACAATGCTTTATCATATCATTTTTATACCTAACGCAATATATTATCTACAATTTGCGTTTGCACTTATAGGGTAGTCTCTCTCATCATAGCTGCACAGTGAACGTGTTAAGCTCGCTATATAAAGACGTACGCCATTACATCATCCATACATAGGTAGGGATATCTGTGTTAGGTATAGGTAGGTCATGCTTAATCTTTAGAAAGTTTTGTTTAGTATATAAACGCTTGTTGCCTCCACATTTCTATTCATTTGTCCGTAGCTCATGTGATATCGAAAGGAGATCGCATGAGTTGATTTTTTATAGCTAACGGACTGGCTTGTAAAATATACTTGTAAAATGAAGTATCGTTGAACAGCTAGAAAAATACAAAAGTCTGCCATTCTAAGTCTTTTCTTCAAATAAAGATCCCAATCCGAGGCCTATCGGAGCTGAGCTGCGACAATTGGTGGAGGCGCCGGGTACCGATCCGCGAAATTGAATCAAGAAATCATCGAATGAGCAACTCGTGGCCGACACCCGAAAAAAGTATCATTTGTGCCATGTTGCACTTTTGTGTTTAGCACAGTTTTAGTCAAAACCACTTAGCTTTACTCAAAGGGCGGCGTCCTCCACCAATTGTCGCTGAATCGCAGCAATTAATAAATGGCCGGAAAGCGACTTAGCGTTGATCATGGGTGCATATTTAGATGGACCGGCTCTAGCCTATTTTATGAAAACACATCTTAGACTCAATCAAAAGCAATCAATAATATTTTTATTTCACATAGGCCTACATGGGCACTTATAAAACGTCAGATGCTAGTGCACACAGACTTATGTGAAAGCATAAAAAATGAGTTCCCGTCGGGAACGAACTATGTGGAAAAATCCTACAATGCTCGCCCAGGCGAAAAAGAAGATATTGTGGCTTTTTTATAGGCTGGCGGAGTACGGGCAACAAGCAGGCATAACAGATGACAATATTTTTATTAGAACATTTTTAAAAGGGATCACCATGAATTATAAAGTAAAATTAGCGACTCGATTATACTACTAGCTCAAAAGCGGAGCTACGTACGGGCCACGCTTAAACAAGTCAAGGAGATTTTCGACGAAACAGCAAGATTTAATTAATTTACCATTGCAACCCCTACGTGTTAGTTTTGTTCATCTCCCTATAAAAAAATAAAAATCCAATCCGAGGCCTACCGGAGCTGAGCTGCGACAATATACGAGTATACTACCAAAGACATTAAATAATACTACCAATAGACAGGAGATCGCGAACAAAATTGTAATCCGATACTTATTATATTAGGTACCCAGTGGTCATAATAAGTCACTCAGTCTTATGACTATTAGACGTGAATAAAGCTAGTGGACCAGATAGTATACCAGCAATAGTTCTCAAGGCATGTGCACCCGAGTTGTTTCCTGTATTAACGCGCTTGTATCGCCTCTCATTTAGGACTGGTACCTATAGTGCCCAAGTCCTGGAAGCTTGCCAACGTGTAACCCGTGCCCAAAAAGGGCAGTCGTGCCGATTCTGCCAACTACCTATCGGCCGATTTCAGTAACCTCCATACTCTGCAAGATTATGGAGCGTGTATTGAACTCGCGCCTCATGGCATACGTGGAAGGTAACGATCTCCTCAGTGACCGACAGTACGGGTTTCGCCACAATCGGTCTACTGGGGACCTACTAGTGTATACCACTCACATGTGGGGCGACTCTCGAGAAGAATGGAGAAGCGATTGCTGTCTCCTTAGACGTTTCGAAGGCCTTCGACAGGGTATGGCACGCCAGTCTTTTGAGTAAGCTTCCAGCGTACCTACGGCATTTCCTTTGGTCTGATTAAGAGCATTACTCCAGAGCGGCGCGCTTCGATTTTAGGTAAATTTACTCACACTGCTTTACTGTTAGCGTGCACACAGCTGTCTGTATTGGTGTGCATTATAACCGCGTGTCGTACACCGCATTGATAATTTTAATACTTTGCCAACGTTTTTAGTAAGTATGAAATGTTTACGTTTTTCCGCAAGTAGGGACTTACTTTTTTTAGTTTATTATTGTAATATATGAGGAATTAAATTACTAATAGGTTTAAGTAAATAAAACAAATATTATCGTGTAAAATAAAATTTTATTGTTTGTCGTCTCTAAGTTTCATAGACCTAGCTTTTCGGGCATCAACATCTTGGGTAAAAGACATTTGTTGTAAAAACTGACTAGCCGATGTTCCATATTTTTGCTCCGAAATGTATCGTCCCTAATTACTTTTTCAGTTTTCAATTTAAGATCTATGTCTGTCCACTCAGCAAACAGACAGTATTTTTTGTTAGTTATGTACAGATCCCTCTGTATTTGATAAAACCATCATGACGTTTTTTTTTTACTCATAGCAACATCTGCCTGTAATAAGGATTCTTAACTACGACACTTAATTTCGACGATGCTATCAGATACGATAAGACCATCTGGCGAAGCACCTGTAATCATAACAATTTGATACTAAATTCTTTAATTACGTCATATTAATAGAATTTAAAAAAAACAAAAATCTAAAACGTACTCGTGCAATTGAGCAAGTGAAATGATAGCAATTCACCCCGGTTAAGTAAAGTTTTGAATTGAAGTGAGCCTTCAAGGCCAAATCCGAAATACACGCGTCATGCTCGTGAACGGGTGCCGTCAGTTGAGACTGGTCATCTCTTAGCTGCCATTGGCGTAAGCTGTTGATCCCCGCATTAACGCCGGCGTTCACGCGCCATTGTCTTACTATTGTGTCTCTAATTACGCACTCAAAAGGCGCCATTGTCTTACTATTGTGTCTCTAATTACGCACTTCAATTTCTTTTTTTTTTTTAATTATTATTACTTATCTACATTGTGCTCACATAATATTAGAAGCGACAAGAAATATGTAACCAAGATTATATAACTCATGATTTAAAAGAGTGTCCATGGAGTTTCTTGCGCGTTCTTCTCCATGCAATTTAGCTTCACTTGTTTTTTTTTTTGACTCACTGACATTTTTACCCAACTACGGAGGGTTATGATTTTGACAGGCTATGTATGTATGTGAGTATGTTCATCTGTTCCCTCATAGCTCCTAATGTACTTATCGGAACTTGACGTATGAGGTATCGTTAGAACCGTTTTAATTGTCCGCTAAACATAGGCTACGTGACGTGTCACAAAAATCGATATGGCGCCCTCTAGCGGGCAAAAAATAATGCGTTAAAAATAAAAAAGGAGATAAATAGGTACGCCGTGTTTGGTATTATTTGAAAGGGCTTCACTTGTACATTTCCAAAATATTGCTCAAATTTAAAGTGACGCCCTCTAGCGGACAAAAATTCATGTTTAAAAAAATGATAAATACACCGTGTTTCATATCATTTGAAAGGGCTTCACTGGTACTTATAAAAAAATATCATCAAAATTCAATGTGGCGCCCTCTAGTGGACAAAAAGTATTGTGTTAAAAAAAATAAGATAGAAAATGAAAGGACTTCACTTGTTCATACCAAAATAAATAGTATAGAAGCACAGTGATTTAACACCAAAATCTTTCAAATAAAAAAAAGTAAAAAACTAAAACCCGACTACGACAAAAAAAAGACGCTGAAAAAGTATGAAACAAGATTTTCAAGATGCTGAAATAAACAAAGTAACTGGAAAAACAAGAATAGAACAAAAAGAAAAGCCGTAGTCACACGCTATTAAAGTGTTTCGATTATTACCTACCTATAACGTGTGACTACGGCTTTTCTTTTTGTTCTATTATTGTTTTTCCAGTTACTTTATTTCAGCATCTTGAAAATCTTGTTTCATACTTTTTCAGCGTCTTTTTTTTGTCGTAGTCGGATTTTAGTTTTTTTACTTTTTTTTTGACAATTCAAAGTGCCTGTAAGTGGTCTATTTGAAATAAAGGTTTCTGATTTCTGAAATTATGAAGAATAGCGAAAAATGCTCAAAGAAGTCTCGAATACCCTGAACGCCCATTTGAAAATATTATTGTTTGTATAGAAATAAATCTGAAAGCTCAGGACGGCCTTCATCAGAATTATTCATCGTGCAGCGTGGGTATGTGGGTAGTCCAATTAAGGTAATTTGAATTAAAGACGTTGTCTTGTGGAAACTTCAACTATTTTACTTTAAATAATACTAAAAGTGCGTAATAATGATCATTTAAGCTTTAATTAACACTCAATTACTTCAAAATGTATTTTGATTAAGACGATGGCTAGCGATTCGTCGAAAACGTGGTGCGCTTGCAACCGCTCTGTAGGATCTCCCATCCCAAAATGGCCGCCCCGCTACCATCAACTCGACGCTCCGCTAGAGTGACAGTGACAATCTGTCACTCTTGACATTGGCATTCTAATGTGCGCCGACACGGCCAGATTGACATTCGACCGTCCTCGGGCGTTATGGTATTCCTGGAACAAACAAATCACCAAGACGTCCGCTCGTCCATCCTGCTACAGGACTTCACATGGGTATTCGATTGTAGCGTCAAACACAGAGTCAATCACAATTAGACATTTAAATGAACAAGTGCATCCCTTCAACCAGCCCGTAATGGATCTGGCCCGGACGACACTGTCCCCATCGACTTGTCAACCAACAGCAACACATCTGGACCGGACGAGTGCATCCCTTCAACCAACCCCACTGGGTATGTCCCGGACGACACTGTCCCTCCGACCAGGATAGACTATAAGGATATTACTTCTGGATCAGACGAGTGCATCCCTTCAACCAACCCCACTGGGTATGGCCCGGACGACACTGTCCCTCCGACCAGGATAAACTATAAGGATATTACTTCTGGATCGGACGAGTGCATCCCTTCAACCAACCCCACTGGGTATGGCCCGGACGACACTGTCCCTCCGACCAGGATAAACTATAAGGATATTACTTCTGGATCGGACGAGTGCATCCCTTCAACCAACCCCACTGGGTATGGCCCGGACGACACTGTCTCTCCGACCAGGATCGACTATATGGGTATAACTTCTAGATCGGACGAGTGCATCCCTTCAACCAACCCCACTGGGTGTGGCCCGGACGACACTCTCCTTTCGGCTAGACAATTCTGGATTGAATAATGCTTACAATAACCGACAGACTCATGCAAGACATAAAACAATAATAATTAAATAATAATAATGTCTATTGTATGTTATTTAGGATAAATTAAAATTGCAATGCTTGTAAAAGGCTGCTAAGTCAAAAGTACTGACATGATATTATAACAACATTGTAAACACTTATTTCGCAATAAACGCTTTGACTTTGACTTAACTTACCGACGACATACCTACGATTGCAGGATATCCTGTTCATCCCAAATTTCGATTTCGCCATCTACATCCCATGTCTCAGGATCAGAGTGTGCACTGAGAGTGTCTGAATTACCGGTAATAGTAGAAGAGCCGGTGGTTATAGTGTCAGCATGCAGTCAAGGTGTCACTGTCGTTCGTGGATAACAAGTCATTCCCAGCATCTACATCTTCTGGCGCCGACTCGGCCTCATCGTAATTCAAAAGGTTAGAAGCGATTTCAAGCAAACCTTCGTGTCCGTGAGGTACTGAGCGTAAATTTTCGTGGGCATACTTATAAATTCGATGAGAACTACCTAATCTTTTTAATTCGTACCGATCGTTATGGAGTATCGCCGTGCGCCGTTATAACAAATGGACCCTTAAACTTTCTGTCCAATTTTGTCTGGTTTCGTTCATTGTTTTTGAGGAAAGCGTAATCACCTTTTGAAGAAGCTTTAATTTTTACACGGCCTTGATTAAATTGTTTAATTTCGTTTTCTGCTGCCTTTTGGACAATAGCAGATGCGTCATTCCGCACAACATCGAGGTTAAGACGTTCTGGTTGACCATGGGCTTCTGAGTTTAGCTTCGACGTACCTAATGACTGTATTAGAATACCTAACATAAGTTCTGTAAGGGAATACTTGGTTACGGATGATCGGGTGCTGTTAAGTGCGAGTTGAATATTTCCTATTTCATCTCGCCACGTCTTATTCGGGTCGTTTTCAACAATGGTTAACAGGCTTTTGAGGGTCCGCATAACCCTCTCGACCTGACCATTAGCCCGGCTAGAGCCAATCGCAATTAAATGGAGATCTATCTTATGTTCGCCGCAAAAATTCTTAAAATCGGAGCTTACGTAGCAACGACCCTGATCCGCTATGATCCGTTTAGGCGCATCAAAAAGATAGATTGCTTTCTGCAATGCGTGTACCGCGCTCTTAGCATCAAGAGAAGCAGTATGCTATAGTAAAATGTACTTAGTAATACGATCGATAATCATCGAACAGTATTCTTTTCGATCACTTTTTTCCTGCTAAGCTTTCCCGTAAAATCAATTTGTATTGTATACCATGGTACCGAAGCTTTGGGGATCGGGTGAAGCTGAACGGGTTGAGCTCCAGATGGACCCTTTGATGCTTTGCAAATAATGCACGAGTCGATAAATTTACGCACGCATTTTGACATTTCGGAACCAATAACCAAGGAACTGCTCATAGAGTTTATCTAAAATGTTGTAATTAAAGACCAGGGAACTACCAGCAACCAGAAGACTGTTTTATTACGGTTTTCCTGTTTTATTTTCCTATATAGGATACTATCTCTTACATCATACGTTTGAGCTACAGTATCGGGGAAACTATTGCTGTCGTGCTTTGAAATAAGGTTTTGTATTTCGCTATCACGCTTTTGTTCGACCGAAAGCCAATCGTGATGTAATTCGACATACTGAACTTGCTGTGTCAGCGGGCTCCCGTAGGCTGTACCACCGTCATTAACATCAGGAAGAGGATTACGAGAGAAATAATCCGCGTGCTCCATTCCGCGACCTTCACGATAAATAATTTCGAAGTCATAGGCTTGTAAAATAGCCACCACCACCTGTGGACGCGAGGAGTGAGATCTTTTTTTAATTTGGATGCCTTGAGGGAATTGCAATCCGTATAGACTTCAAAATGAAGACCGTAAAGATAATGGCGAAAAAGCTCGACCGCTCGTACAACTGCCAACGTCTCCAGTTCGTACGAGTGGTATCGAGACTCAACATCCGAGGTTCAACGGCTATAATACTCCACGAAGTGCGGTGTATTATCTATCCGTTGTATGAGAATCGCTACGTATCCATCAGAGCTAGCATTGGCGTGCAACTCTACTGGCAATTCCGGGTCAAAAATAGTTAAAACTGGCTCAGGTGTGAGTATGCGTATTGGAATTCAATTCTCGATAGTCCACACACATCCTATACTAGTTGTCCTTTTTCTCAACTAATAGTATTGGACTAGCAAACGGGAAGGAGTTTCGCAAATGACCCCAGCGTCAAATAATTCCAGAACCTTTTCCCTGACTATAAGTTTTTCCGCCGGCGCTAGGCGATAAGGGCATCGTTGTACGGTTTTGTGAGGATCTATTAAGTTAATTTGACATTCGCCTGTCGTTACTCTACGCGACACTTTCGGTAAAATAATCAGAATATTTGTTTAAGATCGATATTAGAAAGAAAGAAAGAAATCCTTGATCAAAAATATCCCACCCGACTATGATCGGATGAGAAATAAGCCTCTCAGGAACTACGTGAAAAGAAAAATTAACTGAAAGTTTATCAATGACTACATCGCTTTGAATTTGAATGGTACATTGAATATCTTCACCGCCTGTGCCACTCAGGTAAACGAGGTTTTTACCCGCAAGTTTGTCACAAAAGCTTTCCTTTAGAAGAGAACATGATGATCCACCATCAAATAAGAAAGGAACTCGCTCACCAGAAAATGTCTCCAAGACGCTCCTGGAGGGGCGGTGCTCACACTGATGGACCTCCTTGACTGCAGCTTCATAGAGTTCTTCTTGTCTGGACACACAGTCGCCACGGGCTCAGGCTGACCACATTCGTAGCAGGCCGGGGTCGTCCTTTTCTCCACAGCTCGCGATGAACTCGAAGTGTATTGCGTCTTCGTTCCAGTTTCGTCTCGACGTTTCCTTCTCAGGCATCGTACTTTCAGGTATTCGTTCGATGAGATTCCATAACCGAAGAGCAGATTCAGGCGCAGTCTCTTTAGCGCCTACTTGGAACCTTTCAGCGCCTCCGTCAACGCCATCAGTAACACCTTCCAGATTTTATTTTGCACAATGAAATCAGTCACTTTACACCATCCATCAATGTCCGAGTCGGGCTCTTCCGGGTCAAACTTCAAAAGAATTGTACGATTTGTATTCATGCGATGTTTGTTGGGCTGCCAAAACCCGAAAAAGCAACGCTTCCATGCTGCTCAATAGCTTCTCAGCTGTCCTAGAATCCGATTGCTTTGCTTCATTCTCCTTTCCTTCGGATCCCACTTCTGATGAAAGCTCAGGACGGCCTTCATCAGAATTATTCATCGTGCAGCGTGGGTATGTGGGTAGTCCAATTAAGGTAATTTGAATTAAAGACGTTGTCTTGTGGAAACTTCAACTATTTTACTTTAAATAATACTAAAATTGCGTAATAATGATCATTTAAGCTTTAATTAACACTCAATTACTTCAAAATGTATTTTGATTAAGACGATGGCTAGCGATTCGTCGAAAACGTGGTGCGCTTGCAACCGCTCTGTAGGATCTCCCATCCCAAGATGGCCGCCCCGCTACCATCGACTCGACGCTCCGCTAGAGTGACAGTGACAATCTGTCACTCTTGACATTGGCATTCTAATGTGCGCCGACAAATCTTATGATTCAAGATTCAAAGCATTTATTTCAAATAAATCATTTACAAGCACTTTTGAACTGTCATAAAGTCAGTCAGTTAGAAAAATGATGCTAATTGTACATTCCAAAGAGTAGATAGATCTCTGTGGAGAAGAATGTGCAAGAAACTCCATGGAAACTCTTTTCAATCATGTTATGTTGTTAATATTACAAATATCTCAGTTACATGTTTCTTGTCGCTACTATTATGTGAGAACAATGTAAATAATAAAATAAAAAAAGCAAATTATAAGTATAGACATTAAAATAAGCCACTGGCAGCTAAGAGACGACCAGTTTCAACTGACATGAAGCGTATATTACACCACTCAGCTCAACTATTTTGAAGAGAAGACCCTAGCAATTATCGTCCAATAGCTCTACTGCCTACGGCTTCAAAGATTTTTGAGAAAGCAATGTGTAATCGCATACGCCTTCTGTGAGAAATATAAAATATTCGACGAATGTCAAAATGGCTTTCGTAAAAATAAATCAACAACTTTAGCTGTTTACAAATTTATACAGGAAGCTCTTAATATAACAAATAATAAAAAATACGCAATTGGTACGCTACTGGACATGAGTAAAGCCTACGATAAAGTCCAATATAGAATATTACTTAATAAATTATATGGAGTAGGAATCCGCGGCAAATCCCATGAATGGTTTAAGTCCTATTTAGCAAACAGAGCGCAATTAGTCGAAATTGAATTCTTCAATAATAGAACTAACGAACTTCAAAAGATTCGATCTGACAGCAAGGCAATAAACGCCTCAATACCACAAGGGAGTGTAATTGGATGTCTTCTTTTTCTCATTTATATAAACGATCTTCCGAAAACAATTCAAGACTCCGGACCATGCGTTTTATTTGCAGATGACATTTCTATTCTTACCCCCTGTCATGATAGCAAAAACCTAAAAAATGCACTTAATAATATACTAACCAAAACAATAACCTGGTTAAATGATCATAATCTTGAAATTAATTTAAAAAAAACTAAACTTATAACTTTCCATCCCCACCAAAAAAGTCGTCTTGATGTAAATTTTTCTTTCAACAACCACAAATTAGAATTAGTAAACGAGTTTTCACTATTAGGCTTAACCATAGATACGAACATAAACTGGAAATCTCACATTCAGAAAACAAAAACAAAACTTTCAACATTTTTGTACGCTTTTCGCGAAATAAAAAAGACCACAAACTTGCAGACAGCTTTAGTTACGTACTACGCCTATGCTCATGCATGGCTCAGCTACGGTGTTATAATGTGGGGAAATAGCACAGACGCACCAGCGCTGTTTACAACCCAAAAAAAAATAATCCGTGTTTTGGTTAATATTGAACAAACCGATAGCTGCAAACCTCATTTTAAAAAACTAAATATTTTAACGCTACCTTCTATTTACATACTAGAAATCTGTAAATTTGCACACACACCAAGACTTTTACACGAAACGAGAAGATATTCAAACAAGATTCACACTTCGATACAAAACACGTCTAAACCTACCAACATCTCGATTAAAAATGCATTCATCTGGCCCACTTGTAATGTCGATAAAAATCTATAATAAATTACCCGAGCCACTAAGAAACGAAAAAAAGATCGCTGTTTTTATAAATAAATTAAAAAAAACTATTACTAAGTAAATGTTATTATAGCGTAAATGAATATTTAAATGATAAATCTATACAGCTCGCAAAATAATATAAAATAATAATAATAAATACTAATTTATAATGTAATAAATAATAATTGGTAATGTACTAAATAATAATTTATAAGGTAATAAATAATAATTTGAAATGTAGTAAATAATTGAGAGCAGTGGTGGCCGAGTGGTAACGGCCCCGACTTACGAGTTGTAGGTTGCGGGTTCAAACCCAGCCAGGCGCATTACTTTGTGTAATTTATTTCATCACCACTGCTCTCAAAACGGTGAAGGAAAACATCGTGAGGAAACCGGCATGTCCTAGAACCAAAAAAATTCGAAGACATGTGACATCCACCAACACGCACTGGGCCCGCGTGGTGGATTACGGCCCTTTCCCTCTCCTAGAGAGGAGGCCTGAGTCCCAAACAGTGGGAACATTATAAGGCCGACTATGCTATGCTTGTAGTAAATAATAATTTATAATGTAATAAATCTTTAATAAAATTGTTCTTAGAATAAGTTAATTTTTAAGTAGAATAAGTATTGTATTTGCTGTGCCCAACAGGATCCACGATTGTGTCCAATTTTTTGACCTACCACCTTATCATGTACATTGTGGAATGCAATAAATAATTGAGTATTGAGTATTGAGAACCGAATGATCCGACAGGTTCTGGCGTGGCGACGCGTACCGGAAGACCCAGCATTGGAAGGTCTCCTACAAAGTGGACCGATGACCTGATAAGGGTTGCGGGAATCTGATGGATGTGAGCCGCACAGGACCATTCATTGTGGTGGCACTTAGGGGAGGTCTATGTTCAACAGTGGACGTCTCTCGGCTGAAATGATGATGATGATGAAGGTTTTATCAACAACAATTTCACACGTTATTTAATTCTCATGGAAATTTGCTGTTTCTGAATTTTTCTTGAATTTCGCTAAGGTTTTCTTTTTGTGAAGTCTAAAAATAATATGTAGGTATAATTTATAGTGATACAAAAGTAAGCACCATGATCGGCGATCATTTGTCGGCTTGAGATTAGAAATAATGAGGATATGTCTTATTTACTGACTCTCTTGACTGACTTGTTGTTCTAGTGGTTAGTGGCCCTGACTGCTATGCCGAGGGTCGTGGGTTCGATTCCCACCCAGGACAAATGTTTGTGTGATGAGCACAATCATTTGTTCTGTGTCTGGGTGTAATTTATCTATAATATGTATGTATTTAGAAATATTTAACCCATTCAATGCCACCTTTTTTTAAAGACTACTGACCTGCGGGGCTATTGCGTAACTCTGTTGACAGTTCAAGTGATGATCACTTGTTAACAATGTGGATCATTGAACTGTCAAACAGCTAGTTTCGTATTGCCTATCTTCAGTGACCAACTGCAGTGACGTCATTAGCCACTGGTGCCTTTGATAGCCACTGTAACACGTTTTGACAGATGTTATTGTATCGATAATTTTAAAATTGCGATTATGTAAGCTTTTGAAGCTGTGTGATAGTCGATAAAATTTTAGAGTGGTCACAATAGGCACCGTAATTTTTTATAATTCACCATATTTCCACCGTAGTTTGTTAGTCACTTGTGTGATACGTAATACCAATTTTATGAAATTGTCAGTTGACAACTAAGTTTAGTGTGCAACGAATGCTAGTTGTCAACTCTTATTGAAAAAGTTAGCCAATAGCCCCCCAGGTGCCACCAACTTTTATTATGTATTGTGGTTGAAAATAGATTACCGTAAAACGGGGTGAATAGAACTGACGGGGGGAATAGAGAAAAATCTTGGGATAATTTCTAACGTTTTTTATGGCAAACTCGGTATCCCCAATAAAAAACCCGCAACTTTAATAATTTGTTGGTGTAATTTTTCTTAGTCTGCCAACTTTTTATTTGTGGTAACATCGCTAAAAACGTCAAAACTCAATGTCAAAGTTGACAACAAAACAAGTCGTTATGTACGAGTGAGTTTGAACCTCCGTATTTCGGTGAATTTTGGTCATAATAGTTTGAAGTTATTTTCAAATTACGGTCAATGCAATTATAAATATATTGTGGTATAATTATTAAGGTAAGAATATGCATTATTATCTAAAATTGTATTTATTTCGTAAGCCTTGTTTTCTTTGATTTTTCGAGGTGATTAGATACACGAAAGGGGTGAATAGACACGCCTGAGGGGTTAATAGGGACGCACATATGGTTAATAGACACAGCAAAGGAGTGATTAGTTACGAAAGAGGGGTGATTAGCCATGATTATGTCAGGGCTGCCACAAAGTTTGTAGTGGTTTTCTACAGTTCAAATTTCACTTTTAGTTACTTAAAGCGTTTTTAATTTTCTTGATTATTTTTTAATCCATTCAATATTTTTTTTTAATTTAATTCATTCTTAAATGAACAATATAAACTAATAAGGTATTTCATTTATTTTTGTAAATATTTACATTATTTTATTTCTCAGGTACAATAATGCCTCGAAACTATAAGCCCGATCCACGGGGTAAGCAGTATCGCAAATATGACCTTAATACAATTAAACAAGCTTTGGAAGAGTTTCAAACAACTCCAAAGTGTTGATATTAGTAATTATTATAAATAATTGTTGAATTTGAAAGATATTGATTATAATTCCTGACTGATATAATGTAAAGAAAATGATTTTAAAGCCAAGTGCATTTTTTTTTAGTTTTATTTTCGTGTTACTACTTATTTATTTATTTATTTATGTACACACAAACACTTAAAATCGAAAAGAACAAATACAGATAAAAGAATACAAAGGTCCTGCTTATTTCTAACGAAATTTCTTACTTATCTAAATTTATTACATTTTTATTCATTTTTATCATTGATGTTTCTATTTGAAATAATAATTTTACTAACTAATAATTAAAGATACCTTCTCGAGTTTGCTTGCTTTAATCCTAAAAAATATTTAGGGAAACTACAGTGAGGCAGCCCTACGAAATTTTTCTAATCACCCCTCAGGTGTGTCTATTGTCCCCTGATGAGTGGTAATTAGAAATCGCGTATATTTTGTGTCTTTTTTTATTAACTACAAACATATCCGAATAGAAAGAAATATATTTCAATAGTTTGCACTCCACACCAATTTTCCTCTGTGTACACAGCAAATACCACGCAGTCCATGCAGTCACCTACTCATTCGTCGCAATCGTTTGATTGTCAATCCCATTGTGAAGCGTCAGGCTTCATTTCCAACGTAAAATTTGATGAATCGGACGTTCACAAGGCAATTAAAAAAATTGATCCGGCAAAGGGTGCTGGACCCGACCTTATTCCACCAGTCTTTGTTAAAAGATGCGGTTCTGCTCTTGCACTTCCATTAATGCTGATATTTAACTATTCTTTAAAGGAGGGCAAATTCCCCGAGGAATGGAAGAAGGCTCGAATAGTGCCCGTATTTAAGAAGGGTGATCCAGCCAGCGTAGTTAATTACCGCCCTATTTCGATCCTTTCATGCTTTTCTAAACTGTTTGAATCAATGTTATGTCCCATTATTTCACAAATGGTGGATTCAAGCATTTCGGATTACCAACATGGCTTTAGACGTGGGCGTTCAACGGTAACAAATCTGGTACCCTTTGTTTCTGAATTATCACGTGAGATCGACAAGGGGAAGCAGATAGATGCAATATATACCGACTTCAGCAGCACCTTTGACAAAGTAAATCATCTCATATTAGTTGAAAAACTGAGATGGTTTGGTATCGGAGGCGAGCTGCTGAAGTGGTTCAAGTCGTACCTATCAAAAAGACCTCAATCTGTGGTGATTGGTAGTTTCAGATCTGAGGTGTATTGTGCGCACTCCGGCGTTTCGCAGGGATCTCATTTGGGGCCGCTACTGTTTCTCATCTTTATCAATGATATTGCCAAGCATATACGACATTGTAGAGTTTCCCTCTTTGCTGACGATCTTAAAATATACAAAGTCATTAACTCCCGAACTGACGCCGACCTGGTTCAGGCTGACATAGACAGTATTCAGCATTGGTGTAACGTTAACAGAATGAGTCTGAATGCTGGAAAATGTCATCATATAAGTTTCACAAGAAAAAAGACACCAGTTATTACAAAATATGATATCGGTGGCGTAACACTACAACAAGTGCATGAAATTCGAGATCTGGGTGTGATCCTAGACAGTAAGTTGAAGTTTACTTCACATATTGATAAGGTAGTGAAAAAGACCGCCCAGATGCTTGGATTTTTGAGGCGCAACTCCAGAGACTTTAAACAACAGAAGACCAAAGTAATATTATATAATGCTTTGGTGCGCAGCAACCTTGAATATGCGAGCAATGTATGGAATCCTTTTTACGCAGTCCACTCGCAACGTGTGGAGAGCATACAACGTGCCTTCACAAGACATCTTGCCTTCTCTACAATAGGTTTTTCATACAGACAGCCTTACGCAGAGCGTTTGAAAAAATTTAAAATGATTACCCTTCACGAGCGAAGACGTCTCTTGGATTTATGTTTCCTTTATAAAATTATAAATGGAAATATTCACTGTAGTTGTCTTTTACAAAGCATTTCCTTGGCAGTTCCAAGAATTTACCCGCGAGTTAAAAAAAATAAAAAAGTTTTTCATACACCCATTGTCAAAACCAATCTGGGCCTACAGTCTCCCATTATAAGGATGAGCAATGCATACAACAGTGCTGTATTGAGCATACCTGACCTAGACATATTTAACGATAAGCTGCCGAGGTTTAGGAGGAAAATTGTACAATCCTTGCAAGGTACCTTCTAATGTGTTTTATGTTTTATACTTATGCTTTTGTGACTTTTGTGACTTTTAGGACTCTTGACTTTTAGAATTTATTTTTAATGTTTTTAATTTAATTTAATTTAATTACATCTTAATTTATTTATTCTATTTTAATTCATTTAATTTATTTTTAATGTACTCAATTTAAATAATTAATGCTTAATGTTTTAATGTCCTGTAATTTGATTTGTTTTTAATGATAATGTAATTTGACTTGTTCGATTTTATTTTATTTAAGTTATCTGACTACACAGTGAGTTTATGTTAAATAAAAATATAAGAATATAGGTTTTAACCTTTTGACGTGCGTAATTAGAGACACAATAGTAAGACAATGGCTTGCGGGCGCCGGCTACCGCCTGAGCGTTAATGAATTAAGGCAGCAAAATTATTGTAGTGAGCGCTATGTACGCCTTAATTGTCATGTGCATAAGTCATTTTGTTTCGAGATAGTTTTTTTTTTTTAATGTGAAATGTATGTGATGTGGCTGTACTTCATTTAAATAAATAAATAAATAAGTTTGGCCTGACTCAATAAATACATGCTTTAAAAAATGGGTATCAATTCTGCAACATTACGAAAATCGTTACCAAAGTTCGAAGACCTATCTATTCACCCCGTTTTACGGTACTTATGATGTAAATAATAAAAATATTAATAAATATTGTTGATAAATACGAAAAAAAACACCAAACGCATATGGTGCGTAGGTGGCATAACGTAAAAAAATTTTTTCGAGAGATCCGAGAACGCATCTTTGAGAGTATACAGGGTGGCCCAAAAGTCTTGGATCAAACGCAACTACGGGTTAGATGGGGTCATCAGCTGCAAAAAGTTGTTCTACGGGAGGTCCTTAAGGTCAACCCCTGCAGAGTTATAATTTATTTTGTGTTTTTATGGGAAATATGACTTTTTTTAACTAATTGTTATTAAAATTCGAAAAAATCTACATCCTGTATCTTTTTTATAATTTTTACTAGATTGGTACTGATGAGTCCTTGCGTTAGACATGCAATTTATGGTTGTTTATTGGGTGTGTTGAAGATAATATTAAGTTTTACGATTTATTTTTTTCTCAAATCATAACTTTTTATTTACTTCGGACCCCACTGTGAAAAAAAAATACTCTACCGAAAAGTGACCTTGTATTACAAGTTTTGGCGCATTTAATAGGGATTCTGAAAAGGTATTACACATGGCCATGAGTGGCTCTAATATCTTTCTAGGACGAAAAAACAAAACAACGATTGTGAAATAATTGTTTTATTAAGCAAAACATTTTACAATAAATGCTCAAAATTCCTGCCTCTGACCATAATACATAATCTGCACCGCCTAATAAAATTCCTAAGTAACCTACGGAATGCACCTCTGTTGTTAGTAACTTGTACCCTAGCAAATTCGAGCTTTTGTCGTAGTTCTTGTTCGCTATTGTTCTCTCCTTGGTAAACTATTTCTTTGAAATAGCCCCAAAGAAAAAAATCTAATGGATTTAAATCGGGCGACCGACGACGGACACCCCGGACGCGGTGCAGATTATGTATTATGGTCAGAGGCAGGAATTTTGAGCATTTATTGTAAAATGTTTTGCAATTATTTCACAATCGTTGTTTTGTTTTTTCGTCCTAGAAAGATATTAGAGCCACTCATGCCTTTTCAGAATCCCTATTAAATGCGCCAAAACTTGTAATACAGGGTCACTTTTCGGTAGAGTATTTTTTTTTCACAGTGGGGTCCGAAGTAAATAAAAAGTTATGATTTGAGAAAAAAATAAATCGTAAAACTTAATATTATCTTCAACACACCCAATAAACAACCATAAATTGCATGTCTAACGCAAGGACTCATCAGTACCAATCTAGTAAAAATTATAAAAAAGATACAGGATGTAGATTTTTTCGAATTTCAAAAACAATTAGTTAAAAAAAGTCATATTTCCCATAAAAACACAAAATAAATTATAACTCTGCAGGGGTTGACCTTAAGGACCTCCCGTAGAACAACTTTTTGCAGCTGATGACCCCATCTAACCCGTAGTTGCGTTTGATCCACGACTTTTGGGCCACCCTGTATAGTGGATGGCTTTATGCACGATTCGAAACATGAACAAAGAATCTAAATTAGGGTGTAGGTACAAAAATAAAAATACTTATATTAATTTAAATCAGTCTTTTAATTTCTTCTCTTAATTTATATTATAGCTCTTTGGTGAAAAATACAATTATAACAAATACTTAATCAAAACTCTTAAAGTTACATTTGCAGTGAATGAATCAGTGTATATTTTATATGGGAGAGGCCTATGCCCAACAGTGGACGTCCAATGTTAAGTGACAATCCAACCAAGCGACGACCTCTATTATTGTTTGCCAATCTTGCACAGTAAACAAAAGATCTAGAAAAGACGAAAAGACTAGTGACTTTAAAAAAATTAAACATTTAAATTTAAAAATAAAACCGTCGGTGAATAACGTGTAGGTTATAAAATAATTAGGTAAGTTATAATAGCAGTAGTAGGTACTATTTATGTTACAACAAATCTAAGAAGTACCGTTTGACATTTCACAGTTTTCTATGAAAATAGCTTCCTAAAGCCGTAACTCTATTACCTTTCTATTACCTTTTCCGTAAAATCATTGAATTATGAAGCTATTTTTATTTTATCACAAGTTAAACAATTTTTAATCAACAAATTAAAATTCAAACGTATTACGTTTACAACTATCAAACGGTACTTCTTAGATTTGACGATCCTTAGTGACTGATTAATATCGATTTATAACACCATCCACGAACAAAGTCATTCATAAATGCCACTGAACGCACCATTATCGTTGGTATATTTTGAATTTTAGATAATATCCAAAATATTATAGGCGGCCTTAAATTAACGTTCTTGTGATAATTAAATGATTAAATTTGATTAAAAAATGATATTTACTTACTTGTTATCCCTTAAATCACTGCAAAAACTTGATTCACATTACCGGCAAAACTTACAGTACAAAAACTGACGTCAATTCAAATATGACGTTGTCTATTGCTACATTGCTACTCTATCAGTGTTACTGTATCGGAAATATAATCTAAATTGAGTTTAGTAAAAAAATGGCAAAATTTAATGAGACGCACTATGAAAAAAATGTGCTTTAGTAAGACATACACGAAACGCATAGATACGGGTGCGTTGTAGGCACACAAATAAAAAACATTAAAACGCACCCGAGTGCGTTACTGGCATGGAATGGGTTAAGTAGGTTTATCAGTTGTCTAGTACTCATAACACAAGCTCTGCTTAGCTTGAGACTAGACGGCGTTGTGTGATAGTTGTGGAAAAAAAAACTGTTCCATTACTGCTGTTCTTGGTCCAAAATTTTAAAAAGTGACAAAAATATTGTACACGCGGCACGGCGTGTACGGGGGGCCGCGGGAGACGTGGAGGAGGAGAGCGACGCGCGGCGCGGCGTGGACGGAGCCCGCGCCGCCGCCGCCGCCGCCATTACGACGACAGCTACACAGAGTACATTAAATATCAGCTACGACAGAGTGCGCGCGCGTCACATAAAAAATAAATAATTTTGTATTTTCGCCGCCGCTCGGCCATTATCCTGCAATTAAATCTATTGTACAATAGATTTAGTTGTTTCAATCAACACACTATCCCCAACAAATATAAATAAACAGAAATTTAAACTTAAGGCGACGGCGATAGCTGAATTATCCATACAAACGTAATACCAAAATCATTTGCAGATGGAGCATATTTCCACCATATTATGATGATATTCGGATTAAGACAATATTTATCTAGGTTCCTACATCTTTCTTTTTTTTAAAATACTTACCTAAAACGAAATTTAAGCGAATTTCATTTCGCATATTTTTGTAGCGTAAATGGCATGTTTTCATTTTGTTTTTTCTGTATTATAAACAACAATATTTCTAATATTCTTTCCGTAGGAACATAGTTTATATTATCAAGTTACAAATTATAGAAAAAAAAAAAATGAAAAAACATTAAGTTTTCATTCATCTTTTTTGGTATTACGGAACACATCCTTTATCCCAAATTTCCAAGAGTTAGTAGTGCTATCGCGGCAAGCGAGAATGTTGTGTGTGCGTCAGTGTCAGTGTGTACGTGATGTCATTACTTCGGTCGCGTTGTAAATTTTACTGTAATATTTCTATTGACTTTCTGTATTCCTTTTACTTTTTTTTTGTTTTTTTTTGTGATGCAAATTATTTATATGCTTATGAACATCAAAACTAATAAATATATACAACATGTAACAGAATAAACGCAAGACCTGAAAGTAGTTTGCTCAGAATCGGCTTCTGAATCGATTCCCATCATTATTTATATGTGTTAATTTTCTCCAGAAATATCCTTCATTTAATCTAAATTAGGACCACTGCGTAAAACCAACGTAATCAAATATTTTATTTAGGGAATTAAAAGCCTTAGCTCAAAGTAATAAAAGCCCATAAAAATGCACGGCTGAATTTGTAGATCGCTTAATATCCATCCATCCATACACACACGTAAAAAAATCAATACATTTTAGAATAAAGTATGATAGTGTGCGAAAGGTAAAATATTTAATTTAAGAAAGATTAGTCTTTATTTCCAAGCAATACGTCTTACTTAACTGCACAACCGAATTTGTAAAAATAAAAATATCATTTCTATCCTTACCTACACACACACGTAGGTTTTTACATTTAAGCTAGTTAAATAAAAACATCATTTTAGGAAATTTCAAACTTATCTCAAAGCAATAAAGCTTTTTTAAATGCATTACTGAATTTGTAATTCCGCATTCACAATATTTTGTTGAGAAATGACAAAATATTAGAAAATCAAAGGTACGTTTTTTGCAAACGCTAAATCAATATGAAAGAGCGAGATGCAATAATTTACTGACTTAGCCCTTTGAGTTGCCGCCTTTGTTTGATATGCCGCCGGCGCACGTGCCGCCAAATTAGTCATTCGCCGGCAACCGACAAGTGAATTACGCAATTTTGTTGTTGTTTCTGTTACTTATTTGTTTACGCGCGCGATGGCTTTCCGGTACAGCAATATCCAGTACACTGAGATGGTGAGGACACTGGCTCATTGCGACGATAATGTGGAGTTAGCGTGTCGAGTCTTCAATGAACGACATGGTACCAGAGTGAGCGCCAGGACAATGCTAGGTGCAACTCAGCGCCTGAGGGACTTCGGTACGTTTCGTTCTCCGTCCGTTCCGTTTCGGTATCGCTAGTGTATGTAAACGAAGCAACCAGTATAAATGACCTCAAACATAAAATTGAACTCGCGTTTGTTAAAGTGAAAAGTGAAACTGAAGTGCTTAACAAATTAAAAATTAACTTAAGAAAACGTGCAATAATGTGTATCGAACAAGGTGGTGGACATTTTGAAAATCTTTTAAAAAGAGGACGAAGAAGAAGTATTTAGTGTAAATAGCTCAGGTATGTACCTTCGTAATACGATTTTACTACTGTAAATACATAAATGATTGAAATCTTTTAAACACTGAATATGTTTTATACCTACGTAATAATAAAACCGGCCAAGTGCGAGTTGGACTCGCGCACGAAGGATTCCGTACCATTATCGACAAAAAACCGCCAAAAATTCACGTTTGTTGTATGAATAACCCATTTAAATATTAATTTTATTCCGTTTTTAGTATTTCTTTTTATAGCGGCAACAGCGAAGTCTTAACAACAGGGACAATTTTATCCTCTTGGTACGGAACCCTAAAAATGTAAACACACTGACGAGTAGGTGGTAATATCGCGAAATCGGTTAAAAGACGCGTGACATGTCTGACTTTAGGTATTGCCGTACTGATAAATCGCAGTGGGATGAAAGGTTGCTCAATTTAAAAATACTTTCTTAGCTATCCGTAGTTGAACTGAATTATTCGAAGTTCAAAGCCTGTAGTAGTAAGTGTGCGGACGGCGAGCAATGGGTAGTTCGCCGTTCGGTCGTCTGGTAAGATTCCGGACCAAGCCCAGTCGTCGACGGCACGTACTGTTCCCGCGCGCCTCAAGGAGTTGTCCGAAAAACGTAGGGACCCTGTAATAGGGTCGAAGCCAGCTGGGGCCCGGGTTCTTTTTCTGAAAAGAAGGCCTGGACCCAGTGCGAAAGGCAACGTTGGAACGGGGTGGGTCGTTTAGTCAGTAAGAGTCTGACACTGTCTCTCGCTCCGACCAAGAGCGGGATTCGTCATTAGATGATTTTTCCCACCATAAAAAAAGCCTGTAAGTGAGATGGAAAGATGAAATCATTATTTTACTAGTTAGGCAACTAACAATATTTTTTTATTTTTTTTATTTAGCCTATACTGTTCCACAGCTGGGCAAAGGCTGGCAACAATAATTAATAGGGTAATATCACAACTTACTAATATCAGCTAGGTACGTAATATTCGGCCATTAAACGTAAAGATACATACCTAAGCTTACATGCATTGCTTTCTATTCCTACCTACATGTTACGTAGGCACGCGCACGAGTGTGCGCTATGAGTGTGTGCGTAGGGATACAGTTGTATGCTCAAACATTATGCGTCCAGCTAGGACAACTATTTTATAAAAAAAACATAGCGTTCTTTAGGTAAATCGAATTACAGATGTTTCTTTAGTTCTATAATTTTAATTTTCTAATTGGGGTGTCTGAGGTCTTGCGTTTATTCCGTTACACGTTGTATATTCCTTTAACTAAACTTCAAATGCTTAGGTACTTTTTTTTGGGTGAGAAATCATCCAATGATTTCTCGCGCTCTTGGGCGGAGCGAAAGAGCGTGTCAGACTTTTACTTACTAAAATCGACTCCTATATTCCCTTTTTGTCTTGCGTTCCAGGGCCCCACGTTTTCCTTTCAGAAGCTTCGCTTCGCTTAAAAAGCCTAGTAGGCATTTTTATTTTTTAAGGTGGGCAGAGCAGGAGATAGTGTCAGACTTTTACTCACTAAAAACCCACTCCTATTCCTACTTTGCCTTCGTCCCAGGGCCCCGGATTTCGCTTTCACACTACCCTTGGCCCCAGTAGACTTCGACCCTGCTGGGCCCCTACGATTTGCTGACATCTCCCTAAGGCGCGCGTGGAACGATACGTGCCGTCGACGACTTGGGCTCGGTCCGGACGGGTACCTGACGGTCGGACGGCAAGCTACCCACTGCTCGCCGTCCGCAAGCCCGCGCTTACGGTGGCCGGAAATGGGATCGGAATCCCGGCGGCGGCTGGGGCGTGAAGGCCGTTGCCTCACGCGATGGCCGCCTCCTTTTCTAGCATTACTGCTTCGCAGAAAGTGGCGACCGCCTGCCACTCCTCCTCGCTTCGGACCATGGCTTGTATTAAGGCCCGGCGCGAGAAATCGCCGCCGCATCGCCCCTACGAGGACACGGCGTTGCTCTGCCCAAGCAGGGCACACCTCCACCGTGTGCTCTACCGTGTCCTCCGGGCAGTCCACACAGTGGCGACACCCGGGCGTCGCTTCTGCACGAATCCGGTGCAGGAACTTTCCGAACTTACTGTGTTCGGTGAGAACCTGCGTCATGCGGAAGGTTTTTTTTTTTAGGTGGGAAAATCATCTAATGACAAATCTCGCTCTTGGGTGGAGCGGAATATAGTGTCAGACTTTTACTGATTACCCACCCCTGTTCCTTCGTTGCCTTCGCCCCAGGGCCCGGGTTTCGTTTTCACACTACCCATGGCCCCAGCAGGCTTCGACCCTCAACCGGTCAACTCCGTTCAGTCGGTTCGGTCGGTGTTCGGTCGGTCGGTTCAACTCCGTTGTTTATGGACCGATTTGCAAATTTTTTTTTCCACATAAAGGATATGCTTCCAGATTGGTCCCATTTTTTTCAAAATTCAGTTCTAATGATGGAATCCATGGGGAATCGAGGGAAATCCTCAAATATTATAGGCAACTATATAGTAATTTTGGTATTTTCATCGAGAACATAAGCATTTACAGTCAAAAAGTAACATTTGATGAAGCGAAACTGATGAAAAAGACCAGGGATGGCCAACGGAACTTCATACTCATATAGATATCACAATGACGACAGTTAGGCGAGAGATGTCGTGCGGTGTTCCGCAGGGATCGGTACTAGGACCGCCCTTGTGGAACATCGGGTACGACTACGTGTTGCGCGGCGACCTCCCTGACGGGGTCAGCGTGATCTGTTACGCAGACGACACGCTGATTCTGGCGCAGGGAGAGTCGTACCAGGCGGCGGTCGAACTAGCGACACGCGGGGTTGCGATAGTCGTGGAGAGGATCCAGCAGTTGGGACGTCGAGGTGGCACTGCACAAGTCTGAGGCCATGTGCTTTCACGGCCCTCGGAATGCGCCACCACCGGGTTCCCAAATAACGGTAGGAGGAGTTCACATCAGCGTCGGGTCGACGATGAAGTACCTGGGACTCGTCCTCGACAGCCGATGGAATTTCGAGGAGCACTTCCGACGTCTGGCTCCCAAACTGGATCGGACTGGGGCTGCTCTTAAGCGGCTTCTGCCTAACCTAGGGGGTCCAGACGTCCAGGAATCGTTAGGTCCATGGCCCTTTATGGGGCGCCGGTAGCGAAAGCGACCGGCGGCCAAGCTGAACGCATGCCAGAGGGCCATGGCCATCCGGATGGTGCGGGGATATCGCACGATTTCCCGCGAAGCAGCGAGCCTCCTTGCTGGCCAACCACCGTGGAATTTGCAGGCAAAAGACCTTGCGCGCATGCACGATCTGCGCATGGAGATGCAACGCCGGGGCGAAACTCCGCTGCCGCGCCATGTCGCGGCATGGCGGGAAGACTTCCGGCGAGATCTCATGGTGGAATGGCGACAGCGACTGTTGCAACCCAGTGCTGGGCACGCCATAATTATGGCGATAAGTCCCCTCTTTGAGGAGTGAGACCTCACGGCGTCCTTACCTACCGCATGACGCAGGTCCTCACCGGACATGGTAAGTTCGGGAGGTTCCTGCACCGGATTCGTGCAGAAGAGACGCCCGGGTGCCACCATTGTGTGGACCGCCCGGAGGACACGGTGGAGCATACGGTAGAGGTGTGCCCCGCTTGGGCAGAGCACCGCCGTATCCTCGTGGGGGCGATCGGCGGCAGCGATCTCTCGCGCCGGGCCTTGGTACAGGCCATGGTCCGGAGCGAGGAGGAGTGGCAGGCGGTCGCCTCCTTCTGCGAAGCAGTAATGCTAGCAAAGGAGGCGGCCGATCGCGTGAGGCAACGGTCCTCACGCCCCAACCGCCGCCGGGATTCCGATCCCGGTTTCCGGCTACCGTAGGCGCGGGCTTGCGGACGGCGAGCAATGGGTGGCTCGCCGTCCGATCGTCCGGTGACTGTCCGGACCGAGCCCAAGTCGTCGACGGCGCGTAGTGTTCCACGCGCGCCTCAAGGAGATGTCAGCAACCGTAGGGGCCCAGCAGGGTCGAGGCCTACTGGGGCCATGGGTGATGCGAAAGTGACCCCCGGGGCCCTGGAAAAAAATGGCAAAGAAGGAACAGAAGTGGGTTTTTAGTCAGTAAAAGTCTGACACTATCTTCCGCTCCGCCCAAGAGCGGGGGATGTCATTAGATGTATTTCCCACCCGAAAAAAAAAAAAAATATGACGACAGTTAAGCGACTATGACAATACAAATAAATAAATGGTTCTGAATAGTTATGTTGAAAATGGTATTATCGAAGTAATAATCTTTCTTTAATCTTTCTTTATTTACATAAGACGTTTATACAATTTTATTGAAGTCCCTGGCTCCTGTGCTAGGTGATTAACCTGTGTTACAGAAGCCAGTGCCCTCTCCCGGGAGAAATACAATTAGTTCTTATGCAATATCTACCTATGTATGAATACATGAAAAATAGTAAAAAAAAAAAGAAAGATAACAATGATTTAATTTCAAACTGAGATAAAAACAAAAACAAAAAGTTGTCAGTAAGCCTGTAACGGTGAGTGAGTGAGTGAGAGTATGAGGTGAGTTAGTGTGTGTGTGGTAAGTAAGTGTGTGTGTGTGGTAAGTAAGTGTGTGTGGTGAGTGAATGTGTATGGTGAGTGAGTGTGTGCAAAGAGTTCACAAAAATGTATGTAGGTACAGGAAGAATTTAATTAGGTTTGTAAGAAGGACAATATAAAGGTAGGATAGAGTCACCGAAGCACTTCTAGAATCTGCTCTGTGTCATCGTAACTGAGTGACATAAGCCATGGCTTAAGGCTCTGTTTGACTTTATGGACAGTAAGTTTATATATTGCCAGCTTCTTATTTATTTTGTTATAAATTAACGAGCTCTGCGCACAATAGTGGCGCCGCGCTAGTGCAGAACGACACTGAACAGACTCACAGACAGGGAAACCTACTCGCCGACTGGTAAGGTTCCTATCTAGTGGTATCGTAGAATGACGTCGCAACACAGAGCGGAGGACATACAGTTTTCTTACCGTGAGTACTTGGGCATCGGAGTACAACTGAGCTGTGGGATAGTCTCTTCTACGGAAGAGAATGACTTTGAGAACAGCTCGCTGAGCTCTTTCAACTCTAAGCATCACGGTTTTGAAAGTTCCACCCCATACTGGTAAGCAGTAAGTGATAATAGACTCGCACAAGGAACGATACACCAGTGAAGCCGTCTCCCCATCAACCGAGTGTCTCAAATCTTTAAATAAATACATTAGCTTTCGAAGCCGGGAGCATAATATATCCGTATGAATACGCCAATCTAGCTTGTTATCGATATAGACACCCAAATATTTAATATTTGAGACCATCGTCAGGTAATTGCATTTGCAAGGCATTGCATCATGGCAAATATGCGCTCTTAATTTCGTGTGGGTGAATTTGGTGGAAGATACTGAATAACTTTCGTCTTTGATATATTAAGCGTCAAAAGGTTAATGGAAAGCCAGGCCATAACAGTATGAACAGTGAGTTCAGTTCTATGCTTCGCTTTGTCCCAGGTCTTATCGTATAACAAAAGTGCCGTATCGTCCGCATAAGTAAAAATGTCACACTGGGTAAGGGGTAGTTGACAAAGGTCATTAATATATATCTGAAATAGCGTGGGTCGCAAGATACTTCCTTGCGGTATGCCGAAGCCAATAAACTCTTCGTCACTGATTACGGAATCAATCTTAACACATTGGCTACGCCCGCTCAGGTAATCTTTGTAAATATTTAGGGCCACACCACGTACTCCCATATGCTCCATTTTGGTTAAGAGTCTTGAAATGGAAACAGAATCGAAGGCCTTCTTTAAGTCTAAAAAGACACCATAGCACTTAAGGCGATGGTCCAATCTGTCGACCAATGCATTTGTGAAATCAGAGACAGCGTCCTCTGTGGACACTCCTGAGCGAAAACCGTACTGGTTGTTTGCGATCAGCTTATTTTTAAACAGAAACTTTGTTAGACTAGTGTTGAGAATTCGTTCGAGTATTTTGGATAAAGAGGTAAGTACTGAGATTGGCCGATAGTTGGACACATCGTCTCTAGGTCCACTCTTGTACACTGGGTTAACTACTGCGCGTTTAAAAGCTGTAGGAAAAATTCCAGAGGTGATGGAGCAGTTACATATATGGGCTATGAAAGGAGCCAAAATACTGCTAGATTGTTTTATAATGAGGGCAGGTATATTGTCCCATCCCACCGCACAATCACTACGTAACCTATAAATTATACTTATAACAAGTGATTCATCAACTAATGGAATAGCCAGAGAGTTGCTCGGGGACGGAGAAGAAGAAGTAAAAGTCGCATGGTCGATGGAGTCAAATTTTGAAGCAAGGTCACTTCCAATATTAACGAAGTATTTATTGACATTATTAATTGATTTGATAGGGTCACTAGAAGATTGTAACAGAGCATTAGGATGGTTTGGCTGTTGGTTACTATGTGTGATTGATTTGATTACTTTCCACGTTGCTTTCGGATTGTTATTAGCTTTTAGTAATTCTGCTTTCTCATAGGCACGTTTTAATTTTTTAAGTAAAGAATTACAAAAGTTGCGGTAACGGGTGTATGAAGTTTTAAGAATTAGATCATTGGGAGACACTCTGACCCGTCTATGCATTCGGTCACGATTGCGTAGACATCTTATTAAGCCAGGAGTCATCCATGATTTAATAACTATTTTCCTATTAGGGACGCGTATAATTTTATTATGTTTTGATAAGATAGTTTGTAAATCGCCGATTAAAAGATTGGTTGCAATGTTAGGGTCCGTAGTATTAAGAATAGGAGTAAAATTATGGTTACTTATTTCATTTTTAATGGCCTCATAGTCATATCGGAGTCTGGCGTTTTTTGAAGGGGATCTCACTGATTTATATGTGTCCAGGAAGATGGCAACAGGAAGATGATCAGTAATATGAGTATCTAGCACAATAATCCTGCAGGGAGATTTAGTTTTCATCATAACATGATCCAGACAATTATCCAGTCTTGTCGGAAGAGAATGGGCCGGCATTAAGCCATGAGTCGCTGCCAAGGTTAGATAGTCATCTGCATGGCGATCAGCATTACCGGGTTTTATATCAATATTAATATCACCTACAAGCATGATATTATTTTTCGAATTCAATGATGTTATAATTTCACTCAAACTGGAGTAAAAATTTGCAGGGTAAGTAAGACGGGGAACGATACACCGCGATTATAGCTGTGTTACTATCACAAGTTACCAAACAGTTGGCATCCGATATCAAGGGTTCATATGTAGTGCAATTAAATGTATTTTTAATGTAAATTACGACACCGTCATTTTTTATGGGATTGTTTTTTGTAGAGTGTGAAGTATATCCCGGTAAAATAGGAATGTACCCCGAAACCTGCAACCAGCATTCAGTAAGAACTATAAAATCAAATTCAATTTTCGTTTCTGTTATCATAGTGACAAATTGATCTAGATTTTTCTTTATGCTCCTAATATTAATGTGTATGATTCGAGCGCTATGATCGCATTGCCCCGCAAAATTCAGGCATTGATCAGGGGTAGATGTACAGGTATCAGCGATTGATACGTTGTCAATTTCATGAGAAACCTCATTAATATTCATAATTGAGAGTTATAATTGTTATTTTTTGTCACTACTAATGGGCTGAAACGTTTATATAAGGGGATATTATATAAGTGACCTGATGATGATGATGATGGAGCCGGAAGATAGGCACCGAAACTCTGTAATTGATCAATGTATCCTAGCCGTGTTTGGGCTTATTAGAATTGTCATGAGATGCACTTTGGCTATAAGGTGCTATCGAACTGATCTGATGATGGAGGAAGGTGGAACGTAGACAGAGGAAATTCATAATAAAACAATGTAACCTAGCAGTGTTTGGGTTAATTGAAATTGAATTCTAATACCATCAAATTTACCGTTCCAATATAAACGCCTACAATTTCCGCTAAAGATATATTTTGCAATGACCACCAATAAATCGCAGGGTCAAACTTTAAACGTTACAAGCTTAGATTTGAGCGTTGAATGTTTTTCACATGGCCAATTATATGTCGCTCTTTCAAGAGTAACTTCAAAAGAAAATATGTTTGTATTGTCTAATGAAAAAAAAACTGTGAACGTTGTGTATAAGACATTCTGTAGTATATTTAGTACTAGCGACCCGCCCTGGTGCAATGCTGGACAAAACTGCATCAAAATCCATTGCGTAGTTTTAAAGATTTAAGCGTACGTACTATACGTAATTGGAATATATATTTTCCAATGCCCAGTTTTTTTTTTTAAGTAAAGTTAAGCTATTTACACAATTTGATTTATTTTTCCTGAGAGCACACCCTTACAATATTCAATAAAATTCATGCACGAAAAAGTGTTAATTCTGGACAATTGGTTTTCTTTGAGGATACTTATAGTCGCACTAAAAGTCAGCTAATGCGAAAAATAATTATTTCAGCGTAATACCTACTTACTCACCGCTTGGTGATCCTGGCACTGCAATACATTCAGTCAGAAAAGTATCGGGAATGGACGATTTGTTTATGGTTCCAAATTCAAATTGTTGTTGGTAGATTGATACAACTGTTTTCCATTTTGGCGCAGAGTTTGAGTTTTATCTGTTAATTATATTAAATACAGTGCTGTTTTTAGTTATGTCATATCTAGTGTGTATTGCGAATTTCAAAATGGACAAAAACATCGAACAAAGAGTTTGTCCAAAATTTTGCTTCGCCAATGGAATTTCGTGTTGTTCGGAGTTCGGAGTCACTGAAAATGTTACAGAAGGCTTACGGTGAATCGACTTTATCAAAAACACGTGCTCATGAGTGGTACAAAGTGTTCAAAAGCAGTCGAGATGTGATGGAAGATTTGCCTCGCTCTGGTAGGCCATGAACGTCTTCAACTGAAGTTAACATCGCAAAAGTGAAGGAAATAGTGACTGAAAATCCGCATTCAACTTTGAGAGAGATAGCCGTCGAACTTTCTGTATCTCACAAGTCGATCCGTACCATTTTAACTAATCATTTGGGTATGAAACATGTTACCACTCGGCTAGTCCAAAATACCTGAATTTTCTCCAAAAACTCAATCGCATGAGAGTCGCTGAGGACATGCTAGAACGAGTCAATTCCGACCCAACATTCATGAAACGCATTGTTACTGGTGACGAGACGTGGGTTTACGAGTTTGACATGCAAATTGCAAACTAGTCAACAAGCTTCGGAGTGGCGCCTTGCAACTGAACCGAAACCGAAAAAACCACGCTAAAGTCGATCAAAAGTCAAAGTCATGTTGACTGTTTTCTTTAATTATCGCGGTGTTGTACACTCGGAATTCTTGCCGGAAGATCAAACGGTAAATAAAGAATATTATTTGAGCGTTATGCGGCATTTAAGAGAGCAAATTCTACGAAAAAGGCCAGATTTGTGGAAATAAAATTCTTAGATTTTGCACCACGATAATGCGCCTTCGCACAAGGCTATCATTGTGAACGAATTTTTGGCCAAACACTCAGCAAATACCATCGAGCAACCACCATATTCAGCAGATAGCTCCAACCGACTTCTTTCTTTTTCCTAATCTCAAATTACCACTTCGTGGCACCCGTTTTCAATCGGTAGAAGACATAAAGGAGAATTCGCGGCGAGAACTGAACTCAATTCCGGAAACAGCATTTAAAAAATGTTTTGATGATTGGATTATTCGTTGGCGTAAGTATATCGTTTCTGAAGGAGCATACTTTGAAGGTCATAAAATAAATTTGGATGAATAACAAACATTTTGTGTATTATTGATCTTTTCCCGGTACTTTCTTGACAGAGTAGTATAAATTAAATATGTATTTGCTATAAAACGACGTAGCTACATTATATTCTCAAATTGACTGAAACTGAATAGATTATTGTATAGCGCAAAAATTGGAAATAAGGCTTTCAACAGGGGTACATTCGATTTGAACTGATTGGCCTAATTCATATCGATCATATATTTATTTTATTTAGGTATTTATTTATTTATTAGGCTCACCAACAATTGTTAACACTTAAAATTATTACAAAGCTTCACTTAACTATAGATTTAAGTGAAGCTTTGTAATAATTTTAAGTAGTGTCACAATTTATTACAGGTAAGCACCACATATGCTAAAAATGATATGAATATACAAAGTGATTCGTGTTCAATTCCAAAGTAAAATTAGACATTGCAGATGTGATAATAAATATATTTGCTTAATTAACTATTTAGCTAATATATATATACATAGAGATGGAAGAAAATAAACGAAAATAAATATAAAACTAAACAGGCTAGTTACATTGCTTTGTGCGTCAATTTCCGGAACTTGGCAAGTGAGTCCGTATGTACGTCCACCAGGGGGGCTATTGGCTAACTTTTTCAATAACAGTTGACAACTAGCATTCGTTGCACACTAAACTTAGTTGTCAACTGACAATTTCATAAAATTGCTATTACGTATCACACAAGTGACTAACAAACTACGCGCTACGGTGGAAATGTGGTGAATTATAAAAATTTACGGTGCCTATTGTGACCACTCTAAAATTTTATCGACTATTATACAGCTTCAAAAGCTTACACAATCGCAATTTTAAAAGTATCGATACAATAACATCAGTCAAAACGTGTTACGGTGGCTATCAAAGGCACCAGTGGCTAATGACGTCACTGCAGTTGATCACTGAAGATAGGCAATACGAAACTAGCTGTTTGACAGTTCAATGATGCACATTGTTAACAAGTGATCATCACTTGAACTGTCAACAGAGTTACGCAATAGCCCCGCTGATCGCTGAAACTATTAACAATTTTGCACATCCGGGGAATGGCAGAGTTGGCACCGAGAATAGTTCTACGTGGTGGAGGGTAGAAAGGAGTGATTGGTGCACGGTGGTATCTGGACGGAGCTCGGAATCTCAATTTGCTTAATAATTGAGGGCAATCTATTTTGTTTTGCAAAATTTTTATTAAGAAACTTGCATCTATCACATTTCTACGTTTCTCTAGAGAGTATACCATAAAATGCGATAGCCTGGCTGCATATGATGGCTTTTTTTAGCAACTCCTGCCGAATATGCCAAATGCCAGAGGAACCTCTTCTGAATTCGCTCCAGTCTCAACTTATGTGTAGCATAATGTGGCCTCCAGACAGTGCTACAGTATTCTAAAATGCTGCGAATGTGCAGTTGTATAACAAAATTTTGGTTTTACTACGTCGAAAGCCAGTAACATTTCTAATAACAAATCCCAGCATTCTAGAGGTTCGCTTGATGACGTTCTCTAAGAGAGGGATAAATGTGAGTTTTTTGTCAAATAGTATACCTAGATCCTTGATTTGGTCCACTTCTTGGATAACGTGGTGGGTACCAATAGAATATACTGAAGGCACCAAAAGCTTTTTCCTAGTAAACTTGACATGAAAACATTTTTGAATGTTCAGGTCCACTGAATCAGCCTATCTAGGTAACTTTGTATCATAATCACGTTTCCATTCCAATTCTCGATAAAATACGTTAACTGCCCAACAAACTAACGCATGTCTTCCATCAAAAGCAAAGCCTGCTTAAATCGGCGACTATAATTATGTGGCTTTTACAACTAGATAGGTGGTAGGTTCCTAACTTAAACCTATAAGCTTATACAAGTTTAGTTTTTAGTTAAATTGTTGACGTTGGCAAGATCCCGCCGCTGTCGTCGGTGCGCTCCAGTAGACAGGTCGGCGAACGAGCGCGCAGCCGGCCGCGTGCGGCGACGGCCACCACACGGCACAGCCGGCACTCCGGCAGTTGAGCCGCGGCCACGGCGCGTGGTGCATGTGCCGCTGCTTTGTTGCTCGGCGTCGCTCACCGAGCGTCGACAGTGCGCTCGTCAAACTTTATAAAGTTTTCAGTTAGGTTATGTGAACTATTGAAGTGCATCATTAAGATTTAGACTTTGCGAGTGGATTGTGAGTAAATTCAATAATTTAGAATATCCACATTTTATTTTAAATATACCTACAATACATACGTACATTCCATTTGTTTTTTTTTTTTGTAATTTCTGAAGCCTATATTACCTAATTCAAGTAGGTACCTACTGATGTAATGGACATCATGTTAAATAGTGGTGTTAAGGCCCTTGAGGCTTTTTCTCCGACAAAACTACAAGTGATTATTAGTACCTAGATCCTTGAGTGAGAGGCACCGGCTGTGTTTGTGTGCACGCACGTGACAGTCGCTCCGTGCGGAAGACAAGCCCCTCACACAGACCGTAATGGCACAGATTGTTTGTTGTCATCGCTGCCTACACTTTGTTATACTGACACATAAGTCAGGAGTGTGCCGCACTTGGTGGTCCCCGGGCTCGGCTCTCGCCCAGCACCTGCAGGCGGCTCGGCGCGGGAGGCTAGCGCCGCAGCCTGGCTGGTGCACCTGCGCTTGTGCCAACTGTTCATGAACGGGTCTGTTGTTATCTTCCTTGAACTACAATAATTATATTTGATGTATTAACAAGTTTTACTAGAAAGTTGTATGACCAAAGACAACAAGAATATTAAAATGAGACCCAACCAAGAAACCTTTAGTTTAGCTTGTAGTTACATTATAACAGCCGTAAGGGTCGATCTTCGAGGCTGGCCGAGGTAAGCCCAATTTGATAGGCCGATAGACCATGGAACACTTCAATACCTACATAGGTAATAGCAAATCTTCTGAGATTGCAGCAATCGCATATCTTAGTCATAGTCATTTATTCAATAAAAAGGAACTTGTATCATCTTATCTTATCTTGTATGTACATAATTAATTAACTAAATTAAACATTTACCATTCAAACCAAAATACAGTACATCGTTAAATTAATAATACTTAATAGTTATTTATTTGCTAACATAGGTAAAAAATTCAGATCTTATAAAAATAATAATCAATCTTGAAAAAAAAAATCAATCAACTTTGATAATCTTGTAATAATTTAATAAGAACATAAAGCAATTCAATAATAATAATTTAAATACTAGAGAAATTTATAATTTGTCAACTGAATCTAGGTAAACACTTATTTAACAGGAAACCCTTTTTTTAATGGGATATCATCCAATGCCTTCTTCCGCCCTCTAGGGTGAAGCGAGAGGGCTATAAAACATTTACTGACTAAAACGACACCGGTGTCCTTCAGTTGCCCTTTGTACTCTAGAACCAAAAAAAAAGGAAAAGAAAAGAAAGATAAAGAAAGAAAAACTGAAAAAAAAAAACTACTGACAAAACAAAAACAAAAAAAAATCATGTCAGTATTGATGAAAGTACTGACATGATATAACAACATTGTAAACACTTAGTTCGCAATAAACGCTTCGACTTTTTTTTTTGACCACGCCCTTCCTTTAACAGAAATTCCCCGTGGCCCTAACGGGCATCGGCCGTGCTGGGCCCCTACGGCTCAGCACGGCAGCAGGACCTCACGCCCTGAAGGGACACCGCACACGTGTAAAGTTCACACTGATTTACCCTTCTTTCTTTCACCAATTATGTTAAAATTCCATGTTATTGAGGTTATTAATTCGCACGTAACATTTTGGTTTATAGACTTGATATTATTTTTGTCTTGGGTTAAGTTATAACTCTGCTAGTACCCTAATACTGAAAGAACAGTCAGTAAAATCTGACATACCACGACAATAAAAGGTACTTGAACTTGCTCACTATTTAGATTTAGCTGTAGACTACTACAACTAAAAATAAAAATAAAGAACTTTTTTACAATAGAATACCCACTTAATACAGAATTAAAAAATCTTTTTACAAAAAACAAAAATACAACCGACTTCAATGTAAAAAAAAAACACTAAAAACTGGGCTAGTGCAAATCGGACTCGCGCACTGAGGGTTCCGTACAAACTAGAAAGGTAAATTGTGGTTTACGATTTATGACGTATTAATAACCAATTTTCGGTGAAAGTTTGCATGGTAATGTACATTTTGCCAAGTCGGTCGAAGCGAACTTCTGTCGGCCCTCATTGCCTCCGCTGGTTAAACCTGATGGAACACTGGCTCATACAGCGAGAGAGAAAGCGGGTCTCTTTGCATCTCTCTTCGCCCATAATTCTCGTCTTGACATTGGTAGCGCTACTCCACCGACTCTACCTCACTGCGATACTTCGATGCCCGAGGTCCGCATAAGGAACAAAGAGGTTCTGAGAGCACTGTGTCGTCTTGACGTGAATAAAGCTAGTGGACCAGATGGTATACCAGCGATTGTTCTCAAGGCTTGTGCACCCGAGTTGTCTCCTGTATTGACGCGTTTGTATCGCCTCTCATTTGGGACTGGTATAGTGCCCAAGTCCTGGAAGCTTGCCAACGTGCAACCCGTGCCCAAAAAGGGCAGTCGTACCGATCCTACCAACTATCGGCCAATTTCAATAACCTCCATACTCTGCAAGATTATGGAGCGTGTGTTGAACTCGCGCCTCTTGGCATACCTGGAAGGTAACGATCTCCTCAGTGACCGACATTACGGGTTTCGCCGCAATCGATCTACTGGGGACCCACTAGTTTATGCCACCCACTTGTGGGGCGAGACCCTCGAGAAGAATGGGGAAGCGATTGCTGTTTCCTTAGACGTCTAGAAGGCCTTCGACAGGGTATGGCACGCTAGTCTATTGAGTAAGCTTCCAGCGTACGGCATTTCCCCTGGTCTGATTAACTGGGTAAAAGACTTCCTGAGGGAACGTTCTCTCCGAGTTGTTATCGATGGATGCTCATCAGAGCCCATCACGACTAATGCCGGAGTTCCTCAGGGGTCCATTCTCTCTGCAACTCTCTTCCTGCTGCATATCAACGATCTGCTGATGCCCGGTATCTATGGGTATGCAGATGATAGCACAGTTGTAGAGAGATACCTGCCAGGTTCTCGAGCTAGTAAGGAGCTAATCCGGTCCGAAAGAGAGGCTATGGTAGAGCGTACGAATGTCTCACTTCAGGCAGTCTCCAAGTGGGGTGAAGCCAATCTGGTGGGATTCAACGCCGCCAAAACACAAGCGTGTCTATTCACCGCTAAAAGGAGCCCGTTCACCTTGGCTCCTGTTTTTCAGAATGTATCCCTGGAGTACACCAACCGCCTTCAGCTCTTGGGAGTTGAAATTTCTTCAGACCTTAACTTTGGGCGGTTCATTGAGTCCAAAGCCAAGGTAGCTGCTAGAAAACTCGGAGTACTTGCAAAGGTCCGGCGGTACTTCACACCAGGACAGCTTTTAATGTTATACAAAGCACAGGTCCGTTCGTGTGTAGAGTACTGCAGCCACATATGGGCTGGTGCTGCAAAATGCCACCTGGCAGCTTTGGACTCGGTGGAAAGGCGTACAAAGAGGCTAATTGGTGATCCAGATCTGGTTAATTCCAATCTACAAAGTCTTGAGCACAGGCGTAGGGTAGCCAGCCTTTCGGTGTTTTACAGAATGCATTTTGGAGAGTGTGCGCAGGAATTGCATGACTTGATTCCACCATCTCATTTCTACCATCGGACAAGCCGACGAACGGCGAGTATCCACCCTTACGTTGTTGAAACCTCTACGGTCCGGACCAGGCGTTTTTCATCGTCTTTTTTTTAGTATTATTCCAGTCTGGACTGGAATAATTTGCCTGCTACGGTTTTCCCGTCCGATTATAATTTGGGTCTCTTCAAGGCTAGAGTGAATAGGCTCTCAATAAATTAGTGCGCCTCACCATCAACGATTGCATTACCACTTACCATCAGGTGGGATCGCAGTCAAGCACTAGTTTATATCAATTAAAAAAAAAAAAAAAAAATTACCACTTTGGAAGTGTCTCTCGCGCAAACTATTCAGTTTAGAAAAAAATGATATTAGAAACCTCAATATCATTTTTGAAGACCTATCCATAGATACTCCACACGTATGGGTTTGATGAAAAAAATTTTTTGAGTTTCAGTTCTAAGTATGAGGAACCCCCAAAATTTATTGTTTTTTTCTATTTTTGTGTGAAAATCTTAATGTGGTTTACAAAATACATCTACTTACCAAGTTTCAACAGTACAGTTCTTATAGTTTCGGAAAAAAAAACTTTTTAGAAAAAAAAAAATAACCGACTTCACTAAAAAAAAAACACTAAAAGGATCAAAATAACTTTAATTTCGGAAGTCGGTGTTTCTCGGTATTGTTTGTTTCTTATTTAACACCGACTTCCGAAATTAAAGTTATTTTGATCCTTTTAGTGTTTTTTTTAGTGAAGTCGGTTATTTTTTTTTTCTAAAAAGTTTTTATTTCACACTTTTTAGTTGCGATAGACTTATAAACAGAGTGCCTATTTCTCATGACAATTCCAATTAACCCAAATACTGCTAGGTTACATTGTTTTATTATAAAGTTCCTGTGTCGACCTTCCTCCTTCCGGCTCCATCATCAGATCAGTTCGATAGTACCTTATAGCCAAAAAGCATCTCACGACAATTCTAATAAGCCCAAACACGGCTAGGATACATTAATTAATTACGGAGTTCCTGTGCCTACCTTCCGGCTCCATCATCAGATCAGTTCGATAGTACCTTATAGCCAAAGTGCATCTCATGACAATTTTAATAAGTCCAAACACGGCTAGGTTACATTGATTAATTACGGAGTTCCAGTGCCTACCTTCCGGCTCCATCATCATCATCAGATCACTTCGATGATACCATTTTCAACGTAACTATTCAGAATCATTCATTTATTTGTATTGTCATAGTCGCTTAACTATCTTCATTGTGATATCTATTTGAGTATGAAGTTCCGTTGACCATTTCTGGTCTTCTTCATCAGTTCCACATCATATGTTACTTTTTGACTGTAAATGCTTAAGTTCTTGATGAAAATACCAAAATTACCATAGGGTTGCCTATAATTTTTGAGGAGTTCCCTCGATTCCTCATGGATTCCGTCATCAGAACTGGATTTTGAAAAAAATGGGACCAATCTGGAAGCATATCCTATGAAGGGAAAAAAAAAATTTGCAAATCGGTCCATAAACGACGGAGTTCTGAGGTAACAAACATTAAAAAAAAAAAAAAAAATATGATAAAAAAAAAAAAAATACAACCGAATTGATAACCTCCTCCTTTTTTTGAAGTCGGTTAAAAAGTGGCTGTGACATACGGACGGACAGACAAACAGACATGACGAATCCATAAGGGTTCCGTTTTTTGCCATTTGGCTACGGAACCCTAAAAAGTGCACAAAAATTTTAATTTCAAAAGTCGTTGTTTCTCTAATACTTTTGCCCCTTCGTTATTTAAGATCGACTTCCGAAATTAAAGTTATTTTACCTATGTATTTTTTTTTTGTAGTGTGCAGGTTCGTAGTATTCTTAGTAAAGACCTATAGAATTCCAATAAGCCATGCCACGAATAGGGCACATTGTTTTATTACGGAGTTTTCGTGCCTACCTTCCATCATCAGATTAGCTCGATGGTACCTTGTAGCCAGAGTGCATCTCATGACAATTCGAATAATCCCAAAAACACGGTAAGGTTACATTGATTTAAGTATTCCAGAGTTCCGGTGCCTACCTTACGGCTTCATCATCAGATCAGTTGGATACATCCCCACTTCTTTTAGTCAATAATCGACTACACGTATAAAAAAAGCAATTTTACTTGTTACGACAGTTCTGCATTGTTCCTGTGAGGAGTTGCGTTCCAAATCTTCGAAGTTCATTATCAGATCATAAAAATATTTCTATAGGACCAACTCGAAAGGGGTCTTTCGTTTATAGTAGAACTTTTTATGTCCTAATATTATTTTGCATAACAACGGATAGCATAAACTTCATTTCGCAGAAAATCGTTTCGCATGCACTCATTTGTCATACATTCAAAACTCATAATTTTGTTAGTCAGAATTATCTTTAGGCATAAATTTCATTACCATAATAATTAAAAAGCAGAACTATCACATCGCAGAAAATTCATATCAAAATGGTAACCTAATTAAAAAACACTGTTGGCTTGAATAGGGTCGACGGAGGCCCCCTGTGGGGGCCTCCTATTTCTGAGTGGTTACAAAAAATAACCACGGCAGAGCACCCGCCTTCAAGCAGGCATGTAGTATGCAAACAGACAATTAGCATGCAAGAAGGCATGTAGCATGCAAGAAGGCATACAGCATGCAAGCAAGCATGCAGTATGAAATCAGGCATGCAACATGGAAGCAAGCATGCAATATGCATTAAGCGCGTAGCATGCAAGCAGGCATGCAGTATGCAAGCGGACATGCAGCATGGAAGCAGGCATGCAACATGCAGTAAGCGTTGTTTCTGTCACGGCTCCGACATTGCGGGGTTTGGGCGGCCCCACGCGAGCTTATCGTCACAGATGGATTTAACGCTCACCACCGCAGCTTCGGCGCCTACGTGGGTTTGAATTACACTCTAGGGATAGGGCAGACGAGTCTGTGTGAAGTCGGTTTTGCAGCGATTCGTTTTTGTCACAAAATTATATAGCACAACATGTTGACTTTTTATGACACTATTTTAATATTCTACATATTTGTGACCAAAATTCCGTAAAATGTTGTTTCGGTGTGATGAAAATATGGCAAATAAATTATTTGGCAAATGAAAAAAGTTCAAACGAGGCTTCGGCCAATGGCAAAAAATTAATTTTGTAAATCGATGAAATATAGTTCGGTAAAATAATACCTTTGACAAATGATACTTCGATGATCTAAAAATATGTCAAATAATGCATATAGCAAAAAACACGTCGGTCAATAGTTTTCGGTAAAATGAAATTCGAACAAAAAAACATTCGGAAAAGTGATTGGTTCCCCAAATAATCATCTCTCTTCTGCCAAATACAAGGAACCCCACTCGAAAGTATAACCTTTCAATTAAAAAAATAATAGGTATAATTTTCAAAATCGATCCACAATTGACCGAGAAATCGGTGAACAAAAATACAAAAAGGACATAGAACCTCCTTCTTTTCGAAGTCGGTTACGAAATAAACGGTTTTATCCGGCTCGAAGGACCATGTAAAAGTTGTCTGCTGGGATGTTAAATAATTGATAGGAAAGTTCACTAAAAACTGTATCGTTAAAAATGCTACAAATATTTATGTTGGTTGATGAAGCGAGGGACCAAGCGCGACGGCACATAGGGCGATCTGAACACGTACTTAATGATTTCCTTAATTAATCATTTTGATCGTTTGGCGTAGACGCGCAAAGTGATGATTTGGCTAAATTCAATTAAATACTATGATGCGCGGTTCACCGTACGCATAGTTACGAATATAATACGATAGTGAATTTCACGTTTTTTTGTTACCTACGTTTATTACAAATTCCGTAAACAGTCTAATTCTGTCGCAAGGTACGTTGGCGCGTGTAACACTACGCGCCATCTACGTCTCGGGCTTGGTCCCGTCGGTTATCGGACGGGCTGATAGTTGGGTGGCGTATTTACATTCTGTACATGGCCAGAACGCGAGGGTGTGAAACTAGTCGCGTATAGATTGGAAATCAGTTTTAATCGAGGTTTTCCAATCTATACAAGAGTAGTACTCAAATACTCACGTATACTTCGTAGTGACCTAACTACCTAACCTTATTCCATAATATACAGTGCCATTACGAATATAGACTAATCGTGCGTTGATCGGAATAATCGCGCCTGGATTAGGTCATTTTAGAATAGTGACCATTAGAACACGATGGTGAGCTAATGAAGCGATGTGGGTTAGGTTAGCTTAGAACAGTGACCATTAAAGCGTGAAGGCGAGCTAGCACAGCGAGCGTGCCGCGGCAGCGGCCGCCGAACGCCAGATCCCCTTCTAATGTTAGTGAATCATTTGGGTTAGGTTAAGTTAAAAATCGCGCCTGGATAAGGTCAGGTTAGAATAGTGACCATTAGAACGTGGTGGCGAGCCAACGAAGCGATCATGAGGGTTAGGTTAGGTTAAAACAGTGACCATTAAATCCAGATCCTTTTCTAATGTTAGTGAATAATTTGGGTTTGGTTAAGTTAAAAGCCATTATTTTTTATCTAATTCTACATTAATAATGTTAAAACTTCATTCCATTCTATGCATAAATGATTTTATTAAACTATATCGCAGCTTTTGTCAGGCGTAAGTGATGGTATGGTCGATATTCTGTTAGCCGTTCTGTCCTATTTGATGGTCTCTCCTGGAGCACTGGAATGGTTCACCTCCTACCTTCAGGAACGTCAGCAGTCGGTTCACGTTGGAGACGCTTCTTCTCGCTGGTGTGATCTGGCAACTGGCGTTCCACAAGGCGGTATTCTTTCTCCTCTTCTATTTTCTATTTTTATTAATCTCATTACTTTCGTTCTTCAGTGTGCGTATCATCTCTATGCAGATGACCTCCAGCTGTACTGCCAAGCAGGGGTCGATGAAATATCTGATGCTATCGAAAAGATAAATAGGGACTTGATGGCCATTAAAACCTGGTCTGATAAATTTGGTGTTGCAGTAAACCCCAATAAATGTCAGGCGATCATCATTGGGAGCTCTCGAAGCATCGCCAAAGTGGATTCTGCAGCTTTGCCACCTGTTCTGTTCGACTCTACGATCGTTCCTTTCAGCTGTGACGTAAAGGATCGGGGCTTGCGCATCGATAGCACTCTGAACTGGCGTACTCAAGTCTTTAGCGTTAGTCAGAGGGTTACGGGAGTGCTGCGGGCCCTGTATCGTCTTAAAAACTTTTTGCCGTCGAACACGAAGGCAATGCTTGTACAGACCCTAATTTTTCCTATCATCGATTATGGCGATGTGTGTTAATATGACCTGAATGCAGATCTCCTCAATAAACTCGACCGTCTTCTAAATTACTGCATTCGATTTGTTTTCAATCTGCGCAAATATGATCATGTCTCTGCACATCGCATCGGTCATTTCTAAAGTGGTTGCCCATACGTCAGCGCGGAGAACAACGGGCGCTCACTACCTGGTTTTCATTTCTCAATTCTCCCAATTCCCCTAGTTATTTAGCCCCTGACTTTCAATACATTTGCGCCAACCACAATAAAAATCTACGCTCATCTCATAACCGTCTTCCTCTTCTACTATGTCCTACTCATCGCACCGACTTTCTTCACTGTTCCTTCTTTGTTCAGGCTATTTCTCTGTGGAATGCGCTCCCCCAAGAGGTCAGGATGGTTACAAGCCGATTAAGATTCAAGATTGAGGTTCGCGAGCATATTCGTAAGAAGTTGGCGTATCATCACAACGTTGATATTTCTCTGTTTGTCGATTGGGACCATGTTTTGTTTTTTTTTTGTTTTTGAGTATATATATTTAGTTCATTAAATTATGTATATATTATATTTACCTATATTGTGTTGTATCTATGATTCATTTGTATATCTTTTTTATATTAACCTCTTTCTTTTCTCTCTTTTGTCGCACCTACCACTTTTCTTCTCTGCATCACCCAAAGGTTGACTGGTAGAAAATGCCTAAGGCATTAAGTCCGCCTCTGTACCTTTATGTGCATGAAGTATTAAATAAATAAATAATAAATAAATGTTAACTGTAGTATAGTTTGGAACCAGGACGCGCGCGTACACGTTACAAACTATACAAGACCAGTGCGCAGAATTCGTGTAAACTATACATTGTAATTGCAGATTTAAAAATAGCAATACAAAGTATACGCGAGCAGTTTCCTATGGCTGCGTTCTGGACTTGTACATTCAGTCAGAAAAGTATCGGAAATGGATGATTTGTTTATTGTTCCAAATTCAATTTTTTTTTTTTTGTTAGTAGATTGGCACAACTGTTTTCCATTTTGGCGCGGAGTTTGAGTTGCATCTGTTATTTATATTAAATACAGTGCTGTTTTTAGTTATATCATATCTAGTGTGTATTGCGAATTTCACAATGGACAAAAACATCGAACAAAGAGTTTGTCTTAAATTTTGCATCGCCAATGGAATTTCGTGTTCGGAGTCAATGAAAATGTTACAGAAGGCTTACGGTGAATCGACTTTATCAAAAACACGTGCTTATGAGTGGTACAAAGCGTTCAAAAGCGGTCGAGATGTGATGGAAGTTTTGCTTCGCTCTGGTAGGCCATCAACGACTTCAACTGAAGTTACCATCGCAAAAGTGAAGGAAATAGTGACTGAAAATCCTCATTCAACTTTGAGAGAGATAGCCGCCGAACTTTCTGTATCTCACGAGTCGATCCGTACCATTTTAACTAATCATTTGGGTATGAAACATGTTACTGCTGGGCTAGTCCCAAAAGACCGGAATTTTCTCCAAAAACTCAATCGCGAGAAACGCTGAGGACATGCTAGAACAAGTCAATTCCGACCCAACATTCATGAAGTGCATTGTTACTGGTGACGAGACATGGGTTTACGAGTTTGACATGCAAACTAGTCAACAAGCTTCGGAGTGGCGCCTTCCAACTGAACCGAAACCGAAAAAACCACGCCAAAGTCGATCAAAAGTCAAAGTCATGTTGACTGTTTTCTTTAATTATCGCGGTGTTGTACACTCGGAATTCTTGCCGGAGGGTCAAACGGTAAATAAACAATATTATTTGAGCGTTATGTGGCATTTAAAAGAGCAAATTCGACAAAAAAGGCCAGATTTGTGGAAAGAAAATTCTTGGATTTTGCACCACGATAATGCGCCTTCGCACCAGGCTATCATTGTGAACGAATTTTTGAACAAACACTCAACAAATACCATCGAGCAACCACCATATTCACCAGATATGGCTCCAGCCGACTTCTTTCTTTTTCCTAAACTCAAATTACCACTTCGTGGCACCCGTTTTCAATCGGTAGAAGACATAAAGGAGAATTCGCGGCGAGAACTGAACTCAATTCCAGAAACAGCATTTAAAAAATGTTTTGATGTTTTTTTTTTTGTTCGGTGGTAAAATCATCTTTTGACATCCCCGCTCTTGGGCGGAGCGAGAGATAGTGTTAGACTTTTACTGACTAAAAACCACTCCTGTTCCTTCATTGCCTTTCGTATCAGGGCCGAGTCTTCCTTTCAGAATCAGACCCTTGGCCCCAGTAGGCTTCAACCCTGCTGGGCCCCTACGGTTTGCTGACATCTCCTTGAGGCGCGCGTGGAACACTACGCGCCGTCGACGACTTGGGCTCGGTCCGGACGGTTACCGGACGGTCGGACGGCAAGCCACCCATTGCTCACCGTCCACAAGCCCGCGCCTACGGTGGCCGAAAATCGGGATTGGGATCCCGGCGGCGGTTGGGGCGTGAGGACCGTTGCCTCACGCGATCGGCCGCCTCCTTTGCTAGCGTTACTGCTTCTCAGAAGGAGGCGACCGCCTGCCACTCCTCTTCGCTCCGGACCATGGCCTGTACCAAGGCCCGGCGCGAGAGAATGCCGCCGCCGATCGCCCCCACGAGGACACGGCGTTGCTCTTCCCAAGCGGGGCACACCTCCACCGTGTGCTCCACTGTGTCCTCCGGGCGGTATACGCAATGGTGACACCCGGGTGTTTCTTCCGCTCGGATCCGGTGCAGGAACCTCCCGAACTTACCATGTCCGGTGAGGACCTGCGTCATGCGGTAGGTAAGGGCGCCGTGTTGCCTTTCCAGCCACTCCTCAAAGAGGGGGCTTACCGCCATAATTACGGCGTGGCCAATATTTTGATGATTGGACTATTCGTTGGCGTAAGTGTATCGTTTCTGAAGGAGAATACTTTGAAGGTGATAAAATAAATTTGGATGAATAACAAACATTCTGTGTATTATTGATCTTTTCCCGGTACTTTCTTGACAGAGTAGTATACAATGGAAATACGCAGTTGCATGCGTTGCGGATGTATGATGTATACTCGGAAACAGAAACTTTTTATTTATTTAATTTTTTATGCTTTATTAGAACATAAAACAGTTACACATTACAATTATTAAGGTATTCCAGAAATAACATTTAAACTACTTAAGTGAACGTGTAACCCACACAATGTCCGCGAAATAATGGTGTCGAACTATTATACCTATTATTAAAAGCGTGCGTGAGAAGTTAGAAAGAGTAGGTACTCGTCGGTAGGTAGAATAATATTTGGTGACTAAAGTAGAGACTACTTTAAGGATTCAATAGCCATTTTTTTGAGCTTTAATTGTGAAATTGCGAAAATATCCAAATTGCTACGTCTAGAATCCAAGCTTTGAAGTTTATAATATTTCAATTACTGTTTGTATGGTATTCTAGACTCAGTGCATCTATAGTATGAAAAAAAATATTTTCATCCATTTCAATTCTTTTTACTGGACATCAAAAAATGGGACTCCAGATTTGAGTGCTATGATAGGTGAAAAATGCCTTTTATCAACCCTTCTAATTTCCTCAAACAGTTTTCTATTACATGTCAATTTCGATTCAGCAAATTTGAGGTTTTGTAATAAATTGATGTGCTGACTGACAATCATACTTAAAATTGGAATATTTTTAATAATATTTCTGAAATCCGCATCCGCGGATGTGACTCTCTAATAATCCGCATCCGCTTCCGCGGATGTCGAATTTTTCGCATTTGTAACAACCCTACTCCGGACCATGGTCCGCTTTGTAGATTACGGCCAATTTCGTCTCAAAGAGTCCCTGAGTCCCAGCAGTTCCATTTTAAGGTGAAGATCTGATGTAGAGCTTCGGAGGTAGACCATGGAACACTTTAACAATTAACAAATGATAGCAAATCTTCCGGGATTGCTGCTATCGCATGTTTGTTTATTGTTAACACCATTTCAAAAACGCGGATTTTCGGCGGCAAATTTATGTTTTCAAAAATTTTATTTTCTTGTCGATCATGTAGGTAGGGTATTGAAATAAGGGGCTCGAGGCGACGATTAAAAATAATTACTCACTAAAATGTAGGAAAGTTGACAGTGTCAAAAAACCCGACCACAAAGCGAGGCCTATGATTGAACTAAAATAAATTTTAACTAAAAGAAACTTTGCCGTAGTCGGGTAAAAAGTGATGCAGTTGGCATCACTTTGTACCCAACTACGGCAAAGCCAAAGGAGGGTTATGATTTTGACACGTCACGTCAGCCTGTGTTCAGCTGACATGACGTGTCACAAAACTCGATATGGCGCCCTCTAGCGGGCAAAAAGTAATGTGAAAAACATAAAAATGGAGATAAATACGCCGTGTTTGGTATCATTTGAAAGGGCTTCCCTTGTACATTTCCAAAATATTGCTCAAATTTAAAGTGACGCCCTCTAGCGGAAAAAAAATGTTATGATAAATACACCGTGTTTTCAAAGGGCTTCACTAGTACTCATCAAAAAATATCATCAAAATTCATTGTGGCGCTCTCTAGTGGACAAAAAGTTTTGTGTTAGATAAATACTTTTACAAGTGAATAGTATCTATAGAAGCACAGTGATATAACACCAAAATTGTTTAAATAAAAAGAAAAAGTAAAAATCTAAAACCCGACTACGACAAAAAAAGAAACGACGCTGAAAAAGTATGAAACAAGATTGTTCCATACACCTAACTACGTCGAGCTAAAAATTATAAAAACTCTCTACTTCTACTAATCACGCTACGGTTTTCGCACGTCTTTGTTGGAATCAAGAAGCGTTTCCACCTGAGATGAGGTAATGACATTAACTCTAACCACAAAATGTTTGATAAAACGGTGTAGCATGTGAGGTGGCTCGACACAGGCGCGGCGCGGCATGCGCTGGGGCGCGGCGCGGCTACTGCTCGTGGCGGCGGCGCTGCTGGCGGCGGCGCGGCCGTGCGCGCGCGCGCCGCTGTGTGCGTGCCGGCGCGACCAGCAGTCGTGCAGTGACGTGCCCTTCCAGCGCTTCCCGGACACAGCGCCGAGCGTGGCGCACGTGTCGTTGGCGGGCGCGCGCCTGCACGCGCTTGGCGACGCGGCGCTGGACGGGCGCCGCTTGCGCACGCTGGTTCTGGTGGCATCGCGCCTGCACCACATCGAGCGTCACGCGCTGCAGTACGTACGCTAACACAGACTCCGCGCTTGACTGTACTTGGGCGGATTTTTTAAAAAGTGTACCTAAGTTAAAATGAAGGTTCTAATTTTTTATTTTATTTTTCAATATGTGTAGTCAAATTCTAATTGTTCATTAATTAAACTTTAAGAATATTTGAATAATTGCTGTAAATTATTTATAGTGAATTATTGAAATTTAATTAGAGAATTTTGGGTTCCACTGAATAACAATTTAAAATCTAACTCAGTAAGTTAAATAAAACGTGTGTAATGGAAATTATACTTTTATAGTTTTATTATTATTAGATAGGTTTATTAATGAAAATAACAAATATTAAGTTCGAACTAAGGAATTAAACTATAAAATAATTGTATGTTATCCTCTGACTAACCCATTGATTAATCAGTTGCGTGTTTTTCTTTATAAATATTTAAGTTCTCATTGATTACAGTTTTGTTGTATTATAATTGTAAAACAAATAAGTTGTCTTTTTAACAATATTTTACATTAAACAAATTGAACACTAATGTCAAAATAAATCCAAAATTATGGATTATTCCAAGAGGGACAGTTACTCATTGGAAAGTTGAAATTAATCAGTGGAAAAGTAAGGGCTCTGGTTGCAATAAGGGTTTTTTTTTTTTAAATACTAGTTATATCAAAATGACAAATATATTTAAACACTTATATATTTTAAAACAAAATACCGATTGCAAAAATACAACCTTAACTAAAAAGAGGAAAACAAGCATTAAATAACATTATTTTAAGAATTTTGTTCACAGTATGAGGTGTTGCAGGCGGAGACAAACTAATAACTAAAAAAATAAAATAAACAAAAACCTCGGCTAAAAGATTTTTTGTTTTTATAATGTTTCGCAATAAAATCTCTAAAAGCGTCCTGTCGAAAAGCTGTTCGTAGTGTATGCAGCTTTAGCGTTCCATTGAGTAACAATTTCTTCCACTGAGTAACATTTTTGACATAATTGGTCAGTGCATGGAATTTAACGAAACTCTGACAAAAAATATGTTTGAATTATTTTCTCCGTGATTTGCAGTTACATCAACAAAATAATGGCATAATTTATAAAACTATTAATTGACTGTTCGTAAATTTATATAAAACATAATAAATTGTTAACTTTTCTTAAAAAGTGCCGTTTGTCACAGGCTTTAATTTGTGCATACACTGCACACGTCCTCGCTTTAATGAATGTGCATGCTACTGGTGAATTTATTGTCAATTTGGCGGTAGACGATCAGACGGTATTATAATGTTGCTAACGAAAGAAAATATTTCTAATTTAGTAATACTTTGTTCAAACTATTAGACTCGTGTTACTCAGTGGAAAATTCCACCCGTATAAATTCTCGGACTTTAGTTTAAAAAATAATTTAAAATGAAGTTGTTATTTTGACGAATTGTTGTATAGATTTTTCAGAAGTGTATAATTTATATAAGCCGTCTAATACTGTTATTAAATCAATCTACATACTAATAACTAAATTGTTATACTACTTTTTAAATGACTACTTGACGATGGGACATGGCGAAACTCGATTTATTAGTAATTTTATTGGACTGAAAAATGAAAGGTAAACGAAAAACCAATGATAAAAAAATACAGAAATGCTTCTAAACGTATCCTCAATCAAGTGATATTAAAAAATATTAGTGTATTGTAATGGTGTAAGTAGAAAAAAAATCTAAACTTAGGGGACACCGTGAATTCCTAATGTACACTTTTTTAAAAATCCGCCCACTTGCACCTGCACACACTAAATGCGCCGTCCCTTTGCAGGTCCATGGTAACGACGCTAGCATCTCTAGATCTAGGATTCAACGAGTTCACTGAACTACCTTTGGAATCTCTCCGCGAGCTGAAAGTATTAAATTGGCTGAATTTGCAAAAGTAAGTGGAAAGCAAATATTAATTTAGATTCGTCGATTCAGTCATATAAAATGGGTACTGTTTCAGCAACTACATCAGCGACCTGGAGCCGCACATGGACTGGGGTGCGCTGGCAGACTCGCTTAGCAGCCTAACTCTCAGCAACAACCACCTGGTGGCGCTGGAGGACGGCGCTCTGTCGGCGCTGCGCGTGCTGGCGCACCTCGACCTGGATGGCAACCGCCTACACGCACTGGCGGGAGGCGCGCTGCCGCCCGCGCTAGCGCTGCTGCGTCTGTCTGACAACCTGCTGCAGCAGCTGCCGTGCGCGGCGCTGGCGCAACTGCCGCGCCTGCGGCACCTGCACCTCAGGAACAACATGCTGCACCCGACACACAACCGCACCTGCCGCACTCAACACTCAAAAATCGATTCCTTAGACATCAGTCACAACGAACTGGATGACCTGTTCGAGCTGGAGTTCCAGCAAAGATTGCAGCTGAAGCAGTTAATGTTAGACTTTAACGAGTTCACTTCAGTGCCGTCTTTTGTACTGGACAGCGCACACCTCGAGAAATTGTCGATAGCGTACAACAGAGTGAGCCATTTATCCGACGTGACGGTGCATGCGCTCCGGCGGGACCTGGAGCGACTGGACCTGGACCACAACGAACTGGCGGCGCTGCCGGCTTGCGTGGTACAGCTGACTCGGCTGCGACACCTGTCGCTCGCGTACAACCGCCTGCAGCAGCTGGACGAGCTGCCACCGCAGTTGCACTCGTTGTCACTGGCTGGCAACTTCCTGGCGTTACTACCAGTGGGGCTGCGTGGCCTGGCGCCGGCGACACTGATATACCTGGACGTGGGCTACAATCAGATCACGTGGGTGGGCGCTGAATCGTTCGGCGCGTGGTCGGACGCACTGGTCACTCTCAACCTGCGCGGCAACCGCCTGGCGCAGCTGTCGGCCGATGCGTTCCCAGCAACGCTACCGCTACGCGAGCTGATGTTGAGCTTCAACGAGCTGTACCACGTGCATGGCGCTGCGCTGGCCCGCCTGCCGGCGCTGCAAGTGCTGGAGCTGTCGTCCGCGCAGTCCAGCGGTGAATTCCCGCTGGCCGCGCCCAGCACGACGCTCTCTTGGCTCAGTTTAGATAACAATAACATTCATTACGTTTCCAGTGAAAATATACAAAATTTTCCGTCACTGGAATATCTCAATTTAGACTTTAATAAAATAATTGAGCTTCCAAGTGAAGTGTCCGGAACGAACTGTTCGTGTAGACTGAAGGAACTGAGACTTTCGTATAATTACATAAGTAAGATAAACAGTGAATTTCTTTTAGATTTAAAAGAATTGCAAAGTGTTGATTTATCATATAATCGCTTACACAATATTAGTGATCACAGTTTTGCAAATTTACGAAATTTGGTTTATTTAAACTTGGCGGGAAATGCGCTCGAGTTCGTCGCAGAGCGAGCCTTCAGTCGACTGCCCAAGTTACAAGTGCTTGACTTGCGAGACAACCACCTAGTTGAGTTCTCTTCGGAATGCTTCGAAAACGTGTCGAGCGAGGAAAGCAATTTGTCAGTGAACGCCAGTTACAACAGAATATCGTCACTCGTCGGCGGCGGACCGCCGCTCCTCATCAATATTCTAGATCTGTCGCATAATTTACTGGAAAGCTTATCGAAAGCTTTCTTCGATTCTTTGGGCCCGTCACTTCGACAAATCGTTCTGACGCACAATCGTCTGACGCACATTGATAACTTCGCTTTTGGCGCACTGCCGCAACTCGAGATACTGATCTTACACCACAACAACATCAGCGCGGTAAAACGCCGTGCCTTCGGGGAGGTGTCTGTACTTCAGATCCTTGACTTGTCGCACAACAGGTTGGCACAGCTGGCGGTGGAACAGTTCAGCAACATGCGGCGGCTGCGGCATCTGCGCCTGGCCGCCAACGAGCTGCGCGCCTTGCCACGCGATGCCTTCCGCAACACGGTGTTGGAGCACTTGGACCTGCAGGACAACCAGCTCAGCGTGTTCCCCGGCAGCGCACTGGCGCAGGTGGGCTTCACGTTGCGGCGCCTGGAGCTTGCACGCAACCGCCTGGAGTACCTGGACGCTGCCATGTTCCACACCATTGCCTTCTTGCACGAGCTGAGCCTGGCGCGCAACGCTCTCACCGTGTTGGCTGACAATACGTTCGCGGGGTTAGCACGGTTGCGGCGCCTCGACCTGTCGCACAATCTGCTCAAGGCAAACTTCAAGGAGCTGTTCCATAACCTACCGCGCCTGCGCCGCCTGGCGTTGGCCAGTGCGGGGCTAAAGTCAGTGCCGCATCTACCACTCGCTAACCTGACCGAGTTAGATCTCAGCGGCAATTACATAGCGTCGTACCGCGAGGCCGACGTGCGGCGTCTGGCGAGCCTGCGCGTACTGGACGTGGCGCGCAACCGCTTCACGTCACTGCAACCCGCCATGTGGGCCGCCATACCGCGGCTCACCTCGCTCGACGTGTCGCACAATCCACTAGTTCGCGTGGCGCACGGCTCCTTTGAGGGCCTGCACCGCCTGCTAAATCTGCGCATGTTCCACCTGCACCACCTGGAAGCCATCGAACCGCGTGCTTTCCGGCCGCTGGCGTCGCTACGGTCACTTGGTCTGGAGTCACTCGCGGTGAATGGCCGAGTGGAAGTTTCCCTGGCGGACATAGCGGCGCGCACGCCCGGTCTAGAGACGCTAGAGGTGTTCGTGCGGCAGAGCGTGTTGGACGCGCAGCTAAGCGGACTGCGCGCGCCCAAGCTGCGCGAGCTGTCGGTGCGTGGGGCAGCGCTGCGGCGAGTGTCGGGCGCGGCGCTGTCGGCGCTCGGCTCGCAGCGCACGCTGGTGCTGCGCGTGTCGGGCACTGGGCTGCGCGCTCTGCCCACCGGCCTGCTGCGCCCGCTGGCGCGCGTGCCGCACCTGGCGCTGGAGCTCTCTGACAACCAGCTCGTGAGCTTCGCGCCCACCACGCTCTACCCCAACCTCACCGGCTGGAATCGTCTCGCAACTAAGTTGCTCTCCGGTGAGTACTGCTCGTTGAAAAATTTGCGTATGACATCGGCAGATTGTATGATCCGTCATTACACAGCGCCGTCTGTTTGCATACTCTCGCAAATTGATCGTTTACAATAAGCCATGAAACATAACATGTTACTGTGTAAACCTGCGATGATTATGGTCGATGAAGGCACGCTTGCCTAGAAGAAACAAAATTTAAGTATAATGGAAATGAAATGTGATATGACCTCTGCTTATTCAGTAACTTGATTTTTCTAAAAACCATCGACTTATAGTACATATATATCGATGCTAAAAACTAACATCAGTTTTAATGGACCCTCGTATTTTTACGTTCCGAATAACCTCAATTGTCTCTTTTTAACCATGGCTTTTTCATTATTTTATTTTACATTGATATTCATTACTTAAATTATCATTTTTTCATCAAATATCTGAATACAACACTACGGCATTTTGTCTATGACGTTCAACATAATGCCCCTAGCCAGTGTATATGTTGTCCCCTGTAGGTATCCGCATTACCTATACATGACAGCGAGCTTACGTAAACGAGCGATGCCGAATTGTTAAGTTGTGTGTGATTTCAGACAAGTCTTTTTGGTAAGTAGGTACCTATTGCCAAAAAGACTTTTGTCTGAAAGTAATAAGTTTTTGTTTTAAAGACGAATCAGTGAATACGTCGGTGACACATACTTGTTGTGTGTGCGGCTTGAGCAGAGTAGCGTTGTCGGCAGGTGGGCTGGTGGTGTCGGGCAACCCGCTGCGCTGCGGCTGCTCCGTGTCGTGGGTGGGCGCCTGGCTGCGGCGCTGGACGGCCGAAGTGGGTGGCTGGTCGGCGGCGGCGCGCGGCGCGGCGCTGCGCAGCACGTGCAGCGAGGGGAGCGAGGGGGGTGCGCGGCAGGCGCTGCTGGCGCTGGAAGCGGACGAGGCGGCGTGCCATGCCAGCGCGCTGTCGTCGCGCGCCCAGGTGTTGGCGACGGCGCACGCCTCCGTGCTTTGGCTCGTACTGGTGCATGCGCTCAGTTAGTGTCGAAATGTGGCTGGTGATGCATATCGACGTGCTGATGTCTAGTGAACGTGATGGACTGTGTTGCGATATTTAACTGCGCAGTATCTCAAAGATATTATCTCAATTCCATAAAATTCCTTAGTTTCCTGCTGACAGGTACTCTCATAACCCATCAGTAATTGTCGTCTTGTCGAAGGCTTTAGACAATATATGTCTGTTTGAAAGTTATAAAATTATGTGAGTGAACAAGTTTGCACTTATGTAAATAGTCTCCAGGATAATACATGCCTTAGGTTAACCTAAATATTATATTATGAAAGAATTACGCTTGTATATGTCGACAGCTTATTGCAAATCACATAAGTTCCTATTAATTTATTAACATACTCGTAAGTCGTATGTAAAGAAATACAGATCTTATGCATTTTCCGTAATTTCATGGTAAATCTCGCGAAATCTAAACTATTGATGAATTGTGGACGGAACATTAATTTTAATTTTAGTGAAATTAAAAATACTCTGCAAGAGCCGTCAAGTCACTAATACCACCGACCGACCCGGCCATACTCATAGCGTGACGAGGCGACGCCAGCTGCTGGGGAACATCGGAGAGATTGTAAAACTGAGCATTAATGCTTCGCTCAAATCATCTCGGCAGACACGGGTCAATTAGAAACTACAATTTTGGCGCGCATTGTTGTTGATAAAATGGTCTGTTCATAGTTTGTCGAAAGTTTACAATCTCGCAAGATTTAGGGTGTTTGTAATAATCTGGCGAATATACGAATGATTTTGTATATAAATTTTAAAATAACAACGAATCTTTTGTTACTGTTTACAATTTCTGGTTAAATATTCTGTGTGTGTACATTATGTATGTATATTGTACATAATGTGGGTGATGAATGTTATGAATGGAGGTGACCTTTACCGTCGATGAGTGTCGGAGTGGAGAATTGTACATAGCACGACGTGATACCAACAAATATTAAATATTTTTATAAACACAGAAGTTTTATTGCACACATGGCGTCTCATGCCGTGCTCACTGGGTCACGCGCTGGTCTCTCGACGGCTCACGCGGCCCGCGGAACGCACAGAGAGCTGATTTTTTATGTGGTTTTATTCCCGTGGCTTAAGACACAAAATCGTGTTCGTGTTCTTTGTTCTAGAAAAGCTGTAGCCTATGGCACTCGGTGCTAGTGCAGCTGCAGCTTATGATACTCGGCGACAGTGTAGCTGCAGCCTATGGTACTCAGCTCCGGTGCATTCAGGGCCACTAACCACTAGACCAACAGGCCAGACTTATACTATGCATTTGTATTGTTGCAAAAGGATCCGATTTGCGCCTACGAAATTCGTGCCGTTATTGCTGTAGGTACATGTCCCGTGGCGTGCCTCGACGTACGCAAAAACGCTTGAAAGCCGCTAAGAACGCCGTACTGGATAATTCCGATACCAGTTCTAGATGGATCGCTTTTGTGGCTAGACAAACAAATACTGCGACGTATGCCAACAGTGTTCTGACGCCTCGGCCTTTACTTGCCTTGATCTCAACGTGGCCAGTAAAATCGACACCTGTATGTGTGAAAGGGCGAGATACTGTCACTCTCGCCTCTGGTAGGTCAGCCATGATCTGGTTTGTTTGTTTTGCATTAAATCGGCGACATACTATATAACGCATTTATGTAAGTGTCTAAACACACTATGCCGAATAAACGCGACCGAAGTTCGGCATGTTAACGCCTGCAATGCTATTTGTATTATGACACATTATGCCGAAATTACGTTGCGTTATAGCATACAGCCGAACTTCGGTCCGGCGTAAGTTCAGCGGCAATTCGGCGGCAAAGTATTCTGTAGACCACACATTACACGCGACCGAAGTTCGGTTCAATTGTTGACTGATGTAAACTTTTTGCTATGAAGATTAATATGAAGAATCTTGTATAAAGTGCGGTCGCGTTAACTTGGCGCGTGGCCGAAATCGGAACTAATTGTTTGCCGCCATCTTGACTTTTATGTCATGTGTCACGAGAATATGTTGTGTTCTGAACTGTGTTTTTAATCGTTTCCAAAGTAAATAATCGTCATCGTTAATCGGTATAATTACCGAAAGTGATTAAAAGTGCTGGCAGAGATATTATCTTGGAAATCAAACGTGCTTGTTAATAGGAATGAGAAAATATAGGGCCTACGGTACCATTTTCCAAAGTTAAACCCATTTGTCAAATAATTTTTCGGGTGACCATAACAATAAATTTTCCCTACATATTCGTACCCCCAGCGATGCCTGGCAGGAAAACAGGATTTGTAAAAAAAGAGACTGCTACTATGTGCTTAAATCTTAATCAAGACAGTGATTATCATGTCGATATGAATTCTGCGAACTTCATCCATGAAAGAAAAAGTAGTGCCAAATCTACAACCGTATTATATTGTAGTAATGGATAATGCATCATACTTTCAGATTCAGATTCAGATTTATTTATTTGCATAAACATGTGTAAATAATATACATGGTAGGATGCTTATTATAGGTGTTACAAAAAATATTCCTTGGCTCGACATGTTTGACCATGGCTGGTGTGCAAATTAGGTCGAAAGACAATAAGATTTAAAAAAATACAAAAACAAATAATATAAATTCAAATAACAACAATTATCATTAATATTAAAATAAAAAATAAATAGGTCAATGGTTGTGCGGTACATACAAAATAAATAGAAAAAAAAATCTGTCAGTAACTTTAGAGCGATTTATCATTTAAAAATTCATTAATGTCATAATAGGCTTTTTTCTGTCAGTATTTTTTTTATTTTTTTCTTAAATTGTTCTGTATTTAAGCTGTTGATCCCCGCATTAACGCCGGCGTTCACGCGCCATTGTCTTTCTATTGTGTCTCTAATTACGCAGAATATGGAATATTATTATAAATTATTGGCGCTCTGCATACAACGCTCTTATATAGTAGCACAGTCTTAGCTGGCTGAACACGAATTTTACTGTTATCCCGGCGATTCCGTATTATAATATCCGATATTCGAGGAAACAAATGCGGGTTATTTCTGACAAATAGGGCTATTTCTAAAATATAAAGTGACGAAAGTGTGAGTATTTTATACTTTATAAACAGCTCTCCGTACTTTGGATACCGAACATGGCACGTAGGCATCGCTTTTGCATCACAAACGCCATATCTTTATTTGTTGAGTTGCCCCAAAATATAATGCCATATCTGAGGAGAGATTCAACAAGTCCATAATAAGCCGAGAGTAACACATCAGTGTTGATGGATGGAGCAAGTTGGTACAAAGCATAAGATTGACTACTGATTTTTTTACATAATTTATCAATGTGTTCTTTCCAATTTAGTTTTCTATCTATAATTAATCCGAGAAAGTGGGTACTAGTAACTTCATTGATAGTATAATTATCATGAATCAAATTTATATTTAATGGATTGTGCAATCTTTGTCCAAAGTCTATAAGTATACTTTGTAGTGTGTGTAAGTATATTTGTTTTAGATAAATTTATTTTTAAATTATTATTATTAAGCCAAGAAATTATAGATGTCAATGAATTGTTTATGTCAGATTTATAACTATTACTACTGCGCACAAATAAATAAGGCCCCTACAATGGGCACTACAAAAGCAGAGCTTCAAGAGTGGCTTACGAAAAATAATATTGCAGTCGATAATTGTTGGACAAAAGCGTAATTAAAAATTACGAATTTAAAAAAGGCATAAAGGGGACCCACAGTATGAAATAAAACAACTTAAATAAACATGGGCACGAGGTTCTGCGTTTACCGCCGTATCATTGCGATTTAAATCCCATAGAAAAGATTTGGGCAATTGTAAAGACAAAGAGGCGTATTGCCGAAAACAATATTGATCAAGCTCCTAGCGAAATAGCCTCAATTACTGAAGAAACATTCGAAACTGTATCCAAACTGTGTATATTATGAATCTGATAGATTACTACATCTCGAAATGGACAAATTTATAATCAATCTATCTGGTGACACGTTATGCGACTCTTCTGATACAGTCTCGAGCATGGATTCTAATGATCAAATGGAAGGGATTAACCCACTGCAGGACCATGATTGTTATACCAAATATAAAAGTACAACGAGATATTCATTAAATGATTTACAAAGTTTTCAAGTTTTTTTTTTTTTAATAATTATGCAAATAAAAATAACCTATAGTCGATTTATTTATGGTTTGGGTACTAGCTGAAAATCTTAACAAGTTTCTGTACTTAAAAATACTTTTTTTAGATAAATTACTAAAAAATAATTATAGCTAGGTACATTGTTTACTAATCTATAATTTTAGAAAATCTGAACGTATTATATTATGTTATGAAACGTATTTCCCATTTTTAAATACATATTTCTTATACAAGACATATCAAAATTGTTTACTTTCTTTTTAGTTTAGTACTATAAATGTAGTAGAGCTAAAAAATTCTTTAAATTACACTGTTATGAAAGAGCGTTTTCAATTAAATTAAGGAAAATAGATTTGTTAGACTGGCAAAATTAAGCACGCCCCCAGCGACGCGCCAAGTTACGCGACCGCACTCTACAATCTGGATTGATTACGTCAACCTCAAAAACGTAGGTACTAGGTCAGTGTACCGGAGAGTAGGATACTAAATAGTAGATTATGTGACTAGGGGATAAAGCAGTGTCTTTAACCTTTTGACGTGCGTAATTAGAGACACAATAGTAAGACAATGGCTTGCGGGCGCCGGCTACCGCCTGAGCGTTAATGAATTAAGTCGCAGGCGGCATGTTGAATTCCGAACGAAACGAAGGTTGCTAAATTTTAATCCCGAACGTTAGTGAGGGATTTATATAATTAACTCCCGAGCTTCGCGAGGGAGTTAATATAGAAACCTGAGTGAAGTAAGGAATTCAAGCCGCCCAAGACAAAGACAGCTTTATCTCCGTGTTGGATACTCTACTTTTTACACCATCTGTGAGATAATTAAAAGAAAATTTACTAAAACAAATTATATACCTATTAGAGAAATATAAGTATTATTCAAAAGTTAATCTTAATTATCACTCAACATGTTTTGAAATTTGAAATAAACATAATTCACTTCTCTAAGATCATAGTTTTAATTTTCTGTAACGCTCGGACCGCGCTTTCATTACTTTTTTTAGAAACTCGTCAGGTCGTTAAATTGTTACTGTTGACTGGCCAGTTTGATTTTTGAATAAACTTATTTGATGCACGTACATGTTGATGTTCCAAATTCAAATCTCATTATTCCCTAGGGATCGCCCATTCTGCATTATCTCCCTAGGGACAGAATGGCTTGCTTTATGTGATGGTTGTATGACATATAAAAGGCCATTATCGAGCAGGTGGTGTAAAAAATATATTAAAGCAGTATAATAACTAAACCAGATGTTATTATTATCCTCAATAAATTAGTTAATTGCCAATTTCGGTTCTCGAGGTCTCGGTTCGACCACATTAGCCGCATCGGGAACAAACTCGCATCATACCCTGCTGGTAGTAAGGCGTTTTGGTCCCTGGCTAAGTCGGTTGAATCGAACTTCTGCCGTCCCTCACTACCGCCACTGCTGAAACCCGACGGGTCGCTGGCCCATACCGCTGAGGAGAAAGCAAATTTGTTTGCCTCTCTCTTCGCGGAATCTTCGCGTCTAGATTCTGGTGACGCGCGGCCCCCTGTTAATCCTGATGGTTGCGAGACGAGTATGTCGGATATTTGCATCCATCAGAAGGACGTCCGTAGGGTGCTGCGTAACCTTGACGTGAACAAGGCTAGCGGTCCAGACGGGATACCGGCAATTGTTCTAAGAACGTGTGCGCCTGAACTGTCTCCGATCCTGACACGCCTATTTCGGCTTTCATTTGAGGCTGGAAAAGTGCCGATTGCATGGAAGCAAGCTAACGTACAGCCCGTGCCCAAAAAGGGTAGTCGGGCTGACCCAGCTAACTACAGGCCAATCTCAGTAACGTCCATTCTCTGTAAGACAATGGAACGTGTACTCAACAGTAAGCTCCTGGCATACCTAGAAGCTAATGACATCTTAAGTGACCGACAATACGGCTTTCGCCGAAATCGGTCAACTGGTGATCTTCTAGCGTATGCCATCCACATCTGGAGTGAGGCCATCGAGAAACACGGGGAAGCGCTTGCCGTCTCCCTCGATATCTCGAAGGCTTTCGATAGGGTCTGGCACGAAAGCCTTATTAGTAAGCTTCCTTCTTTCGGATTACCTGCTGGTTTGTGTGCTTGGATTGCAGACTTCCTGAGTGACCGGTCCATCCGAGTGGTCATCGATGGTTGCTCGTCCGGTCAAATGGCCATTAATGCCGGGGTCCCTCAGGGGTCAGTGCTCTCGGCAACATTGTTCTTGCTGCACATAAATGATCTGCTTAAGCCCGGTACCTTTGGGTATGCAGATGACAGCACTGTTGCTGAGAGTTACATATCCAGCGCGCAGGCTAGTGGGTCACAGATCCAGTCTTTACGAGAGGCTATGGTCGAGCGCTTGAACTTGTCCTTGGAGGCAGTCTCTGAATGGGGCGATGCCAATTTGGTCAGGTTCAATGCTGCTAAAACCCAGGCGTGTCTATTTTCCGCTAAAAGGAGCCAATTCAGCCCTGCTCCAACTTTCCGGGGTGTAACCGTGCCAATAACCGACCATCTTGATCTCCTTGGTGTTACGCTGACGTCAACACTCAACTTTGGGCCATACATCGAAGCAAAGGCTCAACTGGCAGCAAAAAAGCTGGGAATCCTCGCGAAGGTCAGACAGTACTTCACGCCGGAACAGCTGCTCAAACTTTATCAAGCGCAAGTTCGATCGTGTATGGAGTACTGCTCTCATCTTTGGGACGGATCTGCCCGATACCAGCTTGATGCACTTGAGGCAATTGAGAGGCGAGCCAAGAGGATCATTGGCAATGATGCACTCGTTGAGTCGAGGCTTCAAAGTCTTGAGCATCGACGCAGAGTTGCTAGCCTGTCGGTTTTCTACCGGTTGCATTTCGGGGAGTGTGCGTCGGAATTGCATAACCTAATTCCGCCTAGCCCGTTCCATCATCGGACCACCAGGCGTACGGCAATGCGCCACCGGTACATGGTGGACATCCCACCTATACGCACAAAACGTTTTGGGAACACATTCATAGTGCGTACAGCTAAGGAGTGGAATTCCTTGCCGGAATCTGTTTTTCCTGATGGCTACAACCCGGGAATCTTTAAGTCAAGAGTGAATAGGTTACTTCTAGGTAAGCGCGCTCCATCGTCGACCGCATCGTCGCTTTCCATCAGGTGAGTTAGCGGTCAAGCGCAAACCTATCAAGAATAAAAAAAAAAAAAAAAAAAAAAAAATTTTTGACTTCTCAATAAATTAAACTATCTTTTCAGGTTTCACAGACAGTTAGGAGTTATTGATACTTTAACGTCGATATATATATATAAATCTACAGCATCATTTATATAAAATGCTACAGTGACAAAAATAATAACAATTAAATTAGTAAAGGAGATTGACCAAAAGCAGTCTAGCAAAGATGCGTGAACGAAAATCAAATTAATATAGAAATTATTTGCTTATTTTTTTACAGCTTTTCACTTCAGGAATTCTGTTTTCGTATCCGGAATTATGATTTTAAGATAAACAGTAAATTAACGATTGCTAGGTACATTTCCAGTCATGATTGACGTTTCGTTCTCTTCATTTGTACGAGTTACGTAAGCTAATATTACTATACTCTTTGTACGTAAGTATGAACCTTTAGACAAAAACATCACAAAAATGATATCAATATCTTAAATAGCTAAGTAATTAGCAATACCATAACGTACTGTATATGTATTTTATCGTTCCGATAATATAATATTTATTTTGTGCTTCGTCTCACGCAGATGCAGCTGTCAAGCCAGATGACAGACGGATGATAACTAACAATGTTGTTTTGTACCTACATGAGTGATCTGTGGTCATTTTACAAGTTGCGAGTTGGTTAGACATAATTTGTAGGTTATCTCCGTTTTTGTTTAATTACTTTAAAACTCGGGTGTTTGTGTGAAAATGAACACTTTTATTTAATAGTATATAAAGCGTAGTCTATATTAAATAAACATTTATTGTGCTTCAACTTAAGACGGATTTCCATACATCGTTGGTCATGATCCTTTATGGTTACCCTAGTTAAAATAGAGGTAAGAAAGGGACACACCACCTCTTTGTCGTTGTCTTGCTCGGTACATTTTTATTTTTTTTTATTTTATTTTATTGGGGACAAAAAACAGTTACATGCTAGAGAAATACAAAAAAAAAATCCTTAAAACTAGATGCACAAACATGTAACCCACACCAATGTCCACATCTTGACATTTGAATAAAAGAAGTGAAGGACTGTGGTAAGAGTTTACAGAGTACAGTGCCTTCTGCGAAAGCTTCATGTATAACAAACTAATTTCTATAATCATAATTAATATAGTATATAATTCAATTCAATTATTATTAATTTCATTTAATTTACATAAATATTTTTATTTCATTCAATTCAGTGCAATTTATTATAATTCAATTTAATTCAACATTATTTATTTTAATTCAATACAATTATATACAATTTAATTTATACAACTTATTTAATTTAATTAGAATTAATGTCTGCTCAATTCAGTTTAATTGTTATTCCATTTGATTAATTTCTATTTAATTCAGTTGAAATTAATTATTCCTATTTATCTTTCTCCTTATTACAGCTTTTTGGACAAAATATCTATAGCTTTTTTTTTAAACAACCGGTTAGAGAGAGCAAATATGTCAAGCTCCATAAAATGAGTGTTGTATGTTTCAACAAGGCGACGAAGAGGTGCGCGCACGCCAGCATTAGATTTGCACATGCCAGTGTGAAATAGTCGGGGCACGCGCACCCCTCGTTGTAAAACAGTTCTGGACACTCTATAACATAACTGATTAGTAAGTTCAATGCAGTCGAATTTATTGTTACATAAGCCATGCAGTGTCATTACACTCAGAAGCTGCCTCCTGGACTCCAAACTTAGAACACCATATCGCTTCAGTAACTGCACATATGGAACCTTTGAATTAAAGCATTTATAGTTCATAGACCGCATAAACTTTTTTTGTACCATTTCCAACCTAGAGCAATATTTTTCGTAGAAAGGGTTCCAGATTTGAATGGCATATTCTAACTGGGATCGTACCAAAGTTTTATATAACAATAAGAACGTAGAGGGCCGCAAAAAGTCATTAGATGATCTCATGACGAACCCATACATCCGATACGCTTTATTCACTATGTTGTCAACATGGATGTCAAAATGCAAACGTGAATCCAGTGTGACACCCAAGTCTCGGACGGCTGCAACACTGCTCAAGCGTGCGCTATTAATAAAATAATTGTGACGTATAATTTTCTTATTTTTAGTAAATGTAATGGTATGGCATTTTGGAAGACTGAGAAAAAGCTTATTTTTAGTGCAGTAAACATAAAGCCTATTTAAATCATCTTGCAATAGCGCGCAATCTTGCATATTTTTACATGACCTGTAAACTTTTATGTCATCTGCATACATTAGAAAATTGGAATTTTTAAAGCAGCTTTTAATGTTATTAATAAATATAATAAAAAGAAGGGGACCCAAAATGGAACCCTGTGGAACCCCAGACCTAACAACAACTGGTTCAGATTCATAACCATTAACTACAGTTCTTTGTGTCCTATTAAAAATATATGAAGCGAACCATCTTAACAAATTACCTCGAATACCATTGAAGGCTATTTTTTCTAAAAGCAGTGAATGATCCACCTTGTCAAAAGCCTTCTGAAAGTCCGTATAGACGGCGTCTACTTGAACTCGTTGATCTAATTTTTCAAAAAGATAATTTGTAAATATCAACAGATTTGTCGTGGTGGAACGATGTTTGACAAAACCGTGTTGTTCAGGTATAATAAGTTGATGAATATGGGGATACAAGGCGCCGTGAACAAGACTCTCAAAAACCTTAGACAAAGTGGAGAGAATTGAAATGGGGCGGTAATTCTCTACATTATTCTTATCACCAGTTTTGTACACAGGAGTAATAAAATGAAACGTATGAACTTAAAGTCAATGGGAATAAAGTACCTACACTTTAGAGTTTGTAATATTGCTTTGTAATCAATCCAGTTTATCCTGAATTAATATATCTGAATTTCACCCGCGTAAGTTCGGCACTTATGGTGTGTCATGTCAGCCGAATACATCGGAACGTAAAATCAGCCGCGGAACTTCCGTCGCATACCTTCGGCATAGTGTGTTTAGACACTAAGACCTTTTTGACGGCGCGATATCCTCCTACGATCCAAACTCTTTGTCGTAAGTGTGTCAGAGTTAATTTAGGACCTCCGTGTAATTTTCTTCTGTGTGCTTGCCAAATCAATAATTCTGTCAGTTTGTGGTCGTGTGGTAGTAGAATTGGATGCTTAGCGTCTTTATTTAAGTTTGAGTACTGTAACCTTCCCCCCACTCGCAGAATGTCTTCTTTATTTAAGTTTGAGTACTGATCTTCCCCCCACTCGCAGAACATCTTCTTTGTCAATAAATGGATATTAATAATGGATTTGGATTTGCCTATAATGGATTAGTGTCCTTGTTCGAACAGCTGTTTATGAAATGTTTTATCCAGGCTATGACACTTGTAATGCGAGTCATATCGCTGTGTCTGTCTAATAACTCAATTACAATTGAGGACAGTTCATATTACACAACACACGTTTCCTTTTGTTTTTGTTTTGATTCGCATGTCAGATGTTTGTTCAGTGTTGTAGTTTTTCATCCAGCAAGGTCCTTGCCACCATGAAGGATGTTGGAATAGTTGGGAACAATTGATGCCACGTAATGCACAGTCTGCAGCGTTCTCCTCGGATTTGACATAACTACTGTGTTGTTTTGGAATTACGTCATGTACTTTTTGTACGTAAGACCCAAATCGACTACTTTCTAGTTCGGCGCAACCACTTAAAGCACGTCAAAGATTGCAAAGTACTGCCAGGAGAAGACCTAGTCTCACAACACAGACTCCTGGTTATGACATCAGTGGTTAAAATACTGTCTACCAAATAAAAAGAGCGTCCTCCCCCTAAAATAAAATGGCATATGTTAGAGAGGAATGATTGTGCGAAGAAGTTCAGGGAGCGAGTGGTGGACAGAATGATAGAGATGGGAGATATGAATGATCGAAGTATAAATGAAAGCTGGAATGAGATGGCTGAGTGTATCAGGCATGCAGCGAAAGATATTTTGGGAGAGACGAGAGGAAAGGGCATAATAGATAGGGATACATGGTGGTGGTCGACAGAAGTTCAGAGTGTATTGAAAGAAAAAAAGAGAAAATTTAAGGAATGGCAGCGTGTAGAGCCTGGAAACGCTAGTTTAAAAGCTGAAAAAAAGAGTGAGTATGACGTTTTAAAGAAGAAAGCCAAGAAAGCCGTGGCAATAGCAAAATCAAAAGCCCAGGACAAACTATATGACGCACTGGACAGTCCTGCAGGCCAAAAAGAGCTATACCGGCTTACTAGAATAAGAGAGAGAAAGGCGAGGGATGTTTGTCATGTAAGATGTATAAGAGATGAAACTGGAATGGTTCTATCGGATGATGAAAAAATCAGAAAGAGGTGGAAGGAATATTTTGAAAGATTGATGAATGAAGAAAATAATTGGAGTGGGGTGTTAGAGAATAAACCAGTGAATGTGGGATTAGTGAGAATGGTTAGTATGGATGAAGTCAGAATAGCAGTAAATGGAATGAAGAATGGTAAAGCCATTGGTCCAGATGGAATACCAGTTGAAGTGTGGAAGTTATTGCGAGTGGATGGATGGACGTGGTTAGCTTTGTTCTTCAATAAGTTGTTGCTGGAAGAAGCTATACCTGATGAGTGGTGCAATAGCTCTTTGGTGCCGATTTTTAAAAACAAAGGTGATGTGCTTGAGTGCAACAATTATAGAGGAATAAAGCTAATGTCACATACTATGAAAGCCTGGGAGAAAGTTATTGAAAGGCGACTGAGAGAAGAGAGTGAAATTTCACAGAACCAATTCGGTTTTATGCCGGGTCGGGGTACAGCAGATGCCATTTTTGCTATACGCCAGCTGTGCGAGAAATACAGAGGTGCGCATAAAAACTTGCACATGGTATTCATTGACCTCGAAAAGGCATACGACCGGGTACCTCGTGAGGTTCTGTGGTGGGCCCTTAAGGAGAAAGGTGTGCCTGGGAAGTATGTGCAGTTGATCCGAGCGATGTACAGTCGATGCAGTACCCAAGTCCGGTCTACAGTGGGCACCACTGGCAGCTTCAATGTGGCTGTCGGCTTACATCAAGGGTCGGCTCTCAGCCCTTACCTCTTCCTGATGATAATGGATGCTCTGACGTCGGACATTCAGGAAGAGGCTCCCTGGTGTATACTGTTTGCCGATGACATTGTGTTGGTTGCCGAGAGTGGCCTAGAGGTCCAGAACAGATTGGAGGTGTGGTGGCACAGACTGGAGAGTGTTGGCCTGAAATTGAGTAGAACCAAAACGGAATACTTGTTCTGCGATTTCGGCGGTCTCTCCAATCCAGTGCCTTTATCTCTCGCTGGAACACCCATACCGATCTGCTCCGACTTTCGGTACCTCGGGTCACTCGTCCAAGGGGATGGTGAGGTAGACCGGGACGTAACACATCGGATCAACGCAGGATGGATGAAATGGCGACAGGTCACGGGAACAACTTGTGACCCACGGATGCCCCTCAAGTTGAAGGGTAAAATCTACAAGTCCGTGATAAGGCCTGTCATACTGTATGGATCAGAATGTTGGGCTGTGAAAAAGACGGATGAAAAAAGATTGCACGTAGCGGAGATGAGAATGTTAAGATGGATGTGTGGTGTGACGAGAATGGATAAAGTGAGAAATGAGTATATTAGGGGAAGTTTGAAAGTGGCGCCAGTGACTGAAAAGTTGAAAGGGAATCGTTTGTCTTGGTATGGTCATGTGAAGAGGAGGGATGAAACGCATGTTACTAAAAGAGTTATGAGTTTACATGTGGATGGATGGAGAGGGAGAGGGAGACCAAAGAAAAGATGGATGGATTGTGTGAAGAGTGATATGAATGAAAAGGAAGTTAGTGATAGTATGACGAGTGACAGAGCGCAACATGTTTTTTTCTTCCATTCTGGAAGAAAAAAACATGTTGCGCCGACCCCAAATAACACGGGACAAGGGCAGGAAGATGATGATGACTTTTTGTACTCTGTTGCTGACAAACGATTTCCATTTTGTGCCGTCACTATGCAGCCAGCCTAGTACAATCATAGAATCCGTTGAGGCGTATGTATGTTTGTGCAAAGTATCCCATTTAAAGGCCTTGAGAAACTTTTTCATCAACCGTGATAGCAGTAACGCTTGGCATAGTTCGAGCCGTGGAATTGACATTTTTTTGCTGACGGGTGATAACCTAGTCTTTGGGTTGGGGTCGTTTTTATTTTTTGTTGTCAGCAAGTATATAGCACATGCGTAGGTCTTTTCTAACGCGTCGCAGAACCCATGGATTTGGAAAGATTTTGTTGTATCTCCTAGCCATGTCGGTATTTGGTATTGGGTTATGTGATGCAAGTCGCCAGTAAACTGCTTCCATTCTTCTTGCACGCTGTCAGGTAACGTTTCATCCCAATTGCATCCTGATAACCAGACGCTTTGAAACAGAAGTTTTGCCTTTACTCTTAAAGGTGTCAGCCAGCCAAGTGGGTCGAAAATTTTCGAGATCTCAGATAGTAGCTTCCTTTTTGTAAGTTGAATTTTATTGTCAAATTGTATTTTATTTGTAAATGAAAATGTGTCAGTTGTAGGATTCCATTGGACCCCTAAGCTTTTGTAATTCTATCGCTTGTAAAGTGCATTGTCGTTTGATTACAATCTGATGATGATAATCGTTCAATCAAGGTCGGGTCATTGCTTGACCACTTCCGTAGTGTCAGGCCAGCTCCTCCTAACATGTCGATTAGTTGATCTTAAATTTCTTGTGCTTGTTTGATGGTATCACTGCTGTTTCGTTTTGTTGCTAGTGTCATATAACCGCTTGAGGTCGGATGCAGATGGTTTTTGTAAATTACTGGAATAAAAGCTTAAATAACTGGAATTTCCTGTTGAATAACAAGAATACACGTGTCAACACGTGTCATAATTTTCGGGTGCAATGTGTAAATGTTGTACGAGCTTCTCCGCTTAACCCGAAAAGTCTACCCTTTAGATGCTGCATTTTCTGAGTTTTTGCAATAGTTGTGTTGAATGACTCGTTTCTATGTACAAATCTGTAAATGTTGGCCATTATTAAATAATTACCGTTAAAAGTGGGAATGTCAATTTTAGGCAATGTTTGTTGTTGATGTACAGAGGCGTTTAATTTATGTCCAACTCCTGTTTTATTTTTATAAATGCATCTTCATAACGGCTGAAATTGTCATAATAATCATGAAGTTTGCCCTCTAATATGCCGTCAATTTGTAAGTGTAATTTGTTAATTGTAGTCCACCGAAATTCATATAGTCTGGAGCATATCCTCAATCTCCCATTTTTCCTTAACCTCATCTAAGCTTCGATTTACTAACCTAGTGAATGCACGAAAGTTAGCTTGTTGCAACTGCTGTAACTCGAGTAGCTTGACTTCTGCTCCTAAAAATGTCTCGAACAGGGTCTTGTCAAACTCAACATTTGACTTTCTATGACCAGCGTTATTGGGTCCAGCAAAAGTCTTCATCTCGAACTCTGCAATTTCCTGAAGCGCTCCGTGGTACCAGCTCTTCATGACCTCATAAATATTGCTGGTGAAATACTGATGATCTTTCTCTTCTACTGCGCTCAGCTCCCGGTTCTTCTCTTCACATTCCTTCCATAGTAATTCTAACCGATCAAGCCTATTACGAATGTACTCGGCGGTTTTCTTGCTCGCTGAGTCCTTCTTGAAATTACAATAGATCTTCTTCACTTCCTCAGAGCTTATCATACACGATCAGGCGTAAGTCAGGGTTCCATTTTAGGCCCCTTGCTATTTTTAATTATGATTAACGTTCTCCCACAAATAATAAAACATGCAAAATGTTTACTTTATGCCGACGACCTTAAGATTTTTGCCAATGTTAACTCTGTGTGGGACTCTATAGCTCTCCAGCACGATATAGATGTCCTGTGTGAATGGGCCACCACCAACAAGATGGAATTTAACATCTCCAAATGCCAAATAATGAGCTTTGCCCGCATGCGGAATCCTATACAGTACGACTACAGTATGAACAATGGTCTTATAACCAGTCTCGACAGTGAAAGACTTCGGTGTACGATTTGACACAAAACTAACTTTCCATATGCACATAATAAGCTTGGCTGAAGAATCTTTTAGACGTTCTGGATTTATTTTACGCAACAAGCATCTGTATACTTAATGCTTTAGTTCGGTGCAAACTTGAAACCAGCGCTTGTGTATGGAATCCTCATGAAGTTACATATACACTCCTGTTGGAGAAAGTACAAAAAGCTTTTCTCAGGTAGGTACCTATATACGCGATTATTTGGATAGGTACTATCCATATATGTATCCTATTATGTTTATTTTAGGATGCTTAAATTGCAATTCATTAAAGGTTAGGCGGGTGGGGGCGGGCTGTTGACCAAATTACAATAGCCTGTAAAATTATTAATAGTTACACTGTTGCGTCCGACTTACATGCGGAGTTGTGTCAATTATTTGTTCCGAATAATTACAATCGCTCTAGAAAGCATAAATTATTTAGAAAGAAGAAGAAAGAAAGAAAAACTTTTTATTTGCCGGAAAAGGCGCAAGCTTAAAAATAAGATATTGCAAACATTTTGCAAGACAAAAACATAATTAAAAATAACATAATATATGCGCCACGTCCGAGCAAAACGGCCATACGCTCAGCATAATGCCGTGTCCACACGCAAAAATGCGACGAGTCCACAGCGCTGGTTTTCAGCGTGGGCTGGTGACGTTACCGACTAACAGACGTCGGCAACGGTATTTTATATACCAATAGATTTGAGTATAATAAATATAAATAAATTTTTAGGACAAAGTCATAAATGGAAATAACAGTAATAAATACATAGAGGGGAAATACAATTATCTACATACGTATAAAGTGGCAACATTACGCCACGTCTTTAACAAGGTGGTGGCTTAAAGAACTTAGTATTTAATGTTCCATTTTGTCGCACTGTAGCTCGATCCACCTCCCCTATGCCGCGTATGCTAGCGATGCTCAACGCGCTCGTGGAGATCAACCCTGGATTAGATTTGTTTGCTGATGAATGGAAGAAAATATTATTAGAAAGTTTGCGATTCTGTGAGAAGACCAAGGATTAACGTATTTTAGTATTAATGGCTATTTTGCTGTACCTACTAAATAAATAAATAACTCAAGGATCTCAGCTTGACGCACGATTAATGGACTGTATGATACTTGTAAAGGTTACGAAGGACCAAAAAAAATTATGTAGGGTGCAATCCTAACATAAATATGATGTCAATGCAATGCAAATGCAAGTGTTAAATTGCAGAAATGTCACTGAGTGCCAAACGGGAAGAGTCTAAATAAAAATGCAAGTAGTCCGACTCAAACCACGTCTAATTGAACACTAAAGTAAAAATACTTTAAAATGCATGCAATCGTTGCCCTGTCTATATCAATGCATCACCGAATGTAGGTCGCGTTCAAAGTGCACATACATGAGCCTACATCCGGCTAATTTAACTAATTTAATAATTAAATTATTTTTCCCATGTACGTACACCATACAGCTAGGATACATTGATTAGTTACGGAGTTCCGGTGCCTACCTTCCGGCTACATCATCATCATCAGTTCGATGATACCATTTTCAACATAACTATTCAGATCCATTAAGTTATTTGTATGTTCATAGTTGCTTAGCTACCTTCATTGTGATATCTATGTGAGTGTGAATTTCATTGGCCTTATTGGTCTTCTCCATCAGTTCCACTTTATGAAATGATGCTTTTTGACTGTATATGCTTAGTCAAGCATATACAGTCAGTCAGTCTCGATGAAAATACTAAAATCACTTTATGGCTGCCTATAATAATTGAGGAATTCCCTCAAATTTCCTCATAGATTTCATCATCGGAACTGGATTTAAAAAAAATTTGTATTAATGTGGAAGCATAAATTTTTAAGTCGGGTATGACTGACGTGCTGCGCGGTGACCTCCCTGCCGTGGTCAACATGGTCTGTTACGCAGACGAATCGCTGGTACTGACGCAGGGAGAGTCGTACCGGGCGGTGGTAGAAATAGCGACTCGTGGGTTTGCGATAATCGTTGAAAGGATCCAGCAGTTGGGACTCGAGGTGGCACTGCACAAGTCCGAGGCCATGTGTTTTCACGGCCCTCGGAGCGCGCCACCACGGCGTTCCCAATCAACGGTAGGAGGAGTTCACATCGGTGTCGGGTCGACGATGAAGTACCTGGGACTCGTTTTCGACAGCCGTCCATGGCCCTTTATGGAGCGCCGGGGTGGGCGCCCAGCTGAACGCATGTCAGAGGGTCATGGCCATACGGATGGTGCGGGGATACGGCACGGTTTCCCGCGAAGCAGCGAGCCTCCTTGCTGGCCTGCCACCATGGGCTCTGGAGGCAACAGTCCTTGCACGTATGCACTTTTTGCGCGTGGAGATACAACGCCGGGGCGAATCTCCGCTGCCACGACAAGTCGTGGCATGGCGGACTAAGTTCCGGCGGGATCTCATGGTGAAATGGCGACAGGGACTATCGCAACCCAGTGCTGGGCACGCCATAAATATGGTGGTAAGTTGTGAGAGTGCGAGGAGTGGCTGGGAAGACCTCACGGCGCAGGTTCTCACCGAACCGGACCGACCGGATTCTTGCGGAGGTAACGCACGGGTGCCACCACTGTGTGGACTGCCCGGAGGACACGGTGGGGCACACGGTAGAGGTGTACCCCGCTTGGGCAGAGCACCGTCGTGTCCTCGTGGTGGTGTCTTGGTGGCAACGATCTCTCGCGCCGGGCCTTGGTACAGGCCATGGTCTGAAGCTAAGAGGAGTGGCAGGCGGTCGCCTCCTTTTGCGAAGCAGTAATGCTAGCAAAGGAGGAGGCCGCATCTACACGCGTGAGGGAGCGGCCCTGACGCCCCAGCCGCCGGGATCCCGATCCCGATTTCCGGCCACCGTAGGCGCGGGCTTGCGGACGGCCAGCAATTGGTAACTCACCGTCCGACCGTCTAGTAACCGTCCCGACCAAAAAAAACGCGCGTCATTCTGTATCAGTAAATCTATTTGTAAAAATAACTATGGTACTCATAGGTATCTACTTAATTTTATTTTGAAAAAGTATCAACGTATTGCAGTCGCAGTATAAGATGCTGCTGCGTCGTATTTATTTTTTCCAAAAAAGCGATATATCCGTTCTTCCACTAGCGCGTCCTATAGCGAGTAATGACGTTTGGAACTCGTGCGCTATATGAAAAATATATGAAGAAATATTGAGTTTGGTCATAAATCATACAGTTATTTATGATTATTATTTTAGGTTCAAAATAATTAGCTATATGTATAGAAGAATATATAAGCTGCATTATTTTATGATTTTGAAGCTAAAAATGTGCACTAGATTTTGCCTACGCGCACCTATTCAGACCCCATTTTTTGTAATTTTCTTCGGTTATTATGTTGGTAAAATCGTATTTATATGAAAATTTTATATGAGACCATAATATTTTTTTTAAGCCATGCTGGAGATGAATATATTGCCTTTTATTTTATGACCTCCTTATAGTTATGATCTTAGTGCATCATGATGGTACCCGAGATATTTGTCGAAAGATGTAAAAGCGTCCGTGAAATGTAAAACCAGCCCCCCTAGCCAAGTTACAATCGTTTCGTTCGGCGCGAACGCCTCGAGTAGGCCACGCCTCCGAATCCTTTGTTCTGACCACGTGACTGAGCGTTGAGATGACGTCAGAACAAAGGAATCGGAGGCGTGGCCTACTCGAGGCGTTCGCACCGAACGATACGATTGTAACTTGGCTAGGCGGCAGAGACTGTTTGGTTACCAAAAAGCTGTGCGCACTACAGGCGCCATTATATGCCTTACTTGGTGACGTAATTGGAAAAACAAATAATAAAATGAGAGTAGCACGAATATTCTTGGACTATATACACCATATACCTAGACCACGAATTCTTACAAAATAATGCTTTATTTATGATATAAGAAGTAAAGCCCTGAAACTATTCTCATCATACCTACTCGTATTTACAAAACAGAAAAGTTAACAAAAAAAAAAAAATAACTACAAAACGGTTTACAAATCAGTAATACTGCCTTTTTATGATTTATAGGCTCGCGACGTTAGACCACACCTGCTTAGACGTAACCTATCCACTCTTGACTTAGAAACCCCCAGGTTGTAGCCACCAGGACACTCAAACTCCGCCAGGGAATTCCACTCCACTCAGCTGTAAGCACAAAATGTTTTGTGTGTATGCGTGGATACGAGATTAGTTAGATTTAATTTTCAAACAAAAAAACAAATTGTTTTATTATTATTTATATGGTAGGTATGGTAAGTGGTGTTAGAGGAATTCAAAGCTGCCTTGGGTGTCTATGGAGGCGCTATTCGCAACTGAAGGCAGTGCACGGCTAGCGCTGGTCCTCATAATTACAAGTTTTTTTTTTTAAATTCATGATTATAAAATTAAATAATAGTTGTTAGCACCTCTGATCATCCAAAAATGTGGTTAGGACTTTAATTTATAAATGTGGACTTTCCTCGGCATGTGGGCACACGGCTCGCTCACGAGGGTCGGCTCACACACAAGGGTCGGCTCACACACACGAGAGTCGACTCACACACGAGAGTCGACTCACACACGAGGGTCGGCTCACACACAAGGGTCGGCTCACACACACGAGAGTCGACTCACACACGAGGGTCGGCTCACACACAGGGGTCGGCTCACACACGAGAGTCGACTCACACACGAGAGTCAGCTCACACACGAGAGTCGGCTCACACAAGAGCGTCAGCTCACACACGAGGGTCGGCTCACACACGAGGGTCGGCTCACACACGAGGGTCGGCTCACACAAGAGGGTCAGCTCACACACGAGGGTCGGCTCACACACGAGGGTCGGCTCACACACGAGGGTCGGCTCACACACGAGGGTCAGCTCACACACGAGGGTCAGCTCACACACGAGGGTCAGCTCACACACGAGGGTCGGCTCACACGCGAGGGTCAGCTCACACACGAGGGTCAGCTTACACACGAGGGTCGGCTCACACACGAGGGTCAGCTCACACACGAGGGTCGGCTCACACAAGAGGGTCAGCTCACACACGAGGGTCAGCTCACACACGAGGGTCGGCTCACACAAGAGGGTCAGCTCACACACGAGGGTCGGCTCACACACGAGGGTCGGCTCACACACGAGGGTCGGCTCACACACGAGGGTCAGCTCACACACGAGGGTCAGCTCACACACGAGGGTCAGCTCACACACGAGGGTCAGCTCACACACGAGGGTCAGCTCACACACGAGGGTCGGCTCACACAAGAGGGTCAGCTCACACACGAGGGTCGGCTCACACACGAGGGTCGGCTCACACACGAGGGTCGGCTCACACACGAGGGTCGGCTCACACACGAGGGTCAGCTCACACACGAGGGTCAGCTCACACACGAGGGTCGGCTTACACAAGAGGGTCGGTTCACACCGGGATTCGTCACTGCATGCAATTTTTAAGACAGCTTTTTCAGCAGTATACTTATACAGGGTAACTGGTAACTCGACGTATTCCTTGCAGGATGTCATGGTAGGATTAAAATGCAACAAATTAAACCATCAAGTGTTCTACCGATATTCTGTAGTTTTTGAGTAACTAGGATTTTTACATTTTGTATGCAAAATCCCAGATTTAATCATTTGAAGCCAATTTGAAAACTTTTACGGCTCGACTGACTACCTACTGAAGTTTTAGTTAATAACATAATTGATGCCGTAGCAGTCTTCTCTTATCTTTCTTAGTACTTAAAAGTCCCAAAATGACCAAACATTTTCGCAAATATAACTAACCTTTTGAGTGCGTAATTAGAGACACAATAGAAAGACAATGGCGCGTGAACGCCGGCGTTAATGCGGGGATCAACAGCCTAATCAAAGATTTTTTTTTTTTTAACTTTTGCTAATACTTCATACAAAATGTTGTCTAGTGCAAAAAATAAATACTACGCCTTATATACAAATTACTACAAAAATATTCTTATCTTGTCAACTGTTCAGAAAGGTATAATTGTCAATACTTTTGCCTGTGTGACAGGGAAGAGAAGAGTTATATGAGTTCTAATTTACTGTAGTGTCTGTAGCCTTTCTGTTGTCATTTGTGCATAACACCAACGAAAGTTTTTAAAATATATTAATAAAAATGGGTTTCATTGATTTGTGTGATCATCAGTTGGATGAATTAAAATGATCCACGGTGCGGCGAATACCGAGGATTCGTGTCTTTAATTCCGTGTTGATTATTTTCTAGATGATTTCTTTTGCTAGATTTCATTTATCAAAGTATGCAGTGAACCAAGTGCGAAACTATATAAAACATAAAACAATGCCTAAATCGCAAAGGTTAGTAATATATTTTTTCTAAGAAATTTTTACTAATAACGTAGCGTACAATACGCGGACTATTAGTTGAACCAAAATGGCGAGCGATTTGAATAAGAGATACCAAAATATCCCTCTCATATGTAGAAAAGTCTGCACTTCTGTCACTTTTAACATTATCCAAATTATAAGTTTAAACAAATTAATCACACGCATTATTCCACAAATTCAAAACGCAACCGACGATACAGATCTATCAAATATACACAAATGACAACTGACAATGACGTTTGGCAAGTAACTGACGTATTATTGAACGAATGTTTCGAATGATTTGTTATGTCATTCGCTTAACCCGTAAGTATAGTTACTCAAAGCATTATTTTCGCTTGTGAAATTGATAGAGGATACTCATAACTATTACTTACCAATTAACCACCAATTAACTTTAATCGGGAAGTAACTAATCAACTCTTTACTTGGAGATGGTGAACGAGGCCCTTAGTATAATACTTACGTAGCAGGTGCTACACATCTCGTAGCGCTTACTTAGCAGGTCCTACGCATCTCGTAGCGCTTACTTAGCAGGTCCTACGCATCTCGTAGCGCTTACTTAGCAGGTCCTACGCATCTCGTAGCGCTTACTTAGCAGGTCCTACGCATCTCGTAGCGCTTACTTAGCAGGTCCTACGCATCTCGTAGCGCTTACTTAGCAGGTCCTACGCATCTCGTAGCGCTTACGAGTATGTAGCGTGTGGTACGAATGTTGTAGCATTAACTTAGCTAGTGTTGCGGTCACTTCTACATAATTATTTATCGACTGAGGTTTGTTTGATTTCGAGTTCATTATTCCTTTTAATAAATTTAGTAGTTTAGCTTACGTTCTCCCCAAGACTTGACGCCCTGCATGTTAAGGTGTATATATACCTATAGTGTACATGTTGACTTCATGATATGCCTTGAGACAACATCAGGCAGGCTTACTGCCATGGGCAGAGAATCGGATGTTATTGTCGTATCAGATGATACAACAATAACAACCCCCTATGCTAATTAAGCTGTAGTCTATGGTCTCTTGTGGCTCCCGACAAAAATCCTGTAAAAACGTATCTAAAGAATAAAATATTATAAAATGTAAAAGTATCTTTCCATTCGCTATAATGCTAGCTACCGGAATTATAGCTATATAATAATAGTGTTAATGAAATAGTTGTCTCGACTGTTGTAAATAATTTTACTCAAGTAGAGGTGATGAGAACGACTCACCGTACGAGCACCTGCACGCGCCAGGAGTCAGCAGCGGCGCATACATCAGCGCTGATCCCGGCCGCGACACGCGCGTTATATTAACTGAGATTACAGCCGCATTAACAGATTACGTGAGACTCGTGTGACGTACGGCCAAGCTGTTACACAGCACGCGAGGCCGTAACGCCACCCGCCATCCACCACCACCCGCCATCAACCACCACACACCTTTCACCACCACACGCTATCCACCATCACACGACACCATCGATGGGCGCGCGATGTCACCATGCTTTAGATTTTTTATACATTTCGATCAGACTTAAGACAAGACACATAAGTAACATAAATATACTAAATATTAGTAATAGATCGCTAAATACTTGCTCAACAAGAACAAAACAAAGTTAAATTGGATGGATAGAACCCGAGGAGCCTGGGTTCATCCGGCGACGTGCCCAGCAGCCTGGGCTCATCCGGCGACGTGCCCAGCAACCTGCGTTCACCCGGCGACGTGCCCTGCAGCGTGCTTTCACCCGGCGACGTGCCCAGTAGCCTGCGTTTACCCGGCGACGTGCCCAGCAGTGGGCTTCACCCGGTGACGTGCCCAGCAGTCTGGACTCACCTAGCGACGTGCCCAGCAGCCTGGGCTCACTCGGCGACGTGCCTAGCAGCCTGGGCTCACCCGGCGACGTGCCCATCAGCCTGGCAGCAATGCCGCGGTTAACGGAAATCATAGTTCTTTAGTCAAACAACGCATAAGTTAGAATGTTTGGTCGATATCTACGAGATATCGACCAAATAAGAATTCTACAAGAATGTACGGTAATACATCTGAGTACGTTTGTATGTTTAAGTAATATGATAAAAAGCTCGCCGGTTTTCCTGGAATACTTAATCATATAAAAGCTTGGTAGTCACCTTAAACGAAATATATGAGACATGCTTGTTAGGAAGGCGCGGCGCGGGGTGCGAGGTGAGGGGGGCTTTTTTTGAGGTGGGAAATTATCTTAATTATAGCTTTTCCTGCGAGAGGATTGTTAGACTTTTATTTATTTAATTCTTTATACACAAAAAAATTACAGAGGCCGACATTTTCTACTTCTACTTTACCGTAAGGAGTTGCCTGCCCTTTGCGTTCCGAGACTACAGTACTTTTTCAAAGAGTATGGACCGTTGCCCTGCCATATTGCTCGTCGTCTGCAAGCCCGCGCCTTCGGTGGCTAGAAATCGCCCCGCGACTACCGACGGACGGCCTTCGGAAATCTTAGGTATAGTTTTACGATCGTAAGTAATTAAATGCCGGTTTACTAGCAGATAACTTTATTCGACACAAACAATAATGAATTTGTCCAATCTACAATAATCCAAATCACAATGAACACAGTTCCGTTAAGTATCGCTCAGGTCGTTAGGTAAGATCACTTTAGACACTTAGGTATCGCACTCGTTTCGCAATCGCAAACAAACTGACTCACGACCACTCTGATCACTCTGAGCTCGTATTTATATGCGAAGCCAGGACCATTCTAGATACCGATGTTTCCAGAAAATTGTCGTCGAATCGCGGGGTAATAAATTATTTTTATTTTTATTAAATATGGCCAACAGCTATAATCTAATTAACGACCTGGATGAGACTCACCTGTATACAAGCATGAAGCACAATAACCTACAAAATTGTTTGCATGATATCGGCGATGTGAGCTCGCAACTGACGTTAATCAGTCAAAATATAAGAAGCATTCAAAAAAACTTTGATAATTTCACTGTTTTATTATCCAGTTTGAACTTCCTGCCAGATACTATAGTTTTGCGTGTAATTTAAATGAATATTTTCGAAGATATTACAGATTTAAAATGCAGGGAAATAGCGGTTGCGGTAAATAACTTGATTCTACGTTTGTTACCTCAGAACTCCGTCGTTTATGGACCGACTTGCAACATTTTTTTTTCCCTAATAGGATATGCTTTCAGATTGGTCCTATTTTTTTCAAAATTCAGTTCTGATGATAGGATCCATAAGGAATCGAGGGAACTCCTCAAATATTCTAGGCAACTATATAATGATTTTAATATCTACATCGAGAACTTAAGCATTTACAGTCAAAAAGTAACATTTGATGAAGTGGAACTGATGAAAAAGACCAGAAATGGCCAACGGAACTTCACCCCTACATAGATATCACAATGAAGATAGTTAAGTAACTATGACAATGAATATAAATAAATGGTTCTGAATAGTTATGTTGAAAATGGTAGCATCAAAGTGATCTGATGATGATGATGGAGCTGGAAGATAGGCACTGGAACTCCGTAATTAATTAATGTAACCTAGCCGTATTTGGGCTTATTAGAATTGTCATCAGATGCACTTTGGCTATAAGGTACTATCGAACTGACCTGATAATGGGGCTGGGAAGTGGATAGGGACTTCATAATAAAATAATGTATTTGGATACATTATTTTATTATGAAGTCCGCTAGAGCAGTGTTTGGGTTAAATCGAATTGTCATGAGAAATAAGTACTCTGGCTATATAATAATAATAATAAAACATTTATTTCGGACGAGGTCCATATTATTGTTAGTAACAATTATCTTAAAAACTAATATTAGTAAGCATTAAAGACACAAATTGCACAACTATACTTTGACATGAAGCCGCACCCATCTTTGCAGCATGGGGGACTCCCACCTATCTGCAAAAACACTCAGTATAGTATTGGTGCTGCCACGAACGTGAGCGAGTAGGGAGGCACATCTCTTCCTGATTATGGCGGCAAAGCCATCCGCGCCTCAGCAAACATCCCTGACGCACTGCAACGCCACGGCAGCCCCAATAGTACCCTGAGTGCATTGTTATATTGGACATGCAGGTCGCTGTATGCCCGCTGCGAATATGCGACCCACAGGCTGCAGGTGTAAAAAGATTGACAAAATGCTTTAAAAAGCGTGATCTTTACTGATTTCGTACACCGTGCAAACCTGCGAGCCAGCATGTTACAACGGACAGCCAGCGACCTGCGTTCCCTATCAATATCTATATTGTCATTTAAATCATCAGTGACCCAGTGACCCAAATACTTAAATTTAGAGACCCTATGCAGTGGTGTGCCACAAAGTGACACATCAGGAAATGCCGAGTAGGAAAAACCATTTGCTTTAAAGAGTTCACTCTTTGAAACATTGTATTTGAGCCCATGGGCCACCGCATAAGATTCACATGTTGATACCAGTTTCCTCATGGCACTGATTGATGGGCTCAGCAACACCATGTCGTCTGCATAACTAAGATTATTGGTACACACTCCGTCAATATGACACCCGACCTTGGTGCTGCTGAGCTCAGCAATCAGCTGATTCATGTACAGGTTGAACAGGCGAGGCGAGCTTAATCCCCCCTGCCTCACTCCACATTCCAACTGGTACATGCCTGATAAGGAACCGTTCCACCTCACGCAATTGTGGTGATTGCTATACCAATATTTAAATATTGATATAACTTCAACCGGTAAAGACAGTCAACAATTTACTCCACAAGACATCGTAATTGACAAGATCGAATGCCTTCGACAGGTCCAAAAAACAGGCAAATACAGGTGTTTTTCTTTTCTTATAATACTGCACCGTCTGCTTTAAGCACAATATAGCGCTTTCAGTGGACAGCCCCGGCCTAAAGCCAAACTGAGCGTCATGCAGTTCAAGATACTTGGCTAATTGTGCGTCAAGCAGACGGTCCAGCACCTTGGCTGAAACAGTTGCCAGGGATATAGGCCTGTAATTGGAGATATCAGAGGCATCCCCAGTTTTATTTTTAATAATAGGTACCACAACAGTAAACATGAGGCTATTTGGTAAATAACAGTGACTCACACACAAATTAAACAGCATAGTAAGTATGCGTGGCAAGTGCACCCCGGCGTATTTCAGATGCTCGATGCTGAGCCCATCGTGACCTGGAGACTTCCCTCCTTTCATTGTTTTTACAACCGACGCAACTTCCTTTGGGGAAAACCGAACGTTAATGTCCCCAGAAATGGCCTCAACATCGACAACCCGCGCCGAACCCGCCAGTGGCGACTCAATTTTAAAGTGCTGCTTAAATAGGTTCGCTATTTCAGTTGGCTCGCTTATTTAAAAAATATTGTAATACATTTAAAAGGATCATCTGTTTGACGAAAAAAGCACAGAATACTTATAAAATACAAACGTCTAGTAATCGATCAAAAACGACATGGCAAATTATTAATGACAATAAACAAAATATTCCAAAGAATAACATTGATCAAATTCGTATCAATAGTAAAATTATCACGGACCCTAAAAAAATTACAAACCTGTTTAATGATTTTTTTATTGACAAAATACAGCCAATTGCGGCAGGGACAAATGTCACTAATCATATCCTGAATAGAAAGGATTCCATGTTTATGACTCCGTGCTTACCTACAGACATATTCAATATTATTCTAGCCCTTAGAAACACTGACAGTGTAGGTTATGATGATGTTAGTACAAAGATCGTTAAATCTGTCGCTGATAGTGTGTCTGGCCCATTGTGTCATATAATGAATCTGTGTATTTGTGAAGGAATGTTTCCTGATGCCTTGAAAAGATCGATAGTAAAACCATTACATAAGAAGCAAGAGAAAGACTTGATGCAAAATTACAGACCAATATCATTAATATATTTTTTTTTTTTTTTTTGTTAATTTTGGCAACAAGACAGTTAGCATCGTCGAATTCCGGCTCAAAAACAGAAACCGGCCAAGTGTCCTGTTTACGTGAAGGACACTTGGCCGGTTTCTGTTTTTGAGCCGGAATTCGACGATGCTAACTGTCTTGTTGCCAAAATTAACAAAAATATTGCGGTTCTTGGGATCTACCGCTCTCCCTCTTTCAGTAATATCGACAAATTCCTGAACTCATTAGATCGGTCGCTAAGCAGTGTGAACAGCTATCCCTGTGTGATCGTGACGGGTGACATGAACATTGACCTTCTCGATAGTTCCCCTAATGCCTCTCATTGCGCCTATCAGTGTTTATTGTCTGAGCACGGACTACTGCCAAGTATCACTGAACCAACCAGAGATAAGGCATGTCTGGACCATGCTTTTATCAAAACGAAAAGCTCAAGGTCAACTCAAGGAATTGTTTGCAAATCGTCAATTACAGACCACGACCTTGTGATCTTAGGTATTAAGAAACTAAGAGTTAACAATCCACCTCGCAATAGGCTTAGGCAAAAAATAGATTACGCTAAGATTGCTGATGAGATTAATAGTGTCAACTGGGCTGAGGTTATGTCAAAGACTGAGGTGGGTGAAGCGGTGCTAGTGTTCAATAAAATCTTGTCGGACACCGTGGAAAAACACACACAAAAAGTTAAAATGAGTCGCTCTAAGTTTAATTTGAAACCCTGGGTAACTCCTGGTCTTATTCGGTGCATGCGTCATCGGGATTCGTTGCATGCTCAGGTGAAAATGCAGCCTCTTAACCTTGAGCTTAAACGTGTATATGTACGCTACAGAAACTTCTGTAACGGCATACTTCACAAACGAAAGACTGAGTATGAGAGTAGGGAATTGGAAGTTCACAGCGGTCAACCTAAAAAACTTTGGAGAATCATTAAAGATATTTGTGATTTCCCGAAAAAAAACAATGATTGTGCTGCACTGCTGGATTCCAGGGTGGATAACTTGTCCTCTGTTAATAACTGCAACCGTCATTTTGTCTCAGTGGGTAAGCGCTTGGCGTTCAACATCTTAGACAAACTCCAGACCACGGAGTGCAAGCTCTGTAGTGATACTATTCTTGAGAATCGTTCCAGTGACTCTCTATTTCTTCACCCTACTGATATCCAAGAAATAGATAGTATAATTACTGATTTGAAAGATGACAGTGCACCCGGTTCTGATGGGATTCGTCCATTCCTTCTTAAACTTGTTAAATCTTCTATATTGGAGCCCATAACGCATATCTGTAACCTGAGCATGTCGGCGGGCTGTTTTCCAGCTTCCTGGAAAATAGCTGCTGTCGCTCCGATCCACAAGAAAGGTGCCAAAGACTGTCTGGACAACTACAAGCGTGCTCCATCGTCGACCACATCATCGCTTACCATCAGGTGAGATGGTGGTCAAACGCGAGCCTATCATTAATAAAAAAAAAAAAAAAAAAAAAAAAAAAACTACAGGCCAATTTCTTTGTTATGTGTCACATCTAAAATACTGGAGAAACTTGTGAATAATCGCCTCGTCAGCTTTCTGGAAAAACACAACCTACTGTCTGAGCGCCAGTATGGTTTCAGACGAGGTAGGTCCACTGAGCAAGCCGTGGGGCTTCTTGCTGACACTGTCTCTTCTTGGATTGATGGGGGACAACGATCGATTGGGGTCTTCCTTGACCTGGCCAAAGCATTCGACACAGTTTCTACTGAAATGCTACTTAAAAAGTTAGAATGTTTTGGCATAAGGGGCATTGCTCGAGACTGGTTTTGTTCTTACCTATCTAATAGACAGCAGTATGTTGTGATTGGAGATAGTGTCAGCGAAGCACTTCCAATCACTTTTGGGGTCCCGCAAGGCAGCGTACTGGGGCCGACATTATTCACAATGTACATAGATGACATACTTAGACTTAACATCCCACAGTCAGATATGATCTGTTATGCAGACGATACCGCTATTGTTTTCCACGGTGACACATGGCGGGATGCCGTAGACGCTGCGGAGGATGGCATGCGCACCATTTCCTACTGACTTGATAAAAATCTTCTGACACTGAATGTTCAAAAAACCAGTTTCCTCACTTTCCATATCAGCCATTCTCGCTGTCCGGACATAGAAAAAATAAAAGTACACAGCATCGACTGTCAAAACACTTTCTGTAATTGTAGTGTTATACATAGAGTTAGGACAACCAAGTACTTGGGTATTACCGTTGACCAGAATCTGTCCTTTAGAGAGCATATCTCTATACTTTCCAAAAGAATCCGCAAGTTCATCTATATCATGAAATCTCTGCGCGCTAGTGCCTCAAAAGACTTATGTAGAAAAATTTACCTTGCTCTGTGTCAATCGTTGTTACAGTATTGTATAGGCGTCTGGGGTAGCGCGGCCCTGTCGTCTTTGCTTGAACTTGAACGTGCTCAGAGGGCAGTGCTAAAAGTCTTCCTGGGGAAACCGCGGCGCTTTCCAACGGATGAACTTTACAAAGAAGCAAATGTCCTTCGCGTCCGTCAGTTATATTTGCTTAGGGCCCTCCTTCAACTAGTTGCCGTGTTAGGGAGTCAATTCACACACACGCAAAGAGGAAGGTTGGGAGCTGACAGTCTACCTATTCCAAGAGTCAGAACAAAATTTGCCACTCGTTTCTCGCTCTTTCTTCCGATTCGGGTCTTCAATGCTGTAAACAAATCCACGTTGCGGGTCCCTGGAAATACGCGTGAAGCAAAATATGTGTTAAAGAAATGGCTGCAAGACCTGACGTATGACGAAACTGAAAATATAATTTGCCCACTGAGATGACAAGCACCTAAACATAATCACCTTCACCTCGACAACACATAGTCCAGCCCATCGCTCACACACACCACTCATATCACTCACGACATTTTAATTTTTATTTTTTTTAAATATATAATTTTTATTTTATTTTTAAATTGACATTTTATTTTATTTTAATTATATTGCATTCATTCATTCATTCATTCATTTATTAATTTTGATTATATCCAGTTATTATTATTATTATTATTTTTAAGTCCTCTATGGCATTTGGTTAAACTTAGTATTTAGAATTTTTTATTTTTGTTTATTTGCTATAGTTTGATTTTAAATTAATTGTGATTTAGTTTTATTTTGTTTTAATTTTATTTATGCTAATGTATTTCTTTTTCTTTTTAAGTTTCTATTTATGATTTGACATTGAAGTTTTGTTTATTAATTTTAATTTAATTTAATTCAGTTTTTTTTCTTTCTTCTTGCAATTGTCACTTTTGTTATATTTGTAATTTTTATTTTTTATTTTTGTTTAATTTATTATTATTATTTCTGTATACTTTTGAATTCCTTCCTGCATCTTCTCTGTATATTGTACTGTTTCACACGGAACTTTTAATCAGTATATAATAATAATAATAATTTATTTAAGTACTTTTTACAAAGAAATACATAAAATATATACCTGCTGCCAATTAGTTTTGGGCCACCAAGATACAGGCTGTGCCCAGTTTGGGGCCCTCAGCTACCTCTGATGTGTTTTCTATTTATTTTCTTCATATTTGTATACTTTTTGCTTTTCAAACTTGTGTGTGTGCTAATAAATTATTATTATTATTATTATTATTATTATTATATCCGTTTTCTCTAAGATATTTGAAAAATATATTTCTCGAGAACTTAGTAAGTATATAGATAAACATGATATACTTTGTAATGAACAATACGGTTTCAGAAAAACTAAAACAATAAATATGGCGGTTTATGACTTTTTGTATAAAATTATGATATATATGGATAAAAATACCCCCATCTCTGCAATTTTCTGTGATATGACTCAAGCTTTTGATTATGTTCAGCATGACATTCTATTAAAAAAGCTTGAAGTATATGGTATAAGAGGAAATGTTCAAAGACTTTTACAATCATATTTACAAAAAAGGACACAAACAACAAAAATAGCGACGATTAATGCAAGCACTAAACGTGAGGTGATTTATACATCTGGGGAGCGTACCGTCAACTATGGCGTACCGCAAGGAAGCGTATTAGGACCGCCGCTTTTTACTCTTTACATTAACGATTTGCCTAAATATATAGAACACAGTATGACACTTTTTGCAGATGATAGCACGATAATCATTCCATGTGATGATAAGCATAATTATGAAGCTGATATAAATAGCACATTAACTAAAGCTATTCTTTGGTTACAAAATAATAACCTTAAAATCAACTTGAATAAAACGGTAATAATGCATTTCAGCCAAAGACAATTAAAATTTCCAAATTTTAAAATTAAATATAATAATAATGAAATTGACGAAGTAAATTTTACTAAGTTTTTAGGATTAACGGTGGATCGAAACTTAAATTGGAAGGCACACATAGAGGTCATTAGCAAAAAATTAAGTAACAGTTCATTCGCACTATATAAACTATCGCGGATTCTTAATACTGATGTCCTATTAACTACCTATTACGGCATAGCAGAGCCGATTATCAGATATTGCATTATCTTTTGGGGACATTCTACGGATAGAGATATAGTTTTTAAAGCTCAAAAAAAATGCCTCAGATCCATATTTAGATTAAAAACGACAGATAGTTGCAAGCCATTTTTCATAAACTACAAAATCTTGACTTTACCATCAATTTATATTTTGGAAATTGCGATATTTGTTAAAACGAATCCTAATCTATTTCCCCGGATGGCAGATGTGTTTCCTAGAAATAGACGTGACAACAGTCAACTCTGTCAACATAGGTCTCGGACTGCTCTTATGCGCAAGAGTGTTTTTTGTATGGCTCCCATTATGTAGTGACTGGCCTGTTGGTCTAGTGGTTAGTGGCCCTGACTGCTATGCCGGAGGTCGTGGGTTCGATTCCCACCCAGGACAAATGTTTGTGTGATGAGCACGATCATTGGTTCTGTGTCTGGGTGTAATTTATCTATAATATGTATGTATTTAGAAATATATAAGTATGTTTATCAGTTATCTAGTACTCATAACACAAGCTCTGCTTAGCTTGAGACTAGACGGCATTGTGTGATAGTTGTGGAATATTATTATTATTATTCCGTTTATTCATTATTGTAACTTATAAATTATATTTTTAAATATTTCAATAAAAAAAATAAAAAAAAACATTTAAAAATATAAAAAATAGTGTCCCACCGGTATCGGGAACAGGGTCCAAGCTACCGGCGGTCAGGGCTCCAGAGAAAGGAACCTCCTGACAATACGAGCCGTGTCCAGGAGTACCGCTTTCTGGATCAAGCCCTTGATCCAGCCGCCTAACGCGAGCCTCCTAAGGTGTTGGTCGAGGCTCTTAGCTATTAAGCCATTGGCTGACACGACTATCGGTACAATGATCGCCGAGTCTACATCCCACATGTCGACAACCTCGCGAGCCAAATCAATATACTTGATTTGTTTGTCTTTCTCGGCTTTCACGAGGTTCTCGTCATGCGGAACGGATATGTCAACAATCATTGTACGCCTCTCTCTTCGGTCCACCACCACTATATCAGGCTTATTGGCTACAATAGTCCTGTCAGTGATGATGGACCGGTCCCAGTACAGCGTGATATCGCCATTATCGAGAACTGGGTCGGGCACATACCTGTAGTATGGCACCTCCGATTCCACAAGAGAGTAATTCAGAGCAAGTTGCTGATGGATAATCCTGGCTACAAGGTTGTGTCTATGCAAGTATTCCCCGTTAGCTAGACGAGAACAACCAGAGATAATGTGGCGGATTGATTCACCCGGTCGGTGACATGCCCGACAGATGTCAACCGTGCCGTCCTTCACAATAAATCTCCGGTAGTTATTCGTCATGATAACTTCGTCCATAATTGCACAGACAAAACCTTCGGTTTCCCCAAAGAGGTCACCGACGCGCAGCCAGGCTACGGACGCTAGTTGATCTACATCGGGCCCATGAAGGGCCCGGAAAAAGCGTCCGTGGAGTTCCTTACTCTGCCATACTTCCCTGCGATCGTTAGTGTCAAGCACTACAGGTTTGCGCCAGCTCTCGTTAGCCAAGGAGAGCGGGGTGAGTCCCTTGTCCACTGCCACTACATCACGATGCATACCCACGTCGGCGGTTAGGAAATATTCCCTGAGACTGCATACCTCGCGATTGTGCAGGGTCTTAGCATTTAAAAAGCCTCGACCCCCACACTTCCGCGGGATATACAGTCTCATGACCGACGATCGTGGGTGATGCATTCGGTATGCAGTCAGCAGTGTACGGACCCGCCTATCCAGGGCATCAAGTTCCGTTTGAGTCCATTTGAGTACGCCGAAAGAGTACATCAATACCGGCATGACCCAACCGTTGAAGGCGCGCACCTTATTTCCGCCTGAAAGAAGGCTATTGAGTACCTTCTTCAGGCGTCCAAAGAAACGCTCCCTCAACGTTTGCTTCATGTCAGTAGCATTGATGCCTAACGCTTCCGACATACCCAAATACTTATAGGTTTCGGTTGGAGAGATAGATCTCAAGTTTACGGAATCCGAGAGTTGGGTACCCACGGATTCCACAATCTCCCCTCTCTTTACATGCATGACTGCACATTTATCCACACCAAACTCCATCCTGATGGCACTACTGAAGGTTTCAGTTACCTTCAGTAGCTCCATCAGTTGCAGATTGTTGGGGGCAAAAAGTTTCAAGTCATCCATGTAGAGGAGGTGAGATATAACCTGACCACCTCTCTTCAACCGATAGCCTAGGCCTGAGTTCTCCAGCAGTGTGCTTAGAGGATTCAAGGCCAGGCAGAACCAAAGCGGACTCAAACTGTCACCCTGGAATATACCTCGCTCGATCCTTACCGGTTCGCTGTTCCTCTGGATATGTCGACATCCTGGATAGCGAAGGACCGTCCTCCATTGCCTCATACATGACATCAAGAAGGTGCGTAATGTTGCATCAATTTTGTATAATTCTAGCACCCTCATGAGCCATGTATGAGGAACTGAGTCGTAGGCCTTCTTATAGTCTATCCAACATGTCGACAGATCCTTTCGGGACCGCCGAACCTGTTGGCTAATGGCCATATCGATGAGGAGTAGCTCCTTAGTACCGCGGGACCCATTCCTACATCCATTTTGAGAGGCAGACATGATAGCGTTATTATCTACATGGTGGTTAATCTTTGCTCTCAAAATGGATGTAAGAACCTTATAGACTGTCGGCAAACACGTAATCGGTCTATAATTTTTGGGTTCCGCGGTGCTACCAGATTTGTGGAGCAGGTGGGTAACTCCTGTTGTAAGAAACTCGGGTAGCGAGCCAGACTCCAAGGCGGTCTGATACTGAGATGCCAAACGAGCGTGCGATCTTTGAAGCCACTTTATCCAAAAGTTGTGCAGTCCGTCCGGCCCTGGAGATTTCCAATTAGGCAACGGACGGACTGCACGGGCCACATCTTGGGGGCTGATTGTAATTGCCCCCATTTCTGGTATCGGTTCGCACGCTCGTTCGACCTCTCGAGTCCAACCGCCTTCAGTATGACTGACAGGCACCGACCAGATGCTACGCCAGAACGAACTCATGGCGTCATCATCCGGAAGGCGCATGTCAGCCACACCTTGGTCCGGCTGCTCCCAAGCCCTATATACCCACCTTTCATTACTCCGGAATGTGCGATTCTGGGTGTACCGCTCAACCCGCCGCTTATACCTTCGGATACGGTTTGCCCATGCGTACACCTTCTGCTTCAGGAAGTCGATGCGCTCTGTGACACAGGACATATAGTCTTGGGGGCTGATGTCAGTTCCCGAAAACGCCCGTCTCACAAAGCGCATCACTCGTGGGCGAGTGTTGCCCTCCCTGAAGCAGATTAGTTTGCCGATGAGTGCTCTGGCCCCACCAATACGACGCTCGATCCTGCACTGCCAGGCCGGCACAGCTGGTTTTGGTCGTGTAGCTACGTCACTGTTTATTATTATTATTATTATTTACAACAAGCTTCCGAATGGCTTGAAAGAGCTAAACTTAGAACTGTTTAAGAGGAAATTGAAATCTTTTTTAGCTAGTAAAGCATATTATGACGTCAGGGAATTTTTAATGGATTCACTTTAAATTGACATAAATTATTTGATTTGTACTTTATTAATGATTTTATAATGACATTTTTTTTTTTTTGAACCAACTGACATTTATTATGAATTGACATTGAATTATAGATTAATTTAATTTGAAATGTATGGTAATAATAATGGTATTTTATTTCAATTTTTTATTTATTTTTGATTATTATATAAATAGAAATATTCTTTTACCAACACTGACATTATTATATATTAATTTTATTTTTTTGTAATTTAATGTTTTGCAATTTATGTAATCTTCTGTCTATTTTAGCTCGCTGTCTATTTCTAGTATAACGTAACTAATTTTATAGTCAAGCAGTTTAATCTAATGTTTAACGTTTAACTTATTTTCTAAATCGAATGTTTAAATTATTTTTAATCCTAAACACATTATATAATAATATTTGCACACCATGACAATATGGTAAATATGTTAGCACAACTCCATTGATTGTAACACCTTGCATGCATTGTTTACTATAATAATTGTATGTACACTCATATTTAAGCAAATAAATGAAATCTGAATCTGAATCTGAATCATGCAGGCCCGCCACGCTCACAGGAAAGTTCGACCGCGGATTTAATTTATTTGTTGCCTTCCAGAAGGCACCAAATTGTTTATCTGCCTGGTTTTTAGCTATAATGTCCATTTTAATTTGTTGTTCATTGTCTTGGCAATATTTTAGCTTGTCTTTAAAAACCTTCCTGGATTTACACATATTTGTATAAAAATACCCTGAAGTGGGTTTATTATGCAGCAACCACGTCTGATAATGCATGCGAGCCTCCCTGTGAGCATCCCGCACATGCACATTCCAACCAACCACATGTCTTCTTTTACAGCGCAGGTTATCAGTACCTACATACGTTATAGATGCACCTTCTTTCAAAATACCAATAACTGCATCGTACATCTCATCTAATAGTCTGTGGTGGCTAGTATCAGAGCACATTCCATGCGAACAATTACAAAATTCCGTAGGAAAATCTATTAACCTTAATTTTGAATGACAAAAGTTGGAATATTCCTCAATTTGTCTAACGGTTCTTTCACCCCAAATGGCCTTATTACAAGAGTGGGTTTTGCTCACTACCTTAGGTATTATTAAATTTATATTACACTCAATAATCAAAGGAATGTGGTCCGATGAGTAAACATCATACAAAACAGCTGCTTTCATTACTAATTGTCTCGCTGCACTACTCACCACGCAGTGATCAAGCCAGCGCAACGCACCGTTCGCTGTACTCTTAAAAGTAAAAGTATCATCCGGTAACAACTCCCTGTCCACACATGACCACGACTGTTCCGCACGCACTGTTGACAGTTCACTAGCGAAACGTTCACCCGGGTGAGCATTAAAGTCTCCTAATATGCACACCGTTTCCGTGTCACTGTTTTCAGTAATCGCAATAATCTCACTCAAACAAGAAGTAAATTCTATTAAATTATCACTCGAATCAGTAGGCATGTAAACCGAGAAAATTAATATAGAACGATCTATGTGCTCAATTTTAATAGCAACTAAACGGTCACTATTACACGTCACTAACGACACCTTTGAGAAAGCCGACTTTCTCCACAATAGGGCAACTCCCCCGAAGGGCCTCCCTACAAGTACTCCGGCAGACGTATCGACAGCAGATTTTCCTGTATACGCGAAGTCATCATGTATTGTTCCTAAGTAGCCTAAATCATGAGGTAACAGCCAAGTTTCCTGCAGCGCGATGACGTCAGCCACTCCACATAATCTCCTCACACAATCAGCTGATCGAGCGATACTTTTACAATTAAACGTTGCTAGGAATGTGTTCTTTATTTTCGTACCCATTATTTTGAGAAGTATTTCCATTCAAAATCCTAACGTCTGCTCTATTTTTAAAATGAATAAATCTTCTGAAGGTAATACCCTCCGGCCACAGATTATCATCTAAAAATGTATTTATTTTGTGCTTAGGAACAAATAACTTGTATGCGTTATATTGTCTGTCAGCCTTCATATTAATTTTTTCTAAAGTTACCACTACGTTAACCTTACTTTGTATATAGTCACATATATCCTTCTCTGTGGTTTCTTTATTTACATGCGATATAAATAAAGGTATTTTCATATCAGCAGCCCGAAATTTTATTGGTACATTTGACACAGCCTTCCCCATCAATCCAGCGAAACGATTCCTGTATTTAGATTTAGATTTCTGCACCAAAGTCCAATCATCCTCTCTTTTATTTTCCTTCCACCCACCACTGCTTACAATCTCTGCTATTGTCAGCTGTTTCTCAACGGTCACAAGACCAACCAAGCGATGTGGAGTGGGCAAGACTTGTACATTATAATTATCAGTCGCGGTGCTAGCAAGCGGCATAGCACTCGAATGTTCATGACTCATACAACTGTGACTCGGTTGAGTCAGTGATGATGCACTTTGAGATACAAACAATAACTCCGAGTCGTTGTTTTCAATATACCCTCCTTTATTGGTGTTCACGTTCAAACTTGGTAACGGCGTCTGCGCCGGCGTCGAATTGCTTGTATTCAATTTCATGTTTTCTAGCTGATCTTTGGTTACATAATCACTTTTTATTGTGTTGACTTCTGATCGCAGAACCAATAAATCCTTCAACAGTTTTGTTACGTCTACGTGATCAAAACAAACTGGCGGCAATTTATGAAGGTCATACGCGACAAAAACAGGTATTTGTTCTGGATCCATGGTTTTAAAAACCGTAATCATGTCCTCCAGGTCCTTTTGCTTTTTGTTTTTACGCCTCGACACAAGTTTTTGGGTTGTCTTCGTAGAAACAAACAATAACTTTTTTGCTTCATCAATATCTTCTTCGGAAAAAGCAGATGCACATATTTTTATTAAACTTTCATTGTCTACTACATCGTGCCTATTGCGTAAGAACGCAAGAACCTCCGAGATAACAATATTACAACTCGTACACTTGACCGTATTTACACAGTTCAAAGACATTTTTAGCGCAAAAATCGGCGACCGCTCAATAGCGCGCGGGCGCGCGATGACTGATATATGTATCACAACTATAAAGTGTGAAATATTTTTTTTTTTACAAAAAAAATAACCAACTTCACCACAAAAAACAAAACACTAAAACGATCAAAATAACTTTAATTTCGGAAGTCAGTGTTAAATAAGAAGCAGACAATACCAGAAACACTGACTTCCAAAATTAAAGTTATTTTGATCGTTTTAGTGTTTTATATTTAGGGTTCCGTACCTAAAAAGGAAAAAACGGAACCCTAATAGGATCACTTTGTTTTCAGTCGGTCTGTCTGTCAAGACCCTTTATCTCGGAAACGCATAGAGGTATCGAGTTGAAATTAAAACCATATATTTAAGTCTGCGATCCCTTGAAGCTGTGAAAAAATCAAACTTCTGAGCTAACGAAAAAAAAAAGATACAGACGTTTATGTCGCAAAAAACGTATATTTCGACACTCTCAAGGGAATCAAAATTCATAGAGTACTTCCCGTTGATCTAGAACCCTGAAATTTGGCACGAAGCAAGGTCTAATAGCACAAATATAGGAAAAAATTTGAAAACTGTAAATTTGTAGTTACGTCATAAAAAAAAAACTTTTTTTGCGATTCGGAAAAATCTTCGTAACTCAATTTTGGAATTGAATTGTTTTCATAGCACCCTCGTCCCTCAGTGCGTGCCACTTGCCCACTTTTTGTAATGAAGTCGGTTATTTTTTTTTTGTAAAGTTTTTACAGAATTTGTTAATTCTTTGAACCCGTCTGGGCCCTCCCTCCCATAAAATGGTGTTAAAAATAGGTTGTCTTGTTATTTTATAGTTAAAAAACCTGAATCCATCTAAACTTTGCAATGACACGCGTTTGCTGGTAAAATCACTAAAAACTGTCATAATAGAGTGCACAATACTCACTGGATGTGGTACCGGAGATGTGTGTCCATGGAATTTCTTGCACATTCTTTTTCATAATGTTTTTTTTTTAGGTGGGAAAATCATCTAATGACAAATTCCGCTCTTGGGCGGAGCGCGAGATAGTTTCAGACTTTTACTGACTAAAAACCCACTCCTGTTTCTTCTTTGCCTTCGTCCCGGGTTTCACTTTCAAACTACCCGTGGACTCAGTAGGCTTCGACCCTGCTGGGCTCCTCCGATTTGCTGACATCCCCCTGAGGCGCGCGTGGAACAATACGCGCCGTCGACGACTTGGTCTCGGTCCGGACGGTCGTCGTCAGGAAGCCCGCGCCTACAGTGGCCGGAAATCGGGATCGGAATCCCGACGGCGGTTGGGGCGTGAGGACCGTTGCCTCACGCGATCGGCCGCCTCCTTTGCCAGCATTATGCTTCGCAGAAGGAGGCGACCACCTGCCACTCCTCCTCGCTCCGGACCATGGCCTGTACCAAGACCCGGCGCGAGAGATCGCCACCGCCGATCGCCCCCAAGAGGACACAGCGTTGCTCTGCTCAAACGGGGACACCTCCACCGTGTGCTCCATCGTGTCCTCCGGGCGGTCCCCACAATGGCAAGTAAAGATATCTTTTGATATCTTTGCAATGACCAATAATAAATCGCAGGGTCAAACTTTCAACGTTGCAACGTTATTGATCATTAAGTGTTTTTCACATGACCGATGATATGTCGCACTTTCAAGAGTAACCTCAAAAGAAAACATGTTTGTATTATCTAATGACAAAAAAAAAGCTGTGAACATTGTACATAAAGACATTCTGTAGTGTAATTAGTACTGGAGACCCGCCCCGGCTTCGCACGGGTGCAATGCTGATCAAAACCGCATCAAAATCCGTTGCTTTAAAGATCTTCTTCTTCTCAGTCGGTACACTCTTGCCAGTGTGGTCGTGGTCATCACTGTGAATCACGATGAGTGATCATCTTGGTAACACGGCGCAATTCATCGCGGACTGCAGCTTTCCGAGTACATTCATAAACCGAGCACTTAGTTGCACCTTGATCTGGTCTGTCCATCTCATCAGTGATCTACCATGTGGCCTGATGCCCTCAACTTTGCCCTGCTGCACTACGAGACGCTCTATGGAGTCATTACCACGACGAGATACATGGCCGAAGAAGTTCAAAATGCGCGACTGCACTGTGGATGATAGGCGCTGTCTGATCTAAGCGTACATAGGGACAAACAGCGGGAAGCAACTTTGTTTTATACTATGAAGTGATCAGCATTGCACCCGTGCGAAGCCGGGGCGGGTCGCTAGTTTAACAATATAATACTAAATTTAAAAACAAATCATGAAAGAAAATTTCTGGAAGACGCAAATGGAGATAGTAAGAAAACGTGGACGGCTATGAAAAATATCTGCAACATTAAAAACAAAAGCCAGTGTGGCTTTGAACTACTTAACACTCACACGGATCCCACAGAGTCACTTAATAACGGAAATCAGTACTTTACTAGGATAGGCGAGTACCTTGCTGATAAAACTCTACACCGTATTAACAAGACTGAAGCAGAACTTGCCGCCATAATACCTACTCAGGACACTACCCCACACTGATGAACTCGAGGTTAAAAAGATTATTACAAACCTAAAAGACAATTCAGCACCTGGATGGGATGGAGTTACAAACAAAACACTTAAGGTAAGCGAAAATCACCTAGCTGCGCCAATAAAATTCTTGTGCAACTTAAGTATCTCGACTGGGAAAGTACTGACGGTAATGAAAACAGCGAATGTTTGCCCCATCTTTAAGTCTTGTGACAAAACAGTTCCTTCTAATTATCGGCCGATATCATTACTTACATCCCAATCTAAAATCCTGGAGAAGATCATGAATAAGAGACTCCTTAATTATCTAGAACGTAACGGGTACTTATCAGAAAGCCAACATAGCTTTCGCAAGCACAGGTCTACGGAGGACGCAGTTACTAATCTAGTTGATTTTGTAGTTAACCTTTTGACGTGCGTAATTAGAGACACAATAGTAAGACAATGGCTTGCGGGCGCCGGCTACCGCCTGAGCGTTAATGAATTAATAAAGTAGACAACGGCTATAAATGTACTGGTGTCTTCCTGGACCTGGCGAAAGCCTTTGATACAGTGTCCAGACGTATCCTACTTAAAAAGATGGAACTGATGGGTATCCGTGGACTAGCTCTTGAGTGGTTTCAGTCTTACCTAACAGATCGCACACAAAGGGCGACAAGTCCAGTAGCCGTGCAAGCCTAAACTTCGGTGTTCCTCAGGGTAGTGTACTCGGGCCGACGCTCTTTATTCTATATATAAACAGCCTCTGCACTTTGGATTTAGACCGAGCTAAAATATTTGCCTACGCTGATGACACTGCCCTGATCTTTTATGATAAAACTTGGGAAAGGGCTCAAGAGGCTGCTAATAAGGGTGTGTGTCTGGTGTCACATTGGTTAACCCATAACCTTCTAACCCTAAATGCGGATAAGTCCAAAGTTGTGAATTTCAGCGTTAACATACGTACATCCTCTCCAAGTCATCTGGCAGTTAATTGCACACTTACGATAGCAATTGCAGAAGGTGCACATGTCCAAGCTTCGAGCGAGTGGAGCACATAAGGTACCTTGGCGTCCATATAGACCGACACCTCAACTGGACTAAACAAATAGAGCATGTAAGCGGACCTAAATTTAGTTAATTATTGTCACCTCCCTAATATCTAATACTACTTCTGTAAAACGAAAGAGACTAGTCTCCACAACACAGGGGATCTTAGTGTGGAGACTAGGACCATATTTAATAAATTTGTGAAACATTTTTCTGAACAATAAACATTATTATTATTACATTATTATCTTTATTTCATTTACATAAACATATTAGTTACATTTTTAAATATTTCAAAAATAAAAGAAACATTTAAAAATATAAAAAACAGTATCCCACCGGTATCGGGAACAGGGTCCAAGCTACCGGCGGTCAGGGCTCCAGAGAAAGGAACCTCCTAACAATGCGAGCCGTGTCCAGGAGTACCGCTTTCTGAATCAAGCCCTTGATCCAGTCGCCTAACGCGAGCCTCCTAAGGTGTTGGTCGAGGCTCTTGGCTATTAAGCCATTGCCCGACACGACTATCGGTACAATGATCGCCGAGTCCACATCCCACATGTCGACAACCTCGCGAGCCAAGTCAATATACTTGATTTGTTTATCTTTCTCGGCTTTCACGAGGTTCTCGTCATGCGGAACGGATATGTCAACAATCATTGCACGCCTCTCGCTTCGGTCCACCACCACTATATCAGGCTTATTGGCTACAATAGTCCTGTCAGTGATGATGGACCGATCCCAGTACAAAGTGATATGACCATTATCAAGAACTGGATCGGGCTCGTACCTATAGTACGGCACTTCCGATTCCACAAGAGAGTATTTCAGAGCAAGTTGCTGATGGATAATCCTGGCTACAAGGTTGTGTCTATGCAAGTACTCTCCGTTAGCTAGACGAGAACAACCAGAGATAATGTGACGAATTGATTCTCCCGGACGGTGACATGCCCGACATATGTCAACCGTGCCGTCCTTCACAATAAATCTCCGGTAGTTATTCGTCATGATAACTTCGTCCATAATTGCACAGACAAAACCTTCGGTTTCCCCAAAGAGGTCACCGGAACGCAGCCAGGCTACGGACGCCAATTGGTCTACATCGGGCCCGTGAAGGGCCCGGAAGAAGCGTCCGTGAAGTTCCTTGCTCTGCCATACTTCCCTGCGATCGTTAGTGTCAAGCACTACCGGTTTGCGCCAGTTCTCATTAGCCAGGGAGAGCGGGGTAAGTCCCTTGTCCACTGTCACTACATCTCGATGCATACCCACGTCGGCAGCTAGGAAATATTCCCTGAGACTGCATACCTCGCGGTTGTGTAGGGTCTTAGCATTTAAAAAACCTCGACCCCCACACTTCCGCGGGATATACAATCTCATCACCGACGATCGTGGGTGATGCATTCGATATGCAGTCAGCAGTGTGCGGACCTTCCTATCCAGGGCGTCAAGTTCCGTTTGAGTCCATTTGAGTACGCCGAAAGAGTACATCAATACCGGCATGACCCAACCGTTGAAGGCGCGCACCTTGTTTCCGCCTGAAAGAAGGCTATTGAATACCTTCTTCAGGCGTCCAAAGAAACGCTCCTTCAACGTTTGCTTCATGTCAGTGATATTGATGCCTAGAGCTTCCGACATACCCAGATACTTATAGGTTTCGGTTGGAGAGAGGGATCTCAGGTTTATGAAATCCGTGAGTTGAGTGCCCACGGATTCCACAACCTCCCCTCGCTTTACATGCATGACCGCACATTTGTCCACACCAAACTCCATCCTGATGGCACTACTGAAGGTTTCAGTTACCTTCAGTAGCTCCATCAGTTGCAGATTGTTGGGGGCAAAAAGTTTCAGGTCATCCATGTAAAGTAGGTGAGATATTACCTGACCACCTCTCTTCAACCGATAGCCTAGACCTGAATTCTCCAGCAGTGTGCTTAGAGGATTCAAGGCTAGGCAAAACCAAAGTGGACTCAAACTATCTCCCTGGAATATACCTCGCTCGATCCTTACAGGTTCGCTATTCCTCTGGGTATGTCGACATCCTGGATAGCGGAGGACCGTACTCCATTGCCTCATACACGACATCAGGAAGGTGCGTAGTGTTGTATCAATTTTATACAATTCCAGCACCCTCATGAGCCATGTATGAGGAACAGAGTCATAGGCCTTCTTATAATCTATCCAACATGTCGACAGATCCTTTCGGGAACGTCGAACCTGTTGGCTAATGGTCATATCAATGAGGAGCAGCTCCTTAGTACCGCGGGACCCGTTCCTACATCCATTCTGAGAAGGTGACATGATTAAATTTTTGTCAATATGACTATTAATTTTGCTTCTCAGTATGGATGTAAGAACTTTATAGACCGTCGGCAAACACGTAATCGGTCTATAATTTTTAGGTTCCGCAGTACTACCTGACTTATGGAGCAGGTGGGTTATTCCTGTTGTTAGGAACTGGGGTAGCGACCCTGACTCTAAGGCAGACTGGAACTGATATGCCAAGCGAGCGTGCGATCTTGTAAACCACTTAATCCAGAAATTGTGCAGCCCATCCGGCCCTGGAGATTTCCAGTTTGGCAACGGACGGACTGCACGAGCTACATCTTGGGGGCTGATGTCAATTGCCCCCATTTGTGGTATTGGATCGCACGCACGCTCGACCTCTCGAGTCCAGTCACCCTCGGTGTGACTGACAGGCACCGACCAGATGCTGCGCCAGAATGAACTCATGGCGTCATCATCCGGGAGGCACGCATCAGTCACACCTTGGTCCGGTCTCTCCCAAGCCCTATAAACCCACCTTTCATTACTCCGGAATGTGCGATTCTGGGTGTATCGGTCCACTCGCCGCTTATACCTGCGGATACGGTTTGCCCATGCATACACCTTCTGCTTCAGGAAGTCGATGCGCTCCGTGACACGGGACATATAGTCTCGGGGGCTGATGTCAGTCCCCGAAAACGCCCGTCTCACAAAGCGCATCACTCTTGGGCGAGTGTTGCCCTCCCTGAAGCAGATTAGTTTGCCGATGAGTGCTCTGGCCCCACCAATACGACGCTCGATCCTGCACTGCCAAGCCGGCACGGCTGGTTTCGGTCGTGTAGCTACGTCACAGTTTGGAAACTTGACGTGAGCTAAACGACATGCCGCAACAGCTGCGCAGTACATTATCGAGTGTGTATCAGTGAGATCTTTGCAGTCGTCAAAATAGTTTGACAACTGCAAATCCAGAGCAGCCACCAGCGCCTTATTCTTATTATGCATGGGCAAACGAGGTAAGCGCGGCCTAAGTTCGAGCGGCATGTTGCGATACTCCCGAATAGCACACTCCAAAGCACTCCTCAATTCATTGTTGCACTGGGTACTTACATGTGTAACCATGTCAGTAATCTCTTCGTCAACATGGCCGGAAAGATGGTAGGACGGTGGTACCATCACTGGTACCACAGACTGCGACGAAGGAGCAATGGTATGGTTACTCATTTCTGTTCGGAGGCGATCAAGTACAGTATCGTCCAACATATGATTACGCTGGATAACCCGCACCTGATCCGACAGTCGTTGGGCCGAAACGTTGACGGCTGGCTCAAGCACCTGAAACAAAGAGAGCATCCGAACACGGTACGCGGTCAGGTTGTTTCCTCCCTCTGTAGCCCCATAGTATGCGCGCATGACATTCTCATTGATGGATTGCGTCCATCGCATGCGCTGCACACTTCCGCCGGGAGCTGGGACCCTATCAGAGGCCGGTGGGCCTCGAGGTCCTAAGCCACTCGGCGGCCGGCGTCCTCTCCGTCGACGCGCAGGTGGTGGTGACGTGGGCGGAGAAAAGTACTCGTCGCTGGAGCTCGACGCAACTGCCACGGCCGGTGTCACAGCACTCACGGTGGGGCTGGGTTCCGGCGGCGGCGAGGCGGAACTGAGCGACGAGGCCGGAGGTGGTAGGCGTGCACGGCGAGCTGCGGCTCTTGTCAACATTGTCCGACTTTTCGGCTTCAATTTTCCATATTTTCTATTGTTATTTTGTCATTATGGTTGCATTATGTATAGATTGTATATGATATAATTGTTATTTCTTGCGTTTTCTTTTCATTATTTCGGATCTTTTGGAATTTATTTGATTATTTATTGAAAAATGTGAAGAGAAAAATTTTTTCTTGTCACTTGGTTGACAGCCGAGCCACACATTATTATTATTATTAACACGTACCTCCCATCCTTTCACGCGAATTTCGACTCTATTGTTAATTACGGAAGGTTCGAATTCCCTTATCTACCTACATACCTACCTACTAAACCTTATAATAATAATAATGGTAAATTAATAATAATGGTAGGTACTTTATGTCGGACTTTTCTAGAAATTGCCAGGCCTGGGTACGTACTTCCGTTCTAGACGTTTCGTATAGCAATGCGTTTTAATTATTTGATGCTACTGTTGATTTTATCGAAGATCGTGTTCAAGTTTCACGGCGTAACAATAGTGTTAATATATAAGTAAATTTAAATGCCTCTCGTGTTTTTTTCCTCTTTCTTAACTTCGGGATCTTTGACCACAAGGTTTCCGTCGCAGTAGGCTTTTGAAGGTCAACTTGTAAAATTATAATTAAATTAATCAGAAGGAATTTCGATTTAGAACACTTTTATTCTAATACCTGACTACAGATTATTTTTAGGGTGCCGTATCTCAAAAGAAAATAACCGGGCAAGTGCGAGTTGGACTCGCACACTGAGGGTTCTGTACAAACTTACCTGTGAAAACAGTTCTTGTCCTGAAATCAGTTACGAAGATTTTTCAGAATCGCAAAAAAAATGTGACTTAACTATGTACAAATTTACAGTTTTCAGATTTTTTCCTATATTTGTGCTATGAGATCTTGCTTCATGCCAATTTTCAAGATTCTAGGTCAACGGGAAGTACCCTATGAATTTTGATTCCCTTATGAGTGTCGAAATACACGCTTTTTGCGACATAAACGGCCGTATCTTTTATTTTTTTCGTTAACTCAGAAGTTTGATTTTTTCACAGCTTCAAGGGACCGCAGACCTCAGTATATGGTTATAATTTCAACTCAATGCCTCCACGCCTTCCTGAGATAAATGGTCTTGACAGACAGACAGACAGACTGACAACAAAGTGATCCTATAAGGGATCCGTTTTTTTCCTTTTGAGGTACGAAACTCTAAAAACGGAAACCTTTTATGATCACTTTGTTGTCCGTCTGTCTGTGTCTGTCTGTTAAGTCCCATTATTTCGGGAACATGTGGAGGTATCGAATTGAAATTAAAACCATATATCTGTGGTCCCTCGAGGCTGTAAAAAAAACAAACTTCTGAGTTAGTGAAAAAAAAGGATACGGCTGTTTAAGTCGCGAAAAACGCATATTTTGACATTTTCAAGAGAATCAAAATTCACAGGATACTTCCCGTTGAACTAGTATCCTGAAAGGCATGAAACAAGGTCTTTTAACACAACAATATGAAAAATTCTGAAAACTGTAAATTGGTAGTTACGTCACATTTTTTTTTCGGTTCTGAAAAGTCTTCGTAACTCAATTCGGGAATTGAACTGTTTTCATATGTAAGTTTGTACTTGCCTGGTTTTTTTAGGTATATGAAAACACTTCATGTAACAGTCGAGGAACATCTTGACAATCCTATATAGATGTCGGTAGTTGTAATATGCGTCGCTCGCACAAGTAGAGGGAGGTTCGACTGCCTGTGACTGTGACATCCAGAAGTGTCTCTGTGGGAGAGAGGTTCTGAGGATAAAATGTTTTGACTTTGACAGTGTGCGTGTCAGGTGGAGCCGTGCGGTGTGACTGCACTCGCTATAAACAAACCCCACGGCTAAGTGCCCACGCACACCAGCGGTCGGCTCTCACAGGTTCAAGGATGTTTATCAACAGTCGCGTGATATTTGTAATGGAAACAAAGATTTATTGATCGCACGTGTGTTTACCCGTCAGGTTGGTTCCAATAACTTGCAGAATGGAGTTTCTGAGTAAATGTTGATTTATCATCATGTATGTACAACATACATGAAGCGGCTCGCATGTACTTCGAGCTCGGGTACACTAAACACTAATCTAATACATTAAATGATTTAAAATAGTGTCCATGGTGTTTCTTGCGCGTTCTGCTCCATAGAAATCTACAGCTTGGAATGTGCATTTAGCTTCATTTTTTTGCCTGAGCGACTTCTTGACAATTCAAAAGTGCCTGTAAATGGTTCTTTTAACCGAATTGATTTGATTAGCACCGAGCCTGGTTCAGGCCATGGTCCAGAGCCTGAGGGAATAGGATGTGATGGCTTCCTTCTGCAAAGCAGTACCTAATGCTAGCGAAGGAGACGGCCGAAACCGTGAGGGTACAGGCATCCTCATACCCCTGACACCACCACAGGAGACGCCCTGGGCGTGTGGAGTCTCAGGGCGATCTCCGGCCACAGTAGGCGCGGGCTTGCGGACGGCGAGTAATGCGTAGCTTGTCGTCTGGTAAGGACCGAAGCTGGGACAACGGCGCGTGCACCTGAAAGATGACGATGCCGATGCCTGCTAGGACCACGGGAAATCTCTGAAAGGGCTGCGAGGTGGTCCTGGAACGCTAAGAGCAACTGAAGGATGCAGATAGGTTGTAGTCAGGACGCGCCCTATCGCTCCACCCTAGAGCTGGAGTCATTTAAAGGAATTCCCACATCAAAAAATTCATTAAAAATCGGTCAAGTGCGAATTGGACGAATATATAATATAATACGGAATATATAATAGAATATGGAACCCTGGCACGAAGGATTCCGTACATTACGTTACGTTACCTACGTTATCTACCTGTTGCCGTCGAGCAAAAAACGACAAAAAAAAAACACGTTTGTTGTTTGGGAGCCCTACTAAAATATTAATTTTATTCTGTTTTTAGTATTTGTTGCTGTAGCAACAATAGAAATACATCATCTGTGAAGATTCCAACTGTCTGGCTATCATGGTTCATGAGATATAGCCTGGTGACAGACGGACAGTGGGATCTTAGTAATAGGGTCCCGTTTTTACTCTCTGGGTACGGAACCCTAAAAACTGTGGTGAAGTTAAGTAGTCGCGTGTGGTGCCCCGTAAGACCCGGTGCCCTGGGCGCGATCCAACAATGTCCACGAATCTGTTATGCATCTGGGCTGGAAGAAAACCATTGAAAATGTCTTTGAAATATAAATAGACTAACTACCCCTATTCTTTTACTGATTCGAGGGCATGTGGAGAATAGCATTACCTGCAAAATGTCAAAGCCAAGTTCAGGTAAAGTTCAAGCGGAACCTTGCCAGATTCCAAAGGAGAGTATCCATGGCACGCGGTGTACATCGTGGTGCACATGGATGCGTCTGGAAGCTCAGTGGTAAGAACGATGTCAGGGAATAAATTTTAGTTCTGATGGTTGCCTTCACTAAGTTCGTCTTACTTTTCCACTCGCTAAACATCGACAGTAATAGCTATTTAATGCTCTAATACTCAGAGCTTCAGAATCCAGCGTGTCCGTATTTGATGAGGTTGATCTTGAGGCGATACGGAAACATGCAGCTTATCAAACATGCGGCTGCGAATGATTTTGTTTTTTTTTTCAGGTGGTATTCAATATTCTTCGGCCCTGCTGGGCCCCTACGGTTATGCTGACGGGTCTACTTTTTCTAGCAGAACTTTTTATGTCATAATATTATTTTGCATAACAACGGATACCATAAAACCGTATCGCATACACTCATTTGTCATACATTAAAAATCATAATTTTGTTAGTCTTCTTTAGTCATAAATTTCATATCCATAATAATTAAAAAGCAGAACCATCACATCGCAGAAAATTCACAGTCAGAATCGTCTTTTGGCATATATTTTATATCGATAGTCATTAGTTGCGGTGGAAGTAATATCAAAACGGTAACCTAAAGTTAATTACAAAACACTGTTGGTTTTCATCGGGTCGACAGAGGCCCCTGCGGGTCCTCCTATATCTGGGTAGTTATAAAAAAAATAACAACGAAAAACTTCTAACCTAACCTGTCCGTGTCAGGGTGCCCTAAAACTCCGAGCTCGCTACGCTCGCTTATGACCATGTACAGGCAGGGGACAGAAGTCCACTTACACCGCAATGACCATTATCGCCCGCGCTATACGGGCTGCGGCGCCTATACACACATACACATATTTATCCGTGTGAGTGATGTTCCAAAGCTAACAAATTAACAAGATGTTTTACATCTATTTATTTATTTATTCATTTATTTCAAGTAACAGAGACTGATTTTAGTTACATATCATTAAAATACAGACAATACAGATCATAAATTATATAAAACGAGTAGTTATAGATGTGATCAATGCTAGACAAGGATGACAATATCTCAGTAACTTGTTTTTTTATCACCGTCTGATTATTTTTTTCATAGTAATGCAAAATTTCGACTAGTGAAACAGAAGTTAACATTAGCTAGACCGGTAACGAGGCTGCACTCGCTAATGTGATCGGATACGAGTTCGAATCCGAGTTGGGCCAGTTTTTTTATGTTTTATATACTTAATCATCATTATTTGTATGTTTTAGTAATTTATTTTTGTAAATTACTTTGAACAATTAGATATTACCATAAATATATTATAAAGGTAATTTACGAGTAATAATTTATAATATGATAATAAATGAAACAATTTTTGCATTGTAATATTTTTTATATAAAAGAAATCCTTTACACTTACTTTCTGTTATTATTATAGTATTGAATGTTAAAAAACACATTTTAGGTTACGTATAGATATTATGAAAATTCTGATATCATTTAAGAGGTTATAGCTTAATTATTCATTTTCTCAATGAAAAGAGGATTGAAACTTAACCTCAATATTACAATAATATAAATACTAATTTGTTAAAGTTATGGCCACTATGTCCCCTGACACAAAATTACTCTACCTGTTTAGGATTTTTAATATTTCGTGTGACCCCCGTTAGCCTCGATACAGGTCGTCGTCAGACGTCGACGTATAGATGCCACAATATTTGCACAGATATTTGTGCCGCGCAAACTATCCCATAACTGCATGCAATGAGAATTCAGTAGCTCAGGGCATCTCTCGGCCCGAGCTTCCCATCTTTGCACCATTAAACCCCATATATTTTCTATGGGTTTTAAGTCAGAGGACCGAGCTGGCCAAGGAATAACTTTAATTTCCGGATGATTGCTAAACCATTCGCGAACAATGCTGGCACGGTGAATAGGACAATTGTCTTGCACAAAACTTATCTCGTTTAAGTCTTCTGCGGGGTAGATATTACGCACCATATGCAACATTACATCGTTCAACATTTCCACGTAGTTGACACTGTTGGCTCGCTCGTTGGCGAGAGCTCTGCTCCGCTGACCGCTGACAATGACCGGTCCTGTGCGTCTCGCATCCATCGGATTCCCGCGACCCTCACCAGGTCATCGGTCCACCTTGTGATGTTACCTACAAAATATAATTGTATATTACTCGCTTGTTGCAAGTGTGTAATATAGATTTTTTTTTAGAAAGAGACCGTTAGGCGTTGGATGAAGAGATTTGAGGAAGAAGGTAGCCTGAAGAGTCGTGAGAGGAGCGGAAGACCACCTCTTATTAGCCAGCCTCAACGACGTTATATGGTAGCTGAATATGAGACGAATGTTTTCATCCCAACAAAGCGTTTTGCCGATGTGTTCGGCACATCAGTACGCACCGTTCGCCGCATACTCCATGCCGAAGGTCTTCATCACCGAATGCCAGCTAAAAAACCGTTTTTAACGCAAAGGCATAAAGAGGAGAGGGCAAGTTTTGCACGGAGATATTTGGACTTTGATTGGGAGACGACAATATTCACCGACGAAAAACTTTTAAATCGTGCCAAAAAGGAAGGCTGCATTTGTGGCATAAAAATAACACGCCTTGGTCTGGCAGAATCAGTGTAAATATGTAGGGGGTGGATAAGTGCTCAAGGGCCCGGTGAATTAAGTTTTATATCGACGCGAGCCAACAGTGTCAATTATGTGGAAGTGTTGAACGATGTAATGTTGCATATGGTGCGTAATATCTACCCCGCAGAAGACTTAAACGAGATAAGTTTTGTGCAAGACAATTGTCCTATTCACCGTGCCAGCATTGTTCGCGAATGGTTTAGCAATCATCCGGAAATTAAAGTTATTCCTTGGCCAGCTCGGTCCTCTGACTTAAAACCCATAGAAAATATATGGGGTTTAATGGTGCAAAAATGGGAAGCTCGGGCCGAGAGATGCCCTGAGCTACTGAAATCCCATTGCATGCAGTTATGGGATAGTTTGCGCGGCACAAATATCTGTGCAAATATTGTGGCATCTATACGTCGACGTCTCATTAGCTGTATCGAGGCTAACGGGGGTCACACGAAATATTAAAAATCCTAAACAGGTAGAGTAATTTTGTGTCAGGGGACATAGTGGCCATAACTTTAACAAATTGGTATTTATATTATTGTAATATTGAGGTTAAGTTTCAGTCCTCTTTTCATTGAGAAAATGAATAATTAAGCTATTCAGAATTTTCATAATATCTTTACGTAACCTAAAATGTGTTTTTTAACATTCAATACTACAATAATAAATTAAGTAAGTAAGTGTAAATGATTTCTTTTATATAAAAAATATTACAATGCAAAAATTGTTTCATTTATTATCATATTATAATAATAAATTACCTTTATAATATATTTATGGTAATATCTATTTGTTCAAAGTAATTTACAAAAATAAATTACTAAAACATACAAATAATGATAATTAAGTATATATAACATAAAAAAAAACTGGCCCAACTCGGATTCGAACTCGTATTTATCCCGATCACATTAGCGAGTGCAGCCTCGTTACCGGTCTAGCTAATGTTAACTTATATTCACTGATCGAAATTTTGCATTAAGTACTATGAAAAAAATAATCAGACGGTGATAAAAAAACAAGTTACTGAGATATTGTCATCCTTGTCTAGCATTGATCACGTCTATAAATACTCGTAGCGATGCTTGTAATCTATTGTAATTTAATTTAATTTTAATTTTATATAATTTATGATCTGTATTGTCTGTATTTTAATGATATGTACCTAACTAAAATGAGTCTCTGTTATTTGAAATAAATGAATAAATAAATAAATAGATGTAAAACATCTTGTTAATTTGTTAGCTTTGGAACATCACTCACACGGATAAATATGTGTATGTGTGTATAGGCGCCGCAGCCCGTATAGCGCGGGCGATAATGGTCATTGCGGTGTAAGTGGACTTCTGTCCCCTGCCTGTACATGGTCATAAGCGAGCGTAGCGAGCTCGGAGTTTTAGGGCACCCTGACACGGACAGGTTAGGTTAGAAGTTTTTCGTTGTTATTTTTTTTATAACTACCCAGATATAGGAGGACCCGCAGGGGCCTCTGTCGACCCGATGAAAACCAACAGTGTTTTGTAATTAACTTTAGGTTACCGTTTTGTTACAACTTCCACCGCAACTATCGATATACAATCTATATCTATACATATAATAAAACAGTAAAATTATTTTGCGATGGTATTAATTGGCGCAAAAACTACTGAACCGATCCTGTTCAAATTTTGCATAAATAATCCTTATAGGTCAGTGCATCTGTTAGGCTATAAATTATCACGCTATTTACTATAGGGGGTGAGCAATAATCCAAAACGTCGGTGTTGAACGACATTTGCCGCGAGTTCGATTCTCAGCTACAGTTAAAATTTTTGTCATTATTTTATCTTCTTTTTGTAATAAAATAACTTTTACCATTTTTTCAAAATAAAATTGACGTTTCTATTCGATATCTTCTAAATATATTGTAAAAACTAATCAAAACACATAATAAAATCGAATTAGTAAAATATGGCACCACACGCAATTCAGATACTCGCAACGCCATCTAAAGACTCAAAGTAGAAAATAATGATGACAATGACAGTTGAACTTCATATTTGATAGATGGCATTGTGTATTTTACGTAATTTTCTGAATGGCGGTAGAATTACCATCGCCCACGTTTGCAGACAGTTCTATTGTTCAAAATTGGAGGAAAATAGTTATGGTTAAACTGGTGTTAGACGGAGGCATTTTTAACAATCCTACTGCTTTTTTTTTCCACGATTGTAACAAGATAATTGACCATGATTATTCAAGGGATACCAACCAAAAAGGCGATAAAAGTAAACAAGTATATGTATTTAATTATTGATTTTAAAATAACACGGCCAAATTTTCGGAAGGGGTTGCATGGTACCTTGTGTTGGAAGGCCCCCAGGTAGACCGATGACCTGGTGAGGGTCGCGGGAATCCGATGGATGCGAGACACACAGGACCAGTCATTATGGCGACACTTGGGGAGGCCTATGTCCATGATAATGATAATGATAATGATGGTACTTTTTTTTTCTTTTTTTAGGAGTGGAAATCATCCAATGACTTCTCTGGTTGGAGCGAGAGGGCGTGTCAAACTTTTACTGACTAAAACCACACTTGTGCCCTTCAGTTGCGCTTTGAAACATCTCTTTGAGGAGCGCATGGATCACTACGTGCTGTTGACTACTGGGCTCGGTTCGGTTAATTACCGGACGGCCGGACGGCTAGCTACCCATTGTTCGATGTCTGCAAGCCTGCGTCTACCGTGGCTGGTCGTCGGGGTCGGAATCTCGGCTCGGCGTGAGGACGTTCGTTCCCTCACGCGTGCGGCCTCCTCCTTCGTTAGCATTGCGGCTTTGCAGAAGGAGGTGACCGCCTACCATTCCTCCTCGCTCTGGACTATAGCCCAAACCAGGCCCCGGCGCGAGAGGTGGCTGACGCCGATTGCCTCCACGAGGACACGGCGGTGATCCGCCCTTGCGGAACACACCTCTGTATGCTCCACTATGTCCTCCGGGATGGCACCTTGCGGCCTAATAATGGCGTGATTTATTGTTTGCAGTTTCTGCTCCATATAAAACGGGGTCGAAAGTGGTTTACGTTCCTGATCACTGATGTATCTCAGATTCCTGGCAGCCTTACGTCGACATCTGGACGTTACCTCCTTGCAGTGAGTGGTGACCAACACTGGAACAACCCTCTGAGGGAGGCCAGTCTCAGGGATAACACTAATCGGCTGCTACATTTGTACCGTAATTTCATTGTTTTATGGATACACAAGCTGAGGACTATTGAGGGTGTTTCGAGCGGTTTCTGTTCCGGATTCGGTTGGAAGTATCCTGATATTACCATTTTGAAAATCGCCCGGAGGACCCGGTGTAACATGCGGTGGAGGTCTATCACATTTGGGTGAACCGCCGTGTCCTCATAGAGGCAATCGGTGACGTGACCTCTCGGTTTGGCCATCAATATGCGAGTTTGATTGGGCGGGGATACACGCGCTCAAGATTTCGCCAAAATTCATTCAACGGGGACGTCAGTTAAATACACACCAAAAAATCCTAGGTAAATGAACAAGTAATTTTTACGCCCAAAATGATCAAGCTGCAACAATCAATGCAAGCATGCTCTCGCAAATTCTTCATAAGTACTGTTGTGGAGGAAGATAGTTGATGATGATGACTGTAGTTTTTGGATTCACTGGCTTTTTGGCTTTGCACTATCAGTGCACTTTATTCAGCTGAAGGTCGGTGTCCCGATTATGCTCCTTCATTTACCTCTACCAAAGCTGTCTAACGGCTTAAACTCTTCAGTGAAAAATTATTGAGGCGAAAATTTTAGGGGAGGTAACTCTTTCGAACAATCTCGCAGACATCGGCCCTAGAGGGCCCTATCCATTTGCTGACATCTCTTTGAGTCCGGTGTAGAATACAACGCGCCGTCGATTCAGGATTGCTTTGACCAGACGGCCGGACGGCACCACCGCAATCCCGGTTTGCGATGGCTGGTAATCGCCCTGCGGCTTTCAACACCCGGAGCATCACTTGCAGCGACAGTTAAGGAGTCAGAATGTCCTATCCCTCATAGTTTCAGCCACCTTCTTCGATCGTAGTGCTTCACTGAAGGAGGCTACTGGTTGACATTTTCTCCACCAATCGCCTCCATGCGGACACAGCGGTGCTGGCGCTCTGACCAAGCGGGACCGACTTCCACCGTATGCTCCATCGTATTCTCCAGGCGATCCGCACAATGGTGATACCCGAGTGTTTTTTCCCGTTGAATTCGATACAGATACCTCCCAAAACACCCACATCCGGTGAGTCCTGCACAAAGAGAGGATGCCGTAAGGCCTCTGTAGACACTCTTGAAAGACAGGCATTACCGCTGCGATTGTGACGTGCTCACTGTGGCGAGGGGTTAAAATCATACAATGTTGTTTCACCAGAACATAAACCAGAAACATACATAAACTAATTTCTTTTCTTTTGGGGTAGGCAGAAATGCCAACTGCTACGACACTTACATACTCTTTTTATTCATTAACTGCTACGACCCTTACATACTCTTTCTATTCATTGACATTCATACATTTGGGTCTGGACGAGTACATAACATGTTTCCTGAAGGTAATTTGCGTTTTTACTTTTAACCGTTTTATGTTAAAGTACAATAAATAATTGCGTTGCTTTCAGAATGAATTGCAAGTTCAGAATGATTGTACGTTTTTACAAACTTAACGCAGACGAAGTCGCGGGCAACAGCTAGTATATCAATATATATTATGCCAAAAGACGATTCTGACTGTGAATTTTCTGCGATGTGTTGGTCTGCTTTTTAATTATTATGGATATGAAATTTATGACTAAAGATGATTCTGGTGTATGCGAAACGATTTTCTGCGAAATGAAGTTTATGCTATCCGTTGTTATGCAAAATAATATTGTGACATAAAAAGTTCTGCTATAAAAAGTAGACCCGTCAGCATAACCGTAGGGGCCCAGCAGGGCCGAAGAGTATTGAATATTCAAGAGTGGGAGAAAGCATTGGATCCATATTCCATATAAATTTCACACCTGAAAAAAAAAACAAAATCATTCGCAGCCGCATGTTTGATAAACTGCATGTTCCCGTATCGCATCTAGATCAACCTCATTAAATTAATCATCAAATACGGACACGCTGGATTCTGAAGTTCTAAGTATTAGAGCATTAGTTAGCTATTACTGTCGATGTTTAGCGAGTGAAAAAGTAAGACGAACTTAGTGAAGGCAACCATCAGAACTAAAATTTATTCCCTGACATCGTTCTTACCACTGAGCTTCCACACGCATCCATGTGCACCACGATGTACACCGCGTGCCGTGGAACACTCTCCTTTGGAATCTGGCAAGGTTCCGCTTGAACTTTACCTGAACTTCGCTTTGACATTTTGCAGGTAATGCTATTCTCCACATCGAATCAGTAAAAGAATAGGGGTAGTTAGTCTATTTATATTTCAAAGACATTTTCAATGGTTTACTCCCAGCCCAGATTCATGACAGATTCGTGGACATTGTTGGTTCGCGCCTGGGGCATCGGGTCTTACGGGGCACCACACGCGACTACTTAACTTCACCACAGTTTTTAGGGTTCCGTACCCAGAGAGTAAAAACGGGACCCTATTACTAAGATCCCACTATCCGTCTGTCACCAGGCTATATCTTATGAACCATGATAGCCAGACAGTTGGAATCTACACAGATGATGTATTTCTATTGTGGCGACAGCAATAAAAATACTAAAAACAGAATAAAATTAATATTTTAGTAGGGCTCCCAAACAACAAACGTGTTTTTTTTTGTCGTTTTTTGCTCGACGGCAACAGGTAGATAACGTAGTTAACGTAACGTAATGTACGGAATCATTCGTGCCAGGGTTCCATATTCTATTATATATTCCGTATTCTATTATATTATATATTCATCCAGTGCGCACTTGGCCGATTTTTAATTTATTTTTTGAGGTGGGAAATCCTTCAATGACGTCAAGCAGGCATGCAGTATGCAAGCAGGCATGCAGCATGGAAGCAGGCATGCAACATGCAGCAAGCATTGTTTTTGCCACGGCTCCGGCGCTGCGGGGTTTCGGCCCCACGTGAGCTTATCGTCGCAGATGCTTTTAACGCTCACCACCGCAGCTTCGGCTAGCCTCAGCCGCGGCGGCGGGCCTTCAAAACACCTGCTCTTCAGCTCGCAGGCCGCCCTACTACTCTGCGCCTACGCGGGCTTGAATTACACTGGGGTAGGGCAGATGGTAAGACTGTGTGAAGTCGGTTTTGCAGCGATTCGTTTCTGTCACTAAATTTTAAGTAACTTTCTTAAAAAGGACATAATAACTTTCAAGATTTTACATTAATAAAGTAGAAAAACAAATAAAGCTGCGGGCGAATACGTTGACATTTAGTAGCACGTTAGTGTGGATCATAACATTCGGAATTCGGAACGTTTGTTTACATTAACAAAATTCTTATCAGTGTTGATTTGATGACTGCGAACCGATTTTGAAATGTTAAAATAGTTTTCAAGTGCTTAAATTTAGAGTAATCTGTCTTCAAGTGGTTGGTGTTCGAAGCGGATAATTGAACCCACGAAATAAAATGCTTATGTTATGCTTGAAACTTATTTTACATGGAATCAATGTAAAGTTAAACAGTGTATTCCAGTGAATTAACTTGTTGATCGTGTTGTTGTTCGTGCACTATTGGACACAGTGTTATATATGCTTTCAGAAACTCAAAAATTTCATATATGTTCGCCACCTAGAATACCTACAATGATAAATTAATAACCCACGTATGTACTAAAGTCACCAGACTAAACCATTAACTGGACACGTTAATGCATCGAAATAAGTTTTAGTTACTTTATATGTCACGAAAGACATTTTAAATAGTATTTATTTGGAAAACAATATTAAATGCGTTGCGTCTGACCAACTTTTTTAAGCCTGCTAATTTGACGTAAAAACAATACTGCTAGCGGTCAAAAATCCCGTTAGAGTACGAAAAGAATGAACTTTTTAACAGTGACGTCACAAAAACGCTAAGAAAACATTCTTGTTTTAATATTATGGTAATAAGATTGTTTTGAAGGCGTCATGGTACGAAAAGCATTAGTAAGACTAAAACAGTACTGCTATAAGAGCTTGTGGTCGCCCCCCAGGTCGTCGGTTTACCTTGTGACTTGACTTTTTATGACACTATTTTAATGTAATATTGAAAATGCTACCAAGTAACCGTCTATATATTTGTGACCTAAATTTCGTAAAATGTTGTTTCGGTGTGGTGAAAATATGGCAAATAAATCATTTGGCAAATGAAAAAAGTTTAAATGAGGCCTCGGCCAATAGCAAAAAGTTATTTTGTAAATCGGCGAAATATAGTTCGGTAAAATAATACCTGATCGAAATATTAAGTTGTGGTTGATCGAAATATTAAGTATTTATAAAATTAATCCTTTAATAATAAATTTTCTCAAAAGTACAATGGGATCCTGGACAACTACACTTATGTTACAAACTGAAATAGCAAACATAACCGTGGATGAAGTAGCGATTAAAAAAGGTATTTTTCAAGGTGACTCATTAAGCCCTCTATGGTTCTGTTTAGCCCTAAATCCACTCTTTCGATCATTAATAGATTCTAAGTTAGGTTTTGACATTAAAAATGGTAGGTCAATATTACACCAAATTACACATTTATTAAATGACTAGCTGTTGCCCGCGACTTCGTCTGCGTTAAGTTTGTAAAAACGTACAATCATTCTGAGCTTGCAATTCATTCTGAAAGCAACGCAATTATTTATTGTACTTTAACATAAAACGGTTAAAAGTAAAAACGCAAATTACCTTCAGGAAACATGTTATGTACTCGTCCAGACCCAAATGTATGAATGTCAATGAATAGAAAGAGTATGTAAGGGTCGTAGCAGTTAATGAATAAAAAGAGTATGTAAGTGTCGTAGCAGTTGGCATTTCTGCCTACCCCAAAAGAAAAGAAATTAGTTTATGTATGTTTCTGGTTTATGTTCTGGTGAAACAACATTGTATGATTTTAACCCCTCGTGAGCACGTCACAATCGCAGCGGTAATGCCTGTCTTTCAAGAGTGTCTACAGAGGCCTTACGGCATCCTCTCTTTGTGCAGGACTCACCGGATGTGGGTGTTTTGGGAGGTATCTGTATCGAATTCAACGGGAAAAAACACTCGGGTATCACCATTGTGCGGATCGCCTGGAGAATACGATGGAACATACGGTGGAAGTCGGTCCCGCTTGGTCGGAGCGCCAGCACCGCTGTGTCCGCATGGAGGCGATTGGTGGAGAAAATGTCAACCAGTAGCCTCCTTCAGTGAAGCACTACGATCGAAGAAGGTGGCTGAAACTATGAGGGATAGGACATTCTGACTCCTTAACTGTCGCTGCAAGTGATGCTCCGGGTGTTGAAAGCCGCAGGGCGATTACCAGCCATCGCAAACCGGGATTGCGGTGGTGCCGTCCGGCCGTCTGGTCAAAGCAATCCTGAATCGACGGCGCGTTGTATTCTACACCGGACTCAAAGAGATGTCAGCAAATGGATAGGGCCCTCTAGGGCCGATGTCTGCGAGATTGTTCGAAAGAGTTACCTCCCCTAAAATTTTCGCCTCAATAATTTTTCACTGAAGAGTTTAAGCCGTTAGACAGCTTTGGTAGAGGTAAATGAAGGAGCATAATCGGGACACCGACCTTCAGCTGAATAAAGTGCACTGATAGTGCAAAGCCAAAAAGCCAGTGAATCCAAAAACTACCGTCATCATCATCAACTATCTTCCTCCACAACAGTACTTATGAAGAATTTGCGAGAGCATGCTTGCATTGATTGTTGCAGCTTGATCATTTTGGGCGTAAAAATTACTTGTTCATTTACCTAGGATTTTTTGGTGTGTATTTAACTGACGTCCCCGTTGAATGAATTTTGGCGAAATCTTGAGCGCGTGTATCCCCGCCCAATCAAACTCGCATATTGATGGCCAAACCGAGAGGTCACGTCACCGATTGCCTCTATGAGGACACGGCGGTTCACCCAAATGACCTCCACCGCATGTTACACCGGGTCCTCCGGGCGATTTTCAAAATGGTAATATCAGGATACTTCCAACCGAATCCGGAACAGAAACCGCTCGAAACACCCTCAATAGTCCTCAGCTTGTGTATCCATAAAACAATGAAATTACGGTACAAATGTAGCAGCCGATTAGTGTTATCCCTGAGACTGGCCTCCCTCAGAGGGTTGTTCCAGTGTTGGTCACCACTCACTGCAAGGAGGTAACGTCCAGATGTCGACGTAAGGCTGCCAGGAATCTGAGATACATCAGTGTTCAGGAACGTAAACCACTTTCGACCCTGTTTTATATGGAGCAGAAACTGCAAACAATAAATCACGCCATTATTAGGCCGCAAGGTGCCATCCCGGAGGACATAGTGGAGCATACAGAGGTGTGTTCCGCAAGGGCGGATCACCGCCGTGTCCTCGTGGAGGCAATCGGCGTCAGCCACCTCTCGCGCCGGGGCCTGGTTTGGGCTATAGTCCAGAGCGAGGAGGAATGGTAGGCGGTCACCTCCTTCTGCAAAGCCGCAATGCTAACGAAGGAGGATACCGCACGCGTGAGGGAACGAACGTCCTCACGCCGAGCCGAGATTCCGACCCCGACGACCAGCCACGGTAGACGCAGGCTTGCAGACATCGAACAATGGGTAGCTAGCCGTCCGGCCGTCCGGTAATTAACCGAACCGAGCCCAGTAGTCAACAGCACGTAGTGATCCATGCGCTCCTCAAAGAGATGTTTCAAAGCGCAACTGAAGGGCACAAGTGTGGTTTTAGTCAGTAAAAGTTTGACACGCCCTCTCGCTCCAACCAGAGAAGTCATTGGATGATTTCCACTCCTAAAAAAAGAAAAAAAAAGTACCATCATTATCATTATCATTATCATGGACATAGGCCTCCCCAAGTGTCGCCATAATGACTGGTCCTGTGTGTCTCGCATCCATCGGATTCCCGCGACCCTCACCAGGTCATCGGTCTACCTGGGGGCCTTCCAACACAAGGTACCATGCAACCCCTTCCGAAAATTTGGCCATGTTATTTTAAAATCAATAATTAAATACATATACTTGTTTACTTTTATCGCCTTTTTTGGTTGGTATCCCTTGAATAATCATGGTCAATTATCTTGTTACAATCGTGGAAAAAAAAAGCAGTAGGATTGTTAAAAATGCCTCCGTCTAACACCAGTTTAACCATAACTATTTTCCTCCAATTTTGAACAATAGAACTGTCTGCAAACGTGGGCGATGGTAATTCTACCGCCATTCAGAAAATTACGTAAAATACACAATGCCATCTATCAAATATGAAGTTCAACTGTCATTGTCATCATTATTTTCTACTTTGAGTCTTTAGATGGCGTTGCGAGTATCTGAATTGCGTGTGGTGCCATATTTTACTAATTCGATTTTAGTATGTGTTTTGATTAGTTTTTACAATATATTTAGAAGATATCGAATAGAAATGTCAATTTTATTTTGAAAAAATGGTAAAAGTTATTTTATTACAAAAAGAAGATAAAATAATGACAAAAATTTTAACTGTAGCTGAGAATCGAACTCGCGGCAAATGTCGTTCAACACCGACGTTTTGGATTATTGCTCACCCCCCATAGTAAATAGCGTGATAATTTATAGCCTAACAGATGCACTGACCTATAAGGATTATTTATGCAAAATTTGAACAGGATCGGTTCAGTAGTTTTTGCGCCAATTAATACCATCGCAAAATAATTTTACTGTTTTATTATATGTATAGATAAATGATATTTATTCTGCAAATAGGTTTATAAAACACTTTTACACGTCAATTTTTTTTGTCGGTGTTTCCTAGCTGACTACCCTGAGAAGAAACACCGAAACAAACTCAGGAATTTATTTAAGGATGATTTAAAAAATTACGCTAATAAAAATTAAAATTTACACGATTTATTAAATATTACAACTACATTTTCGAAAGACTTATGAATGGATTTTGGACTAGACAAATGCCGAAAACTAAATATAGAGAAAGGTAAGATTGTAGGAGGAAACTATTCGACAGATACCAATGAAACAATAGAAGCAATTAAAGACGAAGAACTGTTCAAATATTTAGGGTATAATCAAGCTCGACTTTTAGAACATAGGGCCATTAAAGATAAACTAAAAAAGGAATACAATAGTAGAATACATTCGTTATGCAAAATGCATCTATTTAGTAAAAATTTATTCAAATCCATTGATACTTACGCGGTACCAATACTTACTTATTCTTTCGGGGTAATAAAATGGTCTAACACAGAATTACATACTCTCGAAGTAAAAACAAGAACTATGCTGACACAACACAGATATCACCAACCGAAATCAGCGACAGAAAGAGTTATATTGCCCAGGAAAAAAGAGGAAGAGGATTGATTGAAATTTCACATGACACAGAACGATTATACTCACCGACATAATCAACTTGTTAACATCATACACCAAAAACTTGCAATTAAACTTAAACTCATGCAGGACCCATACACACCATATTATAAATATTCACCAAGAGCGGTTTTAGAAAATCAATTTTACAAAATATATTACGACCGCACTATAATTACAGATCACACTATATATAAGACCCGACTTAACACTTGTTGATAAAGAAAACAAACATGCATACATAATTGATATAGCAGTCCGAAACAAGAATAACATACAAAAAACTATCACGGAAAAAATTAGGAAGTACACAGAATTACAAGGGGAAATCACCAGAGTTTGGAAAATGAATAGAGTCACATTAGTCCCAATAGTAATATCAGCAACAGGTGTTACTCCAAAACAAAATTATCTATACATATAATAAAACAGTAAAATTATTTTGCGATGGTATTAATTGGCGCAAAAACTACTGAACCGATCCTGTTCAAATTTTGCATAAATAATCCTTATAGGTCAGTGCATCTGTTAGGCTATAAATTATCACGCTATTTGCTATGGGGGGTGAGCAATAATCCAAAACGTCGGTGTTGAACGACATTTGCCGCGAGTTCGATTCTCAGCTACAGTTAAAATTTTTGTCATTATTTTATCTTCTTTTTGTAATAAAATAACTTTTACCATTTTTTCAAAATAAAATTGACATTTCTATTCGATATCTTCTAAATATATTGTAAAAACTAATCAAAACACATAATAAAATCGAATTAGTAAAATATGGCACCACACGCAATTCAGATACTCGCAACGCCATCTAAAGACTCAAAGTAGAAAATAATGATGACAATGACAGTTGAACTTCATATTTGATAGATGGCATTGTGTATTTTACGTAATTTTCTGAATGGCGGTAGAATTACCATCGCCCACGTTTGCAGACAGTTCTATTGTTCAAAATTGGAGGAAAATAGTTATGGTTAAACTGGTGTTAGACGGAGGCATTTTTAACAATCCTACTGCTTTTTTTTTCCACGATTGTAACAAGATAATTGACCATGATTATTCAAGGGATACCAACCAAAAAAGGCGATAAAAGTAAACAAGTATATGTATTTAATTATTGATTTTAAAATAACACGGCCAAATTTTCGGAAGGGGTTGCATGGTACCTTGTGTTGGAAGGCCCCCAGGTAGACCGATGACCTGGTGAGGGTCGCGGGAATCCGATGGATGCGAGACACACAGGACCAGTCATTATGGCGACACTTGGGGAGGCCTATGTCCATGATAATGATAATGATAATGATGGTACTTTTTTTTTCTTTTTTTAGGAGTGGAAATCATCCAATGACTTCTCTGGTTGGAGCGAGAGGGCGTGTCAAACTTTTACTGACTAAAACCACACTTGTGCCCTTCAGTTGCGCTTTGAAACATCTCTTTGAGGAGCGCATGGATCACTACGTGCTGTTGACTACTGGGCTCGTTTCGGTTAATTACCGGACGGCCGGACGGCTAGCTACCCATTGTTCGATGTCTGCAAGCCTGCGTCTACCGTGGCTGGTCGTCGGGGTCGGAATCTCGGCTCGGCGTGAGGACGTTCGTTCCCTCACGCGTGCGGTATCCTCCTTCGTTAGCATTGCGGCTTTGCAGAAGGAGGTGACCGCCTACCATTCCTCCTCGCTCTGGACTATAGCCCAAACCAGGCCCCGGCGCGAGAGGTGGCTGACGCCGATTGCCTCCACGAGGACACGGCGGTGATCCGCCCTTGCGGAACACACCTCTGTATGCTCCACTATGTCCTCCGGGATGGCACCTTGCGGCCTAATAATGGCGTGATTTATTGTTTGCAGTTTCTGCTCCATATAAAACGGGGTCGAAAGTGGTTTACGTTCCTGATCACTGATGTATCTCAGATTCCTGGCAGCCTTACGTCGACATCTGGACGTTACCTCCTTGCAGTGAGTGGTGACCAACACTGGAACAACCCTCTGAGGGAGGCCAGTCTCAGGGATAACACTAATCGGCTGCTACATTTGTACCGTAATTTCATTGTTTTATGGATACACAAGCTGAGGACTATTGAGGGTGTTTCGAGCGGTTTCTGTTCCGGATTCGGTTGGAAGTATCCTGATATTACCATTTTGAAAATCGCCCGGAGGACCCGGTGTAACATGCGGTGGAGGTCTATCACATTTGGGTGAACCGCCGTGTCCTCATAGAGGCAATCGGTGACGTGACCTCTCGGTTTGGCCATCAATATGCGAGTTTGATTGGGCGGGGATACACGCGCTCAAGATTTCGCCAAAATTCATTCAACGGGGACGTCAGTTAAATACACACCAAAAAATCCTAGGTAAATGAACAAGTAATTTTTACGCCCAAAATGATCAAGCTGCAACAATCAATGCAAGCATGCTCTCGCAAATTCTTCATAAGTACTGTTGTGGAGGAAGATAGTTGATGATGATGACGGTAGTTTTTGGATTCACTGGCTTTTTGGCTTTTCACTATCAGTGCACTTTATTCAGCTGAAGGTCGGTGTCCCGATTATGCTCCTTCATTTACCTCTACCAAAGCTGTCTAACGGCTTAAACTCTTCAGTGAAAAATTATTGAGGCGAAAATTTTAGGGGAGGTAACTCTTTCGAACAATCTCGCAGACATCGGCCCTAGAGGGCCCTATCCATTTGCTGACATCTCTTTGAGTCCGGTGTAGAATACAACGCGCCGTCGATTCAGGATTGCTTTGACCAGACGGCCGGACGGCACCACCGCAATCCCGGTTTGCGATGGCTGGTAATCGCCCTGCGGCTTTCAACACCCGGAGCATCACTTGCAGCGACAGTTAAGGAGTCAGAATGTCCTATCCCTCATAGTTTCAGCCACCTTCTTCGATCGTAGTGCTTCACTGAAGGAGGCTACTGGTTGACATTTTCTCCACCAATCGCCTCCATGCGGACACAGCGGTGCTGGCGCTCCGACCAAGCGGGACCGACTTCCACCGTATGCTCCATCGTATTCTCCAGGCGATCCGCACAATGGTGATACCCGAGTGTTTTTTCCCGTTGAATTCGATACAGATACCTCCCAAAACACCCACATCCGGTGAGTCCTGCACAAAGAGAGGATGCCGTAAGGCCTCTGTAGACACTCTTGAAAGACAGGCATTACCGCTGCGATTGTGACGTGCTCACGAGGGTTTAAAATCATACAATGTTGTTTCACCAGAACATAAACCAGAAACATACATAAACTAATTTCTTTTCTTTTGGGGTAGGCAGAAATGCCAACTGCTACGACCCTTACATACTCTTTTTATTCATTAACTGCTACGACCCTTACATACTCTTTCTATTCATTGACATTCATACATTTGGGTCTGGACGAGTACATAACATGTTTCCTGAAGGTAATTTGCGTTTTTACTTTTAACCGTTTTATGTTAAAGTACAATAAATAATTGCGTTGCTTTCAGAATGAATTGCAAGCTCAGAATGATTGTACGTTTTTACAAACTTAACGCAGACGAAGTCGCGGGCAACAGCTAGTATTCAATAGTTTTAATGATCTCAATCTATCAAAATACACATACCTAACACTACAAAAAGCGGCTATTTTGAACACTTGTCGTATAGTTAGAAAATTTTTACAACTGGACTTAGATAATAATTTAAATCCAGTACAAAGTCTTTTACCATCTTAAACCAATAATTAGGATCTCACCTTGGTTCACACCCGTGAGATTCTAAAAGAACACCAGGTACTAGCCTGAGAAAAATAAAGCCTAGCCTAAAAACCTTAATAATAAGGGCAGTTTTGTGGCGAACTGTTGGGCATTAGCGACCCCACGGACCCGATCTCCCGGGAGAATTCTTGTTCTTCATCTCCGGTTTGCCTTTATTGGCCGGCCGTTGTGAATACTGACGAGGAACAAAGCTCCCACCTCTCTCTTGTCTTTATTGGCTGACTTGAGTGGAGGTTCGCAAGAGCAAACGTGCTCGGGATAAGGATGTATAATCTAGTAAGGTGCTGGTAGGGATCTTGACCGTACTTCCGGGATTGTCCTGATAGCCGTGGTATACCTCTCCACTCCTCAAGTACCTCAGGATATGTTGCCTCCTTGTTGCTACGTCACTTCGTGCTAGCGGCCGTTTATGGGGGCCCATTTATTGAGTGTGCAAGTCACCCTCTGCCTTTTTTACCCGACTGTAAGAAGGGTTTATGTATGTAATATTCTTTATTACCTCATATCTTCCAAACCGCTGAACCGATTTACATAATTAGCATATCGTTAGATTCGTCTTGTTAACCCAAGTGTTCTTAGATAGGTGACGTTGAAAAAAAATCAGCATAACGACTGTGGGACGCTATACATTAGAGTAAAAAAAAATGTTTTTTTTTTGGGCAGGGCAATATGGGTATCAAATTCAAGAGCTCATCATGAGTATTTCAAAATGGTATATCATGACCATATTAAAAAAAATACAATAGGAAATATGTCATTTATTTTTCTGTTAACTTGTTGGGTTAGGTTAGGTTACTCGCAACTTCGTTACTCCCCTTTTTTGGGGCAATCGTATAAAAAAATGATATCTATTCCAAAGATATATCTGGCCCTTGGAAATTAAGTCCCATTCCTGCGGGAAAATGAAAAGTAGCCTAAGTTACTCCTTGTAACATCAACTATCGGTCAGTTGAGCACGCCATAATCATGGCGGTAAGTCCCCTCTTTGAGTAATGACTGGAGAGGCGTCACGGTTTCCACACCTTCCGCATGACGCAGGCCCTCACCGGAGATGGTAAGTTCGGAAGGTTCCTGCACCGGATTCAGGCGGAAGAAAATGCTCGGGGATGTCGCCATAATGCGGATCGCCCGAAGGACACCATGGAGCTTACGGTGGAAGTGAGCCGTGACCTCGTGGGGACAATCGGCGGTGGTGAAATCTCGCGCGTCTATGATTCGGAGTAAGGGAGAATGGGTGGCGGCTGCCTTCTCCTGCGAAGCAGTAATGCCATGATGGAGACAGCCGCACGCATAAGGGAATGGACATCCTCACGCCCCAACCGCTGAGACCCCCGACTACTAGCTACCGTAGGCGCAGGCTTTTGGACGATGTCCGATGTGTCCCAGTCTGGCCGTCCGGCTATTGTCCGAATCGAGCAGATTTTCGATAACGCGTCTTGTATTACGTGTTTCTTAAAGAGATGTCAACAAAATCGTAATGGCTCAGGAGGGCCGATGCCTACTAGGGCCTTGGGAGGACTTCTGAAAAGATAACCCGCGGTCCTAGAACGCAAAGAGTAATTGAAGGAACCTACGTGTGGTTTTACTAAGTAAAAGTATGACACGCTCTCCCTCTCCGCCCTAGAGTGCGAAAAGTCATTAGATGATTACCTACCCATATGACTGGCCTGTTGGTCTAGTGGTTAGTGGCCCTGACTGCTATGCCGGAGGTCGTGGGTTCGATTCCCACCCAGCGCAAAATGTTTGTGTGAAGAGCACGATCATTTGTTCTGTGTCTGGGTGTACTTTATCTATAATATGTAGGTATGTATTTAGAAATATATAAGTATATTTATCAGTTGTCTAGTACTCATAACACAAGCTCTGCTTAGCTTGAGAGTGGACGGCGTTGTGTGATAGTTGTAACAAAAAAAAAATATATATATAAAAGCTTTTCGTCAGTGAAAGTCCCGTCAAAATCGGTTCAGCCCTTTCGAAGATGTTCTCTCCCGGGAATCAGGTTGTGGTGATGTGGGGGGGGGGGGGGAAACCGCCGGAATTAAGTCCCGTTTCCGCCAGAATATAAAAAGTAGCTTAAGGTAGGTACTCATCGTAATATTAGCTATATCCCAATGAAAGTCCTGTCAAATTTTGTTTAACCTTGTCACAGATTTATCCTGTATTTTGAAATCCCATTCCCGCGAGAAAATCGGATATTAGCTGGAACAAAGTAACAGATCATCAAAAATTTCAAAATGCACAGTTTTGTTATAAGTTTCGAATACACTTTGATATACATTTAGTAAACCAATGTTTTTTTGATAAACAGACACTTCAATTTTAATTAAGATACAAAATAAGCGAGCCGGATGACTCGGTAGGTTTGTGAACTTTAAAGTGATAAATGTACGCCTAAAATGGAGTGAATAAATAGTATTATTGGATTATCATAACTTAAAAGTGTAAAATAAAAAAAAAAATTAAAAACCCGACTGCGTAAAAAATAACTTTAGATAAATACTAAAAAGAAAAAAACAAGTTCAGTCCAGTAGCGTAAAAACCAATTTAAATAAAACAAATAATAAATTCTAATACGGAACATATTGACTGCAACAGTTGGGACCCAATAAAATTTGTTGTTGTTTGTTTTTCTTTTTAGTATTTATCTAAAGTTATTTTTTACGCAGTCGGGTTTTTTTAATTTTTATCGATGGATATTAATGACATTGTTCAGGCAGGGGCCATAGTCTTAACATACATATGGTTCCTGGTAACCAGTCCACTTAATATTCCAAAAACCATAGCCTATGGTCTTTGTTTTCTATATATAGCAATAGTTTTTCACCAACCGGGGGTTATCCTTGGGTGCACTAGCACAGCGCGTACAGGGATAATCGTCGGTTGGTATCACATTCCATTAAAAGTGACTAAAGGGCCTCTACGAGTTGGTTTCGGCTCCTCGTACGCCTTTCAAAGGTCCGGGATCTCAGGGTTCCGAGATATACTGATACATAAAAAAATAATAATAATAATTTATTAAGAAAAATTAGGTTACAGGGAGTGGGTAGTTCTATAATATTTTGTTTTCATTATTTAATTAACATAGCACGACTATGACTATGACACATGATATTTCGATGATCTAAAAATATTTCAAATAATGCATAAAGCAAAAAAGACGTCGGTCAATAGGTTTCGGTAAAATGAAATTCGAACAAAAACATTTCGGCAAAGTTATTGGTTCCCCAAAAAATCATCTCTCTAAATAAACGTTATGCTAAACGAAATTATGCGTAATATTAACTATGGCAAAGGTAATTATGCCAAATAAAATTCTGCACATTGCAAATTCGGAAACGTAAACAATCTGCCAAACAATAGTTATGCTAAACAATTTTTATGCCTTAAAAATATACGATTAAAGAAGATTATAATAATAATAATCCGCAGGGCAGTTTTGTGGCGAACTGAGGGGCATTAGCGACCCCACAGACCCAATCTCACGGGACAAATCTTGTTCCTCATCTGCGGCTTGCCTTTATTGGCCGGCAGTTAGTAGTGAACACTGACGAGGAACAGAGCTCCCACCTCTCTCTTGCCTTTATTGGCTGGCTTGAGTGGAGATTCGCAAGAGCAAACATGCTCGGGAGAAGGATGTTGTTGTTGTTGAAGGATGTTGTTGGATGTTTGTTTGATCCAGTAAGGTGCTCGTAGGGATCATGACCGTACTTCCGGGATTGTCCTGATAGCCATGGTATACGTATCCACTCCTCAAGCACATCAGGATATTTGCACGACCATTTTTGGGGGCCCATTTGTTGAGTGTGCAAGTCACCCCCTGCCTTTTAACCGACTTCAAAAAAAGGAGGAGGTTATCAATTCGGTTATTTATTTTTATTAATGTTTGTTACTGTGATGTTCGTGAGTACTTGGGAGACGGAATGAAACACGGGCATTCGCTAAATCGTATAATGCGGACTGCCGGCTGCGGCCGGTGCCTAACCTACCTAACGTACAGATTATTATTCATCTACCTACAATGTGATGTAGGTAGATGAATAATAATCTGTCCCTCCCTCCACCACTAATTAACAACAAGCTGACCAATCTTAATTACGATATCACTATATTACTTAACTAAAACTTATAATTAACATAATTATAATATAACTAAACCACTTAACTAAATTTTATCATTCTCAGAATAGAAAAACAAACGCGTTCATTTGTTTCAAACCCGGCACTCGTAACTTACGTCATGTTATTGTTAAGCTTGTGATATGAAAAAAATTTATGGCGAGGTCTGTTCTTTTGTCTGTTATATGTTAACTAAAGTGTATTTGTGAAAATAAAACAGTAACTTTATGAATTAATAGTCTATTTTATTAATTAAAATTATTTTAACACAAGAAACTGGTAAAAATTCCCTCACACTGAACATACATGACAATTACTAATACATTACAAGGCAAAACTATACTAATCCATAAATATTCTGTTAGGTAATTTAATAACGATTCTAATGATATAACTCGTAGCCAGCTAACTAACGGAGTTTCAAAGATATTAGCTAATACTTAAACTGTAAGTATAGTGAAACGACTTGGGCCATGAACAAAACTATATTAATTAATACAAATCACAATGACTGTCTTACACAAAGGTTAGTTTAAAACTGAACGAATAACATTTTAATATTTGATGGCAGCACTGGGTCTTGCTACAGTTCCCATGCTTAAGTCAAGAGGTTAACGGATGTTTTTTTGTCGGGGCTCGGAGTACCGCAGCCCGAGCACTTAAACTGCCATGCCGATCCCGTGACGTCATCCAGCATTCCAACGCCGTCGCCGTCCGTCAATCACCCTTAGCCTCGCCAGCACCGCGATCGCCAACACGGCCGTCCTGCAAGGTGCCTGTCCCACCAGGTACCCCATGAGTCCAGATAAAATACTGAAACACAAATATCGACCACCTGTTAGTTTACCTGGTGCACACACGTTGATTGCTTGTTAGACGTTCTGGGATCTTAACGGTCATCTTTCATTTCGTATTATGTTATCAGTGTATTCGAGGGTAGATTCAAATGTGTTAAATAATCGATATTATAGATATCCAGGGACCAGTTGCACTCAACGGGCATACGCCTCAACTAAGTGGAACATGTCCCCCCGGAACCTCATACAATCAAAGGGCATACGCCTCCACTAATTGTATGAAGTCTGTCCAGGAACCTCATGAACTATAGGTGTCCAGGGACCAGTTGCACCCAACGGGCATACGCCTCAACTAAGTGGAACATGTCCCCCCGGAACCTCATACAATCAAAGGGCATACGCCTCCACTAATTGTATGAAGTCTGTCCAGGAACCTCATGAACTATAGGTGTCCAGGGACCAGTTGCACCCAACGGGCATACGCCTCAACTAAGTGGAACATGTCCCCCCCGGAACCTCATACACTCAAAGGGCATACGCCTCCACTAATTGTATGAAGTCTGTCCAGGAACCTCATGAACTATAGGTGTCCAGGGACTAGTTGCACCCAACGGGCATACGCCTCAACTAAGTGGAACATGTCCCCCCGGAACCTCATACACTCAAAGGGCATACGCCTCCACTAATTGTATAAAGTCTGTCCAGGAACCTCATGAACTATAGGTGTCCAGGGACCAGTTGCAACCAACGGGCATACGCCTCAACTAAGTGGAACATGTCCCCCCCGGAACCTCATACACTCAAAGGGCATACGCCTCCACTAATTGTATGAAGTCTGCCCAGGAACCTCATGAACTCAAAGGGCATCTCATCTCACTTGAGCGTTCTAAATTAGTTCGCCATTCGAACATACCACTCTCACTCTGCATTTTCCTTTGTCCAGGAACCTCATAAACTATAGGTGTCCAAGGACCAGTTGCACCCAACGGGCATACGCCTCAACTAAGTGGAACATGTCCCCCCCGGAACCTCATACACTCAAAGGGCATACGCCTCCACTAATTGTATGAAGTCTGTCCAGGAACCTCATGAACTCAAAGGGCATCTCATCTCACTTGAGCGTTCTAAATTAGTTCGCCATTCGAACATACCACTCTCACTCTGCATTTTCCTTTTTTTTTATGTAAACATGTATATATGAACAGGCAACACACTATTGAAACGATATTTTGTAACTTACATAATGTAGTATCATAACATTATACCTATGTGTAACAAATATATAATATTTGACTTTGACATAATGTAATGTAACATTTATAATTACTCAAAGCATTTTATTTCAACTCGCATATACGCTTAAATAAATCTCACAGTACGTTTATCGCCAACACTGGTAGATATGACTGAAGTTGGATTATCTCCCAATTATCTACATAATATATATATATATATATATACCCATAGTTCTATGTTATTATAACTGTCATTAAATAATATATACAATAACTCATGTACCAGATAGGATTTTTCATCTACATCTTCCCAGTAACACAACGGGATAAGTCTCCAACAGAAACGATAATACTACAACCAACTTTTACTTATAAGCAAAAGTGTGATAAATTATAAGAACCAACTATTCCTCTACTAACCAATTTAGAGGACAAGGTTTTATTTTATTTTTTTAAATATTTCATTTAGTATTCTGTCGGCGACGAGGGTCCCATGCAGGCACCAGGGCGCAAGTAGTGGTCGAGACCACCTAACACGCAAGTAGTTTTTTGTCATGTTTTATATGTTTAGGATAGGATGTTTTCACTTATTAAATGTTAATTTGGATTAATTAGTTAGTAACTCATTAGGATTAATTGATAAAGACTGAGTTTTGCTAATTTAAGTGTATAAATAAGTAGCATCTAACGTGTTTCTAAAGATTTTTATGTTTTGTTGTGGATGGCAGAATACAATTTAAGTTATTGTCTCTATTCTGTCTGTAATTAGCACCTTCATTAATTAGTGAGGTCGGGAATAACAATGTATATAAGATTCTAATAAGATCTTGTAAGAAAATTCGATCTTGATGAAGAAATCGTTGAATTTATATGTTGTTGTAATGATAAGGATTTAACTTGTGTTATTACTTGTTGATAATATTCTATTACTGTTAATTAGTGTTTTTTAGCCTAATAGAAGCTATTAGTAACAATAGATCTCAATTTGCAAGGATTTAGATAAAGTCGAAATTCTAAAATGTTCGCAATCAGAACATTATGTAATTAGTTAGGATCTGTCTAGAAAATGATGTTATAACAAATAGAATCCTAATTAGAATCTTATTGGAAAAGATATAAGAAGTTTTGTGTACATGAATGTGGTCGAACTAGAATATTTTACAGTTTTTGTTCTAGAAACTTTTTTATGTGCAAATGTATGTGAAATATTATTGTTTTATGTGAAAGTAGAGATTGTAACCGACATTTTGATGTATATATTGTCATGGTTTTGTAAAACAATAAATAAATACGGCGTCAGAAAGGGTTCGGTTGAAGTGAAATTGAAGCGAAATTGAAAGTAAATTTAGAGCAAAATACGCGGTCCCCGTTAACAGAACTTAGCGGGGTATATAAGACGGGCTGTTTTTTGGTCCGATGTCAGTCGAAAACGTGCCACCGAAGAGGCAAGAACACTTAGGAAAAAGCTTCAAGCCGAACCCCGAAGAACCTTTTCAAGTCGAAAACGTGTTTGATTTCTCTTCGGTATCCCCTCTGAGGTCCTCCTACGTGCTCCGTCGTCGTCGAAGATACGCATTCAGGGGCGCAAGTCCCGAGGGCTCGGTAGCTGCAGGGTACGACCCGCTACCGTCAACACCTCCTAACAGGGGCTAGTCCGCCACAGTTTATGGTCCTTCGAGCCGGATCCCTGTAAGAAGACAGAAGAAGAAGAAGCCAGAAGATTCAAGAAGATGGGCCCCGTAACGAGATCGCAGAAGGATGCCCCCTTACGCCCCACGTCTCGCCCCTCCGAGAGGGACCAGACAGAGGAAGCTTCCGGGTCAGAAGGAGTCACGTCTGCATCATCAGGGACAACGGGAACGGGTTCAACAGGAACCACTGGTACAACTTCTTCAGGGACGACGGGAACGGAAGATACCTCAGCGACGGAGGCTACTGTCACGACTGCGACCACAGCGGCGACCGGTGCTACCGGTCAGAAGAAAGAAGATGCCGCACCGAAAGGGACGACAAAGAAGACTCCAGAAGATGGTCTGGCAAAGGGTGTGGCCAGGTCTGCTGCCACCTTGAAGCCGATGGGAGTCAGTCGTCGAGCCAGGTCCACGAAGACCACGAGTTCATCAGCCAGAAGACGCGAGCTGGAAGCCAGGGAAGAGCTGGCACGCCTGGAACTGGAGCAAGCACAAGCAGCAGCGAAGCTGGCACGCGTCAGGTTGCAGATGGCGCAATGCGAAGATGATGACTCCGTGGATGAAGACCTGGAATAACGAACAGCATAGGTGCAGAACTGGATCCAGTCTTCAGTACTTGAAGAATGCAACGACAAACAACCCGAGCTACGAGGTCAGCGTCCATCAGAAGAGCTGCAAGTGAAGCCTGAAGAGAACTCCTCAACGAAAGGTGCTACGATCGAGCTGCAAACGCTGACAAGTGCGTTGAAGGAAGCCTTTGCCACACGAGGAGGATCATTCGAGCAGCCGAAGTACATCCACGAGTTACCCTACTTCGACGGCAACAGCAGCGAGTGGACAGCTTTCAAGGTTGTTTATGAAGACACGGCACCAATGTTCAACGAAGTACAAAATATGGCTCGACTAAGAAGAGCACTGAAGGGCAATGCAAGAGAAGCCATCAAGAGTTTGCTGTTTTCAGAAGCTTCTCCATTGGAAGTGATGCAGGCCCTGAAAAGAAGATACGGAAGACCTGATGCGCTGGTGCTGGCTGAGTTGGACAAGATCAAGACGCTGCCAAGGATATCAGAAAACCCAAGGGATATCTGCGTCTTCGCGAGCCAGATTAACAACAGCGTAGCAGCCATCAAAGGATTGAAGAAGCCGCAGTACCTGCATTCACCAGAGATAGTGAAGCAAATAGTTGAGAAGATGCCTACGATCCTCAAGTTTAGGTGGTACGACTTCACTGCAGCAACGGAAGAAGGCGAGTTCTCGGATCTGACGCTGGTGTCCAGATTTTTGAATATTGAAGCGGACAAATGTGGAGGATTTTTGAATATTGAAGTGGACAAATGTGGAGCCTTCGCGACTTCTGAAGAGAAGAAAGAGGACTCATCGACAAGCGACGCACTCAACAAAAGAAAAGGAAGGGAACTTCAGGGAAAAGGAATCAAGAATCAGCGAGAAGACTTGCCCCTTGTGTCAGGGCGAACACCTCCTCCTGGATTGCCAGAAGTTCCTGAAGGCGTCGGTGCAAGATCGGTGAGCATTGGTCAAGAAGAGTCGCGTCTGCTTCAAGTGTCTCCAAGGGAAGCATCGCAAAGAGAACTGCAAGAAGCCGCCGTGTAAAGAATGCAAGAGGTGGCACCATCATCTGCTGCATGTGAACATGGAAGAGAGGACCTCAGAGGGGAACAAAGAGACACAGCAAGAAGTAGCAAGTGTCATGGCATCAGTGAATGCGGCCAACAATGCAAGGGCGTACCTGAAGATAGTACCAGTTGAATTCATCATCATTGGTAATAATTCATCATTCATTTATTGCATTTCATGTTGTTTACAGGTTGTTACATTATGATAGTTCCAAACAATGAACCCTGCTAGGGCACAGCAATGTATAGGCGATAGGTTTTAATTAATTTAACATGCTATCATTATTCAAATAATTTGTTAATATAGATTAATTTAAAATTAATATTATACATAATGTCATTCTTATAAACTAAATAAAATAAATAAATTATCATTTTCACATTATAATCTTATACTTACTACAATTTATGTCATTTGCAATGAGCCTAAATGTCATTATTATCTCAGTTAATTTAATGTCAATAGATTAGTTTTACATTATAATATGTCACATTTTCAGATAAAATAAAATAGAAAGTAATCACTAAAAAAAATACAGGAATGAGGTAGTAGCGGACTAGTGTTGTATAGAGTATCTAGTTATGTATGTGTAATGTGTTCAGGTTAATATTAATTTATTTATTTCTCGGTTAAAAATTCTTTTAGGCTATAATATGATTTTAAGTTTAAGTGGTTTTGTAGGTCATTTTTAAATTTGTTGTCATACTCTGTATCCTTAATTGAATTCGGGAGTTTATTATAGATTTTAACGCACATGGCCAGAGGCCCAGAATGAAACATAGCTAGTTTTGAGGTTGGTACCGCTAATTCGTTTAGATATCGGTTTCTAAGACTGCGTTGCTGTGGGCGTTGATGTTTCGCTAGCGGAAAAAGCGATGGGTATTTTCTCACAAATTTACTAGCTTCTAGGATATAAATACCTGATAGCGTAAGTATTTTATGTTCTATAAAGTATTGTTTGCAACTTTCCGTACTTTCTATATTTACTAGGATTCGAACGCATTTTTTTTGTAAAATGAATAGTCGCTCTATATCTACACTATTCCCCCACATTATAATTCCATAGTTTAGCCACGAATATGCGTATGCGTAGTAGGCTGAAAGAGCTGTTTTGAAGTCGGTTGCTTTTTTTAGTTCTCTTAAGGCATATATAAAGCTAGCCAATTTATTTGACAGGGTTTGTATATGAGCTTTCCAGTTTATATTTGTATCGACAGTCAGGCCTAGCAGTGTGAAATCGTTTACACATTGTAATTTTATATTATTATATGAGAAGTCGATATCTACCTTTTCTTTCTGATATGGTCCATATTGCATCAACTTCGTCTTCGAGAAATTTATTTCTAAATTATGGTCTTTCAACCATGCCACTATGTTAGTAAGAATGTCATTTAAGATTTCGTTAAGGGTCCCGTTATTATCATAAGGAAAAATGATTGAAATGTCGTCAGCAAATAGGACACTATATGAATTTATTTCTTTAGGGAGGTTATTTATATATATTAGGAACAATAGGCACCCCAAAACAGTACCTTGAGGAATTGACATGGTTACTTTTACTCTATCAGATTTAACACGGGTTATCAAGCCAGTCTGTGCATCTTTATACTCTACTTCTACATATTGTTCCCGATTTTCTAAGTAAGAGCAGAACCATTTGTAGGCTGTGCCTCTGACACCTATTTCATACAATTTATTTAGAAGGATCTTATAAGACACTCTATCGTAGGCTTTGCTCATGTCTAGCAAAATCCCTACTGCATGTTTTTTATTATTTATAATATTTAGTGCTTCTTGTATATATTTGAATATTGCCAGTTTAGTAGATTTATTTTTCCTAAAACCATTTTGACTATCGTTGAAGATTTTGTACTTTTCACAAAATGAGTAAAGTCGTTTTGACATTACGGTCTCAAAAATTTTCGCGAATGTAGGTAATGCGGCTATAGGCCGAAAGTTATTTGTGTCAGTCTGATCTCCCTTTTTATGGATCGGTTTTATTACTGCTACTTTAAGCAGGTCGGGAACACAGCCTTCGTCAAGGGACTGATTTATTAGTAGAGTCAGTGGCATTACTAATTCCTCAGCGCATAATTTTTGAAGTCTTCGGGTCGCATGGATCCAAAAGGATATTGGCTCTAATGGATGAAGGGTCAACGGTGTCACTGCTAGATGAGAAGGTGGCACAGGAGATCGGCGCTCAAGGAAAGAATGAAGAACTGATCATCGAAACAGTAGGAGGTCAGCTTATCAGGAAGAAGGACTCGCAGACATTGGACCTGATGGTGAAGGGGATTCGCCAAGGAAGAAAGAAGACCCTTAAGAGAGTTCGGACCGTCGATAACCTGAAGCTGACACCTCAGTTCTTGGACAAGAAGAGAATAGAAGATTGTTCACACTTGAGGAAGATCGCCGACTCTTTGCATTATGAAGGGGAGTCACCACAGCTGCTCATCGGTCAAGACAACTGGGAGCTCATCGTGACTCAAGAAATAAGAAGAGGAAGACCAGGTCAACCAGTTGCCTCAAGAACGGGACTTGGCTGGGTGCTACATGGGTTCGACACGGGAGGAATACGACCAGTGCACTTTGCCAACAGGTGTCTTCATGCCAGCACAACAGAAGAAGAGATGCATCAAGCCATCAAGAAACACTTCGCAATAGAAGCATTAGGTGTGCAACCAAGAAGACCTACGACAGATGCAGAAGGAAGAGCACTGGCCATCCTCGAGAAGACCTGCAGAAGAATAGAAGATGGTCGTTTCGAAGCTGGACTGCTATGGAAACAAGAAGATGAAGTCATGCCTGAGAGTTACACTTCAGCGAAAAATCGACTCTTCAACATCGAGAAGAAGATAGATAAAAATCCTCAGTTGAAGACGGAATATTGCAAGCAGATCCAGCACCTGATCGACAACAAGTATGCAGAAGAAGCACCTGCCAAGCAAGAAGAAAATAAGAAGACCTGGTACCTACCTCACTTCTCCGTGGTTCATCCGCTCAAGAAGAAGATTCGGATCGTGTTCGACGCCGCAGCGAAGTGCAAAGGAAGAAGCCTCAACGACGCTCTGTTACCAGGGCCAGACCTACTGCAATCGCTCTTCGGTGTGCTGCTGAGATTCCGACAAGGACCATTAGCAGTAGCAGCCGACATCAAGGAAATGTTTCTGCAAGTTCGCATCCGACCAGAAGATAGAGACAGTCTACGGTTCCTGTGGAGAGGTGATCGACGAGACGTGGCACCGAAGGAATATCGGATGACTTCAGTGGTCTTCGGTGCAACATCATCTCCCTGCACAGCCATATACGTCAAGAATCGGAATGCAGCGGACTTCAAGGAGCAGTACCCAGAGGCAGTAAGGGCAGTAGAGCTGAACCACTACATGGATGACTACCTGCACAGCTTTCATACGGAAGAAGAATTCAGAAGGGTGACAGCGCAGGTAGACCTCATTCACAAGAAGGCGGGCTTCGAACTCAGGGGATGGGCATCGAATCAACCTGAACTGCTGCAAGGCACGGACAACGACACAACGGAGAAGACAGAAGTAGACCTTGGCGAGAAAGAAGAGAAGACACTTGGACTGCGTTGGTTCACAGAAAGAGACTCCATCGGATTCAGAGCGAATCTTCGAAACACACCAGAAGAGATAGCAAAGGGTTTCAAGATTCCGACCAAGAGGGAAGTCACCAGCGCTGTCATGTCAACCTTCGATCCATTGGGGTTGGCATCACCGGTTCTCGTCCAAGGCAAGAAGCTGCTTCAAAGTATATGGAGAAGTGGCATCGGTTGGGATCAAGAAATAGAAGAAAAGGAATATGAAACATGGAAGACTTACCTGGAGAAGATGAAGCTGCTCAAAGACCTTCAGATACCGAGGTGTCTAGCGCCACATCGCACCGAGGGGGAGCTGCACACGTTCACAGATGCAAGCGAGACAGCGTATGCAGCCACCGTGTATTGGAGAACGGAGAATCAAGAAGGGACATACCACGTAAGCTTGGTGGCGGCGAAAGTACGAGTGACGCCATTAAAGCCGGTATCAATACCCAGACTTGAGCTGCAGGCGGCCCTCCTAGGAAGCAGACTAGCACACTCAGTGGAAGAGGAAATGGATCTGAAGGTGCAGAAGAAGACCTTTTGGACAGACTCCAGCATAGTGCTTTCATGGATCAAGACGGACCCAAGAACGTTCAAGACCTTCGTAGCTCATCGTTTGGCAGAGATAGAAGATCTAACAAAACCACAGGAATGGAGATGGGTACCTACGGCTCAGAATTCAGCAGATGATGTGACGCGCGACGTGCCGGAAGACTTCGACTGCGATCACCGTTGGTTCACTGGTCCTGACTTCTTGAAGAAAGAAGAAGCGCACTGGCCTGCACCAAGAACCTTCAAGAAGGAGACCACCGGTGAAGAGAAGACCACAGACGTCGCGGCAGCAGCGAGCATCAGCCACCCATCACCTGACCCAGAGAGGTTTTCGTCCTGGAAGAGACTCTGGCGAGCTACAGCGAGAGTACTGCAGTTCATACAACGCTGCAGAAGGAAGGAACAGGTTCACGTCAGCCAAGAAGATCCAACCTGGAAGATGACGCAAGGCAAGAAGGCGAAGAAAATTGAGAAGAATATTCGACCTTCGAAGAAACCGGAAGAATGCTACGCTCCATTAGACGCAGACCTACTAGAGCAAGCTGAAACTCTCCTGTTGAAGGGAAGCCAAGAAAGGAGCTTCAAAGAAGATATCAAGTGTCTTCAGCAAGGGAAACAACTCGAGGGCAGCAGTAAATTGAAAAGGCTCGACGTAGTGTTAGAAGATGGACTCCTGCGCCTAAAAGGAAGAATCGACGCGATACAGGGTGTGTCAAGAGAATATAAGCGACCCATCGTGCTCGACAGCAAGGACCAGACAACGCGACTCATCATCGAACATTTCCACTGTCGCTTCAATCATGGGAATCATGCGACAGTAATGAACGAGATAAGGAACGAGATAAGGATGAGATGGCGCTAGTGCCACGCATAACATCAGCTCCGCGCATTTTAATTGTTATAAAATAATTTTACAAAGATACGCCGGCTATATATAGTGAAATAGGAAAAAAATAGACTAATAAATAAGGGAAAGTGTTATCTAAATATTAAACGCTAGAAAAATGCCCAAAAAAACATTTCCAAAATAGTGCATATTTTTCAAACTGTCAAATAATCAGTGTCTATAAACAGTGACTCAATGTCTATAAAAACTATTGAAGTGGAAAGAACATGCTAATCAATGTGAAACAATTGATAAAAAGCTGTGTTTAAACATAATAAGTGCATAAACTCTAGTTATAAAATAACGGTGATCGCTTTGTGTTGAAAAAACAAAAAAATTAGAACACCCGCGACCTCCAACGTAAAAAAAAAACATAACTCGTAGAAACCATACACCAAATTCAATCAGCTGTACTAACAGTTAATTGGCCGAGTGGTCGTGAGTTCCATCCTCAGCAAAACGTTCTACTTTTTGTATTTAAAGAAATTTAAATTTACTATTTAAATACGAATAAAGACCACTGGCTTAGCGCAATAGCAGTAATTGAACCTTTAAGTTGGACTTACTATAAACAGAATGTCTTCTAAAAATACCCCAACTACATCAAACAGTAGTTGTAAGGTGGCAGCACTAGTTACTTGCTATAAATGCAAAAAAACGTTAACATAAAACATACGGTATTGTGTTCTACATGTAATAACAGATATGAGTTGAGTTGCGACGGTTATCCAGAACAAACATACCGTTTAATGGATAAAGAAGCAAAAAAAAGATGGAGGTGTAAAATGTGCATTAAAAATAAAAAAGTTGTCAGTAACGACTTATCTCACATCACGATTAGAAAAAAACAGAATATCGCTTTACCGGAACAAACGCGTATTAAAAAGATGAATGTTGAAGATAGACAGCTCACTTCACAATGCACATCTCCGCATTCCATTGATTCCCATATACTCACAGATCTTGATACGTCAGAGGAGTCCCTAACACCAAAATTGTCGAAGAGCGTAGACTGCACAATATCTGACTTACTAACGATGTCCGAAATGAAAGAGACAATTTCTCAGCTAACAGATGAACTTAATAGTACGCAGAAGGAACTTGAAAATACAATATTGGAAAACAATGACCTTCACAAACAAATCAATAAATTTACAGCTGAAATAAAATTATTAAAATCTCTATGCTATGCATCGCCATTACAGAACAATGCTAACAGTGGTGTGCAAAGGAAGAGACATTCTCTATTGTCGCACAGCTTGGCTAGTACACCTGCGGCTGCTACGTTACGTGCCTCGTTAAAAACCGATTGCAATAACGACAAGCAAATATCAGTCTTACAACAGGAAATTAAAATCCTGCAACAAAAATTAGAAGATGCGAATCAAGAAATTACATGTCTAGTGGAAGAAATAGAGGGTCTTAAACAGCATCGATACTATAATACTCGTAGCACAGCATCGGAAATACCGTCGGCACGGAATTTTAGGAATAAAAAGGACAAGAAGCTTGTGATCCTTAGTAGCAACTCAACCAACAAAATTTTACCAATTGCTACCAGATTATTTGGCGATACTTTTCAAATATGCCACTACATAAAAACAAACTGTGGCGTAGAACAACTAATACTGGGTTTGGAGGATAAACTAAAAGAATTAACCTGTCAGGATTACTGTGTCATCCAAATTGGAGATGAAGATTTCAAGACCTCATGTGACTACACTAAGCTGGTAAAACAAATACGGGATAAATTGATGTCCATTATGCATACTAATATCATACTTTGCTTACCTACTTTTAAAAATCATTATTATAAAGAGATGTATAACTGGCGAATAGAAGCATTTAATAATATAATTTATAATGACAATTTAATTCATAATTATATCTATTTGATTGATTCTAACTTAAATTTGACTTGTGACTCAAAGTCTTTTGATAGACATGGAAATATAAATAATAGAGGTATATGTAGTATATTTGATCAAATACAGCAACTTATATTAGAGGTTGGTACATATTCTGAATTTTCAAATCCCTCGTTTGAGGAAGATGAACAACACAGTCAGTTTTTTCGAGATTAGTACCTTGACTGGTGGTTTGAACAACTCGCCTATATATAAGGACGGTCACTCACATGTTACTATTTTTCACCAAAACTTATGCGGAATAAACAATAAGAAGGATGAATTCGAAGTGTATGTAACTGAATTACCAAACGAAATAAGCTTTATTTGTATAAGTGAACATTTTTTAAACCAAATCATGGTATCACAATTTGATTTTCCTAATTATATTATAAGCTCTTGCAACACAAGGTTAAATAAAAAAAGAGGGGGCACTTTAGTATTAACACACAAAAATAGACAAGTTGAGGACTTGGACATTTGTAAAAGGCTTTATAAAACGGGTAGTTTCGAGGTATGTGGAGTAAAAGACATTGAGACAAACTCCTACATAATCTGTTGCTATAGAACACCAGTAAATAAAAACTTTGACGACTTTTTAGATAGATTGGAACAATTACTGCAGTACGTTTTTAATAGAATTTGCTTTATTTGCGGAGATTTTAATATTGACTTATCAAAACAGGACAATAAAAGAAGTGCGTTTACATCATTGTTGAAATGCTATAATTTTAGATATTTATTTGATTCAATTACATTTGTGCGAAATAACTCAGAATCGTGTATAGATAATATATTGACGAACACCTGTGAGGGAAATATAAGTAATACAGACATTGACCACAATCGATTAGCGGATGGGCATGCAGCTCTCTTTTGTACAGCAAATTTGGAAAAAGTTAATACTACACAATCTGTTCGTTTTAAATACATAGAGAGAAGATTATATAACGAGAAGAATAATAGTGTATTCAGGCAGAAACTGCTGGAGCATGACTGGAATTTAGGTACAAACACGTTTATACGTAAAATTAACCTTTTGACGTGCGTAATTAGAGACACAATAGTAAGACAATGGCTTGCGGACGCCGGCTACCGCCTGAGCGTTAATGAATTAAAGAACTACATTCAAGTACTTTTAAAAAAAGGAAAGTTAAAATCAATTTAAAAAAAACTGGTCGATCTAAATGGCTAACGAAGGGGATAAGGATATCCAGCAAGATGAAGAGATTACTAAATTGTATAAATAAAGCTAAGTGTGACAAATCGTTACTACACTATCGTGAACAGTACTTTAGAATTTATAAAAAGGTAATTAGGAACGTAAAAAAAAAGGAAGTAACTAATCAAATAAATAAAGCAGCGAACCGAAGTAAAGAAATTTGGAAAATAGTCAATAAAACTCGAAAAAAAATTGATAATAATTTTGAAAATGATAATATAATACTTAGACATAATAATAAAATAATTTGTAACCCAATAGACATTGCTAACATTTTTGCGGAACAGTTTGACAACAGCAAAGGCATAAACACTAGTAATCCAGAACTAGCTAAGAAGCATCTAATTGAGAATACTGATAGAGTTGATAAGTGTATGGTTTTTGATCCTGTCATGCCCATAGAGATTTATAAGATGGTAAAGAGTATGGACAATAAAAAGGCATTTGGACACGATGAAATACCCCTAAACGTAATCAAAGATAATATAGATATACTGGCATACCCTATATCTGAAATAATAAATAACTGCGTCAATGAAGGTGTCTTCCCTGACCAATTTAAGTTAGCCAGGGTTCTCCCACATTTTAAGAAAGGTGCTAAAACGGATTCAAGCAATTACAGACCCATTTCGTTGTTACCAGTTTTATCCAAACTTTTTGAAAAAGTGATCAAAGCTAGGCTTGTAAGACATTTGAGTAGTCTAAAAATAATAAACCGTAGTCAGTTTGGGTACCAAAAAAGTAAAGGGACCCTAGATGCAATAGACGCGTTAGTTAACAACGTAGTAAATAAGCTGAATAAGAAACTTAAAGTTGCCGGCTTATTCCTAGACTTAAGTTCTGCGTTTGATACTGTAGAACATTGCATTCTAATGGATAAATTAGAGCATTACGGCATAAGAGAAAACGTTTTAAAACTTTTTAGTTCATATTTGACCAATAGGAAACAGTACGTCGAAATTAAATCACTTCAGGAAGGTGTGGAAGAAATTCATAAATCGAAACTATTTCCTGTAACGAGAGGTGTTCCTCAGGGTTCTGTGTTGGGTCCCATTTTCTTTATAATTTTTCTTAACGATCTAATTGAATACATTAGGAAAATTTTACCGGATGCTGAATTGATAATATTTGCTGACGATACGAGTGCCGTTATAGCTGCTGACAATATAGAGACCTTAAAATGTAAATTAAATGTATTAATAGCTGCTTGTGAAAGCTGGTTTTCTATGAATAATCTTAAATTAAATGTGAGTAAGACAAAATATATGATATTTAGATCTACAGTTGGGAACAAAACTATAATAGACGTAGAATCTTTGGGCAGCAAAATTGATATAGTAGAAAGTTTAAAATTTTTAGGGGTACAAATCGACTCTTTACTGAACTGGAAGCCAGAACTAAATTCAATAACGAATACAATAAGTAGTGCGTGTTATGCTATAAGATCTCTAAGGGATATTTTGTCTATTGCGCAGCTTCGTACCGTCTATTTTGCTCTAGTTGAATCCAAATTTAGATATAGTATTAAATTTTGGGGAAACAGCTATAAATATAATATTAAGGCAGCCTTTACTATACAAAAGCGAGCATTACGAACCATGCTGCGTTTAAACCAGAGAGAATCATGTAAAGAGTATTTTATTAAGCTTAGAATTTTAACGGTACCATGTCTTTATATTTTAGTTCTCCTTACTCATTTAAATAAAAACTTAAATGAGTATGAAACAGACGATGAAAAAAAAAACAGACTAGGTACTCGCAGAAAAGATCTTCCTACTTTTCTGCAGGCAAAGCTTAATGTTGTCAAACACTCGTCACGCGTGCAGTCTGTCAATCTGTTTAACAAACTACCAGCAGAATTCAAGAATATTCAGAATGTGAACATGTTTAAAAATAAACTCAGGGCTTTGTTAATCAAGAAAGCCTATTATAGCATTGACGAATTTTGTAATGACACAAATCTTTTTTCTTAAAATTTGACATTAAATGTATTTTCTTAAAATTTTGACATTAAATGTATTTTCTTAAAATTTTGACATTAAATGTATTTTTGTACCGTTTTGCTATGGACTATAATCTGTATCAATATGATTGTGTTTGTAAAGCTAATTGGTTTTAACTTGGATAGACGTTCTAACTTCGAATGGGTGAGGAACGAGGTTACTTAGCGATTATAATTGTTTATGTTGCTTCTTTTTGTGTACCTACTGTGCAAATATTTCGACACAAATGTATTTTTGTTATGAAATAAATAACTTGAACTTGAACTTGAACGCTTCTGGGTATTAGGATTGAGGTCAGCAATCAAGGCGGTTCAGCACCAGTGCCAGTGGTGCAAAACGAAGAAGGCGAAACCGCAAGAACTACCGACGGGCAACTTACCTGCTGAGAGGCTGATGCACGGAACATCTCTTTTTACGTGCACCGGCATTGATTACTTCGGCCCAATGACGATCACCGTGGGAAGAAGACGCGAGAAGAGATGGGGAGCGCTTTTTACTTGCCTAACTACCAGGGCAGTGCACATCGAGCTTGCTCCTTCGCTCTCCACCGACTCCATGATCATGGCTCTACGACGGTTCGCTGCAAGAAGAGGAATGCCGAAGATAATCTACTCAGACAACGGGACCAACTTTGTCGGCGCCAACAAAGAATTGAAAGAAGCGCTCGACACGTTGAAAAATGAAGACCTCGTCTCAGAAGCAGAGAAGATCGGCGTGCAATGGAAGTTCATCCCGCCTGGTGCACCCAACATGGGCGGTGCATGGGAGCGTCTGGTGCGATCCATTAAAACCGCACTGGACGCCACACTCAAGGAACGCCATCCTCGAGAGGAGGTACTTCACACTCTCCTCCTAGAGGCCGAGCACACAGTCAACTCTCGGCCTCTCACCCACATCTCCGAGAACCCTGAAGAAGAAGCGCTCACACCAAACCACTTCCTCATCGGGCGATCATGCGGCGCTACGAGAATCGGCAGCTTCGAAGATCACGTGCTCGTGGGCAGGGACACCTGGAAGGCTACGCAGCGACTTGCCGACCACTTCTGGCAACGTTGGCTGCGTGAATACCTGCCCACTCTGCTGCCGAGGAAGACTACGGGCAGAACCAGCTCCACGGACCTGCGAGTTGGCGACATCGTGCTCATCGTTGACCACAGCCTGCCGAGATGCACCTGGCCACGCGGCAGAATCCTGCGGGTGTATCCTGGACCAGACGGGCGCATCAGGATCGTCGACGTCGAGACAAGAGGCGGTGTGCTGCGACGGCCGAGCTCGCGGGTGGTGTTGTTGGTGCCGGGAGTATCGCCGAGGCTGGAGGATGGTGCGACGCACGAGGGGGAGACTGTCGGCGACGAGGGTCCCATGCAGGCACCAGGGCGCAAGTAGTGGTCGAGACCACCTAACACGCAAGTAGTTTTTTGTCATGTTTTATATGTTTAGGATAGGATGTTTTCACTTATTAAATGTTAATTTGGATTAATTAGTTAGTAACTCATTAGGATTAATTGATAAAGACTGAGTTTTGCTAATTTAAGTGTATAAATAAGTAGCATCTAACGTGTTTCTAAAGATTTTTATGTTTTGTTGTGGATGGCAGAATACAATTTAAGTTATTGTCTCTATTCTGTCTGTAATTAGCACCTTCATTAATTAGTGAGGTCGGGAATAACAATGTATATAAGATTCTAATAAGATCTTGTAAGAAAATTCGATCTTGATGAAGAAATCGTTGAATTTATATGTTGTTGTAATGATAAGGATTTAACTTGTGTTATTACTTGTTGATAATATTCTATTACTGTTAATTAGTGTTTTTTAGCCTAATAGAAGCTATTAGTAACAATAGATCTCAACTTGCAAGGATTTAGATAAAGTCGAAATTCTAAAATGTTCGCAATCTTTTACGTAATTAGAATTTGAAAATGAGACTTTTTATTTGATGACTAATTAGCAAGGACATTATGTAATTAGTTAGGATCTGTCTAGAAAATGATGTTATAACAAATAGAATCCTAATTAGAATCTTATTGGAAAAGATATAAGAAGTTTTGTGTACATGAATGTGGTCGAACTAGAATATTTTACAGTTTTTGTTCTAGAAACTTTTTTATATGCAAATGTATGTGAAATATTATTGTTTTATGTGAAAGTAGAGATTGTAACCGACATTTTGATGTATATATTGTCATGGTTTTGTAAAACAATAAATACATACGGCGTCAGAAAGGGTTCGGCTGAAGTGAAATTGAAGCGAAATTGAAAGTAAATTTAGAGCAAAATACGCGGTCCCCGTTAACAGAACTTAGCGGGGTATATAAGACGGGCTGTTTTTTGGTCCGATGTCAGTCGAAAACGTGCCACCGAAGAGGCAAGAACACTTAGGAAAAAGCTTCAAGCCGAACCCCGAAGAACCTTTTCAAGTCGAAAACGTGTTTGATTTCTCTTCGGTTTCCTCTCTGAGGTCCTCCTACGTGCTCCGTCGTCGTCGAAGATACGCATTCAGGGGTGCGTGGTGGCGTACGTGACCAGCGAACCAGTAAGGCAGCGTACGTCAAAAATCGGGTTGAACTGTCCCGAGGGCTCGGTAGCTGCAGGGTACCTGCTACCGTCAACACCTCCTAACAGGGGTTAGTCCGCCACATATTCACTTCTGGCATTATGACCAGACTCTTGTACCAAATGTAATGTAATACTTTTAGACCAATAACTTAATTCCATTTGCTTTACGTTTTCTCGTAGTGATATTGGGTTATGTTTTATTTATTTATTATATACTTTACTTTACTTTACTTGTACACATCATACTGTGAACAGGATAAACATATACAAAAACAAAGTGCACAAAGGGCGGTCTTATCGCAAAGGGCAATCTCTTACAGACATCCTTTATATATTTAGAAATAACCTTAAATCCATTTAGTTTTTAATATGTGACTATTTATCTTTTTATGAATGTCGCTATTGCATCAACAAGAGTTTTTGTTTGATCGTCGTGGGAACCTTCATTTACTAAATGCATTTCCTTGGAATCATCCATCCAATCTGTGGTCGCCGGACCACAGAATTTTCTTTATAAACTTTGCCACCAAAGACAACATATTATTCGTTGAAACCAACTTTACTTGCTTCGGCCTCTCCTGATTCTATAATAGACCACTTGATAGGTTTTCGATCAATTGAAAATCAACGAATTTTATAAAAATGCATAAAGTCTACTTTAATCAAAACATACACATTTCAACAAAATTTTGCACCAACAGTACTATTAGGTACGATTAGGTACATATACTCTACTAATCGATAACTATTTTAAACAATGATCCAACGAAATATAATTGAAACTTCTGAATCCAATTAATAATCGTCAATAAATGTAGTTCAACCAAAAGATACTTCTCTAAAATTCCAAACATTAACGGTCTCTGTATTTTACAATCGTTCAAAATGTATACTTGTAAATATATTTAATTATACTTCTTTAAAATACTACTTTATCTTCTGGCACAAAAACCAAAGTACAAATAATCTATACATATAATAAAACAGTAAAATTATTTTGCGATGGTATTAATTGGCGCAAAAACTACTGAACCGATCCTGTTCAAATTTTGCATAAATAATCCTTATAGGTCAGTGCATCTGTTAGGCTATAAATTATCACGCTATTTGCTATGGGGGGTGAGCAATAATCCAAAACGTCGGTGTTGAACGACATTTGCCGCGAGTTCGATTCTCAGCTACAGTTAAAATTTTTGTCATTATTTTATCTTCTTTTTGTAATAAAATAACTTTTACCATTTTTTCAAAATAAAATTGACATTTCTATTCGATATCTTCTAAATATATTGTAAAAACTAATCAAAACACATAATAAAATCGAATTAGTAAAATATGGCACCACACGCAATTCAGATACTCGCAACGCCATCTAAAGACTCAAAGTAGAAAATAATGATGACAATGACAGTTGAACTTCATATTTGATAGATGGCATTGTGTATTTTACGTAATTTTCTGAATGGCGGTAGAATTACCATCGCCCACGTTTGCAGACAGTTCTATTGTTCAAAATTGGAGGAAAATAGTTATGGTTAAACTGGTGTTAGACGGAGGCATTTTTAACAATCCTACTGCTTTTTTTTTCCACGATTGTAAAAAGATAATTGACCATGATTATTCAAGGGATACCAACCAAAAAAGGCGATAAAAGTAAACAAGTATATGTATTTAATTATTGATTTTAAAATAACACGGCCAAATTTTCGGAAGGGGTTGCATGGCACCTTGTGTTGGAAGGCCCCCAGGTAGACCGATGACCTGGTGAGGGTCGCGGGAATCCGATGGATGCGAGACACACAGGACCAGTCATTATTGCGACACTTGGGGAGGCCTATGTCCATGATAATGATAATGATAATGATGGTACTTTTTTTTTCTTTTTTTAGGAGTGGAAATCATCCAATGACTTCTCTGGTTGGAGCGAGAGGGCATGTCAAACTTTTACTGACTAAAACCACACTTGTGCCCTTCAGTTGCGCTTTGAAACATCTCTTTGAGGAGCGCGTGGATCACTACGTGCTGTTGACTACTGGGCTCGGTTCGGTTAATTACCGGACGGCCGGACGGCTAGCTACCCATTGTTCGATGTCTGCAAGCCTGCGTCTACCGTGGCTGGTCGTCGGGGCCGGAATCTCGGCTCGGCGTGAGGACGTTCGTTCCCTCACGCGTGCGGCCTCCTCCTTCGTTAGCATTGCGGCTTTGCAGAAGGAGGTGACCGCCTACCATTCCTCCTCGCTCTGGACTATAGCCCAAACCAGGCCCCGGCGCGAGAGGTGGCTGACGCCGATTGCCTCCACGAGGACACGGCGGTGATCCGCCCTTGCGGAACACACCTCTGTATGCTCCACTATTTCCTCCGGGATGGCACCTTGCGGCCTAATAATGGCGTGATTTATTGTTTGCAGTTTCTGCTCCATATAAAACGGGGTCGAAAGTGGTTTACGTTCCTGATCACTGATGTATCTCAGATTCCTGGCAGCCTTACGTTGACATCTGGACGTTACCTCCTTGCAGTGAGTGGTGACCAACACTGGAACAACCCTCTGAGGGAGGCCAGTCTCAGGGATAACACTAATCGGCTGCTACATTTGTACCGTAATTTCATTGTTTTATGGATACACAAGCTGAGGACTATTGAGGGTGTTTCGAGCGGTTTCTGTTCCGGATTCGGTTGGAAGTATCCTGATATTACCATTTTGAAAATCGCCCGGAGGACCCGGTGTAACATGCGGTGGAGGTCTATCACATTTGGGTGAACCGCCGTGTCCTCATAGAGGCAATCGGTGACGTGACCTCTCGGTTTGGCCATCAATATGCGAGTTTGATTGGGCGGGGATACACGCGCTCAAGATTTCGCCAAAATTCATTCAACGGGGACGTCAGTTAAATACACACCAAAAAATCCTAGGTAAATGAATAAGTAATTTTTACGCCCAAAATGATCAAGCTGCAACAATCAATGCAAGCATGCTCTCGCAAATTCTTCATAAGTACTGTTGTGGAGGAAGATAGTTGATGATGATGACGGTAGTTTTTGGATTCACTGGCTTTTTGGCTTTGCACTATCAGTGCACTTTATTCAGCTGAAGGTGGGTGTCCCGATTATGCTCCTTCATTTACCTCTACCAAAGCTGTCTAACGGCTTAAACTCTTCAGTGAAAAATTATTGAGGCGAAAATTTTAGGGGAGGTAACTCTTTCGAACAATCTCGCAGACATCGGCCCTAGAGGGCCCTATCCATTTGCTGACATCTCTTTGAGTCCGGTGTAGAATACAACGCGCCGTCGATTCAGGATTGCTTTGACCAGACGGCCGGACGGCACCACCGCAATCCCGGTTTGCGATGGCTGGTAATCGCCCTGCGGCTTTCAACACCCGGAGCATCACTTGCAGCGACAGTTAAGGAGTCAGAATGTCCTATCCCTCATAGTTTCAGCCACCTTCTTCGATCGTAGTGCTTCACTGAAGGAGGCTACTGGTTGACATTTTCTCCACCAATCGCCTCCATGCGGACACAGCGGTGCTGGCGCTCTGACCAAGCGGGACCGACTTCCACCGTATGCTCCATCGTATTCTCCAGGCGATCCGCACAATGGTGATACCCGAGTGTTTTTTCCCGTTGAATTCGATACAGATACCTCCCAAAACACCCACATCCGGTGAGTCCTGCACAAAGAGAGGATGCCGTAAGGCCTCTGTAGACACTCTTGAAAGACAGGCATTACCGCTGCGATTGTGACGTGCTCACTGTGGCGAGGGGTTAAAATCATACAATGTTGTTTCACCAGAACATAAACCAGAAACATACATAAACTAATTTCTTTTCTTTTGGGGTAGGCAGAAATGCCAACTGCTACGACCCTTACATACTCTTTTTATTCATTAACTGCTACGACCCTTACATACTCTTTCTATTCATTGACATTCATACATTTGGGTCTGGACGAGTACATAACATGTTTCCTGAAGGTAATTTGCGTTTTTACTTTTAACCGTTTTATGTTAAAGTACAATAAATAATTGCGTTGCTTTCAGAATGAATTGCAAGCTCAGAATGATTGTACGTTTTTACAAACTTAACGCAGACGAAGTCGCGGGCAACAGCTAGTTAATTAATACAAATCACAATGACTGTCTTACACAAAGGTTAGTTTAAAACTGGACGAATAACATTTTAATATTTGATGGAAGCACTGGGTCTTGCTACAGTTCCCATGCTTAAGTCAAGAGGTTAACGGATGTTTTTTTGTCGGGGCTCGGAGTACCGCAGCCCGAGCACTTAAACTGCCATGCCGATCCCGTGACGTCATCCAGCATTCCAACGCCGTCGCCGTCCGTCGATCACCCTTAGCCTCGCCAGCACCGCGATCGCCAACAAAGATATCATCGTTTTAATCAGACGCGCCAATTGAAGCGAAATTTGCGCGCGAAAAATTCGCAAAATGCAACCATCGTTGCACATGCACAATTACGCCGTCACAGAGGAAGCGTTATACATTTAATTTACATTTTCTAACGGGGCGAGACTGAGGCGGTACAAGCATTGACGGTGGTGTTGAGAACTCTTCTGCCATTTCCTCTCGGTGGGTGGGTTTGATCGTTTTTCTGAAGCGGTGACAACGTAGCCTCCCGTGCAGGAAACGGCGACGCCACCGAGGCCTCCGGCCGCTCCGACCCTCCTTTGAGGGGTGATACTGGTGCTGCCTCAGATGCCGGAGCTTCCGGCGAACGTGACAACTCTGTGGGGACCACCAAGGAACTCCTCGTCCTACGCCTAAGCTGATCGATATGTCTGTGCACCTGTTTGCCGTCCTTGTCTAGCACCTTATAGTTGCTAGGCCCTGACGAATTAACTATAGTACCGGGCAACCATTTTTCCCCCTTTAAATATTGTCGATACCAAATATCGTCTCCTACCTCCACCGTTCTTATCGTCCCTCCCGCACTTTCCACCTGCCCCTGCTGCGCTTTAAGTACTCTAACTTCCATATTGGGCTTCAGCACGTCTAACTTTGTTCGCAACCGTCTCCCTATAAGTGCGACTGCTGGGCTAATTCCAGTAGTGCAGTGTTCCATATTTCTATAATACATTAAAAATGTGTTTAAAGCCTGTTCTACATTTTTTTTTCTATATACCTATGCTTTTTTGATTACTCTTTTTAAGGTCTTAACCGCATTTTCCGCGGCTCCGTTTGATGATGGATGATAAGGTGCTGTGAATATATGCTGGATACCGTCACTTTGGAGGAATTGTGCAAATTCATTACTAGTGGGGCGAGGCGACCGCCTGCCATTTCTCTTCGCTCCCGACTATGGTCTGTACCAGGGCCCAGCGCTAGGGGTTGTTGCTGCCGATCGCCTCCACGAAGACACGACGCTGCTCCGCCCAAGCGAGGTACACGTCTACCGTGTCCTCCGGACGGTCCGCAAAATAGTGATACCCGGGCGTTGCTTCCGCACGAACCAGGTACAGGGATTTCCCGAGCTTACCATGTCCGGTGAGGATCTGCGTCATGCGGTAGGATGGGACGCCCTGACGTTGTTCCAGCCACTCCTCAAAGAACAACAAGGACTTACCGCCATGATTATGCCATGCCCAACGGCTGTGTAAAAAGCTACTGTGAATCAATTTTTTTGTGGGTGATTATGTTCTCATAGAAAATGAGGAGAGGCATCAAACCAAGCTGGATCCAAAGTTCAACCTTTAAGATCATTGACATTCTTGATAATGTTTGGTATCTCCTAAAATCCTTAAATCTGAAGAGAACGCACGAGTACCCACATGATAGAATGAGAAGGATCACAGAATATGAGGTGATGGTTGTCATAGATGTATTGAATGCAGATGGTAACAGAGACCATGGCACTAAACAGTGACAAGTATTTCAAGCCCATGGAGTGATTAAGCAGTAACCCTTAGGGCTGTAGGGCTAATTTAGTACTTTACAGTTAAGGAACGACTTGTGAGTACAATAATATCAAAATCAAAATAATATTATTTTGTCACATAGGCTTACATGGGCACTTATAAAACGTCAGAAGCTAGTGCACTGCAATATATGTATATGGTCACTCCCCATTGAGGTTAGGAAGGCCGAACAATGATGCTGTTTACATGTTATCTTCATAGACTATGCACACGAGAACGTGTGAGTCATCGGAGATGGTCGCGTCGGACGATCGACTCCCACTACCAGCTAGCTAGCGTGACGTCACACCATGAGTCGTGCTACGACGCAGCCGTTGGAAAAGTCGGTATTCTAATATGGGAACTCGCATTGAGCGGACGTGTTTGTTCGAATTCATTTTGATTTCAAATAAAACATTATTCAGTAATTTCACTTGGTTGTTATTGTTCGAAGCCACCCACTATGTCGGAACCCTACGAAAACAAGTGCCCACTGACTCCCGGGGCCAACCACCGGTGCCATATCTTTGTCTTGTTTTTCATTTTACAATATTCCATTATTGTAGTTATAAATAATAGAAAAAAACTAGGCAAGTGCGAGTCGGACTCGCACCCTGAGGGTTCCGTACAAAATTACCTATTTAAAAAGTTCAATTCCTGATTGGAGTCTCGAAGTTTTTTCCAAATCACAAAATTTTTCCGATTTTGGGTTAACGGGAAGTACTCTAGAATTTTGGTTCCCTTGAGTGTCGAAATATACGTTTTTTGCGATATAAAGGGCCATATCGTTTTATTTTCCGTTAACTTAGAAGTTTGATTTTTTCACAGCTTCAAGGGGCCGCAGACCTAAGTATATGGTTTTAATTTCAACTCGATACGTCTATGTGTTCCCGAGATAAAGAGTCTTTACAGACAAACAAACAGACAGACGGATGGACAAAAAAGTGATCCTATAAGGGTTCCGTTTTTTCCTTTTGAGGTATGGAACCCTAAAAAACACTAAAAAGTGCAAAATAACTTTAATTTCGGAAGTCGGTGTTGAATAACGAAGAGACAAAACTATTATAGAAACACCAACTTCCAAAATTAAAGTTATTTACTACCTGTGGCATACAGCCTCATTTGCTATGCTGGGTTGGTGGGGAATAAAACCACAGGTTGACTTCTTTCTTCTATATTAGATGCTTTCTTCAAGATGGCTTCCCGCTGACTGGTGTCGGTAAGCTTTTTTTTTTTTTTTGTGTGTGGCCTCTCGCAGGTCAACCTAGGAGGTTGTCCGCTGCTTAACCGGACTTGCCTGTGGCGGCCTCGATTCAAGAATCAAAGCCTCCAGCCAGGGCTAAGGTGTCGGTCGGCCAAAATGTTCCTACTTTTATACAATTTTTCGTAAGTCTAATTTATTGTCTAACCAATCACAAAAAAATCACATTAAATTCGTTAATCAATCAGAGCGAGGCAAGAAATTGTGCAATTTCCCTAAGTATCTCGAAACTTTACCGTAACGAGAACCGCGCGACAATATTGCTCGATTTGCGCTAAGTTTACATATTTAGACTATGTATTTGTGGTATTTATATACTAATTAAACAACAAGAACATAAATAAAATATAAACTTAACATAAAAACACTATTTCTTAACCTAACACTAAGTCTACTATATGTACAAGGTAAGTACACTATCTAAACAACTAAGGAGAAACATTGCACTTATACACTTAAACTATTAATGTTCGTAATCACTTTGTTACAGGTTTATCAGTGTCTATGTATCACTTATGTACTGTTCACTATGCACTATATATTTCACTCTATGCACTATGTATTTTACTTGTCCCGCACACTACCTCAAAAGGAAAAAAACTGGGCAAGTGCGAGTTGGACTCGCGCACTGAGGGTTCCGTACAAACTTGAAAGGTAAATTGCGGTTTACGATTTATGACGTATTAAAAGAAAACTACTTACTAGATCTCGCTCATAACAATTTTCTTAGCTTAGAAAAAAATTATGTTAGAAACCTCATAATTTTTGAAGACCTATCCATAGATAGGTACCCCATACGATGTGTTTGATTAAAAAAAAAATTTTGAGTCTCAGTTCTAAGTATGGGAACCCCCAAGATTTTTGGTTTTTTTTTTTCTATTTTTGTGTGAAAATTTTAATGCGTTTCACAGAATACATCTAGTTACCAAATTTCAACAGTTAGTAGTTCTTATACTTTCGGAAAAAAGTGGCTGTGACATACGGACGGACAGACAGACAGACATGACGAATCCGGGGGTTAGGAAAGGGTTCCGTTTTTTACCATTTGGCTACGGAACCGGAACCCTTATAGGATCACTTTGTTGTCCGTCCATCTGTCTGTCAAGACCATTTATCTTGGGAACGCGTGGAGGTATGGAGTTGAAATTAAAATCATATGCTCAAGTATGCGGTCTCTTGAAGCTGTGAAAAAATCAAATTTTTAAGTAAACGAAAAAAAGAAACGTATATTTTATGCATCAAAAAACGTATATTTCGACACTCTCGAGGAAATCAAAATTCATAGGGTACTTCCCGTTGACCTAGAATCCTGAAATTTTGCATAAAGCAAAGTCTTATAGCACAGGTATAGAATAAATCTGAAAACTGTAAATTTGTTGTTACATCACAACAAAAAAAAAATTGCGTTTCGAAAATATTTTCGAGACTCCCATTCGGGAATTAAACTGTTTACATGGTAAGTTTGTACGGAACCCTTAGGGCGCGAGTGTGACTCGCACTTGCCCAGTTTTTTTTTACATTGAAGTCGTTTGTATTTTTTTTGTAAAAAGTTTTTTATTTTACACCTTTTAGTTGTGGTGCCACAACTAAAAGTTGCCCCTCAGCCAAACTTACCTAAATAGTATGCAAGTTCTATAGTACCTATAGAATTTAATCATTAAAACATTGTATGACAATTCCATTAAGCCATGCCACGGCTAGGATACATTGTTTTATTGCGGAGTGCCTACCTTCCATCATCAGATTAGCTCGATGGTACCTTAAAGCCAGAGTGCATCTCATGACAATTCTAATAATCTCAAACATGGTTAGGTTACACGATTGATTTAGAGTTCCGGTGCCTACCTTCCGGCTTTATCATCAAATCAGTTCGATACATCCCCTCAGTCATCGGCTACACGGACAAACAAAGCAATTTTACTTGTTACGACATTTCTACTGTGATCCTATGAGGAGTTCTGTTCCATATCTTCGACGTTCCCTTCTTTTTGAAGTCGTTAAAAATCACAGACAACTGAACTTTAGATTTATTTTGTTTTTAAAAAATGACATTTTCTTGTCCATTATACCCGACGGAGGCGTGTTGGGCAAATGATATTTTTACACCACCTGCTCGATAATGCCCTTTTATACGTCATACAACCATCACTTAAAGCAAGTCATTATGTCCTTAGGGAGATAATGTAGTATGGGCGATCCCTAGGGAATAATGAGATTTGAATTTGGAACGTGAAAAACCGTTAGCATTATGTGAATTAAAATGTAGTGCATCAAACAAGTTTATTCAAATTTCAAACTGGCCACTAACAAAAAAAACAATAAAAAAGTTTCTAAAAAAAAGTAATGAACAAGCGAGAGCGTTATAGAAAATTTAAACTACACTACCACTACTACTACTACTCCTACTCCTACTACTTCTACTTTTTTATTTTTACTACTTTGAGTCACTACTCAAAGATTCTATAGTTTAAATTTTGTTTGTTTCAAATCTCAAAACATTTTGAGTGATAGTTAAGATTAACTCGTAAATAATACTTGATTTCTGTTACTAAATTGTCTTTTTAATTATCTCACAGATGGTGTAAAAAGTAGAGTATCCAATATGGGGATAAAGCTGTCTTTGTCTTGGGCGGCTTGAATTCCTCACTTCACTCAGGTTTCTTTATTAACTCCCTCGCATTGCTCGGGAGTTAATTATATAAATCCCTCACTATCGTTCGGGATTGAAATTAGCAACCTTCGTTTCGTTCGGAATTCAACATCCGCCCGCGACTTAAAGACACTGCTTTATCCCCTAGTCACATAATCTACTATTATTTTGCAAATAGTTTAAAAAAAATACTTTTACACGATATTTTTTTTTTCGTCATTTTCAACAAGATTAGGCCGGTTTTTCCTAGCTGACTACGCTGAGAAGAAACACCAAAACAAACTCAGGGGTCAAAGTCTCTTTTAAAGTCCATACAGTAAATATGTGATGGTCAAATCACATGAGTACCATGCAGATTTGTCTGAGATGGTCTTTTGAAGAAAGAACCTTACAGATTTGAGTGGACCTGTCCAATCAGTGCAAGCATTTGTCAGTATTCGCAAAGCTCAACTCAGGACTACTAAAAGCTCAACGACTTGACGAACAATACCAAGGAAAGGACATTTGGTTAGACCACAGAAAATACTCAACTGCCAGACGTAACGTTAAAATGACTGAAAAGGGAAAAAAAAGCAATCAACATAGTCCTCACGTTCACGATAATAAAAGGAAATATAGAGTTTACAAAATGTAATACTTAGTAAAGTAAATATTTAAAAAAAAAAGTCAAATTGCAAAATTAAAATAATCTACAATGTCAAATATAAAAAATGAATAATAATAAAAAGCACAATTTGAAATAAAAACAAGAAAAAAATAATAAGACAACAATTGTAATACGTACTGGAGCAGGTCAATCCCAAGCCTTTTCGTCCTCAACATAATCCTTTATAGTGTAAAAAGCCTTTTGGCAAAGTTTTCGCTTAATAAATTATTTGAATTTATTAACGCACGTTTTTATTTGTTGGCTATATCCGACCGTAGCGGTAAAAAGGTTAAAGTATTTTTGTAACTGACGACATAGTAGTTGACGGCTGGGCTGCTGCGCTGCGAGTCGCAGGTTTGATCCGCGCACGGAACTAATGTTTGTATGGTTTGCAGATAGCTTAGGTGATCCGGTTGGGGGTGTCTTGTGTTTGTGAGTTTACAGAACTGTGAACGCGCCCACAATGCAGCAGTTGTTCTTAATGTGGGTCAACGGTCAGGTATTTAAAAAAGGTCTATACTTATACGATCTTCATCGCAAAGGTTTGTATAAAATTTAATGAGACATTTTTTTTTAGGATAGCGCATCGGTATTAAAATAATTACACTTCATTAATGAGTTCTGTACGACTCGCTAATCAAGAAACTGCAAAGCTGTCGTCGTTATAAATACTTGTGATCTTGTACAAATGTGCGAGTCAGATACGAATATCTTGAGCGCGTTATTGTTAATACGTACTAGTTGAACACGTCCGTCAATCAATCAGCCCAGTTCTTCTCACTGCGTGACACCCGGCAGACACGATAGAGGCAATGAATCCATCAAGTGAGTCGTTTGTTAGAATATACCTAACAAAGAAAGAAAGAAAGAAAGAAAACCTGTTTATTCGCGCGAAATGACGCAGTCTTAAAACTAGCAAACAAACATGATCAATTGATAGGGAAGATATGCGTCACATCCGTGCAAAACGGCCGAACGCTCAGCATAAAGCCACCACCACCACCACCAGTCCACGACCAACCAATAATAAACAAACCAATGTAATGTAACCAGTCTATGTTACATTATCACTTTAAATCATGACACCTCTATAGTTCTACAGATTCGAAATCAGTTCTATCAAATTATCTTAAAATGGGGTAGAGCACAGTGGCAGTGCGTTCGTAATTCTTCCAAAGTAAATTAGACGCGGCGCGAGCGTGTGGTGCGGTAATTAGCGCCGTGACGAGAATCACGAGCAGACGAGCACGCGCAGGCGGGCAGAGCAGAAGGTCCACGCGGCGCCGGAGGCAGGCTGTACTACAGTCGCAGACTGCAGATGTGTCGCGATGGCTTGGCTTCGCCCGCTGTGTGCGTGAGTAGCGCTTGCTGGTGAGTGTGCCTTCTGTGTGAGCTCGCGCTTTGTCTTCGCGGCGCAATCAGCGATGCTAATGCCGCACAAAAGCGCGCTCTCAATATTCAGCGTGCGCGCCGATTAGCTGCCGATGGCGGATGCAGCGCGCCTACCGATGTGACCTGCTGTCTATTTCGCCTTACACTGAACACCTCGGTTCGTCTGGGCGCTGGCTCCGTGCTCAGCCTGCTGTCTTCATGAAGACTGAGCGTATCGCTCGTTAAGGCCGTCAGACACAGTGAAGATACTATACTTAATATTTCATATTGAGATCAAATACGTGTTCGGTTAAGATACAATATATGAAATCTTCTCATTCTTTGACAATCATGTCAAAGTATGGCAGATTTCTGCATACTAGGTAAGTATAAATCATAGTCTGTCTGTTTATTCCTAAGTCCTCCTAAACCATGCAAGGGATTTTGATACAGTTTTCTTTAACAGAAAGAGCTATAAACGATAAAGGTTTGTGTGTAACTTGCATCCGAGCGAAGCCGGAGCGGGGCACTAGTCTACCTATATCAACACAAAACTTCATTTGCTCATTATCTTAAATTACGGGTAGATACATTCAAAACATATACTGTATGTATATTATTATCGTCGTGTGTTTCTGGTTAAATTTAACGAAAGGGAAGAAAAACGAAGTATTTTAAGTAGTTGCAGCATAAAAACTAATTTATTTCGTATTTCTTTATTCCAGAGCGCCCGATGAAAGGCCATCAGGGAACTTACTGCAGGCTCTAGTTCCCGAAGTAAGTACAACCGCGTATCCTTCGGGGATGACAAGTGTGTCACGTTGTTAATGTTGTTTGTGAACATTCTCACAACAACACACGAGGCTCCTTTGAGGCAATGGTGGAAGCGCACGACACACGCCGAGCTCACGCTGATTAGGAAACTTTCAGGTGTTGACACGCGCCGCACACACGCGTGCCTCGCGACAAATACTCGTGTATGTATGCGTATTGTAGTAGTCGCCGCTTTGTTAGCTCGTCGAGTTCCGCGTCGGCATTGTGCGCAAACCATAAATAAACGTTTGTAGTTACCCACCGACGCGGCCACGACGAATAGTACGCGCGTACTCACGAACACAACTTTATAGAGCGGCAGCGTTCGGTACGCCACGCATGTTACTGATACAGAATACTAGTCAGCTAGTCGCGATACTTACAAACACTAAATTATTGATGTTGCTATGGACCGCTGACGAGCGGTTAACGCTCCTTAACAGGAGACTACTGGAATGGAGATATAACGTCGGGCTCGTCAAGGTCAGATACAAAGGTTTATAGTCATGAGGATCCGGCGGCCAGCCTATATTAGATGACAACGTTTTGTGATAGAACTGGACGAACCATTCTGATAAACGACATCCACGGAATCTGTTGTGGAACATTGCTAACTGATCAAGGATCAATGATACATTTTGGATAAATTCCTAGTATGGTTTATTTGTAATCTCAGTTACGCTATCCCACTTGTTTAGTTGTTAAAACGTAAAAAATAAACCCGCATTGGGTAGCTATTAGCGAACTTTTGGCTAATTGAAATAAAATGTGGTTCAGTGGCAGACATTTTCATAAGAATTGCTGAGAGGCTCTCAAAGATTCAAAGCATTTTATTTCAAATAAACCATTTACAGGCACATTTGAAATGTCATGAAGTCAGTCAGTCAGAAAAAAAAAAAAATAAGTGTGGCACTCGGGGACTGCCGCGGTAAAGCTATTGCATAGCATTTTGTATCAACTTATGCAATTATAATTATTTATTTATTTTATTTATGCAGTATTTCTTTTTCTTTGATATTAATTCAAGTTACACTTTTTGAGCGTGGTGACCGATAAGAAAACAATTTTTTTTCTTTCTTGTTTACTTCATAAATTGCTACAAGTATGTTCAGTTGTTATCATAGAACATTACTATAATCTATTATAATACAAAAAGACTATTTTGTTTGACCGAGATTTGAACTCGAGGCACGATGATAACATAGGTAGAACGCTGTACCAATGCGCCACACAGGTCGTTAACGACTTTTCTAAAATAGGTGTTCGGTCTCTGTCGGCCTCCAAGCCACACCTCCGTGCCCGTCGGAGTGGGGAGCGTGAGGTATATTTTTCGTTACGGAATTTCTGGATTCGGTCCCCGCGCTCATGGCCCGCGATAGAAGCTATGCAATAGCTTAAAAATGATGCTAATTGCACATTCCAAAGCGTAGATCTCTATGGAGAAGAATGTGCAAGAAACTCCATGGACGCTCTTTTCAATCATGTTTTGTACAAATATCTCTGTTACATGTTTCTTGTCGAAAAAATAAAAACTAAATATAGATATTAAAATAGCAACTGGCAGCTAAGTGATGACCAGTCTCAATTGACAGCGCCCGTTCACGAACATGACGCTAATATTGGGTACACTACATAAATACGAAAAACTTAATTCCGACAGTCACAAATACGAATTTCAAAATACCGATTTTCATAATTCCGAATGGTTCAAAATTCCGAATATAACAACTCCGACTTATCATTACTCCTATGTTTATAATTCCTAAATTTCAATATTCCTATCGTTTATAATTACTATTCTCAAAATACTGACTTTCAATAGATCGAATAACAAAAAGTCCGACTGAATGATAATTCGAAACATCAAAAATACGAATTCCGATTATTAAAATACCGATTAATACAATTCCGAAATAAAAACGCCTTGTAAAACTGTATAGCAAGACAAATAAACACATAATTGCTTGGAGAGCTGTATAATATTATGTATAGTATGAGGGGGTAGAATTAAAAAACTAATGACAGATGCGTTTTCGAGCATGCATGCAAGCAGGCATGCAGCGTGCAAGCAGACATGCAGCATGCAAGCAAGCATGCGACATGCAAGCAGGCATGCAACATGCAAGCAGGCATGCAACATGCAAGCAGGCATGCATTACACTCGGGTAGGGCAGAGAAGACTGCGTGAAGTCGGTTTTGCAGCGATTCGTTTCTGTCACTAAATTTTGTAACACAACATGTTGACTTTTAGTTTATTCGAAGTATTGAAAACCGGAATATCGTTTTTCGGACCGAGAACCCTTCGAGCATTTGATTCTTCAAACGTATGAAAATCGGAAAACTAACAAATCGCATTTACGACTCTCGGTAAAATAAATTTCGTGATTTTGAATAATAGACATTATAATTCTTAGGTATTATGAAATTCGGACTTCTGAAAATCGGAATATCGAAATTAGGAATAAAATATTTCGGAGTATTTGGGTGTTCCCGCTAATATTAGAACCACTCAGCTCAACTATTTTGAAGGGAACCGAATGATCCAACACATGCGCCACCATCAGTGAGACATTTGAGTGAGCATGACAAACTCTCAACTGCCATGCTCATTTATGTCAAACAAGCCCAATAGTAACATAAAAAACCATAAAATAGCTCCATGGTACTCAAATTTACAAACTTTGAAAAAAATGCTTCTACATTATACAATACTTATAAATTTAAAAATTCCAAAAAAAAAACATTTAAAAATAATAACAATAATTTCCAAACTAATCAATTTGTTCACCCCGGTGGTAGTGGAGCTGGACCAGCATTGAGCCAAGCATTTTTATCTTGAATATAATCCTCCAACTTATAATATGCTTGCCTGCATAGTGTGCGTTTAATACAAGATTTCAATTTTGTTTCATTGAGTTCTAATATTTGTGGAGGTATTTTATTATAACATTTCAAACAGTACCCCATGAAAGAAGAGGCCACTTTAGCCAGTCTGAAACCTGGTTGAACTAATTGGTCCCTATTTCTTGTAACATAATTATGTCTATCGCCTCTTTTGCTAAAAAGATGAAGATTTTTTCTAACGTACATGATGTTTTCATAAATATATTGACAAGGCACCGTCATGATATTAATATCCTTAAACAGTTCCCTTAGATAATCACACCAGTGAAGATTGTAAATAGCTCTGATGGCTCTTTTCTGTAGTATAAAGATTGAGTCGATGTCTGCAGCCCGTCCCCATAGTAAGATACCGTATGACATGATACTATGAAAATAACTAAAATAAACTAGTCTAGTGGTATCAAAATCCGTAAATTGGCGGATTTTTCTAACAACACATGCAGCTGAGCTAAGCCGTCCTGCAAGAGATGTTAAATGAGGACCCCATTGTAGCCTTGAGTCAAGCGTTATCCCCAGGAAAACAGTTTTGTCAACAAATTCTAGTTTTTCATCGTTTAGTATTACGTCACAATCACTACTTTTGACATTCGGTAAGGAAAATCTTATGCATTTAGTTTTTTCCCGTTTAAAACTAGATTATTAGCAGTGAACCAGTTTTGGACCTGCAGTAGTGCGTTATTTTCGTCGTCAAGATTATTAGTCCTTCTATTTATCTTAAAAATCAAAGAAGTGTGGTCGGCAAACAACACCATATTAAGTTTATTTTGCAACAAATAGGGTAAATCATTAATATAAACTAAAAATAAAAAAGGACCTAAAATTGAACCTTGGGGTACCCCCATTTTCACATTAAATCCCGACGAATTGACACCATTTATTTGAACTTGTTGCTGTCTGTCAATCAAATAAGATTTTAATAAGCTTAAAGCTGTTTTGCCTAGTCCGTAATGCTCAAGTTTCAGGAATAATGTTTCATGAACCACACAATCAAACGCCTTAGACAGGTCACAGGACATGCCTATAGCATCCTGTGCCTCTTCCCACGCATTAAAAATGTGTTTTAGTAAGGAGACACCAGCGTCAGTTGTACAACGTCCTTTGGTGAAACCATACTGTTTATCGTGTAAGATGTTATTTGTGTTAAAATGATTAAGCAAGCAAGATATTTGAAAAGGTGATGTTAAATCAAATTTTAACATCACCTTTTCAAATATCTTGCTAAAAACCGGCAACACGGACACCGGCCTATAATTATTAGTGTCTTTACTGTCCCCAGATTTAAAAAGTGGTATCACTTTACTATATTTCAGCAGATCCGGAAAAACTCCTTGATCTATACACAAATTAAATATTATAGCTAAGTACGGCGCTATAGTCTCAATAATTGAGGTACAAACTTTGATAGACATACCCCACAAATCTTCTGTCAATTTAACCTTGATTTGTTTAAAAGCTTTTATTACTGTTATGGGGTTTCATCATCATCATCATTTCAGCCGATAGACGTCCACTGCTGGACATAGGCCTCCCCCAAACGTCGCCACAATGAACGATCCTGTGCGTCTCGCATCCATCGGATTCCCGCAACCTTCACCAGGTCATCGGTCCACCTTGTAGGGGGCCTTCCGACACTGCGTCTTCCGGTACGCGGTCGCCACTCCAGAACCTTTCGGCCCCAACGGCCATCCGTTCTGCGAGCAATGTGCCCTGCCCATTGCCACTTTAGTTTGGCGATTCTTCGCGCTATGTCGGCAACCTTGGTTCTCCTGCGGATATCTTCATTTCTGATTCGATCACGCAAGAAAACTCCGAGCATAGCCCTTTCCATTGCCCTTTGGGTGACTTTGAGCCTTCTGATGAGGCCCATTGTGAGCGTCCACGTTTCGGAACCATATGTCATCACTGGCAACACGCACTGGTCATAGACTTTCGTCTTGAGACACTGTGGTATATTGGATGAGAAGATACCGCGCAGCTTCCCGAACGCTGCCCAGCCGAGTTGGATTCGACGGTTGACCTCTTTCTCGAAATTAGATCTACCCAACTGGACTGTCTGTCCAAGGTAGACGTAATCGTCTACAACTTCGAGTGCAGAGTCTCCGATCTTGATCGGAGTGGGTGCTACATGGTTATTTACCATGACTTTGGTTTTGTCCATGTTCATTTTAAGACCCACTCTTTCGGAAGCTCTACTGAGGTCATTGAGCATTGTGCTGAGCTCTTCCGTAGTTTCAGCCATGACTACTATGTCGTCGGCAAACCGAAGATGAGTGATGTACTCGCCATTGACATTAATGCCCAATCCACTCCAGTCCAGAACCTTGAAGACATCCTCCATTGCGGCCGTAAACAGTTTCGGAGAAATGACGTTTCCCTGCCTCACACCCCGCTGCAGGAGGATAGGTTTCGAGGTCTGGTCCTGCAGTCTGACTGACATAGTGGCGTTTTCGTACAAACACTTCAGCACCTCGATGTACCGATAGTCAATCTGGCACCGTTGGAGAGACTGCAGCACAGCCCAAGTCTCGATCGAATCAAAGGCTTTCTCGTAATCCACAAACGCTAAGCAGAGAGGCAGATTATACTCCTCGGTCTTCTATATAACCTGCCGTAGCGTGTGTATGTGGTCTATGGTGCTAAAGCCTTTTCGGAATCCGGCTTGTTCGGGAGGCTGGAAGTCGTCGAACCTGCGCGCGAGACGGTTCGTGATGACTCTGGAAAACAGCTTGTAGACATGGCTCAGAAGTGAGATGGGCCTATAATTCTTGAGCAGGGCCTTGTCGCCCTTCTTAAAGAAGAGTACCACCACACTTCCGCTCCATGCCTGTGGTGTTTTTCCCTCGAATATGACGGAATCAAACAGCTTCTGAAGGGCCTTAAGGATCGGTTTACCACCCGCCTTCAGGAGTTCGGCTGTAATTCCGTCATCACCCGGTGCCTTGTTGTTATTAAGCTGCTTCAGAGCCATCCTAATCTCGTACAGGCTGACGTCCGGGATATCTTCGGTATAGTGTCGGGTCAACCTAGCTCTTGGGTCGTTTGCTAGATTCGTAGTGGGTTTTGTGATTGACGTGTATAACTGTCCATAAAAAGCCTCGATCTCTCCCAGAAGCTCCGATTTGGCAGATATGACTCTGCCATCGTTATGGGGTTTAATATGCTTAAAGTTTAATTCAGTCGAACAGGCTGCAACGTTCGCCTGTAATAAACTAAAAGCATGGGATGGCGACGAATTTAGGGCTTCAGTAGTTGGTGAAGCGTCAATGCCTTTTCTCAAGGTGTATATATTTTTAGAGAATAAATAATATAAATTAGTTACCTTTCCCGCATTCTCTAAGTTAATTGAGTCTCTGTTGAGGATTTCATTCACCAATATCTACGACCGCAGCGCCCATTGGTTGACGTATCGAATGCTTTCTTGAGACGCTCGCTAAAGACCGCTAGAGGGCGTCTACCCGCTAAAAAAACAGTGTCCCGCTTCCGCCATTTTCGACATTGCGTCGAATGAAACCGCTCCGCGATATAAATCCCATATATGTTGAAAACCTGAGAATTCTCGTGTAATAAGTGTATCTGCTACTGTGAGACATTGAGACCTTATAGTGCAGTGTTGGTTTCACGAGTTCTGACCAGCCCACCGGTGGATGAATCAAGATAGCTCGCCGGCCTGCAGCCCACGCAGCAAACCACGCACCCGTGAACGAGGCTCCTTCTACCTTCAAGTGGGGTCCCTGGATTAGCAAGGTACGTGGGCTATGATGCTGTAAAGAGACGTAGTGGGTATTGGTGTCTCAGGGAATCGTCAACAGGGATTTAATTTTGTGTAATTTAAATATACTTTCACCGCCATATTGGTCGTCTTAAAACACCACCCTTTTCAGGTGAGGCTATTTACACGCCTTATCAGTAGTTTTAATAGGTATACTGGCAAAGAAATTTACAAATTCTTCTGCAACTAGTTTGTTATCGCTAATAAGACCATGATGTGTCTCCAATGCGTAATCATTGTTATGTATTTTGTTCCTGTTGGTTTCATTATTTATAATTTTCCAAACCGTTTTTATTTTATTATCTGCCGATTTAACTTTGTTGCTAATGTACAAGGCCTTAGCTGCCTTACAAGTGTTTTTAAACATTTTTGAATATGTAGCAACATACTTATTAAAAGTTTCAGTGTTAATAATAGGCTTAAGGCCATACAGCTCAAAAAGTTTTTCCCTACTTATTCTGATTCCTTTAGTTACCCAGTCACTAAATCTAAACTTAGGGCTGATACTTTTAGTTTTTTTCTCAAAAGTCTTATTGAACTCAGTTTGAACTATTGAAAAAAAATCGTTATAAGTACAAAAAATTACCATTGTTCACTTCAAGATTCCAATCACCTAACTTGCTAATTAAAATGCTGTTAAATTTATTTAGTTTACCGGATGTTATTGGTCTGGACTGAAATATCGAACACACACTAGATAAATTAAATGATTTGAAGAGATTTAATAATCTACTGCTATCTGAATTATTTTTCTAAAATATTAACATTAAAGTCTCCACAGATAATTACTAGTTTGTTACCAGTTGCAAGTTTTGCCATAACAGCCTCCATGACAGACTCAAAAAACTTTTTACAAAAAAAAAAAATAACCGACTTCACTAAAAAAAGCACTAAATGGATCAAAATAATTTTAATTTCGGAAGTCGGTGTTTCTCGGTATTGTTTGTTTCTTATTTAACACCGACTTCCGAAATTAAAATTATTTTGATCCTTCTAGTGCTTTTTTTTAGTGAAGTCGGTTATTTTTTTTTTGTAAAAAGTTTTTATTTTACACTTTTTGGTTGCGAACCACTTATAAACAGAGTGTTTATTTCTCATGACGATTCCAATTAACCCAAAACACTGCAAGGTTACATTGTTTTATTAGAAAGTTCCTGTGTCTACCTTCCACCTTCCGGCTCCATCACCAGCTCAATTCGATAGTATCTTATAGCCAAAGTGCATCTCATGACAATTCTAATAAGCCCAAACACGGCTAGGATACATTGATTAATTACGGAGTTCCTATGCCTACCTTCCGGCTCCATCATCAGATCAGTTCGATAGTACCTTATAGCCAAAGTGCATCTCATGACGATTCTAATAAGTCCAAACATGGCTAGGTTACATTGATTAATTATGGAGTTCCAGTGCCTACCTTCCGGCTCCATCATCATCATCAGATTACTTCGGTGATACCATTTCCAAGGTAACTATTCAGAACCATTAATTATTTGTATTTTCATAGTCGCTTAACTATCTTCATTGTGATATCAATGTGAGTATGAAGTTCCGTTGACCATTTCTGGTCTTCTTCATCAGTTCCACTTAATGAAATGTTACTTTTTGACTGTAAATGCTTAAGTACTCGATGAAAATACCAAAATCACTATATGGTTGCCTATAATATTTGAGGAGTTCCCTCGGTTCCTCATGGATCACAAACACAATACATCCGGAACAATTATCCTTAGACCATACAAAAATTTGTTTCATGCGAGAATATAATCGGCGACACGCGGCGCAGCAGCCGATCGCTCGCCCACTGCGCTAATCGTGCCCTCGTTGGACAGCACAGCAGCGCACACAGCACAATGAAACTGTGAACCGGCAACAAGAGTCGACACAAGACGGCTCTCGTACAAGTCTAACAATAAAAAAAAAACAACCCTTCGGACAGAAACCTTTGGAAAACACACCTAACTGCACTCGTAATCAGTAGAATTGTTTGCTGACATCGAAAGAGCGCATGAACTAGGCAGATCATCATCTTCCTGCCCTTGACCCGTTTTATTTGGGTTCGGCGCAACACGTTCTTTTCTTCCATTCTGTCCTGTCACTCGTCACGCTATCACTAACTCCCCTTTCTTTCATATCACATGAACTAGGCAGATGTAGGCAGATAACGTATCAGTTACGTTTTTATAATTAACGTAATACAAGTTCCGGTCTTAGAGTCCTGGACTGCCGCTGTGACTTTTTATTATTTTAGTGATAACCATCACTGGAGACAGCCACAGTCACGTGGTCAGGAAGTAAGAACAAAACACTAATAGGTAACGAAACCAGTGACTCGTCGCTATTGTTAGCGACGGCGGCGCCGCGGCACTTGTGTCGCACTTGTTGTGCGCGGCGGCTGTGGCGGCAAGCGGCGGCAAACGAGCACATTGTCTCTGGGTCGGCGGCGGCGCGCGCTCGGACGCGAGGGAGTCGCGCCGTTATGCCGCCGATGCAATATTAAGGACAGTTTAAAATAAAATAAAAAACTGTACGATGGCATTTACATTGGTGTTTAGATTCTGTATTCTTTTTAACAATTTAATACACTGAAAATCATAACATTAGTTTAGTTTTACATTAGGTTACTCTACTATTGATCCAGTAATGATAGCTATACTTACTTTAAACATAAATACAATAGAAGAGCAAGATATATATTGTCTTAAGACAAGCAAAACATCCTGATCGCATGCAATCTTGAGTTGGCGCTTCATCCGCCGGCAGGTTCGAAGTCGAGACCGCACTAAGTAATATAAACACGCAAGCGAGAGCTCGACGTGTGCAGCGGATCAGATGCACGTCGTCACGCCCCGTACCGGGGAGCGGACACGCGGCGCACTGACGCGGGTACTGGTGTGAGGAGTGTGGGCTGCACCACTCACTTAGTCACATGAAATGATGCTAATATGGCGCAGTATTAATACAAAGTACTTGCACTATGAACTCTAGTTTCTGTAAAGGGGTAGTATTACAGTTACCTATCAGCAGCAGGTGTGTCGTGTATCCGAGGAGTACGTGTTCCCCGCCGCCCGCTCCGCTCCTACGTGTGCTCCCCTACAACTAGCTTTACAAGTAATCGTGCGCAAACACGGCGCTCGACACTCGCGAGTTCATGGCGCAATCGAGTGCATGCCGCTGCGCCGGATAGTGATCCGGCGACGTGTAGTAACACGTCGCCGGATTACGTATCATCAGAGGATAACGACACGTCACCAGCTGAAAGCGGAAGCAGTAAAATGAAATATTATGTAGACGCAGTGTCTTTATCGAGGTAGAATTTCGATTGACGGCGCACCGTGGCACGAGGATTCGTATGCGCAGCCCGCGCACCCCTCTCCACCGCAAAGGCCCTCTACCCGCGCGCTCTAAAGCGCGCGACAGCCACTTATGGCTGGTATTGGTAGCTGCTAGCTGCTACATTTTTAACCCATACGCGCAGTATCTTCAGTATTATCTAGACTCTGACGAAGAAAGTTTAAATGCGCGAGTGGCGTGTGACGGCGTTTTATATCAGCGTTTAGTGGCCGGTGCGGGCCACAAGAAGCGAGAAGTGGCGATTTGTAGCGTGTGGCAGCCACCGGCGTCAACCGCGTGCGGCGAATCCATATAAAATGTATAAAAACTATAGGATATATGCCAGCGGCAGCGTTTTGTGGTTGTGGCCGATGGCCCGTGTGCTGCAACCCTTAGTTTTAAAAGTAACAACATATACTTAAAAAAAAAAAATTAAAACAAAAAAAAATAGCGTAACATGATTATGAAATCTCTTCAGAAACGCCTTCAGACTGTGTTTTATGGGAATAAATCCCGCACTTATTCCAGCAAAGCAACAATTTACGTCTTTATTGAGATGTTATAATTATGCATCACAAATTCTGGGAATCAATAGTAGATTATCCAAGCGCGACGCACATTATTGCAGCAAAAATATCTAGTCATCTAAATGTCAGTGGTCCTTAAGAAAAATTGAGAAAGATTTAAAAAAATAAACTAAAAAAAACCGGCCCAGAGCGTGTCGGGCCACGCTCAGTGTAGGGTTCCGTAGTTTCCTGTCCGTCACAAGAAGTGTCCCCACTTAAGAGTTAATAAACGACAGACAACGAGCAACAACAAATACCTACCACCAATACCAACGAGAGACCAACCGAACAATTCGACAATACAATAGCTCATACCCATCCCGACGCGACCCCATCAACTCAGGAAAAATCTTAACAGCGCGAAGTAGCTCAAAGTACAACGCGTGTTACTAATTTATTAGTATTGTGTTACTAATTTATACAAACTAGACGGGTTATGTATGTTGGGTTTTCGTTGGTAATTTTGGATTGCGTGAACCGATTATAAATAATTCTTTTTTTATTTGAAAGAAGATACGTTCAGGATAATAAAATATTTAAACTAAGTTAAAAAATTGCTTGCTTAAACGGTTAAATTACAAACTTAATTCAGAATTTATTTGGACATCTTTTCAAAAACAAGTTCAAAATAATTTTCCTAGAAAGTCTTTGTAAAGTTCTACTTGATCGATGGGCTCAGCTGCCAGCGTATAGGCTGCCATGTGGATGGTGTCTGTATGAACAATTTGAGTTATGCGGATGATATGGTGCTGCTGAGTGCATCGGTCTGTGGATTGAGGAAATTGCTGAACACATGTGAGGAGTATGCCTCAAGCCATGGGCTGAAGTATAATGCTAGTAAAAGTAAATACATTGTGTTTGGGGGGAGTCTTAAGATACCAAAGGATGTGCCACCTGTGTGTGTAAATGGGGTTCCTCTAGAGAGAGTGTATGATTTTAAATATCTAGGTCATATAGTCTCAGCAGACCTGAAAGATGGTGCGGACATTGAGCGGGAGCGGAGGGCGCTGTCGGTCAGGGGTAATATGCTGGCTCGCAGGTTTGCGCGCTGTTCGAGGGAGGTAAAAATCACACTGTTCAGAGCTTATTGTACATCCCTCTACACGTGCAGTCTGTGGGAAAAGTATACTCGTGCGGCATACAGCGCCATCCGCGTCCAGTACAATAACGCGTTCAGGGCGGTGATGGGGCTACCCCGTTACTGTAGTGCCTCGGGTATGTTTGCAGAGGCGCGCACTGACTGCTTTCACACAATTATGCGCAAGCGCGCAACATCCTTACTGAGTAGAGTGCGGGCTAGCTCCAACATCGTACTGGCGATGATTGCCACTAGACTGGATTGTCCTTTCATCCGGCATTGTTCGGCTAGACATGTTCCGGTGCCAATGCCGGAGAGAAAGTATTAATTTTAATTTATGCAATTTTAATTTGTTTATTTTGATTTTTTGACTTTGATTTTAATTTATTTCTTATAATTTAATTTAATTTAAATTTATTTTGATATTAATTTATTTTAATTTTAATTTATTTCGATTTTAATTTATTTTGATTTTAATTTATTTTGATTTTAATTTATTTTGATTTTAATTTATTTTGATTTTAATTTTGAATTATTTTAATTTATTTAATTTTGATTTTAATTGATTGACTTTGTTTGTGATTGAATTTATATTGATGATTTGTTTATTTATTATTTTTGTATTATTAATGTAATTATTGTGTTTTATTAATTAATTTAATACTTATTTGAGGCAATTTTATTAATTTATTATTCACTAGTCATATTACTTAGTCTTGTTTGTCTTTTAGTACTTAGTGTTGTGTTATTTAATGATATGGGTGTAACTTACCTGAATAAAGATGTTTATTATTATTATATTATTATTATCTACATTTGAGAACGAGACAATAAAGATAGAGGGGGGACACATTTTTTTACTTTTGGTGCGATTATTTCCGAAAATATTAACATTATCCAAAAAATTATTTTAGTAAACCCCTATTCATTTTTAAATACCTATCCAACAATATATCACACGTTAGGGTTGAAATGAAAAAAAAACACTCCCCACTTTACGTATATTTTCACTTTTTATTTTACCACTTTGTCGGCGTGATTGATATACATATTGGTACCAAATTTCAGCTTTCTAGTGCTAACGGTCACTGAGATTATCAGCGGACGGACGGACAAACAGACAGACTTGGTGAAACTACTAGTTGACTACGGAACCCTAAAAAGTCTTTGGAAAATGGCTGAGGGTCCAGAGAGGTGACGGGGAGGACGTATGGTAGTCAGACTGAGGAGACGGAGGAGAACGGCTGGGAGGCGAGTTGCGTGGGAGACGCAATAGGTAACCGGTGTAGTGATATTCTGTAAGCGAGCTGCAATCTATTCTTCCTATGCTGGAAATCGGCAAACGATCGACTGAGTGTAAGATAATAGCGCTAGGAGTTAGTGGTTTGTGTGACCGTTCCTAAACGATCCTAAGCTGATGAAATTTTCATTTTTCCTGAATTTTCTTATATGGAGGTATGAAGGTCGGTTTCCCCCTAAGGGGAAAGGTTGAACCACACCGCCGCCAGACTGTGGTTTTTCGTCCTGGTGACTTGGATAAACCTCCACCGATAGTGATGGATTCCCAAGAAATATATCACCTTGTCCCGACTTAGAAAGCAAGGGGAAAGGAGGGGATGGAAGGAAACAATATTAATATCAAATAGGGTTGGGAACAGGTGGATGGATTGTGTGAGGAATATGAAAGAAAAGGGAGTTAGTGATAGTGTGAAAGGTGACAGGACAGAATAAAACGTGTAGAAAAAAACGTGTTGCGCCGACCCCAAGTAATATGGGATAGCGGCAGGAAGAAGAAAAAGAAGAAGAGGGTTGGGAATCCATTGGTAAGGAGATAAGGAAGGATAAATTACTTTTCTTTAGAGTTATGAAAATGATGAGACTGAGAGAAATACAAAAGGGTATATGATACATGACGCTTGTATTTGCAAGTTATATTAATAATAATAATAATAAGCTGTTGTTTTTTTTTATACTTATGTGTTTTTAAGAAATATTTAAAAATATATAAAATATGTATAGAAAATAAATAAAGATAATAATAATAGCCCCATCGCCGTATCTCTACGTTGATGTCGTGGTGGGGCTTGCGCGCTCTTATAAACCCTAGGTTTGTACACCGGTAGAGTTTGCTTTGCCGTAACACGCCTAGGGTAAGGGGCCAGAATAAAAGAGATACAAACCGCAGGGCAGTTTTGTGGCGAACTGATGGGCATTAAGAAAGAAAGAAAGTAAAAGTTCCCAGTCCACTTAGGATTCCAAAAACCATAGCCCTGTCTTTGTTTCCCATATGTCGCAATAGTTTTTCACCAACCGAGGGTTGTCCTTGGGTGCACTAGCATAGCGCGTGCAGGGATAATCGTCGGTTGGTATCACGTTCCATTAAAATTATCTAAAGGGCCTCTGCAAGTTGGTTTCGGCCCCTCGTACGCCTTTCAAAGGTCCAGGACCTCAGGGTCCTGATATAAATAAACGAATAAAATAATAATAATAATATTATTTTAGAATTACGTCAATCTCCTTCGCTCGTGCATGTCCTGACCAATCCTAAGGCAAAGGATTGTGAGGCCTCTGCCTTTGGATAAGACATACTTTCTATAACAAGTAACTCCTTATAACGGCCTACTCAGCCATCACTTAGACAATACAAAACTTAAATAAGCGTGACGCATCGTCAGTCGGTCGCAGAACTATTTACAGTAACCTGTATCTACCGATCGCACAGCGGTGATCAGGAGACGACTCGGTTGTTAGACCACCCCAGTGAGGCCGCCAATAAGGCTCTGCATCGGCACCCTGATGCGCAGCTCGTCGCTCTGGGGGACTTTAACGCCTGCCTTCAAGACTGACTTTTCCCATACCAGAGGACCGATCACGCTAGGAGAGAAACGCGAATCTTTTTAGTATCTATGGGCCTTTCCCAGCTCGTTAAGCAAGCGACTAGGGTGCCTGATGTAGTTGGTCATACTGCCAATTGTCTGGACCTTCTGCTGACCACCGATCCGGACAGATGTATCGTAACAGTTTCCTTCACCACTTGGACCTTCAGATCACTGTCTGGTGAAGTCTGTTTTATCCTTCTCCCCACCAGACTGCGACTCACGCGGTGAACGGTGAAGGTGACGTTACAGGTCAGCAGATTGCGATGAGATGCGGCACTTCTTTGCGTCTTATCCTTGGCAGATGGCCTGCTTCTCTTCTGAAAGTCTGTCGAGCTGTGCGGATGCTATATCCGATGCGATACGTCAAGTTATGAAGCTTTTCATCCCTTATAGTGACGTACCCATCGAAGGCTCAGCTCACCCATGGTTCAACACCGATTGCGTTCAAGCTGAAGAGCGTAAGCATTCAGCCATATTTATGGCGTGCCCAAAAACACTTTTACACGTAAATTTTTTCGACAACTTAGACTAGATGAGGCCGGTGTTTCCTAGCTGACTAAGGTAGTGAGTAGAAAAAACACCGATACAAACATAAAACATTCGACTTGAGGGCCAGTACACTCACTATAACTGTAGGATAATTAAGAGAAACGACAATATTATCAGTCTCAGATTATAGGAGCAGTTACACGTACTAGCACTACATTGAGTTGTTTTGTCTCTGAATAAAATAAGAGCTGGGTGAGTTTGTAAGGCACACACATTCTAGACACTTGAGATCATCGGAGAATTTGACCCTTTTGATGCCCTCACATTCTACCAAGTTTTGTGACAAATCGTTTGTGGAACGTGGAACGCGTTGCCATTAGATACCAATTAGGCAAGTCCAGTCACTAGTTTCTTTCAAAAATCTAGTTAAAAACCATTTCTTTTCTCTCTAACACTATCCTGGTTCTACGTAATTTAATTTCTTCCACCAACCCTACTTTATTATTATTTTTTATCTCTTTTTCTTCTTTTTTCGTCCCCTTTTTTAATGAAATTGTGTAACATATTATAAAATGTATTTATATATTTATAGCAATGTATTGTGTTTTATACAGAGATTGAATAATTTGTTAGCAGTACACCGCAGACTACCCCCTGTATTATTTTAAGTTCTTACGATCCATCCTAAGGTTGTCTGGTAGATACCGCTGTCAGGGATAAAACCGCCATTATACCCATAGATTTAAGTTTATGTATAAGTTGTGTTGCTTTTTTGGTGTACAATAAAGTCTATTCTATTCTATTCTATTCTAATATTATAATCTGCTGGGCTCTACTGATTTATCTGGAAAGGCTTTTTGCTAAAGCGATACTGTAGCTGGAGGTGAGGAGGTGAGGTATATATGTTAGTAGGTTTTATTTTTATTTTGTGGGCATACAACTCTGCACAAAATTATAAAAGCTGCTCGTGTCACCTGAAGGTAATAAGCCAGCACATGTTCGGAGCACTTTGTACGTGTTACGTGTCAAAGATTGATCGTCGTTATAAATGGCGGCGACATGCTAGCGCTATTAGCTACCAACTATATCAATATCATTTTGTTCTGTGTGGTAATCATGCTGTCGTCAGAAGTATTCGTTAATAGTGTGGTCGTTGTCACCATGGAGTGGCTTTTATACCGGGTTTTGATTCAGTGAGTCTACCTCATCTCTTGACTGCGGTGCGCAACGGCAAGGTGATGTGTCGCCGCCTTTGAGGGAGTCCTTCGGCTGTCAGACGGCTGAAACAAGGCACGTGCGTGTGACGATACGTTTTTCGCGAGTCGCCAATAATGTGCTACGGCGCACTATTGAATGCTCCACGGAGTACAGTTCAGTTTAGCCATTACCTACCTTGGGTACAGCGTGGCGGCACGCGGCGCGGCTCGTGACGGCCGAGCGGAGCTGTCGTAAAACGTTTTCAATATTTGTAGCGAGTGTCGCTCGCAAGGGAGCTCTGCGATAGTTTTATATTGCTATAAAAATATGATTGTGAGCGCAATTGCGGAGAAACGCAGACGATCGAGCTCACTGACTACTTGCAAGAGGGCACCTTTGCTGCATTCGGGTTATACATTTATAAGTTAGTTTATATATTTTAAGTGTTACATTAGTTTTATATTTTTTTTGGTGTGAAGTAGAATTCAATTACATCAAAACTACAGCGTCGCTGTAATCTCCAGCAAAGACATCAACCTTATAATAAATAGCACTCAGTGACAACGCGCTGGCTCTCCAGTGCAACTGGCACCACTAGTTTTACAAATTAAGCATACGTACAAATTTATTTCGTAGAAATCTGTAGTTACACTTGTGACCACCATCAACTAAACTCAGAAAATCCGCCAGAAAAGACACTCACTAAGTACCACAAACTTTAATACAACACATACAAACTTTAGGGTCACTACGGTACTAGCCTTGAGGGATTCTTGTACCTATAGATGGTGTGAAACTCTTTAAACTGACAGAAAGTGATGCCCAGTGGTTTGTGAGTGCGAGTGTTGTCCTCGCGAGCTGTGGCCCTTCTGCGTGCTCTGCGTGTATCGCGTGCTGACGTCACAGTCGCGACAAGTGCACAAGTATGAATCGTTTCTTGCTGCACAAGTTTTAACAAACAGCTCGACCACTACTTAAAAAACTGCGCGATGCTGTGCGCTGCCCACGGCGAGCTTATTCATTGAATCTTGTTGTACTTGCAGTGCGCGCAGCTGTCGTGGTTCCCGCGGCTGTGTTCGCTGTATTACAACTTGATCATTATTTTCTTTCCTTTAAAAGTACACCGGAGGAGTGTTCAGCCATACGTGAAGAGTGTGTGAGACCTGCATAACAATTAAGTGACAAAATCCCTAATTTTCAAATAAGTGACATCTACAAAATAATTCGTTTTAGTCTGCAAGAGGTCAATGTGCTCACAAGTATTGACAACTTTTAAAATTACGGCACAAACACAGAAATCGTGGAAACAGCCAGCTGTCTCATACATTTTAGTTATTTTTATTTATGCGTTGTAATACGAGGATAATTTTGAAACAAACAGGGAGAACAATTTTAGCTGCATCTGTTGGTAGTTTCGTTAGAACCACCACTAGATAATAACTGAAACACGTTAATAATAATAATCGTAATCGTCAGTTTAATTATTATTATAACTACCGTAACAACTATTCAGCCAAATACCTATTTATTTTGTTCACAAAGTAGTTTTTTTTTCGAGTCGATAGTCGTAGCGTGTCGTGAGTGCGGTAATGGTCTCTCATGTGAAGCACTGCCGCTACCTAGTCCCGCCCCGAGACTACGCAGACTGTTCAGGGTTTAAAAAATAAATAAATAAGATCGCGTAGAATTTGATCGAGAGAATTTAATCAAATTCTACATGATTGATATTCATAACGTTAATATTAGGAACAAACACAAATTAGTGGTTCCTGCAACCAGGCTCAAAAAAATAGGAGGCTCATTTAGATGTCAATGTATACACTATTATAATAAGCTTCCCAGTTCTACTCAGGAACTTAGCCTTAATAAATTCAAATCATTTGTAAAGCGAAAACTTTGCCAGAAGGCTATTTAAACTGTAAAAGAGTATCTCGAGGACAAAACGGCTTGGGATTGACCTGCTCCAGTACTCACTGTAGTTGTTATAATTTAATTTTTTATTTTTAAATCTAAATTACCCGTATCATTATTATTTTTGTTCTTTTTTAAATTGACGATTATTGTTATTTTACAATTTTATGTGTTGCAATGACAATTACTTTTATGTGTTTTTTTTTACTATTTTAACATTTTGTACAATTTATAATCGTGAATGTGGGGACTATGTGGATTACTTTTTCCTTTTCTTTAATTATAACATAATGTCTGGCAGTTTTGAGTACTTTTTGCGGCCTACCCAAATTTCCATTCTTTGGTATTGTTCAAATTGTTGAGCTCCTTTGTAGCCCTGAGTTGAGCTACACGAATACTGACTAATGCTCGCACTGACTGGATAGGTCCACCATTACATGTTTGCTGTATGGACTTTAAAAGAGACTTGACCCCTGAGTTTATTTCGGCGTTTCTTCTCAGGGTACTCAGCTAGGAAACACCGGCCTCATCTAGTTTAAATTGACGAAAAAATTTATGTGTAAAAGTGTTTTTAAAAACCTATTTACAAAATAAATATAATTTATCATTTCCTTTGTTATTTGGCTGCTTTTGGAACTAAGGGTCGCCACACACGGGCCACCGGTCACAACCACAAAACGCCGCCACCGGCATATTTCATGTAGGTTTTATACATTTTATAATTATGGATTCGCCGCACACGGTTGACGCCGGCGGCCGCCACAAGCTACAAATCGCCGCTGCTCGCTTCTTGTTCACAAACTGGCCACTAAATGCCGATACAAAACGCCGTCACACGCCACGTATGGGTTAAAAAAAGTAGCAACCACCGGCCACAAGTGGCTGTCGTGCGCTTCAGCTTCCTTTGTGGCCGCTTTTAGCTTCTCGTGGCGGCGTTTGTGACTGTGGCATGTGGCCCATGTGCGGCGACATTAAAGGATGACCGCGGTGAAACTTGCGACACTCATGCGGTATACTCTCGGCGACGCTCGTGTCAATGTCATCGATTCTCGCGACACTTGAAAGTTCTCGTTGACACTTGTGACACTACCGTCGAACTCGTGTCACTCCCACTCGATAGACGAGCCGCTCTCATCGACACGCACGTCGCACACTAGCTCCTCGTCAATCTGAACAAGGCGTAACTTACGAGCTCAGTTCATGATACATGATTGTGAACCGTTCATAGCTCTAATAGGATTTATGAATTTTATTGCAGTCCCAGAACACCGCATAGTGATATTAAAACATTTTGAAACAAGGTTATGGAGAGGGTAGCCTGTACCTCCTGAAGATACTGTTCGTTTTAAGTAAGTATGTACTACATACATACTTACTTACTAAAAACTTGGTTTTGTTTTAAACAATACGAGTATGTGTTACCACATCAATGTTTTTCTTTGAAGACTGCGAATAGTCCTGTTCATAAAAAAAATGATACATTTATGATTATCTCTGCTCGGGAGCCGGGACGCCGGGATGCTGAGAGCTAATAAGCACTGATACGTTCTCAGTCGTAACGAGGGATCTACTCGGTGTCGTTCTGAGGCGCTCTGAGGCGCTCTGAGGTGCTCTGAGGCGCTGTGAGGCGCAGTGGCTCGGGCGTACGGCCGTCAGCGGGTGAGTGTGCTCGGTGGAGCTGTGATTAAACGTGATTGACGTGCATCGCAACTGAAATAAAGAAATTGAAGCGTAAGCGTAAGCGAGTGAATCTGTCACTGGCCTCACGCACACGCACTGCTAGCCTGCTGTGCACTCTACGAGTATTATATACCTACCTAGGTTCGTGGTAAGTTTTTTATGATAAATGATATTTATTTTGTAAGTAGGTTTTTTAAAACACTTTTACACGTCAATTCTTTTTGTCAATTTAAACTAGATGAAGCCGGTGTTTCCTAGCTCACTACCCTGAGAAGAAACACCGAAACAAACTCAGGGGTTTAGGTATTCCATTCAAGTCAGTAATTAGATACATGTTAGTTAATTAACAAAACCCGTCTAAACTTATAAACTCCATAAACTTTACTCATTATAGAGACTATTCTTCAAAAAACAATATTTTTTAATTAGAAAACCGTTATCTGTGGAGCCTTTGTCTCGAACCTCTCACAAAAATGAATCGCTTTGTACGTAGCTTATCTACGTGTTCAAAGATTTCGTGTAAAAGGGTAATCACCCTTTGGACAGAATCCTGTCACCTCCCCCACCCCACGCGCGCGCCCTCCCCCCCTCACCTCACTCAAGGAACTTTAAGCAGATGAACTTCCAGCGACGCCGACGAGCTGTTAATTGTAATAAATTAAAATACATGGTTAGTATAATACTACACGCAGACTTCATAAAGATTTCTTCTTGGCTCAATTATTCCCGCCACCAGACCCAACAGCCCGAAATCATCTACCGGGCAGCTGCCCACCAGAAGAGAGGATCCTCCAACCAGACGGGTGTCATAACACCCGTCTGGTCGGAGGATCCTCTCTTTTTAACGAAGCTTTTCCGCATACCTCCAAACTGGTGACCCTCGATAAAGAACGTAAGCGCAGCCTTCGTGCAGCTACTACTTCATGACGTCATCAACACTTCCTCAAGCTTTCGAGCAGCGATCCATACAGCCAGCACCCACGGCTATAAAGGGTATCCTGACCACCAGCATGCCTACCTGGTCATACCTGGTCATCACCCTCAGCCTCATCAACAACCTTGGCTAAGCACACCGCACCTTCGGCCAGTCACATGAAGAGCCATGAAGAACCTCTCCTGGTCGACTCCAGCAGTCAAGCCACTACGTCGCACAGCACCGCTCCGACTCACTGGAGCCAGCGGCACTACTCCGACTTACTGGAGCCTGCAACACCATCCCGACTCACTGGGACATCATCACCCTGACTCACTGGGGCATCATCCTCACTCACTGGGATAGCACCACCCCGACTCACTGGGGCATCACCGCAGACAGTTCCGACTCACCGAGAACTATGCGGCATTCGATTCCGACCCACTGGAACCAACCTATCACTGGCCTGGCACGCATCAAGAAGCATCAAGAACCATTGACCTCCGATCTCCGGAGAGGAGTGATGTAGCGACATCTATGGCGACACGTAAGAACTAATCCTGCATCGCGCAATTAAAGTTCTCCGCGCGATTGGAACATATAGAACACCCCGAAATCATCTATCGGGCAGTTGCCCACCAGACATAACACCCGTCTGGCCGGAGGATCCTCCCTTTTCAACGGAGGTTTGCGGGACTTTACTCTGTGTTCCGCATACCTCCAAAAAGGTTACTAAAAGAACAGTTTCCTCTTCATCACTAAAATAAAATGCTTTTCACCGGTTATGACCGGTTACAGTGACTGAGACGTGGGTGTTCACTGAAGGCAGTACTTATAATATTAGAAAGCTTAAGAGTTTGTTTTTTCTTAATGCGCCGATCTCAGGAAATACTGTTTCGAATTGAAAAAATATGCGGTATAATATAGTGTTGGATAGCCCATTTATCGACAAAGGCTACCATAACATTACGCAACAACCCATGGGAGCGGAGCACTAACTAAAGACTTAGACTTAGAGATTAAAGTTTCATATATGCTATATATTTATATATTCCTTAACTTTTTAGTCTATCTTGTCTGTAATTCCGATTCTGCTTCGCTGTACGCTCATAATTTGCTCGTCCACAATTTATGCGAAGACTGCCTCCCAAGATACAGGATCTTCCTAGTTTAGGAGTCAGGGTTCAAAGTTTTAAATTGACTTGTATTTCTGATAATAAATATTATTACTATTTGTTTGCTATGAACTGTTGTATTATGAAAACAGTTTGAAATGTCTCCGATGTATCTTTCCACAGCTTTGCGAGGCAGTCTCGTAGGATTGCATTTTTTGACTAAGTACCTTCGTAGCACTTCGTAGCGAGCCGTAGCACCTGGCGTAGCAATGTTGCAGCAATGCACAGCTGATCATAGTCGGTACTTCGGTTGTCGAGTCGTGTGATGGTATTTGGAATTATTATAATACGAGTAGCTGCCCCTGAGGCAGAGTAAATTTTTGATGGTATTATTAATAAAGCATATTTTGCCAATCTTTTTCCTTTTATTACAGATTTTTTATTTTAAAAGCAGTAAACATGTGATATGCCGTACAAAGGTCTTACAAGCACGTGTTAGATTCATCTTTATTTATGATGTAATTAAATCATGAATATTAATTTTTCATGAATATGGTTTATTGTATTTCATACATTGGTAACATTTATGTAGCTTGAATCTGTTGTTTCTGTTGTTGTTGGTTGTAGTACCTACCAAGGGTAATATTGTTGTGTGTACAAATATAAAACGCTAAACTTATAAAAAGCCGTATTGATGATAATCCTCTAAATTTTTCGCTTCGTCGTTTATACCGCGTACATCGAAGGACTGGAACAATTTGCCTGCTGCGGTCTTCCCGTCCAACTATAATTTAGGTGTCTTCAAGGCTAGAGTGAATAGGCTCTTGATAAACTAGTGCGCCTCACCATCAATGATTGCATCACTGCTTACCATCAGGTGGGATGGCAGTCAAGCGCTGGTTTATATCAATTAAAAAAAAAAAAATATTATGTAATTATTAATGATCTTTGAAATGTATCTTATATTGCCACTTTAATGTAATAAGTTGTTTGAATCAATAACTACTGTTACGACAACCTGAGATTTGCAGAAGGTAGCGGGATATTGTAAGTATTTGACGTTTAAGTGTCAACCCACAGGTTGACCCTTACCTATAAATACGACTGGTTTCTATTAAAATTCTCTCACTTGCTGTCCAGTTTTAAAGACCTTTACTAACTACCATAGCTCACTAGCATTGCTAAGATATCTTAATATTATTAGCAATAATATTAAGATATCTTATTATATAACTTACATGTTTGTTTCAATTTGGAACCGTGCACTAGCTTCTGACGTTTTATAAGTGCCCATGTAGGCCTATGTGAAATAAAAAGTATAATTAATGATATTGTTAAAATTTATGTCTATAAAATAATATAATTGAAGCTACCATGGGTTTTCTTGCTTGTTCTTTCCCATGACGACTAGTTTTGGAACAAGCAACCAGTTATTCGATTAATTGACAAGCCTATTTGAAATAAATACTTAGTCTTGTCTTTCTGTGCTTTTCTTCATAAAAACCCTTTCCTTACACACCACAGTCATAGAAACTTTGATACACAGTAAGTAACGTTATCCATATTGACATTATAGTATAATATATAGGTAGATATCAATATATAGTATATCTATACAGTTACCTCCAAATTTCTAACACATGCAGGCGGCATTCCTGGGACTGAACATCAACTTTTAATTAATTGCAACTTCATTTGAGTAAAATAATATTTTAACTGGGTTTGAAACCTCTTCATATTTGTTTATTTTAATTATAAGGAATCTGTATTTGTGCGAAAGTTAGCGAGTTGCCGTTCAAAGACGTTTAAGACAGGAACTGCATTTCAAGCTGTCGCTCGAGCTTGACGCGAGCCCCTACTGTTGCACAAAACTATGAAATCTCTTGCATTTGTTTAATCCAGCGACGAGCTCCCAGCAAGCGAGGGAGGACGAGGGGGAGTGAGGAGGGGCAAGGTTGTGAGAGGGGACGGTTGAATGCATTCCCGAAAGAAGCTGAAGGACGTGAATGTTACCGGCCGTGCGGTAGTGATTGCTGTCAACAATAGGTCGCCAGTGCAGGCGGGTTGCAGCACAGACATAGTCGTGCGCTGTAGTGATGTTTTATAAGGCAATTGTCGTTACCTCTTACACATATCGGACGCATGAGAACACGCGAATATGTCCAGCAGCGTTCTTTTATTTATTTTGCCATACTTCCAGCAGTGCCAGCCTGGTAACAGAATAATCACACAAACATTCAGTGTACGTGTTAGCGACTCCCTAAATGCGAGTTCAAAGAATACATTTTATTCTGTTAGCTTTCCACGCATCCTATGACATGAGCTTGGTTTGTATCTCTGAGCACGAAGTTTCAAATAAATAAACAAAGATGGTCTTGTTGTTAGTAGCAAGTCAAAGCAGCGCGAGGTTAACAGCCACTTCAGTAGAGGAGACGCCGCAGGGCTAATCTATACTGGACGACCTATGTTGTTCATTATTTATGTACAATTATTATAGTTAATGTCATTTTCCGATTTCAGTCTAGCCTTCTGCCTCATGTCCTAGCCCTTAAAAAACATCCGAGATATACTAAGCTGCGAAACAGTTTGGTACCACCATAAGATCAGTACTAGATTGTAGCCGACAGAGATTTACTGAGCACTTATAGATTGTGTTGGCGAGTGGAATCGTTGTTATGTTGAACAGTTGTCATCAAGGGGGCGAGAATGAAACTACTCAAACACTGTTGATCTTTAGGAATACATAATGTAGCTGAACTTTAAACAGAAAGGTTAATGAATACGACCTTTGCTCACTCATTAGTCACGACTCGGAGGTCACGGGTGACACTGAAGGTCAACAAGACGGACACGTTGTTGTTGTTAGTAGAAAATGAACTCGTCCAGACGCACGCAGCAGCTGCTCATAAAGTTTGTTATTGTGACACAGTTAGAAAACATGTTTAGCTATTTACTGACCACTAGTTGCGCCTCCTGGCCTGACCTCCGGCCTATCCCACAGGAATGTCATTTGTTCAGGTTAAAATGTAGGTCCAAAAATATCGAGAACAATCTCATACATAAATGGACCATTTTATGAAATTCATCCTACTTTACTGTAGGTGTAATTTAAGATCTAATGATATTTGGGCTTTGGGAATGTTTAAAATAATTACCGTAGCCCTGAAACGCAAAAAGCAATTGAAAGACATAAGTGGGTTTCAGTCAGTAAAAGTCTGACACGCCCTCTAGCTGCAACCTAGAGCGGGAGAAGTTTCTGCCCCACCTAGGAGACTCTACGCAGGCATCATTCGGTCCATGGCCCTTTATGGGGCGCCGGTGTGAGAGAGCCGTCGCTGCGAAAGTGACCGGTGGCCTAGCTGAATGCATGCCAGAGGCTCATGTCTAAACGGATGGTGCGGGGATACCGCACGGTTTCCCGCGATATGACGAGCCTCCTTGCTGACCTACCACCATGGGATCTAGAGGCATCAGTCTTTGCACGCATACACGAGTTGCGCGCGGAGATGCAACGCCGGGGGTCGCGGCATGGTGGACAGAGTTCCGTACGTACGGCATATTTCCTGTCGTTCTCATACATTTTATATGGAGTCGCCGCACACGGTTAACGCCGGTGGCCGCCACACGCTACAAATCGTCGCGGCCCGATTCTTGTGGACCGCACCGGCCACTGAACGCCGACCTAAAACGCTACGACACGCCATACGCGCATTTAAAACTTCTTCGTCAAAGTACATTATAATACCTACTGCGCGTATGGGTTAAAAAAAAGTAGCAGCCACCGGCCACACGTCGCTGTCGCGTGCTTCAGCTACCATTGTGGTCGCTTCTAGCTTCTCGCAGCGGCATTTGTGGCTGTCGTATGTGGCCAGTGTGCGGCGACTCTAAGTCGCATGATAGCTCACACTCTGTTCCTAGTTATTGTACGCACAACTGTTTGTTTTTAGGGTTCCGTACCTCAAAAGAAAAAATCGGAACCCTTGTAAGATCACTTTGATGTCCGTCTGTCTGTCAAGACCCTTTTATCTCGGGAACGCGTGCAGGTATCGACTTGAAATTAAAACCGTATACTTAAGTCTGCGGTCTCTTGAAGCTGTGAAAAAATCAAACTTCTGAGTTAATGAAAGAAAAAGATATATGCCGTTTATGTCGCAAAAAACGATTATATTGCGACACTCTAAAGGGAATCAAAATTCATAGGGTACTCCCGTTGACCCATAATCCTAAAATTTGGTATGAAGCAAGGGCTCATAAAACAAGTATAGGAAAAATCTGCAAACTGTAAATTATGTAGTTACGTCACAAAAAAAACCTTTTTTGGGATTCAGAAAAATCTTTGTAACTCAATTCGGGAATTGAACTGTTTTCGTAGGTAAGTTTGTACGGAACCCTCAGTGCGCGAGTCCGACTCGCACTTGCTCGGTTTTTTTAAATGATAGTTTTTTTTTATATACCATCACTATGGTAGTGTCACGTGACGTCACTCTGGAGCGCCTCGTGGAAGTTTATAGGTATAACTTTTACATTGTAGTTGTACAACTTTAATTTAGTTAGTTGTAATTAAGAATTATTTGATTCTTTCTTATTTCTGTTAAATTTCACTAAATTTTTTCATGATGGATTAGAAAGTTCTTCATTTTGCGTACAAAGTCATATCGCCATTTACGAGGCAAAATACCTTCCACTGCGCATTAGTTATATCTGCAGTGTATATATAATGTCGTGAGTACTTCGCACCATGTCCTGGCCAGCTGCCACGACACGCGGTAATAGTTGCACATTAGCACCAGCGCTGCTCCCCATGCGCTTAGCGTAATGTTGAGAACCGCATAACGACGTCATAATAATCGGTATCGCTACTTACATACTATAGGTACATACTCGTATAACAGACAAGCTGCCCCCTTGGTTACAGCCCCGTCTTTGGTTTCTGCTTCTCAATAAATGGGCTATCCAACACTAAATGAATTTCTCAATTCGAATCAGTCCTAAGATTAGCACGTGCAAATAAACAATCTCTTCAGCTTTAAGTATAATACTATACAAAGTATAGCTGTAGACACCTCAGCCACCTTGAATACCTAGCTTGTTATCGAGTCGTCACTTCAATGATAGCCCGAAAATAAACAGGCAATAAAGCTCGTGGCACTTGATTTAACTAAATAAATAGCGCGGCGGGTTGACTCGCATCTGGAAAGATCGTAGTCGTTCCCGCGCACCCCACCCTCCCCTCTGCCCCGCTCGACCACAGATTAGCGTGATTGTAAATCTCAGCGAAACACTTAACCGAAACGACTTCAACTTGCAAATACTTCACAAAAATGTCTGCCAAGTTTAGAGGGAACTTCGAGAATTCGTTTTGTAAGTTTAACATTAGGTACAAGATGAAACTGATGAACGAGATATCATGGACCTTACTGTTGGAAAATCGAGAGGTCAGCGTACGTTGTTAGTATTATTAGACTTGTGCCGCACGTAGGGCACGGCTCAGGGCTGGCCACATATCTCGGTGAAATGATAGGAGTGGATCTGCTGCGGTCCGGTCAGACAGGCACCCATTACGCGGAGCTTCCGAGCTTAAATCCGCTGCCGCGGTCAGCAGAAATATGACCAGCGTGAGCTGAGCCGCGCCACCGCGCTGCTCAGAGCGCTGCGGGGGTCAGGCCCGCTGGCCGGCGCGTACTTTATGAGCGGCGGATAAGCCGCCAGTGTATCGGCTCATTGGACGTTAATTAAAGTTTCTCGTTTTATTTGGTGCGGCACAATCGTGTCGATGACAACTACAGTTAGTCACTCCCCCATGCCCCCGTGCCCCCCGCCGCCCCCCGCACTGCTCCACACGGGGGCACTGCTTCCAGCAGAACATTAATAAAATAAAGTGACAGAGGGAAGGATTTACGAGAGCGCGCGATATTAATTAAAAGTTTACGTGTTGTTAGCGACATGCCATTATTTTATTATTCAACAAATATTACAGAGACACGCGCGCGCACACTTGCTCTAAAACGTCGGTTTGACAAAAAACGATATCTAATATCAACAGTGACGGAGAGTCAGTCCATGTTATCGTGATCTCTGTCTGCGTGAAGTTGGTGTTGATGAACTGTTGCACCTCAGTTTTATACGTATTTATTAGTTAAACGTAAGAGCAAGAGCTGTTCGGATCGGAACCAGTGTTCTATAGAATTTGTGTTAAAAAGTGAAGAGCGATACTGTCTCAAACGGTGCCTACATTGCATTCTATAGGTACCAAATATAAGTAGCGCCCACCGTAATATTTTCCGTAATTTTGTAGGAAGACTATGTTGGTAGGTCTATCAGATGGTAGGTATATGGTATGGTGTGCGGCGGGCACAGCATCCTTATTCTAAAATAATATGGACGCGTCGCAGTGCGGCGCGGCGCGGTGCGGCGCACACAAGCAAAAATAACCATATTCTTGGCCAAAAATAAAAAAATAAAAGTTTTTTAACGTGAAAAATAATACCTGGCATTCAAAGACGAGTCTTATCTACTAAAAACAATAGAAAAGATCCGTTTCCCGATGCACAAACTGGTCTGAGGTCAATCTGAACTTGAGTGATTGAGTGACACTCGTCCTCTTGCGTTAAAAAACCTGATGTTAAAATGATATTAATTTAATGCGATTAATTTTTTCTAGAGTTCAACTTGTACGAAATATGTATTAGTCGAGTTCTCTATGGAATCTGGAGGCAACAGTTCTTGCACGCATGCACGCAACGCCTGGGCGAAACTCCGCTGCCGCGACAAGACATGGAATGGCAGACCGAGTTCCGGCGGGATCTCATGGTGAAATGGCGATAGCGACTATCGCAACCCAGTGCTGGGCACGCCATAATTGTGGCGGTAAGACCCCTCTTTGAGGAGTGGCTGGAAAGACCTCACGGCGTCGTCACCGTCCGCATGTCGCATAGGTTCTCACCGGACATGGTTATAGTTCGGAAGGTTCCTGCACCTGATACGAGCGGAAGAATCACCCGGGTGTCACCACTGTGTGGGCCACCCGGAGGACCCTGTGGAGCATACGGTAGAGGTGTGCCCCGCTTGGGCTGAGCACCGCCGTGTCCTCGTGGGGGCGATCGCCTACTAAAAATATACAAAACGTTATATATTCCAAACGTTGATTTATGAAATGTTTTTTTTTTTATTCATTTTAGAATAAAAAAAACTAGACAAGTGCGAGTCGGACTCGCGCACTGAGGGTTCCCTACAAACTTACCTATGAAAACAGTTCAATTCCCGAATTGAGTTTCGAAGATTTATCCGAACGTCAAAAAAAGTTTTTTTTTTGTGATATAACTACAAATTGACAGTTTTTAGATTTTTTCCTATACTTGTGCTATGAGACCTTGCTTCATGCCAAATTTCAGGATTCTAGGTCAACGGGAAGTACCCTATGAATTTTGATACCCTTGACAGTGTCGAAATATACGTTTTTTGCGACATAAACGGCCGTATCTTTTTTTTTTCGTTAACTCTGAAGTTTGACTTTTTCACAGCTTCAAGGGACTGCAGACATGACTATATGGTTTTAATTTCAACTTGATACCTCCACGCATTCTTGAGATAAAGGTCCGTCCGTCTGTCTGTCTGTCGGTTAAACAGACAGACGGACGGACAAGAAAATGATCCTATAAGTTCCGTTTTTTTCTTTTGAGGTACGGAACCTTAAAAATGAATCATCTGTCAAATGACACGTTATTAAACAAAAGTTTATTTGGTGATTTGTTTGTAAAATAAACTATTTGGAAAACTTGTTGTTTAATGTTGAAATAGCGAACCATGTTTTTGCTAATCGTTGGTTGTCAAATGCAAAAAAATTAAAATAAATTATTGGTGAACTGACAAGAAGCCGTAAGAATGTAGATGAAAAAAACTCAAATACAAAATTATTTATTTCACATAGGCCCACATGGGCACTTATAAAACGTCAGAAACTAGCGCACGGTTCCAATTGGTCGTTGCCTATGGAGAAGAACCGGCAACAACTCTTTTAATAAAAATAATTGTTTCTACAATATTTCCGTATTACAATATTAATAGATATGAGATGACAATGTAGACGGTCAGCTTTGTACCCAAAAGCACAATAAAAATTGTAATCCATGAATCCGCGGAGTCTACAGTGTTCTCACATTCACACTAATGTAAGAATACATAGAGCTAAGTATACAAAAGTAGAAATAAACCGATCAATAAATGATAGATGTATACAATAATAAATTACTAGTGAAATTAAGGTGGCTGTGGTTTAAATAATATTAAAAACATTGCAAAATCAATGTCAATGAGAAGAAAAGAAGTATCAGTATAAATAATGAAGTTAAAACAATGATGGAGCAGTTAATAGATAACTGTACGATAATATAGCGCTGCCGGGGAAGGCACATATGCAGAAGTAGTCACTGCCAAAAGATAGGTGTGTTAAAAGAGTGCCTACCTAGTCGTGGGTGTGACTGTTCCTAAAAGAGTGCCTACCTAGTCGCGGGTGTGACTGTTCCTAAAAGAGTGCCTACCTAGTCGCGGGTGTGACTGTTCCTAAAAGAGTGCCTACCTAGTCGCGGGTGTGACTGTTCCTAAAAGAGTGCCTACCTAGTCGCGGGTGTGACTGTTCCTAAAAGAGTGCCTACCTAGTCGCGGGTGTGACTGTTCCTAAAAGAGTGCCTACCTAGTCGCGGGTGTGACTGTTCCTAAAAGAGTGCCTACCTAGTCGCGGGTGTGACTGTTCCTAAAAGAGTGCCTACCTAGTCGCGGGTGTGACTGTTTCTAAAAGAGTGCCTACCTAGTCGCGGGTGCGACTGTTCCTAAAAGAGTGCCTACCTAGTCGCGGGTGTGACTGTTTCTAAAAGAGTGCCTACCTAGTCGCGGGTGCGACTGTTCCTAAAAGAGTGCCTACCTAGTCGCGGGTGTGACTGTTCCTAAAAGAGTGCCTACCTAGTCGCGGGTGTGACTGTTCCTAAAAGAGTGCCTACCTAGTCGCGGGTGTGACTGTTCCTAAAAGAGTGCCTACCTAGTCGCGGGTGTGACTGTTCCTAAAAGAGTGCCTACCTAGTCGCGGGTGTGACTGTTCCTAAAAGAGTGCCTACCTAGTCGCGGGTGTGACTGTTCCTAAAAGAGTGCCTACCTAGTCGCGGGTGTGACTGTTCCTAAAAGAGTGCCTACCTAGTCGCGGGTGTGACTGTTCCTAAAAGAGTGCCTACCTAGTCGCGGGTGTGACTGTTTCTAAAAGAGTGCCTACCTAGTCGCGGGTGCGACTGTTCCTAAAAGAGTGCCTACCTAGTCGCGGGTTTGACTGTTCCTAAAAGAGTGCCTACCTAGTCGCGGGTGTGACTGTTCCTAAAAGAGTGCCTACCTAGTCGCGGGTGTGACTGTTCCTAAAAGAGTGCCTACCTAGTCGCGGGTGTGACTGTTCCTAAAAGAGTGCCTACCTAGTCGCGGGTGTGACTGTTCCTAAAAGAGTGCCTACCTAGTCGCGGGTGTGACTGTTCCTAAAAGAGTGCCTACCTAGTCGCGGGTGTGACTGTTCCTAAAAGAGTGCCTACCTAGTCGCGGGTGTGACTGTTCCTAAAAGAGTGCCTACCTAGTCGCGGGTGTGACTGTTCCTAAAAGAGTGCCTACCTAGTCGCGGGTGTGACTGTTCCTAAAAGAGTGCCTACCTAGTCGTGGGTGTGACTGTTCCTAAAAGAGTGCCTACCTAGTCGCGGGTGTGACTGTTCCTAAAAGAGTGCCTACCTAGTCGCGGGTGTGACTGTTTCTAAAAGAGTGCCTACCTAGTCGCGGGTGTGACTGTTCCTAAAAGACCCTAGGCTGATAAAATTTTAATTTTTCCTGAATTTCCCTACATGAAGGTATAAATATCGGTTCCCACTAAAGGGAAGAGACGAGCTCCACCTCCGCCCGCCCCTGTGGCTCCCATCCAGTCACTTGGACAAACCCCCACCGACATAAAGCTGAATGCCGTAAGTACGAAGTAGTCCAATACCTTATCACATTGTTCGGACAAGGAGAGGGTTGAAAGAATTGATAAGTGAGACCTTGGAATTCATAGTATGAAATATGCGCCGGTGTGGGCGCCGTCACTGCGAAAGCGACCGGCGGCCCAGCTGAACGCGTGCCAGAGGGTCATGGCCATACGGATGGCGCGGGGATACCGCACGGTTTCCCGCGAAGCGGCGAGCCTTCTTGCTGGCCAGCCACCATGGGATCTGGTGGCAACAGGCCTTGCACGCATGCACGATCTGCGCGTGGAAATGCAACGTCGGGGCGAAACTCCGCTACCACGACAAATCGCGGCATGGTGGACAGAGCTCCGGTGGGGTCTCATGGCGGAATGGCGACAGCGACTATCGCAACCCAGTGCTGGGCACGCCATAATTATTGCGGTAATTCCCCTCTTTGAGGAGTGGCTGGATAGGCAACACGGCGTCCATACCTTCCGCATGACGCAGGTCCTCACCGGACATGGTAAGTTTGGGAGGTTCCTGCACCGGATTCGTGCGGAAGAAACGCCTGGGTGTCACCATTGCGTGGACCGCCCGGAGGACACGGTGGAGCACACGGTGGAAGTGTGCCCCACTTGGGAAGAGCAACGCCGTGTCCTCGTGGAGGCGATCGGCGGCGGTGATCTCTCGCGCCGGGCCTTGGTACAGGCCATGGTCCGGAGCGAGGAGGAGTGGCAGGCGGTCGCCTCCTTCTGCGAAGCAGTAATGCTAGCAAAGGAGGCAGCCGATCGCGTGAGGCAACGGTCCTCAAGCCCCAACCGCCGCCGGGATTCCGATCCCGATTTCCGGCCACCGTAGGCGCGGGCTTGTGGACAGCGAGCAATGGGTGGGTCACCCTCCGACCGTCCGGTAACCGTCCGGACCGAGCCCAAGTCTTCGATGGCGCGTAGTGTTTCACGCGCGCCTCAAGGAGATGTCAGCAATTGTAGGGGCCATCAGGGCCGAAGCCTACTGGGGCCAAGGGTCTGATTCTGAAAGGAAGACTCGGCCCTGGTACGAAAGGCAACGAAGGAACAGGAGTGGGTTTTTAGTCAGTAAAAGTCTGACACTATCTCACGCTCCGCCCAAGAGGGGATGTCATAAGATGATTTTCCAAACGAAAAAAAAAAAGCCTAGGATAAATTAGAATAATGAATGACTCACCCAGTCACACCAACAAACTCACTCACGCACTTTGCTACTTTAAATACTAGATCAGTCAATCGGACTGTGGCCATTTGTATCTAACTGAATCACAGTACTAGCACTCCTAAGAATTACAACGGGGCATTATGTAGCCCTATGATATCTACTGAGTCAGCTAGCTTAGCTCGCTGCTCCTGCTGGACGTCCGAACCCTAACCTGCCCTCAAGCTAAGTGTCCTATCGTGGCCGAGCTAACACTCCCTATCCCTTGCATTCTTTAGCCATTCTCACTTTATCCTAACAAGTTTTTTATTGCTTTGTTTTTTGTATAGTTTATTAATTGTTTCTAAAGAGGTTTGGGTCGCTTGGGTCTCAACGCCTCGTCTGGCCTGCACATGCGCTGCCATTAGAAATCCCACAATTCAGTAAGTGACAGACAGTCACACGGGCCATTAATAGTGCGGATCTCTAAAGTTCTGAACACAGTGAGTAAGAAATTTGTTCCTGCGCTTTCACCTATTGCCCGAACTTCAACATACCTAATGCAAATACGGTTCACTCGCTGCAGTGTGTCACAGGGGCTTGTGACGTCATACCGCGCCGCGCCGCGTCTTCGCTGGACAATTCAATAACCCGCGCGTCTCCGCGGCGCGAGCACTCCTCGCGACACTCGACACATGCTCCTTCAGACGCTTGTGCTGTGTATAAATACATTTCATTTGTCGCGTGTCGCGTCCCTCCACCTTTCGCTATATTTTCATGCCGTTTTTTGCAAAGGTGAGCTGAATTCCGAGAAATATGTCACGTACAGAAAACCGCGAATTGTAGCGAATTTAATACAACCCTTATGGAGACTGTAACAATAGTATGTTACGAGATGTTTCGTTACCTACATTATTTATTATTTACTCACGCTATTTGTAATGAATTTTAGGAAAAGCGTTGCAGATCATATCAGTCTGTTGGTACGCACATGGAAGCTCTGCTTTAATATGCAGTGCCGACAGTTCCTCGAGTTTACACAAATCGAATTCACGCAACTGTCAGTGTACAGTAGGACTAACACTAACAGCTGATCCCCACTCGTCATACAAACGAGCTACGACGTGCGGCGCGATGGTGCGGCGGTGCGGCCGTGCGGCGGTGCGGCGGTGCGGTGATGCGGCGGTGCGTGCTGGTCGCACGACTAATAACCACTTGCCAACGATAACAAAATGACCACTAATCGTTATAGCAGCACCACACGCAAACTCCTGTAATACCACATTAGTGATCATGCTCATTCACTTTACTAACAACTCATCTAAACGGAGCAAATAAAACACAATCAAAATACCAACGCTATGGACATGAGACGACGCTTTTTTATTAGGCAACGAGTGTTACTGGAAAGAATTGCCAGAGTGAGAGGCACCACGACGTCCTCACTTTCCACCTGACGAAGGTCCTCAGTGGACACTGGTTGTTTCAGGAGGTTTCTGTTTCGAATTTGGCGGGAAGAACCATACGGTGTTACCATTTTGTAGATCGCCTGGAGGATACGGTGGAGGTTGCCCCACTTGGGAGGAGCATAGCCGTGTCTTTGTGCAGGTAATTGGCGGCGGTGATTATTAATTATTATTATTAATGACCAGTGCATGTGGAGCACATAACAAGCTAGCCACCCTGCGGCTAGTTGTTGTTACAGCAAAGTGTCGACACGTGTTGTGTGTCCGCGGCACGCCACCTCACACGTGTCACGTACTCACCTTACCAGCTGCTATCAGCATGACACCAGCACAGTTGCACCAGTGCGATGGTTTTTTTAAAAAGTACTTTGTAGATGTTGGGCGGTGCTTTTCGGACTAGAAGTTATCATAGCGGTGCATTCAAAGTGTTGGAGAGTGTCGTGTGCCGCCGCTGATCTATCAGGGATTGTTTTATAAAACGGTTTACTTATTTTTTTTTTTATTAATGATAGGCTCGCGTTTGACCACCATCTCACCTGATGGTAAGCGATGATGTGGTCGACGATGTAGCACGCTTGCCTAGAAGTAGCCTGTTCACTCTTGACTTTAAGACCCCTAAGTTGTAGCTATCAGGAAACACAGACTCCGGCAAGGAATTCCACTCCTTGGCTGAGTTTGGCTTCCACACTTTGTGCTCAAAGTGACCCGTTTTATAAAACGGCCACTTCATATATAAAAACTCTAATACTTCTAGATTCAAGATTCATTTATTTCGTCAGAATATGGTACATAATTATGGTCTTAAAATAAATTAATGGTCTCATCACATTCTGCCACGAGTGGCGTGCAAATATTTGGTAGGAACATATACATTTTTAAAAACAAAAAATATTATGTTAGTAATGAGTTATTAGTACGAAACAAAAATTTACAATTTATGGCATGTCATCTAAAAATATAATGTGGATTAAATTCAAAATAATATTCAATGTCAAATTATTAGAGAGAGATGTCAAAATTTATAAAAATATTAAAATTATTAGAGAGAGATGTCAAAAATTATAAAATTACAATTCAATTAGGATGTCAAAGTATCATTCAAATAGTCGTTTAAATTATAATAACATTTTTTACACAACAAGTATTTAAGTTCCTTTTTAAACCCATTTAAATTTAAGTCCTTAATCGATTTTGGGATTTTATTAAACACTTGTGGGGCTATGCAAAATATACTTTTTCTCATTAGAGCTGTTTTGGCTTTACGTCCGCGTAACATATCATTCCGCCTGTTACGTTTCACAGTATCGGATAAATTAGGAAACAGGTGTGAGTTTAATTTGACAAATAAGGCAATTTCATAAATATATAAAGACGGCAGTGTAAGAATTTTATATTTTTTGAAAAATGGTTCACAGCTGTCCGTAACTTGTAGTTTGAACATGGCTCTGATAGACCGCTTTTGTGCTTTAAAAGCAGTTTCACTATTAGTTGAGTTGCCCCAGAATATAATACCGTATCTTAATACAGATGCTACAAGGCCATGATACGCTGTAAGTAGTGCATCTATGGAAACAGTAGGGGCAAGTTTATACAAGGCATAGGATGAACTACTAATTTTCTTACATAGCGCTTCAATGTGATCCTTCCAATTAAGTTGTCTGTCAATTATTAAACCTAGAAATTTTGCACTATCTACATCGTGAATTTTGTTATTTTGATATTGGACATTCATTTTTAATATAGGTTTTTTATGGCCAAAATGCATTATTTGTGTTTTGTTAAGATTAATTCTTAAATTATTATTATCAAGCCAAGAAATAATTAATTTTACCGCGCTATTGACCTCGGCTTCATATGAATCAGGTTTATTACATTGTATTGTTACCGTACTATCGTCAGCAAAAAGTGATATTGGGAAGTTTATAGCTTTGGGCAAGTCATTAATATAAATTAAGAACAGTAGAGGACCTAATACACTGCCCTGTGGTACACCAAAATATACTGTGCGTTCTTTAGACAGATATGTTATTTCTTCTTTAGTTTTAAAATTTAATTTTGTAATAGCGGTAAATTGTTTTCTTTCTGTTAGGTAAGTGCTTAACAAGTCCAAAATGTTACCTCTTATACCGTAGGCGTCAAGTTTATTTCTTAAGATATTGTGGTCAACATAATCAAAGGCTTGTGTCATATCACAGTACACAGTGCAAACAGGTGTCTTATTATCAATATTAGTCATAATTCTGCAGTGTTAGCTCGCTCTGAGTCACTCCGCTCGAGCCGATCACTCCGGTTTTTATAAAAAACTGGAACCACTCCAAAAACTTGCTGAATATTTTATTGTTGGAACTTTACTGTGACGAGTAGACGCGAATCGTTAAAACATTGTTTTTTGTGTTTGCCTGCACCCTGGCGCCGGACGCCGCCGGCCATCCGGTCTTCCGGTCCGCGGGACATTCGGCAGCAAATTAAGTTCACTTTTTATTATATTAATTCGTAATTAGCGTCAGTTGGCGTGCGGTGTTCGTGTATATATTAAATCGCAGCTAATTGCGTCAAAGCGGAGCCATTACAGCTTTAATGAAACACGTCGGCAGGTCGCGCGCTGCGTTGCGAGCTGGTGAATGAGGCCGTGGGCTGATGATGGTTGTGATGCTTGTGAGTACATAGGTTACAACATTAATGGACAGATAAAGTACCTTTCACTTAACGTTCACTTTACTATTCACCAAATATTCAGAGAGCCACAAACAAGCAAATGAATACAAGTCAAATTGTTTACATCAGTACAAAATAAGTCCGGGGCGCTCTAAGCAAAAATAAAGAAAACGAATTACATATTTGGCGACAGTCACCACGTACACACCACTGAAATAATAAATTATAAGTAAAAATCTAGGCAAGTGCGAGTCGGACTCGCGTACTGAGAGTTCCATACAAACTTACCTATGTAAATAGTTCAATTCCAAAATCAAGTCTTAAAGATTTTTCCGAATCGCAATATTGTTTTTTTGTGACCTGACTATAAATTTACAGTTTAGATTTATTGTATTCCTACACTTGTGCTATGAGACACAAGATTCTAGGTCAACGGGTAGAAAACATCCATCAAGAATGCTCATACTCTACCTCTACCAGGAGCAAACTGCGGGTCAAACGAAGATACGCTTGTTTGGCAATGACTACTTACTTCTTCACATGTGGTCCCCTGGTAACTCATTAATATTGTGTCCATTAACTGCTCCATCTTTGTTTTAATATATAATTTTTTCAGGATTTTAGGTGAACGGGGAGTACGGTTTTGATTTCCTAACGAGTGTCAAAATATACGATTAAACGGAGCATGAACTGCCTTATCTGTAGATTGCGTTGACTTAGTAATTTAATTTGTTCACGGCTATTTAGGATAGCAGACCTGCGTATTTGATAATTTCAGCTTCATACCAACTCGTGTTCCATAAAAGGGTATTGACATAAGGACAGACTGACAGACGGATAGACGGTCAACAAAGTGATCCTATAAGGGTTCAGTTTGTTGAAGCAACAATCGTGATAAAATGGCGGATGCTGTCTGACGCTGGTCCTTCAATGAACCTTGAGTGACGAGTGACGGAGCAAGCTGTTGCAAACATATTATACCAGGTATCTTCTTCCTGCCCTTATCCCTTATTATTATATTATACCAGGTATATTCAATAATCAAAGAACTTCGATACTTTATACAAATGAGTGAGAAGGTTAAATTGAATTTAACCTACTCACTAATTCACATAGAATAACATAAAAATATATACAAACGGTTCTCGATGAATGTAATGTTTAATGCAGAGGATCACACACAACACGTAAGTATTTAAAGCTAATCACCGCTATTAGAGTGACGCCATAGCAAATGTAAGAAGGTTAACTTATTATAGTAGCAGTGGTCCGAGGACGGATCCAGTCACCATGTCACATCTAGACTCAATTGCTCACCGATGCCGATAATTTTTTTTCAGCCTGAAAGCACATCACATTAAGTTAAAACTTAGTGATTATACACTAAATAACGTTATTTGTTTTGTTATTTTAAATGATACTTTTTTTTTACGAAAACGTTCTTAACTTCATCAGTAGTGTAGGTAGGTGTTTAGAAATTAGGTATAAAGCGTCAAAGAAGTACGCCGCCTCATCTATTTAGCATTTAGGCTGCAACTATTTAGCTAATACTTTTTTTGTAGTGTAAGTATTACCTGGTCTGGTGGGTGGTGGTAACGATCGGCTATAAGTAAAAACACCTTCACGGCAATTTTATGACTTATTAAATTATGGTCATTGTGCAAAGTGAAACTTCTGCTCATCTGATTATTGTTATCGCTGTGTTAATAATCACAGCCAATACGATCAGTAATAGCCCGCAGGGTAGCACCGATCCAGCCTAACGCGCTGTACGTCGCGTACTGCTACTAGACGCTGGACAGCTGTAACGCGCTGTGGCGGCTGCGAGCTTACTGTGTTAACTATTAATAATGAAAGGGATTACAGTGAAAGGCGACGTTTGACACAAAATTGAGAGGTGGCGCTGCGGCAGGGTCAGGGTAGCTGGTTACACGTGGACAGCAGTTGAATACTTTACAGTGTAAATACTATTTAACTAACTAGTACTATAGTACTACACTATTAGAGTATACTATAGTGTAACACTTATTTGCCAAAACCAGAAAGAAAAAAAAAATGTGTGCGTGTACTAGCGTACACTCGTAAGAAGTGAAACTTCTTTATGACGTTATTTTTCAAAAAATAATTTACTATATGCAACTTTACAGAAATCGGTTAAATTAGATAAAGTTTAATAAAAGGCTTTTATTATCATAGACATAAATACAAATTCTACAATTATTTCATTTTAGCTTATTAGGTACTACAAAGATTAATTAATTGAATTATTTCATTAATTGTAATAGAATTATTACTATCATTGATGTCGTTATTATATATTTGTGTTATTAATGGCTTATGGTAACTGAAATACGAAATATATTGTTTACATTCCACAAAATTTAGTAACCGAGCGAAAACTCCATCAATTGTAGTGCCGGATCTCGTTGTCGACGTTTGAGGATCCACTTATAAACAGAGTGCCTATTTCTCATGACGATTCCAATTAACCCAAAACACTGCAAGGTTACATTGTTTTATTAGAAAGTTCCTGTGTCTACCTTCCACCTTCCGGCTCCATCACCAGATCAATTCGATAGTACCTTATAGCCAAAGTGCATCTCATGACAATTCTAATAAGCCCAAACACGGCTAGGATACATTGATTAATTACGGGGTCCCTATGCCTACCATCCGGCTCCATCATCAGATCAGTTCGATAGTACCTTATAGCCAAAGTGCATCTCATGACAATTATAATAAGCCCAAACACGGCTAGGATACATTGATTAATTACGGAGTTCCTATGCCTACCTTCCGGCTCCATCATCAGATCAGTTTGATAGTACCTTATAGCCAAAGTGCATCTTTGTCCTGGCCCAGCAACAGCAGCGGTCTGGCGTCCCTCATCCCTGCGCATCCCAGGTCACGCAGGTGGGCGTGGTCTCGGATCACCGAAACACCGACAGTCTGTGGAGGTAAGTTTAGGTTAGTGATGGTGCGGCTTATGATAATTCTAATAAGTCTAAACACGGCTAGGTTACATTGATTAATTACTGAGTTCCAGTGCCTACCTTCCGGCTTCATCATCATCATCAGATCACTTCGATGATACCATTTTCAACGTAACGTAACTATTCAGAACCATTCATTATTCGTATTGTCATAGTCGCTTAACTATCTTCATTGTGATATCAAAGTGAGTATGAAGTTCCGTTGACCATTTCTGGTCTTCTTCATCAGTTCCACTTCATTAAATGTTACTTTTTGACTGTAAATGCTTAAGTTCTCGATGATAATATCAAAATCACTATATGGTTGCCTATAATATTTGAGGAGTTCCCTCGATTCCTCATGGATCCCATCATCAGAACTGGATTTTGAAAAAATGGGACCAATCTGGAAGCATATCCTATAAAGGGAAAAAAAAAATTGCAAATCGGTCCATAAACGACGGAGTTCTGAGGTAACAAACATAAAAAAAAGATGGCACGTAACGGAAAAATGTGACGCGTAACGAAAAAATGTTACACTAATTTTTTTTCCAACCCCGATAAAGAAGTTTCACTTCAAAAAAACATAACTACTTTAGTAATATTTACTCTAAGAAATACTATAATTGTGATAGTGCTATTCCTCCTGTATAGCTCCCTCTCTCTCACACCAAACAGAACTCAGCGAGGGAAATTTCAGAACCCAATTATAGAACGTGCCCTTATCAAAAAATCGTATTACAAGATTAAGGAATATGTTGAAGACATGCTTGTTTGGCAATAACTACTTCTGCATATATATTGATTCCCTGGTCGCTCATCAACTGCATTATCGTGTGAACGTCTATTAACTGCTCCATCTGTGTTTTAATTTTAATCATGGAGATGTTTTTGCGATAATTTTACATTATTTAGACTACTAACCAACAGAATTACTCAGTTATAGTGTTACATAATCATGTCATCAATTAATGTTTTTTGTTACGCGGATATATGAGAACACGGCAGCCTCCGCAGACTCATTGTTTATTTTTTTATTTCAACCCGCTTGTTATTTGTTTAACAAGGAATATTGTAACATCCAGTCATCAGTCTACAAAACCTACTTAGTACCAAACAACTTTGTTTTGGTAGTAAGTATGTTATGTTAATTGGTCTACACTGTCATCTCATACAAGTCGATATTAATTTAAAAAAAATTGTTACTTTGCAGTTCCTTGTCGGTTCTTCTCTATAGGAAACGGCCAATTGTAACCGGGCACTAGCTTCTGACGTTTTATAAGTAGCCATGTAGGCTTATTTGAAATTAAATATTTTGAATTGACACCGGAACTGCGATAATTTTAAGACATTATAGTTGTGTCCCGGGACTTCATGAAAAATTATAAATGGACACAAACAATGATAGAAATTGAATCGTGCTACGACGCGTAGCTGCTACGGCGTAGACATCGTCAACGCGCTCGTAGCCACGCATTCGTACGGTTAATTGTTAATACATATTATATTGTAGCACTAGCAGGGAGACCCCCGACAACGGGCGCAACCTGCATTCGGCAATAAAGCAACTTTTTTATAGTATATATGTAGTTGAAACATCTTGTCTGAGACGCCGGAAGCCGCGCGCTGGGCCGGTTTCACGTGTCTTGTCGGCTGTTACCGCGGGCACGTGTGGCGCGTCGTGAGTGTTACCTTCATAATTGTATGGAGTGTTCTCAACATGCGCCTCAACAGGGTGTGTAATATATGCCATAATAACAGATAATATATTATCACTTGAAATAACGTTCACATGATATAATTTTCATATGCTATAAAAACAAATAACCTAATTTCATGTGATGTAATATTACATTTTATATAAACTTCTTTTGCTCTAATAACATTTAGTATAACGTTCATCTCATATAATTTTCAATTAGTATATTGCTCTTTTTATATAACGTTCAGTTGACCTAATTTTCATATTAACTCATTGTCTGTCCAAATTCTGTAGTGAATAAGTAAATATCAGAAAACATCATACTGTTATAACCGCATCAAACCCAAATAATTCACCAACAATAGAAGAGATCTGGCGCTCGGCGGCCGCTGTCGCGGCACGCTCGCTTCGCTCGCTCGCCTTTGCGCGCTAATGGTCATGGTTCTAACCTAACCTAACCCACATGATTCACCAACCATAGAGGGGATCTTTTTTTTTATTATTATTGATAGGCTCGCGTTTGACCACTATCTCACCTGATGGTAAGCGATGATGTGGCCTACGATGGAGCACGCTTGCCTAGAAGTAACCTATTCACTCTTGACTTAAAGACCCCTAGGTTGTAGCTATCAGGAAACACAGACTCCGGCAGGGAATTCCATTCCATCTGACGCAGGTATATATGAGGTGAATATGAAAGAACAAAAAAACATATTAATTCGTAGTTATTTATTCATACAACAATGTTATAAGTGAGGACAAAATACTATGTTAAGGTTGACTAACCTTATTTCAATTTTAAGTTAGAGGCCAAAGCTCGAAGGAATTCAATTTCAAGACGTTTCAAAATTATATTAAACGTTACTATAGAATTTGAATATTATACTAACTAAATATTATACTAACTGAATATTAGTTCAAATGTGCATTATAGAAAATGTTTATTAAACCATATAAAATTAGGTAAACTGAAATTATATCAATAATTCATTATATAATTTCATCGTTATACTAAAAAAATATATATTAAATGAAATTAGGTTATGTGATCGTTAGAACTTTTGTTATTATGTCAAATGGTACGCACCCGCCTCAGCATACTCCAGCATAACTTACAACTGGAGTGAATTAACACTGTCTTCTCAACTTTCTTGAAAAGTATTAGCAGTATTATTGACAGGCCTGTTGGTCTAGTGGTTAGTGACCCTGACTGCTATGCCGGAGGTCGTCGGTTCGATTCCCACCCAAGATAAATATTTGTGTGATGTGCACGATCATTTGTTCTGTATCTGGGTGTAATTTATCTATAACAAGTATGTATTTAGAAATATATATATATCGGCTGAGGATGCCGATCATCATTGAAGCTCTGTCCAGGGACTCGTGTTTTGTGGGTGATGGCTTTTTTTTTTTTTTTTTTTTTTTTTTTCGGTGGGAAAATCATCTTATGACATCCCCCGCCCTTGGGCGGGGCGGGAGATAGTGTCAGACTTTTACTGACTAAAAACCCACTCCCGTTCCCTCGTTGCCTTTCGTACCAGGGCCGAGTCTTCCTTTCAGAATCAGACCCTTGGCCCCAGTAGGCTTCGACCCTGCTAGGCCCCTACAGTTGCTGACATCTCCTTGAGGCGCGCGTGGAACAGCACGCGCCGTCGACGACTTGGGCTCGGTCCGGACGGTTACCGGACGGTCGGACGGCGAGCCACCCATTGCTCGCCGTCCGCAAGCCTGCGCCTACGATGGCCGGAAATCGGGATCGGAATCCCGGCGGCGATTGGGGCGTGAGGACCGTTGCCTCACGCGATCGGCCGCCTCCTTTGCTAGCATTACTGCTTCGCAGAAGGAGGCGACCGCCTGCCACTCCTCCTCGCTTCGGACCATGGCCTGTACCAAGGCCCGGCGCGAGAGATCGCCGCCGCCGATCGCCCCCACGAGGACACGGCGTTGCTCTGCCCAAGCGGGACACACCTCCACCGTGTGCTCCACCGTGTCCTCCGGGTGGTCCGCACAATGGTGACACCCGGGCGTTTCTTCCGCACGAATCCGGTGCAGGAACCTCCCGAACTTACCATGTCCGGTGAGGACCTGCGTCATGCGGTAGGTAAGGACGCCGTGTTGCCTTTCCAGCCACTCCTCAAAGAGGGGAATTATCGCCATAATTAGGGCGTGCCCAGCACTGGGTTGCGATAGTCGCCGTCGCCATTCCACCATGAGACCCCGCCGGAGCTCTGTCCGCCATGCCGCAACTTGTTGTGGCAGCGGGGTTTCGCCCCGACGTTGCATCTCCACGCGCAGATCGTGCATGCGTGCAAGGCCTGTTGCTACCAGATCCCATGGTGGCTGGCCAGCAAGGAGGCTCGCCGCTTCGCGGGAAACCGTGTGGTATCCCCGCACCATCCGTATGGCCATGACCCTCTGGCACGCGTTCAGCTGGGCCGCCGGTCGCTTTCGCAGTGACGGCGCCCACACCGGCGCCCCATAAAGGGCCATGGACTGGACGATGCCTGCGTAGAGCCTCCGGCAGGAGGCGTCTGGACCCCCGAGGTTGGGCAGGAGCCGCTTGAGGGCAGCCCCATTCCGATTCAGTTTGGGAGCCAGACGTCGGAAGTGCTCCTCGAAATTCCACCGGCTGTCGAGGACGAGTCCCAGGTACTTCATCGTCGACCCGACGCCGATGTGAACTCCTCCTACCGTTAATTGGGAGCGCCGAGGCGGCGCGCTCCGAGGGCCGTGAAAACACATGGCCTCGGACTTTTGCAGCGCCACCTCGAGTCCCAACTGCTGGATCCTATCAACGACTATCGCAACCCCGCGTGTCGCTAATTCGACCGCCGCCTGGTACGAGTCTCCCTGAGCCAGGACCAGCGTGTCGTCTGCGTAGCAGACCACGCTGACCCCGTCAGGGAGGTCGCCGCGCAGCACGTAGTCGTAGCCGATGTTCCACAAGGGCGGTCCTAGTACCGATCCCTGCGGAACACCGCACGACATCTCTCGCTGTTTCCACTCTCCCTGGTGACCAGGGTAGATGATGTACCTGTCCGAAAGGTAGGCCTCGATCACACGACAGAGGTAGTCGGGCACCCGGTGATACCGGAGTGCCCTCCTAATGCTACTCCAGGGCAGGGAGTTGAAGGCGTTAGCGATGTCCAATGACACCGCCACGACACACCTGCCCTGGGACACCGCATCCCCCGTCGTGAGAGCTCGCACGCGCATGATGGCGTCCACCGTGGAACGCCTCCTGCGAAAGCCGAACTGGCCGTCCGCCAGATCCGGCCCCACTCGTGTTAGGTGCACGACGAGGCGGTCTGCAATTACTCTTTCAAAGAGCTTGCCCACCTCGTCGAGCAGCACAATGGGCCGGTACGCGGACGGAGAGTCCGCAGGGCGTCCCGGCTTGTGGGTGATGGCTGGGTATCGAGCAATAAACAAATCCAGATCATACAACTGATTTATTTTGATACAAGGTTTAGGTATTCACTTCACACAATGAGCCGTGAGACAGTCCCCGAGACTAGACGTTGTACGCACGGCTGCCGACAGAGGAAATTATCTGCTCGGTTCGTGCAAATGTCAGCGCGGATTCTGTCAAAGTGACATATGTCACTTTTCACTTAGCTCGTTCATTCGTTCTCAAGCTTCTGTACTATTGACTTCACCAACATATATGTTGGTGAAGCTCTGCTTAGTTTAGGACTAGATGACGTTGTGTGAAAGTTGTATAATTATAAAAAAGTAGAATATGCTCAGTGCTCTATTTATTCGTGGACCTCGAGCGGTTGCAGTCTGAGGAAGAACTGATTCGATTTTGAAGATTATTTTGTTTACTAAAACTAAACCGTGACATGGAGCTTCTATCAAAACCGCTTCAACGTTAGAAATTATGTAAATATTGCACGTAGATTCAAGATTCAAAGCATTTTATTTCAAATAAACCATTTACAGGCTTTTGAAATGTCAAGAAGTCAGTGTCAGTCAGTCACAAGAAAAATGATGCTAATTGCACATTCCAAAGCGTAGATCCATGGCACTCTTTTCAATCATGTTTTGTAATTACAAATATCTCTCGTAGTCTAATAATAACTGTGTGGCGACTCGATCTCAAAGAGCTAACATAATACAATTCATTATACCCAGCGCATCTTCTCTGTCAGTGACAACATCAGCACAGAGGATTCTGTGCACATCCGCGAGTGTTTCGAACAGAACTGTGTTGGCGGCAACGGATGAGTTCATGTCAGCGTGCTGCAGTACTACTCATGCGGTGGCGGTGTCTGTATCGTCTGCCAAGCAATAATGCTATCTAATATCTATCTATCTATCTATCACACAATGCCGTATAGTCCCAAGCTAAGCAGAGCTTGTGTTATGAGTACTAGACAACTGATAAACATACTTAAATATTTCTAAATACATACATATTATAGATAAATTACACCCAGACACAGAACAAATGATTGTGCTCATCACACAAACATTTGTCATGGGTGGGAATCGACCTCCGGCATAGCAGTCAGGGCCACTAACCACTAGACCAACAGGCCAGTCAAATATGTATTTATATATACTACATTATCTTTATTTACGACTGCTAATAATATTAAAATATTTATGTAGGTATAATACGCAAAGGCAAATGCGTACTGTATTTTAAATTCAGTTTGTACATAAAGATCTCGAAAACTTTGACAAAAATAGTCGTTTCAGTTAATCAGCTGAAAGTCACACATATCGGCTCAGCACCGGATTGGCGTCACTTCACTGGAAAGACTCGTCGCCTGATCATCTCAACAACGTGTCGAGACGACGGGCGACGGACGCCACTGCGCGACATGTCCGGACCTGTCCCTGCCGGGCGACATGTCGCTCGCACTTGACTGCGTATCATCTAACACACGTACGGGACCACTACAAGCTGCGGCAGAGATTTATCACTTTATGTAACATGACATGTAACCGCTGTGGGCCACTTGCTTGTATCAAGTGCGCTGTCGTGAGCTTCATTGTAATGTTCGCAACACCGAGCGGGGACCGACCAACGCCGATTAACGACATTAATTTGGGTCTAAAATAAATATTATTATATTATTATTATCTAGGAAAACGTGCAGTTTTTCTTAGCTCTGGGCTAGTTTTTAAGCTACATTAATGGGCCAAGCCAAGTCAATGTAGCGTGTTGTGAGTAAATTTAAGGTGAAAAATTAGTGTTATTATTATTATTATTATTTTTATTTGTTATAAACCAGTGCTTGAATGCGGTCCCACCTGATGGTAAGCAGTGATGCAATCATTGAAGGTGAGACGCACTAGTTTATTAAGAGCCTATTCATTCTAGTCTTGAAGACACCTAAATTATAGTTGGACGGGAAAACCGCAGCAGGCAATTTATTCGAGTTTTTCGATGTACGCGGTATAGACGACGAAGCGAAACGCTTAGTCCGGAACGTTGAAGTTTCAACAACGTAAGGGTGGATACTCGCCGTACACGCACACTCTCCAAAATGCAACCTGTTAAATACAGTTTGTTCTATTTTATTGTTGGCTAAACGCAGGAAAATCCTGGAGAATACTGACATTACGAGGTCATCTATGGCGCCCCAAGTATCATCTTACTTCGTAGCATTATTTACGGCAGCTGGCTCCTGGCGGCTACCGTGTTAATTACTGACAGGCAATAGTTGCCCCCCCCCCCCCCGCACCTCCACCCCGCACCCCGAGCATCGCGCACTGCCCCGCTGCCCGCCGCTCAAGCTTTGAAACACGATTCTTAGCGCTAATTAAGTTACAGTTAGCTGACTCTTCGCCAACTTTTTACTCTTCAGCTGCGACTCGCGACTCTGTGACAATTACTTATGTCACAAAGACCAGTTCCATCTTCTATTTCTTGGAAACTATCTGGTTTGAAGTTGTACAGATCTGACAGTTACCGGACGTAAACTTACCTGGCATTAATTGATTAAAATATGAATTATGGATGAAAAACGTCGATAGCAGAAATGCTAATCACTTTATAAACACCGATTACTAATACAAGTCAGTAATGGTAATCCATTTTATCATAAATTAATGTTGGGTTCGGTGTAATGAGTCTAATGTTTGATCAGTGTAACTAGGCTGGTTGTAGCCGAAACAAACAACCAGGAGCACGCGGTGCATCCCGTGAGGACACAGACACGTGTCCATATTAAGTACGTGATACTAATTATTCACGGAACATAGTATTGGTCAGTCGCGAGCACCTCCAGTCTACGACTTATTGCTAAGCGCCCACAGGTAGGTAGGCCAGCCCTGCATCGAGTCCGGTACGGAAATCATAATTTGAAACTAATATAAAAGTAAATAATTCACCTCCGAAAAGTTGTAAATTTAAGAGAGTCGACTCTCTCTTTAATTTTTGGACCAACTAAGATACATACTTACAGCTAAAATTAAAATGTTACATCAATATTTCAAAGGCGTACCTAAATAAAAGGAATCTACTTTGCAGTTCTAAAAATAAGAGTAAAAATTAACCGAGGGGGGTACAGGGGATCGATGGGGGGGGGGGAGAAGGACCAATTGGAATATTTTAGAGACGAGGTGGGTTTTATACTTATTGCGAAGAACTAGTGCTTAATTAGTTTATGCCGCACTGAATATTAATGACGGCACAGAGCACAGGCGGAAGAGGGAGCAGGATTATGTATTCATACGCTGTAATGATATTTATACAAACGATGCTAATTAAAATAGCAGCTTTAGGATAATGCAATGTGGGACCAAAGGATTCATGCTTCGTCAACGAATTAATTGTAGCTGGCCAGTGATCAAGCAGACAATTCCCTGAAACTAGAGGGTCCAGAGCGAAGCATCCCACACTTATAGTGGTCGTGACCGCCGGAGAGAGGTTCCTTAGTTACGACGGTTACAATAGATTGGCACTGTTTCAATTTGTGGCGGTCGCGGGTCGCGGTGGTTCCCGCAGTAAAGTGAAGTGAGCAGTAAAGTAATCCGGCAGTAAAGTGCGGCGATACGCCGCCGGTGTGACGCCGACACGCGTGGTATGTAACTCACGCCGCCATGTTTGAAGATGTAACAGCCCTCTGCGACTTCAATCCAACTTTGTGATTTCTTTTAAAGTTTCTTGTAGTTGTTAGTTCTGTGGTGGTGATACTATCTTGGAACTCCAGGCATAAAAAAATTAGAATTAGGCAGTCGATGAAAATCATTTGGTCTTTTATCCCACCCTCTTTGAGGCGTGGTTGGAAAGACCTCACGGCGTCCTCACCTTCCGCATGACGCAGGTTCTCACCGAACACGGTGAGTTCGGGAAGTTCCTGCACCGGATTCGTGCGGAAGCGACGCCCGGGTGTCGCCACTGTGTGGACCGCCCGGAGGACACGGTGGAGCACACGGTGGAGGTGTGCCCCGCTTGGGCAGAGCAACGCCGTGTCCTCGTGGGGGCGATCGGCGGCGGCGATCTCTCGCGCCGGGCCTTGGTACAGGCCATGGTCCGGAGCGAGGAGGAGTGGCAGGCGGTCGCCTCCTTCTGCGAAGCAGTAATGCTAGCAAAGGAGGCGGCCGATCGCGTGAGGCAACGGTCCTCACGCCCCAACCGCCGCCGGGATTCCGATCCCGATTTCCGGCCACCGTAGGCGAGGGCTTGCGGACGGCGAGCAATGGGTGGCTCGCCGTCCGATCGTCCGGTAACCGTCCGGACCGAGCCCGAGTCGTCGACGGCGCGTATTGTTCCACGTGCGCCTCAGGGAGATGTCAGCAAATCGTAGGGGCCCAACAGGGTCGAAGCCTGCTGAGGCCACGAGTAGTGTGAAAGTGAAACCCGGGGCCCTGGGACGAAGGCAAAGAAGGAACAGGAGTGGGTTTTTAGTCAGTAAAAGTCTGTCACTATTTTTCGCTCCGCCCAAGAGCGGGATTTGTCATAAGATGATTTTCCCACCTAAAAAAAAAAAAAACATTTCTACTGTACAACACCTTGGACTTCCTCCGTAACGTTGTACAAGTGCTTGTAAATAAATAAATAAATAAATCTATAGGTACCATAATTATAAGCAGATGACATTGTAACGCACAACTCGTGCACTCATGCGCTAATGTGCAGCGTCGACGATATCTAATGTGTTTCTACATTGCTACATTGTAAAAAGCGAATGTTACTTCCAGGTTTTTCAAAACGTTTACGAATGCCTTCTCTTGGTGAGTCCCACACAGACGTTGTTGAAAAACCTTACTGAAATGTGTTCCCGGGTGGCCGCGCGCCTCGCCGCCGCCGCCGCCGCCGCCGCCCGGCTGCCGCACGACCGCTGGCGACGCCTCCAACACTCCGAATCTATTTAAAATCCTTATTTGTAATCATGTCTGGGACGCTGAGGATTTCTATCTGTATTCTGTGGAGAGAGGAAACGCTCTCATGTTGGGTCTTCGATTCGAACTAGTGTTTTTACTTTAAATTATGTTTGGTTTGAAACTAAAAGACCTTGATGCTTTTAAGTAGAAATCAGTAAGCCTTCTCTTTTGAGGAAATATATTATTATTAACAGATCTTTTAAGAGGAGAAGTAAATCACGTACTCAGGTACATGATAGATGGACATGAAGTGTACCACTATGTGTTAGCACTAAACTCTATGAAGTAAAGATAACACCGTCAAGTCTGATCTGATTCCGCTCAAGCCGTAGTCAGTAGGTCTCAATTTCAAGAGAATGTCATTTCACGAACGATAAGTAGTTACATAATTATTTCTTCACAGAAGGACAAACAAATGCGCCAAGAACTCGAGCCCACGGCGGCCGCTCGCGTCGGGCTCGAGTGACAGCATTAGTGCTTCGTTTTAGGAGGAAAGTTACAATAATGCTCGACGTGTGTCCATTTCAGTTTGTATAAAAATAAATGTTATATGCAATATCAATAATATTATTTTTCATCATCCGAGGCAAGCGGTTTGAACGAGTACAGCTAACAAATGCAATTTTAAAACATTTTAAAATATATCCCGCACAAACATTTCATTTCCAAATGGCTACATAATGTGTATCGTGTGCGAGCTGACGATAGCGCTGTTTGTGTTTCATTTATTTACATTTGTGTGACAAATTGTAGGTTCACGTACTGCTGTGTCATCTATAGCAGGCACCGACTGTAGGCTCAGCGATGCAGTATGTGGTTTATCGATGAGGAAATAGGCGCTCGGCGGGTTTGGGACAAGGAGGACTTTGTGAGTGAACGCCGACGGCCGGGGGTGACCGGAGGGCCGGCAGCTGCCCGGCGCGGCGGCGGTAACGACGTGTGTGAATCAGTCCCAGCGCCGAAAAACTGCATTTAGTATCGCAGCCGTGCCTCTCCCCCTCCCCCTTACCCACAGCTTGACGAATAGCCCGCGTGTGTCGAGTGGCGTGACTATCCACTGAGCGCGCATCCATTGTACCACGACGAGGCAATTTTAAAATACCGACGTGCGACACTCGTTGGACCGTTCAACAATTTGAGAGGCACTTGATTGAAACTGCAACGTGCATTCATCTTACGTTTTGTTCGTCATTTTAAACGTGAATAGAATTATCATTAGGTACTCACAATCTGGAAGTAGTTTAAATAACTGATTCTTGTGGACACATATTGTAACAACACTTCCTCACTTCATCTAAAATATTACCTATGCCATTCGCCAAAAATTCGCAGTGAATATAAGCTATTGAATTGAAACAATTTAAGCAATCGGCAAGCTGTTCGGTAACATTCCGCACGTGGTGCTGCTTCGAGCGAGTCGCATTATTAGTGCTAGCTGTGGTAGCGCCGATTGTAACTTGCTGCATTTAAGACGCGCCGAGCACGCGTCAAGCACGCGCCGCGACGACGAGAGGGCATGCCGACTATGTATCGGACACAGGAAGGCTTGTTAGGCCTGTATGTTATGAGGTATGTAAGTCACCAACAGCTAGTTAGATGTGTGTGTCACATGATTTTATGGATGTGTGTCGAGTGAACTGAGCCCGCTTGAGAAAATCTGAATCTGGTAGGTACCTACCTACTTCCACCTTGGGTGAATTTCACCGAGTCGCGCCCTTGCTTACAGTTCATTATCGAACAAACTTTTTTTTGTTGGTTAGCGAAATGAAAGAGATTTGTGTGTGATAGTTGTGACGTAAACGATTGCGCTTTGAGAAATACCAACTATAACAAACACTGAAGCATAACAAGTGTAGGTACACATTTGATAATAAGCGAGATAGGGCCGTGTAGTCCACGTTTCACAAATTTACTATATGTGCCTGCGCAGAGGTAGGTACCTAATATACCTAATATTAGGTACCTATCTCTGCCTATCTCTTCGAGCCTTCCCTACAAGCGCGGTGCAGTGTCCTTGGCGCGGGTACACAGTTGAAACTTACACTCCAACACAAGCAGGGCACAGTCTGCAAGTCACAAGTTTAATTAAAAACTTCAGCAAACAATAATAAGTCGGTAACAATTGCATGCGGGCGCAGGCTGCACGCTACACTTGCTGCTCACATAAATCTGCAGCGCTGTTGCAACTCATGTCGACGTGGACGATGTATGTCACTTTAACTTGTATTTTTATTCACTTACGCCATCGTAGGACTTGCGTTATTATAATGTGTTGAGGTAAGTGGGTGATCGTGCTTGTATTGTACCCGTGAGTGGAGCGCACTCGCGCTGTAACGTGCGCGTTGAACATTTCCGCAGCTTTTAGCTGATCGCGATACGCTGCATTAGCCGACACTCGCGAGCACGGCAGCATGTAGCAGCTAATGTATGCAGGCTGTATCGAGCGTGTATCGGTAAGAACTAATACCTATTTTGAACTTGGTTAAGGAATTATAATTGTCTTGCTATTTCAGACGATAGCAGAGATGTTGACAACGTACAGAAGAGCATCGTCTGCGCGAGCTTCTGTTGTGATTGGCTGTCACTAGCAGACTGTCCTAGATGGCGTACCAATTTAATAACATCAGTGCGTCGACTGCCTCAGTTAGGGGGCGGGGGGAACGTCTGCAGACGTATGATTAATGTGCAGTACGTAGTAAAATAAGTGCGGGGCGGTGTCGCGTGCGTTGTCGCTGCGGCTGTTGCTCGGCAATTGAAACGTCCAAGATATTTGTGTAGCGCAATAATTACAAACTAGGTGTATTAATCTTTACTAGGCCAGAACACTTATGTGTTTCGATTTGTTTAAATAGGGTAGTCCTTCATTTCTCGTATTTTACTACGTTCGTAAATGTCGACGTGACTACGGAAGTGCAACTGCGACACCCGACTAGTGCCCGTATGTACGACGGGTATACTTATGGGTGTACTGTACCCAGCAGTACGGCGAGTGGGTGTGTTGGGCTGGCGCCAGCGGACGTCGGCTGATTAATCTTCGCTCTACTCAGGTCTTACGCTTTAAAACCAAGGCAAGTAATATACAGAAAAACCAGCCCTCAAAGTAGCCAAGTGGGCTCCTGGACTCCGCTCGCAACATTCTGATCATCCAGATCTCTGTGATGACGTATGATCATGTTTATCGGTTTAAGTTGAGAAAGAGGTAAAAGAAATGAAAGCTGTTAAAATAAAACAAGGTTTTTTTATTTTATTTAGGTAGGTAACCAACAGCTATACACAACGTATGTTACAAAGTATGTGCTATACAATAATAATATTTGGGATAATTATATAACACGCGAAAGGACTAATGAGAAAAATTCAACAAAAATTTATAGTTACAATGTATAGTTACAATGTATAGTTACAATTTTGCTTCAAGTTAATTTTGGAATAAACTTGGAATAAAAATTAGAAAAAGTAGTTTACAAAATAGATTAAATTATGGGAGATTAATTGCTAGTCATTTGCCTTCTTTTATAGTTTAAACATCTTTTTGTTAAGTTGGTTTGTTGCAGTTGAATATATCTACTTAAAAGAAATCTGTGTTATAAATTCAAGCAATGGACTCGCATTACTCAATTCTTTGCAAAATTAGTGGAGTGCCGAGGCACGTACAACACCGATGTGTGACGAGTGCGCCGCAGGGGAGTGTTAGAACCTACCTGTGCGACCAACTCCGGACAATCCAGCTGCCCATTGAGTATATCGTAAAGCAAACACATGTTCATTATTTTACGCCTGTCGTCGAGTGTTAGTAGACCGTAAGTTTGACAGCTATTTTTGTAGTACATTGGAGGTTTACGGAGGCGATAGTTGAGATGGTTAACAAATTTCTGTTGAACTCTTTCTATTTGTTTCTTATAAATTATGTATTGAGGAGACCAGATTGGGCACGCATATTCTAAGACGCTACGCACATATGCAAAATATACCGATTTAAGTGCTTCAATGTTATTATTAAATTCCTTACAAGACCTAATAACAAATCCCAGGTTCTTAAAGGTCTATGTGATCTGAGAATGCTAATTTACTATTAAAAAAAACTTACTCTACCCTACTCTACCCTACTCTACCCTACTCTACCCTACTCTACCCTACTCTACCCTACTCTACCCTACTCTACCCTACTCTACCCTACTATAAACCTCACGGAGCCCGAGACCTTTCCAACGAATGCAAAACCGTGGAAATCGGTTCGTGCGTTCTGGAGTTATAGCGTCAGGAAGGAAAACCCGACTTATTTTTATATAGTAGATAATGGGTAGATAGTAGATAATTCTTTTTACGCATTATTATGATTAGGTATTTTTTTTTGTAATAATTGTTTAAACGATTACGGTTGAAGCTCTGCAGACAGATATTATTTTGTGTCATGAATCATGGCGAATGTTCGTGGAACTTCTGCACAAAGTGTGTTGCGCGGCCGGCGAGCTCGACACCGCATCATATATTTACATTAAGCCATATCTAACTAATCCGTATCTTTTACAAAAAAACAACACTCCGGCTTTTCACAATTGAAATATAAATTAAAGCTTTTCCCATGTAAGCGCTGGGGTTTAAAGTTTTACTTTATATTCTGGAAAATGTTGCTTCTAAGTATTAACCCATACCTCTGAGGTTCTAACTTATTAATTCCGCCATGTCTACACTGCAATTTGCCAGTTGGGCTTGCTGCACTTTGGCAACACAATCCGTCGCTTGTAGCACTAATCTCGAGCGCAAACACACTGACTGACATCACTGTGTCAAGAGCTCTCTGCTAGCGTCACATGTACCTAAGACTTCACTTACACTACATCAAGAGATATTATACACATAGCCTAGACGATTGGTTTTATCGGGAGGCAAGCAGATACATATTTTATCTAGAGCGAAAACTACCGTTACCGTAGCGTACTGTCCTTCGTTGACCATTGGACACGACTGCGAGCGCGATGCGATCCAGCGTGAATGGTACAAACAATTGACCCTCTATTGCGGTGACCTAGGCGATCAATCGCACGTTGGGGCGGTGCGGCGTTGAGCGAAGCAAAGCGGTCGCGATCAGTAGTTTTGATATTTTTGCGCAAATTCTTGCGGTGCGGTGACTTGTTTTATATAAATGGCAGCTAAAGCGGTGACTTTGCGTGCACTTAGGACAGAGCCGCCACATCGCATTCAAATCGCGTGAAATCACCCACGTAGGACGCCGCGTAAAAGCTGCTTCCATTACAAAACACTTATTAAATCGTTTATTGACTGTGTCTCATACTTTATTGATCAGGCTTCAGCTACAATTTGTAATGAAGGAAACATTAAAGCGTCACTAACTGTATCTAAAGCTCAGTCACCTTGTCACATCCAACTTGTGCCGTGAGCAAAACAAATAAGTGACGTAATTGAGGGTAGTCTGTCATTTATGTGTACTTTAACAGGCTGTAAGCGATTAGGTTGATGCGGCTGGTGATGACTGTCGCGAGTGCTCGCGTGCTGAGCTAACGGACGCGCGGCACGCACACCGCACACAACTTGTGTACCCAGAGCTAGCCTAGCGGTGTACGCAGTTTCAATGGAATAGGAGACCATTTTAAACTGGTATTGCTTACCATATGATCATATGAGAATCTACACCTCGTCCTCAAAATCCCCACAATTCAGCGGCTCATGAAATGCTTAAACCAAGTGTTTCTTTAACACTGCTATGAAACACCGAAACCCTCTCTTACATTTCTAAGATTCTCCTTCCCGGGCATACTCTTGTCGCCCCCGATAATGCCACCAAGACAGCCGCAAGATAACTAGCATCCTCGCAGCCTCGCTTTCGATGTCGATGTCTCCATCAATGTCCGCGCCGTTTCTTGCTCGAGCCAGCCCGCGCTGCTGAGTCGTAGCCATGAATTTTACACCAAAGTTCGATCCGGGCCGTCTCTTGCTGTCCTCGGCACAGCGATGGCTTAAGCCGAAGTCTGTAGGAGTTCTGTGTAGTCACTTAGTACGCTAAGCTCGCAATGTCCACGAGATCTCGGCTCTTCTAAATGATAAATTATCGACTTGGAAAAAAGAAAACATTGATAGACGTCTAACAAATTAATGCTGTAGAATGGTAATCTGTGTAATCTTCTCATTACCGAAGAAAAGGCACTTCTCGTCAGATCCGGATGTCCTTCATCTCGCTCACGTCTTTAACTTTCCTTATAACTTCGTCACCCAAAGGTAGGGTTGCCAACTTTTATTAAAAGAAATAGAGTGTAGATTTCAAAGGAGGTAAATAAAGAGTACGGATTTATAAAAAAGAGTGTCATTTATTTAAGAAAATTAAATTAATTTTGTAGCACATAACCATTTTTCATTATTTTTAAAAGAATTGTACGACTCCAAACATTTTACTCTAAGTTTATATAGATAGATCAGGAGTTCATTTTTAATCAATCTCAATGAAGCCGCTCTCTCCGTCACTTTAAATTCATTATTTCAGGCACTCTCAATAAAGTCGACTTTGGTTATGATAATAGATATTCATCATACATGCGTGACTGGTACTAGTATAGTAAGCATTGTGTAAAAAAGAGTATTTTTCGTGTTTGGACTTTTTAGAATTGTCATGAGATGCACTTTGGCTATAAGTTACTATCGAACTGATCTGATGATGGAGCCGGAAGGTGGAAGGTAGACACAAGAACTTCATAATAAAATAATGTAACCTAGCAGTGTTTGGGTTAATTTGAATTGTCATGAGAAATAGGCAGTCTGTTTATAAGTGTATCGCAACTAAAAAGTGTGAAACACCGACTTCCGAAATTAAAGTTATTTTGATCCTTTGAGTGTTTTTTTTTTTAGTGAAGTCGGTTTTTTTTTGTAAAAAGTATTTTATTACATCCTCTGTTAGGGTTATAGATTATAGCCTACATGATATAGAGTACAATACTCTATTGTAGAGTACGGTTTGCAACCCTACCCGCCTACCTCGCGTCGCCGGCCGCATCCGTCGGTTTACTTCATATAAATTACATCTAACAAAAATGTGTTTGAGTGGAATCGCGAGCGGCGCGAAATAAAGAGCGGCCGGATATTGAGGCGCCGCGCCACTTCCGGCCGGTAATACGAGCGCTTCCGCCGCTCCATCGTGAGGTTGTGCACGCGAAGCTTCCACCGCGAGATTTGCTGCGCCGCGGCCTGCAAGTCTCCACACCCACCACAAGAAACGAGCTGAGCTAACAGGGAACGAACTTACACAAACTGAATTAAATAGCTTGCTATTTTGTAATGGCATGAATTCGCAGCAGCACGTTATTTTAACAAATTAAGTTAAATAACGCACAAAGTGTACGTGCTTCCCGACATAATGACTGTATTTAGTGAAGGCTTTCCTTGGTACACTCGGAGTGCACACGCTTGACACGCTCGCCACGCCCGGCACGCCTCGTGAGCCCCGCACGCCCGGCACGCGAGGCACGCCTCGTCCGGCGCGGCGTACGCAGACGTCTCCGCTTCCTTCCTGCCGTGTATCGTGTATGCTCCTTTGTTTATCTTTGTGTTACTTACTCTGTCACCTGCAGTATGTTATTGCGTTTCCGAATAAAGATACATAATGTAATCAGGGCAGACAGTGTACCTAGCCTGCCTGGTAGTTTTTTTTTAAATTCGGAAAAGCACATGATTCTATTTAAGATATATTTTTCTTGTTCTTCCCTCTATTCCATAGATGTATGGAATAGAGGGAAGAACAAGAAAAATAATTTAAAAAAAAACTGATATTATGTGAAATGAAGAAATAAAATGCCACCCTATTACTTATAAGTGTGACTGTCTGTCACTTATTCCAAATTAATAGCAAGAAATTATATTTATTTTTAAATACTATGAATGGCGCCGGGCCACTTGGACCCTCATAAATTGTCCTTTTTAACCGACTTCAAAAAAAAGGATGTAGGTTATCAATTCGGTTGTATTTTTTTTTTTTTATCATCATTATTATTTTTTTTTTATGTTTGTTACCTCAGAACTCCGTCGTTTATGGACTGATTTGCAAAATTTTTTTTCCCTTTATAGGATATGCTTCCAGATTGGTTCCATTTTTTTCAAAATCCAGTTCTGATGATGGAATCTGTGAGGAATCGAGGGAACTCCTCAAAAATTATAGGCAACCCTATGGTAATTTTAGTATTTTCATCAAGAACTTAAGCATTTACAGTCAAAAAGTAACATTTGATGAAGTGGAACTGATGAAGAAGACCAAAAATGGTCAACGGAACTTCATACTCAAATAGATATCACATTGAAGATATAGTTAAGCGACTATGACAATACAAATAAATGAATGATTCTGAATAGTTACGTTGAAAATGGTATCATCGAAGTGATCTGATGATGATGATGGAGCCGGAAGGTAGGCACTGGAACTCCGTAATTAATCAATGTAACCTAGCCGTGTTTGGACTCATTAGAATTGTCATGAGATGCACTTTGGCTATAAGGTACTATCGAACTGATCTGATGATGGAGCCGAAAGGTAGGCACAGGAACTCCGTAATTAATCAAAGTATCCTAGCCGTGTTTGGGCTTATTAGAATTGTCGTGAGATGCTCTTTGGCTATAAGGTACTATCGAACTGATCTGATGATGGAGCCGGAAGGAGGAAGGTAGGCACAGCAACTTTATAATAAAACAATGTAACCTAGCAGTATTTGGGTTAATTGGAATTGTCATTAGAAATAGGCACTCTGTTTATAAGTGTATCGCAACTAAAAAGTGTGAAATAAAAACTTTTTAGAAGAAAAAAAATAACCGACTTCACTAAAAAAAACACTAAAAGGATCAAAATAACTTTAATTTCGGAAGTCGGTGTTAAATAAGAAACAAACAATACCGAGAAACACCGACATCCGAAATTAAAGTTATTTTGATCCTTTTAGTGTTTTTTTTAGTGAAGTCGGTTATTTTTTTTTTCTAAAAAGTTTTTTAAAGAAAGGGCCGATAGAATTCTAAAGAAACTATTGAGTTATGGGATTTCTAATAGCGCACATGTGCAAGTCAGTCGTTAAGAATCAGGACCCAAACCTTTTAGAGGCAATTAAGAAAGTATACAAAAAACGGTGCAATAAAAACTTGTTAGTAATGCGTGGGAAGGGGCTCCGCCCCTCCGACGCGAAGGAGCGAGGAGTGTGGACTCGACGACGTTAGGACAGTTGGCTTCAGGGCAGGTTAGGGTTCGGACGTTCAGCGGGAGCTAACTAACTCAGTAGATATTGTAGGGCTACATAATGTCCCGTTGTAATTCTTAGAAGTGCTAGGATTGTGATCCAGTATTAGATACAAGTGGACTAAGTCCAGTTTAGGCCTGCATAATATTTATAATACGGATCCGTGTGTGAGTTAGAGTACGAATGGATGGGCGTTGGTTGTGCGTAAGTACGCGAGTGAATCTTAGCGACTGTGTTGGTGACCGAATGGATGAGTGTTAACTCTTTTATCCTTATACCATTCCTTGACAAGGTGACCTAAGCTTGCGGTTGGTGTTAGGGACTCGGAGAAAGCCTTCCTTTGGAGTGAACTTGACATTAATTTCTTAGGAGTGGGCTCGACACTGACTTCCTTTGGGGTGGACTTGACCTTTGCCGGCCGGCGTACTCGACGCAACAATGACTGAGGCACTGCTGATTGAAGGCTGAACCGAATATATATTCGTTATATACTAGAACCAGTTTAAGCTATAATAAGATCACAAACCACCAAACGTTAGCGACGGCTACCTCCCCCTAAGGACTGACTGACAGTAGGATAATTTGATAATTTGCATTGCTCTTGATATGCGCACACTTCCAGGGAGAGGGGGTAGGCTTCACTAATAGCCTGAACTGCATTGATAGTCGTTCTAAGGAACGCTAGGGATCGGATGGCCTCCGTAGGCCAGCCTCTGATACAAAAAAATAATATTTAACGAGAGACGAAACTTGGACACATCTCAGAAAAGTTCCGCAGCTAGGCATAGCTCGGAGGTGTGTAGGTTATGTTGTCCTCACCCTGGGGCAGAGTAAGGAAGTGAGAAGTGTCGATATATAAACCACTTCGTCGTCTAGCGAGGCAACTGTAAAGAGTTCTACGGCGACTGACGATGCGTCACGCTTGTTTAAGTCTTGTATTGTATTGGCGATGGTGGATAGGCCGTTATAAGGGAGAGCCTCACAACCCTTTGCCGTAGGATTGGTCAGGACATGCACGGGCAAAAAGGAACAAGGTAATTCTAAAATAATTTAATTTGCAAATACAAGCGTCACGTGTCATATTCCCTTTTGTAGCCCTCTCAGTCCCCTAAATTTCATAACTCAAAAGAAAAGTAGATTACCATTCCTTATCCATGGATTCCCAATCCCAATTGTTTAATTTTGCTTTTTTTTTCATCCCATCCTAGTCCCTCTAACTTTCTAAGTCGGGACGTGGTGGTATCTCCTGGGAGTCCATTACTGAGGTGGAGGTCTGTCCAAGCCATCAGGATGGGGACCACAGGATGGGGCGGCGGAGGGGCCCCATCCCTCCCACTTAGTGGGAAGCCGACCTTCATACCTTCATGTAGGCAAATTCAGGAGAAATGAAAATTTTATCAGCCTAGGGTCTTTTAGGAACAGTTACATAAGGTAAAATCTACATTCTAATCTGAGTGCCGTGTAGTGCTACTAGTATTATAATGTCGTAATACGTCTCATTAGGCTGTTGTTGTACGTTTTACACATACACGTTGCTCGTGACATTCCCAAAAAAGCGTTCTCCCGTTTTCCCAACCTTTCCGGGAGCGACATGCAAGTAAGCCTGCAGCCCGGCAGCCCGACAAGCAGGTTGATAATCCGCTTGTTGTGTCGGGTCAGCGGTCGTAGTACTTTCATCCTTTCCACGCGTCGTACTCAAACATTCCCAGACAACCGTACCAACCCTTTAGATAAAAGGCAAAAGGTTCTCAGAAGTGTTGCGAACAGTGTCACACGGGTTAAGGATTTAGAAATAAGTTTTAAATCCTTAACCCGTGATAAAGATATAACATATACCTAATCTAAACTAATATTATAAACAGGAAAGATTTGATTTTTCGTTTGTTGTTACGATTTAACTTAAAAACCACACAACCGATTTAAAAAAAAAGCTACATCTTCACTGAGTAACACAGGTTATATTATGTTTTGAGATAATTGTCTACTATCAAGCGGGAGAAGCCGCTGGCAGCAGCTAGTACCTCGTAGATGAATACCTAGAGCACTCCGAGCAGGTCTGGCGGCTAGCATCGCATGTGCGGCGTGCAGCGACCTGGAAGGTGCTGGCAGCAGCTAGTACCTCGTAGATGAATACCTAGAGCACTCCGAGCAGGTCTGGCGGCTAGCATCGCATGTGCGGCGTGCAGCGACCTGGAAGGTGCTGGCGGCAGCTAGTACCTGGTAGATGAATACCTAGAGCACTCCGAGCAGGTCTGGCGGCTAGCATCGCATGTGCGGCGTGCAGCGACCTCGAAGGTGCTGGCAGCAGCTAGTACCTCGTAGATGAATACCTAGAGCACTCCGAGCAGGTCTGGCGGCTAGCATCGCATGTGCGGCGTGCAGCGACCTGGAAGGTGCTGGCGGCAGCTAGTACCTGGTAGATGAATACCTAGAGCACTCCGAGCAGGTCTGGCGGCTAGCATCGCATGTGCGGCGTGCAGCGACCTGGAAGGTGCTGGCAGCAGCTAGTACCTGGTAGATGAATACCTAGAGCACTCCAAGCACGTCTGGCGGCTAGCGTCGCATGTGCGGCGTGCAGCGACCTCGCTCAGTATTCGGCAGCACCTCGTGTACTCAAACGCGCCGGGCACCACACTATGCCGCCAACAAACTGACGTCACTTGTCATCGAGTGACCGATCACCGGCTTCTAGTAACATTCGTAAGCGATCGCACTCCGCCATAACCACTATATTAACAGAGGGTGAACTTGATCTGTAACAACACAGCATAGAGAACAATCACGCTCGGTGCACCAACATACTACGTACAGTAAGTACTCTGGGTACACAGAGAACAATCTAGTTTGTTTAGTAACCTTGTCGAATAAACTTAATAGATAGTTACTAACTTAAGGCGTATAGTCCCTTGAACATCTGGACGGAGTTAAATGCACACATACTCGTACTGCCGCCTGCGCCGCATAGAACCCCGCTGACCTTTAAAACCATTTTATTTACAAAACATTGATTGATATACATATATTATGCTATGTTCATTTTAAAGTACACTAAACCAGCAGTTTTTTTGTGCAAACATATAATAATAATAAAAATGTATTCATGTATTATAAAGTAAGTAAAATTATGATTTTCAGTACAATCGAGAAAAAAGTAATTCTAACTGTAATGTAGACCTGCCTGATCTAGGTTAACGAAAACCTGTGTTTCAGGCCATCAATTTACGTCTAACATTTAAAAAGAAGAATATTTCAATATTATTAAGATTTATGTGTGTACGATATGTTAGGATTAAAGAAATTAACGAATATTAATACAGCCGATAAAGTGGATACTGTATTAATTAGGTACAGATAGAGAATATTAGAGTAGGAATATAGAAACTTTATTTTACAATTTCTAGTAGTTTTCCGTGTCTGTATAGATTCAAAGATTCAAAAGATTCAAAGATTTTTCACTAAAAAATTTCCAATATGGATTTTTGTTCACTTCTCAATATAATATCCACCTCCTGAGCTGCACTATGAAATTTTGACAATTTTACTAGGCGGGGACGGTAAGTACCACACTTTCTCTCAAAGCGGCGAGAATTTCTTAGTATATTGAAAGTATAGTGTGACGTGGCCACCGATGGTACACCCCGCCGTGTCACCAAATACTCCGTGCTCCACCGGTGGTACACGCCGGTCTCAACGTGTTAAATTTAGATTTAGAGCACATAAAAACATCAACATCTAAAAAAATTCTATTGTAAGTGTTAACCATTCGACGAGTAGGGCACCGTAATCCCGAGTTTGTGCGACAACTGTTCACAGCAAATAGTGTTCCGGCTCGAACACTACGCAAGTTTACTGTGCGGGGCACAGTGCAACACAGTTTACTTGTAAGCTCAATCGAGTCAAAGTTATTATGGACAATATTATACAGTATAGTGGCTTCTAGTAGTTTACGTCTAGATTTTAAAGGTTAACTTTAAAATGTTATACTTCTTTAGCAATTTGTCGTATGACAGATATGTCTTATGGCATCTGTAGTACATGGCACGAAGAAATTTACGCTGGACTTTCCCTATCTCATCCACGTATTTCTGATAGAACGGATTCCAAACTGGAACCGCATATTCAAGTTGTGAGCGTATTAAAGTTTTATATAAATAAAAATTGGTAGAGGGGCGTTTGAACTCAGTGGATGCCCTCATAACAAAACCATAAGTCATAGAAGGACATAAAAGGAAAAATAATAATAATAAATAAATAAAGAGAAAATACATTTGTATGAAGTGGCAACATTACGTAAAAGTGAACAAGTAACTGTAGTAAGAGACAAACGTGACGGACTCAGTCCAAAAGCAAGCTTTACACAACCCTCACAGCCGATGCAATAAACATGGAGCCACATAACTAGTTCATCAATAAATATTCCAAACAATTAGTGTTTAGATCCACAACAGCGCGATGGCACACCGCAGCTAATCAGGCCGATTAGTAGCCACGGCATCAATGCGTTGTATAAGGGAACGTTTAGATAATTGACGTGAATCCGCGGCGGGACAGCGGCTCGCGCGAGTAGCTAGTGATAGCGAGAGAGCTAGAGTGTGCGATAGTTGTGAAAAAAAAAGGATTGAGAAATTAAAATAAGTATTTGACGTTATTAAACCAATTCTGTTGAATGAGAATGTGAAAACTGGTGAGTATATAGCTTGTATGGCCACACGCTATTTGTTGCTCAAACATGCAAAAGACTATTTAAATCTTTAAGAAAGTCACATAAATGTTCACAGTAACGAGTCCAATTTGATTCATAATACAACAGGCCGTGACCACTAATAACAACAAATTGTGGACGATCACCTAATGAGAGCGAGTGTCACGTGACGTCTATTAACAAATCCCACCACCGCACCGCTGTAGCGCCGCACCGCCGCACCGCCGCGCCGCCGCCGGCCCGCAGGGGCGACTGTAATGTCATGCTGTGTACCTGTGACACTAACGCGACGTTATTGCGAGCGGCTCACATGCGGTCGCAGAGACTTCATCTAGAATTATTTCCAATTATTTGTACTATTCAGTGTTCCTGTTTATTCTAATTGGATGTTCCATACAGTACGCAGGTTTTTTTTTTTAAGGTGCGAAATCATCTAATGACTTCTCTCGCTCTAGGGCGGAGCGAGAAGGCGTGTCTAGCTTTTACCGACAAAAACCACATCTTTGTTCCTCCTATGCTATTGATTTGTTTAAACATGTAGTCGATGACTGACTGAAGAAAGAGGGGGAGGGGATAAATCGAACTGATCTGATAATAATAATATAATAATGTAATATATGTGTCCTAGGCCTGGCTTGGCTTATAGGAATGGTCATGCAATGTTTTAATGATTAAATTCTATAGATAGATACCTTACTATAGAACTTGCACACTTTAAGTTTGACTGAGAGGTATTTTGTAGTTGTGGTACCGCAACTAAAAAGTGTACTTTTTTTTGTAAAAAGTTTTTTTTCAAAGGTGGCCCCAATACAGTATGCATGTAGGTTACTTGCTTTTTTTTGGTGAATATAATTCGCCTGGTATGATAGGGATTCTTTCTCAGGCATCAAATAATTCACACCGGTTTCCTTCAGAATTCACTACACCTACGTATGATCAAGCCGTATGCACTAGCATACTGCTTGAACGAACACTAAAACAACACGCAATTGGAAACCAGAGGTGAGAGGAGAGGAGTGTCCACGGAACCGTTTACATTGTATCGCTACTTATCTAACGGTGCATTGCACATTGTGATTGTAGGTGAAGGTGGTCAAGGTGCATACACGTGGGACGCAGACGACGGCCGCGCCTGGCTTGTGTCAACATGTCTGTCGAGGCCATATTACAATATGTCCGTCTCAAAAAGGCATTACTTTGTGAGTGAATTGTCTTGAAAAGTGCCATATTTATTTATTACAACTTCATACAAAACAAACGTACGAAGCAGACCAGGGGCGTAACTACCGCCGTATCAGCCGCATCAATGATACGGGGCCCCCGAGCTGCAGGGACCCCGTATAAAAATTCGTGACAAGTTATCCACAACCTTCAATTCTCTTATTGATGAGAGGTGCGCAGTTAATGAATAATTAGTAAATGATAGGATGTTTAATTTTTTTGTAGCTCGCTCCGTTCGTTCTAGCATTCTCTATATATGATCACAGCAAACATTTAAGCCCTCTTCTTTTCCAGAATACTCCAATAAACGAGGGCTTTGGTCTCGATCTTACATGATATAGACGAAATCTATCCAGTTAGTTTGGTTAGTTACAACTTACAAGTTGTAAAAAAAACATAATTGAGGAAAAAATGCAAAATTTTAATGACGTTTCGGAAAGATTGCTCCAAATTAACATGCATTCGGCCATTAGGTACCCTAATTCATTATTGTTGTTTTAACCCTAAATTAATATATTTCCTTTGTTATTTCCACTTATGGAAGCACCCTCAACTTTTAGAAAAAATGGACCAAATTTTTTTTTTTTTTTAATTTATATAAACCAGTGCTTGACTGCGATCCCACCTGATGGTAAGCAGCGATGCAATCATTGCAAATCGATGCAAATTATCCGCCATATCCTTACATTAATTTTAAATGTGACCTTGGACGATCGAGCTCTTCAAGTTACTCTTCCCATCCGTATGGGAGGCCTCGGCGTCCGCAAAATTAACAGTATTAGTTTACCGTTTTAGACGTATAGCGCGGCACGCGTATATTAATGACATCATTCGACTAGCTCTTGTCACCGTCGGCGTTCCGGCTGTTTTGGAACCTCATCGCCTGGCACGCGACGATGGTAAGAGACTGGACGTCATGTCTTTATTTCCATGGAAGATGGGTAGGCCTTTAGTGTGGGACGCTACCTGTGTCGACACTCTTGCGCCAGCCCATCTTCATAGTTCGTCGTGCTGTGCTCTGTGAGAACCTCAAGCGGCGAAAATATAACAACCTCGTCGGCAGTTATATTTTGAGCCGTTTGGGGTTGAGACTCTTGGGCCGTGGAGTCCGAGTGCTCATGCGCTTTTTAAAGAATTATTCAAACGGCTAGTTGACACTTCGCGTGACCTAAGGGCTGGCTTTTATCTCGATCAGAGATTAAGCATTGCCATACAACGTGGAATACCGCCAGTCTTTTGGGCACACTTCCAGTCGACAGCGATGTGGATGAATTTTTTGACGCCATATTTTAGGTAAGAGTTATTGTGTATATATTATGTAATTTTAATTAGTTAAGTGTTTTTATTTGTCTTAAAAAAAAAACTCGATAACTTTTGATTTGGGGCCCCTTTGGGACTGAGCAGCTACTCCACTGAGGCGGATGTAAGCATTCTCAACCAGTCAACCAAGGTTAATTTGGGTTTAAGAGAAGGAGCATGATGACTTCGACTTCGAGCCACGATCTAGGAAAGGAAAATATTGAAGAATCGATACTCCCTGCTCGTAAATTTCAACAAACATTATATCTCTAGAACTGACAGGTGTTCAGAACGCTCATTATAGTAACATTAAATAAATTAATGTTGTTATTTAATTCAGTAGTCACATCGTGCCGCCCCCGCACCGCCCCCACATTGCCCTTCCCCCCTCCCCGCACCATATGTTTACTCGAACAAGTCTGACTTACAATTGATGTCTGTCTTTGTTAAATTAAATAAACTCGGGTGTTGCCGCCGCTCATAACCCATTATACCTCGCGTACAATAAGCGCTGTATGGAACGACTTCCTTACCTACCTGTTTATAAATCTATTTACAGTTGGTTATGTTAAAAAGTAAAAAATGAGAGGTCCTTAGTGCTGTTTATAGACACAACACACAGGGGTAAGTGATAAAAAGTTTCAGATGATACTTGAGACTTTTGCGCAATATAAAATTACATTTTGACGAGTAATGCATTGTATTCCACGTCGGGTGCAGATATCGACATTTACAAAATGTGTCACATACAACATGCATGGCTGAGTTCGCTGAACATACTTGCGCAGTAACATCGTCCCGACTCCCGAGAGTGCCAGTGCTTACCGACACGTATTGCAGAAATATCTTCAGTCTGTTAATAGATATAGCTGATACATATAGCGTAATCAGCCGTGTAATGTTCCCACAACTGGAGGTTGGGCCTTCTCTCTATGAGAGGGAAAGGGCCCGGTGCTGGTTAGTGGACGTCACATGCCTTCGATTTTTTTTTGTTCTAGGACATGATACCAGATCCTCAAGATGTTTTCCTTTGGTGTTTTGAGAACAGTGGTGATGAAATAGATAACACAAAGTACATTTGCACTTGCTTGGGTTTGAAACCGCGACCTACAATTCAAAAGTCGAGGTTGCTACCACTAGGCTACCACTGTCCTGCTGATATGGAATGCGTGTAGTCAGAATCAGAATGTTTCTTTGTAAACATAGGCTAGCTGTCGCACTCGCGCGGCTCGCCGTGTCGCCATTATACTTAGCTGCATTGTTACCTTCCATTCACTCCTAACACAATTGGACAAGCTCCTGATAATTTTACAGCATATGAACGTATCTACGTAGGAATTATGGAGCTTATCACGATGTTCTTAAATATCGAAATGGAACCTGCTATGCGAGTGCTTCATTCATCCGTCATTTAAACAAAAAATATCGCTCCATCGCAATGAACGATACGAGGACGGTTACAGTCACAGTTCAATTTGCGAGTAAGATAAGGATGTATCACAGTCGCAGAATTCAAATGACCGGTTCATTGGAACATTTTTACAAAAAATATCGTTTAAATGCCATGAGGACGTGGACATGTAGCTCAATGGAGGTGCGGATGTTATCAGATATCCGATCAATCGTTAAAATAGTATGAAACGAGTGTTATTACGAACGACTCCGGATGACACGAATATTATATTCAGAATAATCAAAGTAGTGAGTCTGAGTTGCGCTGGTTTGGAGACCAGGACATGAAGGGCATTTGGGTTGCGGGATTGATCAAACCCGCAGCCCTGAAACGGAAAGGACAACTGAAAAAACACGGGTGGGTTTACTCAGTAAAAGTCTGACACTACCTCTCAGTTCACCCAGAGCGGGAGAAGTTATTCGATAATTTCCGCACAAGTTTCACGTGATCACATTTAGTTCTGTGAACCTTCCTTCTGAATTGACATCATACTTTTCAATTATCAATTTCGTACTTTTGAATGAACCCATTCTGAAACACACTTGTAAATGGTTCTCTTTAGGTAATGTTACTTACATACGGAATAAGCAAATTACAAATGTTTAAGTCGTAAAAGTAGAAATATCTCATTAGAGCAAGATAATTAGCATTTTCTATAAACAGAGACAGTTGTACTGAATGAATCCAATAAATCAACTGTCAATGAAAAGGTCACCCCGTCGTAAAATGTCAACGACACACAACCTTTCCCATCTCATAAACTGTGTGACATAGGGGTGGGGGTAACCTTGACAGTCACCTGTCACGCTGTCGTGACAAACGGCAAGAGATAGCGCGCCCCGCGACAGCGCCCGCTAATCCGCGATCACTCCGCGTCACACAAAGCCTTATTGATGGCTTGACAAGTGATTTTCGCACTTTAATGCGTAATTTTTCCCTTACTTTAAACTGATAATTTATGAAGCTGTCATGCCTCTGATGACATTGCTCGAGATTCAGGTTTTATAATAATAATATAATATTCCACAACTATCACACAACGCCATCTAGTCTCAAACTAAGCAGAGCTTGTGCTATGAGTACTAGACAACTGATTAACATACTTATATATTTCTAAATATACATACGTATTATAGATAAATTACACCCAGACACAGAACAAATGATGTGCTCATCACACAAACATTTTTCCTGGGTGGGAATCGAACCCACGACCTCCGGCATAGCAGTCAGGACCACTAACCACTAGACCAACAGGCCAGTCAAATTTCAGTCTCTCTCATTGTCAGTTTTATTTCATGTCTCAATTTAATAATTCTGAAGTTTCGTGTAATCGTACGCTTGAGGTTGCCGACGCTTGACGAACGTGTCGTTGTTATATATGAAGGCGGTAGGTGAAACTTTCTCATTAAGTAGCTTTCAACAAATGAACAAAAGAAACATTTATTGTCTCTTTCTCTTTGGCGGTAAGTTCATGCATGTGGTGACGTGTCAGCTAGTCATGCGGTACGCGACTGATGATACTTATGATTAGACACTCTAAAAGGAAGTGATTACCTTCGTAAGAAGAACAACACGAGTGTTTACGGGACATCCGTGACCTACTGATACTCATTAACCACTGCACAGAAACTAAATAACTATAAAGTACTATGTAGCAGCCGGACACAGGGTGGTCCGTAAACTGCTTCAGTGTCAGTGCACCCAGTGTCCGCGAGAGCGGACACAATGTCGGACAGCGGCGCAACTGCTGACACTAAGCCGCGCTTTGTGCGCCGCCGGCCATACAGCGACGATTTAGAACCGCAAGTACACGCCGCAACCGTTCAGTTAACTACTGTTGAGAGCCGCCGCCGTCACCGCCTCGCCGCGCTCGTGACCAGACCTTGCAGTATGTAGTTAACAGTTATCATGCACTTTGGGAGACTCATATATGTCTTACAATATTCATGGTAATTTAAAAAAAAAAATAACCTCTGCGACCAGAAATATGCGCCGACCGCGCATGAAGTGTCCTTGCGGCGCCTACATGAACACTAACCCGCAATATACGATAACGTTATCGAAGTGTGTGCTACGAGCCGTAGACATGCGAGCTACGCGGTGCTACGCAGCGCTACCAACTGCTACGATCGGCTACGGCAGTCATTACGATGTAATCTCACTTGTAACCTTTGTTTTAGTAATTGTAACAGAAATAAGGTTATTTTTATCTTAATGGTTATAACTTAATTAGCCAGAACAGGAGCATTGTACTACAAGGAAAGGTAATTTATAAATCCAGTATTTGGTGAAATAAGTTTATACCTCAAATACACCTACCTATATGTTTGTGGTTCAAATGTATGTAAGCTTGAAGTAACTATGTTGATCAGACAATTACGCCGAGACGTGAACGCGGCGTGACCGCAGCGTCAGCTACCTGCTAACGAGCCATTGTGCCACGCCGGCCGCAGGCCACGCGGCGTGAACGCGCACTAATCGTCGCTTTGTTGTCGCGCGCCCGCCCGGACGACAGTTCACAACTATCGTCATTATCACGGAGCAGTGAGTGTCGGACCGACACGGCCGACACACCCGACACTACCGACGTGGAGCGCCGTCGGTTGAGTAGATTGTTCACATGATTGAGTATTGTTTTACTACGTAACGAGTGTTTGTGCACAGAACGGTAGTTTACATGATTCCTCCTTGAATACAACTGTAATGCATGAATGGACCGGTCTTCTGTCTTCTACTGTTGGTTTCAACTCTAAAGTATACATATGTGTAGTAGTGTATAGTTTACCGAGGGTATGGTAAGTAAAACGCAACGAAATAGATATAATAAGAATAGTACTGCTCTCATTTTTGGGATGGGTCTGCCAAATACCAGCTTAATGCACTAGAGTCGATTGAGAAGCGAGCCAAGAAGATCATTGGCAATGATGCACTTGTCAAGTCAAAACTCCAAAGTCTTGAGCATCGACGCCGAGTTGCTAGCCTAGCGGTTATCTATCGTTTACATTTCGGGGAGTGTGCATTGGAATTGCACAATTTAATTCCACCAAGTCACACACACCGCATGGCGTCGTGTAACAAAATATAAATGGCCCATAGCTCCATCAGTCGCGTCATTAACCATCACAGCGAGCGTCGCACCAGCGCGCCTCCTCTGCAGTGGCCAGTTATTGTGAACAACCATCAAATCTTAATGTTTACATATTCCCGAGATTTACGTTTCACTGCAACTGTGATCAGCGTCCGTTTGTTTTGTTACATGTATTTATTAAATGAAATACACGTAATAACAGTTAGTTTCCCACCCGTTTGTACATTATTATTATTTTCAGGTCGTAGATATACCTATTAAGCTAGAATATTTATTAGGTTAGACGTTTATAGTTATGTCTTTAATAATGTGTATCTTTCTCTGTATAAGTACTTTGTTATTAAAAACTATTTAAATACGAAGATGTACCTAGAAATAATACGAAGATCTGTAGGCACATAGGTATCAGGTATGAACTATTACAATTACAATTGCAAAAATAAAATTAGTTTTCAGAGAAATGGTACTTAGCTAAATAATAAACGACTTTAGGCTACGTAGACACACGTGTAGGTACATATGTACACAGACAGCAGGTACACATACCTATAAAATAAATTAGATAATGAATACACAACAACGTTACAATAAACAGAGGACGCAACAAAGACACGACAACAACACAAAGCGATCAGTCGCGCGGAGTTGCTGAATAATTGTTATTTATGATTCAACTAGCTTCTGCTAGCGACTTCACCCGCGTGAAATTAAATAATAATAATAAATTAGGTTCTCCATACAAACTTTGGATCCCAGTTTCATTCCTTTATAGGGTGAATTTTGGGAAATCCTCTCTTAGTGCTCGCCTACGTCTTGAGAGAAAACTTTGCGCAAAATTGCACGTTCCTAATTCCAATAGTTTCTGCTGTACGTTGATATGTCAGTCAGTCAGTTTTTCCTTTTGTATATATAGATGACGTCGCCGTTTGAAGCCGGCTGAGGTGGCAGCGAATGTGTGAGTGTGTCGGCGCTCTTCTCGCACTTTGTGTCAAACGGTTCCATTTAATTATATTCTCACGGTTCAACTAGATACATGATGTTCTATACATGTAGAACGCGTTGGTATCGGGGTCGCAATTAACAGTAATTAGAGAAATAGACACTAATTAATAATAACTGTGTGTTGCATCACGCTCAGCAGGTATTAGTAGCGATCCTTACCGCACCGCGTCGCGCCGCGTAAAATTTATGTGAAATAGTTCGCAACAAAATCTTTCTTAAATATTAATTTCAAGTGCTTCCATCATCCTCCATAAAGAAGAAAACATACTACTTACTACTTTTATTTGTCACAAACACACAGACACGTCATCATAACAAGTTTGAAGGTAAACATGAAAAGGAAAAAAAAATAGTTATAAACCAACAAAACTATATCCCGCCTGATTATAATTTAGTTGTCTTCAAGGCCAGAGTGAATCGGCTCTCAATAAATTACAGCGCTTCACCATCGATGATTGCACCACTATTTACCATTAAGTAGGATCGCAGTCAAGCACTAGCTTAAGACAATTAAAAAAAAACTTTTCTAAGACATTTCTCGCCGTATGATCGATGTGGAGGAGTAGGTGCAGCGATGCTTAAGTGTATTTGTTTACTTACTTAGTTCGGTTATAAATAATTGTAGTAAGTTAATATTAAAAACTTTAAAACTCTTCCTAAAAAAACATTATTAAGAATTAACAAAAATATGAACGTAAATGACTTAAATTAATACCGCATCCCCCGTCGTGAGAGCTCGCAAGCGCATGATGGCGTCCACCGTAGAGCGCCTCCTGCAAAAACCAAACTGGCCGTCCGCCAGATCCGGCCCCACCCATGCGAGGTGCGCGACGAGACTGTCTGCAATTACTCAAAGAGCTTACCCACCTCGTCGAGCAGCACAATAGGCCGATACGTGGACGGAGAGTCCGAGGGGCGCCCCGGCTTCGCGATGAAGACCAGTTCCCCGTCTTCCAGCGAAGTGGGAACTGGCCCCTCTCCATGCATGCGCTGAAGAGCCCTCTTTGTCGAGGCCCAAAAGCCTCTATTGCCAGGATCCAGGCTTTCCCAGGCAAGCTGTCTCCATCTCTACCTCGATCACCTCTGGAGCGTTGTCGTCGTCGTCGCCATCGTGGTCCGCATCGGACACCGCTGGTGGTGGAGCCATGGGCGGGGGAGAGGGTTCCCCTCGCGCTGGGGACAGACTACTCACCACCCAACACCCTCCACAAGCTGGGGCCGGAGACTCTGCGTCAGCGGGGGAGTCCAGCGGAGGAGTTTGTCCCGCAACACCTGGTAGGGGCGTCTCCATGAGTGGGGTTCAGAATCCCCAGCCACACGTTGCGGGCCACGAGTTTGGCCCGCTTTATCTCCGCTCGGAGGGTGCGCTTCGCCACTCTGTATCCCTTGTACGGCTCCGCCTCTCTGGCCTCCGCATCCGGTGGGTGGATGCGGTGCCTGCAGTGTCTGGCGTACTGGCGCCGCGCGGCACTGCACGCGTTGCGCAGTGCCGCAATCTCCGTCACCAGTACACGTGGCGCCGAGCACGTCCTGGACGGACTCGGGGCATTGCCGCGTCACAGATTTGCGACATGGCCTCCCGGAACCACTCTGCCTCGACGTCGATGTCGACAGGCCTGTCCGGTGCTTGCACCCAGGCCTGTACCGTCACGGCTTCCAGGAGGAACTAGTGGTGGGTTTTCAATCTAACCCGATGCGGCTGAATACCTGTGTTTTACATGGAGCGGCTGCCTATCAAACATATAACCAGGTACTACGAGTTAACGTACACAATATTTCATCTTAAATCATCAACGTTGTAACACTACTCTAATCTCAGGCTTATACCGCTTACCAGACAACTGAGAGATGTGTTGCTAGTTCCTCAGTGCTCCGACAAAGGCTGAGCCGTATTGTGTGGTACAATGGCGGCGCGGCCAGTGGTGCGCGGCGCCGGTGCGGGTAATGCGCGGGTGGCGTGCTGGGCCCACGGCCCAGCTGTCCGCTCTCACAGCTAATACGATTTAGATTATATCCACATCGACGACCACAACACAGGCAGAAGGCGAGGAGCAGTGGGACAGCTTAGTGACGTTGTAGCGGAGAGGAAACAGCCTGAGTGAGGGTTGAGTTTGTTGCCGCGCGAGACTACATTCGTTTCAGTCGGCGTCAATGTATGAGATCTTATCTTTTGTTATAACGCACGTACTAGTGAGCCTTCTGCCGCTATCTATGTACAAAGCCTGCCTATTTATGTTTCCTATCAAACAGTTTACCCCTGCGCCCACGACACGCAAGACCCCCCCCCGCCCCTGCTCCCTGCGCGGTCCTACCCCCTTGCTGGCCCACTCGTATCAAGTCAACGAACTACACAAATCTTGAACATGTCAAAACAATTCGACGACTTCCGATTCTTCAGCCAGAACAACAGCACGACGCGCGATAGTGTTTACATAGAAACCATGTGACACGTTGGTCATTTATTAATAACCTAACCCTCAGCGAATAATTAAGTAATTGAAACTCGCATTTTTTTATTATTAAAGATAGTAACACAAATTGTGATTATTAACATCATTGTAACATCTATCTTGGTTCGTGAACATTTTTGCAGGTCCTATGCGAGAGTTAGCAGTACACGGGGCGCGGCGCGGGGCACACTCCTACCCCGCGCCAACTTCTTAACGTATGTGAGTGAGCCGGTAAATAACTCCATCCGCGCCTCGCCTGCCACTCGATGGCGGTACTTTGCGGAGCAAGTCACCCTAAAATACCGAAACAAGTTCGTGCAGTTTGCATCGCTGCAACTCTAGTTTGTTTTACAATAACAATTTAAATCCATTTTGTAAAATGTTTTCGAAAGACTCGTAAATGTGTCAAGCGATACATTACTCAAGAAGCAATAACAGGTCACAGTCGTTAAAGGAAACATTCAAGTACACTACACTACAATGTAGCACAAATTTCATTTAAAATTGAACTATTAAAATCCTACGAGTTATATTTCTGTACAACCACAACCCACATGCAAAGAAATTCTGACATTTATTAACAGCATGGGTTTTTTTTTATTGGATATCATCCAATGACTCCTCCCGATCTAGGGTGGTGCGAGAGGGCGGACTTTTATTGTCTAAAACCCACTCCTATGTTCCTTCTTAGCCTTCGTTCCAGGGCCCAGTTGGACTTCGATCCTGCTCGGGCTGGCTGGCTGCTGGGCTCGGTCTGGACAGTTACCGGATGGCCGGACGGCGAGCCACCCATTCCTCGCCCTCCGCAAGCCCACGACTACGGTGGCTTTATTTTTAAGTGTAGAAATCATCCAATTATTTCTCCCGCTCTGGGCGGAGCGACAGGGCGTGTCAGACTTTTACTGACTAAAACCACACCTGTGTCCTTCAGTTGCCCTTTGCGTTCTAGGACTACGGATTTCCTTTTCAGAAATTCCCCACTATCCTAGCTAGTGGGCATCGGCCTTGCTGGGCCCCTACGGTTTGCTGACATCTCTTTGAGGAGCGCGTGGATCACTACGCGCTGGTGACGATTGGGCTCGGTCCGGTCAATCACCGGACGGCCGGACGGCAATTGCTACCCATTGCTCGACGTCCGCAAGCCCGCGTCTACCGTGGCTGGTAGTCGGGGTCAGAATCTCGGCGGCTGGGGCGTGAGGACATTCGTTCCCTCACGCGTTGCTGCCTCCTCCTTCGCTAGCATTACTGCTTCGCAGAAGGAGGCCACCGCCTGCCATTCCTCCTCGCTTCGGACCATAACCCGAACCAGGGCCCAACGCGAGAGGTCGCTGCCACCGATTGCCTCCACGAGTACACGACGCGAGGCACACCTCCACCGTATGCTCCACCGTGTCCTCCGGACGGTCCACCCAATGGCGACACCCGGGTTTCTTCCGTCTGAACGCCTACGGTGGCTGGAAATCGGGGTCGGGATACCGGTGGCTGGGGCGTGAGGAAAGCCGTTCCATCGCTCGTGCGGCCGCCTCCTTCACTAGAGAACACTGTTTCGCAGACGGAAGTGACCGCCTGGCATTCCTCCTCGCTCCGGACCATAACCAAGGATTAAATCCCAATTAACAGATGACAATAAAGTAAATAATGAAGAAGGTACTTCCATATTGCCTGACCCCACCTGGTTTGGAACAGATCATCTATTCACTATAATATAGACAGCGTATATAATACAAAATATATAATTAGTGCATCGCAGAAACTAGATCAATTCTCAGCCAAATTACGACGTCCAAAATCTTCAATATACTTCTTGGAGCAACAACTACTTGGAGCAATCTCCGGCAGCATTTAGTGCAAACAGCAGAGAGCGGTACGTGCGGAGTGCGATCATATGGAGCGCGCGCTGTCCGGCGCTGGCGGGGCGGGGTGGGGGCGCGGGCTCGGGGGCGCGTCGTTAGGCACACTTACGTCGCCCAAAGCCAAGAGTAAATTTGTTTAAGGCGCAGTGCTGGCGCGCGTCCAGCCCGGCCGCACACCGCTGCACCATTGCACCGGTGCCACTGCGTATATTGGCACAGAAGGGACACACAGACTGTCTTCTCAGACTTAGGACTAGACATCCTAGTCCTGATATTCCATACGATCTAGGTTATTCATACATGGAGGTGACAGGACAGAGTACAACTGTTAGTCGTACACAATTTGTCTGGCATCCAAGCTATATACGTACTCGTACGTAGGTACATACGTATATGTAGGTAATACACCAATACCGTTACATACTCTTAACTCAAAACCAGTCGCCTTGTATTAATAAAACAATATCAAAGAAAATGTAAGTACGACGGTGAGACTATCCCATAAGACTGGCTTGTGAGAAGCAAGCCTTCTGCTGACCGTCTGTCCCCACCTTAATCCGAGTGTCTGGCGAGCCGCCAGCCGCCGCCGTGCTAATGAAATTATACAAAAATCATTCACATTTGTTTAAACTCGCGCCCGCGCCGCGCGCCGCTGGAGCGCCTGGCGAGCTATTAAACGGACCAGCTGCCGCCGTATATCTCGTCGCTAACTTTTTGCTTATTAAATAATATAACTTATGTAACTGGGATATCGTTTATGAAATTTTGTAGACTGTTAACGTTACTTATTAAGTTGTACTAAACAAATAACCTCCTTATCAGGAGTCGATACAAGGTAAAACAATATTACAAACCGCTACCGAGCCCGTGCCCCGCGGCGAGCGGACGCAGTGAGGCGCGCTCAAAGTCAGCTGTGCCTCGCGACTCACCCGCACCTTAACATGGACGTGTCCTTAGCAACTGTAGGGGCCCAGCAGGGTCGAAGCCTACTGGGGCCAAGGGTCTGATTCTGAAAGGAAGACTCAGCCCTGGTACGAAAGGTAACGAAGTAACAGGAGTGGGTTTTTAGTCAGTAAAAGTCTGACACTATCTCCCGCCCCGCCAAGAGCGGGGGATGTCATAAGATGATTTTCCCACCGGAAAAAAAAAAACATCGACGTGTACTTAAGAACATATAGCTAGATAAAGCGCCACCTTCGGCTTCACTTCTTTGTTTGATTCTACTCAAACGACACAAGAACACCTCAGCATGAACATACTTAACAAATAAATTGTGTTTCTACAATAAAAGGAACCTTCAGGCGATGAAGGACTATCGAGTTCTTACTCAATAGTACTCGATAGTTTGAACTCTCTTGAGTTCGAGATGCCATTAAAGAAAAAACTGGGAGCAATAATAATAATAAGTACTCTCTTGTGGAATCGGAGGTGCCATACTACAGGTATATATGTGCCCGACCCAGTTCTCGATAATGCCGATATCACACTGTACTGGGACCGGTCCATCATCACTGACAGGACTATTGTAGCCAATATGCCTGATATAGTGGTGGTGGACCGAAGAGAGAGGCGTACAATGATTGTTGACATATCCGTTCCGCATGACGAGAACCTCGTGAAAGCCAAAAAAGACAAACAAATCAAGTACATTGATTTGGCTCGCGAGGTTGTCGGCATGTGGGATGTAGACTCGGCGAACATTGTACCGATAGTCGTGTCAGCCAATGGCTTAATAGCCAAGAGCCTCGTCCAACACCTTAGGAGGCTCGCGTTAGGCGGCTGGATCAAGGGCTTGATCCAGAAAGCGGTACTCCTGGACACGGCTCGTATTGTTAGGCGGTTCCTTTCTCTGGAGCCCTGACCGCCGGTAGCTTGGACCCTGTTCCCGATACCGGTGGGACACAATTTTTTATATTTTTAAATGTTATTTAATTTTTTCTATTGAAATATTTAAAAATATAATTTATATGTTATGAATAAACGAAATAATAATAATATTCCACAACTATCACACAACGCCGTCCAATCTCAAGCTAAGCAGAGCTTGTATTATGAGTACTAGACAACTGATAAACATACTTATATATCTCTAAATACATACATATTATAGATAAATTACACCCAGACACAGAACAAACTATGATCATGCTCATCACACAAACATTTGTCCTGGGTGCTCGTTAAGTAACAATCGTAAATAAAAAACCTTTTGTTTGACGTCGAAAGCATTATATGTATGTACCTACACGGCGAGTTTTCAAATAAGCACGGATGGGGAAATAACTCAAAAGAATCATTGAAATTAATAATAACTTTATTCGTAACATAGAGTCATGACTAGATTCCGAAACCACCTTTCTACCATCGGTCAACCAGAATTACGGCAAGTGTCCACCTATATTGTTCACACCTCTACGGTTTGGACTAAGCGTTTCGCCTCGTCGTTTATACCGCGTACATCGAAGGACTGGAACAATTTGCCTGCTGCGGTCTTCCGGGTCGTTTACAATTGAGGTGTATTCAAGGCTAAAGTGAATATAGGCTCTTGATAAACTAGTGCACTTCACCATCGACGATTGCATCACCGTCAGGTGGGATCGCAGTCAAGCATTAGTCTATAACAAATAAAAAAATCTCGAGCCTGATTTTGATGAAAAATCTACATTCCTAGCTATCTATTGAAACCGTTATTCTGAAAAAAAAACACACGCGCTGTATTGTTACGTCATCTGATCACTAATTAGATCATAATTATGGGAAATAATCATCGTCATTATCATCATTTTAGCCAAAAGACATTCTTTCCTGGAAATCTCTTCTTCTCTACAAACTTTCGCTTTTATTTTTATTACATTCTTTAACCGTCAAAAGATAGTAAAAAGTTGAAAATATAACATTGTGAGAGGCATAGGACAAGTCACTTGGGAGAAGCCTGTGTCCAGTAGTGGACGTCCTAGTTTCTGATTTGGCCGTCCACAATAACTTCAAAAATTCACCCTGTATAGAACTGGAGTTTTTGTACAAGATTCGTGTTCACTAAAACACTAAAATCAGCAAACAGATAGAATCTATACATATAATAAAACAGTAAAATGGTGGAGCGTTGGTATTAGTTGGCGCAAAAACTACTGAACCAATCCTGTTCACATTTTGCATACATAATCCTTATAGACCGGGTCAACTGTTAGGCTACATATTATCACGCTTTTTGCTATGGGGGGTGAGCAATATTCCAAAATGTCGATATTGAATGACAATCGCTCTAAGTTCGATCCTCAGATACAGTTAATATTTTTGTGGTTGTTTGGTGTTTTTTTGTAATGATATTTCCAGAACAATAATAAAATGGCTTTTTATGTATTTGGAAATTGCCATCGACATTTTTATTCGATATTTTTCCAAATATTTCAGTAAAAACCCATCAAAACTCATATTAAAATGGAACGGGAGATAAAAAAATGCACTTTTTTTTTAATTTGGTTAGGAATTTAAGGTCAAAAATGAAAATCATCACGCTATTTTGTACAAGGAGTCAAGCAGACAAGCAATGACGTGTATTTAAGAACGGCTATTTAGAACTAGATTCTGCAAGGACTGTGGCGCAGTAGTATAGTGACGGATCCGCGTTTGCTATGTTGCGAGTTCGAACCTCGCATAATTTTTGTGACTGTTTTCTTTTATTTTTTATTTATTTATTGCTTACTTATTTTTGTTTTCTTACTACTTTTTACTTCGAATGAAATGTAATCTATAGAAATGAGATTGTACAAAAGTCGTATTATTTTTGATAAACAAATTATTAGAAGGACACTGAAACACAATCACAAAATTAGTTTTTGCATATACGTATCTAACAAAACGTTGATATATTTATACGTATTATTTGTATCTCTAGAAAGTAATCAATTCGTTTATCGACATTTGTTTGCCATTATTTTAGTATTTTGTGGAGTCACAAACCCAGGTCGGTTGTGGGTCTCATGGTGGAATGGCGACAGCGACTGTCGCAACCCAGTGCTGGGCAGGCCACAATTATGGCGGTAAGTTCCCTCTTTGAGGAGTGGCTGGAAAGCATGGCATGCATCGCATGGCGTCCTTACCTTCCACATGACGCAGGTCCTCACCGGACATGGTAAGTTCGGGAGCTTCCTGCACCGGATTCGTGCGGAAGAAACGCCTGGGTTCCACCATTGTGTGGACCGCCCGGAGGACACGTTGGAGCATACGGTAGAGGTGTGAGCCGCCTGGGCAGAGCACTGCCGTGTCCCCGTGGGGGCGACCGGTGGCAGTGATCTCTCGCGCCGGGCCTTGGTACAAGGTATGGTCTGGAGCGAGGAGGAGTGGCAGGTGGTCGCCCCCTTCTGCGAAGCAGTAATGCTAGCAAAGGAGGCGGCCGTACGTGCGAGAGAACGGCCTTCATGCCCCGCCGCCGTCCCGATTCCGATTTTCAGCCACCGTAGGCGCTGGCTTGTGGACGGCGAGCAATGGGTAGCTCGCCATCCGACCGTCCGATAACCGTCCGGACCGAGCCCAAGTTGTCGACGGCGCGTAGTGTTCCACGCGCCGTCGACAACAAATAACACTATCTCACGCTCCACCCAAGAGCGGGGAATGTCATTGGATGATTATCCCACCGAAAAAAAAAGGTCGGTTGTGGGTAAATCATCGCCATCATCTGTCCGAAGACTTTTTACGTGCTTTAAGGTGTACTACTGAGGGTGACATTGAACAGAACAACGAACGCGTTTCGAATAGTTGTCTAGGTTCACTTCAAGACGTGGTCATTTCCATCGGTGGCAATCCACTGGACTGGTCGAATATGAATTACCGGCCCCGCAATCATTGGCATATCAAGGTCAAGGAAATTGGGGTGATATCGTCAATGATCACGACTCACCTCAGAACAAAATGTCCCTGCATTTTTAACATCGTCATACAAAGCGTTAGGCTCAGCCAGGGTAAAATATTTTTCATGAATGCTCCAGGTGGAACAGGAAAAACATTCATTGCCACTGGCATCCTTGCAGAAATAAGGTGACAAGGCAAAATAGTGATTGCGACTGCCTCTTCTGGAATTGCTGCCACACTGCTTCCAGGGGGCAAAACAGCGCACGTAATGTTTAATATTCCCATCGATTTAGAGAGCAACGAAATGCCAGTGTGTGGGCTATCACGCAACTGTGACAAAGGTTGGGTACTCAAGGATTGCTCTTTAATCGTATGGGATGAATGTACTATGGCGAATAGAAAAGTAGTGAAGGCTGTAAACAGAACCCTGCAGGACATACGCAGGAATCAAGATGTGATGGGAGGTGTCACTGTTTTGTTTCGCTGTGATTTTCGGCAAACTTTGCCTGTGGTGTCGCGAGAAATTAGGGTTGACGAGGTGAATGCTTCGTTGAAACGATTGAATCTATGGTCACGAGTTTACAGACTGCGCTTGACCATTAACATGCGAGCTCAGTTGGGCGAATATACTCAAGAATTCTTGGATGTTCTTTTAAAAGTTTGGTGAAGGCAACTTACCAGAAGAGAGCTCTGAAGTGCGCCTACCAGAGACTCTAAGCAAAGTAGTTCCCACTATTGAAGAACTAATTTGTCTGGTGTACGGGGACGTCGGTCCAATACCGCTACAAGAGAATTCTTGGGTGTGTGAACGGGCCATTTTAACACCCAAAAATGATCAAGCTGCAGCAATTAACGAAAGCGTTCTCTCGCAAATTGATGCGAACGAAGTGGTATTTCTATACCTCTATAAATACTGTTGTAGAGCAAGATGACGCTATATATTATCCCGTAAAGTTTCTGTATTGGAACGGCAAGTGGACTCCCGGCGCACACTATCCAGCTGAAGGTCGGTGTCCCGATCATGCTGCTACGGAATTTAACTCCACCTAAACTATGTAACTGGGCCTAGCTCAAAGTCATCTCTCAAATATTATTGAGGTGGAAATTCTAAAGGGTTGTGGCGTCGAGGAAACAGTGTTTATACCCCGAATACCACTAATCTCTCACAATTACCCCTTCTAATTCAAGCGTGTGCAGTTCCCTGTAAGCGTATGCTTCGCAATAATAATAATCTAAAGGCTGCAGGTATTGATCTCAGGACAGCTGCTTCTCACACGGATAGCTGTATATCGCTCGCTCCCGCGTCACCAGTCCTGAATCTCTGTACATTTCGGCTCCCGAAAGTAGGACTAGAAATGTGGTTTACAGAGAAGTTTTATAAGAAAAGTAAAGTTTTGGTTTATGATTTATCCGCAAAAACAAATTGTGTTAGAAATATAATGGTTATTTGCGGACGAAGTCGCGGGCAACAGCTAGTACAGAATATATAGACTATAAAAAGGATACTATACTGAATTACAGAGAATTGGTCGATTTCACTAAAGCAATCATTCCTCGACGTGTGTTTACAAAGGGTCGGGCGCGGAAAACGTTTGACACGCGATCACAGAGTGGCTCACACGTTGTTACAGGCTAGCGATCGCTTTATTATGACCGCGCCAGCACACTGGCCAGTGCAGCGCGACACAAGGTAAAGGGTACGTCGATGTTTCTAACCGAACGAACTAGGTAAGGAAAAGTAATCGCCCATTGTTCATCGCCAAGACCGCGATTTATGTATGGTGTACAATAATGCGTATCTATCTATCTGTTCATTTTTATTACTCGACTATGGTGAAGCCAATTGAACGTAAAATATTCTTAGACATAGTGTTGTTAAGAGTGTTAGACTAGTGTCGATGGAACCTAAATGTTGTGACGTGCTTTACTCAGGTACCGGCGAGTCGGTGGCATCGTGTTTGTGCTCTGTGGGCGCGCTCGCGACCACCATCGCGCCAGTACCCGGTATTACTGATAACTATCTATTAGCACCCTGTCATTATTTGTAATTGTGTGTGTGTGTAGTCACATGTGCTGATCACTACCTGCTGTTGCCCGGGGACAACTCATCAAATAACCTCGAGTGTTCACACGCTCGTGCCGGATACAACTAGTCACGTAAACGTTGCGTGTTTTGTTTTATAGGTAACGTGTGACAAAGGTGTGATAATTGTTATTTGGCCATTTTTTGTTAATATTGTATATGTTGGTATTTCAAAACCCCTGATCTAAACCAATATTTATTTTTGTTTATTTTGCCTATTCCACGCTGGGCCGACCATTTTTTTTTTTTTTTTTATTATTTATTCTTTTTAGGGTTCCCTGCCTCAAAAGGAAAAAACGGAACCTTTATAGGATCACTTTGTTGTCAGTCTGTCTGTCTGTTAAGACCCTTTATCTCGGGAACGCGTGGAGGTATCGAGTTGAAATTAAAACCATATACTCAAATCTGCGGTTCCTTGAAGCTGTGAAAAAATCAAACATCTATATTAACGAAAAAAAAAAGATACAGCCGTTTATGTCGAAAAAAAAACGTATGTTTCGATACTCTCAAGGGAATCAAAATTCATAGAGTACTTCCCGTTGACCCAGAATTCTGATATTTGGCAAAAGCAAGGTCTTATAGCACAGATATTGGAATAAATCTGAAAACAGTACATTCTTTATTACGTCACAATTTTCTTTAGTAATTCGGAAAAATCTTCGAGACTCCATTCGGGAATTGAACTATTTACATAGGTGTTTGTACCGAACCCTCGGGGTGCGAGTCCAACTCGCACTTACCCAGTTTTTTTATAAGTGGCCCGAGACGCCTACTACAAGTAGTAGGCGTCTAGGTCATCTCACCACCACTTTCCAAGTCAACCTCAGCGGTGTTGTCCATCCTCAAGTACCCACTTTGTGAAGATTCTTGCCCAGTGGTCAGTGTGCATGCGGTGATGTGACCCGCCCAATCCTATTTCAGCCAGGCAGCCTTCTATACGTCTATGATCCCCGTCTTTAAGCACAGTGGGGTGTTCCTCATTTTATCGGTTCTTTTGACACTCAGAATGCTGCGCTCTATAGCTCGTTGACCCCGAGGCGATAAACCCTAATATTATAAAAAAATAAAATTATTTGTTTGTATGTACGTTAGTATCTAAAAGGTAATCTTGAAGCAGTGATCCCATAATATGAAAATTATTTCCCTGATAGAACGCTCCACAACTTTTAACCCGTGTATTCATTCCTACGTATCAGGCCACAGGAAAACACTTACATATATTATCTTCTAAAAGGGTAATTTGTGTTCAAAAATATCACCCACCTGTGTAACACCAAGATATCTAATGAGTTTTACAGTACATAAAGGTCCTCACGTTAAAGTAACTTTAAGGCAGTCGTAATCACACAACGGGAAATTAAGCACTAGGTTAGATTATTAATTCTGCTGAGATGTTTCACGCGATTTTCTCCTTCGCTGCGACCAAGTCGACTGAAACAATTGGCTCGCAGTACAAACAGCTGCCGCTATCTTGCGCCGTGACCCTCCAGTGTCTTAACAACTGTGAAGCTGCGGCGACCAGTACAGCTAACTATGCACTAAATAAAATACTTTGAAAGGAGTTTAAGGCAAGTTAGTGGATGCCGGCGGCGAGGCGAGTGGGAGACGCGGGGCGGACTTAATACAGACGGGTTAAAGTACTAGCTAGGCTATATAATATAATATAATATATATATATATACTTATAGTTATATATATATATCAACTGTACTCTACTTTTATCCACGACATTCTGTTCTAAGCAGTAATACTAGCCGCCCAACCGATCTATGATATAGAACATTGTTCGAAATTAAACTTAACAAATCGATTATCGGTTAATTTATAAATTCCAGGCGAAGCAGCTTTGGTACGACCTATATTCTATAATAGATTTGGTAGAAATGATTTATATTTAGAAAAGCTCCTTTTAGATCGGTTTCTAAAATGGACTTTCTAAAAATAAATCAATGTAGTCACCGAGTAGCGACACATACGACCGTTACTACTGATTTACAGTTCCTATAGATCTTGCTTCTTAAATAGAGTTGATATTGCTGCAAACATTCACGTTCAAACGTTAAGTTATCAATTTTCCTAGAAACTGAACCGGTCTCTTCAAATCTGTGATTATGTGGTGCTTTCTCATAGGATTTAGCCAAGATTGTATCCGGATTGACTGTGACCTTTAAGTTTTATTTTTCATGAAGCAGTCGGATAGGGAACATTGTGGTGTGTAGTAGAACACCAATTTCAACTATTTATATTACGTTACGTGTAAAAACTTTTGTTTTAATCAATTTACTTAAACTAGCATTATCGTATTAATCATCCGAACATCAACAAAAACATAAAATACTAACTTTTTACAAATTTTAGGCTTCAAACCCGTTCAACCGTTTGTACGTAAGGAAGTGCGAAGGAGCTACAAAGATACAAACTCGCCTTTACAATTATAGTGGTTCTGCGAGAGCTACGAAGTGTAGCGTCGTCGCATTGCTACGAGAGCTACGAAGCGTAGCATCGCTACGAGGGCCTCACAAAGAGTTGCTACAAGCGGCATAGAGCGCGGCCTTTATCGCGCACATATGTACTGTTGCTGAGGAACTAAGGAGTTTTCGTTTTATTTCCCAACTACCTACTCTCTCCCGCGACCACCATTGCTCGTAGTTTTTTCCCACTGTCCGGAGTAAATACTGGATTCATTTATTTAAATCTGTAGTCTCATATTTAAAACATTATGTTTAAAATTTTACCACAAAGCTGTTCCAAGATCATAGGTATCCCAGTGTTTCTGTATTAACATAATGTTACCACCGCCTCCCTGTTGCTCGCACATGCAAAGAAACTGTTTATAGAAGGAAAATGAACAAACTCACATCGCAAAGGTGATTATAAAACTAGTAAATAATCATATATTACGATACCTAATGAACAATAACTAAACTTAACAACTAACTAACTAACTACTAACTAGTTAACTTGGCTTTATTTTTAAATTGTGAGTGCAGTTATTCAGAATATCTCTCTTAATAGACCTCTTCAAAATAACAGAATCACCCAATCATGTCACTGTGTGCGTGAGTGTGACAGAATGTACGAGGCTCCGCCCACTTACTCTACGAAACGCTTCTACCGATTTCCGTAAATAAGAATAAAATTTAAATAAATTTACCCTTTTTATTATTGATTCGGGTCAAAAATCACCAAAATAATAGTCTTCTGAATTTTTTTGCAGATTCAAAACTGCACCTTGTATACAGCGCAATAACTGTGTAAGTAAAGAGGTTTAATTTTATAATATTAATTAATTCAACGGTGCATGTAACATCGCAGCTCGTAGCACCGTAGCTCGTAGCACCGTAGCTCGTAGCACCGTAGGTCGTAACTCCGTAGCTCGTAACTCCGTAGGTCGTAACTCCGTATCTCGTAGCAACATAGCTCGTAGCTCGTAGCACCGTAGCTTGTAGTACCGTAGCTAGTAGAACCGTAGCTCGTAGCACCGTAGCTCGTAACTCCGTATCACGTAGCACTATAGCTCGTAGCTCGTAGCACCGTAGCTTGTAATACCGTAGCTAGTAGAACCGTAGCAAGGTAGCACCGTAGCTCGTAGCACCGTAGGTCGTAACTCCGTAGCTCGTAACTCCATATCTCGTAGCAACATAGCTCGGAGCTCGTAGCACCGTAGCTTGTAGTACCGTAGCTAGTAGAACCGTAGCTCGTAGCACCGTAGCTCGTAACTCCGTATCACGTAGCACCATAGCTCGTAGCACCGTAGCTTGTAGGACCGTAGCTAGTAAAACCGTAGCTCGTAGCACCGTAGCTCGTAACCCCGTATCACGTAGCACCATAGCTCGTAGCACCGTAGCTTGTAATACCGTAGCTAGTAGAACCGTAGCAAGGTAGCACCGTAGCTCGTAGCAGCGTACAAGCGCTGAGCGGCCGCGCTGCTCGCTGGATTCATCTGTGAAATGAGCGTAATAAAATGATCAACTTCATCACATTTCTCGCTGATCACGCGCTAGTTAACATGCTTATAATGTTCGATTATTGTATACTAGCTTGGTCATGTGGCTTCGCTCCTGTGGTACATCCCTCCTGGATATTTACCGGGACATAAAGTTGGAGCTAAACGATATATGTATAAACTGAAGACATCTCCTTGATTGGTTGTTGACACCTCCTTGAGGCGTGCGTGGAACACTACGCGCCGTCGACGACTTGGCCTCGGTCCGAAACCGGTTACAAGACGGTCGGATGGCGAGCTACCCATTGTTCGCTATCCGCAAGCCCGCGCCTACTGTGGCCGGAAATCGGTATCGGAATCCCGGCGGCTAAGGCGCGAGGGCCATAGCCTCGCGCGTGCACGTGCGGCCTCCTTCTTTGGTAGCATTACTGCTTCGCAGAAGGAACCGACCGCCTGCCACTCCTCCTCGCTCCAGACCATGACCTGTACCTGATCGCCCCCACGAGGACACGGCGGTGCTCTGCCCAGGCGGGGCACACCTCTACCGTTGCTCCACCGTGTCCTCTGGGCGGTCCACACAGTGGTGACACCCGGCGTGCAGGAACCTCCCGAACTTACCATGTCCGGTGAGGACCAGCATCATGTGGAAGGTAAAGATGCCGTGTTGCCTTTCCAGCCACTCCTCAGAGAGAGGACTTACAGCCATAATATCAAACAGTGCTTCCATCATTCGTATATTTTACTATATGCTGACGACATGAAGATCCACAAAGTGATAAGAGACATGTCAGATGCATATCAATTGCAAGACGACCTGCACAGATTTGAGAGATATTGCATCCGTAACAAACTCCAACTGAATGTCTCTAAATGTTTCGTCCTAACATTCTCACGTCGTGCATCTTTGATAAATTTTAATTACACCATTAACAATCAACTCATTAGCAGACTAAATAGTATAAGAGATTTAGGGGTGATCGTAGACAACAAGCTTCTGTTTGATCAACATGTAAGTAGCATAGTTACAAAGGCATCGAAAGCTCTGGGATTTATTCTACGCACTACGGCCTGTTTCCGATCTCTTAAACCAGTTAAAATTTTGTATTGTTCTTTCGTACGTAGCCATTTAGAATACGCATCTCAGGTTTGGAACCCGCAGTATGAGACTTATAAGTCCCGTATTGAAGGCGTCCAAAGGAAATTTCTACGTTACCTAGATTATAGGGCACAGCAATACTCAGTTGACTATGAGCACCGCTGTAAACGGTACCACTTCCTTCCTTTGGAGATGAGGCGTCAAATTGGAGACTTAAGTATGCTGATGGGTATCGCAAATGGCCACATTGACTGTCCTGAACTCGTTTCTAATTTAGCACTACGCACAAACCTAATGGGATTACGTCTGCGACCAATATTAAGTGTACCTCTCGCATCGACCAATTATATGAAAAATGTTTTTTCAATAAGGAGTGCACTTGATTTCAATAGTTTTTCTAGGGACCTTGATATCGACTTGTTCAACACCAGTGTTGCGACCTTACGACGGCGAATGGCACAGAATTTTTTCTGTGATTAACTTCTCGTTAGTAATTTATTGATTTGTGTATAGTTCCTTATTATCGATATATATTTTTTCTTATCTATGTGTGGAGGCTCGTAATTAGCTATTTAATAATGTTACAATGTTTATATCATTTTTCTTCTATTTGTCTGTGAGCCTTCTTTAAAATAAAATAAATAAATAAATAAATAAATAAAAATAATTATGGTGTGCCTGTGTGTGAGGAGTGGAGCTTAGTAGTAGTGATGCAACGGAAGTGTCTTAACGGAAACGGAAACGGAAACAGATGTCAAAAGAAAATCTTTGCGGATGCGAAAGTAGAAACGGAAGCCGAAGTGCTAATACTATAAAGAAAAAGCACAATTTTATTTTTTTAAAACAACGGAAGGTTTACGTCGTAATCAAGAGGTGCGGTGATGCGCAGAATGAACCAAAATAATATAATAATAAAGAAACTCGTTGCGACACGTTTGTGTACCCCCCCCCCGCGCCTCTTCCGATGTGTCCAGTCGTCTTACGAGTTGTAGGTCGCGGCTTCAAACCCAGCCAGCCGCATTACTTTCTGCAAATTATTACATCACCATTGCTTTTAAAACGGTGAAGGATAACATATCGTGAGGAAACAGTATGTCCTTGAACCAAAACTTCGACGACATGTGACATTCACTACCCAGCTCTGGGCCTACGTGGTGGATTACGGGCCATTCTCTCTCCTAGAGAGGAGGCCTGAATCCCAGCAGTGGGGACATTATAAGGCTTATGATGTTATGCTATAAAAATGATTACCCGAAAAGTTGTCACAGTGAAAAGGCCTGCCGAGCTACTTTTGTCCACTACATACCGCCGCTGTCATCCAGTACTCGACCACTCGTTCAACAAGTAGCCACTTTAGCTGTCCACCCAGTATGCCCTTCCCCCTCTCCCCTAACCCCCGCCGTGGCCCGACATTATGCTAAACGTGAGCGGGCCCTGTGCTGCGGGGAGTGACTTAGTCTCGGGAACTAGTGAGAGTGCTCCACCAAAACTTGTTTCCACCCGTGGATGACAAAACCTTCGAATAAATTTACTTCATTGAGGTGCAAACTATAGTACAACTCTGTCAATGAAGAATAAAACAGCCATACATTATGTATGTACATACATACACACACGTTGAGCGTGACGCGCTCGTTTCGCGTTTGTTTCGTTTTCATTTGATTTTTTCTACAGCTTTTATAATTGGTTTTTCTCTAAATACAAGCAAATATTCTGCCATGAAATGCTCGTGACTGATGACGGACGAGGGATCTGTTTGCGATAGAGTCTGAAGCTACACTTTTCCGAATTTCATATGTAACTGCTTCACTAAAACATGTATTTATTCCGCGCGTTATGTCTGAAATCAAATATCTGATATTTAGAATGGCAACACGTGGCACAAAGGCAAGCCGGCGCCGGCGTGGCGCGAATAGTTATCTAAACGAATATTATGCAGAGGTCTTATAATTTGTTTGTATAATGTACAATACGTTCATTATTTTTGAAGTTTTGATTCGATTAAAAAATTCCTTTACCTGTGTGTGACTAATTATATCTATATTGCTATCGTCACAAACTTTCAATGATAATACAAAAACTTTGTGGATACGTTATACCTTACTGCACATCTTTGCTCGCTCGACGTACTTGTACCTGCTAATAACATTGTGTTGTGATTACCAATACGTCTGGCAAATTGGCACCATATTATATAACAAAAAACAATTAATACATATGTGGTCGGATATGAACATGATTACTGAATAATAATATTCGGATACAACATACTCCGCCTGCTGCACATTAGTGTCGGCGCGGCGCCTCAGAGCTACTTTTTAATTTTCGTTAATGGTGTCTGATTAATGAAACTTTCCGATGACTTTATATGAAATAATGTCATCTCCGATCCTCAGGGAAAGCGGGAATATTAAAACATCCATTTATTATGAACTGAGCCGGTTGTGTGAGCCGGGAACAGAGCTCGCAACCATAAAGGTGCAGTGGCTAGTGTTTGTAAGCAAACACTCTTGTTCTGTTTAGTTCAGTGAAGCAGTTTGGCCACAACTATTTACTCACAACTTTATAATTAAACTTACCAAAACTTACAGAACAACTTCCAGCAAGGATTGCTCGACACGTTGACAATCTCCTCGTAACCTGGATGTAAATTCGCGGAAGTCACGCAGTTGTGTAACATCAAGTTGTGCTCATCCATATAAGTAATATCTCGTTCAAGCAAACGGTTCTCGATATGTTAATGCCACTGATTCACAGTAACGGGCCGTTCACGACATTGCCGCTGTGAGCGGAAGCTAAGCGCGGGGCGGCGAGCAGTAAGAACGAAAGTATGAAAATGTTTAATAGCATGCCATGAGTCGCCGCTCATAGAGGCGCGCGCCCGCCTACCGATGCCGCCCCGTTCGCCACGCGCCGCTCGCCATTAATACCGAAGTTATGACCAGGCCGTAACGGTAAGTGAAGTAAAATGGGACAAATATAAATATTTACAAAGACACCGTACTTGTGAGAGTTTCTGTGAGACAATTGATGTACGAACAGCGCGCCGCCGCTCACTGCTTACCGCTCGGCATACGGCATGCAGCAGGAGCGACACCGCGCTAACGCTTGCCGCTCACTGCTCACCGCTCGGCATACGGCATGCGGCAGAAGCGACATCGTGATAGCGCTTACCGATCATGCACAGAAACACGCTCATCAAAAACATATTTCTAAGTAGGAAAGTTGAATTGCTTTTGAAGTCCTCTTTCATACCAAAAACATCTTGACTTCATTCTCTATACACATTGCATTTTGGAGTTTATCCCGTTAAGATAAAGTTGAGATTAGCTTGATGGAAGTAGCAACGTGAGACGAGGTGTCAGTAAGTAGGTAACAATCTGGAGTCCCGAAATTCTATGAATAAGAAACACTTTAGGGGAGCTTTGCGATGAGCGCTCCGATTGTACAAACTCATACAATAATGTTCCCATTCAGACACTTGCGACACTGACACTTGGGACACAGGGTGCCACAGCGGCCGGTATCTTCCCTGGTGGTGGTGTGCCGTGTGTTTATCATTCTCAGTCGGCCGCTCCGCGATAGTTTATTTAGAAATAAATTGGCACCAGTATCGGTGTGTCGGCGCCCGTGATAAACGATTATAAAGTAACGCGCGGGACGTAATAACTTAGTTTTAACGTGTGAGCGGTCTCTTTGAGAAAAGGCGAGATGTCGAGCTGGCGCCGGCCGAGCCCTTGATGCGGGTGGTGTAAATACTTAAATACGATATATATAAGTATTTATAGTTTCAATCGTCGAATGAATTAAAAAGAGGCAAATATAATAATTTAATAGCTCGTAGGGATAAAGAGTTGCTGATTTATTTTCTTTTTTTTGTACTGACGTTGATATCTTCAGAAAACATATATGTGAGGCCGGTGGTGGGATTGTGTTTAAAATTGAATCGAAACTTTAAAAAAAACACTCCATGCTAAAATGACAAAACCAAAATAGTAAAAGGAACCCTTTTAGCGCGCCCTTGTCTGTCTATCTGACCGTCTGACGCAATATATTTCTCTATCAATGTACGGATCCCTCGGTGGGTGAAGCAGACTCGCTCTTTGGTGAGTTGTTTTGTGGTAAAATACTTTTTTCAGCCACTTCTCGCATTGACAGAATATTCAAAGAGTTCGTCCCTCTCGCCCTCTCATCTCGCGCCTCTATTATGTCGGCATCTGTTTTATTTGGCATGTCCCACATTTGGGCTGTATAGCCGCTTTACTTTACGTGCTATACAGATAGAGCGATGGTGCAGGGCGACACGAGTGTTGCGCTGTACACTGGCGTTCAATTAAAGGGGGAGTGGCGAGTGCACGCAGGTGAAAAAGGACCGAGTTAAAAAATCCAGTAAATTCACCTGACATGATATATGTGTGCGGGCGTGCGCGGGAACTGCGCTCTGTCTCGTGTTTATTAAAACCACCTTTATTGTACGGAGAGGATGATTAATGACTGTATATTACACACGTTTGCAGATCTAGGTCTTAGCGGAATCACACGCTTCAAAGTTAAAGTTTAATAAAAACGTCTGTAATACATCCCGTGGCAACCGGCGATATTTTATGTTCGCGAGTTCAGTCCAGAACATAATATAGCTCGCATATAATAAATATAGCTCGCAGCTTATCGATTGTTGATTACAAATTTATTGTACATATTTACTAACAAACCGCCGCCTCGGCCTCTCCTGCCGGAGTCTGTGCATCCTGATAGCTATAACCTAGGGGTCTTTAAGTCAAGAGTGAATAGGTTGCTTCTAGGCAAGCGTGTTCCATCGTCGGCCGCATCATCACTTTCCATCAGGTGAGATAGTGGTCAAACGCGAGCCTATCCATAATAATAAAAAATAAAAAACTCCTTCACGCTACCCGATACAAACCGAGAACAAAGTAATGTTACAGTCATACAATGAGCGGCGATCTTGTCTTCACAAGAAACATACGAGTCAATAAAATATAATAATATTGTTCCCTCGTAGTGCACTGTTCTGCATTGTTACTGCTCCGAACGCATCGTTTACTGTGTTACAAACGTTTGTGCGCCCGGCGCTAGGAATTTCTAAACAGTGTATGATTATTAATAGTACATTATGATACAAGTGTGTAATGTTAGTGATTACCGTCGAGGCGGTATTTAGACCCGAGCCGTGGCGAGGGTCTTAGGAGAGCCAAGAACGGTAATCATTAATTACTCACGTGTGTCATACGACGTTTTTCAATACACTTGTGAAGAAATAACAGTAAAACTAGTAAAATTTTCTGTCACATGGCGGTAAAAATCTGTTTTCATAAGGGCGCGCATATTTTTTTTTTTATTTACCCCTAGAGGAAGGCTAAAGTATTTTGATCATACTGCCTAGTCTTACGTTTATGTTTTCTTGCGTGAAAAGTTTTTAGGATAATGTCTTTCGTAGTGACAATAGAATACGGATGTAACATTTTCCAATTATTTTGTAGTATTTAATTTAATTTAATTAATACAGCCACTGAACTTTACTGGAATAAAAAAAATCACGCCAAAAACAATGATGAAAGAAAGTTCTTTCATCATTGGCCAAAAACCGCACGCATCTTAAAATGGCGGCCATAGATCAAAAAAAAAAAAACAAATTTTATTTGAATGTACGATTTATTTACTAAATGTTTTTTATTAATTAAATCATTTGTACAAGTTAAATTTGTCCGTTTTAACTTTGAAATTGGATGAAATAAGTAGGTAAGTAAGACACTAATTTATATACTACCTATTGAACGCATTCGAATTCAAAATTTGTTTTGCGAACAAAGAGGTTGAACTAAAAGGTTTTAACTACATTATAGCACTAGTGCGTAATGGTAATCAAAATGTCACAGTTTGGTAACGAGTGCCATTATATACCTAAGTGCAGTGCAATAAGAGTCACTTTCTGAGCAAGTGTGTTGAAAAACTACTTTTTTACACCACCTGCTCGATAATGCCCTTTTATACGTCATACAACCATCACTTAAAGCAAGTCATTATATCCCTAGGGAGATAATGCAGTATGGGCGATCCCGAGGGAATAATGAGATTTGAATTTGGAACGAACGTAAAAAACCGTCAGCATTATGTGAATTAAAATGTAGTACATCAAAGAAGTTTATTCAAATTTCAAACTGGCCACTAAGAAAAATAAAACAGAAAAAAAAAGTTTCTAAAAAAAGTAATGAACAAGCTCAGCGTTATAGAAAATTTAAACTATAGAATCTTTGAGTAGTGAATTTTGTTTGTTTCAAATCTCAAAACATTTTGAGTGATAGTTAAGATTAACTCGTAAATAATACTTATATTTCTCTTTTATATGATTTCTTTTACTAAATTGTCTTTTAATTATCTCACAGATGGTGTAAAAAGTAGAGTATCCAACACGGGGATAAAGTTGTCTTTGTCTTGGGCGGCTTGAATTCCTCACTTCACTCAGGTTTCTTTATTAACTCCCTCGCAGTGCTCGGGATTAAATTATATAAATCCCTCACTGACGTTCGGGATTAAAATTAGCAACCTTCGTTTCGTTCGGAATTCAACATGCCGCCCGCGACTTAAAGACACTTTATCCCCTAGTCACATAATCTACTATTAAGTGCTTGTTGTTTAGTTGGACTCTATTAGTATGTAGTACATTATGTTCATAAGGTGTTGAGATGTGTAAAGAATCCTTCATTGTATTCAACTTCACGGTTAACAATCCTGCAGGTTTTTTCTAAAGCTAAAAGTTACTTAAAGTAGAGGAACGGGTTATATGTTAAAATAAATATATACCTTGCATGACGAGGGGCACACTTTAACTTACGACAGTGACATGTTTATTTCTATAGCGAGTTCTACGTGATCACTGAAACCAATAAACACGTGCGCTAAACACAGTTGTCACATTAACATCCACGGACTGATACAACATCGTCGACTCGAATGTGAAGAAAGCGCCGCGGAGAATTATTCGTAGTCGGAATCGCAGCGCTCCGTACATATACACACATAAGTATATACATATGTTATATAAGAACGAGTACATTATGTGCTTCTAAGGGCGCGCAGGCCACCCCGGGGGAAATTTCACTATCGGCCTAAGAATTTATATGTAACACAATTTTATTTAACCTGACTTCATATTCTTCTTTGCCAGTTTTGCGCATGACCTACATTCTCGGAACTGTCGAGACCAAATGTAAAGTCTAATTATTTTACTCTAGCTTTCGTGAGTGGCTTCACTGTCAGTGTGATGTTATCGGGTGAAATGATCATCAATGGCACTCAGAAACAGTGCCGTAACTAGGGCTGTGCCAGCGGTGCCCTGGCACAGGGCACAGACCCTGAAGGGGCTCAGAAATTATCAAACCAGGGCCAAAGTGTTGTATTATGTCTGTCGTTTCGATAAAGTAGCATTCTACTGGTGAAAGAACTTTTAGCTGGGATGTTAGGAGATTAAAACTTTTTTCAAGGGGCGCGGTAATAGAAGTTCGCACCGGGGCGTATAAAAAGCTGGTTACGGCACTGCTCAGAGATAGTGTAGGTACCTAGTTATGTATGAGTAAGTGAACGAATGTTCGTGATTGGATCTGGGATTTCACAGATTTCCTCACAAACAAACAATTTGACCTTTATGGACAACGTAAACACTACAATATTTTTCTTACAAAACACGAATAAAACAAACTGTCTGGTTTTGTTCTTCACAGCTTCCAGATAAGAATGCTAATGAGCAACAGATTTCTATCGCGGTACAGTCAGACAACAAACGGAACGCTACGGACAATAAAAATGTTGAATCTAAGAATTGTCTTTTCTTTTTAATTAGGTGTATATCTTGAGTGGCCGAACATTCATTATAAGAAAAAGATTGGTTGTCTCGCCGCGCGGCAAGCAGGCGCGTGGAGTTGCGCGGCTCTCGATGTGATGCCTCGTTACGATATTATGCGGGATGTTAGTACAGCGGGCACCGGGGGGCAGGACGGGGAGGGCGAGGTTTGGCATAAACGAACATGATTATCGTGTTCACGAAAGAATTCACTCATACATATGTATGAAATTATGTTACGTTTGTAGCCAGCAGCGAGCAGCGAGGAGCAAGCCGCTCCATGTATCTTATTTTATATTTAAATGGCGTCCGGTGCCGGGCTCTATAGGGGGGAGGGGGGCGACGGCCCATTTTTAAACGTTTTATATCGTACACCGCTTCGCTACGCACGAGTCCGCCACATATCGCCGCGCTCGTCCGCTTCACTTGAGGCGCGCCAATGTGTAGGAATTCCATGGTTACAAGTAAAACATCGACAATATAACGACCGACACAAAAAGGGCGCATACGTAAATATGTGCAGTGATATTTCTCTTAATTGCTTTACCTAGCTAACATTTCAGAAATGTAATTTATTTAATCTCAGAACTTTCTGTGTGCCTAACCGTGATCCAACCTACATCAAATATAACGGCAAACTAGTATTCCAATCAGTGCAGTGCACAAACAGTGGCTGCGTACTTATAGAGATATAATATTAATGAGTAATTACCGGCGGCTCGTCGACACAATTAGCCACGCGGTGGCAAGCGGTAATCTGTCAAACATTGACTGTTGCTATTAACTATCACGCGCGCGTCATTTACTGACACCTTCTATACATTATCAATATAATGGTCAGGCTCTACCTACACGCATTGTTAGTACTCAAACATTACAAGTAACAGCTAATATTAGTTCCAATTATATCAGTATTTAAATGTAAGCCACCTCGAGAGCAGCATTATTGCTGAAATCAAAACGTATTAACAATTAAATCCAGCATATTTCATCATATTGTTACCAACAGATTGAAAGGGATTTAACGTCACGAACTCATCATTTCATTTCAGCCGAAAGACGTCAAACGGTCCTGTGCCTTGCATCGTCACGAACTCTTTTTTATAAATAATCATCAGACAAGAGAGAAGAACAACGCAGTATGGGAGATTTCAGTTCATTTTCCGACATAGTGGCGCTTAATACCTGGAAGCTGTAAGACAGAGCGCCCATTAGCGCGCCACAACCTGCAGGCGGCACATGGCTTAAAGGACCACTGCCCACAGAATTAGCAGCCGCTTTGACACCTGCAACAAACAACCTCACGCCTGCGCCACCTGGACGTGCGGCCTACTGTAGGGAAGTAATACGTAGGTGTTCTAAACTGTGCTCAGTGGAATGACATACTAGATACTACGTCTTGGCGAATTGGTACAACATTCATACCTCATGTTAAATATTTTGAAATATTTTTAACAATGACATTAGCGTCTATGTAGACAGTGTTCCAGTATACACATACGAACGCTTCAGACTTTAATACATAAGTAGTTAATGAGATAAACTTAGGTAAATAGTAAGGCGATCCGTGTTGTACAGCTACACGGAATATATTATATCAAACAATTTAAGTAGGTCCATATAGTGTAGTTGGTGTGTGTGTGTGTGTGTGTGTTGTTGTTTTTGTGTGTGTTGTGTGTGTGTGTGGTTGTGGGTTGTGTGTGTGTTGTGTGTTTGTGTGTGTGTTGTGTGTGTGTGTGTGGTGTGTGTGTTGTGTGTGTGTGTGTGTGTATGCGTGTGTGTTGTGTTGTGTGTGGTGTGTGTGTGTGTGTGTGCGTGTGTGTTGTGTTGTGTGTGTCGTATAGTGTAGTTTATACTCTTTATTTCTTATTTTCTTTATAAAGGTAGAAAGGCCTTCGCCTAGCAGTGGGGCACAACGAGCGAGTCAGATTAGATTAGAATAGTTTTCGAAATAAATAAATAAACTCACTGTTGAGTTCTCTATGTAATTCTATGCTCCTTTTATGTGCGTAACTCAAAATATGATTTCGTCAGATAATGGCATTATAGCTTGCGGACGGCTGCGCGAGAGAGCTACATAATAACCTCTGAACTGACTTCACTGGACGTGAAGGTAAACAAAGGTTTTATTATTTACAAGCTGTGTCCTTCGTTCGTGTTAGTGTAGATTACTCCGGAACAATACTTTATTCTCAATGAAAGGTACTCTATGTCTATTTCTACCCTAACCTTACAACGTGTATGTGGAACATGATAATCGGTCGAGTAGTTAAAATATGAAACCGTAACAAACAAACAAACCCACATTTTCATTATCTATACAATATACATATGTATTTTGTATGCTGTTTCTCACGGACTTGTATATAATATTAGGATAAGCCAGTACATGGTCTTTGAGGCTGGTGGTGCTAGGTGCCCGGACAATGTACCCCAAGTATGTCTAAACAATGTCCCCTTAGACAGGGTAAATCAATTTAAATACCTAGGGCATATAGTTACGGCTGACCTCAGAGATCATGCTGACTTAGAACGGGAACGAAGGGCTGTATCTAAGAGAGCTAATATGTTGGCTCGCAGGTTTGCGCGGTGCTCGGAGGACGTGAAAATAACTCTTTTCCGGGCATATTGCACGTCCCTGTATACTTGCAGTTTGTACACTCAGAAAAGCTACAACACCCTTCGTATCCAATTTAATAACGCCTTCAGGGCGGTGTTGGGTCTGCCTCGCTACTGCAGCGCTTCGGGTATGTTCGCATGGGCCCGCACGGACTGTTTCCATGCGACCATGCGGAAGCGTTGTGCGTCACTTGTGCGCAGAGTGCGGGTCAGCTCCAATACCGTTCTGAAAATGATAGCGAGTAGGTTGGACTGTCCTTATGTGCGGCACTGCTGTGACAGACAAGTTACATACAGTGTCGCATATAAGAGACTATTATAAGTTGAAATGTTTTGAAGTTTTGGTGTGATTATTATTTTTATTTTATTTTTGGATTATTGTGATTTTAATGTATTGAATTTATTGTATTTTAATTTATTTATTTTTTATTGGATTTAATTTATTGTATTTTTTGGAATTATGTGTTGATGATATGGGATTTACCTGAAATAAATGTTTTTTTTTTTTTTTTATATGTATAAAACGAGAAACTGACTGATTGACATATCATCGCACAGCCGAAACTACTGGGACTAGGGACGTGAAATTTTGCATAAGGCTTCTTTTTGTGATGTCGGCGAGCATTAAGAGAGGATGAAACGAGGGTCCAAAGTTTGTATGGAGAACCTTACTTTCTTACGGGTGAAACGGCGGCTAGTAATATCATATCATAAAATTAATATTAATACAAAATTGTTGTAACGCACACCTACAGACAAGTATCCATCCACGCGACACATTGTCGTCAATTTGCATTTCTACAAAAAACAAATGGTGTATGCTTCTAAACGAGTTGCCGAGCAAATGAAATATTCTGTTTACTGTATCCGTGTAAAACCGGGTATATATCTACTATGCCTAGCTATGTGTTGCAGGTATCACATACCCCGCATATAGTAGGCCTACAGGCTATGGTATATTTGATGGACGCAGATGTAAAATAATTTCCAGCGTTATTTCTTGTGCCTGGACCTTGGAGCTTCAGCTAGGCATCGGATTACTAAAGTCCTCGTGGTCTGCACTTGGTCTGCTAGATATTTATACTAACTACATTTTATGAAGGTGGGTTTCGTGGACCCTGAATATATGTAAATTTACGTTGATATAACTACCTGATGTATTGTTTTGTAGGTCTATTGCACAAGGATCAAGGAAACGGCACGGTTGGTGGCATGGTTGAGCGATCGGTTGCTACACTGCGCGTCGTGGGTTCGATTCCTGCACGGAACAAATATTTGTATGGTCTGCAGATAGATGTTCCGGGTCTGGGTGTCTTGTGTATGTGAGTTTATATGTTTGTGAACGCACCCACGATACAGCAGTAATTCCTAGTGTGGGGCAACTATAATAAAAAGAAAAAGGAAAAAAAGCTACTTTCACTACACTCTTGAAACGAAAGTGTTCAGCTACAAAAGGGCAACTACAGTAATAATAATTAGCAGGAAAAGAAAAATGCTGTAGGTAGGTAAATTCTCCTATTCCTCTGACCCTTGTAACCACCTGGCAGACGGAACATTATACCACTACCTCCAATGTAATTATGTAGCCACGTGTCTGCCACGCGTCACGGCTGACGCGGCAGGAACACATTCTCTCTACTTAACGTGTTAACATAAAGCAGGTGTACACAGTAGTAAAACCAACTGACTTGTTTATTACGTGTTAAAATACCAATAAAAAGAATACCCAAGTACTTATGTAGCCAGAGAAACGAGGACATTCGTCAGTGAAGACATCGTCGGGTTGTCGTTGGTCGTCACAGGTCGGTCGGCGGGCGTTGCGCGCCGGCTCATTGTAATGCGGCCGTAAAACGACACGTCCGGTCTGTCTGCCCGGCGGCAGCGGCGGCGCAGGCGAGAGGGACGAGACACTTCAAACACATTCTTAAATAGAAATAAAAGGTTTTAAGGTCGATCTTTTTTAACACGCTTTTTTTTATTATTTAATCAGTTTATTCATTGAGATAAAAAATTTAAAAGTCATCGGTGGGTATGCCATCTACCTATTCGTCCAGCAGTCTGTATCTGTGTGTATACTTACCGTTTGCACAGCGGGCGTCTACCTTACCTATAGAATTTTCTTCAATAACCTTTCAGTAGACTGGAGTCTTTTTAAAACATGACCTAAAAGCAGAATGAGCTTCATATTCAGCCAGAATACCTCTGTAAGAGACAAGTCAATACGATTACAACACCATAGAGTCGTAACTGGATTGCAAGTACGTCGTACGCAGCGTTGGAAGGCCTCCCACAAGGTAGTTCGACGACCTGGTGAGAGTCGCGGGAATGCGGTGAATGCGAGACGCAAAAGATCGGTCGTTAGGCCTATGTCCAACAGTGGACGTCTTTCGGCTGCAATGATGATGATGATGATGATGAAGTACGTCGGTGTCATATACTTGTGTATAGTTAGTTTAATTTCATTTTGTATTATAATCAATTTACCGAACAATTGGGTATTTGACTCAATTTTTTTTCTATTTAAGTAACTTTGTCCAAAATCATATATGGAAAGTTTTTTTTTATAGATATAAACTAGTGCTTGACTGCGATCCCACCTGATGGTACGCAGTAATGCAATTGTTGATAGTGAGGCGCACTAGTTTATTAAAATCCTGTTCACTCTATGACTCTAGCCTTGAAGACACCTAAATTATAATCGGATAGGAAGACCAAACAAATTTTCAAATCGGTTCAATATTAATGATCAAATTAGAAACTTTTTCAAATCTGGTGGAAGGGCAAACTGTCAAGTAACAATTGTATAAAAATAAACATAGGCAAGCGTGTCTAGTTCATTTGACTGCATTGTCCTCGTGCCCCGGACAGTTGTGCTGCAATGAGTCCCCGCGCGCCACTTGTACACTAGTGTCCACGCTCCGCATAGCTTAGCACAGCGCAGCACAGCCCATAGTAGGGGTAATGCCGGCTAGGATTGAATAAAGTTCGCGCCGCATGTGATTACGCGCTCGGCTACGGCGATAACAGTTCACTTGTTCTGTAACTAAATGTGTTGTTAGTAAGTCTGAGTACTCTCGTAAAACTAGACGAATTAAAAGAAATATTTACAAGTTTTTTTGTTGAAGATATTTAAAATAATGTAAAATCTTTGTAATTGCCATCGCAAAACCATGATTTATTGGCGTTAAAAAAACGAGAATAGAGCATGATAAAAACCATGTAGTTGCTCCACCCTCCTTTCATTAACACCCTCGAGAAATAACGTATTAATAGACAAACAATGCCGCTTGGTGATTCTCTAATAAGTAATTCAGCACGTTAACGCGTCCGAGGTCGGGGCGGGCGGCGGCCGAGAGACCGGGCGGAGGCGGCGGGATCAACCGCGAGGGTTCAACCGGGCTCACGGTTAATTGAGTTTTCCAGTTAAAAATCCTTTCCGCTAGCAACAGGATAAAGAACGGAGACCACCAGCCAACTGACACGAGAGAACCTTACTTAGAAACTTTGCTTTAAAGATTAGTGAAATACGTAGAAGCGGGTTTTTAACATGTTACTTTATTTTACTTTAAAAAATACCGTTACCCCACACTAGGAATTACTCGTGTATCGTGGGCGCGTTCACGAACATGTCAACTGACATACACAATACACCCAGACCCGGAACACCTATCTAGTATATATAGGTCATACAAATATTTATTCCGTGCGGGAATCGAACCCACGACACGCAGCGCAGCAGCCAATCGCTGTACCACTGCGCCAACCGTGCCTTCGTATATTGTAGTTGCATAACGTCTGGTCCAGTCGCACTGGGACTGGGAGACAACTATACACGCTACACTACGGGACTGAATATACAAATTAATACAATTAAACGCTATCTCCAACTTAGGCGCTAAAACTGTTGGAATTAATGCCGCTTACCTCCCCCCCACCCCTCCCAACCCACAGTAAAAAGGGACGACACACGCGTTATTACGGCTGCAACCAAACGGCCCGAGGACCAGTAGGTATGTCCTGAACTCCTGGTACTTGTATGTACGACGCTTGCATACTAATGCCGCGCGGTCGAATGACTCCATGTAATAGATATTTATGTGCACACGAGTACCTCGTAGTGGCAGGTAATGGCCCAGGCCTGTACACAGTGGTGCGCCAATATGGCCACGAATATAATGGTATGCCTCGCAACGTTGTCATAGTTGTAACTGTTATGTGAAATTCGGCTCGTGTAGCTTGCAGCACCCACAAATACATACGAGTACCTCTGTTACTATGCTGTCTAGCTTCTCGGAAATAATAATCTCGACGCTCAACTACACTTCATGTAAGTCTATGAAAACAGTTTATTTCACTTATAAAAGAAAATGTGTTCTCTTCTGAACAAATGGTTTCAATGCGTTATTAATTTCCACCTTCGTAACCTGTTATTCTACACAATATTATGTAAAAAGTATTACTTGTCACACATGTGGAGCAGGCGACATCTCACGTCATCACAACTAGCACTACAATATTGTCTTTACAAACATTACCAAACTGGTATCATTTTCTATTATGAAATGAGCGACTGTACTGAAAACTTAGCTAAGTATATACAGATTATGTGCCGAAGGTCTACTTCAAATAATACTTGTAAGCACATAACTGTTGTAAATTATCCAGATGATCTGACCATTTACTTACCAGTAAACCGAAATAGCACATTTTGATACAAGTGGAGAAACTTTGTCATTGCGACCGAGATGAAATTCTGAAAAATATCTTAAATATTATGGAGTCGAGTGCTGCAGTGACAAATTTTTCGTATACTTAACGAAGTTTTTAATACACTTTCGAAAATACATATAAATATAAATAAACGGGGGTTGACGCGCGACTCGTGTGGTCGCTTAGTGCCCAGCCTGATACGATTAATATAATAAATTGTGACGGAGATGGGGCCGGGCTGGCTCAGTTTTACACACTAGTGCAGAAAACAGTAAATTGCGTGCCTAAAAGCGATAAACCCCTCCGCTCTTAGGCACGTATTTTACTGTTTTTCGGGTAGGAGCGGTTTTTTGAGTAGGTGTATTTAATTGACAATGTATCTTTTTAGCAGAAGCGTAGTCAAAGCAATATGTTCTGTGCAACTGAAATGCCCACATAAGTAACATTTTCATGAAAATTGTATGATGTCATCATGTGAGAGTGTATACTATCATGACGCGGCTCAGTAGTCCTAGTACGGTGACTGGTTTTTCTGCGCGATGTCGAGACTGCACACGATTTGCAGACGCTCGCAACTTTGCCTAATTAGTACCTCCGAAGATTATTGCACCCACCTGCAAGTGCATACGTCACCACCCCTACTACACAAGCAATAAGGCTGAACATCGCGTGTTTCAGGTGTAGTTAAATCTGGCAAAAATTACGTTCGGCACGCAGAGTTGCGTCGGTTAGTGATTGTACTCACAGCAACACGCGCTCTCCAGCCGCGCCGGCGTTTGTTAAACAATTCCGTGTTCTGTAAATTGCTGCCACATACAATCACTATGAAATTCGTTACCTGCAATATTGCAAACTGTTTTATATATTATTTAATTTTCGTATGAAATAATGAGCATATACCTTCCAAAGTGGTACTCGGGTGATATTGTTAGCTTAATTTTTGTATGCAAATAATTTTCTGAAAGGTTTGCACTGTATACCGAGATACAGATTTTTACCTGGCTCGGTTACTGATGCACCTACACTGTATTGTAATTGTAATTATAATAATAACATACTGATTTTTAAATTGTTTTTGTACAATCTTTTTAACTAAATAAATACATATTATTATTGTTAATAATTTGCGAAATACAATGTCAATGCCTAAGGCATTAAGTCCACCTCTACTTATAACTTTATGTACATAAATTGTTTAACAATTAAATGTAAATGGCTACAAGTAGGTTTTAATGGATCCATACAAAATCAGCCGCATCACTATCAGAAATAAATTGGAGCAATGAAAGTCCGGCGAGACTTTGTACTCTCTCCCAGTCCCAGTCTTGGCCAACATGAAGATACTCACCAACTGACTACCTACTGGCAAGTGAACTGAAGAATGATCCTCTGTAGAACGTGCGTTATTTCAAACTTTCAGTTATTCTTCTTATCTTGACTTCTGTTTGTCTACCATCGCAATTACAAGCACATAGCTTTCTTAATAAAGCATCAATTTTAATTACGTGAGATATCGCAGCGCACACTCACAGGTACCTCGGAGACGAGCTCGCGTGTCCCGCTCCCGGGACTCATTACACGTCGCCGCCGCCCCTGCGCTGCAGCCGGCGCCGGCGCCAGCGGAGCGGTGCACTGCGAGAGCGTATCTGTACAATATATCTAAGTGTTACTGTACCTACCTGCTCGCTGCGACAGCGACCGACAATCAGCTCAAAGTAAAGTTTTAGAAAAGTTTTCGTCTTCACTATCACTGAATTTCCTCAACGAACAAACCGAACGCTAATCCAACTTCCGATTTGCTAACCCGGAGGCTGATACATAGGTTCACCTCATATTTTATTTACGTGTGGGTTTGAATCTAATTTTTTCCAACGAGCCGGCAGAATGAGGAATACGTCTGTGTAACCCTTTTGAGGACAGGCTTCGTGTATAATCTGTAATGTTCTCAATTCATCACACTGGTGACAGTCCCTTTCTAAAACTCAACGAGTTCACTACCAGTGCCATATTGTGTTCGTGCGAGAGTCTGTTAGTATGAGCTGACGAGCTGACCCTCACCTCCATCGTGCATGCTCGGTTCCCCCCAGCTCCACTTGGCTCCCACCAGCGTCGGACGACACCGACCGACGCTAATCTCACTTATCTGATAGAAATGGGGCGACAGACCGACGCAGTGACGCCTGCCGGCTCCCCGGCCAGTTAGTTTCAACTAGCGCGGCGCTTACAATGTAAACTGTTGAGCAGGGACAAGACGTTCTCACTGCCGCGTGCTACTACTGACGCCGGCTTATAGTAGGATGGATCCTGCTTGTAGATTACGTTATCAGTCCATGCTCTTTTGCTTGTAGTTTCATTTTTATTTGTTGTATTGTTAAAATTACAGAAACATCAATAAAATATTATTCTAAATACCTACACAATAAAAGGATCATCTCAACATAGCATAAGATTTTAAAGTAGAGCCAATGCCAGCCAGTTTTGTTAAACAATGCCTACAAACTTGGAAAATAAATAAAAAAGCCAAAAAGAATGAACGAGAAATAAAATAAACTTCTTATTCCGCTAATCTGAACGCCAAGTCTAATGTCACTTTCATGAGGTCGACTCCACTCTCATTTGAATTTTTATAACAACCGTCGCTTTAAGTCCCAAACGTTTCATCTTTGCTTGGAAAATACAATTTTATACGCCGAGCGCCGCCGGAACAAATGTTTTTCAAATGTGCCTCCGGGCTAGACGCGTTCGCGGCCTAAACACTAAATAGAATGGTTTGGAAAATCCAATATGCACACTACAGAGGATTTTCAATAGATCTGCAAAATAAAACAAATATGCCCATATGTGTTGAATACAAAACTATTTGCCTAAATCATTGGACCGTTTAAACCAAACCGTTTTAGTTTAAAGCCAGTGCATAATAAATTAAATATCCTGGCAGTTTGTAGTAAATGAACGAATGCACACCGTTAGGTGTTATAATATCACATTAGCTATATATAGATCTACAATCATTATGACTGACGAATATAATGTGTTCATCTATCGCTACTTGGCACTCGCAGCGGCGCGGTACCATCACTACTTGCGCCCCGCTCAGCGCGGTCGCCAGCACTCCCTCGCGCATTTACATGCAATCTCGTTTCAATTTTACCGAATGCGCCTTTCGCGTAATCCTCGTACTCTCCAAATGGAACTTATTTCGTACGAATTCCGTAGGTACTTGTGATATTAAGGCTTTAGGCAAATATACTCCAGCTATAACTTCAGAGACGAGTTTTTACTCGATGTAATAACTGAGTTTATCTCATCCTCTCAGTATACTACTACAGTGTACACAGGATGTATTTAATAATTCCGTGAGTGCAGAACAAAGGCGGACCGCATGACAATGGAATATTTCTCAGTAGTTCTGATGAGCCGATACCCGCTTAATATTTAATGGCTCGATCTCGTCCCGGTTCCCGGCCCCGAACCGACATTCAGCCAATCTATTTTACTTTGTCATTGACGTACTGTCACCTACAGGCAGAGAGTTGAGTCGATTGACTGAACGGTGCTATGAAAGCTTTTTAATTTGAATCAGTGATCAAATTGCTTGGGTGTACACAAGTACGGCTGTTACTCCAGGTATACATAAAAATAAACATATAAATTAGTTACTCTGACCCAGCGTAAGATGTAGAGCCAGAGTAATTTAATTTCTTTAGTTTGCCCTTCTTACTCGTAGGTACACTTGTAATCGTGTACTACACTTAAATAAGGAAAAAGGAAATAAAGATCTGTTAGTAACTGTTAATACGACACTATGTTAGTACATGATGTACATAATGTTTGGAATTTGAATGTTATGAAAGAATCCGGCTCGGAGGACCAATGAGTGCACTACGGACACATCGCGACCAAGTGCATTTCTAACATTACAAGCATATCTTTCACATGACTGCTAACAGATCCTTGGATTTAATATACACCTTAACTTTGTAACAATTCAATAGAATTTTGTTGGTTCACCTCAAAAATTGATTTTCATTTATCAAAAGTTCTGACAGGAGAAGAGCTCGCGCCGCACGTTAAGTAACACAAAGTATAATGGTGGTGCGGTGGGCATCGATGTGAAGTAATTAGTTGGTAACAACTTGTTGCTTAAGTGCATTTTGATCCGTTACGAGCGCGACTAGTCCCTGTAGGCAAATATAATGAAGGTCACGTTCATGCCGTGCAATGTATTATCAACATTAGTTACGTTGTTAGTAGGTTTATATTAGCATATTTTCTTTCGAAGAGGGAAGGAATAATGTCCAAGTTAGTATAGAGCTATTCCCCAGCCAATACCCAGAATGCAGATTTATGTCATATGATAGCTTTTTATTTGCATTTATAAAATACCTAGATTTAACGTCATATAAAGCACGGGTTCAAAAGTTATCTGATTTTTTATACATCTTATAGTATTCAGGCAACTTTATTTTACGTTATTCACTAGGCACTTGTAATACAGATAAGGTATTATCTCCTTGAACCGTCAACTGAAAAGATTTGGGAATGGAACTGATGCATGGAAATAGTTAGTACGCGCCGTATAATGATGGCCATGTTGCCGTATAAAAATAATATATAATATTCAAAGATTTTAGATACTTGCGTAATCTGTATATTTTAGGCTTTTTCTTTGATAATACTAAAATGTACAAGTCGTTTTCTCTATGGGTAAGAAAAATAATCGGTCTAAATATTACAAACTCGATCGATTTATGTACCAACACTTGTCTAAAAACAATTACAACACCATTGCAATGGGTGAAAGTGGAAGTTTAGACTGGATTTGTGACATAGCTGTTGTGATTTTTTTTTTCTAAAAAAGAGTTCATCGTAGACTTTGCTGTATAATTTTGTTGCTATTTTAATCAAAAAACAGCAGCAGTAATATGCGCTTGAAAGGAAACGTAAAATAAAAACTCCATTTACAGAGAAAAAAAATATATGCCGAGAAAACACTGTTATTCACCATTGAAATATATTTTAAAATAAAACATCAACATTATCAGCTGAGCTCTTGATAGTTTCCGCCAGTTCCAGTTGCACTTGGCTCGCTATAAAGACTCCTAACTCTCGTAACAGAACGCTTGAACCGCCACTTGAGTCTCAGCGTACTGTCTGCATAAAAAGCCCATGTGTGTAAATTAATAGTGACCCAAGTAACACAGCTCTTTCAGTTGGAGCACCTGCCCCTGTCAGATAGAGATGGAGTACACGAGCTAACTGTCGCAATACATCGCGTTAGGTTGAGTGCACACGCGCGGACACACTTCGTCTCTGTCACGCGCCGCCGCCGGTGTGTGGCTGGTTTTATTGTGTCGCCGTGACGTACAGCCCCAAACGTGTTCCCAATACTCAAACAGTATCCTAAGCCTAACCTACTATATGGCATTGTCGTGCCTGAAATGTTCCCACAATAATTCCTTCTACACAACAATATCTGGAAATACCTTAAATTCCCGAGCGAGCCCTCTGTTTTCAAATAACATAACTTTGCAGGAGCATGTACGACTGGTACGTTCCCGGTGAGAATGTTATCTAGCTCCGAGTGTCGCACTAAATCATTTTTCACGAAAACATTTTTGGGTCACGTCGGTGCACCGGCACAGCGCGTGGCGGGCGGTGCGGCGTTCCGTCCGCAACGTAACTGGATGCGTGCGGCCGCAACTACCCGCTAACGTGCATACAAAGTGACCGCGTACTATCGGACCGACAGCAAAACAAGCTGACTAAAAGCCACCACGCATGGATATAAATCAAGGAGCGAGGTAGCGACAACAAAACAAGGTAACGAGGTTCTGGTGCCGGCAAAAAGCATGCATTCATAAATGGCGGGTAGCGATGGTAAACACACTGAGACCTGGGCCTCAAGTCTGCTATTACAATAGTGTCAGAATGGTCTATCATTCGGTCATTATGATTTTCCAGTGGTCAACCACTGACACTCCATTGAAAGAAGTGGCATAGAATGGTAATCTCGTAAATATTGATCAGTCATTGCTTTTAATAAGCTCAATATTGTCATTCTACCACAACTCTATTACGAGACTATTGATCGATCAACAATCGATCATTATGAATTAGCAGATTACAAACTTTTAGCAAAATGACAATGCAATGGGATCGTGTTGGAATGACGAATTTATAAAAATAGCAGACTTGGGCCCCTGAGGCGATGACCACGGCATGGAAATTAGTAGTGAGCGGTGCGTGCGCAGAGGACGTGAGAATTCATAAGACGGGCTGCACAGTGGCTCGTTTCTAGATTTAAGTTTGTACTCTGCTTTATTTAATACGGACAAACATTTTAAATGTAGACACAAGTAACTAATTTCAAGCAACAAAGATTTCCTTGCTGATCGTCACTTTGTTTTATACACACAGCATTCATTTGGCGTGTACGTTCCCAGCCGAGTCAACGAAGTACCCTCTTCTATTACCATAAATGGTTTGTAACTCTGTATTGGTGAGCGCTCCACAACAAATAACCGCTACATACTCTGAGGTCCCAAGCGAGGCACCTGCAGGCTGCGGCGCGACGCGGCGGTGGTGAAAGGTTAAACTGCAGCTAACATAAAGGCGAGAGCGCACGGTAACGACAGCAAAACAAAATAAGGCCAGGCACAAACAGGGGGGAAGCTTTTAGCGCGTGTGTGCGGCGGCTAATGGTCCGGCGCGCGTCGGGTCGCGCCTATGCCGGCAACTACTCAGCGACATACCTGTGTGTACAAGGAGGCCGGTTTTCAAGCCAATGTAGATTAAAGTGACACACAGCACATCATCGTATGTGCGTTATGTCCTGTTGTTACAGAGGGGAAAATACGAACTGAGTGGCTTACTTAACCTACCTATATACCTACATGGGCTAGCTCGTTCTTCGCCCAAAGAATTAGCATTGCCATTCAACATGGCAATGCTGCCAGCCTTCTGGGCACATTTTCGGATGACAGCGATGTGGAGGTCGAGTCCTTCGACACCTGAGTGTATTTTGTGTTATATGTATATAGTTAGCTTTAGTATAAAAGTATTTATAGTTAATATTTAAATTTGCTACGTAGATTGTTAAACCAATAAATAAATGAAACACCTATATACATAAAGCTTGTTGAAAACCGGATTTTTATAAGCTGCTCCCTTTATTAATTTATTAAAGACTTTCTTTCAATCATTTCGTCGCCGTCATCATCAACGACCCATTAAATAAAGAAACCATCGCACATGTAAGTAAGAAGGAAAACGAGGGCAGCACCATTGAACGAATACTATCTCCGTGAGACGAGGTCTAAGCAAACAGCGCGCTATCAACATTGCATCAGCACACAGCGGCACACGGGCGGCATGCACGCGGCACATTCACGCCGGCATCATTGTGTGGCACACGGGAACTCATTTACATCGCGATAGCATCCTGCCCTCGTTATCGTGATCATTTTCTTACTTACCTCTTTAAGAAGAAACAATAGTACAAGCTGCTACCTAAGTGTCTTGACTCATAAGATGTCATTATAGCATTACATTCGAGATACATGCACGATAAGACAGACCACATTACTAATAATTACAGAATTCAATGGAAGATCATATAGCTAACACGAAATCTGCTTCAAATGCTCAAATCCGATGGACCGTCTAAGCGCCGGTTTCTGAATTGAGTAGGAGTCAAGAACGTGTCAAACCTAAAAAGTTTGAGAAGTAGAAAAATACAAATAAGAATATCAAATTCTACTTCTAGAAGTTGGGTAAGGCACAAACAAAGCATACCTATCCTAGTCATTATCATCATCACCACCATCATTTCAGCCGAAAGACGTTGGACATAGGTCTCCACCAAGCGTCACCACAGCGGCCGATCTTGTGCGTCTCGCATCCACCGCACTCCCGCGACTCTCACCAGGTCGTCGGACCACCTTGTGGGAGGCCTTCCAACGCTGCGTTGTCCGGTGCGCGGTCGCCACTCTAGAACCTTTCGGCCCCATCGACCATCCGTTCTTCGAGCAATGTGCCCTGCCCACTACCACTTTAGTTTGACGATTCTTCGGGCTATGTCGGCGACCTTGATTCTCCTGCGGATATCTTCATTCTTTATGCGATCACGCAAGGAAACTCCGAGCATAACCCTTTGCATTGCTCTTTGGGTGACTGTAAGCCTTCTGATGAGGCCCATTGTAAGCCACTACATCACTCACCTTCGATTGGCCGATAATAATTATAGAGGTCATGGCTGAGACTACGGAGGAGTTCAGTACAATGCTCAATAACCTTAGTAGAGCTTCCGAAAGAGTGGGTCTTAAAATTAACATGAACAAAACCAAAGTCATGGTAAATAACCATGTAGCACCCACTCCAATCCTAGTCATAATGTGACTCATTAATTAAAATCCTTAATAAAACCTAAGAGCATTCTCCCCAGCGAGTCGAGAAGTGCACAACACGTGAGAGAGCAATGATCTCACACAAACAAGCGCGCGTAACGAGAACTTAATCTGTTAAGTGTTTTGTAGTGTTAAATGTGCGCGATCTGATTCGTACCAGCGCGAACCGGTTGCAGCCGGTTTGAACTGGCGCACACTGAATACTGCTGTGAACTAGCTGACCTCTTTCAAATTGTGAATCTCTAGAGACTCGTATCTTTCTTGGCTGGTGCTTCAACGATCTGTGGTAGGTGTTATTCAGATTGTTGATATTTTAAGCGTTACACTTGGTGGAACCTTAATTATAACTTGGACAAAATAAAACACCATGTTCACTGTTTGTAAAGAGTCTGAAACTTCAGACTCCTATTGTAGTAGGTGTTAATTAGGATGCCTAAATATCTGGTGTCGCAGCTCCGAGACAAAGACTCGCTCGACACTGCGTGGTGCGGCGGCGGGGCGGGGTGGCGCAGTAGTCTCGCTCGCTGCTCGTTATTTTTGTTTCCAAACGTTCTCCTAATTTGCCGGCCATTAGCTCAGCCTCATTACTAACTTTTATTGTTCTTTGAAGGAGTTGTCCCGCGCAACACTCTTCCCCCCGCCTCGCCGCCCCACGAGTCCCGCCGAAACAATCGCGTCGTTGTTTTCCAGTTTTACAGTAAAACCTGTGAAAACGGCCCCTGCGCAGGAAATTATATTAATTAACAAGTATTGCCTTCCGGCACTCCGCGGCTTCCGGGGACGATTCTCGTTTTGTTAAAGTTTTTTTTTGTATTTCATTGTGAGAAAATGTTATAATTGAGTTGGTTGTTAAAGTGCTTTCAAATTAATTTGTATAATTGGGTGCTCTGACATCGTACAGTTCCCCATCCATTAACAATTTATACGAGGAGGCGAAACCTACGCAATAATTCTGCGAAGAACCTCTAACACAGGTAACGCAATTAATTGAAATATTGAAGTGGAAACAAATAGTTAGATCGATACTGTTTATAGATCTTTCAGAAGAGTGCCTCAACATATTTAGGCAATCAAACATAATCGTCGGTCGTCATTCGTCGTAGTGTTAGGTATCTTTTTTAACCCAAAGGTTGAATGGTAGAGAATGTGTCCGCCTATATACCACTACTGTAGATGAAGTTTAAATAAGTAAATAATAATATTCACATTGATTTTCCTCACTTTTCATTGCCGAAAAATAGTAATATTTTCAATTCAATTCAATATCTTTATTTTCAGACTAGTGTCCATATGGTGTTAATAAAAATACATAAAAAACAAACTTATGGATAAATGTTAGTGCAAGCTTACTCTATTACATATAATAGTGTATTTATTCTCGTGTTCGCCTTTTCTCTCTTTTATTGCACCTACCACTATTTTTTTCTGAATCACCGTAAGGTTGATTGGTAGAAAATGCCTAAGGTATTAAGTTCGCCTCTTTACTTTTCTGTGCATAAAACATTTAATAAATAAATAGTAAAATATGTTTAATCTAGACCTGCAGCCATTGGAAATACATGGCTAAATTATAAAACGATGCACGATATCTAGTCGAGCACAAGCAACCAAGAACATCGCACACTGGATCAGTAGACAGAGCATGTCGCTACGGACACCGGATCAGTAGACAGAGCATGTCGCTACGGACACCGGATCAGTAGACAGAGCATGTCGCTACGGACACCGGATCAGTCACCATCACAGCGTGACACGGACATGTTGGGACAGGGACAATTAACCCTCTGTTATCATCCTGTTAGCCCTGCGAGCCTGTGTTCTCTGTCAGACGGTAATGTACACAACACGAGCTACACGTGTACACACGTGTCCCCTTTGTGATCACGTATGTTGCTATAGGTTTCAGAAGCGATACTGTTTGCATCTCGTCATCGAACTACGCTTCAATACACTTGAAAGATCCTCTTATTATTTCGATGGAATACCTAAATATAAAAAAAAAACTAGCTACTGGCGAGAAGTATAATATATATTTTTTTCAATAAAATATGTAAATTCACTTCAGTTTTGCCTAAACAGGATTATCTCTAGTCGCAGGTCTTTCTTTGTCGGCACCTACTCACTACGTAGGCATTTGGTTACGTCAGTTCACAGGAACGCGTCATTTCGGCGACAAAAGGAGTGCTCCACAGAGAGAATGCTCAAACACACAGTGCCTGGCGTCTCCCGGGAACGAAGCCGTGTACACGTTTTTCAGAGATGAAAGGCTCTTATTTGTCGTCCCCCAGTAATTGGGTTGTGGAGGTCAGATGGCGGTAGCTCCTTATTGAATACTGATTGAAACACATCGCAGCCGCCGTCTCGCCCCACATAGAATCGTACATCACTGAACTTCATCCCGAGTCTATGAGTAAACTACTAGAAAAAACTCAGAAATAAAAACATTATACTTTAAAGATCATGTTAGAACATCGAGAGTTTATGTAGATTTTGGTATTTCACTGTGACTTTTCAATACGTATTCCAAGCCGAGTCATTTATTCAACCAACCATTGAATAGCTCCACTGAAATAAGCGGCATCTCCATAATAAGCTGGCGTCGGCAGCAGACATGATGTTTCCTCACCTCGCTGACGTCAAAGCTCCCGTTTGCTCGGAGGCAACTCATTGGCCAGTACAAAGGAGGGTGAACAGACTACACAGAACGACGCCGCGCGCCGCGGGCTACGTTTGTATCCGTTTTGCAGAGGTGTTCCGCAGACAACGTGGATTTATGATACAGATCATTCAACTAACATTAGGAAATTCTAGGAAATTAAAATTATTATTAAAGTTCAAATTCCATTTTTTTAATAAGAATGTTATAAATTTAAAATTTAAATTCCTTCTAATCCTAATTAATAATTCCTTCGGCTGCGCTGTCGTATCCCAATCGAATCGTACAAAATGTACCGATGTGGAACTGAAATCAAACTTAACTTTACAAACAATCTCACCTCTTTAACTACACTCCAGATCACCCCATAAGACACCAAAGACTAATTTTACTTTTCAGCCTTACTTTTTCGCGCAACAGAACGCAAAAGTGTTTTCAAAACAAGACCGAATAGGGTATTCGTAGTGTAACGTGAAATGTACAATGCACCCCAGATTTGAACTTATTAAACAATCCGAATAAAGTGCAATTACAATCTTACAAAGCTGTACCATCTCATGTGGCAGCAGCTGGGGCGTAATAATTTCCGTTCCCTCATGGTAATGGCCATCTCCTTCGTGCTTTCCAGAAGGAAGTGATCGCTTCCCATTTCCTGTCGCTCCGGGCCATAGTTTGAACTAACCTACACCACGGTGTAGGCTAATACGATCGTTGAGGCATGACTGCAATTCTGACCGCTGATTGTACCTTTGTATGTGAGCACTTGACCATTAGTCCCTTTACAGACATTCTAAGTATCAGAACATTGGTCCAAGCTGCTGGGGGGTTGTACGCAAGTACGCAAAAGTCACCGCGGGCCTGGAACGCAAAAGATGACAGTCACTCGCTGCACGTGAAGTATTCTAGCGAAACATAGGATTATAGTGTAGTACATATAACATAGTGGTAAACCTATCTGTTACTGTAGTGATCATCCACTGCGGCGCATGCACGCGCACACCAACACACCACTATGCTAGTATTATATCATCCGCGCCTGTGACACCACTAAGCAATGTCGGAGTTGGCGCATGAAGTTAGCGCCAGCGCCTTCGAATCAATCTCTGTCGCCGCGCTCCTGTTGGTATTATTATCCATATTAATAACACTGAACTGATATAAACTAAGCGAATATAGTATTAGCGTTAGTTTTTAACTTTAGCTATCTAAACATTATCCTGGCTTGACTTTGAGCAGACATTTTATAAAGTCTATATAACATGATTGTTAAATTAAAAAGGTTATCAAGTCATTTAAACAGCACTATAGCCTTAAGTCTAATCCATTAATTAAAATACTTACACAACTTCAAAAGCTTTCAAAGTTGTTGTAATCCCGCATCGGAGTTTCTAATTAAGTAAATTTACGAGCAAATATGTAAAAGACAATTGGATTATAAGATCACAAAACTTGTGAACATTCGACAACACTGAAAGAGATGTCTCTCAGTAAACCAAGAAACGTTCTCATCTCACGGATAACATTATTCAATCTTATTTCGATTTTAAAATGTCTCTTTGAAAACTTGTGAAGTCAAATCTTATTCTTCGCACAATATGAAACCAATTGTCATAGCGAGTGCCTCGCTCGGATACTCGCAGACGCGGCACGTCTGTCCGCGGACGCGCCGCTCCGCCGCGGCCCGCGCTCGATACGCGCGTCCTGTGATATATCCCGCCATTCGTCTCGCGACGCGCTCGTATGCTCGCTCTCCAATACTCGAATCGAAATTTTCCTGCTTAGAATATAATAGCGTTTTGGTTTTATATGGAGTTAGCAGTTCCATAGCAATTTGGATTACAACAACATTTTAAAGGAGAATATGTTTTAAAAGGAATAATTCTACCTACTATCAGATTGAACACAATGTTATACATGGTACTTCGTAGTTCACTTTAGCGCCGTCTCTATAGAAGGGCACACTAGTGGATGGGATGGCGCTGGTATTAGTCTCGTCATGATTATTCATAGCGGCGCAGTTCCTCGGCCGCGGGTGCCGGGCCGCGGGTGCCGGGCCGCGGGTGCCGGGCCGCGGGTGCCGGGCCGCGGGTGCCGGGCCGCGGGTGCCGGGCCGCGGGTGCCGGGCCGCGGGTGCCGGGCCGCGGGTGCCGGGCCTCGGGTGCCGGGCCCCGCGCGCAGCCGGGGCGCCCCACTGCTCGCTTCACAACATTCATTTATCTTGGTGACACTGCGAGCACGACTCTGTTTCGATAATATTCATTTTGTCGTGAATTTTACAAACAACTGTTACAATTAATATATAACAATAATATGGTACTTCAGATATTATTATGATTGACCAGTCCAGTGATCTTAAAATCTTACTTTCTGTCTGTTAGGCAAGCAATAACAAATTCCTCATGGTCATATTTATTAATCGGTATATGTTTTAGATCAGTAAAATTAATCAGCCTCAGTGGAGCCCCAGGACCCGCGGTCGTCGGAAGCCTCCGCCACGACCACTAGCGGCTCCCTGCGGACTAGGCTTCACTAGCCGCCTCCGAGCGGCTTGTTCCTACACACACACACACACACACACTTTCAACAGTTGTATTAAAGTAGTAATCACTCCTCGGCCCAGGGGAGGCGCTAGCGACAAGGAACTTCTCGAAGTCACGCTAACTCCAACTGATGTATAGCAACCACTTCCTGTAGGAATATGTGTTCCTGGTAATGTTGCAGCTCATTTGATCAGACGCGTGTTACAGGTGCTTACTATATTTTTCTTGAGCGTAGAACAATGGCATTCCATTACTGAAATGTTAGCAGAAATACCTGGTTATCCAAACGTATTGCAGTGAGTTCAGTTCCATTTATCGATGGCAATATTGCGGCAGAAAACAATAAAGCGTGCACTAACTCAATAATTCCACACGACGTGATTTTTTGAGCGTCTGCCAGCGCGAGCATCGGAGCCCCTCGTGCCGCGTAGTAGACTGCTGCCGAAGATCCACTCTTACGCCATGACACCACGCATCGTGATGCTGATTTAAATATATATATTTTTTATTTATTTATTTAAATGACACAATTACAGCTATATTCCGCCAATGCGATGTCAAAACACGATCAGCAACAATTCAAGGCCGGTAAGCCGCATAAGCTACATTAATAGAGTTACAGTGTAATGCCTACCGTGAGTCAGGAACCTTCTGACCCTTCTTATTTCACGGTTTTACGAGCACAGTCGCGCAACGTCGCTTGAAAAGAAGCCAAATATAAATGGAGGTAAGTATATTATTAATAGTTAGCCGGACCCGCCGGCGGTTATAAAGAAAATCGTTCGGGAAGCGAGGAAGCGAAATTGCCGTCCGATTGAAATTCGAGTCGAGTAGGAAAATCTAGCAGAATAGCCTTCGTAGCAACTACCACGGGACTGCTCGCGTGAGATATGCGCCGATATGAGCGCAGCGTGCACCGGAACGACGACCCCGGCGCACAGCGCGTATGTGTGGCACCTGCTCAGTAGATAGCAATTTTCGGTTTGAAAGTATATTACATCATGATGCATATTTAATATTCTTATGTCAATTTACAAACAACATAAATCGTTAGTGATGAATCAAGCTGTAACGCTTCAAGACCCTCCTTATTACTTTTTCACGTGAGTCTATGCTAGAGCAAATCTTAATATCATCAAGCTGCAAGAAATATAACAAGGAAAACAGCAAACTTTCTATGGATTCAATTGGTTTCAACAGACCTGAGTCAGTTTAGCAGGAGGTGGAATAAATCATTCGCGTGGACAGAGCGCAGGCTGATATTGTGGGCAGAGCGCGGGCCGATATTGCAGGTAAAGGGGGGTAAACGCGGGCAGAGCGCGGGCATAGCGAGCGTATCTCTGGAGAAGAATCCGTAGTAGAGCGGGCCATTCGTTGTGTCAGCTGGACGCACCTGCGACCTTTGCGTACGGCAGTGTTACTGCCTGCTATAGACAATGGTAGCTCTCAATTAAATTAATGAGGCAAACTTACGTGATAATTTAGTTTTTATTAGAGTTGATTTCGATGAAAGATGAGACCGTAATGCAAGTTCTAAACAGAGAAGGACATAATGTTAACCCTAGACACATAGCGTGGGTCAAAATGACTCGCTCACGAAGCTTATCTACGAGTATTTCTACTTTCCTAAACAGCTGTTGAATCGTTTCGGTTTTTTGTATCAACTCAGTGTCACTACCAGAGGACCGAATAATGCACGCTTGTCCTAGGTTAGTGTTGTACGTAGATATGTCATCACTGTAAGTCAAAATGACCTCACCTTATGTTATAAGTAACATTTAGAACTTTGAAATCCGAACATATAATCCGTCGTTGTGTTTTTTTTTATAAGTAATTTGGTCTGTTTTTGCTTGTATGATAAAATCTTCGGCTAATCAATTATTCCTACACGAAGACGTCATTTAAAACGCAGGAAATATTTGATGACTGTCTTTGATCAGAAGAAGATGCAGAATCAGTCGATGCTTGGTAGTGGTGCAGAGATTAATGTGAGAGTATATGATGTCCAAAGTAATTACGTAGATGATTATCATCATAATAAAATCATTATTGAGCCCTATATTGTACCCATTGCTGTGACTCAAACATCCTTACTGGGAGAGGGAATGGGCCGTTATTCACCACGCAGGTCCCGTACGGGTTGATGGATATCACACGACTTCGAATTTTTGGTTGAAGAACATGCCGGTTTCCTCACGATGTTTTCGTTCACCGTAGTATGAGTAGTGGTGATGAAATAAACTCTACTCTACAGTAAAGCGCCTGCCTGGGTTAGAACGCTTAGCGTAATCGTAAGTTGGGCTCTACTCATAAAGCCGCTAAGTCGAAAATTACGGGAAAACATACTAAATATATTAACCTAGTGTACCATCTGAGGGTTCATTATCAACAGAAGACGAGCTTGTTGGTAAAAAGAGAAAATATTGTGATCTCCGTCCATGGTAAAAACAAAGAAAGATGCAAGCAGAATGTAAAATGCATACTTATCTGCAGAGAACATAAAAAAACTGACGTGTGTAGTTCCTATTTTGATTTGTATATGACTGTTAGAGTTTTGTGTTTTATTTTATTTGGAGATAATAGATTGAAAAAAGTTATTTAATTAATTTTCTAGAAAAAAGAAGTAATGTTGATTTTGTTATCTTATTATTCCAAGCGAAATGTTTTCTTTGATTTTTAAGTTAAATAAACGTAATATTAATTAACTAAGGTTTTTATTTCATCTATAAATATAATTTAAATAAGTTATTTCATCAATTAAATCCAAATAAACCGATAATGGCTAAATCCCAATCAAATCAGTTGTGTGTCATATTGACCTCACGTTATGCATTGAGGGGTTGAAAATAACGTTACGTATCTAGGGTTAACTGAGCAAGACACGCAGCCCACTGAGTCTCCACAGCTTAAAAGAAAGTCGCGCACGTTCCCGGAATGGAGTCAGTGGTATCGCACAAGGTGTTTGCTGAAGCGTGGCGGCGTTGGATTAAACTTCCAATTCAATACAAGTTGCAATTAAAAATTTCCAATCGGGCACTTGCAACGAGCGCGGGGTGCGGGCGGCAGACAGGGGTGCGGGGCCGTTCGCTACACATTATACAATTCAGAACAACAGACTCTGCAGCGGTAGGTCGCTGCTGTTTTAAATTGAAAAAAGGTAAGATTCTTAAAAACGTAGTTTACTAGTTTTCAGAAAACGTTTCACAAAGATAACTAAACGTTTAAGAGTAGATTATTATATAGAAATACCAAAGACTGATCTGTACACGGTCTGCTAAGTACAGGACTCATTAACAGGGGTTGGAACAGAGCCAGCGCAACTCGCTACGATGAAAAGAGCAAGAAATTATTGTAAAAACTTACGAGCTGCCGCTGCCAAAAGACTGTTATAAAAAACAAAGCAATTTCAATTATGTTCATAAAGATTCCGAGGTAACGTAAACCTAGATCGAAAGCCTACGACATAATGTGGAGGAGAGTGGAACGTGGCGAGCTGCGTGTACACATTACATCATCGATTGAACTGTAAAACAACATTTGAAGTATTTCAATTTTTCGCGCCACTACCCGCCGCTGTGATAAAATCCTTCGTTAATAACTGCAGCTCGTTCAGAGCCCGACTTCTCTAATAAAGTCGTGACTTCAACTATTCCCATTACACTGCTCAGGTTATTACGAGCGAGTTAATTGCCGAACTTAGATCGCCTCCCAAATGAACAGAACTTGGGCTTCCTCCGTACGTGCCGATACGTAAGAGTGGCCATTATTCATTACACACAGCTACTCTACTCTGAGTACGAATCACACAATTAGTGTAGAGCGCATTGAATATGTCAACATATAAAACATCGTATCATAGGTCCTGTCAGAGAGTTCTGTGCAGTAACTTGTACATTTATTTTATTTTAATAAGTACAGTGACAGACTACAGACTAAGACAATCAGCACAGTTAAGATAACATACAGTACATAAATCTGAAGTCCAATATTACTGTACACAGCATTCAATGTTCATGCTTTATAGTGACAGTAAAGATGAAGTAATATGGAAAAATTAATAAATGACATTGATGTAATTACAATTTATACAAATAATTTCTAAATTCGTTAAAACTGTTCAAAAGTCTACCTTAAAGTATATTGCATTAAATTGACTGCACATTCTGGATAACGGATTATTTTCAGAAACATTATTGTTACCTACTAGCGGGAATATTGAATAATTGTGGAGTGCGCACAGATTGAGTTGGTAATTGAGCAAAGATTTCTTGGACTCGCTATATTTTTTTTTGTTTCGGGATGCTTGTAACTATGACTTTAATTTGAAGGTCGTTGATATTACCTAGTTAAAGCATATGGTTCATATCCTCTAAATAATACATATCACTCGTCAATTGTTTCAATCAAGACTACATAAAACATAGTTGACAATTAAAAAATTATCACATATCACATGAGGTCTTAAAAATAGTTGAACAAGTCACAGTACCCGACAACCCTCCACAACCTCAGTAAATTTTATATAAATGATGTATCAAATAAACTGGATACTTATAAAAATCAAATTAGATAAAAATACAAATGTCAATAATAAAATTGGTAATAAAATTTCAAATTAAATTAATTAAATGCTAGTTCCGAAAACACTCTTTTAAAAGTTCTTACTGTTAGACGTGTCTCCGATCTCTTGTTGAAATAACGAGTGTGACACATGACCCACTGATGTGCAGACTGGAGCCGGAGATATAATCCCGAACAACTTTGCAAGGTTGTTCGTGAAATAACAGCTTTGAAATCAAGTTGATAGCGGCTTCGGTAATTACACGATTGCTGATAGAAGAGGGCTCGTGCTGCCCTCTGACCCACGTGCTGAACACTTCTACGATCAGACAGACAACTTGTGACTTGGATCCTTTCATTGTCTCTTGCTGGACGTAGCTGCTAGGAAACTGGGCGTTCTTGCAAAGGTCCGACGGTACTTCACACCGGGACAGCTTCTAATATTATACAAAGCACAGGTCCGATCGTGTGTGGAGTACTACAGTCACATATGGGCTGGTGCTGCAAAATGCCATCTAACAGGTTTGAACTCAGTGAAAAGGCGTGTGAAGAGGCTAATTGGGGATCCAGATTTGGTTAAGTAAAATCTACAAAGCCTCGAGCACAAGCGCAGGGTAGCCAGCCTTTCGGTATTTTACAGGTTGCATTTTGGATTTGCATGACTTGATTCCGCCATCTCCTTTCTACCATCAAACAACTCGACGTACGGTGAGTATCCACCTTTACGTTGTTGAAATTTCAACGGTCCGGACTAAGCGTTTCGCTTCGTCGTTTATACCGTGTACATCAAAGGACTGGAACAATTTGCCTGCTGCGGTCTTCCCGTTCAACTATAATTTAGGTGTCTTCAAGGCTAGAGTGAATAGGCTCTTAATAAACACAAACAAGTGCGCCTCACCATCAATGATTGCATCACTGCTTACCATCAGGTGGGATCGCAGTCAAGTGAATTTTTAAAAAAAATCATTTTGTCATACACTGCCTTTTAATTCATGTCCACTCTCAAGCAACGAAATCTATTTTCTTCGAAATTAAGATCAAAAAGCTTAAACGTCTCTTCCGCTCTGATTTTCATGTTATTGTTTTAGACAGATGTCGTGGGAGGTACCTAATTATGCAAAATTTGTACAAAATCTACTCGTCAACCTAATAAGGACCTAAAATTTTAGCGGACGGAGCCATGAACAAAACAAGTTAGCTTTTAATTATAATGGAAGTAATGAAAGGTCTTTTGAAATAAACTCATTAATTAACCGTTTAATTAGCCTCACGCTTAGCATTTATTTCTGCGCGGTTGTTGACCCACACTCAATTAAAATCGACGTAATTACGTGACATTTCACAGAATCAACATGATTCCGACTCTGACGAACTAGAGCGTAAACCAAAATCGAGCTTTGACAACGACGTTTGAAACGTTTTCTTGTAAACAATTCTACGTCACAATGAAGTTGAAATAAAGAGCTGCGTCACAACGTTACCAGCGCTCCAGAGCTACGCGCGCCGCGGAGCCTCATCGCGCTTCCATTAACAACTTCTACATTAAGGTTAAGATAAATCTCTCGGATGCCATTACCTCCGATTCTTTTTGTTCCAAATTCAATTTTTGCGAAGTCATCGTGAGGAGGAGATACTTCGTTTTGAAAAGTTGAACAAAGTCAATTTGTTTAGCGCGAGTTGTGAGTGCGGTGCAGGGCGCGGGGGAGCGGGGTCGCGGGGGCGCGGGTGGGAGGGACCTATCAGTGTTCGTCGCGTAAGATTGATGGCACTCTCCGCTCACCTCCGCATACAAACACCGCGCACGTACCACGTACCCGCCACACACGATGCATACTGGAACAGTGACACCAAGCAAGAGACACAGAACACCTAAACTATGGAAGGCTCCCTTGAACTCAGGAGAACTTACAAGTCCTACGGATTTACACACTTACCTTTTATATATCAAAAGAAAACAAATCAATGCAATGAACTAAGCTGCACGAACCATGTATTAGGTACTAACTCCTGCCTGCGGCTTCGCCCGCATAAATACAAAAAATTATCCCAAGGGAATATCCTCCTCGGATGAAAAGTATCCTACGTGCTGCTCAGAGCCCGGTCTAGCTATAGAACCACTCCGGGCAAACAACATCTTCCGTCCTTTACAACCACCTTATAAGGATGACACCTTATAAGGATGCAAATGTTTCTGGAGTAAACCGCGGCTTTATAGGCTGGATCGGATAAAGCCATTTTTAGACGACTTCATGTAAAAGTGAAAACCGGAGAGTTAACAATTTTCACAACATCAGAGATGCTCTTCCTCCCAACTATTTAATGATTTACTAAAAGGCCCATTAATATTAAAGGCATGTTATTCATGAGTATTGGTTATTTGATATAAATTATTATGTCGAAAGAAATTACCTACATAAAGTGTGTAGTGGGCTTTCTGTGCCCTCCTTACGAGGTGGTACCTGCCGGGGCCCAGAATGTCTTCCGCATGAGAATGTTTCAGGAACAGAGCTGAATTAAGGAAATGTGGAACCAATTGCCATTAGATCAAGATAGCGACAAAGTTTCTAATTGTAACACGTCGATTTATTTATTTAAGTTCACCCACTGCACATAATACTTATAGGTACACATACATACACAAAACTTTAGGTAATATCCTAATATATTATGGCTATTATGGGTAAAAATGTGTATTTTCATGAGTCTGCGTGAATAGCAGTTAGTAACCTTCTGAACCTGGTTTACTGTCCCACTATCCGTCTGTTACTTTAGGTCGTACGGTGCAGTCAATCTACACTGTATTATATATTATACATTTATAAAACGGGAATATATGATAGTTCAGGGTCCAAGGACTCATAGGTCTTAGGGGTCATAGTGACTGTAGGGCTTGTAGGTCTTAGTAAGTTCGTAAATTTACGTAATGCACACATGCATACACAATTTCTGGAGTTGTATGTGTGTAATGTGCAAGACAATAGAACTAGTGGGCCGCGCATCAGTCAGGCGAAGTGCCGATTTAGTGTCCAAAGGTAGCATTGAACTCACAATAAGTACAATACAGATGAGTTTCAAATTGAGTTACCAACGTAGCGGTAATGTATTACCGCTTCGTTGATAACTCAAACATATCTCCGATTGTGATGCAAAACGCATATGTTACGGTAGTTTAAACAAGTCGTATGATAGTCAGAGTCGCCTCGTGTTATTTGTCAATATGGTATACAAATTCGTGAGCAAGTCAGGCTACAGCCGCGGTCCAGTGTTCAGTATAACAAAGGAGCGCCACACACTGCACAGTGCACTGTCACAAGCGGCCGCCGCTTTGTGGCGCTGCCGCCCTTTGTCACAGATAATAGTTTTTTAACGTAGAGCTGGTGTCAGCGCCTGCAGCTAGGAAATTGATATTTTATTTGTGTTTAAGCGCCGATCGCCGGACAAAGGCGCACAGTTACCGTGTTTTGGCTTGGAGGGACATTGTTGCTGAAACTTTGCGTATATATTACACAGGCATACCGTTGTTTTTTATTAGTTATATGTTTCCGGCCTTTTTGTACTTGCTAGTGATGACTGATGAGTCAGGCAATTCATTTCAGTGTTTAATCACGGATTATTTTAGTCAGAAAGTTAAATTTACCAGAATCTTCAGCTACTTCAAAACGGTTGCCACCTAACTTTATTATTGAAGGAAGAAGTAGCGCAACCAACTTCTCAGCGACACGCCTTAAGCTATAACTTTAACATGTACCTACAATAATATTGGTGCGCTTTAAATAATTAAGTTGTCGATGCAGTTTCAGTGAATATTGTTCGATACTTGCAGCGCTGCAGCAAGCTGTGTGCTGTGTGTGCTGTGTGTGTATGTGTGTGCTGTGTGTGGAGCACGACGTGGTCGCCGCAGCGGCTTACTTAACTTTCACGTTTCCGCTGCGAGCGGGCGCCGCCATGTCCCGCAATATAATGTTCTAAAATAATAACTAATATATTTAATTTGTTTTTAAAAGGAGCAATATTCAAGAGGAACATATCTTCATCGTAAATGGACTAGTTTCATAGTTATTTGCATTGTACAACCGCAGCGCGGCGTGTTCTCCTTTCTCAATTATCTGGCTTCTTTCGTTCAGTTCATCTAAGGGTTGTCTGTAAGAGATTGCCCTGTGCGATAAGACCGCTCATTATACACTTGTTCCAAATTTTAAATAGTTGTTTACATGTACCTGAGCCACTGTTGTGTCTACTTCTGCTATCTTCTGACATGTAGCTTCTTCAGCTGCTGCCGCACGTAGCGCAATCAGCGATTGTGCAGTTTTCTACAGTAACTTGTACTCCACCTCCTCTCCGGCGCTCTGTGCCCAACATAATCAGCCACGATGCCGTGAAGAGGCAAAGCTTAGGAGCCAATAGTCAGAATGCTGGACGTACCAGCGACACAAAGAAGACGAGATAAAGTAAGGAATGTTTATAACCTGCGGGTACTGTGCCGCACCGCGGCGCAACCTGAGGGTGCTGTGCCGCATCGCGCCGCAACCTGAGGGTGCCGAACCGCACCGCGCCGCAACCTGAGGGTGCTGTCCCGCACCGCGCCGCAACCTGAGGGTGCTGTGCCACACCACGGCGCAACCTGAGGGTGCTGTGCCGCACCGCGGCGCAACCTGAGGGTGCTGTGCCGCACCGCGCCGCAACCTGAGGGTGCTGTGCCGCACCGCACCGCGGCGCAACCTGAGGGTGCTGTGCCGCACCACACCGCGGCGCAACCTGAGGGTGCTGTGCCGCACCGCGCCGCAACCTGAGGGTGCTGTGCCGCACCGCACCGCGTCGCAACCTGCGGGTGCTGTGCCGCACCGCGCAGCGCCGCAACCTGCGGGTACTGTGCCACACCGCGCCGCAACCTGAGGGTGCTGTGCCGCACCGCACCGCGCCGCAACCTGAGTGTGCTGTGCCACACCGCGGCGCAACCTGAGGGTGCTGTGCCGCACCGCGCAGCGCCGCAACCTGCGGGTGCTGTGCCGCACCGCACCGCGGCGCAACATGAGGGTGCTGTGCCGCACCGCGGCGCAACCTGAGGATGCTGTGCCGCACCGCGCCGCACAGAGCAGCGCCGCAACCTGCGGGAGCTGTGCCGCACCGCGCAGCGCCGCAACCTGCGGGTGCGTGCAACACGCTCCATTAAGCGCTGGCATATAAAGCTGCGCTTTGTTTTGCTGTGTCGGGCGATAGACTGTACTAACTGCTAGCTTGCGCTTTTGTCAATTTAGCTGAAAAGTTTGTGTGTTAAAATTAACTAGTGGAATAGATATGCGTACCTACTTTCAGGGTGACTGCCGAGGACGGTACGTGGATAAGTTATGAATCACCTGAACAATTTCGTTTGTTAATTCGATTTGTAGATGACACACTAATTTAATTTTTAATTTTTCTACGGGTGATCTGAATTGTCCCGTACGACAATTCCCCACACACGCACCGACCATGTCGGATGTAAACACGGGAACATTACGTTAAGTGCATGAGTGCGTGACTCGAATTTTACTTGTCTTAATGTAAGAGAGTAGCGACACTCCACGCTCGACTCGGCGAGCTCAGGTGTGTGCACACACCCGATAATGTCGTCGTTTGTATGTGTCCTGTCCCTTCCACCGACATGTATATGCACTTTCTCTTCAAATGTAGCGATTGTTCGACCGACAATTATAAAATCACTTATTCTATAATTTTGTGGTTAAATGAATTGAGTACCTCGTGTAAAATCGAAGCATAATTATAAATTTTGAGAATTGTGGTAGGTGGCTTTGTATTGGTGCTACGGCGTAGCTAACCACGCTACGAAACTGCTACGCGCCGTAGCAGACAATTTCACAAGACCTTTTAGTTTTCTGATAAGATTGCGGCCTACAAAGTTATATAGAGAGCTTTTAATAAACTTTCAAATCAAAAAATGGTCTGAATGAGCTAGCATAAAGTTGTACCACTCTTTGCCACAGTTTAAATAAATTATGAAAACCGCTCTGACAGTGTTGTAGCGGGGAGAGCTTGCACTAAATTTAGCGCTGTCCGAAGTTGGGTGAGACGTGCACCAGACGTAACACAATATCTATTGGTAAACGAGCAACAACACTATGTATGCAGATGCAGAAGGAACACCCACAACTGTCGACCATCTCCTGCTAGTCAAACACTCGAACCACTTCTTAAGATGTCCAAGAAGCTTGTTAGTCTAGCAGAGAAAATTTTGCTCTGTGGGCTTAGTTCACGTCAATTGTGTTCTCTATTTGGCAATAAAAAGCAGGACGTGAAGCAAAAGTGTTACCGTCTGCTGCCTTTATTGAGACACGCCGGCTGTCATCCTTGGATCTCTGTCGACTAGTCTTAAGAAGGGCTGACATGAGACTAGATGTGTACGATGACGATAATATTTCCATTTTCACAAAGTCATAGTTATGTAAAGCTAACCTTCTGTTTCAACCGAACAGAGTGCTTGAAATAAATCTTCCTTGAGCCAATTAGTCATGGTGGCGGCTCTAATACTCGATCACTTTGCGTTCGGAGCGTTTAATGGAAATCGTTCTCTATCGAGCGCCGGTTATAGCTTGCGGCTTTTAGATTTATATCAATTATTTGATCTTCGATTAAGTCGAGTTAAACAAGATTGAAGAAAGTATAAACTTGCGAATGTAACCTGCGCAGTTCCTACTCTCGAATATCTCTCAAAGCTTTGCTGGCAGAAAATTCATTGCTGAGTTAAACTCACTTTGTACATTAATTGTCAAATCAATGTGTAAGGACTAGGTTACGTTTTGTGTACAATAAAGAATTAACTATTAAGTCCTGATTTTATTTTTAATTGATTTTTTAGGGTTCCTTCTGTTCTGGATCACTTTGTTGTGCGTATTTCTATCTGTCTATCTGTCAAGACTCTTTATCTCGGAAACAAGCGGAAGTATTGAGTTGAAATTAAAACCATTTACTTAGATCTGCGGTCCCTTAAAGCTGCGAAAAAATCAAACTTCTAAATCAACGAAAAAAAAGTTAAACGTCGCAAAAAACGTGTAATTCGACACTCTTAAGGGAATCAAAATTCTGTTGACCCAGAGACCTAAAATTTAGCATAAAGCAAGGTCTTATAGCATAGATAGGTATAGGAATAAATCTCAAAACAGTAAATTTGTTGTTACGTCATAAAAAAAAAACTATTTTTGCATTTCGGAAAAATCTTCGGGCCTTGAACTATTTACATAGATAACCCGCAAACAACGTACGGAACCTCAGTTCGCAAGTCTGACTCGCTCTTACCCACTTTTTATTCCCACAGGGTTGACTATAATAACATACCAAGATTCCCCTGTGGCTCGGTAAGCACGTTAAACAACGGTTTCACGTTGCTTTACGTTGCTTCCCGAGCCCAACGGGTCGTGGCAGTCATTTGTAGAATTTTAACAGTCGTTACCGATAGCCAGAAGGAAGGAAATCTGACATTAGTCTTGCCAAGGGGTATTGTGTTACTCAATTACTGGGTTGTGGAGGCCAGGTCGGTACGGCTCCATGTAGAATATTGGTATCTAGCTGCATACGGCTTGACTGAAAGCTAGAAAAGGCCAGGCAGGTGAATTGAGTTTTTCCCGCAGCTTCTAACCGCACCCGGTCGGACAGGAATAATTCAGAACTAAAAAGAAGGTTCCTTCCTCACTGTGAAAGACCTTTAGTAATCGGATAAACACTCCCAAAAATTATCCCGTACAAACAATTTTACCTCTTTGTAATGTCACTTTAGTTGTATGAACAATCAACATACTAGCATTGTGCTACAGTTTACAACTATTCACAAGTTGGGCACGTGACAAGCAGCGATTCATATTCTGGCGTCGTTCATCGGCGCGGCAGTATAACAGTCGTAAAGCCATTGGTTTATTGCCGCCGATGGATATTGCCGCTTGATAGTTTGCAGTAATGTGAGGCTCGGATTGATTCGCGCCGTGACGCGTGCGCCCACAATCGGGGCACATAAACTAACACTTAGCGAGCTGATCGCTGGTGAGTTACTAGCGCCGAACGAAGGTTCACATCATGGCGAGTGCATTTGAATTCATACTTTTACTTAGGTACTTTACTGTTGTATTTATCATACTTATAAGTTCAACAATAGACGTATTCAAAACCCACAATGCTGAAGTCAATACTGTGAAAATCGGAGATAATAAAAAAGACTTATAGGTCGAAAAAGACGTATAGGTTAGGTTATAGGGATGTGGAATTTGTTTCTATAATAATTTTATAGTAACAAATCCCACAAAAAGGTCCAAATAACACGAGACAAAACACAAAGATGACGAAACTATAGGTAGGTAAAATGCTAGCTAGGCTTCTTAAAATTATGATATTTTAAGTACTGTACACGATCTAATTCATGCAATTAACACACACTGCAACTCAACAGCCACCATAAAAACATCAGATAAACGTGTGAAGTACGATCTCTTTGTGACTATATTTCGCACTCCTTGTTAATATACTCGTAGTCGCCTGGCAGGGTGGCGCCGCTGCTGCGGGACAAATTAAAATGAGAACAAACTCAGACTTAATTATACCAGTGTAAATACAAGATTGATATATGTGTGTATATGTATATGTATGTACTTATATTCATTATCTTGTTTAACAATTCTAGTGAAGCAAAACTAACAGATTACTCAAACAATAACCTAATTATGGATTTAATTTATTTAGCTCAAGCTGGCTGGCTTCTAGACTCACAGTTAGGAGGTTTGGTAGGTTGCAGAGCAAAATGCCTTATCTTCTATATATATATAAAAGAAAGTCGTGTTAGTTACACTATTTATAACTCAAGAACGGCTGAACCGATTTGACTGAAAGTTGGTGGGGAGGTAGCTTAGAACCAGGAGACGGACATAGGATACTTTTTTTTGTAGAGTAACTTAGAGTAGGATAGAGTTGGGTAGAGTAGCATATAGTAGTCAGTTGACGGGAGCGAAGCCGCGGGTTTTGCCCGCGGCTTCGCTCCCGTCAACTAGTTAGTTATATAAAATAAAATAAAAACTGGCTAGTTATATAAAATAAAATAAAAAGTAAAAATCTTTTCAGGTTTCAGTTCCCTTCAATTTTGGCAGGCGGGTCGGGCGGCCGAGGCGACGGTACACAACTGAACCATCTGATTGATGCGAACAAAATTCATGGCGGCACAGGGTTACGACTACTACGTTTGTTCTTGTCAGATTCAATATACATTTGACTCAATTCAATAGCAGTCAAGAACTCCGCGTCCTATTTGATGAAGCTCACTAACAATAATTTAAATAATATTTACTAGCACTTTGCCCGCGACTTCGTTCTAGAGATTATTTTCATAAATACTTTAATTTTTTTTAGTTGATATAAATACATATTTAATAATATATATATTTATATCAACTATATATATATATATATATATATATATATATATATATGTTTTGAAAACCTAAAAATGACAGTCTTTATTTATTCATTTTGATTTGAATTTGTGCCAAGTTTCAAGTTTATTAACCCAAGAAATTAGATTTTTGCATACAAACGAATTTCCCCCTTTTCATCCTTTTAAAAGTTGAATTTTCAAAAACCTTTTCTTATTGATCGCCTGCATCGTAAAAGGAAGCCTTGTGCAAAATTACACGTTCCTAGAGCCAGTAGTTTCGGCTGTGCGTTAATATGACAGACAGACAGTTTCTTCTTTTATAGACAAGATATTACAGCAGAATAGCAGACATATTCGTTACTCGAGTAAGGTACGAGTACGTTTTCAAATTGTGTTACCCAAGCTTGCTGGTCGGAACTTTATCATCGCCATCCGGGTGGCGTCCATATCTAAAAATGTAAATGCGTCGTATCGTATCGGGTTACAGAGAAACCGATTGGTACCTAGAGATAGTTCAACCGGTTCTGCACTGACATACATATGTTGGTACATAAACTCAACACAAATATATTGCTCAAGCTTAGATAGGATTCCCAAGTTTTTGTCGGCGTAAGATAGATTCTGGAGAAATTTTACCACATTCGTAAAGTAAGGCGACAAATGTTTGATAAGAAATAGGGCATTGCCTCTATGAAACGTAATATGTCGTTAAGAGTATAAATGAATCCATCTACGTGTCTTCGGATCCATTTCACGAAACTGTAGTACGTTTTGAACTGTCATATGATTGTTATAGGGTATGATGCTGTGATAGATGCATTGACGTTGTACCTAAGTACAAATAAGCTTTGTTATTCATTTGTTTCTTTTTTTTAACCATAAAGTCTTCAAAAATGTGTTTATTCATAACATGAGTTCCAACGCGGAACCACGCGTGCCTCAAGGAGATGTCAGCAACCGTAGGGGCCCAGCAGGGTCGAAGCCTACTGGGGCCATGGGTGATGCGAAAGAGATACCCGGGGCCCTGGAAAAAAAAATGGCAAAGAAGGAACAGGAGTGGGTTTTTAGTCAGTAAAAGTCTGACACTATCTCTCGCTCCGCCCAAGAGCGGGGGATGTCATTAGATGATTTTCCCAACCGAAGAAAAAAAAAAACGCAGAAACAATGCTTTTCAAAAAGCATGTAATATCAATGACATATACCTACTACTTTCTTCTAATGAACACACTGGGTACTTTACTATACTGTATTGAGTGGTTTTAGATTTTTTTCCCCGTAGCCGCCCAGAAATAACCCCTCTTGAGTTATTTGAGGTAAAATTTTAACAAAAATACACAGCTTAGTTGTTTAGCACTAAAACTGACAACTATTATGAGCTGTTCTCAAGGTAACCATAAAAAAACCATTTCGATACCCTACTGGACAACTGTACAAAGACTATAAAGTGCTTACTGTTCGTAATTGGAGCACAAAGAGCTCCAATCCATTCTAAGAAAGCATCGAACGGTTGCCCCGCCCGATGCTGGAAGACGTGGAATCTCACCAGCCTGTCCCAGTGTTCCCCACAGTACAGATTTTGCTAAAAGACAATACTTTTTCCTATGTTCTTGCCTTTACAGAAAAGTTGTAAAAAAAAAACAAACATAATTAAATTAACTACACTATGATGCAAAACTTACGGTTAAGAGCTGGTTATTACAATTAGATTACTTAGAAACAGAAAATCTCATTACCTTTATTACATAACCCCAATATCATACCCACTCACACACTCTCCATACACATACATATACATACGTTCCTACATTCTTTCTCCCACATCTTTGCAATTGCACACCACTCTCACTTGCAATACCGACTCATCTATATATAGTAGTGGCACTCGGTAAATATCATGCAAACTAATGGCTGAACGCTATCCCCTGAGATACAGGTTACCTAGTTCAGGGAATAGGGTCTAAACTGTTTGAGGCATATCACAGCCACCACATTATATACTGCAGTACAATATAAAAAAACATTTTTTGCTTTGTATCGAGTACTTTTAAATTAAGCTCCTTTATATTGTAAACATTTTTTGTGGTGAGAAATAAACAATTTATTTATTATTATTATTTATTACAGGAAAAGGACTACCTTAAAGTTTATTTGAACTTATAAATCCAAGTTAATCCGATGTTATCACAGCTCAAAGTGATCCATTTTATATAACGGCAACTTCACAAGTTACCTAATATTATGAGTTTGTTAGACAGTCATAATAAGATGTTGCACGGTGGGTCGGGAATCGTTCCAAGTATTTCATTTTGGAATGAGTCTTTATTTAGGATTCTTAAGAAGTTGAAAATAAATTAATATAATATGACTATTTGTAATTAAGCCAAACATTCAAAGTTTTAATGTAAAGTCTATATTTTAGTATAAAGCTGTCATCCTTGGCTGGTGGGTGCGGCGTCTGGCAGCAGGAATATTCCATTTGGTGCAAAAGAGGCAATATCCCGCGCCGACCTGTGAGATAGTGCCCAACCCCGGCGCGGTACGAACAGCTGAATAGCGGATTTATTTAGCTGAAGATTTGCGTTTATTTGGAGATGTGGGATGCGCCTGGGTCCCGTTGTAACCTCGATACGAAATAGCAACGCGATGAGAGTATTACAGTTTATTTTACGCGTAAACTTAAACTAGGTAAATAAACACGTAATTTAATGTGGATTGACATAATGTGTTAATCGCTCTCTGTCGTTCGAAATGTATAGAAAGTTAGACTAAAGAGAAGTAGAGCTCAGTATGTAGGAAGCTTTCTTCAAAAACAACATCAGTGTGAACTAATACCGACATCGATTCACGTCATGACTGCCTAATATTAACATCGTCTACAAGTATGACAGCCAAGTAAACCTGCTATACTCATTTGTTTTATATTGTTAATAAAACACTTCAGCAATATAATGTTTATATTTAATTCTGCGACGTGTGACACAATAACCAGCAGCCGGGGCTGGCACCGAGAGCAAGCCGCGCCGGCCGCTCCGGGCGACCGCTCGCAAGCTGCCGTAACACAATCAAAATACGAGCCGCCACAGTCTTCTGCTGCAGCCACCCGAGCGAGAAACACAGGCCCCTCGGTGCACGGCGATATTATTTTACGAATATACATACGAATGGCAGACTCGATAGAAATAGGAGTAAAGTATGAATGTTATTCTTCCGTTGTTATCTTTCACTTTTTAAAACGTTTAATACTTTACATAATTCTACATACAATTAATGGGTAGGTTACTACTGAAGATGAGTATCTTGTGTAAGGTGGAGTAGCCACACTTTGTCACACGACTGGGAATTATCCTACGTTAGATGTAGTATAATTCCCAAAGTAGTACCCTGTCTATATACGCAACCTCTTTCCCGGCCTATAGCTCTGCAGTACTCGGCAATATCGTGTAAAGTTGTGAGCGGAGACCAACTATAGACGATCGTGTGCCAACACCAGCAGGGCGCGGTCGATAGCCACCACTTAATATTTAAGGCGTAGCTCTCGTCTAGCCTCTCAAAACACTAAAGTTGCCTTTTCTATTAAAAGTACGAGCACACGTACGAAAACTGTGGCCTTTAATAGTTTATTTGTTTCTTTCTAAGTTTCTTTCGAAGGCCTTTTGAAATAACGATCGCCGTCTGAGAGCTGCTCCAGACTAGCGAAGCTTGTTTGATTCAACAATTCCATGTACCTACCCAGGAAAGTATTTCAACGAAACTTGTTAATTACTTCATCCTACAATCGCTCTTCGGGCGCGTGAAGCACTCTCTCTGAGGCCACCTATCTGCCAGGGAAGATATCGACAAACTGCAGTAGGTGCTTCACTTTCATAAACGCCGAGCCGAGCGCGCCCTCGCCTCGGCGATACTTAGATGAGATGAGTCGACACGTTGTGCTGAGCGAGTCAGCGCGCTCATTTCACGGCTTGCACACATTAACTACCAGCGCTGAGCCCGCCACGCATGCCCAGACACACTAGGTCTGCCACTCAGGAAATTGAAACTTTACTTGAAGCAAAATATAATTGTACCAATACTTGTAAATAAGTACCTAGGTTAGGTTAGATCGTAAAAGTAACTTTTATTTTGCAATCACCGCTGCATATTCAGTTGCACGACAAAATGCCATCGTGTTCCAATCGTGAGATAATAAGAAAACACAGCGCAATAGATAGTTATCTAAAAGCAATTGCATGCAGATTACATTCGTGCCGGCGATGGTACGAAACAAAGAATCCCGAGCCGGCGCATAACGCGAAGCGACGTAATTACTTGGCAACAAAGACATGCCGCTATAACTAACTGTATTGGGCTTGAACAGTTCAAGTTAAACTTTCGTTTAGATCGCTATCTCGTGCGCGCGGTTAGTGCACTGCGGCACGGAAACGTGCACGATGGCTGTGTACGGAAAATGAATATAACAAATGTTTTGTTTACCCACGAATATTGGAAGGACTATTCTATTAAGACAATGTGCCCTACTAGACAACTACTACTTCGTTACTCTTTACTTACACACATCAAAATGAAGGCAAGTACGAGTAGCAGTTGAATATGTCTTGTACTTGTACACAACAATAAATTAACAATAATAATTTTGCAAACCACAATTTTCGGCCGAAGCGTGAAAAGCTGGTTAAAAGTGTGTACCTATGTGGGCATAAAAAGCTATAAGTAATATGGAGACACGTCAATGTACTAGTTATGTAATCCGTGCAGGTACGCGTACACAACAGCACAATATCGAGCACGTCGCTACCTCGCTAATGGATTTCCGATATAAATATTATTTCGGCGGCGAATTGAATTCCGATTGATGTCGATTGATGGGCTGTGCGGGGCCCGCTGTATACACGGTACACACGCACTCCTATAATAAAAGTTTATATCAACACGTTACAGTGGGATATTTCTGTGTGTTACATTTAAATAGGCTTTCGTAATGACTGTATAAAAATCTGCTGAGAGCTGTTTGTGCTGGATATAGGCCTGTGTAATGTTATACGAGTATCTTGGTATATAGTTCGCTACTAAACTGAAAAATGAGATAAGTATAATTTTCGCGACAGTTTTAGTAACCTTTGTTGGGTTACATACTTCTTCATAGTATGAATAACAAAACTTTTCAAACAAAGTCGTGGCTGGTTGACGTTTATAATAATGAAAATGATTTGGTTGTAGTATGGCAACGATTTACACAAAATACCACACACGATCAGTTTCAGCTCCATAAAACATGTGTACTTGGTGTTTCCATGTTTAAAGAAGAGTGTTCAATTAAAGTGCAGAGTCAGTGACTCACAGTGAGCGAGTGCGCGGCACATTAGTCGTCGTCGTAGATCAGCGCGCGTCAAATGAGCCGTGTGATTGCGTCGCCCGCGCCCCGACACGACGCCCGAGCGCCCGGCGTCGGCGGCCGCGCGCTGTCTACCTACTTACAATAACACGATACATCGATGCTATCGGTGCCTACTACACCCATCGATTACAGTGTATAATGTCACTGGCACGCTGAAAAAGTACAAGAGTTTCGTGAGCAAATTGCTCCTGAAAACAAAAATAAAAATTGGTAAACTTTTAGAACAAACAAAATCAACAATGAATCTTTTAATGACCCACCATATAACCACAAAACTGTGTCTATTAGGGATGTCGCGTGACGAGGCGAGCCATTCGTCGATTATCGGTCCGGGAACCCTCATCATAGCGGACAGATTGTGAGGCGCCGCATTTAAAGTGAAACTAATGCCAATCCCGTGTTCATTAGAGTTTGTAGACGACATGGGCCGGTTCCCGTCGCCCCACATCCTGCCTCGCCTACATCCCACATTTTTTTTTTTTTTTTTTTCCAATCTCAAATCTGCAATCGGCTATCTAGCCATAATCAGATGTGTTCCACTATTCTTAACTTTGTAAGCGACATTCCAATGAATGGCACCATATAAAATATGTTATTGTTTTCATGTTCTTTGGTCCAGGTCCAGTATGTGCCATCTTTTTAAGCGTTTGATATTTTCCTGTGACTGCAGTAAATTCTTTGCCAGTTCATTTGTGTGTTTGCTCAGTCTTTCTTTGTATCTCTTGCTAATATTGCTGACTTCCTCCTTAACAGTAGGTATCTCCAGGTATTCATGTATCTCAGTATTTCTCACAAACCAGTGCGCGCTTGAGATAGTTCTCAAGGCGATGTTTTGGAATCTCTGGAGGATCTCTATGTTAGAGTTGCTTGCAGAACCCCACAGTTCTATTCCATAGGTCCAAATGGGCTTTATGATGGCTTTATATACCAAGAGTTTGTTACTAAGAGACAGAGAAGATTGTCGTCCAAGCAACCAGTTTAGCGATTGAAATTGGAGGTTCGCTTCTTTCCTCTTGGCTTTGATGTGATTACTCCAGGTCAGTCTTCTATCCAGGTGTAGACCAAGATATTTTACGCTGTCGTGATTTGGCAGGGCCTTGTTATCCATACGAACAGGTGGACATTCGCCTCTTCTCAGTGAGAATGTTATTTGTGTTGACTTGGTTACACTAGCTTTTATTCTCCACTTTCGAAGCCAAGAATCAACTTTATCGAGCTGTGCTTGCAGCTTCGATGATGCGTTGTTCGGGTCTTTGTCGCTCGCAAGGCATGCCGTGTCATCTGCGTAGGTGGCCGTTACAACACCTTCTGTTTCAGGCAGGTCTGCCGTATATATAGAATATAACACGGGGCCAAGAACTGATCCTTGGGGCACAGAGGCAGTGATCAAGTACAGGTTCGAGTATTCGTCTCCGCATTTGACTTGGAATTTCCTTTGGTGTAAATAGGATTTCAGGATCATGAAGAATGAGTTAGGCAGAAGTGTTTTCAACTTGTACAGCAGTCCCTTATGCCACACCCTGTCAAAGGCTTGCTGTATGTCTATGAAAGCTGCTGAGCAATACTCCTTCCTCTCGAGCGTTTGCCTGATTACGTGGACAACCCTATGCACTTGTTCGACTGTTGAGTGTTTCTCCCGAAAACCAAACTGGTGATTTGGTATAATCCTGCTCTCATCGAGTACGGGTTTGAGTCTTCGCAGAAGAGTCTTTTCAAACACCTTTGACAGTATGGGGAGAAGGCTTATAGGTCTATATGAGCTAGGATCTGTTGGCGGTTTCCCTGGCTTTGGGATCATACATATCTGAGATATTTTCCACAATTTCGGGTAGTAATGTGTTCTAAATATTGAATTAAAAAGCATTGTTAGGAAGACAATGACTTTTTTGGGTAACTGCTTAAGTACTTCAGCCGTTATAAGGTCAAAACCAGGAGCTTTTTTGTTTTGTAAATACTTAATCGTGCGTGCTACTTCTTTCGGCGTAACCAGTTTGATTGGTGCAGATAGTTGCTGGTCGCTATTGATAATTTTATCAACTTCAGTTTCAAAGTCTTCCATGGTCGATTCGTTAGGAGTGAATACTTCGCTTAAGTGGTTTGCAAATAGTTCTGCTTTATCTCTATCACTTCTAGCCCAAAGGTGATTAGAAGACTTTCGTATTGGTGGGATATGATTTTGAGGTTTCTTAAAGGTTTTTGTCATTTTCCATAAAGAATAATTGTCCTTTTTATAAGCTGAGAGACCTGATATCTTGTGTTGAAAGATTGCATTCTTATTTTCATCTATCAATTCCTTTAGTTCTCTCGATATTTTGTTATAGAGTGATCTGTCCGTGTCTGATCTTGTCAGGTGTAATTGTCTCCTCTGTGTTCGTTTTTCTCGTAGCTTGTCCCGTATCTCTAGTGGAATATCATTTATTTCGGTTTTGTACTTCAATGTTGGGGTAGAGCGCCAAGCAGCTACTTGAATGAGGTTCGTGATGTAGAATGTTGCCTCTTCAATGTCTTCTTCTGTTTTGAGTTTGACTTTAAGATTGACTTCATCATTCAGAAACTCGGTGAAGGCACTCCAGTCAGTTTTGTTGTTATATAGTGAAGGCTTTTGGACTCTTTGCATTGGTGAAATGCTAAATGTAGCTACGATGGGAGTGTGGTCCGATACAGAATCAAGCAATGATTCGACATTAAAGTACACATCCGATAGTCCCTTTATTATAAAGAAGTCCACGAGGTCTGGTATTCTGTTTGTGTCTGTTGGCCAATAGGTTGGTTCTCCTGTTGCGAGGGTTATTAAGTTGTTTTGGTCAACACATTTTTTTAGTTCACGTCCTTTTGTTGTTGTTAGTCGAGATCCCCAGTGAGTATTTTTGCAATTCCAATCTCCTCCACTTATGAATCTGTTTCCGAGGCTGGAGAAATAGCGGTTAAACATATCTTGTTTAGGCTGGTGTCTTGGTGGGCAGTAAATTGCACTAACGTTAATTGGCCCCAAGTATCCATCAATGGTCACAGTAGTGCTTTGCATCCATTCCTCCCTAAATTCACTGTGTAGGTGATGTTTTATATTATTTTTGATAATGACTGCAGATCCACCATGTGCCGTACAGTCTGGATGATTTGTGTTATAGATGGAGTAGTTGGCTATCTTGACCTTTTTATTGTCACTGAGATGGGTTTCAGAGATTAAAGCAATGACCACTTTATTAACTTTGAGCAGTACTTCTAGTTCTTGGGTGTGAGCTGATAACCCATTTACGTTCCAGGTGGCAATTCTTAGGGAAAGCATTAGGGCAATTTGCTGATTAGTGTCATAATGAGGTTCATCATTGTGCTTATCTGGAATACGAGATTGTCAATTCTTTCTGTCTGTTTGATCAGTAGTGTTTCTAGGTTACTTCTTTGTTCTTTCGTGTTGTTTTCTGTGTATATCATTGTATCACTGGTTCTCTGTGACTTATTGTCAGCGTGTTGTCTTAGCTTGTATGACTCTGATTTATTGGATATGTGATTTTTTTGTCTATCTTCATGATCTGGTATTTGATATGTTGAAGTATTATTCATGCTTGCAGATTTCTTTACTACTTCACTGTACTGTTCTATAGTTTCTAGTGTGGTATGGTTCTTTTCTTTCTGTTGTTTACTCTCAGTCTTTTTTCTTAAGTCAGGGTCGTTTACGTTGTAGCTATCAGTCGACAAACGTGTTGTTTGACTGCTTATTCTCGCTATATTGTTTATTGTCTTGTTTATGTGGGGTTTATACCCTAATTTCTTTCTGGCAAGTATTTCTTTATATACAGTGCATCCTTTGTAACTGGCAGGGTGACTACCAGAGCAAAGAGTACACACTGCTGGGGTGTTTTTGTCTATGGTACAAAGAGTAGTTTTATGGGCACCGGCGCACTTAACGCACCTATATGGCCTCATGCAATTATTTTTGCTGTGGCCATATTGTTGGCATCTAGTGCATTGCACTACTGTAGTTTTTCTTTTTGGGTCTTCTATAATAACTCTTTGATGGTAGATGACTTTTATGTCTTTTATTAGTTTATTATTTTCGTGCGGGGCTACATTAACGAAGAATGTGTTTAAGGGGTCTTTAGTTCCCGGTATCCGTGCTGTAACTATTTCCCCTTGCACTTTGTTTCCAGTGTTTTCAATAGCTTGAATGATTTCTTCTTTTGGAGTACTAAAGTGAAGGTTTTTGATGACTATTCTCATACATTTTTGGTCTTGACGAGTAAAAGTATGGCCAATTAGTCCTTTTGCTCTAATGTGTTCTATTACCGTCTTATTATAAAACTTCCGTAAGTACCAGGTTTAAACCAGGACTAAAAAGTCTAGGTTTGTTACGGTACTAACGTTAATTCTGTCATTCGTATTACAAATCGTAGACCAACAAAGGACTACTTAGTACCAAAGATAGTCCCTGGTCTAAACATTATCCACAGATTATAAGCAACAAAATATTTAAACTATTCAATCATTCGTTCAGCGTTCTATGCGCCGTTCCTTTTTACAAAATGTTGTTACGTAATTGAAAGAAAAAATATTCAATAAATTGCTATTTGTAGTGGTAAAATATAAAGTTTTGCTATTTAAAGGTAGTTAAATAATCCGACTTTTAATTTTTTGAATGCATGTTCACAATTTAATTGTTCTGGTTTGGATGAACTATCGAGATAACCGTATAACGAAGTGAACTTGACAGCGCGCGTAATTCGAGTAATGTTATCGAAATGTTTATGTTACAACTTAAAAGTAAACTAGATGTCCGGTTTCACATCAAGATTAATAATCTAAATAAAGGCATAGTTCTTTGGGCACTTTGTGGTGAGTGAGATCGTGTGTGCATCGTTTTAAGAAAATGGAACAACCAAAGAAAAAAAGGGGTGTTAATTGGACTCCAGAAGAAAAGGTTAGAGATAACGGACATAGATTACGTACACACAGTTTTTTTGATGCACTAAACTATGTACATAAGCCACACTACTTCCATTAATTTCATTCTAGGATATACTGCGTCAGCTTATTCTACTCGAACGCGAACTCTGTTACATCCCCGGGCACTCTCAAGTGTCCCACAACTCCAAATCTTCCAAATCAACTATAACAATCATGTCAATATCCATTTTTGGTTAAAATCACAAAATAATAATTTCCGAAAGCTAACCTCAAAATTAAGAATTTGACGTGTAACAATTTAGTACCATAGTTAAACTAGGGGTCACGATGGTCTAACTTTGGTACCATAGATAGTTCTAGGACTAGCGATAAACTTCTTTTTATAATAACGTTTATTCAAGGTCATGGTTTAAACCTAGTACTAAACCCGGTACTTTTTTAAGACCACGTTTTATAATAAGAGGGTTAGAGTTTTATATTTATCAACCGTACTGGAAGATATGATGAGTTGATTTTTCGACACGACTTTATAGGTGTAGTCATTCTTACTTACGACTTCTTCTATTAACTCTGTTAGATTTCGGTTTAGGGGTTCTTTTTACTTGGGTGACATCATCCAATTCTATGTCTAACATAGAGAAACTGTTACTAGTCTCAATATCTAGGCTATTGGTTTGTTTTGGTTCGGTTATGCCTCTGTGTTGACTTATGAGCAGATCCCTTCGCTGTACTCTTTTGGCATTTATTTTGCCCGCTTTTTCCTCAGGGGATCGGCCTCTTTTTTGGGTTGGCACTCGTTGCCATGGTGCGTTTGGATTGAGGTTAGATTCTTCCATGTCGTTTTCATTTTCATTATTATTTTCATTCTTGTCAGTTTGTTGTTTCTCTATAGTGTTGTGTTTTGTTTTTATTTCACTGGCTTTATCGCTTAATGATAATGAACGTTGACGATTAAAAAGACCCGGGTGGAATATTTGTTGGGTCAATGTTTTTGATTTTTCCTTAGGTAGCAGTACTTTGCCCCCCCCAGAATACGTGGGGCAGCCTGAGCTATGCTCAGGAAGGGATTCTCCAGCTAAGCTGGTACCCTCCTGGGGTAGATTTTCTTTGAGTCTTGCTTCCATAGTATTGTGTTATTTTTATCTTAGGGTTTTCTTCCCTTAGCCAGTTTGTTCGGTTATTGGGCGCCGAAGACTCGCCCTTCGCGTTTCATATTTAGCTGTCACAGTCCCGAGGTAGATAGTATGTGCGGGGCTCGTTAAGGACCGTGACAGTGCCCGGAGGGGACGACCCATAAAGATATATGTATGTGGGCCCATCATTACATCGCTACGGCAGTGTAACGACGGCGTGGACGTATATGAAACGCTTGTCGGTGCACGTCTGATAGCCTAGCTCCGCACACCTAGGCGTACGCTATCGGCAGTTTAGTATTTTATAGGAGTGAATTCCCTGGCAAAGAATCCACTCCACTAAAGCCTAACACCAACCCCCCCCCAAACATCCCACATGTGAACATCGTGAACATTGTCGGATTACATTAGCATGAGATCGCGACAAAACCGCGGGCGCCGCAAAGCGTACTGTTTGCACACGAAGTACTGCTTGAGATGTATAAATACAAATAGCAGTAATACGATGAATAATTCAGTTCATGCACCTACTCCCGCAGGCTCTGAGCTACCAGACCAATCACCTCGTGAATAGCTGCTATTTAAACAGACATTTCAAATAAATATGCTCTATTGTTAGAAGATATCGTCAGGCAACTACCGCGTAGTTGTCTGGCACTTTTGCTGAACTGGACTTATTTAGCGCAATCGCGAGACACACATCCTGTTATTTTTCTTTATAATCTTAAGTTTCTAAATGTTGTTACAGTTACAGTCTAGCGTGCCAAATAAAATATTTTTCTTTCTTTATATCAAGTGTCTGTCTGGCATAGTCGGTACGGTTAATTGGTCAAAACAACTTGTAACTATAAGAATTGGTCTGAAATATTTTGGAGCAGTTAAAATTACTAACATTTACTCAAAAACCACCCAACAAACAGTCTCTCCAACGTTGCCAGATTGACTATCGATACAACGAAGTGCTGAAGTGTTTATAAAATTACGCTACCATGGCAGTCCGACTTCAGGACCAGACCTCAAAACCTATCCTCTTGCAGCAGGGTGTGAGGCAGAGAGATATCATTTCTCCGAAACTGTTCACGTCCGCAATGGAGAATGTCTTCAAGGTTCTGGAATAGAGAGGGCTAGGCATTTCGCTCTTGTTGAAGACGTGGCGTAATGTTGCCACTTTATACGTATGTAGATAATTGTATTTCCTCTTTATTTATTTTTGTTATTTCCATTTATGACTTTGTCCTAAAATTTATTTTTATTTATTTTACTCAAATCTATTGCTATACAATACCGTTGCCGACGTATGTTAGTCGATGAAGTCACCGGCCCACGCTGAAAACCAGCGCTGTGGACTCGTCGCATTTTACGTGTGGACACGGCATTATGTTGAGCGTACGGCCGTTTTATTTATTATTTATTTATTATATTCTTTATTGTACACCACATAAACAAAAATACAGGACAAACATATATAAATCATTTTGCTCGGACGTGGAGCATATATTTTTATATGCTCCACGTCTTAATTATGTTAGTTTTAATAAGTTTGCGCCTTCTCCGGTAGATAAAAAGTCTTTCTATTTTTTTTTTTATTGATCTAAACTAGTGCTTGACTGCGATCCCACCTGATGGTAAGCGGTGATGAACTTTCTTTCTTTCTTTCTATTAATGTCAATGGCGAGTACATCACTCACCTTCAGTTTTCCGACGACATAGTAGTCATGGTTGAGACTACTCAGGAGCTCAGAACAATGCTCAGTGACCTCAGTAGAGCTTCCGAAAGATTGGGACTTAAAATGAACATAGACGGTAATGGTAAACAGCTATGTGGCATCCACTCCTATCAAGATCGGAGACTCTACACTCGAAGTTGTTTACCTGGGACAGACGGTCCAGTTGGGTAGTCTAACTTCAAGAAAGAGGTCAATCGTCGAATACGACTCAACTGGGCAGCGTTCGGGAAGCTGCGCGGTGTCTTCTCGTCTAATATACCACAGTGTCTCCAGACGAAAGTCTATGGCCAGTGCATGTTGCCAGTGATGACAAATGGCTCCGAAACGTGGTCGCTTACAATGGGCCTCATCAGAAGGCTTAATGTCACTCAAAGGGTCGAAGGCTTAAAGTCAACCAAGGTTACCGACATAGCCCAAAAAATTGCCAAACTTAAGTGCCAGTGGGCAGGGCACATTGCTTGCAGAACAGATGGCCGAAGGAGACGAAAGGTTCTGGAGTGGCGACCACGTACCGGAAGACGTAGCGTGGAAGGCCTCCCACAAGGTGGACCGATGACCTGATGAGGCTCCCGGGAATCCGATGGATGCGAGACGCACAGGACAGGTCATTATGGCGACACTTGGGGGAGGCCTATGTCCAACAGTGTACGTCTTTCGGCTGACATGTCTCAAAAACCTGTCAGATTGGTAATTTTTTTTGTGATCGTTGATAACTAAAACGTTTCAATTTTTTTTAAATAATGAAATAAACGTATTTTTACCCGACTACGGAGGATTATGATTTTGACAGGCTATGTATGTATGTGAGTATGTTCATCTGTTCCCTCATAGCTCCTAATCTACTTATCGGAACCCGACGTATGAGGTATCGTTAGAACCGTTTTAATTGTCCGCTAAACATAGGCTACGTGACGTGTCACAAAAATCGATATGGCGCCCTCTAGCGGACAAAAAGTAATGCGTTAAAAATAAAAAAGGAGATAAATACGCCGTGTTTGGTATTATTTGAAAGGGCTTCGCTTGTACATTTCCAAAATATTGCTCAAATTTAAAATGACGCCCTCTAGCGGACAAAAAGTCATGTTTAAAAAAAATATAAATACACCGTGTTTCATATCATTTGAAAGGGCTTCACTGGTACTTATAAAAAAATATCATCAAAATTCAATGTGGCGCCCTCTAGTGGACAAAAAGTATTGTGTTAAAAAAATAAGATAAATACGTCGTTTTGGTATCATTTGAAAGGACTTCACTTGTTCATACCAAAATAAATAGTATAGAAGCACAGTGATTTAACACCAAAATCTTTCAAATAAAAAAAAGTAAAAAACTAAAACCCGACTACGACAAAAAAAAGACGCTGAAAAAGTATAAAACAAGATTTTCAAGATGCTGAAATAAACAAAGCAACTGGAAAAACAAGAATAGAACAAAAAGAAAAGCTATCTTGTTTTATACTTTTTCAGCGTCTTTTTTTTGTCGTAGTCGGGTTTTAGTTTTTTACTTTTTTTTTTACCTAACAATGGTTTTAACCGAAGCTAGTCAAAACTGGTTCCAACTAATTAGTCGGAACCAGTACTATCAATACTGTTGATTGACAGTATTGATAACAAATTAGTAGCCGAAGCATGTAGCCGGGTAAGCTCTTCTCAAGGCAGATACTTGCCTGTAGTGAGCGGTCACCCCGCGCATCCTCCTATGCGAGACCATAAATCAAGGCTCTCGTTCAATTCCGCCGCACGACCGCCGCCGCACCGCCGCCGCACCGCCGACGCGCCGCCGCCGCCCCGCAGCTAGCCGGTGCGACACAGCTTTTCACCTCTATCGGCTTCAGCAGCCGAGCTGAACTTTTTATCCAGCTGCGACTCCAGCAAACTTTGACATGAACTCTTATGTACAGAACTGTAGGACAAATATACTGCTCTGTTGTTTCATGCTCCAGCTTCCAGTTCTATCTATTCGAATAGTTTGGACAATATTTTTATAGATTGCTTCAGGTTGTTGCTAAAGTTTGTCGTTTGTCAGATCACATGGTCAGGGAAGTACTGCAGCCTTCAGATAAAAACCGGGAGAGATAATATTACGGGTACATTTCGCTAATATACGACGAATTAAATAAATATTTCGCTCATAATAACGCGTTGAGCAGGATGATACAAAGTGATGGCATCATAAAGGGGCGCGCGGCGTGCGGCGCGCGGATGGCCGTTATCCTTTAGCTATCGAAACACAGCAGTTACAGAGGGTGGCCGAACATCCGCGGCCATTGTTGCCGATAAACGGCGCTTTACGATATCCTCTGATGTACTGACAGGCTTATCTACTGTATAATCTTCTCACGGGTGGAGGTATTTCACTTACTGGACGAAACGTGCCACAACTGTGGTGGCTATACCTACCTAGATGTAATAAATCGCTTGATACAGTACAAAACAAAATAGAATAACTTCATCTCAAATTGTGTTAAGAGAAGTACTTAATGTTTTTAGGGTTTTTTTTTAGGGTTTGCTTATAGGATCAATTTGTTGTCCATCCGTCTGTCTGAATGTCGTCTTTATCTTGGGAACGCGTGGAGCTATCGAGTTGAAATTAAAATCATATACTAAAGTCTGCGGTTCCTTGAAGCTGTGAAAAAATCAAACTTCTAAGTTAACGAAAAAAAAAGATACGGCCGCTTATGTCGCAAAAAACGTGTATTTCGACACTCTCAAGGGAATCAAAATTCATAGCGTACTTCCCGTTGACCTAGAATCCTGAAATTTAGCATGAAGTAAGGTCCAATAGCATAAGTATAGGAAAAATCTGGAAAACTGTAAATTTGTAGTTTTTTTTTGCGATTCGGTAAAATCTTCGTAACTCAATTCGGGAATTGGACGGTTTTCATTGGTAAGTTTGTACGGAACCCTCAGTGCGCGAGTCCGACTTGCACTTGCCCAGTTTTTTTATTAAGGTTTACCGACAAGTATCTACATAACATAATCAAACAGAAACAACTTAGTACATCACTAAGTATCAACCAACTTAGTAAACGTTAGTGATATTTACTCTTTAGGGGTATGTGGAACAGAGAGTAAAGCCCCACATACCTCCGTTGAAAAGGGAGGATCCTCCAACCAGACGGGTGTTATGTCTGGTGGGCAGTTGCCCGATAGATGGTTTTCGGGCTGTTCAATATGTTCTAATCGCGCGGAGAACTTTGATTGCGCGATGCAGGATTAGTTCTTATGTGACGCCATAGATGTCGCTACATCACTCACCTCCGGAGATCGGAGATCAATGGTTCTTGATGCTTCTTGATGCGTGCCAGGCCAGTGGTAGGTTGGTTCCAGTGGGTCGGAACCGAATGCCCCATAGTTCTCGCTGAGTCGGAACTGTCTGCGGTGATGCCTCAGTGAGTCGGGGTTGTGCTATCCCAGTGAGTCGGGATGATGCTGCAGGCTCCAGTGAGTCGGAGTAGTGCTGCTGGCTCCAGTGAGTCGGAGCGGTGCTGTGCGACGTAGGGCTTGATTGCAGGCGTCGACCAGGAGAGGTTCTTCATTGCTCTTCATGTGACTGGCCGAAGGTGCAGTGTGCTTCGCCAAGGTCGCTGATGAGGCTGAGGGTGATGACCAGGTATGACCAGGTAGGCATGCTGGTGGTCAGGATACCCTTTTAAAGGTGGGTGCTGGCTGTATGGCTCGCTGCTCGAAAGCATGAGGAAGTGATGATGACGTCACGAAGTAGTAGTTGCACGAAGGCTGCGCTGACGTTCTTTGTCGAGGGTCACCAGTTTGGGGGTATGCGGAACAGAGAGTAAAGTCCCGCAAACCTCCATTGAAAAGGGAGGATCCTCCGGCCAGACGGATGTTTTTGTCTGGTGGGCTACTGCCCGATAGATGATTTTCGGGCTGTTCTATATGTTCTAATCGCGCGGAGAACTTTGATTGCGCGATGCAGGATTAGTTCTTATGTGACGCCATAGATGTCGCTACAACTCTATTACCTAAATGTAGTTAGTTATTTATTATAGGTATACATATGTGCCTTAATATAACATGCTATTTTTTTTTAAATACACGTAACAACAAAGTACTAGCTCGGTTAAAAATATGTACCTATCATATGTGTACACACAACTACGAGGCATGCCTTTTAAGTTTTGTCGTTTGAAGAAAAAAACACAACTAGAACCATATAGTACTTTTTATTGTTTTTCAAAGTATTCACCACGTAGCTTAATACACTTTTCCATTCGCTCAAACCAGTTATTATAACATTTATTCCACTCTAAAGTGGGGGTATTCAAAATGGCTGACTTGAAAGCGTCGACTGCTTCTTCACCGGACTGGAACCTTTGATCACGAAGACTTTTCTTAATTTTAGGAAATGTAAAGAAATCGTTAGGGCTTAGGTCAGGACTGTATGGAGGATGGTCAAGAATTGCTACTTTTTCCTGCTTCAAATACTCAATCGTTTGACGAGCGATGTGTGAGCTTGCGTTGTCGTGGTGCAGGATGATGCGTCGCTTTGAGTTAGATTTTCTAGGTTCGGAGATGACTTGTGTTAAACAAACTGTGGTATACCACTCTGCGTTAACCGTTCTACGATCTTCAAGTGCAATAATCGCAACGTGGCCGGTTTTTCCAACGAACGTGGCCACCATCTTCTTTGAAGTGCTTCGAGAACGAACAACTTTAGTCCGCTTTGGCTCGTCTTGAAAGACCCAGATTGTAGATTGTTGTTTGGAATCAGGACCGTAGGCATAGATCCAAGATTCGACACCATTGATGATGTCGTAGACGTGATTTGACTCTCCTCGGTTGAACCTTTGCAGAGTTTTCTTACACCATCTGACGCGCGCCGCCTTGTGACCGTCGGAAAGCAGATGCGATATCCAACGGCAAACTAGCTTTCTCACACCAAGCGCTTCATGCAAGATCTTCTGAATGGTTGTCCTTGAGATGCCTAATAGAGCCTCTATCTCTCGATACGTCACATGATGATCTTCGAGAATTAGATAAACCTTGCAGCTCACAGCCGCGCGGTCCTCGTCCCGGCGGCCGAATGAAACTTTAACCGCCACACTTGAGAATGTACGAGATGAGCACACCTGAGCATCAACACGCGTTTTATTTTTAAGTAGCCAATCAAAGACGCCGTGATTTCCCTCGAGGTAGTGCGTCAAGGAGCTTTTTAATTTGCCGGCGTCCCAGCGTGCGTGAGTGCGAGGCGGCTGCGCGCCACTCGGCTACCCTCGTAAATCCGCGATGGATAAAGATAAAAAAAACTGCAAGTTACTTCCCAAAGTTGGTGTAAAGTTATACACAGATCTGATAGCGAGTCGGAAATAAAAGCGGGTCGCGTTCTGCGCTTATCTTTATGTCCGGCGCCGAGTGGCACTTGTAAGTGTTTCTGTATGATGATTTCTTCATTGTCATTTACGACAATGTTTCTTTGAGTGTAGTTTTATGGAGTTGTGCGGCATTCTATGGAATAATATCATAATATTTTATATCTTACTCAGGCTGCGTTCAGTTTTATTTGCGCCATCAGACGGAACACAGCATCATTTTACAATAGGACATAGTAAAAACGGTAGCTATTCGATGGACAGCGTGATCGATCACTCCTCCTGTTTCCACGATGCACTTCTTACAAATTTTCACAAAAATAATAAATGTAATTGTTTGAGTATTCAAAACTAACGTATATTTTATGTAGGTCCCTATATTGAAGGCTGCACCAAACTTCGTTCCCAGTTGATTGAATGAATAGATACCTCGTTACGTAGAACCTCCCCGACACACTGATACAGTGATACCATCAACCGGACATTCCGTAAATAATAAAAGAGTAGTTGCCAATCGCCGGGACAAGTAATCTATCGCTAGTGATGTACGAGTGAGCGCTCGCTCGATACGTATCGATAGTCGCACATCAGCGCACTGCGTAGCCGGCCACTCTATTACACTGACTGTGCATATTTTGAAAATGGTTTTTTTTTTTAAACGCCTTTTATTGTCCTACTGCGCAATTTAGTCCTTTTTCGATTGGTTACATACCTATGTTCTTCGCGGGTTGACACACCTCGTCTTATAACTTGTGTGTGTATGATATGAGCTTGACTTGGCAAATTATCGGGCTTCAGTGTCAATAATCACTGAAGCCCGATAATTTACCAAGTAACATTGACTGTTACAGAACAGTTACTTTCGTACAAAAGATATATTGTATACCTTTACGGTATAGCATAGGGTTATTAGTGCGATACAACACCAGGCGGCCGCCATGTCACTTACACGTACACTTGAGCTCCTCAGTACTTACTACCCGAGTATGAGAATCACAATACGGATAGTATTGTCTCAGCTGTCGCCTCTCCCTCCACCAATATTTGTGCAGTGTAGTAAATTGGCACATGACAGGCGAGAGTCCATTTGTGGATTATATTGGGCTCGGCTCAAATTGGTCGCCGTGCGGATTAGTCGACGCCGACGTCGCTACCAATGTAAGGACTGTCCGATAGTGTCCCGCGTGCATTCAGGGCTTCCGCCACACTGGACATGTTTCAATGTAATAAACATATCTAAACTATTAAATTTTATTTAACATTCCAAAAACTAACCAACTAATGTTACCGATAGAGCCTGAAGAATAACCAACTTTAAGTGGCAGTGTGCAGGGCACATTGCTCACAGAACAGATTGTCAACAGGACCGAAGGGTTCTGGAATGATGACCACGTACCGGGAAAGACGCTCCACAAAGTGGACCGCTGACCTGGTGGGGGTCGTCGGAGCCCTAAAAAGGGTGTGAGACGCACAGGACCAATCATAGTAGCAAAACTTAGGGAGGCGTATGTTCAGCTGTGGACGTCTTTCGGCTGAAATGATGACCTAAAACTGGGATGTATGATGGATAAAGTACCACAACTAAAAAGTAGAAAATAAACCTTTTACAAAATCTACAACCGACTTCTTCATAAAAAAAAAACATTTAAAAGTGCAAAATAACCGTAATATCCGATAAATAACGAAGAAAAAAAACCAGAAACACCGAATTCTTATTGTTTTTATATAAAAGTCAGTTGAATTTTTTTGTAAAAAGTTTTCTACAACATTAGAACTGGCATGACACATGAATTGAATAGCAGCGACAATATAAATCTGAAACTCGACCAAATAATCAGAAGCTGAAATCCATATCCATCTGCTAGACGTATGTGTATGATACACGAGCTCGCCGGCGCGGCGGCGTCGTCGGCAGCCCTGCAAGCGATGGATAAAATTATTGCCCCGACCGCACTGGTGTAGAGACAGTCTGCGCCTGCAGCCGTGGCCCGCTACTGTGCACCCGCTGCAAGATGTTTATGTCGACAATGCCGCTTCACTGTTCACAAGATATCGAATGTTGTTACTGTGATTGTAACATTGTCTGAATTTGACGAGAAAATCTAGGATTTATTTACACAGTTACCTTTTCTATTCATAAAGTAAACTTATTAAATCCGATTGAGGCTCCTTTTCCAATCTCGGTCTAGGGTTTATTTTTTACAAAAGACACATATCTACCTACTTGCTTATCAAAACTTACGTAGGGAGGTACATTTCTATTTTTCTTCATCCATTCATTCTTCATAGATTCACACCGTACGGGTCCAGCAGGGTCGAACCTTACTAGGGCCTTGGGTTGTGCGAAAAAGAACCCCGGGATCATGGAACGAAGGCAAAGTATGATCATAGGAGTGGGTTTTACTCAGTAAAAGTCTGACACGCCTTCTCGCTCCACCCTAGAGCGTGAGAAGTTATTGGATGATTTTCCACAAAAAAAAAAACTTAGTTATGCTGGAAGTTGAATTATAGCTTTAGTGAAAAGTAAAGCATTAATGTGATCATTACACAAGAGTCGCTAACATGAGGGTGGCGGTGCAGCGTGTCGGTGGCTCTTGTTACGGGCGAGTACTCGAGTCTCGACTCAGTCGCCAGTTCTCGAGCGAGTCGAGTCAGCCACTCGCGTCGAGTGCTCTCCTCCACGGTGCGGGTGTGAACAGTTAGCACTCAGCGCTAGTACAATGTCACGGGAGGTGACTTCAAGAGCGCATCATAGATCGTAGCACTGTGTACTGATCTGATAGGACGGGTGCAATCTAAACCTTATGTCTCAGCATATATACTTACTTTTAGTAGCAGTTTCTTAGTAATGAGTTTTGAAGGCGCATCAACGCGGAAGGCGACGATGTTACTAATTCACGATCACAACATAGTTTACCTCATAAAGTGTCAGTTTAACGGAGCACAGCTTAATAAGGCCGGCGACGCACCTTGCGGTAGGTATGGACGGATCCGATTCTTTTCTTAGCGAATCAGAATTAAGGAAGCACAACCGTGTCGACGGCCTCACGGTCATTTCCTTTTTTTCTATTCCAGTCGTTTTCTAGCCGTTTGCATCGCTGCGAGCAACCGCAATGAATGAAGATGAGTTAATTTGTACTTACTGTCTTATTAATACGGTATGCAAAGAAGAAAACAGAGATTTTTTAACCGACTTCAAAAAAAGGAGGAGGTTATCCATTCGGTTGTATTTTTTTAAATGTTTGTTACCTCAGAACTCCGTCGTTTACGGACCAAAAAAATTTTTTTTCCCCTTAAAGGATATTCTTCCAGATTGTATGCATATCCTTTAAGATATGTGATGTGATTTTTTTTTTAATCCAACTCTCATGATGGGATCCATGAGGAATCGAGGGAACTTCTCAAATATTATAGGAACCATATAGTGATTTTGGTATTTTCATCGACAACTTAAACATTCACAGTCAAAGAGTAACATTTGACGAAGTGGAACTGATGAAGAAGACCAGAAATGGCCAACGGAACTTCATACTCACATAGATATTACAATGAAGAAAGATAGTTAAGCGACTATGACAATACAAATAAATAAATAGTTTTGAATATTATGTTGAAAATCATCGAAGTGATGATGATGATGGAGCCGGAAGATAGGCACCGGAACTCCGTAATTAATCAATGTATCTTAGCTGTGTTTGGGCTTATTAGAATTGTCATGAGATGCACTTTGGCTATAAGGTACTATCGAACTGATCTGATGATGGAGCCGGAAGTTGGAAGGGAGACACGGGAACTTCATAATAAAACAATGTATCCTAGCAGTGTTTGTGTTAATTGGAATTGTGATGAGAAATAGGCACTCTGGTTATATAGTATAGCAACTAGAAAGTGTATAGTAACTAAAATGTGTGCAAAAAAAAACATTTTACAAAAAAAAATAACCGACTTCACTAAAAAAAAACACTAAAAGGATAAAAATAACTTTAATTTCGGAAGTCGGTGTTAAACAAGAAACAAACTTTACCGAGAAACAGTACCGACTTCCAAAATTAAAGTAATTTTGATCCTTTTAGAGTTTTTTTTAGTGAAGTCGGTTATTTTATTTTTGTGAAATAGTATATTATGCAACTACCCCTAGTTGTCTTTAAGTCGCGGGCGGCATGTTGAATTCCGAACAAAACGAAGGTTGCTAATTTTAATCCCGAACGTTATCTATCTAGGATCTACATAATTAACTCCCGAGCATTGCGAGGGAGTTAATTTTGTAAAAGCCACCCAAGACAAAGACAGCTTTATCCCTGTGTTGGATACTCTACTTTTTACACCTAGTGTGAGATAATTAAAAGACAATTTAGTCAAACAAAAATACTCGGTTAAGAGGTGCGTTGACCAGAATGCTGCCGCTTTCGCCCTGCTCTTATGGTGAGGCGTTCTGAACGTTCTAACACGTAACATTTAGTACAAGATTCAGGCCTCTAGGTAGCCAGTATTTTATCAAGAATCTGCCCATACCGCAAGGTGTGTGGCCAGCCTAAGTTGTTCATCAGAGGTACTCGGCGTGCCGCACCGCGCCGCGACGCGAGCCGTGTATCAGCGTCAGCTCGCGTTACTACCCCTCCCCTCACCTGTACCGCATGCCCCCCGCCCCTTCGGCCCGCGCTATAAACAACATCCAACCTTAACTATAAATCCGTTCCCAGAAAGATTTAAATTCGATCGTACAGAACGAGGCGCACTAACCGTCGACAGCTTAGATAACTTTAGTTCAGCCTGTCGCACAGCTGATTGTATTCCGGTTACGACAATAAAATATCGGGTTATCTGTGAACGCTTCGTTGAGCGAGCACCGAGCAATCTCCCGCCGAACACAATACACCAGAATTGTTCTACATCTGAACGAAATTTACGGTTTAAGAAGACTGAAAAGAGAAACGGCGCGAGCATTATGTGGGTGGTTTGTGCAAGAATCTGACGTATCGAGCAACGCATGCGGCGTCGTCCGACCCGGCCAATGACTATACAACTACGTGGTTTAATTCTCTTTGGGCCCGGGCGGCCCGGCCCAGCATGCATGCGGCGGCGCGCCATGCTTATAAATAATTGGCCGGCGAGCGCGAGGTGCGCGCTAATAACCGCCGCTCGGTGATCTCAAGTCCGCAACTACAGTTTACAAAACGGAACGTCTCGCGGCCGACGGAGACTTGAAAGTTGTGCCGTTAAGCCCCGCGCCCGAGGACGGCTGCTATTGTTCTAAATGAATCTTAACTTTTCAATTTAGCACGCGGCGGTGCCCATTAAACTGTTAAGGAGGCGGACTCAACTTCGATTGCCTGTTAACGATCATAAAGGGGTTTTCAGCGGCTCCTCGAGAGAGCGATGCGCCACGACTCGCCTCCGCCGCGCCGTGCCGGACCGTTTCAGATTGTTTGACGGGTTCTTTACCTGCATGAAGCCAATTTTACCTGACACGTGCCAAACACTATCTTAAATTCTCATTTGATGTTTTTAAAAAACGATTTTAACTTATTGCTTCTTGCCTTCAGTTTTGTAGATTGCGGATTCTGCTACTCAAAGACAGCTTTGCTTAACCGAACCGATTGGTATTACAATCTTCAACGAGACTTCAGTGGAATGCAAAGACGTCTTCGTAGAACACTGAGCTCAATTGTTTTTGCTACAATCCCACGCTGCAAATAAGTCGTCTGCAGTAAACACCTCGCACCTGCATTCCTTCCAAGAGCCCCGGCTACTGGCAGGCGCCTGTTCTCAGAAACATTCCACTCCACGACGGTATGTTTCTTGAGTTGTAATAACACTAACTCCTGCAGTTCTATCGCACTCCAGACATGTTGGTTGCTGACTACACAGAATTCCTGTCAAACCAAGTCTTAGTTAAGACTTCTATATAAAGAATGACTCACTCGTAGGTAGGTACGTATATATACTTATCTTGAAATTATTTTGAATTATTCACACGGAATAACTGTAGTTTGTAGGTAATAGTAATTTCGTAAAACAACATGTCATCAATACAAGAACAAATAAATCGATTATACTGCAAGCTTCGTTCGAAGATATATTTTACTATGCAGCCTTCCGGAATCCGGATGTACTACTCGGCGAACCAAACCTTCGAACGAAGCTACGTATAGTAATGATCAACATCACAGGTAAGTTCGTTTGATTATCTATTATTTTAGAGCGTCGCGCCGATGTGCGATGTGTACACTCAGCAGCCTCAATTTTCACGGCTCTTAATAAACAAGCACTATTTCACTGAGCAAGCGGTGCTGTGCTGTACTGAATGTTACCAACGCAACAATGATACCTATACAGCCAAGCAAAAATGATGTCAGCATAAACAGCAGATCGATCAATAGGTAACGCACTGCAATAAAATTCTTAGTCGGAGACTCATAGTGTCTATATTAAACCAAATAACGAAGAAAAAAGTGCATAACTTATTTTGAAATCACGAGCAGTATTTCTGCGGTTGGATTTCACCTACAACGTTATAATGTGTCTGCGTCCTCCGCACCGCACCGCACCGCTCCGCTTCGCCGCGCGTCGCGTCGTGCTACGCCTTGAGATTGGTTTTCTCCTATACGGCTTTTCTAGAATACGAGGATTACCATTTTTGCACCTTTCTTTATATTTATACTAGCAATTCGCCCCGGATTTGTGCGAAAGCTATACGTTTTACGTAGGAGACAGAATTGAGCTTTCAAAGTGCACTAACATGTTCAACATGGGGGTTTTAATCTACACATTAATATTATGAACGGCTAAATGGATTTCGATGAAACTTGGTACACGGGTAGACCATATTCTGGAATAGTATAGAATAGTATAGTAGATTGTTATCTATTATTTAGTAAATTTTCTTCAAGAAGAAGCAAGTAAACCACTTGTACTTCCTTACAATAGGAATCGAATACAAAACACTCTACTCGCCATTACCTGAAACAAAATTAGAAGTATAATAACACTGTTTTATATGAACGCCCTTTTATCACAGCCAAATGTAGAGACAATGGCAGCTTTACCTTCCAAGATGTTATGGCAGCGGTCGACAGCAGAGCTAATGTCGATGAGCGAAGGTTATACGAAGCGACACTTGGTCGATAAGAGCTGACCGATGGAGAGGGTACATAATGTATGTATCGGCCCAAAGGTCTAAGGGCGTAGGTTTCCGATCTACCTCCATGCGGTCTCCGGCTACAGAGCTGCGACAGGGCGCAGCCGACCCGCTGCCGGCAGTAACACAACTATCATATAATTTTATTGATGGGGTTCGGTTCGCTCCGAGATACTATCAGCCAGGCATGCTTCAATTTTATGTGACTTTCACTTGTACTTGTGAGGGATGTGTGCTCCGTGTTTTATGTAAGAACTAACTTCTGGCTGTGTCTTTGCTCGCGTAGCGTGTCCCACACAAGCCCAAAGTTGTATAACTATTTTGATGTGCAATAAAGTTTATTCTATTCTGTTAACATTTTCCGGAATAAATATTAGAATATCCTCGTATTGTTCACCGACAGTGCTTTCTATCAGTGAGATCTTCAAACAACCTCTAGAAACCTCTGTACAATATTACTTGAGATGACTTCGTTACGCTGTGGTGCGGTAAATTGCGGCCAGCGCCCGGTGATGAGCACCGGGATATGCGCCGCATATCCGCTATATCCGCCTGATCCACGAGATCCGCAGCTCGCGGCGAAATTGAGGAATAATACCGCACGCGTGATTTACTACCTCCATATTACATACATAATAATACAATACGTACATACTATACATCCAAACAATACGTAGGTTCATACCGAGATACTTTCATGATATATGGTCGAGTAATTTTATTGGCTGACTAAGTCAACATAAAAAACTAATCACAAACAGAAACTACGGTTTATGTTTCAAAATTTGATATTTAGTGCAGTGCAATAGCGCTATAAACGAGTTGAACATGGTGCTGCGGCAGAACACGGTGTCACACGCGCGTGTAGCTGGCACACTCGCACATCAGCTCCTCGCGCGTGCCAGCTGCCCGCTATTTCCCTCTGTATACATTAAGTGGCGTGCCCGCATCTGTAGGGGTTGCCTGCGTTTGCTGTAGTCTGTTTAGACTACACAATATATTTTGGTTTATTGGTTTATGGCGGTAAGTCCCCTCTTTGAGGAGTGGCTGGAAAGAAAACAAGCCGTCCATACCTTCCGCATGACGTTGGTCCTCACCGGGCATGGTCAGTTTGGGAGATTCCAGCACCGGATTCATGCGGAAGAAACGCCCGGAGCTTACCATTGTATGGACTGCCTGGAGAACACGGTTGAGCATACGGTAGAGGTGTGCCCCGCCTGGGAGAGCACCGCTGTGTCCTCGTGGGGGCGATCGGCGGCAGCGATCTCTCGCGGTGGGCCTTGGTACAGGCCAGGTTCGGAGAGAGGAGGAGTGGTAGGCGGTCGCCTCCTTCTGCGAAGCATTCATGCTATCAAAGGAGGCGGCCGCACGCGCGAGGTAACCGCCCTCACTCCCCAGCCGTCGGGATCCCGATCCCGATTTCCGCGGCTACTTATCGTAGACACGGGCTTGCGGAAGGCGAGCAATGGGTAGCTCGCCGTCCGACCGTCCAGTAACCGTCCGGACCGAGCCCAAGTCGTCGACGGCGCGTAGTGTTCCACGCGCGCCTCAAGAAGATGTCAGCAAACCGTAGCAGCAGAGTCGAAGTCTACTGGAGTGAAAGAGAACCCCGGGGCCCTGGAACGAAGGCAAAGAAGGAACAGGAGTAGGTTTTAGTTAGGAAAAGTCTGACACGCCCTCCCGGCCCGCCCAAGGGCGGGAGATGTCATTAGATGATTTCCCTCCTAAAAAAAAATCTCTCTTTGTCGCTCACACGCCTGACATATTAACACGTCATATTAAGGCCTCTGTTTTCCTCGTTGATGGACGTTTTACTTTTCTTGTCGCATTTCTAGAATCCAGTCAGTCTAGTTCAGTCAATAATTAAATTATACATTAAACTGCTAGTAGTTTCGTACCATTATATAATTTACATCTTTCCATCGCAAAAACTAGAAACAGCAGCACGCACGTCTAGTGTGCTGGGCCTGGCTTGCAGTCGCACTGTCTCGTGAACTAGCTTGTACATGTGCGTGCGAGTCATACATGCAAGGAAGGCAATGGCGTGCTAACAGACAGACATTACAGATTTATTTGTTTGTTTTCCCTCGTGATACTAAGCTGCCATCGTAATTAAGAGAGATATAGCCATCTTCCATTTACAAAACGCTTGCATGTATAACATATTATTATATAACAGGTACCGTAACAGCCGAGTCCGTACTCGTTCCAACTTGCAGCTTATTTTGTGCATTTATAATGAAAGCTGCAAGCTGCTGGTTAATGGCGACTGTCGCCGGAAGTGACGCAACAGCTCAGCCGCGCCGGAAGCTACGCTCGCTTCCGGCTAGCGGCGCTCTGTATTGAGATCACGTACTTAGTTATAGACGGATGCCTGATGGATCACTGCGCTAGGCTCTACTCTGGAAAAGGGCAAAGTTATGAATCGTAATAAAATCGAAAAGCTGAACGATGGGTTTAATAGTCTGTCTGTGTACTATAGTTTATGTAAACAAAACTATAATGTCCGGAATTACATTTATATTGGATTTAGGTACTTTCAAAAGTGTTTTGGCGTTTAGTAGTAGGAAGTAGGAACGTTGTAAGTAAATACAACTTATTGTACTATAACATTCAAACATTTCTTTTCACAACAACTCGTGACACACACCATCACAGTGTCGAAACGGACTCACACACAGCCCCTTGTAGTATACAGACTGGTACCGACACTGAGCGAACACGAGGGATTCCTCGGATGTGCCGCTCAAGTGCGCGGAGATACAAACAGACACAGGTTCACAGGCATACAAAGACGAGGATATTTAGACAACATTGTAGTGAAACTACGGAACCGGCGCCCGCTCGTGGAACCGGGCCTTAAGCTGATTACTGTCACGACTTGTAAAGATAAAGAGAAAAGTTTCTGTACACAAGGTGAACATGATGTCATTCGTCAGGCATACACAACTCATTACGTTACCTACGGTAGTTTATTTGGACCTCTTCTATGGTAACTACTCGGCGCGGGCAAAGTGTTTCATCTTCGAACATTTGGAACATCGGCTCAAAAGATACAAACGGAACATTCGAAATATCGGCTCACAAAATAGAAACGGAACATTTGGAACATCGGTTCACAAGACACAAACGGAACATTTGGAACAACGGCTCAAAAAACACAGACACTGACTGCTATGAATCGTGATCTGTTACGTTGCGTAATATATACCAACAGTTTTATTTAATTGAATTTCGATTTGAGAATAATTTAAAGTAGATGTTTTTAGTTCAGTTCATTAAATAATTTACACTATTCACTTAAAATAAAGAGTGTTTCAGTGTTCCAATTGTTCCAAATGATGCATTTAAAACATTACTGCTGTTCCAATCTTTCCGAACACTAAAATGTTTCGGAACAGTAAGTCGGTTCAGTAAAGAGTAACACACGCCTAGTAGTGTAGTTAACTACAAAACATCGTTATTCTATGGCTTGAGGTATGCAAGTTGGAATGTAGGAACAATGACTGGAAGGGCCAGAGAGTTAGCGGATGTATTAAAAAGAAGACGAATAAACGTGGCGTGCTTACAAGAAACTAAATGGAGAGGAACAAAAGCGAGAGAAATTGGTGAGGGATATAAGTTTTATTACTGTGGAAGTGATGGTAAAAGAAATGGTGTAGGAATAGTGTTAGACAGCAAATTGAAAGAAAGCGTGATGGAAGTACAAAGGATTAATGATAGGCTCATAGTTGTGAAGATTATGTTAGAGAATGTAATGTTGAATGTAGTTAGTGTGTATGCACCACAAGTAGGATGCGATGAAACGGTGAAAGAGAAGTTTTGGGAGGATTTTGATAGAGCTTTAATGGCCATCTCTTTACATGAGGAATTAATTGTTGGAGGTGACTTTAATGGACATGTGGGAAGAATGAGAGGTGTTTATGAAAGAGTACATGGGGGATGGGGTTTTGGAAGTCCGAACAGTGAAGGGGAGACGCTGTTGCAATCCGCTACTGCATTTGACCTGGCAGTAGCTAATACTTGGTTCCAGAAAGGAGACGAACACCTGGTCACGTACAAAAGCGGTAACCACAAGACGCAAATAGATTACTTCCTGGTTAGGCGTAACCAGCTAAAGCACGTCAAGGACTGCAAAGTGCTGCCAGGAGAAGACCTAGTCTCACAGCACAGGCTCCTGGTTATGGTGTCAGTAGTCAAGACACATAACAAAAAAAGCAAAGAGCGTCCTCCTCCTAAAATAAAATGGCATATGCTAGAGAAGAGTGACTGTGCGAAGAAATTGAGAGAGCGAGTGGTGGACAAAATGATAGAAATGGGAGACATGAATGATCAAAGTATAAATGAAAGCTGGAATGAGATTGCTGAATGTATTAGACATGCAGCGAAAGATATTTTGGGAGAGACGAGAGGAAAGGGTACAATAGATAGGGATACATGGTGGTGGTCGATAGATATACAGAATGTGTTGAAAGAAAAAAAGAGGAAATTTAAGGAATGGCAGCGAATAGATCCGGAAAACACTAGCTTAAAGTCTGCGAAAAAAAGTGAATATGATGCTTTAAAGAAAAAAGCCAAGAAAGCCGTGGCAATAGCGAGAGCAAAAGCACAGGACAAACTATACGACACACTAGATAGTCCGGCAGGCCAGAAAGATCTATACCGGCTTGCTAGAGCAAGAGAGAGAAATGCGAGAGATGTTTGTCAGATAAGATGTATAAGGGATGAAACTGGAATGATTCTAGCAGAAGATGATAAAATTAAAGAGAGGTGGAAGGACTACTTTGAAAGACTGATGAATGAGGAAAACAACTGGAATGGGATTTTAGAGAGCAAACCAGTGAATGTGGGTTTAGTGAGAATGATTAGTATGGATGAAGTCAGAATGGCTGTAAATGGAATGAAGAATGGTAAGGCAATTGGTCCAGACGGAATACCAGTTGAAGTGTGGAAGTTGCTGCGAGTGGATGGATGGATGTGGTTAGCTTTGTTCTTCAATAAGTTGTTGCGGGAAGAAGCCATACCTGATGAGTGGTGCAACAGTTCCCTGGTGCCCATCTTTAAAAACAAGGGTGATGTGCTTGAATGCAACAATTATAGAGGAATAAAGCTAATGTCACATACTATGAAAGCCTGGGAGAAAGTTATTGAAAGGAGGCTAAGAGAAGAGAGTGAAATTTCACAGAACCAATTCGGTTTTATGCCTGGTCGGGGTACAACGGATGCCATTTTTTCTATACGCCAGCTGTGCGAGAAATACAGAGGTGCGCATAAAAACTTGCACATGGTATTCGTTGACCTCGAAAAGGCATATGACCGGGTACCTCGTGAGGTTCTGTGGTGGGCCCTTAAGGAGAAAGGTGTGCCTGGGAAGTATGTGCAGTTGATCCGAGCGATGTACAGCCAATGCAGTACCCAAGTCCGGTCTACAGTGGGCAACACTGGCAGCTTCAATGTGGCTGTCGGCTTACATCAAGGGTCGGCCCTCAGCTCTTACCTCTTCCTGATGATAATGGACGCTCTGACGTCGGGCATCCAGGAAGAGGCTCCCTGGTGTATGCTGTTTGCCGATGACATTGTGCTGGTTGCCGAGAGTGGCCTAGAGGTCCAGAGCAAATTGGAGGTGTGGTGGCACAGACTGGAGAGTGTTGGCTTAAAATTGAGCAGAACGAAAACCGAGTACTTGTTCTGTGATTTCGGTGGTCTCTCCGGTCCTATGCCCTTAGCTCTCGCTGGAACGCCCATACCAATCTGCTCCGACTTTCGGTACCTCGGGTCGCTTATCCAAGGAGATGGCGAGGTAGACCGAGACGTATTAAATCGGATCAATTCAGGATGGATGAAATGGCGACAGGTCACTGGAACAATTTGTGACCCACGGATGCCCCTCAGGTTGAAGGGTAAAATCTACAAGTCCGTGATAAGACCTGTCATACTGTATGGATCAGAATGTTGGGCTGTGAAAAAGACGGATGAAAAAAGATTGCATGTAGCGGAGATGAGAATGTTGAGATGGATGTGTGGTGTGACGAGAATGGATAAAGTGAGAAATGAGTATATTAGAGGAAGTTTGAAAGTGGCGCCAGTGACTGAAAAGTTGAAAGGGAATCGTTTGTCTTGGTATGGTCATGTAAAGAGGAGAGATGAAACGCATGTTACTAAAAGAGTTATGAGTATACATGTGGATGGGTGGAGAGGGAGAGGGAGGCCAAAGAAAAGATGGATGGATTGTGTGAAGAGTGATATGAAAGAAAAGGAAGTTAGTGAAAGCATGACGGTTGACAGGATAGAATGGAAGAAAAAAACATGTTGCGCCGACCCCAAATAAGATGGGACAAGGGCAGGAAGATGATGATCAAGACCTACCCGCTTACTTAGGTACAAAGCTTGGTGTACGTGAAAGATTTTAATCCTACTCATAATAATATATTTAAAAAAAATATGACACAAATAAAAATATCTCTGTTTTCTTAGACTACAGGACCTAAAGCGCGGTCACTCCAATTGCATACAAAATCTTGCAAATATTAAAAATTTCAGAACAGCGATTTAATAAAAATCTACAGTTTGATTATAAAATTAAAACACTATAGTAAGGATAAAACGTTGCTTGTAAAATAATCTGACAAACAATCAGAATAGAATAGAATAGAATATCGTTTATTTAATAAAAGTAGCACATTTATATTAAGATACATAAAAACAATTATAACGCATACATTTCATTTTTGCCTGACCCAGAATGATTGCACGTAGAACTATTAGTCCGGATCTTAAAGGATAGTAACTTTAAGAGGCATAAGATGCCTCTTATTTCTTGATTTTTTCTATCGTACTAAAATACTTGTATTATATTTAAGACTCTATCTATCTAGCATTTATCCTGAAGAATAACATGTATTTTTCTAATTCTGTTGACTGCATCGTCATATACTGCTGCACATTATAAACCTCGCGATTAGCTCCTGTACTCCTGTTTAATTGCGTATTTTAATAAAATTATTTTGTTTGTCGACGGCCACAACACCTATGATTTTTAAACTTATTTTAAGTACTTATTTCACAGTGCAGTAATCCTTCTATTTTGTTCCGCTCAGAAAGGAACAGTTGATTGATGTTTAAAAAAAGCGGTCCTTCTGTACTGAAATGAACAGTGTACTCTCCAAAGTTACCGTGTGTCCGCCGGCTCCATGCGGGCGGAGGCGCGGTCCTCCGAATTGTCATAGTTGCCAGTTGGTTATCGACACCACACAAGGGTATGCATCGCTTTCAAAGTGAATCTGTGGCGTAACACGCTCCTCGTGGCGACGCGGTGCAGAACAGCCCCCCTAGCCAAGTTACAACTGTTTCGTTTCGATTCTCTTTTCGTTGATCGCCTCGAGTCGGCCACGCCTCCTATTCCTTTGTTCAGACCACGTGACTGAGCTTTGAGATGACGTCAGAATAAAGAAATCGGAGGTGTGGCCTACTCGAGGCGATCGACGATAAGAAAATCGAAACGAATAGGTTGTAACTTGGCTAGGGGGGCAGACCCGCTTAGTGGTTACACGTGTCGGTTGTAATACGCACTTGTCTAGAAGACATTTGTTGTGACGCATTGCCTTGAGCTTTTGTCTCTAGTAAAGCCCCCCCTCGGGCGCCCTGGAGGTATTATTATTACGTCATTGCGCGTTTTTACGTAAATCACCAAAAAAAAAAATAATAATAAAAAAAAAACTTTTTCTGGATTTTCTAGGAAAAACAAATATATAGAAACCAAAATTTTCGGCTAAAAAAAAATCGTACAAACGTGTGTACAAAACGACAATTAAGAGTTTTTCAAGGTCATTCAAGTTGTACAGACGTATGTACAATCGGCGTTCGAGGGGTTGTATCTCTTAATATACAATACATTAATAGGTACTAATACTAACGTTGTTTTTATATATTATTTGTTTCTACAACATCGACAACTCAACGACTACTGCCACTCACTGCGGGTTAAAGTTCAGGCTCGATTACATTGTAATTCGTTTTTTTAATCTTTAAAATCAAAAATATATTATTTCAATTTAATAAAACGTTTAAATCCCCAATTAAAAAATGGTTTCGCCTTTTAAATCAGTTTCCGCAATGTTGTGTGACGAACGTCCGCCTGGATCAGGTCGCACGCGTTTCAAAGGATTACAACATTTCAATAAAATCTGTATGTAAATGATTGGCATTAGAGGTGGAATACATTACAAGCGGACTGCGGATGGCTCGTCTACTCGACCAGCGCTCTAAAGCCGGCGACTGATTGATTTTGTATTTTACCTCTGACATGCACACACGGTAACATTTTCACTTCTTTGATAAAAAATAATAATAATAATAATAACTCGCGTTAGGCGACTGGATCAAGGGCTTGATTCAGAAAGCGGTACTCCTGGACACGGCTCGTATTCTTAGGAGGTTCCTTTCTCTGGAGCCCTGACCGCCGGTAGCTTGGACCCTGTTCCCGATACCGGTGGGACACTATTTTTTATATTTTTCAATGTTTTTTTATTTTTTTTATTGAAATATTTAAAAATATAATTTGTATGATAAAATGATGAATAAACGAAATACTAATAATAATTTCTTTATTCAGATAACAATGATCCATAATAGTTAGTAACAATTTGAACTTATAATAAAGTGTGCTAATAAGTTTCCCCATCTGTAACTCGTCAGTAGCAGTCAGGTGTCCCCAACTTACCTTCATGATAATGAAATATAACTGGTGAAAATCATGTGGGTGTACCATAAGTACTTATTACGTAATAGGTACCTACTCTTCTGGGAACATAGGCTTGATATTAATATAGAGAAAGATCTCTCAGACAATATATAACAAGATTTTGACGCGTGTAGAGCGTTACAAGTTACAACGTATTATACAGCCGCCATTACGACACTAATTATCGTGTCACAATAAATTTTGTAATTAGAGACACTCGCGTTCATACAGAGAGACTCGGTATACTCACTGAGTGTACCGTGTATAGTGTCGTAGTCTAAACTGACCTTTACACGAACAGTTTCTTACGTGTTTCCTGTTCACCTCAGACGTGTCTGTGCCTGACGCTTAGCTGGGTAGGTATCCAGCCCAGCGCAACCTGTCATCACTCAACATGATAATAACGATCAACTTAGAGATAACAGAGCAAGTTTCAGCCGATACTTGCGAGTTGGACGTTAAACAAAACTTGTTACTATCGAGACTTAGGAGTCGCTAGCGGCAACTGATCGACCTACCTTACAACTAACAAGTTTCTGCCACCGGCCTCGCCTACCTACGTGGAAATATAAAACATAATAATAGCCTCTGTTATTCTGTGATAACGTAACATTCTTCTGGTGAAAGAGTTTTTAAAACTGGTCCAGTCGTATTTTAATTTATTCGATTAATGATTCAATATTAGCGTATCCCCTATCTGAATTCATTAATAAATGTATTGAAGAATCTGTTTTTCCTGAACAACTTAAATTGGCAAAGGTGGTTCCGCTACACAAAAAAGGTGCAAGAACGGACCCCAAAAACTATCGGCCAATATCCTTATTACCAATTTTATCAAAAATTTTTGAGAAAATAATGAAAACTAGACTAATGACCCACTTAAATTTAAATAGAGTAATTAATTTTAGACAATTTGGATACCAAAAGGGGATAGGTACTTCAGATGCTATAAATAATCTTGTTAATGACATTATTAGTAAGTTGAATGACAAAATGAAGGTAGCTGGTTTATTTATTGATTTGAGTTCTGCATTTGACACAGTAGATCACGAGCTACTTCTGGCTAAACTAAAGCATTATGGCATTAGAGGTAAAGCGTTAAAACTTTTGACATCTTATTTGAAAAATCGTAGAATGTACGTAGAAATAAAAGACATTAATACAACCAATGACGTAAAGTGTGTCAGTGAAGTAATATATAAGTCAAAAATGACCAAAATAAGTCGCGGTGTACCTCAAGGCTCAATCTTGGGACCAATATTATATTTAATTTTTACAAATGATTTACTCAATTTTATGAATAATATCCAACCCGACGCAGGGCTTGTAATGTTTGCAGATGATACAAACGCCATAATCGGGTCGCCAAATTTAAACGAGTTGGCAGAAAATGTTAATATGTGCTTAAAAAATCTTTCTGTTTGGTTTACAGCAAATGATTTAATAATAAACCCAAATAAAACCCAAGTTATGTTGTTTAAAACAACGTCACGTAACAAAGACAACATAAATGTTACGTTTGAAGGGAATAATATTGGTCTAATAAACGATGTTAAATTTTTAGGAGTTTACATAGATTCCTTATTAAATTGGAAAAAAGAGCTCACCACCATTGATTCCTCAATATCTTCAGCTTGCTACGCGCTAAGAAACCTCAGGGACGATATTGATTTAAAGCAGCTAAAAGCAGTATATTACGCATTGGTAGAATCCAGGTTACGATACAGCATTATGTTCTGGGGGAGCAGTTACGGGTATAATTGCCGAAGAGCATTCATACTCCAGAAACGTGCATTAAGAACGATTGTTAGAATCCCACAACAAGAATCTTGTAAAGATTATTTTAAAAAGTTGGGCATATTAACGGTACCAAGTTTATATGTTTTAGTACTACTCAGTCACTTTGCTAAATACATACACGAGTACGAATCACAAGAAGAACGTGAACTTAGAGAAAACACTAGAAGAAATGTTATAAAAAACAAATTTGTACCTAAATTCAATATTGCGAAACATTGCTCTAAATACCAAGCAGTAGAATTATTTAATAGGTTGCCTACTGACTTGAGGTCATTGATTTATAAAGGTACTCTATTCAAAGCAAAACTTAAATCATTCTTGTTAAACAAATGTTTATATTCTTTATCTGAATTGGAGACAAATGATGGTAAATAGTTTTTATATTTTCAGTAATTTACATATTTTTATTCTCCATTTAATTATGACACAAATATATTCAATGCATTATTTGACTTCTTGAGATTTACTTATAATCATTTGACATAATAATATTTACAATTTATTCATATATAATGACTATTTACAATTTTTTGACATCATATTTATCATGATACTATAATGAATTTTTTGTTGAATATCGATTATAATTATGAATTACTGACTATTATTAATTGAATATTGACTATTATTTGTTGATTATTTGTTAGTAATTATTGCTCTTGATTTACTTAGTGTTAATTTACTGTTTGAAATTTACTATGTATTATTTATGGATGTTATGAATTAATTAGTATACGATAAAATTCAAACACAATGAAAATTGTTATATGAATAAATAAATAAATAAAGATACAAACAAAAATAAAAAAATCCTATAACACAAAATTTTTCTCTTTGTCCCACGAAGTGGCCTGGTGACCCGGTGAGGGTTACGGAATTCAGATGGATGCGAGATACGAGACGCAAAGGAACGATCCTTGTGGCAACACTTGGGGGAGGCCTATACCTACTCAGCAGTTGACGTCTTTCGGCAAATGATAATAATTAACGTACCAATGAGCCGTCGGACGTTTATTATAACATAATTAATTTGACTAACTTCCGCTCGTCAATACACCGCCCCATCATATCAACAGTGCGGTGAAAAATCAATTATTCAATAACTAAGAGCACTACGGACCGTCGCTGAAGCCTTACGAGCTTCGATTCGGGTATTGAAACAACCAATTCATTAATATTATATTATTGCTAGCATGAATGGAGGATTTTCTCACTGCACGAGATATCGGCAAATCGGCGTGATGTCCCTCGGTGTAGAGCTATTTGCGCAGTCTGTCTACAAGCAGTTTAACTGTCACCGCGATGTCGTCTACCGTGTAATGGAAGCCATTGGGTCACACAAGCAACCTATTCAAGGGTCGATATTCCGGTAACTTAATGTAGATACGTTTCTCCACACATACTCGTACACCTCGTCACTTAGTAGTGTGTCGTGACAAGAGCAATCGGTAACAGCCTCCAGTAAATTTCCAAAAGTTAGCGAGTTCTCAGTTAGAGGTCAAAGTATAACATCAACATTCTCGTAAACTAATAAGTTTGGAAGGTTCTGAAATTACTACTAAGCTTAATAAATATTATAGTTTTATAAAAATACGGAATGTACCTCAGTGTTGAGTGTGGTAATTTAGTTTGCATATCTGCAGCTATCCCGACTGCCGTGTGCAGCAGGTTGCAGGCGACGCGACGTGTACGTAGGTAAGTAATTTGTCTGGAGCGCGGCCCCGGCACCAAACGCAGCTGCACTACTGGAAATATTAGCGAAAATGTTACATCCAATGTGAATTTGTTGATATAATTTCGGACTAAAAACTTGGAACGCACAATAAGACAGGACATCGTTTTTCACAAACGTAGCTTATGTATATAGAGTACTAACAATACACTATACTAATTAATTACATAAATTACACATAAGTCAACAGTTTGCAAAAAAACCTGGCGGCACTGCGACAAACTCGTTAACGTTGTTAGGCAACATCCACATCCACACGTTCAATACAGTTCAGGGTTCCGGAGCTGGACGCCGCGCTCACAACGCGCAGCGCGATCATTTGTTGCAGTAACAAGTATTCTCGCTCGTCACACGGATAATAGCCGAATGTTCCGCTACCTGCCGCTACTAATGCGCCGGAGGTTCGCCGCGGATGCTGACAGAAGTGCCACTTCATTTAACCTTTTGAGTGCGTAATTAGAGACACAATAGTAAGACAATGGCGCGTGAACGCCGGCGTTAATGCGGGGATCAACAGCTTAAGATGTGAAAAATACAAAAGCAGAAAAATATTGCTAAATCATTTGTAAACTTCGCTATTTGGATCCTGAAAAATATTAGATCTTTAACTACTACTTACTAGGTACTGTCACCGTATAAGACCCACTTAATTTTAAATCATTGTAAATTAAATAAAAAAACTGGGCAAGAGCGAGTTAGACTCGCGCGCTGAGGGTTCCGCACAAACTTACCCATGTAAATAGTTCAATTCCCGAATGGACTCTCGGAGATTTTACAGAATCACAAAAAAAAAAGAAAATTTGTGACGTAACAATAAATTTACTGTTTTCAGATTTATTTATTTATTTATTATTAAATACTTTAATACACTATCTTTACAGGCGGAACCTAATACAATAGTGGTTTCCAAACCGAGAAAAAAATAATAATAATAATAATAATTGAAAAAAGTCATAATCTTACACTAACATTAAACTAAAAGGCTAAAATAACACTAAACTCTATTACAATACTACTAACTATAAAAAATAAAAGAAGTACATAAAAAATAAATAAAAAACTTAACGTTAACCTACATGTAAATACAATATAAAATCAGACTTAGTACAGTAACAAATATTTAAATATAACTAATAAAATTGGTCAATCCTCTCATGCACTTCATTTAGTACACATATTGTGCGGGTGAGGGGTGCTTTTGACAGTAGGTTGGTTCTGGCAGCAGGTATTTATTCCTATACCTGTATAAGGCCGTACTTTACGCCAAATTTCAGGATTTTGGGTCAACGGGTAGTATGAATTTTGATTCCCAAGAGTACCGAAATATACTTTTGTAATGATAAATGTAATTTTTAGAAGTTTGATTTTTTCACAGCTTTAAGGAACCGCAGACTTCAGTATGTGGTTTTAATTGCAATTTGATACCGCGCGTTCTCGAGATAAAGGAAAGACGGGTAACAAAGTGATCACATAAGGGTTCCGTTTTTTCTTTTGAGGTACAGAACCCTAAAAAGGATTTAAGCTAAACTACTGGTTTCCATTAATAAAGTGTTTATTAAAGAAATATTTTCAATAAAAATATTTTCTTTTTAAGTGATCGCAACTGAGAAAAATCATTTTTTTAAAACATTGTCAATGGGCTATCCTAGAAAGCTAGCAGCCCAAGAAATCCTTTTCTGAATTTAAAAAAAAGCTTTTTTTAAAGGTCAGCAAAAATTATATTCTTACAAAATATATTTAGTATTCAGTTTTATTTAAAATTTAGCCTTTTAGTTTAATTAATCAGTCAAAAATTTGTCCTTGGGCCTTCTTATGTATATAGAAACTTAAAATGGCCCTGAAACAAATACTTTGAGATTCGTTTCCTTTGTTCGTTACTAAATAATATTAGCAATATCTTTTAACAGATCATAATTTTTTTTAATGTAGCCCATATAAGGAGTTTTCAAATTTGAGTTTTCAACCCCCAAATAAGATGGGACAAGGGCAGATGATGATGATGATGATAAGGAGTTTTCAAAATGATTTTTTCTTTCTTTCTATAAATTTCATCAAGGTTCTGGAATGGCGACCACGTACCGGAAGACGTAGCGTTGGAAGGCCTCCTACAAGGTGGACCGATGACTTGGTAACGGTTGCGGGGGTCCGATGGATGCGAGACGCACAGGACCGTTCGCTGTGGCGACGCTTGGGGGAGGCCTATGTCCAGCAGTGGACGTCTTTCGGCTGAAATGATGATGATGATAAATTTCAAAACCTTAAAAAGTTTTTTTTGGTTTTATGTCATTTTACTAAAAACCATTAGACATAGAAATGTAAAAAAACTTCTTAACACCTTTTTATTTCTGTTTATTACATACCAAATGTTATATTTAATAGTCTAAAAAGTCTAGACCTTATTTGGGAGTCAATTAGTGGGCTATCTTATAGAACTTTGTCATATGACAGTAAAACTGATTTAAAAATAAAATGGTAACATTGACAACATTAAAATTATCCTTGAGTGGAATGTTATTACTGTTAGTAATAAGATTCATCAAATTAAAATGTGATATTACAGTATTTTCCTCACCATCAATGATTGCATCACTGGTTGCCATCAGGCGGGATCGCAGTCAAGCACTGGTTTATATCAATTAAAAAAAAAATTGGTATAATAAAGAAAGAAAGAAAACATTTATTTTAGACTCGCACAGGACAAATAACAATAAAATAAAAAGAACCTATTATTATTATTTTTATATATTTTATTTATCTCAGGACCCTGAGGTCCTGGACCTTTGGGAGGCGTACAAGGAGTCGAAGCCAACTCGCAGAGGCCCTTTAGATAATTATAATGGAACATGATACCAACCGACGATTATCCCTGTACGCGCTATGCTAGTGCACCCAAGGACAACCCCCGGTTATTGAAAAACTGTTGCGACATATGGAGAACAAAGATAATAGGGCTATGGTTTTTGGAGTCTTAAGTGGACTGGTAACATGGAACTATGTCAAGACTATGGCCCCTGTCTGAACAACGTTATTAATATGCATCGAAAAAAGGCAGGGGGTGACTTGCACACTCAATAAATGGGCCCCCAAAAACGGCCGCTAGCACGAAGTGACGTAGCAACAAGAGGGCAACATATCCTGAGGTGCTTGAGGAGTGGAGAGGTATACCACGGCTATAAGGACAATCCCGGAAGTACGGTCAAGATCCCTACCAGCAACTTACTGGATTATACATCCTTCTCCCGAGCACGTTTGCTCTTGCGAATCTCCACTCAAGCCAGCCAATAAAAGCAAGAGAGAGGTGGGAGCTCAGTTCCTCGTCAGTGTTCACTACGGCCGGCCAATAAAGGCAAGCCGGAGATGAAGAACAAGAATTCTCCCGGGAGATCGGGTCCGTGGGGTCGCTAATGCCCAACAGTTCGCCACAAAACTGCGCTGCGGATTATTATTATTATTATTATGAGCCCGTTGTGTCCCACTGCAGGGCAAAGGCCTCCCTTCCGTTATTCCATTCCTTTCTGTCCTTAGCTACTTCTGGCCAATCCTTAAGGTAGGAGTCCAAATCGTCACACCATCTCCTTCTGGGCCTACCACGTCGCCGGCTCCTGCTGTTCGGAATCCAGTCAGTGGTTGCCTTCGCCCAATTTTGTTGCGACATGCGGCAGATGTGACCGGCCCAGTTCCATTTTAGTTTGGCGGCTGAGTTACCTACGTCTGCGATTTGTGTTTTGGAACGAAGTATACTGTTCCTTATGCGATCTGTTCTTTTGACTTCGAGAATACTTCGTTCCATTGCTCGCTGGCAGACCCCGAGTGCGGACTTTTGACGTTTCGTTAATGACCACGTTTGCGCTCCGTAGGTGAAGGTGGGAAGGATGCACATGTCCATGAGTTTCCTTTTAAGGGAAAGTGGAAGTGATCCTTTCATCAGGTGTTTCATCGACCAATAGCTCTTCCAGGCGTTCTCGGTGCGTCGAGCAACTTCTTTATCTTGCCTCGCCTGGAAAGAGACTATCTGGCCGAGGTATATGTACTCATGGACATATTCAACCTCCACGCCCTCGATGTCCACTTTACGTTTCGTGCTGTTCGTCATTAACTTTGTCTTCGTCATATTCATTTTGAGTCCGACTTCGAGGCTGGCATGGCTCAGTTGTTCGAGCATAAGGCTTAACTCAGCCGCCGAAGACGAGAAAAGGACAATGTCATCGGCAAAGCGTAGATTAGTTAATCTTCTTTCCCCGACGACAATGCCCCTGTCTCGCCAGTGTTCGTTTATTATAGTAGTTTATACTTAACTGAAAAAAAGAAAACAATATTAAATGATAAAAATAAAAGAACTGTGCGAGGCCAAAAAGGCTCCTATCTCAACATATGCTGCGATATTTAACAAAAAGCAGAATAACGCAGCGCTGGTATCCTGATAGGGCCTGGTGATGCCACGGACACACTCACGGAACACAGATATGTATATGACTGAGGTTGTAATACGTGCACTGCTTTCATGCGATGCTGACGACTGACAGCTCTGTGTTCAAAATGACCATATGTGGTTGGTGTAATAACGTTTGCCTTTCGTTTACAAACAGGTTCCACATGATTGATTCCCGCGAAATTCAAAAATATTTTCTGACCGACGAAACTTATATTTTTTTAAAGTGAGCCTTGATAAGAGCTGGGCCATCTTCGGGCACAATACTTAGCTGTTCTTTGAAACTGGTCTGCAGTTTCAAAGAACAGCTAAATACTTTGTACTGTGATAACTTTGGATTGACATAAAATTCTAAGTTTAAATAAACTACAAAAATTCCTTTGTGTTTTTTCATCAATTGAGTTCCAACGTGCAAACAATGTGTTTCAAAAGGCACGCAAATTGCGTGACGCAATATCAATGACGTTTACTTACTACTTATTTCTAACGAACGCACTGTGTGTTATTGGTTTAATAGCTTTCGTATTGGAAATTGTATTCCTTATCCTCCCGGAGAAGAAGGGTTATTTGTTAGGTATTTCCCAAACGAAAGCGATTGAACCAAAATACACATCTCATCAATTACCAGTTAAGTCCATATACGTAATTAATGTTGCGTAAGAATTGTCTGAGACGCATTATTTCTACAGTAGAACCCATATCCCAAAAACAACAAAAGTAAAACAAAAAAGTTCCACAAAAAACACACAACGCACAAAAGTTTCTGAGGTTTCACACAACTAATTTCGGAAAAGGAATAACATGACTTTAATATAAAGTTTATGTAAGCTGTTGATCCCCGCATTAACGCCGGCGTTCACGCGCCATTGTCTTACTATTGTGTCTCTAATTACGCACTCAAAAAGACGTAAAAAAGTTTAAAGTTTATTTAAACTTATAATTTTACGTCAATCCAAAGTTAGTTATCACCGCGCTAAGTAGACGAAGCAGAGCATGCTGGACAACTAGCCATCAGACCGTAATCCCGAGATTACGGTTACAGTTCACGTGTTTGAAGCACGTCACCTCCTGGAATATGAATTCCAGGAGGTGACGTGAATTAGAGAAAGCGGCAACGGTAAACGCAACATTGCGATTTATTCAGTTTTTTTTATAGTCGGCCTTCTGTCCTTACTTATTGAGTTACATACGAGTGTTGTATCAGTGATGGATCGTTCGCTGCAAGTTTGCCAACAGCTAGAATATGTGCAAGTTCGATAATGGTTTGTTTGAGCGGTGCGGTGGCAAGCATTATTGCGCGTGCGGGCTGGGCTCTGATTGGACGTACCGCACCCGCGCTTGCAAATTGAACGTGATTTTATTTGTGGGCACAAACAATCTCAATCGACATTACCTATTTATTGATCACTGCCGAGTCCATGCTCGCACCTAAAATATAACGCATAAAGTCGTTACTGTGAATAAAATAATAGACACAAGCAGATACAGTGTCAGTAGCCCACTGCGGAACTGTTAAGTTAAACGTTAACGTGCTCAAACTTTCCGTAATGGACACTAAGTTACCTACCTTACTACTGGGAATTTTGACATTTTACGTTTTGTGACCGATGACCTGATGAAGGTTGCGGGAATCCGATGGATGCGAGACTCACAGGACCGTTCATTGTGGCGACATTTGGGGAAGGCCTATGTCCAGCAGTGGACGTCTATCGGCTGAAATGATGATGATGATGATGAAGTTTTGTGAAAAGATAGATAAGATACATAAAAAATGTGTACAAGTACACACAATGAGGCCCTGACTCCTGTGATAGGTGGAAACAGCAGTGTTTCAAGAATCAGTGTCTTCATAACTCACCAAATGTTCGGGACATTTGATGAATTATTGGAATACAACTTAAATTGAATTAATATTGACATTAGTATTAGATTTGAAAACATACATCGTTATTAAAAATAAAAAGTAATTACGTAATTAATTAAATTAAAAACAGACATGAACATAGAACAGTAGCAATATTTAATAATAATTTACTTCCAGCAACATGGATCATACCATATCAAATATTTTATTTTAAACACAATATATAAAACAATGCACACACAACATATGAAAACAATAGATAGACACACAACATTTTAAAACAATAGGTACACACATATAATAATATAAACAAACTGAATACATATACACTTCACACAGCTTAAGTACTTACTCTATGACCAGCAATAGTTCAGGTACCGGCAATCGAACCTTTGTGCGAATGCCCTCAGAATGCCTCAGAATGGACATTTCTCCTTTAATCGTTATACATGTGTGAAGAATAGAGCATGTATGTGTAGTGTGTGTGAATGGCTATATATTTACACTTAGATATATTAAAATCGACAGCACGGTTGACGCAGTTGTTGAGCGGCTGCTACACTGTATGTCGCAGGTTCGAATCCCCCACGAAAAAATAAAACAAAATAGGTTGAAAAGAAGGTGGTAATGTGGCCCCACTTTGTTTTTAACGCCTCATTAAAAAATTGCTAGACTTATAAATTAAGTAAGTACGTTATAGTATTCTTTACCCATTGCCCTATGCATACCATAATGTAGAATAAATAAATAAAACACAGAATAATAAATAAAAATCTTCTTTATAACCACAAATTTGACCACGTGATATTAAGTAAGGGTTATATGGTACCCTGGGGGCCATATTAAATACTAGCTTTTGCTCGCAGCTTCGCCCACGTACTTAAAATATAGCCTATGTCACTCAGGAATAAAGCTTTTCTATCAGTAAAAAAACTTTAGCAATCGGACCAGTACTTTCTGAGATTACCTCCTACAAACAAAAAAAACAAACTTTAACTCTTTATAATATTATTATAGTGTAGATATTGAACTTTAATTGAGCGTTTACGGCAAAAATCACAATTATAATATTCGCCTTCAGGGCCAACCATAAATTGCAACTAAGGCACTGAAACCACTTCTCTCCATATCAATCGCAAGAATAAATATGCAGCTTGTATATTGATGTATTAATGAACTTTACTCTGACATGCTAGCAAACTTTGACTGTAAGAACATCCACGCTATTCTTGTTTCAGAGTCTTGGCTAAAACCATGTCTCCCTTCAACTTCCTATTCTTTGCCAGGTTTTCAACTGATAAGAAATGATCGTGTGTCTGGCGGAGGAGGTGGTGTTGCTATATACCTTCGTCCGCAAATTCCTTTTTCAATTATTGATATGTCAGCACAGCCTCCCCTGCAGAACGCAGGCGAACATCTCTTTTTAGAGGTAAACCTGAACCATGTGAAAGTACTTCTAGGTGTTTATTACAGCCCTTCATCACGTGTAAATTTCTTTCCTTCCTTTGATAAGATTCTAGAAAATCTAACACCTTCTTACAGTCATACGATTATCATGGGGGATTTCAATACTTGTTTACTGAAAAATGATTCTCGCTCTTCCTTACTTCTATCAATAGTTCAGTCGTCAAACTTGTCCATTCTTCCATCAAGTGCCACACACCACTTCCCCAACTGTAATCCCTCACTTTTGGACCTTGCCATTATCTCCTCTCCCCAACATGTCAGCAAGTATGGCCAATGCGCAGCTGACATGTTTTCCTACCATGACCTAATATTCCTCTCTTACAAAATTCGTCCACCTAAGCTCAAGCCCAAAACTCTCCTGCTTCGCAATTTTAGTGGTATGAATATTGACAATCTGCATGAGGATGCAAGCAGCATTGATTGGAACCCTCTTATTACTGCTGAGTCGATCGATGAAAAAGTGAACTTGCTTACGGACGCACTAGTACAGCTTTACGACGTTCATGCTCCCATCCGTGCAGTAAGGCTCAAACATCTACCAGCGCCTTGGTTAACAGATGACGTAAGGGATGTCATGCACAAGAAGGCAGTATGTAAATCTAAATTTAAATGCCGGCCCACATCATCGAACCGGGACCTTTACGTCAAAGCACGCAATCGCAGCAATAGGGTGTGTAGGGATGCACTACGCCACCATGTTCATGAATCTGTTGAAAACGGTGATCCAGCTAAAGTCTGGAAATTTCTTAAATCTATGGGAGTTGGAAAATCACGCCAAGAATCTATTCCTAAAGACTTAGACATAGATCTTCTTAATCAACATTTCTCATCTTCTTCCTACTATAATGGGACCTCGAAGGCTTCAACGTTAAACCATCTTTCTAATCTTCCAACTCCGGATCATTCGCCATTTAATTTTAGTCAATTCTCTGATTGTGATGTTAAGAAGAGCTAAAACTCAGCTTGAAACTATTTCAATCACGTCTAACGCAGTTGGCAGTGATTGTGTCAGTCGGAAAATGATACTCCCTGTCCTTGATGAAATCCTTCCTATCCTGTGTTATATCCTTAACTATTCCATTTCCAACGGTGTCTTTCCATCAATATGGAAAGAGGCCAAAATTACTCCTTTGTCCAAAAAATCAAATCCTACTTCCTTTTCAGAATATCGACCAATCTCCATACTGCCTTTCCTCTCTAAAGTCCTAGAACGCCTGGTCCACAATCAGCTCAGTGCTTTTCTTTGCAAGAATAGTCTGCTGAATCCATTCCAATCCGGATTTCGTCCTGGTCATAGCACCACCACAGCCCTAGTAAACGTTTCTGATGACATACGTCTAGGTATGGATAGAGGAAATGTGACGGTTCTCTGCTTACTAGATTTTAGCAACGCTTTCAATACCGTCGATTTCGATATCCTACTCGCCATACTTCGCTCTCTTAACATATCTCCAACGGTGATTGACTTACCTGTATGGCCGCCGGCAACGTATTTCCATAGATGAGTCCTGTTCTTCTTGGTGTTATACTTTTGCCGGTGTTCCTCAGGGTGGCGTCTTATCTCCTTTACTCTTCGCAATTTTCATAAATTCTATTTCCAAAAAACTTCTTTCCTTCTACCACCTCTATGCAGATGATTTGCAAGTTTATAGACAAACTCCCCATACGGATTTGGATGTCGCTATTAACATCATTAACCAAGACTTGGCTTCAATTTGTGAGTGGAGTGAGGCACACGGTTTGAAGGTTAATCCATCGAAGACTCAAGTCATTGTTGTTGGCAGCTCTAGGTTGATGCCCAAGATAAACTGGTCCCAGCTGCCTCAGGTTCTATTAACGGTACTGCTATTCCAATAAGCGAGAAGGTTAAGAACTTAGGCGTTTGGATAGACAAACATCTTTCTTGGGGTCCCCAATTACAAGAGGTAAGTCGCAAAGTATTTGCTTCTGCCAAGTCCCTGAGACGGTTGCGTAACTTTCCGCCAACTGCCACTAAAATTGCACTTGCTCAGTCCCTCTTACTCCCTATCCTTGACTACGCTGATGTCAGTTATCTCGATCTCACTGAGGCACAACTTGATAAACTTGAGAGACTTCAAAATGTTTGCATACGATTTATATTTGGCTTGCGCAAGTATGATCACATATCCGATTTTCGTACGAAACTCAAGTGGCTTCCAATACGTTTTCGCCGGAACGTACACATCTTGTCTCTGCTCTACAGTGTTCTGTTCAATCCTAAAACCCCCGCATATCTTAAAGAACGTTTCAAGTTCCTTCATGACACACATACTAGATATCTTAGGTCATCGGAAAACTTGGGGCTAGAGATGCCAAGCCATTCCACCAATTTTTATGACAAGTCGTTTACAGTTCAAGCAGTGCGGCTGTGGAATGCTTTGCCCGTGTCGGTAAGGCAAGCTCAAACACTCACGATTTTTAAAAATATGGTTAAGGATCACTACCTTTCCTCTTGAATGTCGTCATTACGTACATCATTTCTTTTTGCTTTCATAATTATATATTTAAATATATATTATATTGTTTGTATTATATGAAATTTATTAGTTTATGTATTGTATATATATAAATAGTACACCACGAACTACCTGCGTATCTTTTTTCTCCTTCTCTGTCAAATCCATCCAAAGGTTGTCTGTAAAAAATCGCTTTTAGCGATAAGACCGCCCATTGTGACACCCTATTAATTTTAAGTTCCTAATGTAATTTGTATTTTTGGTGTACAATAAAGAATATATCTATCTATCTATCTAACTTGTGTCTAAACTTTCAGGCATCCTATCTGAATTGACTTGCTCGTCATATTCAGAGACAGTTTTTATGACTGTATCACTTTCAGAGCTACAGCTGGATGTATACACTCTCATACATTCAGCAGTAGCTCTTACATTTAGGCATCGGTCGTACATTTTATATGGCCTCCGGGGACCATAATAGGAACAATTTTAGGGGGTCAAATTACAAATATTAAAGAATATGTTATCAAGCGAAAATACACATATTTATTTAATGTTTTTGCATAATTATCTTCAAAATCCAGTAGAAATACGTTTTTCAAACACAATGTAGAGTTACATTGTGTTTGAAAAACGGTGAGAAATCACCAAAAGTAGTTTGTCTAGAAAAAATGAATAATGCAGAACCGTTTCAAAAGTTTGACATTTGTGTGTTTAGACTGTTTCAAATAACAAACGAAAGTACCACCATCTCACGGATTTTGTTGGTTATATGCGACAGCTATCACAAGAGCTCTGCAGTCCACGCACATTATACTAGAAGCGTATTTCTAAATTATAAATATGTAAGGGGCCAAGATATCTACAGGGGCCACATTACCACCTTCTCCTTTGCATGCCCTACATATAGTTGATCCTGGTCTGGGTGTCTTGTGTATGTGAGTGTACATGTCAACTGGTAAACGCAGCCACGACGGGTACAGTAGTCATTATTTTCCTAGTGTGGAGCAGTTTTTAAAATAAAAATTAACAAAAAAAAGTAGTAGTAGTAGTTTTTAATAAATAAATAAATTAACTTCCCTGAATGTAACTGAGTTCTATTTATATTATAGTAAACGTAACTTTATAAATACCGGCGTTGTGGTCTCAGTATTAAAAAGCTTTTTTTTATTTTTTCAGTACTTCTGTACCTGAGCGACTTACTTATACTTAGTTCACACTATAATTTAATATTTAAAGCACTGTTGCTGCATATTTCTGTAATATGATTTTGCGATATAAACTGCATTCCTCTATGAATAAAAGATACACAGTCTGTGCACGTCACCGTGGGCAGCGCCGCCGGGCGGGGCGATGGCTCGCTCGTGTCGTCTCGAGTCGGTGATGATACCTCAAGTTTACCCAAAGAGAACTTCCGGTGAGCGACGCTCTCTGCCCGCGCTGACACCACAGTTATATGAGAAATTAATACTTAGGTCGTAGGTTGGCAAGAAATTAATTTAATGATCACTAGTGTTGCAACAGAACTCTGCTTCCGCTACCGCTTCTGCAGAAGTTCCGCAAGCTTTTTCACTTCCGTTTCCGTTTCTGGTGCCGCAAACTTTATACCAGAACTCTTAACGGAAGAATACAACGAGGAGCGTGGGGGTGGGGGGCCCGTAGACGACTGGACACAACGGAAAAGGCGTGGAGGTGAGGAGTTTTTTTGTTCATTCTGCGCATCACCGCACCTCGTGACGTTTAGCGTAAGCGCGTAAATCTTCTTTTGTTTTTTCTTGTTTGTTGTTTGTTTTGTTCTTCTGTTGCCAATAGTTCGCCAATACTTATCTCTCTCCCCCCCCCCCTCCAGCAGTGTAGCCAGTGAGCAATTATTTAGCGTAGCTGGTTTAATATATGAAGAAAACCAAAACAAAGGTTTAAAAGCGGCCAAATTGCTTTTTTTTCAATATTATTTACCTCTATTTAATTTGTAGTACTGTAGTTAGTAAAGTACAAATCTGCTGCATCCGCTTTTGCCAAGACTTACTTTTGACATCTGTTTCCGTTTCTGCTTCCGTTAAGACAATTCCGTCGCATCACTAATCACAACCATATTTACCAGTTGGGCACGCCAAAATCATGGCGGTAAGCCCCTATTTGAGGATTGGCTGCAGTTCCCACCTTTCGCATGTTCTCACCGGATATGGTAAGTTCGGGAGTTTCCTGCACTGAATTCAAGCCATGGGTAATTCGCCGTCCGGCCATCCGACCGATAACCATCCCGACAGAGCCCGAGTCGTTGACGGCGCGTAGTGGTCCACGCGCGCCTCAAAGAGATATCAGCAAAGCTCTAGGGGCCCAGCAGAGCCGATACCTACTAGGGCCATAGTTGGACTTCTGAAAAGGTAACTCGTGGTCCTAGAACGCAAAGGGCAACTGAAGGAACATAATTGTGGTTTTAGTCAGTAAAATCTGACACACCCTCCCGTTCCGCCCTAGAGCAGGAGAAGTCATTAGATGATTAACCACTTAAAAAAATCATATTGATCAGTAATAGATAATCAAGTTATTTAAACTACAATTACATAAAACTTGAAGAAGCGCCTTGCGTTGGAAGGCCTCCCACAAGGTGGTCCGATGACCTGGTGAGGGTCGCGGGAATCCGATGAATGCGAGACGCACAGGACCGGTCATTGTGGCGACATTTGGGGGAGGCCTATGTCCAACAGTGGACGTCTTTCGGCTGAAATGATGATGATGATATCGACACAATTGAAGCCGCTGTACAAATATTTGATGAATAAACACAGCGTGCGGTCAGTTTGTATTTAGTTGTGTTGTTGCCCGAGCGTCGAGCCCGCGGTCCACAATATCGACGACAAAGCTCGTTCGGCAAACAAATTAGTAAAAGTCAGATGAAGAACGCTCGGTCTGCGAGTCCACGTGGCCAGACGGCTATGAATATTCATGGCCGCTCTGGCGCTACTTTTTTCTCTCGTCGGAGCGACCGGCGCTGAATCGGATTGGGTCGCTTGCAGGTGGGCGCAACGAGTTTACCGACGTCCCGAGATTTTGTCGCAGCCTGTACCTAACTTGTCTGATCATGATTCAGGAGATGGAAACTGGCCAAGTAACTGCTTACATTACACTCGGAATGAGAAATGGGCATTCAGAATGTAAAATGGACGTGACTGCAGAGTGGGGGAAATAAACGAACAAGCGCTGCCCGCGCTAACTTTGTTTAGTCGTTAATAAACACGAGAAGCATGAGGAGTTGTAGAGCCGGGACTGACAGAAGGTTTATTTATTTATAACACTCCCGCTCTTTCATTACTTTTTTATAGAAACTCGTCAGTAATCACGTTTTATTGTATTTTTTTTGTTACACGTTTTTGCACGTACATTTATATTCACTTAATGTTGACGATTTTTAACGTTCCAAATTCAAATCTCATTATTCTGGAAGGGTCGCCTATACTACATTATCTCCCTAGGTACAGAATGACTTGTTCTAAGAGGGTCCTTTTTCACTTACCTAACGCAATCCATCGCGAGGTTTGACGAAAAGGCAACGCGAAAAAAGAGATACCGCCTGAAAACTCTGTTAGCATTCGGTAATTCCGTGATTTACTCGAATATTTTACAAAACTTATTCCAGGAAATACGTGTTTTTTTTAACCCTTAAAAGTTTTTGAAAAAAATTGTCGTCATTCAGAATCTTGATTAAATTTGCAAAGCTTCTATTGTTATTCTTTTTTTTACTTTTTAATTTTTTGAGTAAATTATGAAGTGTCAAAGTTCATGGAAAATAGCAGATTTTCAGAGGTCTTTATTGGATTAGTTTTACACAAATTTATAAATTGATTTTAATAGAGGCCTAGATAATATCCACAATATACTGTGTTTCCAAAATATCTAATAAAAAATGTGTAATAACATCATAATCGCGTATAGAGAGAAAAATAGCTAAAAAGATAAATAGAGCTGTTGTATGAAAAACAGTGAAAATGTATGACGAGTTGCATCCCTTTAAGTGATGGTTGTATGACATATAAAAGGGCATTATCGATTATTATTAGCTGGTGTAAAAATTTATTTCGCTTACCATAGACCCCATATAGATCAAATAATACCGAATCAGACGGATCCTTATCCTCCAGAACAACGCTATAAATATCACACAAGATCGACATACAAAGCTACAAGCCGCGCAGGAAATATCAGCAACAACACAAACAGAATAAAATGCTTAATAATTCAATTCGCAAACGAACACACTAAATGAATCGCTGAAATACTGGACGCCGCCACCGCTGTTGACTGTACTTGCACGAAATGAAATTCCGAGCGATAGATTCACCTGACTGTACAATACAAAGCACACAAAAATAAACCTTAACCATTTACTGGGCTGAAAAATCTGGCAATCGGAAAAACTCGGCCACAACTTGTGTACGGAGGATTTATTGATGGAAGACGAAACTTGTTTTTAAATGTGTCACTGAGTATTTAATGATGAATTGATATAGCGATGGTTCCGTAGAATATCTACTGAGAAAGCGATTTTTCAATTATAAGCTGTACCTACAATATGGTGTTAACATTTGCATAAAAAAGGTTTAACGAAAATTAAATAAAAATTGTATTTTATTTAGAATGGCAGCTGTTCTAGTGGATGCTGGTCCTTCGCTCCAATCGCTCGACAAGCGCAAGCGAGTGGAAGGCGTATCGTGTGAGTGTGCCAGCGTGCGAGTGTACAAGCGTGCGAACGAGCGTGTGAGCAACCATTCGCTCGGCAATCTATCCGCACGCGGGCCCTCTCCACCATTAGTGTTTGTAAAGTTTGAGCAGTGAGAGTGCAGGCGATGTGCGGGGATATCTGTTCGGCTGCACTACTAGATCACGCTCGTTCAACTGTTGCCGGTTGCTACACTAGTATGTTTTAAAGTTTAGTTTGACTTTTAAAACTATCGCAAGCGCCGGAGTATGTAGGTATTGTTCGAGTTAGATTGACTGACACAGAAGTACCAAGTTTAATCGTCGAAGACAAAACTTACTGGAACTCTAGATTTTCTAGGCTACGTAAACATCCTAAATAGCATTTCTAATCCCGATTTAAAATTTTTGCAAAAGACTTTCGAAATTCACATAATGACAGGATGAAGAGTGATTTCTGAAAATATTTTAATATTTCATTAGTTGAGTGTGCCGATGGGCAGCCGCGGCGGTGTCTGTCGCAGGCTGAAGCGTGCGGCGCAGTAAATAACCCTATTATCAACATGAAAGCAGTGTTCAACAGGAAAAGGCTGTTGTTCTCTCGTCACATTATTCTTGATTCTTTTAAAAGGTTAACGCTGTCTTCCTGTTTACCAATTCGTCAATTTCGTTAGGAATTATTTTGTATCGTGGAAAGTGCTTTTAAGTAACCGAGTTCAAAAAAAGGAGGAGGTTCTCACGTTGTCTTAAATTTTTGTTTCGAAAAGTTTTTCTGCCAGGTGGGCCATTTAAATTTGGTGAAGATTTGATAAAAAGCTTCGGATATAGACCATGGAACATTTTAATAAATGATAGTAAATCTTTCGGGATTGCTGCAATCGCATGTCTGATTATTGTTAACACCATTTCATAACATAACATCACGCCAGTATGCTCTGCGGGTGTACCGCAGACGTGTAAAGATCACACTGGTATACCGTCATATTACCAAATTATTATGTTCAAATAAAAATAAAAGAAACTTGCAAAAAACTTCAAGAAAAGTGTCAAAAAATTAAGAAACAACCAGAAACACCGACTGTTATAAAACAATTTTTTTAAGTATGTTATATTAAAAAAAAAAAAACTTGTTTAACTCATAAAACTCCCTGTATAGATATAATTTCTTGTGCTCCCATACCCTTGAAAAATAAGCTGACAATATTTGAAAATATAATACGAAAGCTTTTCCCCGCGGCTTCGCTCCCGTAGTGTGCTGTGTGCGGCAGTCCCCACTAGACACACGACGTGCCACGTGCATTTCTTCCGAATAAACACTGTTTATAACACTTGGCGATAGAGTAGCTTTCTATCCGTAAAAGAATTCAGTTATCACATGTCACCTTTTACAAGCCATAATAATTAATTTTGATTTAGACAAACATTGGTGACGGCTACTCGCTCAACACCGACACACAAGTCGTGGTCGCTGTGAAGTTGAGAAAGAATTCATAACTGCGGGCGGCACCGCGTGAATGCGTAATGTGCCTCATTAGCGCACTCACAAAGCCTCGCCGCGACATCTTTCATCTACATTCAAATGCCGCGCGGATTAAAAGGCGCCGTTATTCCTATTAGCTAGATGAATATTTTCAATTGAAACCACCATATTACTGGACGATGTTTACCTAACATACTTACAAAACTAGGCAAATTATCGACGCCTCTGAAAACGAGATGAAAACACAATCGACGCCTCAGGAAACAAGATGAAAACACACCGCCTGGGAAAATGATTGATATTGTGAAATAAGGACTTTTCCACACAAGTGCTCTGATCTGTGGATCTATTGGTAAACCGAATGGGAATCAAGCTTCCGAATTATCTATCCAACTGTGAAGGTGAGCCTACGAGGCACACGACTCTCCATCCTTTGCGTATCTACTGAAAAACGGCACGTGTAGCTATATATAGCTCGACGAGATACACACGCAAATTACAGAACTTTACATAAGTAATAGCATACAGCCATGAAACGTGGGCCGCCTGTCCGATACAAAATAAAACTCAGTAACTGTTCTAATAAGGCATATACGTAAAAACAAGCGGAATCTTTTCACGTTTTTATGACAAAACCTATAATATGAGAGGTTTTATGACGCAAACAAATATGAGCATTTATATGTTGATCTGGGAATAAAAGAATAACATGGTATTAGATGCACGATAGCGTGCGAGCCGTTGTGGAATGTTTGTGTCTAGTGTGCCAGATTGTGTTGTCGCTTGACTATTGGAAAATGTATAAACTGCTATTGAAATATACCAATGCTGTTTAGTGGCTTTATAAATAGATACACTGAGGTACTAGGAGGTACTTCTTCGTACGACCTTCTTCAGACGCGATCTGCCTTTAATAAGTCCTTGAATTTTCCGCATGAGTCATTCTAAGCGAGTAGTAACTGCGGACCCTGAGGTGTAACATGCATACGATGCTAATGGATCAGAATGCCGCGGCCGTGTAGTTTAGCACCTGTGCAGCTGTGAGCGGTGCAGCGTGGCGTGGAGGTATGCAGCTAGGTCACGCGATCCATGCCGTTGATAGGCACCGTTTCGTTCAATTAATGTTCATAAGTGCTTGCAATATTTTCTGACCAAACTGAAAGGTTTACAGTCTGGACGGTACATTAAAGTAACTATGCTGGAGGGCTAAAATTGGAAAGTATTAGAGAAGGGCTTGAAGATAAATTACAAGAAAAAGTGCATTTGCTATTCTAATCATTAGTTTGTTTAGTAGCCACCAGACCTACTGCCGACAAACCTTGTGGCTCTGGGTTCAATCCCCGATTAGGCAGTGAGTTTTAAATAGATACAAACGGACCAAGATTTATTATGTTCCACTGATTTTATATCAACATAAAATACCTAGTAGGTACTCAATATATTATTCTAGGAATGTTCCAACAGTACGTACTTTTTTATTTTTATTTTACATTTTTTTTTATTTCTATCAAAGAAATAAAAAAAAAATTGCAAATATTGAATTGAATGATTTTATAACATAGCTGAAAGAAACAATACCTTTGTTATGTAGTATCGTTACATGAAAACTATCGACAAGCTGCAAGTACCGAAGCTCAACTGTTACTGTTCCGGGCGCGACGACGCGATGTTATGCAATCTTTCTTTTAAAAAAGCCAGGCAAGTGCGAGTCGGACTCGCGCACTGAGGGTTCCGTACAAACTTACCTATGAAAACAGTTCAATTCCGAAATGAGTTACGAAGATTTTTCCGAATCGCAAAAAAAGTTTTTTATTTTTGTGACGTAACTACAAATTTACAGTTTTCAGATTTTTTCCTATACTTGTGCTATGAGACCCTGCTTCATGCCAAATTTCAAGATTTTAGGTCTTCAGGAAGTATCCTATGAATTTTGATTCCCATGAGAGTGTACCGTCAAAATACACTTTTTTGCGACATAAACGGCCGTATCTTTTTTTTTCGTTAAAAGTTTCATTGTAGAGCAGTGGTGGCCGAGTGGTAACGGCCCCGACTTATGAGTTGTAGGTCGCGGGTTCAAACCCAGCCAGGCGCATTACTTTGTGTAATTTATTTCATCACCACTGCTCTCAAAACGGTGAAGGAAAACATCGTGAGGAAACCGGCATGTCCTAGAACCAAAAATTCGAAGACATGTGACATCCACCAACCCGCACTGGGCCCGCGTGGTGGATTACAGCCCATTCCCTCTCCTAGAGAGGAGGCCTGAGTCCCAACAGTGGGAACATTATAAGGCCGACTATGCTATGCTATGCTAAAAGTTTCATTTTTTCACAACTTCAAGGGATTTGAGTATATGTTTTTAATTTCAACTTGATACCTCCACGCTTTCCTGAGATAAAGAAGGGTCTTGACAGACAGACAGACAGACAATAAAGCGATTCTATAAGGGTTCCGTTTTTCCTTTTGAGGTACGGAACCCTAAAAGATAAAAAAGACGTTGCCTCGCACTAGGAATGACTCCTGTATCGTAGGTGCATTCACGAACATGTTACCTCACACGCACAACACACCCACGCCTAGAACACGTTCACGAACATGTTACCTCACACGCACAAGACACCCACGCCTAGAACACGTTCACGAACATGTTACCTCACACGCACAAGACACCCACGCCTAGAACACGTTCACGAACATGTTACCTCACACGCACAACACACCCACGCCTAGAGCACCTGCATACTTTGCCGCTTGCTGGAATACAGACCATGAACCTAGTCCGGCAGCACATGCTAACTGTTAAACACAATTGATTGCATTATTTAGGTTTAGTTGTTAATTATAAGAAGCTTACAAGCAATGTACCCATATAATTAAATTATGTTTTTACTTTTTTGTTCAATAAATATTATTATTATTATTTTAATTTTTTAAGCATTTACATAATCTCAGGCCCTTGAGGTCTTGAACCTTTGGATGGCGTACGAGGGGCCGAAGCCAACTCGCAACTCGATTTAGATCATTTTAATGGAACGTATTATTATTATACCTGTAGGCTCACTATCGGTCAAGCCCGCGACACGCAGCACTAGCAGCCAGTTGCTGCACCACTGCACCAACGCCAACCGTGTCGTCTGCAGGTATAGCATAAGCATAGCATAATCAGCCTTTTAATGTTCCCACTGCTGGGACTCAGGCCTCCTCTCTAGGAGAGAGATTGGGCCGTAATCCACCACGCGGGCCCAGTGCGGATTGGTGAATGTCACATGTCTTCGAATTTTTCGGTTCTAGGACATGCCGGTTTCCTCACGATGTTTTCCTTCACCGTTTTGAGAGCAGTGGTGATGAAAAAAATTAGACAAAGTAATGGCTGGGTTTGAACCCGCGACCTACAACTCGCAAGTCAGGGCCATTACCACTTGGCCACCACTGCCTCGTGCTAAAATAAAAAAAAAACATCCAGTCTATGTTCCCCGGAGGAATAGGTACAGACGTAGGTATGTGTACACAGACCGCAGACTGCTATACGTTTAATTATGTTTTATTAATATTAACAGATACCTATTACTCAATCGTAAGTGATTGGAACTTCCATTTAACCAAAAAATCCTGCGGCAGGAGACTTCCTAGTAGTTAAACTATAATGTCAATAAAGCACGCTAAATAGTAATGAGTAGGTATGGCGTGCTGGTGTTTGTACGAATACGACCGAACCTCCCCGACTACGAAGTAACAAGTTGTCGTGAGGCGAGGCCGCGGGCGCCGGCCGCACGTAATGGCTCATTTTATTAATGAGCTCCATTCAAATTCGAAGGGCTGCGTAATAGCTTCCCCTAGCTGCAAACAAATCGAGAGGTTACGCTGGTTACGATTTCAGCGATTATGTCTAATGTGCTTCGAACATTCGTTATCAAAAGTAGCGTTGATAATAACATTGAGCACTTAGGTTAGAGCATATAATTTGTTTAGGTAAATTAAATTGAATCGAGTTTTATTGAGTTGTTGCACACACCTCCAAGTCTGTAAATCCTACTTCCTGTGAGTCAGAAAAAGAAAAGAGCTTTTTATTACTATTAGTATTCGCTTTAGAAAAAACATTGCGTTCAGGAACAATAGCCCGAATGGTGAGCAACATAAAAAGTCGTAGTAGCGCGCCCAGCCATCGGTGGCTCGGTGTGCACGTGCACAGTCTTAGCAATTCAAGGAGTACGTGAAGGGAGACGAACTTATATTTGGCGTCCATCATTGGAAAATAACAACCCAAGACAGCCCAAGGTGTTCATTGAATATATGTTTTCTTCTGTAGCGACATCTATGACGTCACATAAGAACTAATCCTGCATCGCGCAATTAAAGTTCTCCGCGCGATTAGAACATATAGAACAGCCCGAAATCATCTATCGGGCAGTTGCCCACCAGACATAACACCCGTCTGGTCGGAGGATCCTCCCTTTTCAACGGAGGTTTGAGAGACTTTACTCTCTGCCCCGCATAACTCCAAACTCCCTGCTGACCCTCGACAAAGAACGTCAGCGCAGCCTTCGTGCAGCCATTACTTCGTGACGTCATCATCACTTCCTTAAGCTTTCGAGCAGCGAGCCAAACAGCCAGCACCCACGGCTATAAAGGGTATCCTGACCACCAGCATACCTACCTGGTCATACCTGGTCATCACCCTCAGTCTCATCAGAGACCTTGGCTAAGCACACCGCACCTTCGGCCAGTCACATGAAGAGCCATGAAGAACCTCTCCTGGTCGACGCCAGCAGTCAAGCCACTACTTCGCACAGCACCGCTCCGACTCAGTGAAGCCAGCAGCACTACTCCGACTCACTGGAGCCTGCAGCACCATCCCGACTCACTGGGACAGCACCACCTCGACTCACTGGGGCATCACCGCAAACAGTTCCGGCTCACCGAGAACTATGCGGCATACAGTTCCGACCCACTGGAACCAACCTACCACTGGCTTGGCACGCATCAAAAAGCGAACCATCGATCTCCGATCTCCGGAGGGGAGTGATGTAGCGACATCTATGGCGTCACATAAGAACAAATCCTGCATCGCGCAATTAAAGTTTTCCGCGCGTTTAGAACATATAGAACCGCCCGAAATCATATATCGGGCAGTTGCCCACCAGACATAACGCCCGTCTGGTCGGAGGACCCTCCCTTTTCAACGGAGGTTTGCGGGACTTTACTTTCTGTTCCGCATACCTCCAAACTTCAAAACGGTCTTAATCTTATGTTCTAAGACATATTGTTATAAAAAAATAAAATAAGTATATTTTCATCATGATTTACTTCATATTGCGTACTATATAGTAAAATGCAAATAAATAAAATACAAAGCTATAAAATAAAAAAGTATATACAATTCAAGTAAAATTGGTGTTTGAGAAATAAATATAAAAATATTTAAATTACTGTAACAAGTTGACTTCTGATGAAAGAAATCTAGTAAAAAACATAATTGGTTTGTTAAGAAAAGTTAATTAAAGCCTTTCCCGGCAGAGAGGCAGATCATAAGCAACAGCGCGCGGCGAGACGAGCGCGCGGCGAGACGAGCACGCGGCGAGACGAGCACGCGGCGAGACGAGCACGCGGCGAGACGAGCACGCGGCGAGACGAGCGCGCGGCGCGGCGCAACGCGTCTCCAACATTGTTTGATAATAAACAAGCACAACGAGCAGAACATAATAGAGACTACTAGCATACATTGCCTGCCACACGCACTGCTCAAAAACGGACGACATTTAATAAAAAAAAAACGGATGTGCGTGAAAATGATGATATAGGAAGACCAAAGGTCTGTTTATGTGGCGGAGGTAGACACCTCTATCACTCTGCAGAGTACGGGAGGGGAGGCTGGCAGTCCGCCAGCGCACACCAGCCCCAGGCGCCTCTCCTTGCAAATTTTAAACATGTCTACGATCCCGGCCGGCGCCCGGCGCCCTCCTGAACACTTACGAAATGCACTCAACTCACGAGCTTTACTCTTTGCGAGCGTAAGAATATACCCTCGTTAAATAGTAATGCTGCAAGCTCCGTGCAGCTTTGCACAGCCTGCGCAATATTTAATGCAACTGTACTGGAGCCTTCAGGACCGGTTACCCGCCCGTCTTGCTTGTTGTTTCGCGTATGTACGAGTACCTGCGCACAGCGTAAGCCGACTCTTAGCTAATATTCATGCCAAGTTTGTTGCGTTTTCCAAACCAGCACAACAGGAGCTACATCTAGACACGTGTTCAATTCACACCACGACCAAAGTGGACTCGCTAAAAATATATTATAATCTCAGCTGAATAAATTATAATCCCTGCGTATTGAGTTAAAATCAAAGTTAAAACTGATTACGGCTGTCGGTATCAGAGATATTAATCCTGTTGTGAGCTATGGCAACATTATTCGTACCTACGGCATAAGTATCAGGAAAGCCAGCTGTTATGTTGCGAGGATTATCCGCGGTGGTGGTCATTAGAGGGTCCAGACAGAGCAGGTGGTCACGCAAGTCGCTCCAGCCGCCGTTGCCCCACGGGGGAGGCTTCAGCGCTTTGTCGACGCGGCCGTTATTACCGTAGAGCACCACCGCTTTTACTTTGATGGGGAACATCTTGTTGTCATCGAGCCACGCACTGATCTGCTCGAGCGCGGCGCGGCCGCTGGGGAACACGCGGGTGGATAGCACGCGCGGCGCCGCGACCGCCACCACGTCGGCGTGCCCGCCGCGGAACTGACGGAACGCGTTCAGCAACGAATAACTCCAGCTAACGTCGTCGTACATGCAGTAGTACGACGACACCGCTACGATCTTCTCCCACACAGTCTTGTTGAAGGCCAAGCCTTTGTCGTACGGCGGCTGCCATGCGGTCACAGACAACAAGTCGTAGTCCAAATCTCTTGCATACGGCCTTCCGAAGGACATGACGTGTATCCCTCGTAGGTATACCTTAGACCGAGTGGTATATCGTAGCATATACAGTAAATCCGGTAAAACATAATTGTCCTCTTCTAAGAATATGACCGTCCCCTTGTAATTTTCCGACCAGTCCATGTTATTGAAGATGAAGAAAGCCTTCCACCACCAGTGGTGTTTGTGCTCCGTGAGGCGTCCGTCGCGGTTGCTGCAGTCCGCGCTCCTGCCGGAGCTCAGGCAGTCTTCGGGGTCGATGCCGGGGAACTTGTTAGGATACAGCTGCAGCGAGTAAGGGTAAAATATTTGCATGACCCTGCAAAACGTGATACTCGATACGAGCTTGTTGATGACGGCGTCGTAGTAGCTGTGCGAGAACACGAGCAGCGTGGTGTGTATGTGGCGCACCTGACGCAGTGACAGGATGAGAAGGCGCAGACGCGACACGTCGCGGTGCACCTGCACCAGCAGGATGGTCACGTCGGCGCGTACGGGCCCGTAGCGCCACGCCATCAGCACCTCGCGCTCGTAGTTCATCATCTCGACGGTGCTGGTGAGTCGGCTGAGCTCGGCGCTGCTCATCAACTGTGTCGACAGACTGTCCGGTTCATTGAATTTCAGATATCGTTGCATGTAGTCTGGGACCCGGCCGGCCTTGGGCGGCTTCAAGTAACAATATTTATATACGGAGTAGACCAGTAAGAGAAAACAACAATAAACTGGTACACCCCTAGATCGAGCCCTAAAAATTAGTAATTTTAAATTCATTCTGAACATTTGAGATTACAGCGAGTATTTACGGTTGACTGACGGATGATAAATGTCATATCAGTGACTGTCAGTGGTATAAAGATCACAGATTCTTGCATAGAGCCTCGAGGTGAGGTGAAGGAATTTATATAGAAACCTGGGACTTAAAATGAGTACAGAAGCAGGTTCACAAAAAAAAAATTAAAAAATCCGGGCAAGAGCGAGTCGGACTCGCGCACTTAGGGTTCCGTACAAACTTAAGCTTACCAATGAAAACAGTTCAATTTCCAAATTGAGTTACGAATATTATTCCTAATCGGAAAACAAGTTTTTTTTTGTGACATAACTATAAATTTACAGTTTTCAGATTTTTTTCCCCAGACCGAGATCTGTAGGCGCTCTCTGTCGCTTAACCACTGCACCAGATACAAGACGCCCAGACCGGGATCAACTATCTGTAGGCGCTCTCTGTCGCTCAACCACTGCACCAGACACGAGACACCCAGACCGGGATCAACTATCTGTAGGCGCTCTCTGTCGCTCAACCACTGCACCAGACACAAGACACCCAGACCGGGATCAACTATCTGTAGGCGCTCTCTGTCGCTCAACCACTGCACCAGACACAAGACACCCAGACCGGGATCAACAATCTGTAGGCGCTCTCTGTCGCTCAACCACTGCACCAGACACAAGACACCCAGACCGGGATCAACTATCTGTAGGCGCTCTCTGTCGCTCAACCACTGCACCAGACACAAGACACCCAGACTGGGATCAACTATCTGTAGGCGCTCTCTGTCGCTCAACCACTGCACCAGACACAAGACACCCAGACCGTGATCAACTATCTGTAGGCGCTCTCTGTCGCTCAACCACTGCACCAGACACAAGACACCCAGACCGGGATCAACTATCTGTAGGCGCTCTCTGTCGCTCAACCACTGCACCAGACACAAGACACCCAGACCGGGATCAACAATCTGTAGGCGCTCTCTGTCGCTCAACCACTGCACCAGACACAAGACACCCAGACCGGGATCAACTATCTGTAGGCGCTCTCTGTCGCTCAACCACTGTACCAGACACAAGACACCCAGACCGTGATCAACTATCTGTAGGCGCTCTCTGTCGCTCAACCACTGTACCAGACACAAGACACCCAGACCGTGATCAACTATCTGTAGGCGCTCTCTGTCGCTCAACCACTGCACCAGACACAAGACACCTAGACCGGGATCAACTATCTGTAGGCGCTCTCTGTCGCTCAACCACTGCACCAGACACAAGACACCCAGACTGGGATCAACTATCTGTAGGCGCTCTCTGTCGCTCAACCACTGCACCAGACACAAGACACCCAGACCGGGATCAACTATCTGTAGGCGCTCTCTGTCGCTCAACCACTGCACCAGACACAAGACACCCAGACCGGGATCAACAATCTGTAGGCGCTCTCTGTCGCTCAACCACTGCACCAGACACAAGACACCCAGACCGGGATCAACTATCTGTAGGCGCTCTCTGTCGCTCAACCACTGTACCAGACACAAGACACCCAGACCGTGATCAACTATCTGTAGGCGCTCTCTGTCGCTCAACCACTGCACCAGACACAAGACACCCAGACCGTGATCAACTATCTGTAGGCGCTCTCTGTCGCTCAACCACTGCACCAGACACAAGACACCCAGACCGGGATCAACTATCTGTAGGCGCTCTCTGTCGCTCAACCACTGAACCAGACGTACCGCCATATCAGTTTTTCGATGAATGAGAAATAGAAAACAATTGTAATTGCTTCTATTTTTATTTTATTTTTTAATATTGCATCGATGACAAGTTTTACTTACAACTACGTAGATAATATTCAGCCTTGCAACTCCTTGGAAAAAACAGTGAAAACCTACGGAAGCCTGTGGTTTTGTTTCTTCGTTAGGTATGTAGGTACTTTTACTTTTTAACCGACTTCAAAAAGGAGGAGGTTATATGTTCGGTTGAATGTATCTTTTTTATTTTATTTTTTATGTATGTTCACCGATTTCTCGGTCAATTGTGGACCGATTTTGAAAATTTTTTTTTGATTGAAAGTTTATGCTTCCGAGTTGGTCTCATAGAAATATTGTTATGATCTGATCATGAACTTCGAAGATATGGAACAGAACTCCTCATAGGATCACAGCAGAACCGTCGTAACAAGTAAAATTGCTTTGTTTATACGTGTAATCGATGACTGACTGAAAGTAGAGAGGGAATATATCGAACTGATCTGATGATGAAGCCTGAAGTTAGGCACCGGAACTCTGTAATAAATTAATGTAATCTAACCGTGTTTGGGATTATTAGAATTGTCATGAGATGCACTCTGGCTATAAGGTATTTAAGTTTGGCTGAGGGGTACTTTTTAGTGGTGGTTAACTAAAAAGTGTAAAATAAAAAAACTTTTTACAAAAAAAATAACCGACTTCAAAGTAAAAAAAAACACTGAAAAGTGCAAAATAACTTTAATTTCGGAAGTCGGTGTTAAATAACGAAGAGGCAAAACTATTATAGAAACACCAACTTCCGAAATTAAAGTTATTTTGCACTTTTCAGTGTTTTTTTTTTTACTTTGAAGTCGGTTGTATTTTTTTTTGTAAAAAGTTTTTTTTTATTCTATTCTATTTGTGACAAATAGAAAATTAATAACGAAGTTTGTTGTATTTTTTCGTAAAAATATTTTTTCTGAAGTTGGTTAAAAATACTCATACTTAAACGTTCCACTGACTAGCAGATCTGCACAATATTTAGGTCCAAAAAAATATCAACTTGTCCCTACACGGTAATCGATATTAATAAGAAATCCGCACTTAATGGAAAAATTATGTAAGTGGTATACAGAACAAACAGACTGACTTGTTCCTGGGAGCTTTAAAAGTTTGCATGGCCCACGCCGCCGCGACGCTCCACAACGACACAACTTTCAAATCTTAATTTTTTGTCCGAGAAAATTCAATTTGACTAAGTATATCGCTTAAGAACATTTGCATTATAGGCTTACAATTTTCTCTTGTTCTTTACGACCTTAAATAAAGTTTGGGGGCGTTCCGAACGGGATTCGGAGCTCATCCTGCGGATAAATAATATGCCGACGGATAATAGATTTTATATTGACAGTTAGGTATTTTAAAACACCATCGGCCGGCCCCCACTGCCGTTGAGTGAATAGCACAACACTCGTAAATTATAAAGTGCCAACAAACGACGCCATTATCTGCGCCGACAACGGCTTCTCTTTGATTTTTCTCTCAACTCTCGCAAAGTTTTCTAATAAAATTCTAGTTCGGAAGTATTTTAAGCTGTTTTGCTTGAACGCTCTGCAAGCGACGGACGCGATTATGATGCTATTGTGTAGGGAATATTATTTTTGAATGAGTCATAGGAAAACAATTCTGCGTTCATTTATATTTTATGGTTTATATATCACTAGCTTCTGCCATACCGTATGGTGTCGGACGTAAACAATAGCACCATCCCATTTCTTCCCGTGGGTGTCGTAAGAGGCGACTAAGGGACATTTTTGAGACCGTGCTTACGTAAGCACCTCAGGTCACCGCGAGGCGGCGGGTAAACCACCAGCAACATCATTTCCAAGGAGGGTTAGTGTCAGGCAGGCGACCGACTATAAAACAAGGAGTGGAATTTCTTGCCGGAATCTGTGTTTCCTGATGGCTACAACCCGGGAATCTTTAAGTAGAATAAGTTATTTCTAAGTAAGCGCGCTCCATCGTCGACCGCATCGTCGCTTTCCATCAGTTGAGATAGTGGTCAAGCTCGAACATATCAAGAATAAAAACGAACAATAGCCCAATCATTTGCAATATGTTTGGAATAAATGGAATGTGACAGGGTTAGGGCGTACCCCACAGGCGACGCGCAGGGGCAGCGGGAATGCAAACCGGTTAACTCGAAAACCGAAAAACCGGTTTTTCGGCATATTTTTAATTATTAAAAAACCCGGGTTTTATTTTCAAGTACCTTCCGGTTTTTTCGAGTTTTTTATTACTTTCAAATGACACTATTTTTTTTTAGAAAACGTTATTTTAAAACGCTGCTGAGGCTTGGTATCAGTCGTAGGTTTGGTTATGGTACCATAGATAGCTACACCAAATGTACACTTCTTCTGTTCACGATTATAAAAGATCCAGACCGGCCGTGTGTTGTGAGAACTCAACAGGCAGTGAATGCTGTCAGGGCAGAATTAAAATCCCTTAAGGACACAAAAAATCTTATTCGTAGATGAAATACCCACCCGCTAGATCGCTATCGCGATTCTTACTCATTATAACTTAAACATATATCATCACCTTAAACTAGTCGCTTATATAGATAGAACAGAGTGAAAAGGTCAAAATCTTTGCTTCTTCGTTATACTGATGGAAAACTTAGGGATATTCTTACTACCGATGAGAAAATTTTCACAATCTAGGAATATTACAATAAGCAAAACAATCGGTTGTATGGTCGTAGCTCCTAAGAACACTATTAACTGGTTAGCAGAGTGCTGAACGGTTGTCATGCGACATCAGTAATGGTTTGGTAAGGGTATCCTATCACGGAGTGACCAAGGATATATTTCGTGAAAATGGGTGAAAACTTCAGCTAAAGTGTGTCAAGATACGATCCTAGATGGCATAGCAAAGCCTCTTAAAGCCTCTCTCTTTTTGATGACATACTAGGGTCTTTTTAGCAAGACTCAGCACCCGGTACAAGGCACGCACTACCCAGACTTGCCTTGCAGCGAATGTTTCGGACTTCATCAAGGCTGATGATTGACCTTCGGCTAGCCCAGACCTCAACCCCTGGACTACAAATTGTGGTCGATCAAACGTCACAATAATTAATAAACCTAAAAAAAAAATTACGATCAGTGGTGGACAACTTTCCAATGGTCACAGTGCGTAAACCGATAGTCGCATAGCCTGAACGCTTAAAATCCAGTGTTAAGGCAAAGGGTGGATATTTTGAGTGGAAGTATACCTACATTGATTTCTGGTTTAGATTCTCTATGTACGAGCATCATTCTAAGACATTCGTTTTTATGAAGTTAAGATTTTCTTATTTATGAGAAGCCTAATGAAATTATGGCCTTATTAGGTATACAATTTCTTTTGTATCGATAAGTGTCTAAATAATTATTAAAAATATGCAAGTAGTAGGTGGCTTGAATTTTACAAGCAATTTAAAATTTTCACTTAAAAATAATAATGAAAAAACTAAGTTTAAAACCGGTTACACCGAAAACCGCGTAAAAAATTGGGGTTTTAATTTTGGCTGGGTTTGCATTCCCTAGTTAAAGCTTATAATGAAAGAGTTTATAATAATTATGGTTAATTTGATTACAGATTTAAAGTGTTGTTATTATGTTGAGTTTTGTATTTTATATTCATAATGACTAAATTACGCTAAGTTGATCTTTTTGGGACTTTTGATTTATATTGTACCTACTGAGTTTAAACACAAAACGCAAATATACCTTTTACCTTAATTTTAAAGTACATATTATACATTTCTTTTAAATACATAAGTTTCTATTTAATTAAAGAGATGCAAGATGTAGGTGGCCTGAATTTAACAATTAGTTTAAAAATATAATTTATACAAACAATAAAAAAAAATGACTTAAAACCGGTTACCCGGTTAACCGGTTTCTTTTTTAGAAAACCCGAAAAAAAACCGGGTTTTAATTTTGGCCGGTTTTGCATTCCCTAGGCAGCACCCGGCTCCTGTGGGAAATGGACCAAAAGTTGAAAGGGAATCGTTTGTGTTGGTATACATGTGGATGGAGAGGGAGAGAATAAATAAAATAAATAAATATCTATACTAATATTATAAAGAGGTAAAGTTTGTTTTTGTTTGTTTGTGGGAAGTAATCTCTGAAAGTACTGGTCCGATTGCTAAAAATTTTTCTCCGATAGAAAGCTGCTTTATTTCTGAGTGACATAGACTATATGTTATGTACGCGGGCAAAGCCGCGGGCAAAAGCTAGTTCAAAATAAGTTTCTGTCTATTTGAAGGATTTATAGGGCATTCGTCTTTTTAAATACATAAATAAATGAATAATGAAACATTGACTGCATAATTTTGAACCTTGAAACGAAAGTGAGTACTTTGAATACCAAAACACAGTCCTATTGTATGGCATAACGTTATCAGTGAGCTGTCACCGCCAGCGTCACACACAGCCGACTTGTAACAACAAAGGGTGCCGCACGCGCGCCGCCCGCAGACCGCCACGTTTGAATACAAGTGTGTTGTAATTCTTTCACAATAAATTGACGTCACGCAGGTATTTAGGTCGGTTGATGGCGCGGTGGCGGCGGAGTGCCGGTGTCACAGGTGGCAGCAAATTGTCGACCCTCGTCAACGGAGGGCAGATTAAACCCTCCTACATTACCTGAGCCCTGGGGCTAAGGGTTACCCACACTATTATGTAGAGGCTTGATAGTCTACTTTCGACACGCTGTACACGCATTTTTTATACTCGACAGTAATTTGGTCGGATAGAGAAATGTGGCGTCACGTAATAGATTTCAGAAAAACGTGTGTAATAAAAACTTTCACTGAATAAAGGCTTCTGAGTAGAGACTAGTGAGTGCAGGTACGCCCATGGTCCACGTGTGTGAATTATACATACTCATCTACTGAGTGACGCCTTCAAAGTCGCTGTTCGTTTAAATTAGGGCGTATTGTTCCTTGAACTTCTGGCCGGAATGAAATGCGCATGTACTCGTGCTGCCGTCTAGGCGGCACTATGTGTGCCAGGTGCGCCCGGATAGAGCCCCGCTGACCTTTAAATACATTTTCTTTACGAAATATTGATTAATTTAAATATGCTATGTACATTCTGAATAACACTTAACCAGCAATTTTTTTGTGTAAACATATTTCTAAAGATCAAAGCCATTTGAAAGGAATAGGGAAAACAAGCGAAAAAATATCATGCTTTTAAAAAAAAAAATTTGGCAATAAATTATTATGCATTCCTGGCCGGGCATGGGTTCTGGCTATGGAGGCTCTAGGGGATCGTCTAAGACGCTGTTTAACAACTGTCTCTGTTCAGGCGTGTTCCCTACTGATGGAAGGAGGCTGGATTGGTATTGTTGAGGAAAGAGGGCAGGGATTCAGAGTTTCCCTCTGCATACCGTCCCATTTGCTTGCTCGACGAGGTCTCCAAGCTATTCGAAAGAATAATTGCCGAGAGGCTCGTTGAGCACCTTTCACGTGTTGGTCCTGACCTTGAAGACAGCCAGTATGGTTTCCGACGGCAACGCTCTACTGTCGATGCAATACTACGTGTACGCTCACTGTCGGAGCAGGTAGTGTCCCAGGGTGGAGTGGCGTTGGCGGTAAGTTTAGATATCGTCAACGCCTTTAACTCCTTGCCCTCCTTCACAGAGTACCACCATACCTGCAGCGCATCATCTGGGATTATCTACGTGACCGGCACATTTGTTCAGTGGCGGTACCTTCATACAAGCAGAAAAGCCAGGCATGCCTTACTAAAATGCTCGATAGAGAATCAATATCAAACCCGAACTATTTAAAAGTTCGCGCGCTTTAATTCTTATCAAAATAACACAAAGTATCTACCTATGCCACACCCACAGCACGCGCAGAGTTTCGCATTGGCAGCATCTACGCGAGAGCTATATCTATCTCGCTTACACGTACCGGCTTTTACCGGGCTTTCAAATACTATCTCTGTCACTTTCGCACTTATAGCGATGTGCCGTATAACGAGTTAGAACTTTATGCGACTACAAATCGATCAGTATGGAAGATTTAAGCCGGGCATTCGTATGAAGTTGCATTCGTATGAAGTTGCTCGCGTATGCGTGACCTTATCACCTTGCCAACTCTGCAGTGTTGCCGTTTTAGCGACGTTGTGAGATCTTGGAGATTTTTAACGAGTTTGGAAACTTTTTTTAAGATTTAGCAACAATAAAAACTAGCGACTTTTTAAAATAACGAAATTAAATATTCAAAAATAAAGGCAATTTTTTAGAACTGGTCTCGTTAATTTCAAAATACGATGTCGTTTTAGAAAAGCATATGCAGCATTAGAAAAGTGACAAACCGGGGCCGAGTTATTTATCTAACAAAATTCAAAACGATATTATTCATTCCGTAGCCGATGTGATGCAAACTTGCATCGATTACGAAGTTAGGCAAACAAAATTTGTTTCAATTATTATTGACGAAACCCCCGATGTTAGTCATAGAAAACAACTGTGCTTGATTCTCAGATATAATTATAAATGAAGTTCATGACTGTTTTTTGGGCTTTTAATTTATTGTACCTAATCAGTAGTTTGTGAGAAAATTGCGATGATACATACGTAGGTACCTACATACTCAGTCGAAAACTGAACTTTCTTTTTTTGAAATCGGTTAAAATTTTATTGGGCTTGCCTTATTTTGAAACCCTAGGCACGCCACTGCATTTGTTATGTGGGCCGGGACGGTAGCGTTCATCGGAGGGAGATAACGTGTGGGGTTCCACAGGGGTTGGTTTTAGGCCCTCTCTTGTGGGACCTTGCATACGATGTGGTCCTGCGTGTCGACCTCCTCATAGGCGTAAATATCATCTGCTATGCAGACGATACCCTGGCGTTGGCCGGTGAGAACACATTCGATGAGACCATCCAGCTTTCTGAGTTTGGTGTGGCAAGAGCCGTGGCTTCGATCCGCGAGCTTTGTTTAGAAATAGCGCCTCATAAAACTAAGGCGCTCTGGTTTCACAAACTGCCAAGGACCAGAGAGCCACCCAGCTCATCAGTGACAGTTGGAGCTGCGCAAGTCTAGGTGGGTCAACACATATAGTATCTTGGCCTAACTCTGGACGGTAGGCTTCGAAGAGTACTTCGAGCGACTAGTCCCCCGCATTGGGAGAGCAATAGGTGTTTTGCATAGGTTGCTGCCCAACCTCGGGGGCTCTCGGGAAGAATTTCGCCGCCTCTACGCGGGTGTCGTGCGATCGATGGTCCTTTATGGGGCACATGTGTGGTCAAACAGACTGTCAGGTGTCCGTCACTGCAGGACAAAAATTAATAGTCTGCAGCGGAAAATGGCCATTCGGATCGCACGTGGATACCGAACGGTATCCTTCGAGGCGGCAACTCTCCTGGCACGCTTTCCACCACTGGAACCGGATTCGTGACATACGTCAAAGTGGTAATAGCGTGCCGGGGATCGTTGCAGTAACGCTGAGACAGCAGGAACTGCGACACGCGCTCGAGAGGTGGCACGAGCGGCTGCAGCAGCCGCAATTCTCGTGCAAGCGCGTTGTCGAAGCCGTCCTACCGCACTTCGAAGCCTAGCTGAAAAGAAAGAAGCGCATCTCCTACAGACTCTACTCAGATGCTGACCGGGCATGGTTGCTTCGGTGAGTACCTAAATAGGATTGGGCGAGAGGCCACGGCAAATTGCCACCATTGCGGAAGTGCCATGGATTCTGCACAGCACACGCTGGAAGACTGTCCAGCGTGGGCCACTGAGCGACGAGTCCTAGTCGCCAGGATCGGGCAGGACCTGTCTCTACGAGCAGTAGTGAGGGCTATGCTGGCGGAGCCAGAAAACTGGAAGGAAGTTGCTTCCTTCTGTGAGGCCGTAATGGTCCAGAAGGACGCGGCTGAGCGCGACCGTGAGAGGGCTGATCCCGCTCGGAGACGAAGGCGTCGGGGAGGCAACCGCCTCGATGCTTAACACGCCGAAACCCCGCTTGCATCATCCAATGCAGACGGGACTTTGGAACCACGGGCGTGCAGAGTGGGGACTCTGCCCGCCCATCAAGTGATTCTAAGGAAGACGGTGGCACAGTGATCACGTGCTGCCGTGCATAAAGAGACTCAGGGGAGACCGTTGTACAGTCTCCTCAGGGATGTGCCCTAAAAGGCGTTGCACAGAGGGGGTTCCGGAACGGTCTTTTAAGAGTTAACGGCGCCCCTTCTATATGTGATGGTGATCACCGGGGTGGTTTAAGTGAAGTAAAAATCCCACACTCTCCCCGGACTTATCCCCAAAGTTCGGGCGCCTTTCGAAGGTTTTAGGAATACTGTAAAGGAAACCGCCGAATATTCTTTGTCAAAAATTATGAACTGGCTTACAGACAATTTGTTGACATTAAACCTCTCCAAAACGTACTATGTTGCCTTCTCGATAAGACAAAATAACTCCCTACCACCAACTTCACTATCACAGCCCATAATGGCTTTTCTCGGAACGTCTGCACATGCCAACAAATCGACCGAGCTGACCATGTCAAGTACCTGGGTGTATACATTGATGGTGGATTGAGATGGGACAAGCTATAGACACAGTAACCTCCAGAGTGAGGAGACTAATATACATATTTAAATCACTTAGAAACTGTGTCCCTCCCGAAAAGATAATATGATATATATAAAAACTCATCTATTTAGCCCTATGTCAGTCCATTATCCAGTATTGCATACCAGTTTGGGGTGGCACCGGCAAGACTCTTCTTCTAGGTCTGGAAAGAGTACAAGGAGCTGTACTTAAAGTAATGACTAAAAAGCATTACAGGTACTCAGGGTTGGGCAGTATTTGAATTACTTGTAATTAAAATACGTAATTGAAATACAAATACGTATTTAGTATTTGTATTTCAATTACTTCCTTAAAATGTAATTTGTAATTCGTATTTCAAATACCTACCTGATGGCGAAGTATTTTGTAATTAGTGTTTCAAATACTTGAGGCTTCAAAATACATTTTAACATTAAAATACATTTAACCTTCAAGAAAGATTATTTTCTTTAGCAGGTTTTATTCACTCTCCAACAAGAGGCTGTTTGTCTGACCGTAGATTTAAAAATCTAGTGTTCATGAAAGGAAACTCTGGTTTTACTGACTAATTAATCTCGTTTTCCTCTAATTTTCAGGCCATGCTGGTCTAGATTGCTTATTTTGTAATATGTAATTTGTATTTTGTATTTCAATTAAAAATAGCTAAAATACTGTATTTTGTATTTTATATTTCAAATACCTTACTTAAATATATTTTGTATTTTAATTACTTGCGATACTGTATTTTGTAATTTGTATTTTAATTAAAGCAAAGCATGTATTTTGCCCAGCCCTGCAGGTACTCAACCGAAAAACTATACGCAAACTGCAAAGTGCTAACTGTTCGATCGCTCTTTGTGCTCAAGTCCATCATGAGAAGACACCGTAGTGTCCCGCGCCCCGATCCACGCCGACGTCGCGGGATGCCTGTTTGCCCACGTATTCCCTGTAAAACCTCCTTTGCCAGAAAACAATTTAATAATATGAGCATCAAATTATACAACGACATACATAAGAAACTCAATATCGCAGGACTAAACAGCCACAAATTTAAAAACAGTCTGACTATAAAAAAACTGGAGAATTACTGACATACATCGCGTAACCTACACACATCAACTTACACACATCTATACACAAACACCCACATATACACTCATTCAACATTAGAACATATCCTTTCAACAATACATGGTCCACCTACGTAATAAATTCATGTATAAAAATTTTACCGTTTTTTTTTTTAGGTGGGATAATCATCCAATGACATCCCCAGCTCTTGGGCGGAGAGGAGGGTGTGTCAGACTTTTACTGACTAAAAACCCACTCCTGTTCCTTCGTTGCCTTTCATACCAGGGCCGAGTCTTCCTTTCAGAAGCAGACCCTTGACCCCAGTAGGCTTTGACCCTGCTGGGCCCCTACGGTTTGCTGACATCTCCTTGAGGCGCGGGTGGAACAGTACGCGCCGTCGAAGCCTTGGGTTCGGTCCGGATGGTTACCTGACGGTCGGACGGCGAGCTACACAATGCTCGTCGTCCGTAAGCCCGCGCCTACGATGACCGGAAATCGAGATCGGGATCCCGGCGGCTGGGACGTGAGGGCCGTTCCCTCGCGCTTCCACGTGCGGCTTCCTGCTTTTGCTAGCATTACTGCTTCGCAGAAGTAGGCGACCGCCTGCCACTCCTCCTCGCTTCGGACCATGGCCTGTACCTAGGCCCGGCGCGAGAGATCGTTGTCACCGATCTCCCTTACGAGGACACGGCGGTGCTCTGCCCAAGCGGGGGACACCTCTGCCGTGTGCTCCACCGTGTCCTCCAGGCGGTCCACACAGTGGTGGCACCCGCACGAATCCGGTGCAGAAACTTCCCGAACTGACCATGATCGGTGAGAACTGCGTCATTTGGAAGGTGAGGACGCCGTGAGGTCTTTCCAGACACTCCTCAAAGAGGGGACTTACCGCCATAACTGTGGCGTGACCAGCACTGAGTTGCGATAGTCGGTGTCGCCATTCCATAAGATCCCACCGGAACTATCCAACATGCCGCGACTTGTCGCGGCAGCGGAGTTTTACCCCAGCATTGCATCTTCACCGACTCTCCCTGCGCCAAGAACAACGTGTCGCCTGCGTAACAGACCAAGCTGACCCCGTCAGGGAGGTCGCCGCGCAGCACGTAGTCGTACCTGACGGTCCTAGTACCGATCCCTGCGGAACACCGCACGACATCTCTCGCCGTTTCCACTCTCCCTGGTGGCCAGGGTAGATGATGTACTTGTCCGACAGGTAGGCCTTGATCACACGACAGAGGTAGTCGGGCACCCGGTGGTACCGGAGTGCCCTCATAATGCAACTCCAGGGCAGGGAATTGAAAGCGTTGGCAACATCCAAAGACACCACCAAGACACACTTTTTTCTTTTTTTTTTTATTCTTTATAGGTTAGCGCTTGACCGCTATCTCACCTGATAGAAAGCGACGATGCGGTCGACGATGGAGCGCGCTTACCTAGAAGTAACCTATTCACTCTTGACTTAAAGATTCCCGGGTTGTACTTGCTCTGAGATACCGCATCCCCCCCGTCGTGAGGGCTCGCACGCGCATGATGGCGTCCACCGTGGAGCACCCCCTGCGAAAGCCGAACTGGCCGTCCACAAGGTTCGGTCCCGCCCGTGCTAGGTGCGCGACGAGGCGGTCTACAATTACTCTTTCAAAGAGCTTGCCCACCTCGTCGAACAGAACAATGGGCCGATACTCGGTCGGAGAGTCCGCTGGGCGCCCCGGTTTCGCGATGAGGACCAATTTTCCCGTCTTCCAGCGAAGTGGGAACTGGCTCCTCTCCATACATGCGCTAAAGAACCTTCTTAGTCGAGGCCTTAGTTCCTCCATGGCCAGGACCCAGGCTTTTCCAGGCATGCCATCGGGTCCTGGGGCGGTATTCTTGAAACTAAGCCTACGTACCGCCACTCTCATCTCTACCTCGGTCACCTCTCGCCACCACCACACGCACAATTTCTGTCACCAATACAATTTCCGTGGCAAGAATAAAATTTCTGTGGCTCGCCAATTTCGGTGGCCCAAATAACTCTCTAAGTAATTTAATTATATAATCCCCTTTTAGAAAATGTATATATAATGTGGATATGTTGCGCTTTATTATTAAAGTTTTTTAAAAAACCTCAAAATGAAAATGTCCATGGAAATTAGGTAAAAAATCGAGTTGTTGAAATTGACTCTGTTACGTTGCGGAAAGCTCTATTTAAACAGACCATGATCGTTTACTCTTCACAATTGAACTTAATCCTCGAAACCGCAAGACTTATTCCAAACCAAGAAAAAAAACAAACTATAACTCCTTGGACAATGACATGAGCTCAATCGATTTTAGCTCCATACTTAGCGATAGTGATGTCAATTCAGCCACTAATTATTTTATTTCTATCCTGAATCAGGCAATTGCAAACAATACTTCTAAGTCTAAGACACCAAATAGGAAAGTTGTTAAAATGTGTGAGGAACCGTGACAGTATGCATCAAAAACATAAGGAACTCAATAAACAAGATCTACAAACCCAAGTGCTAGAAATTACCTATAAAAGGTATCTATAGGAATTTCTGCAATTCTCTTCTGAAAAAAATAAAAACAGAATATGAGAGATCCCTAATCATTAATGCGGCCTCTGTTAGCAATATAAAGCTCTGGGACACAATAAAAATGGTCACAAACAAGAAAAAACATAAGGATGTACCTAGTGAACGAATATCTAAAAGCAATCCACAGAAAGATTTAAATTCATTTTTTTGCAAACATGGGGAAACGTCTTGCTGAGGGAATACTACCCAGCAATAATCAATTCCTTGAGTCAAACCCAAAAAGCTCTTTCTCAAAATCATTTGTACTGCCAAGAGCACGTCGGGCCACGCTCAGTGTAGTTTCCCGTCCGTCACAATAAGTGTCCCCACTTAAGTGTTAATGAATGACAGACAACGAGCAAGGACAAATATCACCAATGCCAACGAGACACCAACCGAACAATTCAACAATTAGCTCATCCTCGTGCCGACCCCATCAACTCAGGAAAAATCTTAACATCGCGAAGTAGCCCAAAGCACAGCACCATCTCTCGGGAAATTGGGTTACTAATTTATACAAACTAGACTGGTTATATATGTTGGGTTTTCGTGGGTAATATTTGTCAGAAGATATGTTCAGGATAATAAAATATGTAAACTAAGTTAAAAAAAATGCTTGCATATACGGTTAAATTACAAACTTAGTTCAGAAGTTATTTTGTACAACTTTTCAAAAACTGTTCAACCGATCAAGTTCCAAATAATTTTCCTAGAAAGTCGTTATAAAGTTCTACTTTTTAGATTTTTTTTCATATTTTCTAAACTTATGGTTCAAAAGTTAGAGGGTTATCTACACATTTTTTTTTTTTACTTTTGGAGCGATTATTTCCGAAAATATTGACATTATCAAAAAATGATTTTAGTAAACCCCTATTAATTTTTAAATACCTATCCAACAATATATCACACGTTAGGGTTGAAATGAAAAAAAAACAATCAATGATCCATAGTCTTAAAAATATTCGTGCAAAGCAAAGAGTACCTATCTATACATATAATAAAACAGTAAAATGGTGGAGCGTTGGTATTAGTTGGCGAAAAAACTACTGAACCAATCCTGTTCAAATTTTGCATACATAATCCTTATAGGCCGGGTCAACTGTTAGGCTACATATTATCACGCTATTTGCTATGGGGGGTGAGCAATAATCCAAAATGTCGACATTGAGCGACATTTGCCACGTTCGATCCCCAGCTACAGTTAAAAATTTTGTCATTATTTTATCTTCTTTTTTGTAATAAAATAACTTTTACCATTTTTTCTATATAAAATTGACATTTCTATTCGATATCATCTAAATATTTTGTAAAAACTAATCAAAACACATAATAAAATCAAAGCGGCGAGTAAAATCACGTACTAAAATGTAAATATGGCACCACACGCAATTCAGATACTTGCAACGCCATCTAAAGACTGAAAGTAGAAATAATGATGACAATGATAGTTGAACGTCATATTTGATAGATGGCATTGTGTATTTTACGTAATTTTCTGAGTGGCGGAAGAATGACCATCGCCCAAGTTTGCAGACAGTTTTATTGTTTAAAATTGGACGAAAACCGTTATGATTAAACTGGAGTTAGACGGAGACATTTTTAATCTTACTGCTTTTTTTCCCCGTGGTTGTAACAAGCTAATTGACCGTGATTATTCAAGGGATACCAACCAAAGGCGATAAAAGTAAATACTTATATGTATTTAATTATTGACTTTAAAATAACATGGCCAAATTTTCGGAAGGGGTAGCATGGCACCTTGCGTTGGAAGGCCCCCAGGTGGACCGATGACCTGGTAAGGGTCGCGGGAATCCGATGGATGCGAGACGCACAGGACCGGTAATTATGGTGACACGTCCAACAGTGGACATCTTTCGGCTGAAATGATAATGATAATGATGGCACCTTTATTTTTCTTTTTTTAAGGGTGGAAGTCATCCAATGACTTCTCCCACTCTGGTTGGAGCGGGAAGGCGTGTCAAACTTTTACTGACTAAAACCACACCTGTGTCCTTCAGTTGCCCTTTGCGACATCTCTTTGAGGAGCGCGTGGATCACTACGCGCTGTTGACGACTGGGCTCGGTCCGGTCAATTACCGGACGGCCGGACGGCTGTGGACGACCGATTGCTGGATGTCCGCGAGCCCGCGTCTACCGTGGCTGGTCGTCGGGGTCAGAATCTCGGCTCGGCGTGAGGACGTTCGTTCCCTCACGCGTGCAGCCTCCTCCTTCACTAGCATTACGGCTTTGCAGAAGGAGGCGACCGCCTGCCATTCCTCCTCGCTCTGGACCATAGCCCAAAGTCACAAGGCCCGGCGCGAGAGGTGACTGACGCCGATTGCCTCCACGAGGACAACACACACCTCTGTGTGCTCCACTGTGTCCTCCGGGATGATGGCACCTTGCGGCCTAATAATGGTGTGTTTTATTATTAGCAGTCACTGCTTCATATAAAAGTGGGTCGAAAGGTTTGCGTTCCTGATCACAGTTCGACAACGTATGATGTATCTCAGATTCCTTGCAGCCTTACGTCGACATCCGTACGTTACCTCCTTGCAGTGAGTGGTGACCAACACTGGAACCACCCTCTGAGGGAGGCCAGTCTCAGGGATAACACTAATCGGCTGCTACATTTGTTTACCGGAATTTAATTGTTTTATGGATACACAAGCTCAGAACTGTTGAGGGTGTTTCACGCGGTTTCTGTTCCGGATTCGGTTGGAAGTACTCTGATATTACCATTTCACAAATCGCCCGGAGGACCCGTTGTAGCATGCGGTGGAGGTCTATCCTGCTTGGGTGAACCGCCGTGTCTTCCACGGCGCAATCGGTGTCAGTGACCTCTCGGTTTGGCCATCAATATGCGAGTTCAATTGGACAGGGATACACGCGTTCAAGATTTCACCGAAATTCATTCAAAAGTTGGAGACTCTTCATAGGGTAGTTCTCACTATGGAATAACATTTGTCTGATATACGAGGACGTCAGTCAAATACACATAAAAAAATCCTAGGTAAATGAACAAGTAATTTTTACGCCCCAAATGATCAAGCTGCAACAATCAATTCAAGCATGCTCTCGCAAATTCTTCATAAGTACTGTTGTGGAGGAAGATAGTTGATGATGATGGTAATTTTTGGATTCACTGGCTTTTTGGCTTTGCACCATCAGTGCAAACGTTATCCAGCTGAAGGTCGGTGTCCCGATTATGTTCCTTCGTTTACCTCTACCAAAGCTGTCTGACGGCTTAAACTCTTCAGTGATACATTATTGAGGCGAAAATTTTACAGGAGGTAACTCTTTCGAACAATCTCGCAGCCTTAGCAGACATTGGCCCTAGAGGGCCCTATCCATTTGCTGACATCATTATGAGTCGCGCATAGATTACTACGCGCCGTCGATTCAGGATTGCTTTGACCAGATGACCGGACGGCTCCACCGCAATCGCCCTGCGGCTTTCAACACCTGGAGCATCACTTCCCTCATCATCCTTCATAGTTTCAGCCACCTTCTTTGATCGTAGTGCTTCACTGAAGGAGGCTACTGGTTGGCATTTTTTCCACTAATCGCGTCCATGAGGACACGGCGGCGCCGGCGCTCCTACCAAGCGGGACTGACTTCCACCGTAAGTTCCATCGTATTCTCCGGGCGATCCGCACAATGGTGAGACTCGAGTGTTTCTTTTCGCTGAATTCGATACAGATACCTCCCGAAACACCACATCCGGTGAGTCCTGCACAAAGAGAGGATGCCGTGACGCCTCTGTAGCCACTCCTCAAAGACAGGCATTACCGCTGCGATTGTGACGTGCTCACTGTGACAATGTTGTTTTACCGGAACATAAACCAGAAACATACATAAACTAGTGCCTTTTCCCTTGGGGTAGGCAGAAATGCCAACTGGTACGACCCTTACATAGTCTTTCTATTCATTGACGTTCATACATCTGGATCTGGACGAGTACATAACATGTATCCTGAAGGTAATTTGCGTTTTTACCTTTAACAGTTTTATGTGAAAGTACAATAAGTAATTACGATGCTTTCAGAATGAATTGCAAGCACAGAATGATTGTACAGTTTTACCAACTTAACGTAGACGAAGTCGCGGGCAACAGCTAGTAGTAAATATGTGCATAGTTTCAGCTTAGTAAGTCAATCTTCATGTGGCGCATTAGATATGAATTCAAACAAAAAACACAAATTTTTGCTGGTTGATAGACCTGTGTTTCAGACAATATTACTTACAAACTGTTTCAGAATATTAAAACTTAAAAATGATTAAAACATTTAAAAGCTACGCATAGCATGCATTTTAGATTACTTATCTCCATAAAAATCATGTTTTAATGTTCTAAACGAGAAATCTCAGCCGCATTGGGGGATGAACTGCTCGCGTAGGATTTACTTAGTTCTGACCACCCTACACGTGTCCCCTGGGTAGCGCTAAACGAGCAGTAAATGCGGTGGGAGGCCATAGCATCGGCTGCCGGCTTAAAAGTTACTACCCACCAGACAAAGCCACGCCGCCAAGCGATCCGTCAAACGTGTTCCGGCCTGATGTCTGGTGAAGCCGTATGGTGGAAGATGGGTCTGAGCAGTTGTGTTGCGATTAGGCGTGTGTAACTCTTTACTGAACCGACTCACTGTTTCGAAACATTTTTGTGTTCCATCAGTAATGTTTTAAATGCATCATTTGGAACAATTGGAACACTGAAACACTCTATTTATGTGACCAGCAGTCAGAAAAAAATATTATGTACGTGTATCGGGAACATAGACATATTTATCATACTCAAATACTTATTATTAAAATCAGAAACATCGAATTTTTTTAGTGGTTACCCCTATATATAATGTACTCTGTGGGTCCGCTGCACGTGAAATGCCCCCGTATTCATTCGCCGGTAGAGAACGATCGCGACTGATGACGTCACAGCGAGTCGAGTTCATTCTCGGGCGCGTTTCTGGAATTTGATCCGATTTAAATAATTTTTTCACAGTATTTACTGTTTTTTTTTGACGCTATAAGTCTGCATACTCCACAAAAATCATGACTGATCCTCATTGTGGGTTAAGCTCGCCTTTGTACATCAGCTGTCCAATTTTTTAAATAATTTGTTATTTTTATGTACAATATAGAATATAAGAATACTTTATATAATTATTTATTATTTCATTGTTTCTTTAATTTCCGTTCCAAGTTATGTTCTGGGGTATTTCTCAAATGTCAAAACGGGCCTTTTGTTTTTTAACGAGTGTAAGGTTCTTAGCAGAACTTTTAAAAGTTGTTAGTAGGTACTCGTATGGAAGCAAAGTTTAAATTAAAATCATTGCTAATCCCCTAAACAAAAATAATACAATAAAGTTAATCGTCGATAGTGCTGCAGCGTTGAGTAACAGCCTTATTTTGTTCGAAAAAAAAGGACATTCTGTTTCCCGGCATAAAAAATCTTTTAAAACAGTGGCTGGTAGAGTGATCTTATCTGCCATAAAATAATCGGCTAAAGTAATTTATTCACAACTTTTTTTATTATTGAAAGGCTCACGTTTGATTGTCTTTGTCTTACCTAAGCAATGATTTAATCGACGTTAGTAGAGAAGGTACGTACGCTTGCCTAGATGTAGGTATCTACCACCTAATACTTTAGGTTATAGGGAAATATATAAATATACTAACAGATTCAGCAAAAATTGTTCTGCTATATAAATTAGGTATTAAAAAAAGGAGGGTAGCAGGGTAAAAAATAGCCTACGACCTATTCTGAGACCTACCAAATACACACAAAAAAAATCATGAAAATTGGGAAACCGTTTCGGAGGAGTTCAATTTAAACGAACACTTTGACACAAGATTTTTTTTTTTATAGGTATTAGTTAAATTAAATCGCATCAAAAGCTGAGAGTGAAGTTTGACATTTTGAAGACCTCACGTTATACTAGCTGGCACTAGAGTCTGTCCATCGAAAGTGCGACCTGGGAAAATAAAGTCAATTAAAAAAAAAAATGGAATGTGGTATTACTGTCATAGTAGGAGAAAAAGATTTTGATACTTGAGTATATTTGTATTTACGACAATTGTATATTAGTTGTTTAAGAATTATATTCCTAATTCAAAGAAGTAGATTCCTAAGTAAAACCAACACAACGTCTTTAGAATTTTTAAAGACTGGCCTGTAAAGACTGGCCTGCATAGCAGTCAGGGCCACTAACCGCTAGACTAGCGGTTAGTGGCCCTGACTGCTATGCCGGAGGTCGTGGATTCGATTTCCACCCAGGACAAATGTTTGTGTGATGAGCATAATCATTTTTTCTGTATCTGGGTGTAATTTATCTATAATATGTATGTATTTACAAATATTTAAGTATGTTTATCAGTTGACTAGTACTCATAACACAAGCTCTGCTTAGCTTGGGACTATATGGCGTTGTGTAATAACTGTGTGAAAAAAAAACGCCTTTGACAGCATCACACACTCTGCAATATTCAATTCCCTTACAAAACAACAAATAGAATCCACCTATATACAGCTACTGCGAAATATGTACACCCACAGCACAGCTAATCAAGTGGAGAGATTAGGTCGTATGTTTGAAATTTTTAAGGGAGTCAAACAGGGCGACCCGTTCTCCCCAAAGTTGTTTACCAGTACCCTGGAAGAAGTCTTTCAGACATTAGCAGTCAAATGGGAAGAGAAGGACATTGTCATCGGCAAAGCGAGTAAACTTATTTACGTTTCGCTGATGATAATGTCCTTTTCTCTCCTAAAGTCACAGAACTAGAACAGATGCTACAAGATTTTAGCCATGCGAGCCTTGAAGTTAGACTAAAGATGAACATGAAGACCAAAATCATAACCAACAGCTCCCAAAGGAAAATACACATAGGCGGGGAGAGTATACAATACGTCCAAGAATATATCTTTTTGCACCGAAAGTAGTCTCTTTCCGGGTAAAGCAAGATAAAGAAATAACGTGCCAGACAGAAAGTGCTCATGTCACAAATGCGTAAGCTGATGGACATGTGTATTTTCTCCATTCTGACCTATAGTGCACAGTCTTTGACTAACTTCCAAAAGTCCAAACTCAAGGTTTGCCAACGTGTTATGGAGCGCAGCAACTATGTTGTGATAATGATAAGTATAATATATCTTATTACTTCTAATTAGAAAGAAAAAAAGTACAACGTTACGAAAACGGCGCGCAATTCTCTGTGTCCCGGTTGTCAAAGACGCTAGTACGGGGCGATGGGACGCGGTGACGTAGGGATGCGCTCACTCATCGACTTTTAGTCTAACAGTTGTAAATTACTATACTACTACTAACTACTATTTGTTAAATTTACAGACCATGTTCGAAACAATACACTGCGCTCCAAAACGCAAATAATGAGGCTCAAAAGGCTGCCCAACTTAAATGGGACTTGGCAGGACTGGCGGGACGACCTGCATGTCTTTCTAAAGAATTAGAATGTGAAAGCAAGGAACTATGACCGTTGGAAAGAGTGGAGGGAAGCCTTTGTCCAGCAGTGGGGCAATACGGGCTAGCTATAATAACCATTACAAAAACGAGTAATGATTTATTTATTAGTATATTATATTATACTACTCGGTCAAGAAAGTACCGGGAAGAGATCAATAATCCACAAAATGTTAGTTATTCTTCCTTTAATTTATCGCGTTAACTGCAGACCTGCAGTTGCAGATGTTGATGGCCTACCAGACCGAGGCAAAACTTTAATCACCTCAGCTCGATCGCTTTTAGACGTATTATACCACTCTAGCACGGTAGTAAATATATTAATTTTTTCTCAGAACTTAATTTTAAGTGTAAAGATTTTTTTCTTCAAATTACTATATTGTTTCAACTTTTTTTTTAATTTCGCAGAGTCCTTGAATATCTCCAAGATTATCTATAAACATAAGAAAAAGTATAATTTATCGTAAAGTATTTATCTAATAGTTTCAGTCAACAATGATCAAGATTATAATGTCATATTAAGGGCGGAATTCACCAATAAAACTAATCGCGTTTTAACGTTTGGCTAATTGGCTCGCATAATCGCGTTTAGAAGCTGTCACTAGTGTCACTTGTAAAAATACAACAAAAGAAAAATACAAACAAATGACACTAGTGACAGCGGCTAAACGCGATGTTGCGAGTCAAACGTTAAAACGCGATTAGTTTTATTGGTGAATTCCGCCCTTAGTTAAAAATCCAAGATTTAGACATTGTTGTTTTTCTTTGGAAACAACTTCTTTCTCTTCTTGTTTTTGTTTATACTTACTGATTATAGTAAGTAGCAGTATTCAAACATAACTTTTTATTGTTTTACCCATGATAAAGCAATTATTGTTAAAAAAAATCTTTGTTACAAAATACTGTCTTTGACGGCTGAATAATGTTGCCAATTTAATTACTAAAAAAACTCCAGGTTGCGCTTTCATTAGACACACTCTAGCAGCTATAGAAAGTACTCATAGGTTCAAACTCCATAGCCATACATACTCTTGCTATAACCCACAGAGTACCTTTTTATGTAACCTATAACCATAGCCGTCATTAGAGAAAATAGGTACAACTAGGAATTGGTAACGCCATCTATTGCATAACTTAGGCAACATTTCATCATTCAACTACAATTCCTTAAAATATGTCAAAGTAATTAATAAAAATACTGTTTTTAAATTAAAACAACAACTTGAAAAGGGTCAATATTAAAAAAAAACACTAAAAACATCACTGATAAAAATATAATAAACGTTTCAAAAGGCTTGTATTCCAAGCTAAAATGAAACTACACCACAGGTCGTGCAGAAATTTAATCGATCAAGGTCATGTCACTACAATCGTGATATAATGTATTATCAAACGAAATTGCTAATGAATAGGAAAATATCCTATATTTTTTATTTTAATAGTAGTATTTGGAAGGATTTAACGTCATGTAGTGTATTTTAAATGCGTGCTCGGATGTCAATCACACCTTTCGTTCAGAATCTTTAATTGAATGGCCGCCTGTCAGCTGTACAAGTACTTTGGTTGGGAAGCTGTCAAATGGTGAATAGCAAAGCAGGAGCGGTAGTGAGAATATTTTCTAATAAATATGTCTTTTTATTCGCAATATCAAAGTAATAGGTAATCGCCGTGCCTAGCCGTAAGCTTTAGCGTAAATACAAACGAAAACCAATACCGGCATCATCGTAAAATGAATTCGAGAGAGAGGTCGCTACAAGACAAGTTGAAAGCGCTCTTCAAACAGGGTGCATCGGGTGAGTATTGCGGCTGGTTCTTGGGGGTGAGTTGGCTTGTGTGCGGCATGGAGACTAGTGCGCGGTCTGGTTGTTGCAGCGCCGCTGCCGGCGCGGCACGAGCTGGTGGTGACGAGCGAGGTGGAGCGCGAGCTGGGCGCCGACTCCCCGCTGCACCGACGCCTGCGCGCGCTCAAGGAGCTCGGCGAGAAAGCCATCCACGTCCGCGTGCAAGAGGTCAGCTCCACACCTACACTTATTATTTTAGTACCCTCAAAAATTCATTCTGATGCAACATTACAATGCAATTTGTTTCCTTTCTTCTTCTCTGTGATGTAAACTTCTTTGTTGGCTGCATTTCTTTCACATTGTTTTATTGTGAAACAGTTATCATAAAAAGTGTTATCATGTTCATTATCTGATTATAAATATCTGGGTGAATTATTTGTTTTGCTATGATTTATTTACCACTTTCTTCTACTTCATTAAGAACAGCTGTTGTGTTTGAATTCACTTATTCTATGATCTTTTGCAATTGCATGTGACAAAACATTTTATCAATTCTGTTGAACATTATTACCAGTAAACCTTGAAGGTATCTACTCCAGCATCCTCTACCTTGAAACTAGTGGCTATCTGGCCAAAACTTGCTCCTTAAAATTTGTAGAAAAAGATAGCATAAGAGTTATAAACACAATATATGTAATATTTTTTGTGTAATTAATCTGTTGTTTTATAGCACTTTCTTTTAAACAATACTAATTGGTTAACAATACTACTTTAACAAACCTTTAATTATCATGATAAAAAATGACATCAAAAAATGGTCTGTCACTAGGGTGGAGTTGAAAAGCTTTGGTCGTTAACAAGAGATCTGCTAGAAGAAAGTAATGTGGAGGCGCGGCATGCAGCATTGTGCTTCCTGCGATGCCTGGCTGAGGGGCAGGCGGACTACCTGCAGATCATGCGCACCATCCTGTTCCACTATCTGCGAGACACACATGCACGCCACCCCCCGGAGGACACACAGCTACGCTTCAAGTTGCTGCACACACTCACCAACACGGGGAAGAACATAAACTGCTTTGAAGAAGAGGTTAGTTAGTAGATTTGAATCATACTGTGCCATGCAACATTGTTTCATTTCTCTGACACTACAGTTGGGACAATGCCACATTGGTTGCAGATTGGTCCGTTCCTGCTGGAGTGGTTGCCCCAGATCCAGCCACCCTCACAGCTGGTTGAGTTCCTACAGCTCATCATTAACGTCGTCAAGTTCAATGCCACATACCTAGACGAGCAGATTGTACATGGAATTGTCAAGTAAGTTACCTAAGATTCTATCAGTTGATAAAGAAAAGTAAAAACTGGCCTTCACTATCACAACACATCACCATTTTTGGGTAATTATTGATTTATTCAATTATTTAGTGTTTTATGAAAGTTATAATTAAATAATTAAGCATAATTATGTCAAAATATTTTTGAGACATGGACAAGACTTGAAAATGACAGAGATAAATGGCATTGGAGGAGGTCTTGGTCAATCAGTGACATACAGGCAGTAGCAATATATAAAGCATAACTATAATAATATATTTAGAAATAAGTTTTACAAATTGTAATACCTACTGTTTGAATAAAAGGCTTAATTATTGTTATACTAGCTGACCTGGCCTCATGGACTCATAATTATATCTTTAGATATAGTCAACCGATTGCGATGAAACAAAGCCTCAAGTTACACACGATGTATAAAAGTTATCTACATTGATTTCGTACATTTTACGTGATGCGCGTGTTATACATAATGACGAATGTACTACGTAGTTAAATAATGTATTTTAATATTTCATGAATATTATTTGTTGTTTTTAATACATTGGTAACATTTATGATGCTCAAATCAAATGTAGAAGTACCTACCAAGGTAAATAGTGTTGTGTGGTGTCGTATTGGTGATAATCCTCTAAATTATTACGTAATAATCTAGAGGATTATCACCAATACGTATTTTTACAAGTTTACCATTTTATATTTGTACACACAACAATATTTACCTTGGTAGGTACTTCTACATTTGATTTGAGCGTCATAAATGTTACCAATGTATAAATTACAACAAACAATATTCATGAAATATTAAAATACATTATTTAACTAAGTACATTCGTCGTTATGTATAACACGCGCATAACTAAAAACTTCTACAGATTTATTATATGTATAGATGTCAAAATATAGTTAGAATAACTATATTGAAAAAAAAATTTCATTTCTTGTCAGTTATTCTGTTGCTACGTCGTTTTCAGCCGAAACTGAAAAACGAGTCGAACATTCGGTTACGGTTTCATTTACGGCTACAAATCGTGTTTCGATCGGTCACTAGTTTTCAGTTAATGCACTCCATCAATAGGAGACATGGACTTCGATGGGGGATTTCGTCAGAGATTCAATAGATATTTCTGACTAGGTAGACTAAATTTAAACAGTGCACACAACACTCATAATGCTGTCTAGATAGTAAGACCTGTGCAGCTATCAGTGTTGTGATGACTCAGTGCACACAACACTCATAATGCTCTCTCTCTAGATAGTTACACCTGAGCAGGTATCAGTGTTGTGATGACTCAGTGCACACAACACTCATAATGCTCTCTCTCTAGATAGTTACACCTGAGCAGGTATCAGTGTTGTGATGACTCAGTGCACACAACACTCATAATGCTCTCTCTCTAGATAGTAACACCTGAGCAGGTATCAGTGTTGTGATGACTCAGTGCACACAACACTCATAAGGCTCTCTAGATAGTTACACCTGAGCAGGTATCAGTGTTGTGATGACTCAGTGCACACAACACTCATAATGCTCTCTCTCTAGATAGTAACACCTGAGCAGGTATCAGTGTTGTGATGACTCAGTGCACACAACACTCATAATGCTCTCTCTCTAGATAGTTACACCTGAGCAGGTATCAGTGTTGTGATGACTCAGTGCACACAACACTCATAATGCTCTCTCTCTAGATAGTTACACCTGAGCAGGTATCAGTGTTGTGATGACTCAGTGCACACAACACTCATAAATGCTCTCTCTCTAGATAGTAACACCTGAGCAGGTATCAGTGTTGTGATGACTCAGTGCACACAACACTCATAATGCTCTCTCTCTAGATAGTAACACCTGAGCAGGTATCAGTGTTGTGATGACTCAGTGCACACAACACTCACAATGCTCTCTCTCTAGATAGTAACACCTGAGCAGGTATCAGTGTTGTGATGACTCAGTGCACACAACACTCACAATGCTCTCTCTCTAAATAGTAACACCTGAGCAGGTATCAGTGTTGTGATGACTCAGTGCACACAACACTCATAATGCTCTCTCTCTAGATAGTAACACCTGTGTAGCTATCAGTGTTGTGATGACTCAGTGCACACAACACTCACAATGCTCTCTCTCTAGATAGTAACACCTGAGCAGGTATCAGTGTTGTGATGACTCAGTGCACACAACACTCATAATGCTGTCTAGATAGTAACACCTGTGCAGCTATCAGTGTTGTGATGACTCAGTGCACACAACACTCATAATGCTCTCTCTTTAGATAGTAACACCTGAGCAGGTATCAGTGTTGTGATGACTCAGTGCACACAACACTCAGAATGCTGTCTAGATAGTAACACCTGTGCAGCTATCAGTGTTGTGATGACTCAGTGCACACAACACTCATAATGCTCTCTCTCTAGATAGTAACACCTGTGCAGCTATCAGTGTTGTGATGACTCAGTGCACACAACACTCATAATGCTGTCTAGATAGTAACACCTGTGCAGCTATCAGTGTTGTGATGACTCAGTGCACACAACACTCATAATGCTCTCTCTCTAGATAGTAACACCTGAGCAGGTATCAGTGTTGTGATGACTCAGTGCACACAACACTCATAATGCTCTCTCTCTAGATAGTAACACCTGTGCAGCTATCAGTGTTGTGATGACTCAGTGCACACAACACTCATAATGGCCTGTTTATTTACAATACCTTCATCTACAATATTTACTTAATCAGTTATATCTTTCCATAACAATCCTTGTTTCAAAATAACACACTCGGTATCTGTTCCATTTTCACATGGCAGCTAATGTAAGGCTCATGTTATCAAGTTGTTGTTAATTTCCCCCATGCTTGTTTGTTGATTCAGTTTTGATGTTAAATATAGGATGTTGTCGGCGTTGTGGGCGTGGCTATGTGCTGACGTCAGTCTCTGGGATTTATTACTAAATTAGAGGCGGTCCAAAACTAGTGGACTATTTTGGCATATTCGTGTCACATTAGTCTTTTAGAAACCAAAACAAAATATACACTTACTTTTAGGGACATTTTACTAAAATTATTTTCGATTTTAAATTGCTGTACAATACAATTGCTGTGGTAAAGTCAGCATTTTGTATCTAAACTAATATTATAAATGTGAAAGTAATGGCTGTTTGTTGCCACAGATGGAAATTGGCACACAAGTAGACTAACAAATTCATCATCGGAAATCATCCCCCTTGCGATGATTTAAGACATTCAAGCAAGCTAAAGTTTTATAATACTGTAATAATTATTTTGCCCCCATTTTTTTTTGCAGTCGACGCTGGATGTTTTTTTTATACTCACTAGTCCCCTCTTTCTAGCGTTTTTAAAACGATTTGCGTGTTCTTCCACACAGTTCATCCATTGTTTCTTTGGGCATTGGTTTTAAAGTACTCGTTGTCTCTAAGAAACGACGAAAACAGTCTAATTGACTGTTTGCCTTGTATCTCACACATTCGTACACACAGCGGGTTAAAGTTGTAAGCTGATGGTTTTGTCACTGATGCAGCAACGCATGCCACCTGTGCGTGTACTCCACCGACGTGGCCGTGGTGCAGTGCTGTCTGTCGCTCCTGGAGGCCGTGGTCTCGTACTCGCTGCTGCCGCGCGCCGCACTGCGCACCTTCGTCTCCGCGCTCTGCAGAACCGTCAACATGGAGCACTACTGCCAGAACAGCTGGAAGGTATGACATTGTGGAGCAGCATTGTGGTCTCTTCTCGATCACTTTTTCCGCTGTCGGATAGCTAATGCTATATCGTCGACAAGTTATTCAGTATACTATGTGAGTGTAATGTTTGCAGCTGATGAGGAACGTGGTGGGCGCGGACATGGGTCACGCGGCGCTGCAGGAGATGGTGCTGCTGCTGCGCAGCGGCGGCGACGGCTCGAGCGAGGAGGGCGCGGCCGGCCTGCTGCGCGGCGCCGTGTTCTACATCAACATGGCGCTGTGGGGCCCGCGCCGCGTGCCCACGCTACGCGTCTCCTTCCTAGCAGTGCTGCCCGCCTTCCTCAAGGTAACACTACAGCGTCTCTGCAGGAGAATATAAAAGCGAGCGAAGCGATCTCGTCTACAGCCTTAAAAGTGCCATTGAGCTTATATATAAGAGCGAATGGGGCGAGCATAGGTTCATATCAAACAAGTGAAGGGATCCCATAGGTGTCATATGTATGCACAGGTTATTAAAGTGCGCGACGAGCGAGCTCGAAAAATACAACGACTAGAGCTAAGCCACTCTTAAAACAAGCAAGCCCTTCACAACAAAAATGAGTTCATTGAACCCACTTTAGAAATGTGCATGTGAAGCGAGAACACACTTTCTATGTCCCGCCGCCGCAGTCCCGTCACTCAACACATTAGTAATCTCGCTTTGCTTGCTCTTAGCATATTGTGCCTAGGTTTTAGTTCCGTTGTACAAGTTATCATGTGTAATAATAATAATATGATTTATTTGCCAGAGAAAGAAACACGTGCTTTATTCGTGGGCGGCCTCTTTTTTAAACCTATATTGTGTTTTTTTTTTATTTGTCAGGCTCTGGAAGGCAACCACCCGGTGGTGACGTACGAGGTGGTGGTGAGCGTGCAGAGCGTGGTGTCGCGCGTGCCGCTGGAGCTGTGCGAGCCCGCCTGGGACGTGCTGCTCAGCATCGTGCGCTGTGTGCTGCAGCAGGACAGTACGTACAGCCAGGCATCCGTGTGCCTCGCCTCCGCACGTGCTCGTTACTAAACCATAACGGTATGTTCGCAGAGAACTACTCGCCGCCCAACGAGCTGATCCACACGCGCGTGCACGCGCTGATCACGTCCATAGAGCAGCTGCACGACGCGGGCCAGTACTACGGCGACGTGGACGCGCTGCTCGACCTGGTCGACTTCTGCGGGCACGACAGACCCGTGAGTACACCGATACTATTTGGGTCTACCTTTTATAGCAGAACTATATGTAATAATATTATTTGCATAACTGTTAATAACATAAACTTCATTTCTCAGAAAATCGTTTAGCATACACTCATTATCATACATTCAAAACTCATAATTTTGTAAGTCAGAGTCATATTTAGGTATAAATTTATATCTATAATAATTTAAAAGTAGAACCATCATATTGCAGAAAATTTTCAGTTAAAATCATCATTTGGCATTTAAATAATATTACATCGATAGTCATTAGCTGCGCTGTAATAGTAATATCAAAACGTAAATATTAATTACAAAACACTGTCGGCTTGGAAAGGGTCGACGGAGGCTCCCGGGGGCCTCCTATTTCTGTCTGCAGGGTTTAAAGTAACCTAACACGAAGAGGATAACTGAACAGGGGCTTCGTTCGCTCACCCACTTTACCCCCGTCATTCTCTTTGAACCTAACCTGTCCGTGTTGGGGTGCTCTAATATTCGGAACTCGCTACGCTCGCTCGTGGACTATTCATCATTACATGATTGGTACATAGCGGCGTGCCAGATGCCTTTATAGGAAGCAAGCCAAGAAGCAATTGTCTTTTACCGATTGAAAACGGGTGCCACGCAACGACGTGCGAGCAATACAAGTTAATAAGCCCGGCTTGATGTGAAAATAATACCTCACCACACCACAGTCATCTATATCATAGAACACAACAAATGAACTAAATTAAATAAAACTCTAATTTTTAAACTTCGCGCGCCTACGCGGTTACGCGCTGTTGCCATTTCGTGTTCATTCACGCACGATACGTAGGACCGAGGACGTATGCACATTATGCAATGTTGCCGCTCTGAGCGCAATCTCTCCGATCTCACTCTAACACTTAACAAAAAAATGAGATGAACACTAGTGTGTTGCTGCCTCTGTCTGGCGCAAAGGCTTGTTATGAGGCTCGATTTGCCATCTCACTTTTCCCTATAAAAACATAAAAATGTGAGTCTGTGTGAGTAAAATTTGATACTGTATGCACGAGCTGATGGGACGTTATTCTATTAAAATCGTACTCGATTAAGCACAGCTTGGTACTTCTAATCAATGAACTTTTACTACGCAAACTACGAGGCGCCCTCTGTCTATGACGCGTAAAACAATTCCGCAAACAAATTAGTTCAAATTTGCTTTGAGCGGTTATCGTGTTTACGTTTACGTGTGAGTTTTCAAAGATTTTATATTTCTGTCATTTAAAGCTTTATGATTAGTTATTACTGTAACTTACTTGGTTTTGAAGTGATTAAAGTTTATTATCTTTGAAATGAATTCGGAAATACATGCAATTGTTCCTTGTGACGGATTAAAATGTGTGGAAAAAATACTTGGCCAAGTAAAGACTTTGACTTTTAGAGATAAATATGATATCGTAACTTTACCTAAACCTACCCCTGATTTGAAAATTTCTCAGAAAACTAAATCACATAATAGGCAGTTTCATCGTTCAGTTTACAAAACTCACTGGATTGCAGGCTGCTCGCATTTAAAAAAAATTGTTCTGTTGGTGTTGCATATTTTTCTCAAACGATAAGAATGCTTGGAATACATCAGGTTATAATGACTTAAATAACTTCGCTGGTGCTATGAAAAGACATCAGAATTGTCAAATGCTGTTATTTCATTCTGTAGTTTTGGTAAACCGCGAACAAAAACTTGGTTCTATTTCTCGACCGATATCCGTGTTCTCGACAGTTATGTGATGAAATTTCTAAGTGTGTGAAAAAGAAACGAAGAACGGCTATGCTGTTGTATACGCTATGGCTGTTTAAATTGTGAGTATTTGCTAATTATATTACATATCAATATCGTAAACAAATGATTGATTTCATTGATTACTACAAACTTTTGTGCGCCATCTAGTGGATTATTCAGAAGTAGCCAGCTAGAATTTTGTTGTGAGCGAGCAAGAGTTGCCAAAAAATATCAATAGATGGCTCTTACATATTTTAAATCATTTATGATACAGGTATGATGTATACTTAATTTCTATCTTATTCAAAATCAGCATTACAGCAAGAGATTTTGCACTGATGATACGTGACGGCGGATTATAGCGCGAGTTTTTTTTATTCGGAATATTAGGTAAATGGGTAGGTAGTAGATAAGTCAAGGTTCCTTGGCTTACCCCCTATAAAGGTATCTGGCACGCCACTGGTGCCACGAAGTGGTAATTTGAGTTTAGGAAAAAGAAAGAAGTCGGCTGGAGCCATATCATATGGTTGCTCGATGGTATTTTTTGAGTGTTTGGTCAAAAATTCGTTCACAATGATAGCCTGGTGCGAAGGCCCATTATCGTAGTGCAAAATCCAAGAATTTTCTTTCCACAAATCTGGCCTTTTTCGTCGAATTTGGTCTCTTAAATGCCGCATAACGCTCAAATAATATTCTTTATTTACCGTTTGATCTTCCGGCAAGAATTCCGAGTGTACAACACCGCGATAATTAAAGAAAATAGTCAACATGACTTTGACTTTTGATCGACTTTGGCGTGGTTTTTTCGGTTTCGGTTCAGTTGGAAGACGCCACTCCGAAGCTTGTTGACTAGTTTGCATGTCAAACTCGTAAACCCACGTCTCGTCACCAGAAACAATGCGTTTCATGAATGTTGGGTCGGAATTGACTCGTTCTAGCATGTCCTCAGCGACTCATGCGATTGAGTTTTTGGAGAAAAAAAGTTCGGCGGCTATCTCTCTCAAAGTTGAATGAGGATTTTCAGTCACTATTTCCTTCACTTTTGCGATGTTAACTTCAGTCGAAGACGTTGATGGCCTACCAGAGCGAGACAAATCTTCCATCACATTTCGACCGCTTTTGAACGCTTTGTACCACTCATAAGCACGTGTTTTTGATAAAGTCGATTTACCGTAAGCCTTTTCAGTAACATTTTCAGTGACTCCGCACACGAAATTGCATTGGCGATGCAAAATTTAAGACAAACTCTTTGTTCGATATTTTTGTCCATCATGAAATTCGCAATACACACTAGATATGATATAACTAAAAACAGCACTGTATTTAATATAAATAACAGATGCAACTCAACCTCCGCGCCAAAATGGAAAACAGTTGTGCCAATCTACCAACAACAAACAAAAACAAAAATTTTAATTTGGAACCATAAACAAATCATCCATTTCCGATACTTTTCTGACTGAATGTATTCCGAATTAAAAATATATAAGAGCTATCTATGGACTTTTTTGTGCCAATTCTTGCTCGCTCGAGTCGACAATTGCTACGGTCTTAACACTCTAGCTGGCCACTCCTGATACCGAACTGAATCGTTTGTGCGCCATCCAGTAGAGTTTAAGAGCGTTCACTCGAAATTACGCGCTATTTGGTCAAAAAACCATGATTTTCAAATATTTAAAAAGGACCATAAATATCGGCGCACGAGCGTCGCAAATTCAGTCGCCCAACAATATTCATCATCACGCTCGCGCGCCGAGATTTGTGATATTTATTAAAAATTGACAAAGCTATTTTAATTCAAATTTTATATAGTAAGTTTTGAAACACATGTTCTTCTATTAGATTATGCTATTATTTTAATGATAAAAGGAAGTCAAATCAGTGCTAATGATCATTTTATTTACCCATAATTTCTTAATAATTTCTTGACATTGTTTTTATTTTAATTTTCTTAACGAAAAATTTTTTTTTCTATAACTATTTTGTTAAGGATTCTAGTTATTGGTTTGTATTTTTTGTTTATAAATTCTATTAGAACTGTAGAAGTTGTCAAGCTTCGAAATTGGCTCTAAACTTAAAATTAAAAAAAAACTCTATTTACATATGTGAATATAGTTCACAAGCGTACTATTAATTTAAATAAAATCCTACTTAACTATTTAGACAAGAATATTTCCTAATGTTATTGGTAAATCACATGTTTGTACAATAAATCATTAATGGGTAAAATATAAACGGGTTTGAAAACCATGGTTTTTGGCCAAATAGCGCGTAATTTCTAGTGAACTCTCTTAAACTGCAAATTCTTTACGATTTTGATAATATTTAACAAATACTCACAATTTAAACAGACATAGCTCTTCGTTCTTTGCTTCTGTACCACAAACTGATAACAAAACACACAGAAGGCATATTAATACTCGATAGATTTACAAATACATATTAGCAATGACATACCTCTAGTGGCAGCCGTTTGTTGTCAAATTGTTTGAGCAAACAATCCTGAAGTTTGATTTACTTTTTATTGGTACATGAATTGAACAAAGTACTTTTTATATAATTAATAATAATAATAATACCCCATCGCCGTATCTCTACGTTGACGTCGTGGTGGGGCTTGCGTGCTCCAATATACCCTAGGTCTGTATCGGTAAAGTTTGCTTTGCCGTAATATGCCTAGGGTGAGGGGCCAGACTAAGAGAGATACAATCCGCAGCGCAGTTTTGTGGCGAACTGTTGGGCATTAGCGACCCCACGGACCCGATCTCCCGGGAGAATTCTTGTTCTTCATCTCCGGCTTGCCTTTATTGGCCGGCCGTAGTGAACACTGACGAGGAACTGAGCTCCCACCTCTCTCTTGCCTTTATTGGCTGGCTTAAGTGGAGATTCGCGAGAGCAAACGTGCTCGGGAGAAGGATGTATAATCCAGTAAGGTGCTGGTAGGGATCTTGACCGTACTTCCGGGATTGTCCTGATAGCCGTGGTATACCTCTGCACTCCTCAAGCACCTCAGGATATGTTGCCCTCTTGTTGCTACGTCACTTCGTGCTAGCGGCCGTTTTTGGGGGCCCATTTATTGAGTGTGCAAGTCACCCCCTGCCTTTTTTCGATACATATTAATAACGTTGTTCAGGCAGGGGCCATAGTCTTGACATAGTTCCATGTTACCAGTCCACTTAAGATTCCAAAAACCATAGCCCTATTATCTTTGTTCTCCATATGTCGCAATAGTTTCCCAACAACCGGGGGTTGTCCTTGGATGCACTAGCATAGTGCGTACAGGGATAATCACCGGTTCGTACCACTTTCCATTAAAAGCGTCTAAAAGGGCCTCTGCGAGTTGGTTTCGGCTCCTCGTACGCCTTCCAAAGGTCCAGGACCTTAGGGTGCTGAGATAAATAAATGTATAATAATAATATTCCACAACTATCACACAACGCCGTCTAGTCCCAAGCTAAGCAGAGCTTGTGTTATGGGTACTAGACAACTGATAAACATACTTATATATTTCTAAATACATACATATATAGATAAATTACACCCAGACACAGAACAAATGATCGTGCTCATCACAAAAACATTTGTCCTGGGTGGGAATCGAACCCACGACCTCCGGCATAGCAGTCAGGGTCACTAACCACTATACCAACAGGCCAGTCCAATTTAATACTTAATACTAATTCAAAATGTCTATCTTTCTTTAAAAATGTTTTTATTACATGAGCGTGAAAAGTGGGTTAACGTTTTAATTGTACCAACTAGGTTTAGGTGAAGTTTCGAGATCACATTTTTTTTTTAAATTATTGATAGGCTCGCGTTTGACCACCATCTCTCCTGATGGTAAGCGATGATGTGGTCGACGATGGAGCACACTTGCCTAGAAGTAGCCTATTCACTCTTGACTTAAAGACCCCTAAAACTCGGAAAGTATTTACCTTGCCAAGTAAAATCGTTACTCACACACTTTGATTATGTAATGTCCTCACACATTCCTTCATATCGAAAAATTTCTTGCGTTTCCGAATTCATTTCAAAGACATTTAAAACATTTACATATAACAGTCGCTAAAACAAATTTAAACTAAAAGAGTAACCATGGAGTTTCTTGCCGGTTCTCCTCCATAGGAAACGACCAATTTGGAACCGTGCACTAGCTTATGACGTTTTATAAGTGCCCATGTAGGCCTATGTGAAATAAAAACTTTTTGACTTTGACTTTGAAACTAAATTGCAGTCTAAAAAGCATCATTTATCGAAAATCGCGATTTGCGCAACTTTACAGCGCATAGAAGCACATCATAGAAGACACTCGTAATTTTCGTAAACTTACACACATACACACACGAACTATTTCGTTTCATTCATACTTTTTCCAAAATCAGGCATATTATTAGAACAAATTCTTGAATGAGTACACACAATCACATTTTATGTTTTTGTAGGAAAAGTAGAGATAGAAAATAAAGCCAGGTATAAAAGCCAACATGTCGATTGAAAAAGCAACACTCTACTGTTCATTTCTTTTTTTTTTTTAGTGTTAGATTGAGATCGGAGAGATTGCTCATCATATCTTATGAATGTATTTTAATTTGCATTGAACACGAAATGACAACTTCGCGTAGGTGCACGCACGATATTTTGCAGATATACCCCGCGCGCGTATCATTCGTCGTGGATGTTGTTGTAAAGCTGAGGACGAGTTTTGTGATTGAGGGTGTTTTCCAATGTTGTGACTATGGATGACGGGCGTGCAGGAGGCGTCGACGATGCGGCTGGTGTCGGCGCGCGCGGCGGCGCTGTCGCCGGCCGGCGCCGACTGGGTGGCGCAGGCGCAGGCGCTGGCCGAGCGATACGTGCGGCACGAGCCGCGCCGCGCCGTGCGCCTGCACACGCTGCAGGCCATCCTCGGCTTCATCAGGCGGAACAGGTCGGGAAACTGTGTTGTGAGTGTGGATCGTGACGATGCGGAGTGGGTGGCGCAGGCGCAGGCGCTGGCCGAGCGATACGTGCGGCACGAGCCGCGCCGCGCCGTGCGCCTGCACACGCTGCAGGCCATCCTCGGCTTCATCAGGCGGAACAGGTCGGGAAACTGTGTTGTGAGTGTGGATCGTGACGATGCGGAGTGGGTGGCGCAGGCGCAGGCGCTGGCCGAGCGATACGTGCGGCACGAGCCGCGCCGCGCCGTGCGCCTGCACACGCTGCAGGCCATCCTCGGCTTCATCAGGCGGAACAGGTCGGGAAACTGTGTTGTGAGTGTGGATCGTGACGATGCGGAGTGGGTGGCGCAGGCGCAGGCGCTGGCCGAGCGATACGTGCGGCACGAGCCGCGCCGCGCCGTGCGCCTGCACACGCTGCAGGCCATCCTCGGCTTCATCAGGCGGAACAGGTCGGGAAACTGTGTTGTGAGTGTGGATCGTGACGATGCGGAGTGGGTGGCGCAGGCGCAGGCGCTGGCCGAGCGATACGTGCGGCACGAGCCGCGCCGCGCCGTGCGCCTGCACACGCTGCAGGCCATCCTCGGCTTCATCAGGCGGAACAGGTCGGGAAACTGTGTTGTGAGTGTGGATCGTGACGATGCGGAGTGGGTGGCGCAGGCGCAGGCGCTGGCCGAGCGATACGTGCGGCACGAGCCGCGCCGCGCCGTGCGCCTGCACACGCTGCAGGCCATCCTCGGCTTCATCAGGCGGAACAGGTCGGGAAACTGTGTTGTGAGTGTGGATCGTGACGATGCGGAGTGGGTGGCGCAGGCGCAGGCGCTGGCCGAGCGATACGTGCGGCACGAGCCGCGCCGCGCCGTGCGCCTGCACACGCTGCAGGCCATCCTCGGCTTCATCAGGCGGAACAGGTCGGGAAACTGTGTTGTGAGTGTGGATCGTGACGATGCGGAGTGGGTGGCGCAGGCGCAGGCGCTGGCCGAGCGATACGTGCGGCACGAGCCGCGCCGCGCCGTGCGCCTGCACACGCTGCAGGCCATCCTCGGCTTCATCAGGCGGAACAGGTCGGGAAACTGTGTTGTGAGTGTGGATCGTGACGATGCGGAGTGGGTGGCGCAGGCGCAGGCGCTGGCCGAGCGATACGTGCGGCACGAATTTTTTGATTCTAGGACATGCCGGTTTCCTCACGATGTTTTCCTTCACCGTTTTGAGAGCAGTGGTGATGAAATAAATTACACAAAGTAATGCGCCTGGTTGGGTTTGAACCTGCAACCTACAACTCGTAAGTCGGGGCCGTTACCACTCGGCCACCACTGCTCTTTACGCTATATGCTATTGAAAGCCTTTGTATAATCGACAAACGCCAGGTACAAGGGTATATTAAATTTATTGTACTTTTCAATAATTTGAGACAGACCTCGTCTAAATCTCGCTTGTTCGGGAGTTTGGCGGGAATCTAATTGTTGTGAGATGCGACTTTCGATAACTTTCACAAACGCTTTATATAAATGCGAAACAAGACTAATAGGGCGATAGTTATATATGCCGTTTTTATCACGCTTTTTGTGCAGAAGTATTATCAGGGAATGGCAAAAAGTTGTGGTGACTGTATCAGCATAGAACATGGAATACTTCTGATAGTCCCATTATATGTAGTCAAGGGCGTTTTCAAGTATGATTAGTCTATCTTTAGGTTTTAAGGTGCGGACGTTACACACATACATGTATGTTTAATTCGTGGAAGTCCTTGTTTGTCGAAGTCGAAGGCTAGCAGTGGTTGTGTGGCAGTTTGAGACACCTACCCGTAAAATATTATTAACCCCGGCTCCAAGGGTTCTAGGCATACTGCCAATAACATGGAACCCCATGGAGCCACCGGGCACTTGGGGATGGCTTGTTGTGTGATTCATTAGGAAAGGGGTTTAGACGATATAGTTCACCACGCTTGTCTAATGCGGGTTGGTAAGCGCGCAGTAAGCCAGCTAACTTATGGGTGCCGCCGTTGGTAAAAGAAATACTCATCCGCTGCCACCCTGACTTGACATCCTGCACATCAGCCCATGGCATCAGCCAACAATATTACTGGAGACCTTGTGTGAACTTCCACGTTCTTGAGCTCCCCAGTACGTATATTGAATGAATATCCCGCCATTTGTCGATCGTCAGAGCCTCGTTCGTGAGCGGCAGGGTGTACCACGTGTAGGTGAGGTTGACTTTTGGATGTTATGATATCCCCCTTACACCCCTGTTACCACCCGTAAAGTATGTAATGGACAATAAAATTCATAATACTTCATACGTTGCCTGGACGCTCCAGGTATTCTATATATTGCCTAGGTATTGTATAGAATACCTGAATTATATAGATTGCCGGTAACGTAAGCACAATAATAAAATTTGTGAAAACAAAATCGAAATCCCATTCTTTAAGACGCACGCAGTTTAAGACGACGCCGGGCGCAACGTAACATACACAAAATATACAGGGTACCTACAATAAAATTAACATTTAAAACTGAATGTAAATAGAAATTTCTATTAATTATGGTCGCTTGCGTAAAAATAATCAAAATGATGAGACGAACAAGTGTAACTCGACCTTCTTGACCCTTCTTTCGCGCCCGTGATGTAACTTACGTATGGACCTAATTCGACGAGGAGTGGAGCTATTACAACTACATTTTTAGTATCAGCATTTTTGAAAACCATGAAAATGATAGTTACATTTGTGTCCAGGTATCTATACGGCGAGGAGCTGATCGAGCTGGTGGGTATCCCGGTGCTGAGCTCGTGCGCGCTGGACGCCGAGTGCGCGCTGCGCGCCGCCGCTGCGCGCGCGCTCACCGAGCTGGCGCGCACCTCCACCTCCGACGCCTGCACCGACCTCATCGACCTGCTGGAGAAGGTAGCACTCACAAGCACGCTTAATCTCCAAGACTCATGACTGTCGAAACACATATTATCTCTCCACCACTCTTGGTAGACTGCTACAGAATGCCTAAGGCATTAAAGTCCGCTATAATTGTACCTTGTGTTGTGTTTAATTAATTTCAACAACCGTAGCGTTTCATTACAAATTGTGTGCAGATCCTGAACCGTCCGTTCGAGATGTACGTGACGGACGTGCCGATCCCCAGCGACGCGGACGTGTCGGACCTGTCGCTGGCGGCGGCCGGGCTGCTGGAGCTGCTGCACGCCAAGCTGCTGGCCGCGCCCGCCGCGCACGCCGCGCGCTGCTTCCTCGTGCTGCTGGACCACCTCGACAACCACTACAAGCGCCACGCGCTCTTCATGCACCATCCCGACATACGGATAAAGGTAAACAGCGCACTGCTACTTCTGCTGCCTACTGTGTTATTCAGCAACAGCGTTGGAGCTAGCCAGCAACCTCGCTAGCAACAAGAACAACGATTGTGCATGGCGATCTACAGTCGCTCCGCACTTCGGCAAACATGCTGGGCAAAAGCGCAACAACCTGAACACATTATTGCATTGGACGGGGAAGTAGTGTAGTAAGCTCCAGGCGACATATGCGCACGTGTCGGTAGTAAGAGATGCAATACGCCTTGAAAAGGTTTATCTTGACTTCTGGCCGTGTTTATTTGTTTCCGTCATCGGTTTTACAGCTAATATGGCCAGCTATTGTTACTATAACCGTCTTATTATCCATATTATTTGTCCCGCAGATATTCGAGATGTTGTTTGGTCTCCGCGCAAACCAGTTCAACTGCGTAGGCTTCTGCTACGACAGCACTGGGGCGTCGGTGTACGGCGCTGCTGGAATGAGGCTCAAACCTATTTGCTCGCCTTTCCTCATGACTGAGCCCCCCGCGCAGCGAGGACATCCTCACACCACGCTGCAACCCAAGGATCTGCCACCGGTATTCTAGCATAGCAATTTTTAGACTTCATTTTACTTGTTAGAAAATTATGATTTTTAAAAACAACGTCTTAAACCGACGGATGTTTTCAGCTTAATAACGACACGACGCTGCCCCTTTGTCGACAGAGTTTCACAGTATTTTTTTAAGCATCACGCAGGCGTATACCAAGCGTACATAGGGCATACTGTATATTTCTGGATTCTGTTATATAGGACTAAATATAAGACTTACGATCTGAGATTGTTCATTGTGGTGACATTTGGGGGAGGCCTATGTCCAGCAGTGGACGTCTATCGGCTGAAATGATGATGATAAGACTTACGATACATTTATTGTTTTTCAAAGTATATTCCCTCGCAATTAATGCATTTTTGCATTCGCTGAAACCACTGTACAAAGCAGTGGGACTAGTTTTCTTTAGAGACCTCTTCAATGGCTTTACGGATCGCATTCACCGCCGATTCAGGACTCGTAAATGTGTGCCTCTAAGTTTGTCTTTAAAGGGTATGGCCCACCATCCATACAAACTTTGGCCAACAGTGGACATATATTAAGACAACTTCAATTCATAGTTACAGCTATTACAGGTTTAACTAAAAGTTGGAGGAAATGAGTTAAATCAGTTTTAATTTTTATATTGCTAGAGTCAAAATGGCGGCTGTAGCACAGCAAATTAAACAAACATTTTTTTATTAATTTGGTTAATCATTTTCTTCGTCGTTTAAAATTAGAACAGCGTCTAAAAACATTATGTAAGTGACTTCTAAGTATTAGCTTATTTATTCATCAACAAGTACCATTCAACATCAACATCTGTAGTATTTTATTTACATATTTTTATTTGTGTTACTTAAGTATTGGTGAAAATTAAATAGTTCTTACCTGCCGTGGATAAATCCATTCTTGTATCACAGATCACGGATTTCAGCAACTTCCAAAGAATGTCGTCTCATTTGAGTAATATTTAAAGCACAATTAACACATTATAGACTTCTGCTGGTCGAAATATGGTACATACGAGTCTGTTTCCATCTGTCGGTCGCTGGAGTTATTCAAAGAAGTAGAAACGGAGTCCGAGATAGAGCGGCCGGGGTCGTCGTCGTACATAGCAGATTCAGAATCCATAGGCAGGCTGGGGTCGTCGGGAAAAGCGAGTGCAGAGTTCATTATGAAAGCGAATAGTAATAATAGCAAATAGTCACAAACTGAAGCAAATAGACGCAATTCAAATGTTGCGCGGCATTTGGATAGGCTAAGGTCTTAAGACCACACAGCCACTGAACTTCATTCAAGAAATCCCGCCAAAAACACCCAAACATTTTAAATGACGCAATTAATATTTATTTTAATATTAAAAGCAAAATAATTGTATTTCGTATGCATTTTTATCAATGGACCAAATGCATAATATTGATATAATAAATGATGTTCTGATCGATTATTAAATTGAAAATTCTATGCAATCTTTATTTTTATTATTCCGCCTGAAGGACTTTGTATCCATGGTCAAGAAATAATTGAAAAAACTTCAAAATGGTTGCAGGAACCAAGGAAACACTGAATTAATGATTATACTTATTGTTTAATATTATTGGTGAAGCGTCAATGCCTTTTCTTAAGGTATATGTATTTTTAGAGAATAAATAATATAAATTAGTTACCTTTCCCGCATTCTCTAAGTTAATTGAGTCTCTGTTGACGATTTCCTTCACCAATATCTACGACCGCAACGCCCACTGGTGACGTATCGAATGCTTTCTTGAGACGCTCGCTAAAGACCGCTAGATGGCGTCTAACCCGCTAACAAAACAGTTGTGTCCGCTACGCAAATCGACATTGCGTCGAATAAAAACCGCTCCGCTATCAAAATCCCATATCTGTTGAAAACCTGAGAATTCTCCTGTAATAAGTGTATCTGCTACTGTGAGACATTGAGACCTTAGAGTGCAGTGTTGGTTTCACGAGTTCTGACCAGCCCACCGGTGGATGGAAGAAGATTTAGCTCGCCGGCCGGCAGCACACACACCGACCACGCGTCCGTGAGCGAAGCGCTTTCCTGACGACGAGTGGGTCACTGGATTAGCAAGGTACGTGGGCTATGAATTGCTATAAACGTCGCCAGATTCTGGTGTCGCAGGGAATCGTCAACAGGGATTTAATTTTGTGTAATACAACCATAATTTCACCGCCATATTGGTAGTCTTAAAACACCACCCATTCAGGTGATTGCTATTTACACGCGTCACCATAATTATTTTGGTCCTTCGAGCCGGATAGATAACCAGGTAACCGCTCCCTAGTTAGATTTTTACGTAATATTTGGTGAAAATCATAATAGGTATATATAGGTTATAGATATTTACGTAAACCTTTGGTAAATTATTCTTGCCTATAAACCGCTCTCCGCTATAACATAAACATAATTGACAATAGATTCTACGTAGGTTTTGGTAAATCTGTCAATATTGTTTCATAGAATTTAATGAGTTACGTATTTCACTTTGATAACATATAATAGGAGGTAGTTTCACATCATTTCGGCTTTGTGCGTATTAGCGATTTTTATTCAGATACCGCCACAGAGCGGGAGGATACTTTACGATTGCTAACCGCCTGATAAGTTTACCCGCGCATATTTTTAGATATTGCTCTTGATATTAACTTAACAAAATGACTGAGAAACAATTAAGGCCGGAAGATTTACTGACTATCCTTCATGAGAAGAAAGGATTGTTATTCAAACGCCTTAATCGATTATATGAATTATCGAAAAATATTTCGTCGTTCGATACGAGAAATAGTGAAAGTTTTATGACTGAATCGGAAACTATTGACGACATTCGTGATAAATTTGAATCTTATGTCGATCAAATTAACCACATAAACATTAATTTGAAACCTGGTTCGAGTCCCGACTATGCTTGTTTAGAATCCTTTGAAGATTTGTTTATTCGCATTAAGCGTATTAGGAATAAAATCGACAGTAGTCAATCTCAGTTATCACAATGTAGTAATTCGAAAACGCTTTTTGAACCACTAAAGATAAAGCTGCCTCCGATTGCATTGCCATCTTTCGACGGGAGACCTGAGAATTGGCCTGTTTTCTATGAGTCGTTCAAGTCGAATATTCATGACAATGATCAGCTGACTGACTCGCAGCGTGTGCAGTATTTAGTGGGTAGACTTACACATAACGCGTTAAAGATTACAGCCGGTATTGTGCCTACGGCTGATACCTATCATTTTCTATGGGACAGCTTAGTTAATAAATACCAGGATAAGCGTACATTAGGTATACACTATTTAAATAATATATTAGATTTAAAAAGTTGTTTGTGTAACGCAAATGGTCTCGATTCTTTCATTGAAACATTTAGTGCAAGTATTTCTGCCTTGAAACAACTCGGTATTCCGGATCTTGCGGATTTTATTCTCTTGCATTGCGCTATGAGAAAAATAGATTCACAGACTGGTTAATCGTTTAAACTTTCCGTTCGCGATGTTGAAATACCTACAACTAAATTGTTAATTAGCTTTGTTCAAGATCAGACTAAGATATTAGAACGCTTGAATTTATCTCATTCGAACGCGAAAAATAATTATAATAAACCTCATAGTCCCGCATCTCGCGAGCCTCGCACGCAAACGAAAGCGTTTGTTGTGAATGTATCGCCTAATTCTACCGCTCCTCCCGCTCCGCCCCGCTCCGTCTGCGCGTATTGTAAAGATAACGCTCATGTTCATTTGTATAAGTGCGCTAAGTTTCAATCCGCGTTGACTTCTAGAACTAGGTTTGAGTTTATTAAATCCGTACATGGTTGCGCAAATTGTCTGAGCACGTCGCACGGTTTGAGTAATTGCAAGTCGACCTCAGTCTGTAACGTATGTAAAAAACGCCATCATACTTTATTACATTTTGAGAAAAATAATAAACAATCGCATGTAGCTGATGTTAAACCGACGAATTGCAATGTAGCCGTCGCGTCCAGCCTGGCTGTGCCGCTGGCCACTGCGCCCCCCGCGTTCCTCCCGCCCCGCGCGGCGTCTTGTGGTTCGGGTGACGTTGCTCAAACATGTCCGACCCATAACACGGCCGTATTATTGGCTGCAGATACGAGGGCTAAGTCGGCAGTCTTGTTGTCGACCGCTCAGGTTTATGCGCGCGCTAACAATAATAGTTCGGGCCATAAAACAATAGTTAGGTGCTTAATTGACAATGGTTCGCAAAATAATTTAATAACTACAGATTGTTGTAGAAAACTCAACTTAGTAATAATTCCTTTGAATAATTCTTTTGTCAAAGGAGTTGGTTCTGTGTCGCGGCCGATAATAGGTTATGTGAATCTAGATATCGAGTCTCGCGTATACCCGCATCAAAAATATACTATTCACGCGTTAGTAGTGGAGTGCATTACGGACAAGCTACCTTCGCACCATATTAAGTGGGATTGTCATGTAGACTTCCACTCGCTTCCGCTCGCTGATTTAAGCTGGAATATTCCAGGAGATATTGACATAGTGTTAGGCGCTCAACTGTTTCCGTATATTTATTTGGGGAATAGGGTAGACTTAGGTTCAAATGCGCCACCCGCATTATTGACCACATTCGGGTATGTCCTTATGGGTGATTTTCCGCCTAGTAAAGATAATTTGAATTTACCTAGCTCTTCTTTCACAGCATTAGCCCTTAATGATTTATTACAAAAGTTCTGGGAATTGGAAGAAGTTGAAAATAAACGTTTTTTATCTCCTGAGGAAACCGAATGTGAGAATATTTTTTCCTCGACCGTGTCACGTGACGATGCGGGACGTTATACTGTCGCGTTACCCTTTAGTAAGGATCCCAGCGAGTTGGGTAACTCCCGTACCGCCGCGTACCGTCGACTGGTTGCGCTGGAGAGAAAACTCCGCCAATCGCCGACGTTGCGGGAAAATTATAACGCAGTGATCCAAGAGTACATAGATAATGGATACTTAAGTCCAGTCGACGAATCCGCCATTTCGGATGACGGATACTACATCCCTCATCACGCTGTCGTTCGGCCAGACAAGCCGATGCCGCGCGTTGTATTGGATGCGAGTGCCAGGACTCACACCGGTTTATCTTTAAATGATGTTCTCCATATTGGTCCAAATTTACAAACAGATTTGTTTCTTCTTTTAATCAATTTTAGATTATTTTCTATCGCTATCAATTCTGATATCAAGCAGATGTACTTACGAATTTGCGTACCTGTTGAGCAGCGTAAGTACCTACGCATTTTGTGTCGATTCAGTGAGAATGATCCTGTGTTGACATTCGCTTTTAACCGCTTACCTTTTGGACTGAAGTCGAGTCCTTACATAGCTATGCGCACTGTGCGACAGCTGGCCTCGGACAGTCCGCATTATTATATACTTAAATTCGCTAGACCGAAGGTTCATTGTGAACCCCGGTCGCCTCAGGGATTGTCAGCGGCGGAACGAGTTATGATCCGTGCTGTGCAATCTGTTCATTTCGCAGATGACATTAAGCTCATTAAATTTGGTAAATTGTTACCAAAGAAACTTCGCAGTTTATCTGTCTTTTTAGATGAAGAGGGTATATTGCGCATTGGGGGAAGACTTTCAAAGTCATGCCTTCCCTTTGATGCAAAGCATCATTTTTTACTTCCCAAACATGATCCTGTTGTGGATTTGATAATTCGTCATTACCATGTGATGAATTGTCACACTGGGTCAGGGCTACTTATGTCTATTTTACGACAGCGATTTTGGATACTAGATGCCAGGACTGTCATTAGATCCAAGTTGCGACAATGCAACACATGCTTTAGAGTTAATCCGACGCATCCCACTCCAATGATGGCGGACCTTCCTGAATACCGTGTATCGGAATCAAAGGCATTTGTCCATACTGGAGTGGATTATGCTGGTCCCATACGCATAACTCTCTCTCGTCGCAGAGGTCGACACGCTCAAAAGGCTTACATCTGCTTGTTTGTGTGCTTGGTAACCAAGGCTGTCCATGTAGAGTTAGTCTCTGAACTTACTACCGACGCCTTTTTATCCGCGTTTGAGCGTTTTATCTCGCGTCGAGGGCCAGTATCCTGTCTCTATTTGGATAACGCTACCAATTTCGTTGGTGCTAAAGCTCAGCTAGATGAACTTTATAATTTCTTAATGAGGTCAAACCTCAATTCGTCTCTTTTAAATGAGTTATCAACTCGCCGCATTAAGTGGAAAATGATTCCACCTCGCTCCCCACATTTTGGCGTTATGTGGGAAGCCAATGTAAAACCATTAAAAACGCATCTTTCTAAAGGGACTGACAATGTCGCTCGCGTTGCAATGGTGAGGACAAGGTTCGGTCATTTTAAACGCTCTGTCACAAAACTATATCCTATTCCAACGCAATAAAATTTCATTTTAACGATACTCGTAGTTTTTTAAGGTTTAGGATTAGTATTCTAAATGATTTTTATTTTCCGCATTTTTAGGATTAGTATTCTAAATGATTTTTATTTTCCGCATTTAGTGATAAAGCTTAGACTTTCTGATCATGATCTAGGTCAGTAAATCTTTACAATTTTCACCTTTCCCTTTGAAAGCACTTGCGTCCTTCCAAGGGGGGGAGCATGGTGAAGCGTCAATGCCTTTTCTTAAGGTATATGTATTTTTAGAGAATAAATAATATAAATTAGTTACCTTTCCCGCATTCTCTAAGTTAATTGAGTCTCTGTTGACGATTTCCTTCACCAATATCTACGACCGCAACGCCCACTGGTGACGTATGGAATGCTTTCTTGAGACGCTCGCTAAAGACCGCTAGATGGCGTCTAACCCGCTAACAAAACAGTTGTGTCCGCTACGCAAATCGACATTGCGTCGAATAAAAACCGCTCCGCTATCAAAATCCCATATCTGTTGAAAACCTGAGAATTCTCCTGTAATAAGTGTATCTGCTACTGTGAGACATTGAGACCTTAGAGTGCAGTGTTGGTTTCACGAGTTCTGACCAGCCCACCGGTGGATGGAAGAAGATTTAGCTCGCCGGCCGGCAGCACACACACCGACCACGCGTCCGTGAGCGAAGCGCTTTCCTGACGACGAGTGGGTCACTGGATTAGCAAGGTACGTGGGCTATGAATTGCTATAAACGTCGCCAGATTCTGGTGTCGCAGGGAATCGTCAACAGGGATTTAATTTTGTGTAATACAACCATAATTTCACCGCCATATTGGTAGTCTTAAAACACCACCCATTCAGGTGATTGCTATTTACACGCGTCACCAATTATTTTTCCGAACTTTAACTGACGTGATATTATTTTAATTCGTTTGTTCATTAAGTGTATACATATAAATTATATTTATAAATATTTCAATAAAAAATTTAAAAAAAAAACATTAAAAAATATGTGTCCCACCGGTATCGGGAACAGGGTCCAAGCTACCGGCGGTCAGGGCTCCAGAGAAAGGAACCTCCTAACAATACGAGCCGTGTCCAGGAGCACCGCGCCTTCAACGGTTGGGTCATGCCGGTATCGATGTACTCAAATGGACTCAAACGGAACTTGACGCCCTGGATAGGAGGGTCCGCACACTGCTGACTGTATATACCGCGGAAGTGTGGGGGTCGAGGTGTTTTAAATGCTAAGACCCTACACAACCGCGAGGTGCTGACGTGGGTATGCATCGAGATATAGTGGCGGTGGACAAGGGACTCACCCCGCTCTCCCTGCCTAACGAGAACTGGCGCAAACCGGTAGTGCTTGACACTAACGATCGCAGGGAAGTATGGCGGAGCAAGGAACTTCACGGAATATAAGAATGCGTTATCATGGTGGAGGATCAGTACATTGAGGACGCTTTTCGGGAACTTTTTCTAAGACTCTGGGCAAGCAAGTGTTGACGTACCAATCTGTAGTCACAATGAAAAAACAAATGACAGTCTCGCAAATTTAAAAGTAATACGCTCGCAAATAGTTCCATTATCGAATTCTATAATTTTTTTTAAAATTCTTTTGTTGTAAGTGGCCAGATCCAGAGACTTTCAGTATGCTCCACGTCTAATGATGAATACGCATTTATAAAGCTACACCCTGTGGAGGCCTTAGTTATCGTCAAGGTACATAAAAAATATTAATGTAATGTTTCCCATGGTTCCGTAGGGCGCCTGCCTGCTGCCGGTGGGGCGTGCGGCGCGCACGCTGGCGCTGGCGCTGCTGCGCGAGAAGGAGTGGGGCGTGCTGGCGCGCGTGCTGCGCGCGCTGCCGCTGCTGCTGCAGGCGCGCGCGCTCGCCATCGGCCGCCGCGCGCAGGACCTCGACATGCTCGCCTCCACGCTCTGCTCCATGGTATGGTATCCCCCAGGGCGCTCCTGCTGCCGGTGGGGCACGCTGCCGCTGCTGCTGCAGGCGCGCGCGCTCGCCATCGGCCGCCGCGCGCAGGACCTCGACATGCTCGCCTCCACGCTCTGCTCCATGGTATGGTATCCCCCAGGGCGCTCCTGCTGCCGGTGGGGCACGCTGCCGCTGCTGCGCTTGAAGGAGTGGGGCCTGCTCTGCTACATGGCCTCGCACTAACACCCTATTTTACATTGCTATAAGAATTTTATTTATAGCATTTTTTCTTTTTACAGATATCAGACCGCAGCCTGAACTTCCCCGAGTGTCTCCGAGTGACCAACGGCCAGAAACTCTTGGTGTCTGAATTCCACAGCACGGCTCTACCCGGGCTGGCATCCTTGGCACCCTACCACAGCTACCTGGAGCCGCAGACGCAGCAGAGGATAGTGCGCTGTCTGCTCAAGTACGGCATGGGTGAGTACAACATAGTTGCACAGCACGGTGCTCCCCGGGCTGCCGTCCCTCACGCCCTACTAATGACATATTGTTTTCCTCACAGTACTCCGAACACCGCAGCCCTACATCAACGCGCTGACGATCTTCACGCTGGAGACGCGGGAGACCATGGTGAAGATGTTACCAGAGGTGCTGCTAGATCTGTCCAAGATCTCCGACACCAAGGCCATTGCCAGCCCCATGCTCGAATTCTTATCAAGTAAGTGGAATTTAATTGCTAATTTGATTTTATTTAACGATTTCATTATAAATACTATGGAAAATGGAAAAGCAAGTCAATGTGGTTTATAGCAAGGCATTTGATCGGATCGACCACGATACTCTGATAAAGAAACTAAGCTTAATGGGCATCCGTGGGGACCTCTTAAGATGGTTCTCTTCTTACATTAATAACAGGTCACAGGCAGTAGTACTAAACAATTATATGTCTAGCTGGGCAAATGTGCCGAGTGGAGTGCCTCAGGGTTCGTTGCTCGGTCCTTTCTTATATGTTATTTATGTGAACGACACCGATCAGTGCCTACATTCTTCTAAACTGCTATGCTTTGCTGATGACGTGAAACTCTTTGCCACCATTTCAACGCTTGAAGACAAACTAGCATTTCAGACTGTTTTGTATTGGCTAGAAGAGTACTATCGCGCTAATATACTTGATCTGAACCCATCTAAGTGTTCGGTGATCACATACACTAGAAAACGTGCAGTCCTAGCTACTACTTATACTTTGGCGGGCCAGATGTTGCCAAGGTGCAATACTATTCGTGACTTGGGCGTCCATCAGAACAGTAAATTAATTTTTGACGTACACATTGATGCAATTGTTAAAAAAGTTTCTAAACTTCTTGGGTATAATAAACGTCTCTAAGTGTTTCACGGATGCTAAAACACTAAAAATATTATATGACACTAAGAAGTCGTCTAGAGTACGCGTCTCAGATATGAATTCCACGTTAACATAAATACATTAGCCGCATTGAAAACATCCAAAGACGTTTCATTAAATATCTTTGTTTTCATCAATAGATTCCATATCAGTCAACTTATTATTCTTGGACTCTGTAAGAACTATCATCTGTTAACACTGGTAGATCGACTTAGAGTTGCTGACTGTTTATTCTTGCTGGAAATCCTCAATATCAATATTGATACCCTGACCTTTCCAAATTTTATTTTAATGTGCCAAACAAAACATTTCGTTTTAATCCACCCATACGTGTTTCTCACACGTCTTCAAGTTATAGGCGGAACAGTTATATCGTGCGTGCAAGCATTAATTTCAATGACATAGCAAGGAATGTGATTTGGATCCATTCACAATTAGTGTGGTGCTTAAGCCCCATTTTTTTCAAGTAGCATTAGGTTTGATTGATTCAGTTGATTAGTTATTTAATTGCAAACCATGGATTTATCCTGTATCTTACTTAACTAAAAAACGAAGCTTTTTTGTTTTTGTGCTCACACCAGAAATTTTGTTGTAATACATGACTATACGTCCTCGTCGTCCTCGTCTATACGTCCTACGTCGAAACGTAACACATCAGATTAACGCAGAATGGATGCAATGGTGACAGGTCACGGGAACAACTTGCGACTCACGGATGCCCCTCAAGTTGAAGGGTTCACAGGGTTCCCCTCAGGTTGAATTTACAAGACCTGTCATACTGTATGGATCAGAATATTGGGCTGTAAGATGGATGAAAACAGATTGCGTGTAGCGGAAGTGAGAATGTTGAGATGGATTGTGACGAGAATGGATAAGGTGAGAAATGAGTATATTAGAGGAAGTTTGAAAGTGGCGCCAGTGACTGAAAAGTTTAAAGGCAATCGTTGGTCTTGGTATGGTCATGTGAGGAGGAGGAATGAAACCTATGTTACTAAAAAAGTTCTGAGTATACAATATACATGTAGATGGATGGAGAGGGAGAAGGAGGCCATAGAAAAGATGGATGGATTATGTGAGAAGGGATATGAAAGAAAGTTAGTGATAGTGTGACGGGTGACAGGACAGAATGGAAGAAATAAAACGTGTTTCGCCGACCCCAAGCAATATAGGATAAGGGTAGGAAGAAGAAGTATGTCTATACTTCCTAACGTAAAGATATATAATACATTAAAATTTTACTTGTAATTGGCTTTGTAATGATTATGGTTTCTTTTTTTGTCTGTTTTTATTAGCTGTAATTCCACCATGTACTACATAAATTAATTAATTTACGTAAATATTTATGGAACTGATTTTGCTTTCGCTTCAACGAAAGGCGTAGTTATAGTGGAATATGCTTACGTGGATGAATGAGTTTATCGAGTCATTTGATTTAAGATCATGCATTTTTCGATTTCCAATTTTTTTCCTTGAAAATAAAAAATGTGTTGCACCATTCTATATTATGATGACTACAACATTAAATAAAGAAAAGTGACTATTTTTCTTTTTTGAAGTCGGTTAATAAATACTATGCAGTGTATGTTTATTACAAGTAAATGGTAAGCCAATAATTGTCGTTGTGCGCAGCCCTGACGCGGCTGCCGAAGGTGTTCGCGTCGTTCGTGGAGGACCAGTACATGTCGGTGTTCGCCATCCTGCTGCCCTACACCAACCCGTCGCGCTACAACCACTACGTGGTGTCGCTGGCGCACCATGTCATCGCCGCCTGGTTCCTTAAGTGCCGCCTCTCCTACAGGAGGAACTTCGTGCGCTTCATCATACACGTCAGTTCCATTTGCTCACTTATTTAATAAAAAACGGGAAGATTCTGTCTGTAACATTACAAAATTAGAATAGTAAATAAGTAAAAGTAAAAAACTGCTGAAAACGTGAAGAATTTACACGTTATTTTTGTATGATTTTTCATATTAGTCGCGCGCAACAAGTATTGTAAAGTACCGCGTTGCCGTACCTGTTCTCTTATTATACTCCCTGCGTAATGTACAACATGTTTCATACAGTATCGCGTCGCTTTTTCCACTCTTATGGATCATTATAGTTGCGTTAAGAAAATAATGACTCATCAGTGCTACTACAATGTGAAGGCGTATTAATACTGGGGTAAAAATTAGACCATTATTAATAATAATAAAAGCTTATTGTTACACTAAGTAACAACAGTAGTATTGTTGTTGTTATCAGAGTCGTCAAAATTTCCACTTGTATTTTTACGAACAGGCGAGATGTGCATTTCTAAAATTGACAAAAGACGCATCCTACTAGACGTACTGTCTGAAGGACTCACTTCAACTGGTCAATGCGAAGACGGTTTTCTAATTACTATGACCTAATTGGTTAAGGAGCGTGGCTTAGTGACAACGATGAATCACTATTTCCTTAATATGATTTCAGTATAGTTGTCGGCGACAGTAGAGCAGCTCGAGTGTGTCGATTGACTAACGTTTGATTTCTACTTCAGGGCCTGCACAACTACATCATCATGCCCTTCGAGGAGCAGCTGCAGTACAAGAGCAACGCTTTCCAGAGCGCCAACGAGGATTCCTCCAATAGGCAACGCAGCTCTAGTCTGGTGAGGATATTGTGTACTATTACCTCACTTGCGCCTAAACACTCACCTGAGGTATTCTTCAGTAACTCAAAACATAAGACACAAATGTTGCGCTGCAGTTATTTGTAATAAACACGTTGCTAGTAACATGGTTTGTTGTTGTTGCTAGTAAAATCTCTACTACTCATGAATACGGAAAAGTCATATCACTGCGTACAAAGTTTTATAAACTTTGTACCCAGTGACATGACAGTGACAACATAATTATTCTAAAATTAACCTAATAATAAAGTTGAGATTCGGTCAAAAGAAAATAATATCAATTAGAAACAACCACTTGAATATGGAAGGCGAATATCTCATAACATGCGTGTTGTCCGTAGGGCTCAAAAGCTGTGTCCCGCGCCCCGCTGGGGGGGCGCTCGGGCGGCACGTCGGCCTCCGCCTCGGCCTCCGCCGCCTTCCACGTGGAGCTCACCGAGACCTGCCTCGACCTGCTGGCGCGGTACACCTCCACCCCCTGTAGCGTCAAACCACAAAGGTGGGATACTAGATAGCATAGCCTCCCCCCCTCTCTCAAATGTTTTACATAGAACGCATGTATATGTGATGTGTGCTTGTCCAGGAGCGACACCGCGGAGTTCTTGTTCAACGGTGGGCAGTCGATGACGTGGCTGGTGGGCCACAAGCTCATCACCATCACCACATCGGGCTGTCTGCAGAACTCCATCAAGCAGGGACTCTGCGACCGGTCGGTAGCATGCTATGCCACACGTTTATTTATTTATCATTTTTGTACACACACATACAGAAGAAGATACATTATTACAAAAAATTGTGCAAGGGATATTTGTACGTTGTTAATGCCACCATAATGCTTTAACTTAAACCTACTGCAGTTAATAAACGCGAAAGTAGTGAGGACGGATCTTTCACGGAAAAACTGCTAAAACAATTTTGTTAAAAGTTTCAAGTATAATTTAAATATAATTTAGTTATTTAAGTGCAAACCAAGAATTTAAGCTGTATCCTACTACTCCAAAAAGCGAAGCTTTTTTGTTTTTGTGCTCACACCATTTTTTATATAATCATATCCCCCCCCCCCTGCAATTAGTAGACATAGTCATTTCATTTTGTGTGGTAGTTGATCACACAACTAGAGTCGTGATGTAACGGCAACCGCCGCGCGATTTGTCATTTATTCGTTTCGCCTTTTATTGAATTGTCTAGTTTGATGCATAATGTTGATTGAGTACGTACACGTGTGGCAGATGCGCCGTGCTGTGCAAGCAGCACTTGGACAGCGTGTCGTCGCCGCTGCCGCCGCTGACGCAGCACAACAGCGGCGCGCCCAGTGCCGCTGACTCCAGCGACAGCGCCGCCGGCAACTCGCTGCCTGTCACCGTACAGGTGCTAGTTGTTTTCAGTTTTACTACAAAGATAAGACAAGATCGAAATGTTACTTTAAATCAGGAAAAAATTGATCAAATGGTACTACTCAACAGGTGGAAGGTTTTGAGATACTCGTACTTATTCTGTGATACATTTTTTTTTTGGTTGTGTAGTGTGTTTTAACTTTTACCGTTCACGCACACTTGAACCACTTTAGTTGAACATTATTTTTTTATTGAGTATTCATAAGGTTAAAATACCATTATAGATAGGTGCCTAATAAGCTGTGAAATTAACACAAATATTAATTGCATAACTTCAATCAAGTTCTTGTTAACCAATATTGTTCATCCATCAGGTACAAGTGAACGACGGACTGAGTGAAAACCAAACGCAGACGACAAACAATCAGTTGCAAGTGACAGCGGGCGCGCAGAGCAACGCGCCCGAAGTCAAGCGGTGAGTGCGGTGCCATAGAGTGCGCGGCGTGCGGCGCCGTAGAGTGCGCGGCGTGCTGCCGCTGTGAGCCTTGAGCTTTAGGAGGATGACTGTCTGTCTTAACAGAGATGGCGCTCTACAAATTACAACTTTTCTCTCACTCAAAATCTATGTAACATATTAACATTTGCCTCCTGTTACTTTGTGAGTGATAAAGTAACGGTACGCGACGCTTGAATGTATTGTGAGCCTACCCATCATGTACAGTCAACAAAGAAGATTAGTAACCAGGTTCGTTATTCATTCATATTCATTTTCCGTTTCCTTGAAAATTTCAACTATATCGTACAACCTTATAGTTACTTATCTCCTTTGTTAACTGTCCTTAGTGTACTTAGGTACTTAGCACTCACTCCACGGAAAATACTAGTATTCATTCGGTTAAACTAGAAGCCGACGAAAAAGCAGGCAAGTGATCATATCGATTTAAAAGTGGCGTAGTAAATACCAGTGACGTGTGAATGATGACTAAACTTACAGAGGTAGTGAAACGGAGTGTACAGTCCTGCGAACCTCCATTGGAAAATGATTCAATGTAGCTAGGCGCATTCTTTTTTATATTCAGTGTTGTTGCCATTGTTTTGTTTCTGTATCGAATAGATATTTTCATTATATTCTAAAAAGGAGGATTTTCTAACCAGACGCGTGTTGTCTCTGGTCCGAGCAACTGCCCGATAGTTGTTTTCGGAATATATTGTAATCGCGCGGAGAAGTCTAATACCGCGATGTAGGATTTTTTCTTATAGTTGTTATGTGGCGACAGAGATACCGCTACAAATTAATGGTAAATGAAACTGACAGTCTCTCAGACTGTCAAGAAGTATCATTAGTATCGATCATATATCATTCTGTATCAGTTAGGAATTGGTACAAACTGCCGTCGTGAGTGATGCGTCGCTGGCAGCTGGTCAACAATACATTGAAGCGTCTGCTCGGGCGGTGCGCGGCGGCTCACGCACTCGCCTCGGATACTTCACGGAACTAACGACAGTACCGATACAGTGCTGAGACTAACGCTTCGCTCTTCTTACTAACCTCTGGGCTTACTCGAATGATAACACTATCAACGAAAACGGTTTCTCTTTCGGAATGCGTGGATTTTAGTTTTGAAAATTAACCTTATGCATCACGATCAAAATTTACTTTTAACTAGGCTTACTCTACAAGGCTTTCAAAATTAATGTTTCCCAAATGTTTGTAGTAGAATACTCAATACTCATGTCTGTTGTTCGCGGAACGAGTTCGCTTAGATGTCACCTTCCCGGCCCTCGATCATGAGAACTTGAGTTCAGAATCTTTGATAAAAACACAACTCAATATAATACATAACAAACTTGAACATCCATTGCAACCAACTTTCATTTAGGACCTGCTTTAATCATTTAAAAATAAACTGCATAAGACAGCAATTAGTTGAGTAACCGGCGATGGCAGATAAGATTCTGAATTGAAGTATAGATAGTGTGATGAGGATCACCTAGGGTAGCGCACGGCACATCATTCGAGTAGCCCTGCGGTGACACGTGCGCGTGTGGTGCGCCACGTGCGTCACGTGCGCTGCGTGACACGTGCTCGTGTGGTGCGCCACGTGCGTCACGTGCGCCGCGTGACACGTGCGCGTGTGGTGCGCCACGTGCGCCGCGTGACACGTGCGGTGTGTGCAGCTACAGCAAGTACTCGCTGCAGCACTCGCGCTCCACGGAGACGTCGTGCTCGTCGCTCAGCATGTCCGAGCCGCTGCTGCCCAGCGGACACGCCTCCAGGTGCCACGAGTACCACCCTACCACCTCCACCCCACCCGCCACCACCACCGCACTCCATCGCATCTCTGCTGCCTTGTTCTTTTTGTGTTTCACTAAACTTGCCACTAGGGGTGTTTGATCATCGGAATGTCTATAACCCACATTTTCTGTTGCGTTTCGGCATTTTATCGATCATAGTATGTGCTATTCAAACATGTCGCGCCAACTGTATGCGCCAGCATTATATCTTATAGTTGTTGACTAGTAGCATGTTTTATAATCGTTGTAAACTAAACATTTGTGAATGATCTACGTTACGACAATGCTACAGTTCCATAATTTTTGTTATGCTCCATATTATATTGTTTGAATGCTAATATTGAGTGATTACTTCCACATAGCACGTCCACACATAGCCATAGCACGTAATCGAACCCCGGTAGGCACGTAGTAACCTGTCCCGTGACGGTTTCAGACAAAACTCATCGGAGAACAACAAGACGAACGACCCGCTGGTGGCCGTACTCAACCAGTTCTCACAGCACTTCGAGAGGATCTCCAAGGAAGTGGTGAGTTTCACGTACTTCTGATAACTACGCAAATGTACCACGAAGACGTATCGCTTACTAACAGATGAGGTAGTGGTCAAACGCGAGCCTACCATTAACCTATCTAATAGCGTAATTAGAGACACAATAGAAAGACAATGGCGCGTTAACGCCGGCGTTATTGCGGGGATCAACAGCTTATTATTAATGGTAGGCTCGCGTTATCCCAAATGTAATGCGACACTTTCGATTCTACAAGAGAGTATTTGAGAGTAAGTTGCTAATGAAAAATCCTAACCATAAGTTGATCCTCCGGACGGTGACATGCCTAACAAACGTCAATCGTGCCGTCCTTCACAATAAGTCTGTATTTATTTGTCGTGATAACTTCGTCGTTAGTGTGTACAAAAATAAATATTTCGCGCAAATCTACTGACATTGGGCACCATGTCCGAAATTCGCGCAGGAGGCCTTTACTTTTTACAAGCAAGGAAGTCATGACAAACTATAGACAAGTTGCCTTAATTTCAGTGTTTTCCGAGATATTTGAAAAAATATAATTATATAAATCAATCTTCATGTTTGTAACTAAAGGCCATCAAATCTAAGAAGTAGTAAGTTTTTTTTTAAAACCTAATTGCAAAAAATAGATTACAAAAATAGATACTGGAGAATCTATTTGTGAAGCTTTTTCATCCTACTTCATGTCGACTTTCCTCAACTCCACTTCCTCTAATACTCCCAATCCACCTCCTTTTAACCATTCGGGTAATAGAACTTCATCTGACATTTGTCACATAGAGGTCAATGTTGATGTTGTGACCGATTTACTTCGCAACTTAGATCCAACTAAAGGTGCTGACCCTGATAAAATTTCATCGAAATTTCTAATCAAAAGCGCGCCTTCCATTGCCATACCTATCTCTATATTGTTTTGTCCCTAAAGTATGGAAATCTGCTTTTATTACACCTGTGCATAAGAAGGGGTCTAAAACCGAGGTCACTAATTATAGGCCTATATCCAAGCTGTGCATAATAGCTAAAATATTTGAGAGGATGGTCTATAACCAGTTATATCCCGCCCTTGCTAGCTCGCTCTGCTTCTTCCAACACGGATTTTTAAAAGGACGCTCTACCACTTTAATTTGATTCTATTTAATGATTTCATTACAGATGCTATGGACAATGGTAGGCAGGTCGATTTGGTTTACACAGACTATAGCAAGGCATTTGATCGGATCGACCACGATACTCTGATAAAAAAACTAAGCTTCATGGGGATCTGTAGAGACCTCTTAAGATGGTTCTCTTCTTACATTAATAACAGGTCACAGGCAGTAGTACTTAACAATTATATGTCTAGCTGGGCAAATGTGCCTAGTGGAGTGCCTCAGGGTTCGTTGCTCGGTCCTTTCTTATTCGTTATTTATGTGAACGACATCGATCAGTGCCTACATTCTTCTAAACTCCTATGCTTTGCTGATGATATAAAAATCTTTGCCACCATTTCAACGCTTGAAGATAGACTAGCATTTCAGGCTGATTTGCATCGGCTAGAAGAGTACTGTCGGGCTAATAAGCTTGATCTGAACCCATCTAAGTGTTCGGTGATCACTTACACTAGAAAACGTGCAATCATAGCTAATACTTATACTTTGGCGGGCCAAATCTTGCCAAGGTGCAATACTATTCGTGACTTGGGCGTCCATCAGTACCTCTACCATGAGTTTAAAGCAATAGTATTCGTCGCTACTCGATATCGACGCCGTAAATATTTTGTATGGCAAATTTTGCGGCGCCTCTAGCGGTCACTTGCAGAACCAAAATCGGTAGTATGAGTCATCAAGTACAAAACCTATCGAATAAGAACTCGCTAGCGACTAAAGTTTTTAGTAGTTTCCTATAGAAAAACGGTACCATGAGTAACAAATTTGACAGGTGCTATCGAAGCAAACCGTTACTACAGTAGTAAAGTAACTCACTAGCATATTGAAGGGTGAAAATGATGTAAAGCGTGTCGTGTAAAACAATATTTTATTTATTTGTGCTTATATATGTCCGGTAAAACTTATTTAACGTAGAATATGTTAGGTACGGCTGCATATGAAGACGAACGACGCCTCAAAGGAAATTTCCAAGCGACTAAACGAAAGGCACTTGAACATATTAGTTAAAATAATTTCATCAAAGAATATAGGCTCAATAAAGGGGCTTTCGAGTATTTGTGTGGTCTGCTAAGGGTTTATACAGATTTGAAATTTACACAAAGAGTAACACTTGAATCGAAGGTAAATTAGAAATAAGAATGTTATAATAACTTACTTTTATACATGCACTTCATAATAGAAATACCACTTTTCACTATGCGCATTGTTATTTTACGTGTGAAATCTCTCTTTTTCCCATTCAATAATTCACAAACACAACAACACTGAACCATCAAAATATTTCTACAACTACAATATTTCATTTTCAATAGGCCGGGTAATACTTAGAGAATTGGTGTTTCAATTTGGTAGGATTTGTAGGTCTATCTGCCTTACTCTGTCTTTTACTGTAGTTAGAAAGAGAGCAAACTTGAGTGTGAAGTTAGATGCGATGCGGTTTTTGTACCAACGTAAACACTCGACACCGTTTAGACTATCGTGTTGTCGCTAGCGAGTCCGTTTGACTCATGGTACGAGTTTAATAGTAATCTATTCGATGCGCGTTTATTCGATATCGACTACGGTGAGATGGTGTAGTTTTTCGATAGTAACTCATGGTAAGGGTACAGGACACTAAGTTAATTTTTGACGTACACATTGATGCAATTGTCAAAAAAGCTTCTAAATTTCTTGGGTTCATTATATGTCTCTCTAAGTGTTTCACAGATTCCAAAACACTAAAAATATTGTATTGCACTTTTGTAAGAACTCATCTGGAGTACGCGTCTCAGTTATGGAATCCTCGTTATCATAAATACATAGACCGCATTGAAAAAATCCAAAGACGTTTCATTAAATATCTTTGCTTCCATCAAAGATTCCATATCAGTCAACTTATTATTCTTGAACTCTATAAGAAGTCTCTCTCTCATCTGTTACCACTGGTAGATCGTCGTAGAATTGCTGACTGTCTGTTTTTGCTCAAAATCCTCAATAACAATATTATAGCCCTGACCTTTTATCCAAATTTTATTGTAATGTGCCAAACAAAACATTTCGTTTTAATCCACCCATACGTGTTCCTCACACGTCTTCAAAATATTGGCGGAATAGTTCTATCGTGCGTACAAGCCGTAATTTCAATTACATATACAAGAAATATGATAGGGATCCATTCACAATTAGTGTGAACTCAGCCAGAAGGTGTTTAAGCCTCAAATTCATTTCAAGTAGCATTAGGTTTAATAGATTGTTTATTAGTTATTTAAGTGCAAACCAAGGATTTATGCTGTATCTTACTTAAATAAAAAGCGAAGCTCTTTTTTTTGTTTTTTTGCTCACACCTTTTTTAATTTTAATTTATTCTAATGTCTATACGTGAGGACTTGTAATTGGCTTTCCAATGATTATGGTTTCCTTTTGTCTGGTTTTATTAGCTGTAAGTCCTCCATTTACTAAATAAATAAAATAAATATCGTTTATCATTTAACACATTTATCATTGTCATTTATGGCTTCTAAAAAATAATATGTTAATTTGGCTATTTTTGTTATTCCAAAAATTATCGTGAATAATGTAGATATAAAAGCCCTGTGTGTGCAATTTTCACAGACATGACAAAATCGTAACAGTTACCCTAATTGAAGTGAACTTTGTTCTATCTATTATTTTTTTTTTTTAATTATTGATAGGCTCGCGTTTGACCACTGTCTCACCTAATTGTAAGCGACGATGTGGCCGACGATGGAGCACGCCTGCCTAGAAGCAACCTATTCATTCTTGATTTAAAGACTCCTAGGTTGTAGCTATTAGGAAACACAGACTCCGGCAGGAAATTCCACTCTTTAGCTGTACGCATAATGAATGTGTTCCCAAAACGCTTTGCACGTTTGGGTGGGATGTCCACCATGTACCGGTGGCGTAACAACGTACGTCTTGTGGTCCGATGATGGAATGGACTTGGCGGAATTAAATTGTGCAATTCAAACGCACATTTCCACACGTACCATGGAGCCGATCTGACGATGGAATGGGATCGTGGTCATAGCAACTACTGAGCGCCACGTGATTACCGCATCGTGTTTAAGCTCTTGATGAGTTGTATTCCGCGCTATTAAAGGTTGTTATGAAGAAATGTTTTACATTGAACACTTATTTTAGTTTCAACGGCCTGCTAATTATGTATTTGAAATAAAGACTTTGGTGTTGTATTATTGCAGGACACGGACGAGACGTCGTGGTCGCGCGTGGGCGAGCTGGCGGCGGCCGGGCTGTGCCCGTGCTGGTGCGCCAACTGGGCCGAGGTGCACGTGCGCTCGCCCACCGGCGACGTGTGCTGGGTCATGCGCATGCAGAACCAGGTACTACACACGGACAGACCTTTTCCAAGGGTCGCCACAACGACCGCTCTTTTGCGCGTGGCTGTGTGTAAAAGCTTATTAGATTTTGCGAACACTGAAAAATGCTTAATACCTATAGCCTATTCGCGTTAGGAAAATAATGTCATCATCGTTGTCTCTCAGCCACGCGCCTTGATCAATCGGATCATAGAAACTTCAGTTGAAGTAAAAATAAATACTTCACCTCTACGGTATTTCTACCGTGTTTAAATGTTGAGTGGATCCACGGAATATCCGTGGATGAGTCTGCTCTTCGATCGAGGCTGTCTGCGTGGTCCATACCTTTTAGCCGTGCTACGACGACGGCGACAATACGAATAAATCGAATGGCTAATGAGCTCACAACGTGGACGCCCACTTTCTTTTAACTTCACAACGTCATTGTTTGTAAGACTGTTGATGCGATGCTTGCAGATGAACTGGGACTACTTGCTGGAATCTCCGCTACAAGACGTGGCGGCGCTGCTGTCGCCGGCGGGCGGCGTCGGGGGCGGCGCCGGCAGCCACGCGCCCTCGCAGCCGCCCTCGTCCGCCTCCAGCGGCATCGGCGACTCGCGGCAGGACGTGGTGAGTGAGCAGCAACATTAAAGTGTCCGCTACAAGACGTGGCGGCGCTGCTGTCGCCGGCGGGCGGCATACATTTACATCTGCCTTGTCCATAGGAACGCAAAACGCTGTATGCTGTTAATTACGTTTGTCAGTTACTTCTCTCGGTGACATGTTGGCTTAATGTTTGAATATATGAAACCGTGTGGTGTTGCAGGGCTCCTCGTGCTCGCCACGCTCGCGCTCGGGCTCCTCGCCTGCCCCTGGCGCCGCGCTGCACAAGTCCAGCTCGGACAGCGTGGTGGGCGCGGAGCGCAGGCCGGCGCGCCTGGCCGCCGACCCCGCCGCCGCCGCGCCACACAAGTTAGCTCAATACTATATTCATCTGTGTATTTTATCACGAGGCCAACATTAAGGCTCTAGACAGACGGACCGCATTTCAACTGCAATCCAACCGCAAATTGCAGTTCGGATGCAGTTTGAATGCAGTTGACACGACTGCAATTGAACTGCAATCGGACTGCACGTTTGGTTTGCAGTTCTATTGCAGTCGTGTCAACTGCATTCAAACTGCATCCGAACTGCACCATACCCACCCGCCCGCACTACTTTAACGCTCCGCCCCGCCCGCGCATAGAATCAGTAGTAATGCAGTTGACACGACTGCTATAGAACTGCAAACCAACCGTGCAGTTCGATTGCAGTCGATGTGCAGTTCACACGATTGCACGCCGACTGCAATTGAACTGCAATCGGACTGCACGTTTGGTTTGCAGTTCTTTTGCAGTCGTGTCAACTACATTCAAACTGCATCCGAACTGCAATTTGCGGTTGGATTGCAGTTGAAATGCGGTCCGTCTGTCTAGAGCCTAACTCGCTGCTCAGTCGGCGTTCACCACCTATCGCTATATGTACCAGTACATCCCTCCTCCCTGCTACAGCGCCGTGGGCGGCAGCCGCATGAGCACGCAGCCCATCAACATCCCGGGCTCGCCGCAGCGCCAGAGCTCGTCCAGCACGAACGATGACGACGACATGCTGCTTATTGTACCTGAGGTGAGGGACTTAGCTAGAAAATGCTCCTGCTGGGCCACACTATGATTTATGTGCTGTGAGGATCTAGACTCTCTGAAAGTGGACCGATGTCCTAGTGAGGGTCGCGAGCATTCGATGGATGCGAAACGCACAGGACCGGCCGTTGTGGCGACACTTGAATATTTGACACTTTAGCCTACGTCCAACCGTGGATGTCTGTCGACGAAGGATCTAGACCAGTCCTCGAAAGTACGTGTTGTTATGAGCTACAGTTGTGGTTATTCAGGTTTGGTTAATATAGCTTCTTTGTCAGATATGTTTGGTAGGAATGACGTGGCTGCTTAGCCAACTTGTTGCGACTTGCTATGCCTGTCATCTTAATGTATCTGCATGTAACCAAACCTCTTCAGTTTGCAGTTGAGTTGGTTCGAGTAAACCTTGAGGCTATCATGGTAGCAGGTAATTAAGGTCATAGCTTGACATAGTGGATCGCTGACAGCTTCGTCGCCCAGAAGACGTATTTCATTTAACTCACCAGAGTTTTGATGACTGGATCTCATCTATCTTAGATATTGACAAAGGTTTTTTCTTAGTGTGAGGTTAGGATCATGGATTTACAATTGACACCTGTGTACTATTATTATTTGCGCGAAAAGAGTATTTCCGCCAAGTTCGAGAATTCAATGTTCTTTGTGGCGTGCTGTCAAAATGTAAACACTTTATATCAAAGTACGATCGAGTTGTTACACGAAAATCAAATCATTTTGTTAAAAAGGAAATATTTCGAATGTGGGGCGCTCATCGCGGGTATTCGTCATGCAAAAGGCGCGTAAAGCAGTTTTTTGTTGTAACGGAGTAGGTCATAACTGAAACAAGACTGTCTTAGTCGGTGCAAGTAGATTATTGTCGGTATGCCATGTACCGACATACTCTACTAATACTTTATTTCATTATTTTTCTGTTCTTTGGAGTGCAGGTGTTACTTATTCATATTATTAAAAGTTGAGCGTTAAATTTGAGGTGCTACATGTGTATGCTATGTGGTGTGTGTCAGGGCAAGTCCCGGCACCCGGTGCGGCGCTCCAACTCGTCGCCCGAGATGTCGTCGTCGTGGAAGGCGAGCGTGGCCGCGCGCGAACTGCCGCGCGCCCCCGCCCCCCCGCCGCCCAGCACGCACGTGAGCGCGGGGCCCGACGAGCTCGGCGTGGACCCCGACGAGATGATACTGCTGCCCAGCTGCGAGCCCACGTTAGTATACCAACTGTTACGAGCGTGGCCGCGCGCGAACTGCCGCGCGCCCCCGCCCCCCCGCCGCCCAGCACGCACGTGAGCGCGGGGCCCGACGAGCTCGGCGTGGACCCCGACGAGATGATACTGCTGCCCAGCTGCGAGCCCACGTTAGTATACCAACTGTTACGAGCGTGGCCGCGCGCGAACTGCCGCGCGCCCCCGCCCCCCCGCCGCCCAGCACGCACGTGAGCGCGGGGCCCGACGAGCTCGGCGTGGACCCCGACGAGATGATACTGCTGCCCAGCTGCGAGCCCACGTTAGTATACCAACTGTTACGAGCGTGGCCGCGCGCGAACTGCCGCGCGCCCCCGCCCCCCCGCCGCCCAGCACGCACGTGAGCGCGGGGCCCGACGAGCTCGGCGTGGACCCCGACGAGATGATACTGCTGCCCAGCTGCGAGCCCACGTTAGTATACCAACTGTTACGAGCGTGGCCGCGCGCGAACTGCATACAGACCCTGGAGAAAGAACACGGGTGGATAAAACACAGTGGTATTCTATAGTTTTTACGTGCCCGCGTAAGAAAAATGGAGTTAATTTATGTTAGACTATAAACTAATTTCCTTTTTCTCTAAGACTATTCCAAAGTTGATGTCAGTCAATAAGATGCAACAGGCTCGTGTTGCGCCGCTGTAGTGAGCTTGTGTCGTGTTGCAGCAGCAGCTCGGCGGCGTCGCTGCACGCCACCAAGAAGGCGGCCAAGAAGTGCGACATGCGCGTGTCGTGCGAGGCCATCCCCGAGGAGATGTCGGGCACGTCGCCCGGGCAGCCGCACCCCGCACTCATGACCTACAACTCCGACCCTGGTACGCACACACGCACCACCCACATGATAATACGATTTACATTTCACAGATAAATATTTCAAAGATACTCGTCATGTTTTCATCTTTCTGAAAACACGGACATTAAATCTTATATAGTTTTGCACTGTACTGTTTGATCTTCAACTCTAAGCGTTATGCCGAGCGTTGAAAATCCAACAGTTTGTTTTTTACTTTAGTTTTTACCATTTACTTCAGTTGTCTTATAATGTTTCTAAAAAACAGGTACTTACTTTAGTCGTATAATTTAAAAACTTCCGAATAGTTTAAGAACTTATTTAACCTACTGTTGTACCATCAGGTACAACTAAACAATTTATCATAACATAATTGTACCTATGGAAACACAAATATAACAAAATAAATTTTGAATCAGTACACTAACAAGTTTTACGTTTAATAGTCTCTAGTGACGCCTAACTTAAACGTGATTGTAACTAACAAGAATGACGAATACAAAATAATGTCTCTAACACACGATAACCCAACATGAACTGTGCACTTTCAACAGTAATATAGAAATAACTGTGTAAATTAACATAACAACTTAGATAATGCGAACTGGACACTTTCTACAGGCGCTTATGCAAATGGACTGTCTCTCAGTTTGTCTGTATGAACGTGTGTAGAAGGTGCGTGTCCACTGCAGCAGTGTGTCTGGAAGTATGGTGTGTAGAGAGCATTAGTGACGGAGCAAATGAGCTGCAGCGTGCGAGCGCGCGGCCGACGGACAAGTGCGAGCCTGGTTTTCTTTCATATATATTGATTTGATGAAACTGTTGCCATGATCAAAACACTACCAAATATTTTATATAGCTGGCAAAATCAGTCTAGTATTACTCTAGAAGCAGATACTTTACGCGATGTGTTGTTAACGTGCTAACGCGAGGTTCGTGTGTAATCTGTCGGCACGTTGTCGCGCGCTGCAGTGCTCTTCAAATAATTCAATGGGTCCGTCTTCACTTAATTTCATTGATTAACTATGTGGTAAATGACAAATGAATGTAAATTATTCACACAATAAGTAATTTTGATTTATTTTCAATACACTTACACGAAAACCCGTTCTTATCTCTACCGCTTTTAGGCACGCAATTGACTGTTTCCCGCACTAGTGTGGTACAGTGCTTGTGCTCTCCCCGCCAGCATGTCGGCCACGTGCGGCAGGGGGCGCGCGGTAACCCCCGCTTATTTATGTCGTCGTAAGTGTATTGAAAAACGTCGTTTGATACACGTGGAAATTTGTCACTGCAGTACTTGGCTCCATAACACCGCCTCGGTCGCGATGACAAACTTTCTCCCCTTGTATCAAAATGCAATATAGTTAATCAATCAAAGAATGTTGTGTGACGGTGTCCGCTGGCACTGGGCGCCTGGTGAGGCTGGCCTGTTGAATGGTTTGTGGAGTAGCGTGGTCGTGCTGAGCGTGTGGCGCGCCTTGTGCTGCAGCTATACGTAGTGGCGCGTGTGCAGGCGCCGCCGCCGCGCCCAAGCAGGCGCCGCCCGCCCCCCACCAGCACCACCAGCTGCAGAAGGTGAGCTACACTCTATTTATTACTTCTATGTAACATATTTTAACTAATTTTGCTCAGCCATAACATAAAACTATTGTTACACTGACCTCGTTAGTCTAATGGTCACAAGTATAGACATAGGACGAGCTGAGCAACACATTTACAAAATTGAGCAGTCTGTGAAAACGGACAAACGACTGCTATTTGACCACTAAGGTGAAGCTGTAAATTGTGTTATTCTCCTCTCACTTATTTGTTCGTATTCACTTTCACATTCTCTAAATCTAACGCTGCTACTGAGCATGAGGTCCTAGGTTCGATTCCCAGGTTGGAGCAGTTTTATTAGGTTTCACATCTGGAATATCTCGGTAACCGCCAGAGAATATACAAGTGACTTTATTTGTTAGGTTGTGTCTTCAATCAACAATATACTAGATTACAGATCATAAACAAAATCATATCGCTTATGTGACCGAGAACTATACATAAGCATTATTTTGTATTTTTTCAAGAAAATTGTTATAAAATATAAATAATTTCAGTTAATTAATTATAAACATAAACTTTAATATCGTTAGCATAATATTTGTATTCAAGACCTGTAATCGGACAGTAGGTAAAAGCAATAAATTGAAATTCAAAAATATTTATTCAACACTTAAGAACACGGTGACGGATGAATTATCCATACAAACGTAATACCAAAATCATTTACAGTTGAGCATATTTCCACCATATTATGATCATATTCCGATTTAGACAATATTTATCTACGTTCCTACGTCTTTCTTTTTTTTTAAAAAAACTTACTTAAAACGAAATTTAAGCAAATTTCATTTCGCACATTCTTATAGCGTAAATGGCAAATGTTAATTTTGTTTTTTCTGTATTATAAACAATATTATCATCAAGTTACAAATTATAGAAAAACAAAAAATTGGAAAAACATTAAGTTTTCATTCATCATTTTTGGTATTTCGGAACACATCCAAATTTATCCCAAATTTCCAAGAGTTAGTAGTGCTATCGCGGCAAGCGAGATATCAGTGTCAGTGTGTGCTTGATGTCATTACTTTAGTCGCGTTGTAAATTGTATTGTAATATTTCTATTGGGTTTCTGTATTCCTTTTACTAAACTTCAAATACTTAAGTACTTTTTTTTTGTGTGGGAATTCATCCAAACAATCCAATTTCTCCCGATCTTGGGCGGAGCGAAAGGGCGTGTCAGACTTTTACTGACTAAAACCCACTCCTATGTTCGTACTTTGCCTTACGTTCCAGGGTCCCAGGTTTTCTTTCTCAGAAGCCAACCCATGGCACAGAATAAGTAATAGTACAAGTACAGAAATTTCACTCTTCGAAAGAAAACATTCGAATGTAAACCTACTAACTACTTTAATAATGTTCATAAAACATTGCACGGCACGGACCTGACCTTGATCATGTTTGTCTACCGGACTAGTAGCGCTCGTAACGAAACAAAATGCACCTTAAGTCCACGTACCAGGAGTCTCTATTTTATGCCCGTTATGCTCCTTTGAACATGCCGCTCTTGTTATAGGGTTAGGACTTGTGTGTTTTTGAAAAATGTGAAATAGGTAGTTACGTTTTATTACATATAAATATAATCAGATTTTCTTAAATTATATAGTATATAGGTACCTAATTGATATCTACCTATTTACTTATATCCGTACTATAAAACATATTTTTTTTAAAGTCATCTCATAGAAGTGTCAAGAGATTGTTTACATTTAGTTAGGTATCTAAACAAATGAAATAGGTAATTAAAATGAAGTGTATATTATATAACTGTTGGTTTTGTATGTGCGTTAGCTTTGCGTTCATATGTAATTTTTAAAACGTAGGTCGTTTGAGACGTTATTATACATATTGTGTTGTTCGGAGATTCCTCTCTCAGGAGCACTGACCACCGGTAGCTTGGACCTTATTCCTGATGCCGGCCGGTGGGCTACTATTTATTATATTTTTAAATGTTTTTTTTTTTTAATAAGTTTTGTTTAAAAAATATTTAAAAATGTAATTAATATGTGTATTAAATAAATAAAGGAAATTATAATAATAAGTCACACGCTCACTTGGCATCTCAGTTCCAGTCTGCCTTAGAGTCAGGATCGCTGCCCCAGTTTCTAACGACAGGAATAACCCACCAGCTTCATAAATCAGGTAGTACTGTGGAACCCAAAAATTATAGACCGATCACGTGTTTGCCGACGGTCTATAAACTTCTTGCATCAAATGATAAATGATATTTATTTTGTAAATAGGTTTAAAAAACACTTTTACACGTCAATTTTTTTTTCGTCATTTTTAAACTAGATGAGGCCGGTGTTTCCTAGCTGACTACCCTGAGAAGAAACACCGAAACAAACTCAGGGGTCAAAGTCTCTTTTAAAGTCCATACAGTAAATATGTAATGGTCAAATCACATGAGAACCATGCAGATTTGTCTGAAATGGTCTTTTGAAGAAAGAACCATACAGATTTGAGTGGACCTGTCCAGTCAGTGCAAGCATTTGTCAGTATTCGCAAAGCTCAACTCAGGACTACTAAGGAGCTCAACGACTTGACGAACAATACCAAGGAAAGGACATTTGGGTAGGCCGCAGAAAATACTCAAATTGCCAGACATACATTAAAATTACTGAAAAGGAAAAAAAAAAAAACAATCAACATAGTCCTCACGTTCACAATAATAAAAGGAAAAATATAGTTTACAAAATGTAATACTTTAGCAAAGTAAACATTTTTGTCAAAAATTAATAGAAAAAAAATAAAAATAATCTACAATATCGAATTGTAATAAATAATAAAAAGCACAATTAAAAATAAAAACAAAAGAAAAAATAATAATAATAAGACAACAGTTGCAGTGCGTACTGGAGCAGGTCAATCCCAAGCCTTTTGGTCTTCAACATAGTCCTTTATAGTGTAAAAAGCTTTTTGGCAAAGTTTTCGCTTTACAAATAATTTGAATTTATCATCAATTCTGAGAGCTGAAATCAACAGTCATATTGAGACAAATTTTACCATGTCTGCCTCTCAGAATGGATGTAGGAACGGGTCCCGCGCTACTAAGGATCTGCTCCTCATCGATATTGCCATTAGCAAACAGATCTGTCGACATGTTGGATTTGGATAGACTATAAGAAGGCCTATGACTCTGTTCCTCATACATGGCTCATGGGAGTGCTAGAACTGTATAAAGTTGATGCAACTATGCGCACGTTCCTGATGTCATGTATGGGGCAGTGGAGAACAGTCCTTCACTATCCAGGATGTCGACAGAACCGGGAGAACAGCGAACCGATAAGGGTTGAGCGTGGCATATTCCAGGGTGACAGTCTGAGTCACTGTGGTTTTGCCTAGCCTTGAACGGTCTCAGAACATTGCTGGAGGGTTCTGGCTTAGGTTACCGGTTGAAAAGAGGCGGTCAGGGCATATCTCACCTTCTTTACATGGACGATCTGAAACTCTTTGCCCCCAACAACTTGCAACTGGTGGAGCTACTGAAGGTAACTAAAACCTTCAGTAGTGCCATCAGGATGGAATTTGGTGTGGACAATTGTGCAGTCATACATGTAAAGAGAGGTGAGATTATGGAATCCGTGGGAATTCAACTCTCGGATTCCATACACCTTAGATCCTGTCCTGTGATCCTGTTCAACCGAAACTTACAAGTATTTGGGTATGTCGGAAGCGTTAGGCATCAATACTGATGACGTGAAACAATCTTTGAAAGAGCGCTTCTTTGGACGCCTGAATAAACTACTGAATAGTCTTTTATCAGGCGGAAACAAGGTGCGTGCTTTCAACGGTTGGGTCATATGGGTATTGATGTATTCTTTCGGCATATTCAAATGGACTCAGACAGAACTTGACGCCCTGGATAGGAGGGTCCGCAAATCGGATGCATCACCCACGGTCATCGGTAATGAGACTGTATATCCCGCGGAAGTGCGGGGGTCGTGGCTTCTTAAATGCTAAGACCCTGCACAACCGTGAGATATGCAGTCTCAGGGAATACTTCCTAAAAACCGACGTGGGTATGCACCCAGATGTGGCAGCGGTGGACAAGGGCCTCACTTCGCTCTCCTTGGCCAACGAGAACTGGCGCAAACCTATAGTACTAGATACTAATGACCGCAGGGAAGTATGGCAGAGCAAGGAGCTTCACGGACGCTTTTACCGGGCCTTACATGGGCCCGATGTAGACCTGTTAGCGTCCGTATCTTGGCTGCGTTTCGGTGAACTCTTCGGGGAAACCGAAGGTTTTGTCTTTGCGATAATGGACGAAGTTATGATGACGAACAACTACCGGAAATACATTGTGAAGGACGGTACGGTTGACATCTGTCGGGCATGCCACCGGCCCGGGGAATCAATCCGACACATAATTTCTGGGTGTTCTCATCTAGCTAACGGAGACTATTTGCATAGACACAACCTCGTAGCCAGGATTATCCACCAGCTACATGCTCCTAAATACAATCTTGTTGAATCAGAAGTACCGTATTATAGGTATGTGCCCGACCCAGTTCTCGACAATGGCAATATCCCATTATAATGGGATCGATCTATCATGACTGACAGGACTATTGTTGCCAATAAACCTGATATAGTGCTATAGATCGACTAGAGCGTCGCACAATGATTGTTGATATAGCGGTCCCTCATAATGAGAACCTCGTGAAAGCTGAGAAAGATAAGCAAACTAAGTATCTTGACTTAAGAGCATTCATCCGTTAAAACTACGCAGAAGCCAAAATCAATGATTTCCGACGGACAATATAACAATAATGTGTTTAATTTCTAGAGAAGAAATTAATAAAATTAATTTAATTTCTATAAGATATTGACGTCATATTATTGGGAATTTCATAATCTAGTGTATGTTCCAAAAACATTTTCAAATGATCGTAGTTTTCCCATTAGAACAGTTCTTATCCAAGCCGTTTTTAAAACTAGCGGTCGACGGTCTACGCAGATGCGAGATAGTAGTTAAACCGTGTATGGTAAACTTACAACATTTTACTTAAAAAAAAAATGATAACATTGACTAGTTCATGGCCCAAAAAAAAATACGATTGCTGTAAGTTTTCATTCAAGAAAAGTAATCTCAAAACTGTCATTTTTATCCGTTTTTGGAGTTAGTTTAGGATAATATATGAGGCATTTTTGTTTTTTTTTAGACTTATTAATTGAACGCATTTACGATCTATGATGGTACAATAATTTTTTTAATAACTTATTTGTTTACACTACAATTAATTATTTAATATCACTATATAATAGACGCGAAATCGCGTCAGTGCTTTGTACCGGCCGAGGTCTTTCAGATTTTTAGTCTTTCTATTCTACAGTGATACTAAATAATTAATTGTATTGTAGTGCACATTATTGTTATATTTTCCGTCGGAAATCATTGATTTTGGCTTCTGCGTGGTTTTAACGGATGAATGCTCTTAATTAGCATGCGAAGTTGTCGACATGTGGGAAGTTGATAGAGCAATCATTGTGCCGATAATCGTAACGGTCAATGGCTTAATAGGCAAGAGCCTCGAACAACATCTAAGGAAGCTCTCGTTAGGCAGCTGGATCAAGGGCCTGATCCAGAAAGTAGTACTCCTGGACACGGCGCGCATCGTTAGGAGATTCCTCTCAGGAGCCCTGACCGCCGGCAGCTTGGACTCTGTTCCCGATGCCGGTGGGCTACTATTTTTTATATTTTGAAATGTTTTTTTTATGTGTTTTTTTTTAAGAAATGTTTAAGAATATAATAAGTATGTAGGTATATGTTTGTTTGTTTGACACGGTCCTAGCTTAGGGAGAATCGTACCAGGCGGCAGCTGAACTAGCGATATGCGGGGTTGCGACAGTCGCGGAGAGGAGCCAGCAATAGGGACTCGAGGTAGCACTGCACAAGTCCGAGGCTATGTGTTTTCATGGCCCTCGGAACGCGCCACCACTGGTTTCCCAAATAAAGGTAGAATGGGCTTCACATCGGCATCGGGTCGTCGATGAAGTATCCACTCCTGTTCCTGTTCCTGGGTCTCGTCCTCGATAGCCGGTGGAATTTCAAGGAATACTTCCGACGTCTGGCTCCCAAACTGGAAAGGACTGGGGCTGCCCTTAAGCCGGAGGCTTCACGCAGCGATCGTTCGGTCTATGGCCCATAACGAAGCGCCGGTGTGGGCGCCGTCGCTATGAAAGCGACCGGTGACCGGCCGTCCGGTAACCGTTCGTACCGATCTCAAGTCGTCGACGTCGCGTAGTATTCCACGCGCGCCTCGAGGAGATGTGGGGCCATGGGTTGTGCGAAAGAGAACCCCCCGCCCCTGAAACAAAGACAAAGGAACAAGTAAACCTACTCCGTTTTCTTGTCACTAAAAGTCTGACACGCCCTCCCGCTACGATCAAGACCGGGAGAAGTCATTGAATGATTTTCCACCTATAAAAAAAGCATTCGGCTCCATACCATTTTCCGATTTGTCCATAAGATCACTTATGTATGAGTATCTGTTAGTTGTCCCAGCATGTTGAGATATCGGCACGGTAATTAAATTTTCAAAAAACGCATTAGTCTGTATATTCATTACCGATTCCCCAAAGTATTCGACAACAATAAAGCAAATAATGAACATACCTAATTTTACTAACAATTGTAATACGCTCACATACACACAGACATCATCATATTCCGCGAATGAATTACACGAATTGAACGGTTTTCAAACTTCGATGTTTATTTTTTAATTCATAATATAATAATAACCGTATTTAACATAAAAAATATAGTATAATTTATACTTATCAGCTAACTTGCAAAACAAACTTATTTCTGTATCCGACTGCCCCTCAAAGAAAGTTAAGCATACGTGAGAGCTACAGGCATAGAACAGGGAACGTCCTAATGATTTGATTTTTTAAATCGTATTTTTAAGTTTAGATGGTATATTATTTTTATTGAGGTCAAAGTATGCAGTAATGGTGTTTAGCGACATAATGTGTTGAGTTCTTGTGAAAAATACTAGTTGACAATGAAATTACCTAACACATAATGTGTTACATATAAAAAAAATACCTGTAGGTACCCTTCATATATTTTTGTATATTTTTTGGCACGCCTATTCACTGGGCACGCCGATTTCCTACTGATCCAACAGTTTACGCTTCACGTTTGAAATGGTTGAATCAGTAGGAAATCTACAAACAAAAATATGTAGCAAAAAATAGTCCTAAAAAAATACTCCACTCCATTCTCTATTCTAAAACACTCAACATTTGATGCAAACGTTGTACCAAATATTGGTAGAACAAACCAACATTTAATAAAAATTATTTATATCGCATAATTAGTTATACTTTTGATATGCATTGAAATAGGCATTCATCAGCATAAACTTTCGGGAAAAAAATTATAATAAAAATTGTGGTAGTGCACAATTATTGAACGCGCACTGGAACAGTTTCACGTTACATTGTACGTAAAAATTTGCTACGATTGAACCGTACTAACTTCAAATAAGAGGCTAATAGTTACTGGTGATATTTGTCGGGCCGTTTTTGAAGCGCTGGTCGGGAATCTAGTACATTGTTGATCGAAGTGTCGTGTGGTCCCGGTACGTGAACAGCGTGATGATGTCCACAGACGGCGTCGGACGGTACCGTGCCGGAGGGACGCGGCGCGAGGGCGGCGCGGGACGAGCTGCCGCCGCTGGCGCGCTCCAAGCGCTCCAACACCATCTCCGTCATGAGTCCCACGCGCCGCCACAGGTGCTACACCCACCTCTTCCCACACTAACTCACCCCATATATACACACACAACACACAACAACAAACATAATATAGCTTTGTGATCTTCACAACAATATTACCAGTTATCCTGCAGTTTTACATTTAACAAATTTAACGTTAAGGTGAAACTACGGGCCCCGAGCCCAAGCCTCTGTAACTATAGTGCTTAAATAAAGCGCTGTCCGATTTAACAAATACTGTTTCCTAGACTTCATACACTAAAAACAAAATAAACTGAAAATATCGAGTTCAGTGCCATATGTCCAAGACATGACCGCGCTCGGGGCCGCAGCTTTCACCTTCAACAAGAATTTCAATATTTTAATCACTACACACATCGATAGCAAATGTTCCCGACGTGGGAGTCGTTCGAACCGACACCACCTTCGTAATCACCCAAGATGCTCGAGTCTTAAAGCTTGACTATCGGTTTCTCATATTTACTGATTAACGAATGTGTGTCTGCTGGAATGCTACACGAATATTTATAGCAGTTTATGAAACACTTCGGCTTGCTTATAACTGATAGCCCTGGGTAGGATTGTAGTTAGAATGACACTGATGGTATGCACTGCGCGCATGATTTTTTTTTATTTTCTGACTTTCTTGTTTTACAACTAAATTATTTAATCTCTATTCCTGTCTGTTTAATCCTGATTCTACTATTTCTATAACTTTTATAAAATAATAATTTTGAGTGTTTTAGCAGTCTTTGTCCTAGTTAGTTTTTATTTAAGTTTGGCTTGTTTTTTACGCTTGTTGTGTTGTTGTTTGGTTTGGTTCGTTGTTGCGCGGCGTGTGCGTGATGTTGACGGCGCAGTATGTACGCGGGCAGGGCGGGCGCGGGCGGCGCGGCGGGCGGCGTGGGCGGCGGCGGCGGCGGCGTGACGCCCAGCTTCGTGTTCCTGCAGCTGTACCACAACATGAGCACCTACCCCATCACGCCGCCCGTACCCGGTACGTCACCACTACATCACCCCTTTGTCAACATAGCTACCGAATGTCTGGATCCGAGACACGCTAATAATGACATCATCATCAGTGCGATACATCTAAAGACGTGATCTCAGCACACTGTAGCTCGCCGACTACGAAAATCAAACAGTCATATTTTTGTAATAATTTAATTTGACCACTCAATATACTCAAGAATTGTATCTATATGCTTCACATATTTTACAAAACCGTTATTCAGCCTACTAGCCAAGGCATGAAGAAGCCCTAGCTCGGCCGACTCATTGCCGGCACTAGACAGCGGCGCAGCTGACAGTTGATATGTAAATACTCATAGCTATATAAGCTCAGTAAAATTTACTGATAAAAATCCATCGCCCTCCGTGACATGTTGAGGCTAAATAGTCAATGATTTTATATACCATAAAATAAATGTGTAGGTAAATAAGCCGTGTGTGTGTTGTAGGAGAGACGCCGACGATCCTGAACCCGCTGGCCGAGCGGCCGCTGCGCGTGTCGGGCGTGCAGCACGAGCGCACCATCAAGAACCTCGACCTCGTGCCGCCCGTAGAGACATACAAAGTAAACCAACCATTTCATACCCCACACTCATAACACAACACGGAAATTACTTTTACAGCCAGCTATCATTAAATTCCACCCTTTATTCAGATTGGGCACGCCACAATTATGGCGGTAAGTCCCCTCTTTGAGGCGTGGTTGGAAAGACCTCACGGCGTCCTCACCTTTCGCATGACGCAGGTTCTCACCGAACACGGTAAGTTCGGGAAGTTCCTGCACCGGATTCGTGCGGAAGCAACGCCCGGGTGTCGCCACTGTGTGGACCGCCCGGAGGACACGGTGGAGCACACGGTTGAGGTGTGCCCCGCTTGGGCAGAGCAACGCCGTGTCCTTGTGGGGGCGATCGGCGGCGGCGATCTCTCGCGCCGGGCCCTGGTACAGGCCATGGTCCGGAGCGAGGAAGAGTGGCAGGCGGTCGCCTCCTTCTGTGAAGCAGTAATGCTAGCAAAGGAGGCGGCCGATCGCGTGAGGCAACGGTCCTCACGCCCTTACCGCCGCCGGGATTCCGATCCCGATTTCCGGCCACCGTAGGCGCGGGCTTGCGGACGGCGAGCAATGGGTGGCTCGCCGTCGGACCGTCCGGTAACCGTCCGGACCGAGCCAAGTCGTCGACGGCGCGTATTGTTCCACGCGCGCCTCAGGGAGATGTCAGCAAATCGTAGGGGCCCAGCAGGGTCGAAGCCTACTGGGGCCATGGGTAGTGTGAAAACGAAACCCGGGGCCCTGGGACGAAGGCAACGAAGGAACAGGAGTGGGTTTTTAGTCAGTAAAAGTCTGACACTATCTCTCGCTCCGCCCAAGAGCGAGATTTGTCATTAGATGATTTTCCCACCGAAAAAAAAAAAAAAAAAACCCTTTATTCAGATAATGTAAAAGTTCTACACCACCTTTGGTTTTTATCACCATCTAAAAAGGTTAACCATAGTTAGGTGACTATGGTTAAGCTTTCGATCGACCTTTCGAATCGATGCTAATTTAATTTAAGTAAAAGCAATAGTGCCTTGAAGCGTTATCACTATCATTTTGAGTTAAATGATTTCCTCTGTGTCAGAAAATAATTGTTGATTAATTTTTTAGATTGGAGTGTTGTACGTCGGGCCCGGACAACAAGATAACGAAGTGTTAATATTGAAGAACGAATACGGCAGTGTGAGGTACGGAAACAGCACGCTTCTCTTATTGCTTGGCCAGTATACCAGCCTGCTCACTAGCGTAGAGATGATGTGATTTTAAGCTCGATCGTTTATCGATCGACTAATTGCAAATGTAGTCGACTACGTCAATGCTGTCTTTGGCAACTGTTATTTTGATGTTTTATTTTTTGTTTTATTTTTATTTTTGTACCTCTTTATGTATTGTAATAGTATATTGTTATTTTTTTATTTGTTTGTTCAGTAATTATAAGTATAATATTGTGTAATACTTGCTGGCCGATCAACGTCTCTCCGTCGACGACGGCTGGTGCTGAAAATCAGCGCTGAGGCTCTATTTTATACGAGCCCCAGCATTTTTGCTGAGCGCTGGCCGTTTTACGCGGATGTGACGCATAACCTACCATATATATATGTCGTTTTGTTATTTGTTTATTTTAAGGTGTGCGCCATATTTGACGTAAATAAATTGTTTTTCTTTCTTTTCTTCTTTCTTTCTATGCTGTACCGGCGTGTGTGACTGTGTGCAGGTACGCAGAGTTCCTGACGCAGTTGGGGACGCTGGTGTCGCTGGAGGGCGGCGATGACGACCAGCCGCACCTGTTCCTCAACCTGGAGAAGGGCGGCAAAGACGGTCATTATACATACGTGTGGAACGACGACATCATGCAGGTACGCGCCCACTGGCAACTATACCCACAGCCTGGGAGTCCAGCGCTGTCGTCAACAGGGTGCTTCTAGGCAACCGTGCGCCAAACTAGCACGAAACAGCGAGACGAAGCCGCAACTGGCCACGAAGCTGATAACGACGCCCTGGTTCCGTCCAAACTGAAGGAAGACGCGTCAGCTCGCAATGGAATGTACAGAAGAAGTGCATTAGCTAAAGAAAATGATAAAATAAGGCTAGGCTGTATTTTATTACGTATGCGATAACCATTTGTTTGAATCAATTGGATACAGAAAAGTATTATCAAAATATTTTTTCTGCCATACACAGAATAAGGCATCTACAGCGGCCTCTGGTAGTAGTTTTATTGGCCTACGCCTTTATGTTACTGTAGATAAGTCTTTGTGTTGGGTGTATCAGGTGCTGTTCCACGTGGCGACGGCGATGCCTTCGTCGGCCAAGGATCCCACGTGCAACGAGAAGCGCAAGTACATCGGCAACGACTACGTGTCCATCGTGTATAACGACTCCGGCGCCGACTTCAACATACACACCATCAAGGTATCTATACTCAGTAACACTCGTTACATAGTGTGTGTTCCCAGTACAATCTAAATGATTTCCAAAAAGTGGTGAATTTATTGTTCTAATTGATATCGTGTGGCGTGCAGGGGCAGCTGAACTTCTGCATCGTGGTAGTGGAGCCGTACGAGCACGGCATGAACCGCGTGTTCATCAAGACCAAGGACGAGCGCATCCGCAGCAAGTTCCTGGCGCACCTCGACACGCACTGCGTGTCCGACACCAACGTGGCGCTGCTGGCGCGCCAGATGGCGCTGCACTGCGCGGTGAGCCACAACTACATTCACTTACTTACTTAGTACGAGCACGGCATGAACCGCGTGTTCATCAAGACCAAGGACGAGCGCATCCGCAGCAAGTTCCTGGCGCACCTCGACACGCACTGCGTGTCCGACACCAACGTGGCGCTGCTGGCGCGCCAGATGGCGCTGCACTGCGCGGTGAGCCACAACTACATTCACTTACTTACTTAGTACGAGCACGGCATGAACCGCGTGTTCATCAAGACCAAGGACGAGCGCATCCGCAGCAAGTTCCTGGCGCACCTCGACACGCACTGCGTGTCCGACACCAACGTGGCGCTGCTGGCGCGCCAGATGGCGCTGCACTGCGCGGTGAGCCACAACTACATTCACTTACTTACTTAGTACGAGCACGGCATGAACCGCGTGTTCATCAAGACCAAGGACGAGCGCATCCGCAGCAAGTTCCTGGCGCACCTCGACACGCACTGCGTGTCCGACACCAACGTGGCGCTGCTGGCGCGCCAGATGGCGCTGCACTGCGCGGTGAGCCACAACTACATTCACTTACTTACTTAGTACGAGCACGGCATGAACCGCGTGTTCATCAAGACCAAGGACGAGCGCATCCGCAGCAAGTTCCTGGCGCACCTCGACACGCACTGCGTGTCCGACACCAACGTGGCGCTGCTGGCGCGCCAGATGGCGCTGCACTGCGCGGTGAGCCACAACTACATTCACTTACTTACTTAGTACGAGCACGGCATGAACCGCGTGTTCATCAAGACCAAGGACGAGCGCATCCGCAGCAAGTTCCTGGCGCACCTCGACACGCACTGCGTGTCCGACACCAACGTGGCGCTGCTGGCGCGCCAGATGGCGCTGCACTGCGCGGTGAGCCACAACTACATTCACTTACTTACTTAGTACGAGCACGGCATGAACCGCGTGTTCATCAAGACCAAGGACGAGCGCATCCGCAGCAAGTTCCTGGCGCACCTCGACACGCACTGCGTGTCCGACACCAACGTGGCGCTGCTGGCGCGCCAGATGGCGCTGCACTGCGCGGTGAGCCACAACTACATTCACTTACTTACTTAGTACGAGCACGGCATGAACCGCGTGTTCATCAAGACCAAGGACGAGCGCATCCGCAGCAAGTTCCTAGTGCAATCATTTAACGAACAAGTTCCAACTCGCCTTTCACTTTGAATTCTACTGTAAACATACTGTACCTATTCTAAGCTTTGGTGATCACCAATATTGTGCCGCTGCTAAAGCACACGCTCTCTTGCCACCAGTTCGTGCCCTCAGACTGACACTCAGCGGTTGAGTCACTGAAATAATATGTAATTTCCGTAATCGACTCAATACTTTCAAAGATCTACATCTAGAAACACATAATTCATACCTTTACCTTATTGTGATATAACGTTTTGGTCCCTGGCTAAGTCGGTTGAATCGAACTTCTGCTGTCCCTCACTTCCACCACTGCTGAAACCCGATGGGTCGCTGGTTCACATCGCAAGCAAACTTATTAGCCTCTCTTTTTGCGGAATCTTCGCGTCTGAATTCCGGTGACGCGCGGCCTCCTGTTTTTCCATATGGGTGCGTGACGAGTATGTCGGATAGTCGTATCTAATGGACGTTCGTAGGGACCTGCGTAACCTTGACGTGAATAAAGCCAGCGGCCCCGCCGGTATACCAGCAGTTGTTCTTAAAACTTGCTCCTTCGGCTATCAGCTGGTCTGTGTGATTGAATCGCAGACTTCTTGAGGTATCGATCCATCTTGTGTGTATGCGATATTCTCAGTGATTATTGATGGCTGCTCGTCGGGTCAAATGGATATTAATGCCGGGGTCCCTCAGGGGTCGGTGCTCTCGGGAACACTGTTCTTGCTGCACAACAAAACCAAGGATTTATGCTGTACTTCCTACTTAACTAAAAAGCGAAGCTTTATTGTTTTTGTGCTCACACCATTTTTAATTTTTATTGTAATGTCTATACGTGAGGACCTGTAATTGGCTTTCTAGTGATTATGGTTTCCTTTTTTGTCTGGTTTTATTAGCTGTAAGTCCTCCATGTACTAAATAAATAAATAAATTACCTACTTAGACCCGGTACCTTTGGGTATGCAGACGACAGCGCTGTTGTTGAGAGTTACATGTCCAGCGCGCGAGCTAGTGGGTCACAGATCCGGTCTCTCCGAGAGGCTATGGTTGAACGCTCGAACTTGTCCTTGGAGGCAGTCTCAGAATGGGGCGATGCCCCAATAATAATAATAATAATCTGTGGCCCGGCTGTCAAAATGACTGACAACAAATTTTTTCTCGCCGAATTTTTTCCTTAAATTTAATTAAATAATAGACCGAATAAAATGTTAAACCACCGAAAAACCATCCGAAAAAAATAAAAAAATCAAACCACATCACCATATAACAACAAATACCACCGAACAAAAATGTAAATACACAACGTCTTGGCGATGAAATTATTATGAAATGCTGACGAGAAGCCGGGCACGAGAACAAGAAACACACCCAACATCTTCGGGTTCGTCGCTCAGCTCCGCCTCGCAGCCGCCGGGACCAGCGCCAGCCGTGAGTCCAGTGATTCCGGTCGCTGCAGTTGCGTCGAGTTCGAGCGACGAATATTTCTCGCCGCCGACGACACCACCACCTGCGCGTCGACGGGGAAGAGGCCGACCTCCGGCCAGCTTGAGACCTCGAGGCCCGCCGGCCTCTGATAGGGTCCTCGCTGCCGGTGGAAGTGTGCAGCGCATGCGATGGACACAATCCATTAATGAAAATGTCATGCGCTCATACTTTGGGGCTACAGAGGGGGGAAGTAACTTGACTGCGTACCGTGGTCGGATGCTCTCTCTGTTTCAGGTGCTTGAGCCAACTGTCAACGTTTCGGCCCAACGTCTATCGGATCAGGTGCGGGTCATCCAGCGTAACCGTATGTTGGATGACGCCGTACTTGACAGACTTCGCTTGGAATCACAGAGAAGCCGTGCCTCATCTGCTACACCACCGGCCGCGGTGCAACGTCTACCCACTGCTTCACCGCGACCCGACCACGTTGGTGACGCCGATGATGACGCGGCTATATCTGTGAGTACCCAATGCAATGAACGATTGAGGAGCGCTTTGGAGGACGCATTTCGAGAGTATCGCTCCACACCGCCAGGGCTTAGACCTCGTCTACCGCGTTTGCCCATGCATAAAAGAAATAGGGCGCTGGTGTGTGCTCTAGATTCGCAGCTATCAAATTGTTTTGATAGCAGCAAAGACCTCGCTGATACCCACTCGATCTTGTACTGTGCGGCTGCAGCGGCATGTCGTGTAGCTCACGTTAAGTTCCCTAACTGTGACAGAGCTACACGACCAGCTGTACCAGCTTGGCAACGCAGGATAGAGCGCCGTATCGGCGAGGCTAGAGCACTCATCGGCAAGCTTATCTGCTTCAGGGAGGGCAACACTCGCCCTAGGGTGATGCGCTTTGTGAGGCGGGCATTCTTGGAGACTGATATTAGCCCTCAAAATTATCTGCCCTGCGTCACAGAGCGTATCGACTTCATGAAGCAGAAGGTTTATGCATGGGCGAGCCGTATTCGACGGTACAAGCGGCGAGTGGAGCGGTACACTCAGAATCGCACATTCCAAAGCAATGAAAGGTGGGTTTACAGGACTTGGGAGCGACCGGACCAAGATGTGACTGATACGCGCCTACCGGATGATGACGCCATGTGTTCATTCTGGCGCAGAATCTGGTCGGTACCAGTCAGTCACATCGAGGGTGATTGGATTCGAGAGGTCGAACGCACGTGCGATCTTTTACCAGAAATGGGGGCAATTACCATCAGCCCCCAAGATGTAGCTCGTGCAGTCCGCCCGCTGCCTAACTGGAAATCTCCAGGGCCGGACGGACTGCACAATTTCTGGATAAAATGGTTTCAAGGGTCGCACGCTCGCTTGGCATCTCAGTTCCAGTCTGCCTTAGAGTCAGGGTCGCTACCCAAGTTTTTGACGACTGGAATAACCCACCTGCTCCATAAATCAGGTAGTACTGCGGGCCCCAAAAATTATAGACCGATCACGTGTTTACCGACCGACGGTCTATAAAGTTCTTACATCCATACTGAGAGCTAAAATTAATACTCACATTGAAACAAATTCTATCATGTCTGCCTCTCAGAATGGATGTAGGAACGGGTCCCGCGGTACTAAGGAGCTGCTCCTCATAGATATGGCCATTAGCCAACAGGTTCGACGTTCCCGAAAGGATCTGTCGACATGTTGGATAGATTATAAGAAGGCCTATGACTCTGTTCCTCATACATGGCTCATGAGGGTGCTGGAACTTTATAAAGTTGATACAACTCTGCGCACCTTCCTGATGTCATGTATGAGGCAGTGGAGAACAGTCCTTCACTATCCGGGATGTCGACAGATTCGGGAGAACAGCGAGCCGATAAGGATTGAGCGTGGCATATTCCAGGGCGACAGTCTGAGTCCACTGTGGTTTTGTCTAGCCTTGAACCCTCTTAGCACACTACTGGAGGGGTCGGGCTTAGGCTACCGGTTGAAAAGACGTGGTCAGGTTATATCTCACCTTCTTTACATGGATGATCTGAAACTCTTTGCCCCCAACAACTTGCACCTGATGGAGTTACTGAAGGTAACTGAAACCTTCAGTAACGCCATCAGGATGGAATTTGGTGTGGATAAATGTGCAGTCATGCATGTAAAGCGAGGGGAGATTATGGAATCCGTGGGAACTCAGCTCTCGGATTCCATATACCTTAGATCCCTCTGCTCAACCGAAACTTACAAGTATTTGGGTATGTCGGAAGCGTTAGGCATCAATGCTGCTGACGTGAAACAATCGTTGAAGGAGCGCTTCTTTGGCCGCCTGAATAGGGTACTAAAAAGTCTCTTATCAGGTGGGAATAAGGTGCGCGCCTTCAACGGTTGAGTCATGCCGGTTTTGATGTATTCTTTCGGCATACTCAAATGGACTCAGACAGAACTTGACGCTCTGGATAGGAGGGTCCGCACACTGCTTACCGCAAATCGAATGCATCACCCACGGTCATCGGTGATGAGACTGTATATCCCGCGGAAATGTGGGGGTCGTGGCTTTTTAAATGCTAAGACCCTACACAACCGCGAGGTATGCAGTCTCAGGGAATACTTCCTAGAAACCGACGTGGGTATGCACCGAGATGTGGTAGCGGTGGACAAGGGCCTCACTCCGCTCTCCTTGGCTAACGGGAACTGGCGCAAACCTATAATACTGGATACTAATGACCGCAGGGAAGTATGGCAGAGTAAGGAGCTTCACGGGCGCTTTTACCGGGCTCTACATGGACCCGATGTAGACCTATTAGCGTCTGTATCCTGGCTGCGCTTTGGTGACCTCTTCGGGGAAACCGAAGGTTTTGTCTGTGCGATAATGGACGAAGTTGTGATGACGAACAACTACCGGAAATATATTGTGAAGGACGGTACGGCTGACATCTGTCGGGCATGCCACCGGCCCGGGGAATCAATCCGACACATTATTTCTGGGTGTTCTCACCTAGCCAACGGAGACTATTTGCATAGACACAACCTCGTAGCCAAGATTATTCACCAGCAACTTGCTCTTAAATACAATCTTGTGGAATCAGAAGTACCGTACTATAAGTATGTGCCCGACCCAGTTCTCGACAATGGCAGTATCACGTTGTATTGGGATCGATCTATCATCACTGACAGGACTATTGTTGCCAATAAGCCTGATATAGTGGTGATAGATCGACTAGAGCGTCGTACAGTGATTGTTGATATAGCGGTCCCTCATGACGACAATCTCGTGAAAGCTGAGAAAGATAAGCAAACTAAGTATCTTGACTTGGCTCGCGAGGTTGTCGACATGTGGGAAGTGGATACAGCAGTCATTGTACCGATAGTCGTGACGGCCAATGGATTAATATCAAAGAGCCTCGATCAACATCTAAGGAGGCTCTCGTTAGGCAGTTGGATCAAGGGCTTGATCCAGAAAGCAGTACTCTTAGACACGGCGCGTATTGTCCGGAGGTTCCTCTCTCAGGAGCCCTGACCACCGGTAGCTTGGACCCTGTTCCCGATGCCGGTGGGCTACTATTTTTTATATTTTTAAATGTTTTTTTTTAATATGTTTTTTTAAGGAAATATTTAAAAATGTATAAAATATGTTGTATTGAAATATAAATAAATGTAATAATAATAAATTATTTATTGCACAAAGAAAAGAAAATACATGACATATTACATTTATGTTTGAGTTCTTTTTACATATTTTGTGAATAATGTCCCCTATGCTAGGAGAGTCCTGTGTTATAGGAGACAACCATTCGTCCATTTTTACAAATTCCAGAATTCAATGAACCAAACGTGTAACAATAACAATAATTTATGTACGTGTGAGCACGCATGCTGGAGTAGTATGTGTGAGAATAATGGTCAAGTTTAATGCTACCCAGGCGTGTCTTTTTTCCACTAAACGGAGCCAATTCTACCTGGCTCGCATCTTTCCGAGGTGTGACCGTGCCGATAACCGACCACCTTGAGCTTCTTGGGGTAACGCTGTCGTCTACCCTCAATTTCGGTTCCTACATCGAGGCGAAAGCTCAACTGGCTGCCAAAAAAATGGGGATCTTAGCAAAAGTGAGACGGCATTTCACGCCGGAACAGCTGCTCAACCTCTATCAAGTGCAAGTTCGATCGTGTATGGAGGATTGCTCTCATCTTTGGGATGGGTCTGTCAAATACCAGCTTGATGCACTAGGGTCGATTGAGAAGCGAGCCAAGATCATCAGCAATGATGCACTTGTTAAGTAAAAACTCCAAATTCTTCAGCATCGACGGCGAGTTGCTAGCCTATCGGCTTTTCTATCGTTTACATTTCGGAAGTGTGCATCGGAATCGCACAATTTAATTCCGCCGAATCCGTTCCATCATCGACCAGACGGGTGTTATGTCTCGTGGGCAACTACCCGATAGATGATTTCGGACTGTTCTATAATTATGTTCTAATCGCGCGGAGGACTTTAATTGCGCGATGCAGGATTAGTTCTTATTGACGCCATAGATGTCGCTACAAGTTGAATTCCCTGCCGGAGTCTGTGTTTCCTGATAGCTATAACTATAATAGGATCTTTAAGTCAAGAGTGAATAGGTTGCTTCTAGGCAAGCGTGCTCCATCGTCGGCCACATCATCGCTTACCATCAGGTGAAATAGTGGTCAAACGCAAGCCTATCCATTTTTTTATAGCCTATACTGTCCCACTGCTGGGCAGAGGTCTATCCATAATAAAAAAAAGATCAAAGCCTATCCATGATAAAAAAAAGATATTGAATGTTGAACTCGAAGTGAAGTGTATGTGTGTGTGTCGGCAGCTGGCGTCGCAAATCTCGCAGTCGCTGAAGCTGGGCGGCGCGCCGTACGCGTCCAACTCGCTGGAGCGCCTGCGCCTGCTGAAGCGGCTGCGCGTGCGCGCGCAGGCCGAGCGCCTGGCCGCGGCGGCGCGCGCGCCCGAGCCCTACGCCGGCCCGCCCGACCTGGCGCACCGCGTCGCCATCGACGACTTCAACGACTACACGTAGTGCCAGCCGCGCCACCCACCTACCTGACGAACAACTAATGATGAATTCTGCGATGCGATCAAATTCTATATTTTTTTGGTCATTTTTATGCTTACGACGCGTGATACGACTTTTGAATTTCGCTAATTTGACGAAAATGAAACTTAGATTATTCTTGTGTTATTTAAAATTGTAATAGATAAATAAGATAAGAATCATTACCCTATATACTTTAACAAATCACAAAGCTCACATAAGTAGTAGAGTTCCCACTAGATTATATGCATAAGGATAATAATAACACTAACGTATGGGCTCCCGCGTGTGCCCCCTCTCACATTGTATATAACTGTATATCGACGGCGAAGTGACAAGAACTCCTAACTGTCGAAGTCAAAAAATGTTTGTCTTAAAAACGTTAGGAGGTAATACTAAAAATTGCCATGTTGGTTTAGTTAGGAAGTGTTTCCACAATTTAATTTGGGGCAGTTGCAACTAAATATTCGCTTCAGAGATTTCACAAAAACATGCGGAAACACACATTTAAATTAAAAGCACTAAAAAGTAATTTTGTTAGTTAGAAGGTATTGGCACTTCACCGTCGATATCCAAGTTAGCGAAATTCAAGCTCACCACAATGTACTGTAACTATTTGGTCGGTGTTTATATAACGTATTACACGCAGCACCGGCGCCCGCGCAGCGTTCACTCGTCACTGCTGTACTACGTTTCATATTGTTCATCTCTGTGCGGTCACTGCGGCGATATGAAGTATCTGACCAAGTGAGGCTCCTTTGTAAGGTTAAATTAAATAGTCGCTACATATTTACCTGTCCGCACTCGATAGATAGTTCCCACCCAAGCTGTGTGTCCCTGCACTCGGCAGCGGTGACGGCGAGCGGTGCGCGGCCGCGACGCTCTCGTGCTCGTCGACTACATAATATTATAACTGTACGTGTATCTCATTGAATTTTTTTACAAAAAAAAAAACTTTTTGTGAGATGTGATAGTAGCGTAACAATTAAATACGAAATAGAAATACGAAAAATATATTTAAAGCTGGCAAGTTTTCTACAAATCGCTTCGCTTACGGATCTCGCGACTTTCATATACTTAGTGGTTTACATTAGGACGATACCGCCTCGAGGAGAGGTCCGAGGGTCCGACACTCCGAGCTTGACGCGCACTCGCTACGATTCATTTTATACAACTGATGTATTGCAGAACGATGAATTATTTTTGTTTATTTATTCGATTCTACCGATACATGTTTTTGTCTAGGTTGTCTGTGGCTTAAATAGTTTAATTTCTTATATAAATTTAGATTTTGAACTGAATAATGTAAAAGTTAATGTTAAGGATTTTTAGTAAGTACATGTTTTCACAAAATATGAGTTTGTCAGTAGTAAACGGCGAGGCGCGACGGCGCGGCGGTGACGTCACACGGGCCGCGCCGCGTGCGCCGCGACTCGTTCAACAGTTGAGGCATTTCTTGTTTATATATATTTTATGTAGCAATTTATTTCCTGACAAAAGATTTTGTAATCAAATAAATGATGGCTATTTTTTCGTTTATTTTATTTCTGACAACTACTCTAGCAATATAGGAATAATGCAAATAGCTCCGGAATGCCAGCCAGCAAGCCAAGCAAGTAACGAACGTGTGCGAGGAGGCGCCGAGTCATATCTACTCAGTTCTAAACGGAGTTAAATATTGGAGATACATAGAACAGCTAGTATTATGTAATGGCATGAGAATTTTATTGGTAGCACAAGGTGTACCGCTTACTAAAATTCATTTAGAGAACAATCACTGGCTTCCTGGCTGTACTAGTACTGGACGGTAGGTATTATACAAGATTCTTGATTAGTAGGGAGTGCATAATTATATTAATATACTCTTGTTTGTTGTAACAAACGAGTACTAAATATATCTCGCACATTTCCGATATTGCCAGAGTGAGATGGGTCCGGGGCGGGGCCAACGCCTTTGTTCTTGTTTTGAAATTGTTAAGGCCGGTTCATATTGAATACTTCTATTTACTGTAGAGAAAATTAAATTATTATTTTATGATTTATATTCTTAACAAAATTTTCTGTTCGCGTTATACGATATTTTCATAAATAAATAATAATAAAACATTATTGTAATAGTATAGAACACATAAATCAAATAATTATTATACAATTCTTGTATAATAATCTTGTATCAGACTCATGAAACGATTTGAACAAATTGTATATTATTTGTTTTTCTGTAGATTGCGAAGGGCGCTTAGTACGCTTAATTACAGGAGATATGTCAAAGGTACTCTGTGGATATGTCCGCCATAACTTATGCACTAACTACAAACTGCGTTTGTGTGGAACAGACTTTATGTTGATTACGCGGACCAATAGAAACGCAGTCAAAATTTTCAGTACTCGTTTTTTAAAAGTAACAGGGTATAGTACCTAATAATTCCGCGAGTTATAAATATTCGTAGATTTGACACTTTTTCTTTTTATAATACATAAATGTACTGGAAGTGTGTCCAATGAAAGCGCGACCTGGAGGTTTTTTTAAATTAAATTGGCAACATTATTCATGACACTGGCAGAATAGGCGCAACAGGCTCAATTGCCATAACAAAAAACAAACAATAATTGCTTTAACATGGGTGAAACAATAAAAAGTTATGTGTGAAAACTGCTAGTTTTCAAAGAAAAACAACAATGTTTATATACGATCTCGGATTTTTAAGTTACTATGACATTATAATCTTGATCATTGTTGACCGACTCTCAGAAATATTTTACGATACGATGATACTTTTTCGTATGTTTCTAGATAATCTTGGAGATATTCAAAGATTCTGCGAAATTAAAAAAAAAATGTTGAAACGTAAGAAATTTGGAGAAAATATATTTACACTTAAAACTAAGTTCTGAGAAGAAATATCTTCACTACCGTGCTTAAAAGTGGTACAACACGAACGTGTGTATCACGTGGTATCTCACTCTTATAAGGTAAAATCTATCTTGTATCTCTCTTTTCGTGGGTTTTACTAGAAATAAAAAAAAGAGAAATTGCATTTTTAACATTTACGGGTAGATCATAATTTTTACAAATCCTGCTCAAATTGTTGGCCGCTGTTGTAAATGCAGGCCCAACATCTGTTTTGTATTTCGATAGGTGGTTGTTGTACGAAGTCGTATTTCCTCCTTAATTGTATTGAAAGCCGTTTCAATGCGTTGTTTGCAAGTTAATCTTATGTGACTCATTCACAATTCTAGTGTGAGTGAGTGAGATAATATTTTTAATAGGTTTTTCAGGTATCATTTAAGCAAAAATATTTTTTAAATCATAATTTTGAATATTAGTTTTATGTGACTCGATTCACAATTCTAGCGAATTCACAAAGTTATTAAAAGATTTTTAAGGCATGTGGCACATCACTAGCAAGAGGATAAACTAGAGAATTTTTGAGGAAGTTGGAAGATTCCGGTCGCTTTTGGTTTTTTTTTATAGCCATGTAAATAGCTGTAACATGGACAGCTTTAATTTAAGTCCAAAACTTTGCAAGTAAATTAAAAAGTACTAGATAGCTAATGTCACTCATTTTAAATTTTGAAGTACTCTAATACAATACCTATCTAAATAAAATTAAAATTCAGAGTCTACGCCTTATATGTTTAAAAAAAAAATGTATTTGAATGAAAAATTTGGGTCTTATTTTCATAAAACAATAAAATGTCGATGAAAAAAATCCACAGGGCATGAGAAGTGTTTAGGGGTCTGAAAGGATAGCAGATGACCCCTCCTGTCGACCATTTCAATTTGGCACACAATGCACCAAACACCCTGTACAACTGTCGTAAATACAAAAAATACTCAAGTATCAAAATGTTTTTCTCCTACTATGACAGTAATACCACATTCAATATTTTTTGATTTGACCTCATTTTCTCAGGTTGCGCTTTCGATAGCCAGACTCGGACACACTCAACATAGGTACTGGCTGCTTATAAACAGTCTAACAATTGCAGGTGTCAGTGAGACCAGTGAGACTTTCAACGCCCCAAACAATGCGGCTCAAGTTCGTTTGTGTGGTGATGATATTGAGCGGCGTTCTCGCCAAAAAAGATGAACTGTTGGACTCGATGTACGGGTTGCAAGGAGGAAACAAGATAGCGATATGCGTGACCACGCCTCGCGGCTGGCGGCGCTGCGACGGCGCGCTGTACAGGCGTGACTGGGTCGTGGCGCGCGCGGCCTGCCTCGCCGCCGCGCCACCAGCCAACCTCACCATGCAGCAGCTCGCCGTCGGCGGCAGCTGCGAGCGGGTCGCCGATGGTAAGCATGAAGCGCAGTGGCGGATTAACCTTTTAGCAAGAGCGAGGCCCCGCGTATTTGGGGGCCCCGCATTTGAACGTAAAAAGTAGTCATAGTCATTTTTTTGGCTGTGATATTCAATTTACTTCAGACTTTCTTCCAAATAAATCTACAGAGTAGAACATCTCTTAGAATTTCCCCACTATCGCACTTTTCACGCAACCAATCTTATAAACCAACTACCTGTTGGATTTTAAGATTGGTTGCGTAAAGCCGCGTCTCAAGATATGACACAGTGGCTTTCGCTACTAAATTAAGAAAACTTTCCCACTTAGCATTCACATGTGACGATGCCAAAGGCATTTTCGTCAAATCGGAGCTTCTGAGAGAGATCGAGGCATTCCATGGACAGTTGTACACGTCAACTACCAAACCCGCTGCGATAGCAAATGACCCAAGGCCAAAAGCCATACTGACCAGACACTACACCGAAGACGTCCCGGACCAGCTTGTACGAGATTAGGATGGCTCTGAAGCAGCTCAAAAACAATAAGAATGCGGATACAGAAAGAATTCATGAATGCGGGTGGAAATTCGGTCCAGTTCAGTTCATCAGAAGCTTTTTGACTCCGTCATATTCGAGGGAAAGACACCACGGATATGTAGCAGAAGTGTGGTGGACTGCACCGCTGTGCAGCTGTGCTGTGCTGTTTTCTGTGGGTGTGGTAGTGGTGGTGTGTGGTCGCCTTTCTTAAAGAAGACTACTTCTTTAAGAAAGGCGACAATGCCCTGCTTAAGAGTTACAGGCCCATCTCACTTCTTCTGAGCCATGTCTACAAGCTGTTTTCGGGAGTCATCACGAACTGTCTCGCACGCAGATTGACAACTTCCAGCCTCCCGAACAAGCCACTTTCCTAAAAGGTTTCAGCATCGCAGACCACATCCATACGCTGTGGCAGGTTATACAGGGTATAATTTCCTTCTCTACTTAGAGTTTTTAGTCTACGAGAAAACCTTCGTCAATCTCATACCCGAACAGAAGACATCATTATATGTATGAAGATATTTTCAAGGGTCTAGACTGGAGAGGGTTAGGCATTAATTTCAATGTACCTATATTTCATGACTAAGACAATGCTCGATGACTTCATTATAGTTTCCGAAAGAGTCGAGTCTTAAAATCATCATATCATCATCTTCCGGTCCTTGTCCTAAATTACTTGGGTCGGCGCAACACGTTTTTTTCTTCCATTCTATACTGTCAGCAGTCACGCTATCATTGACTCCCTTTTCTTTCAAATCACTCCTCACACGATCCATCCACCTTTTCTTTCAAATCACTCCTCACACGATCCATCCACCTTTTCTTTGGCCTCCCTATCTCTGTCCATCCATCCACATGTATATTCATAACTCTTTTATATTATATTTTCCTCTTCACATGGCCATACCAAGATAAACAATTCCCTTTCAACTTTTTAGTCACTGGCGCCACTTTCAAATTTTCTCTAATGTGCTCATTTCTCACTTATCCGTTCTTGTCTTTTTTTTTTATTAATGATAGGCTCGCGTTTGACCACCATCTCACCTGATGGTAAGCGATGATGTGGTCGACGATGTAGCACGCTTGCCTAGAAGTAGCCTATTCACTCTTGACTTAAAGACCCCTAAGTTGTAGCTATCAGGAAACACAGACTCCGGCAAGGAATTCCACTCCTTGGCTGTACGCATAATAAATGTGTTTTCAAAACGTTTTGTGCGTATGGGTGGGATGTCCACCATGTACCGGTGGCGCAACGCCGTACGTCTAGTGGTCCGATGATGGAACGGACTTGGCGGAATTAGATTGTGCAATTCCAGTGCACACTCCCCGAAATGTAAACGATAGAAAACCGTCAGGCCAGCAACTCGGCGGCGATGTCCAAGGCTTTGGAGCTTCAACTCAACAAGTGCATCATTGCCAATGATCCTCTTGGCTCGCCTCTCAATCGACTCTAGCGCATCAAGCTGGTATTTCGCAGACCCGTCCCAAAGATGAGAGCAGTACTCCATACACGATCGAACTTGCGCTTGATAAAGTTTTAGCAGCTGTTCCGGCGTGAAGTACCGTCTGACCTTCGCGAGGATTCCCAGCTTTATACCATGTCTGAATATGAACATGGATAAAATCAGGGTTATCATAAATACTCAAATAGCACCCACTCCTGTCAAGATCGAAGATTATACACTCGAAGTTGTAGACGATTAGATTTGCCTGGGACAAACGGTCCAGTTAGGTAAATCTATCTTCAAGATAAAAGTCAATGGTCGAAACCGACGTGACTGGGCAGCGTTCGGGAAGCGGTCCGGTATTTTCTCGTCCCACAAACCGTGTATCAAAACCGAAAGTTGTGTTGCGAACGATAACATGGCTCTGAAACTTGGTTGTACAATGGGGAACCCCATAGTGTACATCAGATAGCAAAGGACAATGAAGACGGCTATTCTCGAAGTTTGCAACGTAAATGGAGTTTAATTTTAGCACAGACGATGGCCCTGGATTGTGTGGTTTTCCTTTTACGAATGCCATGTGTGATCGAATCAGGAATGAGGATAAGCTTAAATGGCAGTGAGCTGGGTACATTGATCGCAGATCAGATGTCGAGGGGGTTGAAAGCTTCTGGAGTGGCAACCGCGTACCGGAAGACGCAGCGTTGAAAGGCCTCCAATAAAGGGATTCTGGTGAGCGACGCGAATCAGATGGATACGTGACGCACAGAACCGGTCGTGTTTCGACTGAAATGAAGATGATAATGTTGACATGTTAATGAGACATATCTCTCAGCAGAATTATTCTATTAAAGGATGCCTGAATGTAAGATGCTATAGAATATTGCATCCTATTCCTAGTAAACCTTAACCCTTCAACTTTTCTGTATAAATTCACAAGCTTCCTATTTCTGTATAATTTGTTAAAAGAGAACCTAAAATGTCCTAAGAATATTTATTTTTTTAACACTTCGATTTTTCAGATTTTAACCTTTAAATCTTTGTTCACACGAGAAAAAACCGTTATACTGCAATGTATGCAAAAAATTAATAATAATGTTTGCAAAAAAACCGTTATACTGCCTGGGTCGTGGCGCGCGCGGCCTGCCTCGCCGCCGCGCCACGAGCCAACCTCACCATGCAGCAGCTCGCCGTCGGCGGCAGCTGCGAGTGGGTGGCCAATGGTGAGCATGATAATGGATGATTCGTGACATGATTGCGTTTTCAGTCTAGTGAAGAACGCTTCACTCGCTCGCTCGCTTTTCTTGCTCTATCTAGTGAAGGGTGTTTCAACGACAGAAAGAGGTTGAAGAGTTTGTTTGAGATTATTTTTCCTTAATCTTAAATCCATTTAAGACTAAGGAAAAATAATCTAAATCAATAAGTGGGAAAATATTTGGTTCGGTCCTAAATGCGAATCTAATATAGACATACTTATAGTAACAAAACTTCTGCGTCAGGTAATTAGGTCATGGCTTAAATTTTTAATTCGCCCCATATGTCTTGTAACAGTAGCAGGCGTTACTTAGGTATGACAAAGCACCTAAGATGATCCTTTCGCACCAGGCACCTGGGATACGACCAGCACGCGACAGGTGTTCCACGTGGCGATGCACCCGTGGTTCGACCTGGCGCTGGCCTTCACAGTGAAGCCCTACACCTACCTGGACGGCCACGCCAACGCCACTAAGCTCCGCCTCAAGCTGAAGCCGCACGGGTAACTAACACTTGTACCAGAACTGCGAACGGTAGCATTAATTGACATTCACATAAGCCTAAACTGAACTTAAAACAATATGAAAGATGTGATTCCGCGCGACTATGTTCCTAGGAGCCGCGTTTGGAAAAGGATATTTTTAAATGCACATCTGTATAATTTTTCAGCACACTAGGTAACTCCACTAATTAACTGAATGCATACCAGAAAAATGAATGCTGTGCAAAAAAACCGATTAACTAAACATGTCGATAAAACGAGATGACCTTTTTTATCGAATTCACACCAAAAATGTGGTGTACGACGAACCACCATCGGATATATGATATAAAAAACAAAAATACGAATTGTTTATCAAAAATACTAACTTGCACTCTTAATTGTACAATCATATTACGGAATTTCTAAAACTGATATCTAGGGATTCACCACAATAAAGTAAGTTTCCATTATCGAAAAGAACTCTACAAATTGCATCTAACTTTATTTGCTTTTTGTTTCCCTGTTTTACTGCAAAATTTAGTGACAGAAACGAATCGCCGCAAAACTGACTCTACACAGTCTTGTCTGCCCTACCCCTAGAGTGTAATTCAAGCCCGCGTAGGCGCGGAGGGGTAGAGCGGCCCGCGAGCTGTGACGCTGGTGACCACCGCAGTTTCGGCTTACTGGCCGGCATCGCCAATAAGCCTCAGCCGCGGCGGCGGACCTTTAAACCATCTGAAACGATAAGCTCGCGTGGAGCCGCCCAAATCGCCATCAAACTATAAAGTTTGTCAAGTAGAGCTAAAAATATGTTAAACAAATGTTAAAAACGTATGAGAGAAATAAATAAAAAATCCCTCAGCGCCGGAGCCGTGACAGAAACAATGCTTACTGCATCATGCTGCATGCCTGCTTGCATGCTGATTGCTTGCTTGCTGCATGCCTGCTTGCATACTGCATGCCTGCTTAAATGCTGCATGCCTGCTGCATGTTGCATGCCTGCTGCATGTTGCATGCCTGTTTCCATGCTGCATGTCTGCTTGCATACTGCATATCTGCTTGCATGCTACATGCCTGCTTGCATGCTGCATGCTTAAAGTAAGCATCCTTGTTTAAAAAATATGGTAATTAAAACAGTGGTATAATGAATGTTCGGAAACATAATACTTCAAACAAAAGTGTTTTCGGCTAAGTGTAACATCGGTGAAAAGTTTTTCGACCAAATGAAACGTCGGTGTAACGAAAAAAATTGAATTGATAATGGGTCAACTGATACAGTGCAGACGTGACTTCGGTGAAATAAGAAAAACGAAACGATAATAGTTGAGAAAGAGGTCAATCGTCGAATCCGACTCGACTGGGCAGTGTTCGGAAAGCTGCGCGGTATCTTCTCGTCCAACATACCACAGTGACTCAAGACGAAAGTCCAGTGCGTGTTGCCAGTGATGACATATGGCACTGAAACATGGTCGCTTACAATAGGCCTCATCAGAAGGCTTACTTACAGTCACCAAAAGGGCAATGGAAAGGGCTCTGAAATGCGTGAGCGCATAAAGAATGAAGATATCCGCAGGACAACCAAGGTCGCGCGGTCGCCGACATAGCCCGAAGAATCGCTAAACTAAAGTGGCAGTGGGCAGGACACATTGCTCGTATAACGGATGGTCGATGGGGCCGAAAGGTTCAAGAGTGGCGACCGCGCACCGGAAAACGCTGCGTTGGAAGGCCTCCCGCAAGGTGAACCGACGACCTGGTGAGAGTCGCGGGAGTGCGGTGGATGCGAGACACACAGGATCGGTCGTCGTGGCGACGCTTGGGGGTCGCCTATGTCCAACAGTGGACGTCTTTTGGCTGAAATAATGATGATGAATACTTAGTTGAAAAGTTTTAGCTAAAATGAAATTCGGACAAATATTTTTCGAACTTATGATAGGTAACCCGGGGCCATGGGTGATGCGAAAGAGATCCCCGAAGCCCTGGAACAATGGTAAAGAAGGAACAGGAGTGGGTTTTAGTCAGTAAAAGTCTGACACGCTCTCACGCTCCGCCCAAGAGCGCGGGATGTCATTAGATGATTTTCCCACCAAATTAAAACCTGTACCTAAGTAGAGGTTAACATTCCTATCGGCATCAATCGTAAACGCGGCCGTCCTAGTAAAGCAACGCCAGCCATAATCATTCAATAAAACTCAATATAAAGATAATTATTATTACTACCTCAGTATTGTTTCTAAAATGAGTTACTATTCAGTGTGCCAGTGTTTAGTGCATGTTAAGTAAGCACTTGATTATTTTTATGTGTACCTACTTAATTATATTGGGTTTTATTTAGACCATCGCTGACTCCGCTGGATCAGACGTCGTCAGCGATACGTGAACTCGCCCCGATTCACATAAGGGGGGAGGAAGTCGAGCGCGAACGGGGTAGGCAGGAATTTAAACAATGTTCCTAAAAGTAAATTAGGTGATGGTTTTCCTTAAAAAAGTTCTAATAAGTATGTTTGTTGAATGGAATTTTATTTTGGTAATAGTTATTTGTTCAGTAAAACAGTTCTTCAAATACCATTAGGTATACAGTATATTTAATTTGATTTATTTAGTGTGCATAATTTGTGTCGCAAAATATTTCAAGTTAAACCAAAAATTGCATCAGTATTTTTGGTTTAACTTTGAAATATTTTGTTCGAAAAAAGGGAATATACCAATAATAGGGATAATAAATATGGGAAATATACAGATATCGATTTAATTACATCCTTTTGGAAACAATCGCAGAAGCACATGATAAATACCCACTCAAACTAAAGTTATATGGAAGACTAGATGTTCTTACACTAATTTGCAAAAAAAAAAATTGGAATATTGTGGCACAATGATGTCTTGCGATGATGCAGATTTGTTGATCGTCAGAATTAGACTAAATAATATTGCTAAATAAGTTATTACTTTTTGTTTAATGAATTTAAGTTTATAATTATATTATTATCATTTATGCACTTGTAGCGACATCTATGGCGTCACATAAGAACTAATCCTGCATCGCGCAATCAAAGTTCTCCGCGCAATTGGAATATATAGAACAGCACGAAATCATCTATCGGGCAATAGCCCACCAGACATAACACCCGTCTGGTTGGAAGATCCTCCCTTTTCAACGGAGGTAAGTGGGACTTTACTCTCTGTTCCACATACCCCAAAATGGTGACCCCGAGTTTTTCTACCCAGCTACGGACCTGGTTTATGCCTGCCGGCTGGAGTAGATATCACACCCGACATGCTCCTCAACCAGCTACGGACCCGGTCCTAGGCCTGCCGGCTGGTATGATGGCATAGTCACAGCCATCTCCATGTGATCGCTGCCCAACTACCATCTGCTCGCTGTCGTCATAACGGTACACCGTGATTGCACATTTCAGTTGGCCTCCCACAAGCGGGTCTCACCAACTGAAATTTCAAGAGGCAAAACATACACGGATATCGTTCCAGACATTCGACATCGCGCTGTACACTTCACGCCGACAAGATAATGGAGCAGACAGCAGCAGCCAAAGTCGCAGCCGTGCAGTCACCTGCACCGCCCACACCAGCACCACAGGTAGTTACTACTCAGTATCTCGTTAGCGAACTCCGAAAACTCTCGCTAGAAATTGCAGAGTTAAAAGCGACAGAGTTAGAATCGAGACGTACGTCGTCATACGACCATGATCATCGTCCGTCATGCGATCACGATCATCGTCCGTCATACGACCACGATCACCACGATCATCGTCCGTCATACGACCACGATCACCGTTGCAACCGCTACCCGTCTCGACACCGTTCCAACTCGAGGTCACGGACCCGAGATACAAAAAGCCGAGATACGACACCATCACCATTGTGCTATTACCACCGACGGTTCAACGAGCAAGCCAGACGCTGCACATCACCCTGTTCATTCACAAAACGTAAAACGAAAAGAACATTGGCAGAGGCGGACACCGGCGTTCATGAAAATTCACACCGCCTATACATCACCGATTACAAAAACAAATTATCGTTCTTAGTCGACACGGGCGCAAATATATCCGTGCTACCAAGAGCAAAAGGCCGCTGCCATTCAAACTATACGCAGCAAACAACACCACAATAGCCACGTACGGGGAAAAAACCCTATGTCTCGACCTCAACTTACGACGCCCTTACAAATGGCGTTTCATTGTAGCTGACGTCTCGAAACCGATACTCGGAGCCGATTTCCTCAAACATCACCAACTCATCGTTGATCTGAGGAATCGGAAGCTAATCGACGGGATTACAAACCTAAAGGTCAACGTTCCGGTACGAGTATCAGACGTACCTACCGTGCGCAGTATCGACATGTCGCAAACTTACCACGACATACTAGCACAGTATCCCGGCATAACGAGGCTAACATCGATGGAATTGAACAGCAACATCAAAGTGCAACATTTCATCGAAACTCAGGGACCACCGATACACTGCCGCGCCCGACTAATCCCACCGCACCGTTTCGAGATTGTTAAAAAGGAGTTCGAGAACATGATCGAACAAGGTCTATGCCGACCTAGTAAAAGTCCATGGGCATCACCTCTACATATCGTACCTAACGGGTGTTATGTCTGGTGGGCTATTGCCCGATAGATGATTTCGGGCTGTTCTATATATTCCAATTGCGCGGAGAACTTTGATTGCGCGATGCAGGATTAGTTCTTATGTGACGCCATAGATGTCGCTACATCACTCCCCTCCGGAGATCGGAAATCAATGGTTCTTGATGCTTCTTGATGCGTGCCAGGCCAGTGGTAGGTTGGTTCCAGTGGGTCGGAACCGAATGCCGCATAGTTCTCGGTGAGTCGGAACTGTCTGCGGTGATGCCCCAGTGAGTCGGGGTGGTGCTATCCCAGTGAGTCGGGATGATGCCCCAGTGAGTCGGGGTGATGATGTCCCAGTGAGTCGGGATGATGCTGCAGGCTCCAGTGAGTCGGAGTAGTGCTGCTGGCTCCAGTGAGTCGGAGCGGTGCTGTGCGACGTAGTGGCTTGACTGCTGGCGTCGAGCAGGAGAGATTCTTCATAGCTCTTCATGTGACTGGCCGAAGGTGCGTAGTGCTTAGCCAAGGTCGCTGATGAGGCTGAGGGTGATGACCAGGTTGGCATGCTGGTGATCAGGATACCCTTTAAAGCCGTGGGTGCTGGCTGCATGGCTCGCTGCTCGAAAGCTTGAGGAAGTGATGACGACGTCACGAAGTAGTAGCTGCCCGAAGGCTGCGCTGACGTTCATTGTCGAGAGTCACCAGTTTGGAGGTATGCGGAACAGAGTGTACCAGACGGGTGTTATGTCTGGTGGGCAGTAGCCCGCCAGACATAACACCCGTCTGGCCGGAGGATCCTCCCTTTTCAACGGAGGTTTGCGGGACTTTACACTCTGTTCCACATACCCCAAACACTTAAATAAGTTACCTGAGATACAGGTTTATACATACATATAAGTCTACCTAGTTCAGGTAGAAAGGTAAAAGTTTTTTAACTTTAGGTACCTCTAGTTTAATAATAATATAGTTATTTACTAAAAAAAACATGGTATCAAATGTGGTAAAAAGGTACATAAAGGTATTCTTCTTTAGGTTAACATCACATGACAATATATAACTTTCAGAGCATTTTTTATAAAAAAATACTTTTTGGAAAAGTAGGGATTTCGCTAGTTTTCGTCCATAAAAACTCACCCTAGGCATATTACGGCAAAGCATACAATACACTACCGAAACAGACCTAGGGTTTATTGGAGCGCGCAAGCCCCACCACTAGGCGTGTGTAACTCTTTACTGAACCGACTAACTGTTCCAAAACATTTTAGTGTTCCGAAAGATTGGAACATCAGTAATGTTTTAAATGCATCATTAGGAACTATTGGAATACTGAAAAAATTAAATTATAACGTGTAAATATAATTAATGACCTGAACTAAAAACATCTGCTTTAAATTATTCTTGAATCAAAATTCAATTAAGTAAATAAGTCTTTTAGTGTATATGACGCAACGATCACGATTCATAACAGTCAGTCTGTATGTACCTATCTTTTGAGCCGTTGTTCCAAATGTTCCGTTTGTATCTTTTGAGTCAATGTTTCAAATGTTCCGTTTGTATCTTTTGAGCCGTTGTTCCAAATGTTATGTTTGTATCTTGTGAGCCGACGAGGTTTCAAATGATCCGTTTGTATCTTGTGAGCCGATGTTTCAAATGTTCCGTTTGTATCGTTTGAGCCGATATTCCAAATGATACATATCACTGTTTCGGAACATTATTGATAGGTACGGCGATGGGATTATTATTATGCATTTTTTAATTTTGGTGTTTGTTTCGGTTAATCTCCGAAACTACTGGACTGTTTTTGACGGGACTTACACTCGTAGCTGATGTTATATGGAGTAACATGGCTACTTTTATTTTAGGAAAAGAATAAGGCTAAGAACTCCGGTTTTCAACCGCGCCGAGTCCGCCGCGATTGCAAGACCGCAGCTCCTATAGAATCGCGAATTCGCGTCGTGAATTTACGACGCGTTTTAAGCCCGCGGTTTGTGCAGTTGTTTGCGGATATCGCTGCACCGATTGGCAACTACGGGCCGCGGTGACCCGCAGCCTCCGCGGGTTGCGCCCGCTCTTTCTGAGATTGGTTAGCGACCGCAGTGGCCGACGGGGGGTACAGAACTCCGACTGAATCAGTGTATGCACCCAGAACTTTTTAGGCCTCCATGTTTTCTTTTGTGAAGTAATTATAATGCAATAGCTCGATTTTGGTGTGTGTCTATGACGGTCTGGAGCTCAGCCAGGGGCGCCGACTCCGTGGGTGCTCAGGGGCTCAAGCACCCATGAGAAATAAACAGTGGTTGCCGAGCACCCCTGAGAATAGACATCAAGAAACAGATCGTTGGGGCCGAAAAGTTCTAGAGTGGCGACCGCGTACCGGAAGACGCAGTGTTGGAAGGCCCCCTACAAGGTGGACCGATGACCTGGTGAGGGTTGCGTTGCGGGAATCCGATGGATGCGAGACGCACAGGACCGTTCGTTGTGGCGATATTTGGGGGAGGCCTATGTCCAGCAGTGGACGTCTATCGGCTGAAATGATGATGATGATGAAACAGATCAGTAATCGCCTTCTAAGTTACGTATAAATTATAATATTTCTAAACTAGTTTCATTTAATTTTTTTATCAAACGTAATTAGTAATTAAGTACGCAGTGTGTATGTAGGACATTTACTTATTTGTCGGTCGATCAGTGTGCATTACTCTTCTCACACTTCGCCACTTTTTCGAGTCCATCAAATGAGCATGAGCACCCATGAGGTTTTTTAAAAGCCAGCGCACCTGAGCTCAGCTGATAATTAAAGGGGTGACCAGACGGTTGCAAACTAGCGTTCCAACCAAGGTGACCTTGGTTTAGGTGTTTGGTTTGTGTTGCGGCTACATGGATGTAAACCACGCGCCAACACGTTCGGTGGTTGGGAAAACGCGCCTCCCAACCGAGGGCGTTGAACGTCATGGTTTACAACTGCTTTCTACACGGGTTGAAATTAGCAAGGTCACCTTGGTTCGGACGTTGGTTTACAACTATTTTTTTTTTTTTCTATTTATTGAATTCGGGGTTTTTATCCACATGGATACGCCAACCCTATCGTAACTTCTTAGTTCTAGTTACACTAACTAAATAAATACTTTGAGTGAGAGAGAATCATCAATCAGTTATCTTTGCTAAACTACTAGGTAAGTCTTTTTGCCAACAACGATTTAGGACTTGCCAAAATAGTTTGTACTAATCCAACATCTAGGAAATTCAGTTTAAACTCTTTAATTAATGATTCTCTCTCGTCTTTGTTTCTCACAATCCATCAGCAAGTGGAGAATATCTTCAATTTTATTGCATATTGCACAATTGGGTGACGTAATTTTTTGGTTGACGTAAATGTTGACCAATTCAATTAACTTGTTACAGGGTGTACAAATGGATGAAATATTACTTTGATATCACAGCCTTGTGTCGCAACGAAACCTATCATGCACGCAGAATGTATGACAGTCAGCTAACCAGACGTTATCCAATGTGGTGCTTCTGTGTGACGATGCTGCTGCCCTCGGTGCTGTTCATGCTGTTTTTCATTTATGTTACATTGTACACAGGGAATACAGTCCCAGATAAGGAAAAGCACTATTCTAAGAAAGTAACTCATGTTTAGTTTTTGTCATTAGTATAATAATAGTTTTATTTAAATAAAGTGTTTTATTTACAAACAATACTTACAATAAATCTAATAACTACGCTACTGTGGGCATTTTAAATAGTGATGCTCTTATGCAAGTCAGGTGAAACAAACATTAGCTAGTTCATAATCTGAAAGAAACAACACTTGTAGTCTAGCCCTCATTGTCTAAAATGTCGACTTTATTCAGCCTTCTGGTCGAGCTTTCTCCTCCACACTTTGACTTTGCCGCGGAGCTCCCGCAGCCTCTTCATCTCATCTTTAAAGTCCTGGTGCTCGTCGCGGAACAAACCGTACTCTCGCAGCTTCAGCATCAAGGCGTGAGTCTCGACGTGTCTCGGGTAATAGTGAATGATCTCCTCGTTACTGTGAAGCGGCCTTTCAGAAAACATTTTGACCACTTTCATAGACTTGGAATTGGTGGGTATTGCGACCTCACCGAAGATCCTATTAGACAGGCGCTGCATACGGCGCGCATAGTTCGTCGATGCCTTAATCAATTGAGAATATTTAGCGTAGTTAGTTGCCATTGTTTACCTGCAAATAAGTAACAGGATACACTAATAATTCTGTAAAGTAAGTAATTATATAAATCAAGATCATTTTTCTTAATTTACCTGTCCGCGTTTATTGTTTAGTTTAACTTAAAAAGATATATTATTAAGTGGGAACAGTTTTTTTAAAAGAAAAATAACCTCACAATAAATACGCTAATGAATGACATGCTTGACAGACAAACATACATGACACTTGACATTGACAGTGACGTGACAATTGTGACCAGGCATTGAGTAGGTATATTTCTTAGGCCAGGAGGGTTGTCAATGTTGGCTAAACTTTCCTTTATGGACCGTCGATTTGGAAGTTCATTTTTTTACTGTAGATAGTACTCATAAATAAAAAGCTTTTTGCAAAATATTAAGTTGCGCAAACTTACCGTTTACGAGATATAAATTTCCAAAGTTCCATAAAAATTGTAAATTAATATTAATCATTTGGGTTAGGTTAGATTAGAACTGTGACCATCAACGCGCGAAGGCGAGCGAGCGGAGCGAGCGTGCCGCGGCAGCGGCCGCCGACCGCCATATCCCCTTCTAATGTTAAAAACCATTATGATTTAGGCCGAAACATAAAGGAAAGTTTAACCCTGTACTGTTTAAAACGTACGTAGAATCAAATCGATTATTATAACCACCGTGAGATTTGGAGTCAACAGTCCACGACGCTCGTCAGCACGCATGCACGATCTGCGCATGGAGATGCAACGCCGGGGCGAAACTCCACTGCCGTGGCATGGCGGAAAAACTTCCGGCGGGATCTCATGGTGGAATGGCAACAGCGACTCTAGTTTTTTGGAGCCTAGTGCTGCACAGTCGCACAGCAAGTGTAACATAGTCACTTAAATGTTACCAACAGTAGTAATTCTAAGTTTTAATTGGTACTAACAAAATATTTATGGCAAGTTCCGAATTAAACGTTTTTTTGTTATATTCCATTTATTTATTTATTAAATTTTTATCTAGTTCTTAAAAAAAAAAATTTGAATATATATTATTATATAAAAAGAGAGCCTCCTCAGATGTTGTTCAAGGCTCTTGGCTATTAAGCCATTGGCCGTTACGACTATCGGAACAATGATTGCTCTATCCACTATCAAGATAGTTTGCTTATCTTTCTCAGCTTTCACGAGGTTCTCGTCATGAGGGACCGTTAAATCAACAATCATAGTGCGACGCTCTAGTCAATCTATCACCAAGAGATGGGCGGCGGATAAATACTCAGAGGATAAATACTCGAGTATTTATCCAAAATGAGTAAATACTCATTTTTACCCATTTTTATTGGATATTTACTCAAAGTGATGGATATTTACTCAAAATGAAATGATGTTTATTTTTTTGAAAATTGAATGGTTATTTTAAGGATTAATGACTAGTATTTTAATCTTTAGAGATTTCAAAAAAGGAGTACTTAGTTATTTCATTAAAACTTTCAAAAACACTACATTATTTTCATTTTATTAGTTCTGATGTCAATGGTATAATGCACGCTACCCCGGTTTCCTTTTGTCCTGTTTATTTTGTTTTGCTTATCTTACCCTCCACCCCCTGGGCACGCCACAATTATGGCGGTAAGTCCCCTCTTTGAGGAGTGGCTGGAAAGACCACATGGCGTCATTACCTTCCGCATGATGCAGGTCCTTACCGGACATGGTAAGTTCGGGAGGTTCCTACACCGAATTCGTACGGAAGAAACGCCTGAGTGCCGTCATTGTGTGGACTGCCCGGAGGACACGATGGAGCCCTTATGGTAGAGCTGTGCCCCGCCTGGGCAGAGCACCGCCGTGTCCTCATGGGGGCGATCGGTGGCAGTGATCTCTCGCACCGGGCATTGGTATAGGCCATGGTCCGGAGCGAGGAGGAATGGCAGGCAGTCGCCTCCTACTGCGAAGCAGTAATGCTAACAAAGGAGGCGGCCGATCGCGTGAGGCAACGGTCCTCACGCCCCAACCGTCGCTGGGATTCCGATCCCGATTTCCGGCCACCGTAGGCGCGGGCTTGCGGACGGCGAGTAATGGGTGGTTCGCCGTCCGACCGTCCAGTAAACGTCCGGACCGAGCCCAAGTCTTCGACGGCGCGTACCTGTTCCACGCGCGCCTCAAGGTCACCGTAGGGGTCCAGCAGGGTCGAAGCCTACTGTGGCCGCGGGTAATGTGAATGCGAAACCCAGGATCTCCCGGGATGAAGGGAAAGAAGGAACGGGAGTGTTTTAGTCAGTAAAAGTCTGACACTATCTCTCGCTCCGCCCAAGAGCGAGATTTGTCATTAGATGATTTCCCCACCTAAAAAAAACCCCCTTCACCCCCAGTATAGTGTCTGTCCCGTTTAGTGCCCAGTTACGCGTCATAAAGAGCGCACGCGCGCTATTGTTTTGGATGTTGTGTTATAACGTCTCAAGGTAAGTTGACTATTCTTATTAATTTGTGCTAATCCAAATGGTTACTTAGGGTACTTACGATCATACCTATATTAACGCGACTGATAACCTATTTTTATTCCATAACATTTTTTTAAAAACATTTTTAATAACTTTTACAAATTTTTAACATACCTGTAGCGTCCCAATAAGCTTAAAATTTGTAACTTTGAATATAGCTAGAATAATATGACAACATCATATTTAATCGCTTTCCTGTGTTAACTTAATGTTTTGTGGTTTTAGGTTTAGAGGTATGTGGAACAGAGAGTAAAGTCCCACATACCTCCACTGAAAAAAGAGGGATCCTCTGGCCAGACGGGTGTTAGGTCTGGCGGGCTACTGCCCGATATATGATTTCGGGCTGTTCTATATGTTCTAATCGCGCGGAGAACTTTCATTGCGCGATGCAGGATTAGTTCCTATGTGACGCCATAGATGTCGCTACATCACTCCCCTCCGGAGATCGGAGATCGATGGTTCTTGATGCTTCTTGATGCGTGCCAGGCCAGTGGTAGGATAGTTCCAGTGGGTCGGAACCAAATGCCGCATAGTTCTCGGTGAGTCGGAACTGTCTACGGTGATGCCCCAGTGAGTCGGGGTGTTGCTATCCCAGTGAGTCGGGATTCGGGATGATGCCCCAGTGAGTCGGGGTGATGATGTCCCAGTGATTCGGGATGATGCTGCAGGCTCCAGTGAGTCGGAGTAGTGCTGCTGGCTCCAGTGAGTCGGGGCGGTGCTGTGCGACGTAGTGGCTTGACTGCTGGCGTCGACCAGTAGAGGTTCTTCGTGGCTCTTCATATGACTGGCCGAAGGTGCAGTGCGATTCGCCAAGGTCGCTGATGAGGCTGAGGGTGATGACCAGGTATGACCAGGTAGGCATGCTGGTGGTCAGGATACCCTTTATAGCCGTGGGTGCTGACTGTATGGCTCGCTGCTCGAAAGCTTGAAGTAGTGATGATGATGTCACGAAGCAGTAGCTGCACGAAGGCTGCGCTGACGTTCTTTGTCGAGGGTCACCAGTTTAGAGGTATGTGGAACAGAGAGTAAAGTCCCACATACCTCCACTGAAAAGGGAGGATCCTCCGGCCAGACGGGTGTTAGGTCTGGCGGGCTACTGCCCGATAGATGATTTCGGGCTGTTCTAATCGCGCGGAGAACTTTGATTGCGCGATGCAGGATTAGTTCCTATGTGACGCCATAGATGTCGCTACATAGGTATCATGGGAAGACCAAAAAATTGGTGGTAATTGGTGGTAGAAGTGCAACCAAATGTTTTGTGCCTTTAAACTGCGCAGCACACACAATAAATCTGCTGGCGCATGACGCAGTGAAATGTGAAGGATTCAACAATTTTATAAAACTCTGCATAGATGTAATAAAATCTATAAAAAAATCACGATTACTGGGATCGAAACTGCAGCAAATTGTAAAACAAAAGAAATCAGGAGAAATTTAAAACTGCCGTGCTGCACAAGATAGGGCAGTTACATAGTATCACTAAGGAGCTTGAAAAATACAAAAGCTGCTCTCTTAGCGTTAGCCATTGAAGAAAATACCGTCATGTCAAATGATACAACTGGAATATTTTCAATAAAATACAAGAAAGTGCAGACAGCGACGATAATAATGAAAGCTTTCCATCGTCACCTCGAGTACCATCTGATAGGTACTGAAGAATCAGCAGATTTAAAAAATTCTAGTGAAGAGATCCAGTTTGTGAATTGCTTTTCTAATAATGATGAACAAGCAGTGATAGTAATTAATTTCAGAAAACATTTGTGATTAGTGATTGATATTTTAAAATATTTATGATTGTTGTGAACCAAATTCTGGCGGTGACTGTAATTGACAAAATGATAAGTGTAGTGAAGCCATTATTACTGTTATAATTTTTTGTTATTGTTAATGTGAGTGAAGTAACGTACTCATCTATATTATATTGAGATCGTTTGACGAAAAAGTTGATTTTATGGATCTATTGTTAATTTAGTATTTTTATTTATTTTTTATGTTATTTTCTATTATTACAATGATTTAAATATCTACTACGTAATTTGAGGATGTATGACATTTACAAACCCGCACTGGGCCAGCGTGGTGGATTATATTTTAGTCCATTCCTTCTCATGGTGAGGAGTAAACCTGTGTCCCAGCAGTGGAAACGTTAAAAAAAACTGATGACAAAGTATGTACTATTTTGTGCATTTATGCTATGAACAAATTAATATAGGTACCTACTAATTCTATCTTTGATAATGCTTGACGAAAATATTCAAGATGGAACGTAATAGGCTGTATGTTATTATTAATGTGATTAAGAAATCATGTTACAAATCTACATTTTCTGTATTTTTATTATTTCAATCCTTTTGATGGTAAAATAACAAGATTTAAGCTAAATAACGCAATCCAAACTGTAGTGAGTGATAAATACTCGGGTAAAAACGGATATTTATTGAGTATTTATCCATTTTGAGTATTTACTCGGATAAAAACCCAACACTTTCACCACTATATCAGATTTATTAGTAACAATAGTCCTGTCAGTGATGATAAATCGATCCCAATATAGAATGTGATATTGGCATTGTCGAGAACTGGGTCGGGTACATACCTATAGTACGGTACTTCTGATTCCACAATATTGTATTTACGAGCAAGTTGCTAGAATAAGAATAAGAATAATGTTTATTGTTCATTGTTACAGTAAATAAAGAATACCTTAAAACTAATATATGATTAATATTGTCTGTAACTAATTAGTAATTCAAGATATATTTGGATGGTGGTCCCCAAACTAGGTAGAACCTGTATCTTGGGGACCTGAGTTGAGATGACTTTAATCTATAATAACATTGTATCGGGCGGACATGTAGAAATTCGGTTTTTTTTATATTTATCGAAGAGGTTGTTGTAAACAATGAAACAACAAAATTAATAATAAAAAAAGTAAAAATAGGATAAAAAAACAAGCTAACTTAAAATGAAGGTTTTTGTGTGTAGTGTATGTGTGTAGTGTACGTGTGTACTTATATGTGCCAAATACTATTGCCGTATTGTTTTTGTTTATAGCTTGACTAGAGTAGTTCTGTGTTATTTTGAAATTTCCTCTGTCTGTTCGTACGTTAAAAGAGCAAGCCAGTTAAATAAAGTTTTTTTACACGTAAAATACTTTAGGTCTTTGATATTGAAGCTCTTGCTGATTTTATTGTAAATTTGAACATGAGAGTAAAAGGGGCATCTCCTGGCCAACAGACTGTCTGCTTCGGGAAGAGGAATATGGAGGACGCGTTTAGAGATTATTTTATTGTAATCGTATCTGTATTTTAGGGTTTTGTGTACGTTTAGTGTAGCACTTAAAATATATAGTTGCCGAACTCTTAAGACCGTAAGCTCACTATAAATTAGATCTGTAGGGAAGCGGAATGGCTTTCTTAAGGTTACTTTAATAACAGCTCTTTGAGCTCTTTCTACTTCTATAAACGTACTTTTTCCAGCTGCACCCCAGATAGAGATACCATACTGAAGAATTGACTGACACACAAACCGAGGTAAATTGTGCGGAGAATTGCAACGGGTGTGCAGTCTCGTAGTTTTTTCATAACATATATGAGTTTCCTAACTCGACTAGAGAGCCGGTTTATGTGGTTTAAATAAAAGGTTTTCGTCTAGTGTGATGCCAAGGTACTTGGTAGAAGGAGCATGTTCAATGATTGTGCAGGAGCAGTTTGCAAGTAGTGGGGTCTGGTTTCTGCTGCAGGTATGGTATTTGAGTAATAGTTGTTGTGGGGGTCTCGACGCTATAGTTTTGAAGAAAGTGACGAATGTAGTTTTTTTAATGTTAAGAGTTAAAAGATTTGCGTCAAGAGCTTCGGAAATAGTCAGTAGACCATTCTCCGCAAGGCGGTATACTTGGTTCCACGTTTTAGCGTGAAATACTATAGCAGTATCGTCGGCATATGATAGTATTTCTGCATCGTTTAATTGAATATTTAAGATGTCATTCATATAAAAACTAAACAGTGTCGGACCAAGAGTACTACCCTGCGGAATTCCGAAGTCGATGGGAAGCAGGTTACTTGAGAAGTCACCTATTTTGACCAGTTGTTTTCTATTAGATAAGTAACTCCTGAACCAGCTGGTGGATAATCCTGGCTACGAGGAGGTTGTGTCTTATTATTATTTAATTATTTTTAACCCAAGCTCCGTACTATCTATGGAAAGTCTCCTTGTGATCATTCAGGCTACGACAGCGACAGCGACAGGAGTACAGGACAACAGTACAACTATTTTTACATCGCTAACGTGACAACCACAGAGCATGGTGACAACCATAACATGACACCATGATATCATATCCCTCTATTGTCTGTGAATAAAATAATGAAACCCTGCGTTCCGAATTGCGTCAAAAGCGATAATATCGCAAATCCGACCTACGCGCAACCCCACAATTATTACTCAATAGCCCATTATGTGACTATTAAATTTGGTCGGATTTGCGATATAATCACTTTTATCGCAATTCGGAACACGGGGTTATTTATACGTCAGTGGAGTGGATAGTATCCTCTCTAGTCTGTGGTCAGTGGTGACGGTGACAACTGGTGACAACACACAAACTGTCATGCTGTCACTTAGGTCATCTCACGGTCATCCGGTCATCTAATAGGTTAAGTTTGTTGCAAAATAAAAATAAACTATTTTACCACAACAGTATTCTGTGTATTACTTCAATTGCTTGTGTACTTTACGAAACCAACATTACCTTAGAATTATATTTTCCCCGATCGTTCCCTTCTACATCAAAAAACAGGAGATAAAGAATAAAGCTAAGCCGTGAGCCAACGTTTGTTGTACTGTACGAAGTTGTTTGGAGCTGTTTATAAACTAACTTCCTTACTAAATTTAATCTGAATGTCTTACTTCGTGGCGGAAGTACCGGAGGTTGTCGTGAAACCGGTAAGTAACATAGCATACAGTGAATTTAAACATTTAAATAAATTGCTTGAATATTAGACCCAGTAAGTTCTACTTTTAGTTAATATTACAAAATATTTTTTTTTTCTTTTCTGTGTAGATACAATAGTTATGTTCTTGCCTAGTCATGCTATTGTATTGTTGTCTAAATTAATAATAAATATGCTGTTTGATTGCAGGGCAAGATGATCCACCTTTCAACATCAAAGATGAAAGGCATCCTGGTGGCAGTGATTCTCATGTTATATGTCTACCTCATAATATACTTCAAAACCATCTACTTAAAAAATAAAAGGCTTGATGAGATCATGTCTACGGTAAGGGCCACTTAATTCATTAATCCCCAAGCGAACACCCACCGGCGTTCACTCTCTCATTGTCTTTCTATTTTGTCTCTAATTACGGTATTCGAAAGGTAGGTAAGTTTTTTTTTAACAAACGTGCCCCACACAAAAGGTATAATAGATAATGTATTATAATTTAAAAATAGCTAAAATATTAACATTAAATATTATTAGGAATAATACAAAGGTTTGGCTTTATTACTTGCTTGCACTAGGATAATGTATCACAGGCAGCAAGAAGCTCTCACTATGGTGTATGTAGGACAATTAAAAACAAAATTTTAATATTTACAGTTTTGAAATAGTGACATAATGAAATTATTTATTATACCAAATTTACTGAAACACCTTTAAATTAAAATTATAAAATTTCTTAACAGGTAATTTTGTAAAACAGTTTCTTGCACTCTGTTAACACTTTCAGAGCCAAGGACCCAGTAATTTGAACTCGCTAATCAGATGATCAGAAGGTTACCGAAATAGTCTGAAGAATGGCTAAACTTAAGTTGTAGTGGGCAGGGCACATTGCTTGCAGAACTTTTGGTCAATGGGGCCTAAAGGTTCTGGAGTGGTGGTGACTCCATACTGAAAGACGCAGCATTGGAAGGCTTTCTACACGGTAGACCGATGACCTGGTGAGGGTCACGGGAATCCGATGAATGCGAGACTCACAGGTCTGGACTTTGTGGTGACACTTGGGGGAGACCTACTTCCAACAGTCCATCAGATGATCAAAGAGGTGGGTTGTATGAAGAACAAATCATTGTATGTTCTTGGCTCCGAGAGTGTTAAGAGCCAGTTTGCATCCCTTTCTTATATAATAGGGAAATTAAAATGATTATTTACATGAAACAATCTGTAGTCAATTATGTATCTCTAGGAACAAAATGAAAGAACTGTCCTAAGTTACTCTGTCATTTGTTGATATCTCATCCTTGCAGGCATTGAAGACTGAGAGGGAGTTGCTGAATGTGCACACCTTGGACAAGAAGCTGGCGATGCAGATGGCACAACTGGACCGACTTTATGAAGACTATTAGCAGCTGCATCACTTATTTATTTTCAATACTAATTATTTATGTAAAGCAGTCATATTGCCATGCAGTATTCATTGCCAAGCTATTTTTTCAGCTTTAATTAGTTGTGCAGTTCGTTACGATGATTACGCTACAGAGGCAAGGCGGCGGCGCGTGACTTGCACTTTAATTGTTTCCACTACGTGACGCAACCATACTGCGCCACTGACGCGAACTTTTATTTAATGACTTGATATTTTATTTTGAAAATATTTTAGCTTACTTATATTTAGTGTAAAATAGAATTACTTGAATCACTACTATGTGTTCTGAAACTCGAGTCTAAAAGTGATTAGGTATAAAATACATAGATACTTAAAATTATAATAATAAATAGGTACTTATCAATCATATTTAGGTACCATGAGAATCTCCTAAAATACCTGCTCTAAAATTGTATTAACTTATAATGTTCCTAAAAATGTTAAATCAGTATTAAAAAATATGTTTTTTGGAATGCTAACAACTTATCACTTGAAGCAATGGAGGAATTTCATGATGTTGTTAATGCTGTATTAGGTGTACAAATAAGTTTACACCGAAAGAACTACATTATGATTTTATTCAAAGTATTGTCAATCACTAGCCACTACTTTTATTTCCATCTTTCTGGCAGCATTCGGGTACTCCCTCGGAAGAGCTCTTCATCTCTTGGAGCTTTCCATTAATCAACCAAATTTTTTGTGTATTCATATGATGTAAGTGTTGCTCAAACAGGCCGTGAGCCATCGACCGGAACAGGTTTTTGGATTTTCTTATTATTATTGACAGACTCGCACTTGGACTATTTATATAGTGATCTTTAAAGTCAAGAGTGATACATCAGGTGAGATAGTAGTCAAACGCAAGTCTATTAATAGTAGAAAAAAAGACCCTCGTGATGGTAAGCGATATGGGTAAGAGAGCATGCATGCCTTGAAGTAATATATTCACTCTTGACTTAAAGAACCCAGATTGTAGCTATCAGGAAACCAGACTGGCATAGAATTCCACTCTTTAATTGCATGCACAATGAGTGTGTTTCTCCGTGCGTTTGGGTGTGATGTCCACCATATACCTACCGGTGGCGCATCGCCTTACGTCTGGTGTGACGATAATGGAACGGGTGGTGGAATTAAGTAAATATAATGCCGATATATACTCCCCAAAATGCAACCGGTAGAAAACCTACACGGTAGCAAATCGGCGTCGATAGGTACTCAAGACTGAAGCTTTGACTCGACGAGTGCATTATTATCGATGTCTCGATTGACTTGATAGTACTCGTACCTATTCGTTAACGTAATACCCAGAAGATCAAGGTGGTTGGTAATCGGGACGGTTTTACCTGAGAAAATTGGAGCAGGGCGGATATGCTTCCTTTTAGCACAAAAAGACAGGCCTGGCTTTGAGCAGCATTGGACCTGACTTAATTGGCATTGCTCCATTCAGAGAGCAGCTGCAAGGACAAATTCAAGCGCTCAACCATTGCCTCTCGGAGACTGACCCAATAGCTCGTGCTCTGGACTCGTAGCTCTCAATAGCAGTGCTGTCGTCTGCATACCCAAAAGCTTAAGAAGGTCATTTATATGCAGCAAGAACAGTGTTGCCGAGAGCACCAGCCCCGAGGACACCGGCATTAATAGCCAATTGACCGGACGAGCAACCGTCGATGACCACGTGGGTGAACCGATCACTCAGGAAGTCTGCTATCCAAGCACACAATCTAGCGGGTAGAGCGAAGGAAGAAAGCTGTCTAATGAGACTTTCCTGATGAGATGTCGAGGCAGACGGCAAGCGCTTCACTGAGCTTCTCGGGAGCCTCACTCCATACGCTAGAAGATCCCCAGTAAAACAGTTTCGGCGAAAATCGTGTTAACCCTTTAACCGCCCGCGTTGGATTGACTCGACGAATGTTGTCGCGTCCTATTCGCCAAGGCCGTGTGCTTGCGACTAGGTACTCTGTTTCGTTTAGCTCTTCAGTCTCCATAAGTGACAGAAGAGCTGACGTGATGGAGTATTTGGTCGTGGATCTGCGACCCTGGTGGAATAAACGCGAGAGTGTTTGTCGGATATATCCGACGTAGGCGGTTAAAGGGTTAACGATCACTGAGGATGTCGTTAGCTTCTAGATATGCCAGGAGCTTACTGTTGAGTAACCCTACCATTTTCTTACCTTATAATCGGTAATCGGAAGGGGCAATGTCTGGAGAATATGGATGGGGTAAGACTTCCCAATTAAGAGTATCCAAATAATTCTTGACCGGCACCGCGAAATGCAAGATGAGCGTTATCATGTAGGAGAATAATTTTGTCATGTCTGGAGTAGGAGGTATAATGGGCGCGTTTTTGCTGAATCTGGTTTCGCCCGGTTTGAGCAACTCATAATAAACGACGCCAAGTTGATCCCACTATATAAACGGCATGATATTTTTTCCAAGAATATTCGGTTTGGCTTTCGATGTTGAAGCATGGTGGATGGATATACAGGGTGTCTTTGACATCGACGCACAAACTAATACCATGGAGCCAGTACACGATTCTGGACCCCCCAGTGCTGGAATTTTTCGCCGGTTTCTTCCTAATTTTTTTTAAACCTTTCCGTTTTTTAATTTAAACTTTATTAAATCGTTATTCTTAGCATTTTTAGTGAAAAAAATGAATGAATTACTTTTAAAATTAAAAATGTCATCGGGGTTGATTAGAACAACGATTTTACACGGTTTAAATTTAAAAAGTCCAGTTTTTTTTTAATAGGGAACAAATATATATTAATTAAAAAGTCATCGGGGTAGGTAAACAACGTTGACTTTTTAATCGATTACTATTTTCCTTTTTTTACTAAAAATATCATCAGGGTTGATTAGAATAACGATTTTACACAGTTTAAAATTTAAAAAGTACTTACAGATTTTTTTTTAATTAGGATAAAGCCGACGAAAAATTCCACCACTGGGGGGTCCAGAATCATGTACTGGATCCGTGGTATTAGTTTGTGCGTCGATGTCAAACACACCGTGTAACATATCCAGTGTGGTACGTGTAACTTAACGTTAGTTTTTATTTATTATATTTTTGTAAGTAGGTACTAATCGAATACCACCAGCCGCAATGTCTAAGTGAATAAACGTAACACGTTGGAGCCCCGAGTGTATATAACCTTTCTTGCTAGCGCAACTTTTTATATTGTATCACATTTTTGTTTCGTTTCAAGAGATAGGTAGGTATATCGTATTACACTTTTGTTTCATTTAACTTTTTTTATAAACAATTCGTTTAAAAAAACCTGGAAACTTCTCCATTGAACAAGATTAATGTTTAAATTTTACGCACAAATAGGCAAATGGTGACTGAATTATAACTAAGCACGCTGCTGGTTCCCGAGTGTGTTCCAACAAGTTAGCAGGTACATAAGGATTGACCAGCGAGAAAACGATTCATGAAATGTTATACAACGCAATGTTATATGGGTCAGTCTAACTGAACCCTTTTGTTATTTCGATTATTAAGACCGATAATATATATTGCTTTCAATAAGGCTTCAGCCAAATCATAGCAATTAGCACAAAGTGGTATCATCGAGTATAAGTAAGATTCCTTTCATACAAGTTGCTGTATATTAGGGTGGAAATATTACTTACCAATAAAGTGAATCATGTAAAAATACTTAAAATATTGTACTTTGTCTCATACAGGGTCAAAATATAAAGTGGAACTACTATGCAAATGATCTCGATCTCTCTGTGGAGTTGGAATGGTATCTAAGCACCGGTCCACCAATTAGATGAAACACGCAAAGCTGACGATCGACAGGGGACGGGTCCACAGCCGTTCGTTGTGTAGTTCCTTGAAAATATAAATACTTGTAGGTAGCTGATTTATTTGATCCAGTGTTCTAGCTTACTAACTTGTTTATCTAGCACTAGTCGGGATATTTATTTGGTCGTAGATACTCGTCGCATTTTACAAGCGAACACGGAAGTCGCTTGTAAGATACGACGAGTACGACCTATATTTAAGTTTTAACTTAAAACATCTAATTATAAGGCAAGTATCAGTTAAATGACATTCCAATACTTTATGACTATTTAGTTACTAATCGTTTTAGTGTTAATTCTCTAACAATGCACAAGTTAATTTGTAAATAAGTATACAATAAAATTGCTTTTTGTGTCTATTTTACTTAAGTTATACATATTGTCCTATCTAATGCAGTTTGTTTATAGATTTTATTTCGGAGAGTTAATATGTAAAATACATTCTTAAAGTGAATGAATCTCAGTGTTTGTTATATCATAAAAACGGTGACAAGGCTGCAGGCTGGTCTGCGGGGATACGTAACTCTGTTGACAGCTCAAGTGAAGATCAAAAATAAAAGAAAAGAAAGATCTTGTTAAAAGTGTACATCATTTAACTGTCAAACAGCTAGTTTCGTATTGCTTATCTTCAGTGACCAATTGCAATGATGTCATTACCCATTGGTGCCTTCGGGTGCCTTAGCTTTGTTATTCCACGATAACACGTTTTGACAGATGTTATTGTATCGATACTATTAAAATTGCGCTTTATGTAAGCTTTTGAAGCTTCGGTCTGGTTTGTTATGTGACTGTTCGACTACGATACTTACTAACGAATGTATCTGTCGTGGTCAGATCTTAGAATTGATCACTTTATGATGTGACCGGTCATTTCATGAAATGGTGCTATTTCAGCAGATACGCACGATTATTTCATGATCAGCGGGGCTATTGCGTAACTCTGTTGACAGTTCAAGTGATGATCACTTGTTAACAATGTGCATCATTGAACTGTCAAACAGCTAGTTTCGTATTGCCTATCTTCAGTGACCAACTGCAGTGACGTCATTAGCCACTGGTGCCTTTGATAGCCACCGTAACACGTTTTGACAGATGTTATTGTATCAATACTTTTAAAATTGCGATTGTATAAGCTTTTGAAGCTGTATAATAGTCGATAATATTTTAGAGTGGTCACAATAGGCACCGTAAATTTTTATAATTCACCACATTTCCACCGTAGTTTGTTAGTCACTTGTGTGATACGTAATACCAATTTTATGAAGTTGTCAGTTGACAACTAAGTTTAGTGTGCAATGAATGCTAGTTGTCAACTGTTATTGAAAAAGTTAGCCAATAGCCCCCCTGGTCAAACATGGCTAATCATATCATGAAATAGTTACGTTGTCCACCGGTAGAGTACACTGTTCCTCAATGTATTCCTGTTTTCCACTTCAAAATATGCTTTTGTTCTATCAAAAATACTAATTGAGCACTAAAATAAAATGCTATTCTGGGTGATTTAAAAAAATTAACCACGAAGGAGATGGCGGGCTCTGTGCTCACTCGTATCGCTCGCTCACTAGACCTCGCCATCCCCTTCTCACCTAACTTGTCTGAGTCGGGGTGACCCATGTTAATATTTAGTATACCTACAATAAGTCATCATCGCTTACCATCAGGTGAGATAGTGGTCAAACGCGAGCCTATCAATAATAATAGGTAATAAAAAAAAAGTATTTTTAGTAAAGAATAAGATTTGTGATGCACATAGCATAGTACCTATATTAGTTAGCCATATCATCAAGTGATCAATTCTAAGATCAGGTGGGTTACCATGACATTAAAGTAAGATTGTTTTATTCTTATTCCATTGTGGGTAAGAGATGGCGCTAGACAACCTGTATAGCTCTGTTCTTACCCACACTGAAATAAGAATGAATCAATCTTTGAACGTCATGGTAACTCACCAGACCATGACATATCCACAACATAGTGAAGTTGTTCACGGCAGGCAACATGCATGCCGAGCTATATTCTTGTCATTATCACCTGTATTTATTGTTTATTGTAAGTATTATTAATTGTAAACGCTGTAACATTTGTATGTAAGTACTCCAACAGAGCACACAACAACAGCAACAGAGAGAGATATTGGTCTGGTCTCTAATATTCGGGTCAAAAATAAAACAACAGAAATGTCGATTGTCGAGTTTTATTCTTTTAAAAATATTAACTTAGATACCTACCTACCTAAAATGTCAATAATATTATTACAAATTGCGATAAGAACTTGATGGGTGCCTATCCTGTAGAGACGGAAACATAAGTCCTTGATTTCAAGAAACCGCAACAGTAGGTACCTAGCTACCTACAACTAACTTCGGGGCAAAGACATACTTAAGTTTTTCAAAAACTCTGGACCTGTGCCTCATTGGGACGCCATGGCGATGGTGCCAGTTTGCGCAGCCAAGATGCAATTCTATGGTGTATGTACTGTATGTATCATGTGTGTACCTGGCTACTGTTCATGCAGTCAATTCAACCATAGGTAGCCATTTTTGGCTTCATGACCGGGCCTGGCTGCGCCCCGCTATGGCGTTCCAGCGAAGTACGACCTTTAAAGTTGGCCCGTAACATCTACAAAACTCAATAATTATATACCCTACTTACATATTTTTTTGAAAAAAAAAACGTTAATACGTAAATAAGTTTTCTTTGCAAACCGTACTTTTCAAATAGGTAACATTTGACTTGCATTTGACAGATAGAGGTCATTGGCGGCGTTCCTATTCTTATTTGAAACACATTGTAGAAGTCAGTTGAAAGATCACACCCACAGTATGTAGAGGAGAAGGTGGTAATGTGGCCCCTGCTGGGTATCGATACCTATTTATAATTGTGATATCGTATAAATCTCTTGTGAGTTGTGATAGCTGTCGTATATAATAAACTTAATATAGCCAACTAAATCCGTGAGTTATTTGAAACGCCAATTCTTCAATACTTTTTATTTGACCCCCTCAAAGTGTTCCTATTATGGTCCCTAGAGGCCATATGAAATGTACGACCGATGTTTAAATGTATGAGCTACTGCTGAATGTATAAGAGTATACATCCAGCTGTAGCTCTGAAAGTGATACAGTCATAAAAACTGACTCTGAATATGACGAGCAAGTCAATTCAGATAGGATGCCTATAAGTTTAGATACAAACTCACTAAAACATCAATGTACAAGCTGCATATTTTGTGCAACACGTTATTCTAGCGATTGGCATGGAGAGAAGTGGTTTTAGTGCCTAAGTTGCGTGCAATTTATGGGCTCATGCAGACTGCTGGCCCTGAAGGCGAATATTACATTTGTGGTTTTTGCCGTAAACGCTTAATTAAAGTTCATTAAACATATTTAATATGACCCCCAGGGTACCATATAACCCTCACTTAATGTCACGTTGTCAAATTTGTGGATTTAAAGAAAACATATTTTTTAAAATTATTCTGTGGTTATTTTATTTATTGTACATAAAGGTATGCGTAGGGCAATAGGTAAGGAACACTGTAACGTACTTACTTGATTTATAAGTCTAGATTTTTTTGAATGAGGTCTCAAAAACAAAGTATGGGCACAATACCACCTTTTCCTTTAGGTGCTGGCCTTACTGAGCAAAACCCCGCAATGGTGAATAGAAAAAGCATAAATATCTAAATGATTTCTCATCAATTACTACGGGCTTATGTAGGGTCATGTGTTATACAGTGGCACAGGCAGGAACAGTGGCGCACAAACAAATTACGAGGAAAAGGATAGCTCTCTATAAAGTGATTCACTGTATAACAAATGACGCTAACCAAATAACCTAAAACTAGAAAATCTACGTAGACGTAGATGTGGCAAGATTTCTATATTAAGTATTCGTAATACAAGTACATTATTTTAATATTTTTATTATAATTGCTTACTACAAACAATTATATTTGATCGAATATCCCCGTTATGTATGTGTAAGCTTGTTACTTCATCTAACATACGAAAAGGCATATCTAGCGAAAAAAGAGAGAACGCCTGAAAACTCTGATTTACTCGAATATTTTACAAAACTTGTTCCAGGAAATACGTGTTTTTTATTAAATCCTTATAAGTTTTTTAAAAAAATTGTCGTCATTCAGTAGGTATCTTGATTAAATTTGCAAAGCTTCTATCCTATAATTGAAGTGTCAAAGTTCATATTGCAAAATAGCAATTTTCAGATCTTTACTGGATTAGTTTTACACAAATTTACAAATTGATTTCAATAGAAGCCTGGATAATATCCACAAGATATGTGTGCTGTGTGTGCTATATATGGACGGAAAAGTCCGAAATATAGATTTATTATTATTATAATCGTGTAAGAGCAGTTGTATGAAAAACAGTGAAAATATATGTCGAGTTGCATGCCCATAACTACCTATGATAGATCAGCAGCTATAGGTAGGTACTCTAAGTAAACAGCCTTGAGCGCAGCGCTGGCCGCAGCGACGAAATCTAAATAGGTAGGTATGTACAGTCAGGGATCAAAAGTGTGGACTATTGCACAACTAGTTTATTCAATACTTTAGATTCTATGCTACCATTTAAATCAGTCATGAACCCTCTTCTACAAAGAAATTTTAGACATTTTAGCATTGGTAAAGCGGAACAGCACTTTTGTACCTATTAAGCGGTCAAGGCTGTTTTCTTAGAGAATTATAGCATTGCTGAAACAGTCTCCGTCTTGTCGAGTCTGCGGTGTTCGGCAGTTTCTATTCGTGACTTATCTATTATTTCAGTACCTATAAGTAAACCATTATGATAACTACTTACTAGACAATGTATATAAAATGAGATTATGTTGTCCTTTCCAAATCTATTATAACGAACAATGTTTGTTAAGGCGGATTCAGACAGTTAATTTTGTGTTCTTATTAAGCGTCTTTCATTCACTCTGACTCCAGCGAATGACAGAAAAGTGAACAGTTTGAACTCGAGGAGAACGTTCCCTCGGGTTCATCTCGAGCCCTGTAGCAGACAATTTGTTTCAAGACGCACGACGTCATTCGACGACTGAAAGAAAAGAACAGGTGATTGTACATTTCTATGTCATTTCAGCTAAGCCTTGTGAACATGGAATGAAAGAATAATGAAGCACGCACTCGAGTGAACGTTCTTACGAGTGAACCGTTGATTCCACCTCTACTGTTGCCTGTAGAAGTCGTGCAGCTGGTTGTCGAGGCTGCGGCACTCGGCGACGGCGCCGGAGCCCTGGCGCTCCAGTACGGCGCCCGGCGCGCACCGCCACGGGTCGGCCGTGTCGCTCTGCCAGCGCAGCAGGCGCGCCTGCAGCTCCGCCTCTACTTGCTGCAAGGACGGCTTGCCTGAAACAGTTGCGCAGCTTAACTTAGTAAAGTCAGACAACTTAATTTTACTTAAGTACCACCTTTGACAACAATTCCCACTAAATTCATGACCATCTAAAGGTTGTCTAAAAGAAATTGCCCTTTACGGTAAGACCGCCCATTGAAGGCAAGGGCGGATCCAGGGGGGGGTCATGGGGGTCATGACCCCCCCCTGGGCTGGGTCCAGGACCTAGGTGGACCACTGACTAAAATTGTTAAACATAATGTTTTTATGTAATTTTTTGTCACAATATAGATTTTATGTAAACACTTTCAATATTTAATTAATTTAAGAGCGGCCAACCCGAGGTACATTTTCTTTCTCCAGATATTTTGGATACAGAGATATCTTGTAGATATTATCTAGGCTTCTATAAAAATCAAAACATAAACTTGTGTAAAAGTAATATACTAAAGATCTCTGAAAATCTGCTATTTTACGTGAATTTTGGACCTTCATAATGTACGCTTTTTAATATATAAAAATATAAAAAGTACATCTATGGAGGCCATTTTCGTGCAATGATTTTCTATGATTTTAATTGTGACCTAAAACCTGATGAGTCATTTGATCGACTTCAAATTGCTTTTATGGATGAAAGACCTTCAAAAGCAACCATCTACCGCTGGTATAGCGAGTTCAAGCGCGGTCGCCTTACTTTGGGGGATGAACAAAGAAGTGGTCGTCCTACGACAGCTGTCACGGAAGAAAGTGTGCTGGCAGTAAAAAAATTAATTCAAGAAAACAGACGGATTATAATACGAAGAGATTCAGCATACACTGCAGATTAGTTCGGGAAGCGTTCACAAGATTCTACACGAGCACCTTCGTGTGAGGAGGATAGTTTGCCGCTGGGTGTCGCACAACCTCACCGAAGCGCAGAAGCCCGTGTGGAGTGGTGCCGTGATATGATTCAAAAATTTGAAACGGCTCATCTCGGCGCGTTTACGACATTGTGACAGGTAACGAATCCTGTATTTATCAATACGATCCAGAAACAGTTTTACTGTTTCAAAACGAAACAGAAACAGCGCAAGGAAAATTTTGATCACTAGTTTCTTCACTTTGACGGGGTATCTGATTTCAATTCCATTACGAGACCAAAGCAGCATCAACGCCGAATGGTATACCACAAAATGCCTGCCAGAATTTTTGTCTGCAATGAGCAACAAGCGACCGAATACCGGGCTCCGCAGGGTACTGCTTCACCATGACAACGCGCCCGAGCACTTAGCGCTCAAAACGAGGGACTTCCTGGACACCGCACCGGTCAGAGTCTTGGGGCACCCTCCTTACAGTCCTGATCTGGCACCGTGTGGCTTCTTTTTATTCCCTAAAATAAAAAATCTACCGAAAGGGATACAGTTTTCATCGCCGGAAGACGCGCTAGCAGCGTTCAAGAAGGCCGTGTAAGAGGTGTCTGCAGCGGACTGGAAAAAATGTTTCGAAAATTGTTTCAGACGCATGAAACTTTGTTTATAGGCTAGTGGAGAGTTCTTTGAAAAGATTCAATAAAAATATTTTATCAATAGAAGTTTTCTGACCTTATTTTAAATTGTGATTTTGAGACGTATCTTAATATAAGATTTTTTTAATGTATTATGGCTACACTACATGTTAGTGTAGCGACAGCGGGAAGATCTCTCTCGTTACGAAAAATCAAATTATGACTAGAAGCTTCAATGGTCGAATGTCTAACCGGACTGGCACTTCTTCATGTCCATAAAAACGTAAAGTTCCTTGCCTAGCCCAGTATTTGGCCACGGCAATGTCGTCCACTGATACTGTCATAAGATCCCTACATGAACAGGTAACAGGGCACTTCATGCAGGATGGAAGGTTGGACATGGTCTGTGGAGAGACACTGCACAAATACTGAAGGTCGGAACCGTTCAGGAACCCGCATCTGTGGAGATTGTCTTTGCTGCGCTCAACCTGCATGCGGAGTCTGTTTAGAGTTTTCCAGATTGGCCATGGCAACTCGTGTCCAGGAGAGACACATCACTCCCATCTCAAAGTAAAGCCATATGGTTTTACTTTGAGATGTGCTCACGCTTACAACAAAACTTTTAAGACTTTTAAGTCTCAGGGGCTGCTGCAGCTGTAATAGTGCATAGAATGGCGAGGGTCGTTTTATTGTTCCGTTCTTTCTATGCGGCTAGCCACGGTCCTGCGAATTTCTAGGGGTGCAATGCCGATTAGTGGATACAGCATTCGTACCGGAGTCGGCATAAGGCAACCAGTGGCAATTTGGCACGTCTCATTAAGTGCTGTATCCACTATGTTAGAGTGGGCGGAGCGGCTCCATACTGGACAAGCATATTCACCAGCGGAGAAGCGGAGTGCCATTCCAGCTGTTCGCAGAACTTGGGGAGACGCCCCCCATCTAGTGGATATTAGACGACGTAGCAGGTTGTTTCTCGTATGCACCTTCTGCTTAACGTTCTCGCAATTCTCTCTGTAGTTGAGAGACCTATCCAGAGTGATGAAGAGATATCTTGGATAGGGGTTATGAATGATTGGTACCTCCTGCCATAAGATATTGAGCATTCAACCCGCTTGTCTGTTACAAAGGTGAAAGACGCACATTTTTGAGGGATTTGCTTTAAATGCATTAGCAGTATAATACTGGCTAAGATCTGAGAGACTCTGTGGTAAGTTTGGCCTCAATCTCCTCAAAATCAGTGGCTTGGCAAGTTAATGCTAGTTCGTCTGCATACAGAAAGCGGGTTGTGTTAGGGCTCACCGGTGGCAGTCCATTTTTTTTGAGTTCGCCACTTGCTTTTCTCGTTACCATTGAAGTAGATGGAGTGATAACGCGTTTCGGGAGACGTAAAAGAAAAATTGATTTTGTTATTTAAATATAGGTATTTTTAAGCACAGTACATACATCGATAAAATAGTAGGTATTTTATTGATGTATGTATTTTTACCCGTATCTATTATTATCAAAATTAAATCATAACTTCTTATGACTTGACCATGACGTGATGTGACCCCCCCCTGGCGCCAAAGCTGGATCCGCCCTTGATTGAAGGTAGGCACTTACACTTGTTTTTGTAAATGTTTATCCTGTTCACATTATGAGGTGTACCTACAATCACTACATAGTATAAAACAAAGTCGCTTCCCGCTGTCTGTCCCTGTGTATGCTTTGATCTTTAAAACTCCGCAACGGATTTTTATACGGTTTTTTTAATACTTAGATAGAGTGATCCAAGAGGATGATTTATATGGTGGGTTGTTTTCATATGTTTTCGTGGAAGGATACCGACCTCGCAGCGAAACACGACGTCGTCACTTCATGTGCAATAGTATAGTTTATTTATTTTATTTATTTATTGGCACACCAAGCATTACCTACATACAGGATTATTGTAAAAATAATATTATAATCTAGACACTGGTATGCATGGTTGGTGAAAAGCTATTGCGACATAGGCAAACAAAGATAACAGAGCTATGGTTTTTGGAGTCTTAAGTGGACTGGTTACCAGGAACTATGTTAAGACTATGGCCCCTGCCTAAACAATGTTATTAATATCCATCGACAAAAGGCAGGGGGTGACTTGCACACTTAATAAATGGGCCCCCATAAACGGTCGCTAGCACGAAGTGACGTAGCAACAAGAGGGCAACATATCCTGAGGTGCTTAAGGAGTGGAGAGGTATACCAGCTATCAGGACAATCCCGGAAGTATGGTCAAGATCCCTACCAGCACCTTACTGGATTATACATCCTTCTCCCGAGCACGTTTGCTCTTGCGAATCTCCACTCAAGCCAGCCAATAAAGGCAAGAGAGAGGTGGGAGCTCTGTTCCTCATCAGTGTTCACTACGGCCGGCCAATAAAGGCAAGTCGAAGATGAAGAACAAGAATTCTCCCGGGAGATCGGGTCCGTGGGGTCGCTAATGCCCAACAGTTCGCCACAAAACTGCCCTGCGGATATTATTATTATATGTATACCTAATACACGCATAATATAGTAGATAAACTATAGGTAAATTTTTTTGCGCTTACATTGCAAACGCTGGCTGAACCCTACGAGATAGATCAAAATAATGTACTTACTACAGTATTGTAAACGTTAAAAAGGTCTACAAAAAAGTCGGCGAAGGTATATTTATATCTATTTCGGATAACCCACAATAACCATTTTTATCTTTTTTTTTTTAATTGATATAAACCAGTGCTTGTCTGCGATCCCACCTGATGGTAAGCAGTGAATGCAGACCTTGACCTTGAGAGATGTGAGTGCAGTCCTTTACTTTTTACGAGAAATAATGGCTTATTTACGAAGCAATTTTAAGCAATACAACATTAATCCTTATCCAATTAAGTAAGTACCTTAAATACATTGTGCATTTAATATAGATCAATATGGCCCTTTACAGCATGTAATTTAAATGAATGTTTTCGAAGATATTTCAGATTTAAAATGCAGGGACATAGCGGTTGCGGTGGTATCAGCATTGCACCCGTGCGAAGTCGGCGCGGACGCTAGTTATCGATAAACTTCATGTGATGTCAACCAAATATATGCAACAAAAGTTTATTAAATACTTGGCCTCATCTCTAAATTCTTCTGAACGTGTGTTTGTCGCTCTTCCTAAGCAGCTTGGCCGATTTGGATGAAATTTTGTGCGTATATTTGAATAGGTCTCTGGAAGGTTTGAATATAGGTACTATTAGACCCGGTAGGTGGCGCTAAAAACTGATTTTTTTTTTTTTCTAACAAAAAATCATCTTTCGGACACGACGTCTGTCGGGACCGCTCGACCGCTAGTAAACTATAAATTATAATTATGATAAATTAAAACTTCAAGAAGCTTGAAATTAACTAAACTTGCTGTAAAATAAACGGTCGTCGTTGTCGTAGTGATATAAATGACTGTCTCAATAAAGTAATTAACTGGGTCAACAACAATAACCTAGTAATTAATTTAAACAAAACAAGAATAATGCACTTTCGTCAAAGATGTGAAAAACCTCCAGTTCATGTTACATATGACAAGTGCCAAATAGAAGATACAGATAAGGCCAAATTTTTAGGTATAATGATTGATAGTAAATTAACATGGAAACCCCATATAGAAGACATTTGTCTTAAATTGAATAGATCTGCTTAAGCACTGTTTCAGCTGTCGAAAAAAGTCAATACAGAAACACTTTTAATAGCATATTATGGATTGGTTGCATGTTGCATCAGTTCTGAGGTTTGGAATTATTTTTTGGGGGCAATCTACTGAAAGAGAGACGGTTTTTAAAGCCCAAAAACGATGTATTCGGTCTGTGTGGCTTAAAACCTACAGAAACTTGTAAACCTCATTATAAATCATTAAAATTATTAACTATGCCAGCTATGTACATTTACGAAACTGCTTTGTTTGTTAAAATCAATTTACATCTGTTTCAAAAATTATCCACTGTTAAAAAAACTCCAATGCGTTCTCAATATATGAACAGACTGTGCGACAGAAAATGCAGAACCGCTTTAATGAAAAAGAGTTTTTTTGGCATGGCTCCGAAAATAAGTATATAATAAAATACCCGATATTATAAAAAAAATTGCCCTTAATAAAATTTAAGAAAAGTCTTTACTCACTCATCATCATCATCATCATCATTTCAGCCGAAAGACGTCCACTGCTGGACATAGGCCTCCCCCAAGCGTCGCCACAGCGAACGGTCCTGTGCGTCTCGCATCCATCGGACTCCCGCAACCGTTACCAAGTCATCGGTCCACCTTGTAGGAGGCCTTCCAACGCTACGTCTTCCGGTACGTGGTCGCCATTCCAGAACCTTTCGGCCCCAACGGCCATCTGTTCTGCGAGCAATGTGCCCTGCCCATTGCCACTTTAGTTTGGCGATTCTTCGTGCTATGTCGGCAACCTTGGTTCTCCTGCGGATATCCTCATTCCTGATTCGATCACGCAAGGAAACTCCGAGCATAGCCCTCTCCATTGCCCTTTGGGTGACTTTAAGCCTTCTAATGAGGCCCATTGTAAGCGACCACGTTTCGGAGCCATATGTCATCACTGGCAACACGCACTGGTCATAGACTTTCGTCTTGAGACACTGTGGTATATTGGACGAGAAGATACCGCGCAGCCTCCCGAACGCTGCCCAGCCGAGTCGGATTCGACGATTGATCTCTTTCTCGAAGTTAGACCTTCCCAACTGGACCGTCTGTCCCAGGTAAACGTAGTCGTCTACAACTTCGAGTGTAGAGTCCCCGACCTTGATAGGAGTGGGTTTACTCACTATTACTAGAAAAATGTTACTATATTGTAGAAGATTTTATAAATGATATGTTTTAATATTTCATACATAATAACAAACTTTTGCTATAATTTTTGATTGTAATAATTTTAAAGACTGTTTTGGTATTTTTAAGACTGTTTTGAAATTTTTAAGACTGTTTTTTTATTAATTTCGTTTTAATTATAAATTCTGTAAGATATTTAACTTATTTTAAAATAGTTCTTTACTTTTAATTTTATTTTATTTTCTCTAATTTTAATTTTTTTTAATTTTCTATGTTTCACAAATAAACATTTTGATTCTGATTCTGTCGTATCACGTGTGCATGCAAGTCACATTCAACCTTGAGGTGGGAGGACAATGCAGGATAATAAATTAATGAACAATTGTCCCATATTGTAATTCTAAGCGAATTACCGTCGACGAAATTATTTAATTCTCTTTGATTGAATAGTTGCGTGCGAAAGTCCGATTCCTAAACATGGTTATGAACGAGAAAAAACTATTCAACATTGAATTTCTGCATTTTCTTATATTTTCATTGAAAATCAAGATGACCGTCATACCGTGCAAGTTCCTGCTCTCAAGTGGGTCGGCGCGGATGTCGTAGAGCTCCCACTGCGGCCGGTAGTAGTACTGCGTCAGGGTCTTGTACCAGGGCAGCGGCTGCTTGCTGCGTGTACGATTCAGCAGGTCCTGGAATCATGACCATACAGTTGAAATTTAAGTCCCAGATTTTTAATCTGGGACTTAAATTCGGTCCGAACCCACTAGGTTGGTTAAACTCGTACCTGGAAGGTAGGCGAGACGTACAGATCCTGGTCTATCGGGAAGGGCATCCCAAAGTTGAGGTTGTGTATCAGCTTGTAGCGGCGCGTGCGCACCGCGCGCATTGGGTAGTACATCGTGATCTCGTGGTGGGTCTGCGATGCGAATATTGCTTCGTCTTCCGAGTATGGTGGCTCTAGAAAATGGATGTCACACTAAAATACTGTTTGGCAAACGCAAACCAATTATTCAGAATTAAAACTTGGTAAAATAGTTACATACAATCTTAGGAATTATTACAAAGTAATGGTTATGTTATTTGCCTGTACTGGGATAAACTTGATCACAGCAGTAAACGCTCTTACACTATAACAAATAAAATACTTTGACTTTGACTATGTTTTTTATAGGACAATAAAATTCAGAATAAGTAGATAGGTACTAACCTTTTTCTAAAATCGGAAGCAAGCTCTTTGGTCTATCTGACTGCATTATATCATTACTATCTTCTCCAAATGGGATGTTAAACCAGTCCATCACAGTCGGCATCACGTCCAGCAGGCTGACCATTGCGTAGGAAGCTTCGTGCTTCCTCGTGTGAGGTTTCGGAGAGGCGATGATCATGGGCTCCCGGAGACCAGGGTCGTAGAAGTTCGTGCGACCAGATGGGAATGGGATGCCGTTGTCCGACGTATATATGACTAAGGTGTCGTCCAAGTGTCCAGCGTCTTGCAGCTCCTTTAGCACCAGCCCTACACCTGTGTTTTTTTTTTAAATTAAGTTTAATTGTTAGAATTGAAAGGTCCATTAAAACTCCTAAGACACGGCACGCACCTTGATCAAGACGCGATATAGTCGTGTATTGTGCTGCAATGTCTCTTCTCGCTGCTTCTGTGTCCTGAGCGCATTCAAACAGAATCATTAAAAAAAAAAGCGTTTCTCCACATTAGGAACTACTCCTGGTGCCTTCACAAACATACAAAGTCACGTATGTACTATGCGTTCTAAATAAGAATAGGATCGATTGCCATGTTGTGACGTCACGTCATACTGTCAAGTGGTCAAATCGAAGGAATTGGGTAGAGTGAGCAGAACAAGAAATTAAAAAAAAAATATTTATTTACGAATCGTGAACGAAAAAAGTTTAATCAGAATCCAGTTCTTCAATTTTGCTCATCTCTGCGTCACTGTGTGAAGTGTCTGAGTAGTGGCAAATGGAAGAAGGCGAATTGTTCCTAACAATGAAAATAAGAAAGAAAATAGTTTTTTTAAACTAATTATGATATAAAACAATGTAGCTTAGCTAATTTATATTAAAAAATAACGTTTTTTCTTCACCTAGATCTAACTAAGACTTAGTAATACAAAGCAAGTTTGGGGGCCGAGTCACCCGCGTCCGTAGGAGAATACCTGAAGCAAGTCCCTACACGTGGTCCCCGGGTGGTGCTAATCAGGTGAAACTAACTGGTGGTAGGTTTCGACCGTTGGCTTGCGACCACCCACTGAGCAAAGTCGTACCGCCAAACGGCCTGGCCGTGTTCCGGTATGATGCTCAGTGTAGCCAGTCTAGAGGAGTTGGGTCGAAATAGCTGTTCCAGCGCAAGCAGACCATCCTGGCTCGTGCTGATGGGGAGGAATCGGGAGGCTAGTCGCGGAGGGTAGCGGGATCCGAGGCACGGTTGCCGCTGGCCGACCGCAGGTAGCTGGGGGCCCAAGTAATGTGCTAGCCACACATGAAAGGCTGCCCCGCCAACTGTCGAAAAATCCCGGAATGCGCCATCGTGCTGGTTGGCGACCAGACGAGAGGGCCCGATGGACATTCCCGGGGGGGCTCGGGCGTCCCCGCAGTCTCCAGACTAGTCCCCCAATGATGTCGTCCTTTCAGTGCGTGCCTGAGGGTTAGCTGCGTGGAACCTCATTTCACTTCCTTCTCCTCTCCTCCCTTCACTCAAATAATGAAAAGGAAAAGTAAGAGACAAGTTAGACAGCGGCTGCACTCCCTCTCTCACAAAGTGCACCTCATTAACATACGAGGTCTGCACTCAAATCTCGTCGCAGTCCACCACCACCTCGAGACTGAAAAACCAGCTCTCTTCTTCCTTTCGGAGACGCAGATCAGAGGTCCGTCCGACGTGTCGTACCTTTCTTACCCAGGTTTTACCTTGGAGCACAACTTCAAACCACGTGCGGGTGTATGTATGTACGCCCGGGACGACATCTGCTATCGGCGTCTCCGTAACCTTGAGGACTCCAGGTTCTCGACGCTTTGGACTTTGGTGGACACAGGCCTAGATAAAATAATCTACGCTTGTGTCTACCGCTCGCACAGCGGAGATCAGGAGACATCCGGGCTCACACAACATCTGAGTGAGGCGGCGGATGCGGCTCAGCAGCGGTACCCTTCTGCTCAATTGGTGTTACTGGGGGATTTTAATGCCCACCACCAAGAGTGGCTTTTCCCGTACCAGTCCACAGACCACGCTGGGCGAGAGGTGCGAAAGCTAGCGCTAGCATTAAATCTCGCCCAGCTGGTCCAGGGGGCAACGAGGGTGCCGGATGTGGATTCGCACACAGCCAATTGCCTGGACCTTTTGCTGACAACAGATCCAGACCGCTACTCTGTGTCGATATGTTCGCCTTTAGGCAGTTCCGACCACTGTCTGGTTAAGTCTGTGTCTGTCTACTCCCCGCCCGATCCCAGCCCTAGAGGCACCCGGCGGGTTTGGCGATACAGGTCAGCAGATTGGGATGGCTTGCGGTCTTTCTTCGCATGCTATCCTTGGCAGCCCACTTGCTTTTCTTCAGATGATGCTTCGTCGTGCGTAGATGCCGTGACGGATGTGTTGCGGCAGGGGATGGAGTACTTCATCCCATTCTCTGACGTAACTATGTCTGGCCAAGCTCGTCCATGGTTTGGCGCCGAATGTGATCGCGCAGACGCGCTTAAGCACGCGGCATATCGAGCTTGGGCTGACGCTCGTACGCGCAAAGCAAGCGACGTGGCTCAGAAGAAGAAGGCCTTTAACAGGGCTGCCAAGTCCTGCAAGAAGGTGTTGCGGAGGTCTCGGTTTGACCACATAAGCAGAATTGGGAGCAAACTTGCTTCATACCCCGCAGGTAGTAAAGCGTTTTGGTCCCTGGCTAAGTCGGTTGAACCGAACTTCTGCCGTCCCTCACTTCCGCCATTGCTGAAACCCGATGGGTCGCTGGCTCACACCGCTGAGGAGAAAGCAAACTTGTTTGCCTCTCTTTTTGCGGAATCTTCACGTCTGAATTCTGGTGACGCACGGCCACCTGTTTCTCCTGATGGATGCGCGACGAGGATGTCAGACGTTCGTATCCATCAAAAGGACGTTCATAGGGTCCTGCGTAATCTCGATGTGAACAAAGCTAGCGGCCCCGACGGGATACCAGCTATTGTGCTTAAAACTTGTGCGCCTGAATTGTCTCCGATCATGACACGCCTATTTCGCATCTCATATGAGACTGGAAAAGTGCCGATTGCATGGAAGCAAGCTAACGTGCAGCCTGTGCCCAAGAAGGGCAGTCGAGCTGACCCGGCAAACTACAGACCCATCTCTGTTACGTCCGTCCTCTGTAAGAGTATGGAACGGGTGCTAAACAAGAAACTTCTGGCATACCTAGAAGCTAACGACATCCTCAGTGACCGGCAATACGGTTTTCGCCAAAATCGGTCCACTGGGGACCTTCTAGCGTATGCCATTCACATCTGGAGCGAAGCCATCGAGAAGCATGGGGAAGCGCTTGCCGTCTCCCTTGACATCTCGAAGGCTTTCGATAGGGTCTGGCACGAAAGCCTCATTGCTAAGCTTCCTTCCTTCGGTCTACCCACTGGTCTGTGTGATTGGATCGCAGACTTCTTGCTTGAGGGATCGATCCATCCGAGTGGTCGTTGATGGCTGCTCGTCCGGTCAAATGGATATTAATGCCGGGGTCCCTCAGGGGTCGGTACTCTCGGCAACACTGTTTTTGCTGCACATAAATGACTTACTTAAACCCGGTATCTTTGGGTATGCAGACGACAGCACTGTTGCCGAGAGATATGTGGCTGACGCACGCGCTAGTGGGTCACAGATCCAGTCATCCCGAGAGGCTATGGTTGAACGCTTGAACTCGTCCTTGAAGGCGGTCTCCGATTGGGGCGATGCCAATCTGGTCAAGTTCAATGCAACTAAAACCCAAGCGTGTCTTTTTTCCGCTAAACGGAGTCAATTCCACCCGGCTCCATCTTTCCGAGGTGTGACCGTGCCAATAACCGACCATCTTGATCTTCTTGGCGTTACGCTGACGTCAACTCTCAACTTTGGGCCATACATCGAAGCAAAGGCTCAACTGGCAGCAAAAAAGCTGGGAATCCTCGCGAAGGTCAGACGGTACTTCACGCCGGAACAGCTGCTAAAACTTTATCAAGCGCAAGTTCGATCGTGTATGGAGTACTGCTCTCATCTTTGGGACGGGTCTGCCAAATACCAGCTTGATGCGATAGAGTCAATTGAGAGGCGAGCCAAGAGCATCATTGGCAATGATGCACTTGTTGAGTCGAAGCTCCAAAGCCTTGGACATCGCCGCCGAGTTGCTGGCCTGTCGGTTTTCTATCGTTTACATTTCGGGGAGTGTGCACTGGAATTGCACAATCTAATTCCGCCAAGTCCGTTCCATCATCGGACCACTAGACGTACGGCGTTGCGCCACCGGTACATGGTGGACATCCCACCCATACGCACAAAACGTTTTAAGAACACATTTATTATGCGTACAGCCAAGGAGTGGAATTCCTTGCCGGAGTCTGTGTTTCCTGATAGCTACAACTTAGGGGTCTTTAAGTCAAGAGTGAATAGGCTACTTCTAGGCAAGCGTGCTCCATCGTCGACCACATCATCGCTTACCATCAGGTGAGATGGTGGTCAAACGCGAGCCTATCATTAATATATATAAAAAAAAAAAAAAAAAAAGCAAAAATAACCCTTTATTGATACGCAAATAATTTTTACTTACAAACCGTAATTTTCACTCAACAGATCGAGGTTATTGACTTGCCTATTCTTATTTGGAACGCATAGTACCTACACAGCCGGACCCGGACCAACTATCTGTGTGTGCCACACATGTTCCGTGCCGGAATCGAACTCGCACTACGTAAGCGTTCTCTAAACCACAACGCCAACGGTGGTGCCGTCAAACACAAACGTTAATTCTGTATTTCGGTTTTGTCGTTACCTGAACGAAGTACGGCAATTGCACTTGCTCCCACTGGTAGTAAATGGGATGCCAGTCGGGTATGAGACCCATGCCCTCCTCGCCGGAGCCGAACCGCTCACAGAACGGACCGAACTGCGGATCCGTGTGGCCGCAGCGGTGTGGGTCGTGGAAACTCACGTACAAGAGAAATGACCTGAAAGTTTAGGCTCGGGTAGATACGAATTGTATTTAAATGTAGGTAAATGAGTAAACTATTGTAGTCCGGTCAATCTAGACCAAAAAATGAGAGTGAAGGTACATATATCCCAACAAGCTGAAAATCAGTAAAATTGTTCAAAACATAATTATAAATAATATTTAAAAGTTCCCCATCATTCCCGTGTATGGAAAATTTTTTATTCAAGGTCAAAGGTCAAAAAAATGAGTTTTTCGCGATTTTCAGCAAAACGGTAAGTTTTATCATAAAAGTACTTTAGACAAAAAATGTAGATCGTAAAATTATCTATAAAAAATGCATCAATACTTTTTTCCTACGAGCCACCGTTTCTGAGATATAACGATTCAAAAAGTTATAAATGCACACGTTTCCACGCTATGAGGTAGTGTACTTAGAGCGTTTTTTTTAACATGGTTTCCCCAGTAGGCCTACTCCACGGGTCAGTTGTGATCCTGTTTAATGTGAAACTATTGCAAAATAACGGAAATTTTCAAAGATTGGAAAAGATAAAAGCGATGTAAATAAAAAACAAGTTCAATTAGCTTGTCTTCCTCCAACCTCTGTTGCTGCTCATCAACATCTTTTTCGGGTATATTACCAAGTTCAAGTGTGGCTTGGTTATCAGCTAGTCCCTATGGCTAGACCCTACAGACTGGGGTTGGAAATTGGTCAACAATATATTAGAGCCAGTTCAAACTTTACTACCACCTGCGCCGGAAAAACTGCTGAACACAATTTTTTGCAACTGCAAAAAGGGATGCAGTGCTAAATGTGGTTGCAAAAAAGTCGGACTATTTTGTTCTCTGGCATGCACAAATTGTCAAATGTCAAATTGTGTGCTCTAATGTTGAATCACAAACAATAGAGGATTCGTTTGATTCCGATGAAGTGTCATGCGATACATCGCTATTGACGCAATTTACTTGCATCCAAAATGAAGATGAAGAAGAAGCAGGAGAAGAAGGAGAAGAACAAGAAGTAGCTCAAGAAGAAGAACAAGAAGAATAAATTTGAAACTTACGAATCAGGCGAATGAACTTCACCACTTTTTTTAATTTACATCACTTTTATCTTTTCCACTTTGAAAATTTCCGTTATTTTGCAATAGTTTCACATTAAACAGGATCACAACTGACCCGTGGAGTAGGCCTACTGGGGAAACCACGTTAAAAAAACGCTCTAAATACACTACCTCATAGCGTGGAAACGTGTGCATATTATGACGATAACAACTTTTGTAACTTTTTGAATCGTTATATCTCAGAAACGGTGGCTCGTAGGAAAAAAGTATTGATACATTTTTAATAGATAATTTTATGATCTACAACTTTTGTCTAAGGTACTTTCATGATAAAACTTACCGTTTTGCTGAAAATCGCGAAAAACTAATTTTTTTGACCTTTGACCTTGAATACAATTTTTTCCATACACGGGAATGATGGGGAACTTTTAAATATTATTTATAATTATGTTTTGAACAATTTTACTGATTTTCAGCTTGTTGGGATTTAATGCACCTTCGAATGTCTAAATTGACCGGACTATTGTCGGACTAGCATACGGAAGCGGCTTCGCTCGAGGCAAAGACGAAACGTGTCCCAAGGGAACTAGTAAGTTAGTTCCGAGTTATCGAGTCAATATAATTATGTACCAAGGTATTAAACAAGTTAGTTTTAAGTTCAGCCGTTCAGGCGAGATTAATCAACAAAAATCAAGTCTTTAGTAGGGGTAAAATTCCGTACGATTAATAAGAAATAGTAGTAGTAATGAGATCTCACTTGTTATCCTGGTTGGCTTGAGCGAGAAACTCCCGAGTGAGCAGCTTGATGTGCGTGATGTTGCGGCCCACCTGGTTCACGTGGTTATTCTCCTCCGTTTGTTCGAAGTCGAACTTGTACGCCGCAGCCGGCCCCACGTCCTTCTTGCCGATAATACCTGGGCACATAATTCTGTAGCCTTTAGCAGTAAGTTCACTTACGTTATAAGGAATTCGAGAATTTCTCACAGTATAGGTCTAAACATAATTAGGTAGGGACGGAATCTAGCATTCACCTATGCTGCGAGCACTCACCAGTCATAACTCCGTGCTTGCCGAGCAGGTTGGGCATGCTGGCTACGCTGTCGAAGGAGTTGAAGTGGTGCTCGGCGCGGTGCAGCCCGTACATGCCGTTCTGGTGGCTCGGCGTGCCCGTCAGCAGCGCTGCACGGCTGCGAGCATCATGTCACACTTGTCAAGAGTCAGTCAAGTGCTCAGATCCTGTGCCTACTGATAGCAATCAGGATAAAGGCCAGCAGTGCTATTCTCTAAGAAAACAGCCTTGAGCGCAGCGCTGGCCGCAGCGACGAAATCCAATTAGGTACATTGATTTAGGAACAATCCAATGTTAGAGAGTGAGTATGTCACTGCAGGAAGGTGACGTCAAGACAACAGCGGTCATGCATGTCTAACATTAGTTCTAACCCTTACAAATTCTAGCCACAAAAAATGCAAAAAAAAAAAGATAAATGTTGAAATGTATAATGCTGTACACAGAAGCGGTTGGTTTTACCTTAATAAATAATTAGCCATTAGGCTCTAGGCTTATTATTGGCCATACGCCAAGATTCAACGACGCTTTTAAAGTTTAGATATCTAATTTTCCTTAGTAAGTAATATTTTTCTCTCCTAGCATAAAATTATTTTCTTAAACAATGTGATTATTTTGCCTGATCTCGTATAGGCCACCCGCCCCTCTTTTCTTGTAGGTACCAATCTCCACGTTCCTGTATCAACCTGGCCCAGGTTCCACACTCAATCACGTCGCCAATGTATATTTTTATTATTAGAAGCTTATTGCTCAGAAACCTTGGAGAACAGCTGCTAACCGAAGTGAAGGCATTGTTGAAGAGTAGGCCGCGCTTTGCTAGTGCGTCGATGTTTGGAGTCTGGCATATCTTGTTCATGTACGAGCCTAGCTCGAAACCTCCATCGTCCGCTGCAACATAAACAATACCCATTGAAAGAAGATTAACGAAGAAAATCCGATCGGCATCGGCACCGCTTAGTGCCCGCCCCTTACGATTACTAGTGTGAAATTCAAAATTCGAACAATAGTATTTTTACTTTTAAATATCCAAAGTTTTCTAAATAATTACAAATGGCCAGTGCCTTAAACATAAAAACATTTTGGGCTGATATTTTATTTATTATAGTACTAACTGTTACTCGCGACTTCGTTACTCCCCTTTTTATATCCCCCTGGGAATTAAGTCCCGTTACCGCGACAAAATGAAAAGTAGCCCAAGTTACTCCTTGTAACATTAACGACGAATTTCGGACGTCGTGCAATGTGTAGCTCGCAGTCCAACCGTCCGGGTATTGTCCGGACCGAGCCCAAATCGTCGACAGCGCGTTCCTCAAAGAGATGTCAGCAAAACCGTAGGGACCAGCAAGGCCGATGCCTGATAGGGGGACTTCTGAAAAGATAACCTGTGGACGGTGTGGACCTGGAACGCAAAGGGCAACTGAACGAACCTAGGTGTGGTTTTACTTAGTAACAGTCTGGCACGCTCTCCCTCTCCACCCTAGAGTGAGAGAAGTCATTAGATGATTACCCACACAAAAAAAAGCTTTCTGTCAGTGAAAGTCCCGTCAAAATCGGCCAGCCGTTTCTAAAATTTCTTCTCCCCTGGGAATCAGGATGTCCCCCTGGTCACCGGAATTAAGTCCCGTTCCCGCGAGAATATGGTACTCATTATAATATTAGCTATATCTCAATGAAAGTTCCGTCAAAAATAAGCCCAATTAAGTTACTCCTTGTAAAATCAGCTATCCGTCGGTGAAATTCCCTCAAAGTCAGTCCAACCGTTTCAAAGATGTTCATAATCCCCGAGAATGAGGATCAGTCATGATTTTTGTGGAGTATGCAGACTTATAGTGTCAAACAAAACAGTAAATACTGTGAAGAAATTATTTAAATCGGATCAAAAATGACGAAGATACAGCAATTTTAGTATGTTAGTTCCAGAAACGCGCCCGAGAATGAACTCGACTCGCTGTGACGTCATCTGTCACGATCGGTCTCTACCGGCGAATGAATACGGGGCATTTCACGTGAAGCGGACAATTAAAAAATATCGATGTTTCTGATTTTAGTAATAAGTATTTGAGTATGTTATATATGTCTATGTACCCGATATACGTACATAATATTTTTATCGTGTTTCGTTTACGAGTTATGAGGGTTTGAAGATTTGACGAACTTTCAGGGATGCGCTACTTCGAATGCCATTATCCAGCTTAAGGAAGTTGAAATTAAATAAATTAAGTAATGGATTTTATTCTTCATTTAATGAGGTTTTAACTAAATATTCTATAACGAAAAAAAATATTTTTTTTGTAGAAAAAAAATCAGTTTAATTTTTTTTTAAATTTCCACTTCTGCACCAAAATCTTGATTATAATGGAATAGGTTAGGTTAGTAATATATATTTTTTATGTTATGTTTTGGCCTTGAAAAAGCTGATGTAAAAAAAAGCGAAAGATGTAAAATGTTGCAGTGTCGTATTTTAAATCGTCTCATGACAATACTGCCGTGTTTTAAACTCTTCTTTTTTATAATAGACAGATATCAGGAAAGTGGTCTGGTCATTGTTCCAGTGAAACGATTGGGCAGCGTCAACCTCATCATCATCATTTCAGCCGAAAGACGTCCACTGTTGGACATAGGCCTCCCCCAAATGTCGCCATAGTGACCGGTCCTGTGCGTCTCCCATCCATCGGCTTCCCGCGACCCTCACCAGGTCATCGGTCCACCTTGTGTGAGTCTTTCCAACGCTGCGTCTTCCGGTACGTGGTCGCCATTCCAGAACCTTTCGTCCCCATCGACCATCTGTTCTGCGAGCAATGTACCCTGCCCACTGCCACTTAAGTTTGGCGTTTCTTCGGGCTATGTCTGTAACCTTGGCTCCTGCGGATATCTTCATTTCTGACGCGATCACGCAAGGAAACTCCGAGCATAGGCCTTTCCGTTGCCCTTTGAGTGGAAAGCCTTCTGATGAGGCCCATTGTAAGCGACAACGTATCGGAGCCATATGTCATCACTGGCAACACGCACTGGTCATACATAGACTTTCGTCTTGAGACAATGTGGTATATTGGACGAGAAGACACCGTGCAGCCTCCCGAACGCTGCCCAGCCGAATCGGATTCGACGATTGAACTCTTTCTCGAAGTTAGACCTACCCAACTGGACCGGCTGTCCCAGGTAAACGTAGCCGTCCACAACTTCGAGTGTAGAGTCTCCGATCTTGATAGGAGTGGGTGCTACATGGATGTTTACCATGACTTAAAATAAAAACGGTTTGGAAAATTATAAATAATGAAACCAACAGGAACAAAATACATAACAATGATTACACATTGGAGACACATTATGGTCTTATTAGCGATAACAAACTAGTTGCAGAAGAATTTGTAAATTTCTTTGCCAGTATACCAATTAAAACTACTGAAGCCCTAAATTCGTCGCCATCGCATGCTTTTAGTTTATTACAGGCGAACGTTGCAGCCTGTTCGACTGAATTTAACTTTAAGCATATAAACCCTATAACTGTAATAAAAGCTTTTAAACAAATCAAGGTTAAATTGACAGAAGATTTGTGGGGTATGTCTATCAAAGTTTGTACCTCAATTATTGAGACTATAGCGCCGTACTTAGCTATAATATTTAATTTGTGTATAGATCAAGGAGTTTTTCCGGATCTGATGAAATATAGTAAAGTGATACCACTTTTTAAATCTGGGGACAGTAAATACACTAATAATTATAGGCCGGTGTCCGTGTTGCCGGTTTTTAGCAAGATATTTGAAAAGGTGATGTTAAATCAAATGCTTAATCATTTTAACACAAATAACATCTTACACGATAAACAGTATGGTTTCACCAAAGGACGTTGTACAACTGACGCTGGTGTCTCCTTACTAAAACACATTTTTAATGCGTGGGAAGAGGCACAGGATGCTATAGGTATCTTCTGTGACCTGTCTAAGGCGTTTGATTGTGTGGTTCATGAAACATTACTCCTGAAACTTGAGCATTACGGACTAGGCAAAACAGCTTTAAGCTTATTAAAATCTTATTTGATTGACAGGCAGCAACAAGTTCAAATAAACGGTGTCAATTCGTCGGGATTAAATGTGAAAATGGGGGTACCCCAAGGTTCAATTTTAGGTCCTTTTTTATTTTTCATCATCATCATCATTTCAGCCGATAGACGTCCACTGCTGGACATAGGCCTCCCCCAAACGTCGCCACAGCGAACGATCCTGTGCGTCTCGCATCCATCGGACTCCCGCAACCTTCACCAGGTCATCGGTCCACCTTGTAGGGGGCCTTCCGACACTGCGTCTTCCGGTACGCGGTCGCCACTCCAGAACCTTTCGGCCCCAACGGCCATCCGTTCTGCGAGCAATGTGCCCTGCCCATTGCCACTTTAGTTTGGCGATTCTTCGCGCTATGTCGGCAACCTTGGTTCTCCTGCGGATATCTTCATTTCTGATTCGATCACGCAAGGAAACTCCGAGCATAGCCCTTTCCATTGCCCTTTGGGTGACTTTGAGCCTTCTGATGAGGCCCATTGTGAGCGTCCACGTTTCGGAACCATATGTCATCACTGGCAACACGCACTGGTCATAGACTTTCGTCTTGAGACACTGTGGTATATTGGATGAGAAGATACCGCGCAGCTTCCCGAACGCTGCCCAGCCGAGTTGGATTCGACGAGCAGGACCAGACCTCGAAACCTATCCTCCTGCAGCGGGGTGTGAGGCAGGGAGACGTCATTTCTCCGAAACTGTTCACGGCCGCAATGGAGGATGTCTTCAAGGTTCTGGACTGGAGTGGATTGGGCATTAATGTCAATGGCGAGTACATCACTCATCTTCGGTTTGCCGACGACATAGTAGTCATGGCTGAAACTACGGAAGAGCTCAGCACAATGCTCAATGACCTCAGTAGAGCTTCCGAAAGAGTGGGTCTTAAAATGAACATGGACAAAACCAAAGTCATGGTAAATAACCATGTAGCACCCACTCCGATCAAGATCGGAGACTCTGCACTCGAAGTTGTAGACGATTACGTCTACCTTGGACAGACAGTCCAGTTGGGTAGATCTAATTTCGAGAAAGAGGTCAACCGTCGAATCCAACTTTTTATTTTTAGTTTATATTAATGATTTACCCTATTTGTTGCAAAATAAACTTAATATGGTGTTGTTTGCCGACGACACTTCTTTGATTTTTAAGATAAATAGAAGGACTAATAATCTTGACGACGAAAATAACGCACTATTGCAGGTCCAAAACTGGTTCACTGCTAATAATCTAGTTTTAAACGGGAAAAAAACTAAATGCATAAGATTTTCCTTACCGAATGTCAAAAGTAGTGATTGTGACGTAATACTAAACGATGAAAAACTAGAATTTGTCGACAAAACTGTTTTCCTGGGGATAACGCTTGACTCTAGGCTACAATGGGGTCCTCATTTAACATCTCTTGCAGGACGGCTTAGCTCAGCTGCATATGCTGTTAGAAAAATCCGCCAATTTACGGATGTTGATACCGCTAGACTAGTCTATTTTAGTTATTTTCATAGTATCATGTCATACGGTATCTTACTATGGGGACGGGCTGCAGACATCGACTCAATTTTTATACTACAGAAAAGAGCCATCAGAGCTATTTACAATCTTCGCCGGTGCGATTCTCTAAGGGAACTGTTTAAGGATATTAATATCATGACGGTGCCTTGTCAATATATTTATGAAAACATCATGTACGTTAGAAAAAATCTTCATCTTTTTAGCAAAAGAGGCGATAGACATAATTATGTTACAAGAAATAGGGACCAATTAGTTCAACCAGGTTTCAGACTGGCTAAAGTGGCGTCTTCTTTCATGGGGTACTGTTTGAAATGTTATAATAAAATACCTCCACAAATATTAGAACTTAATGAAACAAAATTTAAATCTTGTATTAAACGCACACTATGCAGGCAGGCATATTATAAGTTGGAGGATTATATTCAAGATAAAAATGCTTGGATCAATGCTGGTCCAGCTCCACTACCACCGGGGTGAACAAATTGATTAGTTTGGAAATTATTGTTATTATTTTTAAATGTTTTTTTTTTTTAATTTTTAAATAATAAAAGTATTGTATAATGTAGAAGCATTTTTTTCAAAGTTTGTAAATGTGAGTACCATGGAGCTATTTTATGGTTTTTTATGTTACTATTGGACTTGTTTGACATAAATCAGCATGGCAGTTGAGAGTTTATCATGCTCACTCAAATGTCTCACTGATGGTGGCGCATGTGTTGGATCATTCGGTTCCCTTCAAAATGGTTGAGCTGAGTGGTGCTAATATTGGCGTCATGTTCGTGAAAGGGCGCTGTCAGTTGAGACTGGTCATCTCTTAGCTGCCAGTTGCTATTTTAATATCTATATTTAGTTTGTATTTTTACTTTATTTACATTGTTCTCACATGATAGCGACAAGAAACATGTAACAGAGATATTTGTAATTACAAAACATGATTGAAAAGAGTGTCCATGGAGTTTCTTGCACATTCTTCTCCATAGAGATCTACGCTTTGGAATGTGCAATTAGCATCATTTTTTTTTTTCTGACTGACTGACTTCATGACATTTCAAAAGTGCCTGTAAATGGTTTATTTGAAATAAAATGCTTTGAATCTTTGAATCTTTGAATCTTGAATCTTTGGTTTTGTCCATGTTCATTTTAAGTCCCACTCTTTCGGAAGCTTTACTGAGGTCACCGAGCATTGTACTGAGCTCCTCCGTAGTCTCAGCCATGACTACTATGTCGTCGGCAAATCGAAGGTGAGTAATGTACTCGCCATTGAAATTTATGCCTAGCCCTCTCCACTCCAGAACCTTGAAGACATTCTTCCATTATGGCCGTGAACAATTTCGGAGAAATGACGTCCTTGCCTCACACCCCGCTGCAAGAGGATAGGTTTCGAGGTCTGGTCCTGAAGTCTGACTGACATGGTGGCGTTTTTGTAAAAGCGTCAACCTCCCCCACTGTAATCGATCTGGCTCCTAAACGACTTTTAAGTCCATTGTGAAACTTTTAGTAGTCACACGTTATAGGTAGGTAGGTAATAATCGAAACACTTTAATAGCGTGTGACTACGGCTTTTCTTTTTGTTCTATTCTTGTTTTTCCAGTTACTTTGTTTATTTCAGCATCTTGAAAATCTTGTTTCATACTTTTTCAGCGTCTTTTTTCTGTCGTAGTCGGGTTTTAGTTTTTTACTTTTTTTTATTTGAAAGAAAAACTTTTAAACTTTTTTTTAAATCACTGTGCTTCTATACTATTTATTTTGGTATGAACAAGTGAAGTCCTTTCAAATGATACCAACACGACGTCGTATGTTTTTTTTTACCACAATACTTTTTGTCCACTAGAGGGCGCCACATTGAATTTTGATGATATTTTTTTATAAGTATCAGTGAACACGGTGTATTTATAATTTTTTTTAAACATGACTTTCTGTCCACTAGAGGGCGTCACTTTAAATTTGAGCAATATTTTGGAAATGTACAAGTGAAGCCCTTTCAAATGATACCACACACGGCGTATTTATCTCCATTATTATTTTTAACGCATTACTTTTTGTCCGCTAGAGGGCACCATTTCGATTTTTGTGACACGTCACGTAGCCTATGTTAAGCGGACAATTAAAACGGTTCTAACGATACCTCATACGTCGAGTTCCAATAAGTACATTAGGAGCTATGAGGGAACAGGTGAACATACTCACATACATACATAGCCTGTCAAAATCATAACCCTCCGTAGTCGGGTAATGATTAAAGTAGTCCAAGTTTATGAATATTAAAAAAGATTAAACTGATTTTTTTTCCACAAAATATATTTTTTTCTTTATTTAGTTAAAAAAGCTCATTAATTATAGAATAAAATACATTACTTCATTTATTTAATTTCAACTTCCACAAGCTGGATATTGGCATTCGAAGTAACGCATACCTGAGTTCGTCAAATCTTCAAACCCTCATAACTCGTAAATCATACGAAACACGATAAAAATATTATGTAGGTACGTATATCGGGAACATAGACATATATAACATACTCAAATATTACTAAAATCGGAAACAAAGAAATGTTTTAATTGTCCGCTCCACGTGAAATGCCCTTACGATCAAGCCGTTCGTCGCACGGATCATGGCAGATGACGTCATCGTAAATAGTCTAGCGAGAGCACGCGTTTCTAAGTAACCGTTCAGAAAAACTTGAATAAATCCACCATTTATTGACAGATTTAAATAATTTAAAAAATTAAATGCTCAGTAAATTATTACACATACGATGTACTTAGTAAAAATGGGATTTGCTATTATGTGAATGATCCTCATTAAGATGAACTACCTCCCGTGAGAATTAAGATGCCCCCGCCCTCGAGAAATAAGTCCCGTCCCACTGAAATAAGTCCCGTCCCACGGAAATATAAATATCCCAATAAAAAATAGGGACAATACGGGCTAGCTATAATAACTAATACAATACAAAAATGAGTACCAGATTTATTTATTGTTATATTACATTATACTACTCTGTCAAGAAAGTACCGGAAAAAGGTCAATAATTTTTTTTTCAACACACTTGCTCAGAAAGTGACTCTTATTGCACTGCACAGGTATATAATGACACTCGTTACCGAACTGTGACATTTTGATTACCATTACCCACTAGTGCTATAATGTAGTTAAAACCTCTTTGTTCAACCTCTTTGTTCGCAAAACAAATTTTGAATTCGAATAAAATTCCCATTAAATTATTGCGTTCAATAGTATATATAGAGCAGTGGTGCCCGAGCGGTAACGGCCCCGACTTACGAGTTGTAGGACGCGGGTTCAAACCCAACCAGGCGCATTACTTTGTGTAATTTATTTCATCACCACTGCTCTCAAAACGGTGAAGGAAAACATCGTGAGGAAACCGGCATGTCCTAGAACCAAAAATTCGAAGACATGTGACATTCACCAACCCGCACTGGGCCCGCGTGGTGGATTATGGCCCATTCCTTCTCTTAGAGAGGAGGCCTGAGTCCCAGCAGTGGGAACATTAAAAGGCTGATTATGCTTTATGCTTATGCAATAGTATATAATTATTAGTGTCTTACTTACTTATTTCATCCAATTTACAAGTTAAAATGGACAAATTTAACTTGTACAAACGATTTATTAAATAAAAAACATTTAGTAAATTCATCGTTGTTTTAAAAGTTGTTATCTCTCTTACAGTGAATTGCTTAAAAAATTTAACCTGCTCTCTTTGAATGCAAGGCGTACTTTTCTTGAAACTACATTTCTGTATGACTTATGTAATAACTGGTATGATTGTTTAAATATTATTAACAAGTTGTGCTATATAGTGCCCAGAACATGCCAGGGACGCGAGGTGCGCGCACGGCCTGTATTTGCCACTACTATCAGTCGAACAAACGCTGGCTTGCGTGCTCCTCTTCATCGCCTTACGAGCAATTTTAATAAAAATTTCAGCGATCTAGATTTGTTTTCTGAACCTAAAAGGAAATTCAAAATAACTTTACTCAACTTATTAAAAAATCAATGTAATAATTAATAATAAGCCAGCTCTATTGTTTGTGAACCTCATTGTAATTATTTAAAAAAACTTTTCGCATTCCTATAAAAAAAAAAAAATATTACAGCTCTTGTCAAACCAAGTGTCTCACGTTTTTATATGTGGAGAACGTTGTTGATATCACATGTGTAAAACTATTTCTAAGCCTTTTTTCTGTAATTCCCTATGTGTTATTGTTTGTTTTCCCCAATAAATAAAATAAAATAAAATAAAATCGGCCGCCATTTTAAGACGCGCGCGGTTTTTGGCGTGATTTTTTTTATTCCAGTGAAGTTCAGTGGCTGTATTAATTAAATAAAATTAAATACTACAAAATCATTAAAAAATGTTACATCCGTATTCTATTGTCACTACGAAAAACATTATCGTAAAAACTTTTCACGCACGAAAACAACTAAGCCAAGTAAGACTAGGCAGTATGATCAAAATACCTTCCTCTAGGGGTAAATAAAAAAAATGATGCGCGCGCAGAAAACAAATTTTACCGCCATGCCACAGAAAATTTTACTAGTTTTACTGTTGTTTTCTTCACAAGTGTATTGAAAAACGTCGTATGACACACGTGAGTAATTAATGATTACCGTTCTTGGCTCTCTTAAGACCCTCGCCACGGCTCGGGTCTAAATACCGCCTCGACGGTAATCACTAACATGGTACACACTTATATCATAATGTACTATTTTTACCTTCAAAGTATGCTCTTTCAAAAATGAGTTAGACCAATGAATAATCCAATCATCGAAACTTTTTTAATGAATGTTGGGTCGGAATCGACTCGTCCTCAGTGGCTCTTATGCGATGGAATTTTAGAGAAAACTCAGGTCTTTTGGGGCGACGCGGCGACATGTTTCTTAAGCAAGTGATTTTGTTTCAAATGGTACCAATCGACTAGTGAGCCATAGAAAGCGCAGCAGCTATCTCTCTCAAACTTGAAAAACGATTTTCAGTCACTATTTCCTTCACTTTTGCTATGTTAACTACAGTAGATCGAGACAAATCATTCATCACATTAGCTCGACCGCTTTTGAACGTGTTGTACCACTCTTAAGCACGGTAGTAAAGATATTTCTTCTCAGAACTTAGTTTTAAGTGTAAAGATTTTTTCTCCAAATTTCTTAACGTTTCAAAATTTTTTTTTAATTTCGCAGAGTCCTTGAATATCTCCAAGATTATCTATAAACATAAGAAAATATCATCGTATCGTCAAATATATCTATATTAAATAGATTTTCAAATACAGTGGTGGTCATACATGAAAGATTTGTAGTACCAGAATTTAAAAAAAAACTCGGACACATGTACTTTTATGTCATCATCATCATCATTTCAGCCGATAGACGTCCACTGCTGGACATAGGCCTCCCCCAAACGTCGCCACAACGAACGATCCTGTGCGTCTCGCATCCATCGGATTCCCGCAACCTTCACCAGGTCATCGGTCCACCTTGTAGGGGGCCTTCCGACACTGCGTCTTCCGGTACGCGGTCGCCACTCCAGAACCTTTCGGCCCCAACGGCCATCCGTTCTGCGAGCAATGTGCCCTGCCCATTGCCACTTTAGTTTGGCGATTCTTCGCGCTATGTCGGCAACCTTGGTTCTCCTGCGGATATCTTCATTTCTGATTCGATCACGCAAGGAAACTCCGAGCATAGCCCTTTCCATTGCCCTTTGGGTGACTTTGAGCCTTCTGATGAGGCCCATTGTGAGCGTCCACGTTTCGGAACCATATGTCATCACTGGCAACACGCACTGGTCATAGACTTTCGTCTTGAGACACTGTGGTATATTGGATGAGAAGATACCGCGCAGCTTCCCGAACGCCGCCCAGCCGAGTTGGATTCGACGGTTGACCTCTTTCTCGAAATTAGATCTACCCAACTGGACTGTCTGTCCAAGGTAGACGTAATCGTCTACAACTTCGAGTGCAGAGTCTCCGATCTTGATCGGAGTGGGTGCTACATGGTTATTTACCATGACTTTGGTTTTGTCCATGTTCATTTTAAGACCCACTCTTTCAGAAGCTCTACTGAGGTCATTGAGCATTGTGCTGAGCTCTTCCGTAGTCTCAGCCATGACTACTATGTCGTCGGCAAACCGAAGATGAGTGATGTACTCGCCATTGACATTAATGCCCAATCCACTCCAGTCCAGAACCTTGAAGACATCTTCCATTGCGGCCGTGAACAGTTTCGGAGAAATGACGTCTCCCTGCCTCACACCCCGCTGCAGGAGAATAGGGTTCGAGGTCTGGTCCTGCAGTCTGACTGACATAGTGGCGTTTTCGTACAAACACTTCAGCACCTCGATGTACCGATAGTCAATCTGGCACCGTTGGAGAGACTGCAGCACAGCCCAAGTCTCGATCGAATCAAAGGCTTTCTCGTAATCCACAAACGCTAAGCAGAGAGGCAGATTATACTCCTCGGTCTTCTGTATAACCTGCCGTAGCGTGTGTATGTGGTCTATGGTGCTAAAGCCTTTTCGGAATCCGGCTTGTTCGGGAGGCTGGAAGTCGTCGAACCTGCGCGCGAGACGGTTCGTGATGACTCTGGAAAACAGCTTGTAGACATGGCTCAGAAGTGAGATGGGCCTATAATTCTTGAGCAGGGCCTTGTCGCCCTTCTTAAAGAAGAGTACCACCACACTTCCGCTCCATGCCTGTGGTGTTTTTCCCTCGAATATGACGGAATCAAACAGCTTCTGAAGGGCCTTAAGGATCGGTTTACCACCCGCCTTCAGGAGTTCGGCTGTAATTCCGTCATCACCCGGTGCCTTGTTGTTATTAAGCTGCTTCAGAGCCATCCTAATCTCGTACAGGCTGACGTCCGGGATATCTTCGGTATAGTGTCGGGTCAACCTAGCTCTTGGGTCGTTTGCTAGATTCGTAGTGGGTTTTGTGATTGACGTGTATAACTGTCCATAAAAAGCCTCGATCTCTCCCAGAAGCTCCGATTTGGCGGATATGACTCTGCCATCTTCGGTCTTCAGTTTCGTGAGCTGGCTCTGCCCAATAGACAGATCTCTTGCAAACACCTTGGAGCCCTTATTTCGCTCAATCGCGTCTTTAATTTTGCCAGTATTAAAGTGACGGATATCGCGTTTCAAGGACTTAGAGATCCGTTTATTGAGCAGCCGATATGTGCACGCATCGTCTGAAGACTGCAGAATCATATTACGCCTTTCCTTCATAAGCTGGAGAGTTCGATCTGTGAGCCTCTTGCTCTTATTTGCACGAGTCTTATAGAATTTAGACCCGACCGTATGGACAGTTTCCACGAACCCATCGTTGTATTCGTCCACAGAGCTTCCTAGGCATTCGAAACGATTTTGAAGTTCGAGCTGAAAGCTCTCGGAGTTTTGGATCTGGATCTGTGCAGGACGGAGCGTAGACTTCATCAGTCGAGATCTTTCAAGCTTGACATTGATATTCAATGTGCCTCTTACCATGCGGTGATCACTTCCGGTTTTCACCGCACTGATCACAGAGACATCATTGAATATTTGCTTCTTCGTCGACATGATGAAGTCAATCTCATTTTTTGTTACACCATCAGGGCTTTGCCAGGTCCACTTCCTATGCTCACGCTTTCTGAAGAAGGAGTTCATCATGTAGAGGCCCTCCCTCTCCATAAAGCTGGCCAGTAGGTGTCCCCGGTGGTTCCTACGTCCAAATCCAAATTGCCCCACTCGCAGCTCATCACCGTCTCGTTTGCCCAGTTTCGCATTAAAGTCCCCCATGACCACGGTGAAGTGAGTCTTATAACCATGTATGGCTCTGGATACATCCTCATACATAGTCTCTACCTCGTCATCGGGGTGTGTCGAGGTCGGAGCGTAAACCTGTATGACCTTCAGCGAATATCTTGATGATATTCTGAGTATAAGGTACGCCACCCTGGTCGACACGCTCTCGATCCTCACCACATTGTTCACAAGGGACCTGTGGACGATAAACCCGACACCACCTTGGGACTGCTGGTCCCCCTCCCGAAAATAGAGCAGGTTACCAGATCTTAGGATTATCGTATCCTCCCCCTGTCTTCGGACTTCGGATAATCCCACAATACTCCATCGTAACCTGCTCAACTCCTCCTCAAGCTCGGCAATCTTCTCATCGGACCGGAGTGTACGCGTGTTGTACGTCGCCAGGTCCAGTCGTCGACGGTTGATCGATCCCACCCGGAGATTCTTAGCACCCCAGACCCCAGGGCTGCGCCCACGCCCGTCCACGCTAGCACAACCGCTGGAGTCACCGGGCACTTGGGGCCTGTTTCCTGTTGTATTATGCATTTGAGGGGGTTTGGACCATAACCCGCCACGCTGGTCCAGTGCGTGTTGGCGGGTCGCCATAGCCTCGTTCGTTTATCAGCAGGGTGCGCCACGTGCAGGTGAGGTTGGCTTGGGTCCCGATAGGTGTTGATTGGGACCCCGTATACACCCCAACTTTTATGTTCCTTCTCAAAAATAATTAATTAGGTGTGATATGAAATAGCTACATGGATAGAGTAAACGGGATTAACAGTAAATATTAAATCCACTTACTATTTACCTTACAAATTTAGTTTATTATCGACAGTTAAAATTTCAAATAGTAATAAAGCTGGAAAAATAATTAAAAAAGATTGATGAGATGCTCGAGATTTGTTTCAGTGACATTTTTCAAGAAAAATAGAGCACCATTCTTCTAAAAAAACGTTGAATAACTCACTTAGGTTAAACCGTCGATTTGAAACCTTTTTCTTAACTTCGCACCAAAGATGCTCTATGGGATTTAAATCTGAATTGTTTGGTGGCCATTGTAAGACAGAAACTGATTGAGGTGTGAGGAATTCTTAAACCGTGCGTGCAGTGTGCTTGGGATCATTGTCGTGTTGAAATGTCCAAATAATCGGAAGCACGTCTTCAGCTTATCAATCTTAACATTGTTTCTTCCAGTATATTTTTGTACTGGAATTGATCCATGTTTCCTTCTATCAATCTAACAGGTCCAACACCATAACCAGAGACGCACTCTCAAATTTTCACATTTCCACCACCATGCTTTAATGTCACTTTTGTATACTTGGGGTCGAATGCTGTATTGGGAGAGCGTCGAACATATCTTTTCCCATCAGAACATACTCTGTTAATTTTTGTCTAGTCAGAGAAAAGAACATTTTTCCACTGTCTTACTGTCCAGCTTTCATACCTCCTAGCAAATGCAAGTCGGGCTTGCCTATGACACCGCTTCAACATGGGTACCTCTCTTGCTATCCTTCCGTTCAACTTAACTTCTACCAAACGCCTTCGGATAGTGCGCGCTGAGATCGCTGAAGAGTTGTTTTCACCAAAATATTCTTTTCTCAACTCGTTAGACCTCCAAAAAGGGTATTGTTTTGCCAAACGCACGTTATTTCTATCGTCTCGCCGAGATGAATTTCTCTGTTTAGGTACAGTGACCCAGCAAAAGTGCTTGGATACCTTAACGCCTATTTTCCCTTGCACGTTAAAGTTCAAGTTTTCGATAATTAAACTAGATGGCGTTGGTTTCTTCACAGCTAAGTGGCGACCAAAGGTAATCTCACAAAGTATAAACTTGACTTTTAGTTAAACAAATAATAGACACATGCGTCATCATTGTCGTCAACAACTGATTGTAGTTCATAATTTCATCATTCAAACTAGAGTCATGTTGACCTAGCGGTTTAGCATGTGCAGATAGATGCGTAAATCAATGAGCCATGAGTTCAAATCTCACGTAGTACTCACACTTTTTGTAAGTTATGAATAACAAACAAAAGAAGTCGGAAGGAATATTATATCAAAGCTAACAAGTGGATATTTATTTGTAATATAATATTCAAGTGAAATTCATCAAACAAAAAGGCACTATTAAAAATAATATGTTTATTTCTTACAATTTCTTAATCAAATTTAACAATCACCGTTTATTAATCACCGAATAAGATTATAATATTATATATAATTTCTTATTGAGGCCATAGCTTAAGTATTCGTTTCCAAAATTGGAAAGAGGATTGAAGCTTGTGTAACCTTAACAAAAACAAACAAAAGACCAGATAATTTTATTACAAAGGTCAAAAGGATTAAAAATGTAGGCTAAAAACTATAAAATTGCACAACAACACATCAAGTGTTGCCACAAACATAACCGTCCGTGTTCACTGGACTTAAAAGTTTTTTCATGAGTAAATATGACATTACTGTAATCAAAGTTTATGTGATCCAAAGCATACTGCAATCTTGCCCTTTTATGGTTTTCTGTAAGCAAGGATTTCAAAGCATGCCTCCGATAATGCAGCTTTTCACTAAGTATAAAGAGCACGACGGACAGTGTCAACGGTTGTGTCAAATGAACCAGCATAGTGGTTCGTCGACCGACGTCTGTTTTCTTCGTACTCCCTTATCATGGTTTGATGCTGCAATATGTTTATTAGTTTTAGTCTGCCAGCTCTTTGATGGTGTTTCAAAGAACCCTCTTCTTCAAATCATCATATCCATAGAACAACTGTTTTTCTCTGCAACAATAAAACAGAAATATATAATATCCAATAATGATTATTATATAGGAGTTTTTTGTTTAAAAGCGTTAAAAAAATCTACTTACGTTTACACCGGTCTCTCTGGCTACTTCTGACAAGTTTTTACCTTGATTATGCATAGCAATTATTTGAGCTTTTTTTACTAAATCTATATAGGGTGACTGGCAATTAGTGTACGATACTTAAACACGTGATTGTGCTCATGATAACAAACAATTTTTATTATGGGAGCAAAGCCGAAATCGCGAAAAAAATATCAGCTATTCAGTACATTAGGCAAACATAAATGTACTGAACATCTGATTTTTTTTTCGATTTCGAAAGCGAACAACCAATTGAGCTTAGTCATAACTCTTTGGTCTAAGTATTATTTATACTACCTACTAGTTATTATTTATAAATCCATATTCAACCTACCCTCTCAAGTTTGAAAACTGACACATAGATAATCAAATATTTATAAATTGATATTCAATTTTAATATCTTCATCTCTTTAAAAGAAATCATAAATTATTTCAATGTTTGAAGAAACAAAAAGAAAGTACAAAAATAAGCATTAATTAAGCATTAATCATTTGAAGCACAGCGGCGCCATCTATTAACAGTATAATGTAATGTTGTCGAGAGCAACATTTCAATCTGGTTTTACGCTAGATGGCGTCATTTCTCGCTTCACACGATTTTATTTCTGTAGTACCTATGGACTTTTGCATTTGATCGTACACGTGGAATATTTGAAGTTGTTTGATAAGTGTTAATCACTGATTCAGGGCCCTAAATAAATCGGTAAGGACGAGCGACTAGCGACGGACGTGTCGAAGAAAATGAGATATTCTTTTTGAGATTTATTTTTTAGGCTGGCTTGTTGGTCTAGTGGTTAGTGGCCCCTTGACTGCTATGCCGGAGGTCGTGGGTTCGATTCCCACCCAGGACAAATGTTTTTGTGATGAGCACGATCATTTGTTCAGTTTCTGGGTGTAATATGTATAAATTTAGAAGTATATAAGTATTTTTAGACGGGTCTAGACGGAGCGTTGTGTGATAGTTGTGGAATAATATTAGATATTCCGTTTTTTATCATTATTATTCACTTTATTTATTTAATATACATATAAATTACATTTTTTTTTTTTTACAAAATCATAAAAAAAAAAACATTTTAAAATATATAAAATAGTAGTCCGCCGGTGTCGGGACAGGGTCCAAGCTACCGGTGGTTAGGGCTCCAGAGACAGGAACTTCCTCACAATGCGAGCCGTATCGAGGAATACTACTACCTACTGCCTTCTGTATCAGGCCCTTGATCGATCGTTTCGACAGGTGGTCGTCTAGACTTTTGGCCATCAGGCCATTGGCGGTAACAACAATCGGCACAATGATAGCCGAGTTCACATTCCACATGTCGACAACCTCGTGTGCTAAGTCGAGATATTTGATTTGTTTCTCTTTCTTAGCTTTCACGAGATTCTCGTCATGCGGGATGGTGACATCGACTATCATTGCGCGGCGCGCTAATCGGTCTATCACCACTATATCCGGCTTATTGGCTACAATAGTCCGGTCAGTAATGATAGACCGATTCCAGTACAACGTGAAATGGTCATTTTCGAGAGTTGGGTCGGGCACATACCTGTAATACGGTACCTCTGAATACGCTAGGTTGTATTTCAAAGCAAGTTGCGGGTGAATAATCCTGGCTACTTGGTTATGCCTGTGCAAGTACTCGCCGTTAGCCAGACGAGAACAACCAGAGATAATAATGTCTGATAGACTCACCCGGACGATGGCATGCCCGACACACGTCAACCGTCCCGTCCTTCATTATATATCTCCGGTAGTTATTCGTCAAGATGACTTCGTCCACATTCAATTCAAATGTGCCTGTAATTGGTCTATTTGAAGTAAACGTTTCTGATTTCTGATTTCATAATTGCAAAGATAAAACCTTCAGTTTCCCCGAAGAGGTTGCTGAAACGTAGCCAGGCCACGGACGCTGCAAAATCTACATCAGACTCATGTAGAGCCCAATAAAAGCGCCCGTGGAGCTCCTTACTTTTCCATACTTCCCTGCGGTCATCAGTTGTAAGTACCACAGGTTTGCGCCAGTTCTCTTTAGCCATGGACAACGGGGTGAGTGCCTTGTCCACTGCGACCACATCGCGGTGCATACTCACATCGGTTTTATGAAAGTATACTCTGAGGCTGCACACCTCGCGGTTGTGCAGGGTCTTCGCGTTTAAAAAACCTCGACCTCCACACTTCCGCGGGATGTACAGTCTCATCACAGACGACCGTGGGTGATGCATCCGGTTTGCGGTCAACAGTGTACGGACCCGCCTACCCAGAAGAGCGTCTAGCTCGGTCTGAGTCCATTTGAGCATGCCGAAAGAATACATTAAGACCCAACCATTGAAGGCGCGCACCTTATTTCCACCTGACAGAATACCTTCATAATTGAATACCTTCTTCAGGCGGTCAAAGAACCGCTTCATCAACGATTGTTTCATGTCAGCAACGTTAATGCCTAACGCTTCCGACGTACGGTACCCAAATACTTATAGGTTTTGGTCGAAGAGAGGGATCTAAGGTATATGGAATCCGAGAGCTGAATTCCCTCAGATTCCATAATCTCCCCACGCTTTACATGCATGACTGCACATTTTATCCACACCAAATTCCATCCTGATGGCACTACTGAAAGTTTCAGTTACCTTCAGTAGTAACTTGTTGGGGGCAATGAGTTTTAGATCATCCATGTAAAGAAGCTAAGATAGTACCTGACCACCTCTTCTCAACCGATAGCCCAAGCCTGATTTCTCTAGCAATGTGCTTAGAGGATTCAGGGCTAAGCAGAACCAAAGTGGACTCAGACTGTCGCCCTGGAATATTCCCCGTTTAATCCATATAGGCTCATCGTCCCTCCGGATTGATCTACATCCTGGATAGCGAAGGACTGTGTTCCATTGACCCATACATGACTCAAGGAAGGTGCGTAGAGTTGCATTATTATTTATTATCATTATTTAATATATATAGTTTGGATTACTTTTGTTCCAAAGATAAGCCATGTCCTTTTATAATACCAACACATTTTATTTTCGTTACGTCATTTTTTTTTGCGTATGTATAGTTACAGTCAAATAAAACACATGCGCTCGCGACGGCGGCAGGCGAGCGGCAACTGAGCGCCCTAAATGTGATTAAACCCTTCCGATTTAGGATACGATATCAGGGCGTCGGAAGCCATTCTTTCTCTAAATCGGACCCTAATTAGGGACCCTTCCTCCTTAAATGCGATTAAACATCCCCGAATTTAGGAACGCCTAAATATTTTGGGAGATGTAATATGCTCTTAAGGCGTCCATTACAGGATCATGCAGGCGTCAATCAATTCCATCAATCATTAATGACGTTTGAAAGACTGAATTTTACCGCCATTAATTTTTCGTCATGCAAACGTCAATCATCGCATTAGACGGTAGGTTTTAGTCAATTAAAAAATTGACTGTCACAAAACTGACAGCAAAACCTATCGTGTAATGGACGCCTAAAAGTAAAGATGCCACAGTTAACAGTTATTATTATTAGTAATTGATTTGGAGAAGAAGTAATGCCTCGTTTACACGTGGGCCCAGCCTCGGCCAATCGTCATTGTTTAAACGGGGTTTCCCCGTTAATACAATGGCCTGGAAGGCGATTGGTTGAGGCAGGGCCTACGTGTAAATAGGGCATTAGATTTTAAACCAGCCTGCATTTACTAATTCCATGCTGACAGTCTGTCAGCATGGAATTAGATTACACTGTCAGTGACAGATATATGATAAAATCATAGTATCTCTCTGTAGTCTATGGATAAAATGACAAACTAGGTTTTCGATGAAATAAATGAACAGTTTCTTGACTTAAAGGTTCAAGTGACCAGGTCATTAAAACAAAAAAAAATGAATATTTTCCAATATCTAATCTACTGAAGGGCGAAGGAAAAAAAAAAATCTAATCTACCCCGTGTTCCGAATCGCGATAAAAGTGATTATATCGCGAATCCGACCAAATTTAATAGTCAGAAAATAAAAGGGCTATTGAGTAATAATTGTAACGTTGCGCGTTGGTCGGATTCGCGATATTATCGCTTTTGACGCAATTCGGAACGTAGGGCTAATAGACTATCTATGCTGACGTGAATTGACAATTACATACCTACCTAATAATGAATTACAGACTGCAGAATCATAGCAAACATTGTAATGTCTTTGTAGCAAACACGCAACAATAGCAAAAAGTCTCTTCATGCCCATCCTGTGATAAAATTATGATTATGGACGAATATAAATAGGACACGTACATAGTAGCTGTCAAACTAATAAAGCAAATAATAAAGCACTAATCATGGACTTGAGAACTTGATTGAAGGAGTGTTACTCACCAAATAGTATAAGAACATTCCCCGGTTTAGCTGGCTTATCAGATAATACTATTGCAGTGCCAATTACACATAATAACAGTACATAAACAGAGCCCGGCGCGCTCGCCATGTTGTCCGTCCGGTTGATAACAAGGCAATTATTTATTTGACGTGTCTCAGTGAAGTGTTGGCATATAACGGGTCGCTGCCGGTGTCCTACTTAACGACCGGCTTAGCTTTGCCTCCAAAATTCAAATCATTTTCTGAGTGAGATCAAAAAATAGTGGCAATGGCTAGTCAGAAATCCATTTTATATCTGTTCGATGTGGACGGCACCCTTACCAAGCCGCGCCAGATTATTTCAGAAGAACTGAAAAAGTTTTTGTTGGATAAGGTGAAAACAAAAGTGGCCGTTGGACTCGTCAGTGGATCCGATTATGTCAAGATTGCTGAACAAATGGATGGAGCTGAAGTGGCAGCCAAATTTGATTATGTGTTCTGTGAAAATGGTGTGGTGCAGTATCGCGGCGGCAAGCTGGTCAGTTCAGAAAGCATCCTCAGTTATCTGGGTGAAAAGTTGCTACAGAGAGTGATCAATTTTGCACTTGGATACATGGCCAAGATTGAATTACCAGCTAAGCGGGGCAACTTTGTGGAGTTCAGGTCTAGCATGATTAACATCTGCCCGGTAGGGAGGTCCTGTAGCCAGGCAGAGAGGGATGAGTTTGTAAAGTTCGACTCTGTACATTCAATAAGACAAAAGTTTGTAGATGCTTTAAAAGGTGAATTTGCAGATGCAGGCTTGACATTTGCCCTCGGAGGACAGATCAGTGTTGATGTGTTCCCGACTGGCTGGGACAAGACATACTGCCTCAACCATGTGGCAGACCAGAAGTTTGAGGAAATTCACTTTTTTGGAGATAAAACAATGCCTGGAGGGAATGACTATGAGATCTACAATGACACACGAACAGTCGGCCACAAGGTCACGTCTCCGGATGACACAAAAGAACAACTAATGAAGTGCCTTAATATTGAGTAACTTATTTGTAATCTTGTATTATATTGTAAATGATTTTATTGCATCATAAATATCAATGAGTCTTTTGTTCTTTGCTTTTATTATTTTCACCAACTACATGTAAACAGCATTAGTACAGTAATTAGTTACTGCCAGTGAGGACTTTGTAGATAAGCGAGTTGAGATTATTTAGTTTCCAATAATATGAAGTATATATTATACATTTTTTTTTTTCTAACACATTGCCTTTGCAGTGTTTTTTAAATTTATCTTGCATAATATCTATTAATACTGTAATATGAAAATATTGTAATATCTACCACTTTTTTAAAAGAGTAACCATGGAGTTACTAGCTTCTGACGTTTTGTGCCCATGTAGGCCTATGTGAAAAAAATATAATTTTGATTTTGCTAATGTGCAGTAAACAGACAAGATTGATTGATTAAACTTTTATAAATTGATAAACAACATTCAGTAATTTCAACAATTTATTTAAAAAGTATATAACTATAAAAGATTCAATGCCTTGCATAATCACAATATATAATCATCAAAAATATGTACTCTGGTATAAACATCTTTAAAAAAATTATTTGTAACACTTATTGATATGTGGAGTTGCCTAGACCAAATAATAATTATTGAGCTTCAGTGACCCTCGTATATGGGCTTCCTCTTCTCCATAAAGGATATCATGCCCTCCTTCCGGTCTTTTGTGGGAATGTTTATTTCATAGCACTTCTGTTCCACTTCATAGCCATCCTTGATGCTAAGCTGTATGCCTTCGTTGATGGCTTGTTTGGCACAGCGCAGAGCAATTGGTGCATTGAGTATGATCTCCCGTGCAATAGACAATGCCTTTTCTAGTGCTGCATTGTTTGAGCTGCTCTGTGGTACCACATGGTTTACTACACCTGCAATTATGGTTTTAGATATTTATTGTTCTCAAAAGATTTACAAATCACTTACTGAGAAAATTGGCGTAGTAAGTTATTACAAAAATATGACACATGACACACAATTAGTAGCAGCGAAAATAGTCGGTAGTTACATAAAAAATAACGTTAACAAAAACAAGGTTAGTGTGCGTGATACTTTTTAGTAGAGATGAAACGATTATCCGGTAACTATCCGGTATTCGGCCTTGTTTTGACTATCCGGCCGGATACTGGATAGTAATTCAGTATCTGGCCGGATACCGGATAGTAATTCTGTATCTGGCCGGATTTCGGATCATAAAATTCAAACAATTATCATAATTTTACCCAAGGCAAAACATATTACAATAGTAGTACACCGTTTATTTTTATAATCGCACGCACGTCAAAAATGTTTGTTTTATTAATTAGTTTAGTATTCAAAATTAACAATTGGCAAATTGTGGTGAATGATTACCAAATTTTCCCAATTTTTCGGTAAGAGGCAACTTCATTTGGCTTCGTAAACTAGACCAGCTTCTAGCCTTTCGCTGTAAATGCTACTGCCAGGTGCTGAAAAATAAATTCTAGGAATATCAAACTAACGTGCTGGCCACGGACAATTCGCTATAGCGAAAATTCGCGCGGCGCGACCGGCGGCGCGTCTTGCGAATGAATCAAATGTATGGAAATGTACTGGCCCCGGTCGTCTCGCTGGTCGCCGCTGCGCGTGGCATGCCCAGTACATTTCCATACATTTGATTCATTCGCAAGACGCGCCGCCGGTCGCGCCGCGCGAATTTTCGCTATAGCGAATTGTCCGTGGCCAGCACGTAATCGCGTCATGAAACGCGATAAAGGGCTGAATATCCGCTAGCCGGATATCCGGCGCTCCGGACTCGTAGCTTGCCGAATATCCGGTATCCGGCCAAACCATTATCGTTTCATCTCTACTTTTTAGTGACAGCGTTGCGAACAAAGTAAATAGGTAATATTTCTTTTTTATCTATTTATATTATTGTTGTGATAATTACTACATAAAGGGGAATGAAACTTTTCCAAAACATTGCTGGCATGTAATTTTTTTTTCTTTTTGCCTAAAGTGAAACTAAGACCATATCTTAAAGGACTATACAGGAAAAGTTTTTAACCAGTGCGTAAATTTTTTTGGTGGTCCAGTGTAAGTAATAGAACACATTTCCATTTTTAGTTCATAACTTTGTTTTCTCATTTCTCCGAGTTTGAAATAAGCAAAACATGTACACAATTTAACCGTAGTATTATGAATGAATACGGGGCCGCGCAGCGGCGTGGCGGGTTGAGGGGAGGGTGCAGGCGGGGGAGGCGGCGGCGGTGCTGGCGTTTGATCGAGCGCATGTGGTGCCCGGCGACCACAGTACGTCACACGCGGAAGTCGTATGCGGATGTCAGCTTCGTTTCACCTCTGCGCGCGCATGACACGTACTCGTGTTCTATCAGTCTCGTTATCTGGCCCCGTGTGTGTTACCGTGGCCGACAGCTATAAAATAGTACTCTGTGGTGGCCGACTAGGTCCCCAGACCTCAGTCCCTGTGATTTTATTCTCTGGGGAGAAGTGAAACTCCGGATGTATGAAGAGCTTAGATGACTTGAAACAGAAAATAAATGCCTATTTTAATTAAGTGATAATAGTGTGTCCTAAACAAAGTTAATGCAAAATTTAAACGTGCGTGTTTATGTCTGAAAAAAATGAGGAGGTTACTTCCTTACTTCGAACAATACGTGTGTTCCGGTTCGACAATAGGTTATTTTTGTTTGGATATTATTGTAAATAGGTAGTTGATGTCTATATTTTATAAATACCCTAAGTGTAATACCTAACATCCTTAAGTGCTTTAATTTGAATGTATTTTAGATTGTTTATTATGATTTATTTTCTGCATTTGTATGGTCTTAAGCCTACGGAAGTAAGGAAGAAAAATTGGAATTACATTTACAAAAAACTTTACAACCTAAACTTAAAAAAGTAGTTCGGAGTAGTTAAAAATAGCGGTCAGTGGCCGAATCCCGCGCGCACCGCAGTACTTTACCTACAACCGCGACGTAGCTGATCGGCGCTCGACCAGCGCGGCGGCGTGGCCATAAAATAAGTTTCTAAGTAAACAAGTCTCGTAAGCGATAACTTTATTTTTTACAATTAACACATATCAAAATAAAAAAAATGTGTTTATTAAAATGTATTCAAGTTTATCATGTCAAAATTTGCGCACTGGTTAAAAACTTTTCCTGTATGATAAAGAATTATGTCTACATAATTCTTTTTGCTATTGTTGGTAGACCAACCTTAACCAAACGAAGTTAGAGACTATTTAGTATATTGCTATAGTTTGTTATCAGGCATTATTTTTTCTTAAATAAAAATACTATATGTCTGATATTTTAAGTTTCCCATTGTTAAATATAGTTTTAGTTTCGGTTTTTACGGTGAGTTCGCATTTAATAGTGTCAATCACTATCACAGCACTGACGCGTATTTTTTCGATTCGTTTATCACTTTTTTTTACTAATTTTAGTGATGAAAAACTGCGAGTGTGAAAAAATATAACAGTAGTAACCAATTTAATCTATTTTGTCAATGGAAACCTCAAAATATTACGTATTATATTTCCATTTCATTATAATATAACGAAAATAGGTAACGCCTGACAAATATATACAAGCAATTCTTCTATACGATCTTCGTTCGGTTACAGTTTAAAGACTCGGTTCTTATTGCTATTGATTCCTCGTATTGGTCTCTAACATATAAACTAACTTTCATTTGTGGCGAAAAGAAAAAAGTAAATCATGCCAATAGTTTGCATTGGCCTTTGTTTGTTCATTTATGTATAAATCATTGTTATATAAAAATAATTTTGTGTTTGGTAGAAAAAAATGATATTAGAAACCTCAATATCATTTTTGAAGACCTATCCATAGATACCCCACACGTATGGGTTTGATGAAAAAAATATTTTTGAGTTTCAGTTCTAAGTATGGGGAATCCCCAAAATTTATTGTATTTTTTTTTCTATTTTTGTGTGAAAATCTTAACGCGGTTCACAGAATACATCTTACCAATTTTCAACAGTATAGTTGTTACAGTTTCGGAAAAAAGTGGCTATGACATACGGTCGGACGGACAGACAGACAGACATGACGAATCTATAAGGGTTCCGTTTTTTACGAATTTATATCGCACTATACCTTTTAGTGCACCGGTCCGTGAGTTCATTTTATTGCGAATTTTTTCAATGTGGGTCTTCCGGGTAAGCTGGCTGTCAAGAATAAAACCTAAATATTTTTCACTGTTAACTTTAGATATTTTTTTACCATTCATTGTAAGAGGACTATAATTTCTAATTTTTTTTAATTTTTAGTAGAGAGAATAATGTATTTCGTTTTTGCGGCATTGATAGTAAGTAATTTGATTGTAACCAGACATTTAGAAGATGTAAATCAATTGATTACATAGTTAATGGGGAAATATAAAACAAGAAAGTTATTAGAACATTATTGCTAAACAGCTGATCTTCAACACCTACCTAAATCCTTAGCTGCCTTGCCACTAACTATTCTTGAAGTGTATATCAGTTCTTTAGCGATATTGATATTGACCGCTCTGGGCAGTCTCTGAGTGCCTCCTGCACCAGGGATGAGTCCTCGACCAGTCTCCACCAACCCGAGCTTGGCAGTCTCTGCCACCACTCTGATGTCACACGCCAGAGCCAGCTCCAAGCCTCCTCCGACTGCTACACCTTCAATAGCTGCTATTGTGGGCATAGGCAGATCTTCGATTTCTATAAATGTGGATCTCAGTTCTTTGACAAATCTGGCAACTTCATCGTCTGCCATCTTGAAGCGTTCCTTTAAATTGGCTCCTAAAATACATGAGTGCAAAAGATGAATCAAGAGACAGAAGGTAAAACTAAATAACAATACAAGGCTAAATAAATGTATGCAGGGATGTGTAAATTGACATACAAAGCCATTGTATTTAAATAAATATTTACTAGTCCTATAAAAATAAGCTAGCTAGCTAAATAGGTTGCTACCTACTGGTAACAAACATTATTTATTAAATACTTTATGCACAAACGTACAGCGGCGGACTTAATGCCTTAGGCATTTTCTACCAGTCAACCTTAGGGTGATGCATTACATTATCAATTTGATGGTTCTAATTTATTACTTTCTAGAACACAACTTAGTATCTTGTATAAAATTCGTATTTCACTATTCTATTTGTAGAAAATCTAATTAGGAACAGTTAGGAACCAAAGTTGATGGCTAGTGATCACACCATACTAAGTTAAATTCTAAATCATACAGATGATGCATTTGTGTAGGAGCGTACTGGTATTCTTGAAAACAACAGATTAGGCTTGCTCTAACCGTAACGGTGGGAACAATATGGTTAAAAAAAGGAAAAGAGAAAATGCTGGGTAAAATGAAAGCTGTCCAATATGTAAATAGTGATGAACTTAAGAAATTTTTCGAGACTTGATTCCAAGTTATTTGATCACTTTTCAAGTTTAGTACCTATATTGAAAAAGAAGTTGTTCTAAATCTTATTCATACCAGCACAGAATATGCCAGGCACCATGCTGTGCAGTATGACGACAGACACCTTGGTGTCCTCCCTGATCAGCTGGTTGACTTCCCGCATGGCTTCGATCATGTCGAAGCCCAGCGCATTGCGGTCCTTCGGACTGTTCAGTCCGTACAGTGCGATGCCTCGGTCCGTCCCCAATAACTTCTCGTACACCACAGGGCTCGCATTATCAGTATGCTGCTGTGTCTGCGTTGCTAATAAACGCATCGACCCATTTTTAATTAATGAACTGTATTTAAACAGCCTTGGAATCAACATTTTCATTTAGAATAGGTACACTAGCAAAATAGTTTAACTTTGAGTCTGTTTTCTACACTAACTACCTATCGTATTATGTCACGAGAGCATATAATTTTGCGTGATTCTTGATTATTCTTATCACTATTTAAAGATAAACAAACTTCAATTCCGTCCTTCAATTAAATTCTGTACGTGCGTGTGATATTGTTTTTGTTGATACAGCAGTGGTTGTCAGTGGTTGTCAATGTCTTTGTCAAAAACGGTTGTCGAATGACAATGCAAATGTCAAGGAGTCCAGTTTTTAGGGTTCCGTAGTCAACTAGGATCCCTTATAGTTTCGCTAAGTCTGTCTGTCCGTCCGTTCGCGGATAATCTCAGTGACCGTTAGCACTAGAAAGCTGAAATTTGGTACCAATATGTATATCAATCACGCCGATAAAGTGGTAAAATAAAAAATGGAAAAAAATGTTTTATTAGGGTACCCCTACTCCTCTACACGTAAAGTGGGGAGTGATTTTTTTATCATTTCAACCCTAACGTGTGATAAATTGTTGGATAGGTAGTTAAGTATTTAAAAATGTTAACATTTTCCGAAATACTCGCTCCAAAAGTAAAAAAAAAATAATGAAAAAAATCTCAAAAGTAGAACTTTATAAAGACTTTCTAGGAAAATTATTTTGAATTTGACGGGTTGAACAGTTTTTGAAAAGTTGTACAAAATATTTTTTTTTTTTTTTTTTTTTTTTTTAATTGATATACACCAGCGCTTGACTGCGATCCCACCTGATGGTAAGCAGTGATGCAATCATTGATGGTGAGGCGCACTAGTTTATCAAGAGCCTATTCACTCTAGCCTTGAAGACACCTAAATTATAGTTGGACGGGAAGATCGCAGCAGGCAAATTGTTCCAGTCCTTCGATGCACGCGGTATAAACGACGAAGCGAAACGCTTAGTCCGGACCGTTGAAGTTTCAACAACGTAAGGGTGGATACTCGCCGTACGTCGGGTTGTCCGATGATAGAAAGGAGATGGCGGAATCAAGTCATGCAATTCCTGCGCACACTCTCCAAAATGCAACCTGTAAAATACCGATAGGCTGGCTACCCTGCGCCTGTGCTCGAGGCTTTGTAGACTGGACTTAACCAAATCAGGATCCCCAATTAGCCTTTTCGCACGCCTTTCCATTGAGTCCAAAGCTGCTAGATGGCATTTTGCAGCACCAGCCCATATGTGACTGCAGTACTCCACACACGATCGAACCTGTGCTTTGTATAACATTAGAAGCTGTCCCGGTGTGAAGTACCGTCGGACCTTTGCAAGAACGCCTAGTTTTCTAGCAGCTACCTTGGCTTTAGACTCAATGAACCGCCCAAAATTGAGGTCTGAGGAGATTTCAACTCCCAAGAGCTGAAGGCGGTCGGTGCACTCCAGGGATACATTCTGAAAAGCAGGAGCCAAGGTGAACGGGCTCCTTTTGGCGGTGAACAGACACGCTTGTGTTTTGGCGGCGTTGAATTCAACTAGATTGGTTTCGCCCCACTTGGAGACTGCCTGAAGTGAGACATTCGTACGCTCCACCATAGCCTCTCGTTCGGACCGGATTAGTTCCTTACTAGCCCGAGCACCTGGAAGGTATCTCTGAACTAAGTTTGTAATTTAACCGTTGCAAGTATTTGTTTAACTTAGTTTACATATTTTATTATCCTGAACGTATCTTCTTTCAAATAAAGAAAGAATTATTAAAATCGGTTCACGCAATCCAAAATTACCAACGAAGACCCAACATACTTAATTGCTGGGGATACGAGACATTTCCGAAACGGCTGGACCGGCCATGTTTTATATGTGGGTAACCATGTAATAACTTCTCCAGCTCTAGGGCGGAAAGGGAGAGCGTACTAGACTTTTACTGACCCACACTTATGTTTCATCAATTGCTCTTTGCGTTCTAGGACCACGGGTTAGCTTTTCAGAAGTCCTCCCATGGCCCTAGTAGGCATCGGCCTTGCTGGGTTCCTACGGTTTGGCTGACATCTCTTTAAGGAACGCGAAGTACACGACGCGCTATCGACAATCTGGCTCGGTCTGGACAATAGCCGGACAGTCGGACTGCGAGCTACACATTGCACGTCGTCTGAATGCCCACGCCTACGGTGACTGGTAGTCGGGGTCGGGGTCTCAGCGGCTGGGGCGTGAGGATGTCCATTCCCTCACGCGTGCGGCTGTCTACATCAATATCATTGCTGCTGCGCAGAAGGAGGCGGTCGCCACCCAATCCCCTTCGCTCTGGGCTATGGCCTGGACCGGACCGGACCAGGGCCCAGCGAGAGAGGTCACCACCGCCGGTTCCCTCCACGAGGACACGACGGTGCACCAGCCGTGCGGGGCACACCTCCACCGTGAGCTCCATCGTGACCTCCAGGCGATCCGCACAATGGTGACAACCCCGAGCGTTTTATTCCGCCTGAATTCGGTGCAGGAACCTTCCAAACTTACCATCTCCGATGAGGACCTGTGTTATGTGGAAGGTGAGGACGCCGTGACGCCTCTCCATAGCCACTCCTCAAAGAGGGGACATACTGCTATGATTATCTAAGATCAACCATTTTTTATTAAATTGGGCACGTGCGAGTCGAACTCGCGCCCTGAGGGTTCCGTACAAACTTACCTATGCTTTTTCCAAATCACAAAAAAGTATTTTTTTTGTGACGTTTTTCTGTTTTCAGATTTATTCCCATACCTGCGCTCTATGACGTTGCTTTATGCCAAATTTCAGGATTCTGGCTCAACGGGAAGTACCCTAGAATTTTGATTCCCTTGAGAGTCTCAAAATTTGGGATTTCAAATCAAAGACAAATCAAATGCCGGGTCCCTCAGGGGTCGGTACTCTCGGCAACACTGTTTTTGCTGCACATAAATGACTTACTTAAACCCGGTATCTTTGGGTATGCAGACGACAGCACTGTTGCCGAGAGATATGTGGCTGACGCACGCGCTAGTGGGTCACAGATCCAGTCATCCCGAGAGGCTATGGTTGAACGCTTGAACTCGTCCTTTAAGGCGGTCTCCGATTGGGGCGATGCCAATCTGGTCAAGTTCAATGCAACTAAAACCCAAGCGTGTCTTTTTTCCGCTAAACGGAGTCAATTCCACCCGGCTCCATCTTTCCGAGGTGTGACCGTGCCAATAACCGACCATCTTGATCTTCTTGGCGTTACGCTGACGTCAACTCTTAACTTTGGGCCGTACATCGAAGCAAAGGCTCAACTGGCAGCAAAAAAGCTGAGAATCCTCGCGAAGGTCAGACGGTACTTCACACCGGAACCGCTGCTAAAACTTTATCAAGCGCAAGTTCGATCGTGTATGGAGTACTGCTCTCATCTTTGGGATGGATCTGCCAAATACCAGCTTGATGCGCTAGAGTCGATTGAGAAGCGAGCCAAGAGGATCATTGGCAATGATGCACTTGTTGAGTCGAAGCTCCAAAGCCTTGGACATCGCCGCCGAGTTGCTGGCCTGTCGGTTTTCTATCGTTTACATTTCGGGGAGTGTGCACTGGAATTGCACAATCTAATTCCGCCAAGTCCGTTCCATCATCGGACCACTAGACGCACGGCGTTGCGCCACCGGTACATGGTAGACATCCCACCCATACGCACAAAACGTTTTAAGAACACATTTATTATGCGTACAGCCAAGGAGTTGAATTCCTTGCCGGAGTCTGTGTTTCCTGATAGCTACAACTTAGGGGTCTTTAAGTCAAGAGTGAATAGGCTACTTCTAGGCAAGCGTGCTCCATCGTCGACCACATCATCGCTTACCATCAGGTGAGATGGTGGTCAAACGCGAGCCTATCATTAATAGAAAAAAAAAAATGTTTTTTTGCTAAATAAACGGCCGTATCTTTTTTTTTTTGTTAACTTAGAAGTTTGATTTTTTCACAGCTTTAAGGAACCGTAGATCTGAGTATGTAGTTTTAATTTCAACTCGATAACTTCACGCGTTTCCAAGGTAAAGGGTCTTGACAGACAGACGGACAACAAAGTGTTCTTATAAGGGTTCCATTTTTTCCTTTTGAGGTACGGAACCCTAAAAATTAACCATGTAGTTTCTTGCCGGTTCTTATCCATAAGAACCGACCAGTTTGGAACCGTGCACTAGCCTCTGACGTTTTATAAGTGCCCATGTAGGCCTAAATGAAATAAAAACATTTTTTTTTTAAATTTTGTATTTATGACGCCCTAACGACGGATAGTTGACGTTACTAGGAGTAACTTAGGCTACTTTTCATTTTCTCGCGGAAACGGGACTTAATTTCCAGGAGATATATCTCTAAAGACAGGTGAAATTTACCAATCGCACTGGGCCCGCGTGGGGGATTACGGCCTATTCCCTCTCCTAGAGAGGAGGCCGGAGTCCTTAGCAGGAACATTAGAGGGCTGATTATGGTATGTTATGCTATATCTCTGAAATGGATAACACAATTTTACACGATTGCTTCAAAAAAGGGGAATAATGCAGTTAGTAGATAATAAATAACATATTTCCTATTGTATTTTTATTAGGCGATGATATACCATTTTGGAATCCTAATAATCCAGGTGATGATCGATGATGGACTGCTGCGAAATTGGAGTGCAGACCTTGAATGTTGCTGAGATGCACTTTCAAGTGAGAGGGAGTTCAGCCACTATTTAACATTGCTCTTTTTCATTCAACCTTGGCATATTGAGAGTGAGGAGGAGAACGAAGTTAAATGTAGTCCCATACTGCTAACCTTCACTCATGCACTGGCGGGCATAATTGGGGGTACTAGTCTGGAGACTGCGGGGAAGCCCGAGCCCCCCCCCCCCCGGTCTCCCGATACTTCAATACCAACCGTCAATACCAACGCAAGTCTAGCTGGTCTGCATGCATTGGAACCGCCACTTCGACCCTACTCCTCTAAACTTACTACACTGGAACACGACTAAGCCGCTTGGCGGTACGTCTTTGCCCCGTGGGTGGTCACAAGCCGTCGGTCGAAACCTACTACCAGTTAATGTCACCTGATTAGCACCACCCGGAGACCACGTGTAGGGCCTAACTATAGGTATTTTACGGACGCGGGTGACTCCGTGAATTCGTGAAGTTCAGTGACCGTTTAAATTATTCGCAAATTATTTCCTAATGAATATTGTGATGACGATATTGTAATATGTGGAATCACTGAAACAGGCGCAATCTCAGTAAAATTGAGCTGAGAATTTTATTATTTAGCTACCTCTGCGTTGGTTGCTGTAAAGTTTGACTTGATACATTTGCTCCCATATACTACAAAAGCATATTGGTAAATGAACTATTCATACAAAGACAACCCTTAAAAGACTTAGTATCTAAGCCAAAAATTTTAACCAAAAAAAGACAAATATTGACATACCCCGCGTTCCGAAATACGATACCTATCAGCGCTGTTCCCGAAATTCAATGTTGGTTCTTTGAATGCCCTAAATTGTCGAAGAGAACTGTTTCGTTACTCTTTAGACTCGGACATTGTTGTAGCCCAGTTTTCGTGAATAAGATCAATGTCCGGGATAGTTCCCTGTGTAAAGGTGATCTTGCGGAGGGTACTTTAGACCATTATCTTCTTTTCCTGCACCTTTAATAAATCTTTCAACCTCTGTCAAAAAAATTCTAAATGTAATATTCCTCTCTCAACGACCTTACAGCCACTAGACACCTCATGCTTGAACTAGCGCACCAAAACAATTCTCAATTCTGTCAACTAGCCGAGGTACACGTTCTGATTGGTTGAGACATCAGATCTATAATCATATGCGTCGCCTGTTGCTAGACGTTTAGTGGCTGTCAGGTCGAATGAAAATTGGTTGGGAGACAAATTTTCATTCCCTTCTCTTCCAAATTAATCAACATTTTGGCTACATTTTTAGTGGCTACATTAGTGCGTAATGTGTATATAATTATTATGTATTTAGTAGTTTATGTGTTGTATATAACGTAGGACACTTAGAAACAACACTTAGACACATAGAAGTTAGTTTTTTAGTTTTGAAAAACTAAAAAACTAACTTCTATGATTAATATATGTTTATTAAATCTTTTCAAAAGCAGGAGTGCCGCAAGGTAGTATTTTGGGACCAATTCTGTACCTAATCTTACGGCGGATTTACCAACACTCGATGAAATCACCACCACTGCTACTTACGCCGACGACACCTCTATCTTATCTGTTCATGGGAACCCTGAAACGGCATCAAGAAACCTCCAAAGACATCTCAGCTTAATAGAGGATTGGTTTAATAAGTGGCGCATCAAAGCCAACAAAAACAAATCTGTCCATGTTACCTACACTCTCAGACGTGAAACTTGCCCACCTGTTCTATTATATAATGAACATTACCCACAAGCCAATGATGCAAAGTACCTAGGAATGCACCTTGACCGCCGACAGACTTGGCAAAAACATGTATGGACCAAACGTAAGCAGCTGGATACCAAAATCCGGAACCTTTACTGGCTGATTGGACCAAAATCCCAACTCACACACAACAGTAAAATAATTATCTACAAGTCTATCATCAAGCCTATTTGGACGTACGGCATCCAGCTTTGGGGCTCAGCAAGCAAAAGCAATATTGCAATACTGGAGAGATTCCAAAGCAAAACGATTAGAAAAATGTTAAATATCCCGCAGTACATTAGCAACCAGTTCATGTACATGGATATCAAGTTGAAAACAGTCACAGAAGAAATCGAGCCGTATAGCAAAAGCTATCAAAACCGACTGTGTAAACACAGAAACGAACTAGCTTCACAACTGCTAGGGCCCGGGAGTTTCACTTTCTCCCGACTAAAAAGACACAGTGTTCAAGGGCTAGCGGAAAGATTCGCAACATAAAATTGAGAGATGCGTCGCTGGACAAATCTACTCACCACATCAAAGACAGATTTCAGCCAGCACATTGGATTATTGCTCCCGAAGCAGATTGCCAATTAGCAGTAGAGAAAAAGAAAAAAAATAAAAAAATTAAATCTTTTCAAAGAAGAGGCTGGTGAAGCCTGTATACAAAGTTTAACCAATCTGCAGTTTATACTGAATCTCTTCGTATTAATTCACCTGTTTTCTTGAATTTTTTTTTTACTGCCAGCACACTTTCTTCTGTGACAGCCGTCGTAGGACGACCACTCCTTTGTTCATACCCCAAAGTAAGGCGACCACGCTTGAACTCGCTATACCAGCGGTAGACAGTTGCTTTTTAAGGTCCTTCATCCATAAAAGCAATTCGAAGTCGATCAAATGACTCATCAGGTTTTAGGCCACATTTAAAATCATACAAAATCATCGCACGAAAATGTTCTCGATGCAGATGCATTTTTTAATGAGACACGATAGTTTGATTTGGCTCTCGAAAAAATGTGGAGGGAAATTCAAAATTCGAACAATGGGATTTTTACTTTTAAATAACCAACATTTTCAAAATTATTACAAGTGACCAGTGACTTATAATATAATAATATAGAAACAGTTTTTCGCAAAACTTTTTTAGTGGCCTGGTAATATCGTATAAAAGTTAGTAAATTAGGTTATGTGTTTTTTACTAGCACTTGTTTTTGTCCTTCCAGCATAATTATACTAAAATCTACCACGAAGTTAAAAGCTCGATGGTGGTATTCACCGAGTAGCCGTCTCAACGCGCAACGTGACACTGGCAAAATAGTCGCAATTGGCTCAATAGCCATAAAAAAAGATATTAGCGCTGTTGTTAATGCGTTAGTTTTACATACTCTGCTGTCGTTTGCGGGTCAACAGCACGCCTGATGTATGCGTTTATGGTAATTCGGAACGCTGTTGCCACGCTGACATCGAAAATATCGCAATTCGGAACGGGGGGGGGGGTTGATGTTGTCACAAGTGTATAATCTATGGTTGTCACTGATAGGGGTCCATTACACGGTCGTGCAAGCGTCAATCAAACCATCAATCATAAATGAAGCTTGACTGACGGAATTTTATCGCCATACATTTGTCGTCATGTAAACGTCAAGATATTTGACTGTGGCAAAACTGACAGCAAAACCTATCGTGTAATGGACCCCTTAGAATTCAGATTGACATAAAAAGTAGTAAGTACACTGCCCTGCGTTCAAAAATGAGGTTAGAGTTAACTCTAATGACGTCATCAGGTTAGATACTCTACGCTCGCATTTTTGAACGCGAACGTAGAGTTCAACTGTCAATGCCAAGCAACTGTCATTCCTGCCGCCTACCCTGCTCGGAGTCAGAGTTAGTTTGGTTAACTCTAGGGTAGCTACTCGAGTCATAAAAGAACGACCCTGGGTTGCAACTCGAAGCATTTTTGAACGGTTAGAGTAACGACCCTACCCTACTCTGGTTATTTTTGAACGCAGGGCTGGTTTGACACTTGACAGGTTCGGCCTAAACTTCGTAAACCAAGTTAAAGGTCACAGAGTACTTTGGTAATATGTTAAAGGTCTAAATAAGCAAAAAGTCAACAAAAGATACAGGACAGAGCATTTACTTACTCTCATCAAAATAGCATAGATCCACAGGGGTGCGTAATAAAAAAATAATACTGGCAAGGTTAATGTACAGGTTATAAACTGTGTTTAGATCGATTTATAATGGATCTAAACACAGTTTAAAACCTGTTTTTTATTTATTTTAGGTACAACCATGGCGCAGGAGCCCTACGTTGTTGAATTGGATCCAGATACGAAAACTATGCTGAAGATGTATCTGTTCCAAAACATACTGAATGTGGGAGTAATAAGAAATAATATCGTCCAAGGTGCCTGGAACTGTGCTGCTATCAAGCCTCAATTAATATTAGACCCCTTCCAAGTAGCAGTTGCAGCTAATAAGGCTGTACTGGCTCATAAACAAAATGCAATGGTCACCAGAACAGTGTATTCGGAGATACTGTATAACTTATCCTTGTCAAAAAATATCACACAGAGTTTGAGCAAGTTTGGCATAGAGTATGACACAAAAGAACTGTTAATTTGTTTTTTAGTTACTGAAGAATCAGATCCCAGCAAGGAGATATTACCACAAATCAATGGCAAATCATTACCTATGAGTGACGTGAAAGATTTTACTTGTAAGAAGACTCTGAATACTGTATATAAATTGAATAATGTACAAACTCATCAAGACCTAGTTGATGTTATTGTTAGCAGAATGGTAACTAAGAACTTTGTAACACATTAAATAATAGTCATTATCATTAAAATTATACTAGTTTTCATTAGTGTAACTCGGCAAGTAAGTGCCAAGTGTACTGAGAGCCTTTTTTAATATCCAAAACAGATGTCAACAAGTAACTTCATTCATTTGAGAGTTTGTCATAGCTGACAAATTAATTAAATGAAAGAACAACATTTTAATCATATTTTATTTTAACAACAACAATTATTATTATTATGTAAAATGTACATTTATATTAGGTAATACGTAAAAGCAAGAATCAATCACGTCATCAATGAAATGCAAGTTTCAATATATTCACCAACCGATTGGCAACTTGTCCATTTGTTCATCATATTGACATAGTTGAGGTTTGATCACAACGGGTGACCACCACTTACAATTAACTATGGCCACACATTTCATAAGTGAATTCTGTAATACAACTCCAATATTAACAAACTTTTGTTCAATGTAAATTAACATAATCATCACTTATTACAAACTATTCATCATTACAGTTAAATGCTCACTATATCACTGAACACTAGCATGTAGCTACCACTATCCCACATCTTTGCTCTACAAATGAGAAATTATACAAATTAAAATTCCTCTGAATTACACATGGGCATAATTTATAACATTAAATCTATTCTACTAACGAACACAAAATCGTTAACTTATTACGTAATGAACAAAACCTTATATAATTTTAAAAAATGGCAGCTATTAATTATTGAGTCTTAGGAACTTTCTGTAAATCACAAGACAAAAATCATTTGGAACAACAAAATATACACATCTTGGCATATTATACATAGAAAAGAAGCTTATGAATATGTACAAATATGAAGTAGGCTCTGGAGTACCTGTGTATAAGTAACAACTAATATAACTTGTATGACAATGTTGTATGTATGTAGCACCTCGTGAACACTTGGGTGGCGTGCTACGGCGGCGCGGCGGGCGGCCACGTGCCGCGTGGGTGAACACAAACTGGGAAACTAAACCAAGTATACAATAATAAAGGTACATTAATACGATAGTCAATTTAGGAGATAGTAGAATCTCATTTTGTCAATTATAATTTTAGCAAATTTTATAGAATATAATGACACGACTCTAAAATTGCAACATCTTAAAGAAGTAGCAACAATAGTTAGGTGCTAATTGAGTAAGTAATGTTGCGTTTTCAGCGTCGATGCCGCATCACTAAGCGATGGAGACACGGAGGCACCGCGGCCGAGTACGTTTCTGTGCCACTCTTGTTGTCTCCGTAGTTTCCATTATATTTGTATGACAAAATCGTATGTCTCGAAACAAACGCCTAGAATTAAATAAACTATTAAATATTGCATTAGTGGTACATTATTTTATTATCTAAAATAGCTTTCAACTCTTTTCTCTTCCGCCTTTCTGATTTATTTTCAGCTAGATTTTCTGATTCGAGGACACGCTGCGGGCGTCGGTCGCTAGCTTAGTTTGATGTGCTCATTTATTTACCAGGCATTTTAAACAGTGACATCTTCTGTGTACAGTAACAGCAAGAATGCAAGTATGCAGGCAACTAAGCAACAATTTGCGAGCAACTGTCATGATTCTCGTGTTGCGTGTGCCAACTATACTTACGTCTATTCGCGTTAAGAAAATAGTAACGTCATCAGTGCAATTGCACAGTAAAAGCGTATTCATACTGGGGTAAACAAATAGACCATAGCAAACTTTTCACGACGCAGTATTTTCAAATAATGGTATTAAGTTATTATTTTAAAATTAAATCAGGATCGTCAGATTTTTATAAATAGGTGAGCTATTCATTTTGAAAATTGATGAAAAAGCGTCCGTAGGTAGTCTGAAGATCTTACTTCAAATGGTCATTGTGAACACGGCTTTCTATTTTACTAGGATCTAATTGGTCAAGGGGCGTGGCTAAGCTGAGTGACAACAATGAGTCACTATTTAATTAGAACGAATACACTATAAGTGAGTGTGCACTTAGTCATCAACGTATTTATCGTCACCAGCATCCTCGCTTGCTTGCTCGTCACCACATGGTACGTACAAACATGTCCACATGGCACAGCTAGCATATTGTCCTATCTTATTTACATGATATTACAAACCTACTTAAAGCGTTACATTTTGTGAATAATTTAATTAATAATACAATATGAATATATGTGTATTGTTGTATTATTTGGCTAAATTGTCTGCAACGCAATGCGTTCGCTGCGGCGTGCGCTCAATGTGTGTTTGACAGACTCGTCTGTACGACCCACTAATTTATTTGTATTTCTAGATCCAGATGTTAGACATGTCTGTGGGGTGAACATGTATTATAATATTCATAATAATCCATTATTATATAGCACGAAGACACTTCTTAGTATAATGTGTACATTTGCCCTAGTAAAAGTATGATGTCATAAATATAATACAAGATTTCCGTTACGCGAGTTTGAGCTCTGGGTACATATGATTCATGAATTGTACAAGATATTCGTATCTACTTGGAGCTCATAGCTCGGACAAAAGGCACAACCAATTATATTATATAATCATTCAGCGATGTAGCTGATACATAAGGTTAGGCGCCCACAGACACGTGTGCAGACATGTGCGCAGACAAACACGCACTCGACGCTCCGCAGTAACACAGCGTAGCGCTCACTCAATAACAATCAATTAATATTACAATATCGGTATAATGTAGCACCAAATATTCTTACTATAGGCGTTCGAATTCACACCAGCACATACGAATGTGTTCCTTAGGGCTTTATCACACTAGCGGTTTGCGAGCGGCTGCGGGGCGGGGCTGGGCGGCTGTGGAACGGGGCGGCTGCGGGGCAGGGCGGCTGTGGGACGGCGTGGCTGCGGGGACAGGGCCGCTGCGGGGCGAGGCGGCTGTGGGACAGGGCCGCTGCGGGACGGGGGGCTGCAAGGCGGGGTCTTACGTCTGTGGGGCGGAGCGTGGCGGCTATGGGACGTGGCGGCTGCGGGGCGGGGCGGTTGTAGGACGGGGCGGCTGCGGGGCGGTTGTGGGACGGGGCGGCTGCGGGGCGGGGCGATTGTGTGACGGGGCGGGGCGGGGCGTTGCGGCTGCGGGGCGGTTGTGGGACGGGGCGGCTGCGGGGCGGTTGTGGGACAGGGCGGCGGCGGGGCGGGGCGGGCGCGCAGCGAATACGTCGCGAATACGCAGCGGCTGCACTGCGAGGATGTCGCGGACAAGTGGCAAATCCGCAACGTTTTCAACCCGTGTTTGTAGCAAGTTAACGACGTACAATACACTCGGTTTCCGACGAGGAGACACTGCTGTTGGCTTTGTTACTTCGAAAACGCCGGAGACCCGCACCTCATTGTCTGATCTCGTTGCGCGTCCGCAACAAATTCACTGCGCATGCGCAGCGTGTTCGTCCGCTCCGCTTTGAGGACGCTCGCAATCCGCTAGTATGATAAGACCCTTAGAATTGCTGGAAATATTAAGTAGAACGTAGCGTTTTATCGATCCTTATTACGTAACTATAACTATATTGTTCTGAGTATTGCTTGTGGTAACTTTTTGATGACACAGTTAGTGTGCACTCGAACGCCGTTAGATCTATATTTTGTCGGGTACATACGAATACAACCACAAACCGACACAAACGATAGTAGTAAGACTGGACTTTCTTTTATATCGACTTGTAGGACAACCTTAAAATACCTAATATACCTATACACTAAATAAGTATTCAATGACAGACTGACGAACAAAATAAAAAAAAATATTATTTAGATTAGACATTCTAAGTGGATAATGTGTCGGAGACTAGATAGAAAGCATTACTAACGGTATGACATCTTAGTAACCTAGGCTAGGAGTAGAGCATGTCAGTGAATAGATACTTGTATATAGTTATGTACAGTGTGCTGGCGCTCGCGCCGGGCCCGCCCTACACCTGGGGAAAGAAACGATCCGTTTTAGCTGATACTCATGGGTGGCCCTTGTGTGGAGCGCTGGGAGATGCTATGTTACCTGCGGGCTAGCGGCTCACTGGTGGAAGGGCAGCGGCAGCGCGAGCGAGTACAGCGAGGGTCACCGGCGCGCCTCCGACACGTACACCGACATTGTCGAATCCTTCGAGCCCACACCCATCGCGCATCTAAACATATACAGAAAATTACTTTGATTGTTTCTGCACAATTGTGTTGAAAAACGTCGTTTGATACATTTGGGGATTTTTCATTGCGCTCTCGGCACCATAGTGTTACTTTTCTCGCTTGTTACCTACTATATTTGTCATTACATTTCGGAGAAAGCGAGGTCAATTAAAGCCACACAACACCTGATGGTTCGCACAAAAGGCGGATTTGTGTTATATTTGATTTGATAGAAGGTTGTTAACGCATAATTTGTTGTGAGCTCAAATAATGTGCCTGGGGGCTACCTGAGCGGATGGAAGGTGAGGCAGGAGACGGGACCGATGCGCGCGCCCATGAAGCCCTCGTGGAACTTGATGGTGTTCAGCGCGGCGCCCTTCAGGTCGTAGATGCTGATGCTCTGGTTCACTGACCCACTGTTATTCAGGACATATTGTTAGTTTTTATTACGGTAAACCAGCCAAAAGGAAAGCTGAAATGAACGGAGTAAAGCACATATAATACAGGACTAATAATAGGTCTTTACCTATGAAATTGGAGATTTTTAAAACTGGTTGCTTTGAAGTGTTATATCATTGGATTGACTTGGAATCATAAGTTCAAATAAATTTTATATTAAAGGTATGTTATTCTTCTTTTTAAATTAGGTATTTATTGGTTTCTTTGTGTTTTGTATTTTCTGTAATATCGCAGTACTTATAACCATGAAAGCTAATAAAAAAACGTTTTTCATATTAAGAGTTTCAACGTAGATACTATGCATTGCAAAGGGCAAACAATATCAATGTCGCATACCTACGACTTTCTCCTAACAAAAAAACTCTGTGTTCTTGGTTTAATAGATTTCGTTTTGGAAATTTTGTCTTGTAGCCGCCCTAAGAAATAAAGTTATTCCTGAGATAAAATTTCTCACATGAAAGTGATTGAAACCAAAATAGACATCTCATTCATTAGCAGTTTTAAGTCCGTATACATCATCAATATTGCGTGGAAACAATGGGACTTAAGTGATATACTTAAGTCCCATTGTTTCCACGGTAGAACTCATATTACAAAATAATGCGAGTTTTCTTAGATTTCATACAAAAATGGTTTTTTTTTTTTTTTTTTTTTTTTTTTTTATTCTTGATAGGTTCGCGCTTGACCGCTAACTCACCTGATGGAAAGCGACGATGCGGTCGACGATGGAACGCGCTTATGGTGGTTATAAGTACTGCTATATTACAGAAAATATAAAACACAAAGAAACCAATAAATACCTAATTTCAAAAGAAGAATAACATACCTTTAATATAAAATTTATTTGAACTTATGATTCCAAGTCAATCCAATGATATAACACTTCAAAGCAACCAGTTTTAAAAATCTCCAATTTCATAGGTAAAGACCTATTACTTTGGTTTAGATTATTATTTTCGTCAATATCAGAAATAATGCTTAGCGTTAAGCATGTGCTTAACGACATTTATTAAGGCTTAGTGCCCGCTTACATTACCCTATTAAACGCCTAAACATGATAACAATATTAGATTTTCAACAGTGAGCGTTGAAAGTTCAACTCACATTCATAGTCATCAATCTATATATATATAAAAATGAATAGCTGTTCGTTAGTCTCGCTTTTGAATTTTAACTCAAAAACGGCTGGACTGATTTGGCTAATTTTGATCTTGAAATATTCGAGATAGTCCAGGAAAAAATCTCTAATTAAAATGTCATTATAGAATGAAATATGCAGTTCTGGTAATGCCAGTAAATGGCGTTACCCTTACTATTAGGCGGTACGAAGTTTGCCGGGTCAGCTAGTGGTTTATAACATTTTGTTTTTTTATATAATTAGTTATAGATGTTAGTATTAATAAGTTAGGATAAGCGCATTGGGGATAGAAAAACCTGTGAAGATAGATGTAACATGAAGAAAAGAAAAAAATATTTCGCAATTGTCCTCTGCGTGTTGGTGTTAGAGCTGTCAAGTTGAGTATAGTAGGCATGCAAGTGCGTGGGTACCAGGCCATGAGGTTGCAGAGCGGGTGCACGTCGACGGCGGCGAGCGGCGCGGGCGCGCGCACGGTGTCCACGACGCACATCTTGCGCGTGTCGTAGATGTTAGAGCTGTCAAGTTGAGTATAGTAGGCATGCAAGTGCGTGGGTACCAGGCCATGAGGTTGCAGAGCGGGTGCACGTCGACGGCGGCGAGCGGCGCGGGCGCGCGCACGGTGTCCACGACGCACATCTTGCGCGTGTCGTAGATGTTAGAGCTGTCAAGTTGAGTATAGTAGGCATGCAAGTGCGTGGGTACCAGGCCATGAGGTTGCAGAGCGGGTGCACGTCGACGGCGGCGAGCGGCGCGGGCGCGCGCACGGTGTCCACGACGCACATCTTGCGCGTGTCGTAGATGTTAGAGCTGTCAAGTTGAGTATAGTAGGCATGCAAGTGCGTGGGTACCAGGCCATGAGGTTGCAGAGCGGGTGCACGTCGACGGCGGCGAGCGGCGCGGGCGCGCGCACGGTGTCCACGACGCACATCTTGCGCGTGTCGTAGATGTTAGAGCTGTCAAGTTGAGTATAGTAGGCATGCAAGTGCGTGGGTACCAGGCCATGAGGTTGCAGAGCGGGTGCACGTCGACGGCGGCGAGCGGCGCGGGCGCGCGCACGGTGTCCACGACGCACATCTTGCGCGTGTCGTAGATGTTAGAGCTGTCAAGTTGAGTATAGTAGGCATGCAAGTGCGTGGGTACCAGGCCATGAGGTTGCAGAGCGGGTGCACGTCGACGGCGGCGAGCGGCGCGGGCGCGCGCACGGTGTCCACGACGCACATCTTGCGCGTGTCGTAGATGTTAGAGCTGTCAAGTTGAGTATAGTAGGCATGCAAGTGCGTGGGTACCAGGCCATGAGGTTGCAGAGCGGGTGCACGTCGACGGCGGCGAGCGGCGCGGGCGCGCGCACGGTGTCCACGACGCACATCTTGCGCGTGTCGTAGATGTTAGAGCTGTCAAGTTGAGTATAGTAGGCATGCAAGTGCGTGGGTACCAGGCCATGAGGTTGCAGAGCGGGTGCACGTCGACGGCGGCGAGCGGCGCGGGCGCGCGCACGGTGTCCACGACGCACATCTTGCGCGTGTCGTAGATGTTAGAGCTGTCAAGTTGAGTATAGTAGGCATGCAAGTGCGTGGGTACCAGGCCATGAGGTTGCAGAGCGGGTGCACGTCGACGGCGGCGAGCGGCGCGGGCGCGCGCACGGTGTCCACGACGCACATCTTGCGCGTGTCGTAGATGTTAGAGCTGTCAAGTTGAGTATAGTAGGCATGCAAGTGCGTGGGTACCAGGCCATGAGGTTGCAGAGCGGGTGCACGTCGACGGCGGCGAGCGGCGCGGGCGCGCGCACGGTGTCCACGACGCACATCTTGCGCGTGTCGTAGATGTTAGAGCTGTCAAGTTGAGTATAGTAGGCATGCAAGTGCGTGGGTACCAGGCCATGAGGTTGCAGAGCGGGTGCACGTCGACGGCGGCGAGCGGCGCGGGCGCGCGCACGGTGTCCACGACGCACATCTTGCGCGTGTCGTAGATGTTAGAGCTGTCAAGTTGAGTATAGTAGGCATGCAAGTGCGTGGGTACCAGGCCATGAGGTTGCAGAGCGGGTGCACGTCGACGGCGGCGAGCGGCGCGGGCGCGCGCACGGTGTCCACGACGCACATCTTGCGCGTGTCGTAGATGTTAGAGCTGTCAAGTTGAGTATAGTAGGCATGCAAGTGCGTGGGTACCAGGCCATGAGGTTGCAGAGCGGGTGCACGTCGACGGCGGCGAGCGGCGCGGGCGCGCGCACGGTGTCCACGACGCACATCTTGCGCGTGTCGTAGATGTTAGAGCTGTCAAGTTGAGTATAGTAGGCATGCAAGTGCGTGGGTACCAGGCCATGAGGTTGCAGAGCGGGTGCACGTCGACGGCGGCGAGCGGCGCGGGCGCGCGCACGGTGTCCACGACGCACATCTTGCGCGTGTCGTAGATGTTAGAGCTGTCAAGTTGAGTATAGTAGGCATGCAAGTGCGTGGGTACCAGGCCATGAGGTTGCAGAGCGGGTGCACGTCGACGGCGGCGAGCGGCGCGGGCGCGCGCACGGTGTCCACGACGCACATCTTGCGCGTGTCGTAGATGTTAGAGCTGTCAAGTTGAGTATAGTAGGCATGCAAGTGCGTGGGTACCAGGCCATGAGGTTGCAGAGCGGGTGCACGTCGACGGCGGCGAGCGGCGCGGGCGCGCGCACGGTGTCCACGACGCACATCTTGCGCGTGTCGTAGATGTTAGAGCTGTCAAGTTGAGTATAGTAGGCATGCAAGTGCGTGGGTACCAGGCCATGAGGTTGCAGAGCGGGTGCACGTCGACGGCGGCGAGCGGCGCGGGCGCGCGCACGGTGTCCACGACGCACATCTTGCGCGTGTCGTAGATGTTAGAGCTGTCAAGTTGAGTATAGTAGGCATGCAAGTGCGTGGGTACCAGGCCATGAGGTTGCAGAGCGGGTGCACGTCGACGGCGGCGAGCGGCGCGGGCGCGCGCACGGTGTCCACGACGCACATCTTGCGCGTGTCGTAGATGTTAGAGCTGTCAAGTTGAGTATAGTAGGCATGCAAGTGCGTGGGTACCAGGCCATGAGGTTGCAGAGCGGGTGCACGTCGACGGCGGCGAGCGGCGCGGGCGCGCGCACGGTGTCCACGACGCACATCTTGCGCGTGTCGTAGATGTTAGAGCTGTCAAGTTGAGTATAGTAGGCATGCAAGTGCGTGGGTACCAGGCCATGAGGTTGCAGAGCGGGTGCACGTCGACGGCGGCGAGCGGCGCGGGCGCGCGCACGGTGTCCACGACGCACATCTTGCGCGTGTCGTAGATGTTAGAGCTGTCAAGTTGAGTATAGTAGGCATGCAAGTGCGTGGGTACCAGGCCATGAGGTTGCAGAGCGGGTGCACGTCGACGGCGGCGAGCGGCGCGGGCGCGCGCACGGTGTCCACGACGCACATCTTGCGCGTGTCGTAGATGTTAGAGCTGTCAAGTTGAGTATAGTAGGCATGCAAGTGCGTGGGTACCAGGCCATGAGGTTGCAGAGCGGGTGCACGTCGACGGCGGCGAGCGGCGCGGGCGCGCGCACGGTGTCCACGACGCACATCTTGCGCGTGTCGTAGATGCGCACCTCGCCGTTCATGCTGGAAGCACGACGCCAGTTAGTCAACTGCTTTTTAGAAAGCGTGGAGCATTTTGTCCAAAAAGAGTAAAGATTACATAAACGCTCCACGCTTTCTTTCATAATAAATCATAGTAAATATTCAATAAAGATGATTTACCTACTTATAACCATTTCGCATAGGAAATTATTTATCGTTCATCACGAACTGAAATAGTTTATGTTTACCTGCGATCTAATGAAGATTTGACAAAAGGAAAACTCTTGAGTCATCAAACTAAATGTCCGAATTATTTTTTAATTTTTAGTGCGTGCTAAAAGCGTGTTTTTTAGTTTTTTTAACTATTATTTTCATCCGTCTTTTTCACAGCCCAACATTCTGATCCATACAGTATGACAGGCCTTATCACGGACTTGTAGATTTTACCCTTCAACTTGAGGGGCATCCATAGGTCACAAGTTGTTCCCGTGACCTGTCGCCATTTCATCCATCCTGCGTTGATCCGATGTGTTACGTCTCAGTCTACCTCACCATCCCCTTGGACGAGTGACCCGAGGTACCGAAAGTCGGAACAGATCGGAATGGGCGTTCCGGCGAGAGCTAAAGGCACTAGATTGGAGAGACCGCCGAAATCATTTGAACTATCCATCTTCTTAATTTATTAGGCTTTTAATTAAATAAATTATTTAGTTCTTACCAACTGGGACGTTTTTCATTATACTACCAAATCTAAAATGTTTCCTATTCCCTTCATACGTTGTGGCAGTAGGATTTTTTATATCGCGAATCCGACCAATGTGCAACGTCACAATTATTACTCAAGAGCCCCTATATTTTGTGACTATTAAATTTGGTCGGATTAGCGAAATAATAACTTTTATCGCTGTACGGTCAGCATCCGTACATTGGACTTAGACCTAGTTAGTAATTATTGCAAACCGGGTAAAAGTAGGTTTGCTGTATCGTCACGAACACAAGTGCGTCAGTAGTACGTTTGGCACCGAACTCTCGTAACATTTAACATTTTATTAACATTTTATAGAACATTTATTAGTCTCTTTAAGTAACATTTATTTAACATTTTTAAGTAACATTAAATTAGTGAAGTGTATTATTAAACATTATTTATAGAACATTAACATCCTTTCATTTCACAACATTCAACATTATATGTAAAGGCTATTGCCCTTACATTTTGGTCCTTCGAGTTTTTTAAAATTAAAATCAGTGCCGCGTGGTGCCTATTCACTTGCGGGAACATTTAAACAGAACATTAAAATCAGTGCAAACAGTGACGAGTGATCCAGGTAGCAGAGAAGCAGAATATACAGGCGGAAGCTGCGAACCCGGTGAGCGCGTTCCATTTCTTCCACTTTACTCCATTATTGCAATTTATTGTGTGTACCCAATACCAATAAATAATAGCAATGTCTTCCTACGATGACCTACTTGCATCTCAATCTACAACTCTTGACGCTATTAAGCGACTTAGTGAAAATTTTAAGAAGGACGGTCCGACACGTAAATCAACTCTTGAGTATCATGACGAAAGGCTAATCAAGCTGGAGGAGTTATGGGCCGACTTCAAGAAGAACGATATTCAGTTGACCCTATTCGAAGGCGAGAAGTCTGGAGCCTACTACGAACAACGCTGGGAGAGGGTCGACAGTACCTACTGGAAGCTGGACAACATTTTGGATGACACGCAAGCGTTTGAAAGCGACTATAACAGATTGGAAAGGCTGTATGAGTTCAGCAAGGAACAAATTAACAAGAGAATTTGGGAGAATAAACATCAGGAGAAATCCACACCGAAAATAGAACTTCCGGTGTTCAGTGGTAGCTATGCACAGTACACAACATTCAAAGATTTATTTGTAGAAATCGTACATAACAACATATTTATCTCAAACGCTCAAAAAATGCAACATTTAAAATCAAAACTAAAGGGGGAGCCTGAGAGGTTAGTACAGCACATGAACATTAGTGCTGATAATTACGAAACGTGCTGGCAAATTCTTCAGCAGAGGTATGATAATAAGAGGCTGTTATTTACCTATCAAGCTAACATTCTTCTCAACCAACCTAACATACAAACCCCGACAGCATCCCAACTGAAGAGAATGCATGATACGACAGTCGAGAGTATTCAAGCAATTAAGAATCTACAGTTCGATACCTCTACTTGGGACCCGTTAGTGGTCTATATTTTGATGCAGAAGCTTGACTCAGACACAAACCAGTCATTTCAGGAATCATTAAATGATCCACGGGGTATGCCAACATTAAAAGAATTGCTGAATTTCATAGAAAACAAGTTCATTTCAATGGAGTCATCTACGAGCCGTCCACGCACCGTCAATAATCAGCAACATAGTAATCAAACGAAAACAGTTCATAACGCCATCAGTAGTAGGTCTAAAATGCAACAGCAAAGCGCCGAAACTAAGAACACGCCGAGAACATTCCATAACAAAAAAACATTTCACAATTATATTATTACTTGCCCCAAATGCAATAAACAACACGGTCTCTATAATTGCAGAGAATTCTTAAGCATGTCACCGCACGAGAGGTTAAGAACCGCCAACGACCTACATGTATGCATAAATTGTCTATTTAGTCATAATGGCGAAAAATGCACGTCCGAGAAAAGGTGCAAACACTGCGAACAGCCGCATAGCAGCATTTTACATGAGGCGATCGAGTCGGCAAAATCGAAACCTAGCAAATCTAGCACAGGTCAACGATTAAATACGCACTTGGCTCATGATAGCTCCAATGAAGTGCTACTAGCCACGGTTCAACTTAAGACAAAGACTTATGATGGTACCACAGTCATTCTGCGCGCTTTACTTGACCAAGGGTCTCAAGTCAGCCTGATAACCGAGAATGCTGTGCAACGATTACAGTTGAAACGGGATAAGATGAGCGCTGTAGTTTCGGGGGTTGGTGCGTCGGCGAACACAAGGTGTAAGGGAGTTCTTCACTTGCAGTGCCAAGCCTTATACAACAATTTTAACATTAACATTAACGCGCTCATTATGAAAACAATAACAAACAAATTACCTAGCAGAACACTAGATAAAGGCAACTTCGAACACATACAACATTTACAACTTGCAGATCCTGACTTTAACATATCTCAGGAAATTGATCTACTCTTGGGAGCTGATGTCTATGCGGAAATAGTTTTAGAGGGGCTCATCAAGACAAAAACGTCATCAATCATAGCTCAACAAACACAGCTAGGATGGGTAGTGTGTGGCAATTATAAAACCTTCAACTGTCACGTAATTGTCAACAATATTCAAGATCTTGCCCAGTTCTGGGAACAGGAGTCTCTACAGGACAGCAAGGAAGACGTCGACTCTAACAACAAGTGCGAACAACTGTACGCAGAGACAACAACACGGCTGTCTGATGGAAGATATCAAGTTCGTCTTCCTCTTAACCTTTTGACGTGCGTAATTAGAGACACAATAGTAAGACAATGGCTTGCGGGCGCCGGCTACCGCCTGAGCGTTAATGAATTAAGGAGAACTTTACTGAACAATTAGGATCATCTAAATCGCAGGCCATTGCTCAATTTCAACAACTTGAGCGTAAGATGGCGAAAAACCCTGCATTTGCGGTTCAATACAAGGATTTCATAAGGGAATACGAAGAAATGGGACACATGAAGCAGGTCAAAAATAACACACAAATCAACATAGACTATTTTCTGCCACATCATGGAGTAGTGCGGCCAGGCGCTATTACCACAAAATTAAGAGTCGTTTTCAATGCGTCAGCAAAAACGAGTACAAAGCTAAGCTTGAACGATTTAATGGAGGCAGGTCCCAACCTACAAAAAGACATTCTTAGCATCTTGCTGAAATGGAGACAGTACAAGTACGTTTTAACATCTGATATTGAGAAAATGTACCGTTTTATAGCAGTGCATCCTGAACATCAACCCCTGCAAAAAATCGTGTGGAGGGATTGTCCACGACAGATGCTAAGAGAGTACGAACTGTGTACGGTTACTTATGGAACGAAGGCCGCTCCGTTCTTAGCGCTACGAACACTTCAACAGCTAGCGAAGGACGAAGGTGATAAGTACCCGGAAGCAAAACACATTCTGCTTAATAATTTTTTTTTTTGTTGATGACGCATTATTTGGGAAAAACACAGTGCGCGAAGCAAGGGACACGAGAAACCAGCTTATAACATTGCTGCGAAAAGGAGGGTTCAATCTCAGGAAGTGGTCAAGTAACGACCCTCAATTACTGGAAGATTTGCCAGAAGATATGGTCAGTCCTGTCGGCCTTAACTTTACAGACGCATCAGCATCAAAAGCACTAGGTTTAGCATGGGACCCAAAACACGACCAATTCATATTTTCACCAACATTCAAAACAAAAAACAAAAATAGCACCAACAAGAATACATCAAAACGCCAAATTTTGAGCGACATTTCAACCATTTTTGATCCACTGGGGTTACTATCCCCAATAACAGTCAAGGCCAAAATCTTATTCCAGCAGATATGGAAATACAATATTGAGTGGGACGATGCGATTCCAGAAGAAATAGAAAAGGAGTGGAGAGCATTAAGATACGAACTATTGAACATGCAACCCTTTCATATAAATCGATGGCTGGGAATAGAAACAAACAGCGAATACGAGCTTCATGCGTTCTGTGACGCGTCGGAAAAGGCATTTTCTTGCGTAGTGTACAGCAAGGTCCGCGAAAATACTACGCAGAAACATCGAATCGCATTGGTTGCGGCTAAAACTAAGGTCGCTCCAATCAAACAACAACAAACACTGCCTAGACTCGAATTATGCGGCGCTCAACTACTAGCTCAGCTGGTTAAGAAAATAAAACATTGCCTTAATAAACCTAACATCAAAGTAACTGCATGGACGGACTCTATGATCGTGCTTGGTTGGCTGAATGGCGATCTCTCGCGGTGGAAGGCCTACGTCGGGAACAGGGTTAAAGAAATAGCATCGATTGTACCGCCCGGGGAATGGAGGCACGTGAGATCAGAACAAAACCCTGCTGACTGCGCGTCACGTGGACTACTACCGTCGCAGCTACATAACTTTCCACTGTGGTTTGATGGACCGAAATGGCTGCACAGCGAAGAAATTCCAGAATCAATTCCGGAACCATATATAACACCAGAAATCGAGGTGAAAAAGGTGCATGCCGTGACCGCAAAAGCCATTGAAAACCAACACAACGACTTCATTACGCAACTCCTTATCAAAAACAGCTGCATAATGACAACAACACGCGTCGTAGCTTGGGTGTCGCGTTTCATCACAAACGCGTCACGAAACAAACGTCACGGGGAAGGCGCAACCGTGACCGTGAATCATAACGTAAACAATAAAAATTGCAATCTAGCACTCGATGAAATTCAACGCGCCCATAACATTATAGTAAAACACGTACAGAGCGAACATTTTGAACAAGAAATCAAAGATATACAAACAAAAGGGAAATTATGCAACACTAGTGGAATTCTGAAACTTAACCCTTACCTCGATGAGAATAACATACTTCGCGTTGGAGGGAGGTTAGAATACTCAAACTTGCCTAAAGAAACAAAACACCCTATCATCATACCAAAAACCAGCAGATTAACTCAACTACTAATTGATCGCGCCCATGCCAGAACACTGCATGGTGGAGCGAGATTAACGTTGGCCACATTAAGACAAAAATACTGGATTATAGGAGGGAACAGTACTATCAAAAAACATCTGCAAAACTGCGTTAAGTGTCGCCGCTTCAAGCCATCAAAACAATACCAACTAATGGCTGATTTACCCAGTGAGAGGATAACGCAATCACCACCCTTCTACCACACAGGGGTGGACTTTACAGGATTCGTTAACGTCAAACTGAACAAAGGACGAGGCGTCAGAACAAGTAAAGGCTACGTGGTAGTATTTGTGTGCATGACAACAAAAGCAGTGCATTTAGAACTTGCATCTGATCTGTCATCAGAAACATTTTTACTTGCTTTAAATCGCATGATTGGGCGACGAGGCTGCCCGAAACATATTTACTCCGATAATGGAACAAACTTTGTTGGAGCCGAAAGAGAACTAGCCAAACAACTTCACATCGAGCACACATTTAACAACAACTCTTTGTCGAGAAAATACTCAGAAATGGGAATAGAATGGCATTTCAACGCTCCGAGCTGGCCGACTGCTGGAGGACTTTGGGAGGCAGCAGTCAAGTCTATGAAATACCACCTGAAATGCATCTTAGGAGAGCAAAGGTTAACATACGAGGAGTTTTTAACACTGCTGACGCAGATTGAAGCCTGCATGAACTCTAGACCTCTTTGTCCTTTAACAGAGGACGTAGAAGACATAGAATGCCTCACTCCATCACATTTCCTGATTGGCCGACCAGCAACATTCCTACCACATGAAAATGTCAGCGAGAAAAACATCAACATTCGACAAAGATGGCAGTTAATAACAAAAATGCATCAAGGATTCTGGAAAAAGTGGTCTTCCGAATACTTACAACAACTTCAGCTCAGGAGCAAATGGTTGCATAAAACGGAAAATCTGAAAATAGGAGACATTGTCCTAATCAAAGAAGATAATCTTCCACCTGCGAAATGGGCGCTTGGCAGAGTGCAGGATGCTCACCCAGGAAGGGACAACCTAACCAGAGTAGTAACAATGAGAACAAAAACAGGACTACTAACAAGACCAATAACAAAACTTATCAAACTCCCGATACCAGAAGCAGAGACAAAAATTCCAGACACCACCTCTACTAAAATACCAAATCAAGTAGGAGAAACGACAACAACAAAAAACACCACTAACAAAAAACGATCTAAAACAAACAAAATTAGCTCCTTCCTGCTATGCATGTTTATAACACTATTAACACTATTCCAACCTACAAAACAACACAGCAACGCCATAACCGTGACGCCATTTGAACCACACAGGGCAATCTATTTCGACAGAATCGGCAACTTACAAAGCGTACATGATGACTGGAAAATAGTTACCTATTATAACATGACGTCATATTGGCAAGGTATGGAAAACATTCATAAAGTTGTAAAACACCTGGAGGAAAGATGTGAGCAATTCAGTTATCAGACGATGTGCAAGACGATTACAACTGAATTTAAACAAGAACTAAATGAACTCGACCATAACAACTACATGCTGGAAACACATCATGGACAGATAAGAGGGCGGATCACCCGTGGGCTCATTAATGGAGTAGGATATTTAGCAAATAGCCTGTTCGGCGTACTAGACGAAAGATTTGCATCACAATATAAACAGGACATAGAAACATTACACAGTGACAGAGATCATTTGTTGAACCTTATAAAGAAACAAACTTCAATTATTGAGGCGCAAAACAACATTTTAAAGCGAAATGAGGAGGCGATGAATACTCAGTTCAATCTCATATCTAAACATCTTAACCTCACAGATAACTACCTACAGAAACTAGGTAAATCTGTTCAGGAAAACGAAGACTTGAACTATTTCAACATCATGGCTGTAATGACATCTATAATCACTTCAAAATTACGTCACATCCAACACATGCTTCTAGACACAGCTATCAACATTCACCATGGTCATGTGGACACAAGACTTTTACCACAAAGTCAGCTTTTCCAGGAACTGAACATTATCTCTGGGCAGTTACCACAACATCTTTCTATTCCTGTCGATAACATGCAAACTCAACTAGCAGATATTTACAAGCTACTAGAAGTAAAGTCGAGACTAATGGACAACTATTTCATTATAGAAATTACATTACCTCTAACAGGTGACACTCAATTCGCCTTATACCAACCAGTTCCTATTCCGATGATGACAAATAGCAAGGATTCACTTGTAATGAAAACGAGCTCAAAATATGTTGCAGTTAATATCAGGAAGGAGACCTACATGCAGCTTACAGGCAGTGACCTGGAACATTGCATAAAAAATTGAACCAAGCACATATATTTGTTCATTAAACACACCAACGCGTAATATGAGGAGTCATCAAATTCCATGCGAAATCGGCGCGATAACAAACATCACACTTTCTAAATGCATCTACGCATCGGAGACCTGCAACAACAAATGGACACCATTACGAAAACCCAATACTTGGCTATATGTCTGCTGCGAGGACTGTCAGCTACAAATATACTGCGAAGGCCAGAGTATGACATCAAAGGCAATACATTCTACAGGAATACTAGAAGCCAAGGAAGGATGTATACTGCGAAACAACGAAGACACCTACTACACACAAGTTTCTTACACAAACAACATTTACATCAACCCTGAAATACCATTGATAAATCTAGAAGACATCAACAATTTAACTTCGGTTCAACCCATAAATTTATTGTCAGGACAACAAAATATAAAATTCGCCAAAAACAATTACGAACAAATTCACAACTCGCTGAAGGAATTAAAGGATGAAACGAAACTGGTGGAAATGTCACAACATGACGTTCATCAATACATCGTTTCCTACACCGCGTTGGGACTTCTGGTGCTGGCAGTAGTTGCGGCGGGAGGAGCCTAAGTGTACTGCAAACGCTGCGGCAGCAGTGCCATCACAGGCGTGTCCGCCAGATTACCGCCACCAAAGCCACAGAGGGCCACATCACGGAGGTTGCAGACGACGGCCACGGAAGACGTAGAAATGACCACCATGAGAAACGCTACCTACACAACACCTCATGTGTTTAACATTTAGCTAGCAATTGTTTTTACTTTTTTACATTATATAGTTATTTTACATTTTATATACTTGCCTAACATTAGTTAGTTCTTATTTTGCTTTTTTTTATATAATATATTCTGGCCCCCGCCAAGATGTACGGTCAGCATCCGTACATTGGACTTAGACCTAGTTAGTAATTATTGCAAACCGGGTAAAAGTAGGTTTGCTGTATCGTCACGAACACAAGTGCGTCAGTAGTACGTTTGGCACCGAACTCTCGTAACATTTAACATTTTATTAACATTTTATAGAACATTTATTAGTCTCTTTAAGTAACATTTATTTAACATTTTTAAGTAACATTAAATTAGTGAAGTGTATTATTAAACATTATTTATAGAACATTAACATCCTTTCATTTCACAACATTCAACATTATATGTAAAGGCTATTGCCCTTACAATCGCAATTCGAACGCTGGGTAAATCATTCACTTGTGTGAATCTTAGTTGCTGTCGACAATTAGTTGTTATAGTTTTGTTTTTCGTCAGCCTCAGAGCTGAGCCGCTCTGAGACCAGAGCCAACGTCGACGAAAACGTGGTCCCAAGGTTGACCATGTGGGCACGCCACAATTATGGCGGTAAGTCCCCTCTTTGAGGAGTGGCTGGAGCGGCAACACGGCATCCTCACCTACCGCATGACGCAGGTCCTCACCGGACATGGCAAGTTCGGGAGGTTCCTGCATCGGATTCAGGCGGAAGCAACGCCCGGGTGTCATCATTGTGTGGACCACCCGGAGGACACGGTGGAGCATACGGTGGAGGCGTGCCCCGCTTGGGCGGAGCACCGCCGTGTTCTCGTGGAGGCAATTGGCGGCAGCGACCTTTCGCGTCGGGCCCTGGTTCAGGCTATGGTCCGGAGCGAGGAGGAGTGGCAGGCGGTCGCCTCCTTCTGCGAAGCAGTAATGCTAGCGAAGGAGGAGGCTGCACGCGTGAGGGAACGAAGGTCCTCACGCCCTAGCCGTCGTAATTCCGACCCCGACTACCAGCCACGGTAGACGCGGGCTTGCGGACGTCGAGCACTGGGTAGCTCGCCGTCCGGATGTTCGGTAATTAACCGGACCGAGCCCAGTCGTCAACAGCGCGTAGTGATCCTCGCGCTCCTCAAAGAGATGTCAGCAAACCGTAGGGGCCCAGCGGGGCCGATGCCCGCTAGCTAGGACCGCGGAGAATTTCTGAAAGGGAAACCCGTAGTCCTAGTACGCAAAGGGTAATTGAAGGATACAGGTGTGGTTTTAGTCAGTAAAAGTCTGACACGCCCTCCCGCTCCACCCAGAGCGCGAGAAGTCATTTGGATGATTTCCCACCTTAAAAAAAAAAAAAAAAAAAGGTTGACCATGAGAACATCGTATTTTTTTCCAAAGAAAAAGAAATCGAAGCAAATGCCACTGCGTTCTGTAGAAAAGTGCACTGTAAAGAGTCCTGACCAGCAAATACCCGTGCCCTGTATTATCCCCTTTTAGAACCCAGATAATAAAAAAAAACTGCAGAAATTGCAGGTAAGGATCGTAAAATCATTACCATAACTGTATCTCGAAGTAACAATGCATTATGTTATAATAAAACATATTTTCTTGTAGGTATATCTCGTTCGACCGTTTATAATATAATTAAAGAAAAAAACTCCAAAGATGGTTTCCAGTCGCCCCCTCGTCACCAACGGCGCTCAAAATATGATGAATTTGATGACATAACGGAGAAAGTATCTTTTTTTTTTGCCAATAAGTTGCCTTGGAGTTACTTTGGACAAGATATTAGAAGCAGTAAATGGTGACGAGACTCTGCCGGACTTGAAAAGAACCACTGTGTACAAAATAATTAAGGAGAAACTAAAATTTACGTATATTAAACGGAGCAGAAAAAGTGCACCCATTGACAGACAGGAGATTGTTTTGTGGAGAGACACAAATATCTCCATGAAATAAAAAGACCTCGAAATGAAGGAAAAAGAATATTATTTAGATGATACTTGGCCTAATGAAGGTATAATATTGGTACTATTAATATATATCTTAAGTTTCTGTGCACCAGGCTATATAAAACCTCCATACAACATAAGTTCATGTGATTATTAATCTTAATTTTTTATCATACATATAAGCCACACAAAAAGTTTAGTATGGCAAGATGCTACTATGATGTCTTCAAAGGAAGCACACCAGACAGGTTTATCCACGAGGTTAAAGAACCGAACTGGAACTTGATTTGTGTGTATTTGTTTTAGAAATTACTTTATTACAGTCACATTATTGTCATTCATCCATAGCTGGCTCAGTGTTAACTCCTCTCGGAGGGATGGCAGTTTCGGATGTTCATATATGTTGTAGATTAAGTTCTACAAGGAAAGACATACTGAGGTGAATAACTTAGTTGCTACTTAAATATAGATTATAAAATCTATTTTCAGTAATGTAATAATATTATACGTGCTCCGGTACAGAATGATAGGTTTATTTTAATTTTACAGGATCATCAGGTGGGTTTTTAGAGGATGCTGCATTGATATTTGAAGCTAAAAAAGGTGATGGAGAGTAACGGAGACTACCAATTGGAGATAGATTCGTATAATTTAGAAAATTGGTTAATTAATTTGAACCAATTTTCTAAATATAAAGATTTAATTTTTCCAGTTTTTATTTTAAATGCAAACGGTTTATAATATTAGTTATTTCTATTTCTGAGAATGTTAAATAATTATCTGTTGCCTTGTATTGTGGACAATTCATTTGTTTTGTAAGGATGAAATTTGTTGATACGCCATTATAAATAATTTGTAAAATTGTTTGATATAAAGTTATGTTTATTAAAAAAAACCATTTCATTTACATAAGTGTTTAGTACCTTACAATAGTAAAATTTATCTATGTAGGTAATGTTAAAATTTTATATTGAAACCATTATTTATTAAAGTTGTTTAAATTTATCTTGAAAAATAAATGTTGTGCACAACATTTATTTCTATGAACCTCTTTTGTCTAATGCAGAAGTGAATGGAGTATAGTTAGATTAAACAAGATTGCGTGTCTAACACACAAGAAAAGGGGTCACAGAACCAGTCTCTCCGCGAGTCTAGGATGGAGCGCTTGTCTTTGAAGGCGACCTTCTGAATGGGGCAATGGAAATGCGCGGTGTATCCTGGCGATAATCGGACCATTTTGAGTTTCTTGGGGTAAAACGTTGACATCTACTCGCAATTTCGCCTCATACATCGAGACAAAGCCTTAATTGGTTGCAAAAACGCAGGAAATCTTAGCAAAGGTAGAGAGTACTTCAACACAATGACATTATGAGCAATTTCGAGTGCCCCTAAAATCAGGCCACGTGAGTGTCAGTTCGCTACTTACCAGCCAGTGAGCATGGTGTAGAGGTCAGGTCTGTGCGCAGCAGCTAGCACGGGCGCCTGGTGGTGGTGCAGGCGGCTGATGGCGGCGCGCGGGCTGCGCTCGTCCCACGCGCGCACGCTGCCGTCGCCGAACCCGCACACCAGTAGCGCCGCGCCCTCCGCACCCTCCGCGCCCTCTGCGCCGCGCCACAGCGATGTGGCTGCTGCCTCGCATTCTGTATGACCACATTATTGTTATTTAATAGAATGCAATTTGTATAATTTGCTAAAAAATGCACAATGCGGTTTGAATGTATTGTTACGCCGTGAAACTGTAAAAGTCATATCTCCGCCGAGATCAATAGTAGCGTCAATTAATTAAAACCATTGCTGAGTGAAAGTTATAGAATCAAAGTCCGAGTTGAGCTCTAGTAAAATTCTACAAAAGTTCACCAAAAATACCTCCGTTATTGTTAGTTGATAAGGGAATTTTTTTACCTTCCGTCTTATAAAATGGAGTCGAAATTAGAATGGTTCTGGAAAATGACATTCTTTGATTTGTGATCCGCGAAGCGACTGCATTGTTCTAGAGTGTCCTTGAAATATCTTTTTCTAGAATATTCTTGACCTGGCGTATAACAGCGATCTCCCTGACCGGAAGTGAGTCAGTTGTATTTCGAAGCGATACAGTGCGTACTGCCTATATACTTAATATTTACCCTTCCTTCTCCTAAAACACTATACCTATCTTTGGTGATAACGTTTGTAAAACACATGCTTTATTTGATCGTGTTAAGGTTTTTTATTTATTTTTATAAGTAATTATATATTTTCGAAGTACCCGAAATTAAAAACAACTTTTACTTTCAATATTTTACGCAGTTTGCAAATCGTCCGTTGCGCTCAGCTGCCGCAGGCATAGTAGATTTATGTATCGTTGCACTGCGCGTAATGAAGGCGTTGTGTTGACTGAGGTAGAATCGCTCATAACCAGATTCTGTTATGCACACGGAATGATGCACAATTAGATTTACTTACAGATTTGGTAAATTTGATGACATCTCTTTAGGTAGTCAAAAATTTTTTTTTTCGCCAGCGCAGCAGCGTGGGCGGAGGCGTGGGCGCGTAGGGCGCCGCCCCGCCTGCCACAGGGTGACCCACTGCAATACGACACAACATACATACCGGTGTCGATGTCGGTGAGCAGCAGCTCGGTGCTGGCGTCCCACAGACGCACGCGGCTGGCGCGGCCGGCCAGGGCCAGCGTGCGGCGCGCGGCGCACCAGCGCAGCAGCGTGGGCGGAGGCGTGGGCGCGTAGGGCGCCGCCCCGCCTGCCACAGGGTGACCCACTGCAATACGACACAACATACATACCGGTGTCGATGTCGGTGAGCAGCAGCTCGGTGCTGGCGTCCCACAGACGCACGCGGCTGGCGCGGCCGGCCAGGGCCAGCGTGCGGCGCGCGGCGCACCAGCGCAGCAGCGTGGGCGGAGGCGTGGGCGCGTAGGGCGCCGCCCCGCCTGCCACAGGGTGACCCACTGCAATACGACACAACATACATACCGGTGTCGATGTCGGTGAGCAGCAGCTCGGTGCTGGCGTCCCACAGACGCACGCGGCTGGCGCGGCCGGCCAGGGCCAGCGTGCGGCGCGCGGCGCACCAGCGCAGCAGCGTGGGCGGAGGCGTGGGCGCGTAGGGCGCCGCCCCGCCTGCCACAGGGTGACCCACTGCAATACGACACAACATACATACCGGTGTCGATGTCGGTGAGCAGCAGCTCGGTGCTGGCGTCCCACAGACGCACGCGGCTGGCGCGGCCGGCCAGGGCCAGCGTGCGGCGCGCGGCGCACCAGCGCAGCAGCGTGGGCGGAGGCGTGGGCGCGTAGGGCGCCGCCCCGCCTGCCACAGGGTGACCCACTGCAATACGACACAATATCAGCAACACCTATTATACGCCGTTCTGCGAACAGGCACGACTGTGTTAGGTTAAACGTCCAAGGATCCCCGAAATGGTTAATTGCGATTGACAATGTCTACGTGATTGATGCGATCGACACTTTAAACGATTGAAGCTATTGTCAATACATTTTGATTGTCATTCATGTAAATACTTTCGATTGTAGTTTTATTTTTTATTTTTATAAAAGCGCTACCGCACACTAGGACTTGTTTCGTGGATACGTTCGCAAACATGTAAACATATAAACACAATACACTCAGATCCGGAACAACAATCTGTGAGGTATACAAATATTTGTATCGTGCGGGAATCGAATCCGCGACACACGGCGCAGCAGCCAATCGCTTAACCACTGCGCCAACCTTGCTGTCAAATTGACCGTTTCGGGGATCCTTTAGGTCAAGGTACAGTCCGCGTCACATGACTTTTGCCGTTTTGAGAAGGGCTACAAAGAGCTGCGCATCTCATAAAGTCGCATGCCATCATGTCTGGTTTCTGAGGGTCTCAGTTATTTAACGCGAACTGTAGGTAGTTAGGTACGGTCAGCGTCATCAACTGATTACCTCCTTTTCGAAAGAATTTTAATGTGACAGGGGTACCTAATTGATGCAGCTAGCTGTCTGTATTTACTCGTGAAAATTAACAACTTTTACTACATAGGGCTGTACCTACTTTAATAGTAAAAAAATATTGTATTGCTAGAGAAGATGTGTTATATTATAAATTAACTTTAACAAGATTTCAGTGGATTAAGTTTCTCAGTAAGATATTATTGCGTTTTATTTCGTTCGCTGCTGTTCGAATTACGTCTTCTTCTTTTTTTCGAATATTTTTTCACCTATAGAAAGCTGCTTTATTCCTGAGTGCCATAGACTATATTTTATATGCGTACATAGGCGAAGCCGCGGGCAAAAGCTAGTCTTTAATAAATATTTGTTTTCAACACACTTGCTCAAAAAGTGATTATATTAGTCTACTATTATTAAAGCTAAATATTATTTAATTTTTAAAGTATCTTCATCAAAACGAAGTTATAAATCTTCTAAGTAGATTAAGTGTTTTTTTTAAATTGATATAAACTAGTGCTTGATTGCAATCCCACCTGATGGTAAGCAGTGATCAGGCCCGCACGGCCGCCATAGAAAACGGCCTTATGACTAGAGAGACAGATAGGTATTTTTATTTAAAAGTATTAAATCTTGTTTACATTTTTGCCAATGATATTACTTTCATTGTTAACATTCAATTTTTATATATTAATTGATAAAATGGTTAGATAACAAATATTTTTTTCATGTACATTCCCTATAACGTCAAAATCAAGATTAGCGTGTCGGAAGCCGTTCTGAGTGATCGTAAACGCGACATCGACTCCGCCTTGCAACAGTGATCACGCCCCAATGTTATTAATGTGAGCGACCTGTCTAAATTTTATCAATGTTTTAAGGCTCCGTGCACAGAATTATCTCATTTTGAACCTTTTTGATCATGGTTTGTGAGAAAAGTAAGAAGAATTTAAACCTTATTTTTTAGGATTATGAAAGTCAAGTTCTTATTCTCTCAGTTGGCTTGACTATTTTTTTAAAATAATGTGTGTATTAATGGCAATTACCCATATTCAAAACCCTTTTCTCGCAAAAGTATCGATCGAGTGAAGTTTGGCTACGTTTTACACAAACTACAAATGATTTATAACATTAAAAAAAATATTAGTAACATCATTATATGGTCTACTCTCAGATGGGTTGAAAACATTATTGACTTCAATAGGAAATATAGCAGAAAAAAAATGTTGAAAAAACATAATTCTTGGAAAACATCTGTACAAATAAGTATTTTTTTCTATACCTTAGAAACACTTTTAAGAAAATTTAAAAATTACACAATAATCTTAAGTTAATCTGTTAATAGAATCTAAAATTTATTTTATAAATAAACAATACCTTCATTTCGTAAATTACAAATAAATTGAACTATATTATCGACCGCGCAAACACGATCGCGTCAGTAGACATGGGTCGTATTAGGTAAAAACGATACCTATTCCACCTAATCCTAGTATTTAAAAATACCTAATCCATTTACCTAATCCGAATATTTCATTCAATAATTATAGCCGCTGGCCTGTTACAAATATTGTACCGATATTACGTAGCAGGATTAGGTAAGATATTGGGCATGGAGTATGGACGTTTCGTTTCTGATATATTGTAGAACAATGGATTATATTATTATTATTATTTTTTATAGGCTAACGGTACTTAAAGCAATCGTGAATACTCTGGTTTTTAACGTCTAATCTTATATATAGTGATCAAAATTACCCTTCATACTTGTACGCAGCCTGCACAATGTGTTAATAATGGTACAGCACAGAATCTTAAAATGTCGTCTCATTGATTATATAATCTAAGTGTCGTCTATTAGACATTCTCACAGGCTTAGCAGGTGCTAGCAATGGAACGAAATCTGCACTCGGGGCTTGCCGTGTGGACTTTTGGGACTTTTGAGGGTGGGAAAGATAAGATAAGATATTAGGACTGTCATCTTGTGTAGATTCACACAAAAGACGTAATACGTAAACAAGCTAAACCAATGGACTTTAGTAAATAATGCAATTCTATCAATGGTCACGTAAGCATGATGCACTTGCACGAAAGTTAGGTCAAGGTTAAAGTTCATTGTAGAATTACTCAAACGACATATTTTTTGTCTTTATTACCGAAAAATGGGTTAACATTAAAACAGGTACCTAGAAACCTCAGCATTACTAGATTAACATGCATTTCAGCCATATTATTACGCGAGTCTGATTTTTACACATTTATTTTCAAAAGACGTGAAAGTTTTGTTATTTTTCTTCGAAAGTATTTACAATAGCGCCACATATCAACGACGTATATTCGTGACGAGTTATATCGCTAGAGCACTAACTAGTCCAGTGTAATCTCACATAGATGGCGCTAGCGGCAGTGCTAATTAAACTTCAGACTTAACATCCACGTTTTAAGGTGCAGAATATCTTCTGTGTAGACTGTGTACGAATATTGTGTGCCATACCTAATCCCCGACGCTTTGGATTAGGTACGGATTCGCATCGAAAACTACCTAATCCACATACCTGTTCCAATATTTATGCCTCACGTCTACGCGTCAGTAACGATCGGGCACTCCCAGCGAGAGCACGTACTACTTTTTTCCGGAGCCGCTCGCGAAATTAACGTGAATATATTCCCAAATTTGTACGCCGACTATCACGTTGTGATCCAGTAAGTATTATTTTTGATTTTATGTACTTTGTTTATTAAGATTGTTTAAATTTCTTTCGACTTCAATAGTACTTAGAGGTAACTGTTGTATGTTTGTATGTAAAGGTTATCTGCGGAATTACTCTACTACTATGATTAAATTACAATTCTTTCACTAATGCCATCTACAATGGTTAATGGCAGCTATATTACCATCCACAGAAAGTTGATATTTTTAACCGACTTAAAAAAAGGAGGAGGTTATCAATTCGGTTGTATGTTTTTAATCATTTTTTTATGTTTGTTACCTCAGAACTCCGTCGTTAATGGACCGATTTTTTTTGCAGATAATGAGTCGAAAGAAAAGGACGCATTATAAAGGCGTCACTAAAAGGAAAAAAAAAAACAAAATGTGGGGCTGATACGTGCAAGACAAGTTCTTAAAGAACGCAAGTCCAATGCACTGGCTACGGTTTCGTTTCCAGAACATGTAAGATTTCTTCGATCAGCAGTAGAAGTGAAATAGTACATTTTGATACAGTGGAGAAAGTTTGTCATTGCGACCGAGGACGAATTCACACGAGCCGTAGGCGAGTGTTTTATATGGATCTGAGTGCTGCTGATTGATACATTTTTACGTGATTGCTTAGCGCTCAGCCTGATACAATAAATGTAATAAAATATGGTGGCAACGAGCACGCGTACTTTTTCGCACTAGTGCGAAAAACAGTAAATAGTGTGCCTAAAAGCGGTAGGAATAAGAGCGGGTTTTTGAGTAAGTGTATTGAAATAGCATTTACCAGTACATACTAATTGACAATGTTGCTAATTTTTAGGAAATAGATGCTAATGAAAATTCTGAAACGACTATGGACACTAATAAAGTTGACAATATGTGTCAACTTGAACTATTCATGGTAATTATAACCATTGTGTTACGTACAGGGTGTAAATAAATAAACGCAAGACCTACTTTTAGAAATTCATAACTTGTTTTAGTTGTACTATATATGGTGATCTAATTGTTTCAGTTTATATTGAAAGTCTCATATTTTTCTCTAAACTTAACTCGTAAAGTGAAATTTTGTAAGTTCTTGGTCCGAGAGACCACACAAGATGTTTTGCGTTTATTATGTTATATCGTATAAAAATAAATAATGTACTTATAATATACCAAAAATAATATATTCATTTACAGGGTTATTTGTAAAACACTAACAACCTTGCAGGACTGTATTACTACCTATGTTCAGCGGACAATTAAGACGGTTCTAACAATACCTCATATGTCGAGTTCCGATAAGTAGATTAGGAGCTATGAGGGAACAGATGAACATACTCACATACATACATAGCCTGTCAAAATCATTACCCTCCTTTGGCTTTACCGTAGTCGGGTAAAAAAAAAAACTAATTTGAAGGTAAAAGTGGCTGTGGCTGCGGAGCAGGACCGGCATTTAGCCAAGCGTTTTTATCAAGGATATAATCTTCCAGTTTATAATACGCTTGTCTACATAGTGTGCGTTTAATGCAACCTTTAAATTTGGACTCATTTAGTTGTAGAATCTTAACTGGTATTTTATTATAAAATTTTACACAGTACCCCATGAAAGAACTATGTACTTTAGCCAATCTGAACCGAGGTTGATCTAATTTGTTCCTATTCCTAGTATTAAAATTGTGCCTGTCACTTATCTTAGTAAAAAGATGAATATTTTTCCGAACATACATAATGTTTTCATAAATGTATTGACAAGGGACCATCAGGATGTTTATTTCCTTAAATAGTTCCCTAAGAGAATCGCGTCTGCAAAGAGTATATATGGCTCTGATAGCTCTTTTCTGCAGAATAAAAATAGACTCTATATCAAGTAACTAAAATAAACTAGTCGCGCAGTATCCACATCAGTAAATTGACGGATTTTTCTGACAGCATATGCTGCTGAACTAAGCCGACTTGCCAGAGATGTTAAATGAGGACCCCATTGTAGCCTCGAGTCAAGCGTGATCCCTAGGAAAACCGTATTCTCGACGAATTCGAGTTTCTCCTTGTTCAATACTTGATATCTCGAAGGCATTCGATAGGGTCTGGCACGAAAGCCTTATTGCTAAGCTTCCTTCCTTCGGTCTACCCACTGGTCTGTGTGATTGGATCGCAGACTTCTTGAGGGATCGATCGGTGAATTGTGGCTGCTCGTCCGGTCAAATGGATATTAATGCCGGGGTCCCTCAGGGGTCGGTACTCTCGGCAACACTGTTTTTGCTGCACATAAATGACTTACTTAAACCCGGTATCTTTGGGTATGCAGACGACAGCACTGTTGCCGAGAGATATGTGGCTGACGCACGCGCTAGTGGGTCACAGATCCAGTCATCCCGAGAGGCTATGGTTGAACGCTTGAACTCGTCCTTGAAGGCGGTCTCCGATTGGGGCGATGCCAATCTGGTCAATTCAATGCAAGTAAAACCAAGCGTGTCTTTTTTCCGCTAAACGGAGTCAATTCCACCCGGCTCCATCTTTCCGAGGTGTGACCGTGCCAATAACCGACCATCTTGATCTTCTTGGCGTTACGCTGACGTCAATTCTCAACTTTGGGCCATACATCGAAGCAAAGGCTCAACTGGCAGCAAAAAAGCTGGGAATCCTCGCGAAGGTCAGACGGTACTTCACGCCGGAACAGCTGCTAAAACTTTATCAAGCGCAAGTTCGATCGTGTATGGAGTACTGCTCTCATCTTTGGGACGGGTCTGCCAAATACCAGCTTGATGCGCTAGAGTCGATTGAGAGACGAGCCAAGAGGATCATTGGCAATGATGCACTTGTTGAGTCGAAGCTCCAAAGCCTTGGACATCGCCGCCGAGTTGCTGGCCTGTCGGTTTTCTATCGTTTACATTTCGGGGAGTGTGCACTGGAATTGCACAATCGAATTCCGCCAAGTCCATTCCATCATTGGACTAGACGTACGGTGTTGCGCCACCAGTACATGGTGGACATCCCACCCATACGCACAAAACGTTTTGAGAACACATTTATTATGCATACAGCCAAGGAGTGGAATTCCTTGCCGGAGTCTGTGTTTCTTGATAGCTACAACGTAGGGGTCTTTAAGTCAAGAGTGAATAGGCTACTTCTAGGCAAGCGTGCTCCATCGTCGACCACATCATCGCTTGCCATCAGGTGAGATGGTGGTCAAACGCGAGCCTATCATTAATAAAAAAAAAGAAGCTTTTATCCCCCTGTCTGTGGCGCGGCGCCGCTGCGGCTCCCTATAAAAATGGCTGTCTGTGAGAGGACCGCTGCGGTCCCCTAAATCTGTCATTCATTTTTTGACGTAATAAGCTTATTAAACCTGTGTTAATCCCGCTCAAAATTGCACAGAGTAAACTAGACAGATATATTTGCTCTATTCCATCTTCCAATGAATAAATAAGCTAAGCGAACAGAAAATATCACGTCATAAACCAGTCGCTTGCCAGTCGCCATTATGCTCGCGCGCGGTTCGGTCGAAAGATGGTTGCTGTCGATTGAAAAATGGTTTAAAAGTGACAAATAGTGATTGTGTCAGTGAGTGAGTGATGTCGACAATGCCTGGGTAAGTATTAAACCTTTTTCATTGCATAAACAGTGTAGTTGATAAATATTTCGATCAGAAATGGTCATTTCAACAAACATGAAAAACCGTTACTACTGTTGACTAAACATTTTGCGATATTTTGGCGATAAATATTGATAGAAATGCAAATTATGGCTATTACGTAAGTTTTTATGTATATTACTATAGATATTAGGCGTTTAATTTGAATGTTATCGTATTTTTATTGTGTACATTTTGAAATTAGAATTACGTAAAACGTTAGGTAAATACGTAATTCTAATACGTATTTGTGTAATGTTTTTGTTAAGCAGCATGCCTTTTTTATGTGATTAACGTTTTGTAGATATCTTCAAAATGTAGGATGTTCAATTAGATTTCAAATTTAGTCAACAGAATTTAAACAGTGATCCAAAGCTCGAGTAGGTAGTTTTTTGCGCCCATTTTCAAGTGGTTCATTTGGATATCCGATACTAATAAATTAAACACTTCTAACTGCTTGACTGTGTCTGTGTTATGAATGTGTACCAATCATTATTATTAAAATGAAACTCAAGCCACTACGTTCATCGTTATCAGAAAATAGAACCGTAAACAAACGCGTTCTTTGATTTTAAAACCCGTCGGCATTCTTACATCATATAACTTACGTGATGTTATTGTTAAGCTTGTGATATGAAAAAAATGTATGCCAAGGTCTGTTCTTTTGTTTTTTTATATGTTAACTAAAGTGTATTTGTGAAAAGAAAACAGTATCTTTATGAATATATGGTCTATTTTTTTAATTAAAATTACTTTAACACAAGAAACTGGTAAAAAATTCCCTCACAGTGAACATACATGACAATTACGAATACATTACAAGGCAAAACTATACTAATCCATAAATATCCTGTTAGGTAATTTAATAACGATTCTAATGATATAACTCGTAGCCAGCTAACTAACGGAGTTTCAAAGATATCATCGTTTTAATCAGACGCGCCAATTGAAGCGAAATTTGCGCGCGAAAAAATTCGCGAACTGCACTAATGATGCACATGCACAATTACGCCGTCACAGCACAGCGGATAAGGCTTTGGAAAGAGGTAGTGTGAGTCCATCAGGTATACCATCAATATCAGTAACAGCTGATGCTGCTTGCATACTTATTCTTCGGCCTATTTCCATCTTTTTGTTATCTCGTCGTGACATTTCGCGTACGTATTTTGTTTAATTATTGGTAAATCTATGGAAGTCAACAAACAAAATATTTCTGATTTCTGAACAATTCCTTTTAAATACGGGCAAATTCCAATAAAACTCAGTAATCGTCAATACGGCTTTCGCCGAAATCGTTTAACTGGGGATCTTCTAGCGTATGCCATTCACATCTGAAGAGAGGCTATCGAGAAGTATGGAGAAGCACTTGCAGTCTCCCTTGATATCTCGAAGGCCTTCGACAAGGTCTGGAACAAAACCCTTATTGCTAAACTTCTTTCCTTCGGTCTACCCACTACTGGAGTCTGTCTGATTGGATAGCAGACTTTTTGAGGGGGTCGATCCATACGAGTGGTTATTGATGGCTGCTCGTCCGGTCAAATGGATATTAAAGCCAGGGTCCCTCAGGGGTCGGTACTCTCGGCAACACTGTTCTTGCTGCACATAAATGACCTACTTAAACCCGGTACCTTTGGGCATGCAGACCACAACACTGTTGCCAAGAGATACATGTCTGACACACAGATCCAGTCTTTCCGAGAGACTATGGTTGAACGCTTGAACGCGTGCACTAGCTTCTGACGTTTTATAAGTGCCCATGTAGGCCTATGTGAAATAAAAAACTTATGACTTTGACTTTGAACTGGTCCTAAGGCAGTATCTGATTGGGACGATGCCGATCTGGTCAAGTTCAATGCTGCTAAAACCCAGGCGTGTCTTTTTCTGCTAAACGGAGACAATTTCGCACGGCTCCATATTTCCGGGGTGTAACCGTGCCGATAACCGACCATCTTGAGCTTCTTGGGGTAACGTTGTCGTCTACCCTCAATTTTGGCTCTTATATCAAGGCAAAAGCTCAGCAGGCTGCCAAAAAATTGAAGATCTTAGCTGAGGTGATTCGGTACTTTACACCGGAACAGACAGCTGTTCCAACTTTATCAAGCACAAGTTCGATCGTGTATAGAGCTGTACTGATCTCATCTTTTAAATATTCTAAAAAAATATATATCTGTTTTTAAAAATACGGTGATGTTCTTATTTATTTTGTTTGCTTTCCTTTTTATTCCGATATTTTTGGTTCAATTCGAATACTTGACATTGATGAATATATTTTTTTTATATTTAATAATAAAGCATTTCGTAGGTACGTCTCAGTCGAGGCGCAAATATTTTTCGGTCGCAAATATTGAACACTTCCTATTCAATTCACAAAGTATTTTATTTGTTTATATAAAAAAAGTATATTTACAATCACAAAACTAGAAACACAAAGTAGGCAAATGTAATTAAAATGCTGGAGGCGGGCAGCCATAGTGCGGGCAGCCTTATCGCATGTTTACGTACCGCGCGGCTGTAGGCATTTATTTCAAAGATACGGCCGAGTTACAATACTGTATAGATAATATTACCGTGACTCTAATCTGTATGGTTCCATCCTCAAAAGAACATCTCAGACACTAGTATACACTGTCCGCATACACCTTTACCGAGATTACATAATATCTGAATTTTAAAAGAGATATCTCGTAAACTTAATTTTTTTTTTGACACATGGAAAGTGTTTTTTTACAGCTATTTTACTTAAATAAATATCATTGTATCATCGTTTTGTATTTATCATTTAGTTAATTGTCTAAATGTATCAACATCCATCTAACACAAAATTGAATAATTTTGGTGTGAATTGTGACAAATATAAAATATATACACGTTCCAGATTTTTATTTACAAATCATACTTACTTTATAATTTTGTAACTCGGAAAAATATCTTATAGAGGATCAAAATTGTTTGAGCGGCCACCAAGCTCGATTTTTACGCGTGTGTGCGTGTAGCTGCATGCACGATGCACACAAACATAACATTGCAGCGAATTTGCCTAAACTCTAGCGAGTGAATTTTCTGCACGGCCTCTTAATAATTTATTTAATCCAATGTATTTAATTTGTTTATTATGTTATGACAATTTTATTTAATTCTATAATATTACTATGGGTTAATTAATGCCTGAAATAAACGATAAATAAAAAAATAAATAAACGTTTTTTTTTTAGGAATGTTCATGTCGAAATTGATTTGTTTAATACTGGTAGAGAGGGCCTTGTTGCATTCAGTCCGCCTATGCACCACTAATCTACATGAAATTCAAATAAATAAATTGAAGTTTATTTCTTTAAAGAACATAAAAAGCAAGGTTAAAAAAGACTATTATTACTCAACGTTAATCGATAACCGTTGGTTATTGGGATAGTCTTCATTGATGGTTCTAAGTTTTGGCAAAACTGTTTCGAGTGAGCATGCTGTCGCTATTAAAAACTAAATCACTGTGCTTTAAACTATCACTGTATGTTTAACTAGTACAGAACTAACTTATTACTCAATACTCAATACTTTATTGCATTCCATATTATGATCAAGTCAACGGTGTCCATAAACATCTTGTTCCTAATATAAAACTATTACAATAAACAGCCATTAATATGGCACTTAGTTTTAGAAAAAAAAAAATAGATTTGTAGTGCGTTTTCTTATTTTCTAATACTAGTACTGTGTTTCAATGTTTGAGTGCATAAGAAAAGACGCGTTTGAATGTGGATTGCGAAAATCAGCCTGATAAATAATACAAAAACGAAAAAGTATTAAAAGTTATTCATTTGTGAAACACGAAAACATGATCTGCAACGAAATGAAACGCGAGTGATATCTTGGTTGCAGGAACGATATTTTAATGTGGAGATGTAGGAAATTTAATAATAAAAATAACTTATATTGAACTAGCGACCCGCCCCGGCTTCGCACGGGTGCAATGTTGATACTTAATACACTACAGAATGTCTTTATATACAACGTTCACAGCTTTTTTGTCATTAGACAATACAAACATGTTTTCTTTAGATGTTACCCTTGAAAGTGTGACATAATTGGCCATGTGAAAAATACTTCACGCCCAAATCTAAGCCTGCAACGTTGAAAGTTTGACCCTGCGATATATTAATGTATGTTAAGATGGAGATACAGTCAATACAGTTCAACATGTTTTGCCGTAACCGGCGTACAAAATTATTTAAAATAAAAACATTTAATTTGAAAATATTAAAAAATTCTGTCAATTCAATAATAGTTAATACGTAATATAGTCAAAATTCAATCAATTCAATAATAGTCAATACATAATATAGTCAAAAATTCAATCAATTCAATAATAGTCAATACATAATATAGTCAAAATTCCATCAATTCAATAATAGTCAATACATAATATAGTCAAAGTTCAATCAATTCAATTACAGTCAATAAAGAAAATAAATAGAAATAGAATAACAAAATTGAATTAAATATTGAATAGTCATGATTCAAAAGTTTTCGTTTAAAAACTCCGCAATATTATAATAAGCCTTACTAAGTAGCAATTTTTTTAGTTCACTCTTAAATAAATTAATATTCATTATCTTAATGGAATTAGGAATTTTATTATAAATTGCTGGAGCCATGCATATTACACTCTTTCTTAGAAATGCTGTTTTGGCGGGGATTGTTTGCACCCAAAATCTGTACTTCTCACGCCTATGTCTACCTGTATTATTATTTAAGAGGGGAAACAAATGCGGATTAGATTTTACAAATAGCGATATTTCTAATATGTAAAGTGACGGAAGTGTTAGAATTCTGTGCTTTATAAACATTGGTTTGCAACTGTCAGTAGTTTGCAACCCAAACATAGATCGTATACAACGCTTTTGTGCCTTGAACGCAGTGTCCCTCAGAGTTGAATTGCCCCAGAAAATTATTCCAAATCTTAATATTGATTCAGCAAGTCCGTAATATGCTGTAAGCAGAGTATCTATGTTGACAGTTGGTGCCAATTTATAAAGAGCATAAGATGAAGCACTAACTTTTTTACAAAGTTCAGTAATGTGGGTTTTCCAGTTTAATTGCTTGTCAATGATTAATCCTAGAAATCTGGCCGTTTCAGCTTCTTGTATTACAATATCTTTGTATAGTAAATCAGATTTTAATGCATTGCGTAAATTATCTCGCTGTTTAAAATGCATAATGTTTGTCTTACTGAGATTAATTTTTAAATTATTAGCATTAAGCCAGTTTATTATACAGTTCAATGCCTCATTAGAATCAGAGTGGTAGTTTAAAATATTTTGGGGTGCTATGGTTACGGTACTATCGTCAGCGAATAATGACATGTGCTCCTTAGTTGCATTAGGTAGATCATTGACGTATACAAGGAACAAAGGAGGGCCCAATATACTTCCCTGGGGAACACCAAATGTGATGTAACGCCTATCAGATGAGAAAATCTTTTCCCTTTTAGTTTTTGTGTTAAATTTTGATATTTGTGTTATTTGCTGGCGGTCAGAAAGATACGATTTTATCAATTCCAAGACATTCCCTCTTATGCCATAAGCATCCAGTTTATGTAGGAGAATATTGTGATCTACATAGTCGAATGCCTGCGACATATCACAATAAATAGAACAAACAGGTAATGATTTGTCAACTTGTGAAGAAACTACATATAAAAAGTCATAAACCGCCATGTTGATGTTTCTATTTTTCCTAAAGCCCTTTTGCTCATCACATAAGATTTTATTATGATCTAGGTAACTGTATAATTCACCGTAAATATATTTCTCGAATACTTTTGAGAACACTGGAATAAGCGCTATAGGTCTATAGTTCTCCTTTAAGAGCTTATTATCCTTTTTAAATATTGGTTTAATAATTGTCAATTTAAGGTCTTTTGGAAATATCCCAGTTTCTATACAAAGATTCAAGATATGACACAGGTGATGAGAGATGTCTTCATTTACAGCTTTGACAACTTTAGTCGAAATACCGTCATACCCCACACTGTCAGTATTTTTAAGATTTCTAATGATTCTCTGCATGTCACAAGGCAAACAAGGCGATAAAAACATTGAGTTCGGTTGTGCATTTATTAAGGCTGTGGATTCTTTATCCGCACCTGGAATAGGATTAATTTTGTCAATAAAATAATTATTAAATGCATTGGCAATTTCTGTAGGATCTGTTGTTAATTTATCATTAATTTGTAGTTCGGTAATTGATTCTTTTGGAATATTTAATTTATTTTTATTTATAACTTGCCATGCCGCTTTACTTTTATTAGCCGCCATTTTTATTTTGTAATTGTTTTGAGCACGTTTAGTGAGATTTATTATTCTTTTTAGAAGTTTAGAATATGTTGAGTATCTTTGTTTGTTATTTACTGTTGGTTTCAGTCTGAAATTCCAAAGTAACTGTCTTTTATTTTTACAACAAACCTTTATTCCACGTGATATCCATCTTAGCTTGGTATTAACTTGAACAGTTGTTTTAGTCAGCGGAAAACACAAATTATAAAATAATTTAAATGTTTCTATAAAATAACGATATGCGGCTGTTGGATCACTAGTGTCATATATTTCACAAAAAGAGAGGTTTTTTATATAATTTTTAAATTTATATATATTTTCTGGACTAAAGTCACGCTTCATTTTATGCCAATACTTTAATTTGAATATTTTTTTCACTGGGAGTTTTATTATTTGAGCAGTATGGTCCGATAAGCCCAATTCTAACACCTCAGTCTTACACTTTTTTTTAAAGTCGTGTGCAAAGTTGTCTATACAAGTCTTACTCGATAGTCTTGTGGGCTGGTTTAGTGCCAATGTAAGATTAAAATTCAACAATAAACATTCGAAGTCTAATGTGGAACTATTGCACTTAATGACGTCTATGTTGAAATCACCAGCTACAACAGTATTATAATTATTATTTTTAGAAATACAATTCAAAATTTTGGTAAGCCTGTCGAAAAACAAATTGAGATTGCTTTGTCCTGGTACACGGTATATACAAACTATTATGATTTTGAAATCAGTTAACTCCACTGCACAACATTCTATTGCATTACTTATAGACAATTTACTGATATGAGAAAGTTCTTTGTAGTTATGTGCTTTATTTACTAGGATACAAGCTCCTCCTCGTTTATTACAGGTGCGACTGAAACAGGCCGCTAATTTGTAATTAGGTATGCTCAGATGTTGTTCATAGCCTGCCGACATAAAATGTTCAGTGATACATATCACATCAATGTCTATTTTTCGGTCTTTAAGCATTTCAATATTTACTAAAAGTGGGTCAGATTTATTAAGTAGACCCGCAATGTTTTGATGCAAAACATTGAGATATTTAACGTCGAAAAAACAATGAAGATGTTTCTTCTGTGGTATTTACAATGTGGTCTGTAGAGGTAGTCGTGGTACTTATATTAATATCATTAATTAAATGGAGCAAACTTTCGAACATATTACGCAAGCCATAGTTATTTATACGGCCTGTCGATAAGTTAAACATTGTGTGATCATATGCCAAACTATAATTAGAATCAAAAGAATATGCATGTTCATGAGTTAATAAGTCCAAATGTAATAGATTATTAAATGTTTCAATTCTCCAATTGTGCATATTGCTGTAGACTCCAAGTTTAAAGTTAGGAACACAGATTATAACATTAGTGTAGGTAATTTGTTTTAGAATATCCCGAATGTATACAATAGTATTGCAATAATTGTTAGTATTTTTAAAGTCCTCTTCTCCAATCAATAATATACAAAAGTCATTCATAGTAAAGTCACATAGTTTTGTTTCAATTCCACTAAGAAGTTGCTGCACTGTTCCGTTAGGTGTAATATAGTGACATATATCGTACTTGTCAGCAAATAAATCTTGTGCAATCGACAAGACTTGATTTTTGTTATTCGCGCTCAGTACACACATCTTATTTTTACTGGAGGGTATAGGGCACTGGGTTTGTCCCTGTTGTTTCATAATCTCTGTACGATTAGTTTTTTGTGAAGATTGGTTCAAATGGCAAGTTGTAGAGCAAATAGATTTTGATTTATGCGATAATATTTCTGTTGAGTTATTTTCTACAGGAGACATATTAACAGGAGTGTTCGAATAACTTTTGGCGGGTGATGGAACTACTTCTACTTGTGTCGGGGAAGAACATATTAGCGATGTTCGATTCTTGTCATGTATGGATAGTCTTTTTTTCTTCCTATTCGATAGAGTATTTGATAAATCAGAGGATTCCATTTTTTTATATACTTCTATAACTTTCAAACTTTTAGCCAATTCCTTTTTTAAACTGCTTATTTCATCGTGTAGATTATCTATTTCGTTGGTCGCTATTTCGAGATTTTTTGTTAAACTGTTAACTTTAGAACGCAAGTCTTCGCAACATGATTTGTTCATGTCAATCGAGGCGTCCGGTAAGCTCAGCATTGTGGAGTCAAACATTGTTGTATTCGATAGTTCATGAAATGATATCGAACGCCTTATACGTCGAAACGTTACATTCTGGTTATTATTATCCATAGTAAAGTTAGTGATACTGTTGTGCAGAAAATAATGTTCAAATATTTTTTAGTCACAAAAAGTGTTTTGTGTTAGCCAGGATCGAACCCGAGCCACCGATCACTCAAGTACGTTGACCAGATTACTAGGCTAAGTTGCTGTTGGAATCATGAACCGAAATAAGCAACCTGAATCTACGATGACGGTCCCTTTGAAAATTGTTCGTTATATTGTTCGTTTGTATTTAAAAAAATATTTTATTGCCACCGTCGATTTAATATGTTTTCATCACAACACACAATTAGCAACTTTGTTTTGATTATTTACTGTGTATAGTGTTTATTGATCTGATGTTAAATGATATTCCATCTTCACTAAGAGTTATAAGGGATCTTTTTGTTATTAAACACTAACTTTATGTTTATACTTAGGTAGGCTGCGATATTGCACTATATTTAAAAATAGAATCTTTGTTCTAAACTTACACATAGCACTTACATAACACTTGTACTTGGTTATTATGTTATTGACTTCACACTTCACTACTTATTTACGATTAATATGACTATAAATATTATTTTGAGAATAGAAAACACGGAGCTGATATTTCGCGTGTGACAGCAGCTGTCCAGCAAAAGATATCTTTACCGGAAATTGTAGGCATTTAAATTGGAACGGTAAATCCGCCAGAGAAGATGTATTGATTCCCCGAGTTCCTCTGATATCAATACATCTTCTCCGGTACCACATCCGGTCAGTATTGTGCACTCTATTATGAAAGTTTTTAGTGATTTTACCAGCAAACGCATTCCATTGCAAAGTTTAGGTGGATTCAGGGTTCTTAATAAAATAACAGGACAACCTACTTTCAACACCATTTTATGAGGAGCAAGTCCAGACGGGTTGAAGATGGGAAGCCAAAATGTACCCATAAGCGGTCCTCTTTTGCAAGAGAAAGCTAATCATTTTGCCAGACAGCTTGGGAAAACAAGCTTGAGCGACTGCAAAACTTATGCATTCGGTTTGTTTTTGGTCTACGAAAGTATGATCATGTCTCTCATCTTCGCAAGGAACTCAAGTGGCTCCCTATCCGTCTTCGCAGGAACACTCGGATTTTATGTCTCCTCTTCAACATCCTACACAATCCATCTTATCCCTCCTACCTGCGCTATCTTCTTCTGTATATTTGTGTGTACATGAATTATAAAATAAATAAATAAATATGGAACGCTGATGAGACAGGATTATTTTTTAAATTGACTCCAAATAGAACATTAAAATTCAAAGGAGAAATGTGTGCTGGCGGCAAACTGTCAAAAGACAGAATAACCGTGCTTGTTGCTTCAAATATGGTAGGCGAAAAACGAAAATTACTGGATAAAGGGAAGGCGAAAGAACCGAGGTGTTTCAAGAACGTAAAAACTTTGCCAGTTGATTATGAAGCCAACAAAAAAGCGTGGATGACATCGGAGATTTTTGAGAAAGTTTTAAGGAAATGGGACTCTCAGCTAAGAGGAAACAAAAAGAAGTTCATTTTACTTATCGATAATTGTCCAGCTCACCCACAAACTCAAAATTTGACCAACATCAAACTGGCATTTTTACCACCAAATACCACATCAGTTATTCAGTCTATTGATCAAGGTATAATTAAGACTCTTAAAAACCATTATCGAAAGCTTGTAGTGGAGAAAATGGTAAATGACATTGAAAAAAGTACTACCCCATTTACTGTCAATCTTCTGGATGCCATTGAAATGATAACAACAGCATGGGCACGAGTTACTCCAGATACGATAAAAAAATGTTTTTCACACGCTGGGTTTGGTAAATTTTCAACTTTTAATACAACTGACGACGATTCTGATGATGAATTGGACAATTTGCCATTGGCGAGATTATCATCAGCGGAAGCAACAGTTACGGAATGGGAATATTGACAATCAAGTTAACACTACTGATAACTTGACTGATAGAGAAATTATTGAGTCTGTGCTTCAAACACTAGAAAAAAAGGATGAAGAAGAGGAAGAAGATTGCAATGTATGTGAGATTCCAACAACTAAAGATGCATTATGTGCTCTAACAACGCTCAAACAGTACTGTTTATTTGGTGAAGGCCAAAATAACTTAGATGTAGAAGGAATAATAAAAATGGAATACACCTTACAGCGTGCACAAAAAACTAAACATAAACAGTGCACTATAACACGTTTTTTCAATAACACCCGTGTATAACATAATTAAATAAATGATAGGTAAATACATATGTACATGGCTTTTTATTATTTCGGATATAGAGACCTCCGGATATAGCGACGATATTAAAGTGGTCCCTCCGCCGTCGTTATAAACGAAATTCACTGTATTAAGTAATAATCGTTATTTTCCTCGCTAGAGAGCTGAGACCAATCGCTGGCGAAGAAGGCGCGCTATTACCACCGCAACCGCTATGTCCCTGCATTTTATATCTGTAATATCTTCGAAAATATTCATTTAAATTACATGCTGTAAAAAGCCATATTGATCTATATTAAATGCACAATGTACTTAAGGTACTTAATTGGATAACGATTAAAGCTGTATTGCTTTAAATTGCTTCGTAAATAAGCCATAATGGCTTGGCGATTAGATCGAATTCTCGTAAAAAGTAAAGGATAAAAAATAGTTTTTGTGGGGTATCTCTAAGAAATAGACATATACCATCGTGGACTTTTTTGTAGACTTTTTTAAGGTGTATAATGCTGAAGTACATTATTTTAATCTATCTCTTTGGGATCAGCCAGTCTAAGTGCAAAAAAGTGTTTATTTACGACATCACATTAGAAACCTCTAAAATTATCAGTGTTTCTTTACTATATTATGCATGTATTATACATATAAACCTTCCTCTTGAATCACTCTATCTATTAAAAAAACCGCATCAAAATCCGTTGCGTAGTTTTAAAGATCTAAGCATACATAGGGACAGACAGACGGGAAGCGACATTGTTTTATACTATGTAGTGATTTGAAATTTAACGATTAAATTCACTGTACATATCCACAGTAAAGATCCGATGACAATGGCATGGTAGAGATAACACATAACAGATCGGAATAGGTACGCTTATATTGATAACACGTAGAAATACTTTCTTATATTCCAAGATTGCAAGAGAGACTAACTCTTGGGAGTCCCACGTGGAGACTCATACAAATACAAGGTGTAATCAGAAGAACAGGAAAACTCTGAAAGGATCATCAATCAATAATTTGCCAATCTTTTTCCCAACTTCGTTGGGGTCTTCTTTCAGTCCAACCAAGTGCGGTCGAGATCCAGTACTACACAGATCATCCCAACTCGGTACCCAGTGGTACTCATTATTATAAACATGTTTTACTATTGAGGCAACTCAGAAATCGTGAAGGGAAAAATCAACAGCTCAAAACAATGTTCGCATTTACGAAAACTGCCAGGAGAAACACCCGGCAAGCTTTATAGCTTTTCTCCTGGCAGTTTATAGGATATAGGATTTTTTTATCCTTTATAGGATGCATTATAATATAAACAATTTAAACAAAGATAAATAAAAAACAAAAACAAATGACACAACGAACTCAGGAACCAGAAATAACACAAAAAGTGTATGCACCAAAAATGACACAAAGAATGCTCCAACCTGGAAAATAAGGAATACCAAACCCAAAACGCGACCTATGCAGAAGTGATAAGATCTAATATCAACGAGACAAACCAAACAGAAGGACAAACAATTCCTAACAACACCACAGAAATACTGGAAAGTATGTTCGCAAACCTACAACAAGTCATGATATCCATGATGGACAAAATGATGGATCGTATGGATCAACTTATCGCAAGTCTGGTATCAAAATGATTAGCAACTTGAAAATCATGACATGGAACGCCAATGGCTTGACAGAGCGTCGTCAAGAACTCTGTATTTTCTTAATAACGGAAAAAATTGACGTAGCATTGATATCAGAAACTAGATTCACTGTCAAATCATACATAACATTAAAAAACTTCAATATTTATACAACAGATCACCCATCGGGCAACAGCCATGGGGGTACCGCGATAATTATCAAAGAGAACCTAAAGCATTATGTACAGGAGGTATATCAAACTGACAGAACTCATGCTACTTCTATTAAACTACAGCTTAAAGATAATTCAGACATAACATTATCTACAGTCAGGTATAGATTTTAAGATGAGATAACCTCTGAATTAGCTTTAAACAGACCAATAAAAACTACAGACGACCTAAAGACAGAAATTGAGAAACTGAACAAGTTACAGTGCAGCTGCAGCGACCAAAACAAAGAAGAGACTACCACCGAAACATAACGAATATCCCAAAGGAATCAAGGAACTTATAACAGAAAGACGACACTTCAAAAATTATATGGCAAAGTACTAGATATCCATCAGACAGAACAGCTTTCAACAGATCCTCCGAAGCATTAAAAAAGTTAATTGCAGACTTTCACAACAAGAATCTACAGACATTCCTGTCGAGCTTAACACCATCCATTGATACAAACTATTCACTTTGGAAGGCTACAAAAAACCTAGATAGATAACTTTGTAGACTGGGCTAGATCAGATGCAGAAAAAGTCACAATCTTTGCGGAACATCTTTCTAGTGTTTCAACCACATCCAGACACAACTCCTGAACATAGCACTGAAGTAAAAATGTTTCTACCGCTCGGGCGCCCCGGGGGTATTATTATTACGTCATTGCGCGTTTTTACGTAAATCACCAAAAAAAAATTAATAATAATAAAAAAAACTTTTCTGGATTTTTCTAGAAAAAACAAATATATAGAAACCAAAATTTTCGGCTAAAAAAAAATCGTACAAACGTGTGTACAAAACGACAATTAAGAGTTTTTCAAAGTCATTCAAGTTGTACAGACGTATGTACAATCGGCGCTCGAGGAGTTAAAAGTGCATTACAAATGTGCCTACCGATACAATGGACAAGTCCTCGGGAAGTATTAAAAGAACTAAAAATGTTGAGAGACGGAAAATCTTCTGGTTATGACCTAATAGACCCAACTCTACTGAAAATATTACCAAAAACGGAATCATGCAAATAGTAAAAATATTTAATGCCTGCCTTAGACTTTCGTATTTCCCCGCACACTGGAAGATAGCACAGGTCGTAATGGTACCCAAACCTGGGAAACCACCACATGATGTTACTTCGTATAGACCCATCAGTATCTTGCCGATCATTGGGAAACACTTTGAGAGAATTCTGCTCAATAGAATAAAAGTTCATCTCGAGGACATCACTCCAAACCACCAATTTGGGATCCGGGAGCACCATAGTACTGTAGAACAGATACACCGCATTGTTAACACTATAAACCGAACGCTAGATAGCAAACTGTTCCGCTGTCTTTCCAAACATAAACCACGCTTTCGACAAGGTCTGGCATGAGGGTATACTCTATAAAATAAAAATAAATGTTACCTAACTCATACTATCACATAATAGAGTCACATCTTCAAGATAGATGCGTTGAAGTAAAGGTAAACACTGACCTCTCATCAGCCTTGTACGAAATAAAATTGGGTGTGCCACAGGGTAGTTAGTATACATGGACTAGTATTGTATACCATTTACACAGCTGACCTACCAACCATCGACCAAACCATAGTTGCCACATACGCGCAGATGACACTGCAATACTGTCCACACTCGCCAACCCAGTAAGAGCATCCGTTCAGCTTCAACGGCACCTCTATGAAATAGAGAAATGGCTAAAAACCTGGCAAATAAAGGTCAACCAAAATAAGTCGTCCCATGTCATATTCACTCTCAGAAGAGAAACCTGTCCTGTAGTAACACTAAATGGTGAAGAGATCCCACAAGAAGAACATGCTGAATATCTAGGCATGCTCCTGGACAAGAGACTGACGTGGCAAAAGCACATTTGGAACAAACGTAAACAACTAGATACCAGGCTACGTAACATGTACTTGATAATAGGTCGGCACGCATTGAGACGTGAATGTCTCAATGCGGATAGCAAAATCATCGTATACAAAGCCATTTAAAAACCAATTTGGACTTATGGCATTCAACTGTGGGGTACAGCCGCCAGTAAAAGTAACATCGAGATACTTGAAAGACTCCAAAACAAGACACTTAGAGCAATCTTCAACATATCGCACTCACACAACAACAAATATATTCACAACGATTTAAAAATGAACACCGAGAATATCTGGACATAGGGATACACTACCTATAAAACTCAGTGGATGCGGATCGCTACAGCACAAACGTTGAAAAAGACAGTGTTCCTCTACGCTCCTGGATAGATTCTGCCACATGAAGTAATAATAATAATTTATTGAATTAAAACATTTTATACACTCAAACACTTACAAACAACAGTGAAAGCCTCCCACGAATTAGCATGGCTCACTGTGACTAAAATCACTCCAGATAAATAATATCAGCCAGAAGCAAGGCTTATCTATATAAATAAAAGAAAGTCATGTTAGTTACACTATTTATAACTCAAGAACGGCTGAACCGATTTAGCTGAAAGTTGGTGGGGAGGTAGCTTAGAACCAGGAGACGGACATAGGATACTTTTTTTTTTGAGTAGGGTAGAGTAGGGTAGAGTACGGTAGAGTAGGATAGAGTTGGGTAGAGTAGGATATAGTAGTCAGTTGACGGGAGCGAAGCTCCGGGCAAAAGCTAGTTGTTATTTAAACAGATTGCCATGACGCAGAATGAAAAAGAAAAAAAAAATTACGAACACTGTTGCGAAAGAATCCATCTTTCTCAAAAGTGCACGTAATTATTTTTTGAAAGATTTCTAGTAATATCGATTGCACCTTCTTGTTGAACTTTTGTTAACCTCACAATTGCAGTGCCTATTCCGATCAGAAATTTTAATACGAGGTTTTAAACGTACCCGATCGCGTTCACGTAGTGCAATTTGTACTAAAAACTGAATATGCGGCGTCTCAATAAAGATAAAGATATATTTATTGCAATGCTATAGTGGAACCGCTTTTTTTTGTATACGAATCAACATTAGCGAACAATTACGTAAACATGATCGAGTAATTATAAAAGCTCGCATTACAGGCACCGGGTGATGGGTATGCGTATGTGTGAGTGAGATGGCACGACGTGTACTCACGGTGTGCGTCCTGCTTGCCCTTGCCGGCGCCCAGCTTGTCGTCGGCCGACGCGAACTGCTCCGACACCAGCTGCGCTAGACCTGGCCCCAACGACACCCAACGTCAACACATGCCGATGACACACAACTAACTTGCTCACAAACTAGCTCTGATTCTCAGTGCGCCAGCTTACTGATTACTGAACTGACATTTAAGGTTTAACATAATTGAAATTGATGAGAGTTGTCATATTGTTATCTTGTGTCTTGATTAAACTAAACCTATGTAAATTGCAGCTAGACTTAGAGGGAATTATCTGCACCATCGCCATCAGTACTCAAGTGCGCCCCAAGTCATGTTCGGAACGTGTCCTGCTTGTGTTGCTGTATTTATGGATTGTTAGATACAACCTCACAAAAAACTTGACGGAACGTCGAAAGTGCTGCGTATTACATACACTAACATAATATAACGTAGTTTGAGAGATCTACCAACCAATGCCCGTATTAGGTACAAGAGGTTAGCATTTACTGTATTCGCGTTAAGAAAATCGTTGTCATTCAGCTTAGCCACGCCCCTTTAAGATAATTACTTATTGTTAATATTTGAAAATACTGTGTAGTGAAAAGTTTGCTTTAATGGTTTAGTTTTTACTACAATATAAATACGTGTTTAGTTTGCACTGATGTATCACTATGTTCTTAACGCGAACAGACTATAGAACAGCAAGATTGTCCAAATGAGCTCGAGTATGTAAAATTATGCTCATTTTTCTATTGTAAAGTGTGTGGCTAACCCAAAAAGTATTATTTGCTTGTTAGTCTCTTCAAAATCTAGTCGTCACTGCGACTAAAAGCTTGTAACATATCAAGTAAGTCGGCACACCGTAGAATCAGCGCTAATGTTGTATATTCTAAGAAAATTCGTTAAAATCATCTAAATGAGCTATAATCAAAAAACTCTTCGTCCAAAATTGCCAATATTTGTAAGATGATGTTCTGAATTTTGTGGACATGCACATTATGAATGGAGGCGAGTTTGGTTTAGTCACACGAATGACATGGAATTGTTAGTTACGTTCGTAACATGGCGTTGTATGAACCAATTAACGATAACGTAGACCATTCTCTTTAATTTTGTCTAACGCTGACAACACACAAACGTCACAAGACTTCCACCTTGCGTCGTGCTATTTTTATTCTGCACCATAAGTCACTGTAGTAATATCACAACTTTAGTTAGTTGACCTCGTAACTGCCCGTAAAACATTTTAAAATTTTTGAAACTACTGTCTTAATGGATTAAAAAAAAAAGAACTTGTAGTGAAAGTGACATTCAACCTTAGAGTTGATAAAGCAATATCGAGGTCAACAACGCAAGTAAACCTAAGTGATGAACATCTTTAAATCACAGAGTTCACATAAATTTAAACTGTGAATTGTTCACCGTTGTCTAACAGACTAACGTGGAGCAATAACAAGCCGGCCGCTCCACTAACACGGAGCTGTCGATGGCTGCACGCAAACGCGTGCCTTGCCGGGCTCACATTATAATGTTGTGTATATAACATGACGCAGGCTCCTGTATGGTAGGAGCCGTGGGCGGTACGTACTGTAGACGGCCTGCGCGGGCGGCGGCCGGTAGTCGGCGGCGGGCCGCACGTCCAGCGCGCGCCACGCCGACACCAGCGCCGGCTCCATGCTGCTGCCCGACGGCCTGCACCACACATCAGCTGTTACTACACAAGCTTTTCTTAGGTTCAAACTTATTGGAGCTTAGAGTTTGGAAGACGGTAGTGTGACAACCCCGTGCCTTAAGAAGCACGTTAAGCTGATGATCTCGCGCTAAATCTCTCTGCGGTCGCATTTAATTGCCGTCCCATCAGATTCGAAAGTAATGAAAGTGGGAGTGTCTTTGTATTTGCGTACAGTCTTTGATGAGATTGATTACCATGGCCGAAAGCGGTCATATTATGAAAATTAAATAAAAAATACTTATTAAAGGTTTTTTGATTATGGAGTTTGAAGTTTGGCATGTACAATGAGTGTATAGTAGGTACCTGTAGATGGCGAGGTTGCCGGTGTGCGAGGCCACGGCCAGCAGCGCGTGCTGGTGCGCGTTGAGGTAGGCCAGCGCCGTGATGCGCCCCCACGCGCGCCGCCACGAGCCCACGCACAGCTTGGCCGCCGTGCCCCAGTCCCAGATCCTACAGAAGGTATACAACAATATTTTAAAATGTGCCGTTCGCGAGCTGCACACGTGTATTTCAAGTTCGCGCACCGATCCTAAAACCCCTGTGAGCCCAGTGTCGTGGCGTGCGCGATCAGTGCAAGAGCCGCACGCTGCATGTACTTCCTCCCAGCCCCTTGTTTTGGAGATATACGGAACAAGGTGTGAAGTACCACAAACCTCCGTTGAAAAGGGATGATCCTCTGACCAGGCGGATTTTATGTCTGGTTTGGGCAACTGCCCGAAATATCATTTCAGGCTGTTGTATATGTTCAAATCTCGCGGAGAACTCTAATTGCATTGTGGCACCATAGATGTTGCTACATTGTTGATGAATGAGTCACTATTTTCTTAACGCACTCATCATTGAGTTTAGCAAGTCAATTAGAAAGTCGTCTTTACATTGTCCAGTTTAAGTCAGACAGTACGACGCGTCTTTTGTCAATTTTAATAATGAATACCGCGCTTATTCATAAAATAAAAGTGAAAATCAGGACGATTCTAATTAAATTTTGAAATACATAGTTATTTAATATTAATATTTAAAAATACTGTATAATAAAAAGTTTACTATAATATTAATGGTTTGATTTTACCCCATTATGAATACACCTTTGCAGTTGCACTGGCAAGTCACTATTTTCTTAACGCGAATAGACTATAGTCACATTCAGCCTATGGTGAGAGACAAGGAAGTTCCTTGAATGTATGTATGTGTAAGTAGAGTGTGTACAGAACTAACCCGAAGTTGTCCTTGGAGGCGACGGCGGCGTGCTGCTCGTAGGGATGGAACAGCACGACGGCGGGCGGCAGCGGGCAGCGCGAGTGGAAGGCTTGCGTCTCCAGCCGCGTCACGCGCGTGCGCAGCAGGCCTGCACCGTCCAGGGAAATTAACACCACAAGCACTATAGTGTGTAACTATTTAGATATTTTTAACTAAACAGGCGATCTGCATTTGTAACATGTCTACTGCACACTTGTAGTTAGGATGCAGTTGAAATTGCTCGCCAAGTGTGCAGTCCGCTCGCGTTTGGCGTGTTCGGCCTCGCAGTCCGAGCGCCAGCTGTCGCCGCCCTCGGGCCGCGCGAACTGCGTCGTTACTATCGTGTACAGAAACTCACTGGCGGCCTCCTTCCTGAGGCTGCGGTTGCGCGCTAGGCGCCACACGCGCTCGTGGTGCGGCCGGCTCTCGCAGTCCGAGCGCCAGCTGTCGCCGCCCTCGGGCCGCGCGAACTGCGTCGTTACTATCGTGTACAGAAACTCACTGGCGGCCTCCTTCCTGAGGCTGCGGTTGCGCGCTAGGCGCCACACGCGCTCGTGGTGCGGCCGGCTCTCGCAGTCCGAGCGCCAGCTGTCGCCGCCCTCGGGCCGCGCGAACTGCGTCGTTACTATCGTGTACAGAAACTCACTGGCGGCCTCCTTCCTGAGGCTGCGGTTGCGCGCTAGGCGCCACACGCGCTCGTGGTGCGGCCGGCTCTCGCAGTCCGAGCGCCAGCTGTCGCCGCCCTCGGGCCGCGCGAACTGCGTCGTTACTATCGTGTACAGAAACTCACTGGCGGCCTCCTTCCTGAGGCTGCGGTTGCGCGCTAGGCGCCACACGCGCTCGTGGTGCGGCCGGCTCTCGCAGTCCGAGCGCCAGCTGTCGCCGCCCTCGGGCCGCGCGAACTGCGTCGTTACTATCGTGTACAGAAACTCACTGGCGGCCTCCTTCCTGAGGCTGCGGTTGCGCGCTAGGCGCCACACGCGCTCGTGGTGCGGCCGGCTCTCGCAGTCCGAGCGCCAGCTGTCGCCGCCCTCGGGCCGCGCGAACTGCGTCGTTACTATCGTGTACAGAAACTCACTGGCGGCCTCCTTCCTGAGGCTGCGGTTGCGCGCTAGGCGCCACACGCGCTCGTGGTGCGGCCGGCTCTCGCAGTCCGAGCGCCAGCTGTCGCCGCCCTCGGGCCGTGCGAAGGCCGACGACGCCCACTCCACGAACTGCGTCGTTACTATCGCCTTCTTTGCCGGTTGACCTGCAATAGATATAAATAATTATCATTATTTTGGTCAAACGTTTTATGAAATATAATAGGGGGAGCGACCAATGAAACTACGACTCTGATTGATAATATTTTCACATAACCACATGTGATGTTCATATACCCTACACAAACATCAAAAGCTGCCCCATAAACTGCTTCTTTTCACTGGAGATGTAGTAAGCAGCTACGCTTCGAGGATGTGAGAGCTAAGCTACCAAACGATGTGACCATTTCCACTGATACTAAGCTATGTAGCGGAACGTGTAAGATCATCGATATATATGTACTACGTACTAGATTACTCGTGCCGTACACTCACTTCAACCGGCTCAGGTGCAGTGTCTTCTATGCACCTTGATATTGATGACATTAGTACAGTTTTGACGTTCATGCAGTGTGAGAGCGGCGCTTATAAATTCAAATTAAAGTGAATCTGGACGTAAATAATAATTCTGTAGTAATTTAAGTAAAATTAGTGGTTGTCCAAGCAATATAATAGTTTCTAATATCGTACTAGTATGTTAGAAAACATATTATTTTACTAAAAAGCCTTCCCATTTTACAATCATAGACTAAAACATGCAGATGTTTATTTTATTTTATTTTTTTATTTTATTAATTTTAAGAAAACTTACAGCTAATATAACACAGTAAAAAAAACATTATAAGCAGAAGAAGGCCAATTACAAGTTTCCACTTATACGTATATAAATTAAATTATCATCATCATTTCAGCCGAAAGACGTCCACTGCTGGACATAAGCCTCCCCCAAGCGTCGCCACAGCGAACGGTCCTGTGCGTCTCGCATCCATCGGACTCCCGCAACCGTTACCAAGTCATCGGTCCACCTTGTAGGAGGCCTTCCAACGCTACGTCTTCCGGTATGTGGTCGCCATTCCAGAACCTTTCGGCCCCAACGGCCATCTGTTCTGCGAGCAATGTGCCCTGCTCATTGCCACTTTAGTTTGGCGATTCTTCGTGCTATGTCGGCAACCTTGGTTCTCCTGCGGATATCCTCATTCCTGATTCGATCACGCAAGAAAACTCCGAGCATAGCCCTCTCCATTGCCCTTTGGGTGACTTGTAAGCCTTCTGATGAGGCCCATTTTAAGCGACCACGTTTCGGAGCCATATGTCATCACTGGCAACACGAACTGGTCATAGACTTTCGTCTTGAGACACTGTGGTATATTGGACGAGAAGATACCGCGCAGCCTCCCGAACGCTGCCCAGCCGAGTTGGATTCGACGATTGATCTCTTTCTCGAAGTTAGACCTTCCCAACTGGACCGTCTGTCCCAGGTAAACGTAGTCGTCTACAACTTCGAGTGTAGAGTCCCCGACCTTGATAGGAGTGGGTGCTACATGGCTGTTTACCATGACTTTGGTTTTGTCCATGTTCATTTTAAGTCCCACTCTTTCGGAAGCTCTACTGAGGTCACCAAGCATTGTACTGAGCTCCTCCGTAGTCTCAGCCATGACTACTATGTCGTCGGCAAACCGAAGGTGAGTGATGTACTCGCCATTGACATTAATGCCTAGCCCTCTCCATTCCAAAACCTTGAAGACATCCTCCATTGCTGCCGTGAACAGTTTCGGAGAAATAACGTCTCCCTGCCTCACGCCCCGCTGCAAGAGGATAGGTTTCGAGGTCTGGTCTTGTAGTCGGACTGACATAGTGGCGTTTTTGTACAAACACTTCAGCACTTCGTGGCGTTTTTTCCTCGAGTATGACGGAATCAAATAGCTTCTGAAGGGCCTTAAGGACCGGTTTTCCACCCGCCTTCAGGAGTTCAGCCGTAATTCCGTCCTCACCCGACGCCTTGTTATTTTGTAGCTGCTTCAGAGCCATCCTAATCTCGTACAGGCTGACGTCCGGGATATCTTCGGTATAGTGTCGAGTCAATCTAGCTCTTGGGTCGTTTACTAGATTTACAGCGGGTTTAGCGATAGACGTGTATAACTGTCCATAAAAAGCCTCGATCTCTCCCAGAAGCTCCGATTTGGCGGATATGACTCTGCCATCGTCGGTCTTCAGTTTCGTGAGCTGGTTCTGCCCAATAGACAGATCTCGTGCAAATACTTTAGAGCCCTTATTCCGCTCAATCGCATCCTTAATCCTTGCGGTATTAAAGCGGCGAAGGTCGCGTTTCAGGGACTTCGAGATTTGTCTATTGAGCTGCCGGTATATGCACGCATCGTCTGAAGACTGCAGAATCATCTCCCGCCTCTTCTTCATTAGCTCGAGGGTCGGATCAGAGAGCTTCTTGTTCTTATTTGTACGGCGAGTCTTGAAAAGAGACCCGACCGTATGGACAGTTTCCACGAACCCATCGTTATATTCATCCACGGAGCTTCCTAGGCACTCGAAGCGATTGTGGAGTTCGAGCTGAAAGCTCTCGGGGTTTTGGATCTGGATCTGTGCTGGACGGAGCGTAGACTTCATCAGTCGAGACCTTTCAAGCTTAATGTTAATATTCAATGTGCCTCTTACCACGCGGTGATCACTTCCAGTTTTCACCGCGTTGATCACAGAGACATCATTGAATATTTGCTTTTTCGTCGACAGGATGAAGTCAATCTCATTTCTAGTTGCACCGTCAGGACTTTGCCAGGTCCACCTTCTATGCTCACGCTTTTTGAAGAAGGAATTCATCATATAGAGGCCCTCCTTCTCCATAAAGCTAGCCAGTAGGTGTCCCCGGTGATTCCGACGTCCAAATCCAAATTGCCCCACTCGCAGCTCGTCACCGTCTCGTTTGCCCAGTTTCGCGTTAAAGTCCCCCATGACCACGGTGAAGTGAGTCTTAGAACCATGCATGGCTCTTGATATATCCTCATACATGGATTCTACTTCGTCGTCGGGATGTGTCGAGGTCGGGGCGTAGACCTGTATGACCTTCAGCGAATATCTTGATGATATTCTGAGTATAAGGTACGCCACCCTGGTCGACACACTCTCGATCTTCACCACATTGTTCACAAGGGACTTGTGGACGATAAACCCGACACCACCCTGGGACTGCTGGTCACCCTCCCGGAAATAGAGCAGGTTACCGGATTTGAGAATTATCGTATCCTCCCCCTGTCTTCGGACTTCAGACAATCCCACAATACTCCATCGCAACCTACTCAATTCCTCCTCAAGTTCGGTGATCTTCTCGTCAGTCTTCAGTGTACGCGTGTTAAAAGTTGCCAGGTCGAGTCGTTTTATAGATGGGTAGCCAGATCTCATCCGGAGATTCTTCGCACCCCTTGTCTAGTCGTGGCCTTGACCGCTACCGGAGTCAAGGGTAGACGGGCTGCCGGGCACTAGGGGCCATTTTTTCATTCTGCTTTTCATTTTGGGGGTGGTTGCCATAATCGCCACGCTTGGCAGACGGGTTGGCGATCGCAGTTTGATTGTTGTAATGCACAGAGGATGCTGCTGCCCATTCTCTGGTATGTCCCTTAGTCGCCTCTTACGACACCCTCGGGAAGAGATGGGATGGTGTTATTCTTAACGTCCGGACACCATATGGAACATCACCATGCAGATGTTCACTCCCACAAAAACCTGATTTTTACCTACAACTGGTTTAGTAAACAGACTTGCATGGTGTTTTATTCCTTGTTTGATTTTTTTTTTGAATATTTTATTTAATGGTATTTCTTTTTTGTATAAATGATATCAATGAATTCCGTCAAATTCAATAATGATGACGACGTGTGTTTTTTGATATTGTAAAAACTCAGCAAGAAATGTCAGCAAATCATTGGGTATCAGTTTTCATCGGTAAGTTTTGTCGAATAACAGAATAACAGAATGCTTACCTAAGCATTCTGTTATTCGTTAGCACTTCGGTATTACGTATCTACCTAGATATCACGTGCAGATTAGTATTCAAATATATTTTTTTTTTGAGTAGGGTAGAGTAAGGTAGAGTAGGATATAGTTGGGTAGAGTAGGATATAGTAGTCAGTTGACGGGAGCGAAGCCGCGGGCAAAAGCTAGTGAATAATAAAGACTGTCACTATTATTTTTTAAAAACTTCCCTCAAAATATGGTTTAAGGAGTGTTAAAGTTTTTATAAAATTATTGTCGCGAACGTAGTCGCTGGCCAAGTGCTAACAATATCTGAAATCAATTATCTTCCAAGTAGATCATAAAGATCATATCCAAACAAGAAAGCTATCAAATAAGAATATTTCCTATAAGAGTTACCATGCATAATAAATAAAGAACTCACTAGAATTGGAAGAGGTGCTGTCCCGGTCGCGGTCGCGGATGGCCACCGAGTCCTCAGAGATGGTGTGTGGCAGTCCCGCCTTGCCACGCCGGTTACCTAAGACACAGATTATTTAATCAATATGCATAGCCAACCAACCAAACCAAATTATCAGCTACCACATTTTTCGGTCGGTCAGATTCTTAGGCTTCTGACTATCCATAAAGACTGTCGGAGATGTACAAATAATAAAAATATTTGTAATTATTTAATTGGTGTAGCTCGCGCGAGTCTATCGAGAAACTTTATGGGTCACACTTTATACAAAATTTATTTTTATTTAGTACATAAAAGGAAGACATTTCGGTGACAGAATGTGCCTCGGTGTGAGCTGACCCTAAACTTGCATGATAATATATATATTAATAAATTAAGCTTCTCCTTATTAAAACACATTTTGAGATCGTAGGAAGAAGCAGACGGTAAAGGCACCTTCTGCGACTTAACTGAGGATTGAAAAATCGTCCCTAAGGCGTTTGATTGTGTAAATCATGAAAAATTAGTTTATGAAAGTTGCACATTACGGACTAGGCAAAACAGCGTTAGGCTAACTAAAATCTTATTTTAATGGTAGACAGCAATTCGTTCGGATAAACGGTCTCAATTCGTGGAGGTTAAATATGAAAATGGGGTACCCCAAGACTCTATTTTAGGTCCTTCTTTATTTTAAGTTTATGCTGTCCATCTGCAAATGGAGCGCCGCGTGTTGGGCGAGGGCGGCAGCGACGACGCCTCCTTGCTGCCGCGCGACAGCTCCAGCTCGCACTACGCTGTCCACCTGCGGCGCACACAATACGTACCCGAGGGCAGCGTCCTGGTGTGGTCGTGGTGCGCGAGCGGCGAGGAGCGCGTGTTGGGCGAGGGCGGCAGCGACGACGCCTCCTTGCTGCCGCGCGACAGCTCCAGCTCGCACTACGCTGTCCACCTGCGGCGCACACAATACGTACCCGAGGGCAGCGTCCTGGTGTGGTCGTGGTGCGCGAGCGGCGAGGAGCGCGTGTTGGGCGAGGGCGGCAGCGACGACGCCTCCTTGCTGCCGCGCGACAGCTCCAGCTCGCACTACGCTGTCCACCTGCGGCGCACACAATACGTACCCGAGGGCAGCGTCCTGGTGTGGTCGTGGTGCGCGAGCGGCGAGGAGCGCGTGTTGGGCGAGGGCGGCAGCGACGACGCCTCCTTGCTGCCGCGCGACAGCTCCAGCTCGCACTACGCTGTCCACCTGCGGCGCACACAATACGTACCCGAGGGCAGCGTCCTGGTGTGGTCGTGGTGCGCGAGCGGCGAGGAGCGCGTGTTGGGCGAGGGCGGCAGCGACGACGCCTCCTTGCTGCCGCGCGACAGCTCCAGCTCGCACTACGCTGTCCACCTGCGGCGCACACAATACGTACCCGAGGGCAGCGTCCTGGTGTGGTCGTGGTGCGCGAGCGGCGAGGAGCGCGTGTTGGGCGAGGGCGGCAGCGACGACGCCTCCTTGCTGCCGCGCGACAGCTCCAGCTCGCACTACGCTGTCCACCTGCGGCGCACACAATACGTACCCGAGGGCAGCGTCCTGGTGTGGTCGTGGTGCGCGAGCGGCGAGGAGCGCGTGTTGGGCGAGGGCGGCAGCGACGACGCCTCCTTGCTGCCGCGCGACAGCTCCAGCTCGCACTACGCTGTCCACCTGCGGCGCACACAATACGTACCCGAGGGCAGCGTCCTGGTGTGGTCGTGGTGCGCGAGCGGCGAGGAGCGCGTGTTGGGCGAGGGCGGCAGCGACGACGCCTCCTTGCTGCCGCGCGACAGCTCCAGCTCGCACTACGCTGTCCACCTGCGGCGCACACAATACGTACCCGAGGGCAGCGTCCTGGTGTGGTCGTGGTGCGCGAGCGGCGAGGAGCGCGTGTTGGGCGAGGGCGGCAGCGACGACGCCTCCTTGCTGCCGCGCGACAGCTCCAGCTCGCACTACGCTGTCCACCTGCGGCGCACACAATACGTACCCGAGGGCAGCGTCCTGGTGTGGTCGTGGTGCGCGAGCGGCGAGGAGCGCGTGTTGGGCGAGGGCGGCAGCGACGACGCCTCCTTGCTGCCGCGCGACAGCTCCAGCTCGCACTACGCTGTCCACCTGCGGCGCACACAATACGTACCCGAGGGCAGCGTCCTGGTGTGGTCGTGGTGCGCGAGCGGCGAGGAGCGCGTGTTGGGCGAGGGCGGCAGCGACGACGCCTCCTTGCTGCCGCGCGACAGCTCCAGCTCGCACTACGCTGTCCACCTGCGGCGCACACAATACGTACCCGAGGGCAGCGTCCTGGTGTGGTCGTGGTGCGCGAGCGGCGAGGAGCGCGTGTTGGGCGAGGGCGGCAGCGACGACGCCTCCTTGCTGCCGCGCGACAGCTCCAGCTCGCACTACGCTGTCCACCTGCGGCGCACACAATACGTACCCGAGGGCAGCGTCCTGGTGTGGTCGTGGTGCGCGAGCGGCGAGGAGCGCGTGTTGGGCGAGGGCGGCAGCGACGACGCCTCCTTGCTGCCGCGCGATATCTCCAGCTCGCGCCCTACGCTGTCCACCTGCGGCACACAGCGACAATACATCACGACAGATTCTGCTTATACCTAATGCATCAGGAGTGATGAGGCCTTTACTCCAGTCAACTCTTCAGCTGACCAGATGTCCCCAAGAGGGGTGCTTTGCGATGAAGGGCACGTCAGCTTTTAGCATTTCCGCCATGATGAGGTTGACTTCTGAGGATCTACCATTCTTGAGTGAGTAGACGGCTTTCACTAGTTCTTCGTGAGTGGGGGTAACACATCATCGCTTACCATCAGGTGAGATAGTGGTCAAATGCGAGCCTATCAATTATATATAATTAAAAAAAACTGGGCAAGTGCGAGTCGGTTTCACGCACTGAGGGTTCCGTTCAAACTTACCTATGTAAATAGTTCAATTCCCGGATTTGCGATATTACAGAAAATACAAAACACAAAGAAACCAATAAATACCTAATTTTGAAAAAAGAATAACGTACCTTTAATATAAAGTTTATTTGAACTTATAATTCCAAGTCAATCCAAAGATATAAGACTTCAAAGCAACCTGTTTTAAAAAACGGCAATTTCACAGGTCGGAGGTGTACTATTCATTGAGTTGCAGTTTGAGACTATTACCGCTGGGCAGCAGGAGTCAGATCTTAGAAATTGATAACTTCATGATATGGCCAAGTGAAACTGGCCAGAACGTTTTAAACTTTAAAGTTTGATGATATTTCAATCCTCGTTTGGCCTACTTTCTTTGGACCTTTTATTATCATACAAATCCTACATCCATGATATGGCCAAACGAGGATTGACCTATCATCAAATATTACAGTTTAAACGATCTGGCCAGTTTTAGTTGGCCATTTCATTCAATTCAACAATTTCAATTCTATGATCTGGCCACGCCGTCTACATTGACTATTCAGCCTCTTGACGTCCCCTAACAAGTTATGTGTTTCTGCCGCACAGAGTTTTAGAAACCCTCAAAATCGGACATGACCAAGTTAATGCCATAAGTCTATGGCGTTTCATATTTCAAATGCAAAAGTTAAACTCCCATGTGCACAATTTACTTCGTTTGTGAGAAAAAAAATGTTAAAGTTGGTCATTTTTTAACTCCCTAAAAACGAAAATTCTTAAAAAATATATATATACGAAGGTTTGTAAACTTGTTTTATCGCTGGTTAAATTCAACATTTTGAGACACATATTTTGTATTTTATTTCATCCCTTCAACTCTAGTAGTTCCAGAGATTTTAATTTTTTTTTTCATTATTTAGACACAATTTTTTTTCTTCCATCATAAATGATTTCCGCAATTGTATTCCATACTGAATAATACTTTGGTATAAGCCCCTATACACAGTATTTTTATCTATTGCGAATCCGGTCTAGGGCCGGAGATTTTCAATTTTTTTTTTTTATAAGCGCCTACACAAATCTTCTGAGCAAAGTTTAATTTATGGTTTAAAAAAGTATCAGGCGCTTTAGGGAACTAATAAAAAATTTTTTGATTCTTATTTTATTCTTCACCTTTGCCGTCAAAAATACTAGTCTCTCGTGCCAGATATATTGTGTCGTTAATATTACTAGCTGGAAATTCCCAGCGTGAGGTTGAAACAAAGGCAAAGTAAATTGAAAAAATACCTTTCTCACAGACGGTTCTATCTCTGCTTCAACCTTACCAACAGGAAAACTATAATCTAGACACTGAGGACACTGGAGCTACTGAACAGAGTACAGAGGATATACCAAAAAGGGCTTATACCAAAGTATTATTCAGTATGGAATACAATTGCGGAAATCATTTATGATGGAAGAAAAAAAAATGTGTCTAAATAATGTAAAAAAAAATAAAAATCTGTGGAACTACTACAGTTGAAGGGATGAAATAAAATACAAAATATGTGTCTCAAAATGATGAATTTAACCAGCTATAAAACAAATTCACAAACCCTTATATATATATATATATATTTTAATAATTTTCGTTTTTAGGGAGTTAAAAAATGACCAACTGTATTTTTTTTTTTCTCACAATCGAAGTAAATTGCGCACATGGGAGTTTAACTCTTGCATTTGAAATATGAAACGCCATAGACTCATGGCATTAACTTAGTCATGTCCGATTTTGAGGGTTTCTAAAACACTGTGTGCCGGGTACGTAATATATGGTATAATTACAAAATCTATAATATTGACAAGATATAACAACTGAATCTATAATTTTATTTGATATTTTACTGTTTTATTATATGTATAGATAACGATCAGTTAATATAATAAACGATTGATATAATTTTTAAATAACTAATTTTTATAAGTATAACATACATTGATTGTAAAATCTTTAGATGTACCACTACTCAAAAGACATAAATCATATTTAGTCTAATATGAAAGAACGAAAGCTTTTTATAAATCAAAATGGCTTTTAATTTAACCTAATTCAAATGATTCACCAACATTAGAAGGGGATCTTAAATGGTCACTGTTCTAATCTAATCTTACCCACATGATCGCTTCGTTCGCTCGCCATAGCGTTCTAATGGTCACTATTCTAACCTGACCTAATCCAGCCGCGAGGTTCCGCAGCCGCATTATAATACAGTAACGTTTTTCAATACGCCGCACCAACTTTTAATACTAACAGTGTGTTAAACGATACGCGACATATATTTATTTTAAACGATAGACCTAATGATTTTTGATGAAATAAACTTTATATCCAAAAACGTTATACGAAATAAGTTTTAGAATATATAAATTTTATATGTAAAGAAATTATATCATCAGTTGGTATATGTCACGTTTATTATATCTTGTGAATGTTATTGAAATGAAAATATACCGAATAACTTTATATGATACGAGACGCACCCGTTTCTGGCAACACTGATGTTATACCACTACATTATACAAAGATCTTTACAGTACATTTAGAGACAATATAATATTTAACATAAGGAGAGAGAGAGAGGCTGGGCTGATGGAACACAGGTTTGTTTTAGTTAGTAAAAGTCAGACACGCCTCTTTCCACCTGGAGCGGGAGGAAACATTTAAAGATTTCCCACTTCAAAAAAAAGGTGGGTAGAGGCTGAATAGTCGATGAATGGTTGCAATGACACATAGTTCTGGTAACGCGCTCTGTGCACATACCTGGTTAGCGATATAGTTGATGATGTCGGTGGCCATCTGCGAGATCTGCGGGTGGGGCTCGCGCGCCATCGTCGTGAAAATGTTCCACAGCTTCATATACACGGAGCCGAAACCTACAGCATTACATAGTTTAGTAGACTATAAAAACATTTTAGGATTCACATAAGGAGGACACTCACGCACATGTGACAGAGAAATGTGTCAAAAGTTAGCATTCGTGCGGGGACTGTCGTTTATAAAACTTTCAAGGTTAAAAACTGTCAAATTAACACTTAGGAAACCGAGGCACAGGGTTCCCAGGTCTGAGTAACTGATTATTGAAAAAAAAAAAAAACATTGAAATAGCTCGATACATAGATACCAACTGCATAGCTCCATGTATATTGTGTATGCGAGATAAGTTCCATTAAATTGGTTCGTTATTATTTATTCATTAGCAGGCCGGTTGATGTAGTTGTCAGTGTGTCAGACAACTACATCAACCTATGCTTGCCGGAGGTCGTGGTTTCGATTCCCACCCAGGACAAATGTTTGTGTGATGCGCACGATCATTTGTTCTGTGTCTGGGTGTAAATGTACGCGTGCGCATCCGACAGCGCATCAAGCTCTCGTGCAAGTTGAAGTGGGTGTGGGAGGGTCATACCAATGGAGGGTAGCGAGAGCGCGGCGGCGTTACGCACGAGCGCGTGCGAGTGCGCGCCGTGCGCGCGCGCGTCCGACAGCGCGTCCCAGCCCTGGTCCACGCGCCCGCCGCGGCCCGTCTCCCTGCCGGCAACAATAAAATCATGAACACGCAACGCACGTCGCGGAGGGTATGCACAGATCTCACTCTGAAGAACAAAATTCCCATAAGGCTCGATTCCTACCGCTTCTGCGTAAATGGTCTCATACAACGCTTTATATGAATGTTTGAATTTATAGTATATTTGCGCCGAGTAAATAGTGACTCATCGTCATTAAGCTTAGCTACTTCACCTATTCGTAAAAATAAGTGCTTTTTTTTACGAAACTGATTAAATTTTTAAATAATTGCTTGATGTTATTATTTGGAAATACTGTGTTATGAAAAGTTTGATTTGTCAATAATGGCCTAATTTTTACCACAGTATGAATACCCTTTAATTTGCAGTTGCACTGATGAGTCACTGTTTTCTTAACGCGAACATAATACTATAGTAGCACAAGCTCTGCTTAGTTTAGGACTAGATGGCGTTGTGTGAAAGTTGTGGAATATTATTATTATCTCTTTGTTATTGTTATAGTGCGGACCGCACAACTTAACAACCCACACGTCTCCATAAACGAGGCCTTAAAAGGAGGGTTGATAAAGAGGCATTTTTCGCCCATCACACACTCAAAAAAAAAAGTAAAATGTATTTGTATAGTGTACCTATATTTTTTTAATCAGTGACATTTACGTAATAAATAATATAAAGTAAGTCAAAGCAATTATTGCCCAAAGGAGGAGGGTATCCTCTTATTAAGAAAAATTCTACCTGCGACTTCGTTTTATCTCGTTCCACATTTAGATGGATACTCTCTAGATCGTTCGCCAACGACCACGAATTTAGTTACACACAATTCTGCATAATGTCATAAAAATGTACAAGTTCCTTACCTGTCACTTTTTCGCACTCTTTCTTGTATGTACACGGCTATGAAGTGCTGTTCGAATATTAACACCATCCACTGTATAGCTGCAAATACAAAGAATTTATTATTTTTGTTTGAAGTTGATTGGCAACTTTAGTCTCTTCGCGCTAAGATAATAGTGAGTCATCAGTGCTATTGAAAATTAAAAGCGTATATTGAAGTAAAAATTATACCATTGTAAAATTAAAGCAAACTTTTTTTATTATACAGTAGTTTCTAATTTGAAGTAATTATTTAATCAGAATCGTTCAAAATTTCATTAACATTTACAATAAAATTTCGATCCGCGAGTTTCATCACATGTCTGTCCCACGTTTTTTTCTTCACTAACAACGTGGTCAAACATTTCATCCATTTGTTTGAATCTATTGTTGACATTGCGTCATAAAACGGTTTTTCTACATCTTTAAGTTTAAATGTTGAGTTGAGGTGAGGTATTCATTTTTACTTCAACTGGTCAATGTGAACATGATTGATCAGAGGGCGTGGCTTAGTCGAGTGATAACGGTCACGTCACTATTTTCGTAACGCGAATAGGCACCCGGTTTCTGAAAGGCCGATCAATGTCAAAATTAACTAATTAGCTGTCAAATCTCTTGTTAAGTATCAATTTAACACCTGATTTATAGTAGTACACTTTTTAAGAAAATTACTAGATTTGTATTTTGTCCGGACCTAATAAAGGAAGGAATCAGAATATGAATTCGTAAACGAATCGGTCGTGGTTGTGGTGCGGCAGTCGTGCTCCGTGTACCTGCGAGGATCTCGTGGCGCACCAGCGGCGAGGCGTCGGGCTGCAGGCGCGCCGCCAGCTGCACGCCCACCTGCTGGTCCAGCGCGTTGGCGTGCTCCGTGCGCGCGCCGCCCGCTGCCACGAACGTGCCCAGCGCGAATGCGCACGCTGCGCGCACCTGACAATTCCACTTATTAGCTGTATGCACCGTCAAAATATTGTCAAAACACTTTAAGCGTGTGTGTGGGTGAGATGTTACAGTTTATTCAGTTGTCGTACCTCGGGGTGGTGATGCTGCAGCAGCGGGTACAGCTTCTCGTGCGCCAGGTCGCGCACGCCGGCCCAGCGCGCCGCGTCGTAGCTGCGCCACAGGCGGCCCAGGCACACGCACGCCCACTGCGCCAGCCGCGCCGACCCGTCGCTCAGCTGCTCCAAGCAGATCGAGATCATCGAGCCCTGCGCACGAACAAACACTCCTCACGAAACGCTACAATACTACATCCCCATCAAAATCAGAAACTCTACACCTGCTCGACGTAAAACTGACTGTCAGAAAGAACATCTCACATGTCAAAGCAGACATACCTGTAAGGCAGCCTCCTGTCCTGCGGGGTAGTTGTCCACGATGCCCGCCAGGACATACGCCGCTAACGTTCTGTGTTCACTCTGCAATACGAATCACAAATTAACTGTGCACCCTGAAGTTACAGTCAGAAAACCGTATGCGTATTGCTAATCGTCGTGTTTCCGAATTAGCATAAACGGCGCGTCAATCCTCGCTTACGTTATAGGTGTCCTACGCGATTGCATTGTTATATCGATGTTATAAATAAACGATTTATTATTATTATTGCGATTGCGAAGCGATCCGATGCGGTTCACACGAATTCGAGTGCGACCGGTCGCTACGCTTCGCTCATCACCACACCTCCTCCACGTGCGATTATTCACATAGGCCACCGCAATTGAGTATCAATTGTTTGTTCCACGCGCCGCGTCGCTTCGGGAGTGGAATCGCGTTGAATCTAGGCGATTCGAAGGATCGTGTTAGTAGCGGCCAAGCTGTGGCCAGGCCGTAATCCGAAATAGTATTTCTGAATTTAGACGATGATTCACGAAGCGCATTATAGAGATTACTCTGCCAAGCCATATACTTACATCAACTGATGGATCTTGTAGCACTGATAGGAAATATTTGTGTCCTTTTGCATTCACTAAATCCACTTGACAGCTCTGCAACAAGAATAGAACAAGGTAGAGCGGCGCATGAAGTGTGAGTATAAATATATGGTATAGGAAATGTATCGTGTCGCCGATTCTGAGGTTTCGGTGATTAGTTGATTTTCGTTAAAAATTTTATGAAAAGAGAAACACTTGACGTTTTCTTGCGGTCTTGCTTCCAGTAACCAATCCCAATCCAATTAAATTTGAAAGTTAATTAGCCATAGGATAAGTTTTCCTGTCAGTAGGAGGTATGCAGTACGTACGGGGTCGACGGCAATGATCTTGGCCCAGATGTAGACCATGGAGGCACGCAGGTCGGGTGCGGAGGCCTGCAGCAGCTTGAGCATGTAGGGGAAGATGCCCACGTTGAGCACGGCGCGCGCGGCCCACGCGCCCAGCGCCAGGAAGCGGCACAGCAGGCGCAGCGCGCGCACGCGGTGCAGCGTGGACAGCAGCACCTGCAGCACCATGGGCAGCTGCGCCGGCGGCGGCCGCCAGCCGCACCCTGCACACCACGGACATCATCAACCTCACACACACAGACATCATCAACCTCACACACAGCAGGCGCAGCGCGCGCACGCGGTGCAGCGTGGACAGCAGCACCTGCAGCACCATGGGCAGCTGCGCCGGCGGCGGCCGCCAGCCGCACCCTGCACACCACGGACATCATCAACCTCACACACACAGACATCATCAACCTCACACACAGCAGGCGCAGCGCGCGCACGCGGTGCAGCGTGGACAGCAGCACCTGCAGCACCATGGGCAGCTGCGCCGGCGGCGGCCGCCAGCCGCACCCTGCACACCACGGACATCATCAACCTCACACACACAGACATCATCAACCTCACACACAGCAGGCGCAGCGCGCGCACGCGGTGCAGCGTGGACAGCAGCACCTGCAGCACCATGGGCAGCTGCGCCGGCGGCGGCCGCCAGCCGCACCCTGCACACCACGGACATCATCAACCTCACACACACAGACATCATCAACCTCACACACAGCAGGCGCAGCGCGCGCACGCGGTGCAGCGTGGACAGCAGCACCTGCAGCACCATGGGCAGCTGCGCCGGCGGCGGCCGCCAGCCGCACCCTGCACACCACGGACATCATCAACCTCACACACACAGACATCATCAACCTCACACACAGCAGGCGCAGCGCGCGCACGCGGTGCAGCGTGGACAGCAGCACCTGCAGCACCATGGGCAGCTGCGCCGGCGGCGGCCGCCAGCCGCACCCTGCACACCACGGACATCATCAACCTCACACACACAGACATCATCAACCTCACACACAGCAGGCGCAGCGCGCGCACGCGGTGCAGCGTGGACAGCAGCACCTGCAGCACCATGGGCAGCTGCGCCGGCGGCGGCCGCCAGCCGCACCCTGCACACCACGGACATCATCAACCTCACACACACAGACATCATCAACCTCACACACAGCAGGCGCAGCGCGCGCACGCGGTGCAGCGTGGACAGCAGCACCTGCAGCACCATGGGCAGCTGCGCCGGCGGCGGCCGCCAGCCGCACCCTGCACACCACGGACATCATCAACCTCACACACACAGACATCATCAACCTCACACACAGCAGGCGCAGCGCGCGCACGCGGTGCAGCGTGGACAGCAGCACCTGCAGCACCATGGGCAGCTGCGCCGGCGGCGGCCGCCAGCCGCACCCTGCACACCACGGACATCATCAACCTCACACACACAGACATCATCAACCTCACACACAGCAGGCGCAGCGCGCGCACGCGGTGCAGCGTGGACAGCAGCACCTGCAGCACCATGGGCAGCTGCGCCGGCGGCGGCCGCCAGCCGCACCCTGCACACCACGGACATCATCAACCTCACACACACAGACATCATCAACCTCACACACAGCAGGCGGCAGCGCGCGCACGCGGTGCAGCGTGGACAGCAGCACCTGCAGCACCATGGGCAGCTGCGCCGGCGGCGGCCGCCAGCCGCACCCTGCACACCACGGACATCATCAACCTCACACACACAGACATCATCAACCTCACACACAGCAGGCGCAGCGCGCGCACGCGGTGCAGCGTGGACAGCAGCACCTGCAGCACCATGGGCAGCTGCGCCGGCGGCGGCCGCCAGCCGCACCCTGCACACCACGGACATCATCAACCTCACACACACAGACATCATCAACCTCACACACAGCAGGCGCAGCGCGCGCACGCGGTGCAGCGTGGACAGCAGCACCTGCAGCACCATGGGCAGCTGCGCCGGCGGCGGCCGCCAGCCGCACCCTGCACACCACGGACATCATCAACCTCACACACACAGACATCATCAACCTCACACACAGCAGGCGCAGCGCGCGCACGCGGTGCAGCGTGGACAGCAGCACCTGCAGCACCATGGGCAGCTGCGCCGGCGGCGGCCGCCAGCCGCACCCTGCACACCACGGACATCATCAACCTCACACACACAGACATCATCAACCTCACACACAGCAGGCGCAGCGCGCGCACGCGGTGCAGCGTGGACAGCAGCACCTGCAGCACCATGGGCAGCTGCGCCGGCGGCGGCCGCCAGCCGCACCCTGCACACCACGGACATCATCAACCTCACACACACAGACATCATCAACCTCACACACAGCAGGCGCAGCGCGCGCACGCGGTGCAGCGTGGACAGCAGCACCTGCAGCACCATGGGCAGCTGCGCCGGCGGCGGCCGCCAGCCGCACCCTGCACACCACGGACATCATCAACCTCACACACACAGACATCATCAACCTCACACACAGCAGGCGCAGCGCGCGCACGCGGTGCAGCGTGGACAGCAGCACCTGCAGCACCATGGGCAGCTGCGCCGGCGGCGGCCGCCAGCCGCACCCTGCACACCACGGACATCATCAACCTCACACACACAGACATCATCAACCTCACACACAGCAGGCGCAGCGCGCGCACGCGGTGCAGCGTGGACAGCAGCACCTGCAGCACCATGGGCAGCTGCGCCGGCGGCGGCCGCCAGCCGCACCCTGCACACCACGGACATCATCAACCTCACACACACAGACATCATCAACCTCACACACAGCAGGCGCAGCGCGCGCACGCGGTGCAGCGTGGACAGCAGCACCTGCAGCACCATGGGCAGCTGCGCCGGCGGCGGCCGCCAGCCGCACCCTGCACACCACGGACATCATCAACCTCACACACACAGACATCATCAACCTCACACACAGCAGGCGCAGCGCGCGCACGCGGTGCAGCGTGGACAGCAGCACCTGCAGCACCATGGGCAGCTGCGCCGGCGGCGGCCGCCAGCCGCACCCTGCACACCACGGACATCATCAACCTCACACACACAGACATCATCAACCTCACACACAGCAGGCGCAGCGCGCGCACGCGGTGCAGCGTGGACAGCAGCACCTGCAGCACCATGGGCAGCTGCGCCGGCGGCGGCCGCCAGCCGCACCCTAAGGCCGCTATCCCACTGGCGTTTTACGAGCGTTGGCGCTTCTCCAACGTCTGTGCAGCGCCAACTTCGCGCAGACGCGACGTTAACGTCGCGAGTTTCTTGCGGTAAGCGGCAACGTTGAGCAGACGCGACGTTAACGTCGCGGTTTTCTGTGTACGCAAGAAACTTGCGACGTAAACGTCGCGTCTGCGCAACGTTGGCGCTGCGCAGACGTTGGAGAAGCGCCAACGCTCGTAAAACGCCAGTGGGATAGCGGCCTAAGGGAGGGACCACTATGCTTATACATGCGACGATACCAAATCCAACCAATCCAATCACATGCTAAAGCCATTTTGATATCCTATTTGCGTAATAAATACATAATTACAATTTTTTTTTTTTTTTTGTATTTAGATTTATAGCTTCAATACTTCCCCACTTCCACAGCATTGTCTCTAACAACTCATAAGTCAGGTTAGCTGCATATTTTAGAGTATAAAGGACAAGATAGTAGGAGAATAGTTTCAGCATAGTTTGCGACGGTCTTTTATATCCATACACTGTTGGATTTCTAAATACAACTCAATAATATATGTCAGCTTGATATTGTGTCACTGTAAATTGATTCCAGTGTTCTCTGTATTCGTGTATCGTACGAGTTTACAATAAAATTTGTGTTAATCTTAACTAGTCGTTTGATTTTGCACATAATCCATGTCATTATGTTAAGGTAGCGCCATTATGCAAAGTTAGAGTTACACCTTAGGGAGGTGTTCACCATGGGTTCTAAGTCAGTTTAGGGATTTCTAAGTGGACCATGGTTGATTAGACTCTGCTGGGAGATGCCCGCAAAAAGCAAATATTGAAGTGTGAAAGAAAAATAAAAATCGTTTTATACATCTAATTATAGCCATCTCATATTCTCATGCGTGACGACATACTGGGACAGATAAAATTTAGTTACCTACGTAGGAAAATCGATTTCCGTAATCGGTCTCGGAAATTGCGGCGGCTGTGCGACCATTTTGACGACGGGACGTGGGAAGCACGTGGCGCGCCGTCACCGACTCCGGCGAGCCGCATCCGGACCCTTGATGCTCATACTCACACTTGCCCAGGTCCAGCCACACCTGGAAGGCGGTGAGCTGGTCGCGAAAGAAGGGCGAGTGCGTGTAGTCGTCGGGCTCGGGGCGCAGCAGACGCGGCAGCTGCGCCAGCGCCAGGTCCAGCGTGTGCTCCCACGCCGCCCACAGCGGGTGCGCCGCCAGCGACGGCAGCGCGGGCAGCGACACCGGAGTGCAGTTGTACGATCTGCACCAAATACACAACACATTCAACTTATTTATACTTACATCATATTTATACATCTGTCTAAGCGGTCACGTCAGGCAGGTCAGGTCAGTCTCTGTCGGTCGGTGCAATAGACAATGGACAACCACAGACTAAGCTGTAAGATCAGACTGTTTTGTGTAGACAACCACAGACTATGTAGACATCAGTCAACTGTGTTTATATTTAAATATATTATTGTGTGTCTATAGTGCAGCACAGTTATGCTCGGTTTGCACATGGCCCGACAGTTTGCTATATTTTATTGTGCGTCTATTTGGGCAGAATAAACATGTTTTCTTTCTTTCTCTTAGGCATATTGATAGCTGGACTAAAAGGCTGGCTGAAGAAATACTCCGTTGTTTATGGACCGATTTGCAATTTTTCTTTTCCCTTTATAGGATATGCTTCCAGATTAGTCCCATTTTTTTCAAAATCCAATTCTGATGATGGAATCCATGAGGAATCGAGGGAACTCCTCAAATGTTATAGGCAACCATATAGTGATTTTGGTATTTTCATCAAGAACTTAAGCATTTAGAGTCCAAAAGTAACGTTTGATGAAGTGGAACTGATGAAGAAGACCAGAAATGGTCATCAGAACTTCATACTCACATAAATATCACAATGAAGATAGTTAAGCGACTATGATAATACAAATAAATGAATGATTCTGAATAGTTGAAAATAGTATCATCGAAGTGATCTGATGAAATAATAATAATATAAAACGTTTATTTACTCATCACAAAGTTACTTATTGCTAACAATTTACAATTTGCACACCGAGGTTTAACTAAGTGAGAGGCTGGTGCCTGAATTAGGTTTCCATAAGAACCTGTATTACAGGTCACCAGGCCTCTCCCGCAGCCACACAACTTGGGTACCTATAAACTAAACATTGTTTCACAGTTTAGAGAAGTTATTCAAAGTTTAAATCGATAAAAACAAAAATACTAAAAATAAAAAATAAAAGCAAAAGGAGTTAAAATATTTAGGAAAATAGCAGTTTTTTTTTTTTGAGTAACCAGGGAGTGCAAGAGGGAAATATTTATGATTGTGCTGGTGTGTTAAGTTTGTGGAGTGGAATGGTGCTTGTGTAGAAGGGAATAAGATTGTGTATGTGTATTGTGCTTGTGAAGCGAATATAGTAGCGGGTATAATGCGCAATGATTAAAAGAGTAGGAAAGCTGAGGGGAACAATGTTTTATTGAATGAGATTGGCGAGTCAACTTAACGGTCTCAACAAGTCCTCGGTACCCCTATAGTCCAAACTTTTAAGATATTTGGTTACTGAGGTTTTACATTTATAATAAGTCATTGGATAGATACTGAGGGTTTGATTTAGCTTATTATATAAGTAAGGTCCAAGAAAGAGGAAGAAATTATGCGAGTGCGCTGTTCTGTTTTTGTTTGGCATACCCTACCCTTCCGAATATTGAAAGGTAGGCACTGGAACTCCGTAATTAATTAATTTATTTATTTTATTTATTTATTTAGTACATGGAGGACTTACAGCTAATAAAATCAGACAAAAAAAAAGGAAACCATAATCACTAGAAAGCCAATTACAAGTCCTCACGTATAGACATTACAATAAAAATTAAAAATGGTGTGAGCACAAAAACAATTAATCAATGTAATCTAGCCGTGAATCAGAATCAGAAACGTTTATTTCAAATAGACCAATTACAGGCACTTTTGAATTGTCAAAATGTCGGTCAGTCAAAAAAAAAACAAGTGAAGCTAAATTGCACGTTCCAAAGCGTAGATCTCTATGGAGAAGAACATGCAAGAAACTCCATGGACACTCTTTTAAATCATATTATGAGTTACATAAATCTTGGTTACATATTTCTTGTCGCTTCTAATATGTGAGCACAATGTAGATAAGTAAGTAATAATAATTAAAATAAAAAAAAACTAATATAAAAAAATAGAAATTGAATTCAGTCACTGGCAGCTAAGAGATGACCAGTCTCAACTGACGGCACCCGTTCACGAGCACGACGCGTGCATCAGCCCCACTCAGCTCAACCATTTTGAAGGGAACTGAATGACCCAATAACACGTGCCACCATCAGCGAGACATTTGAGTGAGCATGACAAACTCTCAACTGCCATGCTCGTAATGTCAAACAAGTTGTAACCTAATAAAAATGCTCCATGGTACTTCACATTCACAAAACTTGAAAAACAAAGTGCTTCTACATTATACAATGCTATTGTTTCCAAATACAAAAGGTAATAAATTATCATAAGCTCTATTGAAATAAACAAATAAAATAAAAAAACATTTCGAAAAAAACAATACAAAAAGGGGAATAGTATCTCTTCCAATATTTATATATATACATATATATATTTAAAAAAACTAATTTGAAGGTAAGTGGCTGTAGCTGCGGAGCAGGACCGGCATTTAGCCAAGCGTTTTTATCAAGGATATAATCTTCCAGTTTATAATACGCCGTGTTTGGACTTATTAGAATTGTCATGAGATGCACTTTGGCTATAAGGTACTATTGAACTGATCTGATGATGGAGCCGGAAGGTGACAATGTAACCTAGCAATGTTTGGGTTAATTGGAATCGTCATAAGAAAAAGGCACTATATTTATAAGTGTATCGCAACTAAAAAGTGTAAGACAAAAATTTTTTACAAAAAAAAAAACTGACTTCACAAAAAAAAACACTAAAAGGATCAAAATAACTTTAATTTCGGAAGTTGGTGTTAAATAAGAAACAAACAATACCGAGAAACACCGACTTTAAAGTTTTTTATAATAATAGCTTATTCTATTTATTCTAATAAAGTAATTACCGGTTTCCGGACGCGGTAAAAAAGAAATACGATTTCGATTAGGCTGGAATTTGGACAGCAGATCTCAACGAAAATGTACTACTAATCTAAACTACTAAACGTACTACACTATAGTATTTTTTTCTTGCGATACTGGCGTCATCGGGCGGTGAGACTAGGTACATACATATCGTACCACCCTCGTAGATACTTGCCACAAAGGCTGCTTTCGTTTGATTTCTGATTTCAGAACAGCTGCTATTCAAACAATTTATTTGCTAGATTAAAGGTCTTACCTCATGATCCTGTCGGCCAGCAGGAAGTTCCTGCACAGAGAGGCAGTTAGCAGGTCGGCGCGAAATAGCTGCTGAAACAGCTCAGGTGGCAGAGAGGACCAAGCGATGGTGTCGGTGATAGCCGTGAAGATCCAGTTCAGCTCGCCCAGCATCGTGCGCCTGTCCGTCACCTGCCCGGGGATTCTAGCAGGACAAGAAATAGCTCTACACTTTTGTAAACTTAATGAATCAGCCAGACCGAAAGGATTGTAAAAAAAAGAAAAAGTATCAGTGTCAATTTTTTGGTTTATTATAATAACTCCACCACCGTAACCACCTTCAGTTGACTACTAGAAAATTCCAAGTTTACACCTTGCTTTTTTACCCCATTATGTTGATAATAAAAATAAATAAAAAAGTAACTCATCTTTAGTTCATGATTTAGTAATAAAACTGATCAATTGAAAATTTAACTGCAGGGTGCCAGCTAACAACCAGCGCTGGGTGTTTGACGCCCAGCAATTGGTGAGTTGGCGACCCTTTCGATTTGGGCATGCTCAGCCCAACTGTATTGTATTTCTGTACTCTTTTTTTATTATTTTGTGTCATTACCTATTGTATTGCCTGCGTCGAATACATGCTATACTCATTGTAATTGCAACTAAAAAAATACATGAACATACTTATCAATAAGTTCATGCACATCGCTGGGCGCGACCCTGGTGCGCTCCCGCAGCGCGAACCACTTCATGGCCATCTTGACGGGCGTGGTGAGGCAGGCCGTGAACAGGTCGGCGGGCAGCTCGGGGTTCATGGGCAGCGCCTGCCCTGCCGCGCACGCCGCCAGCTGGATGCAGTTCTTGTAGGACACGGCGGCCGGGACTGCCGCGCCGCCTTCTTCGGACTTGGCCGCTAATTGGGCCTGGCAAGTGGAGTTGAGAATGACAACAAAAAAAAAAAACAAACTGCCATAACACAAATACGCCGCTTACTATATTTTTATATTGTACTATTATTATTTCGCCGCGTTGCTTCTACAAAGTGTCCCACAATAATATTATTGGACTTATTACATTGTCGAAGCAGAGACAATTTATTGTATATTACATATATATTCTACTATATCTTTTATATACAATTCTTCTGTACGTGTGTGTGTCGTCACCAACTTCTCCTAAACTACTTGACCGATTTGAATTAAATTTTGAGTGTATATTTGAAAGCCCGGTAAGTGACGCTGCAATTGAATTCTCAATTTTCTTCTGATACAAGTCACATATACTGTGCCTCCTGTGACAAATTATACAACTCAAAAATCTCCACTTTACAGGAAAAAAAAACAAGTTTTAAAAAATCTTAGTTCTGAACTAAGTGGGCTAAATTAAACTTTTTTTGAAGATAAAAACATTCACTTTCATATTGAACATTACTTTTTATGTTTAATATTATGATTAGATGAGAGCAGTGGTGGCCCAGTGGTAACGTCTCCGACTACGGCTCTAGACAGACGGACCGCATTTCAACTGCTATTGCAATTGAACTGCAATCGGACTGCACGTTTGGTTTGCAGTTCTATTGCAGTCGTGTCAACTGCATTCAAACTAATGTTAAAAACTAAAATGCGGTCCGTCTGTCTAGAGCCTTACGAGTCGCGGGTTCAAACCCAGCCGGGCGCATTACTTTGTGTAATTTATTTCATCACCACTGCTCTCAAAAATCATTTATTCTCTCATTAATCATTATTTTTTTTTTTTTTTTATGTTTGTTACCTCAGAACTCCGTCGTTTATGGACCGATTTGCAAAATATTTTTTTCCCTTTATAGGATATGCTTCCAGATTGGTCCCATTTTTTTCAAAATCCAGTTCTGATGATGGAATCCATGAGGAATCGAGGGAACTCCTCAAAAATTATAGGCAACCCTATAGTAATTTTAGTATTTTCATCAAGAACTTAAGCATTTACAGTCAAAAAGTAACATTTGATGAAGTGGAACTGATGAAGAAGACTAGAAATGGTCAACGGAACTTCATACTCAAATAGATATCACAATGAAGATATAGTTAAGCGACTATGACAATACAAATAAATGAATGATTCTGAATAGTTACGTTGAAAATGGTATCATCGAAGTGATCTGATGATGATGATGGAGCCGGAAGGTAGGCACTGGAACTCCGTAATTAATCAATGTAACCTAGCCGTGTTTGGACTTATTAGAATTGTCATGGTTAGCACTTTGGCTATAAGGTACTATCGAACTGATCTGATGATGGAGCCGGAAGGTAGGCACAGGAACTCCGTAATTAATCAATGTATCCTAGCCGTGTTTGGGCTTATTAGAATTGTCGTGAGATGCTCTTTGGCTATAAGGTACTATCGAACTGATCTGATGATGGAGCCGGAAGGAGGAAGGTAGACACAGGAACTTTATAATAAAATAATGTAACCTAGCAGTATTTGGGTTAATTGGAATTGTCATGAGAAATAGGCACTCTGGTTATAAGTGTATCGCAACTAAAAAGTGTGAAATAAAAACTTTTTAGAAAAAAAAAATAACCGACTTCACTAAAAAAAACACTAAAAGGATCAAAATAACTTTAATTTCGGAAGTCGGTGTTAAATAAGAAACAAACAATACCGAGAAACACCGACTTCCGAAATTAAAGTTATTTTGATCCTTTTAGTGTTTTTTTTAGTGAAGTCGGTTATTTTTTTTTTCTAAAAAGTTTTTATTCTATTTCTAATGTGTGCTAAAATTACGTGATACATAATACAAGTATGAGTTAAATGATGTTGCCCCTATACACAAAGACACCTTTGTGTAAACTGATATACATGAAACAAAAAAAAATAATCTAATAACTCATCAGACTTTATTACTAGCGCAATGTTGCATCCCAAAGATTAGATATTTTTACTTATCAGTCCCCTCTGATCAAAATAAAAGAAAATAGTTTGCAAAAAAAAAAAATGTATTTTGAAATATATGTGTTAAATAATACAAGTCCAGTTATACCCCTCATTAAAATAAATATAGATTGTGTAAACAAATAAAAGTCTTAGAAAAATAATCAGCTTTTACTAAACTTCACCAAAATCAATAATTCACTTACAAAATAAAGCATTGTATCAAAAAGTGTTATCCGCGAAGCGGCGAGCCTCCTTGCTGGCCTGCCACCATGTCATGTGATCTGGTGACAACAGTCCTTGCACGCTTGCACGATTTGCGCGTGGAGATGTAACGCCGCCGGGGCGAAACTCCGCTGCCGCGCCAAATCGCGGCCTGGCGGACAGAGTTCCGACTGGATATCGTAGTGGAATGGCGACAGTGACTGTGGCAACCCAAAGTTGCCACAATTATGGCGGTAAGTCCCTCTTTGAGGAGGGAAAGACTGAGGTGGGAAGACGTCGCGCCGAGCCGGAGTCGTCAACGGCGTGTATTATTACTTGCGCCTTTCTTAAAGAAATGTCAGTAAAACCGCAGGGGCCTAACAGGGCCGAAGCCTACTGGGGCCATGAGTTAACTTCTGAAAGGGAAACCCGTGGTCCTCGATCGCAAAGGGCAAGGAAGGATGCCATCGCATTCCACAACTTTCTTGCATAAATTCTTAGCTGTCCAGGCTGCTCGTCTGTGGAATGCATAGCCAGATCCTGTAAAACGTGCCAGTCTGTTCAGCCTTCTGGTAAGGAGTTGTCGCCGGAGCGGAAGGAAGGCGCGTAGAGCACTATCTACGCGCCTTCCTTAAAGAAATTTCAGCAAAACGGTATGGGCTCAGCAGGGTCGAAGCCTACATGGTCGGGCAAAGGGTTGATTTTTGAAAGGTAAACCCGTGGTCCTGGAACGCAAAGGGCAAAGCCCTTTCCTTTCTTTTCTTTAATCCACGCATATATTCATTGCGACGAAGGAATATAAGACACGCCCTCACGCTCCACCCTAGAGCTGGAGAAGTGATTAGATGATTTCACTTTTTAAAAACACAAAAAAACGCACTAGTTGGTACCAATCTCTTGGCAAGTGAATATCCACACTCGTGTGCTTCTTCTGTCCTCTCCACCCTCGTGATTATATGCGCACTTGTATCATTAATTAAGCACATCTTGTTCTTCATACATTTTTTAAGATTTGGTTTGAGTTTTAGATACAATTCAACTTATATTCGTTTACACATAAAAAATAAATCATGTGTGCGTGTACTAGCGTACACTCGAAAGAAGTGAAACTTCTTTATGACGTTATTTTTCCAAAAATAATTTACTATATGCAACTTTACAGAAATTGCAAAATTACTAAATCTAAATGTAACTACTCAAAACGGGCCGCAAAATACATTGGAGACATTTACCAATCCCTACTCCGCTGGAGAAAGTATACTTCGAATCACGCGTGGTAGGGATAAGAAAAAGATGGCGCGTAACGGAAAAATGTGACGCGTAACGAAAAAATGTTACACTAAATTTTTTTCCAACCCCGATAAAGAAGTTTCACTTCAAAAACAAATATTTTTTAGATTCGGATTTTTAGGTACATCTTGAATTGTACCCAATCAGTTTTGAGAAAAATTGGTTAAAATTGATATAACTCTATATAAATATATCAATATTCACAATAAATATATTGAAAAATAAACTGTGAAATTAATATAATCGTACTTATACCACGAAGCACGAAAAAAAAAATGTGTGAAGCAATTGCATTTATGGGTTACAAGTTTAAAATACATCAATATACACGATTTTTTTGCCAAAATCCCGGCAGTCATATCACTTTACACAAAATTATGTCCGAAACTATGAGGGATAGAAGAACGTGAGTTAGAACAAGAAGTTAAGAGAGAAGTTGTATGTAAAAATCTCAAAAATGATATAAGACTAGTTGTATCACTCTTCACAGGAGGCACAGTTATATATTTAAACTCTTTGACTTGACACACACTCTATAACGACTTATTACAACTGTAAAAAAAATTAGATTCCTACTTTTTTGGTTGATACATCGCAGTATAATCGGTTCAGAAGTTTAAGCGCTACGGTGTAACATACGCAGATAGATATTTACGTATGTGTCACCCGTAGCGCGTAGTGCTTAAACTCCACAGTCCACCGTAAGGGTTACATAAACATACATACACTGTTAAAACCTTCCAAACCAAAAAACAAAAAAAACTAAACTACATTTTTACAGTTTTATGTTTGTTGTGAACAAAAATCTTTTACTTCATAATCACCATGAAGACATTTTTTACATACAACAAAAGCATATTTTGTAGTATAAAACAGGAACACACTGAGGAACAGTCGACTCTACCGGTGGACAACGTAACTATTTTACGATATGGCTGACCATATCATGAAATAATTTAGCTGAAATAGCACCATTTCATGAAATAGCCAATCACATCATGAAGATCAATTCTAAGAGCTGGCGACGACAGATACATTACCTCATATTCCCGCTCGTGCTGGTCGGCGAACTGCTTGAAGTTGTCGACGATGACGCCGGCGTTGGAGCAGTCGTACACGTACAGCGACGGCGCACCCATCCACGTCTGCAGGTCGTACATCGACAGCGGGATGTACTGCGTGTATGCCTGTCGGTAGTGGATATTACCACAACTATATTGCCACAACTTAACGAAACTAAATTAATCTTTTGACCGCACGTCAATAAAGCAAGTGTGCAACTCGGCGATTTCAACCTTTAACAACACAACTAAGAAAAATAATACTTTCCTATAATATTTATTAGCGTTTAAGTCTGTCATGTAGTCGTGACCTTGGCCTGGTGGACACATTTTTAACAGTTGCGGTCAAAAGGTTATGAAAAATATTGTGATAGTGCCAAAAAGGATTTAAGCATAGCGTAATGCCAGGTGTATATAATGTGAATGTATAATACGAATGCTGCAATGCCACCAAAAACATAACTTGTAAAAAAACCAAGGCTCGCAAGTCAGTTCTTCTACCGTAAAAAATTGTGAGATCCATGTAATAACAAGTCGATTAATTTATTGCACTTTTCCGCACTAGAGCGAAAATTAATCAATGCGTGCCTAAAAGCGGTGGTATAAGAGCGGGTTTTCGAGTAAGTGTATTGAATTATTATTATTATAAATAAACAGACTTGTAGCTAACAGTGTCAGGCGCGGCACCGGCGTTGTCAATAAAGTTGAGTTGGATGAGTTTGAAGTTAAAATCAGCAAAGAAGCATAAACTCTAGTTTACCCTGTTAAAGACCCAGATCTCGCCCTGCGTGGTGGGCTTGGGCACGCCGTGTCCGTTGTAGTGGAACAGCACGCGCTCGTCCTTCGCGTTGCGCCGCAGCGAGCAGCATAGCTTCTTGACCTGCGCACACAATTGCTGACATTGGAGACAAACCGGAGCAAAATAATGCAACATGCAAATGTGAACGCACCCACGACACAAGAGTACCTAATTAAAATTGTAACATTTAAACAACCGGGCAAGGGTGAGTCGGACTCGCGCTGAAGAGTTCCGTACCGTCCGTAGCAAAAAAACGACAAAAAAAACACGTTTGTTGTGTGGGAGCCCCCTTAAATATTTACTTTATTCTGTTTTTTAGTATTTGTTGTTATAGCGGCAACAGAAATACATTATCTGTGAAAATTTCAACTATAACCATCACGGTTCATGAGATACTTACAGCCTGGTGGCAGACGGAAGGACAGACAGACAGACAGACAGACGGACGGACAGCGGAGTCTTAGTAATAGGGTCCCGTTTTACCCTTTGGGTACGGAACCCTAAAAAGAAACACCCATAGAGTGATGGTACTGGTGTGATAGGTACATAACATTTGAGTCTAAAATAAGAAGAGTGTGCGCGGGAATTGCATGACTTGATTCCGCCATCTCCTTTCTACCATCGGACAACCCGACGTACGGCGAGTATACACCCTTACGTTGTTGAAACTTCAACGGTCCGGACTAAGCGTTTCGCTTCGTCGTTTATACCGCTTACATCGAAGGACTGGAACAATTTGCCTGCTGCGGTCTTCCCGTCCAACTATAATTTAGGTGTCTTCAAGGCTAGAGTGAATAGGCTCTTAATAAACTAGTGCGCCTCACCATCAATGATTGCATCGCTGCTTACCATCAGGTGGGATCGCAGTCAAGCACTGGTTTATATGAATTAAAAAAAAAAAAAAAAAAGAGTAATAAAAGAAAAGTAAAGTACTAGAAGAGGTTGGATTGATGAGGTATTCATCAAGATTTGTTAAAAGTACGTTGGAGGTATTTTGTGCAAGCTTAATACCTACAATCATAACATAATACATTGATTTTTTAGCACTAGTTTTATTAAAGATCGTGTTTAGTTTTCGCTTCAACTAATTAATTTGGAAGATAGACACTAAAGTTTGTATTGGTACATTTGCATAGCCAGGCACAGAGTAATTAAAGAAACAAACTGATAAATGATGAGCGCTGCGCTCTGAACTCTGGCCTCTGCGCCCAAGATAAGACGTTATTTCTTTTAATAAAATACCCCCCATACTTACTAACAATCAGATCAGTTATATTCACAATGGAATAATAATGGTTGCAAAAACTGGCCAAGTGCGAGTCGGACTCGCGCATGAAGAACTCCATACCGTCCGTAGCAAAAATACGGCAAAAAAATAAATACGATTATTGTATGGGGCTCCCTTAAATACTTATTTTATTCTGTTTTTTAGTCATTGTTCTATAACAACAATTTACTAAAAAACAGAAACACATATAATGTGAAAATTTCAACTGTCTAACTATCACGGTTCATGACACACAGCCTAGTGACAGACGGACAGACAGATAGACGGATGGACACGCGGAGTCTTAGTAATTGGGTCCCGTTTTACCCTTTAGTACTTTTTTTTAGGCGGGAATTCATCCAATGACATGTCCCACCTTTGGGGCGGGAGGGCGTGTCAGACTTTACTAACTAAAACGCACTCCTAGTTCCTTCGTTGCCTTTCATTCCAGGGCCGGGTTTTCCTTTCAGAAGTGAACCCATGGCCTCAGTAGGTTTCGACCCTGCTGGGCCCCTACGGTTTGCTGACAACTCTATGAGGCGCGCGTGGAACAAAATGCGTCGTCGACGAGTTGGGTTCGGCCCGGACAGCTACCGGACGGTCGCACGGCGAGCTACCCATTGATCGCCGTCTGTAAGCCCGCGTCTACGGTGGCTGGAAATCGGGATCGGGATCCCGGCGACTGGGGCGTGAGTGCCGTTCCTAGGCGCGTGCGCGTGCGGCCGCCTCCTTTGCTAGCATTACTGCTTCGCAGAAGAAGGCGACTGCCTGCCACTCCTCCTGCTTCGAACCATGGCCTCGAAGAGATCGTTGCCGCCGATCGCTCCCACGAGGACACGGCGGTGCTCTGCCCAAGTGGGGCAAACCTCTACCGTATGCTCCACCGTGTCCTCCGGGTGGTCCCTGCACGGTGGTGAAACCCGGGCGATTCTACCGCACAAATCAGGAGCAGTAACCTCCCGAACCGACCATGTCCGGTGAAAACCTGCGTCATGACCCTTTGGGTACGGAACCCTAAAAAACAAAGCAAAGCCGAAAATTCTCTTGTACCTCTTTTCCTGGGAATCTATTTTTGTATGTTTTGCTGGGTCTTGGGGAATTTAGAGTTTGAATACCTTCATGACATGTACCTTACAGTTAGTAAGCACTTACTTACAATATAAGCGCAAATGTTTCGTGTGAAAAAAAAGTAAGTTTCCCAGTTTTGATGAACATGCGTAGGTGAAGGTTTGGTATGTCATTTTACACCATGTATGTAATTAGGAACTATACAAAATAACTACATTAATTTAGGCGAAATAAATTATACCGTTATATACGAGTGTGATAATACAGTACCACGGCACATGTACGCAGAATAATTCAACACAGAAAGCCCACCCCTAACAGCTCATCATAATAGACATAGACAAAAAATACATATGATACTGCTTGGTAAAACGTGTTTATGGGACCTTATAATGCACTAGACTTCATTCATACAAAGTCAAGAAAAAAAAGCGCTTGAGCTTCGGACGTCCAACGAGAAGGAGGGGCCATAGATGTGTATTTTATATTACCATAATTTTATTACAAAAAAAAAACTATAAAATCCAAAAAACAAAGAGAGGTAAATAAGGATTTATCGGAAGAGTCACCACTCCTTCCATCTTTCGCGGGCCCGTGCTTCCTCCTTACAGCTCTGGTGAAGTCTGTCTAGTTCGTCCCGCCGCCGTCTCTTTCGTGGTCTGCTGTGACCCCGTCGTATACCAATTTTATGCTACTTTGGCCCCAAAACTCCATTGAAAATTTTTAGTTAACAACCAACGTTTCGTATACTATTTATTTCACAAACGATTCAATCTGCAAATGTTTAATTTTACAAACGCTCGCTTTACAAACTTTTTTTGGCAAATGCTTCTTTTAATAAATGGTTCGGATGATATTTAATCGTTTGTATTGTTTTGCATAATTTTATTGAACTACCTCCTTAAACCTAATATTGCACTGACATACAAGATGTGAATCATTCTGTTATCAGCGAATATGTACAGTATTTTATTTAGTAAACCTGCTCTCATAAGTGGATTTATGGGTGGAAAGAAGATATTTCCTTCCCCTATGTTGCTAGAGGATGTTGCCGGAGCCCCGCTTCGGCGGGCTCTTACTTCTGAGTGGTTTAAAAAAAACTGGGCAAGTGCGAGTCGGACTCGCGCACTGAGGGTTCCGCACAAACCTACCTATGTAAACAGTTTAATCCCTGAATGGAGTTTCGAAGATTTTTCCGAATCGCAAAAAAATAGTTTTTTGTGACGTAACAACAAATTTACTGTTTTCAGATTTATTCCTATATCTGTACTATAAGACCTTGTTTTATGCCAAATTTTAGGATTCTGGGTCAACGGGTCCCTATGAATTTTTATTTCCTTGAGAGTGTCAAAATATACGTTTTTTGCGACGTAAACGACCGTATCTTTTTTTTTTCGTTAACTTAGAAGTTTGATTTTTTCACAGCATCAAGGGACTTGACTATATAGCTTTAATTACAACTCGATACCTCCACGCGTTCCCGAGATAAAGGGTCTTGACAGACAGACGAACGGACAACAAAGTGATCCTATCCTAGGTTCCGTTTTTTTCTTTTGAGGTACAGAATCCTAAAAATTGTTAATTTAATTGTAAATTTATAAAAGTTAATTTTTTTTCGTTTTCCTGACAGCAAACCCTTTCATTTGATACCCATATCATGGGGGTGGATTTCAAACAGCCAGTCCGCCATCTTGGGGAGGCCGCCATATTGGATTTGTAATGACGATTCTTAGCTAGTCATGTATTGTCATCAGAACTCGGAGCGTGTGCAAAATTTCATCCTAATCGAAGACCGGGAAGTGGGTCAAATTAAGATTCCAAGATTTTCTTACATAGTTAGTTACAAGTGAAGCTAATAAAAGCGTGTTAAAAACACTGGATTCCGGGTAGCCTACTAAAAATATAGAAAAAGATTATATTCCAAACATTGTTTTATGAGATAAAATGAATAAAAAAATAAATCCTTTGTCAAATGACAGGTTTTTAAACAAAAGTTTAATTGGTGATTTGTTTGTAAACTATTTGGAAAACTTGTTGTTTGATGAAATAGCGAACCATGTGTTTGCCAATCGTTGGTTGTGAAATAAAAATTTGTAAACTATTTTTCTAAACTGACAAGACACCGGCCCACATAGATTCAATGTAACAAAGCTCGGCAGTACAAGTGAATAAAAAGCTTAGCGTCTACCTGGGCTGCTGCGAGTCTGCGACGCGCGTGCGACTTTAACACACACTTTTTCTGGTTCAGTTGTAGGTACTTATCTGTATCCTAGTGGACCTTCTGTGCCGAGTCAAGTGTGCGCCGTAGCCTGGTAGGTGTATCGCGACAATTATATCAAGGTCGGTGCGTAAGCCGGAGGTCACCGACGCGCCCTAAACTAATTATTAGGTTAATTTACCTTCGCGACTAGCGACGACACCCTCATTTTTGTAGGCTTCCTGTCCAAATATATTTCAGCCATACACATCACAAATTGTCCCTAGATTGGTTGGGATGCACGACTAGACAGGGATTGTGTGGGATTGTATGGGTATCCTGTCAGCTCACCAAAAATTGATTTACAAATGGTCACTCACTAAGCAACGATTGACAAAACATGGTTCGTCTATTCATCATTATACAACAAGTTTTCCAATACTTCACTTTACAAACAAATCACTAGCACCACCTTTTTTATTAATTTTATCTCATAGAACAACGTTTGGAATATAAAAAACGAAAAATTAAAGAAAAAGACCCGATTACGTAAAAAATAAAAAGAAAAAAAAAAACAAGTTCAGTCCAGTAGCGTAAAATCCAATTTAAATAAAACATAATAAATTCTAATACGGAACATATCGTCACCGGAAAGCCAATACTACTTAAACACCAAAAGGCCATTTTACAATAGAGACATTTTAAGTTTTTTTTTTACAAAACCATGTCTAACTTTTTTTCTAATTTAGTAATCGAAATACAGTAAAGGCAAAAAATAATTGTGACACTATCATCTACGTACTGGAATCGAGATATTCTGCATATTTAATGTAATTCAGGAGATAGCTGTCACTTAAGTACATATACTCTGTACTCTTCTTAAGGAGAAAGTACTTATCTTTGCAATATTTTTTAAGTGCGGTTGTCGAAAAGTACTGACAAGTCAAGTCCTTTGAAATGTATGAAAGGAAAAAGTACTAACACGCATTACGGGTTGATGTAGTCTCAGGATAAAACTACTTAAACGTTATAATAATGTCTTAGGACCGTACAGAAAAACGGTGTATAGCATTAAAAGTTGATACCATTGTTATGCCAAAAATACTTATGTAAAAGATATATCATTTAAATTTAAATATATTATTCTTATCGGACATAGACAACAATAAGTAAGTGCTAACAATGGTACTAGCGGCGAATAAAATAAATGAGAATACTATTGTAATTCCTAATTTGAATTCGATTGCATCTTTTTACTATATTGGTTGAAAAAGGAAAATATAAAGAAAATATAAATCACTTTAAATGAAAAATTTTTAAAAATTGTTGACAGTTTTCTTGTCAGTCTTAAAACTTAATTGCTTATAGCAAAAGTCACGCAACACACTACGAATAATAAACGCAACACAGTTTTATTATTAATCTAAATACAATATTATGTATTGGGTAAGAGTTTGGCGCAATTTTCGAAGAGATCAAATTGATTAGGTCTAGTAGATTTTGAATACCTGTGTATCATATATCGCGTCGATGCTCAAGACTTTGAAGCCTCGACTCAACGAGTGCATCATTGCCAATGATCTTCCTGGCTCGCCTTTCAATTGCCTCAAGTGCATCAAGCTGGTATCGGGCAGATCCATCCCAAAGATGAGAGCAGTACTCCATACACGATCGAACTTGCGCTTGATAAAGTTTTAGCAGCTGTTCCGGCGTGAAGTACTGTCTGACCTTCGCGAGGATTCCCAGCTTTTTTGCTGCCAGTTGAGCCTTTGCTTCGATGAATGGCCCAAAGTTGAGAGTTGACGTCAGCAAGCGTGACACCAAGAAGATCAAGATGGTCGGTTATCGGCACGGTTACGCCCCGGAAAGTTGGAGCAGGGCTGAATTGGCTCCTTTTAGCGAAAAATAGACACGCCTGGGTTTTAGCAGCATTGAACTTGACCAAATTAACATCGCCCCTTTCAGAGACTGCCTCCAAGGACAAGTCCAAGCGCTCGACCATAGCCTCTCGGAGAGACTGGATCTGTGACCCACTATCTTGCGCGCTGGATATGTAACTCTCAGTAACAGTGCTGTCGTCTGCATACCCAAAGGTACCGGGCTTAAGCAGATCATTTATGTGCAGCAAGAACAATGTTGCCGAGAGCACTGACCCCTGAGGGACCCAGGCATTAATGGCCATTTGATCGGACGAGCAGCCATCGATGACCACTTGGATGGACCGGTCACTCAGGAAGTCTGCAATCCAAGCACACAAACCAGCAGGTAAACTGAAAGAAGGAAGCTTACTAATAAGGCTTTCGTGCCCAGACCCTATCGAAAGCCTTCGAGATATCGAGAGAGACGGCAAGCGCTTCCCCGTGTTTCTCAATGGCCTCACTCCAAATGTGGATGGCATACGATAGAAGATCACCAGTTGACCGATTTCGGCGAAAGCCGTATTGTCGGTCACTTAGGATGTCATTAGCTTCTAGGTATGCCAGGAGCTTAGTGTTGAGTACACGTTCCATAGTCTTACAGAGAATGGACGCTACTGATATTGGCCTGTAATTACCTGGGTCAGCCCGACTACCCTTTTTGGGCACGGGCTGTACGTTAGCTTGCTTCCATGCAATCGGCACTTTTCCAGCCTCAAATGAAAGCCTAAATAGGCGTGTCAGGGTCGGAGACAGTTCAGGCGCACACGTTCTCAGAACAATTGCCGGTATCCCGTCTGGACCGCTAGCCTTGTTCACGTCAAGGTTACGCAGCACCCTACGGTCGTCCTTTTGATAGATGCGAATATTCGACATACTCGTTTCGCAACCATCAGGATTAACAGGGGGCCGCGTGTTACTAGAATCTAGACGCGAAGATTCCGCGAAGAGTGAGGCAAACAAGTTTGCCTTCTCCTCAGCGGTATGGGCCAGCGACCCTTCGGGTTTCAGCAGTGGCGGTAGTGAGGGACGGCAGAAGTTTAATTCAACCGACTTAGCCAGGGACCAAAACGCCTTACTACCAGCAGGGTGTGAAGCAAGTTTGTTCCCGATGCGGCTAATGTGGTCGAACCGAGACCTCCGCATCACCTTCTTGCAAGACTTGGCAGCTCTGTTGAACGCTCTCTTCTTCTGACTCACGTCACTCGCCTTGTGCATACGAGCGTCGGACCATGCCTGGTAAGCGGTGTGCTTAAGTGCGCTAGCACGATCACACTCCACACCACACCAAGGGCGAGCCTGGTCAGACATTGTTACGTCAGAGAATGGAATATAGTACTCTATCCCCCGCCGCAACACATCTGTCACAGCATCTGCGCACGACGATGGATCATCCGAAGAAAAGCAAGTAGGCTGCCAAGGATAGCATGCGAAGAAAGATCGCATGCCATCCCAATCTGCTGACCTATATCGCAAAACCCGCCTGGTGCCTCTAGGGCAGGGATCGGGCGGAGAGTAGACTGATATAGATTTCACCAGACAGTGGTCAGAACTACCTAACGGTGATGATATCGACACTGAATAGCGGTCTGGATCTGTTGTCAGCAGAAGGTCCAAGCAGTTGGCCGTGTGCGAATCAACATCCGGTACCCTCGTAGCTCCCTGGACCAGCTGGGTGAGATTTAACGCTAGCGCAAGCTTTCGCGTCTCTCGACCAGCATGGTCTGTGCACTGGTATGGGAAAAGCAACTCCTGATGGTGGGCATTAAAATTCCCCAGTAACACCAGTTGTGCGGAAGAGTACCTCTGCTGAGCCACATCCGCTGCCTCACTAAGGTACTGTGTGAGCCTGATCGTCTCCTGATCGCCACTGTGCGAACGGTAGACACAAGCATAGATAATTTTATCCATGCCTGTGTCCACCAGAGCCCAAAGCGTTGAGAACCTGGAATCTTCAAGGTTGCGGAGACGCCGATAGCAGATGTCGTCCCTGGCGTACAAACACACACCAGCGTGTGATTTAAAATTTTGCTCCAGTGTAAACCCTGGGTAAGACAGGTACGACATGTCTGACGGACTTCTTATCTGCGTCTTCGAAAGAAAAAAGAGGGAAGGTTTTTTAGTCTCCAGGTGATGATGGACTGCTGCGATATTGGAGTGCAGACCTCTAATATTGCTGAGGTGCACTTTAAGTAAGAGGGAGTGCAGCCGCTGTTTTACTTTTCTCTTTTTCAACCCTGTCATATTACGAGTGAGGTAGGAGAGGAGAAGGAAGTGAAATGGAGTCCCATGCTGCTAACCTTCAGTCACGCACTGGCAGGACAGCATCATTGGGGTACTAGTCTGGAGACTGAGGGGACGCTCGAGCCCCCCCCCCCCGGATATGACCATCGGGCCCTCTCATCTGGTCACCAACCAGCACGATGGTGCATTCCGGGATTTTTCGTCAGTTGGCGGGGCAGCCTTTCATGTGTGGCTAGCACATTACTTGGGCCCCCTACTAACTGCGTTCGGCCAGCGGTGCACCGTGCCTCGGATCCCGCTACTCTCCGCGACTAGTCTCCCGATACGTCAATACCAGCGCGGGTCCGGCTGGTCTGCATACATTAGAACCGTACATTCGACCCTACTCCTCTAAATTGGCTACACTGGGCATCGTACCGGAACACGGCTAGGCCGTTTGGCGGTACGTCTTTGCCCAGTGGGTGGTCACAAGCCGTCGGTCGAAACCTACCACCAGTTAATATCACCTGATTAGCACCACCCGGGGACCACATGTAGGGCCTAGCTATGGGTATTCTCCTACGGACGCGGGTGACTCAGCCCCCTAACTTGTTAACTGTTTGCTGCGGGAACTTCATACACGCGTCACTCTTTTGTCACTGCGGGGATCCGACTACAAGCAAAAGCAAGGTCGACTCATCGACTGAACCACCTTCAACTCGCGCGCAAAATATAAATTACTAGCTGTGCCCCGCGGTTTCACCCGCGTTTTTCTCGTTTCCGTGGAAATACCGAGATAAATATAGCCTCCCTCAATAAATGGACTATTGAATATTTAAACAGTTTTCATATCAGATCAGTATTTCCCGATATTACCGCGTTCATAACAAACAACCAAACTTTTCAGCTTTTTATTATTAAGAAAAATATAGATTAAGTTAAATTGTATAAGTCGCAGGCAATAGCTGTCTATCTGTTCGACATTCAGCCAGACACATAAGAATTACGACTACAGGCGGGAGTGTCCGTCCACTTTAAACCGGGTTAAAATATTGTACTTTTGAGTAAATTATATTTTTCGTTTTATTTTCTTGTGGCAGAAGAATATATTGATTGTTTCCGCAACCTGATCTTGACAACGCGACATATAGTTGGCCGTGCGAAGAACAGTCTTGCCGTAAATCTAATCCTACATATTTAAATGTTTGCCCCTGTGATTTATTTATCGTTACTGCAAAAGATAATTTAATTGGGAATTGGACTCTTTTAAAATGAAAAGGCAAATCATTTGGAATCATTGGGATCCGAGGTATAAGTACTGTTTGACCAACCGCTGGACCAGTCAAAACTGTTGCAACGATCACGTTATTGCGAAGAAATTTTACCTGAAGTCGAGTCCCGTTACATAAATTTGGTGGCTTAAGATTTCTAAGTAAAATAATTGGGGCACCAATTTTTAACTTGAGAGAATGTGGGGGGAGGCCACTCGGGTTTAAAGAATTAAGAAACTCATTAATAGGTACCAACTCTTAACATCTTACACACGTGATAACTTTTAAACGAAATATCCGATTGAGATGAAACAAAAAGTATTTTACTTCTATATAAATACTCTTGATAACATAATGCTTAATTTCGATAAAGATTAATATTACGATACATATTTAACGTAGTTTTTTTTTCTTCAGACGATTTAATAATTATTTTGAACACAAAATCGGTTATTGTGATTAAACCATGATAGCTAGATATATGTTCTCGCGGACTTTTTTGTAGGTCTTAATGAGATCTATAAACCCGTAATACATCATTTTGTTCTATTGTCAATAGTTTTTGCAGCGCACGCAAAAATAGGTTTTCGATTTTACACCTTGTGTTACAAAATAGCAATTTTATTACGGATCCCTAATTTTGAAAAAAAAACATAGCCTATAGCCTTCCTCGATAAATGGACTACCCAACACTGAACTAATCATTCAAATCGGACCAGTAGTTCCAGAGATTAGCGCGTTCAAACAAACAAACAAACAAACAAACAAACAAACAAACTCTGCAGCTTTATAATATTAGTATAGATAAGTATTCAACGAATCGTAATCAAAACAAAATTTTATTTCAAAAGACTTAACTGAATATTTTTTGTACGTGTTTCACACATTTAAATGCTAAACAAACTATTAATATTTTGTCGAGTAAAATAGTCCATGCTTAATATAATAATTATTCGATTTCATTGAATGTAAAACATTCTAAATAGACACTCAAATACTTAGGTATGAAAAGCAAAGTTACTAAAACCGTTCCCTCTCAGAAAACTGCGAAGACATAAAAACTTTTTAGAAAAAAAAAATAACCGACTTCACTAAAAAAAACACTAAAAGGATCAAAATAACTTTAATTTCAGATGTCGGTGTTTCTCGGTATTGTTTGTTTCTTATTTAACACCGACTTCCGAAATTAAAGTTATTTTGATCCTTTTAGTGTTTTTTTTAGTGAAGTCGGTTATTTTTTTTTTCTAAAAAGTTTTTATTTCACACTTTTTAGTTGCGATACACTTATAAACAGAGTGCCTATTTCTAATGACAATTCCAATTAACCCAAATACTGCTAGGTTACATTGTTTTATTATAAAGTTGCTGTGCCTACCTTCCTCCTTCCGGCTCCATCATCAGATCAGTTCGATAGTACCTTATAGCCAAAGAGCATCTCACGACAATTCTAATAAGCCCAAACACGGCTAGGATACATTGATTAATTACGGAGTTCCTGTGCCTACCTTCCGGCTCCATCATCAGATCAGTTCGATAGTACCTTATAGCCAAAGTGCATCTCATGACAATTCTAATGAGTCCAAACACGGCTAGGTTACATTGATTAATTACGGAGTTCCAGTGCCTACCTTCCGGCTCCATCATCATCATCAGATCACTTCGATGATACCATTTTCAACGTAACTATTCAGAATCATTCATTTATTTGTATTGTCATAGTCGCTTAACTATATCTTCAATGTGATATCTATTTGAGTATGAAGTTCCGTTGACCATTTCTGGTCTTCTTCATCAGTTCCACTTCATCAAATGTTACTTTTTGACTGTAAATGCTTAAGTTCTTGATGAAAATACTAAAATTACCATAGGGTTGCCTATAATTTTTGAGGAGTTCCCTCGATTCCTCATGGATTCCATCATCAGAACTGGATTTTGAAAAAAATGGGACCAATCTGGAAGCATATCCTATAAAGGGAAAAAAAAATTTTGCAAATCGGTCCATAAACGACGGAGTTCTGAGGTAACACACATAAAAAAAAATAAAAAAAAAAAATGATGATAAAAAAAAAAAAAAAAAAAAATACAACCGAATTGATAACCTCCTCCTTTTTTTTGAAGTCGGTTAAAAATATACTAACGCGCCATGCTCTTCAATTCTTACGTAAAGCAAATTTACTTAGCTACATATCAACTCATATTTACGGTCGGCAAAAAAATACTAAAGTGACATCAATGACTCAAACTACAATATTTTGAGTTGCTGAACAAAGTTAAAGTGGCTGATGTCAGTATAGAAAAATACTAAACTGACAACGACTAAAATATAATCATAAGTTGCATTACGTAAGTATTTATTAAAACATCAAAATTATGATAAATACCATACTTTTGCAGTGCTTAAGCGCCAAAAAAATGCTCAGATTATTACGAAACCCCGACTAATCGACGCAGCAAAAAAAATCCAATCCAACGATATATATAACTCATTTTGGTCAAAATGGCGCTTAAGTAGTATTGGCTTTCCGGTGACGATATTGACTGAGTCGGGACCCATTAGATGGGATGATTTTAGTCTGTATTATTTTAATGGGTCCAAAATACGGTGTCCGGTGCAGGAACCTTCCGAACTTACCATCACCGGTGAGGGGCCTGCGTCATGCGAAGGTGTGGACGCCGTGACGCCTCTCCAGCCATTACTCAAAGAGGGGACTTACCGCCATGATTATGGCGTACTCAACTGACGGATAGTTGATGTTACAAGGAGTAAATAAACTACTTTTCATTTTCCCGCGGGAACGGGACTTAATTTCCAGGGGGGAATATATCTCTGGAATAGATAACATTTTTTTACACGATTGCCTCAAAAAAGGGAAGTAACGAAGTTGCGAGTAACCTAACCCAACAAGTTAGGAAAATAAATGACATATTTCCTATTGTATTTTTTTTTTTTAATATGGTCATGACTCATGATATACCATTTTGGAACCCTCATGATGAGCTCTTGAATTTGATACCCATATTGCACTAACCAAAAAAAAAATATTTTTTTAACACTAATGTATAGCGTCCCAACGTCACCTATCTAGGAACACTTGGGTTAACAGGACGAATCTAACGATATGCTAATTATGTAAATCCGTTCAGCGGTTTGGAAGATATGAGGTAATAAAGAATATTACATACATACATCTAAACAAGATACGCGCGAAAAACATAACCCTTCTTGCAGTCGGGTAAAAAGAGATTATTTTTTAGTAGGCTACCCGGAACCGAACTACATAGTTTGGCTCATCTTATACATACCGGTACCGCAGTAGAATCTTCTTTATTTTTGTGCAAAGTAAATCATGGGTAGCCTTTTTTTTTTTTTTAGTGTCACGTCATTCAATGTTTGTCATCCCTGCCGTATTATTCCCAACACTCATCTACTTACGTACATAGAACTAAGATGCAAGATCGAGCTGGGACTTGGGGCACCCCGACTCTGGCAGAATAGGTTAGAAGCGAAGCGAGCGAACACAAACCCTGCCATTCCCTTCGTAGTTATTTTTTTAAAACCACCCAGAAGTAGGAGCTCCGCTAAACGGGGCTCCGTCCACCGGCAACATAGGGGAGGTGGGAGGTGAATCTTATTTTCACACTTATATCCAACCAAAAAAGCATAATTTATTACACAATTAGTATTTTTTGTTGAAACAAAGCATATATTTTGCAATAGAAAACAGGAATACAAAGAGGAACAGTTAAATAATATGTTTTTTTTTTTAAGAAACGTCCTACACTAGGAATTGCTTATGTATCGTGGGTTTTTTTTTTTTAGGTGGGAAATCATCCAATGTCTTCTCGCGCTCTAGGGCGGAGCTAGAGAGCGTGTCAGACTTGCTGACTAAAACCCACTCCTGTTCCTTCTTTGCCTTCGTTCCAGGGGCCCGGGATTCTCTATCGTACAATCCATGGCCCCATCACTTATGTATTGTCGGACGATACACAAGACACCGAGACCCGGAAGCACCTGTCTGTAGGCTGTACAAATATTTGTTCCGTGCGGGGATCAAACCCACGACCCGCAGCGCAACATTGAAATAGTTAAATGAAAATGAGGAACAATTAAATACTACCCATTAATAAGATAAACACGATCAGTTTAAAATATTAATATTAACAATGTAAAAATTTTTTATACAATTTTCATAATCTTCCGGATTCAATTCCCGTGTCGGGCAGTTTTATTGGGGTTTCCCATCAGAAATCAGTTTATCCAGAACTTGGATCGCAAACTGATCAGGTCCGCCTGGCTGTTACCTCATCGCTGGTGGGGTCGAGGCTCTGCTTGTAGCGCGCGCGCGGCTGCCAGCGCTCGTACTGCGACTGCAGTGCGTGCCCGATGCTCTCCAGCGCCTTGCTCGGTGACAGTGACTGCGGGTCTGCAGAAAAATGTAATCAATTAAACTATCCTAAGGGAGCGTACTGCCGATATAAAAATGTAATCAATTAAACTATCCTAAGGGAGCGTACTGCCGATATAAAAATGTAATCAATTAAACTATCCTAAGGGAGCGTACTGCCGATATAAAAATGTAATCAATTAAACTATCCTAAGGGAGCGTACTGCCGATATAAAAATGTAATCAATTAAACTATCCTAAGGGAGCGTACTGCCGATATAAAAAATATCTTAAATCCTAATCCAGGACATGGTCTACTCATGTGCCTAATTTTTGCCTAATTTACAAATATCCAAATATAGTTTCGTAGTCATAACATTTTACTATAAGAAATACAGACATCCGGAAGAAAACAAAACCCATCGGTTAGTTTTGTTTTCAACGCCGGATGCGTTATGGTTAAGCTTGAGGCAGAAGCGATGAGCAGGCAGCATTTAACAAGATACAAAGATAAGCGGTGGACCCTTCTAACAATTACATAGCAATGCCCGCCAGGTAAATGGAACCTTGGAAATCAAAGGAAAAGATGGACTGGCGATATCATAGATTGCGGGAAGGAAATAGATCAATACCAACAGATAGATGCAATTAGAAACAGATGGAGAAGGCTTTTTCCCGCAAGGGATCACACTAATAAAATAATACCGACGGCAAGGTAGGTGCAGAGGTTGACCGATTGGCTGCTGCTCTGAATGTCGCGGGATCGACTCCCGCACGGAAAAAATATATTAGCACAAAATATTACAAGACATTCAGACCTGGAAAACCTATTTGGAGGCCATCTCCAAATAGGTGTTCCAGGTCTGAATGTCTTGTGCTTGTTGTGAACGCAACCGCGGTACAGGAGTTATTCCCAGAGTGGGGCAAAGTTTAAAAAAAAAATAACTAGATAAATCAAATTTTTTGAAATACCATTTTATACACAGTGTGAGAAATAAAGTTATAATAATAATAACATTAACAAAAATAATGTAATAGAATATAGTCCAAGATCCCAGAGCGATCTGACATAACTTATTTTCATATGGATGAAGCCTTTGGTTCTCAGTAGCTCTCATGTGCTTTGAATACCTGTATGCTTGTGGAGCTCCCCCTTGGGGTCCCTGGGCAGGTACCAGGTGAGAAAGGGAATTTAGTATAATAGTAATCAGAATTACTTTTCAGTGTTCCAAATTGTGACAGTCCTTATACAAAACGTCAACACAACGACAGTCTCGGTTGTAGGTGGACAGCTTAACACAAGTTCAGCAAAAGTAGTCAACTAATTACAGGTGCCTGAAATAACAGTATCTGTATTATCGTATCACTTGGATACCCCTGATAACCTCATTGGAGATACCATTCATTATATTTATTATAATTGTCCCAGAGGCAAATCTTATCCATACATGGATTACCTATGACTTAAAATATTCAACATTTTGTTGTAACTCGGAGGTGAGTAGCACCGAACCGGTCGATACTGATGTGGGAATGCTCGAGAGAGATGGAATCATGGAAAGCCTATGTTCAGAAGTGAACCTGTAAATGATGACGATTACGATTCTTCCTTATCCTTCCATCTTCTTTACACATTATAAAACAAAGTCCCCCCCCCCCTACCGCCACGTTTGTTAAACGCGCCGTCGACGCGCGTTTGGAGCGATACAGACGCGATACGCACGCGAGTCAGACGCAGCCTGTAGGCCCACACCCTTGCGTAGCTGGAGTGGGTCGCTATCGCTAGTACGTATACAATTAAATACTAAATCGATCCTACCTCACTGTTAGTGAGCCTGTCGCGTTCGCATTTGCCTCGTGAGGTAAATCTTCGCAAAATTTTCAGATCAAAGTAGCTTTACCTGTATAAACTTAAAAAACAAGTACCCAGATAAATAGGTGGTAACAAACAACTAAAATATTATACGATGTTCGCACTACGCAATAAAGTCCGCAGAACGATCAGCTGTTTGCTGTATTGTCTGGCGTTTGACCTCAAAACGTTCCACACAGCTGAGTCACCACTTAACGGAAACTTGCCTGGTTCTAATGACGCGCAATTACATAGTGCGAAAATATCAAACACTATACAAAGGTCTCCCAGACTAGATATTTATCTCCAATCTCGGACTGATTCCCCGAAAAATCTATGAAGTAACAGGGTAAATAATTGTGTTTTTTTTAACCCCCTTTGAAAAGAGCCCTTTAGCACACAAAATCGTGCTAAACTCAAAAGTAATGTAGATACCATAAATTCTGTGAAACTGTACCTACTTCAAAATCTATCGAAATCAACCTCGTAGCGTTATTAAGTGCACAAAAACTTAAGTCATATTTATATGACTTTAAAAGTCTATAGACTTAAAATTCGCAAGAGCCAGAGTGGACGAACCTATGGCACGCCCGCCGGCGCCGCACGCGTTATAGGCGTCCAGTACACGTCATTTATTTATTTATTTATTAAATTAACACACTATCTTTACAGGCTGAACCCAATACAATACAACGTCACGCAGGCGTCAATCAATTCCATCAATCCTGAATGATGTTTGAATGACGGTGACTGACGGAATTTTATCGCCATGACGCTCAATCTGACTGATGGTCAGATTGGTCAGTCAAACCCAAGGCTTACAGAGAATAGGACATTTATGATTGATATTAGATATAAGTATGTTTATCAGTTATTTAGTACTAACACCACAAGCTCTGCTTAGTTTGAGATTAGATGGCGTTGTGTGAAAGTTGTAGAATATTATATTATTGAGAACCTCAATAGACTCGTAGAATACTGTCGTAATAACAAATTACAACTAAGCATTTTCAATTCTCATTGAATGAATTTTACAAAAAAACAAATCTGTCATCGGTTTTGAGTACAGATTGTGTGAAATCGTGTTAAGTAACATATCCATTGTTAGGGACCTTGGTGTTCTGTTCGATAATAAGGTCTCCCTTAATCAGCACATGGAAAAAATAGTCAATAACACTAAATCTTTTAAGGTGTATGGTTTTGTTATGAGGGTATCCACCGAGTTCAAACGCCCCTCTACTTATCTTCTCTATATAATTTATAATTTAATTTAACGCATGTTTTTGCTTGTTTTAATAATTTTTTATGTAATTTTCAACAAATTGTAATAGTAATGATTTGATACATAGTATAAATTCATTTATCCAGCGGCATTTACTGCTGGCAATCTTATACGTCAATATGTGGAGTGGAGTGGATAATGCAGTGGGCTGCAATATTGTAAACTCGTTTGTAATGTTGTTTTTTTCTATATGTATATTGTAGCTGGTTATTGTCCCACAAATAAATAAAATAATTTGAAAGTCTGTTTCTTATCTTTAAATAACTGAATTATTCATTTAGATGTAATTACGGGTAAAACATGGTCTAGATTAGGACATAGGATACTTTTCATCACGCCCCATGGGATAAACTTCGACATTCACATGGGCGATGCCTGATCTAATTAATATTTTTATTTACCTAAATTCTGTAAGTAATTGAAGGTAATTTAAAAAGGCTTTTAAACAAGGTTGAAAACCCCTGTAGACTGGTCATTATTATGTATGTAGGTAGTAATTAATTGCATCACACCCTTTAATATGCGCAACGCGCTTAGTAGGACCAAAATAGGTAGGCATCATGAATGCTAGGCATGTCAGCATTGTGATTCATTCCCGGCACTCGAACCGCAAGTCGCGACCGTAGTGAATCACGCGGCGCATTTCAGATTCAGCTGGCCATTATTTACTTACTAAAGCCCGCCATTTTTACGTACATTCGGTACATTGCAACCTTTACTTCAACTTCGTAATATGACTAAAAATAAACATAAATGATTCATCCTTCACAAAAACATTGATAAATAAAAATACTCAAGTGTTGCACTCACACGAGACTAATGACGTTTCTTCGAATTTCTAGAACAAAAACAGTCAAATAATAATTCTACCATCTTTTTTTAATCATATTTTTTTCTAGCAATACATAAAAGTTTTTGAATGTTTGTGAAGTATGACTATAGATCCAAGGCAAGAGCAAGACGTCCTATGCTCATACTTTCTTGAAGAAGTATTCCATAGCAGTTTTAAACAAAAAATCTAACCATTGGGAAAGTCATACTCTCAATACTTGTAACATGACTTTGGTTAAAATCAGCATTAATAATTCATTAAACAGTTTACAATGCGTTCCAAATAAGAATAGGACCGATTGCCATGTTGTGATGTCACATCATACTGTCAAATCGAAGAATAATTATGGTGAGCAAAACAAGATTTTTTTTAAATTTAATTTATTTACGAACTGTGAACGAAAAAAGTTTAATCAGAATCCAGTTCTTAAATTTTGTTCATCTCTTGAGTTCTTCAATTTTGCCTAACTTCTTGCGATTTGACAGTATGACGTGATGTCATAACATGGCAATCGATCCTATTCTTATTTGGAACGCATTGTAGTTTGAATAAGTATACAAGTGTGGCTAAACAGACATCATATCCACCCAGTTTCAGGATGTTATAATTTAAATGAATTGTTTACATACCAATCCAACATTCAAGTCGAGCACATGGCTGGGTCTTCACCACATCAGGGGGATCCACTCCAACATTGAGGCACAGTACCAAAGCCACACAGTGTGTCTTATACTGAAACGAAAAAAATAAAAATAATCATTTGATTTCTGTGGTATGAGGTAATTGTTATTAATTTGAAGTTCTACATCAGAACTTTAAATTAACAACAAAATTATTTATTCAATAGTTGGTGGTGTGATGTGACATGCCTCAGTAAACACATAAAGATGTTGGTTATGTGCCCTGACCTACCTCATGTTGGATAGCCATTCCATCAGATTATTTACTAAAAAATTTGTACACTAAAATATTTCTTGCATACTTTGGCTAATTTCTGTGGAGATTAGCCACCATGATCAAAATTAGGTCAGTAGATAAGATAAGGTCAGTATAATTATTAATTAATTATTAGTCTAAATTTTTACTAAAGTTGTAATATTGAAGAAAAATTAAACATTCATGTTAGTAAATTCATACAAACTAATAATAATACTACATTATGACAGTAACTTTTCCCACAGCTTTACCGGCTAAACTCTACTATACTGGACAACGAGTTTTACGCTCATAATTTTTATTGGAAAGGTTTATGTCTAAAAAGTAATTATGCAAATTCTCAATGTTAGGAAACATATAGTTTTTGAGAAAAAAAAAAATGAAAATCGATAATTTTTCGTAATATTTGACGCCATTTTGAAAGATTTCGTTCACTTTTTACTTTGTTTGTTTGTGTTCACACAGCCACAAATTTTGGTGTTTAATTTATCAACCTCTTATTATTTAGTTTTTAGTAAGAAAAAATATTTAAAGAAAAACAAAAAACCCGACAGCGTCGAAACTAATTTTAAAAAATACGTAAAAAAATTAACTTAAATAAAAACTAAAAAGAAACAAACAAGCCCACAGTCACAGTCGGGGCCCATTCAAATTTTACCAATCAAATCTTCCCAAGGGGCCCCGACTGTGAGTCGTTCAGTTCTGCATTAGAATGTATGATTTGTTTTATGTGTGTATCGATTATAAAACTATTTCAATTGTGTAGTTATTTAGTATTACATAACAGAATTCTAAACTACTGGGCTTGTTTGTTTCTTTTTAGTTTTTATTTAAGTTAATTTTTTTACGTATTTTTTTAAATTAGTTTCGACGCAGTCGGGTTTTTTGTTTTTCTTTAAATATTTTTATTTTATTTTATACTTTTTAGTTACGATTTATTGACTTCGTTATAAGATGGTAAATTTCGCAATCTAGTCATTTCATTGAGGGAGTTAATATCGTGGGGATTATTAAGTAACTTGCGGTGGTCTAAACTACTGATGATTAGTCCCTCTAGAGACCTAACTCGGCTCAAAGCTACATATGCTTGACCTTTAGCAAAAATGCGTGAACTTAAGTCAACAACAGGTCGGTCCAAAAGTCCAAAGTAGTTCCTTGGAGCTTGTGTACAGTTACACCCCAGCACAATATCAATGGCAACATTTTTCGCTCTATTTTACCCTGTCCGCGAAGTGCATCGAATTCTGTCGTCGATGGTTCGATTCTGACTCCTACTCCAGGAATATTGTTTTTAATTGCTTTGTCGTCAAATTCTATATAAACAGCTTGTGGCAATTCTCCGGGTTCCAATTGGTCCCTCCGAAGAGCTGGCCACTCAATTGTCCTTATAACACCCATTGCTCCGTTAACAAGACCATGGGTAACATTCAAATTTCTTCGTAACATAACTCGTGATCCTAAACCGATTGTTAAATATTTAACGATTCCTCCAATTTTGTTAGGATCATCAGAAACATAATATACCTACATCTTTCGGTTTTTGACCATATGTTTTCGATTCTACTGATATATCAACTGCATGTAATTTATACAACCTAGTAGTTTTTGCCAATATAGTTGTCATCTTTTGCTTATGTTCATCGACCTGTCTAGTAGATGGGAAAACTCGAATGATTTGATTTACAAACGTGCATCAAATGAACAACGCCATCTATCGAGTTTGGTGGTAAACTTTTTTATACCAAAAATATTTGTTCTTCATGCTTTTTCACTGTTTTTTTTATTTGTGTATCGTTTATACTTGAAATGAAAACTTAAATCAATAAGTAAGAAAATTAGCGAGAATGATTGTATTTGTGTGTTTTGTTTAACAACTTTAAATCGTTATATATCCTAAACTATTATTTAAAATGAAAAATGATAAAAGAAACCTAAAGATGATTTTAAAATACCTATTCAACGACACCCTACTTGACATAGTTCATCGACTTTTTTTTTTCATTTTGACAATATGGCGTCTGGTTGTAGCTGTGGTGAATTTTGATTACTGTCATGTCTTTAGTGACACTCGCAAGGTTAAGACGAATCGATTGACGTAAGAATTATCAAAATCGGCCTACGCATTTGGTCTCTAGAACGCCACATAGAAACAAACATACATACATACATACATACATACATACATACATACATACATACATACATACATACATAGACTGATAAACACATTACCCTCCTTTGCGTCGCGCAGTCGGGTAATAATAAAAGTGAGATGAGATAATTTTTTTGCATACTAAATATAGGGCACTCTGACTCGGATAGATTAGGTTAGGTTAGGGTTATTTTTTTTTTAAACCACCCAGAAAAAATTTTTTTTTTTCTTCTTAATACATGAAAGTATACAATTGCTACAGTGGGAGGTTAGGTTAGGGTTTTTTTTTTTTTTAAACCACCCAGAAAACTATTTTTCAGTGTAAAAATATTTTTATACAATGGTATAGTACGGCCGTTGTAACTTGGCTGTTGACGGCCCCTGAACATAGGCTCTGCGAACTTTCGCGCATGTACACTCGTAAAAAAAACTGTTATTGACATTAATTTTTTTAAACCAAATTACGAATAAAAATATACTATTACAGGGACCTAGTACAAATAAAATAAATATTAAAACACTGAGACAGAAAGCTACAAAAATAACTTATGAATTAAAGGAACAAACCTAACACTACACAAAAAACTTAACAATATAATAATAACAACCAACGAAAACTTTTGTCACCGCCTGTGCTCAAGACAGAGACAGCGACACGAAAATAACACCAATGCTAACGTGTGAGTGAGACATATTACTGCGTACCGAACATTGCCGAATAAGTACGAAGCTTTACGAAGTTACCGAAGAGAGATGTCCAATACGCGTGTCTGATGGTGTTGTTTAACCGATTTTTTTTTCAAATCGATTTAAATTGAGTTATAAAAATATATAAATTATATTCAATTTTCTATGGAGGTTTAAAATATTCTCAAACAATCGTTATTCTAGTAGTTGTTTATAAATAACTGATATTTAACTAAATCATGTCTTTCAACCAAGAAAATAAAATTTTATTAGTTTTTTTTTTCATTAAAGTCGAAATCTCGTTTACTAACGACAACATCCACTATGTTTGTAAATCTATTCCGTTCAATATCTCATATAAACAAAAATTAATAAATTCCAAATCGATAAAAATCGATTGCGATATATGATTGAATAAAGGGTCGATTGTGTTTACATAGAGTCAATCTCTAGCCTAGACCTCCGCCCCGCGCACGTCGCCTCATGCCACCATTTTGTTCCTAAAAAACGTTCGTATGCGCAAAGTTCGGGCTCGCCAAAATATAACGGCCGTAGCTCCCCGACACAACAAAAATTATTATTTTTTTCATCTAAATACATGAAAGTATACAATTGCTACAGTGGGAGGTTAGGTTAGGGTTATTTTTTTTTTAAACCACCGAGAAAACTATTTTTCAGTGTAAAAATATTTATATACAATGGTAGAGCGCTCCCCGACACAACAAAAATTATTATTGTTTTCATCTAAATACATGAAAGTATACAATTGCTACAGTGGGAGTTAGGTTAGGGTTATTTTTTTTTAAACTACCCAGAAAACAAATTTTCAGTGTAAAAATATTTTTATACAATGGTAGAGTGCTCCCCGACAACAAAAATTATTTTTTTTGTCACCTAAATACATGAAAGTATACAATTGCTACAGTGGGAGGTTAGGTTAGGGTTATTTTTTTTTTAAAACACCCAGAAAACTATATTTCAGTGCACAAATATTTGTAGACAATGGTAGAGCGCTCCCCAACAACAAAATTTATTTTTTTCATTTTTAAATACATGAAAGTATACAATTGCTAATGTGGGGGTATAGTCCAAGGTGTTTAGGGTGATTCTCCTCCCTAAAACCCCCAAAAATGCATAAAATGTACGATTTTGTGATTCCTAACCTCAAAATTTGAATCTTGAATATCTCCAAAAGTATGTGTTTCCTAGATTCGGGAGCGGGATCGGGGGGGAGGGGACACCCCCCCCCCTCCACCCCCCACCCCAAAAAAACCCATTATTTTGTTGCCCAGTATAGTACAGTTTTACCGCTTTACCTCCAAGGCTTATCCAACAGCCACTATTTGACACAAAATACTTTGTTTTTCTAGATATTATTATGTATCCTAGGACACCCAATGAGAGTGCACCTTTATTCAGAGACAGATTTCTTACGAATCAGATTAATACCTCCTAGGTTATCTACCTTTACCTTTCACAAACATTAACAAACAATTTACTTCTTTAACATATTAATTCACTTGACTTAGTTCAAAACAATTATTCATTATTACTAGTAAAAGTAGTTTCGCTTAGTTTGAACCAAAATATATGCCTAGCAAAAATCTAGACACTTATCTAGTACGACATTATGTGACTGAGCCCTTTGGTTTGTTTTGACGGTACCACTTTACATATAGGAAGGACAGTAACCTTATTGACTTTTAAGGATTTTTACCACAAATACAAAAGTGATTATTCAAAGTAATTTATAGAAATAAATATTATTTAAAAAATATCTGTTACACATTTTTGACCCACAAACACAATCTTTCAGACAGCATAAAATATTTGTATTGTTAGGAACAACTTAACCACAACAAACACTATAATATGACTGTAACACCCCATTTATGTCTATAGTAAATTATTATAATGACTTAAGCCAATTAGAGATGTTATTTTCAACAAAATGATTGCTTTGATTAGTTGTTTACCAATCAGAAGAATTTTGATGTTTTTTTTTGTTATCGATTATTTTGTTTACAATTTTAGCAGAATCATAAAATAACTAATGAAGCAGGTATTAAGACAAATATTAGGTTTATAAATCAATAAAAGGATTATGTAGGGTAAACTCACAGTCGTATTTACTACAAACACAGCCGTTTTTTTTTTTTTGTTAATCGACCTAAGCTGAGCTAACGACGCGACGCATTCATTCAATCAACCATGTGCGTTTGTTTTCATCGCATTTACGTTACACTCAGTTACGCAGTAACGTACGACACTAGCTATCAACTGAAAGTCACTGTCTTACCTTCTCTTTGACTCTCCACGTATGCTCCACGCGCTCGGCGCCCTTTATAGGCTCAAGGTGCCTAGGTTTATCAAAACTTAGAGGTAAATCCCAATCGTCTACATCTGAAGAAGTATCACTGTCACCCTGACCACTGTTTTTCTCCTCATCTTTGACCGCGAGATAAGGAGGCATTTCTGTCATTTTCACACAACACTTTGTCACAAATTTGTCAATTTTTACCGCTCAACGAACGCGAACACATAAGGAAAACATTTTTAAAACCTCACAGAATCATGTGCGCGTCCATTTTTCCACCACATGGGAAATATATAGATAAACAATATTTATTTTCCATTCCACGCTAGTACTTTTTGAGGATTTATTTTAAAATAATGAAAGGACAAAAAAAAACTTTTAAATGTCTATATGGCTAAATATGATTATTTTCAAGTTCAAGTTACTTTCGGGATGGTCAATTTAATTTCATCATATTTCATGAAGATAAAGTGAAAAGGAATATCATTGAACTGTGTCCATGGACTTATTATACACTGTGTCATTGACCTAAGAAATATCAAAGATTTTACCCTACAAGATTCTTGGGACAGTGTTCACTTGTTTTTTTATTAATAATTTTTTTAATCACTATAATCAACTATATTGTTTACCCATTGAATTATTTTTATTGGTACCGCATTTATGCATTCGTGCTCGCCATCGTCACGACTCGCCTCGCCATTCGTCTCGTCGTTCAACGAAACATTTGTATACAATGTGCTCGAAGCGAATACTGCATTTACACCTGGGCGTGCCCACTGCTCGCCTCGCTAGTTCGCTACCGCTATTCGTGCGAATGCGTAAATGCGACTTCACTATTATATTGTAGTGACACAGTACCTGTCACAGTTACCAGTACCTCGGAACCCATTACCACGTTACCAATACCTCAGAACCAATTACCACGTTTACGACGATGTCTGTTATAGAAATAATGAAGCAACACGTTTTACGACATTCCTATACAGAAATAGTGAAGTAACACGTTTACGACGATGTCTGTTATAGAAACAATGAAGCAATACGTTTTTCGACACATCAAGAAACAGGAATAGCTTATAAGCGCAAACAGAAGCTCCAGCACCCTCCATGATCTTCGCTTCGAACATCGCAGCTGCACAGATGGATCACGTGGCCTCGCGCAGCGGAGATCTTCACTCGGTGACGTCGTCCCGCGAAAAGGACCGCGCATTTTTTTTTTTTTTTTGTGTGTGGCCTCTCGCAGGTCAACCTAGGAGATTGTCGGCTGCTTAACCGGTCTTGCCTGTGGCGGCCTCGATTCGAGAATCAAAGCCTCCAGAAAGGACCGCGCAAGCGAGCAAGTCGTATTTTTAAGATTCGCGACAGGATTGTACTAAGCCGCGCATGCGCGGTGAGCCGCCCGTTCAGTGCGTTCAATCTACATCGCTTCAAGAGCCCTCTTTCTGAGGAATAACGACGCACGCTTGTAAATATGTTAGACTAAGCACTACCTGTACTAGTACCAATGTAAATATAAATAGGCAATAATTACAAAAAATACACAGATCTTGTTCAGACATCAACGACTAACTACGTGTTTCATTTACGAGTCACTCCCATTCCCTTATAATATTAATAGCATAAAAAGCGTCTTTAAAGTTGTCAGTAGATTACAATCTACTCTGTGGTTGGACCACCTCAATATATGTATACGGTTTAAGCTAAGCCGACCAAACCGAACAAACAAATCTCAACGAGTTTTTTCGAGTGTAAGTTCAGTGATTTAGTAGATAATGTAAATAAAGAAAGAAAAATATTTTATTTGGCACACGTACACAGACGTAAACACGTAATCACCACGTAATGTGATGTAAAATTGGTAAAATTTTGTATCTCAAATTAAAATGAATGTCTAAACAGCTGGGTATTATGAGGAACCATTGAAACAGGCGGTAAAATGTAGTTAAGAATGTAATTTTAGTATTGAATACCTCAGCAAAAATTGCCGAGAAGGCTGACTCGATACATTTGCTGCCAAATGCCGCAAAAACTAATGTTTGTTATATCTGTATTCTAATGATGAAAAACAAAGTGACTGTCACGTGACTGTGCACCGTAACAGAAACGAAATACTTTCTAAACTTTATATGTAGCTAAATGCACAAATCGTGATTAAAAAATAAAATATTGATAGTTTATTAAGCTATTGCATAGCTTCTATCGCGGGCCTTGAGCGCGGGGACCGAATCCAGAAATTCCGTAACGAAAAATATACCTCACGCTCCCCACTCCGACGGGCACGGAGGTGTGGCTTGAAGGCCGACAGAGACCGAACACCTATTTTAGAAAAGTCGTTAACGACCTGTGTGGCGCATTGGTACAGTGTTCTACCTATGTTATCATCGTGCCTCGAGTTCAAATCTCGGTCAAACAAAATAGTCTTTTTGTATTATAATAGATTATAGTAATGTTCTATGATAACAACTGAACATACTTGTAGCAATTTATGAAGTAAACAAGAAAGAAAAAAATTTGTTTTCTTATCGGTCACCACGCTCAAAAAGTGTAACTTGAATTAATATCAAACAAAAAGAAATACTGCATAAATAAAATAAATACATAATTATAATTGCATAAGTTGATACAAAATGCTATGCAATAGCTTTACCGCGGCAGACCCCGAGTGCCACACTTATTTTTAAATACACATTGTAATGTATTAAAATGAGCTTAAAAACATTAAACAAGGCATTTGATACAATTTCGAACAATCACAACAACACAACATTGTGTTATTGGCAAAATTTTGAACTTGAACTTGAAGTTCTCGCGCTCTTTCCTACCTTTGTTAAGCCGCATTTACACATTCGCGGGAGTGGCGAGGCAAATGCACGGATGTGTAAATGCGCATGCGGTATTATGCGGAAACTACGCAAGTTGTCAAGTAATGCTTAGGCTGCACTACGACTAAACCACCGCGGATTTTAACCGCTTTATTTTGTGAGTAAGGGAAACTAACGGAAGCAGACGAACTGAAAATTTTTACCCGCGACTGATTTTAAAACCGCGACTTGTTGAAAATTTGTAGTCCATAGAACTTATATTACCGCGCACATACTTGACGCGGTAACCGCGGGTGGTTCTGTCATTATTCGGCACACCGCCGTGAAGTGTCGTTGTGTTGTTGTTATCGTGTCGTCACTATGTATCTCGTATTCTCGTCTACTGAATTGGAGTCTGTTTCAAATGAAGTAGATTATGAATTCCTTCCATTAGGCCTCCTCCCTAGGAGAGGGAATAGGCCATAATCCACCACGCGAAAACCGTTATTGATACGCATAAAAAAACTTGTATGCGTATCAATAACGGTTTTTAGGGCGAAACTATAAGGGTTCCTCTTCCTAGTTGACTACAACTAGGAAGAGGAACCCTTATAGTTTCGCCAAGTCTGTCTGTCTGTCCGTCCGTCCGTCCGCGGATAATCTCAGTGACCGTTAGCACTAGTTTGGTATATCAATCAATATTTATACAATATATTGGTACCAAAGTGGTAAAACGCCGACAAAGTGGTAAAATAAAAAGTGGAAAAAAATGTTTTATTAAGGTAACCCCTACACGTAAAGTGGGGTGTTTTTTTTTTATTTCAACCCTAACGTGTGATATATTGTTGGATAGGTGTGATATATTATTTAAAAAAGAATAGAGGTGTACTAAAATGATGTTTTAATAATAATGTTAATATTTTCGGTAATAATCGCTCCAAAATTAAAAAAAAATGTGTCCCCCCCTCTAACTTTTGAACCATAAGTTTAGAAAAAATGAAAAAATCTCAAAAGTAGAACTTTATAAAAACTTTCTATAAAAATTATTCTGAACTTCAAGGGTTGAACAGTTTTTGAAAAGTTGTACAAAACTAATTACTGAACTAAGTTTGTAAATTAACCGTATAAAGCAAGCATTTTTTTTACGTAATTATATATTTTATTATCCTGAACGTATCTTCTTTCAAATAAAAATAAATATTATAATCGGTTCACGCAATCCAAAATTACCAATGAAAACCCAACATACATAGCCCGTCTAGTTTGTATAAATTAGTAACCAAATTTCCCGAGAGATGGCGCTGTACTTTGAGCTACTTCAAGCTGTTAAGATTTTTCCTGGACTGCGTTCAAAAATAACCAGAGTAGCTTCGAGTTGCAACCCAGAGTCGTTCTTTTATAACTCGGGTAACTACCCTAGAGTTAACCCAACTAACTCTAACTCCGAGCAGGGTAGGTTGGTGTAATGACAGTTGCTTGGCATTGACAGTTGAACTAACACTACAGTACACAACTACAGTATCTATCCGATGACGTCATTAGAGTTAACTTTAATCTCATTTTTGAACGCAGGGCTGCGGGGCTATTGCGTAACTCTGTTGACAGTTCAAGTGATGATCACTTGTTAACAATGTGCATCATTGAACTGTCAAACAGCTAGTTTCGTATTGCCTATCTTCAGTGACCAACTGCAGTGACGTCACTAGCCACTGGTGCCTTTGATAGCCACCGAAACACGTTTTGACAGATGTTATTGTATCGATACTTTTAAAATTGCGATTGTGTAAGCTTTTGAAGCTGTATAATAGTCGATAAAATTTTAGAGTGGTCACAATAGGCACCGTAAATTTTTATAATTCACCGTAGTTTGTTAGTCATTTGTGTGATACGTAATACCAATTTTATAAAATTGTCAGTTGACAACTAAGTTTAGTGTGCAACGGATGCTAGTTGTCAACTGTTATTGAAAAAGTTAGCCAATAGCCCCCCAGAGTTGATGGGGTCGGGACGCGGGACGGGTATGAGCTGACATTCAGTCAGAATAGTATCGGAAATGGATGATTTGTTTATGGTTCCAAATTCTGTTTTTTTTTTGTTGTTGGTAGATTGGCACAACTGTTTTCCATTTTGGCGCGGAGTTTGAGCATCTGTTATTTATATTAAATACAGTGCTGTTTTTAGTTATATCATATCTACACACTAGATATGATATAACTAAAAACATTGCGAATTTCATAATGGACAAAAACATCGAACAAAGAGTTTGTCTTAAATTTTGCATCGCCAATGGAATTTCGTCTTCGGAGACACTGAAAATGTTACAGAAGGCTTACGATGAATCGACTTTAAAAAAACACGTGCTTATGAGTGCTAGAAAACGTTCAAAAGCAGTCGAGATGTGATGGAAGATTTGCCTCGCTCTGGTAGGCCACCAGCGTCTTCAACTGAAGTTAACATCGCAAAAGTGAAGGAAATAGTGACTGAAAAACCTCATTTAACTTTGAGAGAGATAGCCGTTGAACTTTTTGTATCTCACGAGTCGATCCGTACCATTTTAACTAATAATTTGGGTATGAAACATGTTACCACTCGGCTAGTTCCAAAAGACCTGAATTTTCTCCAAAAACTCAATCACATGAGAATCGCTGAGGACATGCTAGAACGAGTCAATTCCGACCCAACATTCATGAAACGCATTGTTACTGGTGACGAGACGTGGGTTTACGAGTTTGACATGCAAACTAGTCAACAAGCTAGTGGCGCCTTCCAAATCAAAGAGATTTAAAGAGATACAATAGAGCGCCTATCAGAAAAAACGTCTTAGAAAAACTGTCATCCTATGTCTCAGTAACGCCATCTGGCTTTGAATAGCAAACACGCGAATTAAATTTGTCAAAATTTATAATTATTTAACTATCGCTCGGTAGGTGGCCAGGGGCCTTACTATGATAATGTTAAAATGTCAGTCGTACCAGCAAAAAAGAGTGATCGAGCTATACACCCTATAAAGCTCCATCCCTAAGTCCGGTTTAGGTCGTAAAATGGATCACGTTATGAGTTCGTGGTAGAGCCTCAGTGTGTGATAAAGGTAAGGTTAAGCTTTTGGAGGTACACACGCAAATGAAACTCGTGGATATCGGAAAATGGGGTCTATTCGTAATAAACACATGTAACTTATAATTAATATACAGAGCTCACGCTAGATCGAATGGTAGAAACAGTCTCTCTTTTCAATATGGCGGCAGACTCTAGTCTGGCGCCGGAAACATTTAGGGTTGCCACCCAAAATATTATATACGGTGTTGCGACGTAATACGCCACAACCACCCCCCTACGGAGAAAATAACAAGTAATTTACAAAGAAAAGACACACAAAAATACACACGAAGTAGATAACACAAGACAGGCAGCAAAAAAGGTAACGAAAAGAAAAAAAAAACTTATGCTAAAGATCTAACCTATCCTTAAATCTAACAGTGCGACCTGACCGGGTGGTAACTGGTTGTTGTGCAACAGGGGGCACAGTCAGCTGTGCAGGCGCGGAGGGCGCAGGTAGCGCGGGCGCGGAAGGCGCGGGCGCTGCGATCCGTTGCGGAGTGGTTAACCGGGAGAGGTCGCTCGCTAAATCAGGTGCGGTGTATGCAGGCTTCACGCGGTCGATACTGACCGTCACACGTTTACCTGCAATGTCGATGTCGAGTAACTTGTCGGTCCGTGACATTACCTTGTAGGGTCCAGTGTAGGGCGGCTGTAGCGCACGGCGGACAGTATCGTCTCGCAGGAGAACATGAGAGGCATCCTGAAGGTCTTTGAAAATAAACGACGTCGGTCGCGTGTGTCGCGACGCCTGAATTGGACGCAATTTGGCCATGTTCGTACGCAGAACCGTCACAAAATCGTTGACGTTGTCGGTGTTATTGGGGGTGCTGGCTATCAGGAACTCTTCCGGTAGACGAAACGGCTCCCCATAAACAAGTTCGGCAGCCGAACACTCGAGATCCTCTTTCAAGGCAGATCGAATGCCGAGAAGCACGATTGGTAAAGCTCGGTGCCAGATGTCGCTGTGGCACATGAGAGCAGCTTTCAGTTGTCGATGAAAGCGCTCGATCATGCCGTTAGCTTGAGGATGGTAGCTGGTGGTTCGCCTTCGCTCGGTCGCGCCAACATTCATGAGCCGTTTGAAAAGGTCCGACTCGAATTGACGGCCTTGGTCAGTCGTGACTGTGGTAGGAACGCCGAAGCGTGCAATCCAACCCTCAACAAACCGATCAGCTACCTCCTCAGCAGTTATCGAAGTCATCGGCCAAGCCTCAGGCCAACGAGAGAAACGGTCGATCGCTGTCAGGCAATATGAGTAGCCTCTCGATGTTGGAAGAGGGCCGATTATATCTAAGTGAACGTGGCGAAACCTGGATGATGGAGCGGCGAAAGTTCCGAGTGGCGCAGACACATGGCGCGTAACCTTGGAGCGCTGACAGTGGAGACATTCCTTTGCCCAGGCGCGGCAGTCTCGTGCCACGCCAGGCCACACGTAACGCTGTGCCACGAGGCGCGCGCTGGCGCGAGCACCGGGGTGACTGAGCGCGTGCAGGCGCTCGAAGACGGCGCGGCGCAGCGGTGCTGGCAAGTAGGGGCGCGGTTTGCCTGTTGAGACGTCACACTGAACGATGGTGTCCGTGCCTGGAATTAAGGTACGTTGCATATTGAGAGACGAGTCAGTTAAGGTTTTTAACTCATCGTCAGCATCTTGTGCTCGAGCCAACGCGGTATAATCGCACTCGAGCGAGACGGCTTCGATGCGCGACATCGTGTCAGCGACGACGTTGTTGTCTCCCTTTACGTGCCGTATGTCAGTAGTCAATTGGGAGATAAAGGTGAGCTGATTGAGTTGGCTGGGCGGCAGCTTTTCTCTGCGTTGCTTGAATGCATACAGCAGGGGTTTGTGGTCCGTATATATTGTGGCGTGTTGCGCCTCTAATATATGCCGGAAATGCTGCACCGCCGAATATACTGCCAACAGTTCCCTATAATACGCTGGCCACACTGACTGACTCGCCGTAAGCTTCTTGCTGAAGAAAGCAAGCGGTTGCCAGCCCTGTTCATTTTGTTGCTGTAAGCACGCGCCCACCTGTGTGCCGGAAGCGTCTGTGTACAACGCCAATTGGGCGTTAGGTACAGGATGTGCTAACCTGGTGACCTGAGAGAGGCTGTCCTTGCATGCGGTGAAGGCGTGCTCCCCAGTGTGGAGGTATGCGGAACAGAGAGTAAAGTCCCGCAAACCTCCGTTGAAAAGGGAGGATCCTCCAACCAGACGGGATGTTATGTCTGGCGGGCTACTGCCCGATAGATGATTTCGGGCTGTTCTATATGTTCTAATCGCGCGGAGAACTTTGATTGCGCGATGCAGGATTAGTTTTTATGTGACGCCATAGATGTCGCTGCAAGCTTTTCAGCAATAGATGGCGTTATCATAAAATCAGAAAATGTTCTAGAACTATTTATAAAAAATATTGAATTCTAATTAATTACTTCGTAAATACCAAAAATATTTGCGAAAATAAACCGAAGTTAGGTCCAGTCATTTTATATGAACAAGATTTGCAAATTGCAAATCTGCGCATTACGCTATTGCAATTTGCAATAGCGTAGTGCGCGTTCGGCATATTTTCTCAGAAAACGATTTTCTTTTAGTGCTTAGAGCGGATACAAACACGACTTGACATGTAGGGGCGTCATACTAGACTGAGCGACTTATGACCACTAGGTAATAAGTATCGGATTACGATTTTGTTCGCTATGTCCTGTCTATTGGTAGTATATTTGGGGGATGAACTGCTTGCGTCCGTAGGATTTACTTGGTTCTGAATACCCTACACGTGTCCCCTGCCTGGGTAGTGCTAAACGAGCAGTAAAGGCGGTGGAAGGCCATAGCATCGGCTGCCGGCTTAAAAGTTACCACCCATCAGACAAAGCCATGCCGCCAAGCGATCCGGCGTGAGGTCTGGTGAAGCCGTATGGTGGAAGGTGGGTCTGAGCAGTTGTGTTGCGACGTAAACCGGGTATGATGCGCCAGCTGTTGTTGTGTCGGACGTTTGATCGTGGAGGGTAGCGGGATCCGAAGCACGGTGCTCCGCTGCCCACCGTAGGTAGTTGGGGGCCCAAGTAGTGTGCCAGCCACACAAGAAATGTTTCCCGCCAACTGCGACAAATCCCAGGGTGGCCTCATCGTGCCGGTTGGCGACCGGGCGAGAGGACCCGATGGCGATCCCTGGGGGGGTTCGGGCGTCCCCGCAGTCTCCAGATCAACCCTCCATTGGCACAGCAACTCTGGTTGTGTTGTTGGGTTCAACATCGCATCACCTCGCTCAACCGCCATCTTCCATTTCTCCTATTCACTCCACAAAAACCATGAAAGTTAAAAAGAAAGGCAAGTGTCAACAGCGGATGCACGTCCTCTCATTTCAAGTGCAGTTCTCAAATTAGAAGGCTGCACTCCAATCTCGTTGCGGTCCACCACCATCTTGAGACTGACAAGCCACACTTGCTTTTCTTGACGGACACCCAAATTAGATGTCCGTCAGATTCGGCGTACCTCAACTACCCGGGATACTCACTGGAGCATCATTTCCTGCAGCTTGCCGGGGTCTGTGTGTACGTCCGTAATGACATCTGCTGCCAGCGTCTCCGTCACCTTGAAGACCCTAATTTATCTACGCTATGGCTGTTGGTGGACACTGGTGTGGAAAAATTGTCTATGCCTGTGACTACCGTTCGCACAGCGGTGATCAGGAGGCGACTCGGTTGTTTGACCACCTCAGTGAGGCCGCCGATAAGGCTCTGCATCGGTACCCTGATGCGCAGCTCGTCGCTCTGGGGGACTTTAACGCCTGCCACCAAGACTGGCATGGCTGGTTCTAGTATGGGAAAACCATAACAGAGGACCGACCACGCTGGGAGAGAAGTGCGAAACTTTGCAGTATCGATGGGTCTTTCCCAGCTGGTCAAGCAAGCGACTAGGGTGCCTGATGTAGTTGGTCATACTGCCAATTGTCTGGACCTTCTGCTGACCACCGATCCGGACAGATGTATCGTAACAGTTTCCTCACCACTTGGAACTTCAGATCACTGTCTGGTGAAGTCTGTTTCGTCCTTCTCCCCACCTGACTGCGACTCACGTGGTGAACGGCGAATGTGGCGTTACAGGTCAGCAGATTGGGATGAGATGCGGCATTTCTTTGCATCTTATCCTTGGCAGCAGGTCTGCTTCTCTTCTGAAAGTCCGTCGAGCTGTATATCCAATGTGATACGTCAAGCTATGGAGTTTTTCATCCCTTATAGGGATGTACCCATCGGAGGCTCAGCTCACCCATGGTTCAACGCCGATTGCGTTCAAGCTGAAGAGCGTAAGCATTCGGCGTTTCTCGCCTGGGTTGACGCTCGTGACCGGAAAGCTCCAGATTTGAGCTCAAAGAAGAGAGCTTTCAACCGTGCTGCCAAGTCCTACAAAAAGGCACTGAAGAAGGCTCGGTTTGACCGCATTACCCATATTGGCACAAAGCTCTCTGCACAGCCGTCCGGTAGCAGAGCATACTGGTCCCTTGCCAAGTCGGTCGAAGTGAACTTCTGTAGGCCCACATTGCCTCCGCTGGTTAAACCTGATGGGACACTGGCTCACTCGGCGAGAGACAAAGCAGGTCTCTTTGCATCTCTCTTTGCCCATAATTCTCGTCTTGATACTAGCAGTGCTACTCCACCGACTCTACCTCACTGCAACACCTCGATGCCCGAGGTTCGAATAAGAAACAAAGAAGTTTTGAGAGCACTGTGTCGACGTGAATAAAGCTAGTGGACCAGATGGTATACCAGCAAGAGTTCTCAAGGCATGTGCGCCCGAGGTGTCTCCTATATTGACGCGCTTGTATCGCCTCTCATTTAGGACTGGTATAGTGCCCAAGTCCTGGAAGCTTGCCAACGTGCAACCCGTGCCCAAAAAGGGCAGTCGTGCCGATCCTGCCAACTATCGGCCGATTTCAATAACCTCCATACTCTGCAAGATTATGGAGCGTGTGTTGAACTCGCGCCTCATGGCATACCTGGAAGGTAACGATCTCCTCAGTGACCGACAGTACGGGTTTCGCCACAATCGGTCTACTGGGGACCTACTAGTTTATGCCACTCACATGTGGGGGCCTTTCTCGAGGGCCTCGCCCTCGAGAAGAATGCAGAAGCGATTGTCTCCTTAGACGTCTCTCCTTCGACAGGGTATGACACGCCAGCCTTTTGAGTAAGCTTCCAGCGTACGGCATTTCCCCTGGTCTGATTAACTGGGTAAAAGACTTCCTGAGTGAACGGTCTCTCCGAGTTGTTGTCGATGGATGCTCATTAGAGCCCATGACCACTAATGCCGGAGTTCTTCAGGGGTCAGTTCTCTCTGCAACTCTTTTCCTGCTGCATATTAACGATCTGCTGATGCCCGGTATCTATGCAGATGATAGCACAGTTAAGTTGTAGAGAGATACCTTCCTGGGGGGCTGTTGGCTAACTTTTTCAATAATAGTTGACAACTGGCATTCGTTGCACACTAAACTTAGTTATCAACTGACAATTTCATAAAATTGGTATTACGTATCACACAAGTGACTAACAAACTACGGTGGAAATGTGGTGAATTATAAAAAATTACGGTGCCTATTGTGACCACTTTAAAATTTTATCGACTATTATACAGCTTCAAAAGCTTACACAATCGCAATTTTAAAAGTATCGATACAATAACATCTGTCAAAACGTGTTACGGTGGCTATCAAAGGCACCAGTGGCTAATGACATCACTGCAGTTGGTCACTGAAGATAGCAATACGAAACTAGCTGTTTGACAGTTCAATGATGCACATTGTTAACAAGTGATCGTCACTTGAACTGTCAACAGAGTTACGCAATAGCCCCGCAGGTGCTCGGGCTAGTAAGGAACTAATCCGGTCCGAACGAGAGGCTATGGTAGAGCGTACGAATATCTCACTTCGGGCAGTCTCCAAGTGGGGCGAAACCAATCTAGTAGAATTCAACGCGACCAAAACACAAGTGTGTCTGTTCACCGCCAAAAGGAGCCCGTTCACCTTGGTTCCTGCTTTTCGGAATGTATCCCTGGAGTGCACCGACCGCCTTCAGCTCTTGGGAGTTGAAATTTCCTCAGACCTCAATTTTGGGCGGTTCATTGAGTCCAAAGCCAAGGTAGCTGCTAGAAAAGTAGGCGTTCTTGCAAAGGTCCGACGGTACTTCACACCGGGACAGTTTCTAATGTTATACAAAGCACAGGTCCGATCGTGTGTGGAGTACTGCAGTCACTTATGGGCTGGTGCTGCAAAATGCCATCTAGCAGCTTTGGACTCAGTGGAAAGGCGTGCGAAGAGGCTAATTGGGGATCCAGATTTGGTTAAGTCCAATCTACAAAGCCTCGAGCACAGGCGCAGGGTAGCCAGCCTATCGGTATTCTACAGGTTGCATTTTGGAGAGTGTGCGCGGGAATTGCATGACTTGATTCCGCCATCTCCTTTCTACCATCGGACAACCCGACGTACGGCGAGTATCCACCCTTAAGTTGTTGAAACTTCAACGATCCGGACTAAGCGTTTCACTTCGTCGTTTATACCGCGTACATCGAAGGACTGGCACAATTTGCCTGCTGCGGTCTTCCCGTCCAACTATAATTTAGGTGTCTTCAAGGCTAGAGTGAATAGGCTCTTAATAAACTAGTGCGCTTCACCATCAATGATTGCATCACTGCTTACCATCAGGTGGGAATCGCAATCAAGCATTGGTTTATATCAATTAATAGTACATTATGATACAAGTGTGTAATGTTAGTGATTACCGTCGAGGCGGTATTTAGACCCGAGCCGTGGCGAGGGTCTTAAGAGAGCCAAGAACGGTAATCATTAATTACTTACGTGTATCATACGTCATTTTTCAAAACACTTGTGAAGAAAACAATAGTAAAACTAGTAAATTTTTTGTGACATGGCGGTAAAAATCTGTTTACAATGCGCGCGTATCATTTTTTTTATTTACCCCTAGGGAAGGCTAAGGTATTTTGATCTTACTGCCTAGGTTTATGATTTCTTGCATGAAAAGTTTTTACAATAATGTCTTTCGTAGTGATAGTGACAATGGAATACGGATGTAACATCTTCTAATGATTTAATGTAAAGTAGTATTTAATTTTATTTAATTAATACAGCCACTGAACTTCACTGGAATAAAAAAAAATCACGCCAAAAACCGTGCACATCTTAAAATGGCGGCCATAGACCACAAAAAAAAATTTGAATGTATGATTTATTTAATAAGTAAATGTTTTTTATTAAATAAATCGTTTGTAAAAGTTAAATTTGTCCATTTTAACTAAGAAAAAAGAAATAAGTAAGTAAGACACTGATTTATATACTATTGAACGCAATAACTTAATGGGAATTTTATTCGAATTTAAAATTGGTTTTGCGAACAAAGAGGTTGAACAAACAGGTTTTAACTACATTATAGCACTAGTGCGTAATGTAGACGTAAAATGTCACAGTTTGGTAACGAGTGCCATTATAAATACCTAAGTGCAGTGCAATAAGAGTCACTTTCTGAGCAAGTGTGTTGAAAAAAAAAAATATAATTAATCTCTTTGTTCCAAATGAACCGAAACCGAAAAAACAACCACGCCAAAGTCGATCAAGTCAAAGTCATGTTGACTGTTTTCCACAGAGTACTTTGGTAATATACTGAAACTGTTTTCTTTGATTATCGCGGTGTTGTGCACTCGGAATTCTTGCCGGAAGGTCAAACGGTAAATAAAGAATATTATTTGAGTGTTATGCGGCATTTAAAAGAGAGCAAATTCGACGAAAAAGGCCAGATTTGTGGAAAGAAAATTCTTGGTTTTGCACCACGATAATGCGCCTTCGCACAAGGCTATCATTGTGAACGAATTTTTGACCAAACACTCAACAAATACCATCGAGCAACCACCATATTCACCAGATATGGCTCCAGCCGACTTATTTCTTATTCCTAAACTCAAATTACCACTTCGTGGCACCCGTTTTCAATCGGTAGAAGACATAAAGGAGAATTCGCGGCGAGCACTGAACTCAATTCCGGAAACAGCATTTAAAAATGTTTTGATGATTGGATTATTCGTTGGCGTAAGTGTATCGTTTCTGAAGGAGCATACAATGAAGGTGATAAAATAAATTTGGACCCGGTACTTTCTTGACAGAGTAAAAGTTGAAAATGTTTCGATTGGGTTTTTTGATTTAGTTTTATTATACAATTAATAGCTACTGCGGCCGACGTATCTAGGCGAGCCCGAACTTTGCGCAGAAGGCTGCGCACGAACGTCTATGGGTCTATTACACGGTCATGCAAGCGTCAATCAAAACCATCAATCATGAATGATGCATGAATGACGGAATTTTATCGTCATTCGTTTTTCGTCATGCAAACTTCAGTCATCGCATTACACGGTAGGTTTTTCGTCAGTCAAAATATTTGACTGTGGCAAAACTGACAGCAAAACCTAACGTGTAATGGACGCCTATGTTCAGGCTCGCCAAGTTACATCGGCCGTATTGTATTGTCCGCGACGACGTTGCGTAGAACTTGGAAATATTCGCAAAGTCCAACTATGTATGTAGGTAGGTAGTCCGTTTCTGTTACGATTTCTTCCTCGCTATCTTCTTGTATAATGTTGTCTCTCATTGAGAAATGCATGGTAACGAAGTAGGTAATCAAATAAAAATAAATACCTACCTGCAAAAAAAATTGTTACGCAAAATGTCGCGACCGGGGGGTGCGAAATAAACTTCATTGCGTCGCTTTCAGTTCTAGTTTAAAGGGGTGACCAGATGGTTGCAAACCAACGTCCCAACCAAGGTGACCTTGCTAGTTTCAATTCGTGTAGACAGCAGTTGTAATCCATGACCTTCAACGCCCTTGGTTGGCAGGCGCGTTTTCCCAACCACCGAAAGTGTTGGCGCGTGGTTTACATCCATGTAGCCACAACACAAACCAAACATAAACCAAGGTCACCTTGGTTGGAACGCTAGTTTGCAACCATCTGATCATCCCTTTAGAATAAATGTGTTGGAAAAGGTTTCTCCGTCTAGCGAGTAGCGCCCCGCCCCAGCTTCGCGGTGTTACTAATCTTTGAAATTCTCTCTTTTCTCTACTATATGCGTGTAATAAACACTTAATCCTTCCTTATGAATCATTCTATCTATTGGTGAATCTGCATGAAAATCCGTTCAGTAGTTTTTGAATTTGTCGTAGACAGACTGACGTAGTGGGGGACTTTATAATATGTAAGGATTAAACAAGTCACTCCGACTGCAAAACTTACGCATTCGGTTAAAACCCCTTCTTTATTTCCATCCTCATAAATCCAACTATTTTACTATTCCTACTCTTTCTCTGCCCATGCAGTAAGGTCACGGATATCGATATCTATGAGTAAGGTACACTTAGCACTAGCACAATTGTAGAAAACAGCAAATTGCGGGGGTAGGAGCCTCACCGCTTATAAGTACGCAATTAAGTAAATTTCACACCAGTGCAGAAAAATGCTCCGGCTTGCCCCAAAGCCTACTCAATTTTTCCGGGCAGTCCACACTTGGTCGGTCGCTGGGCAGCCCCACGAAAATCGACCTTATTGCTCCGATAAGAATCTGCGAACTATTTGACTGGCCTGTTGGTCTAGTGGTTAGTGGCCCTGACTGCTATGCCGGAGGTCGTGGGTTCGATTCCCACCCAGGACAAATGTTAGTGTGATGAGCACGATCATTTTTTCTGTGTCTGGGTGTAATTTATCTATAATATGCATCATAATATGTATGTATTTAGAAATATTTAAGTATGTTTATCAGTTGTCTAGTACTCATAACACAAGCTCTGCTTAGCTTGGGACTAGACGGCGTTGCGTATTTACATTCTGTACATGGCCAGAACGCAAGGGTGTGAAACTAGTCGCGTACCTATAGATTAGAAATCACTTTTTATTCGAGGTCTAACAATCTATACAAGAGTAGTACGCAAATACTCGCGTATACTTCTTAGTGACCTAACTACCTAACCTTATTCCATAATATACAGTGCCAGTACGAATATGGACTAATCGTGCGTAGATCGGAATAATCGCGCCTGGATGGATGGTCATGTTAGAATAGTGACCATTACAACACGATGGCGAGCTAACGAAGCGATCATGTGGGTTAGGTTAGGTTAGAACAGTGACCATTAAAGCCAGATCCCCTTCTAATGTTTTATTTATTTATTATTAGACATAAGTACATACAGCTCTCCTTACAGACCAATCCAATGCGATAGTGTAGTCAAAAATATAAATTACAATAATGATTTCATACAATTCCAATTCATAACATTTAAAAAAAATAAAATAACAGTCAATATAATAAAAATTAATATAGGTAACATACAATTAAAATAAAATATAAGGCAATTAATTATCAGAATACAATTATTACTTATAAAAAAGAAAGTCGTGTTAGTTACACTATTTATAACTCAAGAACGGCTGAACCGATTTGGCTGAAAGTTGGTGGGGAGGTAGCTTAGAACCAGGAGACGGACATGAGTAGGGTAGAGTAGGATAAAGTTGGGTAGAGTAGGATATAGTAGTCAGTTGACGGGAGCGAAGCCGCGGGCAAAAGCTAGTTATAACATAAAACATGTAATGCAACTTTTGCGAACTCGCTCAGTGAACATGAGAATATATCAATTCTATCAGCCACCAGGTTTAGTGTGCGCATTGCCCTTGAGAATGGGACGTTGGCCACCAGCTTGGTGCGACCGCGCGGCAGTGCGAACAAATCCGGCCTTCTGCGACGTTGAACGTACCCATCGGGCACGCACAATCCCATCTCCTGCAACACACCCGGATTGTTTGTGTTGCCCCGGAACACTCCTAGAATATACGATACCAACGCTAGACCCCTTCTTGTCTCCAACCTGTTGTATCCCACCATGCCCAAAACGAACAAGGTTGGATACATCAAGGGATAAAGGGGGTATACGCCATAAAGTCTTAGGTACAGGTATCGCGTATATTTATTTTGTATGCGCTCCAACATGAGAGTGTATTTCGCCTCATTTGGAGCCCATACAGCCGCATTACTCTCTAACTGACTCCTAATTAGCGCGTCGTACAATGCCGAAATAGCCTTAATATTGGTTAAATCTGCTGCTCTGCGAAGCACGAATCCCAGCCGCTTATATGCCTTTTTACAAACGCTGACTATATGATCCCGGAATCTCAGCTGTGTATCCATATGGACGCCAAGGTCTCGCACTACTTCCTCTCTTTTCAGAGGCGCATCGTTCAGTTTGTAGTTGTAGTGAAGTGGTAATCTTGCACGGCTGAATGTCAGAATTGAACATTTCGAAACGTTGAACTGCAGCTGGTTTTTCCGACTCCACTCAACTATACGATCAATGTCTTGCTGAAGGCGGTGACAGTCTTCCTCGGTCTCTGGCCAAAAGCAATTTAAGGTCGTCCGCAAATAGCAGACACCTGGCGTCACTCACTACATCAGGCAGGTCATTGATCATAATAATAAATTGTAACGAACGGCCCCACATTTGTGCCTTGACTCACCCCCGATCTAGTGAAATAAGGCTCAGACCGACAACCACAATACTCCACGTACTGTTTCCTATCCCTCATATAGCTCGCAAAGAATTGGAGCAATTTTGAATTTTGGAGTGCAGCCGACTCTCATGTTAGTGAATCATTTGGGATAAGTTAAGTTAAAAATCGCGCCTGGATAAGGTCAGGTTAGAACAGTGACCATTAGAACGTGGTGGCGAGCTAACGAAGCGATCATGTGGGTTAGGTTAGGTTAGAACAGTGACCATTAGAACGTGGTGGCGAGCTAACGAAGCGATCATGTGGGTTAGGTTAGGTTAGAACAGTGACCATTAAATCCAGATCCCCTTCTAATGTTAGTGAATCATTTGGGTTTGGTGTTAAAAGCCATTATTTTTTATCTAATTCTATGTGGGGCCGGTGCTTAGGTCAGCAACATGCAATATGAGAACAAAGATAGGACTCGCACGGCCCCGCAGTCCCTGCCAGGTCGCGGTATTGTATAATCGTGTGTGAAAGAAATATAATAGTCTATTTCTTTCACACACGATTATACACTACTTTAATTTATTATCCCGAAACGGACGAGAACGAGACCCCTACATTCTACATTAATAATGTTAAAACTTCATTCCATTATATGCATAAATGATTTTAATAAACTATATCGCAGCTTTTATCAGGCGTAAGTAATGTTAACTGTAGTATAGTTTGGGAACACGTTACAAACTATACAAGACCAGTGAGCAGAATTCGTGTATACATTGTAATTGCAGATTTAAAAATAGTGATATGCTGAGTGGTATATGCGAGCAGTTTCCTATGGCTGCGTTCTGACCTTGTATACAATGGAAATACGCATGTGCGCGTCTGCGTTACAAACTATAGCAAAATTCGTGTAGGTATACATTGTAATCGTAAATTTAAAAACTGCACTAGGTACAATGTATAGGTACGCGAGCAGTTTCATATGGATGCGTTTTGGCCATGTACAGAATGTAAATACGCGACGGCGTTGTGTGATAGTTGTGGATTATTATTATTATATTATTTTTCATAGTTGAAAAACGTCGGTATTTTCATTGCTCCGCTCGAGCGCGAATATTCCAACTCGGCTGCAATGTCAACGTTTGCACACTTGTATCATGACGTGAGACCACTGACTTTACAGATTTTGACATGAAATAGTGTTATTAATAATAATTTTCAAAATATATCATTCATTACCTACCTGTTTTGATGCGTTTCTTACATTAAAACAAGCTTACATTCATGTTAGTTATGATGCTGACTCAATTATAAAATTATAACAACCATATGTTTTAGTTTGATTTTATTGGTATCTGGGGTTTATCTAATACAAGGAAAAATAATACAAGCCACTTCATTATAAAAGCACCAAACATTGATAAACATTTTAAAATAATTAGTTTGATTAACATAATTATACAAGTTTATAATGGAAAAATATTGTTTAATCAATATGTAATATGTTATATATACAGTATCTATCTAAGAGTTGAGCTTTAGTGATCCAGGTCACATTTTAACAGCACTGCACACCGTACAAGTCTGGCACTGGACTCCCTCCGGAAGGCACTCTTTGTGGAATGAATGCCTACAATTGTACACCATCAAATCTGAGGCATTAGACAAGTCCCTTATAATGATCCGCCCTTGGCACGCACAACACATGAAGTCATCTGTCACAGATATACCTCTCTGCTGATTGATAATTAACTTCTGATGCAACTCGAAGTAGTTCCTCAAAGTTATCACTTTACATGCTTCTTGCACTGACAGCTGAAGATGATAGTCACACATCATTTTTGCTAATGAGTCCTTCAAATCCTTTATTTCACATCCAGATTGTATATTTTGTATTAATATTCTAGGGTCCACATAGTTTCCAATTCTCTTGAGCAGTAATGTCACATATTCAGGCTTGTCCACTGTCCGCTTGATGAGGTCCATCCACAGTTCCTTATCGTTGTGTTCCTGACAGAAGTTGATAGCTTGGTTTATATCCTTCAGCTGCTCTATAATGATTTGCAGAGCTTCTCTCGTATTGCCAATACGTCCCAATAAGAACACCATTTCAGGGTAGAATTCACTGTTCTGGCAAACATCCAAAGCTTCTTGTATTGGGTAATTATCACTGCATTTTAAAAATGGAAGAAGCTTGTCTCTCGCATATTTAGCGTAAAGTGTAACTAATTTTCCGTGATACCTGCCATTGGGTTCAATTTTGCTGTAAGCATCTAAATATTTGAACAGCAACATGTCATTGCTGACGAGTTGCTTCTCCACTACCTCTACAGGTACCCTGGGCTTCTCGAGCAGTATTGATATTGCCTTGTCGCAGTCGAGAGTCATCAGGTCCAGTATCTTGTCGTGAATCACGTTGTGCATGTTGTGTTTAGTGATCAGAGTGAACACGTCTTTGTGCTGGAGCGTCAAGTACGTCGTCAAAGCCTTGTCGTATTTCTTTTGGTAGCAATACAAAAGAGCCAAAGCTTCTAAATAAATATTTTTGTCGACCTCCGTGTTCAACAGATGTTCCAAGACTTCCTTCACAATGACGCCAGTCTTGTATAACGCGGGGTTCCATTCTTGAACTAATTTTAGGAATCCCTGAGAGTCTAACTTCAGGTACTCGTAAAAGATTAACTCGTATATGTGAGAACTCAATGCTTGTTCAGGAGTTTTAGGCACATAGGGGCTGATAGCTCGTAACTGGTTCACTTCGGCAAACTTCAATATCTGTGTCTCCCACAGTACTTTGTCGTTCTTACAAATCCTGGCGCACAGTATGGCAGCCTCTTCGTGCAGGTGCTCGGCCATCAAGTGGTCCAGGTACTGCACGCCGACGGTCACTACGGAGTGCTTCGACGTCTTCCCGCCAACTTCTTCCAGAACTGTAATTGCTTTTTCGAATCGACCTTGTTCTGTGAGCCATTTAACTCTGTCGTCGATATCGTATGGACTTGCGACTACTATGTCCTTTGGAGACACTATGAAAAATCTGTTTTCTTCTATGAGCATGTCTAAATAATAGTCATTACAGGAATACTCCTCGTAACCACGAATGTTGAGACTGTCTGTTGATATTTCACAGAATTCACAGTCTTTGTAATCAGCGACGGTAAGCACAGGTCTTTGCGCCTTACCAGTTTCAGGGTCACACTCCTTATGTACTCCTAGCACTACTAACTGGTCATCCAGGGGACCTAAGCCACTGATGAAGTAGTCAGTCTGGAAAGTGTACACAGGATCGACTAAATACTCTGTGACATCGCGCGTTTGAAGTTCGATTTGACTTCGTTTTCGTATGACGCAGATCCTAATAGTGTCGACCCAGCCGATCATGAGTGTTTTGGGGGCGCACCACAGGAGGTTGCAGCGGTAGTCTTCAATGGACCGGTTGGGGACCTTCTCCCACTGGATGAGCCCGAGCGAGCAGCGCGCCACCAGATCGTACACGCGCACGCCCACCTCGCTGGCCCACGCTACGAAACGCTCGTGCCACGACATGGCCTGCACATAACCTTCACATTCACACAGAACTGTGCTGCGAAGACGGTTCAGGAACGTCTTTTCATATAACGTTAATTTGGTGTCACCTGTAATAAAAAGAAAGAATACTCATTAATAAACAATAATTAATAAATGCATATTTTAATTTTTTGGTTAGTTGAAAGGAAATTGTTTGTCTTGGTATAGTCATGTGAAGGAAGAGGGAGGCCAAAGAAAAGATGGGATAGATTGTGTGAGGAGTGATATGAAAGAAAATGCAGTTAGTGATAGTGTGACGGGTGACAGGACAGAATGGAAGAAAAAAAAAATGTTACACCAACCCCAAGTAATATGGGACAAGGGCAGGAAGTAAAATTTTGTGATTAGTTTGATGATTTTTATCTGTCACACTTAATTTTTCTTATAACTGTAATGATTTTGATGCATGTTTTCTTAGTCTACTAGCTTACCATTGGTGGTGCCTGCCTGAAAGTGGGCACCCATCCCAAAGGAACATACTCTTAGGATAAAAGTATCCTTGGTAAGTAAGTCTACCCGTATGCATTATTTAAATCCATTCAGCTGTTGAGATGTCAAAGTAGCAAATGGACAGATAGACTGATTTCCAAATTTACAATATTGGTATGGATTTGTGACAAATATGACTGAAACTGAACACAAGGTTGTTGTTTGCTGAAGCAGTTAGTTATTTTGGTACCAGTCCACTCCAATGTTGCAAGTTAAATTGTTCTGACACAGGAAGGTAAGAGTTGCAATAGTCAGAATTTATTTTGATATTTCAGGAAGATTTATCTTTTCAGCCCAGTTTACAGCCATTGATAAAATATTATACAGAATTATTATTGATAGATTAGTTTAGAGATAAAAATTAGTATAAAATTTTGATTGGTGCACATAATATCATCTAAACATACTTAGTAATGAATCACAATAGTGAGTCATTTCTTACAGCAGCCCATTTGGTTGCAAATATTATAATTCAAAGAATCATGTTAGGCTGATGTGGTGATATCTTAGCGCTGCAATTTTGTCAACGTACAAACTGATTTTGTGACAATCATCGCATGTTTCACCTTAACATCATCTTTTAGCCGAATTGAAAGCCACGAAATTAAAGAGTATTTAAGTTGCTATTTGTAGAGCAAAACAAATTAAAGCATGGAAACAAGCATGTGTTTCCATTATTATTTTATTTAAACAAATGTTTTTGCTACATATGTAGTGGAGTAGTAACTACATTTATTTTTTCTTTTTGAAAATATCAATGCATATCCATCAATTATTATTATTATTGACAGTTGTTTAGATATCTTGGAGGCATTTCTATTCCTTGTTTGAATTACCTGTCAAAAATCTTCTCCCAGATCCTGACTTGAAGTAACAAGGATCCAAGGCAATAGACTTGATGACCCTGCCCAGTGTGAGGTTGTGAGTGTTGTCGTCCGAGTACAGCCCGTATACCAGGACCTTGCCGTCGTCTGAGCAGCTGGCGATGTAGTCCCCATTCAAATCAACCGAGATTCTGTTCACAGCTATTGCGTGAGCTTGCAACTCTTTATTCTTGCCGTCTTGAGATATTGGTACTGTGTTTCCTTCATGGTCTAGCAAATGTATCACCCCCCATTGTGTTCCTAGGCATATAAACTTGGTATGCACACAAATACAACTCACTGCGTCTTTCAATAAGATATTTTGAACATCGTTCTCCAGTCTATCGTATTTTAATTTGGGCTCCTCGTCGGGAGGCAAGCTGTCACAGCTTTCAAAATTCACAGCCATGGCTGCTTTATATTTGTTCAGCAAAACAGGTGTAGTCACATATTAGATTTTATATTTTATAGGATTTTTCCTTGTTTTACACAATGCGAATTTGTGAATGAAATTGTTTTTTTATTGTGACATTTAGCTGTCAGTTCTGTGATTCTGTCAGTCATCACATACCCTGCGTTCCGAGAACGATAGTGACGATTGTTAGTGCACCAACAGTCGTTCCGATAACAGTAAGCGCTTATGACTTCCATCAATCTATGCAACGCGCAACGCAACGATTTGTTTACACGTGCTAACAGCAATGTTATTGTGAGTCCAAGGTCGGGGTATATATGCCGCGTACCGACTAGAAATGCGTTTAGCTAGCACAAACTACATTATTATAGATAGAAACTAGCTAGCGTGCTAACAGTCGTTTCTTTCGAGTTAACTCTAATGACGTCATCTGGTAGATACTCTAAGCTCGCATTTTTGAACGCGAACGTAGAGTTCAACTGTCAATGCCAATTGCCAAGCAACTGTCATTCCTACCGCTTACACCAACCTACCCTGCTCGGAGTTAGAGTTATACTCCATCTGTTTAGGTAATTAACTAAATGTAAACAATCTTGACATGTCTTTTAGACTAAAAGTTGTCTAAAGATTTTATCTAAAAATGTTTAGAATTTGTTATTTACCTATACCGATGTTTGGTAATTAACTAAATTTAAATAATCTATGTATGTCTTTTATACGATTTTTTTTTAATAAAAAGACATATCAAGATTGTTTACGTTTAGTTAACTACCTAAACAAATGGAGTATAGTTGGGTTAACTCTAGGGTAGCTACTCGAGTTACAAAAGAACAACTCTGGGTTGCAAGTTGCAACTCGAAGCTACTCTGGTTATTTTTGAACGCAGGGCCGAGTGATTGTGCCCTTGATTGTCACTTGACGTGCAACAGCGATGTTATCGTGAGTCGGAACTCGGCGCAGGTATTGCCATTAGAAAGCTGACTGAACAAATTTAAAAAAGAAACTTTCTAAAACGGGATCTAATTTAGTGAGAACAACAGTTCATAATTGTTATACCATAAAAAAAAAAAACCAGACAACAGGCAGAACTTGGGAAGAACGCACACACATATACTTACTTTGTAAGTCAGGGCTGCGTTCAAAAATAACCAGAGTAGCTTCGAGTTGCAACCCAGAGTCGTTCTTTTATAACTCGAGTAACTACCCTAGAGTTAACCCAACTAACTCTAACTTCGAGCAGGGTAGGTTGGTGTAATGACAGTTCCTTGGCATTGACAGTTGAACTCTATGTTCGCGTTCAAAAATGCGAGCTTAGAGTATCTACCCGATGACGTCATTAGAGTTAACTCTAATCTCATTTTTGAACGCAGGGCTGTGGAAAAACGCTTATTACAGTTCAATTCTACTATTTCATTCACTGACCTCCCCATAGAAATTACTATACTCTTTGACTGACCTCACAGAGTACCTTTGACTGATCTCCTTTAAATCACACTGGACTGGTGGCTGTCAAAGTGCTTTTGTGCCTGTTTGATATTCGCCATTTTGGCGCTGTCGGCCGTAGCGAGTGTTTACGGTACAACTAGTGATGTCGACCTCAGCGAAACAAATATCGATAAATGTTGGTAAAAAAGATTATACAAAAAAAAAATTATGATGTGTACTGTATTACGTTTTATAAGTAAGTTTGGAAGTATATTTTAAACTTACTGTACCGCCTATGTCTTAACCAGACTGATAAAAAACTGTGAATGTATTGATGGATGTTTCTTACTTTTCCAGTCTTAACTACGTGTTCATTCAAACCCCAAGCGAACGCTGGTGTTCGCGCGTGATTTCGCGCTATTCGGTTAAACACCAAAGGAACAACGGCGTTCGCATAGATTATAAAATATTGAGCGTTTTATTTATAGGGTGTTTAATGGGTGTTTATAAAAAGTGAACGTAAATAAAAAGTTCTTTATAAAGTAGTTTGTAAATATCGAAAATAAACAAACCTTTCCGTTATTCTCTATAGAAGCCTACCTATAATACTAGCTTGAAAAATTAACCTGATGTTAAGAGATGTTTGGCACAATGTTAGAAAATGACCTGGATTAACATACCTACGGAAATAATTATTTGTCAGTTAGCTTCGAAGCCGTGGAATAATGAATAAAGTAACAAAGTAAAAAAGGTTAACTATAACACATTTTATATTGTATTCATATTTTATTTTTATTTAGATATCACAAACGTTTATTTAAAATAGACCAAATACAGGTACTTTTGAAATGTCACATTCATGATCAAAATGTAATGAACACAAAGAATGGTTGTTTTTAGGAGTCCAGTTGGTAGTTTCCATATTCTGAAGCCAAACTTTCCTTTCCTCAAAGTCTTTTGGAAATCTGAAAAAAAAAATACGTTATGAAGTCTCGTAGTTCTGATTGTGCATATCCAATTAACCTTTTGAGTGCGTAATTAGAGACACAATAGTAAGACAATGGCGCATGAACGCCGGCATTAATGCGGGGATCAACAGCTGTCCGCCTTTGTACCTTTGTGTTGCATGAAGTTTTAATGAAACTATCGATATGATGCAACCACTTGTTGGAAATTGTAAATAAAAATAATCTTTATTCAGACGCATTTCACTAATTGGACGTAGTTATGCAAACAAGAACCAATCCACATTTTTAGTGAAATTGGGTTACATATTTAAATGGGCACCCAACTATGTATTCGAACTCCTCAGAAAAGATCTTGGCCAATACACCAAGCCATAAGAGAGAAAATGAAACCCGCTCAGGCAAGCCCAGAAAAGTTAATTTTGAAATGCTAAACGGACTCATGTTGCAGACATTTTCACTACGCAAAAGAGAACCAAGCCATAAAGCTCTCGTTAAATATACCATATTGTTGGTAAGGTAACGTTAAACCATGCCGCTAATTCCTGGGTAGTTTGGCTCGGATCGGCTTCCACCATCTCTTTCAATTCATTGTTATTCACCTGTGTGGGCGGTCTTCCACGTGGTTCATTATTCAATTCAAAGTTTCCATCACGAGAGCGTTTAAAACAAAATTGCACGATGCGTTAATTAGCAGTCCCCTCTCCAAACGCAACATTGATACTGAGAGCTGATTCTGCCGCGTTAGTTCCGCATCGGAACTCGTATTCAAAAATCATTCGAATTTTCGAAGTATCCATATTTCTTGCTGAATAAAAAAAAACAACTGAAAGTCGATAATCGAATGTTGCACATTTTTTAAAAGAAGAACTTCATAGGTACCGTGATACCGTAGGTACGTGAAAAAAATTTTACTCAAAAATCTCAAACCATTAAGGTTCTATGTCAATTCGAAGTACCTGTTACAATAAAACGGCAATTTCATACTTTAACCGTGCTTTAACCCCTATTATATACACGTGACCTCATGTTTTATAGGTTTTATACAATTCCTGAAGCAGGAATTCGAACGAAATTAATTAAAAATGCAAAAATACTTCAGACTGCAGCTATTTGCATTTGACGCCAAAATTAGTTCTCTGGACGCTCGCGGTTAGCGCTTCAAATATACACAAAATATTAGCTGTCAAACGTACAACAGCCTGTCCAGGGTTAAATTTTAGTATATAGAGGTCAGTAATTTCATTGCATTACTTAAACAGGTGGTATAATTATTATACTACAGGCCTACATGCTACTAACCAAGCCACACTTAGTACAAGTCACCTAGTAAATGCCAACTCTTAGATTAGTATTTTTTTTCTTTAACACCTTTTACCTTTTTGCCAGTCGATTTTTAAAGTAAGACAGCGTAAATGCTCAGCAGAAAAGAAAAAAGAAGAAAAAGAAAGAAAACATGTTTATTCTGCCTGAATAGACGCACAATTCGTTACAAATATACAGCGCAGCAGCGTGGAAGGTTTCTTCCAGAGCTTCATTAAAGCATTAGCTTTATATCGTCACCGGAAAGCCAATACTACTTAAACGCCAAAAGGCCATTTTACAATAGAGACATTTTAAGTTTTTTTTTTACAAAACCATGTCTAACTTTTTTTCTAATTTAGTAATCGAAATACAGTAAAGGCAAAAAATAATGGTGACACTATTATCTACGTACTGGAATCGAGATATTCTGCATATTTAAAGTAATTCAGGAGATAGCTGTCACTTAAGTACATATGCTCTGTACTCTTCTTAAGGAGAAAGTACTTATCTTCATAATGATTTTTAAGTGCGGTTGTCGAAAAGTACTGACAAGTCAAGTCCTTTGAAATGTATGAAAGGAAAAAGTACTAACACGCATTACGGGTTGATGTAGTCTCAGGATAAAAGCACTTAAACCTAATAATAATGTCTTTGGACCGTACAGAAAACGGTGTAGGGGAGAGGGGGGTACAGTGGATCGTGGGGCACAGTGAATCAACTAATACAACTATCTGTCTATCGGCTACACACACACCGCACACCGACGAACCGCGCGCTCTTATAGTTCCCCCGCCCGACCGCCAGTACCCTTGACGCTGTCGCGGAGTGAGCACGTGTAGCCGCCATTTCGCCGCCCGTAAGTACTAAATCTATTTTTTTACCGGTGTTCATCGAATGTTCTACACTAAAAACTATTTGATATTGTGTTAATATGATTAGATTTCCTAAATAATGATTTAATAAGCTCTCAAAATAAAGTGGTGCACTTGTCGTTTAGGTTAAGTTAATCGTTAAATATGTTTCATTTTCTAATATGGCGTGTCGGGGAACAGTGGACTGTTTCACTTTGGGGCACAGTGGACTGCGGTCCACTGTGCCCCATACTGATATTTATTTATTTGGTAATTGTTTCAGGCTAACAACATGGTCCGGAACCGCACAAGAAAAACTAATATTGGTCTCGTTAGTCGGGAACACATGAAGGATGCGATCGATCTCATTTTAGAAGGAAATAAAATTAGGAAAGTTGCTACACTAAAAAACATTCCATATACAACTTTGCAAAGATATTACAAGAAGGTGGCCAAAAGCGATGCCGTACAGCGATTCACACCCAACTACGCAGTTAAGAAAATCTTTACTGATGAACAGGAGCAGTCACTAGTCGACTATCTCGTCACATGCAGCCAAATGTTCTATGGTCTGACTCCAAATGAAGTCAGGCAGGTTGCGTATCAGATGGCCCTTACTAATGATATTAGTGTGTCGCAGAAATGGCACGACACTCAGAAAGCTGGACTTGAGTGGTTTTATGGTTTCAAGAAACGACATCCAGTTTTGAGCCTCCGGACACCTGAGGGCTGTAGTCTCAGCAGAGCTACAGCTTTCAATAGGCACAACGTGAAAACATTTTTTGATAACCTCGAAATCGTAATGACGAGGAACGAATCATTCGGGAACGGTACCAGAATATTTAACTTGGATGAGACTAATACAATGACCGTTCAAAAATCGGGCAAAGTTTTAGCGGTTAGAGGGCAGAAGCAAGTGAGCAAAGTCACCAGTGGTGAAAAGGGGACACTTGTGACTACTTGCTACATAATCAACGCACTAGGCCATGCTCTTCCACCTGTGATGATATTCCCACGCGTGCACTTTAAGCAACATATGATTACGGGAGCTCCAACAGGCACTTTAGGCCTCGCTAATCCTTCAGGCTGGATGAACAGTTCACTATTTGTTAAAACTATGCAGCACTTTATTGATCAATCCCAGAGTAGCAAAGAAAATCCATCGCTGTTAATAATGGACAACTATGAAGCACACATTTGCATAGAAGCCATCAATTTGGCACGAGAAAATGGGGTTACTATCCTTACAGTTCCTCCCCACTCGACTGGAAAACTGCAACCGTTAGACGTTGCTGTTTTCAAACCTTTTAAGACTGCTTATAATGCTGCTATTGACAGTTGGATGATGAGGAACCCCGGTCAAACTTTTTCGATTTACGAGGTGGCACAGTGCATTAAAGAGGCACATATGAAAGCCATGACCCCAGCTAACATTTGCATTGCTTTTCAGTGCACGGGGATATTTCCTTTTAATAGGGATATATTCACTGATTTAGACTTTGCTCCAAGTGAAGTGACGAATAGAGACATAGTGCAACCCGTGACGCTTTCTGAAGATGATATCCGCACAAGAACGCCATCTCCATCACTTCTCATAGATTACGATGCTGCTTCCGAACATCCAATTATAACACAAGCGTTGACTCAAGCTGTAACACCTGCTCTGCAGTCAATTCCATTTCTTGACCCATCAATTATGGGCTCGACTTTTGAAAGAGTTGAAACTGAGACACCGGTAAACAGAGGAAGAGCACCTGTCGAAGTAATGCTGCCTGAAGATGAAATCTGCAGAAGAACTCCATCTCCGTCTACTTCGGGACTCCAGAGTTCAAACACTCAAGCAATAACTTTCTTGAGCCCTTTTGATTTCCGAGGAATTCCAAAAGCTGGTCCGAGAAAAAATAACCGAGCACCACGCCGCAAAGGGAAATCCATGATAGCTACAGACACACCAAATAAAGAGGAAATAGAGACTCGTCAACAGGAGAAAGCCAATAAACAGAAAAGACAGCGTATGCAAGGAGCTAAGAATATAAAGAAAAAAGTTTTGCAGACCGCATCGAGTGATGAAGAGAACAACAAAATCGAAAAAAAGCGAAAACAGCGACAAAGAATTGCTAAAAGGAAAGTTTCAGAGTCTGAGTCAAGTGAAGAAGACATTGGTAATATGAGCACATATTCTGAAGAAGAAGGTGGCTATGACGACGAAGATGAAATGGAAATAGATCCTGACAACTTCCGTCCTCTAGAATCTAGTCCCAAAGAAGGTGATTTTGTTTTAATACAGTTTGTTGCACATAAGACGAAGGTATTTTACATAGGAAAGATTATAGGGAAGCGAGGTGGAACAGATGTAGATATAAGTTTTTTAAGAAAAAGTACAAAAGTGAGGAATGGGTACAGGTTACCAGATGTTCCAGACATAGCTTCGGTACCTTACGGAGATGTAAAAATGATTTTACCTTCGCCTACTTTTAGTGGAACTAAACGGCAACAACAGGTCTATAAATTTGATCTCGACTTTTCCCGCTTGAATTTGCGATAATTTTTTTAAAATTAAGTATGTTAACCAAAAGACTGATTATTTCGTAATAATTATCATTAAAAGTATTGATTAAATATATTAATCTTTTATTTTATATCTATATTGAAACGGTTCACTGTGACCCATTAATAAAAGCATGGTAATCCTATGTGTTGATTCACTGCACCCCATTACGATCCACAGTACCCCACATGAAGATCCAGTGTGTCCCAGATGTGGGGTACATTGGATCATTTCCCAACTTTAAAAAAAATGTTTATTACCAGAAATCTATTGTTGTTATTGCTAAAGTTGAAATAGATTTCGTTAGCCAACGTCCCATTCTATTAAATGAAGCCGTATTTTTCTTTAATTAGTTTTTATTTACTGATTTCGACCGCTTACAAAAAAAAGTGATCCACTGTGCCCCCCTCTCCCCTATAGCATTAAAAGTTGATACCATTGTTATGCCAAAAAGACTTATGTAAAAGATATATCATTTAAATTTAAATATATTATTCTTATCGGACATAGACAACAATAAGTAAGTGCTAACAGTGGTACTAGCGGCGAATAAAATAAATGAGAATACTATTATAATTCCTAATTTGAATTCAACTGCATCTTTTTACCATATTGGTTGAAAAAGGAAAATATAAATAAATACAGCTTGCTTAGTAATCATTTTAAATGAAAAAATTAAAAAAAATGTTGACAGTTTTGTCAGTCTTAAAACTTAATTGCTTATAGCAAAAGTCACGCAACACACTACGAATAATAAACGCAACACAGTTTTATTATTAATCTAAATACAATATTATGTATTGGGTAACAGTTTTCGAAGAGACCAAATTGATTAGGTCTAGTAGATTTGGAATACCTGTGTATCATATATCGCGTCGATGCTCAAGACTTTGAAGCCTCGACTCAACGAGTGCATCATTGTCAATGATCCTCCTGGCTCGCCTCTCAATTGCCTCAAGTGCATCAAGCTGGTATCGGGCAGATCCATCCCAAAGATGAGAGCAGTACTCCATACACGATCGAACTTGCGCTTGATAAAGTTTTAGCAGCTGTTCCGGCGTGAAGTACTGTCTGACCTTCGTGAGGATTCCCAGCTTTTTTGCTGCCAGTTGAGCCTTTGCTTCGATGTATGGCCCAAAGTTGAGAGTTGACGTCAGCGTGACACCAAGAAGATCAAGATGGTCTGTTATCGGCACGGTTACGCCCCGGAAAGTTGGAGCAGGGCTGAATTGGCTCCTTTTAGCGGAAAATAGACACGCCTGAGTTTTAGCAGCATTGAACTTGACCAAATTAGCATCGCCCCATTCAGAGACTGCCTCCAAGGACAAGTCCAAGCGCTCGACCATAGCCTCTCGGAGAGACTGGGTCTGTGACCCACTAGCTTGCGCGCTGGATATGTAACTCTCAGCAACAGTGCTGTCGTCTGCATACCCAAAGGTACCGGGCTTAAGCAGATCATTTATGTGCAGCAGGAACAATGGTGCCGAGAGCACTTACCCCTGAGGGACCCCGGCATTAATGGCCATTTGACCGGACGAGCAGCCATCGATGACCTCTCGGATGGACCGCTCACTCAGGAAGTCTGCAATCCAAGCACACAAACCAGCAGGTAAACCGAAAGAAGGAAGCTTACTAATAAGGCTTTCGTGCCAGACCCTATCGAAAGCCTTCGAGATATCGAGGGAGACGGCAAGCGCTTCCCCGTGTTTCTCGATGGTCTCACTCCAGATGTGGATGGCATACGCTAGAAGATCACCAGTTGACCGATTTCGGCGAAAGCCGTATTGTCGGTCACTTAGGATGTCATTAGCTTCTAGGTATGCCAGGAGCTTAGTGTTGAGTACACGTTCCATAGTCTTACAGAGAATGGACGTTACTGAGATTGGCCTGTAATTAGCTGGATCAGCCCGACTACCCTTTTTGGGCACGGGCTGTACGTATCGGAGACAGTTCAGGCGCACACGTTCTCAGAACAATTACCGGTATCCCGTCTGGACCGCTAGCCTTGTTCACGTCAAGGTTACGCAGCACCCTACGGACGTCCTTCTGATGGATGCGAATATCCGACATACTCGTTTCGCAACCATCAGGATTAACAGGGGGCCGCGTGTCACCAGGATCTAGACGCGAAGATTCCGCGAAGAGTGAGGCAAACAAGTTTGCTTTCTCCTCAGCTGTATGGGCCCGGACCCGTCGGGTTTTAGCAGTGGCGGTAGTGAGGGACGGCAGAAGTTCAATTCAACCGACTTAGCCAGGGACCAAAACGCCTTACTACCAGCAGGGTATGAAGCAAGTTTGTTCCCGAAGCGACTAATGTGGTCGAACCGAGACCTCCGCATCACCTTCTTGCAAGTCTTGGCAGCTCTGTTGAAGGCTCTCTTCTTCTGACTCACGTCACTCGCCTTGTGCGTACGAGCGTCGGCCCATGCCTGGAATGTGGTGTGCTTAAGTGCGTTAGCACGATCACACTCCGCACCAAACCAAGGGCGAGCCTGGTCAGACATTGTTTCGTCAGAGAATGGAATATAGTACTCCATCCCCCGCCGCAAAACATCTGTCACAGCATCTGCGCAAGACGATGGATCATCCGAAGAAAAGCAAGTAGGCTGCCAAGGATAACATGCGAAGAAAGATCGCATGCAATCCCAATCTGCTGACCTATATCGCCAAACCCGCCTGGTGCCTCTAGGGCAGGGATCGGGCGGAGAGTAGACTGATATAGATTTCACCAGACAGTGGTCGGAACTACCTAACGGTGATGATATCGACACTGAATAGTGGTCTGGATCTGTTGTCAGCAGAAGGTCCAAGCAGTTGGCCGTGTGCGAATCAACATCCGGCACCCTCGTAGCTCCCTGGACCAGCTGGATGAGATTTAACGCTAGCGCAAGCTTTCGCGTCTCTCGACCAGCATGATTTGTGCACTGGTATGGGAAAAGCCACTCCTGATGGTGGGCATTAAAATCCCCCAGTAACACTAGTTGTGCGAAAGGGTACCTCTGCTGAGCCGCATCCGCCGCCTCACTAAGGTACTGTGTGAGCCTGGTCGTCTCTTGATCACCACTGTGCGAACGGTAGACACAAGCATAGATAATTTTATCCATGCCTGTGTCCACCAGAGCACAAGTTTAAATCACACATACCAGCGTGTGATTTAAACTTGTGCTCCAGTGTAAACCCTGGGTAAGACAGGTACGACACGTCTGACGGACTTCTTATCTGCGTCTCCGAAAGAAAAAAGAGGGAAGGTTTTTCAGTCTCCAGGTGATGATGGACTGCTGCGAGATTGGAGTGCAGACCTCTAATATTGCTAAGGCGCACTTTAAGTGAGAGGGAGTGCAGCCGCTGTTTTACTTTTCTCTTTTTCAACCCTGGCATATTACGAGTGAGGTAGGAGAGGAGAAGGAAGTGAAATGGAGTCCCATGCTGCTAACCTTCAGTCACGCACTGGCAGGACAGCATCATTGGGGTACTAGTCTGGAGACTGCGGGGACGCCCGAGCCCCCCCCCCCCCCCCGGAAATGACCATCGGGCCCTCTCATCTGGTCGCCAACCAGCACGATGGTGCATTCCTGGATTTAAAAATCCAGCGTGCATGTGTGGCTAGCACATTACTTGGGCCCCCAACTAACTGCGGTCGGCCAGCGGTGCACCGTGCCTCGGATCCCGCTACCCTCCGCGACTAGTCTCCCGATACGTCAATACCAGCGCGGGTCCGGCTGGTCTGCATACATTAGAACCGCCACTTCGACCCAACTCCTCTAAATTAGCTACTAAGCAAAGTCGTACCGCCAAACGGCCTAGCCGTGTTCCGGTACGATGCCCAGTGGGTGGTCACAAGCCGTCGGTCGAATCCTACCACCAGTTAATGTCACCTGATTAGCACCACCCGGGGACCACGTGTAGGGCCTAGCTATGGGTATTATCCTACGGACGCGGGTTACTCAGCCCCCTTACTTGTTAACTGTTTGCTGCGGGAACTTCATACACGCGTCAGTCTTTTGTCGCTGCGGGGATCCGACTACAAGCAAAAGCAAGGTCGACTCATCGACTGAACCGCCTACAACTCGCGCGCGAAATATAAATTATAGTACTCAACGTAATCAAAACAAAATTTTATTTCAAAAGACATAACTGAATATTTTTTGTACGTGTTTCACACATTTAAATGCTGAACAAACTATTAATATTTTGTCGAGTAAAATAATCCATGCTTAATATAATAATTATTCGATTTCATTGAATGTAAAACATTCTAAATAGACACTCAAATACTTAGGTATGAAAGGCAAAGTTACTTAAACCGTTCCCTCTCAGAAAACTGCGAAGACAAAGTATACTAACGCGCCATGCTCATCAATTCTTACGTAAAGCAAATTTACTTAGCTACATATCAACTCATATTTACGGTCGGCAAAAAATACTAAAGCGACATCAATGACTCAAACTACAATATTTTGAGTTGCTGAACAAAGTTAAAGTAGCTGATGTCAGTATAAAAAAATACTAAACTGACAACGACTAAAATATAATCATAAGTTGCATTACGTAAGTATTTATTAAAATATCAAAATTATGATAAATACCATACTTTTGCAGTGCTTAAGCGCCAAAAAATGCTCAGATTATTACGAAATCCCGACTAATCGACGCAGCAAAAAAAATCCAATCCAACGATATATATAACTCATTTTGGTCAAAATGGCGCTTAAGTAGTATTGGCTTTCCGGTGACGATATACTCTTTGTCTTTGGCTTCATTACTTTTTAGGAACTTTTATTTATACCGATATCCGTGATTTATACGTACGACTACTCATGGAGTGTGTGTGTGTTTGATTAATTTTTAGACAACTTGTTATTTACAGCTAACTTAAATTCAGTCCAAAATTGTGCTCAACGCCATGTTGGTAGTTTCGAGACGATGTTGCCTAATAAAATAAAAAAAAGTATAAGTAGTCCGATTATGATAAGGAGTTTTTGGCGGGGATTCTTCGAGTGAAGTTCAGTGGCTGTTTTAATTATTCGCAAATTGATTCCTAGTATATATTGTGATGTAAAATTGGTGTAGTTTTGTATCTCAAGTGTCTGCACAACTGGACATTATGTGAAATCATTGAAACAGGCGCGATCTCGGTAAAATGGAGCTGAGAATTTTGTTGTAGTTTTGGCTAACTCAGCGAAGTTTGCCGAGAAGGCTGACTCGATACGTTTGCTGCCAAATACTACAAATACATTAATAGAATGTGTTGCACCCGCAATCTAATGTGATACAAATTAAAGTGTTTTGAAAAATAAAACAAGACTTGAGTTAAAGGTCCAAGTGACCAGATCATTAAAACCCAAAAAAAAAGATACCTAACATCTTCCAAAAACGGGAATTAAAAAAAAAACAAATAACCGCGCATTTTGAAAAACTGCTTCTTCTTAAATAGGAACGCATAAAAATGGAGAGAAATTATTATGCGCAACTAAATCTTAAAAGGTTTGAGCAGCATTTGTCTCCATTTGGGAATAAAGTACTGTTAGTTCTTATGAAGCAATGGAATAAAGGTAAAAATAATAATATTTAAGTTTGAAGTTATGTGTACAATTTTTGAACTGTTGAACTCATATCGCTCATTCATTTCAGCACGTATTCAAAATAACAATGAATACCAGCGTCGCCCATTTCCCGCTCTAAACAAAAGGGTGTTAACGTGAGTACACCTACGTCGAAATTTATTATTATTTATTTATTTATGTACAGTGGTGGTACATAGGCGGACTTATCACCGGCAGTCTTATTATCATTAGGGTTTTTTAAATATGTATGTTAGGTAGGTACCCTTTTACTTGTACCTACCTACTTTCTACTTATTTTACATGCTTGTAGATAGTTTAGCGAAATGAATTTGCATATTTACTTATAGGTATTTATGGCACTAAAAACCCTTAACTTACTAACCTAAATAAAAGTAACTAAAAACAATTAAAAAAATGACGCCGAAAAACTCCTCCGCATTGTCGACTGGCAGTAATGTGCCCAAACTCCAACTCCTGTACCATGACGCTTATAGCAAGATTGTTTCATTCTTATTTCCAGTGTGGGTAAGAGATGGCGCTAGACAACCTGTATAGCTCTGTCTCTTACCCACACTAAAATAAGAATGAAACAATCTTACTTTCAACGTCATGGTAACCCCGAGACTGGCAACATTGCTCGCTGTAGGAAAATCACTGTCTGGTGAAGTCTGTTTCTTTATGGAGTTTTTCATCCCTTATAGAGACGTACCCGTTGGAGGCTCAGCTCACCCATGGTTCAACGCCGATTGCGTTCAAGCTGAAGAGCGTAAGCATTCGGCGTTTCTCGCCTGGGTTGACGCTCGTGACCGCAAAGCTCCGGATCTGAGCTCAAAGAAGAGAGCTTTCAACCATGCTGCCAAGTCCTACAAAAAGGCACTAAAGAAGGCTCGGTTCGACCGCATTACTCATATTGGCACAAAGCTCTCTGCACAGCCGTCTGGTATCAGAGCGTTCTGGTCCCTTGCCAAATCGGTCGAAGCGAACTTCTGTAGGCCCACATTGCCTCCGCTGGTTAAGCCTTATGGAACACTGGCTCACTCGGCGAGAGAGAAAGCAGGTCTCTTTGCATCTCTCTTCGCCCATAATTCTCGTCTTGATACTAGCAGTGCTACTCCACCGACTCTACCTCACTACAACACCTCGATGCCTGAGGTTCGCATAAGAAATAAAGAAGTTTTGAGAGCACTGTGTCGTCTAGACGTGAATAAAGCTAGTGGACCAGATGGTGTACCAGCAATAGTTCTCAAGGCATGTGCGCCCGAGTTGTCTCCTGTATTGACGCGCTTGTACCGCCTCTCATTTAGGACTGGTACAGTGCCCAAGTCCTGGAAGCTTGCCAACGTGCAACCCGTGCCCAAAAAGGGCAGTCGTGCCGATCCTGCCAACTATCGGCCGATTTCAGTAACCTCCATACTCTGCAAGATTATGGAGCGTGTGTTGAACTCGCGCCTCATGGCATACCTGGAAGGTAACGATCTCCTCAGTGACCGACAGTACGGGTTTCGCCACAATCGGTCTACTGGGGACCTACTAGTGTATAGCACTCACATGTGGGGCGAGGCCCTCGAGAAGAATGGAGAAGCGATTGCTGTCTCCTTAGACGTCTCGAAGGCCTTCGACAGGGTATGGCATGCCAGCCTTCTGAGTAAGCTTCCAGCGTACGGCATTTCCCCTGGTCTGATTAACTGGGTAAAAGACTTCCTGAGTGAACGGTCTCTCCGAGTTGTTGTCGATGGATGCTCATCAGAGCCCATGACCACTAATGCCGGAGTTCCTCAGGGGTCAGTTCTCTCTGCAACTCTTTTCCTGCTGCATATTAACGATCTGCTGATGCCCGGTATCTATGGGTATGCAGATGATAGCACAGTTGTAGAGAGATACCTTCTAGGTGCTCGGGCTAGTAAGGAACTAATCCGGTCCGAACGAGAGGCTATGGTAGAGCGTACGAATGTCTCACTTCAGGCAGTCTCCAAGTGGGGCGAAACCAATCTAGTAGAATTCAACGCCGGCAAAACACAAGCGTGTCTGTTCACCGCCAAAAGGAGCCCGTTCACCTTGGCTCCTGCTTTTCGGAATGTATCCCTGGAGTGCACCGACCGCCTTCAGCTCTTGGGAGTTGAAATTTCCTCAGACCTCAATTTTGTGCGGTTCATTGAGTCCAAAGCCAAGGTAGCTGCTGGAAAACTAGGCGTTCTTGCAAAGGTCCGACGGTACTTCACACCGGGACAGCTTCTAATGTTATACAAAGCACAGGTCCGATCGTGTGTGGAGTACTGCAGTCACATATGGGCTGGTGCTGCAAAATGCCATCTAGCAGCTTTGGACTCAGTGGAAAGGCGTGCGAAGAGGCTAATTGGGGATCCAGATTTGGTTAAGTCCAATCTACAAAGCCTCGAGCACAGGCGCAGGGTCAGGGCCGTCTTAAACTAGGCTGGGGCCCTTGGGCACACAAGAATTTGGGGCCCTATTGGAAAGTAAAAAAAGCGAATTATAATAACATTTTTTTACTAAGTATGACCATTATCTTTTGTCCCAAATAATTCCCATTATTTTGCGATCCTAATGTCTCATTATCACCACGAAAAGCAAGACCTCTTGAAGTCAAAAATTTCACTACTGCAACAATCCTCCTAAGCACATTCTTCCAATAGTTAATTTCTGTATTATATTGGGACAGCAACTCGTTATCAATTCGTCCAGTAGTTTTCATTCTTGCAACATAATTCATCATAAATTCCCTGTGCTGTAAACTGTTCTCATGCTTTATCAATAAGTTACTTATATGCTTCCAATCTTTATATCCATCAGGAGAACTTAAATTATGTCCAGTACCAGTAGTGGTATTAAATAGACGGCAGCAATAACAGTAGGTATACAGATTTTTTTGCTGGTGAATAAAGGAGCCATTTTCTTTCTAAAGACTCACCATTCGTCAATTTACGAATAAAAATATTTTTAGTCAAGTATCTATTTAGTTTTCGTTTTACCATTTGAATCTGGAAAACTTGTAGAAGTTTCGGAGAAGTCACTATTTTTATTTTGGAAAAACTCTGGCCCTTTTCGAATCCAAATATCACGGACTTCTTCCGGTAAAATGTTGTCACAGTAAGTACCAGGGTCAGGAGACACAGATACATTCTCTAAGCTTGCAGTTATTAATTCACAGTAGCTTGAAGTTGATGGTTCAGCATCTAATGTGTGTTTGTCATTTTCGTCACACGTAACCTCTTTTTCCTGATGACATTCAGAAATACTTTTGTCTTGCGCTGATGAGAATGAATAATCCCTCGGCTTATTTGTTTCTTCAACCGTAAAAAACGAAGTGAGCTTTGGAAGTTTTTCCATTATTTCTTTTTGAGCTATTACTTTTTTTCTTTTTTGTGAACCACTTAAATATGTTCTTTTCGACATAATGAAATAATGTTTAAACGAACAAATCAAAACTTCTGTTTATCTTACACAATTTTAAATATTTATCAAACGAAACAAAATAACGCCACTCACTCCTATCAGACTGAAAGTTTAATACATCATTCGGGGATTCCCCCAACCATAGTCCATAGACAATGTCGACATTTATGTCAGGCCTTGTTTAGACGGTGCAGCTTGACTTTGGAATCGCAGGGATTGCGTGAGTGATCGCTAGATGGTGTACTTAGGCCCGTATTACAGAACCTTACTCAAGTACTACTTAAACTGCGTTCCACCGATTACTGCTTGAGCGAAGAATCTCGACTTAGGCGTTCAGTTTATTTTAGAACTATCCTCAAATTCAAATCAAACGAAACTACGCTTGAGTAGAGATTTTGATCTCTGATTTAAATCCACAATTTCCATGAGATTCTATGCTCAAGCGTGGTCTCGACTACACTTGCGAAAACAAAAATCAAATCTTGCTTCAAGCAGAGATTCTGAGCTGATTGTGATTTTAAAATAAGGACACATTGAGTGGAGCTCACTCAAGCACTGTTCTATAATACGTAAAAAATGTCATTTTAAAGTGACACTGCTCAGGTGATTATTGATTGTAGTTTCTCTGCTCAAGTCAAGTTCAAAAATGAAAACTCCAACTGAGACTCGTTTTAAGTAATGCTTGAGTCTTGATTGTAGTTCTATAATACGGGCCTTAGTAAATTAGGTAGGATGCGTTCAGAAATATTATTAATTAGTACAGTAGGAATAGGCGCAGTCATCGATATAATGCGTAGTACTATATATGCCTTGTACCTTCTGATAAGATTACTGATTTGTGAAAAAAGTGTATTAAGCTCGACAAAAATGTTTTGAAAATAAATGTGTGAGAGAAATTGTCGGTCCTTCGGGGCCCTCTGAGAATGGGGGCCCTGGGCACGGGCCCCGTGTGCCCTTATGGTAAAGACGGTACTGCGCAGGGTAGCCAGCCTATCGGTATTTTACAGGTTGCATTTTGGAGAGTGTGCGCGGGAATTGCATGACTTGATTCCGCCATCTCCTTTCTACCATCGGGCAACCCGACGTACGGCGAGTATCCACCCTTACGTTGTTGAAACTTCAACGGTCCGGACTAAGCGTTTCGCTTCGTCGTTTATACCACGTACATCGAAAGACTGGAACAATTTGCCTGCTGCGATCTTCCCGTCCAACTATAATTTAGGTGTCTTCAAGGCTAGAGTGAATAGGCTCTTGATAAACTAGTGCGCCTACCATCAATGATTGCATCACTGCTTACCATCAGGTGGGATCGCAATCAAGCTCTGGTTTATATCAATTAAAAAAAAAAGAAAATGCTTAGGTACCTTTGGCAGGCAAGGCAAATTGGGTCAAGCGAAGTGTCAACACAAAAAACGAAGAAATATTTTAGATTGTTTTTATTTATTTTTTTGTTTATGAGCTAAATGCAAAGAGATTTAAATATTTAATGTCTTTGGTTATATGTAGATTATTTAGTAGGTAGATTAGTGTTTTTTTTATATATTATGTAAGTAAGTAAAAGTTTGAATGAGAGAGCTTTAAAAACAATATAATCATTAAATTAAAAAATGAATAAAAACTGCTGGTGACTTTTATCACCTGTCAACATGGTAAAGAAAGTTCTCTAAACTTCTTCATAGTTACATTTTTTGCCATGTTTTTACCAGAAAATAATAAGCAAGTAGGTACGCTACCAATACTAATACCGAATAACTGTTTTAGCTTTAACAACGACTCAGTTGTTGATTTACCATACGCGTCGCCGCAACCATTACTACCACCACCACCAACGCCACCACCACTGATTCTACCTTGCGAACAGATATATCTAGAAGAAAAATCATTTAATTTTGATTTAACAGACAACACTACACGGGAAATACCAAAGTCTATAGAATTAATTAACACTGTGCCAACATTTAACGACAAAGATGATTTTCTTCATCCAGCTATCGCTGCTAATAAGAATCTAGTTTACAACTTTTATAATAAAAACTCTGACGATGATTTCGATGTTCCATTCGTAGAAGAAACGCACACTGACTACACATGCAAAAATAAAGACGTTAATTGGGATGAAATGCTTGATCCTGAATTGTTAGTTACTGTGACAGCTGATCAAGAAGAACATAAAGAAACATTTGTGGATAAAATAAATGATATTAAGTTTCCCAACGACAATGTTTCAAAGAATTATAGTATAGCTAACGGAGATACGAAAATAAATGCCATTGGTTATGTTGTGACCAAAGGTGAAAAACGTAAGATTAAAAACAAAACTGAACCCGGAGCAAAAAAAGTTAAAAGTGACGATAAAACAGGAGTAAAACAACAAAAACTAAAAGAGTCTATTACACCACCGGTGAAAAAGAACAATTTCCGAAAACAAAAGTACACAAAAGCTGTTAAAAATTGGCTCAACAATGTAGAGCCCCATTATTCCGAACACTTGAGTGATATAGGAAGCACGAGCGATGACGGACTAAATACGACTAGAGATAACGTTAAATCCGATGCAGAAAATATTGATCAAAAAGCACCTTCAAACAAAACACCAATAATGCATATTGAGAAAACTGTTATGGGCAAAACATTGAAGACTACCAAGAAAGTCGTTCAAGCACAGTTAGCAAATAAAGATGGTGTTATGAAGTTTATCAAACCAAAACAACACGGCGAAGACATCAAGAAATGTACAGATGCTCCAGATACCAAATCAAAGGCGAATAAAGAAAAAAAAGGGAAAGTTTTCGTTGCTCCTATTAAATCTCAAATACCTGTAAAAGATCTTATGTATGAAATACGAACACTTGATGAAGATAGTATTGAAAGCGTTCGAGAAAATTTGTGCGAGATAAAGAATAAAGAAATTATTGTCATATTAATTTACAGGTTAGTTAATTTTAAATCACATTCGTACGTATCCCCAAATACCTTCAGTATTCATGAGTTGCGCACTTGTAATTAGAATTGTTAATCACACTTTTGTTTTACGCCTAGACTGTGCAAGTTAACCGCAGTATCATTGTCTTTTTCAATCCTGATATTTCTTCAGATATATTATTGATTTGACTAATTTGTGTTTCGTACTTCGTAGCAATGGTTTCTGTCAGCCTAATAGTCATCACACTGACGGCACGTGCGCTGCTGACGGCCTCCTCGTCAGTCATGACGATATGTTCTACTATTTCAAGAGTACTAGTCAGAAGCTCAAGTAAGTGTAGATTTTTGAAGGAGTGATCAGACGGTTGCAAAATAGCGTTCCAACCAAGGTAACCTTGCTAGTTTCAATACGTGTAGACAGCAATTGTAATCCATGACCTTCAACGCCCTTGGATGGAAGTTGCATTTTCCAAACCATCGAACGTGTTGGCGCGTGGTTTACATACATGTAGCTGCAACACAAACCAAACACACATACCAAGGTCACCTTGGTTGGAACGCTAGTTTGCAACCGTCTGGGCAACCCTATCTCAAAGTAAACTCATAAGTACAATCAGTTCATTAAAAAATATTATAGAAGGTAAGTAGCTCCATGCCTATACCTTGATTAGGTAGTTTTTGTATTTCAGCTGATAATCTATTCAGCCCATTATGGCCTACTGCTGGGCAAAGGCCTCCCTGTCTGAACCCTGTAACTGCGGTACGAGTTAAATTCATCATTCCAAATTTGTATTCGATGTCGGCTGTGAATAAAAATAATATACATACTCGTATCTAAGTACCAAACACATATTTGTTTTAGGGAAACACTAAAACATTTATTGGAAAACAACAAAGTAGTATGTTACGAGGCCCGAAGTGTCCTTATTTACCTGGCGACGCACTTACAAATGGAAATTAATGCGATCGATATGTATGACGCCAAGGTGAGTAACCTTAGACTTTACACCACAATATTAGCAATATTATTAACATTGCATCTATCATTTATAAATATTTTTACAAATCTATCTGTAACCTGTTCCTCAGAAGGGACTACGCTGTTAGTCTCGACGAGTACGAGCGCACCATGCCTTCGTGTAGCGTACAAACTTAAAGTCTTATGATTTCGCGCTCCCCTTGTGTTTGCACGTGTTTGGCTCGCCTAGTGTACATAGGTAGGTACTCCTTATATACTAGGTATTCCTTCTGCCTTATGTCCGGTCAACATTCAATTTTAAGATTGGCGCCAGTTTACTGGACCCTGATAACTCTCCGGAGAACTTCACGGACCTTCAAAAGCTGTTGTCGTTCACCGCTCCGTTCACCATAGCGACGGAGTGCACGCTGCAGAAAGCTGCCTGGTACACGTCCCTATTGAGAGAATGCTGGGCCAAACTATATGGGATGCTCGTGGAAGACTCTCTGTGGAAGGTCTTCGTTGAGATTGAAATGAAGTTGCTGCCTATTATTGCAGGTAAGTTACTGATATATTTAAAGTGAAAGTTATAAAAGAAAAGGAGATTAGAGTTATTGAAGTATACACTGTCTTTGATGTCTAGGTATTATTAATTTAATATCTGCCCGTAGTACCTTATCCAGACTAAAATAGTTTAACTTGTCCAAGAAAGGTAAAGAATGGAATTTGATAGCGCATAAGTAATGTACACAAGTTTCGTATGGGTTCCCAAAGGTTCTGGTTTAGATCCCCTGTGGATATTATATTTTTAACAACAAGTTCCCAGCCCCAGGCAGTTGAAATTGTATAAACTGCTCCTAAAATGAAATGATTCTTTATACAACTGTAGATATGGAACTTCGAGGCGTATGCATCGACTTGGCCAAACTCAATGCGATGGAAGAGGTTCTTCTAGCCAGAATAAAGTTAGTAGAGCAGCAATGCTACAAGGCGGCCGGGAAGACTTTCCAGATAAATTCAGCCATGCAAGTGCGGGCGATTCTGTACGACGAGCTGCAGCTGGACACCAAGTGCAATATCAAGATCAGGGAGACTATATGCAAGGGTGCTAAGTCTACGTCCGAATTTATGGTGAGCTTCTTCTAACTGGAAACAGATGTCCCAAAAATGTCGCAATGCAGCTAGCTAATAGTTTCCGGCTAGGTAGCCATCGCCAGCAAATATGAACACTGCTTATGTTTTTAGTTGCGCAGCCTCGTGTCCGAGCATCCTCTGCCGAGGCTTATCCTGGAGTATCGCCGCCTTTACAAAGCGCACGCCACCTTCCTCACGGGGATCGCTCAGCATGTTAGAGACGGAGTTGTGAGACCGACTTGGCAAGTCAAATGATTATTTTATAAGTAAGACTCTCACCCTTGTGCCGCAGGGAGACGAAATAAGGTGATGCTATGATGTTAGTTTTAAAACAGCATAAAGACAACTTCTACTCTACTTGCTTTCAACACTACCGACAAAACCTGTGGTAGAAATCTTAGATGTACCCAGCACCTCTTATCATCACAGAAACTGCTTAGTCAGCATTGAATTTGTCTTCGGGCGTTCGCTGTAGGTACAATCATACAAGAGCCAAGATTTGTTTTAATTTCTTCAGCTTCACACGATTTCACTGTAGTCGATGTTTTGTCTATAGGGTGCAGACGGCGGCAGCGACGGGTCGCATCGCCTCCAACAATCCTAACCTGCAGGCTATACCGAAGGCTCCCTTCAGTCTCGTTATGTTTCCTGATGCAGGCGATGATGGTACTTAACAATTTTTTTTCTGCTTAGTAACTACTATCGAGATAAAACCCGAAAAAGTCCTTGAACTAGGCTAGAATGATGTGGTCTCTTTATAATCGAAGTCGAAAGCCCTAATAAATTACTTAAGGGTTGGTTTTCCAATAGTCAGATGACGTTACTCCAAACAATAAATGTGACAGACTGATTTTGCATCGGAAATATGTCAAACCACCATATTTATCATACAAATAGTGTCCCAGCAGTGGGAGCACTATAGCTGATGACGCTATGCCGTGGCAGATCGGGCCCAGCTGAAGTTCCGCTCGGTATACGTGGCGCGCGCCGGCCTTGTGCTGCTGGCGGCGGACTTCAAGCACGTGGAGTGCCGCGTGTTCGCGCACGCCGCGCGCGACCACGCGCTGCGCGCCGCGCTCGCCGCCGGGGATGATCTGTTCCAGGTGCTGGCTGCTCAGTGGTGAGGAAATGCTACTCTGTTTATAAACCTTCATGGTGACCTTAGGCATTCCGAATCTAGCAACATCTTCAGAGTCAAATAAAGAAGAACTACGTAACCGCACGTCTTATTCTACTGCCGACACCTCACAGAGTACTTTGGTAATATACGACACCTCATCTCGAGCATCACGCCAGTGAACCCGTTCGAAGTACAGTTAGCGTGGTTGTCGCGTCACACCCTCACACACGACGCATTCAAATCTCAACGCTACCCGTCGACTAAAAACCTAACATAATGTTGTAATTTGTTGGAGATACTTAAATAAACATCTTCATTATTAGAAAAAGTAATTTTTATTTTAGTGCCTCCCAGGATTAATTAGTCCGTAACCGACAGGCTGAAAAAGCCCGAGGCTGACATCGTGAGCGAGGAGCGTGAGCGGACGAAGCGGCTGGTGTACGCCAGCTTGTACGGCGCCGGCACGCGCAAGCTCATGGAGATTCTCGACGTGAACTACCAGGAGGCGCTGCAGGTCGCCACTAGCTTCAACAGTGAGTTCTGTTGACTCCCATACTAGCGTAGACACAACCGGTGCGGCGCCGGCACGCGCAAGCTCATGGAGATTCTCGACGTGAACTACCAGGAGGCGCTGCAGGTCGCCACTAGCTTCAACAGTGAGTTCTGTTGACTCCCATACTAGCGTAGACACAACCGGTGCGGCGCCGGCACGCGCAAGCTCATGGAGATTCTCGACGTGAACTACCAGGAGGCGCTGCAGGTCGCCACTAGCTTCAACAGTGAGTTCTGTTGACTCCCATACTAGCGTAGACACAACCGGTGCGGCGCCGGCACGCGCAAGCTCATGGAGATTCTCGACGTGAACTACCAGGAGGCGCTGCAGGTCGCCACTAGCTTCAACAGTGAGTTCTGTTGACTCCCATACTAGCGTAGACACAACCGGTGCGGCGCCGGCACGCGCAAGCTCATGGAGATTCTCGACGTGAACTACCAGGAGGCGCTGCAGGTCGCCACTAGCTTCAACAGTGAGTTCTGTTGACTCCCATACTAGCGTAGACACAACCGGTGCGGCGCCGGCACGCGCAAGCTCATGGAGATTCTCGACGTGAACTACCAGGAGGCGCTGCAGGTCGCCACTAGCTTCAACAGTGAGTTCTGTTGACTCCCATACTAGCGTAGACACAACCGGTGCGGCGCCGGCACGCGCAAGCTCATGGAGATTCTCGACGTGAACTACCAGGAGGCGCTGCAGGTCGCCACTAGCTTCAACAGTGAGTTCTGTTGACTCCCATACTAGCGTAGACACAACCGGTGCGGCGCCGGCACGCGCAAGCTCATGGAGATAAGTTCTGAGTTCTATATGGAAACAACACTGGTGCCACAATTGGTGTCGCAACCTACTATGTCTAATTTTTTCGAAAAGAATTCTATTATAAAAGGTTAACTTTTGTTTGTACCGTACGTAAATAAAGGTTAATTTATCCCATGGGGGATCGTCGTGACGTGATGTGGTTGCACCGCCAGGAACATTTCCGTCGCTGAAGTGGTTCGGGCGCGACGTGGTGCGGCGCTGCGCGGCGGCGCGCGGGCGGCTGCGCTCGCTGTGCGGCCGCGCGCGCCGCTTCCACAACATCTGCAGCGAGGACTTCGCCCTCAAGTCGCACGCCACGCGACAAGCCATCAATTTTGTTGTTCAAGGTTAGGACGGGAGCATACGGTAGTTTGCGAAACACAAATATTCTGTCTGAAGAAGAACTTACTTTGTCTGTAGGCGATAAGTAAGGCCTGCAGTACTGTGTAGTGTAAATGGTGGTATCTGCAATGTGTTGATGTAGGTAATCTTTCTTCATTATTTCTGTAAGGAATCTCTTGCAACACACTTGTTTTCAAGCACTATAACTTAGCGCAGCCTCTTCTGTTTTGTGCCGTATCACAGCGTCAACCGCTGCGAGCTTTTTCTCAGTTAGCTCTATACACTATAGACAATTATGTGCCTTCATTAGATGTTATCATCGCCTTCAAGCGTGAATAGATATCTTTAAAGCTAGCTCCTTCCATCGTAGACCTTACATCGAGATCAAGAGTGGACTTATCAGGAATAAACAAAAAAAAACATGCGTCATTTGGTCAGGTTCAGCGGCAGACCTGTGTAAGACCGCAATGATCCTGACGGAGCAGCAGTTGCGCAGCAGTGTGCCGCCGCTGGAAGCGCGCCTGCTGCTGCAGATACACGACGAGCTCGTGTGGGAGGTGCGCGACGCTCACGTGGACAGAGCCGCAGGTAAATCATTTCTAGGGTGTCGTACCTCAAGAGAATTGCAGGTTAATTACTTTAGGACGTCGATCTGGCTCGCGAAAAATGGAATAAATGAAATGAGGCCTTTGCTTTGGAGTGGGTCAGTCAGGACCCGTCAGCTAACAAAAAAAATATATTTTCTGTTAATTTTCCCTAATGAGACAAATACTAAAAATAATTACGGTTAGATTTTACCCTAAATAAGTGTATGTAGGTAATCTATTTAGAATATTAAATAGGTTAATACTCGAATGTCGATAACAAGCTTGTTTAGGGTAAACTTTTATCTAACTGTGGCAGATAAGTAGGCGAATTAGTTTTGTAGATTGACTGAACGGGGCTGGTACCGGCCTACCGGGTAACTGTTTTTATAACTTTTTAAAGTCGGTCGGACGGAGTTCGTGCGCAGTTCAATACGCAAGCCCTCCTACAAACAGTACAACTCCTACTTCTCATTAACATTTCTGTGATTTGGATCGGATCAAGTGATCCGATTTTAAAAAGAGAACAGGGAATGTTCAGGCCGTTCAGGGCAGATTACTTAGTAACAGTAATAATATAGGTAATAAAATATATTTCAGTAATAATTAAACAAGTAATGGAGGGTTGCGGGCAGCGGTGCGGCATGGCCGTGAGTCTGCCGGTGGCCGTCAGCGTCGGCCGGGACTGGGGCAGCATGCTGCCGTACTCCGCGGGGGCGCTCGCCTAGTGGACCCCAATGTTATATTTCTATGGCCGTGCCCAACATTACCTTTTCAATCTGATAGCTACTTTATGCATTCATATGTAATTAAATTTATAACAACCACACTTATTTTAGTTTTATTAGTTCTTACAGGAGTTTATTTATATAGCACCAAAAAATCATACGTACAAGGCAATTCATTATTTTAGCACAAACATATTAATAAGAGTTGAATTTCTGTACTTTTTCACATTTTCACGGCACTACACACCGTACAAATATGGCACTGTTCTTCTTCATTTGGAAGGCATGCTTTGTGGAATGAATGCCTACAATTGAAAACGACCAAATCTGAAACTTTAGAGACGTTCCTCGCTATAATACGACAGTGGCACACGCAACACAAAAAATCATCTGTCACAGATATACCTCTCTGCTGAGTGACGACTATCTTCTGATGTAACTCGAAGTAGTTTTTTAAAGTTATCACTTTACATGCCTTTTGCACTGACAGCTGAAGCTGATAATCCCGCATCATCTTTACTAATGAGATCTTTAAATCCTTTATTTCACATCCAGATTGTATATTTTGTATTAATATTCTAGGGTCCACATAGTTTCCAATTCTCTTGAGCAGTAATGTCACATATTCAGGCATGTCCACTGTCCGCTTGATGAGGTCCATCCACAGTTCCTTATCGTTGTGTTCCTGACAGAAGTTGATAGCTTGGTTTATATCCTTCAGCTGCTCTATAATGATTTGCAGAGCTTCTCTCGTATTGCCAATACGTCCCAATAAGAACACCATTTCAGGGTAGAATTCACTGTTCTGGCAAACATCCAAAGCTTCTTGTATTGGGTAATTATCACTGCATTTTAAAAATGGATGAAGCTTGTCTCTTGCATATTTAGCGTAAAGTGTAACTAATTTTCCGTGATACCTGCCATTGGGTTCAATTTTGCTGTAAGCATCTAAATATTTGAACAGCAACATGTCATTGCTAACGAGTTGCTTCTCCACTACCTCTACAGGTACCCTGGGCTTCTCGAGCAGTATTGATATTGCCTTGTCGCAGTCGAGAGTCATCAGGTCCAGTATCTTGTCGTGAATCACGTTGTGCATGTTGTGTTTAGTGATCAGAGTGAACACGTCTTTGTGCTGGAGCGTCAAGTACGTCGTTAAAGCCTTGTCGTATTTCTTTTGGTAGCAATACAAAAGAGCCAAAGCTTCTAAATAAATATTTTTGTCGACCTCCGTGTTCAACAGATGTTCCAAGACTTCCTTCACAATGACGCCAGTCTTGTATATCGCGGGGTTCCATTCTTGAACTAATTTCAGGAATCCCTGAGAGTCTAACTTCAGGTACTCGTAAAAGATTAACTCGTATATGTGAGAACTCAATGCTTGTTCAAGAGTTTTAGGCACATAGGGGCTGATAGCTCGTAACTGGTTCACTTCGGCAAACTTCAATATCTGTGTCTCCCACAGTACTTTGTCGTTCTTACAAATCCTGGCGCACAGTATGGCAGCCTCTTCGTGCAGGTGCTCGGCCATCAAGTGGTCCAGGTACTGCACGCCGACGGTCACTACGGAGTGCTTCGACGTCTTCCCGCCAACTTCTTCCAGAACTGTAATTGCTTTTTCGAATCGGCCTTGTTCTGTGAGCCATTTAACTCTGTCGTCGATATCGTAAGGACTAGCGACTATAATTTCCTTGGGAGACACTATGAAAAAAATTTTATCCTCTATGAGCATATCTAAATGATAGTCGTTACAAGAATACTCCTTGTAACCACATATTTTGAGATTTTTCTTGGTAGTAGTACGTAGTTGAAAGTTTCGATAGTCAGCGATGATGAACACAGGTCTTTGCGCCTTACCGGTTTCAGGGTCACACTCCTTATGTACTCCTAGCACTACTAACTGGTCATCCAGGGGACCTAAGCCACTGATGAAGTAGTCAGTCTGAAAAGTGTACACAGGATCGACTAAATACTCTGTGACATCACGTGTTTGAAGTTCGATTTGACTTCGTTTTCGTATGACGCAGATCCTAATAGTGTCGACCCAGCCGATCATGAGTGTTTTGGGCGCGCACCACAGGAGGTTGCAGCGGTAGTCTTCAATGGAACGGTTGGGAACATTCCCCCACTGGATGAGCCCGATCGAGCAGCGTGCCTCCAGATCGTACACGCGCACGCCCACCTCACTGGCCCACGCCACGAAGCGCTCGTGCCACGATATGGCCTGCACGTAACCTTCACACAGCACTGTGCTGCGAAGACGGTTCAGGAATGTTTTTTCATATAACTTTAACTTGGTGTCTCCTGTAATAAAACGTAAGATTTCTATCAATAATTTAACATTCACTGTTGCAAATCATATCCTTCTACTTTGTTTATTTTCTTTTGATTAGTTTTTTATTAGATCATGGTATGCCACCATCTCGTAAACCTAAATTTTATTGCTCTCACTTATCATCTTACATTGCGTAACACGATCCATTTTTCACATGAGCTAATTTAATATTTTGTCACAATTGAAAGAACGATTAGTCGGAATGATTAGCAATTCAAGAGTCTGAAGTCATAATGCATAACATATGCGGGCTCAATTTGTCTTTAGCTTTAATCATTCAAATCAAAGTTCTAGCTAATTGAACGAAAGAAAAAAAAATGATATACCCGTTAAAAATCTTCTTCCTGAGCCCGATTTGAAGTAACAAGGATCCAAGGCGATACACTTGGCAGGGTGATCTAGTTTGAAGTTGTGAGCGCTGTCGTTCAAGTACAGCGCGAATACCAGGACTTTGCCGTCGTCCGAGCAGCTGGCGATGTGGGCCCCACTCAGGTCCACCGAAATTCGGTTCACAGCTGTAGCATGAGCCTGCAGCTCCTTGTTCTTGCCGTCTTGGTATAACGGCACTGTGTTCCCTTCATGGTCCAACAGATGTATCACCCCTAATTTTGTTCCTAGGCATATAAACTTGGTATGCACACAAACACAACTCACTGCGTCTTTCAACAAGATATTTCGAACATCGTTCTTTAGTCTATCGTACTTCAATTTGGGCTCCGCGTCGGCAGGCAAACTGTCACAGTTTCCCAAATGCACAGCCATGACTGCTTTATTGTTCGCCAGATATGTTTTGGCTTCATATCACATTTTATAACTGATTTTATAAATAAATTCTGATGTTTCCTTCCTTGTCAATTTTGTAAAATTACATAAAATAACAAATATTGTATTCCTTTCTATCCTTTCGGCAGTTGTGATCCTTGTTGGTCATTAATTAGTTCTATCAATCTTTTGTATCAGGCACGAGGTGACCAGTGCTGAAATCGTGTTGTGCTGCCTCTTCTGCCTTGATAAATAAATCTATTGAAAGTTTTTCGTAATTCCATTAACAGACAGTGGCATCCAAAGTTAGAATATAAGTGTCACCTCGCCAGAGTCGTCGAGTTTCCATGGAACTCTAGGCTAAAAATTATTTGAACTGTAATTATCGTAGAGCCATTGTACCTAAATACGCAACAAGAGGTTTTACAATATCAGTATTATAACAAGATATTTATTTATTAAAATGCAACTTGCAACATAAAGGTACAATGGCGGACTTAATGCCTAGTTACATTATAGACTATGTATTGCTCTCCACACTATTTAACTAACCTAAAAGGAAGGAAAAAAAGAAAAGGCAATGTTTATTTTTCGTTGTTGAACACAATTTATTACAGTATAGGTAGTTCTCGCGCTGGTGTCGGAGGAGTATAGATATTTCCTCTATGGTCTGATGGAGTGGCTCGTGTCGCAGCGCTGTAGCACCTTGACGTGTTTGAACAGTTGCGTGTTGCTGACGCGTACCCTGACCTGCTGCAGCGAGTTGAGACCGTCCTTGGCGTTGACGGCGGAGTGCTGGCGGTTCTCTCTCAAGGTGAAGTAGCGCGCGCTATTGGGACGCTCTGGTGGGTGCCACATCATCGTGTAGCGGGACATTTGGTGAGGAAATCTTTAAAATAATAAGAAGCATGTTAATGCTTAATACAGGTTATACTCAGGAAAGAGCTGGATAGGGTGATACAATCACATCAATAATATAATGGGGGAACGTCTGTGAGTACGTGTGTATGTTTTTTACTTTTTCACGACCGAAAGACTGAACGGATTTAGATCAGGCCCGCCGCTAGCTGTTTAGTAGCCCGCGTGCAATACCAATTATGCCGCCCTACGACTACTTACGCTGAGTTTTGTCAAAAAAAAAGGCTATTTAATGTTTTCTCATTATGGTGAGAAAAAAGAAAAGAATCGTAACGAAGATAAAACATTTATTTTGATTAGGTACATAGTTATTTTCGTATCTACAAAAATTTACTTCATCTTGCCTTTATATTTGCGAAATCTTGAATCAACTTTCTTGTATCCAAGCTGTCTAAGATTTCATATTCAATTGAAACTATAGCTAAATAACTTAGTCTGCTGGAGCATTGTTGATCTTAAATAGTTTTTAATAATTTTCAATTTTGAAAAGGATCTTTCAACAGATGCAACTGAAACCGGCAGTGTAAGTAATATTCTAAGCGCTACTGCTGTGTTCGGAAATGTTGAAATTAAGTCATTAGTAAAAAGATATTGTAATAGGGTTTGTGGATCATTAGACTGGTTTTCTGCAAAATTCAACTTTAATACAATGATTTCATGAAACAAATCAATACCGTCAATATCTAATTCACTACTTGAATCATCATAAGCTTCAGATTTAAATCTTTACAATGTTTAATTAACTCATCATTGGAGTAATTAAATAAGTTATTGCTAAAAAAGCCAAATACATCGGTAACTATTTTTAACTCCTCGAATCAATCCTTTAAAGATATTATTGTCTGTTCTTGGGCTCTTAAATAAATTCTACTCTATATTTGATTTTGGGGTCTACTAAAACTTCATCACTGTGTTCAATATTGAAATTGTGTTGGTTTTCTTCTTGGACGAATTGTATTTATTGATGGGAAATCTGTTTCTACATTGAGCTCGTGAGCCACTTTGGAAACTTCTGCTAACACCATTTCAAAGTGTTCATCCGTGCGATATTCTGTGAACTTACCAATTAACTTATTTAACAAATATATGCAGATTTGATTATTCATTGTGGAGCTCTGCATCATTTTGCTCAGAGCATTAATTTAGTTTAAAATATCGAACCAAATTAGTACCGAGCAAATAAATCTATAATTTTTAATGTTCAGAGCAAAGAATGAACTTTGTGAGATGTAGGTAGTACAATCCCATTCCAACGAACGAACGAATCATCAGATATTTCCAGAAAAGCATCATATATTTTTTCGAGGTGTTACCGTAATGGTCTAACTGCATCAATTCTGCTAGACCAGCGCGTGGCGCTTAAAGCTTTTAATATTAAATCTGGTAAATGTTTGCAAATTATCGACCACTTTATGTAGATGATGAAAAGAATACGTAAATATCTTGAATTCCACGGGTAGTGTGAAAGCGAACCGGGGCCCCGGGATAAAGGCAAAGAAGGAACAGGAGTGGATTTTAGTCAGTAAAAGTCTGACACTATCTCACGCTCCGCCCAAGGAGCGGGATTTGTCATTAGATGATATGCCACCTAAAAAAAATATCTTGAATTATAATAAAGAAATTCACAGTTTCGTGCGTAATATTTGCTGCATCATTCACTACCAAATTATATATTATATACCGATAGACGACGTTGGGCATTCATTACATCTTAGTTTTAAAGGATAATAATAGATGGCGGTGTTAAAGCTAGGATTGCGCGCCGCCAGTCGGTTTTTTTTCCATGCGATGACATTACTCTGTAGTATTATGACAATGATTTTGAATATTACGTGATGAGTCGCTCGATTTGCCGCCCCCCTGGACGTGCCGCCCGCGTGCGGTGCACGCCTTGCACGCCCGCTTACGGCGGGCCTGATTTAGATGCACAAGGGTAGAACATGTCCTGGAATATACCCTCGGGACTTATATCCCGGGAATATGTTCTTTTGAGATAACTTTTTCTAATTTCACGCGGGTGAAGCTTCTGGCAGAAGCTAGTGCGTATATTATAATAATATATGTGAATTAAAAGTAAAGCGACTGATTGTATAAGTGACAAAACATTTCGGTTTCCGACAATCTTTGTCGGAAACCGAAATGTTGTGTCACTGTGGAATGCGAGCCGATGATATTGTGCAGCTTCCCGAACGCTGTCTACTACCAGATGTTAGTGTAACTAGACTTAAAATATATTTACCAAGCACAAACGGTCTGGTTGTGCTTGGTATTTTTGTTTTTGTTGATAGGTTCGCGCTTGATTTGCTTTCTCACCTGATGGAAAGCGACGATGCGGTCTATGATGGAGCGCGCTTACCTAGATGTGACCTATTTCTATACCACTCTTCCCGGGTTGTAGCCATCAGGAAACACAGACTCCGGCAGGGATTTCCACTCCTTAGCTGTACGCACAATGAATGTGTTCCCAAAACGTTTTATGCGTATACTCGTATAGGTGGAATATCCACCATGTATATAGGTACCGGTGGCGCATCACCGTACGCCTGGTAGTCCAATGGTCTGATGGAACGGGCTAGGCGGAATTAGGCTATGCAATTCCAACGCACACTCCCCGAAATGCAACCGGTAGAAAACCGACAGCCTAGCAACTCGGCGTCGATGCTCAAGACTTGAAGCTTCGACTCGACGAATGCATCATTGCCAATGATCCTCCTGGCTCGCCTCTCAATTGTCTCAAGTGCATCAAGCTGGTATCGGGCAGATCCGTCCCAAAGATGAGAGCAGTACGGAGTATGGAGTGTCCCGCTTGGGCAGAGCAACGCCGTGTCCTCGTCTCGTGGGGGCTATCGGCGGCGGCGATCTCTCGCGCCGGGCCTTGGTACAGGCCATGGTCCGGAGCGAGGAGGAGTGGCAGGCGGTCGCCTCCTTCTGCGAAGCAGTAATGCTAGCAAAGGAGGCGGCCGATCGCGTGAGGCAACGGTCCTCACGCCCCAATCGCCGCCGGGATTCCGATCCCGATTTCCGGCCATCGTAGGCGCGGGCTTGCGGACGGCGAGCAATGGGTGGCTCGCCTTCCGACCGTCCGGTAACCGTTCGGACCGAGCCCAAGTCGTCGACGGCGCGTGCTGTTCCACGCGCGCCTCAAGGAGATGTCAGCAACTGTAGGGGCCTAGCAGGGTCGAAGCCTACTGGGGCCAAGGGTCTGATTCTGAAAGGAAGACTCGGCCCTGGTACGAAAGGCAATGAAGGAACAGGAGTGGGTTTTTAGTCAGTAAAAGTCTGACACTATCTCCCGCCCCGCCCAAGGGCGGGGGATGTCATAAGATGATTTTCCCACCGGAAAAAAAAAAAAAAAAAAACGGAGTATGGAGTAGACACACGATCGAACTTGCGCTTGATAAAGTTTGAATAGCTGTTCCGGCGTGAAGTACTGTCTGACCTTTGCGAGGATTCTTAGCTTTTTTGCAGCCAGTTAATCCTTTGCTTCGAAGTATGCAAAGTTGAGAGTTGACGTCAACGTAACACTAAGAAGATCAAGATGGTCGGTTTTCGGCACTGTTACACCTCGGAAAGTTGGAGCAGGGCTGAATTGGCTCCTTTTAGCGGAAAATAAACACGCCTGGGTTTTAGCAGCATTGAACCTGACCAAATTGGCATCGCCCCATTCAGAGACCGCCTCCAAGGACAAGTTCAAGCGTTCAACAATAGCCTCTCGGAGAGACTGGATCTGTGACCCACTAGCTCGCGCGCTGGATATGTAACCCCCAGCAACAGTGCTGTCGTCTGCATACCCAAAGGTACCGGGCTTAAGCAGATCGTTTATGTGCAGCAAGAACAATGTTTCCGACAGCACTGACCCCTGAGGGACCCCGACATTAATGGCCATTTGATCGAACGAGCAGCCAGCGAAAAAAAAAATATCTTTAGCAACTACCTACGAGTATAGTCTCCAAACTTGATGAGAGAGGGTAGTTCATGTTCACATTATAAGACTTCGCAGCAGAGCAATACGTTTTGAGCTCTGGTTCTGGTGTCGGATGTGTATCGGTATATAGCGGTTCTGAACCTCGACGTACCAATAATTGACACCGTTGTATATACTGCATTAGAGCCCAAAAGTCTCGATTAAAGCGAAAGCTTTCTCATAGTCCACACACGCTAAACAGACAGGTAAGGTATAGTACATATTCAATCAGGGTAGGGGTAGATTCTCACCTGACTATTTTAATCTTATGCATTTTTAGTCTGAAGAAAAAATTATCATCTTCGCCGCCCCAACCATCAAATTTATTAGAAAACCCGTTGACGGCCATAAAGTCTTCAGACTTAATAGCGAGTACTCCGCCCGTCAAGTAGTCGTAGGGCAGCACGAATTGGAACTTGTCGATACTGGCGCACATGTGGCGCGGGGCGGCGGTGCAGGCGTACAGGTTGGCGGCGTCCAGCGGCAGCAGGTCCACGTCGTGCAGGATGATGCACGGGAACTTGTCTTCGATTGCTGTCTTCGCTCCAATGTTCAATAGCAAACCTCTGTTAAAAGCATCTTTGCCTTGTTGTTCCACTAAGTATATCCTACAAGTGTATAACTGTGTTATTTGCTAATCTTTACCTACTCATTGGTGAGTATGAGCTAGTTTCAACAGATATCAAGTAGGTATAGCACTTGACTTGTAACTCAAGATTGATTGATTCAGATGGGACAGACAATAAATAATAGTAGTTCTTACCTGTAGTGTATGTTTTGTTTCCTTAGAAAATTATGCATATACGGCAGGAATATGTCTAGTTGCTTCTGCCTATCCCTGTAAATGACTACTACAGCGACGCTGAACATCGGATTGCAGTGGTTAGGTACGTAGCCACCATGCATTAAGCCTTTTTTTGAGAAATTGTTGATCTTTTTTGGCGCTTCAGAAGGTGGCAGATAACTTGTATTTTTAAGTATTTCATCATATTTACAATCGGGCTTAAATTTGTGGACCACTAGATTCGGTGATCTTTGCTTGTACAGGTATGTTTCTAAGACCTCGGCAGGTAGATGTAGGTAGTTGTACCTCTTGTATATTGTTATGAAATGAGGTACTAATTTGAAACTCACTATAACAAATACAAAAATAATCACACGAAGTGATGTCCTGGAAATAATTTTAGGTTCCGATTAAGTAGGTATAAAGTGGTTCATAATTAAAAGAAAAAAAATGTCTTTTCAAATCGTAGAAAATTCTATTACATACCTTCGCAGGCTTCTAGGTTACAGGCGACTAGAGGCTGTATGCACTCTGGTTGGACAGGGCAGGAGCCTCGTCTCAGTACAGCAGAATTACTTCTAGGTTACAGGCGACTAGAGGCTGTATGCACTCTGGTTGGGCAGAGCAGGAGCCTCGTCTCAATACAGCAGAATTACTTCTAGGCTACAGGCGACTAGAGGCTGTATGCACTCTGGTTGGGCAGGGCAGGAGCCTCGTCTCAGTACAGCAGAATTACTTCTAGGCTACAGGCGACTAGAGGCTGTATGCACTCTGGTTGGGCAGGGCAGAAGCCTCGTCTCAGTACAGCAGAATTACTTCTAGGCTACAGGCGACTAGAGGCTGTATGCACTCTGGTTGGGCAGGGCAGAAGCCTCGTCTCAACACAGCAGAATTACTTCTAGGCTACAGGCGACTAGAGGCTGTATGCACTCTGGTTGGGCAGGGCAGGAGCCTCGTCTCAGTACAGCAGAATTACTTCTAGGCTACAGGCGACTAGAGGCTGTATGCACTCTGGTTGGGCAGGGCAGAAGCCTCGTCTCAGTACAGCAGAATTACTTCTAGGCTACAGGCGACTAGAGGCTGTATGCACTCTGGTTGGGCAGGGCAGAAGCCTCGTCTCAACACAGCAGAATTACTTCTAGGCTACAGGCGACTAGAGGCTGTATGCACTCTGGTTGGGCAGGGCAGGAGCCTCGTCTCAGTACAGCAGAATTACTTCTAGGCTACAGGCGACTAGAGGCTGTATGCACTCTGGTTGGGCAGGGCAGAAGCCTCGTCTCAACACAGCAGAATTACTTCTAGGCTACAGGCGACTAGAGGCTGTATGCACTCTGGTTGGACAGGGCAGAAACCTCGTCTCAGTACAGCAGAATTACCTCTAGGCTACAGGCGACTAGAGGCTGTATGCACTCTGGTTGGACAGGGCAGAAACCTCGTCTCAGTACAGCAGAATTATTTCTACGCTACAAGTGAACATACAGCGATTGTGGCTTCTCTAGTTGGGCAGGGCAGGTGCCTCGATTCAATACAGCAGAATTACTTCTAATTACAATGTGTTTTATGAGATAAGCAGTTTAGGTAGAAATAAAAGCAAATGTGCCTAAAATATTCAGCAGTTTAAAAACGTTAAATATTGTTACCTGACTTTTAGTAAGCGTCTATGCATTATATTTGGTTTTGTAATTGCGTTTAACATCTGACTTAATGAAAACATTTCTACTGTCGTTTGTTCTTACGACCTTTATGAAATAAATAAAAATGTATTATTAAAAGGCCAAACTAAAAAACTGTATTAAAATTGGTGCTACAAAAACGTAGACAAACCAAGAGAGCCGTCAAACTTAAACACCCCTATTTACTCCTTTTAGTCCCGGTAGGACATTGAGTATTTCTTAGGTCAATGCGGTAGGATGTGGGAGTAGTAGGGTAGGGCAAAACCACGGTTCAGTCATAATATCAGTGACTGATATCACGTTAGTGACCTCAAGGTCAAGTTCGAGAACCTAATTTTTTTTTATTGATACCTATAAATTACTTAGTGCTTGACCGCGATCCCACTTGATGGTAAGCAACGATGCAATCATTGATGGCAGGCGAACTAGTTTACTAAGAGCCTATTCACTCTAGCTTTGAAGACACCTAAATTATAATACGACGGGAAGACCGCAGCAGGCAAATTGTTACCGTAAACCGTAACAAGTAACAACATTACCAATTCTTAATTCTTAATTCTTTATTGCACACAAAACATACATAATACACGGTGATACATATACAGTTTATGTACAAAGGCGAGCTTAACTTAACAATGAGTTCTCTTCCAGCAAACCCTTGAGTTACAGAGAGAGAACACATTCGAGGGTAGGATCCAGTGCACAATATAAACCTATACATAACTAAATCTAATATAAAATTATTATACAAAAGTCTAATATATAATTAACACGTTATTACATACTAATATATACATATTAATATTATGTCAATAATGAAAGGAAGTGCTCTTTAAGTTTCCTCTTGAAGACATCCAGAGAAGGGCTGTCGCGAAGGGAGTGTGGCAGAGAGTTCCAGAAACGCACTGCAGTTACAGAAAAGGAACCGCCATAGCGGCTGGAAGTGTGACGCGGCGTACGAAGGAGAAGAGAAGAGGTAGTGCGACAGAGTTTACCCCTAGGGACGACATACTCAAAGCGTCCTCGAAGGTATTGAGGAGCTTTAGGATTATGCAGGATAGTGTAGAGAAGAGATAGTATATGTGTATCTCGCCGACGCCGAATCGGCAGCCACCCCAATCTGGTCCGAAACTCCGACACGTGGTCGTATTTACGGAGGCCAAAAATAAAGCGGATGCACAAATTCTGTAGTCGTTCAAGTTTGTTTAGAAGTACCTCCGAAGCATCTAGATAACAGACATCCGCATAATCAATGAGCGGTAGAAGAAAAGATTGAGCAAGATTAACCTTAGTGTGAAATGGTAGGAATTTTTGGAGACGTTTAAGAGACTCAAAAGAGTAAAAGACCCTCCTACTCACATCAGCAACATGAACCTCCCAAGAGAGGTTAGTGTCTATATGCACGCCAAGGTTTTTAGCGCTTTTGGAGTAAAATATGGGCACAGAATCATACACTACTGTCGGGAGCGACTGGTGATCCAATAAGTTGAGCATGTATCTACCACCAACAATGAGCGCTTGGGATTTAGCTGGGTTTAGTAAAAGTCCAAAGGATTTAGCCCACTTATGAATGTTTTCAAGGTCATTGTTGATGGCAGCCACAGCTTCAGCGAGTTCGTCTACTTTACAATGACGATATAACTGCAAGTCGTCTGCATAGAGATGATAATTCGAAGTTAGGACCTTAGTGAGAGCATTTATAAAAATCGAGAAGAGAAGAGGAGAGAGGACGCCACCCTGAAGAACACCCGCAGCCAACTCACACCAATCAGAGGAATCCTCATCTGATCGAACAGACTGCGAGCGGCCCCGAAGATAAGATTTGAACCACTCAATTACTGGTACTGAGACATTAAGAGAGGAAAGAATTTCTAAGAGGATGTCAAAGTCAACTGAGTTAAAAGCACTGCTGAAGTCCAGTAAAACCAATATTGTTAAACTTTTATTATCCATGGCCAGTCTTATATCGTCAGTTATTTTGACAAGAGTTGTCACAGTGCTATGACCAGGTCTGAAACCAGATTGGTAAGGACTCAGCAGGCTGTTAGAGGACAAATAACAAGATAGTTGCTTTTGAACAACACTCTCAAGGACTTTGGAGAGGATTGGGAGGATGGATATTGGACGGAACTGGGATGGTGAGGAAGGATTTGAGACTTTAGGGAGCGGTAAGACGTGAGCCTTCTTCCAAGCAGATGGAAAGGAGTTATTGAATAGGGAAAAATTTACTATATGAGTTATGACAGGAACTATTTCACTCATAATAGGTAAGAACATTTGGCTTTGAAGGCCATCGTCACCTACCGCCTTAGTGGATATGGATTGGATACATTTCTTAATATCTAGTTCAGTAACTGGGTGGAAGGAGAAAGAAGTATTTGCTGGCAATGGAAGTTTAGAAAGATCATTGAGAGTGGAGGATTTAACATCGTCATCGAGTATAATTGGTGACGTAGAAAAGTGCGCATTAAGTGCATTGAGGTCCATCTTATCAGGAGAACTCTTGCTAGTGGCTTTGCCAATACCAAGAGTTTTTAAAAATTGCCATACTTGTGTTGGGTTGAAATTATCAATTGAGTTGTGAATGTGGCGCCTTTTCGCATTCCTACACAAACGACCGCAGCGATTTCGCATCTTCTTATAAAACTCCCAGTTTTCTTCGGTGGGCCGCCTTCTGTATAACTGCTTGGCCTTGTCACGCTTAGCCATCTGTTTTTTTTTATAGCTGGGGATAACCATGGCGCAGGAAGGTGCTTCACCCTCACCTTTTTAAGAGGAGCATGTGAGTCGTACAATCTCAATGTAGTACTACTGAAAACCGACACCATAGTGTCCACATCCTCGCAGGTGAACACAGGTGACCTATCGATCCCACCCGCATCAGCCCTCAAACGCTCCAAATCAATGTTTTTAAAACTGCGAAGAACGAGAAATTTGGCCTTGCGTTTAGGAGGTCGAATCTTATAGGAAAGATAAATGAGGTCATGGTAGGAAAAAGGAGCAGGCAGCTGTCCATGTGTGGCTACTTTATTAGGGTCAGAAACTAGAATGATATCTAAGAGAGAAGGAGTACAGTGAGGAGCCCTGTGAGTAGCATTTAGTGGGAGCAAGTGCATATTGACAGAAGAAACAAGCGATTGGAGTTTACGGCTACGTGAATCTCCTTTAAGTATACAAGTGTTGAAATCTCCGAGAATAAGCGTGTGATCATAATAAGATGAAAGATTTTCTAATTTGTTTTCAAAGGAAGAAAAGTAATCAATTTGGCAGGACGGGCTATAATAAACACCTAAAAGCAGCTTTGTGTGTTGAAAGTCTATTTCAATGAATAGGTGTTCAGCAAACTTTGAGTAGACACTCGGAGACTGGTCAACAATCCTGTAGGCGATATCACTACGGAGATAAATGGCAACCCCTCCACATCCCGTGCCAGTTCTGTCATTACGCACAATCTTGTATCCCGGTAGAGAATATTGCGTGGATGGAAGTGCAGGCTTGAGAAAAGTTTCGGAAACAAGGACAGCGTGAACAAGATCAGAGTCGAAAGATGATAGCAGATCAGAGTAATGGGAAGGAACGCTTTGAGCATTTATATGAACCACGTTGAAAAATTTGCGACAATTTGAAAATGTGGAAGAAAGTTCGTCCCGAAGATTCAGAGAATTGTCATCGCTAGAAGCACTGGCAAAGCTCTGATCTGACGCACAGGATGAGCACGAGAAGAAACTGTCATCTATGAGGTTATTTGATAAAATAAATAATTTAAAATTATAAATAATCTATAAAACTAATAAATTATTTTCGCAGCGTTTTACAAATAGGTAGGTACCTACCTAATCAAAAAAATATCCGGTGCCTTTAATTACCTCCCACACACTTAAATTATTCGATTTGATTGTGTGGAAAGCACTAAAATAGATAATGGTCAAAAAGTGTCGAAATTATTCTCATTACCCGACTACATTAAAATTTATTGCTTACTCTTTGTAAAGAAAATCCATCCAACATTCAAAATGTGTAGTTTTGGCAATCGTTTTCTTTCTGAACGTTACCTGTTCAAATCACAAATGTGTATGGCTAATAATCAAATTAGCGTACCTCAAAGAGTATAGTAAATAGCATACCTATTGACTTTTTAAACCACACAATGAAATTACCGTTATGGACAGAAAGTCTAAGAATAATCTTAAGCAAAGAGTATAGTAAATTATATATAGATCATATGTGACATAAATAAAGTGACGCTTTACAGAAAGTTACTCTATTTTACTATACTCTTTGGTTACTGTCTACGGATCATAGCCGACCAAAGACATTATATAATTTTTATTTATAAAATGTTTTTAGATTGAATACCAAGTCCTTTAAACTAGGGTTGTAACGGCACTTCGCCTCCGCTTCCGTCACTGCAGTAGTTCCGCAAGAAATCGTAAATACCGAGCGAGCAGCGACACTCGACGATGATTCAGCCACAAAATAGATAGGTACAAAGCGCGCTCGAGCAACGCACACTCTTAGGCCCGTATTACAGAACTACAATCAAGACTCAAGCATTACTTAAAACGAGTCTCAGTTGGAGTTTTCATTTTAGAACTTGAAACTACAATCAATAATCACCTGAGCAGTGTCACTTTAAAATGACATTTTTTACGTATTATAGAACAGTGCTTGAGTGAGCTCCACTCAATGTGTCCTTATTTTAAAATCACAATCAGCTCAGAATCTCTGCTTGAGGTGAGATTTGATCTTTGTTTTCGTAAGTGTAGTCGAGACCACGCTTGAGCATATAATACAAAGACATTAAATACATTTGTATCTCTTTAAATCTCTTTGATAGAATATCATGGAAATTGTTGTGGATTTAAATCAGAGATCAAAATCTCTACTCAAGCGTAGTTTCGTTTGATTTGAATTTGAGGATAGTTCTAAAATAAACTGAATGCTTAAGTCGAGATTCTTCGCTCAAGCAGTAATCGGTTGAACGCAGTTTAAGTAGTACTTGAGTAAGGTTCTGTAATACGGGCCTTAGACACCGCTCACGGACACGATATCTCAGCTTAATTTAGCTCAATGCGAGCTCGAGTGCCATCCGTTTGAGACTCGCGTCTGTGAACTTTTTTGTGGAAAAATGGACAAACAAAAAAAACCTTATTCTAACTGTTCAGTGGACGGTAGTTTAGATTCAACATTAAAAGTGAATTGACGTTTTTTAGGCTACCAGTTGTTTCAGAGAGGTACCTAAGTAGATATTTGCTTGTATTTTGATGGTTTGTTTAAACGTAACACGGAACAGTAGGTAAGTATGCATTAATCACCGCGCCCGGTCGCACTTGGACAGTTCGGCGCCACGCGCTGACCCTAGCACGATCGCCGAGCGTAGGTATGAAAAGTGAAGTACATACATGAGATTGACTTCTGTACCTATCTATTTTGTGACTCAGCCGTCCGGCCGCTGTTGCATGTGAAATGGTCAAGAATCAGAGTCATGTTACAAAGTACTTTGTGATCAACGTGTGTGCAATTGGAAAGCGGTCGGGGTGGGTGCGGGCGTATGTCTATGTCAATTCGAAATGACAGGAATCAACCTGACGAATTCCTTCGATTTGTAGGATAAAGTTAGGGCCTGCGCTCACTTGAAAGAAGACTGTTGTAGACAGAATTGTCTACGACGTCGCAGACTTGTCTACGACGTCTGCGACAAGACCGTTTTGTCGTGTCCTGTTTTATCGTGTGCGCCGTGACGTAGACATAACAGTCTTGTCGCAGACGTCGTAGACAAGCCTACGACGTCGTAGACAAGACTGTCAAGACTTTGAGAAATATGATGTTATTTTTTAAAAACAAGGTAATCAATAGATTACTGTAAGAAATTCAGAAAAATCTATTGTTCAGTACTTTGATAACATATAGGTAACTCATAAACTAGATGTGAAAAGAAAAATCTAAAAATGGTTTCGTATTCAGAAACTCCCAATTTAGTAAAAAATGTATCATTGACGGGTATATAAAAAAATAGTTTTTTTGTAAACTAGTGTATATATGTTTATTTAAATGCACGTATTTAAAATAAAGATTTTTGCCTAATTTTAGTTAGTTTAATAAACCATAAATTATTACTTTTTCCACATCCAATTTCACCTCCGCCTCCGCCTCCGTTAGCTTCCGCGTCCGCGGAGGCGAAACTCGTCGCCTCCGCTAAGATGGCCACCATACGAAAACACGTTTTCGTATGAATCAGTTGCTTGGTTTACCACATGACAAGATCCTCAAGATCCTTGGTTTACCATTAGAATACAGATCTAAGATATATTCTAATGTGTTTGCTTCTTGGAAATCTTCTGCTGAAGTAGTCAACACTACAAAAAAATCTCAGCTTAATTTTACCAAAATCGAACCTGTCCAGTCACAGAGTACCTACATTATATAGGGTGACTGGTAATTAGTGTACGATAATTAAACACGTGATTGTGCTCATGATAACCAACAACTTTAACTATTGGAACAAACCTGAAATCGCGAAAAAAAATCAGCTGTTCAGTACATATATATGTTTGCTTAATGTACTGAACAGCTGATATTTTTTTCGCAATTTCGGCTTTGCTCCCATAATAAAAATTGTTTGTTATCATGGGCACAATCACGTGTTTAAGTATCGTACACTAATTGCCAGTCACCCTATATAAAGGTAAGGAAATAAGTTTTTAAGACGATTCTGCTATTGGTGGAGAAAATAATTCCGTAACTTCCGCTTAAATACATACTTACCGACTTTCAGCCGTCCTGATATCGAGAGGAAGCTCATTCCACAGAAGGATGGACTGTATATATATAATTATGTATATATGTATAGTCTTCAGAGATTTATATATTTGTATGTTTATTCTAACTATATGTATACTTTTACTATAACATTTTCTTTTTATGCACCTACCATATTGTCTCTTCACCACCCTAGGTTGACCGGTAGAGAATGCATAAGGCATTAAGATCGCCTTTGTACTTTATGTTGCATGAAGATTAAATAAATAAATAAATATCTCATTGTATAGCAGACAATTTTGTAGGGTAGATATGATTGTAATACTTTTTTGGTCTGATCGGTATGTAACTTCATACAAGCTATTTTTTAAGCGACTGAGTAAATATTTGTTGCTTGAATATTCAGAAGCGATACTGCTTTGTGTGGTGTAATAATTTAATGGTGTAATAAATATTATTATTATCAGTAAGTATTTTATTTTTTCGATATCGAAGTAAGTAGGTTCGTCTATATTGTCTATTTAGTAACATCAAACCTTGGATTACGGTTACTTTATATGAAATAAAAAAAAATGAAGAGTACAACAGTTCAACTAGTTCGACGGCGCGTATTGTTCCACGCGCGCCTCAGGGAGATGTCAGCAAATCGTAGGGGCCCAGCAGGGTCGAAGCCTACTGGGGCCATGGGTAGTGTGAAAACGAAACCCGGGGCCCTGGGACGAAGGCAACGAAGGAACAGGAGTGGGTTTTTAGTCTTTTAGTCAGTAAAAGTCTGACACTATCTCTCGCTCCGCCCAAGAGCGGGATTTGTCATTAGATGATTTTCCCAACGAAAAAAAAAAAAAAAACTAGTATAGTCGAATTGAAAAGTTATTAGTCCATTTATCGAGGAAGGCTTTAAGCTATACAAGGTGCAGTTTTGAGTCAGCAAAAAATTGCAGGAGGCAACGTGATTCTCGACCCGGATCAACAATAAAATGGGTAGGTTTTTTTTTAGAGTACCTATGTGGGCGGAGCCGTCGCTGCAAAAGCGACCGGCGGACATGCAGAACGCTTGCCAGAGGGTCATGCTGGCCATCCGGATGGTGCGGGGATACCGCACGGTTTCCCGCGAAGTGGCGAGCCTCCTTGCTGGACTGCCACAATGGGATTTGGAGGCAACAGTCCTTGCAAGCATGCACGATTTGCGCGTGGATATGCAACGCTGGGGCGAAACTCCGCTGCCGCGCCAAGGCGCAACATTGCGGACAGAGTTCCGGAGGGATCTCAGGGTGGAATGGCGACTGTCGCAACCCAGTGCTGGGCACGCCACAATTATGGCGGTAAGTCCCCTCTTTGAGGAGTGGCTGGAGCGGTAACACGGCGTCCTCACCTTCCGCATGACGCAGATCCTCACCGGACTTGGTAAGTTCGGGAGGTTCCTGCATCGGATTCAGGCGAAAGAACCGCCCAGGTGTCACTATTGTGTGGACCGCCCGGAGGACATGGTGGAGCATACGGTGGTGGCGTGCCCCGCTTGGGCGGAGCACCGTCGTGTCCTTGTGGAGGCAATCGGTGGCAGCGACCTCTCGCGTGGCCCTGGTTCAGGCTATGGTCCGAAGCGAGGAGGAATGGCAGGCGGTAGCTTCCTTCTGCGAAGCAGTAATGCTAGCAAAGGAGGAGGCCGCACGCGTGAGGGAACGAATGCCCTCACGCCCCAGCCGCCGAGATTCTGACCCCGACTACCAGCCAAGGTAGACGCAGGCTTGCGGTCGAGCAATGGGTAGCTCGCCGTCCGGCCGTGCGGTAATTGACCGTACTGAGCCCAGTCGTCAACAGCGCGTAGTGATCAACGCGGTCCTCAAAGAGATGTCAGCAAACCGTAGGGGCCTAGCAGGGCCGATGTCCGCTAGCTATATAGGACCGCGGGGAATTTCTGAAAAGGAAATCCGTAATCCTAGAACGCAAAGGACAACTGAAGGACACAGGTATGGTTTTAGTCAGTAAAAGTCTGACACGCCCTGTCGCTCCGCCCAGAGCGGGAGAAGTCATTAGATTATTTCCACCCTTAAAAAAAAACCAAAGTGGGTGGAGCTTTGTACAGCTGTGTGAGTGGTGACCCGGGTCATCTCTGTGTATAGGAAAATGTGTAAAAAGCGTAACTGTCATGAAGGATGCATGTGATCGTGCTATAAAGTAGTTTTACGTAGGCATCGCAGTGACCGTCGCACAGGACCGTTCGTTGTGGCGACACTTGGGTAAGCCCATGTCCAATAGTGGACGTCCTTCGGCTGATTTCTAACGTTTTACAAGTGCCCATGTAGGCCTATATGAAATAAAAAACTTTGACTTTGACTTTGATGATCGCAGTGAAAAATCTGCACGCGCCTCGTGGGCAAAATATAGAGCTCTATAATAAATAAGAGGGCTCTAAACACATGAAACTCGTTTATGATCCAGGAACAGATGACTTTATTTAGTTAAAAAGAGTGAATAACTACAAGTCCAACCTATATGAAACATTTAGGCATTATTAATAAATTAAGAAAATTGTCAAAGGGAATATTTAATTACACAGAACAAAATAACAGAACTAGCGTTATCAACTGTGCCCTGAATACACGATTGCTTATCATATTTAGGGCATAATGGTCACATAGAAATATAATAAAAACCATTCTTCTATAAACATTACAACTCGTAAATTATTATATTTAGCTAGTACGAGTACAATAGGTCCTCTCAATAAGTAATAATGAATACTTCGATGGCAATATTTTTGGCTCAGGGCTTACACGAGTACTCTGAAGAATTATTTTCTTCTTCGAATACCGTAATTAGAGACACAATAGAAAGACAATGAGAGAGCGAACGCCGGCGTTCGCTTGGGGTTTAATGCATTTTTTTTTGTATCTTATAGTAACTTCATCCAAAATCGCAAATAGATAGAATTTCTCAAAACTGTTAAATATTAGGTAAGTATGATTGAAACCTTTCGAATTTGTTGTAAAGGGAAACTGTCAAGTAACAGGATAAGGAATTAAGGATTCACACATTGAAATGTGACCAAGGATCTTGTATACCCTTTGATGGGACTTCGACGGCATTAGGTTACGCGTGGCGTACAAAAGCGTTGGTGAGGTTGTGGGGCTCTTGAGACAGGGACTATCCCTGTCTCTCAGATTCCACCTGTAAATACAATAATTATTTTTGAGTAGTACTTTAGGACCACAAGAAAAAAGTAAAATACAGTTAACAAAAAAGGTGACATAATATTTTGATCAACAATGTTATTGTAAGAATATTGTAGGTACACGTATACATTTTTATTAATCGTATTATACATAGTGTCCTTGCCACATGTTCTAGTTTATGTAATGAATCATATCATTGCATTGTGATAGATATGAGCACATTATCTCTATCCAATAAATAGGTTGATCTGTGCAGAAAGTCCACTATTGCTTGTTGTCACTTGTGCCGATTTGACAGCTGTGAGTTGTCAAAGTGACGACTGACGTTAAGTACGTAAATAAACAACTTTGAATTTGTATTATTATTTTTATGAATTATGATACAATGTTAACGTGCATACTATTTTAAAGTGTTCGTGTGATCAGTGACCGAGCGAAGTGATTTAGAAATGCCACAGAGATCAAAAGCAGATATGGTGTCTGACTCTAAGAAATTGTTTTTAAAGACCGAATCACGTTTTGTCTGCAAACCTCTAGATTCTTTACATGAAATAATGTTGTTTTTGGAGAATCCACCACCTTGGAGGACTTTATGCAATGAATTGACGCCACATAGTGATTTTCTTATTCGAAATATAGATGTACATAGAAACTCGGAGTTCCATTCGCTCGAAAGACCGGAAAATTTCTGTCATTATGATCCAGATTCAGATGATGTCAAGCGTCATGAAGCCAAAAGTTTACCGAAGACATTGGTATGCCATGATATGGCTAATGGATATCATGATGACTGGTAAATGTAATTTTTATAATTAAAACAAATCTATGGTTTAAAACCGAAATATAGTGTCTATTATTAGTATAAAACTGTACTAAAGGATGCAAAGCTGGCCTATCATCCTGGAGAGGCTGAGCCTCATCTAATCTTCTGTTTGTTGAGGACATCAAGTTGTAGTTATGCAACAAAAGGGAAACAACTTGTAGACTTCCTCAACGTAACAGCATTCCCGGGCAAGTCCAATAAAATGGAGTTTGGTGTAGACAAAAGTGCATTTGCTCATGTATTATATGTCACCATAAAATTGTAAATACCGTTAGATTATAATCTATATCACAAAATTGTAAACTATTGAATGTTTTTGAACCGGAACATACTTCTTACAATTTAATGCATTATTTCTCGGTAGATTATAATATAGAACAATAATGAGTTAAATTTTACAGTTCACAATCTTTCGATAGTTTACAATCTCACAAGATAGATTATTTATAAAAAATATATATATAATATCAAATGATATTTACAATTTTACAGTGACAAGTAGCTATATGAACTCAATTTTTTTACATTATCTCTATTGGCTGAATCTAAAAGCATCACAGCTCTCTTCATCCATTTTACATGCACAAATCTTTTTTCTGTAATGATCTGCATTCAGCATTGTTATAAGCAGAAACATTGTTAGGTATGGCAGTTGGGCACAGTAACACTAGATGAGGCTCAGCAGTTAGGGCATGCCACCCTCAGTGCAGGGCTCCAGTGAAGTTTCATCTTCTCATCAGTATTTATTTATATGGGCAGAATAATCTTCCTTTTTCCATGTTTATAGCTTTGTATTGTCAGTTTAGCAGCCAATTTGTTGGGATGTTGTATCCCTTGGCATGCCTCAGTACTTTTGTTCTGTCATTTCATAAGTGTCAATGTAGGTTTATTTTGATTTTTTTAAATGATATAAACCAGTGCTTGACTGCAATCTCACCTGATGCTAAGCAGTGATGCAATTGTTGATGGTGAAACTAATGAGTTTATTAAGAGCCTATTCACACTAGTCTTGAAGACACCAGGCAAATATATATACAAATACATACAGTAAACAAAAATTATATAGCCAATTGACAGTGTAACATTTTATGTAAAGAAAATTTCACATTTAATGAAATTGGCGGCAATTTCATGAAATGGTGTCATTTCACGAAATGGCCGGCAATTTCATGAACTGTCAAATTGTAAAATATTGTTGTACATTCGAAATAATTGAAGATACTGATAGTATTTATAAATGTGGTGAGTACTGACCCAAATTGAATACCAACCTAACCCTGTTACTTTTTCAGTATTATTGATGGGACTAGTAATCCAGACTCATACACATTCTACAATTGGGCCGGAATAGACATATTTTGTTACTTTAGTCACCATTTGATTACAATACCTCCTGTTGGCTGGATTAATATTGGACATGCACATGGCGTCAAAGTTATTGGTATGGCATCCACATTTGTTGAATTTTTTTTATGTGAGCTTGGAAACAAATCATTTTGCCTTAATTCTCAGTAGAATAGTAAAGCTATTAATGAACATTGAGTCAAGTTCGTCCTATATTATGCAAAAGATTGAAACAGTTTTAAATCTGTACTTACACTACATTGACATATATATGTAGCTTTTCTTTAAGAATTAGGACTCTTCCCAGATATTTGATTGTTATTTTGCCCTAACAAAAGTGAACAATAAAGATGTTATGATAACAGGGACCATAATAACGGAGTGGGCTGAAGGTGTGACATTTTGGGATCAAGTGTTAACTTCGGAGGTACAATATCAGGACGTAGCCAGCGCCCTGGTTGCTATCGCGAAAGCTCTCAAGTTTGACGGCTACCTTCTTAACGTTGAGAACAAGGTGTTTTTATTTTTGTTTTATATTTATTATTTCAACATTTTCAACTCTTTTAAATTATGACATGGCGTCAGAATAATATATACTTATAGAATATCAAACAAAAATTTAAAAAAAAATGGCATGTCGAGGCTTCGTATTTTGTATGGGATATATATCATAGTACTAAAATTATTAGAATTACTTACTCACGTAAGTATATCAAATGAAGTTTTTCTACAAACTTACTCGAAAAAATTCATAAAATTTCATAAATATTTTATGGAAGCTGCAAATACTGTAAGCACTCGATAATCGTGGCGACCAGCCGGATATTTTTTTTTTTTTATTATTATTAATTATAAGCTCACGTTTGACCATCATCTCACCTGATGGTAAGCTAATGCCATCATGACAACATAGAGAGAGAGATGGAGCTATGCAAGACGAATAGCATCTCTTATATAATGACGTCTTTATAGGCTGAATATTTGCGTAATCGTTTGCTCTGGTGGTCAGGTAGCGTTGCCGGAAGAGCTGCTGGCGTTTGTGCGCTACTTCCACCGGATGCTGCACGACGAGCTGCCGCACGCCACGCTGCTGTGGTACGACAGCGTCACCGTGCAGGGCAACCTCAGCTGGCAGAATAAACTCAATGAAAAAAACATGTTTGTCTTCTATTCACTTATCCTAAGTTGTTTAAGAATATTTAATATTTGTCGTTCTTCGTTCCGTTGTTGTTCTGGTTCGTCACTCAACAACGCAGCGACGGGTTGACTTTTTTCACAGAGATAGTTCATGGGCCCCCATGGGTAATTTGGTTAGAACTTCTAATAATAAGAGTGAAGAAGAATTACAGAAAATACATACTTTTTTATATTTTATTAGATACTGTTGTTGTAATTCGACCGATAAGATCGAACATATTCATATTGCTTGATAAGCTTTACATAAATGCACAAACAGGTTCCACAGGTTCGTTCTGCAACAGTTTTATTACAAGTCGGTCGGTGATATCTTGTAACATACTTTCTCGTGACTCCGTTCCCGTGACCTATCTCCAGCCCACAGGAACGGTGGAAAATATTTGTCAAATAAAAGTACGGCGCTTACGATTATGTAGCGTTCTGTAAAATATTGTTTGTTTGTAGGGCGTTCTTCGAGGCGTGTGACGGCTTGTTCACGAACTACTCGTGGTCGCCCGAGGACGTGTCCGCCAGCGCCGCCCTGGCGGACGCGCGCCTCACCGACCTCTACATCGGCATCGACGTCTGGGGACGGAACTTCTTCGGTGGAGGACAATTCAACACCCAGGAGGTGCGTTATCTTTTACATGTACTCTACAGCTTACTGTTCGACACTTTTACTGTCTACATACAACCATATACAACCTTAAAGTATTTGAAGAAACTCACTACGATTCGAGTCAGAAAGTGAGTAATGGACACAGGGCTGAATTATTGTTCAACCCATAAGCCGGGTGTTGGGTATTGATAAAGTGGACAGTGATACGGTGCCTGAGAGTCTACCAGGCGCGCGGGGATGTCGACACCCCCTGCGCGTCTGTTCACCGAGGTCACCGTCTAAGATTACGTGTAGTCGTATCTACATCTGTAAAAACAACGAAAGGGTACGTATTTGAATATCGAAGATTAAAATCTGTTAAAATATCGATGTTCAAAACATCGTAAATGGAAATATCGAACGACCATAAAACCGAAAATTAAAATAACGAAAGTTTATATTATCGAATGGTTAAATATCTTACGTCCAATATATCAATATCTAAAATTCTAAATATCTACAAAAGTTACATCGAAAGATCCAAATATCGAAATACAGGTTGCTTCTGCAACGTCTCCGGCGCTACGGGAAGTGCACAACCCCTTCGCCCTTCGCATTTAATAAGAGATTATTAGCAGCGAACCATTTCGAAAGAACAGCCAGACTTTCGTTGACATGCAAGACATCCGCATCTTTCCGAACTACTTTAAAAATAAGGGAAGGGTCATCAGCAAATAGAATTGTATCGGATATATTAGCTGTACGACGATAGTCTGCACACTTATGGTAAAATGATAGAAACAGGGGATGATAATAAAACCGCCCGTGTTGAGTGTAGAAAAATCACTGATTTATTTTACTTAGTAACTGTAATACTAAATGGTCGCGCGTGTGCAAACGCTGCAGTTGCATAACCTACTTAATTATACGAATGTGCGGGTTCACCGTACATTAGCCATCATGTAAGGAAGGTTATTAATATAAACAAGAAAAAGGAAAGGCCCAAGAATTGAACCCTGAGGCATGCCCATCTTTACTAAAGACCCCGAGGACGTCACCCCATTAATCGTTACTTTTTGCTGCCTGTAATATAAATAGGAAAAAACAAGATCAGCAGCTCGTCCACGAATTCCGTAAAAATGTAATTTACAGATTAAAGTATTATGGTCAACACAGTCGAATGCTTTAGAGAGGTCACAGAATATGCCAATAGCATCCTGGGACTTCTCCCAGGATTCTAAAATGTGACTGATGAGTTTCACTCCTGTATCCGTCGTTGACCATTCTTTCGTGAATCCAAACTGATAACTATGCAAAATCCTATTTGAATTAAAATGAGACAACATCTGGTCGAGCATGATTTTTTCATATATTTTACTCAATGCTGGAAGCACAGATATAGGTCTGCAATTAGAGGATCACTCTTACTACCTCATTTGAAAATTGGTACTACTTTACTATGTTTTATTAAATCAGGGAATGTACCGCTGTCTAGGCATTGATTAAATATGCCTGTTAGGACAGGAGCAATTGTTTCAATAATATCTCCAAGAACCTTAACGGATATACCCCATAAGTCCTCAGTGTTTTTTTTATGTTAAGACTATTGAATGTTTTTTTTAATTGAATCAACAGAGATACGCTTAAATTCAAAGGTTGGTACATCCTTAGTGAAATTTCCTTTTAAAAAAAATTCAGCTAACAAAGATGAAGAAGGGAGAGATTTCGTAACTTCTATTGGGATGTTGGTGAAGAGGTTTTCTAACGTCTCAGCCACTTCAGCCCTATCTATCTATTTATGTATGGTTTCCGCACTTAGTCCTGTGTGGACCATTGTACGTGCGCCATGGCGGCCATAACTTTAGGTGGGCTTATTCCAACCAGCCCACCTCTCTCCAAAAACAGATAAGACCTCTTAGGTTTTGCAGGACATCAATAAGGGAGTTCGGGGATCCTAAGGTTCGTGAGCGTATTTTAGTGACACCTATGCGGTGTAGGAGCACATGTGCGATTGTCTCCTCCCCCTCCAAACATGCTCTGCACAGGGGACTGTCTGTGATGCCTATTGTGTGGAGGTGCTTATTCAGTGTGCAGTGTCCGGTGATGGTCCCCGTCACCAGGCGCAGGCCGCCTCTGTCCAGTCTTATGAGTTTTTTGGTGAGGGCTTTATTGAGATGTGGCAGGGCCTCCTTGGCCTGCCTGCATCCTGGTGTCGAGGTCCACCAGCGCTCTGCTTGTATATGCTTGTGTTCACGTAGCCAACTACGCAGCTGATCAAAGGGGACCGGTACAATTGGTTCGGGCCCGAAGGCCTCCACTCCAGATCCTCTCCTGGCCAGTTCGTCCGCCGCGTCGTTGCCCAGTGAGCCGCTATGACCTTTAATCCACTGTAGTGTCACAGTACCTTTAATCCACTTCAGCCCTATCTGAGATGATTTTATTATCAATTCTAAGGGACAATTCATTCCGATCTCGTTGGTTTGTCTTTCCAGTTTCCTTGTTTATCACCTTCCAGACAGCTTTTATTTTATTATTAGAATTTCTAATTTGCTTACTTAGCGACTTAGATTTAGCTTGGGCGCAGACTCTTTTGAATATCTTTGAATAGATTCTGACATGGTTATGCAACTTAAGATCAGACGATAATGATTTTTCATGGTATAGCTGATATAAAGTATCTCTGCTTTTTCTAATTCCAGTCAATAAATTCATTTTCATTCCAGTCGTCAATCAATATACCCAAGAATTTTGTCACGTTAACACTATCAATAGTTTGTTCTTTATAATTAATGAAGTAAATAATTAAGAAGTGGAATCTGTTGTGACACAGGCAATTAAAGTGGTGCACGAGGCTGGCTGCTCCATCGCTCTGTTCGCGCCCGCGTGGACGCACGAGGCGCTGTCGCTCGACCGCGACGACCACAACCACGTGGCCATGGGCGACGACCTGGACGCCGGTGGCATCTGGCGGCTGCGTGACCGCGCCTTCTGGGGTAGCATCTGGCCCTTCCTCAATACCAGGGTGCCCTGCCACATTCCTTTCGCAACGTCTTTCTGCAGGGGACAGGGCAAGAAGCGCTGGTTGTACGGAGAGGTATGTAGACCTCTGTGTATACTCTGAGCTCGAGTCCAATAAAAAAAAGTTTGACGTAGAAGTGTCCCGGCAGGTGCTGTGCCCGTCGCCTTGGTTCAACCTGCGCCACCAGCAGTACCAACCCAACTCGGCGCACGGCCCGCACGGCTACATGCTCACCTCCGTCGACAACCTCGCCAAGGTGAAAGATGAGGTGCACTACAAGGACAAGAAAGGCATTATGAGCATCCGCGCCTCTTTCCTGCAGACGCGCGCCGACATACTGGCCGTCAACCGGGAGCCGCTGCCGACCAGCAGCGTGCAAGACGCGTTGCAGCTGAGGCCCAGCAGCAACACCGCGCACTCCGACCCACAACCGCACGGCTCCAAGGTGGATGCTATCAAAAACATGTTCAAACATAAGCCAGTGAAGATATCAGAGTCGGAAGAGGCAAGCGCGCCCGCGACAAGCGAGCCGACGAGCGAGCAGGCCTCGATGGCGGAGGCGTCAGTGAGCCTGCACCTGAGCCGCAAGCAGGCGCCGCGCTACGGCCTGGCGCTGGTGCCGGACGAGCGGCAGTGCCTGGAGCTGCACCACGACGACAGCTTCTCGGGCGGCGCCTGCCTCATGGTGCATCCGTCCGACCGCTCTTGCCCCGAGCACCGCGTCACGCGCCTATTCCACTGCGACTTCCCCTGCGACGAGGGGCTGATCTTCTGTGTGGTGACAAAGACGCTGCGCGAGTACCCCGAGCAGACGCTGAACGTGAAGTTGTACATGCGCAATGCGGCGGACGAGGACCTGACGGTGGTGCTGACGGGGCGCACGCTGGTCAACACCTGGTCGCACCTGAACACGCAGTCGCACGGCATCATGCACGTGTACCCGCTGAACACGGCGCGCGAGGACGTGCTGCGCGATCTGCGCACTTACCTGCTGCTCACGCAGCCCGGCTTCTACGTGCCCATCGACAACCAGTTCGGCTGGACAGTCAGGTCGGTAGAGTCGCGTTATAGCCTTGTTCTACTATGGCTGAGTCAGTTATATTAAGCAAGCTTTAGTTATTATATTAGCTGGCTGATTGCCTGATAGAAGTAAACAAAATGATGTGATCTGTCTGCTGCAGGTACTTCGAGATCGACGTGCCGGGCTCGCGCATCACGTCCGTGAACCTGCGCACGGGCGCGCCCAACGGGCCCATCCTGCTGGGACACCTGGCCATCTGGAAAAAGACGTGAGTTACTACCAATGTACATTGTACACCTGATGTGTACTCTATTATCATAGCCAGAGATTATATTTTACCTCACGATCACAATTCTGCCCTGCTAATTGTAAATGCAGTAATCGTCATTTTTGGGATTTTCACTTTTTTGCAAAAATGACATCTCAAGGGGCTAAATGTATACATAAAACAATAATTTTCATGTTTTTTTTTTATTATAAACATGTTTCTTAGTTAACGAAAAACGCAGTACTTGCACAAAAATATTACTTTTACTAACAAGATCTACAGCATTCAGCATGTGCTAGAAGGCTATGCAGTACTTGCTATGGTTACTGCAACTTCATTTAACATTTAAGTATTTTGCAACGAATACTTACTAAAACTAAACGCAGTATTCTACAGTGCTGCGTTTGAGAGTAGTGAGGGTAACAAAAAGCTATACACGCATCGAAGCCGCAAGGTAAAATGCTGCGTTTTGCTCTAGTACATGAGTGCGTCGACGTCATTCGCGGACAGAATACGTGTGTGGCTCAGCTGTATTCAGAGGAAAACAAAAAAAATGCTGATCAAAAATATAACCCCCTTCACTCACCATTTTCGCTAATTTAGTAATATGGTAAAAACTTCACACACACACACACACACACACACTCTCTCTAACTTCTTTTTTTTTACTTCTTTTTCCTTTCTTTTTCCTTTCTTTTTTCTTCTTCTTCTTCTTTCTTCTTCTTCTTTCTTCTTCTTTCGTTTTCTTCTTTTATTATACCCTGGTGGTATACCAGTGAGAACAATTCACAAGGCTTGTGCTCCCTGTATTGACACGCTTGTATAGCCTTTCATTTAGGACTGATATAGTGCCCAAGTACCGAAATCTTGCCAACGTGCTACCCTTGTCCAAAAAGGGTAGTTGTGCCAATCCTGCCAACTATCGGCCGTTTTCAATGAATTCCATACTCTGCAAGATTATGGAGCACGTATTGACTCGCGCCTCATGGCAAATCGGGTTTTGTGCCACAATAGGTCTACTGGGGACTTACAAGTGTATACCACCCACTTCTTAGGTAAGGCCCTCGATAAGAATTGAGAAGCGATTGCCGTTTCCTTAGACGTCTTGACGGCCTTCGACAGGGTATGGCACGCTAGTCTTATAAGTAAGCTTCCAGCGTATGGCATTTCTCCTGGTCTGATTGCCTGGGTAAAAGACTTCCTGAGTAAACAGTCTCTCCGAGTTGTTGTCAATGGATGCTCATCGGAACCCATGACGACTATTGCTGGAGTTCCTCGGGGTCTTTTCTCTCTGCAACTCTCTTTCTGCTGCATATCAGCGATCTGCTGAGGCCCGGTATCTATGGTATGCAGATTACAGCACAGTTGTAGAGAAATACCTGTCGGTATCTCTAGTAAGGAGCTAATCTAGTCTGAAAGAGAGGCTGTGGCCTGCATTCGTACGCTCTAGTAAGAATGTCTCACTTCAGGCAGTCTCCAAATGAGAAGAAGCCAATCTGGTGGGATTCAACGCTGCCAAAACACAAGAGCGCGAGCGTCTGTTCACCGCCAAAAGGAGCCCGTTTTTCTTGGCGCCTGCTTTTTGGAATGTACCCTTAGAGTGCACCGACCGCCTTCAGCTCTTGGAAGTTGAAATTTCCACAAACCTTAACTTTAGGCGGTTCATTGAGTATGTTATACAAAGCACAGGTCTGATTGAGTGTAGAGTATGCAACTACATATGGGCTGGTGCCGCAAAATGCCATCTTTGGACTTAGTGGAAGAAGAAGCTAATTGGTGATCCAGATGTGGTTAACACCAATCTACAGAGCACAGGCGTAGGGTAGCCAGCTTTTCGGTATTTTACAGAATATATTTTGGAGAGTGTGCGCAGGAATTACATGACTCGATTCCGCCATCATCATTCTACCAACGGACAACCAGACGTACGGCGAGTGTCCACCCTTACGTTGTTAACACATCTAAGGTTCGAACTAGTTTATATCATTAAAATAAAAACCTTATATAATTCAAAAAACTGGTGCGTGGAGGTATTTTACATTTATAGATTAACTAGCTGACCCGGCGAACTTCGTACCGCCTATCCTACTCTACCCTACTCTACCCTACTATACCTTACTATACCCTACTATACCCTACTCTACCCTACTCTACTCTACCCTACTCTACCCTACTCTACCCTACTCTACCCAACTCAACCCTACTCTACCCTACTCTACCCTACTCTACCCTACTCTACCCTACCCTACCCTACTCTACCCTACTCTACCCTACTCTACCCTACTCTACCCCACTCTACCCTACTCTACCCCACTCTACCCTACTCTACCCTACTATAAACCTCACGGAGCCCGAGACCTTTCCAACGAATGCAAAACCGTGGAAATCGGTTCGTGCGTTCTGGAGTTATAGCGTCAGGAAGGAAAACCCGACTTATTTTTGTATAGTAGATATAAAATGTTCCTGAAGTGAACTTTAAAGACTGATTAAAATTACTAATTAATAATAATTCCATATTGATTTTGATATTATATGTAGAAATATAAAAAAAAAACAACTTTCCTAGTACGTACCTAAACTCTGTTTTATTTCGTCTCATAGCCACTTATATATCTGATTTTGATAGCTAAAGTAAAAGGTTAACAAATCTTTTAACTAGTACCAGGCAACAAAATAAGACATGATTACTAAATAGAAACGCAGTATTAAACACTTGCTAGGTGATTTTGCAGTAATGAACACAAAGACTGCATTTGGCCTTAGTGATACTGTCATGCTCACAAGCCCAGATGGTAGATGAAAATGCAGTCTTACTTACTACGCATTTTGACCAAAAAAGATAGTAAAGTAAAGAAAAAATTATGTCAATAGAAAGTTTTTTTTTATTTTATTTTTATGGTACGCTTCAAAAATTATATAACTAAGATTTGTTGTGTAGATATCAAAAAACATGTTTATCGCTTTTATCTCCGAACCGCCATTTTGCAAGTACTTACTGCGTTTGCAATAAGCAGGGCAGAATTCTACCTACCATTTTTTTATAATTGGTAGGTGGAATTGTTTTTTAAATGTAGGTAACATTTTGTGATATTCTATCATTCTAGGTAATCAGACAACTAAAACTTAGATTTCATATGAGTAGTGACTTCGTGAGTCTATGAAAGTATGTATCTATATGTACATACATATAAATGCATGTAGATAGCAGCGTTACGTAGTGACTCGATATCACAAAGTTTGACAGTAGAATTAATATAATAATAATTCGAAACATACTGTTTGAACAGAGAAGACAAGAGTTGGATGAAGGGCATCGAGAGTACCCTTGAACTACCTGTTGTGAAGGAAAGTTCAAAAAGGGTAACTTCAGATCAACCTCAAAGTTACCAAGACACATGTGTTGCCCAGTGAGATAGACATGTACTTCCAGCCTTTCAGTATTAAAACCAATCTGTACAGAATATTATTCCTAATGCAAGTTTTGTAGTCTTATAATTATGTAATTACGTAGAATTAATAAATATATTAGATTTACTGGGTTTTATTTCACTTAAGCTGTGATCAAGTGTGTATTTTGAAGAGATAAGGTATGCCTACATATGTGCTTATACAATGCCTATTTCATTTCATGATCTTGTAAACCAATTTGTGTAAATTTAAAAAATGACACGTGTGTTACTATTCTGTGTTTGTCATATCATGAAATGGCCTGCCACTTCATGAAATTGCTGATTACTGTCGAACGATATAAACTAACAAGCACACGGTGGTTTCACGTTTTGGCCAAAATTTTTAGATAAATACAACGACCTTACAGCCACTAGACGCCTCTTGCTTGAACTAGTGCACCAAAACAATTCTGTCAACTAACTAGCCGAGGTACGGGGGAGCGGGGTACTGCGTTCTATTTATAAAAACATAACATAGATACATAAAATTATTACGATAGTAAAAAAATATATAATTACCCTCCTTTAGGTAAAAATAAAATCAGGATTTTCGGGTACCTAAAATAAATAACTGATTCACAATTAAATTCCGTCCTATTACGTAGTCTCTATAGTAGTTTTTACTTTATCTATAACAGAGATGGACATAAGAATAGGCACATCTCCCTAGTTTTGTTCAAACCTACAGCACAGAATATATATATCTATACTGTGCCTACAGTTATGAACAGTATAAGTCAGATGCCTGTAGGATGTTACGTTGACTGTATTTGTGTAAACAATATCAGCTATTTATTTATTTATTTACAAGCACTTGTACAACGTTACGGAGGAAGTCCAAGGCGTTGTACAGTAGAAACCTACAAACTAAAACAATAATAACACATTGAAGAATAAAAAGAAAATACATAAGTATACATTACCACTAAAATAATATATCCCACAAAACAAATGAAACAATGTTTACTTATTTTTTATCTATCTTCTCATAAAACCTTAGACATTCACGACACACATCTATCCATCTCCCAGCAAACAAGTCACACTCCAGTGTTAGAGTCAGGAGAGCATTAAGCACAGAAAGCGCACGAACGAGCGGCGAGTTAGCTCGTGACACTGTCTGCGATAAAGGATCAACTAACAATCGATGTGTTCGCGGCCTTAGGTGTTTAGTTACGAGAGGAACAAACAATCTTAAGCTATGCCGATGATATGGTGCTACTGGCTCCCTCGGTTTGCGCATTACGTAAGCAGCTGTTGACTGTTTGCGAAAAGTATGCGGCGTCATGGTTTATTTATTTATTTATTTATGTACACACAAACACTTAAAAATGAAAATAACAAAAGCAGACAGAAGAGCACAAAGGTACTGCTTATTTCATATGAAATTTCTTCCAGCAGACCTGCGACAGGAGAGTTGATGGTTTATGCTATAACGTAAATAATGACGTTTCTTAGCTAGTCCTGTATTGTCATCAGAACTCAGAGCGTGTGCAAAATTTCATCCTAATCGAAGACCGGGAAGTGGGTCAAATTAAGATTCCAAGATTTTCTTACATACATAGTTACAAGTGAAGCTAATAAAAGCGTGTTAAAAAATCATAGTGCATGATCTTCAAGGCGGGTGCAAAGTGGCCAACTGTAGTTCCACTGGTATTGCTTAATGGTACTCCTCTTAAACGCGTATACCAGTTCATATATTTTGAGCATGTGTTTACTGACAGCTTTGGAGATGATGCAGACGCACTCTGCGCACCTGGAAAGGGTGCGCAGAGCGTTGTCAGTCCGGGCGAACATGCTGGCCCGCAGGTTTGCACGCTGTGCAGTCACGGTGAAAGTAATGCTATTCAAAGCTCATTGTACATCTCTGTACTCAGCGAGCCTGTGGGTTAGATATACCCAAAGGGCTTATAACGCTTTGTGCATCCAGTTTAACAATGCCTACAGGGTGTTTTTACGTCTGCCACGCTTCTGTAGTGCTTCCAACATGTTCGCTGGATTGCGCACAGATGGCTTTGATGCCACGCGGCGTAAGAAGACAGCATCACTACTAAGCAGACTGCGTGGCAGCAACAACAGCATCCTAAAAATTATAGCTTGTAAGTTTGACGTGTAAGCCCTCTGTCTGGTGTGGAACCTTACCCAGAAGATTAAGTCGATTTTAGTTATTAGTTACTAACATAGTGTTTTTAAGATCATACTAACAATTTTGTTGCAATGAATAGACCAATATTGATGTCTGTTTAAATAAATAAATAATTATTATTATGTGTTGACAGACATGCGTCGCCTGTTTTAGACGTCTAGTGGCTGTAAGGTCGTTGGTTAAAGAAGATCTACTTACTGTTTAATGGCAACATTGATTTAGTAATAATATTTTTTTATTTTACAGCTACAATACATCATGAGACTTGCAGTTCCCTTCGCATTTCAGTCCTCAGCTGTACCGAGGACACTAGTATAAGCTGTAACCATTGTACAGACTAACCATATAGCTACTCATATTTTACTCCTACTCGTGTACATACTATTGTAAACATTGTAACAAAACTATCGGTACCATTTATATTTGATACGAATTTATACCTCATCTATACAAATGAAATTATTGAATCAAGTTATCGTTCGCTGTTTTATTTATCCCCGGTCCTATAAGCTGTAATTCATCATTTTTAGGGTTCCGTAGCCAAATGGCAAAAAACGGAACCCTTATAGATTCGTCATGTCTGTCTGTCTGTCTGTCTGTCTGTCTGTCTGTCTGTCTGTCCGTCTGTCCGTCCGTATGTCACAGCCACTTTTTTCCGAAACTATAAGAGCTATACTGTTGAAACTTTGTAAGTAGATGTATTCTGTGAACCGCATTAAGATTTTCATACAAAAATAGAAAAAAAGCAATAAATTTTGGGGGTCCCCATACTTAGAACTGAGACTCAAAATTTTTTTTTTCATCAAACCCATGCGTGTGGGGTATCTATGGATAGGTCTTCAAAAATGATACTGAGGTTTCTAATATCATTTTTTTCTAAACTGAATAGTTTGCGCGAGAGACACTTCCAAAGTGGTAAAATGTGTGTCCCCCCCCCTCTAACTTCTAAAATAAGAGAATGATAAAACTAAAAAAAATATATGATGTACATTACTATAAAAACTGCCAACGAAAATTGGTTTGAACGAGATCTGGTCAGTAGTTTTTTTTTAGTACGTCATAAATCGTAAACCGAAGTACGAAATTCAGAAACGTGGTCATACTTGCGCAAGCCAAATATGAACCTGATACAAAGATTATTATTATGTTACTTGCTGCTACGGAATCCTCCATGGGCGAGTCCGACTCGCACTTGGCCGGTTTTTATAAGATAAGCGCCTGCTCATCTTATAGAAACCAGCCTGATTATAATTTCATGACTCATAATAAATATAGGGTTTATCATTAAGAGCGCTCGTACCTACTTTGAAATGGAATAAAACAACCGGTTTAAGTGATATTACCACAATTTTTATAATATTTTAAAGGATATTCGATGGCATTATGTATGGAAATTAATTTCAGCCAAATGGCCGCCACGACTCCACTGTAGCTGTTGTATTCTGGTGGACCAATTTTGGACGACATCTTCACACAAATGGCTCAATTTCATGAAGAACGCGAGTTATATTGGTTTTTAAAGCAGCAATTGTGATTTGTCTGTATAGACTAAATTTCACGTAGCCCCACATAAAGTAATCGGGCGGTGTTCGGCGAATAGAGCACTGATTATGATAATAAATTTTAACAATTTCTTCGTGTTGTTGAAGCGTTTAGTGTTCCATGGTGTTAAGTCTCGACTAAATGTGTATTCATGCCAATTTCAGAGCTCTTCTATCGGTTTACCAAGATAGCTGTTTGATAAATGCTATCAAAGTTTGAGCGTCCCTATTGGAAAACCCTATAAAAGCATGGGTTGTGCAATATGTCTATTATATCTCCTACTTGAGAGCTGCATGATAGTGCAGCAGAATATTATCAATTGATAAGGGATATCTTCATGGGCGTACCCAGCATTTGCTCAGGGGTGGGGCAAAACTATGGCATCGCTCGTATTATCTTGTCGAGGTCCCAGGGCGCCAAAACCAAGTAGGGTCCTTCGCCCCGGTACGAATAAATCTCGTTTGGCTTATATCAAGTGAAATGGTCGCCACATAATAAATAAAATAATAAATAAATAAATAGCCGCCAGGCGTACATCAATGCGCCACCGGTACATGGTGGACATCCCGCCCATACGCACGAAACGTTTTGGGAATACATTCATTGTGCGTACAGCTAAGAAGTGGAATTCCTTGCCGGAATCTGTGTTTCCTGATGGCTACAACCCGGGAATCTTTAATTCAAGAGTAAATAGGTTACTTCTAGGTAAGCGTGATCCATCGTCGACCGCATCGTCGCTTTCCATCAGGTGAGATAGCGGTCAAGCGCGAACCTATCAAGAATAAAAAAAAATAAAAAAAAAATGGCCTGCCAAGCAAAATGTAAAATTCTAGGTCTTAGCTCACCAATTTCAGGGCTTTTCTTCTGACCTTCCACACAACAGCTGCATTGTCACTTTTCTGTATAAAAGCGAGAATGCAGGACATAAGAACTAGGTAAGCGAGCTGGAAAATGTATGCGTCCTTATAATAGTTATTCGACAGTTTAAAAAAAAATCCGTACACATCTCAGTCGTCTTTGTTTGATTTTTTGTTTCAAATATCAGTTACTTTGAAGACTTATGAAGAAAAGTTTGAGAATGTAAGAACGGACGAAGAGAGCTCCACATTTTTTTGTTATATTTAAATGTTTTTAACTGGTCTTGAGCAGGGTGGGGCAGCTTGGCGTACCCAGGTACGCTCATGGATATCTTCAAATCAATCGAGAGGGACAGTTTGCGATAAGTCAGACTCTGAATATAAAGGATGATAGAATAGAATTGCTGGAGCTATCTTTTATGTTCCCCAAAAAGCCTTTAGTACGTCGACATGTTTCCAGTCTATCTATTCCCCTTTAAAACAAAGCAAGCCTATTGTTGTACCGGAGAGATCGAGTCTCCAGGTTGGCTATAACAGAAGAAATTCTTGATATTTTTACCCTATCTGGGTATCGACCCCAGATGTAGGTAATCGTGTTTATGTCTACTAGACCAACGAGGCATTGACCTACTTCCTCGTATCTATTTATTTCTTCATAAGTTACAAAATAAAGTACCTACATTTTATAAGGATATCCATACTCCATACTAATATTATAAATGCAAAAGTAACTCTGTCTGTCTGTCTGTCTGTCTGTCTGTCTGTTACGCTTTCACGCTTATACCGCTGAACCAATTTTGATAAAATTTGGTACAAAGATAGAATAGAGCTTGAGAAAGGACATAGGCTATAAATTATCACGCTATTTGCTATGGGGGGTGAGCAATATTCCAAAATGTCGGTATTGAACGATTTGCCGTGACTTCGATCCCCAGTTATAGTAATAATTTTTGTGAGTATTTTGTCGTTTTTTTTGTATATTATATGCGATGGTACTTCGATTACAATAGTAATAGGCCTTTTAGCATATTTTTAACACATCTTAGACATTTTTACTCCATATTTTTGTAAAAAGTAATCAAACATGTAATAAAATCTAAGTGGAAAAACGAAAATAATATTTCTTTTTTTCATTTAGCTACAAATTTAATATCTGAGATGAAAATCATCACGCTATCATCGACAAAGGGTTAAGCAGACAATGATGACGTTTATATAAGAACACCTATTTTACACAAAAGTCAACGAACACCGTAGTGCAGTCGTGTCTGGATTAGATCGGCACGTAAGGGGATAGTGGTTCAAAACTCAGTTTCTTTTTTGTGATAGTTTTGTTTTATTTTACTGTAAACAAGAAATTTTTACATATTTTTGCGTTCTTACTATTATTTTTATCGACAGTCTGGTTTCTACATCAGCACTTTCGAAGCAGTTTGGCAGATAATACTGACCTTCACTATAAAATAATATCGATTTATTTATTTCTCTCAAAAGGTACAGACATTGGTTCATAACATATTATTTCAATCAAATTTGTAACCTTTGTGAGAGCTGGAGTCTGTAGTGGGTTCGAGACCTGTATGACAGATCTCCAGGCTCTCACCCTCTTAAAACAATACTATAAAGTACTAATTTGTAAACATCAAAGCCTTCACGTACAGAGAGTAATATTTATATTTAAAAAATAAAACAGGAAAGATGCTAAAACTAAAAATGGTGTGTCTGTGAGTGTGTAGTGTATGGTGTGTGTTGTGTGTGTGTCTGAAAGTTTGACAGAAATCCAGCGGTTATGCATTCAAACATCTTAGAAAAACTGTCATCCTATGCCTCAGTGACGCCATCTGGCTTTGAATAGCAAACACACGAATTAAATTTGTCAAACTATTTATTTAACTATCGCTCGGTAGGTGGCCAGGGGCCTTACCATGATAATGTCAAAATGTCAGACGTACGAGCGAAAAAGAGTGATGGAGCTATACACCCTATATAGCTCCATCCCTTTAACAGTCCGGTTTAGGTCGAAAAATTTATCACGTTATGAGCTCGTGGTAGAGCCTCAGTGTGTGATAAAGGTAAGGTTAAGCTTTTCAGCAATAGATGGTGTTATCACGAAATCAGCAAATGTTTCTAGACCTATTTATAAAAATTATTGAATTCTAATTAATTGCTTCGTAAATGCCAAAAATATTTACGAAAATAAACCGCAGTTAGGTCCAGTCATTTTATCATAACAAGATTTGTAATAGCGTAAAGCGCGGTGGGCCTTGGGCGCGGTCGCCTCCTTCTGCGAAGCAGTAATGCTAGCAAAGGAGGCGGCCGCACGCGCGAGACAATAACCCTCGCGACCCAGCCGATCCGAACCGAGGGGTTCCGATCCCGATTTCCGGCCACCGTAGGCGCGTTTTACAATACTAAATAAATGTTATTTAACGTAGGCTATGAAAAAAAAAGTGGATAAAGTAGTTTTCAGTTGCCAAAATGTATAAATAGTCTGAGTCACGGAGTTGATACTGAGATCGATACCCACAGTTTTTAGTGTGTGCACCTTTTGCTTTTAGGTAGGAAATCATCAAATACCTTCCCCCGCTCTGGGTAAAGCGAGAGGTAGTACCAGACTTTTACTGACTGAAACCCACCTGTGTTCCTTTAGTTGCCCTTAGCGTTCCAGGGCTATAGTAACTTGCACGCCACTATTGCGGCAGCAAATACCTACTTTGAGAAAAGTCTAAAAAGGCTCTCTTTCCGCCTGACGCAGGTCTTCATCGAACGTAGATGTTTCGGAAGGACCCCCAAAAAACCAGCAAATATAGGTAGGTACTTAATCACAGAAAGATGCTTCTTGAGCAGTTCGTGAAGGTTACCAGTACTTCAAGTAGTACTCGGACTTGACCACAACCTACTGTTTGGAACAAGTACCTAATTTCAAAGATTCCAAAAATTGAAGATCATTAAGAATTTCATGAAAAACCCATGAAGACATATTTCACACAAGGCCCCGACGTGGTTTGCGTTCCTGAAGATAGTTTGATTACGTATGATGTATCCTACATTACTTGCAGCCTTAAGTCGACAACTGGACGTTACCTCCTTAAGAGTGGTCAGTGAGTGGTGATCAACACTGGGACAACATTCTGGCGGATGCCAGAGTCAGTCACAGCCCCAATTGGTTGCGACATTTGTTCGCTGTCATTTTATACTTTTGTGGAGTCACAAACACGGAGTAATGAGGGGGTATTAGGGTGTTTCGAGAGGTTTCTGTTTCAAATTCGACGTGATGTAAGTCAACATCAAACTGCAACAATTTTTTCACAAATTCTTTATAAGTACAGTTGTGGAGCAAGATGACATCGTAGGTTACTCTGTAGTATTTTAATAATCGCTAGCAGTAGTGGACTATCAGTGCGCGTTATCCAGCTGAAGATGGGCTGAAGCCGATTATGCTCCTTCGAAATTCACCTCCGCCAAAGTTACATAACGGACCCGGCTAAAAGTCTGCAGAGAAATATCATCGAGGCAAATTCTTATGGGAGGTAATTCTTTTCTAAAAATCTCATAGCTCTAGCAGGCATTGGCCCTAGAGATCTTCGTCAGGCGAAAAGAGAGGACGCTGTGGTGTCTTTAGAAAGACACCACAGCGTCCTCTCTTTTCCTCAAAGAAGGAAGATTTGCTGCCGCGTGCAAGTTACCGTAGCTCTAGAATTACACTAAGGGCAATTAAAGGAACACAGGTCGGTTTCAGTCTGTAAAAGTCTGACACAAACTCTCGCTTTACCCAGAGCGGGGGAAGGTATTTGATGATTTTCTTCCTAAAAGTAAAACGTGCAGACACTAAAAACTGGGTATTGACCTCAGAACAAGATCCGTACAGACTCTTTATACATTTTGGCAACATTTTTTAACATTTTGAAAACTACTTTATCCACTTTTTTATAGCCTACGTTAAATAACATTTATTTAGTGTTGTTAAAAGAAAACAACGGTTTAATACACTTTTAGTCTATTATAATGAACCAATCATATTAAAATCATACAGCGTTGTTTCATCATAGAATAAACCAAAAACAAACTTAAACTATCACCTTTTCCTTTTAAGGGTAGGCAGAACCACAGTTTATCAACTACTTCGATCTCAACATGTCTGTTTCTGTTTATTGATGATGATAAGTAATTTATTTGATGTATATCATGAACGAGTATTCTATTACTGGTGAGCCAAACAAATAAAATAAATTATATATCTGGACATAAGAAATACATTTTACATATTATATTTACTGAAATTAATTTCCGTTATTTGAATTAGAGGTTTTTAGCACGAATCACAAGCACAGAATTATTAATTACGTTTGTGCATTTTTACTAACTTGACGCAGACAAAGTCGCGGGTAACAGCTAGTAGATATATAGAAAAGGAAACAGTAAATGAATGACGAGATATTGTATTGTGACATGGCAGTTTATCTCGAGGAAACTTCAAGGTGAGCGTATCTACTATCACAATACATTGAGTCCTTGATCTTCCACTACTAGTATTATCAGTCATTTTGGAGTAGGATTACTGTATTATGTAAAACTTGAGATAAAAACATTCGATATTGCCCACACCCAGTGGCCGATATCGACTTCATACATAGCCTGCAGTAGGAGGTCGATGATCATAGTGCTCGTCGGTTACTGACATTGTTGCAACTCGAACATTAAGGTAAGGCATTATTTTCTTTTAAATTGACACTAACACGATACAATTTATTACGTATTATGTGCTTCTCTAGTCACGAAGACGCGAGAGAAGCGCCTAAAATATTTCCGTTAGCAGGATTTATGTTTTGGGCTTTATGACAGCTGCGTCAGGCGTTTCTTAGTTCTTAACTCAGTTACAGTTTCGCCATGTTCGTTCATCCGTGGCTTAGCTTATTGTTCATATCACCAAGGCTGTATCTCAAAAAGTTGGGTGTTACTCCCATAAGGTAAGTCGGCGACCTCAATAGCCGTAGGGTAGGTACAGAAATCCGACAATCAGTGGATGCATCCAGAACTTTTTAGGCCTTCTTTTTAAAATTCTCCTGTGAAGTAGGTATAACGTAACAGCTCGTTTCTGGTGTGTGTCAGATAAAGGGTATTGACAGACAAACAGACAGACGGACAACAAAGTGATCCTTAGGGATTACGTTTTTTCTTTTTGAGGTACGGAACCCTAAAAAGTGCATTAAGTATTTTTGTAAAAGTTGTTCACACATGTTGTTAGGGCCGGCGCACACTTGAGACAAGACCATGTCTTAGACAGACTTCTGCGACAAGACTGTTTTGCTCTGACGAGACTACTAGAGAGGAGGTACGTCCAGTGTTGCCAACAGTTACACTAACTTACCACTAGAGTCGACTTTTAAAACCACCAGAAAACCCCTACCAAAAAAATATCCCACACACATAATCGCAAAATTTCTCACTAAAAACATGTGTATTGTACGAAATAAAATAAGTAGATAGATAGGTTATTAGTTTCCTTTAATGATAAGTGATAAAATACGTACAAAGCGTTTTGGGAACACATTCATAATGCGTACAGCTAAGGAGTGGAATTCCCTGCCCGAGTCTGTGTTCCCTGATAGCTACAACCTAGGGGTCTTTAAGTCAAGAGTGAATAGGTTACTTCTAGGCAAGCGTGCTCCATCGTCGGCCACATCATCGCTTACCATCAGGTGAGATGGTGGTCAAACGCGAGCCTATCAATAATAAAAAAAAAAAAAAAAAAAAAAAAAAAAACAATCAGTTGATCATAAAGACTTGTTACAAAAAAAAAAAAACGACTTCACTAAAAAATAACACTAAAAGGATTAAAATAAAGTTATTTTGATCCTTTTAGTGTTTTTTTTAGTGAAATCGGTTATTTTTTTTTTGTAAAAAGTTTTTATTTTACACTTTTTAGTTGCGATACACTTATAAACAGAGTGCCTATTTCTCATGACGACTCCAATTAACCCAAAAACTGCTAGGTTACATTGTTTTATTATAAAGTTCCTGTGTCTACCTTCCACCTTCCGGCTCCATCACCAGATCAGTTCGATAGTACCTTATAGCTAAAGTGCATCTCATGACAATTCTAATAAGCCCAAACACGGCTAGGATACATTGATTAATTACGGAGTTCCTGTGCCTACCTTCCAGCTCCATCATCAGGTCAAGTCGATAGTACCTTATAGCCAAAGTGCATCTCATGACAATTCTAATAAGTCCAAACACGGCTAGGTTACATTGATTAATTACGGAGTTCCAGGGCCTACCTTCCGGCTCCATCATCATCATCAGATCACTTCGATGATACCATTTTCAAAACTATTCAGAACCATTAATTTATTTGTATTGTCACATTGTGATATCAATGTGAGTATGAAGTTACGTTGACCATTTCTGGTCTTCTTCATCAGTTCCACTTCATCAAATGTCACTTTTTGACTGTAAATGCTTAAGTTCTCGATGAAAATACCAAAATCACTATATGGTTGCCTATAATATTTGAGGAGTTCCCTCGATTCCTTATGGATCCCATCATCAGAATTGGATTTTGAAAAAAATGGGACCAATCTGGAAGCATATCCTATAATAATAATAATGATACCGCCTTCAACGGTTGGGTCATGCCGGTATTGATGTACTCTTTTGACGTACTCAAATGGACTCAAACGGAACTTGACGCCCTGGATAGAAGGGTCCGCACACTGCTGACTGCATACCGAATGCATCACCCACGATCGTCGGTGATGAGACTGTATATCCCGCGGAAGTGTGGGGGTCGAGACTTTTTAAATGCTAAGACCCTACACAACCGCGAGGTATGCAGTCTCAGGGAATATTTCCTAGCTGCCGACGTGAGTATGCATCGAGATGTAGTGGTAGTGGACAAGGGACTCACCCCGCTCTCCCTGGCTAATGAGAACTGGCGCAAACCGGTAGTGCTTGACACTAACGATCGCATGGAAGTATGGCAGAGCAAGGAACTTCACGGACGCTTTTTCCGGGCCCTTCACGGGCCCGATGTAGACCAATTGGCGTCCGTAGCCTGGCTGCGTTCCGGTGACCTCTTTGGGGAAACCGAAGGTTTTGTCTGTGCAATTATGGACGAAGTTATCATGACGAATAACTACCGGAGATTTATTGTGAAGGACGGCACGGTTGACATCTGTCGGGCATGTCACCGTCCGGGAGAATCAATTCGTCACATTATCTCTGGTTGTTCTCGTCTAGCTAAAGGAGAGTACTTGCATAGGCACAACCTTGTAGCCAGGATTATCCATCAGCAACTTGCTCTGAAATACTCTCTTGTGGAATCGGAAGTGCCGTACTACAGGTATGAGCCCGACCCAGTTCTTGATAATGGTCATATCACTTTGTACTGGGATCGGTCCATCATCACTGACAGGACTATTGTAGCCAATAAGCTTGATATAGTGGTGGTGGACCGAAGCGAGAGGCGCGCAATGATTGTTGACATATCCGTTCCGCATGACGAGAACCTCGTGAAAGCCGAGAAAGATAAACAAATGAGGTATATTGACTTGGCTCGCGAGGTTGTCGACATGTGGGATGTGGACTCGGCGATCATTGTACCGATAGTCGTGTCGGGCAATGGCTTAATAGCCAAGAGCCTCGACCAACACCTTAGGAGGCTCGCGTTAGGCGGCTGGATCAAGGGCTTGATTCAGAAAGCGGTACTCCTGGACACGGCTCGCATTGTTAGGAAGTTCCTTTCTCTGGAGCCCTGACCGCCGGTAGCTTGGACCTTGTTCCCGATACCGGTGGGACACTATTTTTTATATTTTTAAATGTTTTTTTTATTTTTTATTGAAATATTTAAAAATATAATTTATATGTATCTATACGAATAAACGACATAATAATACAACCGAATTGAATAACCTCCTCCTTTTTTTGAAGTTTGTTAAAAATACCATTTGTGACTGAATTAACATTAGTAGGTAAATAAACATACAAATTATTCAATAACAGCTATGTATTAATTCGTCTTCAGACGAATCATTTGACTGGCCTGTTGGTCTAGTAGTTTAGTTGGTCTAAATGTTTGTGCGATGAGCACGATCATTTGTTCTGTGTCTGGGTGTAATTTATCTATATAAGTATGCAAGTATGTATGTATTTAGAAATATGTAGGTAAGTATGTTTATCAGTTGTCTAGTAGGTACCCATAACACAAGCTCTGGGGTTATTGGTCAACTCGTATCGCATACCTACGGCCCATGTGGTACGAGTTGAAGAAAGTAAAAATAAATTATGTTTTCATTGGTCAACTCGTCCCACGTCACTATCACAATAAGATAAGGTACAATCAGTAGCGAAAGTGTTAATGTGGAAATAATAAAGAAAGTTACGAATTTGCTATAAAATATTTAATCACCACAAAACTATCACTTAAAAACAGATTAATTATTAATTCATCACAATTTGACATCAATTAACACACGACGTAATAGAAAACATTTATACATGTAGGATTACCTATAAAAAAAAAAACAAATATTATAAAATAATAAGCAATCGTCATAAAGATTATAGTCAACATTTATGAAGATCATCATTTCAGCCGAAAGACGTCCACTGCTGGACATAGGCCTCCCCCAAGCGTCTCCACAACGACCGATCCTTTGCGTCTTGAATCCACCGCACTCCCGCGACTCTCACCAGGTCGTCGGTCCACCTTGTGGGAGGCCTTCCGACGCTGCGCCTTCCGGTGCGCGGTCGCCACTCTAGAACCTTTCGGCCCCATCGACCATCCGTTCAATGCGTCCGTAGCAATGTGCCCACTGCCACTTTAGTTTGGCGATTCTTCGGGCTATGTCGGCGACCTTGGTTCTCCTGCGGATATCTTCATTCTTTATGCGATCACGCAAGGAAACTCCGAGCATAGCCCTTTCCATTGGCCTTTGGGTGACTGTAAGCCTTCTGATGAGGCCCATTGTAAGCGACCATGTTTCAGTGCCATATGTCATCACTGACAACACGCACTGGTCTTTCGTCTTGAGACACTGTGGTATGTAGGACGAGAAGATACCGCGCAGCTTCCCGAACGCTGCCCAGTCGAGTTGGATTCGACGATTGACCTCTTTGTCAAAGTTAGACCTACCCAACTGGATTGTCAGTCCCAGGTAAACGTAATTGTCTACAAGTTCGAGTGCAGAGTCTTTGATCTTGATCGGAGTGGGTGCTACATGTTTATTTACCATGACTTTGGTTTTGTCCATTTTCATTTTAAGACCCACTCTTTCGGAAGCTCTACTAAGGTCATCGAGCATTGTACTGAGCTCCTCCGTAGTCTCAGCCATGACTACTATATCGTCGGCAAACCGAAGGTGAGTGATGTACTCGCCATTAACATTAATGCCTAGTCCACTCCAGTCCAGAACCTTGAAGACATTCTCCATTGCAGCCGTAAACAGTTTTGGAGAAATGACGTCTCCCTGCCTCACACCCCGCTGCAGAAGGATAGGTTTCGAGGTCCGGTCCTGAAGTCGGACTGACATTGTGGCGTTCTCGTACAAACACTTCAGCACCTCGATGTACCAATAGTCAATCTGGCACCGTTGGAGAGATTGCAGTACAGCCCAAGTCTTGATCGAATCAAAAGCTTTCTCGTAGTCCACGAACGCTAAGCATAAAGGCAGTTTATACTCCTCGGTCTTCTGTATAACCTGCCGGAGCGTATGTATGTGGTCTACGGTGCTGAAACCTTTTCGGAATCCGGCTTGTTCGGGAGGCTGGAAGTTGTCAAACCTGCGCGCGAGACGGTTCGTGATGACTCTGGAAAACAGCTTGTAGACATGGCTCAGAAGTGAGATGGGCCTGTAATTCTTAAGCAGGGCATTGTCGCCCTTCTTAAAGAAAAGTACCACCACAGCTCTGCTCCATGCCTGTGGCGTCTTTCCCTCAAGTATGACGGAATCGAACAAACCTCTGAAGGGCCTTTAGGACCGGTTTTCCACCCGCCTTCAGGAGTTCGGCTGTAATTCCATCGTCACTCGACGCCTTGTTGTTTTTAAGCTGCTTCAGAGCCATCCTAATCTCGTACAGGCTGACGTCCGGGATATCTTCGGGTTATGAAGATATTAATTAACAATTATAAAGATAATAATAATAATGAATAAATTTAAATGAAATAATCAACAATTTCAAAACTACAAAAAAATCTTTAGAGATTCTATGATAGTTTAAAATTGAATATCACATTTTTAAAATGAATTTTACAAATAAACTCTACAGTTCTTAAACAATCAATAGTGATAAGAATAATTTTGTAATAAACACAGATACAAATATACTAAACAAAGTGATCAACAAAATTTTAAAAAAGATTCAACAATCATATTATATATAATAGTGAAGTTTTTTTAGTCTGCAAAGTATAAAGTTTTTGGTGCTGGTAATCTCATAATATAATTTGATGAATGACTAGATATTAAGTCGTATAGACGTTTTAGAACGTATTATCCACATCGGAAAAATATACTAATTTTGGTATATTGACTGTGTGCGCATTCCGCCAATTTATGTCATTAATCGGTAATATCATCTTGTCGTCTAGGTGCAGTTGGTTAATTAATTTGGATACATATTATTACATTAACCTTTTGAATTCTGTAATTAGAGACACAATAGAAAGACAATGAGAGAGCGTTCGCTTGAAAAAATAAAAAAATTGGTTGCCTGTAAAGTCGGTATACGGGCGAAAGTTTTACGTGACAACGACTTTGAGTGGTAAAATAATTTTAATGTGAATATTCATTCGTATTCAGCTGATATTTTTTTCGCGATTTCGGCTTTGCTCCCACACTAAAAAAATTGGTTGCCTGTAAAGTCGGTATACGGGCGAAAGTTTTACGTGACAACGACTTTTATGTCTGTCTCTCTCGCTCTTAGGCGGGCTAACCATGCCCGAGTGGAAGGGACGCGTGCCTCTCACTCGCTCTCATTGTGAGCGCTTAACGTGAGCGGAGCGTAACGCAGTTTCTTGAAGTGTCACCCGGCAAACCAATTTATAAGACGTTGTCACGTCAAAACCGATAAGTTTTCGCAAAAAGGCGTATTTTGACTATATCAAGGAGTTAGACCGACCATGGGCGACCGATAGTCGATAAGTGATAAACTAGCACGATTGACGTTCGGTATACCTATGATTTGGCCAGAACCAAAAAAAAAAAACTTATTAGTGTTATTTTTGTTTATTCAAATTAGCTAATGACTGGTATTTTCGAGTAGCCTCAAATAAGGACTGTGATGATAGACAACGATTTTATAATTTTAATGAATAACTAGCTGACCCGGCGAACTTCGTACCGCCTTAGCGTAGCAATGATGCACTACTTTATTTTGTTGTATATTTTTCAATATTTCTGAGAGATTTTCTTAATATTTTTTTCCGTAAGAACCTTCTCCTAATAATAACAATACAACAAAAAAAAGAATTAGTGAAATCGGTCCAGCCATTCACGCGTGATGCCGTGACCAAGGAAAACGGGTTTCATTTTTATATATATAGATTTGGATTCAGCGGCTTGGAAATCTTTCGTCAAATTCGTCAAAAATAACTTAGGAAATGAAAATTACGTGGAATTAGCTCAGGACGAAGGTCCTGTAAAGTTAAAAGTGTTAGCTGTAACATGAGCATAAAAGTATACAGCCTTTTGGACATGTTCCCTTGAAATCTTCTTGGTACCTAAAGCAAGTCTACCATTCTTATTTATTTCGGATAACACACGAACTTGTGCGACTGCTCACCAAAGGACGTTGTACGACTGACGCTGGTGTCACTTTATTGAAACATATATTTGCAGCGTGGGAAGAAGCCCAAGATGCAATAGGAATTTTTTGTGACCTCTCAAAGGCTTTTGATTGTGTTAATCACGAAACCTTGCTTTTAAAGCTAGAACATTATGAACTAGGTAAACTTGCACTCAGCTTGGTGAAATCTTATTTAATTGACAGGCAACAGCAAGTTCAGATAAACGGTGTCAATTCTCCGGGTTTGAAAGTCAAAATGGGTGTACCACAAGGCTCAATATTAGGTCCTTTCCTCTTTTTAGTATATGTAAATGATCTACCGCATCTATTAAAAAAAACAACCACATATTGTACTGTTTGCTGACGATACGTCGTTAATTTTTAAGATCAATAGACGTTCCACAAATCTTGATGACGTAAACAATGCTTTACAGCAAGTCCAAAACTGGTTTACTGTTAATAATTTAGTATTAAATGGAAAAAAAACTAAGGGCATAAGATTTGCGTTACCGAATGTTAAAAGTACTTACTCCGACATAGTATTGAACAAGGAGAAACTTGAATTCGTCGAGAATACGGTTTTCCTAGGGATCACGCTTGACTCGAGGCTACAATGGGGTCCTCATTTAACATCTCTGGCAGGTCGGCTTAGTTCAGCAGCATATGCTGTCAGAAAAATCCGTCAATTTACTGATGTGGATACTGCGCGACTAGTTTATTTTAGTTACTTTCATAGTATCATGTCTTACGGTATTTTGCTATGGGGACGGGCTGCAGATATAGAGTCTATTTTTATTCTGCAGAAAAGAGCTATCAGAGCCATATATAATCTTCGCAGACGCGATTCTCTTAGGGAACTATTTAAGGAAATAAACATCCTGACGGTCCCTTGTCAATACATTTATGAAAACATTATGTATGTTCGGAAAAATATTCATCTTTTTACTAAGATAAGTGACAGGCACAATTTTAATACTAGGAACAGGAACAAATTAGATCAACCTCGGTTCAGATTGGCTAAAGTACATAGTTCTTTCATGGGGTACTGTGTAAAATTTTATAATAAGATACCAGTTGAGATTCTACAACTAAATGAGTCCAAATTTAAAGCATGCATTAAACGCACACTATGTAGACAAGCGTATTATAAACAGGAAGATTATATCCTTGATAAAAACGCTTGGCTAAATGCCAGTCCTGCTCCGCAGCCACAGCCACTTTTACCTTCAAATTAGTTTAAAAAAAAAAAAATATATATATATATAAATATTGGAAGAGATACTATTCCCCTTTTTGTATTGTTGTTTTCGAAATTTTTATTTTATTTTATTTGTTTATTTCAATAGAGCTTATGATAATTTATTACCTTTTGTATTTGGAAACAATAGCATTGTATAATGTAGAAGCACTTTTCAAGTTTTGTGAATGTGAAGTACCATGGAGCATTTTTATTAGGTTACAATTTGTTTCACATTACGAGCATGGCAGTTGAGAGTTTGTCATGCTCACTCAAATGTCTCGCTGATGGTGGCACGTGTTATTGGGTCATTCAGTTCCCTTCAAAATGGTTGAGCTGAGTGGGGCTGATGCACGCGTCATGCTCGTGAACGGGTGCCGTCAGTTGAGACTGGTCATCTCTTAGCTGCCAGTGAATGAATTCAATTTCTATTTTTTTTAATTAGTTTTTTTTTTTAATTTTAATTATTATTACTTATCTACATTGTGCTCACATAATGAGCACAGTGAAGAGTGATATGAAAGAAAAGGAAGTTAGTGATAGTATGACGACTGACAGGGCAGAATGGAAGAAAAAAACGTGTTGCGCCGACCCCAAATAACACGGGACAAGGGCAGGAAGATGATGATGATCTACATTGTGCTCACATAATATTAGAAGCGACAAGAAATATGTAACCAAGATTTATGTAACTCATAAGATGATTTAAAAGAGTGTCCATGGAGTTTCTTGCACGTTCTTCTCCATAGAGATCTACGCTTTGGAACGTGCAATTTAGCTTCACTTGTATTTTTTTTTGACTGACCGACATTTTGACAATTCAAAAGTGCCTGTAATTGGTCTATTTGAAATAAACGTTTCTGATTTCTGCTTGTAAAGTGAAACAATAAAAAAAAAAATTACTGACTTTTCTAATCGACATCAAAAAAGAGGAGGTTCTTAATTCGTCAGATTTAGAAACAAAAAAAAAAATATTATTAATCTTGTATTACTAACTGTACCAAACGTTGATAAGGTTTAAAGTTCCATACAAAAAGAAACGTTGGACGAGTTGACCAATGAAAATATATTTTATTTTTATTTTCTGCAATTCGTTCCATATGGGCCGTAGGTATGCGGTACGAGTTGACGAATTACTCAAGCTCTGCTTAGATTGGGACTAGACGGCGTTGTGAGATAGTTGTGGAATATTATTATACTAGCGACCCGCCCCGGCTTCGCACGGGTGCAATGCTGATCACTTCATAGTATAAAACATAGTTGCTTCCCGCTGTTTGTCCCTATGTACGCTTAGATCAGACAGCGCCTATCATCCACAGGGCAGTCGCGCATTTTGAACTTCTTCGGCCATGTATCTCGTCGTGGTAATGACTCCATAGAGCGTCTCGTAGTGCAGCAGGGCAAAGTTGAGGGCATCAGGCCACGTGGTAGATCACTAATGAGATGGACAGACCAGATCAAGGCGCAACTAAGTGCTCGGTTTATGAATGTACTCGGGAAGCTGCAGTCCGCGATGAATTGCGCCGTGTTACCAAGATGATCACTCATCGTGATTCACAGTGATGACCACGACCACACTGGCAAGAGTGTACCGACTGAGAAGAAGAAGATCTTTAAAACTACGCAACGGATTTTGATGCGGTTTTAATCAGCATTGCACACGTGCGAAGCCGGGGCGGGTCGCCAGTACTAATTATACTACAGAATGTCTTTATGTACAATGTTTACAGGTTTTTTGTCATTAGATAATACAAACATGTTTTCTTTTGAGGTTACTCTTAAAAGAGCGACATGTGAAAAACACTCAACGATCTGATAACGTTGCAACGTTGAAAGTTTGACCCTGCGATCAGGGACTCAAACTGTAACCGTAATAAGTGTTTTTAACACTGTTTTTTAAAACAGAAAAACACTTTTTAATGTAACAGATACAATAATGTTACCGAATCAAACTGTAACCTTTTATATGTGTTAATAAGTGTTAATATGTACGAGTATAACTGAAATAATCAGTTTTAGTATAGCTTTAGGTATAAGTAATTGCACAGTGTGGCAACAACGCGTGGCCGTAAGAGTGTAAGACGCGTGTTGTCAAAGCCTACGACAATCTTCACTACCTACACACACACTAGTTGAAGTTCCTGTGCAATTAATTCACTAAAATGCTTGTTTCTTGGATCCATTGGTTCAACTGAACCGTCACTATGCAACGCACACTCCGGACATTTCCCACCACACTTCTCTGCAGTCAAACCTTTCGTTCCCGAATCCGAATCATTTAGTTCTTTTTTTCAATTTCTTCTGTATCATCTTCAAATAATGTAAGACGCACAACTTTTTTTTTAATTTTATAAACTAATGCTTGACTGTGATCCTACCTGATGGTAAGTAGTGACACACTAATTTATTAAGAGCCTATTCACTCTAGCCTTGAAGACACCTAAATTATAATCGGACGGGAAGACCGCAGCAGATAAGTTTTTCCTGTCCCTCGATGTTCGCGGTAAAAACGACGAGGCGAAACGCTTAGTCCGGACCGTAGAAGTTTCAACAACGTAAAGGTGGATACTCGCCGTTTGTCAGGTTGTCCGATGGTACATCGAAGGACTGGAACAATTTGCCTGCTGCGGTCTTCCCGTCCAACTATAATTTAGGTGTCTTCAAGGCTAGAGTGAATAGGCTCTTAATAAACTAGTGCGCCTCACCATCAATGATTGCATCGCTGCTTACCATCAGGTGGGATCGCAGTCAAGCACTGGTTTATATGAATTAAAAAAAAAAAAATGGTATAAATGAGATGGTGGAATCAAGTCATGCAATTCCCGCGCACTTTCCAAAATGCGTCCTGTAAAACACCGAAAGGCTGGCTACCGTACGCCTGTGCTCAAGGATTTGTAAATTGGACTTAACCCGATCTGGATCACCAATTAGCCTCTTCGCACGCCTTTCCACCGAGTCCAAAGCTTCCAGGTGGCATTTTGCAGCACCAGCCCATATGTGGCTGCAGTACTCCACACACGAACGGACCTGTGCTTTGTATAACATTAAAAGCTGTCCCGGTGTGAAGTACTGCCGGACCTTTGAAAAACGCTTAGTTTCCTAGCTTGGCTTTGGACTCGATGAACCGCCCAAAGTTAAAGTCTGAGGAAATTTCAACTCCCAAGACCTGAAGGCGGTCGGTGTACTCCAGGGATATAATCTGAAAAGCAGGAGCCAAAGAGAACGGGCTCCTTTTAGCGGTGAACAGACAAACTTGTGTTTTGGCGGCGTTGAAACTCACCAGATCGGCTTCACCCCACTTGGAGACTGCCTGAAGTGAGACATTCGTACGCTGTACCATAGCTTTTCTCTCGGACCGGATTAGCTCCTTACTAGCCCGAGTACTTGGCAGGTATCTCTCTACAACTGTGCTATCATCTATCTGCATACCCATAGATACCGGGCATCAGCAGATCGTTGATATGCAGCAGGAAGAGAGTTGCAGAGAGAACAGACCCCTGAGGAATTCCGGCATTAGTCGTTATAGGCTCTGATGAGCACCCATCGACAACAACACGGAGAGATCATTCACTCAGGAAGTCTTTTACCCAGTTAATCAGACTAACGAAACGGCAATCGTTTCCCCATTCCTCTCGACGGTCTCGCTCCAAAAGTGGGTAGCATAGATTAGAGGTCCCCAGTAGACCGATTGTGGCGAAACCCATATTGTCGGTCACAGAGGCGATCTTTACCTTCCAGATATGCTACGAGGCGCGAGTTCAATACACGCTCCAATCTGACATATTATGGAGTTTATTGAAATCGGCCGATAGTTGGCAGGATCGGCACGACTGCCCTTTTTGGGCACGGGTTGCACGTTGGCAAGCTTCCAGGACTTGGGCACTATACCAGTTCTAAATGAGAGGCGATACAAGCACGTCAATACAGGAGACAACTTGGGCGCACAAGCCTTGAGAACAATCGCTGGTATACCATCTGGCCCACTAGCCTTATTTACGTCTAGACAACACAGTGCTCTCAGAAACTCTTCGTTCCTTATGCGAACCTCGGGCATCGAAGTGTCGCATTGAGGCAGTCGGTGGAGTAGCACTGCTAGTGTCAAAACGAGAATTATGGGCGAAGAGAGATGCAAAGAGACCTACTTTCTCTCTCGCCGTATGAGCCAGTGTTCCATCAGGTTTAACCAGCGGAGGCAATGAGGGCCGACAGAAGTTCGCTTCGACCGACTTGGCAAGGGACCAAAATGCTCTGCTACCGGACGGCTGTGCAGAGAGCTTTGTGCCAATATGAGTAATGCGGTCGAAGCGAGCCTTCCTTAGTGCCTTTTTGTAGGACTTGGCAGCATGGTTGAAGGCTCTCTTCTTTGAGCTCAGATCCGGAGCTTTGTGGTCAAGAGCGTCAACCCAGGCGAGAAACGCCGAATACTTACGCTGTTCAGCTAGAACACAATTGGCGTTGAACCATGGGTGAGCTGAGCCATCGATGAGTACGTCGCGATTAGGGATGAAATACTCCATAGCTTGACGTATCACATCGGATATAGCATCTGCACAGCTCGACGGATTTTCAGAAGAGAAGCAGACCTGCTGCCAAGAAAAAGATGCAAAGAAGTGCCGAATCTCATCCCAGTCTGCTGACTTGTAACGCCACATTCGCCGTTCGCCACGAGAGTCGCAGTCAGGTGGGGAGAAGGACGATACAGACTTCACCAGACAGTCGTCTGAAGTTCCAAGTGGTGAGGAAACTGTTACGATACATCTGTCCGGATCGGTGGTCAGCAGAAGGTCCAGACAATTTGCAGTTTGATCAACTACATCAGGCACCCTTGTCGCTTGCTTTACCAACTGGGAGAGGCCCATCGACACTGCAAAGTTTCGCGCTTCTCTCCCAGCGTGATCGGTCCTCTGGTACGGGAAAAGCCAGTCTTGGTGACGCGTTAAAATCCCCCAGAACGACAAACTGCGCATCAGGGTGCCGATGGAGAGCCTTATCGGCAGCCACACTGAGGTGGTTGGCCACAGTTGGCCACAGTTGTTGCCGACAGTTGTGTTGTCGTTTTTTTGGTGATAGACAATTTTGTCCACACCGGTGTCCACCAACAACCACAACGTTGAGAAATTAGGGTCCTCAAGGTGACTGAGACGCTGGCAGCAGATGTTTTTGCGTACGTACACACAGACCCCGGCACGCTGCAAGAAATGGTGCTCCAATGAGTATCCTGGGTAGTCGAGATACGCCGCATCTGACGGACATCTGATCTGCGTCTCCGTCAAGAAAAGTAAGTGAGGCTTGTCAGTCTCAAGATGGTGGTGGACCGCATCGAGATTGGAGTGCAAGAAATGGTGCTCCAATGAGTATCCTGGGAAGTCGAGATACGCCGCATCTGACGGACATCTGATCTGCGTCTCCGTCAAGAAAAGTAAGTGAGGCTTGTCAGTCTCAAGATGGTGGTGGACCGCATCGAGATTGGAGTCCTCGAATGTTCGAGAGGTGCACTTGGAGTAAGAGGACGTGCATCCGCTGTACACACATACTTTTCTTTTTACCTTTAATTTTTGTTTTTAGATTTCGAGTGAATAGGGTTGGTGGAAGATGGCAGTTGAGCGAGGCGATGCGATGTAATTCCAACAATACGACCAGAGTTGCTGCGCCAATGGAGGTTTGATCTGGAGACTGCGGGGACGCCCGAACCCTCCCAGGGATCGCCATCGGGTCCTCTCACCCGGTCGCGAACCGGCACGATGGGGCTACCCTGGGATTTTTCGTAGTTGGCGGGGCAGCCTTTTGTGTGTAGCTGGCACACTACTTGGGCCCCCAACTATCTGCGGTCGGCCAGCGGAGAATTGTGCTTCGGATCCCACTACCCTCCACGATCAAACGTCCGACATAACAACAGCTGGCGCATCATACCCGGTATACATCGCAACACAACTGCTCAGACCCATCTTTCACCATACGGCTTCACCAGACATCATGCCGGAACACGACGGCTCGCGTGGCTTTGTCTGGTGGGTGGTAACTTTTAAGCCGGCAGCCGACGCTGCTATGCCTACCACCACATTTACTGCTCGTTTAGCACTACCCAGGGGACACGTGTAGGGTGGTTAGAACTAAGTAAATTTTACGGACACGTGCAGTTCATCCCCCAAATTCACCACTTCCTGTTGAAGTGGTAAATATCTAGATTTAGGATAGTCTTCGTCCTTATCCAGATGGGTTTTTTTCTTATAAGAAAGGATTGACTGCGAATAATCCTCCGAATATACTTCTGGACTATCAGAACGCACAACTTCTTGTTGAAGTGGTAAGCAGTCGATTTTAGGATGGTTGTCATCTTGATCCGAACGAGGATTTTTTTTAAAAGAAAGGTTTGATTTGATTGATCCATTGCAGTCAAATAAACACAAAACTATTCAAATAAACTTGAAATTAAAATCACGAATATTTTCAATACTTCAGCGCAAATGTTTTGCACGGATACAACAGACTGCGACTGGATTTCGGCTATCTAATGCTTATTAACCATAAATAAGTACATTGTAAATTTGGCAACGCTGCGTTCATCTGTATCACTTATTAACACTGTTAACACTTTTATATCTGTTACAGATATGTTACGGTTACACTTTTGTAAGTGTTTTGGGTTAACACATTGAAAACACATTTATAAGTGTTACATATTTGATTCTGTTATCAATTCAACATGTAACACTTATAATTCTGTAACCTTTATGAAGGTGTTTTTAAGTCCCTGCCTGCGATTTATTATTGGTCATTGCAAAAGATATCTACTTGCCACTGTGGGGACCGCCCGGAGGACAACGCCGTGTCCTCGTGGGGGCGATCTCTCGCGCCGGGTCTTGGTACAGGCCATGATCCGGAGCGAGGAGGAGTGGAAGGCGGTCGCCTCCTACTGCGAAGCATAATGCTGGCAAAGGAGGCGGCCGATCGCGTGAGGCAACGGTCCTCACGCCCCAACCACCGCCGGGATTCCGATCCCGATTTCCGGTCACCGTAGGCGCGGGCTTCCGGACGGCGACCGTCCGGTAACCGTCCGGACCGAGACCAAGTCGTCGACGGCGCGTATTGTTCCACGCGCGCCTTAGGGAGATGTCAGCAAATCGGAGGGGCCCAGCAGGGTCGAAGCCTACTGGGTCCACGGGTAGTTTGAAAGTGAAACCCGGGGCCCTGGGACGAAGGCAAAGAAGGAACAGGAGTGGGTTTTTAGTCAGTAAAAGTCTGAAACTATCTCCCGCTCCGCCCAAGAGCGGGATTTGTCATTAGATGATTTCCCAACCTAAAAAAAAACATTATGAAGAAGAATGTGCAAGACTGGACTCGATACCTCTGCGTTTCCGAGATAAAGGGTCTTGACAGACAGACCGACTAAAAACAAAGCGATCCTATGAGGGTTCCGTTTTTTCCTTTTTAGGTACGGAACCCTAAAAACAAAACACTAAAACGATCAAAATAACTTTAATTTTGGAAGTCAGTGTTTCTGGTTTTGTCTGCTTCTTATTTAACACTGTTTTGTTTTTAGGGTTCCGTACCTAAAAGGGAAAAAACGGAACCCTTATAGGATCGCTTTGTTGTTTTTTTTTTTTTTTGTAAAAAAATATTATTTCTCGCTTTTTAGTTGTGATACATTTATAGCCAGAGTACGTATTTCTCACGATTTAACCCAAACACTGCTAGGATACATTATTTTATTATGAAGTCCCTATCCACTTCCCAGCCCCATTATCAGGTCAGTTCGATAGTACCTTATAGCCAAAGTGCATCTGATGACAATTCTAATAAGCCCAAACTCGGCTAGGTTACATTAATTAATTACGGAGTTCCAGTACCTATCTTCCAGCTCCATCATCATCATCAGATCACTTTGATGCTACCATTTTCATCATTCAGAACCATATCCGTGGTATACCTCTCCACTCCTCAAGCACCTCAGGATATGTTGCCCTCTTGTTGCTACGTCACTTCGTGCTAGCGGCCGTTTTTGGGGGCCCATTTATTGAGTGTGCAAGTCACCCCCTGCCTTTTTTCGATGCATATTAATAACGTTGTTCAGGCAGGGGCCATAGTCTTGACATAGTCCCATGTTACCAGTCCACTTAAGATTCCAAAAACCATAGCCCTATTATCTTTGTTCTCCATATGTCGCAACAGTTTTTCAATAACCGGAGGTTGTCCTTGAGTGCACTAGCATAACGCGTACAGGGATAATCGTCGGTTGGTATCATGTTCCATTATAATTATCTAAAGGGCCTCTGCGAGTTGACTTCGGCTACTTGTACGCCTCCCAAAGGTCCAGGACCTCAGGGTCCTGAGATAAATAAAATAATAATAATAATAAATCCGCAGGGCAGTTTTGTGGCGAACTGTTGGGCATTAGCGACCCCACGGACCCGATCTCCCGGGAAAATTCTTGTTCTTCATCTCCGGCTTGCCTTTATTGGCCGGCCGTAGTGAACACTGACGAGGAACAGAGCTCCCACCTCTCTCTTGCCTTTATTGGCTGGCTTGAGTGGAGATTCGCAAGAGCAAACGTGCTCGGGAGAAGGATGTATAATCCAGTAAGGTGCTGGGATTGTCCTGATAGCCGTGGTATACCTCTCCACTCCTTAAGCACCTCAGGATATGTTGCTCTCTTGTTGCTACGTCACTTCGTGCTAGCGACCGTTTATGGGGGCCCATTTATTGAGTGTGCAAGTCACCCCCTGCCTTTTGTCGATGGATATTAAAAACATTGTTTAGGCAGGGGCCATAGTCTTAACATATTTCCTGGTAACCAGTCCACTTAAGACTCCAAAAACCATAGCCTTATATCTTAGTTTTCCATATGTCGCAATAGTTTCCCACCAACCGGGGGTTGTCCTTGGATGCACTAGCATAGTGCGTACAGGGATAATCACCGGTTCGTACCACTTTCCATTAAAAGCGTCTAAAAGGGCCTCTGCGAGTTGGTTTCGGCTCCTCGTACGCCTTCTAAAGGTCCAGGACCTTAGGGTGCTGAGATAAATAAATGTATAAAAATAATAATAATAATAATAATTTATTGAATCAAAAAATTTTTGTACACTCAAACACTTACAAACAACACATAGAACAAACAGATATTAGAGAACAAGAACAATTAGAGTCAGAAGTAACAAGTAAGTATTTGTAATGAATCTGGTACCCAAGGAAAGATTTAACTTGTGTTATGAAAAGAAAAGCCGTAGTCACACGTTATTAAAGTGTTTCGGTTGTTACCTATAACGTGTGACTGCGGCTTTTCTTTTTACCTTGTTTATTTCAGCATCCTGGAAATCTTGTTTCATACTTTTAGTTTCGTCGTTTTTTTTTTGTCGTAGTCGGGTTTTACTTTTTTTACTTTTTTTTTTTGACTGTAAATGCTTAAGTTCTCGATGAAAATACTAAAATCATTATATAGTTGCCTAGAATATTTGAGGAGTTCCCTCGACTCGTTATGGATCCCACCATCAGAACTGGATTTTGAAAAAAATAGGACCAATCTGAAAGCATATCCTATTAGGGAAAAAAAAATGTTGCAAGTCGGTTCATAAACGACGGAGTTCTGAGGTAACAAACGTAGAATCAAGTTATTTACCGCAACCGCTATTTCCCTGCATTTTAAATCTGTAATATCTTCGAAAATATTCATTTAAATTACACGCTGTAAAGGGCTGCTATAATGATCTATATTAAATGCACATTTTATTTAAGGTACTTAATTGGGTAAAGATTAATGCTGTATTGCTTAAGAGGCCGTGCAGAAAATTCACTCGCTAGAGTTTAGGCAAATTCGCTGCAATGTTATGTTTGTGTGCATCGTGCATGCAGCTACACGCACACACGCGTAAAAATCGAGCTTGGTGGCCGCTCAAACAATTTTGATCCTCTTTATGATATTTTTCTGAGTTACAAAATTATAAAGTAAGTATGGTTTGTAAATAAAAATCTGGAACGTGTATATATTTTATATTTGTCACAATTCACACCAAAATTATTCAATTTTGTGTTAGATGGATGTTGATACATTTAGACAATTAACTAAATGATAAATACAAAACGATGATACAATGATATTTATTTAAGTAAAATAGTTGTAAAAAACACTTTCCATGTGTCAAAAAAAAAATAAGTTTACGAGATATCTCTTTTAAAATTCAGATATGTAATCTCGGTAAAGGTGTATGCGGACAGTGTATACTAGTGTCTGAGATGTTCTTTTGAGGATGGAACCATACAGATTAGAGTCACGGTAATATTATCTATACAGTATTGTAACTCGGCCGTATCTTTGAAATAAATGCCTACAGCCGCGCGGTACGTAAACATGCGATAGGGCTGCCCGCACTATGGCTGCCCGCCTCCAGCATTTTAATTACATTTGCCTACTTTGTGTTTCCATTTAGTTTTGTGATTGTAAATATACTTTTTTTATATAAACAAATAAAATACTTTGTGAATTGAATAGGAAGTGTTCAATATTTGCGACCGAAAAATATTTGCGCCTCGACTGAGACGTACCTACGAAATGCTTTATTATTAAATTTTAAAGTACAAAAATCCGCATTCTAAAGCTTAATTAAAAATTGTTTTGGGAAACATGGACAAGGTGGAGAAAAAGGAATATCTTTTACTTGGTTATAGATACCTGCAGCTACTTTACAATTTATATGTTTGGTTTTAAATGAAGCAATATTTATGTGAATGAAAAACAGCACAATATATCCTACTCGTCATATTAAATATATAAATATGTACTTGAACTTATTTTTATTGAAAATATCGCGCGGCACAGACGCGACTGTCTGCATCCCGAGCGCACCTCGAGATCGAGGCGCGTAGGTATAGCTCGCGTTTCGTCCGTTTGTATGAAGTTGGAATACTGTATAGATAATATTACCGTGTTAGAGTGGACCTGTTCAGTCAGTGCAAGCATTTGTCAGTAAACGTATAGCTCAACTCAGAAATTAATTAATTGACAAAACAATACCAAGTTGAGGTCATCGTTAAAAACTACGTAAAAAAAGGAAATAAAAAGACCTACATATATACCAAAAAATTCGCAGCAAATACAATAAAAATAATACATTTCACAAACTTCATTGTCTTATTGCATAAAGTAGATTATGTGACTAGGGGATAAAGCAGTGTCTAAGTCGCGGGCGGCATGTTGAATTCCGAACAAAACGAAGGTTGCTAATTTTAATTCCGAACGTCAGTGAGGGATTTATATAATTAACTCCCGAGCACTGCGAGGGAGTTAATAAAGAAACCTGAGTGAAGTGAGGAATTCAAGCCGCCCAAGACAAAGACAGCTTTATCCCTGTGTTGGATACTCTACTTTTTACACCATCTGTGAGATAATTAAAAGACAATTTAGTAAAACAAATCATATAATAGAGAAATATATGTAAGTATTATTTACGAGTTAATCTTAACTATCACTCAAAATGTTTTGAGATTTGAAACAAACAAAATTCACTACTCAAAAGATTCTATAATTTAAATTTTCTCTATCGCTCCCGCTTGTTCATTACTTTTTTTAGAAAGTTTTTTTATTCTGTTTTTTTTTTGTTAGTGGCCAGTTTGAAATTTGAATAAACTTGTTTGATGCACTACATTTTAATTCACATAATGCTGACGGTTTTTCACGTTCCAAATTCAAATCTCATTATTCCCTAGGGATCGCCCATACTGCATTATCTCCCTAGGGACATAATGACTTGTTTTAAGCTGTTGATCCCCGCACGGACGCCGGCTTTCGGGCGCCATTGTCTTACTATTGTGTCTCTAATTACACTACTCAACGAGTTAAGTGATGGTTGTATGACGTATAAAAGGGCATTATCGAGCAGGTGGTGTAAAAAAATATATTCATCAATGTCAAGTATTCGAATTGAACCAAAAATATCGGAATAAAAAGGAAAGCAAACAAAATAAATAAGAACATCACCGTATTTTTAAAAACAGATATATTTTTTTTTTTGAATATTTAAAAGATGAGATCAGTACAGCTCTATACACGATCGAACTTGTGCTTGATAAAGTTGGAGCAGCTGTCTGTTCCGGTGTAAAGTACCGAATCACCTCAGCTAAGATCTTCAATTTTTTGGCAGCCTGCTGAGCTTTTGCCTTGATATAAGAGCCAAAATTGAGGGTAGACGACAACGTTACCCCAAGAAGCTCAAGATGGTCGGTTATCGGCACGGTTATTCCCCGGAAATATGGAGCCGTGCGAAATTGTCTCCGTTTAGCAGAAAAAGACACGCCTGGGTTTTAGCAGCATTGAACTTGACTAGATCGGCATCGTCCCAATCAGATACTGCCTTAGGACCAGTTCAAAGTCAAAGTCAAAAGTTTTTTATTTCACATAGGCCTACATGGGCACTTATAAAACGTCAGAAGCTAGTGCACGCGTTCAAGCGTTCAACCATAGTCTCTCGGAAAGACTGGATCTGTGTGTCAGACACATATCTCTTGGCAACAGTGCTGTCGTCTGCATACCCAAAGATACCGGGTTTAAGTAAGTCATTTATGTGCAGCAAAAACAATGTTGCCGAGAGTACCGACCCCTGAGGGACCCAGGCATTAATATCCATTTGACCGGACGAGCAGCCATCAACGACCACTCGGATGGATCGATCCCTCAAGAAGTCTGCGATCCAATCACACAGACCAGTGGGTAGACCGAAGGAAGGAAGCTTAGCAATGAGGCTTTCGTGCCAGACCCTATCGAAAGCCTTCGAGATATCAAGAGAGACTGCAAGTGCTTCTCCATACTTCTCGATAGCCTCTCTCCAGATGTGAATGGCATACGCTAGAAGATCCACAGTTGAACGATTTCGGCGAAAGCCGTATTGACGATTACTGAGTTTTATTGGAATTTGCCCGTATTTAAAAGGAATTGTTCAGAAATCAGAAATATTTTGTTTGTTGACTTCCATAGATTTACCAATAATTAAACAAAATACGTACGCGAAATGTCACGACGAGATAACAAAAAGATGGAAATAGGCCGAAGAATAAGTATGCAAGCAGCACCGTACTGATATTGATGGTATACCTGATGGACTCACACTACCTCTTTTCAAAGCCATAAAAGCTTCTTTTTTTTTTTATTAATGATAGGCTCTCACCTGATGGCAAGCGATGATGTGGTCGACGATGGAGCACGCTTGCCTAGAAGTAGCCTATTCACTCTTGACTTAAAGACCCCTAAGTTGTAGCTATCAGGAAACACAGACTCCGGCAAGGAATTCCACTCCTTGGCTGTATGCATAATAAATGTGTTCTCAAAACGTTTTGTGCGTATGGGTGGGATGTCCACCATGTACCGGTGGCGCAACACCGTACGTCTAGTGGTCCAATGATGGAACGGACTTGGCGGAATTAGATTGTGCAATTCCAGTGCACACTCCCCGAAATGTAAACGATAGAAAACCGACAGGCCAGCAACTCGGCGGCGATGTCCAAGGCTTTGGAGCTTCGACTCAACAAGTGCATCATTGCCAATGATCGTCTTGGCTCGCCTCTCAATCGACTCTAGCGCATCAAGCTGGTATTTGGCAGACCCGTCCCAAAGATGAGAGCAGTACTCCATACACGAACGAATTTGCGCTTGATAAAGTTTTAGCAGCTGTTCCGGCGTGAAGTACCGTCTGACCTTCGCGAGGATTCCCAGCTTTTTTGCTGCCAGTTGAGCCTTTGCTTCGATGTATGGCCCGAAGTTGAGAGTTGACGTCAGCGTAACGCCAAGAAGATCAAGATGGTCGGTTATTGGCACGTTCACACCTCGGAAAGATGGAGCCGGGTGGAATTGACTCCGTTTAGCGGAAAAAAGACACGCTTGGTTTTACTTGCATTGAATTGACCAGATTGGCATCGCCCCAATCGGAGACCGCCTTCAAGGACGAGTTCAAGCGTTCAACCATAGCCTCTCGGGATGACTGGATCTGTGACCCACTAGCGCGTGCGTCAGCCACATATCTCTCGGCAACAGTGCTGTCGTCTGCATACCCAAAGATACCGGGTTTAAGTAAGTCATTTATGTGCAGCAAAAACAGTGTTGCCGAGAGTACCGACCCCTGAGGGACCCCGGCATTAATATCCATTTGACCGGACGAGCAGCCATCAACGACCACTCGGATGGATCGATCCCTCAAGAAGTCTGCGATCCAATCACACAGACCAGTGGGTAGACCGAAGGAAGGAAGCTTAGCAATAAGGCTTTCGTGCCAGACCCTATCGAAAGCCTTCGAGATATCAAGTATTGAACAAGGAGAAACTCGAATTCGTCGAGAATACGGTTTTCCTAGGGATCACGCTTGACTCGAGGCTACAATGGGGTCCTCATTTAACATCTCTGGCAAGTCGGCTTAGTTCAGCAGCATATGCTGTCAGAAAAATCCGTCAATTTACTGATGTGGATACTGCGCGACTAACTTATTTTAGTTACTTTCATAGTATCATGTCTTACGGTATTTTGCTATGGGGACGGGCTGCAGATATAGAGTCTATTTTTATTTTGCAGAAAAGAGCTATCAGAGCCATATATACTCTTTGCAGACGCGATTCTCTTAGGGAACTATTTAAGGAAATAAACATCCTGACGGTCCCTTGTCAATACATTTATGAAAACATTATGTATGTTCGGAAAAATATTCATCTTTTTACTAAGATAAGTGACAGGCACAATTTTAATACTAGGAATAGGAACAAATTAGATCAACCTCGGTTCAGATTGGCTAAAGTACATAGTTCTTTCATGGGGTACTGTGTAAAATTTTATAATAAAATACCAGTTAAGATTCTACAACTAAATGAGTCCAAAATTAAAGGTTGCATTAAACGCACACTATGTAGACAAGCGTATTATAAACTGGAAGATTATATCCTTGATAAAAACGCTTGGCTAAATGCCGGTCCTGCTCCGCAGCCACAGCCACTTTTACCTTCAATTTAGTTTTTTTTTTACCCGATTACGGCATAGCCAAAGGAGGGTAATGATTTTGACAGGCTATGTATGTATGTGAGTATGTTCATCTGTTCCCTCATAGCTCCTAATCTACTTATCGGAACTCGACATATGAGGTATTGTTAGAACCGTCTTAATTGTCCGCTGAACATAGGCAGTAATACAGTCCTGCAAGGTTGTTAGTGTTTTACAAATAACCCTGTAAATGAATATATTATTGTTGGTATATTATAAGTACATTATTTATTTTTATACGATATAACATAATAAACGCAAAACATCCTGTGTGGTCTCTCGGACCAAGAACTTACTAAATTTCACTTTACGAGTGAAGTTTAGAGAAAAATATGAGACTTTCAATATAAACTGAAACAATTAGATCACCATAATATATAGTACAAGTTATGAATTTCTAAAAGTAGGTCTTGCGTTTATTTATTTACACCCTGTACGTAACACAATGGTTATAATTACCATGAATAGTTCAAGTTGACACATATTGTCAACTTTATTAGTGTCCATAGTCGTTTCAGAATTTTCATTAGCATCTATTTCCTAAAAATTAGCAACATTGTCAATTAGTATGTACTGGTAAATGCTATTTCAATACACTTACTCGAAAACCCGCTCTTATTCCTACCGCTTTTAGGCACACTATTTACTGTTTTTCGCACTAGTGCGAAAAAGTACGCGTGCTCGTTGCCACCATAGTATCAGGCTGAGCGCTAAGCAATCACGTAAAAATGTATCAATCAGCAGCACTCAGATCCATATAAAACACTCGCCTACGGCTCGTGTGAATTCGTCCTCGGTCGCAATGACAAACTTTCTCCACTGTATCAAAATGTACTATTTCACTTCTACTGCTGATCAAAGAAATCTTACATGTTCTGGAAACGAAACCGTAGCCAGTGCATTGGACTTGCGTTCTTTAAGAACTTGTCTTGCACGTATCAGCCCCACATTTTGTTTTTTTTTTTCCTTTTAGTGACGCCTTTATAATGCGTCCTTTTCTTTCGACTCATTATCTGCAAAAAAATCAGTCCATTAACGACGGAGTTCTGAGGTAACAAACATAAAAAAATGATTAAAAACATACAACCGAATTGATAACCTCCTCCTTTTTTTAAGTCGGTTAAAAATATCAACTTTCTGTGGATGGTAATATAGCTGCCATTAACCATTGTAGATGGCATTAGTGAAAGAATTGTAATTTAATCATAGTAGTAGAGTAATTCCGCAGATAACCTTTACATACAAACATACAACAGTTACCTCTAAGTACTATTGAAGTCGAAAGAAATTTAAACAATCTTAATAAACAAAGTACATAAAATCAAAAATAATACTTACTGGATCACAACGTGATAGTCGGCGTACAAATTTGGGAATATATTCAAGTAAATTTCGTGGGCGGCTCCGGAAAAAAGTAGTACGTGCTCTCGCTGGGAGTGCCCGATCGTTACTGACGCGATCGTGTTTGCGCGGTCGATAATATAGTTCAATTTATTTGTAATTTACGAAATGAAGGTATTGTTTATTTATAAAATAAATTTTAGATTCTATTAACAGATTAACTTAAGATTATTGTGTAATTTTTAAATTTTCTTAAAAGTGTTTCTAAGGTATAGAAAAAAATACTTATTTGTACAGATGTTTTCCAAGAATTATGTTTTTTCAACATTTTTTTTCTGCTATATTTCCTATTGAAGTCAATAATGTTTTCAACCCATCTGAGAGTAGACCATATAATGGTGTTACTAATATTTTTTTTAATGTTATAAATCATTTGTAGTTTGTGTAAAACGTAGCCAAACTTCACTCGATCGATACTTTTGCGAGAAAAGGGTTTTGAATATGGGTAATTGCCATTAATACACACACTATTTTAAAAAAATAGTCAAGCCAACTGAGAGAATAAGAACTTGACTTTCATAATCCTAAAAAATAAGGTTTAAATTCTTCTTACTTTTCTCACAAACCATGATCAAAAAGGTTCAAAATGAGATAATTCTGTGCACGGAGCCTTAAAATAGTTTCGTAAATAAGCCATTATTTTTCTTAAAAAGTAAAGGATAAAAAATGGTTATTGTGGGTTAGATATCCCTAAGAGATGGACATATACCATCGCGGACTTTTTTGTAGACCTTTTTAAGGTGAACAATACTGTAGTACACTATTTTGATATACCTCGTAGAGTTCAGCCAGCGTTTGCAATGTAAGCACAAAAAAATTTGTTTATTTACGACATCACATTAGAAACATCTAAAATTATCAGTGTTTCTCTTCTTTATTATGCATTCATTATATACATAAACCTTCCTCTTGAATCATTCTATCTATTAATAAAAACCGCATCCTAATCCGTTGCGTAGTTTTAAAGATCTAAGCATATATAGGGACAACAGACACGAAAAGCGACTTTGTTTTATACTATGTAGTGATACAGTAAAAGACATAATCTCAGATAATGAAAGTGCTTTGTTATTTCTGAAACTATGTAACTTCATAAACTGAATCGGACTGGGGCTGCCCTCAAGCGGCTCCTGCCCAACCTAGGGGGTCCAGACGCCTCCTGCCGGAGGCTCTACGCGGGAATCGTTCGGTCCATGGCCCTTTATTGGCGCACCGGGCGTGGGTGCCGGCGCTGCGGAAGCAGCCGGCGGCCCGGCTGAACGCGTGCCAGAGGGTCATGGCCATACGGATGGTGCGGGGATACCGGACGACTTCCCGCGAAGCGGCGAGCCTCCTTGCTGGCCTGCCACCATGGGATCTGGAGGCAACAGTCCTTGCTCGCATGCACGATTTGCGCGTAGAGATGCAACGCCGGGGCGAAACTCCCCTGCCGCGACAAGTTGCGGCATGGCGGATAGAATTCCGGCGGGATCTCATGGTGAAGTGGAGACAGCGACTGTCGCGACCCAGTGCTGGGCACGCCACAATTATGGCGGTAAGTCCCCTCTTTGAGGCGTGGCTGGAAAGACCTCACGGCGTCCTTACCTTCCGCATGGCGTTGGTCCTCACCGGACATGGTAAGTTTCCGGATTCGTGCGGAAGAAACGCCCGGGTGTCACCATTGTGTGGACCGCCCGGAGGACACAGTGGAGCACACGGTGGAGGTTTGCCCCGCTTGGGCAGAGCAACGCCGTGACCTCGTGAGGGCGTTCGACGGCGGCGATCTCTCGCACCGGGTCTTGGTACCGGCCATGGTCCGGAGCGAGGAGGAGTGGCAGGCGGTCGCCTCCTTCTGCGAAGGAGTAATGCTAGCAAAGGAGGCGGTCGATCGCGTGAGGCAACGGTCCTCACGCCTCAACCGCCGCCGGGATTCCGATCCCGATTACCGGCCACCGTAGGCGCGGGCTTGCGGACGGCGAACAATGGGTAGCTCGCCGTCCGACCGTCCGGTAACCGTCCGGACCGAGCCCAAATAGTCGACGGCGCGTACCTACTGTTACACGCGCGCCTCAAGGAGATGTCAGCAAACCGTAGGGGCCCAGCAGGGTCGAAGCCTAGGTACTGGGGCCAAGGGTCTGATTCTGAAAGGAAGACTCGGCTCTGGTACGAAAGGCAACGAAGGAACAGGAGTGGGGTTTTAGTCACCACTAAAAAGTACCCCCCAGCCATATTTAAATAGGTACTTAGGGAATGCAAACCGGTTAACTCGAAAACCGAAAAACCGGTTTATCGGCATATTTTAAATTATTAAAAAACCCGGGTTTTATTTTCAAGTATTCGGTTTTTCCGAGTTTTTTTATTATTTTCAACTACACTATTTTTTTTAGCAAACATTGTTTTAAAACGCTGCTGAGGCTTGGTATCAGTCGTAGGTTTGTTTATCGAACCATAGATGTTCCACCATAAGTGTTCACTTGTTCTGTTCACGATTATAAAAGATCCAGGCCGGCCGTGTGTTGATGAGAACTCAACAGGCAGTGAATGCTGTCAGGGCAGAATTAAAATCCCAAAAATCTTATTCGTAGATGAAATACCCACCCGCTAGATCGCTATCGCGGTTCTTACTCATTATAACATCACCACCATAAACTAGTCACTTATATAGAACAGAGTGAAAAAATCAAAATCTTTGCTCGTTCGTTATACTGATGGAAAACTTAGGGATATTCTTACTACCGATGAGAAAATTTTCAGAATCAAGGAATATTACAATAAGCAAAATAATCGGGTGTATGCTCTTAGCTCCAAAGAACACTATTAACTGGTTAGCAGAGTCCTGAATGGTTGTCATGCGACATCAGTAATGGTTTGGTAAGGGTATCCTATCACGGAGTGACCAAGGATATATTTCGTGAAAATGGGTGAAAACTTCAGCTAAAGTGTGTCAAGATACGATCCTAGATGGCATAGCAAAGCCTCTTAAAGCCTCTCTCTTTTTGATAACATACTAGGGTCTTTTCAGCAAGACTCAGCCACAAGACGCAGACCCGGTCACAAGGCACGCACTACTTGCCTTGCAGCGAATGTTTCGGACTTTATCAAGGCTGATGATTGACCGTCGGCTAGCCCAGACCTCAACCCCTGGACTACAAATTGTGGTCTATATTAGATAGGGGACATGGGCTGCTCCAAACGTCACAATAATTAAGAATCCTTAAAAAATTCTTTACGTGCAGCGGTGGACAACTTTCCAATGGTCACAGTGCGTAAACCTATGCTCGCGTAGCCTGAACGCTTAAAAGCCTATGTTAAGGCAAAGGGTGGATATTTTGAGTAGAAGTATACATTGATTTCTGGTTTAGATTCTCTATGTACGACATTATACTAAGACATTCGTTTTTATGAAGTTAAGATTTTTTTTATTTGTATTTATTTAAGAGAAGCTTAATGAAATTAAAGCCATATTAGGTATACAATTTCTTTTGTATTGATAAGTTTCTAAATAATTATTAAAAATATGCAAGTAGTAGGTGGCCTGAATTTTACAAGCAATTTAAATTTTTCACTTATAAATAATAATAAAAAATTAACTTTAAAACCGGTTTCACCGAAAACCGGGTAAAAAATTGGGGTTTTAATTTTGGCCGGTTTTTCATTCCCTAGTTAGAGCTTATAATGAAAGAGTTTATAATATGGTTAATTTGATTACAGATTTAAAGTGTTGTTATTATGTTGAGTTTTGTATTTTATATTCATAATGACTAAATTACGCTAAGTTGATCTTTTTGGGACTTTTGATTTATATTGTACCTACTGAGTTTAAACACAAAACGCAAATATACCTTTTACCTCAATATATTATGAATTTTCATTAAAATTTTTAATAAGTACATATACATTTCTTTTAAATACCTACATAAGTTTAAAAAGAAAAAAAAGAAAGAAAACATGCTTATTCTGCCCGATTAGTCAGAAAAGATATAAAAGATGAAAGAGAGAGATAGTTTCTATTTAATTAAAGAGATGCAAGATGTAGGCAGCCTGAATTTGACAATTAGTAAATGTCATTAATACAAACAATAAAAAAAACTTATTTTCAAACCATACCTTACTTGTAATTTTGGCCGGTTTTGCATTCCCTAAATTAGGTTCCTTATAGCCAGAGTGACAATTCTAATAATACCAAAGACGGTTAGATTAAATTAATTTATTACAGAGTTCCGGTGCCTAACTTCAGGCTTTATCATCAGATCAGTTCGATATATTCCCCCTACTCTTTCAGTCAGTCATCGACTACACGTATAAATAAAGCAATTTTACTTGTTACGGCAGTTCTGCTGTGATCCTATGAGGAGTTCTGTTCCATATATTCGAAGTGGTCAGATCATAACAATATTTCTATGGGACCAACTTGGAAGCATAACCTTTCGATAAAAAAAAAAAATTAAATCGGTCCACAATTGACCGAGAAATCGGTGAACACACATAAAAAAAAACATATATTCAGCCGAACATAGAACCTCCTCCTTTTTGAAGTCGGTTAAAAATCACATCAGTACTTGTCCGGTTTCGAACCCGCAACTTCTAGCTCATCATTTGTAGATTTGATTTCTATTATTATTTTTATTTTGCTTTTGAGTACAATGTTAATCATCCTCTCATACCTGTTTATGTTGTAATATGGAAGTACTGTAAAATCAATAAAAACCGTGGAGTTTCTTGCCGATTCTTTTCCATAGGAAACGACCAATTGAAATGTACTTATCTATCTATATGTCTATATCTATATGTATACCTATCTATCTATCTACTATCTTCTTCTTCTGTCTTCTATATATAAAAATGAATACCTGTTCGTTAGTCTCGCTGTTTTGCTGCACTGGCTGTTTTCTGTAAGAAAACCCAATTGCGGGTTAGGCTAGTCTTGTGTACAATGTTCTAATTAAATTGTTTTTAAAGTTTTTTTATACTATAAAGAATATTTTTTTATACTATAAACTATAAAGACTCCCGGTTCGTGTAAGATTCTTTACACGAACCGGGAGTCGAATCCAGGATTTCCCGTTCACCTGTAATGTTTGCGTCCCGCACACCAACCAACGTCAAAAAACTTTTTGAAAACTCTAATCAAATTTTAAAACAATTTTTTGAATTTGTTCAATAAATCAAATGAGTAGGTAAATATTCATCCTTGAACAATTCGTATTTCATTTTTTGTAAAATTAAACAATTAAAACATGTTTTTACACAAGAACATCTATCACCGACCGCGACCGAATGAAAACACGCGTCATACCTTCATGTTGCATAAGAACACACTTCTTTGGCTTTACATACTCTTTGCTTCTTTGTATCTAATTCTACACTAATAATATAAAGAGGTGAAGTTTGTTTTTTCTTTTTTGTTTGTAGAACGTAATCTCTGGAAGTACTTGTCCGATTGTTAAATTTTTTTCACCGATAGAAAGCTGCTTTATTCCTGAGTGACATAGGCTATATTTTATGAATGCGGGCGAAGCCGTACAAAAACCTTAATTTACAAAGTGATTATGGTTTAATGTTGGGTTTAGGTACTTTTATAAACGGTCTGTTTGGACTGACGAATATAGATGGTTTTATGTCACCTGGATGTATGTATATATTATTTTACAAGGAACTTGTAGCAACATCTGTGTCTGTGACACTACATAGCGCGATTAGAACATATTTATTTATTCATTTTATTGTAATCGGAAAACAAACAGTATTAAAAACTAATAAAAACAACAAATTATGCAACTATAAATCAATGACATGTTTTCGCATTTAAATTGCTATGAAGAGCATGCAAAAGATCAAATTAGGTATTCATTTTTTTAAGATTTATTCAAAAGATCTCAGCGCGATTAGAACATATTCAAAAGGTCTCCGCGCGATTAGAACACATTCAAAAGGTCTCCGCGCGATTAGAACATATTCAATAGGTCTCCGCGCGATTAGAACATATTCAAAAGATCTCCGCGCAATTAGAACATATTCAAAAGGTCTCCGCGTGATTAGAGCATATTCAAAAGGTCTCCGCGCGATTAGAACATATTCAAAAGGTCACGCGCAATTAGAACATATTCAAAAGATCTCCGCGCAATTAGAACATATTCAAAAGGTCTCCGCGTGATTAGAGCATATTCAATAGGTCTCCGCGCGATTAGAACATATTCAAAAGGTCACGCGCAATTAGAACATATTCAAAAGGTCTCCGCGCGATTAGAACATAATCGAAAGGTCTCCGCGCGGCGTATTTACATTCTGTACATGGCCAGAACGCAAGGGTGTGTTACTAGTCGCGTATATATTGGAAATCACTTTTTAATCGAGGTTTTCCAATCTATACAAGAGTAGTACGCAAATACATATATTTCGTAGTGACCTAACTACCTAACCTTGTTCCATAAATCTACAGTGCCAGTACGAATATGAACTTATCGTGCGTAGATCGGAATAATCGCGCCTGGATAAGGTCAGGTTAGAATAGTGACCATTAGGACGTGGTGGCGAGCTAACGAAGCGATCATGTGGGTTAGGTTAGGTTAGAACAGTGACCATTAGGACGTGGTGGCGAGCTAACGAAGCGATCATGTGGGTTAGGTTAGGTTAGAACAGTGACCATTAGGACGTGGTGGCGAGCTAACGAAGCGATCATGTGGGTTAGGTTAGGTTAGAACAGTGACCATTAGGACGTGGTGGCGAGCTAACGAAGCGATCATGTGGGTTAGGTTAGGTTAGAACAGTGACCATTAGGACGTGGTGGCGAGCTAACGAAGCGATCATGTGGGTTAGGTTAGGTTAGAACAGTGACCATTAAATCCAGATCCCCTTCTAATGTTAGTGAATCATTTGGGTTTGGTTAAGTTAAAAGCCATTATTTTTTATATAATTCTACATTAATAATGTTAAAACTTTATTCCATTATATGCATAAATGATTTTATTAAACTATATCGCAGCTTTTGTCAGGCGTCAGTGATGTTAACTGTAGTATAGTATGGAACCAAGACGCGCGCGTACACGTTACAAACTATACAAGACCAGTGCGCAGAATTCGTGTAAACATTGCAAACGCAGATTTAAATAGCAATACAAAGTATACGCGAGCAGTTTCCTATGGTTGCGTTCTGGCCCTGTATACAGTGGAAATACGCCTCCGCGTAATTAGAACATATTCAAAAGGTCTCCGCGCGATTAGAACTTATTCAAAAGGTAACTGTGCGATTAGAACATACTCAAAAGGCTGAAATCAACACTGTTGTGGCAGTTGCCGAACCAGACACATTACCCGCCTTTTCAATGGAGGTTTGTGGGACCTGTCACCCTGTTCCGCATACTTCTAAAATCGTATTCCTTGTGGTTTCCAGACATGTCTTTTCTTTAAGTGTCGATATAGGTACTTTAATTACTTACCTCAACATTGTTTTTAATAAAATTCATCTAGAATAAATCCTGGAAGGTGCAGGTGGTTGTGCAGGATGGGCAGCAAGTGTCAAGTACAGCCCAGACACAGTAAGCTGTAGATTTATGTGTATTTTTTATATTATCGCTTGTTTAAGAATGACGGCAAATTCGCCTTAAGAAGGAAAGGTCTGTAGTAAAAAGAGTTATAGGTTTATCGTTGTGTCGGTGAAACATTTTCCTCCCTCCTTGCGTTGTTTATCCTCAATGCTGAGAGTCGTGACCTCGACGAATAACTTTCTTATGGACGTGTGTATTTCGCCATGTGGTCTTCGGAGACGCGGATGGCGTCGCAGACTGTGGTGTCCAGTGTAGCACGGATTTGGTCTGACCAACGTATCGGACTCCCGCCCCTGGGTCTTTTCCCATCTACTTTTCCTGTCAGTAGCAACCAGGGGCGCCGACTCCGTGGGTGATGGGGCTCGAGTGAGACCCATGAGTGAGAAATAAACAGTGGGTGCCGAGCACCCCTGAGAATAGATATCAAGAAACAGAGCTGTAATCGCCTTTTAGGTTACTTATAAATTATAATATTTCTTAATACTAAAAACTAGTTTCATTTTTATATATTTTTATCAAACATAATTAGTAATTAAGTCGCAGTTTGTAAGTAGGACATTTATTTATTTGTCGGTCGATCTGTGCATTTCTCTTCACACGCTTCGACACTTTTTCGAGTCCATCAAATGAGCATGAGCACCCATGAGGTTTTCTAAAGCCGGCGCCCCTGGTAGCAACTTTTCCAGGTTATTTCCTCTCTTTCTAGCAATGTGGCCAAAGAAATCAAAAATTCTTCTTTGGCATATGGAGGTTGAGTCTCATGGGTGATTTGAGTTCGGCAATTATGGAGTCGTTGGTCCGATGCCCTGTCCAGTGGATTCCAAGCATTTTCCTCCAACACCACATCTCAAAAGCCTTAATCCAACACAAACAAACAAACAGTCTGAAGCTGGAAAATTGTAACGTTGAATGTGACGTAAGTAGATGAAAGTTTTTGTCGGCGAAATGTCCGTAGGTGAAACACTCTGCTGGGGAAACGGAAATATATGAATTGTCCCGTCGATGAACAGTGCAATGGCGAATTGGTTCGACTACTCATTTCTAGAAGAAGAAATTAAAAATCCAGCCAAGTGTGAGTCGGACTCGTGCATGAAGGGTTCCGTAAGTACTGTCCGTAGTAAAAAACGGCAAAAAATCACGTTTTTTGTATAGTAGCTTAAATATTTATTTTATTCTGGTTTTTGTATATGTTGTTATAGCGGCAACAGAAATACATCATCTGTGAAAATTGCAACTGTCTAGCTATCACGGTTCATGAGATACAGCCTGGAGACGGACGAACAGCGGAGTCTTAGTTAGGGCCCGTTATACTGTTTGAGTACGGAACCCTAAAAAAGATCTGCCTAATTGGTACTTATTAGCCAAATCTTTTTTTGTAAACAACGCCTACTTATATGTAGAACTTCCGATAAAATGCAAAAAAAAAAGTTTTCTGTAAACAATAAGCCATATCGAAACATTCAAAACGAGTCGAGTGAAGGTATTATGTTTTAAAAAATTTTTTACTACTTCACGCCAAGAAAATCTCTCTACACTTGACCTAAATCGTGCTTATCAACAACTTCCTGTAATTATGTTGATTCGGTACTTTATACAATGTGTACAGTATTAAATACTAAACTGGTAATATTTATGAATGCTAAGTAGGTATCTACTTTTTAATATATATTTACACAGATACAATAGTTTAGTATAGTATATTAACAGAAAAACAAAGACTAACCACAACTTACTTCATAATTAATCAATACAGTCGATAGTCATTTTTAAAAGAACAGAAAACTATAAAGATCGTTGTGATTGATATCGAGTTGTGGATTTTTATGTTACCCTCTTATAGTTTTGTTAAAATATGATGAGTATGCCATTTGAAAATACATTATGTACCTACCTACAATTTTTTACAGTGATGAAACTGAGACATTACATTCTACCCTTATCAGGTACAATTAGGACCTACCAAACCCCATTAATTAAACCCCAAGCGAACGCCCGGCGTTCGCTCTCTCATTGTCTTTCAATTGTGTCTATAATTACGGTATTTGAAAGGAAGAGAAAAATAATCACAAAAAGAAGAACTATATCGACCCAATTTTCAATCATTAAAGAAAGAAGAAAGAAGAAGAAGAAGAAGAAAGAAAAACTGTTTATTCGCGCATTAACGCCGGCGTTCACGCGCCATTGTCTTACTATTGTGTCTCTAATTACGCACTCAAAAGGTTAAGGCCCTTGCTCCCATTTAATGCCATAAACCAGTGACTTTCTGAACCCTACTCCTCGGTAAGGGCTTGCGCACACTAGAGACAAGACTGTCTTAGACAGACTTGTCTTCGACCAGGGGCCCAAGTCTGCTATTTTTATAAATTCATCATTCCAACACGATCCTATTGTCATTTTGCTAAAAGTTTGTAATCTTCTAATTCATAATGATCGATCATTGATCGGTCAATGGTCTCGTAATAGAGCTGTGCTAGAATGACAATATCGAGCTTATTAGAAGCAATGACTGCACAATGACGTTCTAACGGTAGGTCACTGATCAATGGAACTGTCAAAATTTTAGCAGATTACTGCATACGTCAGACATTCATTTATCAATATGTACGAGATTACCATTCTATGCCACTTCTTCCAATGGAGTGTCAGTGGTTGACCATTGGAAAGTCATAATGACGCCATTATATTAGTACCTAGATTACCAAACTTGTCAAAATCAACAATTATGAAATCAATGATAGACCATTCTGACACTATTGTAATAGCAGACTTTAGGCCTAGACTGTTTTGTCTACGAGACACGGCGCACACCATCAAGACAAAACAGACTAGGGGCGTACGGCCAGTGTTGCCAACTTAGTGGATTTTCCACTAAAACTGGTGGTTTTAACCCCCCATTTAGTTGCTTAATATTGGTTTTAGTGGCAAGTGGATTTTTCAAGTGCTTTAGTAAAATTCAATTTCTTACTAAAAATGCGATCACTCGGGTGTAAATCAGCACCATAGAATCCATAATTATCAATCTGATACCGACGATGATGGTGCAAACAAAAATGATTCGTCTGAAGACGAATTAATACATAACTGTTATTGAATAATTTGTATGTTGATTTACACAAATGGTACTTTGATCAACTGCTTGTTAATTTTTATCACTTATTATTAAACGAAACTAATAACCTATATGCTTACTTGTTTTATTTCGTACAACACACATTTTTTTGTGGTTAATTTTGCGATTTTGAAAGAAATAAAGAAAGAAAGAAGGTTTTCTGGTGGTTTTAAAAGTTGACTCTAGTAGTGGTAAGTTAGTGTAACTGTTGGCAACACTGGACGTCTCAAAACAGTCTTGTCTCAAACAAGTCTGCGGGTAGACAAGTCTGTCTAAGACAGTTTTGTCTCAAGTGTGCGCAGGCCTTAACGGCTGGGTTAATAGATTTGAAAAATATATACATTTATTTTAGATTCATATGTTCACTTCTTCACTTATGATTTTTTCGTATGACTAATACTTTTGCCATGAAAAAGATAATAACTTGTTTTAGATACCGGCACGTATCTTGAACGCTGACTTCTAGATTTCTACTTACGCAGAAGCACGCAGAAGTGAAATATCGGGTCTCTTTAGTGGTATGAAAAGAGATGCGGGGGCGGGGAATGCAATCCTTGTACAGTGATTGGCTCACCGCCGATATTGTACGATGCGCAAAGCGATCCCAGCTCTTTCGCCGAGCGCTCAAGTTTCGTGCCGCTATCTATATTATTTCGCTTGTTTTCCCTACTCCTTTCAAACGGCATTGATCTCTAGATATTATGTTTACACAAAAGCCCAGGTTCTTGGGGGGGGGGGGGGGGGGGGTAATCAGCAAAACATTTTTTAAACACAGTCAAATAAACAAACGTAAATTAAACTAGGTAATTTTTATACATAGTTTAATTATACAATAACTATTTGAAAAGTAGCTTTCAAGGGTCTTCAGCAAAACGGTTTATGACGTCTTCCGTGAAAAAATCGACCATTGCCCCCCCCCTGCACCCCCCCTTGGTACATATGTAAAGTAAACAATATTTCGCAAAGAAAATCGTTCTAAAGGTCAGTAGGGCTCTACGCGGGCGCAGGCGGCAGTACGAGTATGTGTGCATTTAACTCCGCCCAGCCAGATGTTCAAGGGACTGTACGCCTTAAAACTCACTTGAACAAGATGGCGGTACTTTCACATTGACGTATATGACGTGAAGTTAGCGTTAGTACAAATAAATATAGTGATTCGATTGGTTTGAATTTAAAAAGATAAAGGGGCGACCAGACGGTTGCAAACCAAGGTAACCTTGCTAGTTTCAATCCGTGTAGAAAGCAGTTGTAATCCATGACCTTGGTTGGGAGGCGGGTCCGGCGACCACCGAACGTATTGGCGCGTGGTTTACATCCATGTAGCCGCAACACAAACCAAACACATAAACCAAGGCCACCTTAGTAGGAACGTTAGTTTGCAACCGTCTGGTCGACCCTTAACATTGGTTACTATAAAAGCAAAAATAACGAATGTTTAACATGTCATAGTAGTGCAGTTACCCCCGAAGTGCCCGGCAGCCAGTGTGAAATGTGCGATTACCAAATAAAATTATAATAAACTGGTGAGTCGAAGCTAAACCAATCAAAATAGAATGATATCTTCAATAGTTAACCTACAGTTATGAAAAAGTGTACACAATATTGCACGTAGCTGTTTTACTGAATACATAGATAATATTATATACAGGGAAGATTTTTATTTTTGGATTTTTGTTTGTAAAAAGTAAAGTTAATAACTACTGATTTTAAAAAATCTTTCACCAGTAAAATGCTACTTTATCATTGAGTAACCTTGAGTAACATTGGCATATAGGGTGATTGCGCTGGTTTTCGTCCAATTATCGGAGTTGCCAGCTTTGTGATGTGAAATAAATATCTTGAAGTACCTTTACATAAATGTATCGTATTTGTTTCTAATGCTTATATAGTCTTCTTTAGGTTAACATCACATGACGGTTTTTTTTTGTAAAAAATATTTTTTGAAAAAGTAGGGATTCGCTAGTTTTCGTCCGAGTGTGAGCTAGTTTTCGACCACAGTGTAGAAAAAGGAATGTAGGCTAATTAAGTAAAAAACCAATTATATATACTTTTACTTAATCAGCAACATATCTACCTACTATTTAATAGTAGCTTCTGTGTATTCTCTCTCTTTATCTTTTAGGTATTATTTTATCTTAGCTATAACTAACTGTCCCCCGCGGTTTCACCGACGACTTTGGTTACTGCTCCGTTTCTATGAGTCGTAGCGTGATGTTATTTATCTTATAGATAATATTCGTCATGAACCTGACTATTGCATACAGAAAGATTTTCACAATTCGGCTTGTAGTTCCAGAGATTAGCACGTTTAAACAAACAAAAGACTCTCTCGCTTTATTGTATAGAATAAACAAATTAACAAAAAAAAAAATCTTTTTCTGTCAGAAATACACAATTCACAAAGACAGTGTGCTGTTATCTTTAATTATTTTCTTTAAGATTTCATATGAATAACTATTTCTTAAATTTCATCCACCCCAGTATTCGTTTATGGACGAAAACTAGAACCACTTTTTAAGCTATTTTTAGTTTTCGTCCAAGGACGTGGTAAATATTGTTTTATTTGCGCAACACTAACAAAGAACTGGACTAAAATATCTAATCTAATAGCCAAAAAGAACACTTTGATAGAAAATATTCAGTATTTTATAGGTCTGTTGAAGTAAAATGACCATTACAAATATTCACCAAGCTGATTGTGTTTCCGTCCATGTGGACGAAAACCAAATAGTTTGCAAACTTCGTATGCTAATATTAGTCCACTATATTTATCTAAGATGTCTAAAAAAACTATAAAAACACTTTAAATTGTATTTGTTATGCTTATAAGTAGACATACATGCCAAAAATATTCACTAAACTTGTTTTATCAGTAATTAAACTTGCCATGAACTTTTCTCGTCGGCATTTTTTTTCTAGCTTGATCGCTTCTTGGAACGGATGCGAAGTGGCTAATGACGTTAATTTTTTTTTAATTCGCTAATTGTCTAATCACATTTTCATCTTAGTAGAACTGTTGCTTAGACATTACGGATCGCAAAAAGACCAAACTTGCGCGCGAAGGTAGGTTTTTATTCAAGTTTTACGCATGTGTTTGTAGCAACAGAATAGTGGAACTGGACGGTCAACCAGCGTAATCACCCTATATTGCACTTTTTCGCGAGCAAAGCCACTGTCAGAAGCTAGTACATAGATACCTATGTTTCTGTCAGATTTCGCATTTTGCTCATTGTTTTCGGAAGATTTATTTCAAATAAGTTTTTTTTACAGGCAAAATTCAATCGGTCAGAGCGACGGCTTGTTTTGAAAGCGTAGGACTCTTAGGGTCAGTTTTTTGTGCCGTAATCACAACTGATAGTTAATAAAAATAACGGATTGTTAAATTACCCTAAAATTTCTATACTTATATTTATAATATTTTTTTCTTTACTTTTGCGATATCTAACAATGGTCAAGCTAACAATTGTTTAATCAATTGTTAGCTTGACCATTTAACGATTAATAGTAATTAAAGAATAAATAAAATATAATTATGATAAAATTATTGCAATTTGTAGCTAATTTCAAGCTTGTAATATTCCGAGGTCTTATGCCTTCATCGTTCATACGAGTCCTTGCTCTGAGGTTTGGTGATCGTGATACAGAACCCATTCGCCAGCACTAGGTACCTACAGCTTTCAAACATTAATGAGGATTTACGTAAGGAAAATACAAACCCCTTAAGAGATTAAAAGGGGTAATAAAATTTATAGTAGATATAATGTTTTTTTTTTTAGTTCAGACTTACAACTTGATAATAATGCTCTTTGATGAAATTAATCAAACATGTCGGTACTTCACTATTTTCTACAATTCAATCCTTATAGGGGCGACATAGTTAGATGTTAGTTAATCAGTCACGCTTTGACGGTGAAATGGATTTTTATGAAATTTGTCTGGCGGGTAGATCATGATCGTTAAAATGTGTAAGATTTTTGTTTTTAAATTGGTAAGAAATGGGTAACTACGACATTTTGTATAATGTTTAGGTAAATCATTAATTTGAGACACGATAAGAAATGACATACTGTAATGTCTTACGACTATTGTTTATGCATTGTGACTGAGTTTACTACCTTTCTACGCATAAATCATAGCAAAAAATACTTAGCACTTTTGGAAAATGGGTCAAGGGATCGCTCGTTTTACCGGATCACTGATTGACGAATAAAATATTAACTAATAAAGCTAACTACGTAGCTACCATATTAACGCTCTTTTCACGATAAAGTACTTATAGAACCTCCAAACTTCCAAAGTCAGTTTCTGACGAGACGTAGAAGGCAAGTGTAAAACTTAGCTGTAAAACAAGAACTGGCATTCAAACTATAATACGTTTGGAGGATCCGTGGGTGTAGCTTTGTTTTTTGGAGACCTACTTGAATATTTAATTAACGGTTGTTGTTATCGCTCAAGGTGTGCGGCAGCGACCGACGACGCTATCTTACGTACGGTAGGTAATTAGGAGAATAAGTACCTTCATTTATATAAAAAAACTGCAGAATTTTTATTCATTAGTAGTAAGACTTTAAAAACGCATTGACGCCGCTATAAACGTGCCCAAATAATCTGAGGGAAACGATCCATCGGATTCGAAAAGAAGAAGAAGTGATAAGTGTGGTGAGGAATGCTGGTGTTCATCTGCATTTGTTAAAACTGGAAGCCAAATGTTTAGAAAAGGCTGCTGTGTTTCGAGCCAGCTTGGCCACTCGAGCTAGACCGAAAAACTAGTGATATTGCTTTGTTTGTTCAATGTACCTTACGAATTTATTGACAAGATTCAATGTAAGTACCTCAACTATTTTGATAGAAATAACAATTAATTGCCTCATCTATCGCAAAAAAATAATTCCAAGGAGTGGAATTCTTTGCCGGAATCTGTGTTTCCTGATAAGCTACAACTTAGGGGTCTTTAAGTCAAGAGTGAATAGGCTACTTCTAGGCAAGCGTGCTCCATCGTCGACCACATCATCGCTTACCATCATGTGAGATGGTGGTCAAACGCGAGCCTATCATTAATAAAAAAAGGAATACCTACATAAAAATAATACTGATCATAACTTGCCAGTGGCATTCAATAGTTTTTCGGTCTAGCTCGAGTGGCCTCGCCGAATAGAAACACATGTTTGAATTAAGTATCAAATTTGTTATTATTTAAAAAAAAAAATGTCTTATTATCTTTTTAAACGACTTAAAAAAAAAAATACAACCGGTTGTATTTTTTTTATCATCTTTATTTTTTTTATGTTTGTGAACTGCGTCGTTTATTTTTTTTTCCTCTGAAAGGATATGTTTTCAAATTGGTCCCATTTTTTCAAAAATTCAGTTTTCATTATGGGATCCATGAGGAATCGAGGGAACTCCTCAAATATTATAGGCAACTATATAGTGATTTTGATATTTTTATCGAGAACTTAAGCATTTACAGTTAAAAAGTAACATTTGATGAAATGGAACTGATGAAGAAGACCAGAAATGGCCAACGGAACTTCACCCTCACATTTATATCACAATGAAGATAGTTAAGTAACTAATACAAATAAATAAATGGTTCTGAATAGTTATGTTGAAAATGGTATCATCGAACGAAGTGATCTGATGATAATGATGGCGCCGGAAGGTAGGCACTGGAATTTCGTAATTAATCAATGTAACCTAGCCGTATTTGGGCTTATTAGAATTGTCATGACATGCACTTAGGCTATACGGTACTATCGAACTGATCTGATAATGGAGCCGGAGGGTAGGCACAGGAACTCCGTAATTAATCAATGTACTTATTCTAGCCGTGTTTGGGCTTATTAGAATTGTCATGAGATGCACTTTGGCTATAAGGTACTATCGAACTGACCTGATGATAGAGTCGGGAGGTGGATGGGAACTTCTTAATAAACTAATGTATCCAAGCAGCGTTTGGGTTAATTCGTATTTTTCGGAAGTCGGTGTTAAATAACAAGCAAACAATAACAGAAACACCGACTTCCGAAATTATAGTTATTTTGATCGTTTTAGAGTTTTGTTTTTTGTAGTGAAGTCGGTCATTTATTTTTAGAAAAGTTTTTTTATTAAATAAGCGATGCCTCGCACTAGGAACTACCAGTATCGTGAGTGAGTTTACTGACATGTAAACTCACATACAGAAGACACCTAGACCCGGAGTACCTATATATATATATGTAGGCCATGCAAACATTTGTTCAGTGCGGGTATCGAACCCGAGACACGCAGCGCTGCAGTCAATCGCTCAACCACTGCGTCAACCATGTCGTCAGGTTAGATAATGTTTAGATGGTTTTACTCACTTTCAAGGTTTAGGTTAGGTTAGCTTACAAATGAATGCAACTAATTTGGCTGACCTTGTTCACCACTTAGCTCTAGCCAAATGCAACGGCTGCTATGAAGCGGAAACGGAAGCGGAAGTGTTATTACTATGAAGAAAAAGCACAATTTTATTTTTTGAAAACAAAAGAAGGTTTACGTCGTAATCACGTCACGAGGCGCGGATCACCGCGACGAGTTTCTTTATTATTATAAAGAAACTCGTTGCGAAACGTTTGTGCCCTCTCCCCTGCGCCTCTTCCGATGTGTCCAGTCGTCCACGCGCCCCCCACCCCCGCGCTCCTCGCTGTATTCTTCCGTTTAGAGTTCTGTTATAAAATTTGCGGAAGCAGAAGCGGAAACGGAAGTGAAAATGCTTGCGGAACTTCTGCAGAAGCGGAAGCGGAAGCAGAGTTCTGTTGCAACACTAGTTAGCATACAATTTGGTTTGAAGATTAACTGTAGTAACACCAAGGTGATGATTGTCAACAGAGCTAACAACAACTTACCTCACAATACGCAAATTCCATTCTTGAGGAATTGGGCGTCAAGGAGTGCATATTTGTCAACGTGGAAGTGACTCCATCGAACGCCTTGTTATACAAGGAAAAGTGGACGGGACGAGGCCGCGTGGCAGATTACCGATGCGTTGGACAGACCAGATCAAAGCGGCTGTTGGCGGCCCATTGAGTGAGTGCACCCGGATGACTGCCAATAGGCAAGAGTCGTGGGAAGTCGTGCGGCATACCCTGACAGAATCCGGAGAGCTATCTTTGTGATAACTACGACTAAGAGCAGGCAAGAGTGAAACGACCAAGGACAAGAGAATTTGGCTGAAGTTGACGTCGTCGTCGTCGGTCTGTACCTAGATAAAGTGGAGTAGCTATTTAGGTAGCAAGTAACTACAGCTTGTAGAAAGACGAAATAATCAGTAGATTTTCTGCGAAGAAGCAAATTTATACTTAGTAAGAAAATGGTGTACCTACGCCATATCTATACAGTACACTGAAAACATAATGATCGATATAACAAGAAAAATAAAAACACTTAACTAATTATAATTATACACAATTACTCCTACCTGAAAACATTAGATTACCGACTCGGAAGATATTTTAAATTTGCCCGTGGCAGATAGGTGGTATACCTACAACGAGTACACCAAGATAATTTAATTTGTCAGTCAAGTAAGACTTGCAGCCATATAAAGGAATTTAATGATGCGTTAAGTTAGTAAGGTATATAATATAGGCCCCGCCACGCTCTGCTTGGGTCCCAAATATACGACAATTTGCTAAAGGAACCGTAGAGAATTTGGGACCCTCAAACTAATTTAATCAGTTGATGAAAATTTTGCTACAAGCAGTTTTTATAGGGGGAATAATTCTTTCTTTTACGGAGGGTTATGATTTTGACAGGCTATGTGTGTATGTGAGTTTGTTCATCTGTTCCCACATAGCTCCTAATCTACTTATCGGAACTCGACGTATGAGGTATCGTTAGAACTGTCTTAATTGTCCGCTGAACATAGGTTACGTGACGTGTCACAAAACTTGATATGGCGCCCTCTAGCGGACAAAAAGTAATGTGTAAAAAATAAAAATGGAGATAAATACGCCGTGTTTGGTATCATTTGAAAGGGCTTTACTTGTACATTTCCAAAATATTGTTCAAATTTAAAGTGACGCCCTCTAGCGGACAAGAAGTCATGTGTTAAAAAAATGTTAAGATAAATACACCGTGTTTGATATCATTTGAAAGGGCTTCACTGGTAATTATCAAAATATATCATCAAAATTCAATGTGGCGCCCTCTGGTGGACAAAAATTAATTTACCATTATTAATTAGAAATTTTAAATCACTGTGCTTCTATACCATTTGCAAAAGCAAATGGTATAGAAGCACAGTGATTTAACACCAAAATAATTTAAATAAAAAAAAAAGTAAAAAAACTAAAACCCGACTACGACAAAAAAAGTGTTTAAAGTGTTTCGGTTGTTACCTATAACGTGTGACTGCGGCTTTTCTTTTTACCTTGTTTATTTCAGCATACTGGAAATCTTGTTTCATACTTTTAGTTTCGTCGTTTTTTTTGTCGTAGTCGGGTTTTAGTTTTTTTACTTTTTTTTTATTTTACACTTTATAAAGACCTAGTTAGTTACCTACATTTGAGTTGTTTTTAGCTGACCGATGATTATGAGGGTTGCGGAATCCGATAGATGCGAGACGCACTGTACTGTTCGTTTGTGGCGACACTTGGGGGAGCCTATGTCCAACAGTAAACGTCTTTCGGCTGAAATGATAATGATGATGACGATGATGTGTTTCCAGGCAGGATGATGGAGTGCTACTCGCTGGGCGCGTGCGCGAGCCCCGGCCCGGCGGGCGCGACCGTGGCGGCCACGCTGCAGTTCTTCGCGGCCGCGCAGTGTCTGCTCAACGAGCCCTACCCCGGACAGGCTCACGTCACTAGTTAGTAGCTCTAGGGTGGAGCGAGAGGGTGTGTCAGACTTACTGACATGTAGCGACATCTATGGCGTCACAGAACTAAACCTGCATCGCGCAATTAAAGTTCTCCGCGCGATTTCAACATATAGAACAGCCCCAAATCATCTATCGGGCAGTTGTCCACCAGACATAACACCCGTCTGGTCGGAGGATCCTCTCTTTTCAAAGGAGTTTTGCGGAACTTTACTCTCTGCTCCACATAACTCCAAAACCACACTTATGTTCCTTCAGTTGCCTTTTGCGTTCTAGGACCACGAGTACCCCTTTCATATTTTTCCCCATGGCACTAGCAGGCATCGGCCCTGTTGGGCCTCTACGGTTTGCTGACATTTCTTGGAGGCGCGCGTGGTGGACACTACAGGCTCGGTCCTTATAGGACGAGCGGACGGCGAGCTACACACTGCTCGTCGTCCGCAAGCCCGCGCCTACGGTGGCCGGAGATCACTCTGCGATTCCTGACGTCCGGGGCGTCGTCTATCGCGACGGCGGGGGCGTGAGGATGTACGTTCCCTCACTCTTGCAGCCGCCTCGTTCTCTAACATTACTGTTCCGCAGAAGGATGCGACTTCATCACATTCTCTCTCGCCCCGGACCATGGACAATGGAAGAAAAATCGGATCTAAGGATACTTTTAAGAGATAACCGCTACAAACAAACGAACAATACTAAGTTAGATACTTCTAGATAATAAGATTAGAAGTAGCTAATATGATGACTTTGCAGACGGGTCTTCGTTCGACTTCATCGTGGTGGGCGGCGGCACGGGCGGCGCAGCGCTGGCGGCGCGCCTGGCCGGCGAGACCTGCTTCAGCGTGCTGCTGCTGGAGGCAGGACCCGACCCGCCTCACGAGAGCATTGTGAGTACACGCGCCGACACCTATACACTACAAACTAACAAACTCCAAAACGCTTGCTATCATCAGAGAGACAATCGGAGTGAGCATTACAAACTCTCAATTGCCATGCTTGTTTATTTGCCCGCTCTTATCTATTATGTATTAAGTTTACGATGCCTCATGTTAGGCAAGTGGAAACTAGTGTACAAATAAAAGGTAAGGAGTTGAGTCCTGAAGATACTACAGTGTTTTTGGGCATAACTCTAAATTCTAAGCTTCAGTGGGGCCCACATATACATCGATAAATTATCTAAAAAACTTAGCTCCGCAGCATACGCTGTCAGACAAATTCGAAATATAACTGACTTAGGGCGGAAATCACCAATAAAACTAATCGCGTTTTAACGTTTGGGTCGCATAATCGCGTTTAGCCGCTGTCACTAGTGTCACTTGTAAAAATACAACAAAAGAAAAATACAGACAAGTGACTCTAGTGACAGCGGCTAAACGCGATTATGCGAGCCAAACGTTAAAACGCGATTAGTTTTATTGTTGAATTCCGCCCTTAAAGACAGCCCGTTTAGTTTACTTCAACTATTTTGATAGTTTCATGTCATAAGGCATTCTATTGTGGGGAAATGCCGCCGATATTCAGACAATTATTGTTTAGCAGAAAAGGGCTATTCGTTCAATTTATAAATTTAGTCCCAAATACGATCTCCCTCAAAGATAAATTTCAAAACATTAATATATTGACTGTACCTTCTCAGTATATCTACGAAAATATTTTGTATGTTCATAAAAACAAAAACATGTTTAAAAAATACAGTGATAACCATAACGTCAATACTAGAAACAAACACAAACTGTAACCAGGCTCAAAAAAATAGGGGGACATTTAGATGCCAATGATTTTCTTTTATATATATTAAAATTCCCAGTCACATTCAAGAACTTAGCCTGAATAAATTCAAATCATTTGTAAAGCGAAAACTTTGCCAGAAAGCTTTATTTATCGTAAAAAGTATCTTGAGGAGAAAACGGCTTGAGGTTGACCTGCTCCAGTACTGACTATAATTGTGGTTATATGTATAGTATATATAATGATGATGATGATATATAACACTTTTTTTTCTAATCCTCCAGTCCCATTTATTATTATTTTTTTGTTTTTCTCGAATTTGACATTGATGATTATTTTTATTTTACATTTTGACTTTCATGTTTTCATTTTTTTTTTTGTAATTTTACCATGATGAGAGAAAGGACATTTGGGAAGGCCGCATCAAATATTCAAAACTGCCAAATTTTGAATATTTGATGCGGCCTTCCCAAATGTCCTTTCTTTGGTATTGATAGTCAAGTCGGTGAGCTCCTTAGTAGTCTTAGGTTTGAGCTACACGAATACTGACAAATGCTTGCACTAACTGGACAGGTCCACTCAAATCTGTGTGGTTCTTTCTTCAAAAGACCATCTGCGACACTAATCTGCATGGTTCTTATATGATTAAAATTTGACCATTTCATGTTTACTTTAAAAGGACTTGAAAATAGACTTTGACCCCGGAGTTTGTTTCGGTGTTTCTTCTCAGGGTAGTCAGCTAGGAAACACCGGCCTCGTCCAGTTTAAACTGACTAAAAAAAAATTGACGTGTAAAAGTGTTTTTTAAAAACCTAATTGCAAAATAAATATCATTTATCCCTACCAACAACTTTTACTATGGGAAGAAACCTGAAATCGCGAAAAAAAATCAGCTGTTCAGTACATTTATGTTTGCCGAATGTACTGAACAGCTGATATTTTTTTCGTGATTTTGACTTTGCTCCCATAATAAAAATTGTTTGTTATCATGAGCACAATTACGTGTTTAAGTATCGTACACTAATTGCCAGTCACCCTATATACTTATATATTTATTTATTTAATTCCCTTTTAAAAACACTGATTTTCATCCGTACTTACACTCTAAGGTTCAGTTGAAAACCAGCGTCAGGCAACTCCTACGTAGTTGTCTGGCATTATGCTGAACTGGACCTATTTGGCGTAGCCGTGAGACATATTGTTATTGTTTATTTTATTTCTAGATGTTTTTTTATGTTTAATTTTAGTTTGTAAATCAATTAAGTACTTGTTGATTCATGAATCATGGTGTGCCAAATAAACATATTTTCTTTCTTTCTTTCTTTCTATCAAAAATAATAATAAAAAAATGTATTGAAGTCAGATGTGTTTTTTGTTTTTTAAAGTTTCTTATTTTCAGAAGAGGGTCACCGGCCTTTAGCCATACCAATTTACTTTAGAATTACTCTATAACGGATAAAATTGAACGGAAAGTCCCTTGAAATGGTTGATAATCGATGGCATTATTCGTTTTTAAGTAAAAGCTTGTGGCATTCAAATTTTCTAATTTCTTTAAATACTTTTCCAGGTACCAGGCTTTAGCGCATTTCTGAAGGAGTCTCGTTACGACTGGAACTTCACGTCAGTTGACGACGGCGTCACGAGTCAGTCGTTGGCGCACGGCCAGCAGAAGCAGCCGCGCGGCAAGATGCTGGGCGGCACCGGCAGCCTCAACGACATGGTGTACTCGCGCGGATACCCCAGCGACTACTATGAGTGGGCAAACGTCGCCGGCGACGTCTGGAACTGGACCGACGTTCTGCCCTATTTCAAGAAGACCGAACACATGACCGACTACAAGATTCTCAAGAACAGCGAGCTTATGCGGTACCATGGAACTAACGGTGAAATTGAAGTGACTGGCACCGATGTACAGGACAGCCCCAGCCCTAAACTCCTAGAAGCTTTTGGAGAAATGGGCTTCGAAATAGTTGACGACATGACGTACCCTCACAAGATAGGAGCCGGCAGGTTCTCACGTACTATTAGACATGGACGCAGAGACAGCTCGTTGACTGCCATGCTTAATAAAGTTCAGAACAAGAACCTCTATGTGTTAAAAGACACGCTAGTGACGAAGATTCTGATAGAGAACAACACAGCAGTTGGTGTCAAGGCTCTCTCAAATGGAGAAGAATTATTCTTCTACGCCAACAAGGAGGTCATTGCATCAGCCGGTACTTTCAACACTCCCAAGCTGCTGATGCTGTCCGGCATCGGGCCGAAGGCTTCCCTCGAAAAGTTGGGCATCCCTGTCGTTCAAGATCTGCCGGTGGGCGAGAGTCTGAACGACCACGTCATGGTGCTGTACTACATCGCCGCAAACAAAGGCACTTGTCCACTGAGTGAACGAGATGGCTACTTCGACGTGATAAAGTATCTATACGATGGCTCAGGCAGGTTGTCTTACAATGATGGTATCGGTATCTATCTGCCGCAAAAGGGCAAAGACCCACACGTACCATATTTTGCCATTTACCCTACATGCATTCCTCAAGACATCCTCACTTATGACCGATGCATGCAAGGGTTAGGGTACACTAATGAAACCTGTATGACCTTATCGGAGGCGAACAAGCAGAATGAGTTGATAACAGTGGGAGTGGTGCTGCTGAAGCCGGAGTCGCGCGGCAGGGTGACGCTGGCCTCCGCTGACCCGCTGCACGACCCTCTTATTTACTCCGGTACTTTTAGCAATACTGCTGACATGGAGCAGTTTCCTAAAACTGTTAAGGCTGCCCTGGCGTTGGTTAATACGACACACTTTAAGAAGTTAGGTGCTCACGTAGTGGATTTAACTCCCAAAAGTTGTAAGGGTTTGGATAAGGACGAAGTGATCAGGTGCCAGGTGCGCGAGCTGGTGATGACGGCGTGGCACTCGGTGGGCACGGCGCGGCTTGGTGCCGTGGTGGACACGTGGCTGAGCGTGCGCGGCGTAGTGGGCTTGCGTGTGGTGGACGCCAGCGTGATGCCGAGCGTGATCCGCGGGAACACCAACGCGGCTGTCGTCATGATCGCCGAGAAGGCCGCGCGCTTCATCAAGAATGCCTATGGAGTCGACAATTGATGTCGCAGTAGTTTTTAATGTTTTACTATTTTGACGATTCTATCGATGAATGAGTCGAAATATCTTACTTTCTTTTATTTATATAAAATTAAGACTAGTACTTTTTTATATGAATGACTTAGTTACTATGAGTAGCTATAATAATTAGATATTGTAATGATTTGATGGTTATATTATACAATGTGAATTTTAATTCTGGAAATGGTATGTTCTGTTCGTTATAATTATTTTTATTATTTTAAAACTATTTGGTGCCATAACCCTTATTATAAGGTGTTTGTGAAAATTTTATCATTTAAAAATCTCTTCTTTTTATGTATGAGTAGGTAGGTATATACCTAAACGCTACGACGAAATGGTAACTGTATTAATTTTATATTTAACTAATGTGTCTATAATTTTAATAATTATGTTTAATTTTAATTGCTAATTATAATTTGAAGATAAACAGTTACCAGGAACTTAGTTTACCATTTCTCTAGAGCTATATTAGACTTATCGTGATCTTCACTACCGACTGTTTCCGTAAGGTATACGAATCAAATTGCTGTCTCAACGATTTAACCGTCTCGTCAAGGTGGGAGATATTGAATTCTATATTCATTATTGTTGAAAGCTGAGATTCAACCTCGGTTTGTGTTGCCACTTCACGAATTATTAGGTACATTGTCAGGAACATATTGACTCAGTATGTATTCTTTTTAGAAGCATTAGTTTTGCCGACTACTGGTCCTGCTGTTACTGTATAATTTATTATTGGCAGATTTTAACCATTTACGACAGTTTGTTTGTTGGTTCATTACTATCTTGATCAGAGGTCTGTCTTTTTACAAAACTCGCAAATTTTCGCGTAGCGCTTGTGTAATAGTTCCAATTAATATTCCTAAATATTCTTGTTGGTATTATCACATTGCCTTTTCCTATTGGTACCACTAAGAATATAGATCAGTCAGTATGGGTACTACAAACATTTTATCGAATTAAACGATGCGCCGTGTTGAGAGAGAAGTACTAACCATGTCATCAGCTCTTGCGTTAAGATTTAGGTTTTTAAGTTCCTTTGCATTGTTTATTATATTGGCCAGCATTATATTTCGATTTAACACTTTTAGGAGTCTTATGGTCGGTCTCATATATTTCGCCCAAGTCTGGATAGGGAGAATATCTGTCGTCCATCACATGAAAAACAAAAATAAGTATACTGTCGCGTTCTATATTCTTATTATTAATTTGAAGATTAACAGTTACCAGGAACTCAGTTTTCCAATTATCGAGAGTCTTACTTTATTAGGCTCATCTTCTTGACCACCGACCGTTTCCGTGAGGAATGCATACGATTCGATTTGCTGTCTCAACGATTTTGTCATCTCATTGCGAGATTGTCAGTTCTATAATTTTTATTTTAGAAGGTTCATCCTCGGTTTGTGTTGCCACATCACGAATTATTAGGTACATTGTCAGGAACATATTGACTCAGTATGTATTCTTTTTAGAAGCATTAGTTTTGCCGGCTACTGGTCCTGCTGTTACTGTATAATTTATTATTGGCAGATTTTAACCATTTACGACAGTTTGTCTGTTGGTTCATTACTATCTTGATCAGAGGGCTGTCTTTTCAGTGACTGCTGAAAAACTATGTTTTATTATACATTTTAGATATTTTCACGTGAACAAACTAAAATAATTCATGTGGTTGTTGCTCTCATCAACACATCAATTCTAAAACTCTTTAAATATTTATAAAAAATCCTATTAGCAAACTGACATATTCGAATATAAGTCTTACATTATTTCTAAAGGATTTCCTGTGTACCGTAATTTTATCAAAAAATTTATTAGGACTGAAACCCATCGGAGTCCGATTCCAGTTGGATATTCTCGCTATGATGTCTAGGCTTGCTCTTTTTTTTTATTGTTTTCACTAATACGAAACAATTTGCTCTTGTCAGCGCACTTGTTTGTAATACTGGTTCTGTAAAAAGAAAGCATGTAGTATCTTCCGTTACTCTTTATTTACAATTTACTAGATTTTGAGAAAGGAAGATACAGTTTTCCTAATTAGCTTATCCTGAACCGAGCTGAACGTTGAGCTACCGTCTGCATAATGTCATTCATTTCAGTTTCGTTTAATTTTTTCATAGCTGGCTGCTCAGAAACGCTGGATATGTCTTTCCAGTTAGCGAATGTGTCGCTAAAACTCTGAAAAGATAAAAAATGGCATGAGCCGACATCTTGATTCTGGTTAAAATAGGAAGTTGAGTAACATACTTAACAAGGTTGATACTCGCAAATTTTCGCTTAGCGCTTGTGTAATAGTTCCAATTAATATTCCTAAATATTCTTGTTGGTATTATCACATTGCCTTTTCCTATTGGTACCACTAAGAATATAGATCAGTCAGTATGGGTACTACAAACATTTTATCGAATTAAACGATGCGCCGTGTTGAGAAAGAAGTACTAACTATGTCATCAGCTCTTGCGTTAAGATTTAGGTTTTCAAGTTCCTTTGCATTGTTTATTATATTGGCCAGCATTATATTTCGATTTAACACTTTTAGGAGTCTTATGGTCGGTCTCATCTATTTCGCCCAAGTCTGGATAGGGAGAATCTCTGTCGTCCATCACCTGAAAAACAAAAATAAGTATACAGTCGCGTTCTATATTCTTATTATTAATTTGAAGATTAACAGTTACCAGGATCTCAGTTTTCCAATTATCGAGAGTCTTACTTTATTAGGCTCATCTTCTTGACCACCGACCGTTTCCGTGAGGAATGCATACGATTCGATTTGCTGTCTCAACGATTTTGTCATCTCATTGCGAGATTTCCAGTTCCATAATTTTTATTTTAGAAGGTTCATCCTTGGTTGGTGTTCCTCATTGTCCATCACGAATTATTAGGTACATTGTCAGGAACATATTGACTCAGTATGTATTCTTTTTAGAAGCATTAGTTTTGCCGACTACTGGTCCTGCTGTTACTGTATAATTTATTATTGGCAGATTTTAACCATTTACGACAGTTTGTTTGTTGGTTCATTACTATCTTGATCAGAGGTTTGTCTTTTCAGTGACTGCTGAAAAACTATGTTTTATTATACATTTTAGATATTTTCACGTGAACAAACTAAAATAATTCATGTGGTTGTTGCTCTCATCAACATATCAATTCTAAAACTCTTTAAATATTTATAAAAAATCCTATTAGCAAATTGACATATTCAAATATAAGTCTTACCTTATTTCTAAAGGATTTCCTGTGTACCGTAATTTTATCAAAAAATTTATTACGACTGAAACCCATCGGAGTCCGATTTCAGTTGGATACTCTCGCTATGATGTCTAAGCTTGCTCTTTATTTTATTATTTTCACTAATACGAAACAATTTGCTCTTGTCAGCGCACTTGTTTGTAATACTGGTTCTGTAAAAAGAAAGCATGTAGTATCTTCCGTTACTCTTTATTTACAATTTACTAGATTTTGAGAAAGGAAGATGAAGTTTACCTAATTAGCTTATCCTGAACCGAGCTGAACGTTGAGCTACCGTCTGCACAATGTCATTCATTTCAGTTTCGTTTAATTTTTTCATAGCTGGCTGCTCAGAAACGCTGGATATGTCTTTCCAGTTAGCGAATGTGTCGCTAAAACTCTGAAAAGATAAAAAAAGGCATGAGCCGACATCTTGATTCTGGTTAAAATAGGAAGTTGAGTAACGTACTTAACAAGGTTGATACTAGCAAATTTTCGCGTAGCGCTTGTGTAATAGTTCCAATTAATATTCCTAAATATTCTTGTTGGTATAATCACATTGCCTTTTCCTATTGGTACCACTAAGAATATAGATCAGTCAGTATGGGTACTACAAACATTTTATCGAATTAAACGATGCGCCGTGTTGAGAGAGAAGTACTAACCATGTCATCAGCTCTTGCGTTAAGATTTAGGTTTTTAAGTTCCCTTGCATTGTTTATTACATTGGCCAGCATTATATTTCGATTTAACACTTTTAGGCGTCTTATGGTCGTTCTCATATATTTCGCCCAAGTCTGGATAGGGAGAATCTCTGTCGTCCATCACCTGAAAAACAAAAATAAGTATACTGTCGCGTTCTATATTCTTATTATTAATTTGAAGATTAACAGTTACCAGGAACTCAGTTTTCCAATTATCGAGAGTCTTACTTTATTAGGCTCATCTTCTTGACCACCGACCGTTTCCGTGAGGAATGCATATGATTCGATTTGCTGTCTCAACGATTTTGTCATCTCATTGCGAGATTGCCAGTTCCATAATTTTTATTTTAGAAGGTTCATCCTCGGTTTGTGTTGCCACATCACGAATTATTAGGTACAATGTCAGGAACATATTGACTCAGTATGTATTCTTTTTAGAAGCATTAGTTTTGCCGACTACTGGTCCTGCTGTTACTGTATAATTTATTATTGGCAGATTTTAACCATTTACGACAGTTTGTTTGTTGGTTCATTACTATCTTGATCAGAGGTCTGTCTTTTCAGTGACTGCTGAAAAACTATGTTTTATTACACATTTTAGATATTTTCACGTGAACAAACTAAAATAATTCATGTGGTTGTTGCTCTCATCAGCACATCAATTCTAAAACTCTTTAAATATTTATAAAAAATCCTATTAGCAAACTGACATATTCGAATATAAGTCTTACATTATTTCTAAAGGATTTCCTGTGTACCGTAATTTTATCAAAAAATTTATTAGGACTGAAACCCATCGGAGTCCGATTCCAGTTGGATATTCTCGCTATGATGTCTAGGCTTGCTCTTTTTTTTTATTGTTTTCACTAATACGAAACAATTTGCTCTTGTCAGCGCACTTGTTTGTAATACTGGTTCTGTAAAAAGAAAGCGTGTAGTATCTTCCATTACTCTTTATTTACAATTTACTAGATTTTGAGAAAGGAAGATGAAGTTTACCTAATTAGCTTATCCTGAACCGAGCTGAACGTTGAGCTACCGTCTGCACAATGTCATTCATTTCAGTTTCGTTTAATTTTTTCATAGCTGGCTGCTCAGAAACGCTGGATATGTCTTTCCAGTTAGCGAATGTGTCGCTAAAACTCTGAAAAGATAAAAAAAGGCATGAGCCGACATCTTGATTCTGGTTAAAATAGGAAGTTGAGTAACGTACTTAACAAGGTTGATACTAGCAAATTTTCGCGTAGCGCTTGTGTAATAGTTCCAATTAATATTCCTAAATATTCTTGTTGGTATAATCACATTGCCTTTTCCTATTGGTACCACTAAGAATATAGATCAGTCAGTATGGGTACTACAAACATTTTATCGAATTAAACGATGCGCCGTGTTGAGAGAGAAGTACTAACCATGTCATCAGCTCTTGCATTAAGATTTAGGTTTTTAAGTTCCTTTGCATTGTTTATTATATTGGCCAGCATTATATTTCGATTTAACACTTTTAGGAGTCTTATGGTCGGTCTCATCTATTTCGCCCAAGTCTGGATAGGGAGAATCTCTGTCGTCCATTACCTGTAAAACAAAAATAAGGATATTGTCGCGTTTTATATTCTTATTATTAATTTGAAGATTAACAGTTACCAGGAACTCAATTTTCCAATTCTCGAGAGTCTTACTTTATTAGGCTCATCTTCTTCACCACCGACCGTTTCCGTGAGGTATGCATACGATTCGATTTGCTGTCTCAACGATTTTATCATCTCCATCTCATTAAGTTGGGAGATTGACAGTTCCATAATTTTTATTTTAGAAGGTTCTTCCTCTGTTTTTGTTGCCACATCACGAGTTTTTACAGCGCTAGAATTGTATTTGTTCAGTATATGCTTTTTAGGAGCATCAGTTTTGCCAGCTACTGGTCCTGCTGTGACTGTAAAATTTGTGATTGCCAACTTTTTTCCATTTAAGGCCGTTCGTTAGTTTGTTCATTAATACCATTTTGATCTGGAGTTTTCATTTTCGGTGACTGCTGAAAAAAGTTTTACCGTAGTAGCAAAATCAGACTTACTCATTGAATTATTGCCAACCGCATTCAAAAGACTAGCGGTCCCAACTTGTCGTACACCAAAACTGGCTTTAATTTTTTTTTAACTGACTTGTTTTGGAACGCTGGAGATGGCTTTACAGTGAGCGAATGTGTCGCTTAAACTCTGAAAAAATAAAAGGAGGCATAAACCGAAATCCTAATTCTTATTAAAACAGGAAGTTGAGTCAAGTATCAAGGTTAATATCTTCGTCTAGAAACTGTCGTCAACAATTTTCGCGTGGCACCAGTGTCAGAGTTCCAATTAATGTGCCTCAGTAATCTTATTTGTATTATCGCTTTGCTTTTTCCTATTGGTACCTGTAAGAATATAGAACAGTCAATATGTGTACCATAAACATTTTATCGAATTAAACGACGTAAACGTGTTGAGAGAGAAGTACTAAGACTAACCATATCATGAGCTCTTGCGTTAAGATTTAGGTTTTTAAGTTCCTTTGCAGTGTTTATTATATTGGCCAACATTATATTTCGATTTAACACTTTTAGGAGTCTTATGGTCGGTCTCATCTGTTTCGCCCAATTCGGGATAAGGAGAATCTCTGCCGTCCATCACCTGAAAAACAAAAATAAGTATACTGTCACGTTCTATATTCTTATTATTAATTTGAAGATTAACAGTTACCAGGAACTCAGTTTTCCAATTATCGAGAGTCTTACTTTATTAGGCTCATCTTCTTGACCACCGACCGTTTCCGTGAGGAATGCATACGATTCGATTTGCTGTCTCAACGATTTTGTCATCTCATTGCGAGATTTCCAGTTCCATAATTTTTATTTTAGAAGGTTCATCCTTGGTTGGTGTTCCTCATTGTCCATCACGAATTATTAGGTACATTGTCAGGAACATATTGACTCAGTATGTATTCTTTTTAGAAGCATTAGTTTTGCCGACTACTGGTCCTGCTGTTACTGTATAATTTATTATTGGCAGATTTTAACCATTTACGACAGTTTGTTTGTTGGTTCATTACTATCTTGATCAGAGGTTTGTCTTTTCAGTGACTGCTGAAAAACTATGTTTTATTATACATTTTAGATATTTTCACGTGAACAAACTAAAATAATTCATGTGGTTGTTGCTCTCATCAACATATCAATTCTAAAACTCTTTAAATATTTATAAAAAATCCTATTAGCAAATTGACATATTCAAATATAAGTCTTACCTTATTTCTAAAGGATTTCCTGTGTACCGTAATTTTATCAAAAAATTTATTACGACTGAAACCCATCGGAGTCCGATTTCAGTTGGATACTCTCGCTATGATGTCTAAGCTTGCTCTTTATTTTATTATTTTCACTAATACGAAACAATTTGCTCTTGTCAGCGCACTTGTTTGTAATACTGGTTCTGTAAAAAGAAAGCATGTAGTATCTTCCGTTACTCTTTATTTACAATTTACTAGATTTTGAGAAAGGAAGATGAAGTTTACCTAATTAGCTTATCCTGAACCGAGCTGAACGTTGAGCTACCGTCTGCACAATGTCATTCATTTCAGTTTCGTTTAATTTTTTCATAGCTGGCTGCTCAGAAACGCTGGATATGTCTTTCCAGTTAGCGAATGTGTCGCTAAAACTCTGAAAAGATAAAAAAAGGCATGAGCCGACATCTTGATTCTGGTTAAAATAGGAAGTTGAGTAACGTACTTAACAAGGTTGATACTAGCAAATTTTCGCGTAGCGCTTGTGTAATAGTTCCAATTAATATTCCTAAATATTCTTGTTGGTATAATCACATTGCCTTTTCCTATTGGTACCACTAAGAATATAGATCAGTCAGTATGGGTACTACAAACATTTTATCGAATTAAACGATGCGCCGTGTTGAGAGAGAAGTACTAACCATGTCATCAGCTCTTGCGTTAAGATTTAGGTTTTTAAGTTCCTTTGCATTGTTTATTATATTGGCCAGCATTATATTTCGATTTAACATTTTTAGGAGTCTTATGGTCGGTCTCATATATTTCGCCCAAGTCTGGATAGGGAGAATCTCTGCCGTCCATCACCTGAAAAACAAAAATAAGTATACTGTCACGTTCTATATTCTTATTATTAATTTGAAGATTAACAGTTACCAGGAACTCAGTTTTCCAATTATCGAGAGTCTTACTTTATTAGGCTCATCTTCTTGACCACCGACCGTTTCCGTGAGGAATGCATACGATTCGATTTGCTGTCTCAACGATTTTGTCATCTCATTGCGAGATTTCCAGTTCCATAATTTTTATTTTAGAAGGTTCATCCTTGGTTGGTGTTTCTCATTGTCCATCACGAATTATTATGTACATTGTCAGGAACATATTGACTCAGTATGTATTCTTTTTAGAAGCATTAGTTTTGCCGACTACTGGTCCTGCTGTTACTGTATAATTTATTATTGGCAGATTTTAACCATTTACGACAGTTTGTTTGTTGGTTCATTACTATCTTGATCAGAGGTTTGTCTTTTCAGTGACTGCTGAAAAACTATGTTTTATTATACATTTTAGATATTTTCACGTGAACAAACTAAAATAATTCATGTGGTTGTTGCTCTCATCAACATATCAATTCTAAAACTCTTTAAATATTTATAAAAAATCCTATTAGCAAATTGACATATTCAAATATAAGTCTAACCTTATTTCTAAAGGATTTCCTGTGTACCGTAATTTTATCAAAAAATTTATTAGGACTGAAACCCATCGGAGTCCGATTCCAGTTGGATATTCTCGCTATGATGTCTAGGCTTGCTCTTTTTTTTTATTGTTTTCACTAATACGAAACAATTTGCTCTTGTCAGCGCACTTGTTTGTAATACTGGTTCTGTAAAAAGAAAGCGTGTAGTATCTTCCATTACTCTTTATTTACAATTTACTAGATTTTGAGAAAGGAAGATGAAGTTTACCTAATTAGCTTATCCTGAACCGAGCTGAACGTTGAGCTACCGTCTGCACAATGTCATTCATTTCAGTTTCGTTTAATTTTTTCATAGCTGGCTGCTCAGAAACGCTGGATATGTCTTTCCAGTTAGCGAATGTGTCGCTAAAATTCTGAAAAGATAAAAAAAGGCATGAGCCGACATCTTGATTCTGGTTAAAATAGGAAGTTGAGTAACGTACTTAACAAGGTTGATACTAGCAAATTTTCGCGTAGCGCTTGTGTAATAGTTCCAATTAATATTCCTAAATATTCTTGTTGGTATAATCACATTGCCTTTTCCTATTGGTACCACTAAGAATATAGATCAGTCAGTATGGGTACTACAAACATTTTATCGAATTAAACGATGCGCCGTGTTGAGAGAGAAGTACTAACCATGTCATCAGCTCTTGCGTTAAGATTTAGGTTTTTAAGTTCCTTTGCATTGTTTATTATATTGGCCAGCATTATATTTCGATTTAACATTTTTAGGAGTCTTATGGTCGGTCTCATATATTTCGCCCAAGTCTGGATAGGGAGAATCTCTGCCGTCCATCACCTGAAAAACAAAAATAAGTATACTGTCGCGTTCTATATTCTTATTATTAATTTGAAGATTAACAGTTACCAGGAACTCAGTTTTCCAATTATCGAGAGTCTTACTTTATTAGGCTCATCTTCTTGACCACCGACCGTTTCCGTGAGGAATGCATACGATTCGATTTGCTGTCTCAACGATTTTGTCATCTCATTGCGAGATTGCCAGTTCCATAATTTTTATTTTATAAGGTTCATCCTCGGTTTGTGTTGCCACATCACGAATTATTAGGTACATTGTCAGGAACATATTGACTCAGTATGTATTCTTTTTAGAAGCATTAGTTTTGCCGACTACTGGTCCTGCTGTTACTGTATAATTTATTATTGGCAGATTTTAACCATTTACGACAGTTTGTTTGTTGGTTCATTACTATCTTGATCAGAGGTCTGTCTTTTCAGTGACTACTAAAAAAGTATGTTTTATTATACATTTTAGATATTTTCACGTGAACAAACTAAAATAATTCATGTGGTTGTTGCTCTCATCAGCACATAAATACTAAATCTCTTTAAATATTTATAAAAAATCCTATTAGCAAACTGACATATTCGAATATAAGTCTTACCTTATTTCTAAAGGATTTCCTGTGTACCGTAATTTTATCAAAAAATTTATTAGGACTGAAACCCATCGGAGTCTGATTCCAGTTGGATATTCTCGCTATGATGTCTAGGCTTGCTCTTTTTTTTATTGTTTTCACTAATACGAAACAATTTGCTCTTGTCAGCGCACTTGTTTGTAATACTGGTTCTGTAAAAAGAAAGCATGTAGTATCTTCCGTTACTCTTTATTAAGAATTTACTAGATTTTGAGAAAGGAAGATGAAGTTTACCTAATTAGCTTATCCTGAACCGAGCTGAACGTTGAGCTACCGTCTGCACAATGTCATTCATTTCAGTTTCGTTTAATTTTTCATAGCTGGCTGCTCAGAAACGCTGGATATGTCTTTCCAGTTAGCGAATGTGTCGCTAAAACTCTGAAAAGATAAAAAAAGGCATGAGCCGACATCTTGATTCTGGTTAAAATAGGAAGTTGAGTAACATACTTAACAAGGTTGATACTCGCAAATTTTCGCGTAGCGCTTGTGTAATAGTTCCAATTAATATTCCTAAATATTCTTGTTGGTATAATCACATTGCCTTTTCCTATTGGTACCACTAAGAATATAGATCAGTCAGTATGGGTACTACAAACATTTTATCGAATTAAACGATGCGCCGTGTTGAGAGAGAAGTACTAACCATGTCATCAGCTCTTGCGTTAAGATTTAGGTTTTTAAGTTCCTTTGCATTGTTTATTATATTGGCCAGCATTATATTTCGATTTAACACTTTTAGGCGTCTTATGGTCGGTCTCATATATTTCGCCCAAGTCTGGATAGGGAGAATCTCTGTCGTCCATCACCTGAAAAACAAAAATAAGTATACTGTCGCGTTCTATATTCTTATTATTAATTTGAAGATTAACAGTTACCAGGAACTCAGTTTTCCAATTATCGAGAGTCTTACTTTATTAGGCTCATCTTCTTGACCACCGACCGTTTCCGTGAGGAATGCATATGATTCGATTTGCTGTCTCAACGATTTTGTCATCTCATTGCGAGATTGCCAGTTCCATAATTTTTATTTTAGAAGGTTCATCCTCGGTTTGTGTTGCCACATCACGAATTATTAGGTACAATGTCAGGAACATATTGACTCAGTATGTATTCTTTTTAGAAGCATCAGTTTTGCCGACTACTGGTCCTGCTGTTACTGTATAATTTATTATTGGCAGATTTTAACCATTTACGACAGTTTGTTTGTTGGTTCATTACTATCTTGATCAGAGGTCTGTCTTTTCAGTGACTGCTGAAAAACTATGTTTTATTACACATTTTAGATATTTTCACGTGAACAAACTAAAATAATTCATGTGGTTGTTGCTCTCATCAGCACATAAATACTAAATCTCTTTAAATATTTATAAAAAATCCTATTAGCAAACTGACATAATCGAATATAAGTCTTACCTTATTTCTAAAGGATTTCCTGTGTACCGTAATTTTATCAAAAAATTTATTAGGACTGAAACCCATCGGAGTCTGATTCCAGTTGGATATTCTCGCTATGATGTCTAGGCTTGCTCTTTTTTTTATTGTTTTCACTAATACGAAACAATTTGCTCTTGTCAGCGCACTTGTTTGTAATACTGGTTCTGTAAAAAGAAAGCATGTAGTTAGTATCTTCCGTTACTCTTTATTTACAATTTACTAGATTTTGAGAAAGGAAGATGAAGTTTACCTAATTAGCTTATCCTGAACCGAGCTGAACGTTGAGCTACCGTCTGCACAATGTCATTCATTTCAGTTTCGTTTCATTTTTCATAGCTGGCTGCTCAGAAACGCTGGATATGTCTTTCCAGTTAGCGAATGTGTCGCTAAAACTCTGAAAAGATAAAAAAAGGCATGAGCCGACATCTTGATTCTGGTTAAAATAGGAAGTTGAGTAACATACTTAACAAGGTTGATACTCGCAAATTTTCGCGTAGCGCTTGTGTAATAGTTCCAATTAATATTCCTAAATATTCTTGTTGGTATAATCACATTGCCTTTTCCTATTGGTACCACTAAGAATATAGATCAGTCAGTATGGGTACTACAAACATTTTATCGAATTAAACGATGCGCCGTGTTGAGAGAGAAGTACTAACCATGTCATCAGCTCTTGCGTTAAGATTTAGGTTTTTAAGTTCCCTTGCATTGTTTATTACATTGGCCAGCATTATATTTCGATTTAACACTTTTAGGCGTCTTATGGTCGGTCTCATATATTTCGCCCAAGTCTGGATAGGGAGAATCTCTGTCGTCCATCACCAGAAAAAACAAAAATAAGGATACTGTCGCGTTCTATATTCTTATTATTAATTTGAAGATTAACAGTTACCAGGAACTCAATTTTCCAATTCTCGAGAGTCTTACTTTATTAGGCTCATCTTCTTCACCACCGACCGTTTCCGTGAGGTATGCATACGATTCGATTTGCTGTCTCAACGATTTTATCATCTCCATCTCATTAAGTTGGGAGATTGACAGTTCCATAATTTTTATTTTAGAAGGTTCTTCCTCTGTTTTTGTTGCCACATCACGAGTTTTTACAGCGCTAGAATTGTATTTGTTCAGTATATGCTTTTTAGGAGCATCAGTTTTGCCAGCTACTGGTCCTGCTGTGACTGTAAAATTTGTGATTGCCAACTTTTTTCCATTTAAGTCCGTTCGTTAGTTTGTTCATTAATACCATTTTGATCTGGAGTTTTCATTTTCGGTGACTGCTGAAAAAAGTTTTACCGTAGTAGCAAAATCAGACTTACTCATTGAATTATTGCCAACCGCATTCAAAAGACTAGCGGTCCCAACTTGTCGTACACCAAAACTGGCTTTAATTTTTTTTTAACTGACTTGTTTTGGAACGCTGGAGATGGCTTTACAGTGAGCGAATGTGTCGCTTAAACTCTGAAAAAATAAAAGGAGGCATAAACCGAAATCCTAATTCTTATTAAAACAGGAAGTTGAGTCAAGTATCAAGGTTAATATCTTCGTCTAGAAACTGTCGTCAACAATTTTCGCGTGGCACCAGTGTCAGAGTTCCAATTAATGTGCCTCAGTAATCTTATTTGTATTATCGCTTTGCTTTTTCCTATTGGTACCTGTAAGAATATAGAACAGTCAATATGTGTACCATAAACATTTTATCGAATTAAACGATGCGCCGTGTTGAGAGAGAAGTACTAACCATATCATCAGCTCTTGCGTTAAGATTTTGGTTTTTAAGTTCCTTTGCATTGTTTATTATATTGGCCAGCATTATATTTCGATTTAACATTTTTAGGAGTCTTATGGTCGGTCTCATATATTTCGCCCAAGTCTGGATAGGGAGAATCTCTGCCGTCCATCACCTGAAAAACAAAAATAAGTATACTGTCACGTTCTATATTCTTATTATTAATTTGAAGATTAACAGTTACCAGGAACTCAGTTTTCCAATTATCGAGAGTCTTACTTTATTAGGCTCATCTTCTTGACCACCGACCGTTTCCGTGAGGAATGCATACGATTCGATTTGCTGTCTCAACGATTTTGTCATCTCATTGCGAGATTTCCAGTTCCATAATTTTTATTTTAGAAGGTTCATCCTTGGTTGGTGTTCCTCATTGTCCATCACGAATTATTAGGTACATTGTCAGGAACATATTGACTCAGTATGTATTCTTTTTAGAAGCATTAGTTTTGCCGACTACTGGTCCTGCTGTTACTGTATAATTTATTATTGGCAGATTTTAACCATTTACGACAGTTTGTTTGTTGGTTCATTACTATCTTGATCAGAGGTTTGTCTTTTCAGTGACTGCTGAAAAACTATGTTTTATTATACATTTTAGATATTTTCACGTGAACAAACTAAAATAATTCATGTGGTTGTTGCTCTCATCAACATATCAATTCTAAAACTCTTTAAATATTTATAAAAAATCCTATTAGCAAATTGACATATTCAAATATAAGTCTTACCTTATTTCTAAAGGATTTCCTGTGTACCGTAATTTTATCAAAAAATTTATTACGACTGAAACCCATCGGAGTCCGATTTCAGTTGGATACTCTCGCTATGATGTCTAAGCTTGCTCTTTATTTTATTATTTTCACTAATACGAAACAATTTGCTCTTGTCAGCGCACTTGTTTGTAATACTGGTTCTGTAAAAAGAAAGCATGTAGTATCTTCCGTTACTCTTTATTTACAATTTACTAGATTTTGAGAAAGGAAGATGAAGTTTACCTAATTAGCTTATCCTGAACCGAGCTGAACGTTGAGCTACCGTCTGCACAATGTCATTCATTTCAGTTTCGTTTAATTTTTTCATAGCTGGCTGCTCAGAAACGCTGGATATGTCTTTCCAGTTAGCGAATGTGTCGCTAAAACTCTGAAAAGATAAAAAAAGGCATGAGCCGACATCTTGATTCTGGTTAAAATAGGAAGTTGAGTAACGTACTTAACAAGGTTGATACTAGCAAATTTTCGCGTAGCGCTTGTGTAATAGTTCCAATTAATATTCCTAAATATTCTTGTTGGTATAATCACATTGCCTTTTCCTATTGGTACCACTAAGAATATAGATCAGTCAGTATGGGTACTACAAACATTTTATCGAATTAAACGATGCGCCGTGTTGAGAGAGAAGTACTAACCATGTCATCAGCTCTTGCGTTAAGATTTAGGTTTTTAAGTTCCTTTGCATTGTTTATTATATTGGCCAGCATTATATTTCGATTTAACATTTTTAGGAGTCTTATGGTCGGTCTCATATATTTCGCCCAAGTCTGGATAGGGAGAATCTCTGCCGTCCATCACCTGAAAAACAAAAATAAGTATACTGTCGCGTTCTATATTCTTATTATTAATTTGAAGATTAACAGTTACCAGGAACTCAGTTTTCCAATTATCGAGAGTCTTACTTTATTAGGCTCATCTTCTTGACCACCGACCGTTTCCGTGAGGAATGCATACGATTCGATTTGCTGTCTCAACGATTTTGTCATCTCATTGCGAGATTTCCAGTTCCATAATTTTTATTTTAGAAGGTTCATCCTTGGTTGGTGTTCCTCATTGTCCATCACGAATTATTAGGTACATTATCAGGAACATATTGACTCAGTATGTATTCTTTTTAGAAGCATTAGTTTTGCCGACTACTGGTCCTGCTGTTACTGTATAATTTATTATTGGCAGATTTTAACCATTTACGACAGTTTGTTTGTTGGTTCATTACTATCTTGATCAGAGGTTTGTCTTTTCAGTGACTGCTGAAAAACTATGTTTTATTATACATTTTAGATATTTTCACGTGAACAAACTAAAATAATTCATGTGGTTGTTGCTCTCATCAACATATCAATTCTAAAACTCTTTAAATATTTATAAAAAATCCTATTAGCAAATTGACATATTCAAATATAAGTCTTACCTTATTTCTAAAGGATTTCCTGTGTACCGTAATTTTATCAAAAAATTTATTACGACTGAAACCCATCGGAGTCCGATTTCAGTTGGATACTCTCGCTATGATGTCTAAGCTTGCTCTTTATTTTATTATTTTCACTAATACGAAACAATTTGCTCTTGTCAGCGCACTTGTTTGTAATACTGGTTCTGTAAAAAGAAAGCATGTAGTATCTTCCGTTACTCTTTATTTACAATTTACTAGATTTTGAGAAAGGAAGATGAAGTTTACCTAATTAGCTTATCCTGAACCGAGCTGAACGTTGAGCTACCGTCTGCACAATGTCATTCATTTCAGTTTCGTTTAATTTTTTCATAGCTGGCTGCTCAGAAACGCTGGATATGTCTTTCCAGTTAGCGAATGTGTCGCTAAAACTCTGAAAAGATAAAAAAAGGCATGAGCCGACATCTTGATTCTGGTTAAAATAGGAAGTTGAGTAACGTACTTAACAAGGTTGATACTAGCAAATTTTCGCGTAGCGCTTGTGTAATAGTTCCAATTAATATTCCTAAATATTCTTGTTGGTATAATCACATTGCCTTTTCCTATTGGTACCACTAAGAATATAGATCAGTCAGTATGGGTACTACAAACATTTTATCGAATTAAACGATGCGCCGTGTTGAGAGAGAAGTACTAACCATGTCATCAGCTCTTGCGTTAAGATTTAGGTTTTTAAGTTCCTTTGCATTGTTTATTATATTGGCCAGCATTATATTTCGATTTAACATTTTTAGGAGTCTTATGGTCGGTCTCATATATTTCGCCCAAGTCTGGATAGGGAGAATCTCTGCCGTCCATCACCTGAAAAACAAAAATAAGTATACTGTCACGTTCTATATTCTTATTATTAATTTGAAGATTAACAGTTACCAGGAACTCAGTTTTCCAATTATCGAGAGTCTTACTTTATTAGGCTCATCTTCTTGACCACCGACCGTTTCCGTGAGGAATGCATACGATTCGATTTGCTGTCTCAACGATTTTGTCATCTCATTGCGAGATTTCCAGTTCCATAATTTTTATTTTAGAAGGTTCATCCTTGGTTGGTGTTTCTCATTGTCCATCACGAATTATTAGGTACATTGTCAGGAACATATTGACTCAGTATGTATTCTTTTTAGAAGCATTAGTTTTGCCGACTACTGGTCCTGCTGTTACTGTATAATTTATTATTGGCAGATTTTAACCATTTACGACAGTTTGTTTGTTGGTTCATTACTATCTTGATCAGAGGTTTGTCTTTTCAGTGACTGCTGAAAAACTATGTTTTATTATACATTTTAGATATTTTCACGTGAACAAACTAAAATAATTCATGTGGTTGTTGCTCTCATCAACATATCAATTCTAAAACTCTTTAAATATTTATAAAAAATCCTATTAGCAAATTGACATATTCAAATATAAGTCTTACCTTATTTCTAAAGGATTTCCTGTGTACCGTAATTTTATCAAAAAATTTATTACGACTGAAACCCATCGGAGTCCGATTTCAGTTGGATACTCTCGCTATGATGTCTAAGCTTGCTCTTTATTTTATTATTTTCACTAATACGAAACAATTTGCTCTTGTCAGCGCACTTGTTTGTAATACTGGTTCTGTAAAAAGAAAGCATGTAGTATCTTCCGTTACTCTTTATTTACAATTTACTAGATTTTGAGAAAGGAAGATGAAGTTTACCTAATTAGCTTATCCTGAACCGAGCTGAACGTTGAGCTACCGTCTGCACAATGTCATTCATTTCAGTTTCGTTTAATTTTTTCATAGCTGGCTGCTCAGAAACGCTGGATATGTCTTTCCAGTTAGCGAATGTGTCGCTAAAACTCTGAAAAGATAAAAAAAGGCATGAGCCGACATCTTGATTCTGGTTAAAATAGGAAGTTGAGTAACGTACTTAACAAGGTTGATACTAGCAAATTTTCGCGTAGCGCTTGTGTAATAGTTCCAATTAATATTCCTAAATATTCTTGTTGGTATAATCACATTGCCTTTTCCTATTGGTACCACTAAGAATATAGATCAGTCAGTATGGGTACTACAAACATTTTATCGAATTAAACGATGCGCCGTGTTGAGAGAGAAGTACTAACCATGTCATCAGCTCTTGCGTTAAGATTTAGGTTTTTAAGTTCCTTTGCATTGTTTATTATATTGGCCAGCATTATATTTCGATTTAACACTTTTAGGCGTCTTATGGTCGGTCTCATATATTTCGCCCAAGTCTGGATAGGGAGAATCTCTGTCGTCCATCACCTGAAAAACAAAAATAAGTATACTGTCGCGTTCTATATTCTTATTATTAATTTGAAGATTAACAGTTACCAGGAACTCAGTTTTCCAATTATCGAGAGTCTTACTTTATTAGGCTCATCTTCTTGACCACCGACCGTTTCCGTGAGGAATGCATATGATTCGATTTGCTGTCTCAACGATTTTGTCATCTCATTGCGAGATTGCCAGTTCCATAATTTTTATTTTAGAAGGTTCATCGTCGGTTTGTGTTGCCACATCACGAATTATTAGGTACAATGTCAGGAACATATTGACTCAGTATGTATTCTTTTTAGAAGCATTAGTTTTGCCGACTACTGGTCCTGCTGTTACTGTATAATTTATTATTGGCAGATTTTAACCATTTACGACAGTTTGTTTGTTGGTTCATTACTATCTTGATCAGAGGTCTGTCTTTTCAGTGACTGCTGAAAAACTATGTTTTATTACACATTTTAGATATTTTCACGTGAACAAACTAAAATAATTCATGTGGTTGTTGCTCTCATCAGCACATAAATACTAAATCTCTTTAAATATTTATAAAAAATCCTATTAGCAAACTGACATATTCGAATATAAGTCTTACCTTATTTCTAAAGGATTTCCTGTGTACCGTAATTTTATCAAAAAATTTATTAGGACTGAAACCCATCGGAGTCTGATTCCAGTTGGATATTCTCGCTATGATGTCTAGGCTTGCTCTTTTTTTTATTGTTTTCACTAATACGAAACAATTTGCTCTTGTCAGCGCACTTGTTTGTAATACTGGTTCTGTAAAAAGAAAGCATGTAGTATCTTCCGTTACTCTTTATTAACAATTTACTAGATTTTGAGAAAGGAAGATGAAGTTTACCTAATTAGCTTATCCTGAACCGAGCTGAACGTTGAGCTACCGTCTGCACAATGTCATTCATTTCAGTTTCGTTTAATTTTTTCATAGCTGGCTGCTCAGAAACGCTGGATATGTCTTTCCAGTTAGCAAATGTGTCTGTGGTACTACAAACATTTTATCGAATTAAACGATGCGCCGTGTTGAGAGAGAAGTACTAACCATGTCATCAGCTCTTGCATTAAGATTTAGGTTTTTAAGTTCCTTTGCATTGTTTATTATATTAGCCAGCATTATATTTCGATTTAACACTTTTAGGAGTCTTAAGGTCGGTCTCATCTATTTCGCCCAAGTCTGGATAGGGAGAATCTCTGTCGTCCATCACCTGAAAAACAAAAATAAGGATATTGTCGCGTTTTATATTCTTATTATTAATTTGAAGATTAACAGTTACCAGGAACTCAATTTTCCAGTTCTCGAGAGTCTTACTTTATTAGGCTCATCTTCTTCACCACCGACCGTTTCCGTGAGGTATGCATACGATTCGATTTGGTGTCTCAACGATTTTATCGTCTCATTAAGTTGGGAGATTGACAGTTCCATAATTTTTATTTTAGAAGGTTCATCCTCTGTTTTTGTTGCCTCATCACGAGTTTTTACAGCGGTAGAATTGTATTTGTTCAGTATATGCTTTTTAGGAGCATCAGTTTTGCCAGCTACTGGTCCTGCTGTGACTATAAAATTTGTGATTGCCAACTTTTTTCCATTTAAGGCCGTTCCTTAGTTTGTTCATTAATACCATCTTGATCTGGAGTTTTCATTTTCGGTGACTGCTGAAAAAAGTTTTACCGTAGTAGCAAAATCAGACTTACTCATTGAATTATTGCCAACCGCATTCAAAAGACTAGCGGTCCCAACTTGTCGTACACCAAAACTGGCTTTAATTTTTTTTTAACTGACTTGTTTGGGAACGCTGGAGATGGCTTTACAGTGAGCGAATGTGTCGCTTAAACTCTGAAAAAATAAAAGGAGGCATAAACCGAAATCCTAATTCTTATTAAAACAGGAAGTTGAGTCAAGTATCAAGGTTAATATCTTCGTCTAGAAACTGTCGTCAACAATTTTCGCGTGGCACCAGTGTCAGAGTTCCAATTAATGTGCCTCAGTAATCTTATTTGTATTATCGCTTTGCTTTTTCCTATTGGTACCTGTAAGAATATAGAACAGTCAATATGTGTACCATAAACATTTTATCGAATTAAACGACGTAAACGTGTTGAGAGAGAAGTACTAAGACTAACCATATCATGAGCTCTTGCGTTAAGATTTAGGTTTTTAAGTTCCTTTGCAGTGTTTATTATATTGGCCAACATTATATTTCGATTTAACACTTTTAGGAGTCTTATGGTCGGTCTCATCTGTTTCGCCCAATTCGGGATAAGGAGAATCTCTGCCGTCCATCACCTGAAAAACAAAAATAAGTATACTGTCACGTTCTATATTCTTATTATTAATTTGAAGATTAACAGTTACCAGGAACTCAGTTTTCTAATTATCGAGAGTCTTACTTTATTAGGCTCATCTTCTTGACCACCGACCGTTTCCGTGAGGAATGCATACGATTCGATTTGCTGTCTCAACGATTTTGTCATCTCATTGCGAGATTTCCAGTTCCATAATTTTTATTTTAGAAGGTTCATCTTTGGTTGGTGTTCCTCATTGTCCATCACGAATTATTAGGTACATTGTCAGGAACATATTGACTCAGTATGTATTCTTTTTAGAAGCATTAGTTTTGCCGACTACTGGTCCTGCTGTTACTGTATAATTTATTATTGGCAGATTTTAACAATTTACGACAGTTTGTTTGTTGGTTCATTACTATCTTGATCAGAGGTTTGTCTTTTCAGTGACTGCTGAAAAACTATGTTTTATTATACATTTTAGATATTTTCACGTGAACAAACTAAAATAATTCGTGTGGTTGTTGCTCTCATCAACATATCAATTCTAAAACTCTTTAAATATTTATAAAAAATCCTATTAGCAAATTGACATATTCAAATATAAGTCTTACCTTATTTCTAAAGGATTTCCTGTGTACCGTAATTTTATCAAAAAATTTATTACGACTGAAACCCATCGGAGTCCGATTTCAGTTGGATACTCTCGCTATGATGTCTAAGCTTGCTCTTTATTTTATTATTTTCACTAATACGAAACAATTTGCTCTTGTCAGCGCACTTGTTTGTAATACTGGTTCTGTAAAAAGAAAGCATGTAGTATCTTCCGTTACTCTTTATTTACAATTTACTAGATTTTGAGAAAGGAAGATGAAGTTTACCTAATTAGCTTATCCTGAACCGAGCTGAACGTTGAGCTACCGTCTGCACAATGTCATTCATTTCAGTTTCGTTTAATTTTTTCATAGCTGGCTGCTCAGAAACGCTGGATATGTCTTTCCAGTTAGCGAATGTGTCGCTAAAACTCTGAAAAGATAAAAAAAGGCATGAGCCGACATCTTGATTCTGGTTAAAATAGGAAGTTGAGTAACGTACTTAACAAGGTTGATACTAGCAAATTTTCGCGTAGCGCTTGTGTAATAGTTCCAATTAATATTCCTAAATATTCTTGTTGGTATAATCACATTGCCTTTTCCTATTGGTACCACTAAGAATATAGATCAGTCAGTATGGGTACTACAAACATTTTATCGAATTAAACGATGCGCCGTGTTGAGAGAGAAGTACTAACCATGTCATCAGCTCTTGCGTTAAGATTTAGGTTTTTAAGTTCCTTTGCATTGTTTATTATATTGGCCAGCATTATATTTCGATTTAACATTTTTAGGAGTCTTATGGTCGGTCTCATATATTTCGCCCAAGTCTGGATAGGGAGAATCTCTGCCGTCCATCACCTGAAAAACAAAAATAAGTATACTGTCGCGTTCTATATTCTTATTATTAATTTGAAGATTAACAGTTACCAGGAACTCAGTTTTCCAATTATCGAGAGTCTTACTTTATTAGGCTCATCTTCTTGACCACCGACAGTTTCCGTGAGGAATGCATACGATTCGATTTGCTGTCTCAACGATTTTGTCATCTCATTGCGAGATTTCCAGTTCCATAATTTTTATTTTAGAAGGTTCATCTTTGGTTGGTGTTCCTCATTGTCCATCACGAATTATTAGGTACATTGTCAGGAACATATTGACTCAGTATGTATTCTTTTTAGAAGCATTAGTTTTGCCGACTACTGGTCCTGCTGTTACTGTATAATTTATTATTGGCAGATTTTAACAATTTACGACAGTTTGTTTGTTGGTTCATTACTATCTTGATCAGAGGTTTGTCTTTTCAGTGACTGCTGAAAAACTATGTTTTATTATACATTTTAGATATTTTCACGTGAACAAACTAAAATAATTCGTGTGGTTGTTGCTCTCATCAACATATCAATTCTAAAACTCTTTAAATATTTATAAAAAATCCTATTAGCAAATTGACATATTCAAATATAAGTCTTACCTTATTTCTAAAGGATTTCCTGTGTACCGTAATTTTATCAAAAAATTTATTACGACTGAAACCCATCGGAGTCCGATTTCAGTTGGATACTCTCGCTATGATGTCTAAGCTTGCTCTTTATTTTATTATTTTCACTAATACGAAACAATTTGCTCTTGTCAGCGCACTTGTTTGTAATACTGGTTCTGTAAAAAGAAAGCAAGTAGTATCTTCCGTTACTCTTTATTTACAATTTACTAGATTTTGAGAAAGGAAGATGAAGTTTACCTAATTAGCTTATCCTGAACCGAGCTGAACGTTGAGCTACCGTCTGCACAATGTCATTCATTTCAGTTTCGTTTAATTTTTCATAGCTGGCTGCTCAGAAACGCTGGATATGTCTTTCCAGTTAGCGAATGTGTCGCTAAAACTCTGAAAAGATAAAAAATGGCATGAGCCGACATCTTGATTCTGGTTAAAATAGGAAGTTGAGAAACATACTTAACAAGGTTGATACTCGCAAATTTTCGCGTAGCGCTTGTGTAATAGTTCCAATTAATATTCCTAAATATTCTTGTTGGTATTATCACATTGCCTTTTCCTATTGGTACCACTAAGAATATAGATCAGTCAGTATGGGTACTACAAACATTTTATCGAATTAAACGATGCGCCGTATTGAGAAAGAAGTACTAACTATGTCATCAGCTCTTGCGTTAAGATTTAGGTTTTCAAGTTCCTTTGCATTGTTTATTATATTGGCCAGCATTATATTTCGATTTAACACTTTTAGGAGTCTTATGGTCGGTCTCATCTATTTCGCCCAAGTCTGGATAGGGAGAATCTCTGTCGTCCATCACCTGAAAAACAATAATAAGTATACTGTCGCGTTCTATATTCTTATTATTAATTTGAAGATTAACAGTTACCAGGAACTCAGTTTTCCAATTATCGAGAGCCTTACTTTATTAGGCTCATCTTCTTGACCACCGACCGTTTCCGTGAGGAATGCATACGATTCGATTTGCTGTCTCAACGATTTTGTCATCTCATTGCGAGATTGACAGATCCATAATTTTTATTTTAGAAGGTTCATCCTCGGTTTGTGTTGCCACATCACGAATTATTAGGTACATTTTCAGGAACATATTGACTCAGTATGTATTCTTTTTAGAAGCATTAGTTTTGCCGGCTACTGGTCCTGCTGTTACTGTATAATTTAGTATTGGCAGATTTTAACCATTTACGACAGTTTGTTTGTTGGTTCATTACTATCTTGATCAGAGGTCTGTCTTTTCAGTGACTGGTGAAAAACTATGTTTTATTATACATTTTAGATATTTTCACGTGAACAAACTAAAATAATTCATGTGGTTGTTGCTCTCATCAACACACCAATTCTAAAACTCTTTAAATATTTATAAAAAATCCTATTAGCAAACTGACATATTCGAATATAAGTCTTACCTTATTTCTAAAGGATTTCCTGTGTACCGTAATTTTATCAAAAAATTTATTAGGACTGAAACCCATCGGAGTCCGATTCCAGTTGGATATTGTCGCTATGATGTCTAGGCTTGCTCTTTTTTTTATTGTTTTCACTAATACGAAACAATTTGCTCTTGTCAGCGCACTTGTTTGTAATACGGGTTCTGTAAAAAGAAAGCAAGTAGTATCTTCCGTTACTCTTATTTACAATTTACTAGATTTTGAGAAAGGAAGATGAAGTTTACCTAATTAGCTTATCCTGAACCGAGCTGAACGTTGAGCTACCGTCTGCACAATGTCATTCATTTCAGTTTCGTTTAATTTTTTCATAGCTGGCTGCTCAGAAACGCTGGATATGTCTTTCCAGTTAGCGAATGTGTCGCTAAAACTCTGAAAAGATAAAAAAAGGCATGAGCCGACATCTTGATTCTGGTTAAAATAGGAAGTTGAGTAACATACTTAACAAGGTTGATACTCGCAAATTTTCTCGTAGTGCTTGTGTAATAGTTCCAATTAATATTCCTAAATATTCTTGTTGGTATAATCACATTGCCTTTTCCTATTGGTACCACTAAGAATATAGATCAGTCAGTATGGGTACTACAAACATTTTATCGAATTACACGATGCGCCGTGTTGAGAGCGAAGTACTAACCATGTCATCAGCACTTGCGTTAAGATTTAGGTTTTCAAGTTCCTTTGCAGTGTTTATTATATTGGCCAACATTATATTTCGATTTAACACTTGTAGGAGTCTTATGATCGGTCTCATCTGTTTCGCCCAAGTCTGGATAGGAAGAATCTCTGTCGTCCATCACCTTAAAAACAAAAATAAGTATACTGTCGCGTTCTATATTCTTATTATTAATTTGAAGATTAACAGTTACCAGGAACTCAGTTTTCCAATTATCGAGAGTCTTACTTTATTAGGCTCATCTTCTTGACCACCGACCGTTTCCGTGAGGAATGCATACGATTCGATTTGCTGTCTCAACGATTTTGTCATCTCATTGCGAGATTGCCAGATCCATAATTTTTATTTTAGAAGGTTCATCCTCGGTTTGTGTTGCTACATCACGAATTATTAGGTACATTGTCAGGAACATATTGACTCAGTATGTATTCTTTTTAGAAGCATTAGTTTTGCCGGCTACTGGTCCTGCTGTTACTGTATAATTTAGTATTGGCAGATTTTAACCATTTACGACAGTTTGTTTGTTGGTTCATTACTATCTTGATCAGAGGTCTGTCTTTTCAGTGACTGGTGAAAAACTATGTTTTATTATACATTTTAGATATTTTCACGTGAACAAACTAAAATAATTCATGTGGTTGTTGCTCTCATCAACACATCAATTCTAAAACTCTTTAAATATTTATAAAAAATCCTATTAGCAAACTGAAATATTCGAATATAAGTCTTACCTTATTTCTAAAGGATTTCCTGTGTACCGTAATTTTATCAAAAAATTTATTAGGACTGAAACCCATCGGAGTCCGATTCCAGTTGGATATTGTCGCTATGATGTCTAGGCTTGCTCTTTTTTTTATTGTTTTCACTAATACGAAACAATTTGCTCTTGTCAGCGCACTTGTTTGTAATACGGGTTCTGTAAAAAGAAAGCAAGTAGTATCTTCCGTTACTCTTATTTACAATTTACTAGATTTTGAGAAAGGAAGATGAAGTTTACCTAATTAGCTTATCCTGAACCGAGCTGAACGTTGAGCTACCGTCTGCACAATGTCATTCATTTCAGTTTCGTTTAATTTTTTCATAGCTGGCTGCTCAGAAACGCTGGATATGTCTTTCCAGTTAGCGAATGTGTCGCTAAAACTCTGAAAAGATAAAAAAAGGCATGAGCCGACATCTTGATTCTGGTTAAAATAGGAAGTTGAGTAACATACTTAACAAGGTTGATACTCGCAAATTTTCTCGTAGTGCTTGTGTAATAGTTCCAATTAATATTCCTAAATATTCTTGTTGGTATAATCACATTGCCTTTTCCTATTGGTACCACTAAGAATATAGATCAGTCAGTATGGGTACTACAAACATTTTATCGAATTACACGATGCGCCGTGTTGAGAGCGAAGTACTAACCATGTCATCAGCACTTGCGTTAAGATTTAGGTTTTCAAGTTCCTTTGCAGTGTTTATTATATTGGCCAACATTATATTTCGATTTAACACTTGTAGGAGTCTTATGATCGGTCTCATCTGTTTCGCCCAAGTCTGGATAGGAAGAATCTCTGTCGTCCATCACCTTAAAAACAAAAATAAGTATATTGTCGCGTTCTATATTCTTATTATTAATTTGAAGATTAACAGTTACCAGGAACTCAGTTTTCCAATTATCGAGAGTCTTACTTTATTAGGCTCATCTTCTTGACCACCGACCGTTTCCGTGAGGAATGCATACGATTCGATTTGCTGTCTCAACGATTTTGTCATCTCATTGCGAGATTGCCAGATCCATAATTTTTATTTTAGAAGGTTCATCCTCGGTTTGTGTTGCTACATCACGAATTAGTAGGTACATTGTCAGGAACATATTGACTCAGTATGTATTCTTTTTAGAAGCATTAGTTTTGCCGGCTACTGGTCCTGCTGTTACTGTATAATTTATTATTGGCAGATTTTAACCATTTACGACAGTTTGTTTGTTGGTTCATTACTATCTTGATCAGAGGTCTGTCTTTTCAGTGACTGGTGAAAAACTATGTTTTATTATACATTTTAGATATTTTCACGTGAACAAACTAAAATAATTCATGTGGTTGTTGCTCTCATCAACACATCAATTCTAAAACTCTTTAAATATTTATAAAAAATCCTATTAGCAAACTGACATATTCGAATATAAGTCTTACCTTATTTCTAAAGGATTTCCTGTGTACCGTAATTTTATCAAAAAATTTATTAGGACTGAAACCCATCGGAGTCCGATTCCAGTTAGATATTCTCGTTATGATGTCTAAGCTTGCTCTTTTTTTTATTGTTTTCACTAATACGAAACAATTTGCTCTTGTCAGCGCACTTGTTTGTAATACTGGTTCTGTAAAAAGAAAGCATGTAGTATCTTCCGTTACTCTTTATTTACAATTTACTAGATTTTGAGAAAGGAAGATGAAGTTTACCTAATTAGCTTATCCTGAACCGAGCTGAACGTTGAGCTACCGTCTGCACAATGTCATTCATTTCAGTTTCGTTTAATTTTTTCATAGCTGGCTGCTCAGAAACGCTGGATATGTCTTTCCAGTTAGCGAATGTGTCGCTAAAACTCTGAAAAGATAAAAAAAGGCATGAGCCGACATCTTGATTCTGGTTAAAATAGGAAGTTGAGTAACGTACTTAACAAGGTTGATACTAGCAAATTTTCGCGTAGCGCTTGTGTAATAGTTCCAATTAATATTCCTAAATATTCTTGTTGGTATAATCACATTGCCTTTTCCTATTGGTACCACTAAGAATATAGATCAGTCAGTATGGGTACTACAAACATTTTATCGAATTAAACGATGCGCCGTGTTGAGAGAGAAGTACTAACCATGTCATCAGCTCTTGCGTTAAGATTTAGGTTTTTAAGTTCCCTTGCATTGTTTATTACATTGGCCAGCATTATATTTCGATTTAACACTTTTAGGCGTCTTATGGTCGGTCTCATATATTTCGCCCAAGTCTGGATAGGGAGAATCTCTGTCGTCCATCACCTGAAAAACAAAAATAAGTATACTGTCGCGTTCTATATTCTTATTATTAATTTGAAGATTAACAGTTACCAGGAACTCAGTTTTCCAATTATCGAGAGTCTTACTTTATTAGGCTCATCTTCTTGACCACCGACCGTTTCCGTGAGGAATGCATATGATTCGATTTGCTGTCTCAACGATTTTGTCATCTCATTGCGAGATTGCCAGTTCCATAATTTTTATTTTAGAAGGTTCATCCTCGGTTTGTGTTGCCACATCACGAATTATTAGGTACAATGTCAGGAACATATTGACTCAGTATGTATTCTTTTTAGAAGCATTAGTTTTGCCGACTACTGGTCCTGCTGTTACTGTATAATTTATTATTGGCAGATTTTAACCATTTACGACAGTTTGTTTGTTGGTTCATTACTATCTTGATCAGAGGTCTGTCTTTTCAGTGACTGCTGAAAAACTATGTTTTATTACACATTTTAGATATTTTCACGTGAACAAACTAAAATAATTCATGTGGTTGTTGCTCTCATCAGCACATCAATTCTAAAACTCTTTAAATATTTATAAAAAATCCTATTAGCAAACTGACATATTCGAATATATGTCTTACATTATTTCTAAAGGATTTCCTGTGTACCGTAATTTTATCAAAAAATTTATTAGGACTGAAACCCATCGGAGTCCGATTCCAGTTGGATATTCTCGCTATGATGTCTAGGCTTGCTCTTTTTTTTTATTGTTTTCACTAATACGAAACAATTTGCTCTTGTCAGCGCACTTGTTTGTAATACTGGTTCTGTAAAAAGAAAGCGTGTAGTATCTTCCATTACTCTTTATTTACAATTTACTAGATTTTGAGAAAGGAAGATGAAGTTTACCTAATTAGCTTATCCTGAACCGAGCTGAACGTTGAGCTACCGTCTGCACAATGTCATTCATTTCAGTTTCGTTTAATTTTTTCATAGCTGGCTGCTCAGAAACGCTGGATATGTCTTTCCAGTTAGCGAATGTGTCGCTAAAACTCTGAAAAGATAAAAAAAGGCATGAGCCGACATCTTGATTCTGGTTAAAATAGGAAGTTGAGTAACATACTTAAAAAGGTTGATACTCGCAAATTTTCGCGTAGCGCTTGTGTAATAGTTCCAATTAATATTCCTAAATATTCTTGTTGGTATAATCACATTGCCTTTTCCTATTGGTACCACTAAGAATATAGATCAGTCAGTATGGGTACTACAAACATTTTATCGAATTAAACGATGCGCCGTGTTGAGAGAGAAGTACTAACCATGTCATCAGCTCTTGCATTAAGATTTAGGTTTTTAAGTTCCTTTGCATTGTTTATTATATTGGCCAGCATTATATTTCGATTTAACACTTTTAGGAGTCTTATGGTCGGTCTCATCTATTTCGCCCAAGTCTGGATAGGGAGAATCTCTGTCGTCCATTACCTGAAAAACAAAAATAAGGATATTGTCGCGTTTTATATTCTTATTATTAATTTGAAGATTAACAGTTACCAGGAACTCAATTTTCCAATTCTCGAGAGTCTTACTTTATTAGGCTCATCTTCTTCACCACCGACCGTTTCCGTGAGGTATGCATACGATTCGATTTGGTGTCTCAACGATTTTATCGTCTCATTAAGTTGGGAGATTGACAGTTCCATAATTTTTATTTTAGAAGGTTCATCCTCTGTTTTTGTTGCCTCATCACGAGTTTTTACAGCGGTAGAATTGTATTTGTTCAGTATATGCTTTTTAGGAGCATCAGTTTTGCCAGCTACTGGTCCTGCTGTGACTATAAAATTTGTGATTGCCAACTTTTTTCCATTTAAGGCCGTTCGTTAGTTTGTTCATTAATACCATCTTGATCTGGAGTTTTCATTTTCGGTGACTGCTGAAAAAAGTTTTACCGTAGTAGCAAAATCAGACTTACTCATTGAATTATTGCCAACCGCATTCAAAAGACTAGCGGTCCCAACTTGTCGTACACCAAAACTGGCTTTAATTTTTTTTTAACTGACTTGTTTGGGAACGCTGGAGATGGCTTTACAGTGAGCGAATGTGTCGCTTAAACTCTGAAAAAATAAAAGGAGGCATAAACCGAAATCCTAATTCTTATTAAAACAGGAAGTTGAGTCAAGTATCAAGGTTAATATCTTCGTCTAGAAACTGTCGTCAACAATTTTCGCGTGGCACCAGTGTCAGAGTTCCAATTAATGTGCCTCAGTAATCTTATTTGTATTATCGCTTTGCTTTTTCCTATTGGTACCTGTAAGAATATAGAACAGTCAATATGTGTACCATAAACATTTTATCGAATTAAACGACGTAAACGTGTTGAGAGAGAAGTACTAAGACTAACCATATCATGAGCTCTTGCGTTAAGATTTAGGTTTTTAAGTTCCTTTGCAGTGTTTATTATATTGGCCAACATTATATTTCGATTTAACACTTTTAGGAGTCTTATGGTCGGTCTCATCTGTTTCGCCCAATTCGGGATAAGGAGAATCTCTGCCGTCCATCACCTGAAAAACAAAAATAAGTATACTGTCACGTTCTATATTCTTATTATTAATTTGAAGATTAACAGTTACCAGGAACTCAGTTTTCTAATTATCGAGAGTCTTACTTTATTAGGCTCATCTTCTTGACCACCGACCGTTTCCGTGAGGAATGCATACGATTCGATTTGCTGTCTCAACGATTTTGTCATCTCATTGCGAGATTTCCAGTTCCATAATTTTTATTTTAGAAGGTTCATCTTTGGTTGGTGTTCCTCATTGTCCATCACGAATTATTAGGTACATTGTCAGGAACATATTGACTCAGTATGTATTCTTTTTAGAAGCATTAGTTTTGCCGACTACTGGTCCTGCTGTTACTGTATAATTTATTATTGGCAGATTTTAACAATTTACGACAGTTTGTTTGTTGGTTCATTACTATCTTGATCAGAGGTTTGTCTTTTCAGTGACTGCTGAAAAACTATGTTTTATTATACATTTTAGATATTTTCACGTGAACAAACTAAAATAATTCGTGTGGTTGTTGCTCTCATCAACATATCAATTCTAAAACTCTTTAAATATTTATAAAAAATCCTATTAGCAAATTGACATATTCAAATATAAGTCTTACCTTATTTCTAAAGGATTTCCTGTGTACCGTAATTTTATCAAAAAATTTATTACGACTGAAACCCATCGGAGTCCGATTTCAGTTGGATACTCTCGCTATGATGTCTAAGCTTGCTCTTTATTTTATTATTTTCACTAATACGAAACAATTTGCTCTTGTCAGCGCACTTGTTTGTAATACTGGTTCTGTAAAAAGAAAGCAAGTAGTATCTTCCGTTACTCTTTATTTACAATTTACTAGATTTTGAGAAAGGAAGATGAAGTTTACCTAATTAGCTTATCCTGAACCGAGCTGAACGTTGAGCTACCGTCTGCACAATGTCATTCATTTCAGTTTCGTTTAATTTTTTCATAGCTGGCTGCTCAGAAACGCTGGATATGTCTTTCCAGTTAGCGAATGTGTCGCTAAAACTCTGAAAAGATAAAAAAAGGCATGAGCCGACATCTTGATTCTGGTTAAAATAGGAAGTTGAGTAACGTACTTAACAAGGTTGATACTAGCAAATTTTCGCGTAGCGCTTGTGTAATAGTTCCAATTAATATTCCTAAATATTCTTGTTGGTATAATCACATTGCCTTTTCCTATTGGTACCACTAAGAATATAGATCAGTCAGTATGGGTACTACAAACATTTTATCGAATTAAACGATGCGCCGTGTTGAGAGAGAAGTACTAACCATGTCATCAGCTCTTGCGTTAAGATTTAGGTTTTTAAGTTCCTTTGCATTGTTTATTATATTGGCCAGCATTATATTTCGATTTAACATTTTTAGGAGTCTTATGGTCGGTCTCATATATTTCGCCCAAGTCTGGATAGGGAGAATCTCTGCCGTCCATCACCTGAAAAACAAAAATAAGTATACTGTCGCGTTCTATATTCTTATTATTAATTTGAAGATTAACAGTTACCAGGAACTCAGTTTTCCAATTATCGAGAGTCTTACTTTATTAGGCTCATCTTCTTGACCACCGACCGTTTCCGTGAGGAATGCATACGATTCGATTTGCTGTCTCAACGATTTTGTCATCTCATTGCGAGATTGCCAGTTCCATAATTTTTATTTTATAAGGTTCATCCTCGGTTTTTGTTGCCACATCACGAATTATTAGGTACATTGTCAGGAACATATTGACTCAGTATGTATTCTTTTTAGAAGCATTAGTTTTGCTGACTACTGGTCCTGCTGTTACTGTATAATTTATTATTGGCAGATTTTAACCATTTACGACAGTTTATTTGTTGGTTCATTACTATCTTGATCAGAGGTCTGTCTTTTCAGTGACTACTAAAAAAATATGTTTTATTATACATTTTAGATATTTTCACGTGAACAAACTAAAATAATTCATGTGGTTGTTGCTCTCATCAGCACATAAATACTAAATCTCTTTAAATATTTATAAAAAATCCTATTAGCAAACTGTTATATTCGAATATAAGTCTTACCTTATTTCTAAAGGATTTCCTGTGTACCGTAATTTTATCAAAAAATTTATTAGGACTGAAACCCATCGGAGTCTGATTCCAGTTGGATATTCTCGCTATGATGTCTAGGCTTGCTCTTTTTTTTATTGTTTTCACTAATACGAAACAATTTGCTCTTGTCAGCGCACTTGTTTGTAATACTGGTTCTGTAAAAAGAAAGCATGTAGTATCTTCCATTACTCTTTATTAACAATTTACTAGATTTTGAGAAAGGAAGATGAAGTTTACCTAATTAGCTTATCCTGAACCGAGCTGAACGTTGAGCTACCGTCTGCACAATGTCATTCATTTCAGTTTCGTTTAATTTTTCATAGCTGGCTGCTCAGAAACGCTGGATATGTCTTTCCAGTTAGCGAATGTGTCGCTAAAACTCTGAAAAGATAAAAAAAGGCATGAGCCGACATCTTGATTCTGGTTAAAATAGGAAGTTGAGTAACATACTTAACAAGGTTGATACTCGCAAATTTTCGCGTAGCGCTTGTGTAATAGTTCCAATTAATATTCCTAAATATTCTTGTTGGTATAATCACATTGCCTTTTCCTATTGGTACCACTAAGAATATAGATCAGTCAGTATGGGTACTACAAACATTTTATCGAATTAAACGATGCGCCGTGTTGAGAGAGAAGTACTAACCATGTCATCAGCTCTTGCATTAAGATTTAGGTTTTTAAGTTCCTTTGCATTGTTTATTATATTGGCCAGCATTATATTTCGATTTAACAGTTTTAGGAGTCTTATGGTCGGTCTCATCTATTTCGCCCAAGTCTGGATAGGGAGAATCTCTGTCGTCCATCACCAGAAAAACAAAAATAAGGATACTGTCGCGTTCTATATTCTTATTATTAATTTGAAGATTAACAGTTACCAGGAACTCAGTTTTCCAATTATCGAGAGTCTTACTTTATTAGGCTCATCTTCTTGACCACCGACCGTTTCCGTGAGGAATGCATACGATTCGATTTGCTGTCTCAACGATTTTGTCATCTCATTGCGAGATTTCCAGTTCCATAATTTTTATTTTATAAGGTTCATCCTCGGTTTGTGTTGCCACATCACGAATTATTAGGTACATTGTCAGGAACATATTGACTCAGTATGTATTCTTTTTAGAAGCATTAGTTTTGCCGACTACTGGTCCTGCTGTTACTGTATAATTTATTATTGGCAGATTTTAACCATTTACGACAGTTTGTTTGTTGGTTCATTACTATCTTGATCAGAGGTCTGTCTTTTCAGTGACTGCTAAAAAAGTATGTTTTATTATACATTTTAGATATTTTCACGTGAACAAACTAAAATAATTCATGTGGTTGTTGCTCTCATCAGCACATAAATACTAAATCTCTTTAAATATTTATAAAAAATCCTATTAGCAAACTGACATATTCGAATATAAGTCTTACCTTATTTCTAAAGGATTTCCTGTGTACCGTAATTTTATCAAAAAATTTATTAGGACTGAAACCCATCGGAGTCTGATTCCAGTTGGATATTCTCGCTATGATGTCTAGGCTTGCTCTTTATTTTATTGTTTTCACTAATACGAAACAATTTGCTCTTGTCAGCGCACTTGTTTGTAATACTGGTTCTGTAAAAAGAAAGCATGTAGTATCTTCCGTTACTCTTTATTAACAATTGACTAGATTTTGAGAAAGGAAGATGAAGTTTACCTAATTAGCTTATCCTGAACCGAGCTGAACGTTGAGCTACCGTCTGCACAATGTCATTCATTTCAGTTTCGTTTAATTTTTTCATAGCTGGCTGCTCAGAAACGCTGGATATGTCTTTCCAGTTAGCGAATGTGTCGCTAAAACTCTGAAAAGATAAAAAAAGGCATGAGCCGACATCTTGATTCTGGTTAAAATAGGAAGTTGAGTAACAGACTTAAAAAGGTTGATACTCGCAAATTTTCGCGTAGCGCTTGTGTAATAGTTCCAATTAATATTCCTAAATATTCTTGTTGGTATAATCACATTGCCTTTTCCTATTGGTACCACTAAGAATATAGATCAGTCAGTATGGGTACTACAAACATTTTATCGAATTAAACGATGCGCCGTGTTGAGAGAGAAGTACTAACCATGTCATCAGCTCTTGCATTAAGATTTAGGTTTTTAAGTTCCTTTGCATTGTTTATTATATTGGCCAGCATTATATTTCGATTTAACACTTTTAGGAGTCTTAAGGTCGGTCTCATCTATTTCGCCCAAGTCTGGATAGGGAGAATCTCTGTCGTCCATCACCTGAAAAACAAAAATAAGGATATTGTCGCGTTTTATATTCTTATTATTAATTTGAAGATTAACAGTTACCAGGAACTCAATTTTCCAATTCTCGAGAGTCTTACTTTATTAGGCTCATCTTCTTCACCACCGACCGTTTCCGTGAGGTATGCATACGATTCGATTTGGTGTCTCAACGATTTTATCGTCTCATTAAGTTGGGAGATTGACAGTTCCATAATTTTTATTTTAGAAGGTTCATCCTCTGTTTTTGTTGCCTCATCACGAGTTTTTACAGCGGTAGAATTGTATTTGTTCAGTATATGCTTTTTAGGAGCATCAGTTTTGCCAGCTACTGGTCCTGCTGTGACTATAAAATTTGTGATTGCCAACTTTTTTCCATTTAAGGCCGTTCGTTAGTTTGTTCATTAATACCATCTTGATCTGGAGTTTTCATTTTCGGTGACTGCTGAAAAAAGTTTTACCGTAGTAGCAAAATCAGACTTACTCATTGAATTATTGCCAACCGCATTCAAAAGACTAGCGGTCCCAACTTGTCGTACACCAAAACTGGCTTTAATTTTTTTTTAACCGACTTGTTTGGGAACGCTGGAGATGGCTTTACAGTGAGCGAATGTGTCGCTTAAACTGAAAAAATAAAAGGAGGCATAAACCGAAATCCTAATTCTTATTAAAACAGGAAGTTGAGTCAAGTATCAAGGTTAATATCTTCGTCTAGAAACTGTCGTCAACAATTTTCGCGTGGCACCAGTGTCAGAGTTCCAATTAATGTGCCTCAGTAATCTTATTTGTATTATCGCTTTGCTTTTTCCTATTGGTACCTGTAAGAATATAGAACAGTCAATATGTGTACCATAAACATTTTATCGAATTAAACGATGCAAACGTGTTGAGAGACAAGTACTAAGACTAACCATATCATCAGCTCTTGCGTTAAGATTTAGGTTTTCAAGTTCGTTTGCAGTGTTTATTATATTGGCCGGCATTATATTTCGATTTAACACTTTTAGGAGTCTTATGGTCGGTCTCATCTGTTTTGCCCAAGTCTGAATAGGGAGAATCTCTGTCGTCTATCACCTGAAAAACAAAAATAAATATATTGTTGTGTTCTATATTCTTATAATTTAATCTAAACAGTTACCAGGAACTTAGTTTACCAATTCTCGTGAGTCTTACTTTATTAGGCTCATCTTCTTCACCGGCCACCGTAGGCGCGGGCTGTCAGACGGGCTAATGGGCCGTCCGACCGTCCGGTAACCGTCCGGACCGAGCCCAAGTCGTCGACGGCGCGTATTGTTCCACGCGCGCCTCAGGGAGATGTCAGCAAATCGTAGGGGCCCAGCAGGGTCGAAGGCTACTGGGGCCATGGGTAGTGTGAAAACGAAACCCGGGGCCCTGGGACGAAGGCAACGAAGGAACAGGAGTGGGTTTTTAGTCAGTAAAAGTCTGACACTATCTCCTGCTCCACCCAAGAGCGTGATTTGTCATTAGATGATTTTCCCACCTAAAAAAAAAAACCACCGTTTCCGTGAGGTATGTCAGTTTCATACTTTTTATTTTAGAAGGTTCAGATTCATTCTCAAGATAAAGGGAGGCGAGATCCTAATTCTGATTAAATCAGGAAGTTGAGTAACATACATATCAAAGTTATTAACTTTTTTGCGTGTAGAAACTGTCGTCAATAATTTTCTGGTAGTGCTAGTTCCAGTTGATATTTCTAAATGTTCTCATTTGTATTATCGCTTTGCCTTTTCCTATCGGTACCTGTAAGAGTATAGAGCAGTCAATATGTGTACCACAAACATTTTATCGAATTAAACGATGCAATATGTTGAGAGAAAAGTATTAACAATGTCATTTGCTCTTGCATTAAGATTTCGGTTATTAAGAACCGTTGAAGTGTTATCACATAGGCGAGAATTATATTTCTTAGAATTATATACCTATTAGTCTAATGGTCGGTCACTGATGTTTCATCCATGTCTGAATATAGTTTTTGAATAAATGATAATATAGTTTTGTGTACTATTAGACAGTAGTTTAAAATAAATGTGTGAATAATACAACAGATTGGTGTTTAATTAATACTTTCGACTCGATCGTTGCATAATGTTCGCTCTCTCAGTAATGTGCACAGAGAGCGAAACACATACCCACATATTTATATGTACTGTGTGTGTACTATCAATAACATTTAAAACTGACCCTTTTGGTTGAACAATCATTTGAAATTGTCAGAAACCTCTTCCTTTTCGAAGGCTAATTTTTTTAAGGAAACTATTGAAAATAAAACTTCAAAAAATGGTTGCGTGAGCGGTGTCATGTCGGAGGTGACAAATGGAATCAAGTAGTCACTGTCTGTATTGATAATATTATACAAGTATTGTAATGTCTATACAACTTGCTTATGGTGGGGCAGCTTTCTATATTGTCGACTGTACATGAATACACACACACACACACACACACACACACAGAGACACACACACTCACACACACTCACACACTCACACACACACACTCACACTCACACACTCACACACTCACACACTCACACACTCTCACACACACACACACTCACACACACACACACACACACTCACACACTCACACACACACACACACACACACACACACACACACACACACAGAGGTTGATGTTTCGTTACATAATGATCATGTTAATATTGATTCAACGTCTGGGAGACAGTCATTTACCGGCTGAGATAATGTCGCATATAATCAAGCAAACAGAAATAGGTACTTAGCTGACCCGGCGAACTTCGTACCGCCTAACAGTCAATGAATGTACCTAGTACCCATAGGTATCTTTCGATATAGTCAACCGATTGCGCTGAAACAAAGCCTAAGTAATATATCAAGTTACACACAATTTTAATGTATAAAAGTTATCTACACTAAACTAAACTTCTACAGATTTATTATAAACTAGCTTTTGCCCGCGGCTTCGCTTGCGTTAAATTCGGGGTAACATGGTTCCCCTTTCCTGATTTAGAACACAGAAGAGAACTCGGAACAGAATATTATTTTAATACGCTACTGTAACGATATTATATTGTCTTTCCATTTGGGGATAGAATGTAAAAAAAAAAATGGAAAAAAAAAGGAAATAAATGGATTCTGGGCATTGGACACACGCGAACATGCTACATACAATTGTCCATGGGAAAAGCACGGCTTTTCTAAGTTTACCACAGCCACCTTTAACGTTTGTCCTTGCGCTTTGTTAATGGTCATAGCAAAACTAAGTTTAAGAGGAAATTGTAGCCTTTTAAACTGGAACGGGAGATCTGTGGGAATTATTGGGACTCGTGGGATCATTACATTTTCACCCTTTCCTACGCCGGTTAAGATAGTGGCGCTCGTGGTGGCGCTAATGATATTGCGGCCAAGTTGTGTGACACGAATTCTCGTCCCATTACATAATCACGTATTATAAATAATAAGTACCTAAATGTCCTGGCAGTCTTGCAGATGGAAAGTTCACACAATTTTTTTTTTTTCATTTTCTTGGAAACGACACATCACATAATAATATGCTTGTAGTAATTTACCTTTACTTCTACAAACCACGCTTCTGATAGCTACCTATCATGAGGTAGGTAGGTAGGTACCGAATAGTCAGAATTAGGCCGTGCGCGCACTGCCTTGCGTTTTTCTAACCCATAATCTGTGAAGTATGGAGTCTCATAGAAGTGCGCGCACTGCCGTGAAATAAACGCATGCGGTAGAATCACCGTTGGCCTCTCGCTGCAAATTTGCGGTGAATCTACCGCAAATATTTTTGTATCGTATAGAGATCTAGGAAGCGCCGCGCACTGCCGCGAAACTAACGCACGTTTTAACCGACTTCAAAAAAAAGGAGGAGGTTATCAATTCGGTTGTATTTTTTATCATCATTTTTTTTATGTTTGTTACCTCAGAACTCCGTCGTTTCTGGACCGATTTGCAATATTTTTTTTCCCATATGGGATATGCTTCCAGATTAGTCCCAATTTTTTAAAAATCCAGTTCCGATGATGGATTCCATGAGGAATCAAGGGAACTCCTCAAATATTATGCATTTACAGTCAAAAAGTAACATTTGATGAAGTGGAACTGATGAAGAAGACCAGAAATGGTCAGCGGAACTTCATACTTACATAAATATCACAATGAAGATAGTTAAGCGACTATGAAAATACAAATAAATGAATAGTTCTGAATAGTTACGTTGAAAATGGTATCATCGAAGTGATCTGATGATGATGATGGAGCCGGAAGGTGGAAGGTAGACACAGGAACTTCATAATAAAACAATGTAACCTAGCAGTGTTTGGGTTAATTAGAATTGTCATGTGAAATAGGCACTCTGTTTATAAGTGTATCGCAGCTAAAAAGTGTTAAATAAAAACTTTTACGAAAATAAAATAACCGTCTTCACTAAAAAAAAAACACTAATAAAAATAAAAACACTTATAAAAATTTCGGAGAAACAAAAAATACCGAGAAACCCCGACTTCCGAAATTAAAGTTAGGTATTTTGATCCTTTTAGTGTTTTTTTTTAGTGAAGTCAGTTATTATTATTTTTTTAAGTTTTTGTCATTCGAACTCCGGCTGTGGTGCTCACATGTTATGGACTACCATACAAGAGTCTTTTTGTATATTTATTAAAACGTAAAAAAGAGTATCCAAACCAAACGGTATTAGGTACATCCCTTGACGACCTTAAGGCCTATGAAGGGCTTCTTCGTCCTAAGTTATAACGATTCCGATTGCATTAATTAAAAGTTAAATGTCTATGCCTCGTTTACATGTGGGCCCAGCCTCGGCCAGCGTCCAATGTACCTATTCTCCACCAACGCTTGGTTGCCATTTACATGCTGGCGAGGGCGTCAGTCTGTTATGGAAAGGCAAGCGCGGCAGACGATGACAACGTCTACCGTGTTGTGTCGGTTTTTACTTTTCGCTTGACATATTTCTTACCAACTTCAAAAAGGAGGTTATAATATGATGTTCGATTGATTTTTATGTATGTTCTCCAATTTTTCGGTCAATTATGGACCGGTTTTGATTTATTAGAACGTGTATAGGTACCTACTTCCAAATTTCATAGGTTTCATACAAATATTATCATGACCTGATAATGAACATCGAAGATATAGAACGAAATTCCTATAGAATTTCGTTTCATTTCGTTCTTTCTATGGAAAGTAGTCACGGAAACTCCGTAATAAAACAATATTACCTATTCTTATTTTAGATTTAAATTGTTTAAACTCTATCCATGTGGCCTCCTGTAATTGAGGAAGTGCGCTAATTTAAAACTTAAATGTATTCAACACTTATATTTGTGTGAACATCCTTTCTTGGAGGCCCTAAATAAATAAAATATAAAAAAAATAATGTATCTCAACTATGTCAAAAAACCACAGTGCAAAATAACTTTACTTTTAAAATAACTTAAATATCGAAGAGACAAAACAAAACTAATATAAAAATACCGACTTCCGACGAAGTTATTTTACACTTTGATTTTTTTTTACTATCTATTTTTTACTATCTTCATTGTGATATCTATGTGAGTATGAAATTCCGTTGACCATTTCTGGTCTTCTTCATCAGTTCCACTTTATCAAATGTTACTTTTTGACTGTAAATGCTTAAGTTCTCGATGAAAATACCAAAATCACTATAAGGTGGCCTATAATTTTTGAAGAGTAGGTACCCTCGATTCCTCATGGATCCCATCATCAGAACTGGATTTTTCCTATAAAGGCAAAAAAAAATGAGCAAATCGGTCCATAAACGACGGAGTTCTGAGGTAACAAACAAAAAAAAATGATGATAAAAAATACAACCGAATTGATAACCTCCTCCTTTTTTTTGAAGTCGGTTAAAACGTGCGTTAGTTTTGCGGCAGTGCGCGGCCCTGTGAATGCGTTTATTCTACCGCACGGTAGAATAAACGCACCGCATTCCACCGCAAGGCAGTGCGCGCACGGCCTTAACTAACACGCGTGTGACGCGAACGGTGCAAGCCAAATTCAACCTTCAGCACTACATTTACAGCATAACTTAGGGGCGCTGCACACGGTTAAGATACTATAATATTTTATCTTTAAGATACAATATCGCTCGTTATTATATAATGTTCAACCGACTTGGAAAAAGGAGGAGTTTCTCAATTCGGTTGTATGTTTTTTTATTATGTTTGTTATCTCAGAGCTCCGTGGTTTATGGACCGATTTGTATTTTTTTTTACCTAAAAAGATAAGCTTCTAGATCCTTATTTTTCAAAATCCAGTTGTGATGAAGGGATCCATGAGGAATATCTAATCCTTAAATACTATAGGCTCAAATATTATATTATAGGACCAAATTTTAATAGGGCAAATATTTTCATCAAGAACTCGAGCATCTACAGTCAAAAAGTAACATTTGATGAAATGGACCTGATGAAGAAGACCAAAAATGGCCAACAGAACTTCACACTGTGATAGATATTACCCAGGAGCTTGTATACTCTATACGGATTAAAAGATGTTCCACTACATTACCATGGAAATAGTTAAACAACTATGACAATATAAATAAGTAAATGGTTCTGAATAGTTATGTTGAAAATGGTATCATCGAACTGATCTGATGATGATGATGGAGTTGGAAGTTAGGCACCAACACTCCGTAATTAATCAATGTATCCTAGCCGTGTTTTATTAGAATTGTCTTGCTTTAGCTATAAAGTACTATCGACCTAATCTGATGATGGAGCCGGAAGGGAAGGTAGACACAGAAAATTCATAATAAAACAATGTATCCTAGCAGTGTTTGGGCTAAAGGGGTGACCAGACGGTTGCAAACCAACGTCCCAACCAAGGTGACCTTGCTAGTTTCAATCCGTGTATACAGCAGTTGTAATCCATGACCTTCAACGCCCTTGGTTGTGAGGCGCGTAATCCCAACCACCGAACATGTTGGCGCGTGGTTTACATCCATGTAACCACAACTCAAACCAAACACATAAACTAAGGTCACCTTGGTTGGAACGCTAGTTTGCAACCATCTGGTCACCGCCATGAGATGTAGGTAGGTACTCTGGCTATAAGTGTATCACAACTAAATAGTGTGAAATAAAAAACTTTTTACAAAAAAAAAAAACCGACTCCACTAGATGTGTTACATAACGCGGTGTTAATAATAATGTTGAGTTTGGATGTGTCCGTCAGAATGAACGGTCACTAGGCGTATTTAACGTTGAATTTATGCCCAACAAATGCTTAGCTATTGCTTCTATTTGCTTCCTATTCTCAAACACTTGCTTAAACAAAGATATCAACAAAAGTGTTGTTTATCAATATCTTTAGCGCCTGACAAAAAAAAAGGAAAACTCTTATTTAACATTGCAGTTATGCTTGTGTAGGCGATAAACCTATCGTATTGTATCGGTGGCCTATAGCTAATTAATTTATAATCTAAGCTAATAATTATGTTTTTAAAAAGAAGTCCCTATCGTATTTAGTGACAAAAATTTAATTTATAATATTACACTATCAGAACACGCACGTTATAAACAGTAACTAACTACCAATGATAACATAGAGTAATAACGACAAAGTAATAACAAATGATTGAAGCAAAAACAGAATCAACCCTCGTTTATTAATAAATGAATATGGTACAGTTGGTAGCGCCTGTAAGAACACTCCCTAGGAAGTTAAGAATTGAAATATTATATTTAATGGTGTTTATTACATTTTTCTGCATTTTTGTCACTAAATACGATAGGAAATTTGTTTCCGTGATAGTTACAGTATTATCGTTGTAAAACATTGAGAGAAGCAAACGGGTAGTAATTAATGGCCACCGTGAATTTCAATATTTCTATTTATCAGGGACCCTACGACTCGGTGACCGGCCGTCCTGACATCAGAATGAACGGTCACCCTTAAAATGTTTTTTTTTCTTCTAGAATACGATGGAAGCAAGTGTTTTTGTGAATAGGAAGCAAATAGAAGCAATAGGGAAGCATTTGTTGGGCACAAATTCAACGTTAAATACGCCTAGTGACCGTTCATTCTGACGGACACAGGTTGGATGTGTTTGAAAATGTTCCTTTGTCAGTACAATATAGACTGGACTAGTCGTTTAAGTGATTCTTGAGAGAAGCATAGGATCAGTATTACGTAGTACCTAGTTGTGAGCGATCGTTGTCGACGACCTCGCGACCAGAGAGGGAGGGAAATGGGATGTGGTCGCCTCATACCACCGAAGAAGATAGTCGCAACTGTGTGGGAAAGGACATCCTCAATTCCTCACGTCCTAACCGCCATCGCAGGGGACGCTTCGTTAGTCGGGAGTCTCATGGCGATTCACGCAATATGTAGTTAGCCTTTCGGGCTCCGGTAAAAGCCAAGCCCGAAATCGACGGTGAGAGATGTCAGCAAAACTAAAGTGGCTCAGCAGGGCTGATACCTCCTAGAGTGGCTCTAGGAGGCGTCAGCCCTGCTGGGCCCGTTTGAAACCAGATTATTTGATGATTTCCCACAGTTGTGTCATTAGTCAAAGACTGTACACTCGAAGTTTAATTAACACCATCTGTATTATGTATAAATACCTATGATCTACAATAGACATGATTTGAATTTGAATTTGAAGTCGTGGACGATCACGCGCGCCTCAAGGAGATGTTAGCAACCGTAGGGGCCCAGCAGGGTCGAAGCCTACTGGGCCATGGGTGATGCGAAAGAGAACCCCGGGGCCCTGGAAGTTAGGCAGTAAAAGTCTGACACTATCTCCCGCCCCGCCCAAAAGCGGGGGATCTCATTGGATGATTTTCCCACCCAAAAAAAAAAGTCGTGGACGATTACGTTTACCTGGGACAGACGGTCCAGTTGGGTAGGTCTAACTTCGAAAAAGAGGTGGCAGTGGGCAGGGCACATTGCTCGTAAAACAGAAGGCCAACGGGTCCGAAGGGTTCTGGAGTGGCCACCGCGTACTGGAAGACGCAGCGTGGTCTCCCACAAGGTGGACCGATGACCTGGTGAGAGCCACGGGAATGTGATGGATGCCAGAAGCACAGGACTGTATGTTGTGACAACACTTGGGGGAGGCCTATGTCCAGCAGGGGACGTCTTTCAGCTGAAATGATGATGATGTTTCATTAGTGTCACATACACCTCCCTCTTAAATTAATATTCTAACTACGTAAAATTAATTAAGAATATTCAAATAAGATTACGTTGCCAGCACCTGTTACAGACTCGTAAGGTTATCGTTTCTCCCCATCACCGGCGAGGGAATGCAACGCGAGACGTAACGTTAACGTTACGTGACATGTTGTCATGTGACTTGAATGAGCGATTAGATTGTGTCATCAAAATAATATTATTGCATTTTTAGAAGAGACCGACCGCGAACATTCGGTTTCGATCAGTTTCGGTCAAAAACCTGGTTACAGCTGGAGATTCGCTTTCGGCTAAAAAGTGGCCGAATATTCGGCTCGACCGAAACCAGCGTCTTCGAACTGACAACTGTAAGAAATACTAAAAACTGACTTACTCATTCATCTATGTGTGTTATATTATAATATTTAGGTTTTATTACCCTACAAATATCACAAAATAAATTAATAAAAACACTTTTCAAATTAATAAGTACACCAACACAAAAATATACAGTGAAACTAAGCTAATGAATATATCACAAACATATATAATAATTGCATTCTAATAAGAAAAATACTGAATAAAAACATTCACACATAAATACATTTTATAAAGAAGTATAACTTCAAAAAACATCAAATACACAAAATTAGGCTTAGAAATACAAATGATATACATACAATTATACTCACCACGCACAAACTATGGCAAAAAAAAATGTAATGTACGAAGGTGCTGCACTGTATAATAAATTACCAAATACTAAAAAAAATGCAAAGTCAATGTCAATAGGTATTTAAAAAAATACTTAAAATTTCACTTATTTAACAAACCAAGCGCACCTTAGTATATGCCGCTTCCAGTTGTTCGTACTTCGTGTATGTTTACGATTTAACTAGGTATTCAAGTATTTATCGACTAACCTACACTTTTTGATTACATCTCATAAAATTGTAATTAAGTCCAAACTGTTACTGTACGCTACCAATAACGTTTTTAAATTAATTTTTTAGTTTTCTCATACAGTAAGTGAATTGTAAATTCTTATGGGAAATAAAGATATCTCAAACCTCATTAATGTATTTTTTTTTGTTTTTTCTGCACCAACCGAGCCGTCAACTCACGTCAAATTATATATCTTGTATTTATAACTTTCAATTTAAAATATATAATTTGACGTGAGTTGACGGCACGGTTGACGCAGTGGTTGAGGTATCGGCTACTGTCCTGCGTGTCGCGGGTTCGCTTCCCGCATAGAACAAATATTTGTACGGCCTACAGATAGGTGTTATAGGTCAGGGTGTCTTGTGTAAATGTGTATGTGAGTTTACTTGATTGTGAATGCGCCCACGATACACAAGTTATTGATACTGTGGGGCAACACATTTATTTTTAACAAAAAAAATAAATAAACAAGCGTAACTATACCGACATATAGTTAGGAATTATGTCAGTTTCAGCTTTGGTTACGGCCGAAACTGGAAGAGGAGCCGAACATTCGGTTACGGTTTCGGCGGCCAGTCGTGTTACGGTGGGTCACTAATTATTAGGTGTTATGTACTGCGAGTACGATGGGTTTAATTTCATTCAAACTCGTCTTTCAGGTGTCTAAATAACAAACAGCCATATAAGTTTATCTTCAAGATTAAGTAACTCCTTCCCATGTCCATCCGTCATGAATGAAGAAGTTCCTCGCATTAGGAATAAAAATATCCGCAGGAGAAGCAGAACGAGACCTAGCTCGAAGAATCACCAAACTTAAGTGGTAGTGGGTAGGGCACATTGCTCGTAGAACGGATGGTCGATGGGGCCGAAAGGTTCTAAAGTGGCGACCGCGCACCAGAAGGCGCAACGTTAGAAGGCCTCCCACAAGGTAGACCGATAACCTGGTGAGAGTCGCGGGAATGCGATGGATGCGAGACGCACAAGACCGTTTGTTGTGGCGACACTCGGGGGAGACCTATGTCCAATAGTGAACGTCCTTCGGCTGAAATGATGATGGTGATAATGATGATGTCCATCCGTGTATCATCGATGACTGAACAGCCTCACGTTATCAAACATTCGCTTGAATGTCTGGCTGCCAGTCTTGTCTTGTTGGTTTTTTTTGGCATTTGCTTCATGTTAACCTGGTATGACTGCATTCAGCTAGATCCGGTTCGGTCCGGTTCCGGTTTTATATTGTTTTCACAGGTTTAATAAAATCCATTTTCTGTGAGGGTTTTTCTGACTTCTATAATTTGAAAATCTTCTTCACTTCTTTCTTCTTTTCTTCGTCTTCACAAACTTCCAATGGCCACTTTGTATAACTTGATAATTTCCTCAGCTACATTCGTTTTCTGTGCATGTACACATTTTAACTGTTGGCTGAGGGTCGCCATGTGTTGGAGTGATGACGTGATGTAAGCAAAATAAAAGAGAAATAGGTATTTCAACGATTATGCCATAAATTGGTGTGTGCAGTTTCAAATATAAGGTTAGGCGAGCTGCACATTACAGACAGCAAGTCCACCTCGACATAATTAGGAAAATGCAGGCAGCAAATGACTGGCCATTAGGTCTAGTAGTTAGTGGCTCCTGACTGCTATACAGGAGGTCTTGGGTTCTATTCCCGTCTAGGACATGTTTGTGTGATGAGCACGATCATTTCTTCTATGTCTGGGCGTAATTTATCTATAATATTTATGTATTTAGAAATATATAAGTATGTGTATCAGTTGTCTAGTACTCGTAACACAAGCTCTGCTAAGCTTGGGACTAGACGGCGTTGTGTGATACTTGTGAAAAAAAAAAAATGGGCAGACGTCGCGTTTTCGGTTATCTCCATTATCACGGGAGATATCCATGACATATTCTTAATCAACACGTGTACCTAGACCTAAAAAGCCCGCATTCGAAGCCGGATATGCACATGCATTTCACTGAAACGATTGGTAGCGCACCTCATATGGTAGGTGAAAATGATGGCAGCGAGGAAACGCATGCGCACCGAGCAGCGCGCGGAAAGTGATTAGTATGTACCTAGCGGACATCGTCACGGCATGTGCTATTTATTAGTCCAGTCAAATGAGACCAAAAAATAGGCGTAGGGTTACAATAATTCGCACCCAGCTGATAATTGGTAGGATTGCTCAAAACACAGATTATCTACAAAAATGTCTTTATTCTTTTTTTCTTAAGAGCCACCGTTTTTTGAGATATAATGATTCAATAAGTTGAAAGAGGTATTCCTCTTATTATGCACACGTTTTCACGCCACCTTTGAGATAGTGTACTTAGCGCATTTTTAGGATTCCGTACCTCAAAAGGAAAAAATGGACAACAAAGTGATCGTTTAAGGATCACTTTGTATTTTTTTTTCACAGCTTCAAGAGACCGAAGACTTGAGTATACAAGATACCGAGTATAGATAAAGGGTCTTGACAGACAGATAGACAGACATACAGACAGACAGACGCTCCAGATTTTCCTTTCTGGTCTGCGATCCCTTGAAGCTGTGAAAAAAGTCAAACTTCTGACTTAACGAAAAAAAAAGATATGGCCGTTTATGTCGCAAAAAACGTATATTTCGACACTCTCAAGGGAATCAAAATTCATAGGGTACTTCCCATTGTCCCAGAATCCTGAAATTTGGCATGAAGCAAGGTGTCATAGCATAAGTAGGTATAGGAAAAAAATCTGAAAACTGTAAGTTTGTAGTTACGTCATAAAAAAAAAAAAATTACGATTCGTAAAGATCTTTGAGACTCGATTCGGAAATTGAACTGTTTTCATAGGTAAGTTTGTACGGAACCCTCAGTGCGCTAGTCCGACTCGCACTTGTTTTTTGACTGACCGACATTTTGAAAACTCAAAAGTGCCTGTACATGGTCTACTTAACTATTTGAAATTAACGTTTCTGTAACAAGTAACATTCCTAATGTTTTGTCTTAAGTTATCATAGAAAAGGAACACAAAACAGAATGATTTTTAAACAAACCACAAAAAGGCATCATAGACATCTGATATATACGTCCCTTTAGTTTCTAACGCACCTGCGCCAGCGCACGCGCCCCTCTAGTATTACAGCTTCCTGCGCGGCCGGAAGTGCAGCCAGAGACAAGAGCCAGGACAGCTGGTGGGCGCTAACGGTTAATGAGTAGCTGTCCTCGGTGGATACTACGTCTCTGTTATTTTCGTACGACGGGAAAGGAAATCAGTCAGTGGGTTGCGGAGGATTGCTGGTGGGCCACTACTGAGTGTAAACATCGTGTAGGTAATTGTACTACACTCTAGTAAATAATACTCGGTGATTCTAAATGTATATACAAAATGTGTGTGTATGTATGTGTGTGTATCAGGGATGTTATAAAGCTCTGTGACCATAACCTATATACAAATTTCGTATAAAAGCAGGTTCTCAAGGACAGGTTATCATCAAGTTTTTGTTTAATGGCGAGAAAATGAAAACTACTTTTTCTAAATGAAACACGGTTATGTTGGAAATTAATGAATTTGGATGTGATTTATCGTATACAAAACGATTTTTACATAATATGTCGAGAAATTATCTATATATATAAAAGGAGAAACTGACTGACTGACATATCAACGCACAGCCGAAACTACTGGGACTAGGAGCGTGAAATTTTGCACAAGGTTTCCTTATATGATGTAGGCAAGCACTAAGAGAGGGTTTCACCTCCTAACGAAATAAAACGGGGGTTCAAAGTTTGCAGAAAGCTAGCAGAAGCTAGTAATCTAATAAATATTTATTATAATCATACGGAGTCAGCAATTTTCCGGTGACATATACATGTACCGATGAGTTATGGTCTGTCATCGGGTCACTTTCCCAGGGTTGGTGATTAAGGGCTGCGGGAATGCATCACCGCGGCACTGGAACGCAAAGCGCAACTGAAGGAACACAGACGTGGTCGTGGAAACACTTCGTTGTGTTTACGCCCTAATGGCCCTGTTGCATTACTTTATGATGGTTTTCTTTTGTTTTCCTATCTGGGTCTATAATCATCATCATCATCATTTCAGCCGAAAGACGTCCACTGTTGGACATACGCCTCTCCCAAATGTCGCCACAATGACCGGTCCTGTGACTCTGTGACTGTGTGTGTGTGTTGTGTCTGGGTCTATATGGGTCCATATTTAATCTTTGGTCCGATCCACGTTATATTTAGTAAAGAAAGCTTCTTATAAGTTTTTTATCTTTACAGCCAATTCAACGAGTTTGTGGCGATTTATTTTTATTTTCTGTGTAATATAAAAAATAAATAACAATAAACGAGCGAGCTGCATACCTAGACTGAGTCACGGTAACGTGCAGGCATGCTAAATATCTAGTTTCTATATGAAAGTAATGTGACTAAAGTAAATACTACTAATTTCACTTTTCTATTCGAGCGACAACAGTTTGACTTCTTAGGTGTCATCCACGACTCGCTGGCCTGGCTTGGTGACTGCTGATATCCTGGATCTTGCTACCAATACTGAAATCTTATGCCAAGGAATTCAATACCTCAACTCAAGAGATTCTTTAAGTCAAGAGTGAATAGGTAACTTCTAGGCAAGCGTGCTCCATTGTCGACCACATCATCGCTTACCATCAGGTGAGATAGTGGGTAAGTGTGAGCGTATCAGTAGTAAAAAACAAAAATTTTCTTTAGAGAAGAATCGATAAAGAAAATAATTATATCCCGCTAATTCCAATTAAATTGGGTTAAGGGCATGAGACTCATCATCTCTCTCATGCCCATATCGTTATATATATTTTTGTTTGGTTGTTTGTGTGTAAGATCTTACACACATTACACAGATGCAGGTCGATAAAACTATCGTTATACATGCATGTCGTCTCAAGCGGTGAGCGCTGAGCGCTGCCATCATGTTCACTGATAGTTATCAGCTATAAGACATGGAATATTAGCATTACTGCCTGATACTTCTGACTATTATGATGCTGATGACGATATCAGATAAATGGGGACCGAGCTAAATTTGAGTGAGGTGGATCGAATCCACACAAAATGAAACCGCTCTTTGAAATCAAAGAGTCGGTTACTTGTTTATGAGTCGGTTATTTTAATAAGTTGATATATTTTTTTATATTTATGCACAAATCATTTTTTTTACAAAAAGAAAAAAGAAACAATTAAAAACTAAATACAGGCGTTATGTTTATATATCTCATGATTTTACTGCCCAGAAACTCCCGGAACAATAAATCTGTCACAAGTTGTTCTGAAGATATGATTACAGTTTAGTGTGGATCACCACACTATTCATATCTTCAGTTCCCATGCAGATCCTCGCACCGCACCGCTGATGTTTCGCCGCTGAGCTAAACACAGCTGTTATTGGTGCAGCCGGTAATGTCCAGCGCTTCCGTGAGAGCTGCTTTCTCTGCGCAAGCCGCTCATCTGCTACATTAACTACATACAACTGTGAGCTATCCTGCTACGTAGGTAATTGTCTAAAACTGGTTGAATTGGGAACCAAAAGTCAAAGGCTGCCATAAATAGGTTAAGATATGGTGATCTTAGGCGTTGGGAACCTATTATATATATTCATAAAATAAACGGAGTTTTTTTTTCTTTTACTACTAAGTTCGATAAAAGATTAAATCAATATTTATAATGTTTCCAAATGTGACATTAATAGGATTCTCACTTCAGTATACAATGTACTTTGTTATCATTACAGCTTTTGCATCAAACGAGATTTTGGTGATGTCGAATTCTCCACCCACAATCAAGCCTACGCATAATATGATAACTGTGGGAACAATGCAATGCCGTGATGCCGAATCTGTTATCAATGAACAGCGGACAACAACAACACGAGACAGGTGCGCGACTTTCCCCGCGCGTGCTTGTGCGCCTACGCCGCGCGCGCCAGTCGACGTCGAGAGTTGACACCGCGCACGCGCACACTATGCGCGCACGACATGGCCGATGCCGAGAGAGCCGAGTACGACGCGCGCGTCACTACCGCCACCGTCTCCAGCCTCAAGTCCGAGGACTCCACCGAGCAGCTCATCTGCAAGACTCCCCAAAAGAAACCTAATAAAGTGACCAAAGACAAGAGTGTGAGTTCTAAGAGTGTCGAAGCAGGCAGTGATGAGCCTACCAGGAGGAGGCTCGTGGTGTTCCTGGGGCTTGGCCAGGTGGTGCTGGGCGCGCTGCTGGTGGGCGCGGGCGCGCTGGCCGTGGTGAAGGGCGCCGCCCTTTCGCGGGTGGGCGCCGGGCTGTGGGCGGGCTGCGTGGCCGTAGTGGCCGGAGTAGTGGGCGTGCTCGCCGGCATCAACGACTGCTACGGACTCAACGGAGGCGGCAACGGGTGAGTACCAGGATTAGGAGAGCTCCGAGTGCCGACTGCTGGTGGTGCTGTTCGCATGTCACTTGTGTGCTATAAACTGGGAGAGAGAGAGTTTCAGTGAATTTATTCCGAGTCGTACGTTTCTACCAAAGCGATATGTTTGACGCAGCAGAGCATGAATTCACGACTGTGGAATGACTTTTGCAATAAAGATAATATTATTATAATGACACAAATTATAAATTAACAAAATAAAACATAAAATTGCATGCTATGTTAAACTTACAAACGATATGGAAGCGTTTGTTGAAAGAGAAACTGTTGTTCATTGCATTTTTGTAACTTAGATGTAAATTAAAGAGAAAGTTATTTTTTGCAAAATACGAGTAAATAAAGAAACAGGAATGTGGCTTCAACGCGAGGGAGACTACACTCAATGCTAATATTTTAGACTTTTACGACACAGAAATTGATGTCAACAATATACATATATCTGAATCTGTGACGATAGAACATTCGGGTTATCTGGCAGTATTTTTTGCATAACTAATGTATTTTGGCGCGAGGAACTACTTTTGCTGGAGACTGTAAACTAGTTTATCTAAATCACGACGATCGATGTAAAAAGTTTGTAAGAACCAAAATCTGTATATAATATGCGTGTCATCTCATGAACTATATGCAGTTACTTAGATATTGATAAATAATATTTATTTTGCAAATAGGTTTCATAAAACAGTTTTACACGTACATACATTTTTCGTCAGTTTAAACTAGATGAGGCTGAATTAAAAGAAATATTTAGTAACGCGGTAGCACTTTACCTGGTTTGTTTAAATATTGGCCCTTGTTAAAAATGCAATGAATATTTTAATTTTCGAGTTTTCAGCTCACATACACAAGTCACAGTATTAAACTACTTCTCAGCTATGATTCCTATAACTTCTTACTTTATGTTCTGCTACCTCAAGAAGTAGTGACGCGATGAGCCTTATGCTTGTTGCTTAATCTACCAGATTCTAAAATAGCCATTATTTAATAATAAATCGTTCTCAATCACAGATTAACCAATTGCCATCTAATTAGTGACATAAGAGCCAGCACTCTCGCAAGTCAGCGCTCGTAGCACGCGCAACATTCATCTGTATGCAAACATTGCGATCTATCCTTATGTAAATGTCTAAATAAATGGTCAATAAACAAGAATTTAGTAACATAATTTGGGATAGAGTAAATCTTAAGTCTTGATATGATTAGTTATCACGAGGAAAAGATAAAAATATATTAAATGTGACAGTCAATATCACACTCAATAATTAAATGGAAGACGTCATAAATATGACTGCGATCCCACCTGATGGTAAGCAGTGATGCAATCGTTGATGCCGAGGTACGCTATCGATCTGGAACTCATAAACTACTTCACATACTTGAGTAATGTGTGATAACGTCTGCGTTAAAACATTCACTAGACCTATGTGAAATGCCTTCGATCCAAAGATTCCATTCTAAATAAATGATACTTAAACCAAGTCTAAAGATGCTTCCAAATTAATACTTAATGTGTATTGAATACCACCATGAATATATTTACAGCGGACGCTGATGATGCAACAGCCGCTTACTTTCATAACAAATAACAGCAGTTCAACAAGCTTTGAACTCGTGACCTTTCACTCGGCTTCGACATAACATCGAACGTAAATACAAACGAGCGACATGTGGTTCAATTTAACAACAAATATTATGACAGATAGTTTTCAAATATTATATTTGGGAAAGCGATCATTCTTATTAAAATCTCATTTGCAGAAGGTGCAAAAGATCAAAATCAATCAATATTTGCGTAACAGCCAAAACTAAAGTTTGCGAGCTAATTCGTAAGAGGTTGGCAGTAGTATCATCACTGCGTTAATGTTTTCTAATTATCGATTTGGACCAATTGTTTGAATATTTGTGTAGGTATGTAGTTTATTAATTTGAGTATATAATGTATAATTATATTATATCTATGATCTATCAGTATATCTTTTTTGTATTCGCCTTTTCTCTCTCTTTTATTGCGCCTACCACTATTTTTCTCTGCATCGCCCAAAGTGACTGGTATAAAAAAATGCCTGAGGCCGTGAGTCCGCCTCTGTACTTTTTTGTGCATATAGCATTTAATTAATCTATAAGTATACATATATAAAAGCGAAATACCACTCACTGATTAATCACGAAATCTCAAAAACTATAACACCTACAATCTTAAAATTTGGCAAGTAGGCTCATTATAGGGTGTAGACATCCGCTAAGAACGGATTTTACGAAACTGCACCCCTAAGGGGGTAAAATGGGGGTCCAAAGCTAGTATGAAGAAGCCAAATTTCACGCGGACGAAGCCGCTGACAGAAGCTAGTAAATAAATAAAGCCACTATAACTCCGATAACTAATAACAAGACGAGACTATCTTTAAAAAAATATAATACTCGTATATTACTACAGTAAACCGTGCAAAATTACTAGGCATGCCTTTTAAGTTCTGTCGTTTCCATATTTCCCGGCAATTTTGAATTTGGAACTGTTCTATATTCGAATGTGTTTAAATTTTGAATCTCAAAACAGTTGAAAGTATTAGGATTAATGCTATTGTTTAGTCACAGTGTCGATTGGAATCTGTCAGGTTACGTACGAAAATGAATCTTTCTAAAGAAAATGTTCGTGCAATAATTTTCTACAACTTTAGAAGAGGCCTGACACGGCTTCAGTGTTTTGAAGAGCTAACATCTGTGTTTAGTGATGAAGCCCCATGTCTACGGACTGTCGAACGCTGGTATTTAGAATTCCAGCGTGGACATACTAGTGTTAGTGACAAATCTCGCAAAGGACGCCCAAAATCCGCCTTCACTGAAGATAACATCATTGTTGTGAGACAACTAATTCTCGAAGATCGTCATGTGACGTGTCGAGAGATAGAGGCTCTATTAGGCGTCTCAGGGACAACCATTCAGAAGATCTTGCATGAAGCGCTTGGTGTGAGAAAGCTAGTTTGCCGTTGGATACCGCATCTGCTTTGCGACGATCACAAGGCGACCCGCGTCAGATGGTGTAAGAAAACTCTGCAAAGGTTCAACCGAGGAGAGTCAAATCACGTCTACGACATCATCAGTGATGACGAATCTTGGATCTATGCCTACGATCCTGATTCCAAACAACAATCTACAATCTGGGTCTTTCAAGACGAGCCAAAGCCGACTAAAGTTGTTCGTTCTCGAAGCACTTCAAAGAAGATGGTGGCCACGTTCGTTGGAAAAACCGGCCATGTTGCGACTATTGCACTTGAAGATCGTAGAACGGCTAACGCAAAGAGGTATACCAGTTTGTTTACCACAAGTCATCGCCGAACTTGGAAAATCTAACTCAAAGCGACGCATCATCCTGCACCACGACAACGCAAGCTCACACAGCGCTCGTTAAACGATTGAGTATTTGAAGCAGGAAAAAGTAGAAATTCTTGACCATCCTCCATACAGTCCTAACCTAAGCCCCAACGATTTCTTTACATTTCCTAAAATTAAGAAAAGTCTTCGTGGTCAAAGGTTCCAGTCCGGTGAAGAAGCAGTCGACGCTTACAAGTCAGCCATTTTGAACACCCCACTTTAGAGTGGAATAAATGTTATAATAACTGGTTTGAGTGAATGGAAAAGTGTATTAAGCTACGTGGTGAATACTTTGAAAAACAATAAAAAGTACTATAAGGTTCTAGTTGTGTTTTTTTCTTCAAACGACAAAACTTAAAAGGCATGCCTCGTATGACTAGAAGTAGGGTGACTAATGAGACTAGACCAAAATGACGGTCAGGAGAGAAGTGTGGTGGAAGGACATGTTGAGCTGACGTTGAGGCAAGGGCGCGACAGTTAAGATGAGTTTGGAGTCATTTGTAAAAGTCTTTTTTAAATTATCATTGATAGGCTCGCGCTTGACCATTATTTCACCTGATCGTAAGCAACGATTGGGTCGATAATGGAGCACGCTTGGCTAGAAGTAACCTAATTCACTCTTAACTTAAAGACCCCTAGGTTGAAGCTATCAGGAAACACAGTCTCTAACGTAACCATTAAGAACTTCCTTAGTAGTTCTTTCAACCTTCGTGAAAATAGTTAAGAGAACATCACGTAATCAGTACCACAAAATTAACTTTTCAATCATAAAATTAATAGTACTGCAACTTTTATGGGCGTTAATATAGCAGCTCATATGTCATTAACTACATACAAGAAAGCTACTAGTTTGGCTTCAACAACAGACCATAAATCCTTCAGTCAGGAAATAGGAAATCAATCGACAGCATTCCGCAAACCCGTTGCTATGGCGACCAGGTTGTTTGATGAAAGTCCAGCGCTTTCTCTCGCTGTTCAGTTGAATCTTGTGTGTTATGTAGTATGTACTTGTGTTATGTAAGATGTAAAAGGTCGTGTCCGAAGTGGCCTTAGGTTCGAGTATACCTAAATCTTAGCAAAATTTCGGCAATATAAAATCAATATTCAGGTACTTAGTGTACAAAAATGAAAAATGAAAAATGATTCTAAAACAGAATTAAATAAAAAAATTGCAATTTTAATTATTTAATTCTTATACCAAAGATGCCTGTTAGCAATAACTATTAGTCCGTTTAAAGAAGCTATAAAAATACCAGTCCTAATATAGAACCCTGAGGAACACCATGAAAGAGCAATCATAATAAAGGTTTGCGACGCAATAATCATTATGTTTGTAAGAAACGTGGCCTATTCTTAAAGACAGTTAATCTTTAATATTTTATAATAATAATTAAAATGTAATAGGGGTTACAGTATGAAATTGCCGTTTTTTAAAACGGGGTGCTTTGAAGTGTTATATCTTTAAATTGACTTGGAATTATAAGTTCAAATAAACTTTATCATTAAAGGTTATTCATGAGATAAAATTTCCCATGTGAGAAAGATTGAAACATAAATAGACATACCATTCATTAGCAGTTTTAAGTCCATATACATCATCAATATTGCATACCGCTTGAGACACATTGTTTCCACGGTAGAACTCATATTACAAAATAATGCGAGTTTTCTTATATTTCATACAAAAATAGTTACAAGTATTGCGATATTACAGAAAATACAAAACACAAACAATCCAATAAATAGCTAATTTCGGAAAAAGAATAACGTACCTTTAATATAAAGTTTATTTGAACTTATAATTCCAAGTCAATCCAAAGATATAAGACTTCAAAGCAACCCGATTTAAAAAAACGGCAATTTCATATTTAAAGACCTAATATATAGATATACATAAAAAAGTAATTCTTGTATTTGCTCATTAAGTTCACAACCACAATAAAATGTGTCAATTCACATTAAACAATCGGATTTCCATTTCTTCTTTTTATTTCCTTAATAAACTTTTTTGCCATCAAGGAAATGGACTATAAACATGATGCATTTCCTCCGTCAGAACACAAGTTTGTACATCAAACTCACATAAAAATAAAAACACATTTATAAGCGAAGTGATTGAGATCTCAGTGAGAATGCGTTAGACTGTATATGTGGCGGAAAAAGATTAAAAAGGCATTAATTTATAAGAGAGACATGCAAGTATCAGTAGCTACGTGTGTTATATAAATTGGTGCGAGTTTTTTGTAGTGAGTCGTCTTAACATCTGTGATCAGTCACCGTTTACTATTATGAAATAAGTTCGATCCCAGTGTCATTGATGGCCACAATAATGATGTCAACGTCGTGAGCATTCTTCTCCATCTTCTGCCTGCTCTTGTCCTATATTTTTTTTGGGGTCACTATAAATATAATGTTCATGATCTGTATAAATTGTATAATCAACCTTTTACAATATCCTGTCAACTCAGATGGCGACAGTATAGTAGTAATGTATCTACAATTTGTGATCGAATCGTGCACTAGCTTCTGAAGTTTTATAAGTGGGCCCCATGTTTTCGTTTTTTAAGTGCCTATGTGAAATAAAAACATTTTGGGTTTGAATTTTGATTTTTTGAATTGATCATTGTTTTCTAGGCTTCCTAGTACGCCTCGCGGCAATATCATTTGGGTACGTCGTCATTTTTTGATTTTTAGCATCACGATTAGCAACCGCAGATTTTTTTGACTTTTCTTTTTTTAAATGTATAATATGTATAAAACTGTCATCATTACGATTGCTGTAATAGGATCAATTTTTATTTGATTAAATAGAATGACAAAGACAAAGTTTTTGGCCGGCACGTTATAGCTATATATTGAATATAGTTTGTTTTATTTTTATTGGTATATACTTCAATTAAGGTTCGCCACCCCTGACCTAGCTAAACGACTTTACCCACTGAAAGCCAAAAATACGTTCGCATCTCTGTCATGATATCTTTTAATTCCATGTGTTCATACGTTTCCTTGCAAGAGCCGGCCGTAAGCGCGGGAGTGTTGCTCAGCGAAGCGCGTCTTGTTCCGCTGCGCGCACGCAGATATGAGTGCGTACGACACCAAGTACTAGCACTGAGCATGGGTGTATAAATGTAGGGATGCACTGAAAGATTTATTCAGTTAGATTTCTTTCAACTTGTAAATTTTTATCATGTTGGTCTTGCTGATTACAACAGCTACGTTGAGATATATCTATATCGCTACAGCTTGTCATTGAACTTCAGATTTCTGTTCAGAGAGCACCATCTAGCTACACGATTTCCATCTATTTAGGGACAGCATAGCATGTTTTTATTCCCTGCTTACCTCTTATCTCTCGGAATACATACTGGCTGAAATTCCTAAATTGAGTCAAATCATTCTGAATCTAACTAAACTTCTCCGAATCCGAATCGAATCTTCCTATTTTAATATCATTGCTCTCTTTATACAGCACATTAACCGATTTTGCTCCGCAGACACAACACAGTGTGTCTAGTTGGAACACGGCGCGTAATGATGCGTCTCCGGTGCTCTGGGTCCCGTTGCTTGGGTGCCGCTTCCTCGTCGCTGTGTGTTCATCCGAGCCGCTCAGTCACGTGGCCGGTACTGTTAACACCTCTATTGTGTCTCTGCAGATGGGAACTGCTTCTGGAAGCTGTGAGATATGTTCACTGCTCATTTGCATTCGTTTGGTTTTTATTGCTATTTTCTTACTGATGGTGACTCTTTATGGAGATTTTACAGTTTAGATATATTGCTTAGGGGGAATTTTTAGTATGCCAATAACATCCATGACTATTGTTTTTTTTTTACGATTTAACTGTTTCCTTGAGGATTAGATTTCATGAAGCCTTGATGACATCTCCACTGTTTCTGTTGATGCTTTGTGTCGTTCACTGAAATTTCGCGTTTGCGCAAGCAGGCTTTTCGTGAGATTCACACACTCACTCGAATTATATTTGTAAGCTTCTTATATTTAATTAAGACGTCGTTCAACTATTTATACACAGACTGCTAACAAATGGCGAAATCTTGTCGTTTCAACATTCAGTTATCTCGGTAACAAATTAAATTGTAGCAAGTCTGTTGTCCCGTCACCGTCTGATACGGTTATGTTGAGCGCGTCAAGCTGTCGCGCGAAATAAGCTGTTTGCTTAGATTCGGACAAGTCTCCGTCAGGCCAGGGGACAGATCAAGATCGACAGCATATCGATAATGCTCGGCTTATTTATGTTCAGTGCCTTGTTGCACGTGCATAAAGATGATTCTAGTAGGTAATAGTTATTATGTATTGGCCACTTAGCCAAATGTTTGCTCCTAGTGGCATTACGCACACTGGATTAGTGGTGGTGGTAGCAAAACCTTTAAAGTAAAGATATCCGTAAATCAAATATCCGAAATATAAAAATATCCGTTACCGTAACTGATAACTTTCGGACAAAGGCGGAGTCTAAATGTTAGGTTACGACTGGTTTTTGGGTTTTTGTTTATTTTGCCCGGCCAAACAAATGATAAACTAGACTAGAAAAAAAGTCAAATCTTACTATTTGTACAATCTTTCAAACTTTTATATAATCAGTATTTTGTAAATGACGATCAATTGATTTCCCCCATTCTAACAACTAGTTTCATTTGCTGGTCCTTGGAAGTGATATTGACGAAAACCCACAACTATGTTCCTTCATTTGCCTTTTGTGTTTTAGGGCGGCGGTTACTCTTTGTAACGTTCTTGCAACCCCTCCTTAGCTGAGATTTTTTATTATGCATAGGCTCGGGTTTGACCACTATCTCACCTAATGGTAAGCGATGATGTGGCCGACGATGGAGTACGCTTCCCTAAAAGTAACCTATTCACTCTTGACCCTAAGACCCCTAGGTCATAGATATCAGGAAACACAGACTCCGGGAATTTCACTCCTTAGCTGTACGCATAATGAATGTGTTCCCAAAACGCTTTGTACGTATGGGTGGGATTACCATAACCTACTATAATAACGTACACAGTGTTTTGACGACACAGGAAGAGTACGCATGTTATGTTCCCACGTAATACTGAAGCCACATGCGACATGCCGTCACCTCACTCACATCATTCATGTCTTGGAGGGAAACAAGTTATTATCGTGTTCAGACGCAGTGCGATGACAAGCTGTCAACTCTTGCGCACCGAAGCAATGATGTAGTAGGTGCGCCGGTGCCTGCACAATGGGTATAATGTTGACTGGCCTACACTGTCCTCTTATACCTATTAATACTATAATATGGAAATATTTTAAAACCAATCTTTTTTTTTAAAGAGTAACCATGGAGCCACCTCTCCGATTCTTCTCCATAGGATACGACTGGTTGGATCCATGAACTGGTTTCTGACGTTTTATAAGTACCTACCCATGTAGGCTTTTGGCTTTAACTTTGAATGATTTAGTAACTGATAATATTATCACGTTCCGGTATGGGGTTTTGTTTATGTCATAAGTGATGTAATGATTTCATCGATCTATGCTGCAAATCCCTCATAGTAAAACTACAAATTAAAATTCGCTCGCGAAACAATTAGTCAAATCCTCGCTAGCTACAAGGTCAACGACCCCCAGTCATATAAATAGTTACGTGAAATAAGTTAAGAAGAAATAACGCTAATTACTGTTTAAACTAAATAATGGAAGGTTTTAAAGGGAGTTTCAAGAATTAGTCCTTGAAACTTGATAAGGTATGAAGTCCTTTAATTTTAAAAGAAATTTCCGCTATCTTTAGCGACATATCATACAATATTAGATTTTAGAATAATAATAATAATATAATAACCCCATCGCCGTATCTCTACGTTGACGTCGTGGTGGGGCTTGCGTGCTCCAATATACCCTAGGTCTGTATCGGTAAAGTTTGCTTTGCCGTAATATGCCTAGGGTGAGGGGCCAGACTAAGAGAGATACAATCCGCAGCGCAGTTTTGTGGCGAACTGTTGGGCATTAGCGACCCCACGGACCCGATCTCCCGGGAGAATTCTTGTTCTTCATCTCCGGCTTGCCTTCATTGGCCGGCCGTAGTGAACACTGACGAGGAACTGAGCTCCCACCTCTCTCTTGCCTTTATTGGCTGGCTTGAGTGGAGATTCGCAAGAGCAAACGTGCTCGGGAGAAGGATGTATAATCCAGTAAGGTGCTGGTAGGGATCTTGACCGTACTTCCGGGATTGTCCTGATAGCCGTGGTATACCTCCTCAAGCACCTCAGGATATGTTGCCCTCTTGTTGCTACGTCACTTCGTGCTAGCGGCCGTTTTTGGGGGCCCATTTATTGAGTGTGCAAGTCACCCCCTGCCTTTTTTCGATGCATATTAATAACGTTGTTCAGGCAGGGGCCATAGTCTTGACATAGTTCCATGTTACCAGTCCACTTAAGATTCCAAAAACCATAGCCCTATTATCTTTGTTCTCCATATATCGCAACAGTTTTTCAATAACCGGGGGTTGTCCTTGGGTGCACTAGCATAGCGCGTACAGGGATAATCGTCGGTTGGTATCATGTTCCATTATAATTATCTAAAGGGCCTCTGCGAGTTGGCTTCGGCTCCTTGTACGCCTCCCAAAGGTCCAGGACCTCAGGGTCCTGAGATAAATAAAATATATAAAAAAAAAATATAATAATATTTTTTTATTTCACAAACAAAGTACTTATTGTATTTTAACAAATAAATGCTCTAAACAGTAATATACATGTACACAAAAGTTTTAGCATCTGGAGCCGAACTAGAACTAGTCTGTATTTCGGCTTACAGCGCCAACTCCCAATAAATATTAGACATTAGAGAAGAAATTTATCATAAATATGGTACCGCCAAGAATAATTTAGGAACGACCTATTACAGGTGTATGCAGTATTTAGATGCTAACAAGGTCATCCCTCAAACCCCAAAGCACTATGTTTCCTTTTAGATAATCTAATAAATCTATTCAATATTTAATTCACATGGACTTGCTAATGAGGAACTAGGAATAATCAAGAGAGTCAAGACTGTAAAGTCTGAATGTCTGACAACTGTTTCCGCGAATGTCTAAAATACTATAAAGTTTACTTACGTGCTTCAGCAGTCACTTGCTTATTGGTTTTGTGCTGGCAAATCATTTAGCTAAAATACCAATGTACTAAGGCTTTAAGATCCGGTACGTACGTATATTTCCAGAGCAGTCCAATGCTGCCAAACTAGCTGCCTGGAATATCTCTTTTTGACGGTAAAATTCTTCAAGATTGTTTAAAGAAATGCTTCATCGTTTCTGTAAATACTAGTAAATATTATTATGTATTTTGAACATTTTGCGCTTAATAGTTTTCGCGATACCAGCTTTCTGGGTTGGTTGTTAAATGGTTGTGGTTTGATATTGTTTTTTTTTTTAAGAGATAATTGGAAGTTTAATAAATAAAGTACAACAACTTAACACAAGAAAAATAAAAACACTTAACTAATTAAAACTATATAGTTTGCATAGCATAGCATAGTCAGCCTTATAATGTTCCCACTGTTGGGACTCAGGCCTCCTCTCTAGGAGAGGGATAGTTTGGTTAAATGATACGAATTTAGTTAATGGTTTATGGTCGATACCAACTGGGGCCATGGGTTCGCTTCTGAAAGGAAAACCCGGGGTCCTGGAACGCAAGACAACGAAGAAACAAAGGAGTGGGTTTTAGTCAACAAAAGTCTGACGCGTCCTCCCGCTCCGCCCTAGAGTGAGAGAAGTCATTAGATGATTTCCCATCTAAAAAAAAAACTATTTTACGGAGGTTTGCTTGATTCCACACCAGCCGCCATTTCTTCCTGCTATACCTTATATTTGGCAAGCGACATCACAACGCTAGAACAACATGAAACTCGATAGGATGCCTCAAGACAAATGTATGTAGCGCATCTCTTGCTTTCACTCGCGAGTTGCATCACTGAGCGAATCTGTGTCATAACGTCACCACATCACGGTCCATTTTCAAGTGACAATCGCGAGAGAAAATAATTAGTTTGTAAAGTGCCGAAAGGAAGATAGCGGCGATCGATGATTGATGTGATGCTGGTGAGCGGCGAGTTAGTTCAGATAAACTGCTAACTGATTGGCTCAGCGATCACGGAGCCTGCGATGGAATCTCGTAATAGGTGCTGTTGAGTCAGCGTTTCAATTTATCTGTAGGTAACGAGTTTCTTTACGAGGTGAGATGTGTTGTTGGATGCTAAAGGCTGTGGCTGACGTACGTATTACTATGACGTGGTGCCGTCTGTTCTTATGTCATGAGTTCATATCATGTTAATTAAGAGTATCACACAATGTTGATACTGCTACCGAAAGGCATTAATAAGAAAGGGAAGCCCTGAAGCCCTATACCGAGGAGTGGCTGATTCCGATCAGCCACGATGATACTGACGGCGATAAAGTATTACTTATATTTATTTAATCTTCATGCAGCACAAAAGTACCTACAAAGGCAGACTGCCTGCTGTTGTTGAATTTATTTTACGTACATTATAACAAAATATATTTATGTAGATATGTAACTTAAATATTAACTGTCTATTTTTAACTTAACTGCATTCATACGTATAATATAAAACCAAATATACTTAATTATCGAAGTACCTATTCCTCCACAATGCTGTCATCTGGGCACGCCATAAACGCAGCAATGGCAATGCTAATACTGCGGCCAAAGATCGAGCCAGTCTCTGGTGACACAGAGAGTCGATCAGTCAAAGCGAAATATCTAAAAGATGACATGCACTCGCTCGTACTCTACATCACAAATCTTTTGACCCCAAACGACACAAAATTGTAACTACCAATAAGGTGTTTTTTATCTATGGTATTTGCACGGCTTTACGTCCGCGGGATTTTTTATTTAAAAAGAAGCCTTGCCAGCCTAACGAGTTCGTGTTTATTTTTATAGCCTACCATTTTCTAGTATAATATTCCACTTTAATATTGGCGAGAGACAATTGAGGCCAGAGCTATTGCCACCAATCTCAGAGATATAAAACTAATAATTAACAGCTGTACGCTAGAGAAAGTATCGACGGGTCGGTATCATTTAATTAGGATGGCTATAAGTGGAAGACGTCCGCGTACACCCTGAGGGCATTGAGGAGGTCCGCGCATTATTGTGGGCTGTAGTATGCGTCAAAAGATACCTCATAATAAGGCAGTCATTGACGTCAGTAATCTCATTTGTTAGTGTAGGAAATGATCAATTAATCAAGCACTTGGCCCTGTCTGGATGTTGTCATCCAACTAACTTGAAAGTTAGTGGAGGATGTGACTTTCAAATTGAGACGGATGACAGTTTTAAAAGACTTAAGACTTTCTTACTTATGCTGGTGTATCTGGTATGACAGTTATGGCAAAATGAATGTGACAAATGATCAAACGCACGTTATCTCCTTGATTGGCTTAACGAATTATTAACCTGTTGTATGCCAGAACGCAGATGTACGCGGGACACAATGGCTTTTTAATTGTGTCTGTAATTCATACGAAAGGTTAAAAACCAATCGTGTCACTTGCCTTTTATTTTAAACTGGGAAATCATCCAATGACTTCTCCCGTTCTGGGTGGAGCGGATGTCAGACTTTTACTGACTAAAACCACACTTGTGTCTTTCAGTTACCATTTTCGCCACGGGTTATCGTTACAGAAAATCCTCGCGGACGTAGCAGGTATAAGCCCTGCTGGGCCCCTATAGTCTGCTGACATCTCTTTGAGGAGCGCGTCAACGACTTGGGCTGGGATTACCGGACGGCCGGACGGCAAGCTACCCATTGCTCGCCGTCCGCAAGCCCGTGCGTCACTTGACTTACTTTTAATTTTATGACGCGTTGACCATTTCTTTAGTTACTATGTTAAAGTTTGCTGAACCGGTATCAAAATGCCAAGTTTTCACTAAACGATTAAACACCGACAGTTATTGGTTAGTTAATAATTGAATAGATGACTGCAGACATACAAACTTTCGCTGCTCAATTACCGAGGGGTCGCGGGGGTCGAGGTAAAGTCACGACTCAAATGGGACTAAATATCAGCGTAAATGTATGTGGGATACAAGCGGGATGATTTCTATTGAGGAAATTGGTAGTAAAGACTGTCATTTCGCATATTTAGAAAACGTTAGACTTCATAAGTCTTTGTCACGTCATATGCAACGAGTAAATACTTATATCACTGTGTAATTTTAGTTACATAACGTTTTTTTAAATCAAATAAAGAACGATAATTCTGACTTTTCGCCTAAGCTAAAGGAACGTGTACATTGTGCAAAGCCACGCATTTTGTATCACTATAGTTTTAATCTTTTGTTTTCCTGAATGCTTTGTCTTAGTTGCAGACTTGACTTGGTTAGTGGCCCTGACTGCTATGCCGGAGGTCGTGGGTTCGATTCCCACCCAGGACAAATGTTTGTGTGATGAACACGATCATTTGTTCTGTGTCTGGGTGTAATTTATCTATATACGAGTATGTATGTATTTAGAAATATATAAGTATGTTTATCAGTCGTCTAGTACCCATAACACAAGCTCTGCTTAGCTTGGGACTAGACGGCGTTGTACGTGATAATTGTGGAATATTATTATTATTATTAGACTATCAATGATTTTAAGCCATATTTCGTATTAGCTTCTGCTCGCAGCTCTACTCGCATGAAAGTAGAATATTCCTCCAAGGGACCATCCTCCCACATCCTCTCATCTATCCTGTGTGCTAATTCAAGACATTGTCTACCCGTGCGCAAATTTCTACCAAATCTTTTTAGCTGTTAAAACGGTAACAATCATAGCCACACACATATAGCGTGATGTGATACTTAAACTACGAGTACGACGAAAATTTCGTATCGCAAAGGTCGTTCATAGTAGATTTTATTGTATAAAAAGGTTTTCCTGACTAAACAGGCCGTATTACTGATCTATGTGTTTGTTTCAGGAGCCCACTGCTCACCGCATTCCTGGCGCTGTCGCTGCTATGCCTGGCCTGTGGCAACAGCGCGGCCGTGCTGGCCGCTACCGGCCTGCAGCGCGACTCCTTGAGGCAGCCCACCACGCACGCCAGCTTCGAGGTGAGTACCATGATGAAGAGCATCTAATAGTCCACACGTTATTATTATATTCAGCAAATCGTAGGGGCCCAGCAGGGAACGCAAGGCAAAGAAGGAACATAGAAGTGGGTTTTAGTCAGTAAAAGTTTGAAACGCCCTCACGCTCCGCCCAAGGGCGGGAGAAGTCATTAGATGATAACCTAAAAAAAACACGTTAATTATATTTGGTGACGATGCATTGACAGGGTCTTGCGATAAAAGGGTTCTAATACCCGACAGCGCTACTATTAATTATGACACTTAACCCATCTCATAAACCAAAGCATAGGACCCTGAATGATACTTTAAATGGAGGATTGGGAATGAAGATACTTCAAATAGAGAATTCCGAATGAAGATACTTCAAATGGAGAATAATATTTCAAATAGAGAATTGAAAATAAACATACTTCAAATCTAGAATTGAGAACAAGTATAATGAAATATAATGTAGTAAGATTGTAACTGTCTTCTTAAGGCGTACAGTCCCTTGAATATCTGGCCAGAGTTAACTGCCGCGGCGCGAGCGGCGCGCTCGGATAGAGCCCTGCTGTCCTTTAAATCCATTTTCTTTGAGAAATATTGATTGATTTAAATATGCTATGTACATTCTGAAGAACACTTGGTAAAACTGTACTATACCGGACAACGAAATAATGGGTTTTTTGGGGTGGGGGAGGGGGAGTCCCCTCCCCCCCGAACCCCCTCCCGAATCTAGGAAACACATACTTTTGGAGATATTCAAGATTCAAATTTTGAGGTTAGGAATTACAAAATCGTACATTTTTGGGGCAGATTTGGGGGTTTTAGGGAGGAGAATCACCCTAAACCCCTTGGACTATACCCCCACAGTAGCAATTGTATACTTTCATGTGTTTAAAAATGAAAAAAAAAAAAAATTGTTGTCGGGGAGCGCTCTACCATTGTTTACAAATATTTGTGCACTGAAATATAGTTTTCTGGGTGGTTTAAAAAAAAAATAACCCTAACCTAACCTGCTACTGTAGCAATTGTATACTTTCATGTATTTAGATGAAAAAAAAAGTTTTCTGGGTGGTTTAAAAAAATAAAATAACCCTAACCTAACCTCCCACTGTAGCAATTGTATACTTTCATGTATTTAGATGAAAAAAAAGATGTCTTATTTTTTACTTTTTTCAAATATTATTAATTTAGCATTGGAGAAGCTAAAATCACTTAATGATGTATAATATGTCATTTGGCTATATTACTCGTCATTTGGCTATATTATTCGTCATTTTTAGTGTAAATAAAATAAAATTTGCGTTTTCTTAAATATTCATTGTGGCTGTATGAACTACATACATACATACCTTTGTCATAATATTACAAACAAAGTAAAAAGTGAACGAAATCTGACAAAATGGCGTCAAATATTACGAAAAATTATCGATTTTAATTTTTTTTTTTCTCAAAAACTGTATGTTTCCTAACATTGAGACTTTGCATAATTAGTTTTTAGACATAAACCTTTCCAATTAAAAATTATGAGCGTAAAACTCGTTGTCCGGTATAGTACAGTTTAGCCGAACACTTAACCAGCAATTTATTTGTAGAAACATATTTCTAAAGAGTAGGGAAAACAAGTGAAAAAATATTGTAGAATGCGTGTGAGAATGTGTGAAGAGATGAGTTAAAGTCTAGCACACAAGAAGAAGAAGAAAGTTTATTTTATATAGTCACAGATTACAGTTCACATTTACACAAGAGTTCCAATAAGAAGAGATAGAAGGAGTGGTAGAAAGAGTACGTAAGGATAGATAGACGAAAAGTCACACGTAAAAGATTTTTTTTTTTTTATAATAAATAGAAATAAGTTTGTATACTTAGAATAGGTCACTACAATATCATGTCGTTAATTTTTTTTTTGGGATAAGTCACCAAAAAATCATATGTTGATAATGTTGTACATGAGTTCATAATAAACGGGACGGAATGGCACTGCTCGGGAGCTGGGGCCTTAAGGGATCAGTCTGTTACTTTATGACGCACGGCAGCTTTGTCGTGCTTGATACATTCTTAGCACGATCATAGTAGGAACGATATAATGTACTGTGCAGAAGTAGAGCTGCCGTTTGTCACTAAATCCGTACGAAACTTAAAACAAGTATTCGAAGATATACATGAACACAGTTCAGTTCTGTTAGCATGATATACTAACCCGTACACAATCAAGATCTGTTCGTACTCAAGAATAGTGAAACTTTTAACTGAAGCAGATAACATATTTTCCAGTCGGCGTCCTCCAATAATTGATTCAATTAAACTTTATCAGCATTAGCATACAATCTGACATCGCATCGCCGCGAGCTATTTATTGCCCGGCGGTTGAGCAAGCTGCTGGTGGTTGCTGGCGGCTGGTGGCTGCTACACTTGCTTGCATAAATAGCTTACTATCAGTCGCGCCTATTTGTACTATTTTTACATAAAATAGGAAGGTTCAAAAGGTCCACTTAAATGAACCCTTTTTGAAAATAACACATTGCTCTAAAACCGTTCCCACATTATTACAACGCACTGTTCCAACACACGGTGACAGAAAATACTGAAATTAAGTTATTGCACTATACAAAGATCACTCAAAGCTAATAGAGTTAATTTAAAAGAATTGATGGCAGATACACTAAAATATTTCGGATTTTTTTAGTTTATAATGCGTTGTGACCAACACGAACTGCAAAAAAAAAAATTAATGTAGGTATACATGTTTTACGCTTGGCTTTTTTATTTTCCAAATTGTAGGTACAGCCTGGATTGTAAAAACAGTAGATTTTGTTAGTGCCCCAAGTGTCTGCTCTGTTACTAGATAAGGACCTCTGTTACTTCTAAAAAGTACGAGCAAAATATTTATAAACATACCTGCCTAGTTATAGGCTTCGTCCGTACTCATCCCCAGTCCCAACTCGCTCGGTCCCGGTTCCGGTCCGTAGGTATATTATATATCTACCTATATGTATAGTTAAAAGGCACAAAAGTACTGATGGTAAAAAAGTGCTTTTATGCTTCGTATTTATTTTTATTCACTCATCATCACAATAATTAAAAATATGAATGTCCGGTGTGCAAAAGAGATAATCTCCTCTGGTTTTTTACAATTTCAAAATTTTACGATACTCCCCGAGAAGATCCTTCTCCTGGTACCTTGCCGATATACTGATACAAAAAAATAACAGTTGTACTGGGGCAGCATTCTATTACTACATTGAAGCACTTTTCCGACCAGCTGTTCGCTGGCAGCTAAAAGGCAAATAAAAAGCGGGCGAGTTAGGACTGGGGATGAGTACGGACGAGGCCTGGGTATAGTTACCCAAGGTATAGTTTTATTTTCATATGTCAGATGACCGCGGGGGTAGCACTTCTGTGCTGCGTCTTACATGTGGCCACCTCGCAGTTTGTGAAGTAAGATAGATATTTTAATAGAATGCCACGCCACTCCATCACAGTTGATTATATTCTCGACAATCATTATGTAAACCTACTATAGATCTCGTTATATTGCCGAGAGACTGTTCACTACTTAAAGTCAAATAGCGTTTTTTTACTATTTTACAATACAATAAAGCTTAATCAAATATTTCAACATCTCGTACACGTCACAGTATGATATCGAACTCCTCCAAAACAGTTTGACCGATTTTTTATTCTTTACCGGTATATTTGGTTAGTCTGAGAATAGATCTCAAGCTATTTTACTCTCCTACTCCCACTCCCCATCTTTTTCTTTGACAATTTATATGGCATAACAACGTTTGACGGGTCTGCTAATCTATTTATATATAAAAGCGAAATACCACTCGCCGATTAATCACGAAATCTCAGAAACTATAACATCTACAAACTTAATACTCCTTATAGGGTGTAGACAATCCGCTAAGAACGGATTTTATGAAACTCCACCCCCTGAGGGGATTGTGGAAGCGACGCCCGGGTGTCGCCACTGTGTGGACCGCCCGGAGCACACGGTGGAGCATACGGTGGAGGTGTGCCCCGCTTGGGCAGAGCAACGCCGTGTTCTCGTGAGGGCGATCGGCGGCGGCGATCTCTCGCGCCTGACCTTGGTACAGGCCATGGTCTGGAGCGAGGAGTGGCAGGCGGTCGCCTCCTTCTGCGAAGCAATAATGCTAGTAAAGGAGGCGGCCGATCGCGTGACTCAACGGTCCTCACGCCCTAACCACCGAAGGGATTCCGATCCCGATTTCCGGCCACCGTAGGCACGGGCTTGCGGACGGCGAGCAATGGGTGGCTCGCCCAAATCGTCGACGTCGCGTATCGTTCCACGCGCGCCTCAGGGAGATGTCAGCAAATCGTAGGGGCCCAGCAGGGTCGAAGTCTACTGGGGCCAAGGGTAGTGTGAAAGCGAAACCCGGGGCCCCGGGATGAAGGCAAAGAAGGAACAGGAGTGGGTTTTTAGTCAGTAAGTCTGACACTATCTCTCGCTCCGCCCAAGAGTGTGATTTGTCATTAGATGATTTTCCCACCTAAAAAAAACCCCTGAGGGGATGAAACGGGGGTCCAAAGTTAGTATGGAAAAACCTACAACCACGCGGGCGAAGCCGCTGGCAGAAGCTAGTTTACTTATATTCCTTAACATATACATACTGCACATCTCAGCTTAAACCTCCGCGTAGAGAGTCGTTGTGTTTAATGATAAAGTTACATATGTTATATCCTATAGTGTCACTTTACTAGCGCGCTTTGAAACTTCCTAATCATAAACCATGTGCAGAGGACGCAACTGTTTCCCCTCATATTCTCGCACACGTGTTGTTAACATATCTCACATGTTACCTAACGGCACTTTCTGCTAACTTATTCTAGGAACCACGAGCTAAACGAATTACTCAACTTTTAGTACTTGTGTTAAGTATTTCCTTACTTTCTTTACATACGTACAGTGAGGCAAACAACATACCTCCTCAACGTCTAAGTACGTAGAGGAATTTGGCTTGAGAAAGATCATTCCTCTACTTAGGAAGGCAATCAAGGGAGGTTGAAGGCTTCTCGGTTCTGCCATCAATAATAGGTCGCCGTCTTTCAAGTAGTGCTGCGGTGTTGAGTAGAGTGCAATGTAAATAAAGTTAACTGTTGGTTAATTTATATACACATCTTAACTATTAAATATTATAACTTAATAAATATATAAACAAACTGAAAATAATATATGTACAAACGGGTAGAAATAAAACTCATAGGGCATCAAAAAATTCGTCCACATCGATGTTAATGGGAAATCACTGTTGGTTGAAAGAAGCTAAGGTAATGCGATTTGTATTTGTAAAAGAATATATATATCTATCTATCTATCTAATGCGGGAGTCAACTGATGGAATCCAATTAATTAAAAATCTCAAATTCATTCGTTGATACTCAGTGCAACCGGCGGGGGTCTAGCAGTGAGCCATAAGGAACAACTTGTAAACACTTACGAAGTTTATAACGAGGATGAAAGTTTTCTTAAGTAAAAACTTCATTCCAAGCGACAAAAAATCGAGATAACATCTTGTAAAAGAAAATACCTCTTTTTTTATTTTTTTTCTATTACTAAGACTCCGCTGTCCGTCTGTCTATCACCAGGCTGTATCTCGTGAACCGTCATAGTTAGACAGTTGAAATTTCACACATAAAGTATTTCTGTTGCCGCTATAATAATGAGTACTAAAAAACCGGGAAAGTGCGAGTCGGACTCGGACACTAAGGGGTTTTGAACTATTTTCATAGGTAAGTTTGTACGGAAAACTTACATATGAAAATAGTTCAATTCAAAAATAAATAAAAATGAAAATAAAGGAAAATAATTGAGTTACGCAGATTGTTTTTGTTGTTTTGTAACCACACATTTACAGTTTTCAATTTTTTTTCCTATATTTGTGCTATAAGACCTTGCTTCATGCCAAATTTCAGGATTCTAGGTCAATGGGAAGTACCCTATGAATTTTCATTCCCTTGAGAGTGTCGAAATACACGTTTTTTGCGACATAAACGGCCGTGTCTTTTTTTTCTTTAATTCAAAATTTTCTTATTTTCACAGCTTCAAGGGACCGCAGACTTAAGTAAATAGTTTTAATTTCAATTCTATAACTCTATGCGTTCCTGAGATAAAGGGTCTTGACAGACAGACAGGCGGACAACAAAGTGATCCTATAAGGGTTCCGTTTTTTTTCCTTTTGAGGTATGGAACCCAAAAAACAGAATAAAATAAATATTTAAGTGATGTACGGGAGCCCCCTTAAATACCTGTTTTTTTAGTATTTGTTTTTATAGCGGCCACAGAAATACATCATCAATAAACAGTTTTTCTTTCTTTCTTTCTTTCTTCTTCTATCTGTGAAAATTTCAACGGCAGACGGACGGATTGCGAATTCCGCGAATCCTGCGAATTCTTAGTAATAGGGTCCCGTTTTAACCTTTAGGTACGGAACCCTAAAAAAATAACCGGGGTGCATTCGGTATTGTACAGAATACCTAGGCAAAGTATAAAATAAATATTATTTCATACATTACCTACACGTTTTAGGTATTCTATACATTGCCTAAGCATTGTATAGAATACCAGATTAAACAGATTGCCGTAACATATTAAACTAATAAAAAATACTCCTTCATAGACAGCTGAAATTATTTCAAGCATCGATTTTACAGCACTTAATATTAAACTTAAGTTTATTAAGTTTGAATAAAACATAAAACAAAAGACATAGTTTACATCTTTGCTAGATATATAAATAAGTGCGAGGATGTTGGAAGGTCGCCGTGTGACATGTGGGCTAATGAATAGAACCCGACTGTACCTACTGCAACTCTGCGAGGTGCATGCGATAGATTGTACTCGAACCATGCAGTATAAAGCCTTGTTCCACATAGCACGACGTGACTTCAATATAAAGATAAATGAACGTTTTAGGACGCCTAATTAGAGATATGTACGCAGTAATTTTGTCGGGTTTAAATATAATACTTTTGCCTCTTTAACCGCTTGCGTATGAATCGGTCTGACGAGTATTTTCGTGTCCTATTCGGGTCATGTGGTATTTCATCTCTTTTAGCTCTTCAATGACCATAGGTGACAGAAGAGCTGACGAGGTGGACTATTTGTTCGTGGTTGTGCGACCTTAGCGGATTAACGCGAGAGTGTTTGTAGGCGTTAAAAAGTTTAATGCCAGTTTCTTCCGGGCAGAGGTGACTATAACTATCTATATAGATGTACTTTATCGCTGACTCAGCAACCGTTGTTCTGTCATATACAATTATTATCAAAGAAGTCGAATGTAAATATAATTCGAAACAAAAATATATACTGCGATTAAAAAATAGGGGGTGGGGATAGAAGGGGGTAGTAGAACAATACTTCGGTTGAGCCGTTTCGGAGGAGTGTGACTACAAACACCTTGACAAGAAATATATATATAATAGATTATGGTCATTTTTGTACCACTTTTGTGTCATTAATTGTCTTTGAAATATGATGATCCTTTGTATTAACAATATAATGAAAATCCTATTTCGTATTGTCATGTGATCTGAAACTAACATGTATTTTTTTGATGTTTTACTTGTCATTTTTAAAACAAAATTTAAAGCTTGTATACTAAAAAGAAGTAATCAATGTTCGCTAAAATATAAAAAGCCGAGCGATAATGTCTCACGCTATCATATGATAATCATCATCATAATTCACCAAAATATTAACAAACAAGATTACACTACAACCTACATTTTCTGTGATTCACAGCTCATAAGGTTAACAGTTTACTAAGGTGCAAACTGCAGACGACCGGATGTGACGCCGGTCAAGGCTGACATTACCCGCTAAAACACATTGGAGCCATTACGCGTAATGACACGGCACACGAATGTTACGTCAATTATATCGAGTGGTCACACTCATTAGCTGCCCGATGTAATGATCGTATAGCACGCGTGCTCCGTGCTATAATGCGGGAATAGAAAAATAGATACATATGTGTGGTATTTTTGAAGCATGTCACAATTTTTTTTAAATTATATAAACTAGTGCTTGACTGCGATCCCACCTGATGGTAAGCAGTGATGCAATCGTTGATGGCGAAGCACACTAGTTTATTAAGGGACAATTCACTCTAGCCTTGAAGACACCTAAATTATAATCGGACGGAAAGACCGCAGTAAGCTTGTGATTTTAATTTATTTTTCTAATTGAGTTGTTTAAGGGTGTGATTATTCCAGTTAGGTACATGTTGTATAGAAGTTACATAATCACGTAATGTTCCTATTATTAGTATTAAAGTTTCAGTGATTTGATTAGCCTTTTGTTCTTCGAGCTCACACTAGAATCTGACGGTAAATCTCCGTACCTGTAGATTTTCTCGTAAAATAAGTGCAGGAGAGTTCAATGCACTGTTACAGCTTCATTAAAATTACGTCTTACTACAGAAAACGTAACGGTGAAGAGAAAACAAAGTAAAAAAACAACATTTTTTTTTAAGAATAAAGTAGGATCCACTTTACTTAAGTAGTTTATTATATTTCACCGTCATGATGACAAATTTTGTAATTGTAGTCACAAAAAACCGGGGATGACAAGCGAAATGACAAGAAAAAAGACTGCAGTGGTTTTGAAAGAAATAGGTTAGCAAATCATTTTCAATGAGTATTAAAGACTTTAGAAAAAAAAACACGTCCAATTGTTTTTCACTCGACTACCTGCCTATCACACTTCAGTACACGTACTATTAGAAAATCAAGTATTTTTTCATAATGAGCACTAATCAGAAAAGCTACGCATCGCACGTGTGGTAATAGACATCTGTTGTAACTATATAACACGAACTCAACTATCGATTAGTTGCCCGGACCAGACACAACACCCGTCTGGTCGGAGGATCCTTCCTTTTCAACGAAGGTTTGCGGGACCTTACATTCTGTTCCGCATACCTGTAATATGCGAATGCCATTTACTTATTTATTAAATACTTAATGCACACAAAAGTACAGCATTTTCTACCAGTCAACCCAGGTGGTTCTCCCAGGTGTGTCAAAATAACGGGGAACAGCAAATATATGGGGCTGACTACCATGTAGCGTGAGTATTACAAGTCAAGTGATGTTTATAACAGTATTGTTCTCGAAGGAACATTTTTCCACGCTCGTAAGCTAATGAAGTCGAGAACATAAGATAATTCTGCGCGTTTACAGTTTCATATTAACTGAAAGAATGTTATTGTTCTGAACAAGATTATAAACGTAAATAAGTTTCTTAATTAATTTCGTAACTTGTAACTGTTATTCTTTATTTAGTTTTGTTTTTTGTGTCCAGATTTATTTCTCTTCTTTTCTATATTTCTATATTTCTGTTTTCTTGATGAAATATGTAAGATATTTTATTATATTTATTAGACCACATCTTGTGTCATGTGGGATTTTTTATTTAATTGATATAAACTAGTGCTTGACTGAGATTCCACCTGATGGCAAGCAGTGATACAATCGTTGATGATGAGGAGCACTAGTTTATGAGGAGCGTATTCACTCTGGCCTTGAAGACACCTAAATTATAATTGGACGTGAAGACCGCAGCAGGCAAATTGTTCCAGTCCTTCGATGTACGCGGTATAAATGACGAAGCGAAACGCTTAGTCCGGACCGTAGAAGTTTCAACAACGTTACGAATCCACCCTTACGCCGTCGTCGTAATGAAAATAAATCAATGCCTTTATCTGTAAATAAAAATTTTATTGTTAAAGCTCTACACGAGTAATTTTATCAGAAGTAAATGAATTGTCAAACAAAACATATAACTGTTCTGTAAACAAAGAAACGACATACAACGTTTATAATTACAATTTCATATTTATGCGTCGTATTTCACGTTTTCTGACACAGACACGTGTTTTTTGTATCCATAAAAAAATTATCATAAAAATGGCATAGACAACCAACCATACCGATGGACCTTCGTATACAATTCTTCACATATTTATTTTCCAACAAAGGAGAGTATACAGAGTATATACCATACAGACAGTTGTGTCGTATTGAATCGAACATAGAATACACACACACGTCAATTTGTCAATCAAACAGATTCTCATTAATATTTTTTTCTTATCTTTCAATTGAGTGCCGAAATATCAATACCGATACTTTAATAACAACTTCACTCAAATAGATATTAAGTACGACTCAGCGCGTGTTGATGACTAAACAATGCTGACATGTGAGGTGATGGCTGTCGGAGTGTAATGATGGTGGCCGGGGGGCTGGCCGGTTGAGAGGTCAGCTGGTGGTGGTCGCAGCCAGTGGGGTCGAGGTCGGTAGTGTCAGATTAGTGAACTGTTGTTATGTATTAAGATCAGCCGTTTATGTACGCTGGAAGAAATTAAAACTGTACCAGCGTAACCTGCACAATTCAAAAATTTCCTTTTTATTTTACGTTCTTTGTAAGCTGTATCAAAGTCAAAGTCAAAAGTTTTTATTTCACATAGGCCTACATGGGCACTTATAAAACGTCAGAAGCTAGTGCACGGTTCCAAATTGGTCGTTTTCTATGGAGAAGCACCGGCAAGAAACTCCATGGTTACTATTTTAAAAAGAAAATAAGTAGTATGCTGATTAAAATATGATTGTCGACCGTAACACGTATTTATCTACGGAATTATAATTATTGAAATTATCATAAATGACAATTCAGCTTAAGAATGTTTTTTTTTTTAGACTGTCGCACCCCAGTTCTTAGAAATAAAATGCAAAGTCAAGTGACGTTTGGCTGTTGAAAATGTATTCAATCAATTGCAATTGCATATCTAACGCGCATTTGACACATTCACTTTAAGATCAGCAGAGACTGGGCTGAAACGTCAATGAATCTAATAAAAATATAAGCTATATAGTTGTATCTTGTGTTTTTTTTTTCTTTTTTAGGGTTCTGTACCATTAGTGTCCCTTTACTATTACTAAAAAAACTCCGCTGGTTATCCGTCTGTCTCCAGGCTGTATCTCATGAACCATGATAGACAGTTGAGACTTTCACAGATGATGTATTTCTGTTGCCGCTATAACAACAAATACTAAAAAACAGAATAAAATAAATACTTAAGGGGCTCCCACACCACAAACGTAATTTTTTTGCTCGTTTTTTGCTACGTACGGTACGGACCCATTCGTACGCGAGTTTCACTCGCACTTGGCCGGTTTTATTATATTACTGAATTCAACACAATGCAATATTGTTTATGAATAAGTGAAATGAAATGTAATATCGTAAGCATTACCAATCGGATTACTATATCTACATTCTCTGAAACGGAAGGTCTTACGTCTAAATTCATGTCTTCTCCGACAGGATGAAATGGAAGCGTGGACCCCCGTGCTGACAAACATCGCGCTGCTCATCATCGCGTCGGTGCACTGCCTAGTGTGCATCATCAGCATCTACCACCTCTCCAAGCGGATCTGCCCCTGCTTCCGAGCCAAGCAGCCCTACGACCACAACCAGTTTGACCCCGCCTTCCGCCCCGTCCAGCAGTTCGTCGTGAAGGTGGATGAGCTGAAGCAAGGGAAGGATGTGGAGCGCGTGAGGAACCACGAGCTCTGCAAGGAACTGGAGGTCAAGCTGCAGGGTGAGACGTTGAAGAAGAAGAAGGTGAGATATTATGAGTCGATTTATGAGTTACTGTTGTGATTACCTATATGATTATAACTTATGATTATAACTTATGACGTCGCCAACACACCAGATGCGATACTTTCGACTGTCGAGTGAGTACCATTGGCTCACTTTAGAAAAGGCCTCTGCATTTCATTGATCTAAATAGTTCGTTCCTCACAATTTTAATATGTTTTTATGAAAATTGTGAAAGCATTCGAAAGGATATTACGATACTTAAATTATAATACATACGAGTATAAGCTTTATGTATCTAATTTTAAGTGAACTGTAAATTGTTCTTAATTATGAGAATAAAATTCTTGAACCCATTACAAAAGGGTCCCATCACAAAGTATATTCCAGTTCCATTTCTCAACGAATGAAATGCCGAAAATAGAAGTTTTTCATTTGTATACCGTGATCAAGTTGCTGCTCAGTTTTCTTTTTAAACACCAATAGCAGCTTTAAAATATCTGGGCTGAAAGCTAGATATCTTGAATTGTTTCCAAACACATATTATCAAAAAATAAAACGTAACAATCCAGCCACGTGAGTATCAGTAGTTACAATATTACTTGTTGGAATATTCACGCAACCCTCATCCCCCAGGAGGAGCCGGAGTACGGCAGCGCCAACAGCAAGGAGAAGCTGGTGACGCGCTGGCTGGGGCGGCAGCACGTGCCGGCGGGCGCGGCGGTAGCGGCGGCGCCTGGGGGCGCGGGCGCGGGGGCGCACTCCACCCGCCCCCGGCGGGGAGTGCGCAAGCAGAGGAAGCCGCCCCCGCTGGTGCTGTTACCTGCTCATCCTGCTAGCACGGTTAGTAACAAATAAATAAATAGGAAATTCAGAATATTAAGTCTCAGATACATTAGGGGACAAAATGGTCCCCAACTTGACGCGCAACGCTACCAAGTTATCCAACAACATGTCCCGCGTCACGTGAATGTATAATATAATGTGGTGGACACTGGGCAACGTTGCAGCGTCACGTAGATTGAGCGTTGCGAATCATGTTGGGGGACATTTTGTCCCTTATTGTATCTGAGGGTTTAGGGTTTTTGTTTACGAAAACGGTAAGGACTACTAAAAGTTCAGTGCTCTGTAGTAAACTATATTAATATGTAAACATTTGACAGCGCACCGGAGACTCTACAGTCGACGAGCTAACTGATGCTATTTTTTTGCGATTGAGCACGCTCCATCGCGCGGTAAACGAAGCAACAAATCTCAGTTTTGTATTTTTTCTTAACCTAAATATACTTTTGAAACTCCAAAATTAATTAATTTAAATATTTGTTTATATTACTAGCTTCTGCCATTGGCTTCGCCCGCGTTACAGTAGGTTTCTCCATACAAACTTTAGACCCCCCTTTCATCTCCTTAGGGGTAAATTTTGGAAAATTCTTTCTTAGTGCTCGCCTACGTCATAAAAGGAAACCTCGTGCAAAATATCACGCTCCTAGCCCCAGTAGTTTCGACTATACGTTGATTTGTCAGTCAGTCAGTTTCTCCTTTTATATATATAGATATTCAATCTGTGAATAACAATTACTAATGTACTCGGAATATTCAGCAACATCATCATTTGCAACATTAACCTGAATTTATCTATCAACAATCAAATTAGTAATACGGCTGACTTCTTGACTTATTGCTTGAAACGTCTAATATACTGTGAAATACTTCGTAACGCTAATTTCATTCAATTTTACGTGTTTTTAGCTGAATGCACACCCGGTGAGTTATCCAAATCTGCGGAATATATTTTCTAGCATCATGGTTTAGTTTCCATATTACCAACTGGGGACGCGTAACTGAGACGGTATAACGTTGTTATGATCATTATTTTACTTAATTGTACACAAATATTACAACAATTTTTTGCTAATATCTTCGAATGGATGTGATATTTTTAGTTGGCAAATCAGCTTTCATAATTCTAACTATATTCTCAGTTTGTTATTTTTTAAGCACCGTAATTGCGTTTTTTTTTTAATTTGCTCTCCACTCTAAAAATTACTCCTGTATCGACAAACATGACATATGTAAGACAACCAGACCCTGAACAACTAAATCAGGCCATACAAATATTTATTCCGTGTTGAAATCGAACCTGCGACATGCAACGCAGCAGCCAATCTCTTAACCACTAGGTTAACCGTGCCTAACCTCTCGGGGAATAAGAAATAAATAAAGAATTCTGTTTCTCCATGTTTTCATCAAAGTCGAACTTTCCCCACCGCACCGCTACGAGCTCAGCGCGCATACAAAAGACATCAACGCGTTCGTCAGTACATTCACACGTTAGCCATGGGAACGGCCACAAAACGTTCACCATGTCATATTGAAGGACATTACTGTCGTTCATTAGATACGATCACGTTAATTACGTTTTAGAGTAATTGATTAGTTCCACTTGTCGTCAAGTTGCTCTCAGTTGTTGATATTAAAGCCAGCAATCAGAAATCAGAAACGTTTATTTCAAATAGACCTTAGACAGGCACTTTTGAATTGTCAAAATGTCAGTCAGTCAAAAAAAGTGAAGCTAAATTACAATGCTCTATTGATTTTGATCCAATTTCAAAAAGTATACCGGATACTTACAATACTCACATTCTAGTGTCTAGGATAGGGATTATATGTTTCCAATGAACTATATTAGCCTGTCTAATCTAATCGAACCCCTTGCTCATCTGTTACAATGTTTAGATGAACAAGAGAGACTGCCCTGTGCGACCAGACTACCATTTATTTTTATAAATGTCATGTGTTTAATATAAGGTTTACAATAAATATAAATATTCCGGCGCAGTTAGCGCAGTGGTTGAGCAATTGGCTGCTGCGTTGTGTTTCACGGGTTCGACTCTCGCACGGAAAAAATATTTGTATGGCCTACTGATATTTGAGGGTCGAGGTGTCTTGCATAAGTAAGTTTAAAAGTTTTTAAACGCATCCACGACACAGAAGTAATTCCTAGTGTGAGGCAAAGTGTTTTCTTTCTTTCTTTCTTTTTCTTTTTTAATAAACAGGGCAGTCGTCCAAAGCTTAGATGTATAAAAAATAACATCAAAACATTACTCAATCAACGTAACAAAATAACATCACTAAACTTAGCTAATGCGTGGCCGCTCCGTGGTCGCTGAGGCTGGACGTGCCCAGCGCTGGGGCCGGGTTGCCCAACACCAGTCACGACTCTCCGATGATACGATACCACGTTATAATAAACACTCGCTAATATCCACAGTTGTTATTATTATAAATGATTCTACATCATCGTGAGGTCAAAAGTTCTCATGTCATGGAACATTCGCGTATGAATTAATTAAAGTAAATAAAACGTAAACACTTTGATTTAGGCACGACACAGTGTTGGCACATAATAACAAACCTGATTATGTAACCTACATACATCCTGGGTTGACGTTTTTCTGAGAACACGTTGTGTTTAGGGTTCCGTATCTCAAAAGGAAAGAGAAACACTTAGAGGATCATTTTGTTATCCATTTGTCTGGATGTCTGTCGAGATACTTTTTCTCACAAACGCCCAGAATCCAGATGTATAAAGAGGAAAGTCTTGGAGCTGTGAAAAAATCAAACTACTAAGATAATGCAATCAAATGATCATATGCCGCATATTTTGGTAGTCGCAAGGAAATCAAAACCTTAAGGGTACTACTAATATTTGTATTTTCTAGCTTGTTGAACAAGCAAGCAAGGTCTCACAGGAAAAAGTTCAAAATGTTTTTTTTACTTATTTTAATTACTCGGACAAAAAAATCCGAAATGTTAGTGAAATTGCCTTAAACCTAGTGCTAGTACCATAGTCTATTTATACAATTTCAGACATCCAGCACAGACGATGGTCAAGTCATCCTCCCCACCAAATATCTAAAATTATATTGCATATGATTTTTTTTACGATTACAACCTATCATTTGCAGTTGGAGTTTGACTATGACATGTTTCGATATTTAAGTGAAACTATTTAAAAAAATACAAAGTTAAGATTGTCCTTCACTCTCACTTATTTTTTCCTCAAACTGATGTTTGATGCTTTCATAATTTGTTTGTAATGGTTAAGGCGTACAATCCCTTGAACATCTGGCCGGAGTTAAATGCACACATAGGCGTACTGCCGCCTGCGCCCGCATAGAGTCCCGCTGACCTTTAAAACCTTTTTCTTTACGAAATATTGATTGATTTACTTGCTATGTATATTCTAAAAAACACTTAACCAGCAATATTTTTGTGTAAAAATATTTCTAAAGATCAAAGCCTATTCTAAAGTTTGAAAGTAGGGAAAACAAGTGAAAAAATATCAAGGGTTTAAATTTTTTTTTAGCAGAGTAGTAATACGAAAAAATCATATTCTGATAATGTTATAAGTATATGAATTTATAAACATGTATTTTTTTCTAATCTATTAATCCAGCCGTTACCGAGGAGTAGACTTCAGAAAGTCATTGTTTTATGCCACTAAAGGGGAGCAAGGGCCTTTACAAGACGGATAACTACAGGACCCGTCCTGGTAACCCAACACACACTTGATCGATTTTATACTAATCAATCGTATTAAAGGTCACTAGAAATATTTAATTCATGTCACGCACAGTTTTTGCCAGACAGTTTGATCTTAGATTCCCAAAAAAACTGCGACGTAAACAAGTCATGCATTACATATATATTAAGATGTAGACATAACTAACAAAAACTAGCTAGTTATTCAGAAAAAAACCTGCTAAGTATATACAAGCATCAGTTACGTTACGAGTGTGGCATGTTCCGCATTGTGTGCGCGTGCGCAAGTCCTTCCTGAACTGATTGATTTGATTGATATGTTGACACGCCCCTTATGTAATGGCAAATTTCTTGTAAACATATTACAATGTTTATAAAAAAGCTTACTATATGTTAAATTGTGTTTACTTAAAAGACATAAAAATGCTGGCATTTCCTTTTTATCTGCCTACACGACAGCAGCGTTTTGAAGTGGCGACCGAGTACAGGAAGATGCAGCGTTGGACGGCCTCCCACAAGGTGGACTGATGACGTGGTCAGGGTCGCGGGAATCCGATGGATGCGAGACGCACAGGACCGGTCGCTGTGGGGATACTTGGGGGAGGCCCATGTCCAACAGCGGATATCTTTCGGCTGAAATGATGATAATGACACGACAACAAAGACGAGGTTTTAGTAATTAATTCTGTAGTTAGTTATTCCATTCTGTAGACCAATATTTCCAAATAATCATACACAGTTTAATCATTATGTCTGGTCAAATGGCGTTATCATAATTTAAAACCAAGTCAGCCTATGAATAGTCTGGGCTTATAACAACACAACTGTGCCATCAGCATCTGGTCTCTGGAGATATCTAGGCTAGCCTAGCGCCTAGCTATAGCTTTCATCTCCAGGCGGTTCATGTAGTTGCTATGTTGTCGAATTCGCTACTCTTCCACACCTTTTTATTTTAAAAGTTGACTCATTTTTTGCATTAAATTAACATAAATCTGCAGCTTGTTTCTCTTTTCACTTCTTATAATTTCGCTGAGAAACGGTAATTTTGGTAGAAACCGAAATAAACAAGAACAAACGCGCGTATACATATTTAGATCGAGGCGTGCGCGGGACACACACTAAGGAAATGCAGAAGGCTAACACTGCAATATAAAAGTAAGTAAGTTGGTTTCTAAATCGAGAATTTGGAGTTAAGAATATGTCTAACCTTTCTTTAGTACGAAAGTTTAACAGATTTTCAGGCAAAAGTAGAGTTTGTCAAATATTTATCTTCAAAGAGTGATGGCAGACTCTTGAACAATAATACCTACGTATCTCCTTATAAATTTTAAAAATCAATAAACGCATTATTGAACGGACGACAAGATGTCATGTTATAATGACATGTATGTCATTATGTTTTGTTTTTCTATAGGTCATTACTTATTTTATTTTATTTATTTAGGGACAATTAACAGCCACAATATATAATATATACAAATATCAATAATTTGAGTGGTAACAATATTGCAGCCCACTGCATCTTCCGCAAATTATCAAAAACATTTGATAAAGAGTGCCACGAAATGAGCATTATTATTTAAATATTATCTATTAATTAATTAATTACACTAAAAAAAAATTTGAAAATACAAGAATAAATAGTTGCTAGCTTAGCTTGATTTAATCAATTATTTAGCCGGTACTTTATCCAAGTATAATGAACCTTCTGGATCCACGTTGTAGTCAACGTAACGCGCATTGAATAATAACGCGTTATCTTTGAATCTAATTGAGAAAAAATTACATCTCTCCATAATTGAAAAAGAAATGGTTGGAAGTAACTAGTTCAGAAACAATTTAAATAATAATATCACTGATTTGACGAGTTGGGTTTTTGTTTGGCAGTTGCTGTAACTACAAGTTACGTGACTTCTAAACGTGTCAATAACTGCGTTTTTTTAGAAAAAAGTGACACAACATAACAACTTCTTCAAGCTATTTGATAAGATTATTATACTACTTCTTTTCGTGTCGATGTACTCAAACTTATTTTTTTCTGACAAGTATTCGGCATGCAAATTAGAATTTATTGTCATTGCAAAAACTATAGCTATTTAAGTATTGTGCGTAGATTTACATATTAGCAAACAAGATAAAAAAAATATATATTACTATAAATTATTACTACTACTTAATAAAATATAATTATTACCAGCCTACTCAGTATCTCACCATAACTGCAATTAGATTCACATTTTAAACTATAACCGTTCCATGGTTTTTATTGCTCTAATAAATTCTGGAGATAAAAAAAGATTCGAAATGATTCGCGCCACTACCGGCGCGTACGCACAATAACTGCTCACTTTCAACCATCGCCCATTGAACACGGGTAGGCAGGGTTGTCAGTTTCGACATCAAGGAAACGGAATTAATTTTCAGAACAGACATTCTGGCTAGTTTTTTGTTTGTTATGGTGGCAATACCTTAACCACCTAGAGTGTGAGAAGTTATTTCATAATTACCCATCTCAAACAAAACACCTTAATATAAAGTGAAAGATCATTAAAGGTAACTTATGCGGTGTGAACCAAAATATAATTTATTAAGAAAAACATTAGTCTACAATTTTTTTTTTTTAATGCAACAGATATGATAATAATCCAAATGATGAAATATTCATGACGGTCGCAAATCTCAACGGTGATTAAAGAAGTACTCAGGAGAAATTATAGTGCACAAGTGTTTGTGCAAACTCCGGTATTCACCTTAGAAACTATTTATATAAGTTGTGTTGTCCCACAATGATTAAAGTAAAGAATACACACAGTAGACAGTAGATTCGTCAATACGATTGACACCATAAAATAAACCAAAGTTAAAGATTATAAAGAAAGTGGTAGTTCGAAAATAAAAGTGGGATAACGATTAAAACTAATGAGGTGAACGAGATGAAATTCAGTTGCGCAAAAGGGCACGGACTGTTTTCACTCAGATAATACATAATTTATGATATTCAAGGCAAATACAGCGGTGCCGTAATTACACTGACATATTTATTATTGTTCGGTGATAGACCCGAACACATGGACAGCTACAGAACAAAAACTACAACAAAAACGCCAACCCTATTGAATGTGCGTCAGAGCATGGCGCCCGCACAGCACCCTCACACAAGACACTGACCATTGAGCGAGCACCGGAACCGCTACGAGAAATAAAACGATGACATTTCTCACAGAAACTGTTCAATACTTATTTCTGTTTTACTTCAACTACTTTAAAATAGATTATGCGATTAAGTATTCTTGTTAAAGTGCCACGGATTAACAACAGGTGGAGATCATATTTGTGAAGTGGAAATTGAAACATTGTTTTTTTTTACTGTATCATTAAGAACAAATTTGTTGTGCCGACCCCAAATAAGATGGGACAAGGGCAGGAAGATGATGATGATTAAGAACAAATTTCCGTTTAGCCTAAAAGACTAATAAGTAATTTAACTCTAACTTAATATTATACTCGATTAGTTATCTTATCTTATCTTATCGTGGGGCTGGCCCTAGGCCAGAGCACTTCGACCCTTCTGGATCTTTTATGCTAATTATTATCTTAAAACTAAGAATAGTGTTCTTTTGCACAAGTCGTTAGCACTTTTTTAGAGTCTGGTATTAATAAAAACACTTTATTCATGTGTTGTATGTAGATAAAGCACAGTATTGATGACTATTATACGCTAACTTTTAATATTACACTAACTCAAAAAGTTTGAAACATTGTAAATTAGTTTTTCTGTAAGCTGGTAAGTTTCTTGTGAAAATCTATCCGTAAATCTACCTCTGTATTCACACATAAGATATTTGTAGGGTTAGGGGCAAACGGGATACAAACACCTCATCGGGACATTTGACAAATAGTATCTAAATCCAAAGTTCTACACGAAAGGTCAACCTCTAATCTGTTTATGTGAAGCACTGGACCAGTGTTACGCATGGAACTTCTTTGAGTCCATAGGATATACAGGTTAGACAAGATCTTTAGGATTACAAGTTCTTGGTGTAGCGTCACATGTCAACATGGTAGCGACACATGTCAACGTAACCACTCAGGCCACTTCCCTTGGTAGGCATTCTCCTTCTGTTTTAAAATTTTTATGTTTACTAGTTTGTGCGATCAGTAAACAAAGCAAGTGTATTACGGCTTTTTATTTATCTACCATGGCACTCACTTCACCAGGAACAATTCTTCTAGGTAACATTCTAATCAATCAGAAATAATCGCCACTCAGATATGTGAAACATAGCTTGACGAGTTTCCCGAAGCCGTAAACGTAAATATCACAATGATTACCTATGCATAGCATTGCTATCTGTTAACTCCACAGTCAGTCAGTATCGGCTGGTCAGTGAGATATCCCCCGGCAAAGAATTCGCGCGTGCGTATGAGAGCGGAACGGATAAAAAGCGCGCCGCTATGCGCCCGCGCCGCTCCGGACGTGGGCCTTCATTACCGGCTCCATTGCTTGCAACCGATCGTGGCATTAGCGATAGATGGTTCATCAGACTTTAGCTTCGCGTGTTATTTGCATAAAGTCATATTATAATCTGTCAATAGTTGCGCTTCACCATCAACGATTGCATCACTGCTTACCATCACAGTCAAGCACTACTTTATAACATATTAAAAAAAATAGTACAGTCTGTCAGTACAAACCCTAAGGTGCATGCTCTTTGTAATCGTCTTGTCACCAAACTACGAGGCTGCAAAGGCAGGGCTATGTTTTTAATTATTGGTTTCCTCACGAGACGAGACAAGAGATTCAAGCTAGGTCAGAAAAAAATACTATCCGTAATTGGGTACTGGCATTGATATCATATAGTATCAGTCAATTTTAAAACAAATATTAAACCAGCTCCATAAAAACCAAAGTAGGGACCTCAGTTCACGAGACCTCACAGGGTGACGCTGGGACATATTACCATCTAAAGCTGGTCCTGATTATGACATGCGGCTATCATACATCAACTAGTAGCTAAACCCTGATATTAACACCGTTTAGATGATAACATCACGATGCTAGCTCGGACGCCCGGCTTCACTTGCTATGCATCAGATAACTGGCCCAGTGCTCTAACCACTAGCCTCCATGATGATTTATTGATTGATTCCGACGATTAATTAACTTTATCAATCACACATCAGCGATATTTCGACATTACCATAACCCGTATCCGACGAGAGAATTAATTTGAATATAAATTAGCAATTCAGAAATATTCGCGATGCTGGCAACACACTTTTGAAATATTACTATTATGCTAAATGTCAAACATGGTATGCTATAAAATATCTAAATTGAGGTCATTTGGTATAATCTAGTCTGACTTGAAGGGGTCATAAACGATTTTAGTTGTACTATGTACTTGATTGATTTGCTAGATATGTTAATTAGTTTATTTTATTGCTTTTTGCTATAAATTCTGGGATCTGCTGCAGATTGTATAGATTCAAGTTCTTAAAACTTAACGGACAGATATGTATTACTGAGGAGTTTTTTTGCGCCATGTCTTTCCAATTAAAATAATATATGAAGACGGACGTCATTTTGCTCTTGTTTACCGTTGACGATAAAAAATTGCTGGTTTCAATCTCATTTGAATAAACGATTTTTGATTTTCATGAATCGAAAAATATATCGTTTTCAGTAACATATTCTTTTGAATTCTGGACATGCGACTGTTCTCATGAGCAAGAGACTGCATTAAAATAAAGTGAGCAAGTGGATCCTTGTGCCAGATACCGGGCGATACCCGCGAGGTGTGTTGCGACCTCACGGGCGACCAGGTTTACTCTTATCACCCATTATACCTATGACCCTTAAAAATACTATAGAAGTATTGTAATTACGACTGTCTCGGATCTACTTAATCAAAAACATCCCCTGAAGAGCTTAAACAAGGCATTCACCATTTTTGTTGGCACCCGGTTGCTACTGTGATAGTTTTTTTTTATCAGGGGCAGGTCACCTTGGCATACTGGAGCAAGGACTGGCTAGGAGAGGAATACACACACATATCACATTTCATAAAGCTATCTGCACACTAATTAGCGCTTGACAAATGAGGAAAGCTTAAAAGTTGCACCATCATCACCATAGTGTCAAATAAAGAGCTGATGACGGCCTACTCCACTTTTTGTTGCGATTCTGTTTTCCAGAATTTGTATAACAGTGTCAATCGTTTCTATGACAGACAGACGGACGGACAGCGGAGGCTTAGTAAAAGGGTCCCGTTGGCATCCTCCGGGTACGAAACCCCAAAAAAATGAAGTGAACGACACACTAACGAAAAAATATAGAAGAAAAAAACGTGTCTGGGCGACCCTAAGTAACACGGGACAAGGACAGGAATACCCTGAAACATTATGATGGTGTTCTAAACCGTGAGATAACTGTTATTTTATCGCTATTAATATTATGCGGCTGTCAAAAGCTTCTCGAACGTCCATCCTTGTGCCACATTCCGACGCGCCCTGCGAGGTGTGGCGCGGCCTTAATAGCAAGTGCCAAAATTGCCGTTTTGTAGGTACACCTATTCATACTCTGTCATACGAATATGTGATTTGCCAACAAACTGGTCGATACTTAAAACAAAAAAATGGAACATGAAATTTTGCACAAAGTATGACGTAGGCGAGCACTAAGAGAGGATTTTCTAAAATCCACCCCCTGATAGGATAAAAAGGGGTCCAAAGTTTGTATGGAGAAAGCCGCTTCCTGGCAGAAACTAGTTGAATATAAATTTAAAATGTTTGCTTTAAAAAAACAAATTAAAAAAACATGGTGTATCTTTGATTCCCACAATCAAACAGATTAGATTAACAATACTAATAGGTTTCAGGCATCTTAAGCTAACGGTGCGCGGGGTTCCATGTCGCAGTCAGTCGAATGCCTGAGCCGTTCGCACAATTAAAACAATGATTATAATCGCATCCGCTGCTCCCAACTAGAGCGCTTGTGCGTGCGTCTTTGTCTTTGTTTTTTATTTTTATTTGTTTTCTTTTTAGGGTTCCGTACCTCAAAAGGAAAAAACGGAACCCTTATAGGATTACTTTGTTGTCCATCCATCTGTCTGTTTGTCTGTCTATCAAGACCCTTTATCACGAGAACATGTGGAGGTATCGAGTTGAAATTAAAGCCATATACTCAGATCTGCCGTTCCTTGAAGCTGTGAAAAAATCAAACTTCTGAGTTAACGAAAAAAAAAGATAGGGCCGTTTATGTCACAAAAAACGTGTATTTCGACACTCTCAAGGAAATCAAAATTCATAACGTACTTTCTTAGCTTGTTGAGCTAGAACCCTGAAGTATAGTAAAAAATCTGAGAACTGTAAATTTGTAGTTACGTCACGAAAAAAAAACTTTTTTTGCGATTCGAAAAAATCTTCGTAACACAATTCGGGAATTAAACTGTTTTCATAGGTCAGTTTGTATGGAACCCTCAGTACGCGAGTTCAACTCGCACTTGCCCAGTTTTTTTTTTAACTCTGCGTACGTGTGCCAAATGAAATAGTTTTCTTTCTTTCTTTTCTTTTCTTTCTTTGGCAATTATTTGTCAACTAACAAACTAGATTCATCCCTATTATCGCAAGAACAAAATCTAACTTCAGTTGTCATCATTTGCTAGTTTTGATGGTCGTTCAAAATAATATTTTGTACAAATCATAATAAGGTTTAAAATAGCCTGTTAGCCTCTCGTCGCCAAGGTAACTGGAGCGAAGATGCTGAATTTATGAAGTTAAGTTATTTATAGTACGCTACAGAAATTGGATTAATTGTCTGAATATAGAGGGGAACGTGCTATGTTTCATTCATCAGCCATGAGGTCTCGACACGAAATGAATTTGGGTCTAAGACACAGTTCTGTAAGAAATTGTGCTGAAATTAGACTCCCTCATTGATGGGCACGTCATAATTGTGGCGATAAGCCCCCTCTTTGAGGAGAGGCGTCATGACGTCCTCACCTTCCGCATGACGCATGTTGTCACTGGACATGGTAAGTTTCGGGAGGTTCCTGCACCTGATTCGTGCGGAAGAAACGCCCGGGGGTCAACATTGTGCGTGTCCAGAGGACATGGTGGAACATACGGTGGAGGAGAGTCCCTCTTGGGCGGAGCACCGCCCGTGTCTTCGTGGTCCTAGAACGCAAAGCGTGGATTTAGTCAGTAACAGTCAGACACTTCCCGCCGGACTCTCTCCCGGTGGTACTCCCACCCCACCCTAAAGCGTGAGAAGCCATTAGTTGATATTCCACTTTCAAAAAGACTCCCTCATGGAAGTTTCCGTCGCAAAATCACCTGACTTTGAAATATTTATAATTTTTTTTTGTAGAAAACAAGTTAATTTTCTATTTCAGAGCCATAAAATATATATTATTGTTCGTCTGTAGGTACCGCTTTTCTGTAGCCGCCTTGTCGCGATTAGTAATAATGTAAATTCGCAGCGAAATCGCTGTCTTTCTCCTTTTACAGTGTAGCTACATGAATTGCTCATCTAATTCGTTGTAAAGCATATGTGCAATGGAGCCACATACACTAACAACTATAAATAATCTAACTTTTCTACCGTAAACTCTAAATAAGGTTCAGTTGAAAATCAGCGTCAGGCAACTACCACGAAGTTGTCTGGCATTTTTGCTGAACTGGACCTATTTGGTGCAGGCGCGAGACACACAATGTTAGTTATTTTATTTTCTTATTTTTTTTTTTATCTTAAGTGTTTACATGTTGTTTCTACATTGTGTGTATCTGTGTACGTGTGCCAAATAAAATATTTTTCTTTCTTTCTTTCTTCTTTCCACATCATCGCCAAATTTTCACTTCAAATGTAGCCATTCACTTTTCCAGTCGCATCGCAAATCGCTGGCCAGTGTAGCCTCAGTCTTATCAGTTCAACAAAGACTTATCCAAGCTTCTTTATAACTGCCTGTAGATACCGAAAAGTACATAATACATTAAGTTAGAAGCACACATAAACATAAACTAAGAGTTCCAATAACAGCCCCATACATTCTGTCGGCCATAATACCCGCTTAGATTCCTCATATTAACGCGATAATCGGCGCCGTCCTGCGGGAAAGCACGTAATTAGCCGTGGATCAAAAGGACCGCCCATTCTTAGAAGAAGACAGGGCTATACTAAAGAAAGAGAGAGAAACTCATCTGTGTTTTGTTCGACTCCCGCGGTTGGTTCGAGCGTGTTTTTCAGTTCGTGCGCAATGGTCGTGGTTAATATTAAATTATGGCCTCCCAGACGTCCACTTCCGCGATTTGTAGAAAGGGTTTTATTTTATCGATCGATGTTAGTCGTGTGTTTGATAAGTGTTCTGTGGTGTAGCTTTGTTGTATGTTGTGCTGGAGAGGATCCATCGAATGAATTATTGTTTGTTGTTTTTGATTCGACGTACCAACTTGAACTATAACGGGCTTAGATAAACTGTGACCAACTTTCACGTACTATGTGACGTGACGAGTATGACATTGAGCCCTTAACTTTTTTAGGGTTCCATACCTAAAGGGTAAAACGGGACCCTATTACTAAGACTCCGCTGTCCGTCCGTCCGTCTGTCCGTCTGTCACCAGGCTGTATCTCATGAACCGTGATAGTTAGACAGTTGAAATTTTCACAAATTATGTATTTCTGTTGCCGCTATAACATCAAATACTCATCATCATCTCATCTTCCTGCCCTTGTCCCGTTTTATTTGGGGTCGGCACAACACGTTTTTTCTTCCATTCTGTCCTGTCACTCGACGTGGCATGTGGCGTGGCGTGGCGTGGCGTGGCGTGGCGTGTATTTGTTGTATAACAACAAATACTAAAAAACATAATAAAATAAATATTCAAGGAGTCTCCCATACAACAAACGTGATTTTATTGCTCGTTTTTTACTACGGACGGTACGGAACCCTTCTTGCGCGAGTCCGACTCGCACTTGGCCGGTTTTTTTATGTTACTTGAAGACAAAACTAGCCTCCGACGCAAGGCTTCTTCTATTATCTGATACTTGCAATTAGGAGTCATCAAAACATAAAAGCGGCAGACATAATGCCAGCTCGGCGGTATAAAGTCCACAATGCGTACCTAATAACATCATCCCAGCTCCCTGTAGAATCAGTATAAACACACACAATTACCATAATCTGTACATACTACTCCCGACCCCCGGCTCGACTGTCAATCCGCGGACATCGACGACGGGACAGCCGCATAAATACATACAGATCAGTTATTATATGTAAACATAAGGGCTTTGCTTTCACCGCCATTTGCAATTGTAATGGAAACATCTTAATTTTGCGGCCTGGGAGGCAAGAGTGCTTTCTAACCGGCAGCCCGCTAAGGAACACAATGGATGCTGCAGGCTGTAACATTTGCTGGAGATTTAACTGGCTTCGACAATGATGCATTGCGAGATTTAGCTGTAGAGTAGAGAAACAGATTGGTTTGACAATTCTGAAGCAGGTCGTACCTCTTTATTTATTTATTGCATACTTTATTGTACACCTCATAATGTGGACAGGATGAACATTTGCAAAAATTAAGTACACAATGGGCGGTCTTCTCGCGCAGATCTCTTACAGACAACCTTAGGATTGAACGAAAGGAAATAGATTTGGGGCGGTCAATGTACAAATATTATAAACTAGCTTTTCCCTGCGGCTTCGTCCGCTCACATAAAATATAGCCTATGTCACTCAGGAATAAAACAGCTTTCTATGGGTGAAAAAATTTTAGCAATCGGACCAGTACTTTCAGAGATTACCTCCTACAAACAAAAAAAAACTTTAGATAATATTAATTACACATAATAATAAAAATACATATTTAAAACATCAATTAATATTCTAATAAAGCCTCAGCAGCCAGCCTGTTGATCTACGACCCTTGATTCTGGATACATGATGATTGTAACAATATATCTGTGGACACTTACTTGTTTTTTGTTAATAGAACCACGTATAAAATAATATAACAGTCGATGGCGAATTCCTTGCCAAGTGAGCGCGGCAAAACAATTACAAATAATTGGTTGATTTTTAGTGAAGAAAATTTTGTTTCTCTTTTAATAATAATATAAATCTTCGATTCAAGCAAAACTCATTCGCACCTTTAATCCAATACCGTCACTTAACGAAATTTAAAAAAAAAATACTGTTTTTATCGCAATCTGTAAAGTTAGCAAAAAAAAAAAACAGATTGCGTTAAAAAGTTTTTTTGAAAAATTTCGTTTAGTGACAGTATTGGATTAAAGGTGCGATATAGTGTTAGTAACAATAATTTTAAACTAAATGTTAGTAAATAAAATTATAGCACAACACATGTAAATTACAGCAGTGAAAACCATATATGAACAGTCCACTCTGTCAGCTATCATCCTCAGAACCCTGTTGTGGCTAGTCATGACTCGTGCTACCGCGTGCTTTCGCATTACAGCGTAAAAACAGTCTACATGCGCAGCCACAAACATCCCTGATGCACTGCAACGCCAATGCAACCCCATCAGTTTCTGAATGTATGGACAGTCCACTCTGTCAGCTATCATCCTCAGAACCCTGTTGTGGTTAGCCATGACTCGTGCTACCGCGTGCTTTCGCATTACAGCGTAAAAACAGTCTACATGCGCAGCCGCAAACATCCCTGATGCACTGCAACGCCATGGCAACCCCATCAGTTTTCTGAAAGCGTAATTATACTGAACCTGAAGAGTTGCATACGAAGCCTGCGAATACTTCTCCCACAAGCTACGCGAGTAAAAGGTTCTAGGAGGAGGACTTCTTCTTTTTAAATTCGAAAACAGAACAAGTATTGGCATCAATATGCATGTGATATTGACTTCCTTTTTAGAAACAAGTTTTCGCCTCAAACGGATATTCTGACGACGACGGCTAATGAATTCTATTAATTTATGTAAAACATTATTACTTGTCAACAGGGTCGTAACCTTGAAATATTTCTTGAAGAAAATGCATACCAATGTAGCAACTTGTACAGAAAGTTTTAATTCTGGATGAAGTGGGTCGATTTTATATAGCATATTATGGTAATAATAATTATTATTATTTTATATTGATATTGATGATATTATTGAATCATCAAGTCGCACAAGGTTGAAAGCTGGTGTTCAGTACCTTCGACAGCGTCACTCGCGGAGGGACTAATTGCGTTACTATGTTGCCATATATTATCTACTCGTAAAATATTTTCTATTCTCCACGCGATTAGAAGTCGGAAGTCGGGCGGTTGCCTGGACCAGACGCTACACGAACACCAGTCTGGTCGAAGAACTGTTTTCAACGGAGATTATTTTTTATATTATACTCTGCTCCGCATACCTTTAAAACTGATTAACCTCAACTAAAATAATAATGAGGTCAAATTGATTGTTGGTTTAATTATATTTACGTTTAGTAGAAACAATCTCTAAAAACTCTGACTGATTATTCAAATTATTTCAGTAATAGAAACAAATGATCATTGAATATCATTTATTAACACTTTTTATTTAAATGGAATTTTCCTGATTACTGTTTATAAGATAAGACATAAAAGCAAAGGACCGATCCTTTGCTTTCGTAGCTAAAATCTAAAATCTTGTATAATATGATACCCCAGGACCGATACTACACTCCATATATATCGAGCTTCGCGAATTAATTGAAAAAAAGTGTTAATTATCGGTGAGTGGCGGGCGAGGCCGGGGGCGGCTAGAAACGCAGCGATTACGGCACTTTCACCGATGGCGGAGAAACCACGCCATTACACACTGGCCGGCCACTCGCGAGTGACCCGCGGTCAGCCTGGCGCGTGCTGAGCTGCCTGCAAAGGGCAGAGAGATGCAAGCTGCAAGTTCCCAGCAATGTCAGCCCAGAACTTTACTTTGAATGCTACTTCTGTATTTATTGGCATGATTCTAGTGTTTACTATTCAAGTGAACGTATTCAGTAATTATTTAAAGGCATTACGTACCTCTTTTTGATTTTCATTATCACCCGTTAGCATAGCATAATAAGCATAATCAGCCTTATAATGTTCCCACTACTGGGACTCAGGCCTCCTCTATAGGAGAGAGAATGGACCGTAATCCACCACGCGGGCCCAGTGCGAGTTGGTGGATGTCATATACCTTCTAATGTTTGGTTCTAGGACATACCGTTTTGAGAGCAGTAGTGATAAAATATAACTGGCTGGGTTTGAACCCGCGACCTACAATTCGTAAGTCAGGACCATTAACACTGGGCCACCACTGCTCTTTATCTCTCGTTACCAAAATGTATTTCAGTAAGTTCATCATGCTCCTCTCATTTGAGGTTGGCATAGCATCTTGTTTTGTCAGAATTTATTCACAGAAAAAATTATAAGTCGACATCAGCATAAATAAATTAAGCAATGTTAATGGGAAAACTACATATATGGTGTACAAATCGACCTCAGACTAATAAAAAAGTATTGGTCTGAGGTTTCGACCTTTCCTTTATAAAAATCTACAAAACAAACTCGCTCTCTAAATTCTTTCTTTTATTATCAAAATACAATAACAAGACACCATCAGATAATACTGAATAGAACAACAAACGAACGACCACTAGTGGACCTGTCAAAAGAACAGAAACGATTATCATCGATCATAATCTGGTTCCGTAATCAGTTACGTCAGTGAAAAACAGTGTCAATTCGTGAGCCGCATGCCGATTAGCGATAGTAGGTGGGCTTCTATTTGTAGACAGGACTATAATGTATTTGTATAATATACATTATTTATATAATGCATGGCTACCTGTCTTGAAAGCTAATGGTGACTCTACGATCAAAAGTGCTATATTCACATTAGAGCATGCTAGCGAAAAAGACTTGTCGAAAAATAACTGCATGTAAATTTATCAAAAATATAAAACATAAGAATTGGGAAGAAATAGAGGGAGGGAGATTGCGATCTGACTCTTGAAGTCCTGACTCTGACAAAGGGGGCAGTTTTTAAGAAAATGCATAGCGTTGTCTGTCTTTAAAGGTATGCGGAACAGAGTATTAGTAGTCTCGCAGTCCTCCGTAGAAAAGTTGAAGAAGGGTCCTCCGACCAGACGAATACTGTGTCTGGTTCGGACAACTCCCCGATAGTTGCTTTCGGACTGTTGTATGTTCAAATTACGCGGAGAACTCTAATACTGCGACAAAAGTACTTTCCCCAAAGGAATATCGATTTTAAAAATAGTCACAATTTGGATTAGGTTAATGACCTCTGATGTAATTAGTTAACAGACCAATCAAATCAGAGATCACAAAAAAATCAAAAAGAATTATAAAAATAAACAGTCATTCGAGACTGATTGATAGAAAGGCTAATAAACACGTATTTAGGATTACGCAATGTAGATATAGCTAGAGGACCTTCCTCAAGATTGAGTGGTTAATATAAGATATTGCTTGGGGCTATATGAACATAATTATGTGGTACTTGCTGACTCATCGTCATTGCGTTGCGTCAGAGTAATGCATTTCTCTCTACCATGTAATGTAACAGTTGGAGCTCTTTACTGAATTTGAGAACTCCTTCAACAGTTTACAACTTTCTTAAACTTTGTATTCAATATAAGTTTCATTGTTGAGCTTTCACAGGCTTTTACGAGGATTTCAATTGAAGAATATTATTTTTTTACTTTGGATAGGCTCGCGTTTGACCACCTAACTCGCCTGATGGAAAGCTGATTTGACTGGCCTGTTGTTCAGTGGCCCTGACTGCTATGCCGGAGGTCGTTGGTTCGATTCCCAACCAGCACAAATGTTTGTGTGATGAGCACGATCATTTGTTCTGTGTCTGGGTGTAATCTATCTATTTGTATGTATTTAGAAATATATAAGTATGTTTATCAGTTGTCTAGTACTCATACCACAAGCTCTGTTTAGTTTGGGACTAGATGGCGTTGTGTGAAAGTTATGGAATATAAAAAAGCGACATTGTGGTCGACGATGGAGCACGCTTGCCTATAAGTAGGTAATCTATTCACTCCAGGCTTGAAGATCCCAGGTTGTATATTAGGAAACACATCTCCAGCAGGGAAGTCCACTCCTTAGCTGTACGCACAATGAACGTTTAGTGCCTATAAGGGGATGTCCACCATGTATCTTCACCCGTTTAGGTGTATGCGTTTTGCAGTTTGAGAAAAAACTGAAGCGTGATAGAATAGAATAGAATAAACTTTATTGCTCACCAAAATAGTAACAAAACTTTTATACTAGGCAACTTAAATCTATGGGTACAAAGGCGGTCTTATCGCTGACAGCGATATCTACCAGACAACCTTAGGATGGACTGTAAGAAATCGAAATAGAAAAAGGGGGTAGCCTGTACCTGTGTGTGCCTGTGTGTGTTGTGTGTCTGCTTCTTCAAGTCGATAGGTGCACACAACCCACGAAAGAACTAAACATTAACACTGAACTATTTCCAATTTCGCTACTTCTATTATAGTTTCAATAAAATGTTTACGCTACGCTTCGTTTCATTCTTGTCCATTTGATAAAACATGAAACACGAAGAAAAAAAAGTTGGAATCCTTATCTTAATTAAAATCGCGGCTGCATTGTGCACTAGTTCGTCAATTAAAACGCGTTGCAACACTGTTAACAGCATTGTACTCGTAAACTCCTCAATGTCTAGTTTGCATCACGTGAGTTATGAAAATGCAGCGTCGCGCAACCTGGTGCAATATTTACCGAATGTTGGAGCTATTGTGAGCTATTTTGCAGTAGGTACGTGCTGTCTTCATCGCTCAATACTCAATATTTACTATAGCAGTCAAACTATCAGTTCGCCCCGTGAAGTTTCCGTAAACAAAACCTTTATTTGAAAAGCAGCTGCGGCTTCGCCCCCTTGTAATTGGAAAATAAACATACTCCCAGGATAAAAAGTATTATATATGCTATTCCAGGACATGGTTTACTCGTGTGCCAAGTTTCATCAAAATCCGTTCAGCCGTTCGAGCGTGGAGAAATAACAAACATACACACACACACGTACTCCCAAACCTGTACAATATTAGTGTGATAGCAGTCAAAGTATCAGTTTCGCCCCGTGAAGCTAACGTAAAATATATATTTGAAATAGCATTCAAAATAGTTATGTTAGCACTATAGACAATTCGCCATATACTCTGACGAGCTTACTGAATTCAACTTTCGTGGTAATTCGTTAGAAAGAATACCTACACATTTTGAAAGGGTTCAGGAGCAATTTTTTTGGTATAATAATAATTGATATTTTCTTAGATCTGATAAGATTTTGGTTTGTCTATTTCAAATTTTGCAGTTGTAACTTCTATCTATCTATCTATGTATTGGAGTCTGGTTTCCGCACTTAATCCTACATATGTAGACTATTGTGCGTGGGCCATCACGTCCATCTCTTGGCGGGCTTATTCCATCCAGCTCACCTCACTCCAAAATCAGATTAAGCCTCCCATATTTTTCAGGGCGTCTGTAATGGAATACGGGGATCCTAGGGTTCGTGTGCGTTTATCAATGATACCTATATGCAATTTGTCAGCTGCTGCACCTTATAATTCCTTACAAGCCACTAGAACATATCCCCAAGATGGTAAGACCACATATATATATATAATATTATCTACTAGCAGTTGTGCGGTTTTCGTGCAGTGCGCCAATCAGAGTGTGTTCGTGCGTCGAGCCCACAAATCAATAAGTATGAACAATGGGGGGCGACGGCCGCCGCTGGGAAAGTCTAAGAGCGGACACCATGATGGATTGCTTATCTCGCTTAGTTACCAGACTTTTGGATGATAAGCGTTGCCAATATTCCAAAAGCAAGCCGTCACTAAATCTTTAGATAGATAGATAGATAGATATATTCTTTATTGTACACCAAAAATACAAATTACATTAGGAACTTAAAATTAATGGGGTGTCACAATGGGCGGTCTTATCGCTAAAAGCGATTTTTTACAGACAACCTTCCTTCCTTTAATTTCCAATTTATCCCGAGGCGTCCGAAAAATTTGGCATATTAAGTTCACATGGAAATTAGAATGAAGTTTTGGGATCGTTTCAGATCAGAGGTACAAAATAATATAAAAATTAAATTCTTTATCAGTTTCAGGATTAAAATGTAGTTCTCATAGTGATAAGTGGAGGAGTACCTACTTTCACGACCTAAGATATTGCAAATAAATAAAAAGCCTTCCGTAGCCAGAAGACCTCGCGGCTGTTAACATGAACTCGCTATAGCGCTGCACAGTGCTATCTCGCCGCGCTAAACACCACGATTGTGTGTAAGTGGTGGGTAATGCGTCGCTGTCCACTAATAGATAGGAAGAACGGCTCATTATAACACAAACCGAGGGCAACGGGTTACTGAAGTGTTCCACGGCAAATGTAAGTCCGGCTTCCACGAAGTGCATTATATAGTTTCTCATTGTTAAATCTGGTCACGTCTGCAGTACTAGGTGCTGTTTTTTTTCACATTTATTGTTTCACCAAGTTGAAAATATTTCACAGTTGGCATTACCTCAATCATTCCAATTTTGCATCCTATGTTTATATATAGACTATAACTTGATAGTAGACGTCTGATAGGCGCTCTCTAAAATACTCCTTTTCAGCTGCGTCCAGCTTGACGAGACACAAACCACAACAAAGTCGGGAAAGGCGAGCAGATGATGCCGATGATGATAGAGAAATAAAGACAATCTGATATTTTCAAATAAGCTCTCGCTTCAATCTCATGGTCACCCTACAGATCATTTATCGACTTTTTCTCTCCCATTCATCGATCATCGCAAAACCTGCGCGGGCGCACAAAGGGACATGTCAATGTGTGACCATCATTGTACCGCTAATTACGAATAATTACTTCACAATGGCCCAGCAAAAACACATGTGTGATGTAATGTGTGCGCACTGGCTAGTGGCTAGGTGGCTACCCATGGGTCATACAGCCAATGTGTGAAGGCCTCGGGGGCTTTGACACTTGAAAGGTTTGACACACTTAGCGCAGTTAATAGTTTTCCAATACATAAGGAGCTAAGGACATGTTCGTTCACCGTATTGATGTCATGCAGACTCAGTCCCTTATTGGTACAGATGATAATAATAGAAAATGGCCGTGTAACGATTTTGAAAAGCTTGAAACTTGGCGATGTTTTGGGTAATTCAGGCTTATTTCAAAATCGGATACTATTGTTGAACTTACCTATGATTGCAGTAACTTTTAACTGTAATAAATTTTTATTAAATAAATTTGCTCAGTTATTCTCGTTTTTATGACACTTTAGTAGGTAATGATTGCCGACTTTGAACATCTTGCATTTATGAAAAGTTGCCAAAATTATCATTCATGTACACAATATGCGTGTAATACGCGTGTCTAACTATCCATGACCAATGTAGCCATACTCATAAACTCACTGCGTAACGTATGTATGTCGATTCCTCTCCAAATCCCACAGTTGCTTACATAAACTGTATTTATAGTTTTAGTGACCGGCCATTTTTCCGGCAAATCACCGCGGCCCCGCAACTAAACTTATTAATTTTGCGTAACGACTAATTATTATCAAACACGGAACACGGCGGCCATCTTGATATTTTGACATAACCATAGAGTTGCCGCTTGCCGACCATCTCTATAATTTTGACATAACGCTACGTTTAATTTGAACAATAAAATGCTTTTTCTATTGTTTTATGCGTTAGATTATGATAATATTGTGTGCTTGGTCCAGTTCCCGTTAGTTTTGTCATCAAATACAATGTTTTGAATGTTGACTATTTCATTTAATATCTTGGATCTTAGTGGCTATTGTGACAGATTTTTTATTTGTTTTGTTGGGTTATTAATTCTGTTTCTAGTATTGCACTAGCGTTTGTAAAGATTCTTAGATATCTGGATTAAGATCTATCTAGGACTTAATTAAAAGATTTTTTTCGTCTGTAAATTTTCGTCTTTTATCAGAAAATTCCTCATTTCTATTCATCTTAATGTCACAACAACAGTTGGCGTAAAGATGCAGGCACATCTAAATGAACTAGGTACTTAGCACGTCTAGTTGAAACGTTTCTTTAAGTGGAAGCGTGTGGACTCATTGCACACTGCGATGAGAAGAGCCCGCGCGGCTCTCGAGGGACCGGTCTTTATTTCTTGGAAGGCCGCTCATTCAGTTCGGGAAAGCGTGTTGATATGAAAGTCACAACACATCAGAAAACGATCGTAGCTTTAATTACTGCACAGATAACTTTGCTGTAGAATTCTACTCGTAATTTCCTTAGGTTGTTTCCTTATTAAAAATCCATCTACCAGCCTCGACCTGTTTATATTGTGTATTGGAATAACATTACCAGAAAACTCTATTGAATGCAATGTCAGTAATAATTCGACAACACAATATACAGCTTGTAGTAGGTAGTACACTAGTAGAGTGCGTCTTTCTGATCGGATCCCTGACACGAACATCATCATTGTGGACGTTAGCATCAGAACTACTACACAAACAAGATATAATTAAAATATGTAACTGAACACCTCTTAGCGGGTTTTAAAACTCAAAAATGGCGATGTCGCTGTAACTGTAATCAGCGGCACGATGGACTGCTGTGCTGTGGGTCGCGGGTTCTTTTTCAATACACTTACTCGAAAACCCGCTCTAATCCCACCGCTTTTAGGCACGCAATAGACAGTTTCCCGCACTAGTGCAGAAATAGCTTGTGCTGTCCCCGCCACAATGTTATTACATGTATCGCATAAGGCTGGGCGCGCGTCGACCCCCACGAGTCGCCGGTCAACCCCCGTTTATTCATTTCTTCGTAAGTGTATTGAAAAAAGTCGTTTGACACACGTGCAAATTTGTCACTGCAGCCCTCGGCTCCATAACACACTCGCCTACGGCTCGTGCGAATTCCACCTCGGTCGCAATAACAAACCTTCGGCACTTGTATCAAAATGTACTATTCCCGCACGGAACAGATATTTGTATGACCAACAGATAGTTGTTCCGGGTATGTAACTTATTTTGTGTATGTAACTTTGTATGTTTGAAAACGCACCTACGGTACATGAAAAATTCCTAGTGTTTAGTAAAAATGTATACTTATCGGAACTTAATAATGACTAATACAATAAGAGTGTGTCAGTTATTTTAATTTCGACAGCGCGTAGTGTTCCATGCGCGTCTCAATAAGATGTCAGCTAAACCGTACCAGCAGGGCCGAAGCCTAATGAGGTCATGGGTTGACTCCCGAAAGGGAAACCCGGGGTCCTGGACCGCAAGACAAAGATGAAACATAGGTGTGGTTTTAGTCAGTAAAAGTCTGACACGCCCTCCGTCACTACACTACAGCGGGAGAAGTCATTGCATGATTTTACAACCTTAAAAAATGAAGTTATTTTATTAACACTTTACATAGTATGCACGGATCTATCGCACAGGGTAATCGTCAGTAGCATTAATAGTTTTAGACGTGACTAATGAAACGGTAGCCTAACGAGGGGTGAGGGTGCCGGCTGCGCTTGCGCCGGCCGGTGCGCTGTCAGCAATCGGTAGTCGGAACGTCGCCCGACCGCTTTCGGTTTCTACAGCGAGAGTGCACTCGCAACCTGCGGCTACCTGTGAATGACGAGCACCGAGCTGCACGGTGGCTAGCGGCCATGGAAATGGCGGAACTCAGCAGGGTTGTGACTTGTGGTGGAAAGATCGTGCTTAGATAAAATGAACAGAGTCGGAATCTAGCAATAAGTGGACAGGTTTAGAAACAAAACTCGGTATACAAACTGTTTTATTCTTCTTTCAAATTAATTTAAAAAATATAGAATGTTTTAGATTCTGCCAAACCTTTATTTTCTCTCCTGCGGGGGGCTACCATGACGTTCAAAGTAAGATTGTTTCATTCTTATTTCAGTGTGGGTAAGAGACAGACCCACACTGGAAATAAGAATGAAACAATCTTACTTTAAACGTCATGGTACAGGTCCTGTTTTGGATTTACTTTGGAATTTTTATCCAAAAGCTTCATCCAAAGATTGTATCATGTAAGAGATTGCCCTTTGCGGTAAGACCGCTAGTACCTACACTAATATATAAAATAACTCTATTTTTCAGATTACGATTATTAATAGTATTGTTTCCTTTGTTACAGGTAAGTGAAAAGTTATCGAGATGAACAACTAAACAAATCATTAAGTAAGTAATATTAACAATACAGAACAGGTCACTAACACACGCCCACTTAACTTTCTTCACATAATTTATGTATTATACTTCATTCGTTCGAAGATATATTATAATTAACCATGCAGCTAACGCTTGCGCTAGGCGACCCAATTCGCAGCTTTTCAGAGCCTAAAAGCAGAAATAAAACGCACCGTATCCGAGCGAGTATCTGTCAGTAACGTCAAATGTCATTCCATACGTTTGCGCGGCAACCAATACGTTTTATTACCAATACGTTGTGTTTTATTTGCTTTTTTACCAATTTAAGTAATTAAATAAGAGCATAGTGCTTGTATAATTTGTAATGAAGTATGCCAAAACGAAAAGATATGAAATACTATCTTCATATGATGAAAAGTTTGAAAAAAGGACGAAACGACGATAACATAGTACGTCACCTGTCCTATCTCTATTTAATTCTTTGATTCCAGGTGAAGTAATAGATTTATCTATTAGATTATTCAGTGAAGTAAGAGTTTCACGTACTTAACCCAAATAATTGTATGCATTGACACGATCAAACTCCTCGGGGTGTTTACGAGATGAACACACGAGCTGGTTTCCTTGTTCCATAACTTTAAAGGCTTTGCCATGGTACATTATACAGTGTAAGACTGTAAATCAAATGGGTTTCGAAATATGAATATACCTACTGACGCGGGTTGTGCACGTGATGCATTGACGCGTTTAGCTGACTCGGGATGTTTACGAGATAAACATACGAGATTGTTTTTTGCCCCACACCTTTGGGTAACCTGAAAAGCTTCGTCAGGAAAGTTATCTACAGTGCAAGTAAAATGGATTTTGAATATTGTACCTATGGACGCGAGTGATGTACGAGATACATTGGCGCGATCCGCTGCCTCGTGGTGTTTACGAGATGAACACACGATGATCTTTACCCTTTGGTACATGGACACGGGTGATGTACGAGATGCATTGACGTGATCCGCTTACTCGTGGTGTTTACGAGATGAATGCACAATGGTCATTACCTTTTGATAAAATCCGAAAGGCTTTGCCTAGGTACACTTTGGTACCATAACAGGGTCAATAGTTTTAGGTTTTTAGACCTTGTATTTAGGATGATCCTCAAGAAGTGGACATTAAACTAGATATCTGTTGTATCATCATCGGCTCCAACAGGCACAACCCTAACTGTTACAGACTTGAGTATAACATTTCCTGAACTAGCATCTGAGCTAGTCGTTGAACCAGTTACTATATTTCCTGAAGTATTACAGTATTTATATCTACAAAACCAAATGATTTAATGGCCTGACTTAATGAATGACTTAACCCACATCTAGAATACCATTTTTGGAAATACTCAAGGAATATGAACAAAAACTAGATAAAAATGTGTGTAATAACTGTTTAAAATAATATAGAGATTATTGCCTCAGTCAATAATTCACTGATAATACAAGAATATACTGATACAAAAAGATTAAATCAGAACAGAATCAGTTGGGATTGGGAATCAGACCCTATCTAAGCTTCACAGCAATGATGGCATAAATAGGCTGAAACTAATTTTCCCAGTTGATTGATACTGGAAGAGTTTTAATAGATTTGCACTTCACATAAACAAAGATATTGTCAAAGATGTTGATAGAGACGACTACCTGCATGGGAATACTTCAACAGAGAACATTTTAAGTCCTAAAGACATGCCACAGAAGCGGCAAGCTTATTATGAAGCCAGCCTAATCTTCAACTGTAACCCGTCAGGGAAACGGGAATGGTCCATCTTGGTACAACCAGCAAAGAATAATACCTAGGCCTGGACGAAAGTATCTGCAGTCCTCATATTAAACTATAACCAAGCAATTCTCGCAACACATCCAGTGTATGCTAGAACACAAAAAGTTTCACCACAGGCTCATGGTTGAAATTAGAGGTTAGTCATGCTTACAGATTAGCCCATTCCCTTCCTCGTTGATAGAGGATTTGTGGTAATGCCCCAATTTTGAAACACATCTGTGGATGTTCGGTAAGTGCATTTTTTCTTCCATAACTTATCAACCAAATTCAACGGTTCAAAACAAAAATGGTTTTACAAGTGATCAATCAGGATCTTCAAGATCAGGGGCCAAGATGAATGCATATTTATGTATAAAACCATTCATAATTTACTGCCATTGAGCACAAATTCCCCATGGAAACCGTGTGGGAATCAACTTATATCCAAGATATTTTTTGGTTTCCCAACAGGGATGGAGAAGGGAGGTTTATTGAAACCTTTATACCCCTGAACAAATTGGTTCACACATCCAAATTTATAAGATGTAAGATCACTGCGGTAGCTCTAGTGTACCCAGGAGATCTTTTGGCAAAATTTGAATCCAGATCACAGGAGATACCTATTATTTCATTATGATCATTTAAAATGAGTCTATTGCTGTCCCAAATGGGATTTGTTTTACACATTATGCATTTTTGATAGTGGTAGTTACATGTATATCTATGATCAAAAGTTCACAAATCAGTATGTACATCATCATCTTGATGACCTTTTGTGTATTGGTTCAGACTATATAGTCTACTACTATACACACTACACTATTCATACTAGCCTACTATTATATAATAAAAGGTTGAAAAATATTCAAGGAACAATTACTCCTTTTACAAAATACGCCATCCCAATCATGTTAATTATTTAGATTTTATATATGACACACAATGACTGATGTCACATACAAAAAATGTTGTTTCTGTAAATCCCTTAAAAATATTTACAGAAACAAATTTTTTAGCTTATGAGAGATTACTCACTTAATAGGTACATCAACTGTTGCATTATTTTGTTGCAACAACATTTGTTGTTGGTTGGTTCTATACTAAAATTAGAACATAAATACTTAGTTATAAGTAAAGGCAACTAAGATTCAAAATAAAAATTCATCCAATCATCAAACTAGACCTACAATGATGCAACAAGAACTGGGGGGGGGGCGCAATTGTAGTGATAACAGAAGTCCATGGATTCTGGAAAAAGGATAAAAAATTATAATTATCACATAAATTATTTAGAACTGCTTCACATTTTTTACCTTTAAAAATTCTATTTTGTTAAACATGAGCACTTACACATTTTGTGTGAGATTGATAATAGTTTGCTGTATCTTATATAAACCGAATGGGAGGAATACGGTATCAACAATTAAATAATATAGCCAGAAATATGGAGCAAATATGGTGTGAAAATAATTAGATTTGTCTATTTGCTTCATATATGGATTCAAAAGACAACAAAGAGAGCAATTAACAATCTCATACATCTAACATAGAGTGGGAACAGAATATCTCTACATTTTAGTAGGTATATTGTGTCTCAGTTTGGTCAAACTGATTGATCTTTTCCCTTCTACAAGTAATACATAAATGTGATGCCTGTGTTTCCTGGATACCAGATTCAAAATACATTTAATTAGATGTTTTTTACTGCCTTTGAACATGATAATTTATTTCTTTTATGTGTTCTTTCCTCCAATTAGCCCAATATTGGGAAGGCAAAAATGAAAAGGTAATGTCATATTGACCTTCACAAGCTTGTCCACCATTGAAAACAATGTTAGTTTTTTCAAGCTGTTAGTCTTTATAGGTACTCAATAAAAAAAAAAAAACTATTGCATTCCTTTTTTAAAGAGTGTCATCTTACACACCTCCTTACACTAATTTCCAGAATATTGACATGATGTTCTTCCATCAGCCATAGAGGTTACATTAGGTTACCTTCCAAATAATGCCTCAATTCAATGTTACTTATAGGATCTCACTTATTCACACAGTCTATACCAATTAATAAATTAATAGACTCATAAATTGGTCGTAATGATCACATCCAGAGATTATGTTAAGGTTTCTATAAAAATGAAATTGTCTAAAAAGTTAGTGAATTGGTTTGCACTTAGCAGAGCCCAAGTAGCACAGATTTATGATTTATAAAAATACCCAATATTATAGTTAATGAAACCGGTGTAAACATTTCTATCCTAGACACTATAAAAACATCTGGTTCTGGTTGCAGCGGACCGAACCTCTTATTTACCTTTATTTTAGTTTTTATTTTATTATTTTTATTGTTTTAGTCAACATACAAAAATAGAGCCATTTTCTGTAACGAAAATGCACGGCAAAACCTGAAATCTTCCCTGACACTACTTTATTTTATTACATTAGATACACTCAAGAGTATTAGGGAAGATAATACTCATTTAATACTCTCTTTGAATAACCCACACAAGCCAATTTCTTCGTCTACCATTAGTAGATGGATAATAATAATAATAATATATATATAATATATACTTTCTCTATGTGTGGCATAGATATTAGCGTTTTTTCAGGGCATAGTACAAGACATGCATCCACGTCGACTGCTAAAGCTAGGGGAGTATCATTAGATGTAATTAGGCAAACGGCTGAACAAACAGTTCTTCAACTTTTGCAAAATTTTATAATATACCTATTTCCAACAATTCATCTGAATTTGCTCATGCTGTGCTTAATGCTGAACAAAATATTTGCTTATAAATGCCTTAATATGTTTAAAATAATTATATATAAAAAAAAATAGACATATATACTTATATAATATAAAATGTATAAGTATGTCAAAAAAGACTGATTGTCTCATATTACCATTATATTAAGAGCCTAATAAGTGCCTAAGAGATTTTGGTTCCTGAAATATATTTGTTGATATTAAAAATCTTAATTTTGCTTTAAGTTGACTCTTAACATCTGCATGGTTAATTATAATATATCTTCGAACGAATGAAGTATAATAGATGATCAAACGAACTTACCTGTGATGTTCGATCATTATTATACGTAGCTTCGTTCGAAGATATAGGGAACCCTCCCTACCCTACCCAGCAAAACTTAAGATTTATCTCTAACTCTGAAAGAATGACATTTGACGTTACTGACAGATACTCGCTCGGATACGGTGCGTTTTGTTTCTGCTTTTAGGCTCTGAAAAGCTGCGAATTGGGTCGCTTAGCGCAAGCGTTAGCTGCATGGTTAATTATAATATATCTTCGAACGAAGCTACGTATAATAATGATCGAACATCACAGGTAAGTTCGTTTGATCATCTAGTATTGCACAGTTACAAAGAGTAACTCAACCCACAGGAAAGGTACAATTATGTCCTAAAAACGTGCGGTTTCTATCGCATTGGCAACGCTTGCGCAACAAGCGTTGCCAATGCGATAAAAAAACCGCAGGGAACCGCGCAGTGGAACATGGAGTCCCACACTGCGCACGCGTCGATTTGTTTCGACATTTCTTAGAATATCATGTTTTGTAGCGAAAGCTATGTTGACGAAATGTTTCATTAGTTCAGTGAATAGCATGGTGTAGCAAGATAAAAAGGTTGGTGATCTGTGGTTGTAGGCTGTTGTAGCATTCCATAGTATGTTAGGTTTCTAGGTAATCTGGTTAGGAAGACGAGATCACTGGATTCAGTTGCTAGATTTTTTTTATACCCCACACTCTTGCATCATGGGTGCGTTCACAAGCATGTAAACTCACGTGTATACTGTAAGACACCGGGACCCAGAACAGCTATTTGTAGACCATACAAATATCGACGGGCCCCCACGCTATCGAAATTGTATAAATGTCATTTTCGTTTTATTACCGTCACTTTATGCACTTTCGATTATGTTCAATTGAAAAACAGTAGAAAATATATAAATTGTTTAATAATTTATATATAGAATTATAAAGCTCTATCTCTACTTGCCATTAGTGATATAAAACGAAAATCTCATTTTTTCAATTTCTATAATATACGTGGGGGCCGGCGATATATGTCCCACGCGGGAATCGAGCCCATGACACGCAGCGCATCAGCCAGTTACTAAACCACTGTGCTAACCGTGTCGTTTATGTATGCTAAGCTAAGTATATTTAACTTATTGTTGAGTCTCTCTTACGATGTAAACTCGTTAAACTCGGCTTAATATTTTTTTATTCAAGAAAAAAAAAACAGGTCACTGGAACAATTTGTGACCCACGGATGCCCCTCAGGTTGAAGGGTAAAATCTACAAGTCCGTGATAAGACCTGTCATACTGTATGGATCAGAATGTTGGGCTATGAAAAAGACGGATGAAAAAAGATTGCATGTAGCGGAGATGAGAATGTTGAGATGGATGTGTGGTGTGACGAGAATGGATAAAGTGAGAAATGAGTAGGTATATTAGAGGAAGTTTGAAAGTGGCGCCAGTGACTGAAAAGTTGAAAGGGAATCGTTTGTCTTGGTATGGTCATGTAAAGAGGAGAGATGAAACGCATGTTACTAAAAGAGTTATGAGTATACATGTGGATGGGTGGAGAGGGAGAGGGAGGCCAAAGAAAAGATGGATGGATTGTGTGAAGAGTGATATGAAAGAAAAGGAAGTTAGTGATAGCATGACGGTTGACAGGATAGAATGGAAGAAAAAAACATGTTGCGCCGACCCCAAATAAGACGGGACAAGGGCAGGAAGATGATGATGATGATTCAAGAAGTAGAAAACGTATAGGTATGTAAGTAAAAGTCGTAGGTATAGTAAATGTTTGGCTCATCGCCTCGGGCACCCCTTAACAACGAATGTGGCCCTGACCAGCTACATGTGCCAATCTACCACCTCAGCCAAGAAATATTAGCCATTCAAACGTGCTGGTTGGTGGATATGTCATAGGTATAGTCCATCATATTGACTGCCGTAAGTTGACTGTCATAGACGATCCATCTAGAGTTTTAAAACGTTACAATAAACAAGAATGTCTGTAGCGACATCTATGACGCCACATAAGAACTAAAATTGATGATCTTGAATCTGCGAATTGATTTTCTGCGTGAGTAGAAGACAGCCCGAAATCAACTATAGGGCAGTTACTCAGATCAGACACTCTCTCTCTGTTCCACATAACTCTAAACATCCTCTCCTTTCCGTTCTTGGTATAGTATTAACAGGGACGCCGGGTAGGAGTTCCTCCTTACCCCTCTCCCTTGCCTCTATCCTTACGTCTCTGTAGCACCACTTTTTCTTCAATGCTTCTGTACTCGTCATCAACCCAGTAGTTCAACCATTCTTCGGTCAAGTTTTTTTTGTGAATTTAAAATGTTACCTACCTGTTATTTGTGTAAAATGACTATGTTTATAACATTCTCACGTACCAACTTGATCAAGTTCATTTTTTTTGGAATACAATAAGCATACAAAGTTACCTTGCCCATAGAAATGATACTACAATCATAAAATATCGCGTACAAAGATATAAATAACCACAGCAGCGGCTATAAATAAAATATCTACTAATTCACTGACCCAAATATAATAAGAAATGATACACCAATTTTGCGAAAACCTTGCTTGTCTATCATAAATAACTGACATTAAATATCATAAAAACGTGATTCGACTCCAACAAAATGCTAACGGTAAGGAACCAATATACTAATCATAGATTTGCTGTAAAACTTATAATCATTTTTCGTTTTGCCGAAAAGCTCAAGCCATAGTCGCTCTACAACACATAATAAATCTTATGTGTACGATCATAAGGTTGATAAATAGAATGTAGCTGTTTCGGTAGCGTATGGCCCGGTCAGTGCTATTTGATGGATATTAACAAAATGTCAATGATTTGAATGGTATTATTATTATGATAACTGTAGTCGGAGTGTGTGTTAAATTTTACAAGTTTTTTTTAGAATGAGGACGTTCTATCGGTGCCAAGAGTCTCACACGACACGTTATGCTGTTGAGGCCTACAGATTTACGACTATCTCTGTGTTTAATCGTGGATTTGACCTGCGATTTCTGCGTGCCAAATACATAACGGCTGTGTTACTTAAAACTGAGAAGTAAATAACCGGAGTAACGTCTTAAAATTGCAAGCTGCATCTTCATCTCTAATCTATACATGGTTAGGGTCAGGCAATAAATATATTTAGAACAGTTGCAGGAAATAATGATATCTACCTATCTACCTAGTTGACCATTTCCAAAAGAATTCATTGCTATAAATAAAAACAATGCAATATTTCACATCATAATCGCCAAAAAGCATACAATACCTAATTGCCAAGCTTTCTTGGGGAACAAAAACGTTACAATTGCCATTATAAGACCTATAATATTTCATGCACATTTTCATACTGACCACGCAGCAACTAACAATTCATCTTCATCTATCCGTCATTGAAACGTTACGAAACATTCGGCACTTGACAAAGCAGTCCTCGGTACAGAACAATCGTACACTGACCGTTGTTATAAGTGACTTATGAACTTTGATTGCGCAAGAGCTAGAGGTGTGTGGTGTGGCACAGAGCATGCGCAATGCGGCCTAGAGCTACACCTGACTGATGTTGCGCTGTGTCCGTAAGCACGTCACTGTTTTCATCTTGGTCTATCTTTTTGATATCATCACCATAAAGGCGAAAGTTTGTCATTGTGTGTATGTTTGTTACTCCTTCACCCTTATTCGGCTGAATGGATTTGAATGCACATAAGATATTCTTTATCCCAAGAGTATGCTCTTTTAGAATAGTTTCTTACTTTGACGCCGGTCCAGCCTCAAGCAGAAGCTAAGAAACAAATAATTCATTGTCTGTTATTCTCATCCGAATACCTTCTCCTGCACAACATATCTTCTCCTTCCCCGCTTGTCTACTGTGCACCATCTCCGTGGTCACCATTTTTCTAGCAATATCACGTCGTCACCCTTCCTACATCATGTTGGAGGTCCTTAATAAATAAAGAAATGTCTTTGGTTCCCCCAATCAGACTACGCTTAAAATTTGTAAGCATACCTAAAGTGGGCTGCGGGGCGTATTTCCATTCTATACATGGCATGAACGCAGCCATAAGAAACTGCTCGAGAGTTTGTAACGTATACGCGCGCGTCCTGCTGGGTTACCATGACGATTAAAGTAAGATTGTTTTAGGTATTCTTATTCCATTGTGGGTAAGAGATGGCGCTAGACAACCTGTATAGCTCTGTCTCTTACCCACACTGAAATAAGAATGAAACAATCTTACTTTGAACGTCGTGGTAACCCCAATAGTTCCAAACTACTCGTATAAGTACTACAGAAAGTTTTTGTTATTTAAAATTACCTATGTAATTTCTGTTTACTTTTATATTTGCACCAAGTGCAATCCCATTTTGTGTCCAGGCAATATCTGTCCATTCCAGGTTTCCAGGAAGAAATCACCGAGTGCGATAAGGCCGCCAATTCTATGTTTTTTAAGGTTCCGTAACTCAAAAGGAAAAAACGGACCCCCTAAAGGATCACTTTGTTGTCCGTCTGTCTATCTGTCAAGACCCTTTATCTCGAGAATGTTTCCTTTTGTAAATTGTAATCTTGGTGTACAACAAAAAAATAATTGACGTCTTCATTAGCTTTCAGCTAATAGCAGTGTTTTGTACATAACAAAAACCGCTACAAGCCACTACAAACTTGCTCTAAAATGCACAAAATTCAGTTCGAGTGAAACCCGCCTGTTTGATGTCGCTGTAAAGGTTACCATGGTGGTTAAATCACGATCAAAGCTTTTGCAATGTACAAATGTTATACCGAAGTTAAACAAAAGGCTGATCTAGGTAGATCGGTGACCACGAGGCTGTAAAGGCCGTGTCTTAACTTAAATGCTATCAAAAACAATAGCAAGGTTTATCGAAGTAATGCGCATTCTTGAACTTTGATAGGTACTTACAAAGTGACAAGTAGAGCTGAAGAATGTCTTTATAAGACACATCAACATGTAGGTTACTTCAGTAACATCAGCATAAACTAATATTGAACATACCAAACGCCTATTTTTCACAAAGGTGAGAAGGCAGAGGTGTACCTACCTATTTGTAGTCTAGATATCAGTGCCGTATCTAGCCTTTTATACGCCCGGGGCGAGCTTCTATAACTGCGCCCTTTGAAAAAAATACAATACAAACAAAAAGGACCAGATATAAAAATTTTGCGCTCCTGCAGGGACTGCACCCTGTGCTTTGGCATCTTTGGCATCGGCCTAATTACGGCACTGCTAGATATTGTTTTTTTTTGGGTTGATTAATCATTATAAGATTTCTCCCGCTCTGGGTTGCGAAAGGGCGTGACTTTAACTGACTAAAACCCACCTGTATCCTTCAGTTGTCATTTGCTTTCTAGGGCCACTTTAACTCTTTCTAGGGCCACTTTAACAATTCTAGGACCACTTTAACACTTTCTAGAGCCACTTTAACTCTTTCTAGGACCACTTTAAATCTTTCTAGGGCCACTTTAACTCTTTCTAGGACCACTTTAACTCTTTCTAGGGCCACTTTAACTCTTTCTAGAGCTACTGTAACTCTTTCTAGGGCCACTTTAACACTTTCTAGGGCCACTTTAACACTTTCTAGGGCCACTTTAACTCTTTCTAGAGCTACTGTAACTCTTTCTAGGGCCACTTTAACTCTTTTAAACATTCCCGGGGCTGGCACTCTAGGGGCTGCTAGAGTCTAAATATATCGATCATCAAAAAGGTAAAATTTTTGATCTGCGCTGTTACTGAGTAATTCCTGATATATCATGTCTCATGATGAGAACTCAATAACACTGCCAATTCCGGGAACCCAAGAACTCTCTCTCTTTCTCACTCGCCCATCTGTAGCGCTCGCGACCACCAGATGACCAGACTTATGGAGCTAGCAAAGGTACCTAATAGGTCTTTACCTATGTAATTGGAGATTCTATAACCAACATTTTCAGAATTAATTATCTGTGGATTGGCGCGCAATTCGAAATTCAAATAAATTTTATTCGAAAGACGTGTTAATTTAATTTCAATTTCAGTCATTTGTTTTTAGTTTTTTGTTTTTGTGACATTGTGGTAGTTTTTGGCGCTATGGATAAACTGAAAATTCGTACAATTTTCGAATATGAGTTCCTACGTGGAAATACCGCTGCGCAAACAACACGAAACATTAACGACGTGTACGGGCATAACACTGCTTGCATAAACACAGTCCATTATTGGTTCAATCGTTTTAAATCTGGAAATTTTGAGTTGAAGAACGAGCCTCGCGGTCGGCCGGTAACTATTGTCGACAACGACGAATTGAAGGCGATAGTGGAAGCGGATCCATCTCAATCTACGGCTGAGCTTGCTGCGGGCCTTGGAGTTAGTGTCAAAACAACATTGAAGCACTTGCGTCAAATCGGAAAGATAAAAAAGCTAGATAAGTGGGTGCCACACGAACTAAGCGACCGACAGCGAGATTTACGTGTCGAAGCATGCATAGCACTACTGAATCGGCATAGAAACGAGGGAATTCTTAGTCGAATTGTTACCTGCGATGAAAAGTGGATCCTGTACGACAACCGTAAGCGTTCGTCTCAGTGGGTGGACCCGGGTACAGCACCTAATCAGTGCGCTAAAAAAAAGATTACTCATAGGAAGATGATGGTGACTGTCTGGTGGACCAGTGCCGTGTGACTTGTACATCACAGCTTCTTACCGAATGGCACAACAGTGACGGCAGATGTCTATTGCCAAGAATTGCAAACAATGATGGAGAAGCTCGCAATTCAACAACCAAGACTAGTCAATCGCTCTTCACCATTGCTTCTCCACGACAACGCGTGAGCTCACACTTCACGACAGACCATCGCAAAGCTACAAGAGTTACAGCTGGAAGCTCTCCGTCACCCATCGTACTCACCGGACCTTGCCCCAACAGATTTCTACTTTTTTCAAAATTTAGACAATTTTTTAAGTGGGTAAAAATTCAACACCCGTGATGCAGTACAAAACGCTTTCGCTGACTTCATCGCCTCCCGTCCGGCAGACTTCTACAGTAAAGGGATAAACAAACTGCCATCAAAATGGCAAAATTGTATAGATAATTTGGGCCTGTACTTTGATTAGCTGAAATAAAAAAATTACCAAAATTTTTATATTTTAAAATTATCATACAAATCTCCAATTTCATAGGTAAAGACCTAATATATTATGTAAAACCAAACATTCGGTGCAGCCGCAGTCGGGGGCTGCTTGTGAAACCTTCGCAGCGGTGCGCCGGCGCAGCGCGGCTGTGCGGCCCGCGGCTGAGCCCGTCACGACCGACAGTAATGGCGATCGCATAACGTTTTTTCTCAATAACTCGGATTTTGGTTCCTCTATGTATATATTGGATAATGTTTAATATTTATGTCGTTAGGAAGATGTTTCCGTTCTCTGATCCGATTTTTTATTCTGCTGATAAGAATCTACTTATGCTCCAAAGTTGTAGATCACGAAATGATTTAAGATCACTTTGCATCAAAATTGATTAACCAGTAGCGTAGTGTTGCTGATATCTACCAGCTGGTACACTGTCGACGTCAGTTCAAAAGCCAATTATAAAACTTCTGCTAAATAAAGTCTTCTTCAGTTCTACTCCTTAATCCGTTATTTTTCTTTTAATTTAATATATAATAGTCTCTTTTCCGCGAGCTTGTACCCGCGACGGCGACGTGTCCAATCTAGGCTCAGCGGCGCGGAGGAGGGCGCGGGCGCAGCTCGTAGGGCCGTCCCTTTCACCTGCACACGCCGGTAACATTCTAGAACACTAAGCGCTGCGGTTATACCTCCCATACACCACCAGCATGTACTAAGCATCGCTGATCTTTTATTTGCTTCTCTTCATTTGAGTCTCTAAATATTCACTTTAAGAAAGGGCTGGTTGAGTGACTGTGCTGCATGTCGCAATTTGGTATTAATGCACTATTACTTAATTTTTGTCGGTGATGCCAAGGCTGCAGTTTTTTGTGCCTTCGACAAAAATTAAGTGTACTTATTCTGTGAAAAACGCACTATACCTATGTGAAGAAAAGTGGTAAAGGAAAAGCCTGACAATATGAATAAAGATGTTACCAGAATGAAGGAAAAATTTAAAGGGAGGATAGCAGAGGTTCAAGCCTTGAACCTTCCTCCACTGATCTGTCTGCTGATTAAAATGTATTTTCTGATTGTGTAAAGAGAATTAGTTGCCTAAAAATACTTATATGATCTTAGACTAGAAGGATAATATTGTTTAGGTACAGTTAGGTGACAAAACCAGTAACTAGGTACATGTTGATGAAGAACAGAAAGTAGTGGTACAGATGTTGACATTTAAAAATCTATAAATCATTTAAGTGACCCAATGTCAACATGAACTAAGAATTAATGAAATTGCTTAAAACTTTTACTGCCATTACAAAAATCAATTAGCATCGCAACTCGAACACTTGAATGTGAGTTTAATTTTAAGATAAACGATTTACAGACATTTCGTAATGTCGTATCAACATAATTATAGTGCTGCATGAGTTAGGACATGACATTCAATGTAGAGCATGAAGCAATCTGAATGTAAGAACGATAATTTCAGACTAGAAGTATCCGTCATCATCATCCTAGCTTTGTCCAACTACTGACTGAACCCGACTCCAAGCTTGGTGGCAGGTTCCAGTCTGACCGGATGCGTCTGAAGACCCGTGTTTTACATGCAGCCATTGCCTATCAGACCTCCACAACTGAGTTACTGGGCAACACGATAGCAGTGGTGGCCGAGTGGCAACGGCCCCGACTTACGAGTTGTAGGTCGCGGGTTCAAAACCCAGCCAGGCGCATTACTTTGTGCAATTTATTTCATCACCACCGCTTTCAAAACGGTGAAGGAAAACATCACGAGGAAACTGGCATGTCCTAGAACCAAAAATTCGAAGACATGTGACATCCACCAACTCGCATCGGCCCGCGTGGTGGATTACGACCCATTTCCTCTCGTAGAGAGGCGCCCTGAGTCCCAACAGTAGGAACATTATAAGGCCGACTATGCTACGATAGATAGATAGTCATACTTTCTGGCGTTTGACTACCTGTAACGACTGCCAAAGATCTACGAATGACAACCGAACTACCGGACCACTGGACTAGAAGTATCCGTAAGCTAGGAAAATGCTCACACAGAGAAGGAGCGAGTTCTGTACACATGTACTTTTTGCGGCCACGTTTTCCACTGGCCATCTTGTTCTCTATGGAAAACCATAGATCTTACAACAACGGCCATCTTGATCTGAATTACTTTCTTGTGGTCATCGTTTGTTTCCAATTGATTGCGAAAAACTCTGATAGGCTGTCAGAAGTTTAAATTTTATTACTTTTAAACAGAGAATTTCGTTGATTAGTCTATAACAAAGTACTACTACTAGTTTTTTTAAATTTTCAACAGCTTTTTTTCCACGCCTCAATAAAGTTTCTTAAATGGACATTTACAACTTACGAGCCGTTTTATCTCGCGAACACCTCTGATCGTCACACTATATGTATAGTAACAATAGCACACAATAAAGAGCAATAAACGAACAATAATGAGATATTTTGTAGTACGGCGCTGCGCGGGCGCACCTGCGGCGGGGCGGTGCGAAGGGATGAGGGGGGTTCATACAATTATTTCTCACGCGCGCCGTAACGTAGAGACAGACAAAAAGTTACGCCGACAACACATTCTTATTACGTTTTACGAAAGTTTTACTTTTTTTGCGCATTGTATATTGATAGTATTGATGTCGATGAAGCTGACGAGGCATTTTACTGTACAAGATTTTTTGTGTTGTAGAACGATCCTTGATCAAGCGTGGTGATTGAAACTCCCTATCTTTTCTGTACCAAAGGTCTTCTCTTTGTCCTGCAATGATACAATAATAGGCTGATATTATTATGTATCACAAATGTAACTTCTTGCGTCTTCTAACGCTTGGCCGCTCATCACGCCGCCTACGCGTTTGCTGTGTTTGAGCCCGCCATGTAAAGACACAGTAACAATTACAATGGTTATCGTTCGTTTTGCGCGATTGCGTGAATCGTGGAAACGCGTAGTTTCCCAATCACGCGAACCAACTGAGGAAGTTTCTTGTCAAATGTTTTTATTGATGAACAGTCAGGCAGTTTTAGTTCCAGTCCTAAGTGTAATAACGAATATGATCCCATTGATGATTAAATAAAAAAATCATGGACTTTGGTAACACTTTTTTTCGCGGAATTGACATCTTCATGGATGTTCTCCGATATGGGGCGGGTGGTGGGGTCGGTCAGGTTTTTACTAACTAAAACCACCTCGGTATTTCCTCGCACACTTGCGTCGGGGGATGCGGGAGCGTGTATGACTTCCATAGACCTCGGTCTTTCTTTAGACACTACACGTCTAAGAAAGGCGCACGTGGAACACTACGTCACCCGTTCAATCAGGACCCGAGATGGCTGCCATCTCGGATCCTGATTGATGAGGCGACGGATATCCTCGAATCTATTGTCCTGCACCCTTCTACAGGGGCCTGAAGAAGGCGTTAATCGCTCTTCTTCGACGCCCGGTAAGCCCAGTGAGCGGCGGAACAATAACTTTGTTGAAACTCACTTCACTACGTCATCTTCAAAAATCTATAAACAAAGTTTCCTAAGACATCGCATAATTTCAAGTGTTTATGTATTAGGGTTTATTATAGGCTCATAAGGATGTAAGCAAGAGTGTTATGTGAAACCTAGAATGTAACGTTTGAAATCATCCTATGGGTCAGACAAAACTAGCGATGATGTCAGCCCATTCTCTTAGTTTCTTTTATTGTAAAAGAGAGTTAGTCAAAATGATCACAACAAAGTTAATGCCCAAAGCCGATGTTTTTTAATCAGTTTACATTTACATAAGAATGAGAATAATATTGAGAACGTCTTACTTTTTATAAAATCGCATAAATTAAGTTTCGTCACTAAATATGATCAGTATTGCAAGAATGTTGATTGGCACAAAACTTGTTGGTTAGATACATCGAAAACATTGAAGTTTTATGTTCACTGCTTTTACAAATTAGAAATTTAGGTAATTAAATAGATTTATCTAGCTTTTTCTGGACTAATCAACGACGAAGCATTTTTAAGTTGGCGACTTAGATTTCTTGTCTATCTTGTTTTTGTTAAAACTATTATATAATTGATATTTTAACTGTTAATCAAAAATCTTATTCTTCACTAAAAATACTAATTGTACCCCAAATATTAATTGACTTTTTATAATTATTAAGGGATTTGGGGCACCCAGACTCAGACAGGTTTGGGTAGAAGGGAATGGCGAGGTCTAGCGGGAGCGAGCGAAGCGAGCTAACACCAACTCTGCCATTTCGTGGTTGGTTATTTTTTTTAAACCACCAAGAAGTTCATATTTTAGTGAATTTTGTGGAACAAAAGTGTATTTTGTGGTAGAAAACAGGAATAAATTGAGGAACTGTCAAATATTAGAATACCTTTATAAAAACACTTTGAAAAATCGTGAATTCTTATTATGCCGACCGTACTTCAACAACTATTTGAGCAACCTGTTTATTTGGCAACATAGTGTACCGACGGCAAATAGCAAAGGTCGCATAACTGGTGGAACCAATCGGCCAACATTGACCATTATTAGCCATAGAACATGGTGTAACATGGGAGATGATGGTGGCCGTTACATAGTCGTGAGGTTGGAGAGGTCATTCATGGGGAATTAAGTTGTAAAATGTAATTATTATTGGTATTTGCTGGATTGAATGTTGCTATAAAATGTGGCATAACTGTATTACCTATTCAGGTAATTCTGTGAGATATTAAAGTTCTGATTCCTAAACCACAGGGACATACATCTAGTTTAGGAGTTAGAACCTAATTATTGTAAGTCTTTATTTAATGAATGAATTTAGGCTTGGGAGTTTTTTGTACGCGGTAGGAGAACACCGTCCATCAATTGTTTTAACAATAATAGTGTAGGTACAAGAACTTTGAGGCAGTTCACTGGTTCTCAAAATACAGGTTCTAACCTAGTTTGAGAAGGAAGGTTCTAAAAATTTTAGCATAGATTTACAACATACCTACCTAAAGAACTATATAACTCCTCAACCTACTGTTTGTTTCTTTAAGTATCTGTTCTTTAAGTATCTGTACTTTAAGTATCTGTACTTTAAGTATCTGTATTTTAAGTATCTGTACTTTTTGTTGAATAAATATATTATACTAGCTTGAGCCAGCGGCTTCGCCCGCGTAAAAGTCGGTTTCTCCATACAAACTTCCAACCCCCGCTTTACCCCCTTAGGGGTGGAATTTCGTAAAATCCGTTCTTAGCGGATGTCTACACCCTATAAGGAATCTACCTGCCAAATTTTAAGTTCGTAGGTGTAGTTTCTGAGATTTCGTGATTAAACAATTAGTGGTATTTCGTTTTTATACATACAGAAGCAAAGATTATTATTTCGTATCAGAGTTTAAAAGTGAAATAAATTAATCTATTATATTAAATGTTTGTGGGAGTTTTTACAAGACTGCTTTCAAAAGCGGCTCACACGTATTACTTATATTAATGGTCATATAATATCAGTAAATATTGGCGCTTTCAGTATATCATGAGAATAGTTTTTGCAGGTACGTATTAAGATAAAGCTGATGTTGATCAGTTTTCTGCTCATTCATATTACAGTGCTTGTCTTTTTAATAAAGAACCTATAATTTGAATATAGTGGATATTACAAGTCACTGAACGCAGATGATACCTAATCATATCTGCGTTCAGTGACTTGTAATTTTTCCACTATTCTTTTTCTATGAGAAGAAGAAAAGTGGATTAGAATTAAGTATTTACAATATCAAAGCTACCTCACAGGCAAGATTTCCTTAAGCAAAAGTTAATAAAAAAACTGCTGTAACACATTACTAAACTTAAGTTAGACGATAGATTAAATCATGAGCCAATCACCAAACTTGAACTTCCGTTTAATTGTGACGAATCGAGAATTTTTAATCAGGGTAAAGGCCAGACAAGTACAAAAATACCAGAACATTCATACGTTTTATATCTTTTGCCCAAGTCTATAGATGTCAACGTAATAATAACATGATCATTAGACGCAGCGGCTGCGCAGGCGCCGGCCGATAGTCTCAATTCGATCGATACGGCCGTGTTGGTCACTTTCACACAAACTGTGTCCGATAGAGAAAGTTATGGTTTTTATTGTGTTTTATTGTAATCATATAAATCGTTTGCCTTTTACAGATATTCGATAGTTTTGGCCTGTTTCATACCTACCATCTTTTTTTTTTGCCTATAGCATAATATATATCTCGTATAACGTTAAGCGGATATTTTTTTACTGTATTTGATATGTATAATGCGGAAATGAGGACAATGTTGTGATTGAGTTTTGAGTACCTATAAATATATATATACTTGTAAAGTAATAAGTAGAGGATGACAAAATAAATGATGGATGGACTGTGTGAGAGATAATATAGATATGTATAGAAAGAGGATGACTAGGTATGTGGAAAGCTGAAGAATTAGGTATAGATAATGTATATGAAGACGACATGTAGCGACCCTAAATAATTTGATACGCAAGATGAAAGGACTGACTGACCTGTTGGTCTAGTGGTTAGTAGCCCTGACTGCTATGCCGGAGGTCGTGGGTTCGATTCCCATCCAGGACAAATGTTTGTGTGATGGGCACGATCATTTGTTCTGTGTCTGGGTGTAATTTATCTATAAAGTGTACATGTATTTAGTAATATATAAGTATGTTTATCAGTTGTCTAGTACTCATAACTACAAGCTCTGCTTAGCTTGAGACTAGACGGCGTTGTGTAAGAGTTGTGGGAAAAAAAAGGATAAAATCATCGAATAGTTTTTCTCGCTCAGAGTAGAGAGAAAAGGGACTGTCAGACTTTTACTGACTAAAATCCATCCGTGATCCTTCCTCTTGCGTCCCAGGACTGCTGTAGCTCTTTCGAATATTGCCGCATGCTTAACCTACACTCGACTAGTAATGTATACTTAATTATTTTCCCTATGCCAATGTACAGGGTTACATAATTGATGAAACAAATTTCCTTGTCGAAGTCTGTGTTTCCTGATAGCTACAACCTAATAAAGAATAAGGTTTTTAAATCAAGAGTGAATAGGTTTAAATTCATATGTTTGCTATCACGGAGTGCAATTTCTGTACTTGTACTATTTCTTATTCTGTGGTTTTGGTAACACAATAATTGTACATACAGCTAAGGAGTGGGATTACCTGCCGGAGTCTGTGTTTCCTGATAGTTATAAGTGTTACAACCTAGGGGTATTTAAGTCGATAGTGAATAGGTTATTCTAGGCAAGCGTGCTCCATCGTCGGCCACATCATCGCTTACTATCAGGTGAGATAATGGTCAAACGCGAACCTATCCATAATAATAATAATTTTAAAAAAAGCTTTACAAAGCTGCCTCGATGTCCCACGGCTATTAGTACATCTATTGTTTTTTATGATCCTACATTATTTACAACGATCACGAATCACGACCTCCTACCAAATAATGCACCTAGATGGATGTTTTTTTTTTAGTTAATATAAACTAGTGCTTGACTGCGGTCCCACCTGATGGTAAGCAGTGATACTATCGTTGATAGACAGGCGCACTAGTTTATTAAGAACCTATTTACTCTAGCCTAGAAGACAACCAAATTATAATCGGACAGGAAGTCGACCGCAGCAGGCTAATTGTTCCAGTCCTTCGATGTACGCGGTATAAACGAAGACGCGAAACGATTAGTCCGGACCGTAGAGGTTCCAAATACGTAAGGGTGGATACTCGCCGTACATCGGGTTGTTCGATGGTAAAAAGGAGAAGTTTAACCTCAACACGCATGGAATCTTACAATATCACGCTGAATTGCTACATCTCACTGACTGAAAGACACTTTTATCTCAAACAGGTTGTTATAACAGTAGTAAGAATAACCGCTGGTTGCGCAACCACGGCTCACGGTTACATGCGGCATGTCACCGGTTATCAGCCGGTGGCGGTTCCGTTCGGTTGCACAACATGGTTCCTGTTTCCAGTTGGAAGGTGGTTGTACGTCAAATGTAAAGTACATTATAATTAATTACTTTATAGTTGGAGGTGTTTTGTGAGGTAATTAATCAATATTTGAATCTAGATAGTAGGTAGACACAGTGTGAGAAGAAATACTTCGTTTTGTTGTGTCACTTTAGTTTGTTTAAAACTTACGACTCAAATATTTCTTCTTCTTCAAGAATTTGATTAAGAATGCACAGTCAAAACCCTGCAGTACCAACTTGACTCTTTTTAAAGATACAAAAAAGAAAAATAGGAAAAGTGGAGCCATTTGAAAAAGATATGATCTAGATATTTATCATTGCCTCAACCATCATTACCTTACACTTTATATAGTTCTAATTTACACTGCTACCCACCATTTCACTACGGGAGACTACAAATAAAACACACATTACGCATTTTCTTTACCATAAAAAAGAAACTTATGACCAAGCAGCACTAATAAACAAATCTAATCGTAAATGCACAATATTAATAAACAAACAACTCGGTTCACGACCATTAACTTCTAGTAATTACTTCAAATAACACTCGATTGAAGACAGTTTACTTTAAAATACCACCATCTTGAAAGCGAAAGTGTACAACAACATGGCTCTACATAATACGCATTAATAGACATCTTTATGGTCTTATGGAAATGTACGCGACGCCCGACGATATGGGTCCTAACATCCGCATTCACAGGTTAACAATGTATTAATTAACAGTTCCAGATAACCTTCGCATTAACCTTTTAACTATAGAAATAGATAAACAAAGTCACGCCTATGATTTCTAAGCAAATATTTTTCATGTGGTTACGAAATCCTTTTGAGTGAGCTCCGAGATTTGATCAACTGTGCCAATATTTGCAATGGACAAATCTGCGTTGAACTTAATTTGCGGCAAATATTTGTGTATCCCATGTACAGAGCAGGTGTAGCAATAGTTCAAATTGTCACGCAACCATCGCACTATTCAGGAATATGCAATTTCTAAGAACATTTGCATAGCGCTTGTCAACCAATACAATCTAATGTGATTGACCTGTCTAAATAAGTATATTCAACTCAGACACAGTGCACTTTGGAAGAACATATTCACGTAAATCTGTGTAACTTGCAGATGCGTGCGATGCGCGACAAGACTTGCGCAAACGCAGCCGACCGGCCGACCTTCCGTGCAAGCGCACTGCGCAACTCTAACACAAGTAGTAAGGCACAGTACGGCTGTGCTACGGAAAAACAAAGCAACTAACGTATTTTTCAAAATCAATTTTTTTACATATTTGGAACATTTTGCCTATAACGGACACTGCTACATTCACAGAATCATCGAAAAGGCTTTATTTTTCGAGATAAAAGTTTGTAAAATAAAGTAACTGCAGGTAGTTGTTCAACATATCTACGGTAAAACAAAGTAAACCACAATGTCTAAGCAAAAACAAAGTAATTGCACGTCGATTACATTGTTTTTACGTTGTGAAATGATTTAATTGGCTTTTCATTTGATATATATTTCTTTTTTAGCCCCTTTATCTAGCTATAAGAAAATCAAACAACTCTACTTTGTTTTTGAATTGTTAAAAATGGCCAAAATGGTAAATTTGTTAACGTAAAAATAAAGCAAGTAAAATGACAAATGTAAAACAAAGCAACTGAATAACAGTTGCTTTGTTTCTTTATTGTAAATCAATTCAAACTATTACTATATCCCATTTACTTGGTTTTTAATATGCTATCGTTTATTTCAAAATTTCAAATTCAAAATTCAAAATTTTGTTTGTTTCAAATGTCTAAATTATTTGACAATACTTGGTTTTATCACATTTCTGAACGCACCTTTTAAATACTTTTCCCACAATTAAACTGGTCAAGTTGTCAGTTACAAGTGTGTCATAGTCATAAGTTTGCCGAGGCTGTGATTCTTGTGTGTTTTGTTTGGAAAATGTTTAAAATGCAAAATAGCCGCAGTTTACATTCGAGAACTATTATGGACGCTTATAATAGTTTCCAAGCAATTGTTTGTTTAATTACTATGTAACACCTATTTATTTTTTTGTTTTGATTAATATGTACTTTGTATCTTAATTTTTGTTTTATTTAAAACTTCATTAAATGATTACAACTTCATCTTCATCATCATCATTTCAGCCGAAAGACGTCCACTGCTGGACATAGGCCTCCCCCAAGCGTCTTCACAACGACCGATCCTGTGCGTCTCGCATCCTCCGCACTCCCGCGACTCTCACCAGGTCGTCAGTCCACCTTGTGGGAGGCCTTCCGACGCTGCGCCTTCCGGTGCGCGGTCGCCACTCTAGAACCTTTCGGCCCCATCGACCATCCGTTCTACGAGCAATGTGCCCTGCCCACTGCCACTTCAGTTTGGCGATTCTTCGTGCTATGTCGGCGACCTTGGTTCTCCTGCAGATATCTTCATTCTTTATGCGATCACGCAAGGAAACTCCGAGCATAGCCCTTTCCATTGCCCTTTGGGTGACTGTAAGCCTTCTGATGAGGCCCATTGTAAGCGACCATGTTTCAGTGCCATATGTCATCACTGGCAACACGCACTGGTCATAGACTTTCGTCTTAAGACACTGTGGTATGTTGGACGAGAAGATACCGCGCAGCTTCCCGAACGCTGCCCAGCCGAGTCGGATTCGACGATTGACCTCTTTCTCAAAGTAAGACCTACCCAACTGGATTGTCTGTCCCAGGTAAACGTAATCGTCTACAACTTCGAGTGCAGAGTCTCCGATCTTGATCGGAGTGGGTGCTACATGGTTATTTACCATGACTTGGTTTTGTCCATGTTCATTTTAAGACCCACTCTTTCGGAAGCTCTACTAAGGTCATCGAGCATTGTACTGAGCTCCTTCGTAGTCTCAGCCATGACTACTATATCGTCGGCAAACCGAAGGTGAGTGATGTACTCGCCATTAACATTAATGCCTAGTCCACTCCAGTCCAGAACCCTGAAGACATCCTCCATTGCAGCCGTAAACATTTTCGGAGAAATAACGTCTCCCTGCCTCACACCCCGCTGCAGAAGGATAGGTTTCGAGGTCCAGTCCTGAAGTCGGACTGACATTGTGGCGTTCTCGTACAAATACTTCAGCACCTCGATGTACCGATAGTCAATCTGGCACCGTTGGAGAGATTGCAGTACAGCCCAAGTCTCGATCGAATCAAAAGCTTTCTCGTAGTCCACGAACGCTAAGCATAGAGGCAGGTTATACTCCTCGGTCTTCTGTATAACCTGCCGGAGCGTATGTATGTGGTCTACGGTGCTGAAACCTTTTTGGAATCCAGCTTGTTCGGGAGGCTGGAAGTCGTCAAACCTGCGCGCGAGACGGTTCGTGATGACTCTGGAAAACAGCTTGTAGACATGGCTCAGAAGTGAGATGGGCCTGTAATTCTTAAGCAGGGCATTGTCGCCCTTCTTAAAGAAAAGTACCACCACACCTCTGCTCCATGCCTGTGGCGTCTTTCCCTCAAGTATGACGGAATCGAACAACCTCTGAAGGGCCTTTAGGACCGGTTTTCCACCCGCCTTCAGGAGTTCGGCTGTAATTCCGTCGTCACCCGACGCCTTGTTGTTTTTAAGCTGCTTCAGAGCCATCCTAATCTCGTACAGGCTGACGTCCGGGATATCTTCGGTATAGTGCCGGGTTAATCTAGCTCTTGGGTCGTTTGCTAGAATCGTTGTGGGTTTTGTGATAGACGTGTACAGCTGTCCATAGAATGCCTCGATCTCTCCCAGAAGCTGGCTCACGATTACAACTTATATCAATGATTTTTGAATTTATTTTAGGTAACCGTTATATACATGCCCTATTCCTTGAGTGACACTTAATATCTTAATAAATCCTAAGATGAACTATGTAGTTTTTACAATTCTTACAAATTATGTGATTCATAAAAAGCAAAAGCCAACAAATCTTATAGTAGACATATTAATTATTAAATGGCTTCATTGTCTTTGTTAAAAACCATTAAATGCATTTGCTTTGTTATTAAAACTAAAACTTAACTTGTCCATCTCTTTTAAAATTATTTAAAAAAGAAAGTGATTGTAATTACTTTCTTACTGAATTGTTCTTTTTATTTAATATTAATTTTATGTCTATAAAAAAATATTTTTTTCAATTTAAAGGAAAGTTACCAAAAATTACTCAAAAAATTGCTTTGAAACAGATAGAACTAATTATTTTACAAATTATGAAATAACAAAAGTACTGAAGTTATCGCCAGTACGTTTTAAATTTGTGATTTTCGGTTTTTTGCTCCTCCTGATAATTTTGCTTGACTGCAATTACTTTGTTTTTCCGTAGCGCAGCCGAGTAGACCCATATTGATTACTAGCTTCTGCCAGCGCCTACGCCCGCGTGAGAATACGTTTCTCCATACACACTTTGGACCCCCGTTTCATCCCCTTAGGGGGTGAATTTTGGGAGACTTTCTCTTGGTGCTCGCCTACGTCATAAAAGGAAAACTAGTGCAATATTTCATGTTCCTAGTCCCAGTACTTTAAGCTGTGCGTTGATATGTCAGTCAGTCAGCTTCTCCTTTTTAACCGGCTTCAAAAAGAAGGAGGTTCTATGTTCGGCTGAATGTTTTTTTTTTTAATGTACTTAAACCGATTTCTCGGTCAATTGTGGACTGATTTTGAAAATTATTTTTTTGATTGAAAGGTTATGCTTCCAAGTTGGTCCCATAAAAATATTGTTATGGTCTGATCATGAACTTCGATGATATGGAACGGAACTCCTCATAGGATCACAGCAGTACTGTCGTAACAAGTGAAATTGCTTTGTTTATACGTGTAGTCGATGAAACTAGACTTGTAGAGCTACACTTGATCCACGCCACGCGACGTCGTTCTACGTACAAATCAGGCGTGTTGCACACGTGTGCGTTGGTCTAATGTGGTTCTAGCTTTACTGTGATTTCATTTTCAAACTTATCTTCAATTACTCCCTTCGATACCCGCAATCGATAATTCATTGTTGTGTTAATTCTGTTTCCTATCTGAGGCCCTACCGCGAGCTCTTAACGTGATCCATTTTACGACCTAAACTGAACTGTTAAAGGGATACCTATACAGAGTGTATATAGCTCTCCCTTCTTCTTTCTCGCTTGCACTCCTGACATTTTATCAAGTCATGGTGAGGCTCCTGGTCTTGCTACCCGTGAACCTTCTTTAAATCTTTTTATATCGCGTGTTACCTCTCGATTAAACTCAAGCATTACGTTTGCTATATTTGGGCATCCAGTTCAGGCATCTTAATTATCTATGCATTAACGTTGTTATAGGTTATAGTTAATGTTGGAAATTATCTCGAAATATTACGCGATTACTTAACTGTGAATTATGTCGCTGTCGCAGAAATGAAGATATTCGCAGGAGAACCAAGGTTACCGACATAGCTCGAAGAATCGCCAAACTTAAGTGGAAATGGGCAGGGCACATTGCACGCAGAACAGATGCTCGAAAGGGACGAAAGGTTCTGGAGTGGCGACCGCGTACCGTAAGACGCAGCGTTGGAAGGCCTTCCACAAGGTGGACCGATGACCTGGTGAGGATCGCGGGGATCAGTCGTTGTGGCAACGCTTGGGGGAGGCCTATGTCCAACAGTGGACGTCTTTCGGCTGAAATGACATACGTAATCAGTCTTATAATGTTCCCATTGCTAGATTGCTGGCATTGAGGCCTCCCCTCTAGGAGAGGGAATGGCCCGTAAACTACGCGTGCCCAGTGCGGGTTGGTGGATGTCACATGTATTCGAATTTTTGATTCTAAGACATGACGGTTTCCTCACGATGTTTTCCTTCACCGTTTTGAGCTAAATTTATATGAAAGTATATTATAATACTTATGACAAAAATCTGTCCGTCTGTATGTTTGTTTCGGAAAATCTCCAAAACAGCTGGATCGATTTTGACGGAACTTCACAAATGTTATAAGGAGTAACTTAGACTTCTTGAAATTGTAACCAAATGACAATGTGTTGTTTTAAGAGTTTGACGCGGATGAAGTCGCGGGCACCAACTAGTATATAACATTAATTATATTACCTATGTAAACAAGACAAAATAATTAATTGAAACTTCCTCGACTACTCCAAAATTCTTAAGAATTCTCAGGACTCGAGAAAAAATAAGTTGAAAAATTTCAACACTACGTCTATGTAGTGTCCTTTCTTGTTTTATTTGGCTAAGGCCTATTTCCCGTTGTTTTTGTCCAGCAAAATATAAATAAATATACTCACTTTATTTAGGAATAAAGCTACAGGAACGTATTAAACTGAGTTCCAAACACTATTGCAAAACGAGAAACAATGTAACAGTCTTCAGTTCTTCAAGCTAACCATAACATTGATTGTTCAAGTCCCGTGGGTGTAACATAAAGAGTCCCGTTGCACGGCGAGGTTCACGCCACCTCCGCCAGGGGGCGGTCATGATTTATGTCCCTATCCACAAGAAGTCATACCAGTCTCCAAGATCACTATCAGTCTGACAAAAACTGCAACTGCGGCCAATTGCAACATTCCTAACGAAATTGAAATTATTACGTGGATTAGGAATTTTAATAGAATGTTGTTTTGATTGCAATCGTGTGGGATGCTTGTTTATTGTTGGCTAGACGAAGGTACTTTAACATTTACGTCCTGAGGTTTATTGAACTTGTCTTGAATGTTGAATTAAGCTCGTCTTTTTTTTGAGGTGGAAGGCGGAATGGGGGGCGTGTCAGACTTTTACTGACTAAAACTAATCTCAAAACTCCTATATTCCTTCTTTGCCATGCGTTCCAGGGCCCCCGGTTTTCCTTTCAGGACCGAACCCATGGCCCCAATAGCTTCGGCCGTGCCCCTACGGTTTGCTGACATCTCTTTGAGATGCGCGTGGAACACTACGCGCCGTCGACGACTCGGACTAGGTCCGAACGGTTACCGGACTGCGAGCTACCCATTGCTCGCCGTCCGCAAGTCCACGCCTACGGTGGCTGGAAATCGGGGTCAGCCGGCGGCTGCGGCGTTTAACATTTACGTCCTGAAGTTTATTGAACTTGCCTTGAAGGTACTAAGCTCGTCTAAGTTGAATTAAAAATATTTCCCAGGCCAGTATTAAAGTGTGTTTAGAGCACACTAAAACACTTTTAGCAGTGTGTTACTTATGGTTTACCTACAAATTGCCTATTCCGTACCGGTTCAGGTCGGACGCGTACGTGCACTACCTTGCAATACACTGGAAATTGCAATATTTCAATACAAAGTACTTGTACTCGTATGCGCTTACACTTTAGTAAATAGTGCAGTCTAATTTCTAGAGCATATTGTTTCGAGCACGATCCTGCGATAGAGTTATAACTATAGTCCGATCTTGTTTTATATTCACTAGGTACTAGTTGAACACTCATTCATTTTTAATTTTATTTGTCTACTTTCTATTTTTTTATTTTTATAATTGTATGTCTTTTTTTCCCATTTTGTGTGTTTAATTTTTGTGGTCATAATTTTTTTTATCTCTTAAAATAACAATAACCTATCATGGTGTAAGCTGTGCATACCTATAATAGGCATGCATACCAGATACTAAATTTTAATATTATTTTTCACAAAAAATCATGTATGTAATGCTGTTGGTGTGCCAATAAATAAATAAATAAATAACACATTTTGAACGACTTGCGATGCGAGCTTCCCCATTGCCGTTGTAGGTGCACCCGGGACTACAACTTGAGACTCCAGGTTATTACTGAGAAATTCCTGGTTTGATGATGACAAAGACTAGTTTTCCTCATCTGGAAATAAACAGCAGAACCCCATGCTCATAATTTCAACAGTAGCTGTTGCAATTCTTACCGCTAAACCAAAGACACAGCTTCTTAATTCATCAGACATCTCAAAGTCCCTTTTAAAGAGATCATCAGAAAGAAAAGGTGTGGCAGATCCACGTAAAGAAACCACTCCACGTGCCTCACTTTTCTCAAAGCTTTCGTTTATCTAGAAAAGTAAGCCACACGCTTCAAAACCACACAAATTCCTCACAAAACAATGTCACAAACGCATCGGTAATTACAATGCTGAACGTGGGACAGTGACCCGCTATCCATTATATTATATTCACGAGAGCATCAGTCTCTGACCTTGTACCTTCACTTTTCACATGGATGCCGCTAAAGTTTGGTGGCCTCACGTTAAAAAGTGAAAAGAAAGTCGAGACAACTAATTTAAGTGTGTTGCTGGAATATTTATGAGAGCCGTTCATTATTTTTTCTTTAAATATGGTTGCTTTTAATTTTTTTATTAGAAGTGGCGTCATTTCGATGGCTTTTATAGTGCTGACTTCTAAAATATCATTAAAATAAATTAACACTTAATAAAAAGCAATGAAAAACATCCACTTCAATCATGGAAAGAAGAATAAACTAATGTAGAAGATATTGGGAAGATATTTACGAAAGCAAAAAAAAAATAAAGCAGTTAGATAAATGGGAAAGACTGTGAAAAATCTAAGCAGTGGTGTCCTAGCTACTAGATACTTAGGTACATCCCCTTACAATGAAAACGAGTAGGTATGATAAGATGTAGAATAACGAATCTTCTAATCCCGTAAGAACTGGGTGTAAACAAACACTTGTACAACAATCGACGCCCGCGCAGATTACAATCATACTTACAATGGACCGGTCTGACTGGCGGCGCGGACGCACTTGTCGCAAGGTCTCTCAAAGAGAACGAAGTGCTTTCCACAACGATATAGAAATTAGAGGAAACAGGTGCTAGCTGTTGAATCATTGTACAGTCCAGGGATTCAGAAGAGGTAAGCAGTGCAGGGGGAAGCAGAATGTTAGGTTCTCAGTTCCCAATAGGTAAATACTGGGAATTTAAAGTATCCCTCACAAATGACATTATTTTGTAGGCTCCTGCTAACACAAATAACTACGGACGCTGACATGGCGTCGAGGAAGGCTATTACAGAGGAAAATTACCAGCTGAATCTAGAATACCACAACTAAAAACAAAAGAAGATCATTAAATAAACTACAATCAATCAATCAATCAATCAATCAAAATGCTGTCATTATAAAGGAATGTTGATCTTTCGATCTGAGTTCAGGAAATGTGATCTGGTCAGAAATACATTGGCTGCATAGTTAATTCTATCTAGATATGTACTTAGGTCTTATGTATTGTCACGAAACATTTATGTAAATCATGCATAATGATCTGGTCTCATTGCTATGTCTGGAAATGTATCAAGGAGGATTGGTTTTGCTTCGTGGGAGCCCATACCGCGTATTCTATAACCTGTATCTAGGTACTGCATAGGTAAATGTAGTTATCCATACTCAGTTCCCTTAACAGATATAATTCAACTAAGCAAATGGAAATATCTTATTGATTTCCTGTAATGTCGTAAGAGAAATGTAAACTTGATGCGATAGCTCCAGATGAGACCACATTGTTGTATCGCGTAATGAAGATTTAGAAGTTATACTCGTACGTTTGCTAAACGCCCACTCACACCTCTACAACTATGGAGGAAAAAAAATGTCATCAGACAATATGTATTATGTGATACGTACCTACATGATATTTATTTTGCAAATAGGTTTTAAAACACACTTTTAAACTTATTTTTTTTGTCAATTAAAACTAGATGGGGCATATGTTTCCTAGCTGATTACCCTGAGAAGAAACATCGAAACAAACTCAGGAGTCAAAGACTCTTTTAAAGTCCATACAGCAAACATGTAATAGTTAAATCATATGAAAACCATGCAGATATTTATTTAATTCTTTATGCACACAAAAGTACAGAGGCGGACTTAATGCCTTAAGGCACTTTCTACCAGTCAACCTTAATCGTCTAAATCGAACCATTTTCTACACAACAAAAATTGTCTGGATATCGGCGGCATTTCCCCACAAAAGATACCTTACGACATGACACTACGCAAACAGTAATAAGTAAACTAAACCTTAGTTCCTATTATGAGATATACTCGTACGTGTTATTTGTATCCTCTAGTCGGTCTATGCGAGAGGCATACTTTGACCGGTGGAGTACGACCTGTTATTATTAACAAATTGCACTTCATAAAATATGCCAAAGGCCACAGTAAAACTAATGCTGATTTATCATAACAACCTCATAACCTTCTCTATTCTACAAGTAATATTTCTCAATAGCAATTTGCTCGAACAGTCCTTAGTATCAAAGGACAAACTAAACTTAGACACAAACATGGCAGTTGTAAAAAGTATTTCATAATTCGCGAAGATAGTTGAAGATACTGTGGCAGATGGAAATGTGAAGGTTAAGGCAATTATGTTTGAGGTACTAAATAACATTACCGAAGCGATTTAATTTGAAGTTGATCTTTAAATAAATCTATTAAAAAAGTCTGAAATTCCTAAATACAAAGTACTTTTAGAAGATGTGGGCAGAGGAAATAGTTACTATCACGGGCGGGATGAGTTTAAGGTTGACACAGGGACGGACGTGGGGCTTGAGGATGAGAGACTTTTAGTCGGCTTTGGGTAACGTCGAGCTGTGGATAATGATGATAATGACGTTTAAATTGCTTTTAAATTAACTATTATTAACCAGATTAAAAACAAAAAAAACAGGAATCACAAGCTACAATAACAGTAACTTTGAAACCCATATAAAGTAATCATAATGGTAAAAGGGAAATTAGGTTGACAAACATAAAACACATGACCACGCTGTGGGTAAAAGCAATCCATATTTTTACGACGACGGCAACATTTGAGGCCGCCCGCATTCCACTCCTGCGCCGCGGTGCTTAGAAAAAACATTATCGCAGCGATAAGTATCAGTCCACCGAGGTATTAATGCTGCAACACCCGTAATGGCTGCCTACGAGGCTACTACGACAGAGATAAGTTAATATTCTACCTTTACATTCACATCAACAATCTTGCGATCATCTATGTCAAACTACGGGTATACATATAACCGGCCGGTTTTTTGGGAAAGCCGCATGTCAAGCTATAGTAAGTGAAGTGATAATGGCAAATGTACATCGACCACATCACATGCTACGATAACATTGGCATTTTTGTAAGTTGAGCACTTACAAGTTCAATATTTTGTGTTTTTCAAGCATACAGAGAATTTATTAAATATGTTAAACTTACTATAACTCTTTATTTATCATTAAAATAGTCGAACTCGCATTCTATATCTACTAAATACAGCAAAATGTAATGTTTCATAGCAAACCCCTACTTGCTGATATTTAGTCTGCTGAGCCACAATAAAATACAATATATTCCGCGAAATAAATAGTTAAACTCATTTACAAACAGGATACTCACTTTCATGATATTGTAATTTGGTAGCTAAAAGCACATTACAGCCTTTGGACACAAGAAAACCTACGCACAAAACGGTTAACACTCATTATTCGTGCAGCTAAGGGGTGGAATTCCCTGCCGGAGTCTGTTACCTGATAGCTACAACTTAGGGGTTCTTTAAGTCCAGAGTGAATAGGTTACTTCTAGGCAAGCGTGCTCCATCGTTGACCACATCATCGCTTACTATCAGATGAGATAGTGGGCAAGCGGAGTCTATCCATAGTAAAAAAAACCTAGTTTCCATACACGAGACTAATTATGCTGAATAACCACTAATGAGTGTAAATAGGGACTCATTGGTATAATTCTTTGATTTGTATGAAAGTAGTAAGCCGACGTTGTTTTCCGCAAAGTGTGAGGATCTCGCGTAAGAAAAGAATCTAGAACAATAGGATATGCTCGCTTGTACCAGTCGTGGTGTGAATTATTCAGAGCCCGCAGTGTGTCAGTGGTTTAGGAAGCTCTCTGGCACACATTTTATGTGCTATTGTTTAAGATGCAAGCAGCACATGTAGGGTTGATGGACCTGCTTGAGATTACATTGGAGATCGATGCTTACAGATTTCTGACAGATAAGGTAAATTTAAGTGAAGTAAATAACTATACAAGTTGGTACCAAAAGAAAAGATCGACTCTTTTGCTGTCATCATAATTTCTACAAGTATTCAAAACCCTTTTCTCCAGGAAGAACTAGGCTTTATATAAGAACATAGGTGTAGCCACCGGCGAAGTTATCTGACAATATTTAGCAATCTGAATACCACTAACATTAACTGCTTAACACTAACATTTTTTATTACTATTTACTACTTAACAGTCCATAGCTAAGACAGGATAACTTCTGATTTAAAGTTCCAGCTCATTAAAATCTCTGTAAGAGACTGCCGATTGTACTCTTGTTTTTATAAATATTTGTCCTGGGTTTTTTATGAGATAGATTATAAATAATATTTCTTTTTAAAAAACACTTTATGAAGGCACAGCTTAACGTTACACGTAATAAAATACATCACTGTATTTTATCTACTCAATGACCATCAAACAAATTTGAATATGGCTAATATTTTTTTACTACCCAGTTAGCAAACCTCCACATTTATATTTGAAGTACAAATTCAATAAGCTAGTAATTTAAGGTCAAGTCTGTCTTCTTTGGCCTGTCAGTCCTATTCATTATGTCTGTTATGTATGGTACCATACAATCACAAGCATTTCTCTTTGGCTTGAAGAACGTACCTATTGTGTACACTGCGATTGTTGTGTGCTGACTAGTGAGTTGGTGACCCCTTCGTACTGCCTATTGAGATCACTACTTATTATTTCGCTCCTTATTTGAAGTTCAGCCGTGCTATTCTGTAAATGGTAAATCATTTCGAAAATCATTTCACAAATCATCTCGAATGTCACACTCAGCGAATTGTATTTCAGAATACCAAATCCTATAGACAAATTTGTAGATAAATGTCAAAATACTCAACCGTTTTAGTTCTTCTCACTTTGATCATCACTCGGTGGCGCCAGTGTCGAATTCACTCCATTTCAGAATACGAAACTTTAATTTCACCATGATTTCACTGCGGATTCAGAAGTGATTTCGCAAATAAACTTTTCAGAATAGCAATGCTGGGCTTTATACACTTGAATGAGAAGTAACTGTAAGTTTAAATGTCAGTTGTGCACTTCAGTACCTATACAACTGTTACATTTAAAATGTTTTTTTTTAATTCATATAAACCAGTGTTTGACTGGCGGAATCAAGTCATGCAATTCCCGCGCACACTTTCCAAAATTGACAGATAGAAGGAAGTCAGTGACGTGATGTGTCACGATGGTAGTAAAAACATGAAACAGGAAGCATGTGACAAGAAAGATGATGTTTTAAAATGTTAACTGCAGTGATTTATTACCTGTTCTAAATGCTAGAACCTCTAATTTTGCGTTATCTGGTTCTATAGACGACACACCAGTTGCTGCATTATCCGAGCCTTTCTCTACCATTGTGAGACTAGATATACCATACCAATTGTTACTTGACCGCAACTAATCAATAACATTCTGATCTCTTCCTTATTTAACTGACTTCAGTAAACGAAGAAGATTTTCGAGTTGATTGTTTTTTATGTGTATTTGTATGTTCAGCAATATATTTTTATTACTTTTGGCTGGTCTGTTGGTCTAGTGGTTAGTGGACTGCTATGCCGGAGCTAGTGGGGTCGATTTCCACCAAAGACAAATGTTTGTGTGATGAGCACGATCATTTGTTCTGTGCTGGGTGTAATTTATCTATAATATGTATATATGTATGTAGAAATATATAAATATGTTTTTCGGTTGTCTAGTACCCATAGATCAAGCTCTGCTTAGTTTGGGACTCGATGGCGTTGTGTGAAAGTTGTGGAATATTATTATTATTACTCTTTAATTCAATTCTCTGTATGTTTGTTGTAGCTGGGCCGCGTCCCCGCCGCGTGCATGGTGATGCCGCCGCGGTACGCCACGCTGCCGCTGCCGCCGGCGACGTACGCCCCCGGCCCTGTGTACTATCCCGTGCATGACGCTGTGAGTATACTGCTTTCTTTTGAACTCACCTTTTCTCGTCTTCGTCAGTCAGCTTGGCCGCTATTAATAAAGTCTACCATTGTTAATCTTTGAAACCCATAATTTTTCAGCGCGTGCGCCGTCGTCGATCGCCGCGCGCGACCACAGAGCGGCGTCGTCGCGAGGGTCGCGAGCGAGACTCCCAGCTGGCGAGGTCTCTCGAGAGGATCCACCGCAAGAGACGAGCTGACCGCGACCACATCACCGACGCAGACCTCAAGAGGACCTACACCGGTCTAGACAGGTAACTAACATTACTTAATGAGATTAAATAAAAGAACAGACAGTACAGCACAGAAATCACAATATAACACAAGCAAACACAGCACGGTTTTGAAACCTCTAATTAATCGTTCAATATACAATCAGACAGTGCCAGTTATACAGACAGTCAAAATCATAAAATATCTTATCAATGTTCCAGGGCATACGCGGAGCAATTCATAGCGGTATGCGACGAGAGCCGTCATGCAGCGGAACAACACGACTCCTTAGCAAGTACGTCTGCCACCAGCGACACCAGCCAATCGCATCAGGAGCTGTCCTAACACACACGCACCCACTGTGGCGCTTTCATACGTTTTACAACCAAAATGAATGATACAATTTGAGTCAAAATTAAACTTTCATCTTACATCGTATAAGAATCGATATCTACACAAATTACGTCAAATATTGGTTAAGCTATTCATGAAATAGCGTCAAGTAATTTATACGAAACTTTAAGTGAATACGAATGTTTAGTAAGGTAAATACTCTTCGTTTTAAGGTTAACTAACTGTCTAAGCATATCATACCAAACTTAACAATATAGCTTTATAATGTCGCAATACGTTATAATAAATTGTAAATATTTCCACTAACTGTAAGTAAAACATTCATCGAAAGGCGAATTAGGATTTTATTATATTTCACTAATACTTAGATATTATTTATCATAGTTGTCATTTCATTCGATTTAACTTTTGGAGTAGCGTAATTAGAGACACAATAGTAAGACAATGGCGCACGAACGCCGGCGTTCGTGCGGGGATCAACAGCTCAACCAACGCTTACCATCAAGTACCCAATAGTGACCTATCTACGTAATTAGTCAACAGGACATAGAAACTATTAGATTTTGCAACTTCTTAGCATGGACTTACGATATCTACATGTTTTTAGTATTACTTTACTGACAAACATGGATGAAATTGTCGTAGTTATAGTTATTGCAATATCTCGTATAGTTTATGTAGATGACTGCATGAGGGTATCAACGTCATAATTCAAATTGTTTACTTCGATATTATTTTCCATTATTTTTTGTTTTGTCATTCACTTTCATTGATAACATTCACGTTTTGCAGTTTATTTATCATTTTGAATCATGTTCACGGCGAGAAATCGGCCAGTCTTGTAATTTGTAAATCGTAGTGTTGTTTCATTCTTGTTATTTCGTTAGTTTATATTACTTTTAACTAACATAACTAATAACAAATTCTAAACTTATACGTATCGTCAAATATCTGTGTTATATTCTATTTTAAGTCTTATTTATCTAGTTTTATGTCGTCGTTATTTGTGAAGTTATTTTTAATGTATCTTTTTTAAATTATTATTTTGATGTAGTTTCGAAATTACACTTTTTATTTTAATAATTGATGAGTATCATGGAAAATACTTCACAAATACAGTTTAGTTTATATTCTTAGATATAATGTCAAGTATACGTTTGTATATATATACTTAAATGAAAGTCCTATGTACCTAAACGGTGCCAAATTGCGAACCTACGATTGGTGTGAATATTAACATCTAAATTGTTGCTCAATTTTGTTTGTAAACAATTATTTAAAAAAATAAAACAAACATGTTCTACGTCTTTACTATACTAAGCTTATGTAGCGTTATAATACAATTTATACCTTACTACTTACAATTTATACTCTGCAACTTTTTATAGTAGTTTTAGGTCTGCGTTTTCTTTAAAATATTAGATATTCTCTCTTGTTACGATCATTTTTTTTAAGATGTTTGCTCACTCTTGACTAACGTATCTATGTTTTGAATTTTTCTAACATATTTTTGTAAGGCATTAGGTCAAACGCAAAAAAATACCTTACCAATATCTTTGGTGTTTCCGGTATCCAAACTATACGTAAACTATATAGCTAATAGAATCCTTAGAGATTATTAAAACAAATACTTTTCTAGGTAAGAATTTATATTTTTTTTTACTTTTAATGATCTATGTTAAAATACTTAGAGACTGTAAAATATATTGTAAATAATACTATATTCATTAGGTCGGTGTATCATATACTTAAGCTAGGGTATACGGTGGACAGATAGATGTATTGTGGCTGCTTGTCTATGGTCTACAGCTTGGAAAAGTTATTTATTGTGGATAGATACTGCTTGGATGACGAGACGAATAAATAAATTACTTTTTATAAAAACAATGCTGTTTTATTTTAACTTGATCATTTGATCTGCAGTCGTAATGACATAATAGGTACCTATGAAATAACCGTTTTTTAAAACGGGTTGCTTTGAAGTGTTATATCTTTGGATTGATTTGGAATTATAAGTTCAAATAAACTTTGTATTAAAGGTTTCTTTCTGTTTTGTATTTTCTGTAATAAACCGTTTCGGTATTATCAAAAGATAATATAATATTCATTCCAATTAGGAATCTACTGCTGTATCGACGTTAGAGACCAAAACGCACATAACCATATTAATGCGGTATTCATAATATTCAAAATGACTTAAATAATTGCTCTCCCAATTTTTATTTGTGATCCCAAAATACTCCTCAAAAATAATTATTGTATGTAGGTATAGGTGGTATCTGGGATCACAGTTTGGACCGTGGTCCCAAACGCCCCACGATGGTTTGAAGAAAACTTACTATTCTGACAATTTCAAACGAATTTTTAATAAGGGTCAGGTTTCAATTTTGTTGATCCTACCTACAAAACAAAATTTATGTTTAAGTAAAAAATCTAGCAGGTAACCCTCGGAAATAAAATAACTAAATCCACTATCAATTTCAACATATTTATTACACCACAATCAAAAGCCTACTAAAAGTACAAACACCTACAAACGGAACAGCACCTTGCTCCTCAGCGATAGGGTTCAGAACTCGTTGTCGCTGAGCGCAGAGACGCGGCCGGGCGCAGCACTGGGCCTGGCACTGGTGACGCGAAGCTCGCTTTCTGAGGAGCTGCCTAGAGAGTCGCCTGCTTCTCCACTTTCCACTCCTGGCGAGAAACAATGTGTCAAACCTGGGTTTATGCTTCATTTGCTTTTATTTTGGTTATTTACGTCAGCAATTTTATTTTCGAGGTGGCCAAGTCATCAAATGACCTTCTCCCGCTGTAAAATCGCTTGAACCCACCTGTGGACTTCAGTTGCCCTTAGCGTTCCAGGGCCACGGTAACTGTTTCAAAAATTCCCGTGACCCATGTCACATACATGAACCACTATAGTAGATTTTGATACAAGTGGAGAAAGATTGTCATTGCGACCGAGGCGGAGTTCGCCTGAGCAGCAGGCGAGAGTGTTATGGAGCCGAGTGCTGCAGTGACTAATTTCCACGTGTATCAAACGACGTTTTTCAGTACACTTACGGAGACATAAATAAATAAGGGTTGCCGCGCGCCTCGTGGGGGTCGTACTGATACGATACATGGAATAAAATTGAGGCGGGGGCGAGCACGCGCACTTTTCCGCACTAGTGCAACAAACAGTAAATTGCGTGCCGAAAAGTGATACGGATAAGAACGGATTTTTGAGTAAGTGTATTGAAAAATGTTTTTTGAGAGCTTAACAGAAAACAGGTGATGATGGCCGTTACTGTAATATGCGCAATCTCATAGTGTACTAACAGTTGGAGTAGATTTCTAAAGCAGATTATTTCAGGAAATGTTGTTCACTGCTGGAAATAGGACTCCCCCAAAGTGTCGCTACACAAACCAGTTATGTATTCCTTGAATCCAACGGCTTTTCGCGACCTTCACCAGGTCATCAGCCCTTCTTTTCAATTTACTTTCCTCTCAGCGGTAACACCGACTCATTGAGTCGAAGTTTAAAAAATCGCGCATGCGTAAGTCGACTCATTGAGTCGACGTGAGTAGGGTCGACTTTAATGCGTAGTTTCTGGGATATCACTGTTTTAGTAAACGCGGAGAAATTTCAGCCGGGTGCACCGTTACAACAGCGAGTAGTTGCGGAAAAAGACGTTACTCGGCAGGGGATAGCACCCATACATCATATTTGTTTCAGGATAAAGTTTTATAAGCTGGTACGTATAAACAGCAAAGTAACCTTCAATAAGATCAGCGAACTCGTCATCATCAGCTGTGGCCAGCGTGCGCGTGGCGGGGCGCGGCCGCGCGCGCGACCAGCGAGCCGGCACGTCGCCGCCACCTACACACGACGCACGACTTTACGAAATCATCACATATTATGTCTTCTCTAAATATAACGCCACATTCAAATATTGTCTACCTAGTAGTTAGCGACGGCACTTCAGCCAAATTAAGCAGGAAATAGACACATGTACCTAATGAGTGACGGGACGATGATGAGCGTAATAATAAATAATAATAACCAAAAGTCCAGGACTCCAGGGTCCTGAGATAAATAAATACATGAAAAATAATAACAATTACATCTATTAAAATGACAACAACGGCCCAATGGTTAGTTAATCAACTAAAGGGTTAGTAATACTTAAAAAGCCCTAAAACCTTAACCTACTGCCACACCAGCAACAGTAACCAGCGATTGAGCACCGGCGTAGGTATCATGCTTATCAGCTAACGTTTAAAGAATGCTATTGGAGCTGGTCCTAGATTCGCTTAGCAATGAGGCAGCCTGCTTCCTCATTATATCCGTACATATGTGTGAGTGTGAAGTACATTTTGGATTCCTTTTCCAAATTTTGCTTCGGTCATCTTAAAAACCTATTACTTTCATTATGACACTGAAATTTTCATTACATGTTCACCGTGAGTTATATTCCTATATAAAAAGAGGTTGCCAATGTCACACAAGGACATGCCACCGCTAAAACTACAAGAATATCGTTATGAATGAGACAGCAATATAAGCAATGCATGACAAACCGAACGACGTGGCAGCCGACATCATCCTGCCCTCCGAGCTGGCGGCCGGTCCCTTCCCTGTATCATTAAAGAATTTAATGGCAGCAGATGTTCACGCTCAAGCTGACGATGTTGCTATGAACTGGCTTCATGCTTATACGCCCTGGCTCCAGGCAGTGCCACCACCTTACATAGAACTTCTATCATGTAACTGAATAGGGTCCAATGATTCAAAACTGCTTCTAATATCATCATCTCCCTAGGCTTTCCTCAACTAGCTAGAAGTTGGCTTCAAGTCTGACCGGATGCGTCTGAAAACCCGTATTTTTCATGAAGCGATTACGTATCAGACTGCCACACCCCATATAAACACGATATTCCTTGGATAAAGTAATGGTCAGACTTTTGATATGATAAAGTTATAAAAAATATAGTATTACTGAAAACTTTACTCTATAGTTTAAGGGCAAAAATAAAAGATCACACTTTACATTGTCATTAATATAATTATTACTACTACTATCAGACAATATTCTATTGATATTCGTCGGTCGTAGCCATTGGGAGCATGCTGTTCACACGAATATGAACTGAATTAGGAGCGTAAAATAAAGATTATAACACTATGAAACGCCAATTTGGCTTAGCAAACTAAAGTCAAACTGATTCTCTGACTAATGAATAAGTAACACAACAGTGCTCGTTCAGTATTAGATAAACTTCGGCTTTAGAGACCCCTGCCAGTGACTTAATTCAATTTCTATTTTTTTTTTTTATTAGTTTTTATTTTATTCTTTTAATTATTATTACTTATCTACATTGTGCTCACATATTAGAAGCGACAAGAAATATGTAACCAAGATTTATGTAACTCATAATATGATTTAAAAGAGTGTCCATGGAGTTTCTTGCACGTTCTTCTCCATAGAGATCTACGCTTTGGAACGTGCAATTTAACTTCACTTGTATTTTTTTTTGACTGACCGACATTTTGACAATTCAAAAGTGCCTGTAATTGGTCTATTTGAAATAAACGTTTAAAAAAATAAATTTCTAATTTCTGATTTCCTCCTCGGTCATGCCTTTGTGAGTCTCCTTTAATAAGCTAGTAGATGATGCACGGATACTATTTCAAAATAGGAAGCCACTACCAAGAGCCAGGGTTCATCAGTACCAGACAACACTTACTGGAGATGGACAGGTCCCCGAAGCCCTGCTTGTCGGAGAAGTCAGAGTCGGAGCGCGAGTCGTCTTCATCCCGGATCTCGTCCAGCGAGTCCCTCGCCGCCATACTGCCGAATGTACGACGAGCTTCAGCCGCTGCGGTGCCTAGACAGAAATTATGGTGAATAAAAAATAAAAAGGTTTACCGAAAAACATAATATAAGAAGAAGGAGGTTTCTCTAACCCACCAAACGTATGCGCGCTATTTTCATTCACAGGATAAATCAAGGAACACTAAGATTTGAAAACTAAACTAGAGATCAGGTTATATACAAAAACTTTAAACATTTTAAATCCTTTATGAGCTGATGAATCTAACTGGCTGCATGTTACCTGCAGTTTTAATCCTCAGCCGTGTCTTAGGTCTGGTGGCTGGTCTGGGCTGCTTCACTTCACTAAGGTCTTTGCCATCGTCACTCGAATCCATATCATCTGCAAATAGATAATTATACAATATCATCAGTCTTATGTATTTATGCCTGATGTCCGCAATTCCATGACCAAACCACGTGTTTTGCTTACGAGTGGGACAGGTATGTCATTCGACCCAGCGCAACTCCTCAAGTAAAACCTTGGTGTTACTGATCATTTTTCAGCAACCTACCTAGGTTGCTGAAGTCTTTGCCCTGTGTCCAGGTAGCTTAGAAGCAGATTAGCCTGCATGAAGGAGGATCATCAGTCTTAATCCATTTTGCTTAAAAAATGAATCACAGTACAAATGCTTTACCTAACTGTATCAGGACTTACCAGAGTCGCTCAGTTTTCCGAGAACATCTTCAGCTTCATACTTATGAATGAGCTGCATAATGGCAGCTTGTTGTTCTTCAGCAGCCTGCGAATAAACAATAACTACAGTGTGAGTAAATACCTATACCTAATAAACAGAGCTAAAGCCCAGATCAGAATCAGGTCATTTAACATGGCAATGAAATGAGGCATTACAGTCTACAGTTGCCCACCTCAGCCTGAGCACTCTCAAGCACGCTGAGCTGATGCTTCAGTGCCTCGACGCAGCGATACCGCAATACGTACTGGTCCCACAGCTGTTCTATTTCAGACTCCAGGGCTGTCAACTCCCCTTGGTAGGCTGGTCTGGAATTATTGAAAAGCTTTAACACTAGCTTTAGAGGCATTATACAAATGCAATATTGACATTTCTCTTTCTAGAATATTTCAATGTATTGATTATTTGGTGACAATCAGGTAAGTACCTCATGGATGTCCAATCACCAAAAACAACTATTCGGCGGTGGAAAAAGAAAGAAGTGGTGTTATGGTAAGGCAGATTAGCACAAAAGATCCAGAAGGGTCGAAGTGCTCTGGCTTAGGGCCAGCCTCACTATAAGATAAGATAAGATGGTAAGGCAGAATACTCATTATGAACATGAAGAACTCTAGAAAAGTCCGGGATCACAAATGTATAGCCAGCTTAAACGTTATCAGATTAGGACAGGTTTAATATTCTGCACAGTATTCAGCCTCTCATCTGTCCTCCTGAGCTCGGCCCTCTTCCTCTGCAGTTTAGAGTTGCGTGCATCCTCTCTAACGGCTACATTGTGGATCTGTTTTCTTATCTTAACAGACACAGCACTCACTTGATCTACTGTAACGGCCGGGCCTGTTTGTTCTGTAATTTTCTAGCCCGCTTTATCTGCAGTTTGGCGTCACGTGTAACATCGCTAGTGGCTAGTGTGGGTTCATTATGGTTCTGTATCCTTATTTTCTGAACAAACACATCACTCACTTGATCTTCTGCACAGTATGCAGCCTCTTCTCCGCCCTCATGAGCTCGGCCCTCTTCCTCTCCAGCTTGGCGTCGAGTGCAGCCTCACTGACCGCCACATTGTCGATTTGTTCCCGACCAGAGGAAACCTTAACCCCGACGGCATCTAAGGCTCGACGGAGGGATGCCTCCATTGCCGACATATCCAGGGGACGGGAGAGAGCTTGTTCACGTTGCTCCTAGTTACAAGATGTCGGATTATTCGGTAAAATTAACTAAGTTACAGTAGATATACTGTGGCAACAATAAATATGACAGCTCTTTAACTTACCTTGTTTTCTGCCTCTTTAGCCAAAAGATCGTAGAGGAAAGCGCCCTGCGCTGTGATATCTGTCGCTAAAGCTCGAGCTTGCTTAATCTCACTCAACTGTAAAGTAAATAATATTATAAAGGTAAAAGTTTGTGTGTGTGTACGTTTGTTACTACTTCACGCTCGAATGGCTGAACAGATTTAAATAAATTTTGGCAGACCATGTCCTGGAATAGCACATAGCAACCTTTAAACCCCGGGTATATGTATCTATGTTCCCTTGGGACAACTTTCTACTTTCATGAGAGTGAAACTGCTGGCAACAGTTAGTTAGATACATAAACAAATATAAAACAGACCCGTTTCATCAATCTGTTCCTGTCCTGGATTTATAAGGATAGTAGCATTAACATCCTGATAAAATAGGAAACTGTGAGCATTACATGGAAGTCGTTCCTTACCCGGCTGCTAAAGTCATAGCTGACAGGTGTGTTCTCGTGCTGTTGATCGTCAGTAGATGGGGACTCCAGTGCTGATCGCAACAGAGAGGCCACCTTCATCATCTCGCGGACCGCATAGCCGTCAGCGCCGTATACACGTTTGCCATTCAACTTGATGTTGGCACGGGAGTGCTGTAAGGAGGACTTAGTGTAGTCTGTAGCAGGTGGTCGACAGTGGAAGGAGACTAGTGCTGACCATGAAGCCGTCTACGCCATATACGAACTTGGCGTTCAGCTTTTGCAAACTCAAGAATGCCAGGAAAATACAAGAACCGTAATAGGCCTACCACACGCACAGACTTCACCAAAGTTTTACCTGCGCAGGCTGCATACGTGTGGTTAGTAAAACTTAAAACAACAGTTTTACACGGTCTTCCGTGTACAAACCGGCCTGCGCAGGCAAAACTGTGGTGAAGCTTACGCGTGTGATAGGCCTGTACGTGAGAATCTATTGCACTCATGTAAACGACAGAACCTAGAATACACGCAAGGCATATCATCATATTATTTCAGCGTAGCCCGCAGGCACAGCATTGATTGTGAAACCAACTATCTCTGCCTACTGAGGCCTTGGTGCGAGATTTTACACTTACCTACACGAACGCGTTCACTTAGGGCCTATGCACACCTTGTTTTTTAAACGCGCCGTTGACGCGCGATTGTAGCGATACGCACGCGAGTCAGATGCAGCCTAGGCTGTAGACCTTTCATAAGATAAAAGCGCGCCGTCAACGCACATTTCTAAAACGCGCATTAACGGCGCGTTTAAAAAAACGTGGTGTGCACAGTCCCTTAGGTATCCCAAAAAAGTAATTATTTTGTGATGCAACCACTTTTTTCAGATTCTTCTCGTTACTTGTGCTACATGCATGGCATTGCTTCTTGATTTTCGTGATTCTAGGTCGGACGGAACGTCCACCATAGGTCTTGCTACATTGACTAAGAAGTTTGATTTTTTTCACTGTTCCAACGGCTAGCAGACTTGATTTTTTTTATATTAATTTCAGCTCCATATATTCACGCGTTCCTGAGAAAAAGGGTCTTGACAGACGGACAATGAAGTGATTCTATAAGGGTTCCGTTTTTTCCAACCGAGGTAGGAACGGAACCCTAAAAAGGGTCCATCGTTTAGACGTACTTTAGAAAAAGGGAAAAATAAATACAAGAACACTCACATCCTAGACTTAGAGCAAACAGAACAAAGCCTTCGAGAAATAGAATAGATAAACGTATAAAAACTCGCACTAATAGGCTACAGATCTAGGTTATTATTTTTCTTACCAATAACATAAAATATAATCTAACACTGCATTAGCTTCGTTACCACAAAGTGAAACGGCGCGCTACTAGTGCCGATACCAGTGCTAGGAATAGGGAAAGTTTCTATTATGCAGCATTTTTACTATATTATTATAGAGTAGCCTTACAAACAGCGCAATAGCATGTGTGACGAGCGCCACCCGCTGCTCCACGGAGTGCCTGCCGCCGCCCAGCTCCGCGTCAGGCTCCACCCTGACCGCCAGCCAGCGCAGGCACTCCTCCAGCAGCTCCCAGTTAGGAGTCCTGAAGCTCTCCAGAGATATCGGCTTCGGAAAGCCTAGGACTCGCATTGCTTCGCTAAAATCTCAAAAATGAAAACATTTTCAGTCACTTAAGACTAGGCACCTAGGCACCTACTCCATGCTGATGCACCTACTTACTTTATTTATAGTATCAAATCTTCCAGGCTTCTAATGTAAGGATGTGTTTCCATTAACGAGAAGCTGGGCGCAGTGGAGAGGAGCGGACTGCAAATTAGGCAATCACAGTGCTCGAAATTTCCAGTCCGCATACTGATGCGGAGTGGAAATTGTTTCTACTGAGAAACAGTGGTGGAGCGAAGTGAATCTGAGCGGACTTTCAAATAAAATAAAAAAAACACATGACCCCGAGACGGGTAGAACGGTTTCGAGCAGGCTGTGGTGCTGAGCGGAGAGTACCTACGAAGCGGAGGGTAGCTCAACTCCACTCCGCTCCGCTTCAATGGAAAGACTTGCTACTTTTCACTGCTCTTCTCCGCTCCACTTCACCCAGCTCCATTTAAGTGGAAACGCACCTTAACCAGAGGCAGCTGTGATCTAGTACTTTACATACATAGTTTCTACAACTCAGCAGTAACTAACACGATACTCCTCGGCAAGACTGGCGTCTGATTAGATAACTTGACAATTGACATGCAAAAATACTTACTCCTCAAATCCCTGTAAGACATGTTCAAAGTAAAATAACAATGTAACTCTATACAAAATAAATGATTTCACAGTAACGTGACTTGACAAGACACTTTACTATTTGTTTATCTTTTTGCGTTGCTATGACAACAGCGTGTATAGCAAAAAAAAATGCAAATACTTTTTGGTTTGTTGCCAAAACCAAAAAGTATTTGAATTTTTTTTTCAACCTTTTTTGTGTAAAGTGTTAAAGATTGTTAGAGAATCCAGTATATTGCAAAGTCCTCTGTAATAGATGTATAGGTTTTGTAGTAGGTAGGCACGTTGACAGTGAGATCTATCGATCTGCTTAAAATATTTTTCTATAATATAGCTATCCCGTAGGTTGACTCCGCTCCCGTGGGTCGTAGAGTTATGTTGTATAACCTACAGGCTTTTTCAATAAATGTGCTATCTAACACCAAAATAATTTTTAAATTCGATCCAGAAGTTTCTGAGAATAACGCGTTCAAACAAACTCTTCAGCTTTATAATTATTTATTTATTTTATTTTGTTTGGGTGGTTTACAGTTAACAATATAACGACAGAGTAGATCACGATGAGCCATTTACAAGCCTCCAAATATAATATTATGTATTAGATAATTCGCAGTCGGTAAATAACCGGTAATGATAAAAATAGGATATCTGGCGGGAAATAATTAAAACTAAAGAGTTTAAAGTACGTACTTACTTTTTATTCACCACCGTTTAACTTTTTCGGCACTAATAATAATCTAGAGCTTGAGTAACATTTCGCTATGGCATAATATTAAAATAATTCTAACATGCCTAAGCGCCTACACACCCCTACATACAATATTTCTTAGCTACGTTTACATTACCTTGATCTAAAGTACAATTGAATTCTGGAATACCATTATTCCAACAATAAATTGGGCATACGAAACATTTATACGTTCATTAACGTCGTATAAATGTTGTTTGACTGTTAAAATAATTATCCATTTACATTATAATATAGCTCCTACGAAATCCGATTAATACAAAAATCTTTTACAACACTTTGCTCAATAACTTCAGTCAGGCGCTTTTGAAAATACACGCACAGAAAACTCTCTAAAATTACATCACAGCCGTGATTTAGTTTACTGAATAGGATAGGCAGAGATGAATCTAGCATATCCACATTTCACGTATAGGACTTAAAGTAACAAGGTACTGAGCCTAATGCCATCAGGCAAACACATATCTAGACTCTGGCCTGTTATCTTAGTAATTTTACCAAAATGGTATTACTTGTCCTTTTGCCCTTAGAAAAGCTTTTCAATGCTACATAAATAAAGACTCGGATTGCTAAAGAACTATATTGTATTAATTACACATAACTATAAAAACAGTCAAACTTTACGGCTGAGCTGAACATCTGAGGAAACTGTCTAGACCTCACTTTCCAGTTTTTTTTTACAGTAAACCCCCATATGCGCTTGATACATTTTTACTGCACAACAATGCACCAAAATACATTCAGATTTACGAAAGTTAGGTCTACACACTACATAACTAATTCCTCCATTTGTTTTTCCTCAGAGTCCAGTACAAGTCAAGCCGTGCATGCCCAATTTAATAGAAAAATCATAAGTCTAGAGTGGGCGGTTGCCTCATCGCGCGCTTCATGGATTCCTCGCGTTTGACTGCTACACGCATGCGAGCTGCTTTCAGGTGTCTGAAAAGGATAGCAATACTTCAGAAAACACTGATAAAAATTATTCTTTCAATCACAAAATAAAAAGCTGAACTGATGAGTGAGAGACACACTGTATGACTGTCCAGGTGATCAAAATTACAATTTCTTCATGATAAATATCAAGGTGTGATAACCAATTTACCAATATCAGAGCAATTTCCCTTTTTATTATTCTCCCAAATAAATCACACTAATTTATTATAAGTTAATGATTTGTGAGTATGTATGTTTGTTACTTTTCACGCTCAAACTGCAGAACGGATTTGGGTGACATTTGGTATACGGCAAGACCTAGTGCCTTACCATGACTTGTTAAAATATCAAGCGTGTGAGCGAGAAAGAGAGACCTTTTAACAGTTCAGGTTTAGGTCATCAAGTGGATCGCGCTAAGAGCTTGCAGAAGGGACTCAGATCCCGGAACAGTACATAGGATACTTTTAAATCTGGGAGTATTTTCATTATTATAATTTTCTACTTACACGCAGGCAAAGCCACTGAGAGCAACTAGTCATATCAAAAAAACCAATTTGCACTATTGAAATAAATGTTCATAAGCCAACTTAATTGTGAGGAATTTTCGCATACAGAAAGGAAGCAGTGCTCACTATACTTACTCAGTTCATCATTAATTTAGTATAATAGGTAATAAATAGTTCCAAGATAAGAACCAAGTAGAAGGAAGGTACTCAAGAGGAGGGGGGAGAAGGGGGTGTTTTAACTGGGAGGAGGTTCCAGGAGTAGGGAGTCTGTTTCCTAATCCAGGTCATGGTTTCCCTGTTCCCAAGTTCAATCAAATATTTTCAACTGTTGAGACTTGTTTAATGAACCAACATAATAATATGGACTTTCACATTAGCAATAGGAGAATGGGACAGGGATAGGAGGTAGGGGAGGGTGGATTGGAGGAAAATTATTAGTAGGAGTATTATTATTTTTTTATAATTGACGGCGCACACTTGCCTAGAAGTAACCTATTTGCTCTTAAGTAAAAGACCCCTAGGTTGTATCATGAATTGTATTACCTTTGTCTAATCCTCTCAACAGTTTCCAGTGCTGGTTCTCTCTTGGTAACGGCAGCATCACGAATCATGTTCCGCAGTTTCTGCATGCAGTCGGCCAAGTTTAGCTGCTGTGACCGAGTTGAGTCAGATCTGATGATCAAGTACCCATCTTTTGATAGTTTGTTGCCATGCTGAAAAGATAATAGAAAAATGGCACTCTGTCTTATTCAGACATATTTTGCAGTCTTCAATACAATAAAATTTTCTTTATATAATTCTAGATTTCAGAAAAAACAGTTCACTTACATCTAAGCATGTTCTCAGTCACATTATTACTCACCATTCAGTTAAATAGTGGACAAATGTGATCCTATTAATAAAACATGTTTAATGATAGAATAAAAATATAAATGAAGTGACATACCAATTCCATCAATTTAGTCCTGATATCAGGATGGAGCCAATCTGCTTCACTGGGTTTGAACCTCAGGTCTACCTTGGTATGCACCTGCAAGAGTTCCAACAAAAAAATTAATTATTGATGATATTTGGAGACCAATCAGATTATTGGCTAGATGTAGGAGTCTGCCAAGTTGAAGACAACACTTAAAGCAACACCTCCAATTCAATAGTTTTAAGTAAATAAAACACATTATCAAGAAATTTGAAATTATAATAGAATAGAATAAACTTACTAAACCACTCTAACTACTTTCTCATTGTGTTTCTCTCTCTCTTTCTGTCTACTCTAACTTATAGATACTTGTGTTTTTAGTGAATGTTTGATTTAGGATTATTGTTCGCAATAAGCTAGTAAAAATCACAGTACCTTATTAACATTCTGTCCTCCAGGTCCAGAGCTTGCACTGTATTTAATATCTAGTTTATCGATCGGTATGAAACCTGAGAATTTGTCATTCGGGTCAGCTGGTTGCTACAAGAAATTGAAATAGGGTTATATCACAACAGAAGTTTACTTTTTAAAGAATTATAAATTATTTGTTTCAAATTCTTACAAATACTGGCGTCGTAAGCTTCAAGGAGCTTTTAGGATACAAAGTTTCCAAGGAAATCGAACTCTTATATGCCAAGGGCCTCTTCAGCAGAGTTGTGTACGAAGCTGACTGCACTACTTGCCGTAGGGCATTTAGACGTAAAGATGCGAATGCCATGATTGCCGTTTATTGTCAGTGACAAACTATCATCAATTACACAGTTATTAGTTCATTATTTGTTCGAAATATCTGAAACTCTTAATAATAAGTTCAACACATAACCTACAATTTACTTTTACAATTTTACAATGTTTCAGAAACCGTACGTCAGTGTCACTAAACTGTCAAATATCTGTCAGTGTCAAACATTACTTATCCTATTCTAAAGCAAAGATGCACGACATACAGCCAACTCCTGGAGTTTTTAAGGCTTCATTTTTTTAATAACGAACATTTTGGAAATAATGCTCTCATATACATAAATATATTGCTTGATTCAATCTCATGGCCTATTAAAAAACCTACAAAGCTTTAAGTCCACTCGAATTGTAACAAATGTGGTTTATCTTTTAAAATAAACTTTTTTTTTTTTTATAATTGATATAAACCAGCGCTTGACTGCGATCCCACCTGATGGTAAGCAGTGATGCAATCATTGATGGTGAGGCGCACTAGTTTATCAAGAGCCTATTCACTCTAGCCTTGAAGACACCTAAATTATAGTTGGACGGGAAGATCGCAGCAGGCAAATTGTTCCAGTCCTTCGATGTACGCGGTATAAACGACGAAGCGAAACGCTTAGTCCGGACCGTTGAAGTTTCAACAACGTAAGGGTGGATACTCGCCGTACGTCGGGTTGTCCGATGGTAGAAAGGAGATGGCGGAATCAAGTCATGCAATTCCCGCGCACACTCTCCAAAATGCAACCTGTAAAATACCGATAGGCTGGCTACCCTGCGCCTGTGCTCGAGGCTTTGTAGATTGGACTTAACCAAATCTAGATCCCCAATTAGCCTCTTCGCACGCCTTTCCACTGAGTCCAAAGCTGCTAGATGGCATTTTGCAGCACCAGCCCATATGTGACTGCAGTACTCCACACACGATCGGACCTGTGCTTTGTAAAATATTAGAAGCTGTCCCGGTGTGAAGTACCGTCGGACCTTTGCAAGAACGCCTAGTTTTCTAGCAGCTACCTTGGCTTTGGACTCAATGAACCGCCCAAAATTGAGGTCTGAGGAAATTTCAACTCCCAAGAGCTGAAGGCGGTCGGTGCACTCCAAGGATACATTCCGAAAAGCAGGAGCCAAGGTGAACGGGCTCCTTTTGGCGGTGAACAGACACGCTTGTGTTTTGGTGGCGTTGAATTCTACTAGATTGGTTTCGCCCCACTTGGAGACTGCCTGAAGTGAGACATTCGTACGCTCTACCATAGCCTCTCGTTCGGACCGGATTAGTTCCTTACTAGCCCGAGCACCTGGAAGGTATCTCTCTACAACTGTGCTATCATCTGCATACCCATAGATACCGGGCATCAGCAGATCGTTAATATGCAGCAGGAAAAGAGTTGCAGAGAGAACTGACCCCTGAGGAACTCCGGCATTAGTGGTCATGGGCTCTGATGAGCATTCATCGACAACAACTCGGAGAGACCGTTCACTCAGGAAGTCTTTTACCCAGTTAATCAGACCAGGGGAAATACCGTACGCTGGAAGCTTACTCAGAAGGCTGGCATGCCATACCCTGTCGAAGGCCTTCGAGACGTCTAAGGAGACAGCAATCGCTTCTCCATTCTTCTCGAGGGCCTCGCCCCACATGTGAGTGGTATACACTAGTAGGTCCCCAGTAGACCGATTGTGGCGAAACCCGTACTGTCGGTCACTGAGGAGATCGTTACCTTCCAGGTATGCCATGAGGCGCGAGTTCAATACACGCTCCATAATCTTGCAGAGTATGGAGGTTATTGAAATCGGCCGATAGTTGGCAGGATCGGCACGACTGCCCTTTTTGGGCACGGGTTGCACGTTGGCAAGCTTCCAGGACTTGGGCACTATACCAGTCCTAAATGAGAGGCGGTACAAGCGCGTCAATACAGGAGACAACTCGGGCGCACATGCCTTGAGAACTATTGCTGGTACACCATCTGGTCCACTAGCTTTATTCACGTCTAGGCGACACAGTGCTCTCAATACTTCTTTATTTCTTATGCGAACCTCAGGCATCGAGGTGTTGCAGTGAGGTAGAGTCGGTGGAGTAGCACTGCTAGTATCAAGACGAGAATTATGGGCGAAGAGAGATGCAAAGAGACCTGCTTTCTCTCTCGCCAAGTGAGCCAGTGTTCCATCAGGCTTAACCAGTGGAGGCAATGTGGGCCTACAGAAGTTCGCTTCGACCGATTTGGCAAGGGACCAGAACGCTCTGCTACCGGACGGCTGTGCAGAGAGCTTTGTGCCAGCATGAGTAATGCGGTCGAACCGAGCCTTCTTTAGTGCCTTTTTGTAGGACTTGGCAGCATGGTTGAAAGCTCTCTTCTTTGAGCTCAGATCCGGAGCTTTGCGGTCACGAGCGTCAACCCAGGCGAGAAACGCCGAATGCTTACGCTCTTCAGCTTGAACACAATCGGCGTTGAACCATGGGTGAGCTGAGCCTCCAACGGGTACGTCTCTATAAGGGATGAAAAACTCCATAGCTTGACGTATCACATCGGATATAGCATCCGCACAGCTCGACGGACTCTCAGAAGAGAAGCAGACCTGCTGCCAAGGATAAGATGCAAAGAAATGCCGCATCTCATCCCAATCTGCTGACCTGTAACGCCACATTCGCCGTTTACCGCGTGAGTCGCAGTCAGGTGGGGAGAAGGACGAAACAGACTTCACCAGACAGTGATCTGAAGTTCCAAGTGGTGAGGAAACTGTTACGATAACATCTGTCCGGATCGGTGGTCAGCAGAAGGTCCAGACAATTGGCAGTATGACCGTCTACATCAGGCACCCTAGTCGCTTGCTTGACCAGCTGGGAAAGGCCCATCGATATTGCAAAGTTTCGCGCTTCTCTCCCAGCGTGGTCGGTCCTCTGGTATGGGAACAGCCAGTCTTGGTGGCAGGCGTTAAAGTCCCCCAGAGCGACGAGCTGCGCATCAGGGTGCCGTTGCAGAGCCATATCGGCAGCCTCACTGAGGTGGTCGAACAACCGAGTCGTCTCCTGATCACCGCTGTGCGAACGGTAGACACAGGCATAAACAATTTTGTCCGTACCAGTGTCCACCAACAGCCACAGCGTAGATAAATTAGGATCTTCAAGGTGACGGAGACGCTGGCAGCAGATGTCATTACGGACGTACACACAGACCCCGGCACGCTGCAGGAAATGATGCTCCAGTGAGTATCCCGGGTAGTTGAGGTACGCCGTATCTGACGGACATCTAATTTGGGTCTCTGTCAAGAAAACTGATTCACTTTTTCCGCAAGATGCACCGTAAAAAAGATAAAAGCCAAAATCTGAGAAAAATTTTAAGATAGTAATAGCATTATGTAATTAACACAGGTCTTTCGAAGTGGCAAACTCCAATAGTTTATATTTACCCGAATAACACCCTAAATATGCAATTTAGTGTAATTTTTACGATTTAAGTAAAATATTTTAAATGACTGGCCTAGAACCAAATTGCTAGTTTTAGTTATCGTCCAGAAAAACATGAGGCATACAATGCACGCGCATGTCATGCTCCAGATAATTTAATTAGGATCCCGTTCCGCTCAGCAGCACCCTCTCACGTTTCTAAGAGAATATTTAGAGCCAACAGCCAGAATCACCGCTAAAGACACTGCAACATTTATACTTAATTTTAAAAATTATTTATTCTAAACAACCATTGCATTTGTTTTATTTTATTTTTTGAATTATAATAATGATGCTTTATTAATTAACTAGCTTTTGCCAGCGGCTTCGCCCGCGTGAATTTTGGTTTCTCCATACAAACTTTGGAACCCCGTTTCAACCCCATATAGGGTGAATTTTGCAAAATCCTCTCTTAGTGCTCGCCTACGTCAAAAGGAAACCTTGTGCAAAATTTTACGCTCTTAGTCCCAGTAGTTTAGGCTGTGCGTTGATATGTCAGTCAGTTTCTCCTTTTATATACCTAGGTTATATACAGCTGATAACAGATTATCATCTTCCAAAAAAAAATCATGATTGTAAAATGCGAAATTATTCTGAAAGCTAGACTGTTTGACACTCTAAAAAAAGTTCACAAGCGTCGGTATAGTTTAAAAAGCCAGTAAATGCACGTATTAGTACTTAAATATAAAGAAAAATTCGTGTAATTTACACTACATAAGTAGGTACGATTTTCCACCTTGTTCGGTTTGTTCCAACGGCCATCCGTGTCGATTCTTCATTATATCCATAGTCGATGTGGATTATTATTAGCAATTAGCTATCGACTAATGAATGCGCGCGGCGTCAAAGAATTTTTTACTAAGGAGATAAGTGTACAGTACTAATTGATTTAAATTGCACTGGTAGCCAACACTCGCATAAGCCGCATGCTTCATAATTATTTCAAGCATAGAGTCATTCGGGTCAAGAGCACGCACTTTATTTTCTATGGTTTCACTGAACTATAAAAAATAAGATATCTGAGTTGATTGAATATAGAGTTGTTTGAGATTTTAATATATTTTCATTATTTAAGTAAATTTACGTTCAAGATCAATTAGATTTTTTTCTACATATGTTTAAAGTAACATGTTCCGAACGCGTACTCTTGCCCCATAACGTGGGTAAAATTACGCAAGCCATAGGGTAAAAATACGCGTACCGGGTAAAGGTACGCATCAAAGAAATCTAAATGGATGGTAAAATAAAAAAAAGATTGCCGGTAATATATTAAACTTTAAGAAGATTATAATAGTAACTTTAGTACTTATCTGTAACTTAAAACAATTAGGAACTTTGGACATTAATTATTACGTGAAGTTTAGTCTTAAATCTAGACTAGAGATAGACATAGATCAAAATTACGTATAGGTTTATCATCACATAATTAATTTTACTCATTACTAAAGACACAATGAAATATTCCGTTTTCATACGCAGTACAGTTCTCATGAAACCAGTCCTTACAAATTATGCATTGGATCCAATCTTCTGTCGGTGGCACTTCGTATTTCTCGCTGAAAGAATATACCACTTTTAAGTAACTTTGGATATTTTTGGTAAAAGTACGCAACATGGGTAAAAATACGCGTGCGTACTTTTGATCTCGCACTCTTACCCCAATCAGCATAAATATTAAATTATCGATCACAATAGACAGGTCAATGAATTTTAGAGAATAATGATACACTTACTTAAATACTACGATAATCGAACAATAGAAATGTAATAAACTTACTGTCCTAAATCAATGCATGTAACTTCAATACACTTTTCCCCGGCACAAATATTAAAGGATTTTTTTGCTGTTAACGTATTTGGCGACCTGTGGCGACAAGTACATATTTTGCGCCGGCGCGACACGTGGCTCCGAAACGGCGAGTCGTGCGTCACTAAGTTCCGCGAACACAGACCTCAGTCCCCCCACCTCTGTCGGAGATCGGGCTAGTGCGAACTTTTACCCGCCGCGAGCTCTTACCCCGAATGACTCTAGCTTAAACGGTAAATTATAGCCATTATAATAATATTTTAAGTAGAAGCGTTTTAAATAAACCATTTAAGGTTCGGAAGCGATCAAGAACACTATCATCACCACTACACTCATCACTATCATTAACCATACCTACGATTACGCTGGATAAACTGCACCTGAGACGAAAATCTAATATGGTCGGAACGTTGACGACAATGGCGACTGGCTCAATCACTTAAAACATGGAGCAAAATAACCTAGTTATTGTGCTCAATGACAAAACAAAGAGAGCATCCGAAAACATCCGTCTATTGCCCCATAATATGAGCACATGGTATTCTCGTTGATGCATTGAGTTCATCGCATGTGTTGCACGCTTACACCTGGAGCTAATTCCCTGTCCGAGGGTGGGCCACGGTGTCTTAAAACAGCTCGGCTACTGCCCTCCTCCCCATCGGCGTGCAGAAGCTGCTGTCATCGGTGGTGAACAGAATAGTACCTACTAGTCATTGGAGCCAAGAAACTGCCCTGACCGGTTGCACAGCGCTCACGATGGGGCTGGGTTCCGGCGCCGCCGCCGGCGAGGTGGTGGGCGTGCTGTTCTTATATAACAATAAAAAATAAAATAAAAACAATCAATCAATAAATTTTCCATCATTTCTATCATTATCATTCGTCAGTTTTTGGTGACTCCAGATTTTGCTAAAGTTTGCAGTATTGTAAAAAGTACAGTTTCTGAAACATGACTTAGATCAGTTCATAGATAGACCAGCTAGACAACCAGTTGACCAGAGTTCAAATCAATGTTAAAAACGCAATAGCGGACACTATATCCCATCGTTTTTTGCATACCTATGTATTTTTAATTTATATGAATGTGTGAGGCACGATTTTTCTTTCTTTCTGTTTTTAATAAGCATCGGCGATCAGTAAGAACCTAGAGCCAGCCTACAGTGGGCACTACTAGCACTTTTAATATGGCTATCAGTTGAAACCAAAGGTCGGCCCTCAGTACCTACGCCTCAGTACGCTTCTTCCTGGTGATAATACACACTTACCTAAGTACATCGGACATCCAATATTAAAATGCAAAGCAAAAGTGATGTATTCAAATTAATTTCTATAACACCGTGAAGTTTCCTAAAACTGTGCCCGCCTATCATCACTTCGAAACTTCGAACTTGAAGTAGGAACAACATACAACATGTGACTGTTCATAAGTTACCCCAGGCTGATAAAATTGTCGTTTTTCCTAAATTATCCTATATTTAGAGTGAAGGTCGATTTCCTCCGAACGGGAAAATCGATGCTACGCTATTTCCGCACGACTTTATAGCGTTTGCCCTAAACAGGTCACGCTCCCAGCCATATACTAATTCTTGGTGTGGGTTGTTCGCCGATGACATTGTGCTAGCTGCGAGTGCCTGACTGACTGATAGAAAAGTAATAAAATAAAAAGCATAATCAGCCTTATAATGTTCCCACTGCTGGGACCATATCAGGCCTTCTCTCTAGGAGAGGGAATGGGCAGTAATCTACTACGCGGGTCCAGTGGATGTAACATGTTTTCGAATTTTTGTTTCTACGACATGCCGGTTCCTTCACGATGTTTTCTTTCACCGTTTTGAGAGCAGCGCAGTGGTGATGAAATAAATTACACAAAGTAATGCACCTGGCTAGGTTTGAACCCGCGACCAACAACTCTTAAGTAGGGGCCGTTACCACTCGGCCACCACTGCTCTACTACTGATAGAACACCGACTTGAAATAAAGCAGAATTAAAACATTAAAATTCGTCCAGCCCAGTGACCAGTCCTAGGGCAGTAACCCTCATCGAATGTCTTACCTCGCTGTGTACAGTGTACTCCGCCAACCCCATGACAAGACCGAATCGCGAAGTAAACAGAGAGATTGTGCACTGCGCCTGCGTCACCAACTAAGAGGATCCGAACACTCCAATCTCAAGTGCAGTGGGTGCGCAAAACTCGCGTTATAATGTCTGCGATACTGCTTTCATCAATTATGATAATGTTGCTCTGAGGAGCGCGGGCGCACGCTACAGCGCGCTGTCGCGTCGGCTTTCCTAATTCCGACGCTTAACGATGCTTGTCATCGTAAATTCGATGTTTATATCGATTATAATTGCTTGAGATTTGTCGTCAAGGTGTTAATAGTCGAGACATAGGCGCGGTTTGCTGCAAGTCACGAATCTGTTTCTAGATTTCTAATTATTGGTATCGAGAAAATGTGTGCTATTTTTTTATGACTTGTGTAAAAATATAAAACCCCTAGTCATGATTAGTTTAGTGAGTATCAGGAAAACTGGTTGTCATTTAGCTTTTACTGGTCGGATGTGCATCAAAATGCTAGTCATTTAAAAACTATTGGACTAGAAATCTGATGACGGGAAAAAAACTGATTACAAATGTTGATTTTCGGTTGCATTTGTGCCTGCAGAACTTACTTATTTTCCATAACGAATTACATCTGAAAGCTGTAGGTACCTATTAACGGTTCTGTAATGGGCGATAAACTTTCAGTACAAGTTACAAACGAAAATTTATGCAATGGAAGCGAGCGCAAGCGCAACAGGTAACAGTATTATCTACAATAAACGAGTTACAACAAATATAATTCATTTAAACGTTATATTTGTAAGCCATCTCTCCGCTTTCCAAGCATAGAAATATTTCTATGAATCATATAAGTCAAAATGAAAGCGCATAATGAAATTAAAATTGTGAACATTAAGCATTCTTAATTAAATCGCTCAGATACCGAAATTGCGGCGTCTTCACGCTCTTGTTGCTTGGCCTACAATAAAAAAGGAAGTAACTTGACATCTGAAAATGTTTTGATCATCCCCTTTCTCTTCCTTTTATAGTCCGTTTTGTAGAGGTGAGGAAGGCCAAGCTACGCTGGTGTTGTAATTACTGAGAAACGAGAACATTTTACAAGTTTAACGGGAGAGGTAGCAGTGATAATTGGCGTCTGATGAAGACGTTGTGTATGTCCCGCTACGCTTTCGGTAGTATTTATTGCTTATTTTGTTACTCGCAAATGAGATCGGGTGCATTGTTCGGTTATGAACCGTATTTTTATATGAAGTTGTTTGTTAAATACAGCTGCTGTCTACTTATCATGGAGACGCATGTGGTTTAACTCGAATCGGCAATCATCATACGTCAAACAACTCAGAGTTAAAAACGAACTTTCCTTCCACAAATATGAACCGCTCTATTAGAATATCATGACTCAACGTCCATTCGATGGATGAGAGACGCACAGGACCGTTCATTGTGGCGACATTTGGGGGAGGCCTATGTCCAGCAGTGGACCTCTAATCGGCTGAAATGATGATGATGATGATGAACTTCAACATTCATCAACAACAGATGAAATAGACTTAAGATCATAAACTTATTACATGAAGTCTTCAGCCTAAATCATCTTACTGCTTTTGTGCCGTTACTTTAGGCCAATGCAGTTCTCAATTGGTTCCAGACGCAGACTAATTAGGGTACGATAAATTACTATAAAACAAGTCGTCAGGTTCAAGTAGTGTCGTTCCGTTTCCCTCGTTCTGTTTGGGTAGTGGTCGGTACAATGAGTCGAGTTTCATAACACGTTCCGTTTTCCCAAGCTTCGGGTGGAACAATGTGTCATTAAACCACTAACATAGGTCAGTATCTACGCGACGCTAACACTTTTTAACAATCGACAAATTATCAAATAATGTACTTTTTATTACTTCAACTTTCTTTTGCACTCTGGTGATTTTGGGCTTCGAAAGTAAGTAGAAACGTATCATAATAGGTATGTAAAATTTGGATAATCTAGGAGTGCTGGGAATTTGGACACTCTAGGAGTGCTGGGAATTTGGACAATCTAGGAGCGCTGGGAATTTGGACAATCTAGGAGCGCTGGGAATTTGGACAATCTAGGAGCGCTGGGAATTTGGACAATCTAGGAGTGCTGGGAATTTGGACAATGTAGGAGTGCTGGGAATTTGGACAATCTAGGAGCGCTGGGAAATTGGACAATCTAGGAGCGCTGGGAATTTGGACAATCTAGGAGTGCTGGGAATTCGGACAATCTCGGAGTGCTGGGAATTTGGACAATCTAGGAGCGCTTGGAATTTGGACAATCTAGGAGCGCTGGGAATTTGGACAATCTAGGAGTGCTGGGAATTTGGACAATCTAGGAGCGCTGGGAATTTGGACAATCTAGGAGCGCTGGGAATTTGAAACTTGGGGAATTTAGAAATGACAAACGTGCGAGCGAGAAACAGGGATGGAGCTATACACCCTATATGGTTCTCTCCCTTTAATAGTTCAGTGTCGGTCGACATATGGATCACGTTAAGAGCTCGTGGTAGGGTCTTTGGCTTCTCAGTGACTGTATGCAGTGGTTGTTAAGTGTTTTATCTCCGTCAATCAACGTACTTGTGAGCTAACTCCCTGTAAATCATAAGTATGCATCAACTAGCATGAGACAAAAACATGTCTTTTACAGAGCCCTCATAAAAGATTCAGCAGGAAGATCTCATTGTTCTACGCCAAACAAGTCGGAAAACAGCGATGAGAAACATCTAGCATCTCGCAACAGGCTACGGAATGATAGACGTCAATTACAGACAGCCGCTGACACACAAATGATATCCCTCGCGCCATTCGCGCCATTCTCGATGGAAACAATAACAGATTGCGTAATTAGCGCCTTTCTCTAGCACAACACGGCTACAACCACGGATATCTATGGCTACAACTACTCATTGTTCTGCATCAAGACGTATCGTCTAATTGATGACATTTGTATGATCATGACGAGAAGTATGGCTTTTGGGTGATGTTTAGGGGCTTTAACACGAACTGTTCAAAGCGTGCATGCAATTGAAACCTAACGGATTTTAGAGAAGAAAAAACCTAGCGAATTATTGGTAAATTGTCGAGAAATCAAACAGACGTGGACTGCTGTGGCTTGGGTTGTGTTGTAACCTTTGTCCTTTGTACTTCCCGTATCTCAATCTCTAAACTTGGCAAAGAACACCGTCGTAATGCACCGTCTGTTAGATCTGACGTCATTCATTATTATAATATATGTAATTCGCAGAAAGACGAAAGAAATTTGATGCTGGAAGAAGTTCTATTTATCCACATCTGACCCTGTGTCTCTCCAACCGCTGGAAATACCCAATATCATAAGTAATATAGTATAATAGCTGGAAGATGTCCGCTGCTAGACTAAAAAGTCCTTTAAACATTATCCATATAATTATCTGGCTTTGTGTTCGTTCCAGTCACTGAGCAAGTATAGAGGCTGGATTCTAGCGGATTCTTGCGTTTATGTAGTGGTGAGCAACCTGTATACCTGAGGCAAAAACTTAGGAGTGGAATCACGTCAAAAAGCCGTGAAAACTATGTAGCAAGTAAGACCTTCATAAGATTACCTACTGGCAAATTGTTGACCATAAATACACACTTATTACACATTGTCGCCTGCCTCAACGCCGGCCTCATTCCGTCCACGCCTTGCATTCCCGTCTATCAGCAGCATCAGAGCTGCGCTGCGTGCTATCGCTACATCTTCACGCTCAGCCACGTGGCGATGCGATCCTATCGCACGCGCGGAACCAACGCACCGCACCGCGGTAGAAACCGCCGCCGGATCAGCCGGAGATTTGTATAATTTGTTCGTAAAATTAATTTATTGTTATTTTATCTTTACGGAGGTTGTTAAGTGGGTCAGCATGTACGGAGTCTATTAGCACAGCTGCAGATCGTCTGGCTTCAAATATTCAAGCCGCAGGTGGAATGGTAGAAATGTGAGTGTGTTTAGAAATTCTTAGCCAAAAAGAATGCAATATTGATCGCGATTGAATTGGGAAATACAAAGGATGCGATCATTAGCGAAGTGTTGTGTGTTATGAATGGACAAAGGTTCAATGACAGCAAGAAACAATTCTTAATTCACTTACGTGAAATATAAAATATATAAATATAATATAATATAACGAGCTAACGAGCGCGCGACCAGTTAAAAAAATACAGATCGTTAATTTCGATTAAGAAAAAGGTGCAATGTTTGAAATCCAAAGAGTCGGCGACGTGGGCATAGAGCATGAACGCGACGATTGATGGCCGATCGCCTCTGAATCTGATTTATCTTGCGACGCGTGAGGATGAGGAATTCGCTGTAATGGCCCCAGTTACGAAGTATCCCTGGAATGTGTGCGGACGTATAGAGATTTTTTTTAATCATTGCTATATTTTTTATTTCCGGTCTAAGCTGCTGGTGTTGGATAAGCCACTCAACTGTCAGGTTTAGCCGGCATGCAGTTTATAGATAGGTAGGCTACAATAAGTCAAAAGAGGAATCATAAACACGTAAATAGATTTCAAGACCTATCTAAAGTCTAGTAATTATTAGCCCTTTCTCACAGGTTACAAGTAACTTTCTCTTGGCTACAGAGACGAAAAATTTAGGAATAACACCAATCTCAATCAAGTATGCCCTTCATTCCTCATTCAAAGACCCTTGGCCTAAATACAACACTGAAACCAACACAGCACCAAATGTTGTGCACATCAAACCCGTCGAGCCACCCAGTCAGCCGCTCGTTACACTATCTTCCCACATATGTATATGCTATAAGCATAACATAGTAGTAGGCAAATTGCATGAGGCAGTCTGACACTGGCCGTAAACAAGCACGCTCCATCGAGCGCCAGGCCGCGGTGATGCCAGACGTGCTTCAATGGACTTCTAATGGTTTGTTACGGCGGTATACGCAGTTTTTGCAAGACTTGTTACAAGTTATAGTTCCTTGGTCTCTCGGCATTTAAAACTTAGCTAATTTCTTGCCTGCCTCTGGCCTTTACCCCACTCCTTAAATTACCCACTGGCATTTATCTATGTAAATCGTCTGTGTTTTAATTCTGTCCTAGCATTTCGCCCCTGTGTATAAAAAAAAAAGTTCTGATTCACTCACTGACTCATCGACGGCCAGCTCAAACAATTGGACCCAGAACGCTGAAATTGTAAACTTACACTCGGGCGAAGCTAGTCATATCTACTGAAATCTCCCGATGTCTGGTATTTTGTCTGGCCTTATATTCCACGGTTAGATCCGAAGATCTCAGAATAGATGGAGCACTATCTTCATGCACTCATGCGTTCTTTTTTTTCAATTAGCACTTACAGTTAACGATAAAGACGTACAATTATCTGTTAGACCACAGCCGTCGCGTCGGAAGCAGTTTCCCATAAAACCGAATACATAATTATAAACGAGTTAGTCTAAACTGCAGATGTTTGCGGCGGTCATTCCCGCTACGCAGCTTAACCGCTACGGCCTGCAGCTGTTAACAGGACTACCGTTTAGCTTAGACACAGTTCTGGTTGGCCATTATGAAGTTAATATATATTAAGAACAGCCGTCCAGACCCACCTAGGAAGGCAAGTTGTAACTAACATTGCAAAAGACATAACGTTTTAGATTGCCTCATAATGCGGAAAAAGTTCGATTCGCAGATTTTCAGATTAATTAACTTGATTTTTTTCTCTTTTAATTTTTCGGCAAACACTGTCTGAATATAGTAATTAGATTGTACTTACTAACATCAATCGCACATGGTTTTGGGTTATTTTCCTTAGGCTAAAATTGTCATAATGTTGATTGTCCTAGTTGTCATGGAGAACAAGGAAAACGGGCCATCCGAACAGGAATGTAACGTTACAAAGCTGAAATATTCCCATGAATAGTAATATATTAACTAAATGCGGTTTCACGGAGGTGTGGAGTGGGTTAGGCACTCATTACTATGCTAACCTGAGTCTAGCTGTGGTTAGACCTAGGAGTGCCATCACTAAACTAGGTGTGACTCGCGCTAGTGTTCGTCACGTCACAGTCTATTGTATAAGGCACTGAAGCTAGACAAATTTTGCCAAAGAACTCTTGTTATGGGTACCTACTCCATAGTTTCGTTAAAACAATGTTTTAACATCAACAATCCGGATTTGTCCTAGTTTAAAGGGCGTCCAGGGAGCTTCCGGGTCCGGGGGTCTCGTTTGTAATCCAGGTATAAAAAGTCTAACATTCCTTCTTGCTCTACCCAAAGAGGGAAGAGTCATTTGATGTGATGATTTCCTTGATGATTTCATACGTAAAAAAAAAAGATTGTGAAAGTTGCTGTATTTCGTTATTTGTATGAAAATCAATAAAAGTTGATTTATGACAATTTGAACTATTTTTGTCGCTTAATTTTGTTATCTGCCTCTCAATATCTACCAACGAAATGGCTAACAATTTATACTCAATAGGATGATTAAAAGTCAAACAGGTACCTACCCCAGAGTCACAGACTTCAGAACAACTTGAAGAATAGTCCTCTCAACTTGGGAGATCTGCCAACCGGACCCGCGAGAGTAAATCCGTAAGAGAGATGGTTCTCTCAAAGGCTGTTACCACTAAACAAATGCAAATAGGTAAAAACCTTCTATTTACTAAGTGTTCACGACTTTCTAAAGCTGCTTTCCGTGAAACTACCATTTTGTAAAATGAGATTCAAAGTATTTTAGTATTTTATGAATATTCAGAATATTTAAAGGTAGGTAAGTAGGTACTTTCAACCGATTTCAAAAATAGAGGAGGTTCTCAGTTCGGTTGTATTTTTTTTTTATTACCGCAGAACTCCGTCGTTTACGAACCGATTTACAAATTATTTTTTTTACCTAAAAGGATATGCTTTGAAATCTCGTTCTGATGATGGGATCCATGAGGAATTGAGGGAACTCCTCAAATATTATATACCTAGCTTATTTTCATCGAGAATCAAGTACCTATCTACAGTCAAAAAGTACCTTTTGATCAAGTGGAACTGATGAAGATGACGAGAAATGGCAAACAGAACTTGTCACTCTCATAGATAACATAATAAAGATTGAGAGGCAATTATGACAATACCTTTATAAATAAATAAATCGATGATGATGATGATGAACTACAAAGTGTGAAATCAAAAACCGAATTCACGACAAAATAACATAAAAACTATCTATCAAAATAACTTTAATTTCGAAAGTCGGTGTTAAATAACAAACAATACCAGAAACACCGACTTCCGAAATTGTCTGGTGTTGGTGTGGGTTGTTTGTTATGAGTATTGTTATAGTTCTAGCGTTTTATTTTTATGACTCGATGGTCTTTTTTCGTAATTTTTTTTTTAATTCTCCTAAAAGTTTAATTGTTCATTTTAGCAACCGTTTTTAAAATAGATTTGTGAGACCGATTAAAACCTTAGAATAATTTACCTACTTTTGGCTTTAGAGTTTAGACACGCACGTTTCATTTGCTAAATTAAAAAAAGCGCGTTGAATTTAGACGATGGTAACGTGATCACGTGACTATAACAAATTCATTGTAGTTTATGGTTAGTCGTGGGGACCTAACGGGCAGGGCCCTAACCAAAACAAGTAGCTATAGGTAGCTAGGTAGGTACATACATATCTACTTTAGCACCCACTGAACTGAATTTACAGAATGCTATTCACTTTTAGCAAAAAATAGTAAGTTTAAAGGTGACGAATACAATGTAAACTGTGCTGACTGAAATAATAAATCCTATCAAAATAAGTTCAAAACATTGACATTCAGTTAATCTGTGAAATGAAATAAGAGCGCTCGCTGAGAAGCTAGCCCCTCTAGATTTTTTAAAGGAAGAGATAACGGTGCTACGTACAGAGTTCGCAGACCTGAAGTTATCACTTACTGAAACCAACAAGGAGCTTAAAGAGTTCAACGCGAAGATCAAAGACATGGAAGCGCGCCTTAAGCATGTGGAAAAAGTTCAGGAGCAGGTGGACATCCTTCAAACCCGCTTAGACAAACTAGAGGACGAAAATAACGCTAAAGAGCAGTGGACTCGAATGAATAACGTTGAGATAAAAGGAATACCACAGAATATCCACGAGAACCTGTTCGAAATTGTTGGCAAAATTGGTACCAAAATTACCTACCCCGTGTCTAAGGCCCAGATTAACTTTGTGACTAGAGTTCCAACCCGTGAGAAAGATCATACAAAACCAATCATCGTGAGTTTCTGCAACCGTTACGTGAAGGAGGACTTTATTGCAGCTGCAAGACTACTTTTTAAGACTGCTCCTTTAACTGCAGGACAAATTGGCCTTACTGGAAACCAACGGATTTATGTCAATGACCATTTGACATTGCAGAATAAGACATTACTGTCCAAAACCAAAAAGGCGGCTGCAGAAACGGATTTTCGCTACGTCTGGGTCAAACATTCCAAAATACATGCAAGAAAGACCGATACATCTCCTACAATAGTGTTAAAATCAGAAAAAGATCTCATAAAAATAAAATAAACTCAAGTGAATATCCTAAATGTGCTAAATCAAATAATCTAAATAAGATTGAGAACCATACGCAGTTGTGTGCCCTTACCGTATTCCATATGTTAGTGTGTCGCTCATTAGAGCTATGTAAAATCGTTTTAAATTGTGATTGTCTTATTACCTGTCACGGTGGTGCGAATTTTGACCGTATAACCGTTACGCTAAAGTACATTTTAAGTTACTTTGCCTGCTCAGTTATGACTAATCGAAACCATATTGTTTCTTTTGTTCCATTGCTTGCGAATGTATCAAAGATCGATATCATTAGACACTGTGCACCGCTGTGCTTAAATTATTCCTGCCAGTTTTTGTTTTCTACCTCCAAAAAACTTAATTATTTTTGGTGCTTTCTGTTTTTGATTTTGTCAAGTAATTTACTAAGCCAATTATTACGAAATGATAATCGCTATAACGGTGCTAATAGTGTTACTGTTAAACTTAAAAATGCTTAATATATATTATCAAAACGTGCGAGGACTGCGCTCTAAAACAAACGCGTTATACCGTAATATTTCCATAAACTCATACGATGTTGTTATATTTACGGAAACATGGTTAGTGGACGATATTAGTAATAGTGAGTTGTTTGACGGACGATATCTTGTTTGGAGGCGGGACCGGGATTATTGTCGAACAGCACAAACTCGGGGTGGTGGAGTGTTGATCGCGGTGAGGAATGATCTGACTGTAGTGGAAAGATGTGACTGGCGTACTTCTGCTGAGGATATATGGGTGTCCATCGTTTTGAAGCGGTCTAGACCAGCGGTAAGTTACAATATCAATATTTGTGGCCTGTATTTGTGCAAAGAAAATGTTGGTAATTCATACATAGCTCAGCTACAAAATTTCCACCATAAACTTAACCACTTAGTAACCGCACACCCGTTAGATACATTTATCGTCACCGGTGATTTTAACTTCGGTGGCGATGTGGTATGGCAACATTCTGACGATAGTCCTGGTTTAAATCCTGAGAAAGTACAAGTCCGATGTATTTTGGATTTCTTTGACACGATAAATGCGTGTAACTTGTCCCAGTTTAATGGTGAGCGCAATGTCAACGGTAGGTTGTTGGATCTTGTTTTTTCAAATGGGGCGGTAAAAGTGAGTGAGTGTGGTGATCCTTTGGCGATGCCTGTCGATGTGCACCATAAACCGTTAATAATTAACGCTGATTTTGTTGAGGTACACAAATACATTGAGAAACATAGTATAAATTACAAATTTAATCAAGGCGATTACACTGCAATTACGTCGGCACTAGATCTTATAGACTGGAGTACATTGTTGTCTGCAGGATCCTTAGACCAAGCCCTTAGTTTCTTTTATAGTAAACTTTACGAATTAAGGGACCTTCACATTCCCGTTAAGCCACCAAAAAGATCGACACACCCCCCCTGGTATACAAGTGCTTTAATTAAAATCCTTAAAGAAAAACACAAATATCACAATAAATATAAAAATTACGGTAATTTATCCGATTACCACTCTTTTTCACTATTGCGTAACCGGGTTAAGCAATTGGAGGCGGTTTGTTTTGATGTTTATATGGAAAAAATTGAAACCTCAATCACCAAAAACCCTAAGTATTTCTGGTCTTACATCAAAAGCAAAAGAAGTGTTAACTTATTACCTAACGTACTACATTACATGGACCAGTCTGCAGACACCGGCGAGGGTATCACTGAGCTGTTTTCTTCTTACTTTCAATCCACTTTCCAAGAACCTGACTCCAACTCTGAGTCTGATGATTTAGACTCCGAGGATACTCATTCTTCTAGCTCAGTGAACCTGAGTACCGTCAGCGTATGTCCTGATGTTGTACTTAAACTTCTTAAAGGCCTGGACCCCACCAAATCTGGTGGGCCAGATTTGATACCCCCTATTTTCATAATTAATTGTGCAAAGAGCCTTGTGGCGCCAATCTGTTTATTATTTGAACGGTCTCTAAGAGAAGGTATCGTCCCCAAGATATGGAAATCAGCATTCATCACACCTGTCTTTAAAAAAGGGGATAAATCTAAGATAGAGAACTACCGTCCCATATCTAAACTTTGTCTTTTCTCTAAGGTTCTAGAACGATTAGTACACACTCAAGTTTACTCAACTTTTCAACGCTATTTTGGCGATGAACAACATGGGTTCCTTAGAAGACGGTCAACTGCCTCCAACCTGGTATTGTCCAACGAACTAATAACTGCTGGGATGGATGAACGGTGTCAGGTTGATGTTATCTATACGGATTACAGCAAGTGTTTTGACCGAATTGATCACCGTGTGCTTCTTCAGAAGCTATTATCTGCGGGAATACACGGTGACCTATTTCGTTGGTTTTCGTCATACATAGACAATCGGACGCAGGCTGTGGTCCTACGTGGATACACTTCTGGATGGAAATCTGTCCCATCAGGGGTGCCCCAAGGCTCAATCTTGGGACCTTTATTATTTACTATATTTATTTCTGACATTAAAAGCTGTTTTACAAATTCACAGATTTTACTTTACGCTGACGACATGAAGGTCCTTAAGTGTGTACGAACAGTGTCTGACACCGAACTACTTCAATCTGATCTCGATAGATTCGTTTCATACTGCAAAATTAATAAGTTACAACTTAACGTATCCAAATGTTTTCACCTAATATTCACTCGTCAGAAAACTGCTATCGGCTCAGGATACACACTTGATGGTACATACATAAGTAAAACAAGCAGTATCAGAGATCTTGGTGTAGTACACGACAGCAAATTACTTTTTGATGATCACATAGAAACCATTGTCAAAAAAGCTTTCAAAACCTTGGGTTTCATTATTAGAGCTTGTTCTAGCTTTCGGTCTCTAAAACCAATAAAAGTTCTCTACTGTTCCCTTGTGCGCAGCCACCTCGAGTACGTTTCCCAAGTCTGGAACCCTCAATACGAGACTTACAAATCTCGTATTGAATCAGTACAGAGAAAATTTTTGCGATATTTAGATTTTAAAGCGAAGCAATATTCAGTCGACTACGAGCACCGTTGCAAACGATATCACTTCTTACCATTAGATATAAGGCGTAATATCAATGACATTTGTTTTTTGGCAAATATAGCAAACGGATCAATTGATTGTCCTGAACTACTTGGCAAAATTTTTCTTCGCACTAATCAGAACAACCTACGTAAGCGGCCTCTATTACAGGCACCGTGCACATCGACAAAGTATAGGCGTAATGCCTTCTCCATACGTAGTGTCATAGCCTTCAACAATTTACCATCGCACCTAGAAATCGATCTGTTTTGCACCAGTGTACAAAATATAAAAAAGATCCTAACCAAGGAATTTTTTGGGGACAATCTTAGATAACTTAATTAGTTTAAATTTAAGATAACGCTATGTAGTCTTTTTCTTCATCTTTGATATCACTTGATTCGATTCTTAAAAATTCTCAATTCTTATTATACCTACTTAAATTAATGTTTAACTTTATCTTAAACCTAAAAGATGTCAATGCAATCTGTAGCTAGATATATATATGTGGAAGCTTGTTATTAGCAATTTACATGACCTATGTAAAAAATTATAATTGTTATTAGCCTGTAAGCTTTCTTTAAAAATAAATAAATAAAATAAAATAAATAAATAAACTAAATTTTGTGTTGATTAGTGTCGAATAGTGTCAAGGGCTATGCTCGGAATTTCCTTCCGTGAACGAATCAGAAATGAAGATATCCGCAAGAAAACGAAGGTTAGGTACAGCTTGGACACATTGCTCGCAAAACAGATGGTCGATGAGGCCGAAAAATTCTGGAGTGGCGACCACGTACCTACCGGTAGACACAGTGTTGAAATGCCGCCCTCAAGGTAGACCGACGACCTGGTGAAGGTCGCATTTATCGCGGGAATCCGATAGATGCGAGACGCACAGGACCGGTCATTGTGGCAACAATTGGGGGAGGCCTATGTCCAGCAGTTGACGTCTTTCATCTGAAATGAAATGATGGGTGTCGATATCTTAAAACTTTTCCGGAAATCCATTTTGCCAGCATTAACAACAAAAATTAAATTGTACCTAGTCATTTTATTATTTGATGGAAAAAATGGGCTTTAAGTATCTATAAGTTTTACTGGTAAACAACCAAGTATTTTAGGGTGCTTTTCCACCAGAGATGTGATATGCTACGTTGCTATGGATGCGTTTGATCTCCACCACTCATATTCACTGGTGCACACAGCTTAGCACTGGTGGAAACGGATTCAACTAAGATGCTTTATAAATGGAAGGGTGCGTGCTATACCTATTGCTATGGATGCGTGCTACTGCTATGGATGTGTGCTATAGATGCGTGCTACGGATGGTCGCGAGTGGTGTAGCTATGTGCCGCTTCCCTATTATACATACATTCGATACATTGCTTAGTTCGAGCTGTGCAACTTCCTCGCGCAGCTACTTTGCGGCGGTGCATCTTCATAGCACATCTTACTCGCACCGCTACATAGCTTAGTATCAGTGGAAACGGTCACATAGTTTAACAGCATAGCTATTATATCCTTGCAGCATAGCTGCATAGCACATCTCTGGTGGAAAAGCAGCCTTATGCTGTTAGCACAGCGCTAAAGTCTAGCATAAGTGAGTAGGTACCTATCCTGTCAGCATCAAATGCAAATATATTAAATAGCAGTAAGTATATTAATAATAAAATAATACTTAGTAATAGAACGTGAAAGACCATGTTGAAAAATATAATTTTATGAACTCTCTAATCGTGAATTATTTTATTGTTTATTCGCGTTTATTAACCGTTAATAACTTAATTACTGTACGCGACTACTCTTCCCATTTTATGTTAATTTAACATATCATTAAAACTAGAATAATGATGAGCCTTTTTGAACTTTCACGGGCAAAATCTTAGTGATAAAGCTCGCAAACGATTGGTTGATAACAGTCACTCGGAGTCGTACTAGATTCTTATTGGAGCAGTATCTAACGGGGCTTCCGCAGCTGCATTCACTCGCGTCCCTGCCGCCGCACGCTGAGCGCCATCTTCAAACCGGTCAGTCCGCCGCGAACTACCGTGGGGGTAACGTTGTTGTTGCAACGATTCACGTAATTAATCTAACCGGACCAAACCGTACCGGTATACACTATTATACATATAAATTAGCTATTGTAATTAAAAATCAGTGTCAAGTTAATTGATGAAGTGCTAGACTGAATCTGCCGTTCGCGAATATAGTGCAACCTGTGATTTGATCTCGCGATCTCCGTGGCTGCATTTCTTTGGTGGTGTGAGTTTGCTGAAGTGTAAAAAGGTAAGTTTTTATGTTATCATCGGTAGAATGTGCCGGTCGGGTGACCGGGCGGCTGGCGCGCGGCTGGGGGAGCGCGACTCCCGCGAATCGATTGTCCCGGCTCGGGATGGGTAGGTATAGCTACGTACAGCCCGGCCGGAGCTCTAGGGCTGCGCACTCACACCCTCGCTCTCTCGGTCCCGCCACGCTCCGTATTGTCGTTTCATGTGGTGATCTTGAACTAGTCTATACTGCTAGACACGGGCACACGGCGCGCCGGTTTTGTTATGGGTATGAATTATTTATAAACATTCTTTTGTACACCGTTGTTTTTTCAGCTGCACTCAGGTGGGTAAAGTTATCTGCGTAGATGAACTCCATGACGCAATGATCTGATGATTCATACTACCCGCATTTTATTATTATCATATCTTTAGAAGAATTTCATTTCTGGTACCTATACATTTCAAATTCTTACCTGACTGATGGATGATAAGGTTTCTGATTCACTAGGAGCAAACAATAAGAATGAGAGTAGGTACTTATGTTCTGATGTTAAACTTTAATTTACTTCAAGCAGCAATCGCCCCTGAAAAGTGACGAGAGAAGTAACCACAAAAGGGGTATCATAATACCTAGTAGGATGACCAACTTCGTTGATTGATAAGTAGGTATGCCAAGCGAGAGAAAGGACTCGTGCCTTGGTTCCGTACCTATCATAAGTTCACGAAATGCAGTTATTTACTTCCAGAAATAAAGAAGCTGTCCTGCCTGAATCGATCATTATAAATTAGTAGGAACATTCGTACCGAATACTTTTCCTTCCTGATTGAATTGATTTACAGGAAAATTATTTCATTATAAATTAGGTAGGTATAACTTACCACGACTGTTTTGTGTTGCATGGGTCTGTAATGTAGTAATGACAATAAATGAGGAACACTGGCCTTTTTATTATACCTACTTTATCTTTGGGAAATATGGAAATAGGTATAGACTACAAAGTAATCAGCAACCCCATCCCCAACACCACAATGACATTATTAACTGAATTAGGTACTAGGAATCAAGTTACTAAAGCAGAGTAGGTATCCAAATTAACAAAGTCTACAAATAGCTTTCTGAAATTAGTTAGAGAAAAACTTAGAAGCAGCCAATAAATGAAATTTTAACCAAGTAAGTAGATACGGTACAAAGCCAACTTCGCCGGTGTAAAAACATTTACTGAAAAAGAAAAGAAAGGGTACCTAGTAAAGATAGTACGAAAATAGTCTCAAGAAACATAACCTTCTTTCTATACACACGACTTTGACCAATCCTTTCACATGGTTCGGAAAAAAGGACTACGCAAAAACGACGAGAACCACTAACGCTCCCGTGAAGATGTTGCGAATACTATTAATTGTATCTTAGTATTCGCAACATCTTCACGGGAGCGTTGCGTTCCACGCGCGCCTCAAGAATATGTTACCATAAGTGACAGGGACTGCAAAAGCTGCCGGTTGGTTGGAAAAAGTTACCACGACCCTGGAACGTAAAAGTCTGACACTCCCTCTCATAGCGGGAGAAATTATTTAATTATGTCTCCCTCAAATAATTAGGTCCATAATATTCGGTGCAGTACTAGCAATCGAGCAATGGCTATCGCGGTACAAACATAAGCTCTTCTAGATGTGCTTTTTCTTAATGTCTTATATCCCCTAGATGAGGTAAAGGCGTCCACAATATTCCTCCATCGCAAACGGTCTTGTACTATGAGGTGCGATATGCCTTAAGTTATTAACACTTTAAAATACATGGGACATCTTCGGACCTTTGATTAAAGGTATATTTTATTTGGACTGGACATGAAAGCACCCAAACGATAAATTGATGTAAACGGGCTGGCTGAAGCAGTTGAAGCCTGCGCAAGCGCAGATGGCTGAAAAACGTAGAACAAGATATAAGCAATTGCAGAAAAGAATTGTGACGAGTTTCTGGCATTTATTATATATTTAGATAAAATAAAATCAAAATATTTAGAAAAATAAACTTGACGCTACTGTGAGCCTTAGAAATGAAGACGATGAGTATTAAATTTCACAAAACTTGTGAGAAAATCGCGTATTGGGTTCCAAATTTCACATATTGTTGGATTAGCTGTTAGCTTTCTACGAGTTCGCAATAAAAGTTTCAAGCATATCCAGTTCTTTATAGTCAACGAACCAAAATGATAAATACAAGAAGCCGTTTGAAACAACATTCTCAAATTATAATATACACCGACGTGAAAGTAAATGGATTACTTGCAGTGAATAATGAGTTTAATAATCGCTCACTAGTGTTAATCATTATACAAAAATGAATATTAATAGAACGTTCTATGTCTGTGCCATAAGTTACTCCTATACTTTCGTTTTTAAATTATTCATGGTCACTGCGACAATAGTAGCAGTTGTTTGTTGTTTTTTTACGAACATTAGGACCAATCTCTCTCTGGTTAAGTTATATTGTAATATCAATCCCTGGTCCTTAACTCCGCACTTTGTACCTCAAAGAAAAGGACTGTTAACATTTAATTGTTACTCAATGTCGTAAAAGTAAATAAGCGTACACAATGTTTGACAGTATCGCCGTCCCATTGTATTCGATTGCATAAAACAATGCACAAACGTTTCGTAGTATTTGGTTGAATGTGTAACAAAGTGTTACGACTTATTACGATGCGTTAAATAAGGTAGAATATGGGTAGGAAAAGATGTTCCTGGCGCAGGGGGTGTCGAACCTGGCAGCGGCAGAATTAGCGACACCAGGGGTTGCAACAGTCGTTGAGAGGATCCAGCAGTTGGAACTCGAAGTGGCCCTGCACAAGGCTATGTGCTTTCATGGCCCTAGGAACGCGCCCACACTGGGTTCCCAAATAACGATAGGAGGGGTTCACATCGGCGTCGGGTCGACGATGAAGTACCTGGGATTTGCCCTCGACAGCCAGGAGCATTTCCGACGTCTGACTCCCAGACTGTAGCACGCCAGGGCTGCCCCCAAGCGGCTCCTGCCCAATCTTAGGGCTCCAGATGTCTCCTGCTGGAGGCTATACGCGGGGATCGCACGGTCCGTGGCCTTTTATGGGGAACCGGTGTGGGCGCCGTCGCTGTTGAAGCAACTGGCCGGCAAGCGGAACGCGTCCCAGAGGTTCATCTCATTGGCATTCGGATAGTGTGGACATACCGCACGGGCGGTCATCTCGAGTCGCCTCGGCTTGCTACCGTGAGATTTGGTCCTTGTACACGCAAGTTGTGCGCATGCAGATGCAACGTCGGGGTGAAACTCCGCTGCCACGACAAATCGTAGCATGGCGGACAGCGTTTCAGCGGGATCTCATGGTGGTATGGAGACAGAGACTGTCGCAGCCTAGTGCTGGGAATGCCACAATCGCTGCGGTAAGACCCCTCTTTGAGGAGTGGCTAGAGAGGCGTCACGGCGTCCTCACTTTCCGCCTGACACAAGTCCTCACCGGACATGGCCAGTTAAGGAGGTTCCCGTTTCAGATTCAGGCGGAAAAAACGCCCAGGTCACCATTATGCGGATCGTCTATTACGGGAACATTTGAAACTGAAGGATAAACAGAATATGGCTAATAAATGTATCGTTCTAAATAACTTATTTTGACTCTCGTAGTCTCGACTCTTTCCTTGGCATTCACGCATCCCATACACATGAATGAACCAGCCCTGAAAAACCATTGAACCTAGTGAGGTTATTTATGAGTGCATAAATACGAGCATTCTTATGTAAATCCTGCGTACTACTAAACAATCAAAATTGCCATCTCCAACAATTCTAATGACTACTCTAGACGCTACGCTTCCGCTGACGTGACTACAACTCAGTAACAAAGATGCCACATTTTTTATCAAATTACCGTTGCGTGTACACAAATTATTTGAGCAGACACGAAATGGTTAATAAATGGCCAGAGAAATTGAGCTCGGATCTAGCCTGTGTGATTTACGGGCGTAAATCTGTGCACGCGCAGAATCAGACCGCGGCGCGTGAGCATGTCCTCCTGCGCCGTCTCAGATGTCCATCTGTCTAGTTCACACCTCATTACCGTCGCGTGTTGGTTTACATCCAATACGACAACTGACAATAGTTGTCATGTCTACATCCAAACAATTAGTGATGATAAAAATGTGTTGACAGGTCCGATTAATCAGACACTGCAATTACTGGTAAATTCAATTTGTTCAATCTAGGAAACGCAAATTGATTTGTTAGATTGAGGAAAGCATGATGATGTGTGATCGTGGCTATTTCGTATTTGTATAAATTAATAACTGCCATAGTTATAACACATTAGCACATAATAAACTTAAGAATGTCCCGTTCAAAGAGCTTTCACTGTGAAAGACAAAGTCACACAGTATAGTAAGTAAATATTGAATCAATTTCAAAGCAATTTGCTGCAAGCTTTCAACATGGAGTCGCTCTAACTTGGTGAGCTCGCAGCTCCTCGTCTGGCTTGAATCAATAGAGAATACCAAGTTAAGTCTAGACGCCATATATTTAATACAAGTTCCGTTTGCAGACGCTTTCTCTTTGTTAACTATCATATAAATGCAAAACCATCTAAACAACATCTAAACAAAACTATCTTTTATAGCAACTATTTGAGGAATTACTTTTTAAATATAGAATGAAGATTTACTTTTTAAATTGTCTTAAAAGATAAATCTAAATAAATGAGTAAGTATATGATACGAATATTTACGATACACGTCTACAAAATCATATAGTGTAGCGAAATCAGAAGTGAGGCTGAGCGAAAAATATCTTCTCGCGATCACCGTTCGTACTCATTAAAATTGTGCTTTGTAATCACACGAGTCATCACTTTAACTACAAATTATATTATTTGTAAGAGAAAGTCTTGTAACAATTTAAAATAAATGTTTAATATTAAAGAATGCGTTCGAACATTTTTGCTATACTTTCCCAAATCCATGATAGACACGGCATCGCGCCGACTTTCCAACGCCGATGTTATCTGTTTCATAAAAATGAGGCTCATTTAGCTCGAGCTACAGATATGTGGCCATTTCAGTAATTAAGTGCGCTTTGCTTTAATTATTCCGTAACGCGGACACCGGAACGTGTATCCGACGAATGTAGCCGCCGTCCGCCATGTAACGTTCTTAATTCCTCTTTAAATCTTTTTTAAACAGTTTTCAGTGATTCGTATGTGAATGGCCTGTGTTAGTAACGAAGGCGCTGTTGGCCTTCCTTGAGGAGTTGGGGATTGACCCCATCGAATGACTCACTGGTCCCACGTACGCTTACGCAAAATATATGCGCTTTGGATGTGGAGTGGCGAACGCCAGCCTGAAATTTTTTACATATATGGCCTGTGTTTGAAGGATTAATAATTTTGACTGCAAATCAACTTTGATTTTTAAATCTACAAATCGAGATTTTGTGCTTTTCTGTGATTCTTTCTCACCTTCTTTGCGTTCACGTCTATTGATTGGCTGGAGCTATGGGCTGGAGCCAGGGTGATTTGATGTCAAGCTAAGATGTCCTGCATAGTGCAGTCTACGGAGACAAATTCAGTCAAAAGTACAACGGCTTATCTTCCCTTATCGGCTTGTTTGTCCGATAAGGTTCCGATATCCAAATTATTTACTTAGTCTTTTTCATCTCGTATATTTCCCACCGCGTCTGACATATCGTAATCTGCTGATAACCCATCAGTCCTATCAGTTCATCTATTACGTCGGTTATTAGCATTTTCGAGAGGTTTTCGTAACGATATAGTCGGATGAGTATCAACCGCTGGATAGTGTCAACAATGAGGTTGGCTTATCTTGCTTTCAGAAATTTCTCTGGTGATTCAATGGTAGGATTATTGATGACCATATGCAGATGCACGGCAATCTCCTATACGACAAGATCTCCATAGATGTTCTTTAGGATGAACTCTATTTAAAACCTAGGTACTGTGACAGGATGGGACATTCAACATTCTTAGGATCCATTTCTTAAACCATCTAATAACCATTTCCACATTATTATCATTCTTTAATAACGTCGCTAATACTTCATAACATCATAATGAAGTCACATTTGGGCGCCGAATTTCCTCTGTTCATCAATAAACGAACGTAAAGCATGTCATGGCGTAGTCCTCCTGCTCGAACAGGCGACAATGCCCCATGATTACCGCCAGACATCCGTCCATTGTTGTCATGTCACTTGCGTATGCGAGGCTGTTCGTGCTGACTGCTCACATGTACGGGGACCATGTGAAAATTGTGGGCAGAATGTATAAATACAAGATATTTCGTACTAAAGGACCAATTGTTTTTAGTATTTTCTTCACTTGAATGGTTTTTTTAGGGTTTCGTACCTCAAAAGGAAAAAGCGGAACCCTTATAGGATCACTTTGTTGTCCGTCTGTCTGTCTGTTAAGAACGGTTATCTTGGGAACGCGTGGAGGTATCGAGTTGAAATTAAAACCATATACTCATGCCTGCGGTCCCTTAAAAAACGTGTATTTCGACACTCTCAAAGGAGTCAAAATTCATAGAGTACTTACCGTTGACCTAGAATCCTGAAATTTGGCATGAAGTAAGGTCGCATCGCACAAGTATAGGAAAAATCTGAAAACTGTACATTTGTAGTTACGTCAGAAAAAAAAAACTTTCGTAACTCAATTCGGGAATTGAACTGTTTTCATAAGTTTGTACGGATCCCTCAGTGCGCGAGTCCGGCTTCCACCTGCGCGGTTTTTGTAGATTTTAATCCCTTTTAACAGTTCTAGGCACTTGTCTTTGAACTTGAAAGTGCTCTGCAATATTTACTTCTCGCATCATCTAAGTAATTTCTTGTAAAAGAGGGGGTCTTCAACAACTGATCCTTAGCTTCTGCTACTAGTTATATATAAATCTTGCTGAGCTCTTTCTTATCATCATCATCGTCCTACCCTTGTTCCATGTTACTTGGGGTCTGTTTCACAATTTTCCTTTTTCTTTTCTCTCTTCCCTAATTCCCTTTCATCCCCACCCATCATTCCTCTCATAATCCATCTATTCAAATTTTAAATGTTAATACTCTTATCACTTAAAACTAATCAGTATCAAGTAAATTCCAAGTTTCTAGGTCAAGTGAATTTAAAAAAAAATCCTAATTATGCTGACGGCGACGAGGGATGGATGGATTTAACTACTTAAATGCAAATAAGATTATGATAAGATTCCTAAATCCTCTCGAAACATTTCTTAAACGATTAATGTATGTATTCAAGATAATATCGCTTCATTTTAATTTCGTGTGCATGCTTGCATTATTATACGCATATGTTCTTAATTCGTGCGGTGGCATGTAGCTTAATTTGGTCACGATTAACACATCATGTATGTAAAACGGTTTATCAATTCTTTCTTAGTTATCAATTCATATAATAGTAGTGAACATTTCTTGGTATATCTTTACTTCTGTAGATAGCGTCGAATTAAGTTTTGGAATCTTGATTTAAAAATTATAATTCATAGAGAATAATTTTAATCGAATGATCGTATTGGGATTTCCGTTGTAATTAAATTGTGACCTAAGCTTTTTGTCTGTTATTCAGACTTGAGATCAGTCCTCAGTATTCTTGTGGTATCCCCAATAGTCCGTTCGATTGTTGTTACAATATTATAGTTAAAATACAAATACCAGATAGCCTTCGAGTTTCATTCAAATATCCAATATAAAATTAAAAAGCAGACATTCAAAGCATATGCTAAACAACAGTAAGATCCATTTCAGCAGAGATCGTGTCTGCCAATGCAGATATCGGAGATACACTAACTGATAAAGTAATAGAGGCTATATTTGCATCGCAAGTTTGTTGTGTATGCTTAGTTGTTGACTCAAGTGAGACGCGTCGCCATCACATTCGTGTCTTGCATACACTTTGGTAACGCATCTTCCCGTTTAGTCGCTAATGAAGTGTTGGAAATCGTCATTAATTAATGCATGAGGATACTTATATCATGTAGTTAATATTGAAACAAATGGTATTGTAGCAGACAGTTTTATGGCCGGCTTGTGTAGCCGATTTAAGTTGGTTCTGATTTTAAACCGTCGCATTCCATATTTCGTTCAAAAACAGTTGAGTCGTCAAGTTTAAGAAATTACTTACTTTATTTAATATTTTTGATAATGGTAGCACCTTGTAAAAGCAAAGAACTCAGGATCACCATTGCGGATTCTCTAATCAATGGTTTTTTTTACTTCATCCGTATTTTTTACCTTTGCTCAATTAAATATAAAAACTGGCAGACCGAACGAGAATCATGACGAATCAGCCATTTGCGGAGTTTAAAATCGATCTAGCACAGATTATAACGAAACTTTATCTGGATAATCGCAATAGAATATCTTAAAAAGTAAAACAAAGCGTGGCGGCTGGCAACACTGATTGGTGCAACATAAATGGAGTTTAATTTTAGCACAGACGATGGCCCTGGTTTGTGTGGTTTTCCTTTTACGGATGCCATCTTGTATGCTCTTGTAGGTTTATTTAATGTAACAGTGCAGTGCTGCAGAATTTAGACAAAATTATTCCTTTGGTCTCGTAAAAGTCTGAAAAAATTAGTAATGGAGATCAATCAATTGAGTTTCAAATTCCAACTTTTTGTATCCTGATGATTTTAAATTATAGAATACTGTCAGGATTTCTTCCTAAGAGAGAAGATCATTATATCACAGACCCACATGACAGCTATTGATTATAATGTGAAAGCACTTGTCAAAAAATGTAGGTACCTAACGCTTATCCATTTTACTTATTTATCATGGTTTTTTTTTTTATTTTATGACAAATTGCAGAACAAACCACTCAGTTTAGTTGTCATTAAAATGATCTTCCATATGGCCGAGTGACAGAAAAATAAACACAAAACACTTGTGTCGCCCTAATCTCCGAGTGGCATCTCTCGTGTGTCCACAATGCTGCGTTTAGTATGAATGCCTTCATTGTGATGCAGGACCTGCCTGGCGACTAGCGAGCGGGACGGGAACGGATGGGACAAAACATGCTTTTAAATGTTGAAGAAAAAATTATGTATGAAGTTTGTGCGTATCCGAATTGATTCGTCATTTGAAAAAGAACATGGTTTGTTATTATTATGGTACATAACATGTTTATTCTCCAAAAACCAATTGCTTCCAATTTTACTAATTATTTAAATGAGTATTAAGTACGAGAAAATGTGGTTTTAGATGACTAAATAACATCCCTATTTACATACGTACAAAAAAAAGACTGTTATTTTGGACAAGCAAACCTTGTCGAGACGTTGAATGACTAGAGCGACTCGCTGGCGTACGAAAAGTTTCCCTTGTAACAAAACCTTTAGCAAACAATATAACAGTTTACAGGAAGGCCTGGAACTCATAATCATAATACACCTACATAAATCTCAAGTAAGCAAATAATCTGAGCGCAACAAGCGGCTAATGAACTATTGTGGCCTAGCAGACCATAAATTTCCATATTTTATGTGACATAGACATAGTTTACGACCTTCGTGACGGTCGCGTTATGGTGATAATCGACACGAAACAAGTCCGACCTTTCAAACCGCTCTCGTTTCGTTCAGAAACTTCCACATTTTTGTCGTAACCAGCGAAAGTTTGTCGTAAATCGTCTCCGCAGTTTCACTTAAGTAGAAATATATTAAATATCGAGTATTTTTCTAATCTCATTTTTATGAAAAGATTGAGTGGGTGTAATTTAGAAATTGGTATTTTAATATTTATTTAGACTTGAGTTTATTGAACCTTTATGGTAAGGTTTGATCTGTTTGGATAAAGGATTGGGGCACTACAGTTTAAATATTACGTCAGTCAGGTATGGAGTCCTGATGGCCCCGATCCCCGAGAGACCCGGAAGGACCTGATTTGTTTTTATCTTGATAAACTCAAATAAAAGTCCGTTTAGCTTAAAAGTACCATAAGCAGAAGATGTTAAACAAAATTTTATTTCTAGTTTACTAAACTTGTCGGTGAAGTCAATAGCTTGAGAACGAATGAACGAGCTAGGTGAAAAGTGACATGTCACTTTGACAGAATTCGGGCTGACGTTTGCACGAACCAAGCTTGCATCATAATATTTGTTTACACAATTTGTCTCTGCATCACCCAAAGGTTGACTGGTAGAAAATGCTTTTAGGCATTAAGTCCTTTGTGCATGAAGAATAAATAAATAATAAATCAGTTGTGTGATCTAGAATACTTTGTTTATTGCTCGATATCGAGTCATCGCCCACAAAACAGAGTCCCTGGACAGAACTTCGATGGTGATCGGCAACCTGAACCGCCATATTTTAAGAATTAGGAAATATATAGTTTTGCTTAGATAGGGTAAATATTTTAATTAGAGAATACAATATAGACTGTCCTAGAGCGATCACAGGTTTTAATTACTATTACAATACATAGTTCCTTTTTCAATACAGAAAATCAAAATACCTAATCTACATTGAATATTTCTTTTAAGTACCTATTTTTTTAATGTAATACGTGCAAAATTAGTTTCTCCTTTTTTTACGTCACATACAAATCAAAAAAGTAAAAGTTTTAATCAGTCTTCTCAATAAACATACAAAATCGTCAATATTGTAAAAAATAGTTATAAATATAATATAAGTAATCATTATTTATCGCATTCGGGTGCCTCCGGTACAGGGCTCTCAGGGATCGGGGCCCTCAGGGAATAACCCGTATAATATTTCTTGTGCTTTCCAAGTCATACATACAATTATTAATATTAATATGAGTCATAACGGCACCATCATAATTAATTGTGTGTAAAAGGAAGTGCGACAATAAAACTACAATTCCGATTTTGGAAAAAAGAATCTGTCCGAATGTGTGTCTGGAATACTTAAACGCATGTCGATTCGGTTTCGGTCGTGTACTGCTGTCACTCGCGCGGTCGCGCCGCGTCGATGTCAAGGTCACGGGCGCATGCGTGCAGCACCGCGTCAGCCGCATCGCTCGGTATCGAACATTTTATTTTTAAAAGTTCGAACTTCGAACGCAGCTGCACTTGAGTTTTTTGTTATTATTTTGGTACTTAGATTTATATTGAGTTACTCATCTGCAGTTTTGGGCATGGAATTTTTGGTCCTTTTAAAAGTGCTTGTGATTTTGTCGTTGGATTTGACATGACTACTGTATGCATCATACATATTAGACTTTAGTAAACTTTTCTCGCTTAGGGCGGAATTCACCAATAAAACTAATCGCGTTTAGCCGCTGTCACTAGTGTCACTTGTCTGTATTTTTCTTTTGTTGTATTTTTACAAGTGACACTAGTGACAGCGGCTAAACGCGATTATGCGAGCCAAACGTTAAAACGCGATTAGTTTTATTGGTGAATTCCGCCCTAAATTAGTAGGTATAATATATCGATTTGCTTAATTAAATTCAGTCCGTCTTTTACTTTACATCTACTTATCTATAATCTATCTATTTAAAAATTGTGGAATGCTAAAGAACACCTCGCATCACCAAACACAATGAAAACTTTATTATACCTACCTATTTCTCTCATTCCTATAAGATTTGTCGATGGATATTTTAAACGACAAGCCGTAAAAGTCATACTCATAACGTCCTGTGCCAGCTGATAAATAACAGTTACAATGGAGAAACAAGCCATCAATCTATTTTATAACTCGGACCTATCCTAACTGGACGGCAGTTATGATGACACGAAACTAAATGCCCGGTGTTTGGATTAGAATGCACCGAAGGAATGCATTCGACGACATTCTTTGAAATGCGTACTCCGAGATGTTATTAAACCGGTTGGAAAGCGGAAATTAGAAACAGCTGTTTTTCTGTAATCGAGGCAGGTGATGGGAAAATCAAAGTGTTTTGATACGAATTAAAATAGTCTCGTAAACTCACTAGTCACTTATCAATTTAATCGCATCGCATCCGTCCGTTGAGGCGTTCACTTCTTAATTGGCTCTCATCTAAATGTTTTGATTGTCTTTTACCTACTTTCGTTCCATTTAAGGTATTCTTTTATTTACTAATCAATTTTAATCTCACTATACAAGTAATATTTCTTTAAAAAAATCAATTCCCCATTAATAAATCACGTTAAAATCAAAAGAAACAAAACCAACATGGCGTCTGTCATCAGCCGCTATAATAGTGTAGTGAAGATAATTAAATTTGTCGACACACGCCCGGAACAGTTACGTTTAACGTTAATTAGATAACCAGCATGTTTCTTTGTATTCCTTTTATTTTAGACATAATTGTTTTGTAGGATAGTGAGATGGAATTTGTTTTGGATTGTTCTATTTGTACATTTAGATATTTTTGGTGCAAAGCGTTTTGGGAACACATCCATTATGAGTACAGCTAATGAGTGGTCTGTGTTTCCTGATAGTTACAGGTTACTTCTAGGCAAGTGTGCTCCATCGTCGACCACATCATCGCTTACTATCAGGTGGTATTATATGGTATATCGCGTACTATCACTCTCAAGTGGTCAAACGCGAGCCTATAAATAATAATAATAAAGATTAAGGGAAAACTGGGAAATAATGGCATTTGTTTGTCTTCAAGTAATCAGTGTAAAGTTTGGCTACTAACGTTCCACACAACACACCACTAAGTTCCAAACCAATAAGATTCAACGGTACTCTGCTTCAGTTTTATTAAATTTTTATTATTCACAAGTAAAACGCAAAGACCAGCGACCTTACGAAGTCTGGTAATTAATCCAGAATTATGTTTTGCTAGATTACCACGTTGTTTTTTGTTGGTGTGTGTAACAAGCGCGACGGAGCATCTGCTGTCACGCGCCGCTTGCTTAACGCTCCACGAGTGCGCCTGCGCTGGTCACTCGGCGAGATTTTTTGTTGTAAACGGTCAAACATTAGTCATGTTCTAAAACTCTTTCCTTATTCTAGAAAATTAGGAATGTTTACTTCCTTTAACGAAAAAATAAACATTTAAGTACTTACTAAAGACGATCAATATGAAATACGGCATATCACCATTTGTTCAGGATGGTTGCTTACTTTCTTTAGTCGTTTACGTCCATTATTTTCTAATTAATTCTCATATTTCCGCTGACACTTCGTGTAGCCCACCCGTGCTAAAACAGTAGACCAATGAATAAGCAACGTGCATCTAACATCAAATTGTTATTTACTAGTTATTAAATATTAGAATATAAGATTTTTATTAGACTAGAAGTGCATCTTCCTCGTTCATCCGTTATGAGTGAACCAAACCGGGTCGTCGAACCGCGCTAACGGAATTTCACATTCGCGTGATCGCCTTTACATTTCACACGCGAAGGGACGCCGCAACTTTACATGCTATGTATTATATTTTACATGGAAAAAATGGAAGCATTTTTAGGCAGTTTTCCTTCACGCTCCAAAAAAGGTTGGTGACCGCGGTGTCTTTTCGCACTAGTGATCCTACTGCGTTAACCGTCAACAGTCGGTAATAATTTCACACATGCTGTTTTATTGTCTTTTTCTAATTAATTTAAGTATCCCTAAAAAACCCAGGAAGCTATGAGTTTGACCGAAGAAAATATAGTTCTTTTTGTACCGGTATTGTAAATGAGGCTTTAATTTAGTACCGGTATAAAAGAAAACCGGTATTATAAATAAAGCAATTAACATCAAGTAGATCGGATGAACCGAAGTATATCTTTTTTATAGTCAATTTTCTTGCATTTCGAAGAGAGACCGTAAAAAGTTAACCAATGGCAATACTTTTACTATTTTTCCTTTACTGAAGAGACCTAGTTTTTGAAAAGCGATTTAATAGTCAGATTGCAAGTAGGTTACGGATGCAAACATGATTCATTTAACAGTTAAATGCCGAACACAAAGAGTTCCGACTTTCACTGTTACTCTTCGAGATAAATTCTTGCCATTCAGGTTACCATTAATAATACTCGAAATCTAACGATATTCTTTAAAAATAACTTTGCGAAGAAGATTAACTCCAATAATGCGTTGAAAAATATTAGCTTATTCATCTTGTGTAATTTTTGACTTCCATTTAAAAAAAAAAATATGCAGAACCGGAATTCATCAATAAAATTTAGTGTCATCTTTAAATATCGTTTTTTTATTTAACAACTACTACTAAACATCACTAACAGAACCATAGATTCCGAACAGACCCAATATCTGCAAAACTTTCCCGACGTCTGGCTAAAATCGGTTCTATTCAGCAGCAGAGTACGATTGTGTCTGATCAACACTTCCCAGCGGGGCTGTTGTACACGAATTGACATTATCTTGACGTGGTCTTCCGTCCCGCTTCGTGGTCCTAAGGTCCGCTCTATTATATTCAAGGGAGTAATGTGATGTGGGTCCTGACAGCGTCAAAATGCAATAACTTTTATTAAAAGCAACACAAGGTTTGATCAAATGGTGTACCCGTGCGGTGTGTGTTCATAAAAAACGTGTTTGCAGCCACTCCTTTGCATTTCATTAAATAGTGTAAGTCCATACTACACTAAAACTTTTCGTTTATGTATATAGATGGTTACTAATTGATTGGAATACGCATCTATTATAATTTAATTGATGCGTTTTAATTGACTTTTACGAAATAAATGTTTATTACCAGTTTGTTCCACGAACCACGCGTGTTATTCTTTTAACGTAAGTTGTGTTGTGACGCTAAATTAATTATAGAATGCACTTACTAGGGCCATGCCCTATCTATAAAGATGTGTCAACTAAGCCGAGATAATCGAAAAAATTAAATATTTTGCTCTAAATCACTGCATTTAACAACGTAAGCAGCTTAATCAAACATGGCCAGGTGTTTGTTTTATAACAAGTTATATTTCCTTAAAAAACGAGGTGAATAACTGTAGCTTATTGCAGTGTACGTACAACGTTTTAGTTGTAAACAAGAATTAGGTTCCCAGAAAGCCATTCTTATATGAAAGCCAGCGTTTATTATTCAGAATTTTATTTCATTTCTCAGAAAATTTTATATGATAATTAGGTGAACAAGTTATGGTGAATGTTAAAGAGTTAACTCATAATCTTACAAAGACCAAAAAAAAGTAACTGAAAGCATCATTGACTGAACAGAAACTATATTTTCTTGAGAGCGTGATTGGGATTTCTTTTTATGATGGCTAGAGAAGCTTAGACATCATCTTTGTAGCCAGTCAGTCTATTAATAGCGCTTTGATAAAGTACTTAGTGACTGCACAAAAAGCTCAACCACTCAGCGGGCACCTAACCACAGACAATAAATGAACGGCATCGACAAATACCGTATTTTCGGTACCGATAAGTAACACTCCGGTTCCAATGACAGTCCAAACGAGTTTGCCGATTACTTTGTGTAGGTAAGCTCCGTATGGAATTTGAACTTGAATTACTCTTCAAGTAACCAGCAATATGAACAAGAACGGCAAGCCGTTTCTGATTCTAGTTTATTTATTTATCCGATAAATCTTAAGAAATCAAAAAACGATATGGAATTTGCCACTTCATTAAAATATTCACAAAATAACTTTAGATAGTAAACAAAATTTTGCATAACTACCTAGAAAACATTTCACTAAACAGGTTTAAATCGCAGTTCCGGTGACATTGTTGCAACGACGTGTCTATGGCACGAGTATAGTGAACTTACAAGAAAGTGAAGTTGAACTGGTCTTGGCCCAGGCACTGGCATCGCGCCCACACAGCCTTGCCTGCACTTTGTTTATTTATATTATGCTGATTTATGTAGTGACTGCAAGTTTACGCGGCCGAAGACCTTTGAACCAAGCTTCGCGCTTGATTGATATGCGCTTATTTATAAATTGTGAATCATTTATTGACAAGCTTTGGGGTCAACAGCATTCAGTTTAATGTTTATTTTGCTAATTTCTGATGGAACGCAGTGCGAAATTTGAAAGGATAGCCGCGAGCCGGTCGAGTTCTATCGGAGGCAAAGACGTTTGGATTTTGTTTCAATAAAATTTTATGGTCTTGGATTACATAAATAATTTATTAATTAGTAGGGAAAGTTTCTAAGTGTACCTACTTTGATGTTGTTGAATAAATTATTTTTTTTTTGTTAGCCTGTTCTGCCCCACTCCCGGGCAAATACGTTCCCGTTTTTCCTAATTTGCTGATGTCAACGAGTACAGATTTTTTTATTAAGAGTTTTGTAACTTTTATTTGTTCACCTAATAAATAATAATAATAATTGTTAATTGCAAACGATATTTAAAAATAAGTTGTGTTCTTAAATATAATTGATTACTGATTGTATACTATAGTCAGTAATCGATTACTTGGGCGCCCCAGGGGTATTATTATTACGTCAATGCGCGTTTTTACGTAAATCACCAGAAAAAAATTAATAATAATAATAAAAAACTTTTTCTGGATTTTTCTAGGAAAAACAAATATAGAAACCAAAATTTTCGGCTAAAAAAAAATCGTACAAACGTGTGTACAAAACGACAGATTTTAGGCTTACATAATATGTAATTTATTTTTTTATTCATTTCGATTGATTTCGATACATAGGTATTATGCATTGAAATGAGTAAAAATAAAATTACAATAGAGTGATTCATTATACACTTCCGTTCATAATTTTCATAATGTGTGATATCACTACTATCTTACCGCCATATTTGCAAAAAGCGCGGGAGAGGGTCACTGAACCGACCGCGCCGATTAGCCCCCTGCAAAGGAATGCTTATTTTATTTAGGTACGTTAATATTTTTATTAGGTCATGCATATGTAGATTGTGTAAATATTTATGTAATAATTAATTTGGTTGCTTTATTTAGATTTTATTCTAAACAAAAATATCCTCCTCTAGAATTCTACCATTATCATGTCTGTGCGGTGTGAGTGCCCCCGCCCGGTATCGTTTAGACAGACAGGAAAATAAACAGAAAACAGGCTTGTTATTCTACAGACTAGCTTAAAATTACTGTCATTGTTTCAAATCGATGTAGTCTAACCTTGGTCATGTTTGACCAAATACTATGCCATTGTTACGAAATAGAAAGCGTAATAGTTTTTTTTTTATTTACTTGAAGTACTTCATAATTATGTCTTTTATCCTAAAAAATCCTTCAAATGCGGTCTGCTAGTATAAATTTGACCTAATAAAACCTAAAACATTTTTTTTTATTTAGACTTGTTAAAATTGTACTTAAAGGAACGGAAGACGGGATGATAAAGCTACTTTTAGACAACCATCACGCCGTTCCACGCTTTTTACTACAATCCATTTGGGGTTGGATAGTGATAGTACAGCTATTTGTCCAATGACGTCATTTCTAAGACAGTAATCTGGATTAAACATTATCAGAGTGGTGCTCAAGGCTTCAAATAATTTCTTATCTTTGCTAGGAGACGAGGAATGGAAATCAAAAATAGAACTTGTCCATATTTAAATATTTCTGTTTACTCTTGCAGAGAATTCAGGCGTCATCATATGCAATATGCGTAGGCTTAGGACGACGAACAATGGGTAGCTTGCCGTCCGGTAACCGGGGCGAGCCCGAGTCTCCGACGGCCCATAGTGTTCCACGTGCGCCTCAATGAGACGTCAGCAGAACCGTAGGTGCCCAGCAGGCCCGAAGCCTACTGGGACCATGGGTCGACTTCTGAAGAAGAAACCCATGGTCCTAGAACGCAAGTGAAGGAACATAGGTGTGGTGTTAGCCAATAAAAGTCTGATACGCTCACCCGCTCCGCCCTAGGTCGAGAGAAGTCATTAGATGACTTACACCTCAAAAAAAAACATGCAATATAGGTACATAGGTTTGTAACATTAAATTAGAATCCACGAAAAAGGTGACTAACCAAAAAAACTGGTCACGATTCACAAGAAGAACGTGCGAAACCACTGGTTTTTAACTTTTTGTCATTGTTTATCATATCGTCATTCATCAAAACGCTGTCACAAATTACCATATTACCATTGTAACGTTTTGAATATAAAACAAAAGCCTAATGAACTTTCAAACAATTGCTGGCGGGAGATGAACGATACAATATGTAGATAGATAGGTACCTACCTAACATTCTGTGAAAATGTCGAAAAAAAAATGTGTGAATCTTTGAGATGGGAAGTTTTTGTTTATCTACTTAGGAATGTCGCGGTTCGCTTTCTAATCAGTTTCAATCAGTCAAAAAAACATCAAATATATTAAAATTTTGATAATTTGAATTAGAAATTGGGTATATGCATGACAAATATATTTGTTATCTGACTGCTTTATCAATAAATATCAATAAAAACTTTTTACAAAAAAAATACAACCGACTTCAAAGTAAAAAAAAACACTGAAAAGTGCAAAATAACTTTAATTTCGGAAGTCGGTGTTTCTATAATAGTTTTGTCTATTCGTTATTTAACCTCGACTTCCGAAATTAAAGTTATTTTGCACTTTTCAGTGTTTTTTTTTTACTTTGAAGTCGGTTGTATTTTTTTTTTTAAGTTTTTATTTTACACTTTTTAGTTATGGTACCACCACTAAAAAGTACCCCTCAGCCAAACTTAAATACCTTATAGCCAGTGTGCATCTTATGACAATTCTAATAATCCCAAACACGGTTAGATTACATTAATTTATTACAGAGTTCCGGTGCCTAACTTCAGACTTCATCATCAGATCAGTTCGATATATTCCCCCTCTACTTTCAGTCAGTCATCGACTACACGTATAAACAAAGCAATTTTACTTGTTACGACGGTTCTGCTGTGATCCTATGAGGAGTTCTGTTCCATATCTTCGAAGTTCATGATCAGATCATAACAATATTTCTATGGTACCAATTCGGAAGCATAACCTTCCAATCAAAAAAAAATTTTTCAAAATCGGTCCACAATTGACCGAGAAATCGGTGAACATACATAAAAAAAAAAAAAACATACATTCAACCGAACATATAACCTCCTCCTTTTTGAAGTCGGTTAAAAATAGAATACTTACTAAGTAACTGTGAAAACTATATAAAAAAATTGGTACAAAAACAGGTTCGTTGTCACCATTAACAATTCCATGATGGAACTACCGATGTTTTTTTTAAATCACTAGTTCCATTTTGAAAGAATCTGGATATAATGGAACTACTGTTGAAATTTATTATCACTAGTTCCACTTTATTATTTTAGGAACTTGTGATTTTTATAAAGGGCGGTAAAAACACTACAGGTAAAAACAGTGACAACAAACCGAAAAACGAACGAGATATTTATTAAAACAATATTAAATAAATAATTATATCTGTCGCTCTCGCCATAATGCCATTTTTAACCGACTTCAAAAAAAAGGAGGAGGTTATCAATTCGGTTGTATTTTTTTTTTTTTTTTTTATCATTTTTTTTTTATGTTTGTTACCTCAGAACTCCGTCGTTTATGGACCGATTTGCAAAATTTTTTTTTCCCTTTACAGGATATGCTTCCAGATTGGTCCTATTTTTTTCAAAATCCAGTTCTGATGATGGAATCCATGAGGAATCGAGGGAACTCCTCAAAAATTATAGGCAACCCTATGGTAATTTTAGTATTTTCATCAAGAACTTAAGCATTTACAGTCAAAAAGTAACATTTGATGAAGTGGAACTGATGAAGAAGACCAGAAATGGTCAACGGAACTTCATACACAAATAGATATTACAATGAAGATATACATAGTTAAGCGACTATGACAATACAAATAAATGAATGATTCTGAATAGTTACGTTGAAAATGGTATCATCGAAGTGATCTGATGATGATGATGGAGCCGGAAGGTAGGCACTGGAACTCCGTAATTAATCAATGTAACCTAGCCGTGTTTGGACTTATTAGAATTGTCATGAGATGCACTTTGGCAATAAGGTACTATCGAACTGATCTGATGATGGAGCCGGAAGGTAGGCACAGGAACTCCGTAATTAATCAATGTATCCTAGCCGTGTTTGGGCTTATTAGAATTGTCGTGAGATGCTCTTTGGCTATAAGGTACTATCGAACTGATCTGATGATGGAGCCGGAAGGAGGAAGGTAGACACAGGAACTTTATAATAAAACAATGTAACCTAGCAGTATTTGGGATAATTGGAATTGTCATGAGAAATAGGCACTCTGTTTATAAGTGTATCGCAACTAAAAAGTGTGAAATAAAAACTTTTTAGAAAAAAAAAATAACCGACTTCACTAAAAAAAAACACTAAAAGGATCAAAATAACTTTAATTTCGGAAGTCGGTGTTAAATAAGAAACAAACAATACCTAGAAACACCGACTTCCGAAATTAAAGTTATTTTGATCCTTTTAGTGTTTTTTTTAAATTTTTTTTTTCTAAAAAGTTTTTATCTATGTTAGCCGTACGTATGTACGGGCATGATGAACTTTGACGTTAAAGTCTTCGTCAGACTTCTCTTTCTTATTTGCAACTTTGAAGCTTTATTATTTTTAGATACTTTGTTATTGATGAAGATATTTTTAAAAATGAGAGATAAATTATTTAAATTAGCAAATAAAAATTTGCATAAATACATATTGAATTTAAACGTGTTTGAGTAGGGGAGACCGAGGGGAGTTGAAACAATTTTGACATTTTGTTTCATATACAAAATACTATAGACAGAAATCGTATGATATTAGTACCAATCAATAGGTCATTCTTTACACTTGCGAATGACTAACTTAAAGAAATTGTAAGCGTTAAATAATGTGGTGAAAAATCGACTTAACCGTAACAAGTCAACTTGTTTCAACTCCCCTCATACCGAGGTAAGATGAAACAGGGGTCGAGGAGAGTTGAAACATATGATTTTTGAGTAGTATTAAGGGTTGTAAAATAAAAATGATGATATAATTTAAAGGTATTTAATAAAAAAAAACTTTTCAAGAACGAAATAACTTTTTTAATTGGTATTTTATACTGATATATATCAGTTAAGTAATTAAAAGTACCTACTATAACATCCTATTCGTAACATTTATATTAAACAGTCAGATAAACAAAATGTTTTACATTTATATAAAATAATTATTAACTCTCAGTCGTTTCTTAAGTATTACAATCAGTCTTAATCAATATTTCTTCGAATATTTAAGTTACAATAATCTCACAAATGTCAAAATTAAAAATATTATGAAAATAAAAAACGTCAATCTGACAAGCAGTTATGGCAAACATAAGAAAGTTGCAACCAGTGCAAGCTTCATGAGCCCAGTGTTTACATTCCAGACATTGCACCCATTTTTCTTTGGCTCTGCTATTTGAATATGGCTCAAAACAACAATGGCAAAAGGATTCTTCTTCTTCTGTACTGTCTTCGATTCCTCTTTGTTTCTTGACAACCTTGATCTTTTTAGTTTTAGTGCCTAGTTTTGATCTTTTTCTTGTATCTGTTCCTTCAAAATTAGGTTTTTTTACCTTTTTCTTAGCCATTCTAGCTGCTTCGATTGCAGCTAGTTCATCTTTTACGGGAGTGTCGGTTAAGATAGCGGATTTCACTTTGCGTCTATTTGTTTGATTTCCTTTCCTTGGTGGAGCCTTTGGCAAGGGTCTAAGAGTTTCAGGTGAGAATGTAATTGCTGTCATACTAACTGAAGTATCTCGTGATGTAGATGCTACAGGTATTATATGAGATGTAAGGACTGTTGAGGGAACAACGGATTCAGTGGTTGAAGGCATCGTGATAGTATTAAGCATTACCTCAGATATAGCCAGATCAGGTGAATTCTTATCAGGGCTTTCTGCAGACTTGGGTACGTCTTCTGTTTCGTTGCTGATTTGAGGAGGAGTAGCCGGTAAATTTAAGATTGATGGACTTGGTGTTCGAGAATCATGAAAAATACTATTTGCAAGGGGACGTTCATCACTTGTGCTAGAAGTAGGACATGGCACGGGTTCTTCACTTCTTGAAATTCCCACCAAGTTAGAGCTGGATGGACCAGTACTAACGAAAGTTGCCAAAGGTCGATCAGTAATTTGACTCGGAAGATAATCAGCGTCCTGGAATATTTCAGTGTTAACTGGCCAAAGTCCGGTATTGATGAATCCGGAAGATATATTGCGCGGTGTGACGGCTATATCAAACGATGTTTTCACTATCCCAGGAATATCATAGATGGACATTACTTTTCCTGGATTAGAACGCATCCAATTGTCGCAAGCAGTGTTAACTGCTTTTTTCACTGGCTCAAAAACGGCTCTGTCCATTGGCTGCAATTTATGTGTGCAGTGAGGTGGAAAAGTCAATAAAATTATGCCATTTTCCTTGCAGAACTCGAAATTTTTAACTGCGGTGTGTGAAGCGTGGTTATCTAATAACAATAGTGCTTTATTTTCTTTTGATGGCCTAATTTGGTCTTTGAAAAATTTAAGAAATATATAGAAGTCTTCTTCTTGCATCCACCCTGACCCATTCGCAGTGCCAATTGATCCAGTAGGTGCATCGCGTATAAAGTGATCATTAAATCTTTTCCGCGGAAAGATGAACATTGGGGGTATGTGATTCCCAAGGACATTTCCTACTAGTGCTATAGTAACTAATGTTCCCCTCTCTGCGGAAGTCATGGCACTCACTTGTTTCTGTCCTCGTCGGGCAATGACGCGGTCTGGTTTCTGAACAGTTGTGATGCCAGATTCGTCCACGTTCCATATATCCTTTCCTTGCAATTGGTGTTTGTCAACTACTGCGGTATAATTTTGAAAAAAAAAGTTCAACGTTTGTTCTATTAAAACTGGTAGCTCGAGCGATACTTGTAGGTTGAGGTAGTCTCAGTGAAAGAACAGGATGACGTTTCATCAGCTCAGTCCAAGAAGAAGGAATTTTTTTATTATATTCTACAGCCAACCTATAGGCAAAAGTTCTGGTTTCCTTAGTTCTTAGGCCAAAGTTAGCAGCAGCGCAGTTTAAAAGATAGTTGCACAGTACCTTCTCCTCTGAAGCTGTAAAAACAGTCTTTTCAGGATATCCCACCGTTGGAGCAGTCTCCGTTTTGTTTGCTTCATAGGCAGTTTTTTTTTTAATATACCTGTAGAGGGAGGTATGGTTTAGGTTGAAACTTGAAGCCGCGTCACGGAGACTTTTCTGTCGCAAAGTTACTTCTTCCGCTGCGAGATCATACATTTCGCGACTCGCCATACCTCTGTCAGTTTTTATTTTATAATCAGTAGGCATACTGAAACAAAATAAACAAATTAAACCAACAAAAAAAATGTGCCCGTTATTTATTGACTGCTTTCTGATATAAAATTGAAAACGAGGAGAGTTGAAACAGCCTGTTTCAAATCTCCTCAGTAAGAAAAAACGTCCCAATTTTCATTAAATGCACAATCAAGATGCAAATACACAGAAATCAAATGTACCAAATATATATAATAACTCTTTAGTTAATGATCTTTCGAAACATATATAACTTAAGCCATAATACAAGAACTTTATCAAAATATAGGCATCGTAAAAAAACGTTAAAAACTTACTTTTCACGATTTTTGTCACATGGGACGCAGAACTCCACAACCGCTCGCCTTACGTCCCCGACGCGTACTGACATGTCAGCGGGCGGAGGGAAGGGATTGAAAAGCGACGTTGCCAACTCGCTAACGATTTTAAGTTCCGAGTTATTGGTACTGTTTCAAATCACCTTTGTTTCAAATCTCCTCGGTCTCCCCTACTAATGTTGTCCGTCTCATGTGAGGGAAAGAAATTGATAGCAAAATTCAACCAAGGTTTGACGAAGAGATTATTGTGGAATAACTCTGTTGGTGCTGAAGAGCGGTGGTGCGGAAACTCAGCGCAGTTCTTCATAAATACCATTATTATAACGGTGCGAGTCTAGACATCGTAAAAAAACTGTATCAGGAACTCTTTTTATAAAGATTTATAATTGATTTGACGATAAACGCGGCGTTCGCCATGATAATGGTTTTCTTAAAGTGTTTTGGTTTAAGTTCCCTTTATTGGGCTAAGGCTTGCGGTTCAGAGATGCCACCGGATATGTGGAGTTATCAATATTTTTTAGATAATTATATCATTTAAAAAAAATAAAAAAAACAGTGTAGTGTAGTCTTTTTTACGCTAAAGGTTGAGTGGTACAGAATGCCTTTTTGTTGCATTAGGTCCACCTATAAACAAAATAAATGAATAAAAACAATAAAATGTACTACGTACGTGTATGTATGTACTTTATGTAATCTATCAGTGCCTTATCGAGAAAAAAATGTTAATAGGTTACACTTACTTTAGCAAAGCTGTCATAATGCAATAGCTGTAATACTGATTTGAATGTTTTGTGGGCAAAAAGAATAAGTTTTTATGAATTTGTTAGTACAATGCGTTCCAAATAAGAATAGGATCGATTGCCATGTTGTGACGTCACGTCATACTGACAAATCGCAAGAAATTGGGCAAAATTGAAGAACTTAGAGATGATTAAAATTGAAGAACTGGATTCTGATTAAACTTTTTTCGTTCAGAGTTCGTAAATAAATTAAATTGTAAAAATTTCTTGTTTTGCCCACCATAGTAATTCTTCGATTTGACAGTATGACGTGACGTCACAACATGGCAATCGATCCTATTCTTATTTGGAACGCATTATAAATCACTTAATGTTTTTGTTGGCAAGTAGAACATTAATTTCGTAATACGAACGCTGTCACGTTGCAGCCCATCCTGCTTCTATTACATCACTCCAGGAAAGAGGAGTGTCTTCCTTCGGTAGCCGTTCCCCGGAAGGAGGCAACTGTGACTCAATTTAAAAAGTCTTGCTTAACATTTGACTCACTAAGTCAGTGGTTCTCAATATTTTTTTTAAACCGGGGACTACTTTGGTTTCTTTGTTATTAACTGGGACCAGAAGTCCAGATGAAAATAGTACACTTATTCTATAAAATGAGTAACGAGATATCAAAAAACATTCACATCAACATCAAAGTTACTTTTTTTTGTTATTATTTATATGCTCGCGCTTGACCACTATCACACCTGATGGTAAACGATGATGTGATTGACGATGTAGTACGTTTGCCTAGAAAACTTACCGTGAATAAGTTACTTAGGCAAGCGTGATTCCAGCGTGATTTGAAGCGTAAGTCCATTTTTAAAGACCCTTTTGAAATTTTTAGGCCTTTCGCGGACAATATTTTAGCTCTTACGGACCACTAGTGGTCCGCGGATCACAGTTTGGGGACCTCTGCACTAAAGCATGTCTTGTTTTACTAATTAGTTTTTGGTGTTTAAAATATACCTATTAATGACTAAGCCTCAAAAAGGAACGTGTCATCCCGTAGAGCTATTACCTAAGTTGCTATAGTACTTGACATAGGTTATAGACATACATATAAGTACAATGTATTTGCTAGGTTGTCTTGTCAGTTTGTGAATCATCTCGCGATGGACTGTATAGAATTACAACATCACGCGTCTGCGGTTGCGTCCCGTCTTTGCGCAGATTCGCTTTGTGCAGACTTCATGTAACGTCAGTAACGTTGAGAATGAAAGGAAATATTATACTGCTTGGAGAGAACTTTAGATTGTGAAGACTGTAAGCCATTAAGCATTTAAGCACTCTTCTGTAATGGATACCGTCAATGATTTATAATGGTGTTAAAACAACACTTTATGGCAACTAAGATCCTATATTTTCAAACTATAAAAGGGTTATGTGATAACAAGTTCCTGTAAACAGATAAATGATGATTGCCGTAATATCATGACATTAATTACGTATGTAGATTCCCGAGAATTTGAAGGAGTGTCAAATAAACATATGTACATTCATACATTATAACCACACGCAATCTTCCAGTAAGAGGATCGTTAAAACAATTATACTACGCGTGATTTGAACTGAATAACTCACTGATGCTGATACTAGCTTCCTATTAGTTTAGATAATTGTCTATCTGTTGTTGAATATACTAGCATTTATTTATTATAATCTATACTACAATTGCTATCCTATCCTTTTCTCTCATCTTGAAGATGCATATTTTCGTCCTGCTGTCAATCCTACCCATCGTCATCATCATCTTCCTGCCCTTGTCCCGTGTTATTTGGGGTCGGCGCAACACGTTTTTTTTTCTTCCATTCTGCCCTGTCACTCGTCATACTATCACTAACTTCCTTTTCTTTCATATCACTCTTCACACAATCCATCCATCTTTTCTTTGGTCAATCCTACCCATGCTATGTAAAAAAGACTTTAATTTGAGTAGAATTTGCGATACCTACTTTAAATACTCGTATCAGGTTATATTTTCGTCTAACCAAACTTCAAGATCGACATTGACAATGTTAACTTCATCTCGTATAGGTATTATCTTTAATACAACATCACGACTTCTTCGTTCTTAGTAATACAACGACCCAGTATTTGTATTTGTACCGCCAATATCTGTCATCTGGATCAAGATACCATCCGCTCTGTCAGGAAGTTCTTTGTGTTCGATAACCGTTTACTTTCTAAACCAAACGATGCTATTGTTTATAGACGTCGCACTGTCACAATATTTAGACAATAAGTAACGTTAACGTTACTGGAAATACAACTACATACTCTAGTTATTGACAAGCCCATAATAGTTCTCTATTTGCCTAGTAGACATGGAATTTAGACAAACTATAAAACAAAATATTCAAGCAGGTATAAAGTATAAATAATGATAAATTCTAACTGTAATGTAGACCTGCCTGATTTAGGGTTATGAAAACCTGTGTTTCCAACTAATAATAATGTGTCTATAATGAGTGACAAGCTCATACCGTGGATAAACAAGTTAGTCCAATGGCAAGGTCACTGTTACCAACACTGACAATGAAGTGTCTGCATCAATAAACTGACAAGCAACTACTTAATTTGCATCAATATTAATGTAACCAAATAAGGGACTAATAGACAGGATATCTCTTGACGCAAATGTCCCGCTGGCGTAAACATACTTCAAAGTTTCTCTAAAAGGCTTTTTACCTTAAGGAGTCTACTCTGGGAATAGTCATGGCCCCACCTGGGCACACCTTGACATGGCCAGCCTATTACCTCGTATGATGATAGATGTCTCAGCAATTACGCTCGGATGGATGCCGCCAAAACAATCGCGAGTATGTAAATGATGCTCGAACCGGAGATAAGTGGCTATTGTTTATTTGACGGCAGATTACAGACTTTTTATGAGTATGTCCAAAGTCTGCGAATTCGTCGAAGACTGGTTTAGGTTTTAGTTTGTTGTTGAAGATTGTGTAACAAATCATCTACTTAGACTAGACTGTTTTATACTGATTCACACTGTTTAAAAATCATATCTTCCTGTTTATCATGTTGGAAAAAGCAATCAAAATTGCCAGCGGGATTCATGATGACCATGATTACTACCACTAGTACGTCCTACACCGATCCCTATTCGCGTACGATGAATAATGAAGCAACTAACATATCAATCCACAATCACAACAGTCGTATATTCATTCACGTTGGCCGCTCCTGCGTGTGCGCAAGTAACATGACACGGACGAGGCGCGGTGGCTTTGACCTAGTGGGACCTTGGGCACCTTGAGCTGCCACCGTGACGGTTGCATCCTGCCAGCCTAAAGCCGAGCTAATTCGTATTTTCGTTGTACATATTATGGAAGTATTGTAATTACTAAAAACAAACTGTTTTCCTGGGGATAACGCTTGACTCAAGGCTACAATGGGGTCCTCATTTAACATCTCTTGCAGGACGGCTTAGCTCAGCTGCATATGCTGTTAGAAAAATCCGCCAATTTACGGATGTTGATACCGCTAGACTAGTCTATTTTAGTTATTTTCATAGTGTCATGTCATACGGTATCTTACTATGGGGACGGGCTGCAGACATCGACTCAATTTTTATTCTACAGAAAAGAGCTATCAGAGCTATTTACAATCTCCGCCGTTGCGATTCTCTAAGGGAACTGTTTAAGGATATTAACATCATGACGGTGCCTTGTCAATATATCTATGAAAACATCATGTACGTTAGAAAAAATCTTCATCTTTTTAGCAAAAGAGGCGACAGACATAATTATGTTACAAGAAATAGGGACCAATTAGTTCAACCAGGTTTCAGACTGGCTAAAGTGGCCTCTTCTTTCATGGGGTACTGTTTGAAATGTTATAATAAAATACCTCCCCAAATATTAGAACTCAATGAAACGAAATTTAAATCTTGTATTAAACGCACACTATGCAGGCAGGCATATTATAAGTTGGAGGATTATATTCAAGATAAAAATGCTTGGCTCAATGCTGGTCCAGCTCCACTACCACCGGGGGTACAAATTGATTAGTTTTGAAACAATTATTACTATTCTTTAATGTTTTTTTTTTTTAATTTGTTAAATTTGTAATGTATTATTGTAGTTAATTATTATTGTATTTAGTATTGTATAATGTAGAAGCATTTTTTTCAAACTTTGTAAATGTGAGTACCATGGAGCTATTTTATGGTTTTTAGGTTACTATTGGACTTGTTTGACATAAATAAGCATGGCAGTTGAGAGTTTGTCATGCTCACTCAAATGTCTCACTGATGGTGGCGCGTGTGTTGGATCATTCGGTTCCCTTCAAAATGGTTGAGCTGAGTGGTGCTAATATTCGCGTCAGGTCCGTGAACGGGCGCTGTCAGTTGAGACTGGTCATCTCTTAGCTGCCAGTTGCTATTTTAATATCTATATTTAGTTTTTATTTTTACATTATTGACATTGTTCTCACATGATAGCGACAAGAAACATGTAACAGAGATATTTGTAATTGCAAAACATGATTGAAAAGAGTGTCCATGGAGTTTCTTGCACATTCTTCTCCATAGAGATCTACGCTTTGGAATGTGCAATTAGCATCATTTTTTCTGACTGACTGACTTCTTGACATTTCAAAAGTGCCTGTAAATGGTTTATTTGAAATAAATGCTTTTGAATTTGAATTTGAACTATTGTCAGAATCCACAAAGCCAACATTTGGATTAAAACTACCAATTGGTTCTGCTGTTGAAATAATTTCAGGTGTAAATGAGGACAAGCTACTTGACTTGCTTCAAACAGAAACCTGATGTTTATTGCCTCTTAACCTTATATCGCACTAGTTGGTTCAAGTTACATGTTTATACTTTGGTTTGTTCGTCTTCGTTCCCGAGCGTCATTTTCACACTTCTTGTACGTGTTAGCGCATATTATAAGAGAGCTTTCTCACGAAAAATTCTTAAATGTTTTTTACGAGGCTGTCTTTGTATACGATACAATAAAAAGTCTTTAGAAATATAATTATTTTAGAATATATAATTTTCTCTGGAGCTTAACAGATCGTAAAATTCATAGACACCTTAATCAACGATTCCCAATCGGAATCCGATATAAAACCGATGAAATACGGAAGCGAACTGGACAGATAAAGCCGGACGCTGTTAATCTCGGCAAACAGTCAGTAAAATAGTCGTAAAATAGGCCAACTGCTCGTCTAGACCGCGCTGATGACCCTACCGATAGGAACTATGAATCAGATGCGTGAGGCAGATAGGACGGTAATAGGACAGCTTGGCAGATGTCAGGGGGCATAGCTGCCTGGCTAACGACTGGCGGGACATGACAACCTGTCTAGAAAGTATATGTGGCACTATCTGCTTGAGAATTTTCAATCTTAAGCTCTTCTGCCATCTTGTCAGTAGTAAAATAAGATAGATCGAAGAAATGTTCTCCTCATGCAAATTACTATTCATGCATGACGTCTTATGTCGTGCTTGATAAACATGTAACGCCTTCCAAACATGCAAAACAGTGCCTTTCTAAATATTTTAATTAATGCGATAATCTTTAACGAACCAGTTGTACTTCCAGTTCGTTAAACACTTCTTCGTCTCGAGCAGTCTTCACTTTTGTCCGTACTTACTTGTGCCAAAACGAGTTGATGCTAACAAACGAGGCACTTCCAAATCTCTGCTGCCCCGACTATTGTCTCCAAAACAAATGAGCTGTCAGACAGCCGTGCGATGAGCGATTCTTGCTTTATTTGCGTTTGGTCCTGCGTGGCGAATGAATTGTTTCCTCACGGATTTCGCGCCCGTCATCTTTCATATCAACGGACAGAAGATTGAGTGCAGACTGCTGTTGTTATGTGATATAAGAGCTTTTGTATTAGTTTGCGTTTTGAAACTTGATTGTTTTTGTCAGTACTGCGACGAAATTGAAAAAAGTATGCGGTTTTGGTTCAGATGCCAGTTTAGCAGCGAAGTTACCCTTGATAAAATGTCTTTTTTTACCATTTACTTAAAGTAAAAGTTGGAAAATCAACAGGAAGTTTTATACAACGTGATTTTGTACAGGTATTTTTGTAATTTCCATTCATGAGCGCAACATGTCGCACCTATATTATTTTCTATTTCTCACCACCATTTCTTCTTCCGCAGACTTTAAACAATGAACGGCCACAGCAACGGCGACATGAACGGAGCAGGAGATATCATCACGCAGAACCAGCAGCGAGGCTGGTGGACCATCGGGCTCATCAACTCGCGCTACCGCTACCTCACCGCCGAGACCTTCGGCTTCAAGATCAACGCCAACGGCACCAGCCTCAAGAAGAAGCAGATTTGGACGTTGGAGCCTGCTTCAGGGAACGCTAATGATAGTGAGTAGATTTTATTACAATGTATATAATTATACATATAAAAGGAGAAACTGATTGACTGACATATCAAATCACAGCCGAAATACTGGATCTAGGACCGTGAAATTTTGCACAAGGCTTCCTTTTATGATATAGGCGAGCACTAAGAATAGGTGTTTTGAAAATTCTTCGCATAGGGGGATGAAACGGGGATCCAAAGTTTGTATGGAGAAAGCTTCCACGCCGTTGAAGTCGCTGGCAGAGGCCAGTTTATTATAGAGTACGAGCCAGCAGAGCCGTGGCCGTGTCCGCGTGAGGAAGACAGAGCCAAGAGGAAGACAGAAATTAACCTAAAGGAACGTTTTCTTGGGCATCTTATGTCCCTCTTCCATGGTTTAATCAATGTCTTTTTTTTTAAAAACGATGCCCCGATTCCCGCACCTTTTAAACATTAGTATGACCTACTAATAGTTGTTCCGGGTCTGGATGTCTGTGTATTTGAGATTACATGATGGTGAATGCACATAAAATACAGGAGAAAATCGAAACAAAAAAAAAAAGAAATGATATGATTAGGCCCAAAAATCCTTTATCCAGGAAATACGTGGCTAAATCGTGGACTATCATTATTAAGGTCGAGTAAAGTAGCGATAATACGGATCACATCAAAGCCCGATAAATTCCAGTTCTTTTACCCCAAAAGCTTAAAGCCCTAACTTGAGCCCAGGGAAATAGGTACAGGCTGAAGATAGCGACCGTCTTTTGTTGTTACGGCTTTTCGAAAAAGATTATCCGATATTCTTTGTATCCATTTACGAACAGATGGGCGAATTCAAATCTATATGTCATATGAACATTCTCCGTGGGGCGGCCAATAAAGGGAATTCGAGCAATTTTCAATCTCGTTCGCGAAATTGTAATTCACTACGCGTTAGATTTAACGAGGCGTCTCATAAGACAGGCAGTTATAGCGTTTTGCGGTACATTAAAGGTAGTCTGATGGTTTACCGAATCGATTTATGACCGATGTTTTCGAATTTGATGTGTTACCATAAGATTAATGGTTGTTATCTCATTTAATGGTGTTACACATCATTACCGCGCTGCCAGTATTATATTATGATTCGGGTGGTCTGTTTGGATTCCATTTTCAAACAAGGATTAAATATATATATGTATATAATATAATTTATAGTACATTTTGATACAAGTGGAGAAACTTTGTCACTGAGACCGAGGTGGAATGCGACCGAGCCGCAGGCGAGGGTGTTATGGAGCCGAGTTCTATAGTGACCACCGTGTATCAAACGACGTCTTTCAATACACTTTCGAAGAAAAATAGACGAGGCAATTGGTGACTCGTGGGGGTCGTTTAGCGCCCAGCTTGATACGATACATGTAATAAACTGGCGGGGAGAGCTAGGGCACTTTTCTGCACTAGTGCGGAAAACAGCAAATTGTTTGCCTAAGATGTAGAAATTATGTAGGGGTAGAAGCGGTTTTCCGATTAAGTCTATTAAAAAAAATCTTTCGTCATTATACATATAGGTATCATCACACTAAATAATATTATAAAGGCGAAAGTTTGTGAGTGTGTATGTTTGTTGCTCCTTCACGCTCTGGATTTGGATGAAACATGAGACACGGTTGGAATATGTCCTCGGATAGCACACAGGATACTTTTTATCTCGGGAGTCTGTTCCCTTGGGGGCCATTGTCTACGTTCACGTGAGCGAAGCTGCGGCCAGAAGCGAGCTGGCTTCTGCACGCGACTTTGCTCACATGAAAAGTTTTTTTTTATAATAATAAATATTTATTTCAGGTAAGATACCCATAGGTTAACACAATTACACGAAAACACACAAACAAAAACATACTAATAACATTAATTCATTCATTGCAATTATTTAGTTGACATCACATTAAATAAATAAATCATAAAAATTTAAAATGTCCGATTATAATTAAATTAAAAATTAAATCATTTTTAATGGGAACTTCCTACTGGAATGAAATGTATCCATTATCCAAATACAGTAACAATTCCTGTGTCAAGTTACATTAGAACCCATTCATCGTTTTAGACGTGAAAGCGTAACAGAAAGACAAACTTTCGTATTTCAAATATTAAATAATTAAGTATGAATTGTGAGTTGATTTAAAAACCAATTAAATCATATACTGAGATAGTTTAATCAAGTTTCCGTTCGCATTCACGAATGCTACACATTTGATTTATTACATTGCGATGTGTCTGTGATGTAATTTATATGCAGTTAGTACTCCAAGAATTCATCTGTAATCTGTGTTATTTATAAGTTTATTATTGTAGTAATTTCTACCATTAAAGCTTTCTAAATCATTAATTTGCTTAATTTATTTTAGATAGTATGTGTGTCTGGGTAAGTTTGCAACTTCTTCACACTCAAACGGCTGAATGGATCTGGATGAGACTTGGCACACGGGTAGACCATGTTGTGGAATAGCACAAAGGATACTTTTTTTATCCCGGGAACATGTTCAATTGGCACAACTTTGTACTGACACGTGGACGAAGCCGTTGGAGCAGCTAGTAAATAAAGCCACCTACCGCGTCTGTCCATCTGTTCGTTACAAATTAAAAAAACTACTGATCAGATTTTCATTCGGTTTTCACCAATAGACAGTGATTCATGAGGAAGGTTTAGGTGTATAATATATGTATACAATATGATAATATTAGAGAAAAACCGAGGATAGCAAAAAATTCTAACACCCGTGCGAAGCTAGGGCAGGTCGCTACTATTATATTTCTTCTTCTTCCTTTCTTTTAAGCATAATCGGCCTTTTAATGTTCCCACTGCTGGGACTCAGGCCTCCTCTCTCTAGGAGAGGGAATGGACCTTAATCCACCACACGGGCCCAGTGCGGGTTGGTGAATGTCACAAGTCTTCGAATTTTTTGGTTCTAGGACATGCCGGTTTCCTTACGATGTTTTCCTTCACCGTTTTGAGAGCAGTGGTGGTGAAATAAATTACACAAAGTAATGCGCCTGGCTGGGTTTGAACCCGCGACCTACAACTTGTAAGTCGAGGCCGTTACCACTAGGCCACCACTGCCACAGTATAGATATATGGAACAGTACGGAAACTACTTACAAATATTCGAAACGGCACACTCACACAAACATACGCATCGACGAGACTACATCATCTAAGCGTTTCTCGCGGTCCTGTCAGTAGCGAATGCCGCAGTCTCGTCGATGCGTATGTTTGTGTGAGTGAGCCGTTTCGAACATTTGTAGGTAGTTTCCGTACTGTTCCATATATCTATACTGTGGCATTGCTCCCTTGCTAAAAAAAAAAAATTGCCCCACTCTAAGAATTACTCCTGTATCGTGGCTGCGTTCACAAACATGTAAACACACATACACAAGACACTCAAACCCGTAACAACTATCTGTAGGGCATACAAATATTTGTTCCGTGCGGGAATCGAACCCGCGATACGGAGTACAGCAGCCGATTGCTCAACCACTGCGCTAACCGTATAACTATCGTCTTGCAAAGTTCCTCAGTTACCTACTGTCTTGTTATCTAAACCATTAATCTTTTCTTACCTATAAACCTTTTTTTATAATTCTTTGTTCCATTGTCGCCAGATCATTGAACTCAGTCGTTAACCGTTTCATTAGTAAGCCTACAAGTAAAGTTGGCAAAAAATAAAAAGCCCGTTTTGACATCTGTCAAAACGAATACGCAAAAAGAATACATATATACATATACATATTCAGCCTTTTAATGTTCCCACTGCTGGGACTCAGGCCTCCTCTCTCTAGGAGAGGGGATGGGCCGTAATCCACCACGCGGGCCCAGTGCGGGTTGGTGGATGTCACATGTCTTCGAATTTTTGGTTCAAGGACATGTCGGTTTCCTCACGATGTTTACCTTCACCGTTTTGAGAGCAGTGGTGATGAAATAAATTACACAAAGTAATGCCGTCTGGCTGGGTTTGAACCCGCGACCTACAATTCGTAAGTCGGGGCCGTTACCACTCGGCCACCACTGCTCTCAAAAAAGAATACTCGCAATATATTCCATCATATTATTTAACGCGCCAAAAAAATGTGTGTATTTTTAAAAAACACTATGTAATTAATTGTTATTTTATTGTTCGTTCTAAGTTACATTTTAGGGTATTTCTCAAAATAATGTCAAAACGGGCGTTTTATTTTTTAAGTTCGAGTTTAATACATGACTCACTTCTGATGCTGTTTTTTTTTAAACCCGACTTCCGATCTGCTTATAAGGTCTAGGATTGCTTGTAACTATGATTACTGTCAGGAAGCAAACATCAGACCCTTGAAACTAATTCTTTTAAAGTTTTTACCCTATAAAGGCATAAAGCCTATATTTGTAGATTAAATTATGAGTCTTAAGGTAAAGGCAGGTTTTTCTTAGCTATGTGTGTGATTAAACTAATTGATATAAAATCGTGCTTCAAATATCTTGCCAGATTTTAATCACATTCCATACTAAATCATATCTTGTATACGGGCTGCATGTTACATATAATTCGAGTGACAAAAACGTCGGTATGTCCATAGCGACAGTTTTGTCGCGCTCCCCTCAGCCACTAATTGTCGCAAAAAGTCCCCTGCTGCCTACCAGCCCTTAATTACATCGGTGTGCAGAGGGCATGGCGCGGGAGATACGGACGAGAGGTGAGGCCCTGAGGGGTCTAAAACAATTGTCCTCAAATTTAATTGTTTGCTAAAATAAAAGTTTTCAAATGAGCAGTGCACTTCCTAAGTTTCAATACTAATGTAACAATTTAGATTGTGATCTGAGGGACTGCAATTTTCAAAATTTTCATAATCTTTTACTCGTACTATTCTATGTGATAACAAATTTTATGTGTGATACTGACAGAGTTTGAAGAGTATGATTTTAAAAATGATATTGAGAGGGAACGTAGAGCATTGTTAGTTCGGGCGAATATGTTTGAGCACAGATTCCCGTTGTACAGACGCAGTCAAAATTACTTTATTAAAAGCGTAATGTTTAACTACACCCAGCATTTAATGCTCTGCGGGTCCATTTTAACAACGCGTTCTGGACGCTGTTGCGGCTTCCACGCTTCTGTAGCGCATCAGCAATGTTTGCTGACGCACACACAGATGGCTTCACAGCTATCTGACACAAAAAAACAACATCTCTGATCAGTCGCCTGCGTAGAATTTGCCACAGTATTTTGAGTGCCATAGCACGACAGACACGATTGTTCTGTCATGTGGAAACTAGTACAGCGGACAACTGTTTGTAAGATGTATGGATATCTGTTATCTGAATAAACAAATTATTATTATTAAAATAATACTGCAAGCAGAAAGCTAAAAGGATAGTTTCGTCAAATATCGTAGAACATTTCCAAGTGCAAACGTTCCTCTCTTACTCCACTCAAAGCTCGCTGTAATTCCGTACAAACACAGTAGGTGTACCTACATGTGGCACAGGCCGCCCCACCGATTGCCAAATTACGATCCAATCAGAGGGTCGTGTCGCTCCCCTCGCCGCCTGTCAAGTTTCAAGGTCTAACAGCTGTGAGCTTGCCCTCGCCGCTCACCTGATCGATGTCACTTCCCTCAGGTGTGATTATCTTTTGACAACATTACTTACTTGCCCTGTTATCAACTCTAGTTGTTTAGCTTTTAGAAAGCTTTTGTTTCTTTGACGTCTTTGGTCGATTGCTAAAATACCCTGAAATACGAGTATGTTATGAGGCAGACTTGTTTCATACTTTATCTTTATCTTGTGAATTTTATATTTATTTACGATTTATCTCTAGTGCAATTGAGATTATATAATTGCGAGATTATTGGATGCATGCGAGGAAAGCTGTAATCTGTATTTATATGAAAGGCAAGCCTGACTCGCTCAGTGGCTCATCGACGTCCAGCCCGAACCCTTGCACCTAGAACGCTGAGCACAGAGGTTCTAAATGATTTACACAAATAATAAGAAATGATTTTCCAAAATTCTCTCCCCAAGAAGATGAAACGGGGTTACAAAGTTCAGGGAGAAGTTAGTTACAGGATAAACTTTATAGATCTTGTAAATACAAAATTATACAAGAATTTTGCAAGCTTGATGATTCCTAAGCAGTCAATCATCAATATCATCTTACACCTCACATCACGAACCGTTTGCGTACGGTACCGTCTATCGACGGGATCCAGATATTGTTTCGCCGCCCGACTTCGTTCACTGACAGAGTGGCGGCTCGATTAATCTCTTTTATCTAGCCCCGCTTAGATCAAAGCTTTCTACTTCAACAGTTAAGTGCCTGAACAAAGTAGTGCTTCAGCTATTTGGGTTAGGCTTAGCTAATCGGGTTTCGAGGGTAAAGCTATAATATTTGTTGCGTAGAGTAGTGTTTTTATCTTCATTAAATGCAGTGTTTAAGCACCAATCAAAATCAAACAGCTGATCGCAGTCCACTGCTGTACATAGGCCTCTCTTAAGCTGTGCCACATTACCTCCACATCCGCCTTTAGCATCCATTCGGTCCAGCTACCTACTTTATTAGGGTTGTCGGTCCAACTGGCTGGAGTGCTTCCCATGGGGTGTTTAAAAGAGTAGTATACGACTACATTACTTTTAGTATTAGACTAAAAAGTACTTTGTGTAAGTCTTATGCTATCTTCGTATGCGATCTATCTTTTAGGATGCACTGGATCATTATTTCTTACTCAGAATTAATGATCTTACTAATAAAACTATGTTCCCATATTTTCCAAAAGTCCTGGCGAGTTCTCCTTAGGTATACTTGCGTAATACATACTGGTATACTCATCAGTTGGTGCCCCATTCCATTTGAAGTGTCTAATGGAGCCTCTATTCGCTTCGGCACCTCGAACGCCTTTGCCTTTAACAGGCCCGGGAAACCAGGTCCCAAAGAAATAAATTGTGAATCCATTTGTAATAAATAGTGAATGTTTTGCCCAGGCATGATCTACCTGCGCTCCCACCTGGACAAGTACCTGGCTGTGGACTCGTTCGGGAACGTCACCTGCGAGTCGGAGGAGAAGGAGCCTGGCAGCAAGTTCCACATCAGGTAAGCTATCAACATACTCTTCTGTTAAAACTACACTTGTAAATCAAATCATATTTTTTTACCGGGTTCTCTTTATATTCTAGTATCTTTGGTTTTGACATTTATACGAGCGACCATGCCTTGGTTTTTAGATACCTTTGGTTAGATTTATTCTTATTTTTTTAATGAAATTATTTTATTTCTAATAGGAAAACTTACAGCTACTTGTTACAGTAAAAACTTAGAATAGGTAAAAAAACGGCCATTTACAAGTTTTCACTTATACTAATGTGAGTGACTAAAACTAAGACGACAACAGCATAGGGTTAACGCGAGAGCGCTCTACCATACAAGAAAAAGAAAATACAAATCATTGTTCAACTTGTAACAAAAAAGCGATCGGCTAAAGTTTTCTTTACTTTTTTAACACTGGTTGTAAACAAATCAAGGTCGACATCCTGATACACCGTATTAGAAGTACGACAAGCTCTTATTAAATATGAGTTTTTACGATAGTTTGTTGAAACTATAGGAATATGAAGGAGACGCGATTTACGTCGAAGCGCACACGAATTAAGTACCCGAAGTCCAACCATGCTCACCAGCTCAGGGATGTCAGTAGATCCATTCATATTGCATAAGAAAGCGAGATCTGCAATTTTTCTTCGTTCTTGTAGGGGCAGAATATGAAACTTTTTACACAGACTCACATAATTAGGAAGAAAGGTGTTTGAGCGATATTAATAATAATAATATTTTTAAATGTGTGTTTTAAGAAATATTTAAAAATATGTATAAAAAATAAAAAACGGATAATAATAATAATATTCTTTATTTCGAGCAACAAGACTCATTTAGTGTTAGTAAAAACAAAACAAACTTACAACTATGTTAGTGACACAAATACAACTAAAAGTTACAAACACACAATATAAGAATCATTGCTTCAGCACCCCAGCAGAGATACTGGAGCAACGATTTAGAATACAGCAGTATATTGAGCGTATCTTAAAAATCTCTTCTGTATGCTTTCAAGGCGATTGACATAAATATTATAATTCGGATTACAAATTTGAGAAGCATATTCATATTATGATACTTACAAAGGTTTAAAAGAGAGGATTTGAAATTGTAGCAGCTACCTACATTATGTAGTCTTAAGACATGAACAAATTACGGGTAGAATAAAGTCTACCTCTGTTAACGCTAATGAGATCAAAGGCTGTGTTTCCTCATTTAACAAAACATTTGAGTTTAAAATTCACAAACGGAATGTAATTTAACAAGCTGCGGTGTCTGTCAGAGCTTTATTAAAATTCATCGGATCCTGTCACTGGGCTGCGATGTGCTGCTTTGTGCAGAACCGACGTGAAAAACCAGGTTTTTGTTTAACACAAGCTTGTATAAGAATTTATTTCATTCTGATTTTGATATCAGCCATCCAAAGACATGGCCGGGTTTCTGGATTGAGTATAATCTCAATATGGTATGTTAAAAACTTTTCAAATTTTACAGGATATCAGGCAAAAGTAGTGTTTGAGAAATGTTCAACTTTAATTGCTTCTAATTTAAAAAAGGGGATAATTACTGCGAATTAGACTGAAAGAACATTTTAGTTTTCTCTATGTAAAACCAATGCAGTTCTTTAGGTATCGTTGTTCATAAACAGCTGTAACCACTAAGGTACTACAATACCATCGTGGACAGTTATCATGTTTGCCATCCCACAACATTAAAAAACCCGAAAATAAAATATAATTGATCTAACACGTGACACAACCACCAATCTGAACACAAATCCATCCAGTTCAAACAACGTTACCGTGTTGTCTAAGACGCCATACAAAGGCGGAGTCCCCTCGCATACTAATGTAATCCCCGTGACTCACCGGAACCGGGGAGCTTGGGACGGCGAGGTTTTCCTTTTTGTAGTCTATGATATTTGCTTTATTGTCGAACGATTTATGGTAGAAGAAGTTTGCGATATCTTGCTGCATTTGCTCTAGACAATGCGATATGAGCAATAACGGTTGTAGAAATGCTAAAATGGACTGACCACTGGTTTTGACTACGCGGCTTTTAAATAACGCTAGTCAATCCCATAGAGTTTTGTCTTTTAGTCAATCTTTACCTTTGTTAAGGTCTTTTTTACATAGCTTAGGTAAGATGACAGCAGGACGAAAATATAGAAAAGGATAGGTAGCTAACGTTATCAATGTCATTCTTGAGGTTTGGTTAGATGAAATTATAACCAGATATTTGAAGTAGGTATTGCGAATTCTACTCCAATTAAAGTCATTTTTATATAGCATGGGTAGGATGACAGCAGGACGAAAATATGATGAAAGAAAAGGATAGGTAGCTACATTGTATGAATCGGACAGCTGTCATCCGCATCATCCTATAGCAATTTTAGTGTAGAATGTAACATTGTCTAGAGCCTCATTTGATGATGACGAACAACGACTTAGTGCGTAGTAGGTACATATATATCGATGACGACGAATGAGGATCATGTCGTAAGAAAACTTTTAATGAATAGATGGAATGTTTTTTAATCACCTATTGATTAAAATTGAGAGTAAAACTCCAACATGCAGTTAACAATATGTATCTGTTACACAGTGGCACATTGGTACTTTGATGCTATACAATAGTAAGGTCCGTGTCCCACGACGTAAGCAATAGATTCAGAAACGCTAAGGGTAGCGCCCCGAATCGTCGCTTCGTGTTGCCACTTAACTTATTTCTCTTGATTTAAATACTACTACTACACATATACTGTGGATAGCACGTTACCCTTTGTCAAGACTGGAGTCAAATTCTCTGGCTTCTGACTATGCGTAACTACTGTCGAGATCTGTAGCGCCATCTATGACGTCACATGAGAACTAAACTAGGAATTCTACATCCCGCAATTAGAGGTCTCCGCGCGATTTGTACATATACAACAGTCTGAAATCATCTATCAGGCAGTTGCCCAAACCAAACATAACATCCGTCTGGTCGGAGCATCCTCCCTTTTCAACGGAGCATACCTTACCAACTTCCGTGAATCAAGATGCGTTCACATACGCAATACGTGACACGACAACTGTAGATATGGAAGGTTATAAAGGTAAAGGAAGACAAAGGAAACGATGGATTAATTGTGAGAAAAATAGTAAGTATGGCTAGAGAGGCGACGACTGAGATGACGGTAAAGAGGATGGAAGAAAGAAAAAAAAACGTTTATTTGCGACTCGCACAAGACAAACAATAGAACATCACATAGCGTAGACTAATATAAAAACAAGACCAAAAAAAACCTGTTGAGGCCAAAAAGGCCCCTATGTCAGCATATGCTGCGATATTGAAATAAAATAACGCAGCGCTGGTATTCTGTTAGCCTATGATGATATGGAGGATGACATACTGTGCCGACCCCTAATAAACTGGTATAAGGGCAGAAGAGATGATGATAAGTAGTTCTACATTTTCCAGTTTGCCAAAGGAGTCAGGGATTGATCTCAGTAGATGTTTGCACCTCGTATCAGATGGCGATGAGATAAAAAAAAATGGGCAAGTGTGAGTCGTACTCGCGCACTGATGGTTCCGTACAAACTTGAAAGGTAAATTGCGGTTTACGATTTATGACGTATTAAAAAAAAAACTACTTACTAGATCTCGTTCAAAACAATTTTCGGTGGAAGTTTGCAAGGTAATGTACATCACATATTTTTTTTAGTTTTATCATTCTCTTATTTTAGAAGTTACAGGGGGGACACATTTTACTACTTTGGAAGTGTCTCTCGCGCAAACTATTCAGTTTAGAAAAAAAAATTATTAGAAACCTCAATATCATTTTTGAAGACCTATCCATAGATACCCCACAAAATTTAGAAATATTTTTTCATCAAACCCATACGGGGTTTGATGAAAAAATATTTCTGAATTTCATTTCTAAGTATGGGGAACCCCCAAAATTTATTGTTTTTTTTTTCTATTTTTGTGTGAAAATCTTAATGCGGTTCACAGAATTCGTCTACTTACCAAGTTTCAACAGTATAGTTCTTATAGAATCGGAAAAAAGTGACTGTGGCATACGGAAGGACAGACAGACAGACATGACGAATCCATAAGGGTTCCGTTTTTGCCATTTGGCTACGGAACCCTAAAAATATTATGACTGTTTATCATTTTACACACGATCATGTTTGGGGATTGCCCGATGATTGATAACAAATTGTTAGAGAAATTTGTTTGTTCTTGATAGAACAAACGTTTGTTTAATAACATATTGGATGTTTGAAGTGTAATTTGTGGAGATTAATAAACACTTTTTTGATTTTTTTAAATTGGCTGTGTACCTCTTCTTATTCTATGGTAGATACAAGATTGACTTAGGAATCGAACTAAGAGAACATGTTAAAGATTGAATTCTGTAACTTACATAGTGTTGCTTTTTTGAGATGGGAAATCATCAAGTGACATCTCCCGCTCTAAGGTGGAGCGAAAAGGAATTTTAGACTTTTACTGACTAAAACTTATATTTCTTTATTTGCCCTTTGCGTTGTAAGGACACTGGACGCGGTAATTCTTTCTAACGTCCCCGCAGCTCATTATATTGCTCCTGCTGTCTCTCTGCATTGGCACAATTTACAATCTAATTGTTGTTAATAAATCAAGACCCTGTCAAATTATAATGAATCGTTCCGAAAGGGTAATGACGCCATTTCGCGAGCACTTTCTGGAGAAAACAAACCCTGAGTCACAAAGCTTACAGCTTTCTAAATAAAAGGGATGAATCGTGACTCAAACTCATGACTCAGCCTTCACGAATAACTTGAGGATTGTTTGTTGGCGAACTTTCAGATCTTGGAGAGATATCCCGCGTCTTGATCGCTAGCGTTTGTTTCGTTTGAGCAAGTTTTGAAAGAGAATTCAGTTTTGTTTGTCTTCAAGTGTTGTTACAGTGGTTTCCTCTTTCTTTATTAACTTAAACTTAACTTGGATTCGTTCAATACGGTAAACAAAGTTCTAAATATAATTTTCTTCAATATTTTAATGGCATGCGAGTACTCAAAAAGCTTGTAATAACAACAGCTCTCAATCATCGAAACACTTTAAGCTTCACAAAACATTTTAATGGGCTTCTGAAGCATGTTACACAGCGGACTACCGGAGGTAACCCCAAAATTATTGATCTTTCAATACAACACACACCGGCCGTTTAGAGGGGAGTGACTGAGTGCGAGGGTGCCGGCGAGACGACTCCGAAGGACATTCAACCTTATACGACTCCCATAAAGTTTATTTCAGCCTGTAAAACGAAAGGTTACATGAAGGTTGTAAGGCTGTAACAGCGCGTGCCAAAATAACGTCTTTGAATTGTTTTGAAGGGTCTTCACTTCACGGTTGTTATGGAAATTATTATTATGTTAGCACTGTTTTTGTTGACTTAGGATGACCTGTTGGGGATACGGAGAAGATATGCGAACTAATATGAGGATATTTATTTAACTCCAGATAATTACAAGCTGTTGTGTGTTGAAATAAGATCCGTAATTTATTCCGAGGGTTCCTTGCTATTAATAGAAATTGTGATCTCTTTGGATCTATGTAAAAAACCTCCTATAGGCATTATTTGATGCAGCAGTATTCAACTGTCAACATCTTCCTGCCCATATTCTTTGGGGTCAGCGCAATACGTTTTTTCTTCCAATCTGTCCTATCAACCGTCACGTTATCACTGCCTCCCTTTTCTTTACTATCACTCCTCACACAGTATTCCACTATCGACAAACTTAGAGGAAGGTTAACGAAACCTTTTTTAAGTGTGATGGGCTGATAGAATCTCTTATGACGTCTAATGCTTCAAAACAAATGCTCTTTAATTTCCTTTTTAGCTCTGTAAAACTAATCACCTCTATACATCGAGATATAAGTACTAACGTAGTAGAGAAGCTACGTCAAATAACTGAATTGTCCTATTTTCGTAATTTGAATCTTTAGTTCGCTGCAGTGCTAAAATAATAACAATTCGTCTAAACCTTAACTAATTTACCACAGCGCTAGATTTGCTGCGGAAGTATATTTATTCTTGGCAAAAAGGTCCTAAGCGCCATGTAAAACACGGTACTTACGCGTTTTCTTCGACAAAGTGCGGCGCGATCGCCGCAGTTGAACGAGACAAAGTAGGAATTTACGGTGTCTTCTCTAGTACGTTAGTACTTATATCTCGATGCCTCTATACCATTTGTGAGTAATTTCACCGGCACACCTCGCTCTTCAACGTGCACAACTACAAGTCCCTTGAGCTTTCAAACAGCCTGGCATTTAAATTGAATGTCGCTTTCAACCGTTTGTGTTCTGATGCAAATGTTAAAGTTACAAGCTCGAGCATTTGTTTGAGTTAACATTTTCATCTTTACCCATTGACATTTAAAGTGTGCACACATTTTAGTGCTTGTTGGTCGTGAAAGGAAAAGTTTCTCACGTATTCCATTATTTCTGTGAACACAAACTTCCCAGACGGATTTTCATTTGTTTCTATTCTACAGTTTATTTGACATTTAAAACGATTAGTACATATTGTGTCTACATCCTCGTTCTTTAAAGTAGGTTAACAAAAGGTAACCAGGCCAGATGAGAACTGAAGAATTTAGAAGCCATAAAACCGAAGTTAGCCAGGTCGACTCCAATGCGTTCTGGTATGTGAAGTGCGTATGCAGTTAATGTAATAAATGTGTCATGTGCTGCAACAGTAAAGATACTAAAATGTCACCTTTTATAATTAAACTTTACTGAAATATCTTAATTCATGACGGTTGCAACTGGAGCACAGCTAACCGGCGTGAGCTATATTTTAGGATCATCAGCATTCTCTTGTCCTGATACCAATTGATGTGTGGTTTGCGTCACATTTCTTCCTGTTTCATAATTATTACTTCTTTATAAGTCGCCGTTTGGGGATCTAGCCACAAAAAGATAGTGTCACTTGACTTCACTATTTATTTATACTTTATCGTACTCCGAGGAAATGGCAACAACATAATGGGATTTTGTTGACCTAAAAAAAAGTTGATTGTGTCAAAAAACCCGAACGCAAAAAATTACTTAAAAACTTCGAAGCAAGTCGCTTTAAGCATTCTGATGCAGTTGGTACAATTTATTTTAGTTCAATCACAGATTTGACACCATCAACTGCATCAGACTTACAATTAGCAACCTTATCGCATCCTGTGATCTCTTCCAGGCAACCTGCAGGCCTAGCCAAGTTACGACCGTTTCGTTTCGAATCTCTTTCTACAGTCTGTAACGCCTCCGATTCCTTTGTTCTGACCACGTGACTTAACGTTGAGATGTTGTCATTCTCATACATATTATCTAAACCCTCTGGGATGTATAGAGATTGCCTGTACACAAAATGGGATTGCACAATATTCCTTCCACCTGCAATACATTCATCATTTCGCTCTGAAGCAAATAGACAACATACCGTGAGGTATTGGCAGTTAAAACAAAAGACAGTCGTCGCTCTCCCCTACTCTTGAAGTGTAGTGGTTAATTAAAATGCACCTCCAGCGTGAAGGGTGGCTCCTGGCTCCTTCCCCTTGTGTGGCGAGATGCGTCTTGTATAATAATGTAAATGTTGAATAAGCCCTGTTTTGTGACAGGTGTCTCCGTTGGTATTCGTAGCTGGCATTGCGGAAATTCTGAGGCAATATTTATGTCCGCATATGCTTGGTTACTTAGCTACTTAGACTATCTACAAACTTCAACACAGCAGCTCAGATTCCATAGCAGCTTCTCTCATTGAACCAGAACATTGCTCATACCAGAAGTATGAAGTAGTATATACCTTGTTTAGTATCTCCAAATTTCTCCCATACCAGAGTTCATCCAAACAGGCTCTTTGTCCTCAACAATTCTAAGCACTCAGCCCATCATCGCCCAATAACTCCTTGTTTATACCACTCACTAATTAAATAATTGCACGGCATTCTTAATTGGAGACGTCTCGGTTGCCGCGCTTTTTCCGCGAAGCCGTCCCAGGCATTCATTGTTGGAAAGAAAATAACTCTTTGTCCGCAAGGGAATGTAGTGTTTATTACTGAGAGCTTAGGGTCATGGTTTAGATGGAGGTAGTTTCAGAATTTGTCATGGAAAGTGTTCATAAAATTACATGGATCGCTGTCATGCTCATTTCGTGAATTAATAAAGTGGAATCAAAATTGTAATGTGAACCTTTTTAATGGATTGTCACGTACAAAATTAATTCTCGCGTGCTTTTATTTCCAAATGTGAGCATAATAATATCTGTAACTACAAAAGATGATGCCAGGGTTTCTATGAAATTTGGTCCTACCTTCCAACAGCTGTGCGTGATATATGGCGCCAAGTTCCAAATCTTAGTTCCTTCAAAGTTATTCTTTATTTAACGTATTATTTTTGTCAATAACCAAGTAATGCTATTTGTGTAATATATTGCATTTCAGTGTTTTATACCTACACGTAGTACTAACCTACTGTTACCAATTAAGTCGTTGAATCATTAAGTAACTTTTATTTAACTCAAAAATACCTATTCAACGATGTGACACATAGAGCAGCTATTGGAAGGTTGGACCAGGAATTGGATCTTCCTTTGAAGCTAGAACTACATTAGACCGACGCACACGTGTAACACGCCTGATTTGTATGTAGGACGACGTCGCGTGGCGTGGATCAAGTGTAGCTCTACAAGTCTAGTTTCCTTATAAAATGTATGGAGACGACGCGCCCAGATCGGCGTGTGTGGCACACATGTGCGCAGCTTGAGAAATTTCTAACCGAAAAACGAAGAATGGAAACCTAACGTCAACTTCACGAGCATTGTTAACATAATCCTAAGTATATCAGAATTTACAGTTTTTATTTCTTTGTCCAGTGTATCAGACGACAACAGCGGTCGCTGGGCGCTGCGCAACGTGGAGCGCGGCTACTTCCTGGGCTCAAGCTCCGACAAGCTCACCTGCACCGCCAAGGTCCCTGGAGATGCCGAACTCTGGCACGTGCACCTGGCTGCCAGGCCTCAGGTAAGACACGTGCACCTAGCTACCAGGTCTTAGACAAGTACCTTCATCATCGTTTAGTTGAAAAACGTCCGATGCTGGACAGACCTACCACCCCTGCCTGACCTGCTACCTTTTATCGCCACAACGAATGGTCTTATTAAGTTTTAGACACGCATTAAGCGGATTTTGGCCTTCTTTACCAGATACACAAAGAGACATTATATCGGTGGTAACGATTGACATCGAATTGTTTGTAGTCCGAAATGGTAATGGTACTTAATAATTCTATGCCAAAAACCCACGTGACATTTCGTAGACACATATCAAATGCTAAATATTTTGGTGCATTTTAGACTTCGGCAATCTTTGAATCGGTTATTTTTTCTTTTATCTGTTTTACTGTTTAATACTCGCTAAATATTTTCTAGTTCGCGCGTGATAATGGCAAAATTTGGTTGTCTTTTTCCAAAATGCCAATATTAAAACTTTAATTCGGATTAGTGACATCCATATGGGTGTGGTGGTTGAATATTAATGAAGAGTTCAAGTTGACTTCGATAATAGTTACAAGTACCTTGATAGAAGAATATCACTTTGTCTAGACCCTTGTTGAAAAAATATTGTCCTCACAGGGTACACCGATGTACCCTGTGAGGACAATACTTTTTTTAAACGTTAGAACTCGCTAGGAATGACATACATGTAAACTCACATACACGAGACACCCAGACCTGGAACACCTATTTGTAGGCCATACAAATATTTGTTCCGTGCGGGAATCGAACCCGCGACCAGCTGCACAGCTGCCAATCGCTCAACCACTGCGCCAACAGTGTCGTCAAATTCTAACAAAAAAAAAAAAAGATTTTATGACTAGCCATTTCGCATTTTATTTTCTCACTAACAGTATATACATTTGCCTCCAAATATCAGGGGACTCGAACCTCCCCAGACTATTTACTAGCCGAATCCGAAGGACCCACGTCCTCGGTCCAGGTCGATGACTTGCTAAACACAGGAATTGAAGTCGAATAAATTTTCTCAAAGGGTATCGGTTTGCCTTGCGAGACGATTGTTAGAATACGATTTAAAAGGGAGATTGAACTCTGTTCAATAAATTTGTAGCTATTTTTATCCAGATTTGTTTAAAAATCTTTGGATACTTTTATTTCCATTTACGGCATTTACATCATCTAAACCAATAGATATTTTATTGATGTAAACTATACTATTTTTTGTGGTAATCTTGTAAAGAGTACCACTGATCCGATTACAATAATTGTAACTGCACTATCACACAGTGCCATATTATTTAGCATAGCATAGCATAGTCAACCTTATAATGTTCCCACTGTTGGGACGCAGGTTCCTCTCTAGGAGAGGGAATGGGCCGTAATCCACTACGCGGGCCCAGTTTGGGTTGGTGGATGTCACATATCTTCGAATTTTGTGGTTCTAGGACATGCCGGTTTCCTCACGATGTTTTCCTTCACCGTTTTGAGAGCAGTGGTGATGAAATAAATTACACAAAGTAATGCGCCTGCCTGGGTTTGAACCCGTGACCTACAACTCGTAAGTCAGGGCAGTTACCACTCGGCTACCACTGCTCTGGTGTATTATTTATTTATTTACTATGAATACTTTATTGTAGTTACTTAAACAAGAAACATAACAAAGAAAAACTTATATCTAAAACACATACAATGGGCGGCCTTATCGTATTTTCCAGGCAGCCTGGAATTGACAGTAATTGTCAGAATATGATATGTGGCTGTCATTAGTTTGACAAAAAGCACCAAATTTCTTACAATATATTTTAATAGATACTATACCGAAAATAGTATTCGAAAAAAAAAAACGTAAGTTTCAAAAATGTCTTGAATGGACATCATTAATGATGTGTGTACAAGTTATTCGCTATTACAGTCCATTATGACTAACCAAGAAAACCATAAAGTAGCGTTATTTATATGAAAACAGCACATGTACTGTTACACCCCGCCCCAGTTTCTCAGACTTGTCGTGTAATCTGCTTTATATCATCTGAATGACATATCATGAGATAAGGTGCGCCGGATTGATTCCGTGCCGTATCGGCATCTCGCCGGCGTCTGATACACGAGGGGAATGCTCTGGATACAAGTGAAGAAATACTGCTTTGAAGAAATTAGTGACAAATTATACAGGGTGTATTTGACATCGACGCACCAACAAATGGATTCCTCCATTGATGGAATTTTTCTCGGTTTTTTTCCTTTTTTTTTAAAAAAAAAGGATCTTTACGTTTTTTAATTTAGACTATAAAATCGTTATTCTAACATTTTTATTGAAAAAAAGAACGAATTACTTTTTAAAAATGTCATCATGGTTGATTAGAATAAGTAACGATTTTAACTAACCTGATGACTTTTTAATTTTAATTTTTAAAACAATTTTTTTTGGTGTTTTGACTGAAAATATCATCGAGATTGATTAGAATAACGATTTTACACAGTTTAAATTTAAAAAAGTACAGATTTTATTTTCAAATTAGGAAAAAGCCGACGAAAAACTGAACCCCCCAGTGGTGGAAACTGGGGGGTTCAGAATCATGTACTAGATCCGTGGTATTTGTTTGTGCGTCGTTGTCAAAGACACCCTGTATAAAAATTTCTTCGTTTATTGGCCTTGCATGGTTAAACAAAGGTATAGACGCGGAAAGCGATTGTCTTGAAAGGGCTATTGGCTAACTTTTTCAATAACAGTTGACAACTAGCATTCGTTGCACACTAAACTTAGTTGTCAACTGACAATTTCATAAAATTGGTATTACGTATCACACAAGTGACTAACAAACTACGGTGGAAATGTGGTGAATTATAAAAATTTACGGTGCTTATTATGACCACTCTAAAATTTTATCGACCATTATACAGCTTCAAAAGCTTACACAATGGCAATTTTAAAAGTATCGATACAATAACATCTGTCAAAACGTGTTACGGTGGCTATCAAAGGCACCAGTGGCTAATGACGTCACTGCAGTTGGTCACTGAAGATAGGCAATACGAAACTAGCTGTTTGACTGTTCAATGATGCACATTGTTAACAAGTGATCATCACTTGAACTGTCAACAGAGTTACGCAATAGCCCCGCTGGTGAGGGTTGCGGGAATTCTATGGATGCGAGACGCACAGGACCGCGACACTTGGGGAAGGCATATGTCCAACAGTGGACGTATTTCGGCTGAAATGATGATGATAATATCATATTGCTGCTAAAGTATGCAAAAATTGTGGGTTTATGAGGTGAATGATGCTGTGATCAAAACTTGTGTATAAAAACCATTTCCTTTAACTTTGTAAGTTATTTGGGACATATTTATATCGGTCAAAGAAAACCTTCAGCAAGCATGGAGACTAATGCTGGTGACCCTTAATATATGAAAAGGGATGTTTTCTCTGCAGTGAAACAGTTGGAAGCGGGTAGTGTTTATTTTAAGTGAGAGTAATATTTCTGAACTTCGCCAAAGTTCACATAAACAAAAAAAACAGAAAATACAGGCTTGCAAACGATCACACTAATATTAAAGAAGAGAATGTTTGTATGTATGTCTATTTCTTAATCCCTCACGCTCAAACGTCTAAACGGATTTGGATGAAATTTGGCACTCGGATAGATCATGTCCTGGAATATGAGATAGATTAATTATGTTCCCTTGAGATAATTTTAGAATTCACGCGGGCGAAGCCACTCGCAGAATCTTGTTTAGTATATTTTACAAAGCTACCCCATTTTGATCCCACGTCCCTTCCAGGTGAATCTCCGCTCGATCGGGCGCAAGCGTTTCGCGCATCTGTCGGAGACGCTGGACGAGATCCACGTGGACGCCAACGTGCCGTGGGGCGAGGACACGCTGTTCACGCTGGAGTTCAGAGCCGACGAGGGCGGGAAGTACGCACTGCACACTTGTAATAACAAGTACTTGAGCGCTGGTGGGAAGGTAAGTGAAGAAATTACTGCTTCGAGACTATTTTTTACTATTATTTAAAGAATGGAGCACGCTTGCCTAGAAGTAACCTGTCAGGAAACACAGACTCCAGCTGGGAATACCACTCCTATGAATTACTAGGTTTTTGGCAGACAGTGTAGTGTTTAAAGACATCTTTTTTTTTTTGCTTTTCTTCGAAAAAGAATGATTAATTGATAAAGTAAATGAACCTTAAACATTGGCGAACCTTAAAATTTAGCTAAAGCTAAAATCTTCCCCATTTAGGGACATCTCCTTACCGTTCATTTTCTTTGAATCAACAGCCTGATTAAGACTAGGTGCAAAGTTCTAATCCATAAAAAGATTAGTGCCGTAGTACAGATTTGGTGTAGTATGATTTTAACACGGGTTTAATGCTCGTCAAGTGATTAAGAGAACGTTTAGCCGATGTTAATTTCACGCTACGTCTGACACTAATTAATGGGAGATGATAATCTAACACTTCTTCACCGCTTTTTAATTCCCAGTTACGATTAATTAATACTCAACGACATAGTAAAAAGTGGCAAATCATTACCATACAAGTCAACTGTGTTAATGCTAAGTCCATAAGTGTGAATATTAAGGCGTATCGTCCCTTGAACATCTGGCCGGAATTAATTGCACACATAGTCGTACTGCCGCGCCTGTGCCCGCATAGAGTCCCGCTGTCCTTTAAAACCATTTTCTTTGCGAAATATTGATTGATTTACATATGCTATGTACATTCTGACGAACACTTAACCAGCAATTTTTTTGTGTAAATATATTTCTAAAGATCAAAGCGATTTTAAAGGAGTCGGGAATAGAAGTGAAAAAATAGCATGCTGTTATTTTTTTTTTTTTTTGACAAATGTGTTAGTCATACGATAAAATCATATGTTGATAATGTTAAATATGAAACTTTAAAAAATATATATTTTTTCAAATCTATTAACCCAGCCGTTACCGAGAAGTAGGCTTCAGAAAGTCACTATTTCATGGCACCTCTCGGGCGCTAGGACCTTAAGATACAACGCGCAGACACTGCACTAGTAGAACAAAGAGAGTGCGCTCAACACTCTGTACGATAACTTATTTGTAGCCGCAAATAGCATACGCGCGTCTAAGTCTTACAGGGTTGGCAAGTAAGAAATACCAAGTTCAATGTTCGGTGTCCTTGATATTCACATAATAGTAGCGATAAGAAATATGTAACCGAGTCCCGAGATATATTCGTAATACATAATATAATAAAAAAGCCTTTAATTTTTTGTAAATAAAAAAACAAAGCGAGTACAAACTAAAGTTAATCATATTCGGTGCAAAGTAATTTAAAATTATTCTTAATCCCAATATAATATTAATTGCGTATTATGCCAGAACCCCTCCGCAGTTGAAGGCCTGTAAGGAAACCCACCTTTCTCTATCTTGGGTTACTTGCATTGTAATACATAACATGATTTATTAAAAGTGTCCATGAAGTTCTTGGACATTCTTCTCCTTATAGTAAGTACTACGCTTTGGAATTTGATACTAAATGCAATTATCATCATTTTCAGACTTCTTGACAATTCAAAAGTGCCTGTTTTTGTATTTGGAATAAATGCTTTGATTTTTTAATTCGTTGATTCTTTCTCTGATTCAAAATAAACAGGTGGTGTACTAAACACCGTCAAAATTTCAAAGGATAAAGCATAGTTGTAATAAGTTTAACTTCAATAAACATAGAACAACTATCGCGCTTCGAAACAAACATCGGAAATACATTGTTCAAGTTTTTCGTAAGTAGTTTACTAAGACTTTAGTTCCGACATCAAAATATTGTTTATATATGCAGCCACATTTGTGTACCTGATGATAAGCTTACATGCAGCATCCCTAATGACATCCCAGTTAGCTCATTTTGCAAACAATAGTGCCGCGGCCGTAGTTTCCCATGGCGAACACGTGGGAACCATCGACAGCAACTACGTCGATGCGTGAGACCGCCGACTTTGTAGCTCTTTATGGTCCAATGGCGGAGGAATCAAACCGTTTAGGATGTAAAATGGCAAACGACGGACAAATTACTTAATGTGGCCATTGTTGCTTTTTACGGCATAATAAAACGCTATTGAGTACCTGGTCTACGCCAAAGTAGAATGGATTGATGAAGAAATAAAGAAATGAATTGCCAGTGATCACCGAGTTTGGTTCGGAGATTGCTTGACGCATATAAGGGAATTGCTGCTATAGACCTCTTGCGAAGAGTGTTTTTCAATGTTTTTTTTTGCTATTATGTCCATTGTCTAAACTGTTTTTGAACAGATACTTGTTAAAATAATCTTTTACTGCACAAGTCTATTGATCTTAAAGGTTTTTGCAGATTATATTGCATTATGTCAAATCAAAAGTTAGCATTGACAATTCTGAAGCCCACATTTTAGGCCAAAACGCTTTACTATCTGTTGGGTATGAAGTAAGTTTGTTCGCAATTCGACTAAAATGGTCAAACAGAGACCTCCGCATCACCTTTTTTATTGTTGATAGGCTCGCGCTAGACCACTTATCTTACCTGATTCAAAGTGACGATATGGTCGAGGAAGGAGCACGCTTGCCTAGAAACCTATTCACTATTGACTTAAAGGCCAATAGGTGTTGTTATCAGGAAACACAGACCCCCGCAGGGAGTTCCACTCCTTAGCTGCACGCACAATGAATGTGTTCGTAAACTCAAGATCGTGAACTGGAGCCTTAAAATTACATGTTAAATGTCAGGCGTGCGAGCGAGGTAGAGAGGGATGGAGCTATACACCCTATATAGCTCCATCCCTTTAACAGTTCAGTTTAGGTCCTCAAATTTACTATTGAAAAGCTCCGTCTTCTGTGTTTATAAAATGTAACCGTCATTTGTTTCCGCAGCTGCAAGAGCAATGCACATCGACGTGCCTGTTCAGCGCGGAGTACCACGCGGGCGCGCTGGCGCTGCGCGACGGCGCGGGCGCCTACCTGGCGCCCATCGGCTCCAAGGCCGTGCTGAAGACGCGCTCCACCGCCGTCACCAGGGACGAGCTGTTCTCGCTGGAGGACAGCCTGCCGCAGGCGGCCTTCGTCGCGGCGCTCAATGAGAAATATGTGTCCGTCAAGCAAGGTGAGTGTTTGCCTTGATATTGAGCCAGTCATTTGAAAAATAACGGCATGAAAATTGACTTTATTAAAACCTCAGATACAGTAGGGGACAAAATATTCCGCATCACGTAAATGCATTGTAAAATGTTGGGGATAGTTTGAGCGTTGCGCATCAACCTACGTGCACATTAAAAAATCTGTCATATGTAGAATCAGTTAATTATAGAATCGGTCATTTATAGAATCAGTCAATTTGAGAATCGGTCATTTGTAGAATCTGTTATTTATAGAATTATACATTCCGAGAATCTGTCAATTGTAGACTAATATATTCCACAACTTTCACACTACGCCATCTAGTCTCAAACTAAGCAGAGCTTGTGCTATGAGTACTAGACAACTGATAAACATACTTATATACTTCTAAATACATATTGTTGATAAATTACACCCAGACACAGAACAAATGATCGTGCTCATCACACAAACCATTTGTCCTGGGTGGGAATCGAACCCACGACCTCTAGCATAGCAGTCAGGCCACTAACCACTAGACCAACAGGCCAGTCTATGTAATCATTTCGCGAATCTGTCATTCCCAGACTAAACCAAACAAACAAGCACGCTTGCTACCAAAGCTCGAATACCTTCCGAATCGAATACGGAATGGACAACATCGCGGCCATATCGCATAAACTTGCACAAAGTTAATGGGCACTTCCTTTGTGGTGTTAGTTCCTAGTTCCTACCTTTAAGTGTTAGTGAAAGTGAATGCATCGCTTACTGTTCGTCACTCGTTGGTGCTAGGGGCGCCATCACACCTGCTTCCTACTGCTGATACAGTTTGATGCTACAGAAAGATTTTTTTTTTATTCATGATAGGCTCGCGTTTGACCACCATCCCACCTGATGGTAGGCGATGATGTGGTCGACGATGGAGCACGCTTGCCTAGAAGTAGCCTATTCACTCTTGACTTAAAGACCCCTAAGTTGTAGCTATCAGGAAACATAGACTCCGGCAAGGAATTCCACTCCTTGGCTGTACGCACAATAAATGTGTTCTCAAAACGTTTTGTGCGTATGGGTGGGATGTCTACCATGTACCGGTGGCGCAACGCCGTACGTCTAGTGGTTGGTGGGTAGTGATTTTCAATGTTGTATATATACATGTACTAGTGACGCGTCCCGGTTTAGCACAGATGCAAATAATACCTTCCTTCCTTTTCTATTAGCGAAAGCAGCATCAAAATCCGTTGCATGGTTTAGAAGGAACTACCGAATAAACGGACAGACGCAGAAAGCGACTTTGTTTTATGCCATGGAGAGATTTTAAATAGGAAGGAATTATTGGTAATGTGCTTGTAGCGACACCTAAGACGCCACTTAGGAACTAAAATTCAAAATCGTGCAACACGGTATTAGAGTTATCCGCGCGATTAGAACATACACAACAGCTCGAAATCAAATATCGCGCAGTAGCCCGGACCAGACAGAACACCCATCCGGTCGGAGGATCCTCCCGTTTCAACGGAGATGGACACCCTATATTCCGCATAGCTCTAAAATGCTCAATCGATTTTGCCAAATCAGGAGAGAATCTCCAAGAATTATTTCTCTGAAGACACCATCAATCACTCGAATTCTTGTAGTTTTCTTAAATGCAGACGATAATTGTACGAGACCAGTTCGTTCCGTAGGAGTGGAACTTGTCTTGCCCTATTTTACTTTAGTCTGCTGCGATATAGTTTAGTTTTTAATGGGACCCATTCGATTTCATATGCATTAGGGTATTTTACTCTCTATGAGAAATCTAAAAATATATTAGTAAAATAGCTTAGGCAAAAAGTAGTCGGTATAAATTTTAAAATTCAATTCAAACTTTTCGGTCTTTTTTATCTGTTCTTTATCACCATAAAATAGAAGCTACCATGTTATTACGTCATTCGGCTGTGTAAAGTGACAGCTGTCAACTGATCGGCCATACTGAGTGAATATCAGCGCATTTGTTTACACAGCCAACTGACGTCACGAACTCACGACCACAGAGTAAATATGGCGTCCACTGCGTTCTGCATTTTCGTCAAATTACGCGCGAAATTTGAAAATGTAAATTTTAAATGCATTTTTTGGGTACTTAGCGACTGAATAAAAATTTTGTGGTTTATTAGCACTATAGAATCGAATTGATACACTTTTTAAAAATGAGTGTAATCCCCTATTAAGAATTTGTTACTTTCAAAATGCTCCTCTTACTATTAAAAGATATACCTTTAAGATTTATGAATCGATGACAACCTATTTCCAAAACAACTTGCCATAACTATGCATGTCAGTAGCATGTTGTCGGCACCTCAGCCTCAAGTTGGCGCGTGTGCACTCGTTTCCTGAGTTCTCAGAAGCAGTCTGTTGTATTATAGAGGTATGAGAGGCTGTGTGCCAATGCGCGGGAAGTCGAGACTGTCGACCCGCATTGTTTGGACTTTGCTGTGTTTGCATACGTACTTGTCACGTAGCATAATCTCGAGCAACAGTCCCTCATGGCGATGTCTTTAAAGATGATGTGACATAATAGTAGATTATGTGACTAGGGGATAAAGCAGTGTCTTTAAGTCGCGGGCGGCATGTTGAATTCCGAACGAAACGAAGGTTGCTAATTTTAATCCCGAACGTCAGTGAGGGATTTATATAATTAACTCCCGAGCACTGCGAGGGAGTTAATAAAGAAACCTGAGTGAAGTGAGGAATTCAAGCCGCCCAAGACAAAGACAGCTTTATCCCCGTGTTGGATACTCTACTTTTTACACCATCTGTGAGATAATTAAAAGACAATTTAGTAAAACAAATCATATAATAGAGAAATATAAGTATTATTTACGAGTTAATCTTAACTATCACTCAAAATGTTTTGAGATTTGAAACAAACAAAATTCACTACTCAAAGATTCTATAGTTTAAATTTTCTATAACGCCCCGCTTGTTCATTACTTTTTTTAGAAACTTTTTGTATTCTGCTTTTTTTTTGTTAGTGGCCAGTTTGAATTTTGAATAAACTTGTTTGATGCACTATATTTTAATTCACATAATGCTGACGGTTTTTCACGTTCCAAATTCAAATCTCATTATTCCCTAGGGATCGCCCATACTGCATTATCTCCCTAGGGACATAATGACTTGCTTTAAGTGATGGTTGTATGACGTATAATAGGGCATTATCGAGCAGGTGGTGTAAAAAATATGATGTTAAACTTGTCTTAGAAAATATGGCGACGACAAATATTGTAGACGCCGCAGACTCTTAGATTGTTTTCTTTTTTGTATTTAAGTACCAATGTAAATTTTTCAATTCATAATTATGCAATTTTCTAAGTTTATTTACGGCATTACTGACACCCCGTACCACGGAAGCAAGTAAAGCCGTAGATCTTTGACAGTCGTTACAGCTAGTCAGACGCCAGAAAGTCTGACCATCAGTCTTATCCAAGGTGTATTGAGTTGCCCAGTATCTGAGTTGTGGAGGTCTGATGAGTCGCTCCATGAAAAACACGCGTACTCGGCCACATCTGGTTAGACTTTCCTGTCTGAACCACAGAATAAGAAATAGTACAAGTCTGAACTCAAGCTGGCTTTTCCCAACTATCTTGGGGTCAGACTGGCCGTCCGCAAACCCGCCGCACCCGGACACGGCGGTGCTCCGCCTAAGCGGGAAACACCTCCACCGTGTCCTCTGGGCGATCCGCACAATGGCGGTTGGATTACTTAGTGGCTAGAAAGTTATCTTTTAACAAGCATTTCGTTATAGCAGTCGTTGCGAGGCCCGGGGCTATAAGGAAGCTGTTTTGCTCAGATCACAAGTACCAGGCGAGCAGGAGCGCTGAGGAACTAACGGTGTATTGACCTGCCCTCACCTCACGTACATTATACAATCCAAAGCAAGCCTACCTTGCCTCTACGGTGTAACTACTGACTACACTATAACTGGATGTTGTGATGTAAAATTGGTATAGTTTTGTGTCTCAAGTGACTGACTACACAACTGGAGAAAATGTAGAATCATTGAAACAGGCGCGATCTCGGGAAAATTGAGCTGAGAATTTTATTGTAGTATTGAATACCTCAGTGAAGCTAGCCGAGAAGGACTTGATACTTTTGCTGCCAAATGCTGCAAAAACATTAGAATATGTTGCACCCGCATTCGCATGGTACTCAAAAATGATATTAATGACGAAGCGGTATGGTAAATATAAATACGTACAAAGCGTTATAGGAACACATTTATTGTGCGTACAGCTAAGGAGTCGAATATCCTGCCGTAATCTGTGTTTCCTAATAGCTACACCCTAGGGGGTTTTTAAGTCAAGAGTGAATAGGTTACTTCTAGGCAAGCTCCATCGTCAGCCACCATCGCTTACCATCAGGTGAGATAGTGATCAAACGTGAGCCTATACATAGTAAAAAAAAGTCGAAGACCTTACCCTACCCAAAATGGGGCAACTAAAAAATAAATAAAATTGAATTGTGTTAGAATAGACATCCCACAAAAAATCTCTTCTAACCTAATCTTATCTCAGTGTTTAATGTCGGTTTTGCCAGGCGTGATTAGATGGGTCTTACTACGACCTCTGAACTTTAAATCTCAAAGGAAGACACACAACCCGTTAATGAAGACGCCTCACTATGCAGAGTCACGCTAACTGTGCACTTTATTATGAACGACAGTGTAGGCAAGGTACATGGAAGAAATAACTGTATGTGTAATAGTAGGAGACCTAGCGCTGAGTTAATGAAGAGCTATATGCAGAGACACGTCAACCGCGAGGTCTGGAGGTATTGAGGGGGAGCGTTTTGAAATGAGCACTTGCTCGAAAACTTGCTCTTATTCCTACCGCTTTTAGACACGTAATTTACTGTTTTCTGCACAAGTGCGGTACAGTGCGCGAGCTCTCCCCCTCCACAGACTATTACATGATCAGGATGGGCGCTAAACGACCCCCAAGAGTCCCGCGTCAACCCACATTTATTTATATTTTTGTATGTGTAGGTATTGAAAAACATCGTTTGATACACGTGGTTTGTCAATTTAGCACTCTGCTCCATAACACCCTCGCCTATGGCTCGGGCGAATTCCGCCTCTGTCCCAATGTACTATTTTAATGCGACAATTTTTTAATTGTGTGTCTGGAATCGATTGGGTCATATTAAAAACAAGACGATATCGTGGCAGACCAGAGCGAAAACGGTAATATAACTCCTGCGGGAAGGACCAGGCTTCGCATTCGAAAAAAACCGAATTACTTATGTCAAAGTAGAAAAGGGAGATAGGCTTTTGGGCTTTTGTCATGGCTTGGGACGATATAGGCCAGTTAGATTAGATATAAGAGGGTCTGTTAGAATGACAAGGGGCACAATAGTGTCAGAAAAACAAGTTTACTTATAAAAGTGATTCCTTCTCAATCCCAAACATAGTTTATTTTTAGTAAGTTTGAAAATTCAATCTTCAAAACCGGAGCATTCAAATCGGATGGTTTATTGTAAAATAACTGCTATTTTCAGAAAATAACGGCTTTGTAAGTGAACAGAATTGTTCACGTAAGTAGCACAGTTTTTATGGTGAGCTGAATCACGCCAACCGTCTCATAGATATTGAAATGTCCATTAACGAAAAAATACAAGTCACCTTCGATACAAACGTGCTTGCTAACTAAACAGTTATCGGTGAACTTGTGAGCCACGTGTACAAGCTAAAGATATCTTTGAATATATTTAACTAGTGAAGCCGAAATCGCCCGCATATATCTAAGTACTTACTCCGGGGATAAAAAGTGTCTTTCTTCTTCTCCTTTTCGTATCGATGAACTCAAATTTTTTATTCTGACCATTATTTGGTAACCTGTACAGCTCTTTTATTGGCCTCGTATAAATGTTGAAAGTGCAGGTGGTTGTACAGAATACCGAAGGCGCGGGCTTGCGGACGCCGAGCAATGGGTAGCTCGCCGTCCGACCGTCCGGTAACCGTCCGGACCGAGCCCAAGCCGTCGACGGCGAGTGGTGTCCCACGCTCCACGGGCCCAGCAGGGTCGAAGACTACTGGGGCCATAGGTGATGCGAAAGAGATCCCCGGGGCACTAAAACAATGGCAAAAAAGGAACAGGAGTGGGTTTTTTAGTCAGTAAAAGTCTGACACGCCCTCGCGCTAATGGTGGTTAGAGATGGGACCAGGAAACACCCATTTGAATTGTTTTCCACCGGCCAACCGCAGTCCGTTAAGAGATTTCCAGATTGGCCACTGCAGTTCGCGTCGAGAGGGAAGATGCCACCCAACTCCATCACACTTCATCACCCCATCAGAACATCTCAAAAGTGTCCCAAACGCTTTCCAAGACATGGTCTACCCAAGCAAACCATTCCGTTCAGTCGTTTGACCGTGAAAGAGTAACAAATATACACATACGTATAAACTTTCGCGTTTGTAATATTAGTGTGATGGCTGGTAGAGTTGTGCTTGATCATAGTTGTATTGGTTAAGTGAATAGCGTTGTATGAAAGATTTTTATTTTATTATTATGGATAGGCTCGACCACTTTCTCACTTGATGGAAAGCGATGATGCGTTCGACGATGGAGCACGCTTGCCTAGAAGTAACCTATTCACTCTTGACTTAAATACCCCCTAGGTTGTAGCCATCAGGAAACACAGACTCCGGCAGGAAATCCCACTCCTTAGCTGTACGCACAACGTTTTTGTGCGAATGGGTGGGGTGTCCGCTGTCCGCCATGTACCGGTGACTCATCGTCGCCGTGCGCCTAGTGGTCCGAAGAATTCTTTCTTCTGCCACTATCTGTATAATATAACTATCTTACTTGAACCAGTTAGTAAAATTGATAAGAACCTGTTTAATAAGATTGATAGCCAACTGGACTGTTTATACATGTTAACGCCGAACCCTTCAGGGGCTTAGGCGTGACGTCATGTATACGTTTAGTTGCACGATTGTTCGAAAACGTGACCCTGACCCTTGAACATAGAGGGCAACTCACAACACGGTGTGGTTTAGTCAATAAAAGTGTAACACTCGCTCTCGCTCAACCCAGATCCAGAGTAGTCATCTGATAACTTCTCACAAAAAAAAAAGAGTGTGTGTACCTACTTATTTACACGCGTTAGAAGTTATACTTCTTTGGCGTATGGAAAAAAAAAACTAAAATGCAGTAGTGATTAACGATAAATATTAAAATTAATCAAAAAGATTTTATTTAAATAAAAAAGGTTTTATTAACTTAATAAATTATTAGTATCACCGTCGTACATGAAATTGATTTAATAAAAACACCAAAGTAATATTTATTTATTCACACTGTTTAATTGTACTCTTACGAAACACGTGTTCTAAATATAAAAATATTAGAATATACAACTTGAACATAGTTATCAATTTTCATGCATACCACCTAGAACTAACTTCACGATGTAGAATTTAGGTGTCGGTGTGCGCGCGCATCGTAAAAAATCACTCTCATCATTTTTCTCTATCGCGCCAAAAGAAGTATAATTTCAAAAACAGTTATACGTTCAGTGTTCTCTGTATTCAACAAAGCGCAGTTGTGTAACTAAAAACTTCCTCTGGTTTTTACAAACCATCGTACCTGCTTACTTTGTAGTCAATTCCTGCAGTAATGCCTACTACTTACTTAGTAAGCTGTGTCTGTGTATTGTAGTTCTCGTCACGATCTAGACCTTGCTATCAGCGTACGTATCCATCGGTCACGAGCCGCGTCTCTCTGTCGATTTACCGACGAGAGCACTTGAAATATTTACTTGTACAGTAACTTGTGTTAGTTAGACCATACTATAACTTATTCTGTGGTTATGCTTCCTACAGTAACAATTATTTTATTATTATTAGATATATGTACTAATAAACAATAGATATAATACAATTATACAATATAATACAATTCAAAATACTAATAAATTATCATTTTACAATTATATAAAATGCCAAAATGTAAATTGTATTAAAATAATAATTATACAATATTATACTCAAATTAACAAACTGCATACTTTCACTAATATAGTCAAACAATTGGTCCAAATCGACCATGGGAAAGCATTAACGCTGTGATGATACTACTGCCAACTTCTTACGAATTAGCTTTTAACTCTCGAACTTCAGTTTTGAATGTTAATTGGTTTTAAAATATTCTATATCAAACTTTATGTTATGGTCGTCTTCGCGAATGTCGTTGGCAACCAAGATTGAATATGTATTGACAAAACCAGTAAGTGTTTCTAAAACAACCAGGTATAAAGTTTATTATATTACCATAAAACAAACCTCGTTCGAATTTCTACAGAAAAATTAAAATATCAGGTTTCGATCTGTATTTATAATTAAGTTTTGTTTAAGTTTAACGTGAACGTTACGGTTTTATCTGGAGTTATTGTGCGTAACGGTACAGTAGTGACAGATGGCTCGCGAGCCAGCCCGCGGCACTAATTACACTCCTAGCATCATTTACATTCGAGATCGCCTCCTCCAAGGTGCAAAGACCTAGTAATTCGTTATTAAGATGCTAAATTATAATAATTTGCTCGTTACCGTCGCGTGCTATATTGGGCGTAGCGTCTTCTCTATTTTATTGTTGAGCGTTAAAAGTATATGCTCATGCGCACGCATGCAGATTACATAAATCTGCATATTATGTAGCACTAGATGTTATCCTATCCAAAACTTTCCACACTTCTCTTGTATCGCTAATCTTAATTATTGTTTTAATCTCAAACTAATTAGCTTACAACTATCGTGTAGCTAAAGGTGTCGTTATTATTGATCGCACGACTGTCAGCTTAACTGCTCATACCGAGATCTATTACACGAAGAAAAACGCATATTAAAATCGGATATGCATGATACGAGTTCCATTCAAAAGCAACCAATTAAGAGGTATTCAGCAACGTCAAATTGTCAACGGAATTGGCTGGTAGTGCGGAGCACAGCTATGCCGCGCAAAAAACGCGCTCGATGCTTTCTAACGTTTCTACTGCACGGATGCCTGCACCTCGTCGTGTGAGCTCGCCTCGCCACATCACTAAACTTTATAGTTTTAATTAAATTTATGCTCCAAGTAGCTCACTGGAACGGGTTTCCACGTTAAATTTTTATTCGGTGATTTCTGTCTATTTTTTTTTTTAATAATTGGCCGATGGTTTGGCTACTATTTTTAGGTGATTACTTAGCTGTGCAAGTGGTAGTAGCGTATGGTGTAAAGTTTGAATTGTAAAATAACCATAATTTTGCCATAAAAAAAAAGTTTCGGACCTACTTCAAAATTTAAAGCAATTATTTTGAGCGGTTATATGTATTTCTCGTTTAACTGCGGTAACAGTATTGATGTAAATATTAATATCAGTTTAAATCCGGTCTAAAAATAAAATAAAATAGCAAAAAAAGCAATTAGGTGTGAATTTATAGGCATGTATGTGTATAGTTACTATCTCCGGAACTGCACCTTTAGCTTGCAACATCCTCAACAGTCCCAGCCCAGGAGTTCGCAGTTCGCGTCTAGTGTCTAGAAGTGTGGCCAGCAACCCTCACACCTTGCTAATTACACACTACTACTGGTACTGTACACGAAAGTGATTGGTTAGTGTGGTTGGACACTAGAAATAAGACACAGGCAATTATTCGGAAGCACTGCAATTGGAGAAGTTTAAGAACATAAATTAGTCCTGTTAAAAAATTTACTACTCGGTAAACTCAGACGATGATGCCTGACTGAGAGTCAGACTTGAATCATCAAGGGTAAAATAGGTGTCCAGATCTCCTCATAATATAGAACTCTCTCAGGGCTACCTTGGACTCGATACCCCTTGCATTGCAATCCTTTAGTATCTACTGTCTTTTTTAAGATTCCGTACCTCAAAAGGAAAAAAACGGAACCCATAAAGGATTACTTTGTTGTCTGTCTGTCAAGACCCTTTATCTCACGAATGCGTAAAGGTATCGAGTCGAAATTAAAACCATATAGGTACTCAGATACGGCCGTTTATGTCGCAAAAAACGTGTATTTCAACACTCTCAATTTCGGAAGAATCAAAATTCATAGGGTACTTCCTGTTGACATAGAATCTTGAAATTTGGCATGAAGCAAGTTCTCATAGCACAAGTATAGAAAAAAACTAAAAACTGTAAATTTGTAGTTCACGTCACAAAGAAAAAACTTTTTTTGCGATTCGAAATCTACGTAATTCAATTCGGGAATTGAACTGTTTTCATAGGTAAGTTTGTACGGAACTCTCAGTGCGTGAGTCCGACTCGCTTGTCCGGTTTTTTTTATTAGCCTGTATTGTGTCCCACTGCTGGGAAAAGACCTCCCCTTTTTCCCTCCAAACTTCTCTATGTAGGGCGATCTCTGGCTTGTCTGATATTTTGTAACTCGGTAATTGGGCTGTCAAGGTTACGCAGTCAGACGCGCAGTATTCAGCTGTCTCCAATTAGTCTGGAAACCACCCCAATATAATATATGAAATCACGTGCAAGGGTAGTATTATTGTACAAGTTACGTCAGAAGCCATCAAGTTCATTACAAGCAAGCATCAAGTTTTGCAATAATCCAATAACCTTCCTGCATACCCATCAATTTCGTTGACTGTGCGATGTGCATGTGTCTAGTAATCGCGATGATGTCGCCACTCCCGCCATCACTGCCGATCAGCAGCGGAGCGGCGCGCGGATAACATCTGTAATTACCTACTGTGCCCGCGCAATAATGTGCGACTGTGGCCGGGCGCGGCTGTGTTACATGCTCCACCACCTCAGCTGTCAATACCTTTGGCGAAGACGGATAACTGATGTTTAACAACCCTGCTCTTGAAAGAATAGGCAGTTTTCTATTTCTCTTGCGTCTTTCGTGATAAAATGGCTCTCGCTGCTGGTGAATCGGACTCACTTTTTTATTTCGATTTGCGCTTGATAGGTTCTTCCACGTTCTATTCTATTAAGCAGCCAGTTAACAAAGTTAGTAGTCGTTTTTGCAATTTGCAAAGTGTGCGTAATATTATAATTTAGATGTCTTCAAGGCTAAAGTGAATAGGCTCTTAATAAACTAGTGCGCCTTACCATCAACGATTGCATCACTACTTACCATCAAGTGTGATCGCAGTCAAGCGCTAGTTTATAACAATTTAAAAAAATATATTTAAAAGAACTCTCAAACTTAACAATTTGGTAGTTCTTAGGTCCTTATTCTGTAGACTGTACCACATCGTCCACACTAGGTTCCAAACACTAAAGACTGGGTCGCAGGTGAACAAGAAATATGGAGTTATATAAAAAGAATGGTAAGCAGCATCGTCCATGCCCTATAGGTACTGCGATGTGAAATCCGTTCGCAACTACCATATTTTCCTACGCAGTACATCCATCAGATAAATCGAATTTAGTGTAATATCGTCTATTGGCTGAAGCATGTCCGTTAGCCAACAAATAATGGCCAGCAATACATCTGCGCTGCCGCTAGCGGTACCGCGCCGGTCATAGCCCGATGATAGCGCACGATGCGCACAGGGCTGCCAAGCCCAATACTAACTGGGAATATGCATGACAAAAAAATGTATTATCTAACCAATAAAAATAGGTACAAAAAGTATAATATTAACCGTGAAAACAATATAAAAATTAGTAAAAAAACAAACGAGATTAAGCAATTTTTAATAAATACATCTGTCTCTCTCGTCAAAACGTTTTCTATGGCGAACTTTGACGTCAAAGACCACGTCGGACTTCTCTTTCTTATTAGCAGCTTTGAAGCTTTGTAACTTTGTTGTTGATGAAGATTATTTTAACCTTTCAAATGCTTTCACAGTTTTCAAAAAATCATAATAAAATTGTGAGGCATGAACCATTTAGTTCAATGAAATGCAGAGGCCTTTTCTAAAGCGAGAGCAATGGTGCACATTCGACATTCGAAATTCTTTCATATTTTTGTTAACTAAAGCTAAAAATTATTTGATTAAGCAAATAAAAAAAAAATACATGCATATTTCCTACTGCAGCTATTGAAAACGTATTCTGTTTCGGAGGACAGTTTATGCCACAAACTGACAGTTATTTTCTTCTCCTCGGCAATACTAATGATGCAGCTGCACTGTTTTATAGTAAATTTATTCTTAGTTTAGTAAGTTTTTGTTGTTTGTTTTCCTGTTCAGTGACCTCATTGGATACTGATTGGAGTATTGGATTAATCTGTCTTCATTAATAGACTAATTGAGGTTTCATCGGACATTTGAAAAATGCGCATTCTAAACGGATCTAAACTGTAATTATTTATTTATTTATTAAAACATGCAACACAAAAGTACAAAGGCGGACTTCATGCCTTAGGCATTCTCCACCAGTCAACTAATCAGTCAGTCAATTATATTATTAAATCGTTAAAAGTGATTAGGTACGTACGACTACTCGGTCATATCTAATTATGGTCCAATTAGGATTTAAAAATATCTAATTATAAAAACCGGCCAAGTTCGAGTCGGACTCGTGCAAGAAGGGTTCCGTACCGTCCGTAACAAAAAAGCCCCTTTAAATATTTATTTTATTCTGTTTTGTAGTATTTGTTGTTATAGCGGCAACATAAATACGTCATCTTTGAAAATTTCAACTGTCTAACTATCACGGTTCATGAGATATTGCCTGGTGACGGGCGGACAGACAGACTGACAGCGGAGTCTTAGTAACAGGGTCCCGTTTGGCGTTTCACCCTTTGGTTGCAGAACCCTAATAAGACGAACTCTTAGCGAGACATTGGAAGCTCTAATAAGACTTTATATTACAATAGGTAATCAACATGAACTACTGCTAATTATACCAGTCACTAGTTGTTTAGTAAAAATAACGGTGATAGCGTTACCGTGTAATGGTTGTGGTTCATTGGTTCGATTGTGGAGATGAGACATAATAAATGGTTTGATTCCCCTTGTGACTACTATTCCCGTAAGTAATGTTAATACGTGGGTATCTTTCTACAATCGTCATATTATTCTACTTCAGAAGAAGCCTTTCATTACTTTTACTACGATTTATTTAACGAAAACTCACTAATAAACACTTCTATATAAATATACAAATTGCATATGATTGTGAGCAGTGGTAGCCAAGTGGTAACGGCCCCGACTTACGAGTTGTAGGTCGCGGGTTCAAACCCAGCCAAGCGTGCATTACTTTGTGTAATTTATTTCATCACCACTGCTCTCAAAACGGTGAAGGAAAACATCGTGAGGAAACCAGCATGTCCTAGAACCAAAAATTCGAAGACATGTGACATCCACCAACCCGCACTGGGCCCGCGTGGTGGATTACGGTCCATTCCCTCTCCTAGAGAGGAGGCCTGAGTCCCAACAGTGGGAACATTATAAGGCCGACTATGCTATGCTATGCTACTCACTAATGTCCAATGCCCTGAGAAGATCGAAGGGTCTGTTCGACCCATACCAAAAGACCAGACAGTGTTCCTCCACCTTCCTTTGAACGGAGGGTGAGAGTGGCTGCATTCATCCGAACTTATGAATGTGAAAATTAGAAAATTAGACCGTACCTCGCTCAAGCCATGTGGTGTTTCGTCTGCATATCTGTTATGATACCTTTTTAATTTTTAAGTTTATTAGTACTAATACCTACCTAAGATTAGATCAAAATAATAAATTGTCATAAAGTCATATAGAATTTGCACTTTTTGAATGTCTAAAACTGCTCATGAAAGTTTCCTAAAAACGCGCCATCACCGTCTCCATCGTGTTCTGAAACTTTAAGCAAAAAATATGATTGTCACTCTGCCACCCCTATCCCGAGTCGTCGTTGCGCACGATCGCCTGTCAGCCGCGCGGCAAATCTTTAACTCACACCGGCTGATGCGCGCGCGCTGCTTCCTGGCTTCAAGCTGTACATTACTTTGTGTTCTAACGCTAAGCTTCCGGGAGATACGAGGATTTAAGAATTGCTGTGGTTTTGCCATTATACGAGTAGCCAAGGTAGTGATATAGAAGGGATAAAATTGCTGTGTAATATTATCTGTATTCATAGGGCAGCTTTCAATGCAGAATATTTTTTTTTGAATATTCGGACTTATTGTCATCTATACTAATAAAAAGAAGAGAAAAGATTTTTTATTTTTGTTTGTGATACATAAATTCAAAAACCACTAGACTTATTTAAAAAACTCTTTGACCAGTAGAAACAGTGCTTCCAGTATTTTATGTCTTCTATATATATATATCATATTTTATTTTCTATTTTCTCACGGGCGCAGTTGCAGGTGGAAGTTAACTTTATAATAATTCTGTTTTGTCTCATTGCTGGCGGAAGGCCTCCCTCCGTTCTTTCAATGATTCGTGTCGATTCTACGTAACCTACATCTTATCAATCCTCAATGATGTCATCCAGTTCATCCCGCGTACTTCTTCGTAATTAGCAGTAATTCTAACTAGTGTGAGAGCAGTGGTGGCCGAGTGGTAACGGCTCCGACTTACGAGTCGTAGGTCGCGGGTTCAAACCCAGCCAGGCATTACTTTGTGTAATTTATTTCATCACCACTGCTCTCAAAACGGTGAAGGAAAACATCGTGAGGAAACCGGCATGTCCTAGAACCAAAAATTCGAAGACATGTGACATTCACCAACCCGCACTGGGCCCGCGTGGTGGATTACAGTCCATTCCCTCTCGTAGAGAGGAGGCCTGAGTCCCAATAGTGGGAACATTATAAGGCCGACTATGCTATGCTATGCTAACCAGTGTGTAAATAGAATCAACACACAAATCATGATCAAAACTGTCAGCAATCACTACGTAACGAAGACGGACTGAAACTAATCTAAACTCCAGGCGTGTCTTACATAACAAGTCACCAACCAATTCATTACTATGCACCGCTTAATTACGATCTCTACCGACCCCTCGGGGCCACACTTGAAGCGTGATTATACTTACATGAGTCCTGTGTCAAGGGACTGGAGTTTAACGATACTTGTAACGATATATCCCTAGAGAGACAGTCTAGGGTACGCTGTGTATACTGATTTGATTCTGTTATGAGTGAAAGTATTAAACAATGTCTGTGCAGCTGAATATGTTTACTACAACTACAGGCAGGATTATTATCGTCTAACATAACAAATACATCCACCATCGTAGGTAAGCCTGTGAGATTGCACTTTTACCTACTTCTATTGGAGGCCAGTTTTTTAATCTTCTGTATACCAATTCAAAGATCTGTATACAAGATGGTTAGACATATTAGTTTTTATTCCTCAGATTAAAATTACCTGAAAATCTATAAGGTGCCCATAAAAAAAACAACTTTATAAAAATAAGCATTGCAAGGAAAGACGGTGACAACCTCGAAAGGCTCATCGTGACTGGTAAAATAGATGGGAAAAGGCTTCGCAGGCGTAGCACAATACTTTGGTCCGACCAGATCCGCACCGCTCTTGACTCTACGGTAGATAATGCCCTTCACACCGCCAGAGACAGAAACAGTTCGAGGAATATCCTACGAGTAAAAGTGATGAAGCAGGGAGGTCACGACCCTCAGCATTGAGGATTACGACCCAAGGAGGAGGAGGATAGAAATAGGCATTTCGTTGTACCTTTGAAACCTTTCCACCGAATGTGGAACTTGCCGTTTATGTCTCGCTTTAATTAAACTTTTTCTAGATAAGAAGTTTCCTAGTTAAATCTTTCAAACAAACATAATTATAACGACTTAAGAGGTACTGTTCTCTGCTACCCCACATGCAGATAACCAAAATCTCTTAATCAAAATACGATTAAAGCCACTTGACATGACTCCTAAGTCCTATCCCACTTGTGGCATTACAGTATAGTGTTTACCGATGTACTTCGGCCCATTCGGCTTCAAGTGCTCGGCTAACAGAAACAGACGGTCAGCTGTCCACTTGAGTGCAAGAAAGTGGTCGAGTGTGAGAATTTGTTTAGTTAGGTTTGAAAATGGAAAGGTGCTCTTCTGAGCAGGTTTATATTCCTAATAATGACCCCATCCAGCTTCATACGGGTGCAGATTATACACAAAAACCTCCTTCATTTAGTGGTCTTTCTATTAATGAAAACCGCATCAAAATGCGTTGCGTGGTTTAGGAGTTAGCGGATAATCAGACCGACTTTCAAATCGACTTTGTTTTATTCTATGGAGATAATAATCATCATATATTCCACAACTATCACACAACGCCGTCTAGTCCCAAACTATGCAGAGCTTGTGCTCTTGGATAATAGACAACTGATAAACATATTTATATATTGTTAATTACATAGGTACATACATATCTATATAAATATAAATGAATGTGTGCTATGCGCAAAACTCGAGAAAAGCTCGACCAATTCGGCAATTTTTTTTTCGTAGGCACAAGAATAAAAGAATTCTGGTAGGGTGGGTAGGTACGGTATGTGGGGTAGGTAGTCGGGAGCGAAGCCGCGGGCAAAGGCTAGTTATAGATAAATTACACCCAGACACAGAACAAATGATCGTGCTCATTACACAAACATTTGTCTTGGGTGGGAATCGAACCCACGACCTTTGGCAAAGAAGCCTGGGCCACTAACCATTAGACCAACAGGTCTGTCAAAAAAAGATAAAACAAAGTCGCTTTGAGATCGTAAGTAATGGCAATAACAGTAAGCTAGAGGTTTTAGAGAATTGAAATTAGTTTAAAACGGATTTTGTACGGATTTTTTTACAATACAGATTGCACATATATCACATACTAGCTTTTGTCAGTGGCTTCAATTGTGTGCAAATAGAAAGTATAAAGCCTATGTCATTCAGTGATAAAGTAGCATTCTACCGGCGAAACAATTTTTAATATCGGTCCAATACTTTTTGAGTTTATTCATTACATACCATACAAAAATACAAATCTCTCTTTATAGTATCTATAATCTAACTAAAAATAGGTACACCTTTACTTACAAGAAACAATCAAACAAAAATCAAACGAATTTTATGTTGTTTCCAGGTGTGGACGTAACAGCAAACCAGGACGAGATCTCTTCCCATGAGACGTTCCAGCTGGAGTTCGACTGGGCCACGCGTCGCTGGTACATCCGCACCATGCAGGACCGCTACTGGACGCTGGAGACTGGCGGCGGCATCCAGGCCTCCGGTGACAACAAGTACGTCACCGTCTATACAGGGTGTCTTTGACATCGACGCACAAACAAATACTGCAAATACCACAGATCCAGTACATGATTCTAGACCCCCTAGTAGTGGAATTTTTCCTCGGTTTTTTCCTAATAAAAAAATGTACGTTTTTTAATTTAAACTACTTATATAAAATCGTTATTCTAACATTTTTAGTGACAAAAATTAATGAAGTACTTTTAAAATTAAAAATATCATCGGGGTTGATTAGAATAACGATTTTATGTAGCCAGATGACTTTTTAATTAATAAATTTTTATTTTTTATTTTTTTTTGTCTTTTTACACAGTTTAAATTTTAAATGGTACAGTTTTTTTTTAATTTTCGAATCATGTACTGGAACCCGTGGTATTCGTTTGTGCGTCGATTTTAAAGACACCGTGTATAATTTTTTCCAAAATATAGACTGTACCGTTGGTCCAGAGGTTGAATTATGAGCTGTGTCGCTGCGTGTGGTTTATAAGATCTACAGATAATTGTTCCGGGTGTCATGTGTATGTGAGTTTACATGTTTGTAAACGTACCCCCCATAACAGGAGTCATTCCTAGTGAAGGGTAACTTTAAAAAAAAAAAAAAACTTGTTGCCGGTTCTCAGTGGAACCGTTGACTAGTGGTTCCGGTGTGTGAGTGTCTAGGGGCGGCGTTGACACATTTTTGGGGTTGTATTCATTCTAGGATCAGACGAAAACACATATTGGCTAGAAGAAAGATTTGTCACCTGTAGTTTGTTCACTACTAAGCTTGTTTCCATGCACCAGTTAGACAAAGCAGCTATGGTGAAAGACGTCTCCAATACTTCTTGTCCCAACAGTTTAAGGAAACAGAAAAGAGCATGATAAATGATATTTATTTTGCAAATAGGTTTTAAAAAAACACTTTTACATGTCAATTTTTTTTTTCGTCAGTTTAAACTAGATGAGGCCGGTATTTCTAATAATAATAATAATATATTTTGCTAGCTGTATAGCTGTAAAAGTCTATTTTAACGTCCATACAGTAAACATGTAATGGACAAATCATATGAGAGCCATGCAGATTAGTATCTCAGATGGTCTTTTGAAGAAAGAACCTTACAGATTTGAGTGGACCTCTCCAGTCAGTGCAAACATTTGTCAGTATTCGTGTAGCTCAAATTCAGGACTACTAAGGAGTTCAACTTGAGCGAGAGCTTGTCTGTTAAGCTTTGTGTTGGAGGTCAAAAGAATATATTTTTATAAATAGATTCGATAACGCGTATTTGTTGTCGTGGCCAGGTCATCGAACGCCCTGTTCGAGCTGGAGTGGCAGGGAGATGGCGCGGTGGCGTTCCGCGCCAACAACGGCAAGTACCTCATGACCAAGCGCTCCGGACACCTCTACGCCAACGCAGACGCCATCGACGACAACTGCAAATATTACTTCTATCTTATCAACAGGTGGGTTATTAAAAAGAGTACAAAGATAACCACAAAAAAAAAAACATATCTATTTGGATATAATATTCAGCTTAAAATGGAATTGTAATGACAATTAGTATTTATGAAATCAATGTGATACAAAACGAAATTACATATTATCGTCTCAGTTGATTGTGATTCATGACATTTACATGTTAATTATCCAAAATTAGGTATCCTGGTATACCACTTTGGTTTTCCGAAAAGGTATTATTAACCAATTTTTCCACGGATGAAGTTTTACTGTTAGTACAAACATACAATACAAGAGGAAATTATTAATTATTACCAGGCTTAAATAATTTCCTATAGTTTCAGGTCACATATTTTCAAAATAATTCAACTCATTAACTTTATTTCGGAAGTCCATATTTCTGGTGTTAACTATTAACAGATACGCAAATACAGCAATCCCGGAAGCTTTGCTATCATTTATTGAAGAGTTCCATGGTATATGTCTGAAGTTATTCATCAGATCTTAACCAGGTTTCAATGGGACCATCTGGGGAAAATGCTCTCCCGAACTAAAAAAATATTATCCATAACAAAAAATAAAATATATGCAGTCGAATTAAGGACCGACTCTTTTTGAAGTTGGTTAAAAAGCATAACAAGGAAATAAATTAGTCCCTTAACCATAAACATGTTAATTTAACAAAACAATTCATGCGATGAACTAAAAATGATTCTCATTCTTTTGTGCTTCAGGTTCGTCACAGAGTGCCTTCTTTTCCGATTTCTTGATCTCCGATTGGGGGAAAACAGGATAAAATTATTAGAATATCCTTTAAAATTGTAGCTAACTAAAATACGGCTTGCAGGCCTATCCTGGTGCTGAAGTGCGAGCAGGGCTTCGTGGGCCCGAAGGGCGTGCGGCTGGAGTGCAACAAGGCCAACTACGAGACCATACAGGTCATCCGCGGCCCCAAGGGCGCCGTTTACTTCAAAGGTAAGTTAACTTGATGAAAAGACAACTAGTATTTTTGCTATTCAACAAAATTAGTAACATGTTTCAGGAAATATATTAATAATTAGGAGTTTCTTAGACGTTATGACTAATTAAAGCTGTAATCACTTTAGGGACAGTAAAAATTCAGGGATACTTCATACTTCACACCCTGCGGAAGATGGAAGAAGTGAAGGTTTGCCCATGTATGAGTTAGAACAGGCTAATAAAAAAAAAAAGCTTTATAAATATGGTACATACAAGGTTGGCCAGGGTTTATTTAAGACACGAAGCTTCTAAAACTAAGTATTATGGCTTCAAACGAATTTTCATGAGTAGTGGGAACCTACTTGATAATCTTAAAACGATTGATATTGTTCCTAGGACTGTGGTAGGTTTGGTTCCGAAATGATACTAAAAATGCTATTCAAATTCCAGGACAAAACGGCAAATACTGGCACGCGGACAGCGAGTCGGTGCAGTGCGACGCGGACAGCCCGCAAGGCTTCCACCTGGAGCTGCGCGAGCCCACGCGCCTCGCCATCCGCGCGGCCGCCGGCGGCGCCTACCTGGCGGCCGCCAAGAACGGGAACTTCCGCCTCGCCGCGCCCGACCTGGCCGCCGCCACGCGCTGGGAGTACTAGCCGACCAGCCCACTACTGCTGCAGCGACCACCACCATCTGTCTTCCGCCTCGCCGCGCCCGACCTGGCCGCCGCCACGCGCTGGGAGTACTAGCCGACCAGACCACTACCGCTGCAGCGACCACCACCATCTGTCTTTCATTTTCGCTCCCATGACACTGCCGATACGTCCTGTTTTAGGGCTCTGTGACTATTGTGCGGCCTAACTTATAGACAGTCATCATCATCACCTCATCGATTCATCTGTTCAAAAGGATCTCTCATACATATCCTTTTCGCAATACTCTTCCAGCATCTCGCCCGTCACCTGGACGCAGCTCTGACTGCTCGGCGTGGGACTTAACTTCACATCGTATCACTCGGAGGGCGCGCTTTACTGACGCCATTTTACTTTCCTATAGCCGCCATCTTGTAGAAGCGTGGCGGCGACGAACGACCCAATCAGCCAATTCTGAGACGGAATCCGCTGCCAATGGTTTATATTAAATTATTATAAAATGGGAATGTTAGTCAATGCCCCTGCATTGATGATACACATTTCGTACTAAAAAAAACATTATTTAAAATGCGTTACTGACGAAGCGCGCCCTGTTTGCATTTAGTACGAGTAAGATGATAATTGTCGCGCGATGAGGCGCGAATGTGATCATAATGAAAATATCGCTTCACCTTATTATTGTAATCATAGATTATTTTTCTTATAACTGGTAGATCTGCCGTCACGTTGCTTATGTCGAATTATTTTTATATTAAAATATTTTGTGACCGTCACTCATATCGCTTGAATTATTTATTCTAGATTGTATGGTATATATAAATTAGTATGGAAGACATTATTCTGAAAATTTTCGAAAAATATTTATTGGATATTGTAGTGTCTAGTCGATGGTTTTTATACAATGTTTTTATCAACCCCGCGTTCTGTAGTACCGACGAGCGTCGCTTCCTGTAGGTTAGTGAATGTGAACATCGTGAGACTGATGCCTACAAACAGCACATAACTGAAGTAACACTGTACCGTAATTAATTTAAGTTAAACAGGGATTGACGCAATACCAGACGAGTGCCGGGCCTCGCCTCGCACCGACTCCGTGCATTGCTCAAGATAATAGTCTGACAACATTAACTCTGCATAACAATGCAACCCTACATCACTCGAAATAAATTTAATGTCGTGGTGGCTGTGCTCTAACACACGACTGCAAGCCACTAATTAAGTAGTTATCATAATAAACTCACGTAAGTTGATTATCTCAGCCGTAAAACGTTGTGCATAGTTAATTTGACAGACTCGAATATTTTCTACACAGAGGCGATCTTAGCGCAAAGCAACTGCAGTAGGTCATAGTAAACTTGCGACTTTATAGTCGCTTGAAGTTGCGACAAGTCGCCGTGTGTAGGAGGTGTACTTCGCACTGAGTCTGGCTTCTAATTAATGAACATGTAAGGTAGGTAAGTTATTGTAAGTTATCACGTTAGGGTAAGCTTGATCCGCTCCCGACTATATAATCGTCCATTCCATGCTTTTAGAATTACGACATGGGATTTTTTTTATTATTTTTTACATGAAAAACGGAGATTTTTGTAACTGGTGCATAGTCTTGTATATAAACGATTTCCAATTGCGTGTAAGTCTGTACTTATGAAAATGTTGGGAAGCGTTAACTCCTTTTTATATTGAACAAAACGAGAAATATGTTTTTTTTTTTGAGGGTATTTTGTATGCAATTTTGATTCTGAAATATTTGTACGATAACGTCTTTGTAAACTATTAATGAATAAATTATAATCATATTGTAAACTTGTGTTTTATTTACATTACTTTAGGTTATACACACACTACGTGAGTATAGAACATAGCCTTTATTCTATCCCAGACACAAAACATTGCACAATAACACTAGTCTGATGAGATTTTCATGAAATTTCGCAACCTTCAGTTGTCGACTTAACTTATAAAGGACTGACATGGTGACTATGTGGGTGGTTGGGCTAGATGTACTCGTGACAAATTAAGTGTGGAACATGTCCAGTTGGGTAGGTCTACTTTGAGAAAGAGGTCAATCGTCGAATCCGACTCCGCTGGGCAGCGTTCGGGAAGCTGCGCGGTGTCTTCTCGTCCAATACACCACAGTGTCTCAAGACGAAAGTTATGACCAGTGCGTGTTGCCAGTGATGACATATGGCCATATGTCATCACTGGCAACGGGCCTCATCAGAAGGCTTAAAGTCACTCAAAGGGCAATGGAAAGGGCTATGCTCGGAGTTTCTTTGCGTGATCGCGTCAGACATGAAGATATCCGCAGGAGAACCAAGAGAACAGACATAGCCCGAAGAATCGCCAAACTTAAGTGGCAGTGGGCAGGGCACATTGCTCGCAGAACAGATGGTCGATGGGGACGAAAGGTTCTGGAATGGAGACCACGTACCGGAAGACGCAGCTTTAGAAGGCCTCCAACAAGGTGGACCGATGACCTGGTCAGGGTCGCGGGAATCCGATGGATGCGAGACGCACAGGACCGGTCATTATGGTGACATTTGGGGGAGGCCTATGTCCAACAGTGGATGTCTTTCGGCTAAAATGATGATGTCCAGCACGCTAGACCTTATTCCTACATGCCGAGTGTGGCTGGCTATGTCGTACAACTTCTGCATTTCTGTCATACCTGCCTGCTGATAAGAAGAGGACTATAATGTCAGTAGTAAAGAACAAGGCGGGGGTTTGTTAGACATATCTAAGGCCTGAAACTGCGGAAAGCGGACCCCCTCGCAGGCGCCCGTTTACCTATTATGTACTTACCCGTACGTATTGTTTACTTATTACGATGATACTTCATTCTATTTGTAATATCTATTACTTATTTATTGTGCACACCTACCACAGTGTTGTATCATTTAACCCAATGGTTGACTGGTAGATAATGCCTTGTTGCTTTAAGTCTGCCTATGTACCACTACTGTACATAAAGTTTAAATAAATAATAAATAAAACCTTGACAATTATGCGAAAATAACGAGCTCGAAATTACTCGGTCAGATAATCCTCATCATCAGTCCACGTCTCACGTCGATATCATGATTCTCTATCTCATCCGGCTGCTACTTGCCTCGTATAGTCACCCCACCTAGATTATCGCAGTCAACGAAGTTTGCCAAACTGCCCAATCCAGCTGTATTATTCTGATGGCCTCGGGATCTTAAAGTTTATCACCAGTAATTGGTCACCAGGGTCAGTTGGATTCTTTGCATTTCTTCATGTCCCCCGCCGTTAACGTGATCGCCGCCATAATCGGGAATAAGGTGGACTGAACAGTTTTGGTGTACCGTGTTTTTACGCGCTACCGCTGTTTTGAAATAACACGGGCGGAAAGGAAGCTACGGGCTTGATGGAAGCACGGCAAGGGCTCTGGTCTTGGCTTTGTGTCGTAAAAAATCCATGTTTGACTCGCCGTACGTAGGACGGTCGTCAGTGTGATGGACGACGGAGACGGTGACGAGCTGCGAGTGGGGCAATTTGGATTTGGACATCGGAACCACCGGGGACACCTACTGGCTAGCTTTACGGAGAAGGAAGACCTCTACATGATGAACTCCTTCAAAAAACGTGAGCATGTGAGGTGGACCTGGCAAAGTCCTGACGGTGCAACTGGAAATGAGATTGACTTCATCCTGTCGACGAAGAAGCAAATATTCAATGATGTCTGTGATCAACGCGGTGAAAGCTGGAAGTGATCACCGCATGGTAAGAGGCACATTGAATATCAATATCAAGCTTGAGAGGTCTCGATTAGTGAAGTCTACGCTCCGTCCAGCACAGATCCAGATCCAAAACTCCGAGAGCTTTCAGCTTGAACTCCGTGGACGAATAATATAATACGATGGGTTCGTGGAAACTGTCCATACGGTCGGGTCTAAATTCTTCAAGACTCACTGTACAAATAAGAACATAAAAGGCTCTGATCCGACCCTCGAGCTTTGCAGTCTTCAGACGTTACCTGCAGATACCGGCAGCTCAATAGACGGATATCGAAGTCTCTGAAGCGCAACCTTCGCTGCTTTAATACCGAGAGGATTAAAGCCGCGATTGAGCGGAATAAGGGCTCCAAAGTATTCGCACGAGATATGTCTATTGGACAGAGCCAGCTAACAAAACTGAAGACCGACGATGGCAGAGTCATATCCGTCAAATCGGAGCTACTGTGAGAGATCGAGGCCTTTTATGGACAGTTATACACGTCTATTACTAAACCCGCTGCAGCTGGTAGCTCGCCGTCCGGCGGTAGCTCGCTGTCCGGCTGTTCGGTAATTAACTGGACCGAGCCCAGTCGTCAACAGCGCGTAGTGATCCTCGCGCTCCTCAAGAGATGTCAGCAATCCGTACGGGCCCAGTAGGGCCGATGCCCGCTAGCTAGGACTGCGGAGAATTTCTGAAAAGGAAACCCGTAGTCCTAGAACGCAAAGGGTAATTGAAGGACACAGGTGTGGTTTTAGTCAGTAAAAGTCTGACACGCCCTCCCGCCAGAGCGGGAGAAGTCATTTGGATGATTTCCCACCAAAAAAAAAACCCGCTGCAAAATCAAATGACCCAAGAGCTAGATTGACTCGACACTATACCGAAGATATCCCGGACGTCAGCCGGTACGAGATTAGGATGGCTCTGAAGCAGTTGAAAAACAAAAAGGCGTCGGGTGGGGACGGAATTACGGTCGAATTCCTAAAGGCGGGTGGGAAACCGATCCTTAAGGCCCTTCAGATGGGCTATAATGCCCTGCTTAAGAATTACAGGTCCATCTCGCTTCTGAGCCATGTCTACAAGCTGTTTTCCAGAGTCATCACGAACCGTCTCGCGCGCAACTTCGACTACTTCCAGCCTCCCAAACAAGCCGGATTCCGAAAAGGCACCGTGTACCACAAACATACGCTGCGGCAGGTTATACAGAAGACTGAGGAGTATAATCAGCCTCTCTGCTTTGCGTTTGTGGGCTACGAGAAAGCCTTTGATCGATTCGATCGAGATCTGGGCTGTACTGCAGTCCCAACGGTGCCAGATTGACTATTGGTACATCGAAATGCTGAAATGTTTGTACAAAAACGCCACCATGTCAGTCCGACTTCAGGACCAGACCTCGAAACCTATCCTCTTGCAACGAGGTGTGAGGCAGGGAGATGTAATTTTTCCGAAACTGTTCACGGCCGCAATGGAGGATGTCTTCAAGGTTCTGGAATGGAGAAGGCTAGGCATTAATTTCAATGGCGAGTACATCACTCACCTTCGGTTTGCCGACGACAGTAGTCATGGCTGAGACTACGGAGAAGCTCAGTACAGTGCTCGGTGACCTCAGTAGAGCTTCCTAAAGAGTGAGACTTTAAACGAACATGGACAAAACCAAAGTCATGGTTAACATCCATGTAGCACCCACTCTTATCAAGATCGGTGTTCCTGACGTCACATCGGGCCACACACCACATCGCAGTCACGGACGTCCCCTCTCCGCTCACTCGCTCGCCGACACCTTGCGCGTACGCACATATTGTATCGGTTGTCCCAAAATTTGTTATTACGCATACCTACGTAAATACAGTCTTGTAAAATAATCGAATCAAGCAGTTTTATTGCATAGTCAAGACCACCAGCAGCACACCTGGAGCTTGATATTCACCATATGGTCCTTCGAGCTAGGGAAGATCGCCGATTTTGTGCTACGCACGCACCTCCCACGCACGCACGCACACTGTGCGCGCTGCAGTCGCACGCTGTGTGACATAAAAAGGTACTCTGTGCTGTGTGACTTTGGACTGGCCGTCCGTACAGCGTACTCGCCTATGCCGTAGAGGACACTTGAAGGACAGTCTACCCAGTGGGATAGTGTACTGAGTGAGTCCGTTCCATAATCCCTTTCTACTTTCTTTTCTTTTTGCCTTTTTAATCCAGGAAATTTGAAATAGTACTATACGGATCAGACTCATGTTGATCTCTTTATTTATAGCTTACTTATTCAGTGAAAATTTCCATAGTCAGATCATCTTCATTTTGCATAACTTCACTTACCTATATTGTAAAAACATTCCTTCGCTCGCTAACCGCAAGTGTTTGCTTAACGCGTAAACAACATCATTAGTGTATTTTTTACTTCTTTCGATATTGTACTTATTGCACCGGTGACTCACCGGGCTCGTTAGCAATATCAGCTGATTTTACCTTAAGCTTGGCCAGCTATTGACGCATTTGATATTATAATTGAAACTAAATTATATTGATTTATTTGTCTTTGCTTGCACTACTGACTGCCTTTTTTTTGCTTTGCCTATACTGCCTACCTACATCTTCTCATTTTGTCTGATGCAAAATTAAGGGAACTCGACCTCCTTTTATTAGGTAGTCGTCGGGGCAAGCCTCAACGCGTGTACTCCGACAATGGCACTACGTTTGTGGGAGCTTTCAATGAGCTTTCACGCTTCTTAAAGGTTTCATCTAGTAACATAGAGTCAGATCTTGCAGGCAAAGACATTGAATTTAAATTTATACCTCCCTACAGTCCACACTTTGGTGGGATTTGGGAAAGTGCAGTAAAGTCCACCAAACACTTATTGCGTAGAGTTATGAGCCTAACTCATTTAACATATGAAGAGCTCTCAACATGTCTGGTTCAGATAGAGGCTATTTTAAATTGCCAGACCTTTAACACCTCTATCCACTGATCCATCAGATCTTTCTTATCTTTCTCCTTCACACTTCCTCATCGGACGATCACTCACGTCAATCCTCGTCCTCAGATCACCGACGTCAACATCCAGCGGCTACAGCGTTTCGACCGTATCGAAAAACTACGGCAACATTTCTGGCAGCGCTTTTCTAATGAGTATGTGTCTCTCCTGCAGCAGAAAACCAAATGGCAGACGGCTGGGCAACAACTTAAAACAGGCACCATGGTCTTAGTCAAAAACACCAATCTTCCTCCTCTTCTGTGGTTGCTGGGCAGAGTGGTTGCAGTGAAGACTGGCTCTGACGGGCATTCTCGAGTCGCCGTCATTCTGACGAAGAAGGGCGTTATAACACGTGCATACAACAACATATGCCCGCTTCCTGTCTCTGCAGCATTATCTTGAAGAAATCTTCAACGCGGGGAATATGTTCCTGACGTCACATCGGGCCACACACCACATCGCAGCCGCGGACGTCCCCTCTCCTCTCACTCGCTCGCCGAAACCTTGCGCGTACGCACATATTGTATCGGTTGTCCCAAAGTTATTACGCATTCCTACGTAAATACAGTCTTGTAAAATAATCGAATCAAGCAGTTTTATTGCATAGTCAAGACCACCAGCAGCACACCTGGAGCTTGATATTCACCTTTATTCAGACTCTACACTCGAAGTTGTGGACGACTACGTTTACCTGGGACAGACAGACGGTCCAGTTCGGTAGATCTAACTTCGAGAAAGAGGTCAATCGTCGAATCCGACTCGGTTGGGCAGCGTTCGGGAAGCTGCACGGTATCTACTCGTCCAATATACCACAGTGTCAAGACGAAAGTGTGTGACATATGACTCCAAAACGTGGTCACTTACAATGGACCTCATAAGAAAGTCAACCAAAGGGCAATGGAAAGGCTCGGAGTTTCCTTGCGTGATCACATCAGAAATGAAGATATCCGCAGGAGAACCAAGATTACCGACATAGCTCGTAGAATCGCCAAACTTAAGTGGCAATGGGCAGGGCACATTGCCATTGTCTTTCGGCTGAAATAATGATGATGTTTTTTTTAAATTATTATTTTGTTTGTATTTGTCATTGATCATTTTAATTTTGAGGGTGTGCCTGGAGTTCTGTCACACAGGTTTTGAACCCAGTACAGACTACAGCTCTCACGAAAGTTAGATTTAATTACTAGTTACTTTTTTAACACGGTTTTATTAGCTTCACTTGTAACTAACTATGTATGTAAGAAAATCTTGGAATCTTAATTTGACCCACTTTTCGGTCTTCGATTAGGATGAAATTTTGCACACGCTCAGAGTTCTGATGACAATACATAACTAGCTAAGAAACGCCATTACAAATCTAATATGGTGGCCTCCCCAAGATGGCGGACTGGCTGTTTGAAATCCACCCCCATGATATGGGTATCAAATGAAAGGGTTTGCTATCAGGAAAACGAAAAAAAATAGTCACGTGACTTAAATCCCATATGGCGGACGTCCAAGATGGTGGACAGGCTATTTGAAATGGACCCCCATGATATGGGTATCAAATTAAAGGGTTTGCTGTCAGGAATACGAAAAAAAATAGTCACGTGACTTAAATCCAACATGGTGGACATCCAAGATGGCGTTTTGTAATTTTTAGTGCGTGCTAAAAGCGTGTTTTTTAGTTTTTTATTCATATAAAATAGTGCTTGGCCCTAATGGCAAACAGTAATGCAATCGTTGATGGTAAAGTGCACTAGTTTATTATGTCTATCCACCACTCTAGCCTTGAAGACACCTAAATTATAAAAGACTGCAGCAGGCAAATTGTTCAAGTCCTTCGATTTACGAGGTTTTAACGATGAGGCGAAACGCTTAGTCCGGACCGTAGGGGCGTCAACAATGTAAGGGTGGTATTATATAGGTATTTACTATACTCTTTGGGGTGGACACTCGCCGTACGTTGGGTCGTCCTATAGAAAGGCCAGGGCAGAATCAAATCACGTAATTCCCGCGTACACTCTCCTAAATGTATCCTAATAGAATACTGAAATACCTTTGTACCTTTTTTTTTTATTTGATATAAACCAGTGCTTGACTGCGATCCCACCTGATGGTAAGCAGTGATGTAATCATTGATGGTGAGGCGCAAGTGAGGCGCACTAGTTTATTAAGAGCCTATTCACCTTTTTGAGAGAAATAAATAAAATATAATATTATACACCCCTAGTTTTTAATTAGTACAAATACTTTATGGGCTTATTAGAAAAGATCTTGTTATTATTTAAGAAAAGTCTCAAAAAATTATGTTCTTAAACAGCAAAGTTATTAGCGTTCTTTTATATCCCAAAATGTCAGTCAACTTATAAAAATATTGTACAGGCAGGATTTATGAATGAATAAATGACGATTAAAATGGAAAAACACTGCGCATAGTATTTTTTAGTAGCAATTGTTATGAATGTTGAATCTATTATGAATTTACCAGATATGAAAAAACTCCGTGGGAAAATATTAGGATTTTATTTTTTTTACTTTTGACTACACAAATATGATCAGTAACGGGTACGGTAAAATAAAAATAGGGCTCTATCTATTTTTATTTTGTACTAATTAAAAACTAGGGGTTTATAATGGATGCTTGTTGACAGAAAAGCTGTGGATGGGGCCCCAGGAAAATCGTCGACTTTGTAATTTAATTTGGTTAAATCGCTGAAGTAGACATAAAATATTCTTTATTATTAATAAATCGGTAAGTTCTCTGATACACGACTTACACGAGGACTTATATTTCGTCTCTGAAGGTGGGCTTCCCAGTGACGTATCAATAAGGTGGTAAGATTGGCAAAATACTGCGGGAAATTGATCCTTTACTTATGAATGTTTTTAATAAATCTTAATAATTTACTTGAATTTATATATTTGCTTCTTCAGAGCTCAAGGCCTTTTGGACCGGGGGTCCCACCAGGAGCCTTACCACCCTTTAATTACGCCACTGCACAAAACTATGTATTGGTCCATGGTCAAGGCAAACAACGTGTGTACAACAAATGTAAAATAAGACACATATATGTATTGAAAAACTTATATATTTTAATTAAATAGTTACATTAATCTTTACAGTTTCTCCCTAGCTAGTGACACGTTGAATTAGCATCGATGCTTTTATGGTCAGGAAATAATATTAAAAATAATAATTTATCTAAATAACGGATAAACAATAACCACATCAACCTGCTTGTTAAAAAGCGAAAAAAAAAAAACAAACGCCAACCATGTTGCCAGCGCGAAAAAAACATTGAAAAACTGTAGTCATTGTTATCAAATGGATGATATATTATTGTAATTAATTTATATAAATGCGATTACTTATCTGGCAAGGGGTCCTTTTTGTTTCGCGTATGGCAACACAGCTGGCGTGTAAACTAAACGTACATAATTTATCTAATACGTTGAATACTACAATAATGAGGATAGCAAATTATAACATACTCATATTGATGGTTCAGTTCATTTATAAATAACTCGTAAGTTATGAACGCAATCAGTTTGGACGAAGTGTTCGTTAAACGAATGTGAATTGAAACAAAAATCAAAAACTCCAGTATTGCAAAAAAAAAGGCTTTTACGTTGTGTTTCAACTTAATTTTTTTCATGAACAACACAAACTCAATTAATAAAGTAAACATTTAGGTCACTTTTGTTTAATTTCCAATCGAATTTCTTTACTTTTTATTAGTTACAAAACGTACCTATTAGAAGTTGTTTGGAAAAGCAGTCAAATATCTAAACACACTTCAAAAGTAGTCAATTTTGTAAAGAAAATGCAAAAATAGTAGTCAACATATTTTGTATGACCAAATAACAATTGTATTTATATTTGAAATCGTATAAGTTTACGCTTAATCCCCTTTCAAGGTAAGCAGACTTCAAGGAGTAACTCTTGAAGCTAATGTTGTGACTTTTTAGTTTATCTAAATAAAAGGTATGGACAGATATAGATCATGGGTGTAACTAGGAAAGGGCTTGTTACTTAGAGGCTCAGAAATCGCTCATTTATGTTAATAAATTGGGCGCAGAACAGATGGTCGTTGGGGCCAAAAGGTTCTGGAGTGGCGACCGCGTATCGGAAGACGCAGCGTTGGAAGGCCTCCCACAAGGTGGACCGATGACCTGGTTATCGCGGGAATGCAATGGATGCGAGACGTTCGTTCGTTATGGCGACACTTGGGGGAGGCCTATGTCCAACCGTGACTGATGGATTTTTCGGCTGAAATGATGATGATGATGATGAATAAGTTGGACAGTTATAATACTAGGATGACTTGTGTAGTAGAATGCTGCCCCACCCAGCTTCTCAGATATATCCCGAATAACAACCATCCCGATCTCTTATTTTAATGACTACGAGAAGCCAGCAGTTACCCCATGACCGTGACTACAAGAGAAGGGGGAGAAGAGAAGTGGAGGGCGACGTACATACAATTACTGTAATACAAAACTTTACTAAGGCACGAATAACAACTTGTCACCTTAGTCGTCGCGACAACGTCTCGCTAGAGTTACACAGACTGCTTTCCAACATTACACATAAAATATGTTTAGCTAGGAAAACAAGATTTTGAGTCCAAAACTTCAATAAATGATTCATCTAATAATAAAACCACAATTTGTGATAATGTTTCTTAAACATTGATCATATTCATTCTTTACATTTGCTGTGTTAACTAGATAATACCATAAAAAATATGTCACGGTTGTATTATACAAAAAGAAGCTGCAAAATTTCCTACTTGTAACGATACGCAGACCGTGTACCTAGTTTAGGAGTTCGGGAATTCGACAACAATTTTGACTGATCTGTTCTGTACAACCGACTGTTTCTCTATGTTATGTTCTGTGTTGTTGTTTTTATGTACAAATATACTTATTAATACGTTAATGGTTTATTATTATTTTATGAATCAAAATCCAATCACTCTGTGCAACTCTCCGAGAACCTTACCAAAACCCTTAACACTAGACTTAGTTTGGGGCCTGAGCAGTGACGACGCTGGTGACGTTTAAACTTGACAAATCAAATCGCCTGATTTCTATAATTTATTGCTTTTGGCTTATTTTATAAATTTAAACATTCAGGTATATTTCTTTTTACAGTTCACATCAGAATTGATTGAGAACATTAGTTTGTGCTACAAACATCCTCACTGCTCACGTCAAATTTAGATTAACCGATATGCAAGAATTTCATTTTCAGTTGTCATCGCGAATATCCGTCGGCCCCAAACCGTCTAGACTATTGCCGCTACTTGTCTAGGCTACGGTCTAGTCGCCTGTCTGTGTGTGTGCACTCCGTGCCACCTAGCGCGACCCTCATCTAACCAGACTCGTCTGAACATCAAGTAGATGTAGATCACTATATTTATGTAGATTACAGTTAATTTTTATTGCTTATCTTTTAATTTATTTGCAAGTTTATGAGTTCATAAAATATAAATATCTCTTTATGATCGAACCTCGACACGCAGTCCTTACGATAACACATAAAAAGCACAAAAACACTATCATTTTAATAAACTATATCTTTATTCAATTGGAATCTGTACAGTATCGCTATATGAATTAATCAGACATTTGTACAATATAAAATTACGAATAATTTCCTATAGTTTACATCTATTCACGAGACGTGCACACACAGACACACAGGTTCGTCAGCTACATATAAACACGACAGCTCACAGCATTATCCAGTCTATTAAGCTGTTGATCCCCGCACGAGCGCCGGCGGTCGTGCGCTATTGTCTTACTATTGTGTCTCTAATTACGCTACTCAAGGATAACAAACATTTCATTTTACATAATGTATACTGCGTCTATAGTTAGTGGGTATCGACACATCGACACTAACTAAACATTTCTTTTGCAAAAAAAGCAAAAATATTCGTTAAGTTATATTTTTCTAATAATTTTTTATTCGTTATATTATATTTTTTTAAATATCGTCATTCATTTTATATATTTTTTTTGTAAAACAAAATCACCTTTGTGTTTTTTTTTTGTCAACAACAGTACGTCGAGTGCGTCGACACCCGAGTCTTCTACCTACCACCATATTGTGTCCGCGTATATTAAAACATAATTTCACATGATTATACCACACACCGTTTGCGTATATTAGTTATTACAACAAATACAATTAATGTACATACATTTTATTGGTAATCAAAATTGGTGATTGTATATGGACATATAAAAGAAACAAAAATACTAATTCCGTACAAACAAGCGCAGACTGAGGAATAAACTATCGTTCGTTACAACTAGACGGTGACGTCACCGTCGGCGGTGACGTCAGTACACACTCGCGGAGCTGGTCGCAGCACGCGGCTCACACTTCAAGCGTACAGTTTATGATTTGGTCAAGTACACGTAGTCGTGGAAGTAGAACAGTTTGTGTGGCCGGGCGGGCGCGCGGGCGGCCCGGCCGCCGAGCGGCCCGGGCGGCTCGGCGTGTGGCCCGGGCGGCCCGGCGTGCGGCCCGGGCGGCCGGGCGCGCGCGGGCCGCGCGTAGGGGGCCGGCCGGATGCCGCGTTCCCGCCATGCCCCGCGTTACCTTGTACCCTGTCAACAAAACAAAAAATGAGACACCAATTACTATCAACATTTTGTGGAGACGGACTTTTTGAATTCGATATTCTGCTAACTACTATTTTCTATAATAATGTTTTTGTTGACATAATATGCGCAGAATGAACATTTCAAGTGACAAACAGTTTGTAAAATCGAGTTCTTTTATTTTAAAAGTCAGAAATATTGGCAATTTTTAGAACACTAAAGAAAAGGCGTGGTTGGGTGTATTAAACGTGCCAGTAACTTTAATGTTGAAAAAATGTGGATACACAGTATAAAAGATTTTATATTTGGATGTAGATGTAATTAGTTACCTGTGTGGTGAGCGGCTAGGAGAGGAAGGGGTTGGGAGTGTGGCGCGTGTGCGGCGGAGACCATGGCGACGTGGTGCGCGGCGCCGCCAGCGGGGGCGCCCAGGGGTCCGCCGCCGCCAGGGGGGCGCCCAGCGGGCCGCCCGGCGGGCCGCCCAGGGGGGCCATGGGCGCCGACGCCGGCGCTCCAAACGACGGCGACGCCGTGCCGAAGTTAAGGCCTGTCAGGCCCATCTGCTGTTGTTTTAGCTCGTTCATTGTTAACCGCGCCTGTAACGATACAAGAGTTGAATTTAATAGTTGGACGTTATTAATTTATTTAATCATTTATGCATACACACATAAAATAAAGAAAAAAAGAAGAAAACATAAGAATAAGTACAAATGAGCTTAATATGTAGTTTGTAATAGTCGCTCTATACATATCATAGTCATTCTTTTAATATTTGTTGGAATTCAGGAAAAGGAGATTTTTGGAGAGGAAATGTAAGATTAGACTGTCCTGTGCGTTGATGTCACTTATTGTTTACAAACATTTGTTTTCACAAATGTTTGTCTTATTATGAGATGTACTGTAATAAATTAATGATTTTGTTCAAATTATATACATCAATGGTGCAAAATGCCGTCTAGGGGTTTTGGATTCGGCAGAGAGGCGTGCGAAGAGGCTAATTGGTAATCCAAATCCAAACTGGTCTTAACTACGGTTTACAAAGCACAGGTGTATGATAGTCAATTTTTCGTTATTTTATTGGATGCATTTTGGAGTTTGTGCGCGGGAATTACATTCGCCAACGATTGCATCATTGCTTATCATCAGGTGAGGTCGCAGTGAAGCACTAGTTTATATCAAATAAAAAAAAATAGATAATTGTTCTTCCTCACCGGTTGCGGCTGCGCGAACATCTGCTGCGCGCGCGGCGGCGCCGCCTCCACAGCGAAGGGGTTGGGCGCCGCCGCCTCCGCCGGCGCGGGCTGCAGGAGCCGCTCCAGGTTCACTAGCGACGAGTTTTCACCTAGGAAGGCTGATGGGGACTTCTTGACGGCACCCAGGCTGCCAACTAGCGGGGATGACGGTTTCGGCGTTAGGTTGTCACCTGAAAGATAAAATATTTTCTTGTTTATTTTCAAAGTATTTATCGGGTACAAAAAGGATTGGGCGGTCACAATAGCAGTAATAAGTTCCCTCTTTAAAAAGCGACATGGCGTATGGAGCAGTAATGCGAGCGAGCAGGTGGCGGAAAGGATGCGGCGGAGGGTAGCGTCACTAGAAGTGCGGCCGAGGGGGGCGGCCGGGAGGGGCGGGGGGCGGCCAGGAGGGGCGGCCGGGGGGGGGGGGAGCGGGCGGCGCTGCGTTTTCCCGCGTTACTTAAATAGACGAAATTCGCTAAGACCGACGCCAACCAAGGCCTCAAAATTAGAAAAAATATCACCGTGGCCGTGGAATGCAAACGGCAACTAACGGAACACGAGTGAATTTTACTAAATAAAAATCAAACACTCCTGAGGGAAACAATTATTTGACTATTTCACAAATAAAAAAAAGGTGAAAAATAAATAATAATATAATATTCCACAACTTTCACACAATGCCATCCAGTCTAAAGCTAAGCAGAACTTGTGTTATGAGCACTAGACAACTGATAAACATACTTAAATATTTCTAAACTCATACATATTATAGATAAATTACACCCAGACACAGAACAAATGATCCTGCTGATCACACAAACATTTGTCCTGGGTGGGAATCGAACCCACGACCTCCGGCATAGCAGTCAGGGCCACTAACCACTAGACCAACAGGCCAATCAAAAAAATAAGAAATATACTTACATTTTGAATATCAATATGACTGTTATAATTATGTAAGTCATAAGTTATAAGTCATTTAATTTCATAACAATGGAACATTGCGTTGAAAAAGATGATAACAATGTATTACAAATACTTAGTAAAGGTTCTTTTTAGATGGAACCCATACGCTGATTTCATCCAAACCACTATTGTTCTTACTTCTCCACAATCTAACAACTACGGATTTGGATGAAATCTGGCGGAAAAATAGACCATATCTTGGAATATCATAATTGTCATTACCAGAATAAAGCAAGAAAATAAAACAGTCTCAGTAGCTCTTACTTAAGGCGGTGAGGTCGAAGGGGTCGGAGTCAGCGTGGTTGTTGTGGTTGTTGAGGTTGGTGCGCGGGCGCTGCGACAGCGCGTCGAACTGCTCCAGCTCGCTCGACGGAGACGACAGCGCCGACACCGGGGACCTGGCCTGCAACGCAACCGCAACCAATGGTTTTATTTCTTTAACAACTAGTAATATATTAGTTTATGATTCGAGCTTCCTTTAAAGCATGATGATGTCCGTATTAGGAGACTCCGCTCCTCCATATCTTGTAGCTGCGACGAATCCTAAACCTGGCATAAAAACTAGCCTCTGTCATATATATGAACAGTTAAACTTATAAACAAGCCAATATTTTTCTAAATTGAATCAGTATTTCATTAGAATTAGCTTAAACAAACATAAACAACTCTAGCTCTAGCACTCTAGCATAAAATATTAATAGTTTTTAGCGTAGATAGTACTGCTCTCGGGATTTAGAAACTGATGGATAAATAAATAATCGTCAATACGCCTTCTGTGTCTCGGGAATTTATTTCGAAAGATCATTTTCTCTATACAAGTGAATTTTGAGAGTCAAAAGACATAAATTAAACTAAAATTGAATATTTGTGTGCCTTTTTTAACTTTATTATTAAATCGAGACCAGATCATATCGGAAATGGGTAACTTCATTTAATAAATACAACGAAATTAAAGAAAATATTCCCGGAAACCCGAGAGTCTCGAGGCATATTTATATCGATATATTACAATATCTATATATTCAAGTTCGTTTACTCCACATGGCACTGCCTACACCCAACACTAAATATTAGGTATCGAAGTACTAATAGTTTTATGCATTTTGAAGAAAATTTGAATTTCGCCGGCTACCCTGGAATATACCAACATAGCAAACAGTTCTAGCGATACTCAGACAGCTCCTTAAATCTTACCATTGCGTCAGAAAATATGCCGAAATCCAACTGAGACGACTGATAAAACAAAATAATAATATTTAATAAAAAAAATAAAAAATGTCGGCGCTCTCCCCTCCCCTGCGAGGGATGCTTCACAGTCCCCACTGAGTTTACCGAATTCTGTAGCTATCTATACTCCATTCGAAATAAAATTACACATTTCAACAATCCTTCCTTACTCTCCGTTCGATTTTGACTTCTATTCTGTAGGCATAAGGATGGCATTAAAAGCAAAAAAGTGGTTACAATACCAACTATTTGTTGCAGCCGCCATTTATCATACCACCAACGCAATAAAAGTCAAAATCGCTTGAACGGATCCCGACGCCGGACCTAGGAGATAATATAATAATAATAATAATTAATATCATGTTCCTTTATAATTATCTAAAGGGCCTCTGCGAGTTGGCTTCGGCTCCTCGTACGCCTCCCAAAGGTCCAGGACCTCAGGGTCCTGAGATAAATAAAATATAAAAAAAAATAATAATAATAATTTATTACACCAAAAAAAATACACATTACACAATTTGTCTGTGCTCATAATTATGATATTGTTACAATACTTAAAAATTGTGCCTAAATTAACATGTGCTGCCGAACTAGGCTTGGAGCCTGTATTTCGGCATGCAGCGCGTTAAGCCCTGGAATTTGGGTCTTCTAGTATCAGCTCATGAGCAAATGGTATCAGTTATTGTATTAAATTAAGTTTAGGAATTATTAACAAAAGTAAAAGAAAAAGCACTAAATTAAAATTAAAATAAAATAAAATAAAAATAAAAAATAGTTTTAATAATAGGTGTAACTGTCCTCTGGATGTATACGCTGAAGAGGGTGAGTGTATGTGTGTCAGAGGGTGTGTAAGGTTTAAATTAAATACATTCAATACAGTCAATCATTGGATTCTTGGCATACTTAGATAGTTGATACCATCCAACATCACTACTTTAATATGGTCAGCAATTCTTCAGTCTGATCGTATGTTTATTTCCAAAGCCATTCAGATACTGTTTTTTTTAGTGTCAATCTATTCAACGAATAGATTGGAAGAGTTTTGTTAACTTTGTCATACAGAAATGGGCCCAGAAATGGGAAAAATCGATGAATAAAAGTAGTTCTCGAGTGTGATATCCTCTTACAAACCGGTAAACCTCTCCGCCTTGTTAACAGACTCTGATCATATTCCAAGTTAGCATGCTGTTTAGTAATAATGCTTGCGACAAATAGTTGGCGAACTGACAGGACCTCGCAGTATTCATAAAGTAGTGCGGTAGGGTAACGAAAAGGTTTAAAGGTACTAAGTTTTAATATAGTTCTTTGTGATACCTCAAGTTGCTTTATTACAGTCTTTGGCGCACCACCCCAGGACGAAATGCAGTAAGTGATCAGTGACTGACAGAGTGCAAAATAAATTTGTTTTAGGACTATAGGGGTGACTACATGCCTCAGAGTTTTAAAAATGTAGATAAGCTTACGAATTCTCTTACTGAGTACTTGAATGTGAGCTTTAAAGCTAAAGTTATCATCAATAATTACACCCAAATATTTAATTGTCTTTGCACGTTCCAACGGTTTACATGAACATTTCGCATCAACCAAAGCTTCAGAGGAGCAGTTGTGTGCAATTATATCTAGATTGATTTGTGATGAGTCACGGATTGAGAAAGCCAGGTATTTCGTTTTATCTACATTTAGAGTAAGTACATTATCATGAAGCCACGTCTTCACCAAATCAAAACCCCATTGTGCTAGCTGGTAAGTCTCATTCCATGTTTTAGCAACGAAAATGAGAGCAGTGTCATCTGCATATGTGATTATTTTACCATGGAATGAGTTTAGATAAAAGAGGTCGTTTATATACACGAGAAAAAGGGTAGGCCCCAGGATACTACCTTGCGGCACGCCGTAGGTTACTGGAAGATCAGTACTAATGAACGGACCCACCTTGACACACTGAGTCCTATCTGACAGATAATCGGTCAATAAGCCAAGTTGATTACCCCTGATGCCATTTTTTTCCAGTTTATGTACAAGGATCGGAACAGAAACTGTGTCAAAGGCCTTCGCTAGATCTAGAAATATTGTTACACACTTATTACCTTTATCAAGATTTGAGGTTATAAAGTCCGTTAAACTACTAACTGCGTCATCAGTAGATTTACCACGTCGGAAACCAAATTGGTTATCTGATAAAATGTGATTACTTTCGAGATAATTTATTAAACGGCAGTTAATAATCTTTTCCAGAATTTTTGACAGTGAAGGCAGGATAGAAATAGGCCGAAAGTTCTTGACACAGTCCCTGGACCCACCCTTGTGTATTGGTCGTATTTGTGATTTTTTGAGAGCTCTGGGAAATCTACCCCTCTCTAGACACATATTAAAGATGTAGGTTAAGTGTGGCACAAGAATATCCCCATGGTCTTTTAGGAACTGATTTGAGAGATTATCCCACCCTACAGAACATTCACTCTTAAGAGCAGCTATTATGTTTCGAACTTCAACTTCATCTGTGTTCAGGAATACAGCTGAATTACCGTTTTGTTCAAAAGGTGCTTTCATATTTGTGCGGTCCTCAGATTGGTTATGCGCTATTTGTTCAGCCAGTGATTTGCCAACATTGGAAAAATACGAATTAATTTGATTCACAGAGTTCAGAGGAGTGTCAGATATTGTTAGTAATTCCTTTGGATAAGTATCCCGTTTTGATGTATTCGTGATATTTTTGACTGTTTCCCACAACTTTTTGCAATTCTTGCCAGCTTTTTGAACAAGTTCTCTTTCATAATTACGTTTAACCTTTTTTATGATTGAACTACAAAAATTTCTGTACCGCATATAGGTTTTTTTAAGTATTGGGTCATTTGGGAATGACTTTGACTTTTTGTGAAGCAGATCCCTATTGCGCATACAGCGAAGCAGACCTTGAGTTATCCAGGGTTTGATTATCCTTTTGCGTCGTGGAAGTATAACTGTTTCCGAATTCCTACTCAAAGCAGCTTTCAGTTCTCCAATGACATAGCTAACTGCAAAATCACAGTCATCAGTTGTGTAAATTGGGCTAAAGTCAATTTGGTTTATGGCCTTTGATAAACACTCTTGGTCAATTTTGGTTCGCGTTAACTCGGCATACGAGCGAAACTGTTGCTTTTTTAAACAGAATATAACAGATTTATGGTCTGTTAGAGTAGACTGTGGTACAATAGTTACAGAAGGAGTCTTAGTTTTTAAGAGCACATGATCTATACAGGTACCACTAGCGTCTCGTGTGATAAAATGATGCGCTGGCAATAAACCGTGGTATGATGTAAGAGCAAGATAGTGTTCAGTAGATGTACTCATATTTTCGGCAATTATGTCTAAATTTACATCTCCTACTATTGCGATGATTTTAAAGCTTGATAAGCTTGCCAAAATTTCATCAAGCGACGTCAAAAATGGTTCGGTGTTTGCATAAGATGGGGAACGATAGATAGCCAGCAACGCAGTGTCATTGCCGATTTTAATCAAGAGGCTATTGCAGTTCTGCATTTCAGGTTCCTCAATGCAATAGCAAAGTTCATCTTTTATGTACACGACAACACCATCATTTTGAAGTGTATTTGATGTGGTCGCAAACTCGCAATAACCATCGATTTTAGGTATAGATGATAGGCATGACAGCCAACACTCAGTTAAAATGAGGACGTCACCATCAAAACCAAATCTGCTTAAAAGGATCTGAAACTCTGAAAAATTACAATTCAGGCTGCACACATTTTGAGAAATAACTGACAAGGATGAATGAAATGGAAACAATTTTTTGCACTCATCGACTTCACACTCGAAAGACTCCGATATAGCGAAATCATCTATGTTATTTGAAAAATCATTAAAGTTAACCATTGGTACGGAAGTAACACAGACGATCAGGCTGAGATTTTCCAAGTGAATGTAAATTAAATATGATATTTGTTTTTTTAATATGTTCATGATGCAATTGCGGGTTTGCCAGTCTGAAATAATAATGGAAGTTATAGGATTTAGTTAAGGTAAGTAGTAATCTTCTTAATTTAAATGTGACAACTTGTAAGACGATACCTCTGATAGAGTCTATCGGGTATGAACAGTAACAGAGTACTTTAAGGAATGTGTTCTTTTTTGTATGCGGACGGTATTTAGAGGAATGTGTAGTGTTTAAATAGTATGGTTTTAACAAAAATATATTATAGCAGATACAGAGTATGTTATCAATATTACAGAAAAACATAAAAAATTAATAAAAATACAAAGGAAATTTAAAGACATGCAAATTAAAAGGATCAACGGAAACACAAAACAGTCACGCTGTTGATGATTTCAACAAGTTGAGAGCGCGAGTATCCCTAATAAGGATTTGGTTATCTCCGGTTTTCTTGCGCAAGTAAATTCTTCCTTCTTTTGTCCAGCAATAGTTATAGCCATTTGCGTTTGCAAATTGGCGGGCTTCATAAAAAAGTAACCTTTTGCTAGGAGGCAGATAATCAGCAACATATACAGGTGTTCGATTTCCGACGAAGCCTAGATGTTCTGAGTGCAGTTTCTCTGAAGTTGACTTATTCTTGTTGAAATTCCGAGCTGCAGCCAATACTGCACTCTTAGCCTGGACTGACGTCAGTTCAACCACGATAGGTTTGGACGATCCCGTTTTTCCTGGAGCCCTATAGATGTCACGCACTTCCGAAGAATTTATTTGCGTTTGGAGAACATCGCTAAACTTTGTTAGAACACGCTTTAAGTCTTCAGAGGATTCCTTTTCTTCACCGGGAACGTTACGAAGAACAATGGTGGATGAGCGCGGACCCATTTGGAGGTCGGAAATGGTTTGTTCCAGGGCCTTCAGCTGATCCAAATAGTTTGATCTTTCCCTTTCCAGTTCCTGAACCTTTAGCAGCATCTCGTCATATTTACGATCTATAAAAATAATATTTTTCTCGACTTCAGCACACGTACTTTTAACTTCTTGAAGTCTATTTTTTAGGCCTGACATATCACTTGCTAACTTAGAGAGAGTTGCATCATGCTCGATTTTCCAAGATTGAAGCATCTCCCTTATTTCTTCTTTAAACTCATTATAATCAATCTTCGGAGAGCAACAGGGTCTATCTTTCCGCTTATACCGACGTGATACATTAGAGTCTCCGGATTTTTCAGTACTTTGTTGGGTTGTTTCATCTGACTCCGAGGCCATATTACACCTGGTAGACGCTTGAGGTGGAGTGCGTGCACATTTCGACATGTTAACGTTAGATCAGAATCAGTTAGTCGATTAATCGTTAAAATTATTTAATTTCTGAACGCAACAGATTATTCGCTATTCAAGTATCAATTAGTGCGCCACCACTGAACGCAGCCTTAGCTGCCTTAGTGAAATGTCAAAAACAGTGATGTTATTTACTAGTTGTGTGAGTGCTTATCATGCGTATGCGCAATCTCAAAAACAGCTGTGAATCAGCTGTTTATCTTAGTGTGAGTGCGTTTTGAAAATTTCAAACAGTTTCCCAAATCTGATTATTATAAATTAACTCACGAAAAGCAGTGCAGGTACTGAAGATTGTTTCTTATGTCACAGTATTGAGGTTATGTTTCGGGATCACAATGAAAATTTATCCACTATTCTTCTTAAATACAGTTAAAAACTATTAAAAGTTCAGGAGCCGCGAAAGAGTTCTTTACTTGGCCAGTGTTGCCAGCTGGACAAGATCCTGCAACTATAGGATTTATCCATAGTGAGATATAACTATTCAAAGATAAGAGTAACCATGGAGTTTCTTGCCGGTTCTTCTCCATAGGAAACGACCAATTTGGAACCGTGCACTAGCATCTGACGTTTTATAAGTGCCCATGTGAAATAAAAATATTTGAATTTTAAATTGTTTTTTTTTTTCTTTTTAAAAGAATGTAAGAAATCACGTTTATTTGGCACACGGGTACACACAATGAGATAACAATTATAATTTTTTTTTTTTTTTTTTTTTATTATTGATAGGCTCGCGTTTGACCACCATAATATAGAAACTTAAACACTAAAACTTAAAACATACATCAACATTGTGTGTCTCACGTCTGCGCCGAATAGGTCCAGTTCAGCATAATGCCAGGCCACTATGTAGCAGTTGAATGACGCTGGTTTTCAATTTAACCGTTTTTTAAGGGCTGTGCATAATTTACGTGAAGCATTTAAGGGGGACAATATGTCCAAGCCATATTTATTGTTCAGTTCAAAATTTCATTATAAAATCAGCCGTTAGGGTAAAATATATTTTAAAGTTATGGTTCGTTTAGAGATACTTACATGCATGCCTGCGACAGGGGCCCACGGATCAGGAGGTGCGGCCGCAGGGGCCCAGGGGTCTTTCGCGGGACTACCCACTGCTGACCACGCGTCTGATGATGTCTCCTGCAAATATTAAAACATTTGTTAACTTCACGAAGACTAGAGACAGGTTTGGATTTTAGTTAAGAACGTCACAAACTCTGCCTGAAAGCCAAATTTTGACAGGATTTCAGGCTAAAGTAGAGTTTGAGACATACTCAACTTCAAATGCTTATATCAGCCCCCCCCTAGCCAAGTTACGACCGTTTCGGTTCGATTCTCTTGTGTCGAACGCCTCGAGCAGGCCACGCCTCCGATTCCTTTGTTCTGACCACGTGACTGGGCGTTGAGATGACGTCACGGTCGACGAAACGGTCGAAATTTGGCTAGGGGGGGGGGGGGGGGGCAGAAGCCCTACCACGAGCTCTTAACGCGATCTATTTGAGATGGAGCCCTCTATGTAGCTCGCACGTCTGACATTTTAAGACGTCATGGTAAGCCCCCAGAAATCAGGTGTAGAATTTTTATTCTAGCGAACTATTTTAAAATACGAATTTTTGAATCAACTGTTTCAATATTAATCTCTCCACATAGCATAACACACAGTTCTAGCGTATAACAACTCTCTTTAAATTTATCTTACCATCGAGTCAGCAAATATACCAAATTCCAACTGCATAGATTGATAGAATAAAAATAAAATTCACATTAATATTGTTCCTAATTTTTTTAATTCATTAACGCTCAGGCGGTAGCCGGCGCCCGGAAGCCATTGTCTTACTATTGTGTCTCTAATTACGCACGTCAAAAGGTTAATACCTTTAAAAGATAAAATAATTGTATGCCGTATTTGTCTCGAAAGCTTCAGAACGGCTTTATCTAATTCATATTTTATGGATTTAGTTCACTTGTAGAATAACAGAAATAAAATCTTTCCATCTGATGTTATCTCTCTTTTGTATTATTTTCAGTGTTTTCTGTAGAAGACATTGAAAGTCTAGCCGGATGCGACTGAATGCTTGAGTTTTACATGGAGTGATTGCCTATCAGATCTCCACAAACCGGTTACTGGGCAACACCATACTCCTCGGATAGTCTGATGGTCAGACTTTCTCGCGTCTAACTATCTGTAACGACTGTCACAGATCTACGAATGACAACCGGAACCAACGGCTTTACGTGCTTCTGAGGCACATATGTCACATTTGGTCATATCCTTTTGTCAAAATATTCTGTGAACAGCATCGCGGTCGCGTCCAATCACGTATGACAACCGGTTTATGCAAATTGCCACAGATTATAAAAACGAGTTTCTCTAATGGTGCTACGGGCGCAACGTGGTGTTGCCACTTTATATTAATGTATTTGTCACGTTATTTATTTATTTTTTTAGTTTAATTTAATTTACTTTTCCTTTTAATTTATAATTCATATGTATTTTTATTTCCTTTCTCTATCCAAATCTCGTTGTACGCTGCACCGTTCGGGCGTCTTTATGTCAACACCGCCACCGGCCCACGCTGAAAACCAGCGCTGTGAGCTCATCGCATAATGCGTGAGGCCGCAGCTGTATGCTGAGCGTTCGGCCGTTTTGCGCGGATGTGACGCATATCTTCCCTATTCAATTGATAATGTTTGTTAGCTAGTTTTAAGATTGCGTCATTTCGCGCGAATAAACATTTTTTCTTTCTATATGAACTGAAAAATTCACATTGGTACTTACCCGGTTCCGCACCCCTAAACTCGCGCATGAGACACGGATACCTTAACCACTAAGGGCCTTAACCACTGAAATGCTACTATAATATAAATAAATAAACGTTAGGTACCGGTCGCGGATGTTCATGTCCCCCCCAAGGGTCGCGAGGAGGTGCGGCGGCGGCCGGGCTGCCCAGGTTCACGTCCAGCAGGTCCAGCAGGTGCGACTGCTGCGACGGCTGGCTCTTCTGCCCAGACGGAGGCGGGAGGCCGTCCGTCGTCCTGAGGGGGAAAGGTTGCTTAGTTACGAAATATGTGACACGTGAACTTAGCAAAACAACTGAGCAGATATTTATTTTTTGTTAAGTTTTATCTTTGTGATTTTCTATATATATAAAAAAAAGTCGTGTTAGTTACACTATTTTTAACTCAAGAACGGCTGAACCGATTTGGCTGAAAGTTGGTGGGGAGGTAGCTTAGAACCAGGAGACGGACAAAGGATACTTTTTTTTTTTTGAGTAGGGTAGAGTAGAATATAGTAGTCAGTTGACGGGAGCGAAGCCGCGGGCAAAAGCTAGTTAGTAATAAATGTAAATTTATGAACTACTATCCAAAGGAAAATACTCTTGGAATAAAAAGTATCATATATGCTATTCCAGGACATGGTCTACACCTGTACCAAGTGTCATCGAAACCCGTACAGTCGTTTGAACGTGAACAAGTAACAAACATACATACACAAAAACATTCGCCTTTATATAGCATAGTCATAGCATAGTCGGCCTTATAATGTTCCCACTGCTGGGACTCAGGCCTCCTCTCTAAGAGAGGGAATGGGCCGTAATCCACCACGCGGGCCCAGGGCCTTTATATTATTAATGTGATTTTTAAATACAAATGTAATAATTATAAATAGTAATAACAACGATTAAATACAGTTTTAAAGTAAAAATAAATGGGAACACGTTGCCGAAAAATTCCGTTGCTGTCGCTGGGGGTCAACAATCATGTGTTGAAAGCGTAACGTATCCGTTTATACGACGATGTCAACTACACCCTGTGTACATTACATAGGCCTGCTGACCACCGACGCGTAGCTTCATAGACGCATTTGTCATTATACGCTTGGTGTACGCTTGCTCACAGCTTACATACCAATCTGTGAAAGTCTGTCGACGGAGCGGCAATGACACGGCGACACGACGCCGCTCATTTTGACGAATAACATTTTCTTTCTCTCTAATGCTATCCTGGTTCTATGTAATAATTAATTTCTTCCACCAGCCCTACTTTATTCTTTTTTTTTCTTCCCTTTTCAATTAAATTGTGTAACATATTATAATATGTATTTATAAATATTTTTATAGTTATTTATTATGTTTTATATATTGATTAATTTGTTAGCAGCACACCGCAGACTACCCCCTGTATTATTTTAAGTTCTTACCATCCATCCTAAGGTTGTCTGGTAGATATCGCTGTCAGGGATAAGGCCGCCATTATACCCATAGATTTAAGTTTATGTATAAGTTGTGTTACTTTGTTGGTGTACAATAAAGTTTATTCTATTCTATTCTATAGACGTCTACAAAGCTACGCGTCCGTGGATAGTACACCTTAGTTTCTCACTCCCTACTCAACAAACTGCTACTACTACAAGTGACGATTTCGGCACTGACTGTATTACATTCGGTCTGAGGCAATCCATGCACTCGTAGAACCAGCACCTTGGCACCTTCTCCACTGGAGCCGACCAGTGCGGGCTCGCGTGGCCCACTGCCGCACCAGCGTGGCCCACTGCCGGCCAGTGCGGGCTCGTGCCGACCAGGCCGCGCAGGTTGGGGCCACTGTGGGCCAAGGCACACCAATCTGGCGCGGATGGAGCTTGGCGCTTGTACGTGTGGAGGCGAATTGCTTCCTCGTGCAGGTAGGCTTCTAGTCTGGAGGGGATAGGATTGGGATAAGGGTGGGCTGGATGGTGGTGTCATTAGTGTGCTGTGAGGACTGCAGGCATGAAGGAAATAAAGATGGAAGATGAGGGAAGAAGACGTAGAAGGACGTTGGAAGGTCAACGACGGATTAGATTGTGACTGAAGGTCTGCCGAAGACAATTTATGTTGGTAGACCCACGTTGGTAGACCTCTAGCTGATGTGACGGTATTCTCTGATATTTTCAGCAATCTTGAGGTATTTGATAATAGTTCACGAAGAGCACCAGCCACCCCAAGCAATAAACTTAATGTTGGTTGCTCGGGTGGCACTAAATAATGTAATAAATGTTCAGTATGTGTATGTACTGACTGGAAGTCCTGCTGCGACTGGCTGATGGCGAGCTGCAGGCGCACGTCGTCGGAGCGGCGGCGGCGCTCCTCGCGCTCCGCCTCCTCGCGCGACATGGCCAGCGCCAGCTGCAGCTGCAGTTCCTCCGTGAGTGGTCGCGCTAACTATAAGTGTATGTACTGACTGGAAGTCCTGCTGCGACTGGCTGATGGCGAGCTGCAGGCGCACGTCGTCGGAGCGGCGGCGGCGCTCCTCGCGCTCCGCCTCCTCGCGCGACATGGCCAGCGCCAGCTGCAGCTGCAGTTCCTCCGTGAGTGGTCGCGCTAACTATAAGTGTATGTACTGACTGGAAGTCCTGCTGCGACTGGCTGATGGCGAGCTGCAGGCGCACGTCGTCGGAGCGGCGGCGGCGCTCCTCGCGCTCCGCCTCCTCGCGCGACATGGCCAGCGCCAGCTGCAGCTGCAGTTCCTCCGTGAGTGGTCGCGCTAACTATAAGTGTATGTACTGACTGGAAGTCCTGCTGCGACTGGCTGATGGCGAGCTGCAGGCGCACGTCGTCGGAGCGGCGGCGGCGCTCCTCGCGCTCCGCCTCCTCGCGCGACATGGCCAGCGCCAGCTGCAGCTGCAGTTCCTCCGTGAGTGGTCGCGCTAACTATAAGTGTATGTACTGACTGGAAGTCCTGCTGCGACTGGCTGATGGCGAGCTGCAGGCGCACGTCGTCGGAGCGGCGGCGGCGCTCCTCGCGCTCCGCCTCCTCGCGCGACATGGCCAGCGCCAGCTGCAGCTGCAGTTCCTCCGTGAGTGGTCGCGCTAACTATAAGTGTATGTACTGACTGGAAGTCCTGCTGCGACTGGCTGATGGCGAGCTGCAGGCGCACGTCGTCGGAGCGGCGGCGGCGCTCCTCGCGCTCCGCCTCCTCGCGCGACATGGCCAGCGCCAGCTGCAGCTGCAGTTCCTCCGTGAGTGGTCGCGCTAACTATAAGTGTATGTACTGACTGGAAGTCCTGCTGCGACTGGCTGATGGCGAGCTGCAGGCGCACGTCGTCGGAGCGGCGGCGGCGCTCCTCGCGCTCCGCCTCCTCGCGCGACATGGCCAGCGCCAGCTGCAGCTGCAGTTCCTCCGTGAGTGGTCGCGCTAACTATAAGTGTATGTACTGACTGGAAGTCCTGCTGCGACTGGCTGATGGCGAGCTGCAGGCGCACGTCGTCGGAGCGGCGGCGGCGCTCCTCGCGCTCCGCCTCCTCGCGCGACATGGCCAGCGCCAGCTGCAGCTGCAGTTCCTCCGTGAGTGGTCGCGCTAACTATAAGTGTATGTACTGACTGGAAGTCCTGCTGCGACTGGCTGATGGCGAGCTGCAGGCGCACGTCGTCGGAGCGGCGGCGGCGCTCCTCGCGCTCCGCCTCCTCGCGCGACATGGCCAGCGCCAGCTGCAGCTGCAGTTCCTCCGTGAGTGGTCGCGCTAACTATAAGTGTATGTACTGACTGGAAGTCCTGCTGCGACTGGCTGATGGCGAGCTGCAGGCGCACGTCGTCGGAGCGGCGGCGGCGCTCCTCGCGCTCCGCCTCCTCGCGCGACATGGCCAGCGCCAGCTGCAGCTGCAGTTCCTCCGTGAGTGGTCGCGCTAACTATAAGTGTATGTACTGACTGGAAGTCCTGCTGCGACTGGCTGATGGCGAGCTGCAGGCGCACGTCGTCGGAGCGGCGGCGGCGCTCCTCGCGCTCCGCCTCCTCGCGCGACATGGCCAGCGCCAGCTGCAGCTGCAGTTCCTCCGTGAGTGGTCGCGCTAACTATAAGTGTATGTACTGACTGGAAGTCCTGCTGCGACTGGCTGATGGCGAGCTGCAGGCGCACGTCGTCGGAGCGGCGGCGGCGCTCCTCGCGCTCCGCCTCCTCGCGCGACATGGCCAGCGCCAGCTGCAGCTGCAGTTCCTCCGTGAGTGGTCGCGCTAACTATAAGTGTATGTACTGACTGGAAGTCCTGCTGCGACTGGCTGATGGCGAGCTGCAGGCGCACGTCGTCGGAGCGGCGGCGGCGCTCCTCGCGCTCCGCCTCCTCGCGCGACATGGCCAGCGCCAGCTGCAGCTGCAGTTCCTCCGTGAGTGGTCGCGCTAACTATAAGTGTATGTACTGACTGGAAGTCCTGCTGCGACTGGCTGATGGCGAGCTGCAGGCGCACGTCGTCGGAGCGGCGGCGGCGCTCCTCGCGCTCCGCCTCCTCGCGCGACATGGCCAGCGCCAGCTGCAGCTGCAGTTCCTCCGTGAGTGGTCGCGCTAACTATAAGTGTATGTACTGACTGGAAGTCCTGCTGCGACTGGCTGATGGCGAGCTGCAGGCGCACGTCGTCGGAGCGGCGGCGGCGCTCCTCGCGCTCCGCCTCCTCGCGCGACATGGCCAGCGCCAGCTGCAGCTGCAGTTCCTCCGTGAGTGGTCGCGCTAACTATAAGTGTATGTACTGACTGGAAGTCCTGCTGCGACTGGCTGATGGCGAGCTGCAGGCGCACGTCGTCGGAGCGGCGGCGGCGCTCCTCGCGCTCCGCCTCCTCGCGCGACATGGCCAGCGCCAGCTGCAGCTGCAGTTCCTCCGTGAGTGGTCGCGCTAACTATAAGTGTATGTACTGACTGGAAGTCCTGCTGCGACTGGCTGATGGCGAGCTGCAGGCGCACGTCGTCGGAGCGGCGGCGGCGCTCCTCGCGCTCCGCCTCCTCGCGCGACATGGCCAGCGCCAGCTGCAGCTGCAGTTCCTCCGTGAGTGGTCGCGCTAACTATAAGTGTATGTACTGACTGGAAGTCCTGCTGCGACTGGCTGATGGCGAGCTGCAGGCGCACGTCGTCGGAGCGGCGGCGGCGCTCCTCGCGCTCCGCCTCCTCGCGCGACATGGCCAGCGCCAGCTGCAGCTGCAGTTCCTCCGTGAGTGGTCGCGCTAACTATAAGTGTATGTACTGACTGGAAGTCCTGCTGCGACTGGCTGATGGCGAGCTGCAGGCGCACGTCGTCGGAGCGGCGGCGGCGCTCCTCGCGCTCCGCCTCCTCGCGCGACATGGCCAGCGCCAGCTGCAGCTGCAGTTCCTCCGTGAGTGGTCGCGCTAACTATAAGTGTATGTACTGACTGGAAGTCCTGCTGCGACTGGCTGATGGCGAGCTGCAGGCGCACGTCGTCGGAGCGGCGGCGGCGCTCCTCGCGCTCCGCCTCCTCGCGCGACATGGCCAGCGCCAGCTGCAGCTGCAGTTCCTCCGTGAGTGGTCGCGCTAACTATAAGTGTATGTACTGACTGGAAGTCCTGCTGCGACTGGCTGATGGCGAGCTGCAGGCGCACGTCGTCGGAGCGGCGGCGGCGCTCCTCGCGCTCCGCCTCCTCGCGCGACATGGCCAGCGCCAGCTGCAGCTGCAGTTCCTCCGTGAGTGGTCGCGCTAACTATAAGTGTATGTACTGACTGGAAGTCCTGCTGCGACTGGCTGATGGCGAGCTGCAGGCGCACGTCGTCGGAGCGGCGGCGGCGCTCCTCGCGCTCCGCCTCCTCGCGCGACATGGCCAGCGCCAGCTGCAGCTGCAGTTCCTCCGTGAGTGGTCGCGCTAACTATAAGTGTATGTACTGACTGGAAGTCCTGCTGCGACTGGCTGATGGCGAGCTGCAGGCGCACGTCGTCGGAGCGGCGGCGGCGCTCCTCGCGCTCCGCCTCCTCGCGCGACATGGCCAGCGCCAGCTGCAGCTGCAGTTCCTCCGTGAGTGGTCGCGCTAACTATAAGTGTATGTACTGACTGGAAGTCCTGCTGCGACTGGCTGATGGCGAGCTGCAGGCGCACGTCGTCGGAGCGGCGGCGGCGCTCCTCGCGCTCCGCCTCCTCGCGCGACATGGCCAGCGCCAGCTGCAGCTGCAGTTCCTCCGTGAGTGGTCGCGCTAACTATAAGTGTATGTACTGACTGGAAGTCCTGCTGCGACTGGCTGATGGCGAGCTGCAGGCGCACGTCGTCGGAGCGGCGGCGGCGCTCCTCGCGCTCCGCCTCCTCGCGCGACATGGCCAGCGCCAGCTGCAGCTGCAGTTCCTCCGTGAGTGGTCGCGCTAACTATAAGTGTATGTACTGACTGGAAGTCCTGCTGCGACTGGCTGATGGCGAGCTGCAGGCGCACGTCGTCGGAGCGGCGGCGGCGCTCCTCGCGCTCCGCCTCCTCGCGCGACATGGCCAGCGCCAGCTGCAGCTGCAGTTCCTCCGTGAGTGGTCGCGCTAACTATAAGTGTATGTACTGACTGGAAGTCCTGCTGCGACTGGCTGATGGCGAGCTGCAGGCGCACGTCGTCGGAGCGGCGGCGGCGCTCCTCGCGCTCCGCCTCCTCGCGCGACATGGCCAGCGCCAGCTGCAGCTGCAGTTCCTCCGTGAGTGGTCGCGCTAACTATAAGTGTATGTACTGACTGGAAGTCCTGCTGCGACTGGCTGATGGCGAGCTGCAGGCGCACGTCGTCGGAGCGGCGGCGGCGCTCCTCGCGCTCCGCCTCCTCGCGCGACATGGCCAGCGCCAGCTGCAGCTGCAGTTCCTCCGTGAGTGGTCGCGCTAACTATAAGTGTATGTACTGACTGGAAGTCCTGCTGCGACTGGCTGATGGCGAGCTGCAGGCGCACGTCGTCGGAGCGGCGGCGGCGCTCCTCGCGCTCCGCCTCCTCGCGCGACATGGCCAGCGCCAGCTGCAGCTGCAGTTCCTCCGTGAGTGGTCGCGCTAACTATAAGTGTATGTACTGACTGGAAGTCCTGCTGCGACTGGCTGATGGCGAGCTGCAGGCGCACGTCGTCGGAGCGGCGGCGGCGCTCCTCGCGCTCCGCCTCCTCGCGCGACATGGCCAGCGCCAGCTGCAGCTGCAGTTCCTCCGTGAGTGGTCGCGCTAACTATAAGTGTATGTACTGACTGGAAGTCCTGCTGCGACTGGCTGATGGCGAGCTGCAGGCGCACGTCGTCGGAGCGGCGGCGGCGCTCCTCGCGCTCCGCCTCCTCGCGCGACATGGCCAGCGCCAGCTGCAGCTGCAGTTCCTCCGTGAGTGGTCGCGCTAACTATAAGTGTATGTACTGACTGGAAGTCCTGCTGCGACTGGCTGATGGCGAGCTGCAGGCGCACGTCGTCGGAGCGGCGGCGGCGCTCCTCGCGCTCCGCCTCCTCGCGCGACATGGCCAGCGCCAGCTGCAGCTGCAGTTCCTCCGTGAGTGGTCGCGCTAACTATAAGTGTATGTACTGACTGGAAGTCCTGCTGCGACTGGCTGATGGCGAGCTGCAGGCGCACGTCGTCGGAGCGGCGGCGGCGCTCCTCGCGCTCCGCCTCCTCGCGCGACATGGCCAGCGCCAGCTGCAGCTGCAGTTCCTCCGTGAGTGGTCGCGCTAACTATAAGTGTATGTACTGACTGGAAGTCCTGCTGCGACTGGCTGATGGCGAGCTGCAGGCGCACGTCGTCGGAGCGGCGGCGGCGCTCCTCGCGCTCCGCCTCCTCGCGCGACATGGCCAGCGCCAGCTGCAGCTGCAGTTCCTCCGTGAGTGGTCGCGCTAACTATAAGTGTATGTACTGACTGGAAGTCCTGCTGCGACTGGCTGATGGCGAGCTGCAGGCGCACGTCGTCGGAGCGGCGGCGGCGCTCCTCGCGCTCCGCCTCCTCGCGCGACATGGCCAGCGCCAGCTGCAGCTGCAGTTCCTCCTCGCCTGCCGTGAGTGGTCGCGCTAACTCCGCCTCCCGGCCACCACCCGACCACTCCGCTGAATCTCCGCTTAGCTACAAGCAAGAACAAGATTCAATTTTTACAAAAGGAAATCTAGATTTAGCTAGAGTAGTAAGTGTCCAGAGATCCTACTACAAGCTCATTTTACGACCTAAACTAAACTGCTACAGTGATGGAACCATGTAGGGTGTATAGCTCCATCCCTCTTTCTGGCTCGCACGCCTGTCTTTTTAACACGTCATGGTAAGGCACCTGGTACCATGAAATCTTAAAATCACCATAATCCCGAATGTGAGAGAAAAAAGGAGCTGTACAGGCCGTATAGCTCTATCCCTTTCTCACATGTGATCCAAGATAAGATTAAAACGTCATGGTACTATAGCCCTGGTTACCATATAGAGACACATACATTCGAGTCATATCCACCACTCGCAAAACAACCTAGTAATCTCTCCCAAACGAGTCTGGCGTATCAACTTGCGTTGTTCGTATTCAAATTCTTGAATCCAATTACGTTAATTATGCTTATACATTGTCCTTCATTTGATCGACATACCCGAACGTGTCGTAAACTTCGTTAGGGAGCGCCTTCTGATTGATGCCTTGTTGAAGAAATGAAAGCAACGACGCGTTCTATTAAGGCGAGATCTCAAAGATCGATTCCTTTATTGAGATTGATAAATCAGTCATGAAACAAATATTAATTTATTGAAATTGTAAAATCAACCATATAACAAATGTTAATCTCATAACATTTTATATAAATTAATTTCACAATAATATTAGTCATTGTTATCAGAATAATACTAGTAATTGTAGAAAGTTACAAAAAATATATATATAAACATTAAAGTTTTAGCATTAAACTTTATGAGTACCCAAGAAAGAACGAAAGTTAAAGTTTTATTGCTACAAAACTTTGACTTATTGCAATTGCAGTATATACAGCTATGATGGCTGCATGGTTTCGAACTATGCTATGTCAAAGTCCAGAACTGAAACTAGGGTTAGTAGTGCAGGTTTAGTTATAAGTGCTCACCGCAGGGTAGGTGGGGCTGGACGTGGCGTCTAGCGCGCCGTCGCTGCCGAACTGAAAGGGACACAACCAGGTCAGCCACGGAACTGCTCAAGTTAACACAATACTTATAACAGTGCAATGTGTGAGTGAGGTGACAAGATACAGTGGGGAAAACAGCAATCACTAATGTACAGAAGTCAATCTACGTACAAAGCGCGCTCGAGCCACGCACACATAGACACCGCACACGGACACGATATCTCAGTGCGCTCGAAGCAGTGCGAGCGCGAGTGCATCCGTTTGAGACACGCATCTGTGATTTTTTTTGTGCAATTTTTTAGCAAAAAAAATAGGTATTTTAACTGTTCATTGGACAGTTGTTTAAATTCAACATTAAATGTTGAATTATAGTTTTTAAGCTAGAACTAGTTTTTTCAGAAAGTTATATAGGTATTTGCTTGTAATTTGATGGTTCGTTTTAATTTAACACATAACAGTTTGGTAGGTAGGTAAGCGTCTGTAGGTAAACAGTTAAAGCTCCGTACTCATATACAGTTTTACTCCAAAACGAGTAAATATTAACGTGTGGACCGCAAAACTCACAGCTCGAAGGCTCGCATCGAGCCGGCTCGATGGAATTAAATAAAAGTAATTTCCTTCGCACCTACTCGAAGCGAGCCGTCGAGCTCAAGCGCGTGTAAGTCTCCGCGAGTGGCGCGACTCGAGCGTCAGTCCACCGTTGTTGATCGTCGTGAAAACACGTGTAAAATAAAAAAAATCGAATTAACAAATAATATAAAAAAAAACGGATTTTCGAATTAACCCAGTACCTCCTTTTATGTTTCTTCTTTTCATTCTTTTATAATTAAGTACTGCAAGACTTGCTAAATGTAGCAGCCACCGTCTCCTTTGTTGAACAGACATGTTTTGGCTCGAACGGTTCGGTGAATACTGAACGGTGCGCGTCACTCGATAGATTAATGCTGAATTTGTGGACGAAAGCCCATGCCATGGTTTTTATTAGACATGATAGCTCGATCGAGTAATAAAACCGTATGTGAGTACGGAGCTTAAGATAGGACTGTCCGGCGCCGCCGCCCCTGCGCGCGCCTCACTGTCGGACGCCGACCCTAGCGCGCCCGCCGAGCGTAGGTATGAAAAGTGAAGTACATCGTTCCAAATAAGAATAGGAATGACGCCATGTTGTGACGTCACGTCATACTGTCAAATCGCAAGAAATTGGGCAAAATTGAAGAACTCAGAGATGAGCAAAATTGAAGAACTGGATTCTGATTAAACTATTTTCATTCACAGTTCGTAAATAAATTAAATTTTAAAATTTTCTTGTTTTGCTCACCATAATAATTCTTCGATTTGACAGTATGACGTGACGTCACTACCTGTCAATCGATCCTATTCTTATTTGGAACGCATTGTACATACATGAGATTGACTTCTGTACCTATTTATTTTGTGCTCTAAATGCTGTACTACTGAATATCGAATGGGCTTAGACAAAGTGACGACCTATCAGCGACCACGATTGTCAAAGTTGATATTTGGGATTGATATTATATGTGACTGTAATGAGATAGACATCTTTAACAGTTTCTTACAAGTTATTAACATAATATGTACTTGTATATATGTTAGGTATATAGCGCGCTTATTATACTGATAGAATGAGTCTTCTGGCTTCACACTTAGACACGAGGAGGACCTTCGCTGTCCCTAAACATTCTTGATGATCTGACGGTTAGTCTCTCCAATAAACTCTACTTTGACCTGGGTACATTTTGCCAGGGGGTCGGTACGGCCACAGAGTCACGACGCGGCTTAGTCGTTTTAGCTTAGATACCGAACAATTCGTGAAAATAAACGTGACATGATAACTGAAATGTCACGTGGGCAATCCCTTACATTTTGACATTTCGACGATCGCCACCGCCAATAGAATGTCACTTTGCCATAGATTGCAGGGCTGCGTTCAAAAATAACCAGAGTAGCTTCGAGTTACAACCCAGAGTCGTTCTTTTATAACTCGAGTAACTACCCTAGAGTTAACCCAACTAACTCTAACTCCGAGCAGGGTAGGTTGGTGTAATGACAGTTGCTTGGCATTGACAGTTGAACTCTATGTTTGCGTTCAAAAATACGAGCTTAGAGTATCTACCCGATGACGTCATTAGAGTTAACTCTAATCTCATTTTTGAACGCAGGGCTGCATATTATTAAATGTTACTTACAATATTATACACCCAAAGCATTTATACAGTACAACCACCGCACGTTAGTAATAACAAAACCAGTACAAGTTGGCCCCTTATTCTATTGGAACTCCGTACTTCGATAGGCCAGCTCCATGTTACTAAGGTGCGTTCAGCAGACAGCAGACAACATTTAAGAAAAAAAAAAAGTACACAAGAACCACATTTAAGATAGAAATGTACACAAAGACAAGACAAGGAAGCGATGAAAAGAAAAACCTTTTTTCGAGTATTTCTTTCTCCACTACTCCTTCCGCCCCCCAAAACATTTAATAATGATACCACAGAGCGCCGAGTCGCCTCGAGACGTCCACTGCTAGATATTGTCATACATTTATTTATTGTTTTATTTTGGTGGGATGAATCAATATTATTAATGAAGTGTCCGACCGAATTATCGGTTTCGGCAAATAACCGTGTTTCCGAACATAGCCGAAATTGAATTCGAGAGGTTTCGTCCTGCAATCGGACATGTTCGATGCACTGAGCTGCGCGCAACTTAGTGTCATTTTGTCGCTTCAACGCGCTCAATTGAAATAAATTGGTACATTGTATAGTTTTTGAAGAAAATTGTTACTAACGAAAACTGTCCTTGTCTGACTAAATAAATAATAATGTATTTATTTAAAAAAAAAATATTATTATTTGCAGTTTTTTGTTTTGTTTGCAAGACTGACCGATTAAGATTTACTATTTTTTCCTCCTAAAACATGACCTTATATGGAAGTTTCGGCAGTTATGAGGTCGACGCCGAAATTCACTTTCCAGTTTCGGCTTCGGCCGTGAAAACTAGTTTAGCAATGGCGTCAAGTGTTAGCGGGCTCCCCGTGCTCTGCACCCCAGCGGGCCCGGAGTAGTGCAGCCCCTTACAGGTTCGGTGACGAGGCCACTCACAGCGGGGTAGGTGGGCGAGCTGGGCGTGTCGAGCGCGCCGTCGCTGCCGAAGGCGCTGGCGCTCTGCGCGAACCGCTGCTTCGCCTTCAACGCTCGCGCTCGCTCGTTCTTTAGTCGCTCGTCGTCTTTTAACAAGTTTACTAGTGACTTCGCCTTTTCCCGGACGTTTAGACCTGGAACATATATGTTTTAATTATATTAAATGTATCAAAATAGAGAAAACCTAGTTTGGATTGGGTACAATGTATATGTCGCCAGATCTTTGAATTGATCACTTCAAGATATGGCCAACTAAAACAGGCCACATCGTTTAAACATTAACATTTGATGATATGTCAATCCTCGTTTGGCCATATCATTGATGTAGATAGATGTAGGTAGATTTCTATGACAATAAAAGGCCTAAAGAAAGTAGGCCAAATGATATTGAAATATCATTAAAAACGTTTAAAACGATTTGGCCAGTTTTACTTGGCCATATCATGAAGAGCAGTGGTGGCCGAGTGGTAACGGCCCCGACTTACGAGTTGTAGGTCGCGGGTTCAAACCCAGTCAGGCGCATTACTTTGTGTAATTTATTTCATCACCACTGCTCTCAAAACGGTGAAGGAAAACATCGTGAGGAAACCGGCATGTCCTAGAACCAAAAATTCGAAGACATGTGACATCCACCAACCCGCACTGGGCCCGCGTGGTGGATTACGGCCCATTTCCTCTCCTAGAGAGGAGGCCTGAGTCCCAGCAGTGGGAACATTATAAGGCCGACTATGCTATGCTATATGCTATATCATGAAGTGATCATTTTATAAGATCTGGCCACGACATTTGTATACAAAGTCCTGTCCCACTCACTGATTCATCAACACTCATCATAGACCCTTCGACCTAGAGTGCTACAATTTTGCACCGAGATTCTTTTAATGATGTATATAGATACCGGCATGGATCTTGAGCGCTGACTTCCACTTGCGCAGAAGTGAAATATCGAGTCTCTTTAGTGGTATGAAGTGAGACGCGGGGGCTCGCCGATGTGTACGATGCGCAAAGCGATCCCCACTTTTTCACTGAGCGCTCAAGATTCGTGCCGCTATCTGTACAAAGAATAAGAAAGGATTTGTTTTTTATGTGATATAAACTAGTGCTTGACTGCAATCCCATCTGATGGTAAGCAGTGATGCAACCATTGGATCGGTGGATTTTCCAAAATTCACCCTTAATGGAATGAAACAAGCAACTATCACGCAAGCGAAGCCGCTGAAAGAAGCTAGTATTCTTATATTATTATAGATAGATTCGCGCTTGACCACTATCTCACCTGATGGTAGGCGATGATGTGATCGACGATGGACTCTTGAGTTAGAGACCTCCAGTTCTAGCTATTAAGAAACACTGTCTCATTTAGTTTTAATGTTACTGTTTTTATTTATTAAATATTTTATATGATTAATGTTGTTATAACTAAATAACTTATGATGAATGACTTATGATTCGGGTTAAACTATCAAGGATTTTAATTGAAACGATTCCTACGATTATGAGGTGGTGTGTGCTAGTTGGGCGGTGATGATGTAAAAAAATGGGCGTTATACGGAATGCCTGTTTAATTTTTGGCGACTAAATATTTCAGTTAAGTTTGTACATAATAACGAAATTAAAAGACAAATCAGATTTTTAAATTACCGTTGTCAATGCAGCAAATATTATCACTTTGACAGACTTTTAAAAACACAAATGGACGTTATAAGCAAAGAAAACACCGTTTACGACATGTAGCACTGATCTATACTAATTCTAAAACATTACAAGTGATTGTAGGATAATGGTCACTTTCAAACTGGAACATTATCTGGCCAGAGCTTTTTTAGAACATCCCACCACAGTATCATCTGTCACAGGGATAACAAACAAGCGATGCTTACAATTAATTTTAAAATTTACTGACTTGACTGATTACCCAAGGGCAGAATCATATCTTATCACTGATATCTATATAATAGGGGTTCAAGTATGAAATTGCCGTTTTATTGTAATAGGGACTTCGAATTGACATAGAACCTTCATGGTTTGAGATTTATGAGTGAAACTGTTTTCACATGGTACCTATGAAGTACTTCTTTTAAAAAATGTGCAACATTCGATTATCGACTTTCAGTTGTATTTAGAATCTAGATCACCAGAGTTCTATCGCAAAGGCATAAATGACCTTCCTTTTAGATGGCAGCAATGTATAGATAATAATGGTAATTAGTTTGATTAAATAAATATGTTAAATTAAAAACAAAAACGAATTAAAATTTTTCAGTACATATCGGCAATTTCATACTTTAACCCCTAATATAATTCTTCTGTACATGTGTTAGTCACCTAACTCTTCCTAAACGGCTTGACCGATTTGGGTGTAATTCTGTGTGTATATTTGGGTTAATGGATGTTTTGAAAATAAAATTGGACCCAATAAGGTGGCACTGCAATCGGGTTCTTAATTTTTATTCTAACAAAATTCCAGTTATCGGGCATTTATACATTTTGAACCCTAATGTATATAAAGCTAAAGGCTAACATCACCGATTATAAATCGATATTGCGTTAACTGAGAATTTACCCGACCCTGGGGATTTACTTATTAATCTAGAAAATCATATCGGTTTATTATTAGCAGTGACTTAATGATTAATCAATCATGGATTTTTTTACTATCGTAATTGGTAATCAATTTGTTGTAGCGCCAACAACAGGTTTACAATCCCCGCCCTTATCACATGGCTGATAACGCAACGCCTACAAAACTACATGGTATCATTAACATTGTATACATGGTGGGTTGGTAGTGTAGGTACTAAATTGATTATTAATAAGTCGTCATGTTGCTAAAGATTGTTGATGCGTTTCGTAAGCCATTAGCATAGGTTCGGGGGCAATAGCCCAAGGTGTGACGAAGGTTACTTGTTTGTGTCCTAATCTTTAGGTGTAGTCATTTGCTTATATGCACGATTTGGGTGTCTCGCGTAATAAATAGGAGTTAAAAAGGGGGGCCATTTAATGTAGTTATTATATAAGCTTCTGTGAGCAGCTTCGCTTGCGTAAAACTAGAAAATTATCTCAAAGAAAAAGAACCGGACAAGTGCGAGCCAGACTCGCGCACTATGGTTTCCGTACAAACTTATCTATGAAAACAATTCAATTCCCGAATTGAGTTACGAAGATTTTTCCGCTTCGAAAAAAAAGTTTTTTTGTGACGTAACTACAAATTTACAGTTTTCAGATTTTTCCCTATACTTGTGCTATGAGACCTTGCTTCATGCCAAATTTCAGGATTCTAGATCAACGGGAAGTACCCTATGAATTTTGATTCCCTTGAGAGTGTCGAAATATACGTTTTTTGCGACATAAACGGCCGTATCTTTTTTGTTCGTTAACTCACAAGGTTGATTTTTTCACAGCTTCAAGGGACCGCAGACCTGAGTATATTGTTTTTATTTCAACTCGATACCTCCACGCATTCCCGAGATAAAGGGTCTTGACAGACAGACAACAAAGTGATTCTATAAGGGTTCCGTTTTTTCCTTTCGAGGTACGGAACCCTAAAAAAAAACAGATAAATTTATCTCTCTATCAACGTTTCTACACAGTTTGTTAAACGTTGCCCCAAACTAGGAATGACTCCCGTACCATGGGTTCGTTCGAAGGTTCGTTCACAAACATGTAAACATCACATACACAAGACACCCAGACCCGGAACAATTAGCTGTAGCCCATACAAATATTAGTTCCGTGCGGGCATCGAACCCGCGACATGCAGCGCAACAGCCAGTCGCTTAACCAACTGCAACTGTGACATTTTTTTTTTTTTTATGAAACAAAGATCAAAATCTCACCCTGATCCTTCCCCTCCTCCATATACTGGAAGTCTTTCAACGTATGTATCGCAAAAATATTCTCTTTACACTGCATCGCGACCTTTTCACTGCCCGTCTTTATCAAATACTCCATCAGCACTAACGCCTTGTACACGTGCCTCCAGTTCTTGCCGTGGTCGTTGAGGCGCTTCCAGATCATCTGCATGATCTCTGTGAAGGCCATCACGTTGTACGTGAGGTCGGCGATCTCCGCCATCAATGTGCTTGAAGGGCCCCATGGATCGTTTGACGTTGCCTCGCGCACTTTTACCTGAAATGTAGAAATTTATTGGTGCTTAGTTGGAATTTCAAGGTTTTTTTTTCGGTGGGAAAATCATCCAATGACATCCCCCGCACTTGGGCGGAGCGGGAAGGTGTATAAGACTTTTACTGACTAAAAACCCACTCTTGTTCCTTCGTTGCCTTTCATACCAGGGCCGAGTCTTTCTTTCAGAAGCAGACCCCTACTGGGATTTCAAAGTGGAGGGGAAAATTGGTCCTATGTCCTACTTTTTTTTTTAATTGATATAAACCAGTGGTTGACTGCGATCCCACCTGATGGTAAGCAGTGATGCAATCATTGATGGTGAGGCGCACTAGTTTATTAAGAGCCTATTCACTCTAGCCTTGAAGACACTTAAATTACAGTTGATAATAATCAAATGCGGTATTTCTGAGAAAAGGCTCAATATTTATTTAAACTGCATGTACAGTAGTGGTACATGCTGACTACTACAAGAGAATGCCTTATTGCAATAAGGGTCATACCTGGGCATCGGAATAGTTGTGCGCGAGGTTTTTAATATTTCTCCGTAGCCCCGCCACGTTTACTTGCATTTCGTCCCGACCTCGGGGCATCTGAAACATACAACATTCATCATTAGCTAATTGATTATCTCTATATAACTGCCAACAGAAAAATGCTCATTCATAACAATCATAACACAAATAAACTGATGAAAAATGCAAAAATAAATTTATTTACTATGTGATCAGGTGATCACTCGTATTCGTAGGTACACTTTTTTTGGGAGGTGGGAAATCTTCTAATGACTGAGGAGCAGGATGTCAGACTTTTACTAACTTAAATTCACCTATGTCCTTTCAGTAGTTCTTAGCATTCTACACACCACACCACACGGCTTCCCATTTTGAAAATCCCCGTGGCCCAGGCAACGGCCCTACTGGGTTCCTAGTTTTGCTGACATCTCTTGGAGGCGCGCGTGGAACACTACGTGCCGTCGACGATTGGGGCTCGGTTCTAACCGAACGGCCGGCTGGCGAGCTATTTCGTAGGTACCTGTCTTTCCTAATAAGCGCTATTTACTTATAAAATGCGGGTAGGTATAGTATATAACGATTTTATTCCCAACATACAAAAAAGCTACTTTTGTACCCCGCAAAATAACGATGTATGTATCCTATGTTCCTTTTTCTCATAACTCGCCTTTATTTATTAATCATTTTAAGTATAATCTTCTCATTTATCATTTTAATCCTAATTTTATTACTTTTGTTCTTATTTTTCAAGTCATCATTTTAATTGTTGTTTTATCATTTTTTTTTTCAATTATAATTTTTAATTTTTTTCTCACATAACTTAATGAAATGATTTAACCCTTTGTTTTTATAGCCTTACATTCGTTTGAATATTATTTTGTGTTTTTTTTTTATTTTATCTTTCACCTAGTCATATGTGCATGCTGTGTCTCTTGTAACTGAAGGAGCACGGGCACGCCATAATTATGGCAGTAAGTCCCCTCTTTGAGGAGTGGCTGGAAAGAGCTCACGGCGTTCTTACTTTCCGCATGACGCAGGTCCTCATCGGACATGGTATGTTCGGGAGGTGTTACCACTGTGTGGACCACCCGGAGGACACGGTGGAGCATACGGTAGAGGTGTGCCCCGCTTGGGCAGAGCACCGCCGTGTCTTCGTAAGGGCGATCGGCGGCAACGGTTTCTCGCGCCGGGCCTTGGTACATGCCATGGTCCGAAGCGAGGAGGAGTGGCAGGCGGTCGCCTCCTTCTGCGAAGCAGTAACGCTAGCAAAGGTGGCGGCCGCACGCGCGAGGGAACGTCCCTCACGCCTCAGCCGCCGGAATCCCGATCCCGATTTCCGGCCACCGTAGGCGTGGGCTTGCGTCCGGTAACTGTCCGGACCGAGCCCAAGTCGTCGACGGCGCATAGTGTTCGACGCGCGCCTCAAGGAGATGTCAGCAAACCGTAGGGGCCCGGCAGGGTCGAAGCCTACTGGGGCCATGGGTCCGCTTGTGAAAGGAAAACCCGGCCCTGGAATGCAAGACAACGAAGGAAAATAGGAGTGGGTTTTATTCAGTAAAAGTCTGACACAAAAGGGCTAGAGATGTCATTGGATGATTACCCACATTAAAAAAAAAACTAAATGATTCCCCTTCAGTTTTTTTTTGTACGCAAAAATAACTCTTGAAAGACAAAAATCAGTAGTTCAGTAAGTATAACAAGACGAAATTTAAGAAACAGTTGTTTTATTTTAATCATGTCTTTAATTGATAAAGTATATCAATAGCATAGTCGGCCTTATAATGTTCCCACTGTTGGGACTCAGGCCTCCTCTAGGAGAGGGAATGGGCCGTAATCCACCACGCGAGCCCAGTGCGGGTTGGTGGATGTCACATGTCTTCGAATTTTTGGTTCTAGGACATGCCGAGACATGAGAGCAGTGGTGGCCGAGTGGTAACGGCCCCGACTTACGAGTTGTAGGTCGCGGGTTCAAACCCAGCCAGGCACATTACCATTACTTTGTGTAATTTATTTCATCACCACTGCTCTCAAAACGGTGAAGGAAAACATCGTGAGGAAGTATATCAATACCTAAGTATTTTTGATGTTGTTAAAAAAAAATACACATTCACATAAGTGGTCGACCCCGTGGGAAGATTTAGTAACTAATTCATTAAAAATTATTTAATGGTTATAATATAACAGTAATTTTGTTTTTAATTACCACGGAAATTAAAGTTTCAGATAACAGTCAAGACACTGACTAGGATATTTTTTGCACATTTTAATATTGATGTCACAAACAAACAGATTGTTATCAGCAAATATCGATAAGACCGGCAAAGAGTTTTATCGTGCAAAATATTTGTGAAACAGATAAACATCTTCACTGAAGACGTTTCGTAAACAATAGAAACCACGTCAGTAAAGGTAATCTCTATAGGGTGACTGGTAATTAGTGTACGATACTTAAACACGTGATTGTACTCATGATAACCAACAACTTTTACTATGGGAACAAACCTGAAATCGCGAGAAAAAATCAGCTGTTCAGTACATTTATGTTCACCTAATGTACTGAACAGCTGATATTTTTTTCGCGATTTCGGCTTTGCTCCCACAATAAAAATTGTTTGTTATCATGAGCACAATCACGTGTTTAAGTATCGTACACTAATTACCAGTCACCCTATATAATCTTGATTAATAACCATAGGTCGGAATAAATCTATATAATACTAGCTTTCGCCCGCGGCTTCGCTCCCGACAACTAACTACTATATCCTACTCTACCTTACTCTACCCTACTTAAAAAAAAAAAGTATCCTATGTCCGTCTCCTGGTTCTAAGCTACCTCCCCACCAACTTTCAGCCAAATCGGTTCAGCCGTTCTTGAGTTATAAATAGTGTAACTAACACGACTTTCTTTTTTATTTATATAGATTATTTATACATAAAAGGAGAAACTGACTGACAGACTGATATATCAACGTACAGCCGAAACTACTGGGTCTAGGAACATGAACTTTTGAACAAGATTACCTTTTTTCACATAGGCGAGCACTAAGAGAGGGTTTTCCAAAATTCACCCCCTAAAGGGGCTGAAACGGGGGTCCAAAGTTTGTATGGAGAAACCTACTTTTATGCGGGCGAATCCGTTCGCAGAAGCTAGTAGAGTATATTTATTTAAAGTTCGTGGGAGTAAGTAACATAGGGTTTGATAATACCTCCACTAAATTCTTGGAATCATAAACTTTACGATTAAATCCCGGGACTTAATAATTTGAGCAAATTTTTTATATTGAAGAATCTTATTACGTATTAGAGCTGGGTACTAAAACTGTTAAATTAAAACAAAGCTCTTTAATTTAACAGTTTTAGTACGGAACGAATCACACAAATTCATTGTGCTTACAGCTAAAGAGTGGAGGAAATCCTTGCCGGAGTCTGTGTTTCCTGACAGTTACAACGTGGTCTTTAAGTCACAAGAGTGAATAGGTTAGTTCTAGGCAAGTGTGCTCCACCGTCGACCACATCATCATCACTTACCATCAGGTGAGATAGTGGTCAAGCGCAAACCTAACAATAAAATTAAAAAAAATTAGAACTAAAAACATAAGAAGATTTTTCAATATAATAATTTAGTTCAAATGTATTCAAAGCGCAATAAGTAGTTTCGCAATTTCATAAATCCCGGGATTGAATCATCATGTTACATTACTCCGGGACTTTAGAGGAGGTATTATCAACTCTACGTTACTTACTTCTACGAACTTTACATAAATATAATCTCTAGCTATTCTCTGTAATATAATAATAACTTTAAGTGTAGTTTCAAGAATGTAATAAAGAATACCGTTCGGTTCTCGCTGGTAGACAATAAGTAAAAAGAATAGAAAGATCTACACAGACAAAAATAGACCTAAAATTGAAACTACAAATGAAGTTAAAATGAACTTTTTGTAATGATAATAAATTGAGTTCCAGAGAGTTAAAGATGTATTGTAAAGCAGTTTTCAATTTATTTTTTTCAATGCTATGGGCGGGTTTCTGAATTGAGTAGGTATTTTGAGTTAAGGACGTCTCAAACACTAACATGAAAACCAAATTTTTGACAGAGGGAGCTAAAGCAGACTTTGAGAAAAACTCAACTTCAAATGTTTAAATCAGAAATCGGGGTATATCTGTCGGCTTCTAGTCTCGCCAGATGAAGCTGAACACCAGTATAGCATGTATCTAGAATTCTAGATAGTGTGTATGTAGTCGATGGAGTGACTGCATATCTGACCTCGACAACAAGGAATTGAGTAACACGAACCCCTGACTATCCGTAACGGCTGTCAAAGATCTATTTATACAAAAGACAGCCGAGACCAACAGCCTGACCTGCTATCCGAGCGAGGCACGAAGGTATCTTGGTATGTTATGGTTACCCCCCCACAGACCACCAACCTAGAGTTGCCTAACCTAGGGGATCAGACTGTGCTGGCGTTTATATTCTAGCCACAAGCTCCTTAATTTTTCAATACAATGTGCCGATAAAAGTGGTAATTGATCTAGAAAATGTACGGATAGGTTAAGAACATGGCGAATAGTATCGATATTGTGAATTGTGATCAAGCTTGGTTACGTACCAACGGTACCCGCTGCAATGCACGCATTACTAACGGATTGGCCTTTGGGTCGGCACTAGTGCGTAAGAAATGATAATACCTCTTTTCCTTTTTAATTAAGGTCCAAGTTTTCAATGCAATTCAAACTATCTTAAATTTCCTGCATTTTGCTGGTAACATGATTTGCGAACGTAACATTTTCGGAATTATATTATCATAAAATCATCAATACAACTCTCTCAGTTCGTCAGTCAAACCCTATTGTATGGCTAAGTCATACACTAGGGTTAGCTGAATTGATAAAAATCTATTTGCGATCTTTATTTAAATTATTATAAAGGAACTATTAACCAATGACATTTTTTTTTTCGGTGGGAAAATCATCTTATGACATCCCCCGCCCTTGGGCGGGGCGGGAGATAGTGTCAGACTTTTACTGACTAAAAACCCACTCCTGTTCCTTCATTGCCTTTCGTACCAGGGCCGAGTTAACCAATGACATGTTTTCCCATTTAAATCGCTATAAAGAGCATGCTTGTTAGAGAAAAAAAAAGTTAATTACAATGATGGTATGCACTTTAACAATACGACACAATCATGATATTACGTCTTGCAGTGCAAAATAAAACAGTTATCGAACCAATGTTTGGTAAGTATTCGATTGAATACACGCGGCTTAGTAGTGAATATTTCAAGTTCAGAAAAGTTAATCAAATTATTGTAGGACTTTACGCATCTTATAAAGAACGAATTCTGTCTGTACTTTGTATAGCAGCGGGGAACGTTAAGAAGAAAGGGTATTCTAGCAGATCTAGTGGGGGCGCGTAAATTAATCTTGGAGAGAAGTTGCCGGGCGTCGATGTAAGATTGTGCTAACTTAACGAGGAAAGAGATATCTGATATACCCCTTCTCTCCCTAAGTGGTAGTAAATGGTACTTTTTGCATCTCGATTCGTAATTATGATCGCGGGTTTTACACTTATACTGCAGGTATCGCGTAAAGTTTCGCTGGACAGATTCCAATCTTGAGATATAGGTTATTAAAAATTGAAAAACGTTAGACATTGAAATTTTTATCTTTTGTTTTACATAGAGAATGTTACACAGGTGCACAGTCATTGTTTCGATTGAGAAGGCTGCCGCATAGAGATCTGCAATTCGTGTTTGTTTACACGGTCAGCAGGAAAACTTTATATTTATTGTTTTCATTCAAGGAAAAATCTGTTTTGATGTGTGGTATTGTGAGAATAACCCATATGTTGTTTCTGGAATGCACAATGTTTTTTCAACCGAAAATAGAATAACAATTGGGTATTATCATAGTTTTTTTTTTGTACACAAAAAATAACACTAAAAATCAATCTTTTTCTGAAAACAGCATCAACTATGATTATTAAATGAAGCAGCAATTAGCATTTAAAATATTGGTAAGAGCAAGAAAGAAAAATAAAGAAAGAAAACATGTTTATTCTGCCCAAATAGACGCACAATAAAATATAGCAATCTGTCGGGCCATGTGCAAACCAGGCAAGAGTAGAGGTGTGGTGAGAACATCTCGCTAACTCTTATGCACACGTATCCTAATGGCGATGACGTCCCATTTCAGTGTCTGCACCCTTATTCTATTACTTGACATCTTCCCCTTCCACCAGATTTGAAAGGTAAGATATATATATTGAAAGTATTTGAAAAATTCTTTCTATTAGCGATTTTGCAAGTACCCAATTCAGTCGCACCTTTGACATTTAATTGCAATTAGCTTTCCAGATCCGGTTAAACAGCTGATAGTTTTTTGTTTACGGTCGTATGCTCAGAAACATCTTTAGCACATTCTTGTTTGCAATACAGCTGTCTCCACGACGCTCTATTCCACTTATCGTTTTACTAATAAATTAAAATACGTAACTTATAATTTAAACAGCCTAGTTTCTGAGGCGTGCCTTCCCTTAATACCCTATCTCAAAAATCCACCCTGCATACCATTACGATTATTATGTGTTTCAAAATGAACCGACCACACCTTTAATCAAATTGGTTTGTCCTTCTAAATCTCAAATGACAAAGCATTTCACCTCCAATCAAAACTAACCAAACAGAAGTGGTTATCCATAACACATGTATGTTTTCAGTGAACACACATAGGGACAGTGACACGGCAGTCGGCAGCCATCTAATTGACTTCAACTATTTACGGGCGCGCACTAATTGGATACAAACCGGCGCGACACGGACATACGACGGATAGACGAACTAGCTATTTGGTGTATAGGCAAAAATATTTACATTGCTGGGTATTCTAGCTGCCGATGCCGATTGGACTAAAAGTTGAGTCAGGCCCAACACCGTTGGGAAAAGGATAGACTGATTTTGGATAGGTATACTACCAATAACCATTTTTATTGAGTGCTTAATATATTTTATGTTTAATTGATTACTAAGAATAAACACAATATTTTCTAAAGTATTTATTTCTAAGTTAGCTGTCGAATTCCCTACCGAAACTTGTGTTTCCTGATACCTATAACCTGGAGTATTTAGGTAATTCAAGTGGTATAGATTACTTTTAAGCAAGGGTGCTCTATTGTCAACCAGATTTTATCATCGCTTATCATCAGGTAAAGTAGTGGTCTATTGTAAGTCTACCAGTAATAAGAGTAAGCTGTTTACCAAATTGATATGTTCGACTGTACATATATACAAACATAATTATATTTTACTATGTTGTATAGTAATCATACTTATGTGGCGCATGGGCTCGTGATCGTACTTGAATGATCAGCAAGTGATTGTGCTAATGGATACAGCTAATAAAACGTCTTTATCAGAACGAAACGGCCACGGCCACTATTACACTTTGAACATTCTGAAGCCGGGTACAGACTGTTGTAACGTAACATGCGATGTAACACGCAATGAAAGAATTTGCCGTCCATATTGTCGCAATGTAACAGAATTCCCATAGTGATGACGCCTTGCGCGCGCGAACCTTGCACACTACGCTTGCGAACAGCCCCCCTAGCCAAGTTACAACCGTTTCGTTTCGATTCTCTTTTCGTTGATTGGCTAGAGGTGCAGAACATTTCAACTTTCAACTATGTGGTACATGCTCGGTTCGTGCGCGTGCTGCGTCCACTTACGAATTGCTCCTTTAATGTTACTTCGCAACAGTCTGTACCCGATAGGTGGACGTCAGAAGGCAATAAATTCTGGCAGACATATTTCTGTTCGCTGATTTTTATTGTCTGAGGGTGGGATGCTGCTGACATTTGAAAAATCCCTTACTAGCTTTTCATGGGCTTCGTAAAAAATTCAGCAGATTTACTTGAAATTAAACTTACTTTCCAAAAACTCTTGGAACTTGTTGCAAGAACCTTCATTGCTATTTCAAAATGTTAGTAAAAAGAGGTAATCAAAATTTGAAACTAAACAAAGGGTTATACTTTGACTTCTGGCAAGAATTTGCAACTTAAAGGTGACAACGAGCATTATTCCCAAGTGCCAACTTGGCAGCACTTTGGTCCTTGTCTCCTAAGACCATTGTTCCTGAGCGTCAAAGAACCAACACTGGTCTTTATTTGATACAATGGCTGTTATTTTGGACGCCGTGCCTTGTAAACATGTGACGCTTTGGTACAATATATTTTTATCTGCGGCGATTGACCTGACGTACAAAGACATTTTGGGTATGTTTGCTTTGAAAATTTGTTTGAATTACTAAGATAATTTTCATGATAAGTACGCTAATGCGGCAGCGACGTACACCTTAAAATAGTGTCTAAGACATGATTGTGATCAGCACCCAATGATACGCATTTGGGTATAGTGTCTTTAGGGTCCTGTACTATAATAGCAATGTATGTCTTAGGAATAAAGTTGTACTTAGTTTGCAATAAATGTTTCGACTTTGACCGCTGTGTTATAGCACAGTATAGATATATGGAACAGTACGGAAACTACCTACAAATATTCGAAACGGCTCACTCACACAAACATACGCATCGACGAGACTCCTAAGCGTTTCTCGCGGTCCTGTCAGTAGCGAATGCCGCTTAGGAGTCTCGTCGATGCGTATGTTTGTGTAAGTGAGCCGTTTCGAACATTTGTGGGTAGTTTCCGTACTGTTCCATATATCTATACTGTGGTTATAGTGAGTCCACGCGGTACAGAGTTGCGTACATTTATACAGGGTATCTTTGACATCTACGCGCAAACGAATACCATGGATCTAGTACATGATTCTGGACCCCCTAGTGGTGGAATTTTTAGTCGGTTTTACCTAATTTTTTTTTTCAAAATCTTTCTGTTTTTTTTTTTTTTTAATTTAAACTGTATAAAATCGTTATTCTAACATGTTTAGTGAAAAAAAATAATTAATTACTTCTAAAATTAAAAAATTAAAATGTCATCGGGATTGATTACAATAACGATTTTATCTACCCCGACTTTTTAATTAATTAATTTTTAATTACATTTTTTTTTTCTAAACATATCATCGGGGTTGGTTAGAATAACGATTTTAGTTTAAATTTAAAAAGTACAGATTTTTTGAAAAAAAAAAAAATTATGATATAACCGACGAAAAATTCAACCACTGGGGGATCCAGAATCATGTACTGGATCGGTGGTATTTGTTTGTGCTTCGATGTCAAAGGCACTGTGTATAGAAAATAGCAGCGCAGAAAAATATCGGTTTATATTTACGTAAGTTTCTACCGTGCCAACGCACTATTGGGACAACATTTCGCAAAGGATGCATATACACTGATTGAAAAAAAAAATTCACTTTGGTACACAAAGGCATTATGTGGAAGTATGTTGTCAATGTCAGCGGTGTGACCATCACTGATTGATAATGACTACGATACGAATACTGTAGATAAGAAAGGTACTTATTTAGCACGTTGATAACAAAAACTTCTCACGAGTCAGATGTGCTATGAAGATATAATATAATATTTATAATAATATTCCACAACTTTCACATAACGCCATCTAGTCCCAAACAAACAAACTGATAAAGAAACTTATATATTTCTAAATACATACATATATATAGATAAATTACACCCAGACACAGAACAAATGATCATGCTCATCACACAAACATTTGTCTTGAGTGGGAATCGAACCCACAACCTCCGACATAGCAGTCAGGGCCACTAACCACTAGACCAACAGGCCAGTGAACTTACGCCGCCGCGAGGAAGCTATGCGAGAAAGATGTACAGCTCGACCTATCCAATGTAGCGACAGTAGGAATGGCATATACTTATAGGGTGACTGGTAATTAGTGACCGATACTTAAACACGTGATTGTCCTCATGATTACAAACAACCTTCCCAAAGAAACTTTTTTTATATACTCAATAGTTTTATCACAATAACAAAACAGCTGTTTGAATCTAAGGCTGTTTGTAATACGCGCGCGCCTGCGACCGGCGACCGCTCAGCTGTTAGCCGCGTGACGCCGTCGTACCTACAATAGTGATAGAACACCCACGCGGCTTGCAAACCCATAGGTGTACGTAATCAGTGTATATACCTACATGTTTCAGTATTTAAACAGCTCTTTTTTATTGTGATTAAACTAATGAGAATATAAAAAAAAAGTTTCTTTGGGAAAGTTGTTTGTAATCATGAGTACAATCACGTGTTTAAGTATCGTACACTAATTACCAGTCACCCTATATAGCTCACATCCATCACATAGCTTACTTAGGCCTACTGTCCACGGCCGCATAGCTTCATAGACGCGTATTCGTCATGTGTGTACGTCTGCTCACAGCTTACATACAAAACTATGAAACTCTGTCGACAAAGCTGCAACGACAAGACGGCACGACGCGTTCCATCGAAAGAGTTTTATAGTTTAATAATGAATGACGAATACGCGTCTATAAAGCTACGCATCCGTGGACTGCAGGCACCTAGCCAAGTTACGACCGTTTGGTTTCGATTCTCTTGCGTCGAACGCCTCGAGTAGGCCAAGCCTCCGATTCCTTTGTTCTGACCACGTGACTGAGCGTTGAGATGACGTCAGAACAAATGAATCGGAGGCGTGGCATTCGACGCAAGAGAATCGAAACGAAACGGTCGTAACTTGGCTAGGGCGGCAGGCCTTAGTTGACCCCGTTTCCACCAGCGCTAAGCTACTGGTCCACAACCAATGAATATGATTGGTGGATATCAAACGCATCCATTTCAACGTAGTATATGCACATCTCACCCTAAACATGAAAAAGGGATTTTTAACTATGACGTATTAGAGAATTACGTAAGATTCCAATAATAAACAAATAACATCAAAGTGTATCAATTTTGTTTTTACTTTGTTATCCGTTATCAAAAGCTGCAGGTTTCCGACGTAAATCAATGTTGCCTTATCACAATCTAGTGATAACGCTGCGAATTAGTCATGTATGTAGATGTAGATATCACTATTTAAGTTGTTTTATTTTAGTCACCGTGTTCTGATAATTTTGACGTCATTTTTAGGGTTCCGGGTCCAAATGGCAAAAAACGGAACCCTTATAGATTCGTCATGTCTGTCTGTCCGTCCGTCCGTATTTCACAGCCACTTTTTTCCTAAACTATAAGAACCATACTGTTGAAACTTGGTAAGTAGAGATTTTCACACAAAAATAGAAAAAAAAAACTAAATTTTGGGGGTTGCCCATACTTAGTGTTTGTAGTTACGTGTGGGGTATCTATGGATAGGTCTTCAAAAATGATATTGAGGTTTCTAGAATAATTTTTTTCTAAACTGAATAGTTTGCACGACAGACCCTTCCAAAGTGGTAAAATGTGTGTCCCTCCCCTGTAACTTCTAAAATAAGATAAAACTAAAAAAAAATATATGATGTACATCCATGCAAACTTCTACCGAAAATTGAACGAGATCTAGTAAGTAGTTTTTTTTTTTTAATACGTCATTAATCGTAAACAGCAATTTACCTTTCAAGTTTGTACGGAACCCTCAGTGCACGAGTCCGACTCGCACTTGCCCAGTTTTTTTTGTAGTTTAAATAAATTGTTTTTAGGGTTCCGAACCCAAAAGTTAAAAACGGTTCATGAGATACAACCTGGTGACAGACGGCCAGCGGAGTCATAGCAAGAGGCTCCCGTTTTTAGGCTTTGGGCAAGGAACCCTAAAAAAAAATTGTTAGGAAAAAATGATTTTTATTGAAAACTTATTTGTTTTTATACGCTGTTTGTATTGTTTTATCCTTAAACCTCATCACCACCGTTACCATTACCACTCGCCCTTGAAAATAAAGTTTCATTCATTTTTTTTTATGTAAACCAGGCCTTATATATGGGCGGAAAAGCGACGACGTGATGAACAAACAAGATTATGTCGAACGTGATTAATTTACATTGTATCGACTTTGGCGTGTTTTCATTCAAGACATGACTGTTTATGTTATTTCAAGATCACATTTTCGTATTTTTCCAAATAACATAACACCAAAACAAGGACCCAGGCCTCACCATGACGTGTCAAATGTAAGTCGTGCGAGCGAGTGCTAGCAAAGGAGGTGGCCGCAGGCGCGAGGCAACGGCCCTCACGCCCCAGCCGCCGGGATTCCGATCCCGATCTCCGGCCACCATAGGCGCGGGCTTGCAGACGGCGAGCAATTGGTAGCTCCCGTCCGACCGTCCGGTAACTGTCCGGACCGAGCTCAAGTCGTCGACGGCGCGTAGTGTTCCACGCGCGCCTCAATGAGATGTCAGCAATCGTAGAGGCCCAGCAGGATCGAAGCCTACTGGGGCCATGGGTGATGCGAAAGAGAACCCTTTGGCCTTGGAACGAGGGTAAAGAAGGAACAGGAGTGGGTTTTAGTCAGTAAAAGTCTAGACACGCCCTCCTGCCCCGCCCAAGGGCAGGAGATGTCATTGGATGATTTCCCACCATAAAAAAAGTCGTGCGAGCGAGAAAGAGGTATGGAGCTGTGCACCCATATAGCTCCATCTCTTTAACAATTCAGTTTAGGTCGTAAAATGGATTGCGTTAAGAGCTCGTGGTAGGGCCTCTGATTCACAAAGGGTTGTGCAGACTTGAATGTTGACTGTTGTTGACACCCACACTTCACCAACTATATTTACGTCACTTACAATAGCGGGCGGGCCTCTACTGCCATCAAATGGGCACAAATCCGGGCTTCGAATTACTAGTGACAAATTCCATAAATAAGGAAAAAACCAATATCACTTGACTCGACCCGAGAATTAAACGCTTTATATAGTACTTACAGTACGACCACCGCACGGATGGCTTTCAGGCGGTGCTTCGCTAAAGAACAGCCTCCCCGCGGTCGCGGGTAAAGAGGAGCACCAACACGCTTCTGGGTGTGATGTCGGTCAGAATGAACAGCCAAATCCTGAGAGACGTCGCTCATGCATGTTCAAAATAATAATTTATTTGAATTTTACTAATATGTAGTTATAAGTATTTACCTACTAACATAACATGGAGTTGAATCATTAGTGTGGTCTGAAATATTTTCAACTAGCTTTTGCCCGCGGCTATGCCCGCATACATAAAATATAGCCTATGTGCGTTACAAGTCAGCAGATTGGGATGAGATGCGGCACTTCTTTGCATCTTATCCTTGGCAGCAGGTCTGCTTCTCTTCTAAAAATCCGTCGAGCTGTGCAGATGCTATATCCGATGTGATACGTCAAGCTATGGAGTATTTCATCCCCTATCGCGACGTACCCATCGGTGGCTCAGCTCACCCATGGTTCAACGCCGATTGCGTTCAAGCTGAACAACGTAAGCATTCGGCGTTTCTCGCCTGGGTTGACGCTCGTGACCACAAAGCTCCGGATCTGAGTTCAAAGAAGAGAGCCTTCAACCATGCTGCCAAGTCCTACAAAAAGGCACTAAGGAAGGCTCGCTTCGACCGCATTAACCATATTGGTACAAAGCTCTCTGCGCAGCCGTCCGGTAGCAGAGCATTCTGGTCCCTTGCCAAGTCGGTCGAAGCGAACTTCTGTCGGCCCTCATTGCCTTCGCTGGTTAAACCTGATGGAACACTGGCTCATACAGCGAGAGAGAAAGCGGGTCTCTTTGCATCTCTCTTCGCCCATAATTCTCGTCTTGACACTGGTAGTGCTACTCCACCGACTCTACCTCACTGCGATACTTCGATGCCCGAGGTCCGCTTAAGGAACAAAGAGGTTCTGAGAGCACTGTGTCGTCTTGACGTGAATAAAGCTAGTGGACCAGATGGTATACCAGCGATTGTTCTCAAGGCTTGTGCACCCGAGTTGTCTCCTGTATTGACGCGTTTGTATCGCCTCTCATTTGGGACTGGTATAGTGCCCAAGTCCTGGAAGCTTGCCAACGTGCAACCCGTGCCCAAAAAGGGCAGTCGTACCGATCCTACCAACTATCGGCCGATTTCAATAACCTCCATACTCTGCAAGATTATGGAGCGTGTATTGAACTCGCGCCTCTTGGCATACCTGGAAGGTAACGATCTCCTCAGTGATCGACAGTACGGGTTTCGCCACAATCGATCTACTGGGGACCTACTAGTTTATGCCACCCACTTGTAGGGCGAGACCCTCGAGAAGAACGGGGAAGCGATTGCTGTTTCCTTAGACGTCTCGAAGGCCTTCGACAGGGTATGGCACGCTAGTCTATTGAGTAAGCTTTCAGCGTACGGCGTTTCCCCTGGTCTGATTAACTGGGTAAAAGACTTCCTGAGTGAACGTTCTCTCCGAGTTGTTATCGATGGATGCTCATCAGAGCCCATGACGACTAATGCCGGAGTTCCTCAGGGGTCTGTTCTCTCTGCAACTCTCTTCCTGCTGCATATCAACGATCTGCTGATGCCCGGTATCTATGGGTATGCAGATGATAGCACAGTTGTAGAGAGATACCTGCCAGGTGCTCGAGCTAGTAAGGAGCTAATCCGGTCCGAAAGAGAGGCTATGGTAGAGCGTGCGAATGTCTCACTTCAGGCAGTCTCCAAGTGGGGTGAAGCCAATCTGGTGGGATTCAACGCCACCAAAACACAAGCGTGTCTATTCACCGCTAAAAGGAGCCCGTTCACCTTGGCTCCTGTTTTTCAGAATGTGTCCCTGGAGTACACCGACCGCCTTCAGCTCTTGGGAGTTGAAATTTCTTCAGACCTTAACTTTGGGCGGTTCATTGAGTCCAAAGCCAAGGTAGCTGCTAGGAAACTCGGCGTACTTGCAAAGGTCCGGCGGTACTTCACACCAGGGCAGCTTTTAATGTTATACAAAGCACAGGTCCGTTCGTGTGTAGAGTACTGCAGCCACATATGGGCTGGTGCTGCAAAATGCAACCTGGCAGCTTTGGACTCGGTGGAAAGGCGTGCAAAGAGGCTAATTGGTGATCCAGATCTGGTTAATTCCAATCTACAAAGTCTTGAGCACAGGCGTAGGGTAGCCAGCCTTTCGGTGTTTTACAGAATTCATTTTGGAGAGTGTGCGCAGGAATTGCATGACTTGATTCCACCATCTCATTTCTACCATCGGACAAGCCGACGAACGGCGAGTATCCACCCTTACGTTGTTGAAACCTCTACGGTCCGGACCAAGCGTTTTGCCTCGTCGTTTATACCGCGTACATCGAGGGACTGGAATAATTTGCCTGCTGCGATTTTCCCGTCCGATTATAATTTGGGTCTCTTCAAGGCTAGAGTGAATAGGCTCTCAATAAATTAGTGCGCCTCACCATCAACGATTGCATTACCACTTACCATCAGGTGGAATCGCAGTCAAGCACTAGTTTATATCAATTAAAAAAAAAAAAAATGTCACTCAGGAATAAAGTAGCTTTCTATCGGTGAAAAAAAAATCGCAATCGGACCAGTAGTTTCAGAGATTACTTGTAACCTCTATATAATATTAGTGTAGATTTATTTGAAAGTAAGTACTATAATAGCTGCTACCAACGGCATCGCCTGCAAGATAGCAGGACATTATCAACCAGTCCCAAGGGATACTCCCGGGATAAAATGTTATGCGCTATTCCAAGACACGGTCTACTCGTGTTCCAAGTTTCATTGAAATCCGTTCACCCGTTCGAGCGTGAAGAAGTGACAAACACACAAACTTGATAAAACAAAGTCGCTTTCTGCGTCATCCGCTAACTCCTCCTAAATTTTGGTGCGGTTTACACTAATAGAAAAAGCAATAAACGATGAATTTCTATGTATACAATTTGCAACCGAAGCCGGGGAATAAATATGTATCTCTGTCTATTTTCCTGTAGCTGGTGAACTCCAACCAATCATTCTACAAAGAAATACGCACAACTTAACCATAAATAATAATGAAAAATATTTAAAACGTGCATGCGATGGAAGGACCAACGTAAAAAGACCACTAAATATCTAAAAAAAAAAAAAACAAAAATGAATTCATTCATGTGTAGGTATGACATACTCTATGTCCGAGCAACTATAGAATGTGAAATAAAACGATGTCAAAGTCAAAATGAGACGTATCCGGTTCATCATTGTCATGACCGGTGACCAGGATACTGAATGACGAACTGGACCAAAAGAATTCGTGTAAAATCAAACAAAGCGTGGCAAAAACAATGCACCCTGAGCGACAGTTTTGAAACTACGGTACCACTTCGTTATATTGGCAATTCAACTTGCGTATTTGATCAAATATTTGCGTCATTTGGCCAACACAACAAAAACAACAAAAAAATTGTTTAGTAATAGCCAATTAACTCGAATATTTGTGAAAACACGCCAAGTGAAATGTCACTGTTTGACGTACGAAGAAGTAGCGTTAAAAATTTCAAAAGTCAACAGTTTCAGGGAAACAGATCAATGAATCTGATGACAGATTTCATGGCAAATGTTTGATTGGTTTAGCAAATTAATAATAATCAATCACAAAAGTTTACATGGAATATGTCAACAAATGAAATTGATTACGCTTTTTCAAAACGGATGGTAACACTGGGGATATTAGCGACAAGCAAAAAAAAACAACCAAATAAAATGATCTTAATCTATTTTAACTTACTTTGATGTGCAATAGTGTTGTATTTGTTTAAATTTTAGACAAAAACAGCGTAGATTGCGTGGTTAGTCGCCTTTTCTGCCGACAATAAATACATAGGTACAGATATACATACAATTTAACTATGTTAGTACATGCATAATGTTGACAAAACAAATCTTGTTACCGAAACTGTGTGCATTTTGAGAGATTTATACTTAATATTTATTTTAAAACATTTTTTTTTAATAAGGAAATGTATCCTCTAACATTATTTTTTTAAATATAGATACTTAGATATTGATAAACCATAGCTATAAGTACTAATAATTATCTTGGAAAACTATGAGTGTAAATAACAGAACTCCACTGTGTAAATAACAGATCATGGTTGATCTTTACTCATCTTATTGTCTATTCAATATCGTTCAAAGTCAAACAAACAATATTGAATTGTTCATTAGGTATGTTCAACTTTTACATAAGTCGAATTGAAATTTTCTAGCGATAGCGAATAGAATCAGACAAATATCTAAGTATCATGATTTAAAAATAAACTACAAGATCTACATATGCATGCTGAAAGAGAAATTATCAAAATTGACTTTAGTGCAATATCGTTTTTATATTTGTTTCTTTCATTAAAAATAAAATCTATGATTACGGGAAAATACAGAAAATGCAAGGCTCTTATTAAGAAGTCAGTACCCACCGTGGCTATCGAGATCACTTTCACTACAAAATCTTTCACTATAACATAAACACGATATTGCACTTTCACACTTTTCGCACACTTAATTTATTAATAAGCGAATAAATCTAATTAAAACACACAAACTACGATTAAGTTCAAACACATCAACTGAAAACACATTTAAACTTCACTACGCTCAGACTAAGCCGACACTTTTTATTTAATTAATTACTTTGATAGCTACACTAATGTAGGTACACACATCAAAGAGTAATCGCGACAAAGAGTAGGATATTAGGAAAGACGCGAGGAACGCGTCACGCGGCGCGCACGGCTCGGCATTGTCTAGGCGCGACTCAAATGTGCCTGTTAGAGCCCCCGCACACATGACTCAACATGTGAATAATTACGAGGAAAGATCGCGTTGTACTCAGATGTTGGCAATATTTTGTAGGGCAAACTACACAGGCAAAATTTTGTATAGGAAAAAAAATACTGAGCTAAATAAATGAGTCAAAAGCCTATTTCTGCAGAATTTAATTCACTAAATACTATTTAGATGTGTTGTTGCTAGGGAGCTCGTAACTAAGACTAATTTACGTCAGTTCTAGATAGCTGTAAATACATCAACATACAATCTCTCTACAAATACTAGCAATTCTAACTAATTCCAACTCAAATAGCAAACTCATGTTGTGACTTATGTGTGTCATCGCACTTCGTCACTTAAGATAGCGATTAGATAGGAACATCAACACCAAGTCTATTCTTTCAAAATATCATTGTGAAATCTTAGATGCAGTGTGCGTGACGTAAACTATAATTCCACCTGGATTGACAGCTTCACTTCACCTATGTTTTCACAATAGGATGTTTACAGAATAGCACCCCTGGCAGTAGTGTGCGTGTTGGTTCGTCTAGCCCGGCACTAACAAAGAGGGTAGGTCGTAACAAGGTGGGAGGAAGCACTACACGCGGCTAAAATACTGGCTATATGAGATGTTATGTGATGTATTGGGAAGACTGTGAAATTTATTCGTTTACATGTACACAAATGAAAACATTATACTGCGTTTCAGGATTTGTTGTAGTCATGATATCGGATATATTTTTTAAAAATAAAGAAATAAAAGAGTATTGTAATTTGCAGGGTAGTTGTTACATGCAGATAATAAAAACAAACTGTGGTGAGGAAAAATAGATAAGAAAGAGATGTTATTTGTTTATATCAAGATCAATTCAATCCTACTGTTATTAAACAAGGAAATATGACAAGCAGTTCAGAAACTGAAATGAGACAAAAGGTTTGCTTACAGGAAGGAGAAACGTAACAAAGTGCAGTGACACATTTCTCGACCACATGATGCGGGTCAGAGGACCAAAAGTTGGCGCTGGCTAAGGCAAAAACTTTATTATAGTTCATAAAATGAAGGTCGTCCTTCTTGCAGAAGACGACGATTCAGTCGGCGTAAGCATGTAACATCTGTTTGTACATAAAGACAATGAATGTTTGCAGCGACGCTTTCAGGCACTGACGTCACACTTAATCAGATAGTGGCTCCAAGGAGTATTTCATTGTTGCACAGAATGTTCTAGGTGCAGGTGATATATTATGAGTTAAAAGGCTTTGTCTGTAAAGTGGATTGGACTCTTGACTTCAATAGCATTGCGCAGTTTACTTGTAGACCGTCAAAGGATCCTTAATTTCGAGAATTGTTCGTTGGAATTGCACAATTTAATTCCACAAGTCCGTTCCATCATCGGACCACTAGACGTACGGCGTGGCGCCATCTCGGTACATGGTGGACATTCCACCCATACGTACAAAGCGTTTTGGGAACACATTCATTATGGGTACAGCTAAGGAGTGGAATTCCCTGCCGGAGTCTGTGTTTCTTGATAGTTACAATCTGGGGGTCTTTCAAGTCAAGAGTGAATAGGTTACTTCTAGGCAAGCGTGCTCCATCAGGTGAGATAGTGGTCAAATTTATTTTTATTAATTTATTGATAGGCTCGCGCCTATCAATAAATAAAAAAAATCGCTTTTGGAAACTATTTTTAGATTCCACTTTAAATGTTTACCAATAGGCCAGATGTGTCTGTATATAATATTAATATTACATTATTTCTCTCAGTAATCGTATTACTAAAGGCAAGGCTGAAATCCAAAGGTTAAACCCATTCTGAAGGTCCCAGGCTTCAAGCCTGCCTTTTATCGTCTTGAGTACCCACTCAAGCCTGATTATTTTTATGCCCAAAGACTATTGTTACCTTTGTATTCGCCACAACACAAGAAAACTTCGACATGAATCCATACGAACGCTAAAGATTTAACAATAAGTCGAGTTTAGAGGACGAAATAACAAATCACTTGTGTACTTGATCGTACTCACCGGTCATCGCCGTGTGGCTCGCAATATGTTGGCTAATATTACCTGCCGGCTAAGCCAATATAACCAATATCATGGAAGTATGATATTGGTATTTGCAAACCTACTAGAACGGTTGTATTAGCCGTATATAAGGTATAAGATTTTGGAGAACCTTGCTCTGAATGTTTTCGACCAATCATGCGACCTTCTTTGATATTAGAATCAATTAAAAATTTTACTCATAGGTTCTACGATCATGGGAAATATCGCATCCATAGATTCCAAAGTTATTAATAGTGATATGCCTTTTCTTGAGAGTGAGAAAACATTGAGAAACTTCTCCCGCTCCGGGTGGAGCGAGAGCGAGTGTCAGACTTTTACTGATTAAAACCCATCAGTGTTCCTTCAGTTGCCCATTGCGTTCCAGTGCCGCGGGGACTTTCTCGAACAATTTCGCAACTCATGGTGATAAGACAAGCTAGAACTACATTAAACCGACGCACACATGGACCACCACGCCTGATTTGTACGCAGAACGACGTCGTGTGGCGTGGATCCAATCTGATGTAGCTCTACAAGTCTAGTTGCCATATAAAATGTATCGAGACCGACGCGCCCAGATCGGCGTACGTGGCACACGTGTGCGCAGTGTAGTTCCAGCTTTAAATTGCTTACATCACAGAGATGATAAACACGAATAAAAGCCGAACCATCGAATAGCTAAATTCCAACCAAAAATCTATACCAAAATATGAATAAAATTCGCTCCGCACGCTCCTAACTGTATTTTTGACAACACTGACTATTCTCCTACCCAACTGACTCACTAACTCCTAATCTGATGGACATAAGGTAGAATATTGCGTGAATTAGGTCGTAAAAGATGTTAGATGGTAATGATAGTGCACGCTTGGCCGTGGACCGAGTCGTTCAATGAACTATGGTTTAGATTTGCATCATGTGTGATTTTGATGTTCAATGCTTCGCTCTGTTTCGATGCTGTGTTGCGAAGAGAGTTCAACTGACGATTTGTTAGTAATGCTTGTTTGATCTATGATTTTCAAAGGAGGTTTCTGCTAGAGTGTTTAGTTTCAAACCTTCGGTTATCACATAAGATAGTTTTTTTTCCCGGGAATATATTGGCTTGGGACAATTTTCTACAATCACGTATCTACAAAAGCTATTGACATTTTAAAGTTATTGCTCGCCAATATGCTTAACTGTTGGATTTTATATCGTCAGGTTTTTTTTTCGGTGGGAAAATCATCTTATGACATCCCCCGCTCTTGGGCGGGGCGGAAGATAGAGTTTTACTGACTAAAAACCCACTTTCTTTTCCTTCGGTGCCTTTCGTACCAGGGCCGAGTCTTCCTTTCAGAATCAGACCATCAGGCCCCTACAGTTGCTGATATCTTCTTGACGCGCGCGTGGAACAGTACGCGCTGTCGACGACTTGGTCCGGACGGTTACCGGACGGTCGGACGGCGAGCTACCCATTGCTCGCCGTCCGCAAGCCCACAGCACACAACAGAACACTATAGAACAGGTATAGTTCTTTCTATAAGAACCACAGACTTTGGCGATTAAAATTGGTCTAAACTTAGGACTAGACATGAACAGTCTCGTCACAGTAATACTATTTGCAACAGCTATAACACAGAGGAAGCTAAGGAGGAAGCGAGTCACGTGACGCGATCATTAATTAACTTGCACATGCATTACTGATGGAAGGTTACAATCGGTTCGGCGTGGCTTTAATTCGTCACGAAGTGGATTATATGAAGCCGTTATGTCCGACACAAGTGACTTAATGATGAATGACAAACGACACCTGCTGAAGACCCATAAGAACGAGAACCTTGAACCAATCTGGCGATACGAACTGAAATAAACCAGTACGTTCATATTTCACGTAGAAAACGATCCATAAACAAAATCAATAGAGTTGTATACGAGGAATCCCATTAAATCATATACAGTTACCTATTAATATGCAAAAAGATTTGCATACGCATGAATCCCATTTTAGTCTTAATAGTCTAACATAAGCCGAAAAATGTGACCGGACAATGACAAGTTGACTTTGAGAGACGTCGCAATGACGTAGAGTCATTGTGACGCTACAGTTGTAACACTAAATAGATTTAAAAGTTCTATTCTTCATCATCTGCGAACGAAAAGACCAATACTGTACTACATAGCAAAAATGTGGTGTTTCCTTACCGCTATGCGTCAGTGCAATGAGATTTTCCAACATATTAGATCAGCAGCATACCCTACTTTCTATATAAATATACAAATTGCATAATAATATGATTGTGAGCAGTGGTGGCCGAGTGGTAACGGCCCCGACTTACGAGTTGTAGGTCGCGGGTTCAAACCCAGCCAGGCGCATTATTTTGTGTAATTTATTTCATCACCACTGCTCTCAAAACAGTGAAGGAAAACATCGTGAGGAAACCGGCAAGTCCTAGAACCAAAAATTCGAAGACATGTGACATTCACCAACCAGCACTGGGCCCGCGTGGTGGATTACGGCCCATTCCTTCTCCTAGAGAGGAGGCTTGAGTCCAAACAGTGAGAACATTATAAGGCCAACTATACTATGTTATATAGCATATACTCAGACAATCTTCTGCCGTCTGACATTTGTAATCTACTTTGACACTTGAGCTGATAATTCTGACAGCTATTTTGCAATTTGACATCATTAGCGCAATTTCTCACAGGTAGCAAACAAAGAAATTAAAATTCAAGGAAGCTATGGGCAAATAGAGACAGAAGTCGTAGACTCATTAATAGACCTACCGAAGCATAATCACTCAGCTTATATTACTGGAAGGTTTATCACTTGGTAAAGGCCACCTAGGGCCACCAAAAGCAATCGCTAAGCGCTGTTGGATTCGTCTCGACTAGATGTGTCCGGCGTTAGGAGCCTGTCTTCGAATTTTTTGGTTCTGGGACATTTTCCTTCAGTGGTACCTAAGCGTCTGTCATGGTTGAAGCACATCGAACCCACGACCTTACAAGCTGTACTCGTAAATTTACAAAGTAATAGGGAAATAGCCAATACCCTTTAGCAATCCCGGAAACAAGCGCACCACACAAGACCACTACGGCGAATCACGATTTTTATTCAACACAGTGTCAATGTAAGCGTGACCTTGTAAACTCGTACGCATTGGAACTTCTCTGTTTATTTTTGTATTACAGGTGGGACACTCCTGCGCAAGTCGAGGTCGTTGACCGCCGCATCCTATCGGCGCGGGATATTGTTTCCGACTTAGTATATGAATGATGTGGTGATTGTGTTATCTCAATGTTGCTTTCTTTGGGCTGGTGCCCGTTATGATTTAGTAGACCGTAGAGATTAGAAAAGTTTCATCGTAAGTGTGTTGAAATTTGTCGTTTTATTCGCGGGGACATTTTTTATTGCACTCTAGGCACCATAACGCATAATTACCACCGGCTCGAATGTCAAACACACGTTTTGAGTTTTTTATCTTTTAAGGAGTTGTCTTTCGAAGAATTCTAGTTTTTTTTCGTCATACCACTGCTGTTCGGCAGTTTGTTCCGCAGTAGGCGTTCACAAGCTCATAAAAGTCATCATTATGATCTTGCTATTTCCAAATAAGCCGTAAATCTTCAACTTGATTTACACAGAGGGTCATCAGTCCTTTTATGATGCTTAGAATTGAAAGTTTCCTCAAAATGATAGAACTTTTAACTTTCTACTTCGGAAGCGACGTGTTTCGTCTTAAAAGGTTCAAAAATGTTAACCAAACAGTTACAAAAAGTTTCAGCGTTAGAATGTTTACGTAAACATGTTTTGACGGTACTATTTTTAGCCTTGTTTTGTTTAGTGCCGGTGGAGAAGGGAAACATTCATGCGTTTGGCGTTTTATCAGCCCACGCGCGTAAGCATCAGCTGATCGACATAGGCTGTTAGCCTCAAGAGTAGGTACAAACGTCAGAAACACAATTATTTACAATTTAAAAAAAAATGTGATTTTAAAATAGGAATGTCGATATTATACGGAGTTAAATTAAATAAATATCATGACAATAAAACCAAAAATAATAAAAAACTAAATTCCTAATATCAAGTAATTATTTTACACTATTAGGGGTCGATGACCTCCTGCCAGGGCTGCGAGATTGTTCGAAAATGTTACCGTGACCCTGGAACGCAAAGGGCAACTGAAGGAAGAAGTGGGTTTTAGTCAGTTAAAGTCTGACACTGCTCTCTTCACCCAGAGAGGAAAAGTTATTTGAGGGTTTCCCACTCCAAAAAACAAAGAAGTGGATGACCCTATATCTAGGTCTAGTGGCTTGAAATTAAATTTCTTGACTGATTCATTTACCTAGTCGTCATTTGCTATCGATGTCTATCATGTCTGCAGAGTTTTCCTGCTTAATTTATTTAATCCCGTAAAATAAAATAAAAAATACATAAGTATAACACACCACTAATTTTTAATTAGTACAAATACTTAAAGGGCTTATTAGAAAAGGTCTCGTTATTATTTTAGTAAAGTTTGAGACTTTACTAAATAATATTCATAAACAGCAAAGTTATGAGAGTTTGTTTATATCCCAAAATGTCACTCAATGTATGGCAATATTGTACAGGCTATTGATTATGAATGAAAAACTGCGCGTAGTATTTTCTAGTAGCAATTGTTATGAATAATTGATACAATTATGAATTTACCAATTATAACAAATTTTCGTGGACCATTTTGGGATTTCGTTTTTTTTTTACTTTTTACTACATAAATATGATCAGTAACGGGTACGGATAGAGCCCCATTTTTTTGTACTATATTAAAAATAAGTGGTGTATAATAACCTCATAACCTTAGTGTAAAAACCTAGCAAAACTGACTGTTACCCGCGACTTCGTTCGCGTGGAGTTTAAGAATATTACTATCCTTTTTAGGACAATCGTGTAAAAGAATACTATCCATTTCAGTAATATAAAAAGTAGCTTTAGTTACTTATTATAACATTAGCTATATCCCATTGAAAGTCCCGTCAAATTTTGTTGAATTGTTTCGGAGACGTATATCACGCAATTTGAAATTCCGTTCCCGCGAGAAAAAGAAAAGTAGCCTAAGTTACTCCTTGTAACATCAGCTACCCATCAGTGAAGGTTCCGTTAAAATCAGTTCAATTTGATTCATATGTAGGTACACCAGCTTCTGCCAGCGGTCTGGTCTGCGTGAATGTTGGTTATTGCGGGCGCGACGTCGAAGTCAAAGACAGATAAAAAATAGCATATGTCCATCCTTGCAGTTCAAACTTCCTTCGTATTAAATTTCATCAAAATCGGTTCAGTAGTATAAGCGTGAAAGCGTAACAGACAGACAGAGTTACTTTCACATTTATAATTATTATTATGGATATATTGTATAGATTAACTGGCAAAAAACCCAAACTAAACGCAAAAAGTACCACACAGTTAACTATCTCAGTATCTTCGATCTTACTGACGTGCACCCGCCTATTTTATGGAGCCGGTGGTTTTCCAACTCAACGCTTTGTTTTCTTTTCAAGATTAACATCTATAGATTACTTGCATAAGCGTTTATCTACATATTTTTGTGGTTACATCACGTTCACGTTTTGGCTAAAAAAATTCACTTTCACAATGTTTTAACTCGTATAACATTATGAACTACTTGTTAAAACTAGATGTGATAACATCCAAGTCCGAATCGGCCACATGAAGATAATAATAATAATATTTCACAACGTTCACCCAACGCCATTTAGTCCCAAACTAAGCAGAGCTTGTGCTATGAAGATACTGATCTAGAAATAGATTTAATTTTGCTTTTAGGCTTTCAAAAGTAATGACCTACGGTTCCTAAAAGTTTGTCCTTTAGATTATGGACAAGAGGACCAAAAAAAAGTAAATATGCCTTGAGAGGGGAAATACAATGTTCATTCTCCAATAGATAGAAACTCAGATGATTGGATAAATCATGTAAAAGCATATTTCATCTCTAACACAGTGCTAGTGTGGAGCCGCTGCACAGGCCATGCGTCACCTGCTGTGCTGCCCATCCTTTGCAGGATTTATACGAAGCCAATAATAACAGAGCTGTACAGGTTGCCATATACTGGTCAGAAAATTAATTTGAGTTCATAGACACGGAAAAAAAAAACAATCAGAAAAAAAAATGTGAGACCATGAGAAAGCTTAGCCTAGCCAAGTCTTTATGACAAGCACCGTCATTTTATCTGGGATTAAAAGTAGCATAATTATGTTGACACTAAGCTAGTCTATTTTTTTTTTAAACGTTGCCTCACAGTAAGAATTACCCCTGTATATTTTTTTTATAAGGTGAGTAATCATCCAAAAAGGCATGTCAGACTTTTACTGAGTAAAACACACTCATAAGTTCCTTGTTTGTCCTCGTTCCAGGGCCCCGGGGTTCTCTTTCGTACAACCCATAGTACTCTTGTATCATGCGATCACAAACATGTATACTCATATACACAAAAGACACCCAGACCAGGAACAACTATCTGTAGGCCTTTAACTTTTTTTAAAAGGGTAAGACGGAAAAACAAAGTGATCCTTTAAGGCAGCGGTTCTCAAACTTTTTTTTCTAACGGAACCTTATTGGAAGGCAAAATATTTAACGGAGCCCTTAAATAAAAAAAGTAGTTTATCGGTAATATTTAATTTTATTGAGTTCATCGTGATAGTATCGATTATTTCCTATAGATCGTAAAATCTAATGTGAGGTATGAGACATGTCTTTATTTTTTTAACAATTAAACAACAATAGTAATAATGAGGAAAAAGTCTAAAGACACCAACCCCTGTACCATGACGTTCAAAGTAAGATTGTTTCATTCTTATTTCAGTGTGGGTAAGAGACAGAGCTATACAGGTTGTCTAGCGCCATCTCTTACCCACACTGGAATAGGAATAAAACAATCTTACTTTAAACGACATAGTAACCCCCCTGGTCTTTATACTTTCTTCCTCATTATAACCAGTATTCGCATGGAGCCCGCAAAGAGGCTTTGCGGAGCCCGTATGTACGAGTATGAGTATGACTGCTAAAAGTTCTATTTTTACCGACTTAGGTACGGAACCATAGATATAAGAAAGGAGGAGATATGTTAAGTAGTAAAAAATGTACCGAAACACGATGTCTCCAGTTTCCCTACCACCGCCGACACTACTACACATGCAGCAATCGTTACGCAGTCGCGCACACATCCGCAATTCATAAATCAGTCCATACTACACAGTCAATTATAAACCTTCTCTCTTTGACCACAGCGTGTATTTTCCATGCACCATACAAATTACACACAAATAAAAGTCGATGTGCTGTGCAAAAGCAATTTATTTTACATTTACGCTAGTGATTGACTAAATAGAAAAGTTATCGAAATTCCATTTTTTGTTGTGCTATTTTTTTTTTGGGTCACAAATATAAATGAAATAAAAATCAATATGTCCAGAAAATAATATATTAATAATAGAACAATAAAAATTGTTTTCATAAAACTCAAAAACCTTTATTTTACTTTGTAACTAATTAGGCTTTTTTGTATTAATTTTATTTTATAATTAATTATATTAATTAGGCCATTATACAGAATTTTAGAACCTCAATGTCCAACACTAAAAATTTCACACGCCAGGCCTATTTTTCGCACATTTTAAGTTCCGTACCAAATTTACAAATAAATTGGTTTACGTATTTCTCTACTACTCTGTAAAATAATCAAAATACATAAAAATATTTACATTATTTCACTTCGGATATCCAACCAATCGATATTATTGTCGATAGTCTACATTAGTAGATCATACAGGCACATCATTAACTCACCGCTACTAACAGCGGCCGTATTATGAAATACACCGCACTGATAAAGTATCGTTGTGTTATTTTTACATTGCTTGTTCAGTTACTGAGCGTTGAAATTAGGTAGTGGTAAAAGAGCGATGTATTTACTGTATGAGTAATACAGTCGCCTTGATATTTGAAAACAAAAATAACGTAGTAGCAGCAAGGGATATTAGAAGATTTGTTGTTTTTACTGATTTTAAAGATAAATATAGTATTAAACTTGTAATTACATATGGTAAGAGATTCCGTGATGACCCAGGCTTCTCTTATCGCTTCGGTTCTTGCAAGAAACCACTGCACAACACGGCATTTTATATTTGTTTACGATCACGTATCGCGAATCTCCCAAGTTTATAACTGACGGCCATTTGCCCGTATATGCCTTTTTTGCGCAAGTCGCGCGGACATGCACACGCCCCCTTGCCACTTCTCCTGTTTTTTATATTTCTATGTACGGAACCCTTAAAAGATGACAGTTTAACTTTTTAAGTTATGTAGGTTTTTTATGAATAAGGTTCCGCGACTGACAATGACTGTGCGCTTGCTTCGGACTTGAATCTCTGTTACGGACACGAGCATGTAATTTAGAATCACTAAATATAATCAACATTACGTCATTCACAGACGCGTAATGTATGTACATAAGCGCTGTACATAATAGAGAGCAAGCCTATCAGAGGCCAGACTATTGTCCAATCAGCTACTGGGATAGTATATAAGGCTATGTACTGAGTTCTTAGAAGTACATAATGCGGTTCTTAGAAGTAAATAGCGCAGAAAAACCGTTAAGAATAATCTGGGTTTCTATTGGTTGATTACAACGGAGAAAATCACGCCACTATTGATGACCAATGGTGTGCTTGCCGTATGCGGGGGGTCGGGAGGTGAACGTCAGCCGGCCTCAACAGGATTAGGAAATAGACTAGAGGAAAAGGGACTCTCTCCCACGACTTGCGACCGGCTGAAAAAGTACTTAAGCTGCACTTTCCTTGAAGAAGACGTTCTCTCTCTGCAGTTCGACTCGAAGCGTCACTGCGACAGTTTGTCTTGGCACCCTACGCTCCTGGAGCGGCCCTAGATTTCCAGATTTCCTAAGTTATCTAACGTATTAGAGTCAGTGAAGTATTGTAAAGTAACTGTGAACTATTTGTGAGTTAGCGTCACGCGTATGTACGTAAAGGACTCGATTATGTGAAAGTATTTACACGTGTTATGTGAAGTCTGTATTTTTATACGTGTTAAATAAATTGGCTGAGGCCTTTCAAGCGTGACCATTGTGTTGTGTAATTATTTACATCCTCTGCCCCCAACAGAGGAACTTTGGTCCTTCGAGAGCCGGATATTGGTCCTTTGGTAAGGAATATCGAGCGGCTTATTGTGCGTCTTTGGGGAGACGTGAAGAAATACAGTTGGGTGTCGAAGATTGAAGAAGGGAACGCTTCAAGCTCGAACAGGAACGCTGCAAGTAAGAATAGGAACGCGGCAAGTTACGTTTCGAAGAAACCTATTTTCAAGATTGAAAAGGAACGCTTCAAGTGGGAAAAGGAACGCAGCAAGTCACGTTACGAAGAATACCTATTCTGAAGAGGGAAAAGGAACACAGGAACGCAGCAAGTCCGACCCAGTAGGTGCTTAGGATTGTCGCCACGTCGGGAACTTCGAGCCGCCAGCGTCGTGTCAAGCGTCGTGTCAAGCCGTCGTGTCAAGTCATCGTGTCAAGCCGTCGTGTCGAGCTGCAGAGAGGGATCCACGGGTCCTTTACGCCGTCGCGTCAAGAACCTTTTAAGCGGGTGGACCGCGGCTCAGGTACGTGCCACCTAACGGTCTCAAAGGTGCGTGCCTGAGTTAACGCCGTTTCAAGGCGGTGCGACATATTGTGCGGTGTCGCCAACCAAACGTGGTTGAATAGCACTACTGCGCCTGTAAGGCTGCGCACGTTGCGAGGGCCGGACTGTAGGCACTGCCGAGGCAACCGGTCGTTCCCACCGGTTGCTGAGCACCTCGTAGCGCGTGTAGTTCTCTGCAGGGTAGTCCCCACCTTTCCATTTCCTGCACATTTTCCATCCCTGCCGGAGCATATCCCTCTCATAGGGCCCTCCGGTAGGTCTGATAGGGCCGCTAGGGCATTGATAGAGCTAGGGTGCCAAACGAGGAGGAAGGATGCCGACTACAAGAAGCCAGAAGAACGAAGATACGCAAGCCCGCGTGTTTGAAGACCCCCCCGCGTCACCGTCGTCCCGCGCGACAATATTATCACGCGCTAACCCCCGCGTTACGATTCCCGCGTCTGTACCAGTTCCTGCAACAGTGCCTACGAACGCGCCGACAGCCGAGAACATTACGATGGATGCTATAACGTCAGCCGCCGCCGCGACCGCCATCCCAGCGCCCGCGCCCGCCGTTGATAGGATAAATAGTAGTTCGCCCGTCCAATCCGTACGATCGCGCCAATCCACCGCTAGTGCTGTACTGCGCATTAGGCAAGCAGAATTACATGCTGAGGAGCGCCTCGCCGCGATACGCCGCCAGGAATTGCAACTCGAAGCCGAGCTGGTTAAGAAGAGATTAGCGATAGATGTAGCTACCATTCGCGAGGAAACAGATCGAGATAGTGATATAGCCCAGGACGTCGCGGACACCGATAATCGAATCGATAATTGGCTGCAATGCGCGCAGCCTACGGGGGACGAGGAATTACCATCGCTGACTGCGATAGATCAAACGTCGTCAGCGATACGCGCACCCGCCCCGGTTCACATACGGGGGGAGGAAGCTGAGCGCGCCCGGGGTAGGCAGGAATTTACGAGGCCGCGTACGCCACAGTATGAGGAGCGAGAACACGCGTACTTTCCGAGGGAGGAGCCGCCCCGCGTAGAGAATAAGGAGCCCCGCGAACCTAGGTCGCGGTCACCGCCTAGGTCGCGACATAGATCTCGATCTCGATCCCGAGATATCGATAAGCTAGCCGACGCGTTAAATAGGATGACACGTTATCGACCGCCGCCGCGTCAAGCGATAGAGTTGCCCATTTTCACGGGAGCGCCGCACGAGTGGTTGCTGTTCAAGTCAGCAATGCGAGACTCGACACGAGAGTATGGATTCTCACGAGGAGAGAACTTAGCGCGCCTACGCAACAGCCTGAAAGGTGAAGCGAGAGAGACCGTGTCCGCGCTACTTTGCACCGCTGCTGACCCCGCCGTGATAATGCATACACTCGAACAGTGTTACGGACGTCCCGAGATTATAATCGACAAGTCGCTCGACGAGTTAAGAAAATTACCGCGACTTGGTACGACGGCCGCTGAACTCAACGCGTTCGCGATAAAGCTGCAGAACATCGTCAGCGTGCTATCGTGTCTGGATGATAGGGGGTACCTACAAAACCCAATGCTGTCCAGACACGTGGTAGAGAAGCTCAGCCCACACATGCGCGCGCGTTGGTGTGATTACGCCCAAGAGCATGGTAGTCGCGTGGAAGCAGAGATCGTTACGCTGTCGCGCTACCTAATGAGGGAAGCTGATTGGGCCGTAAGATACGCGTACTCGTCGACCGTGACTACGACTTCAAAGGAAGCGACGCGTCAGCAAGCTCCCGCCAGAGCACAAGCGGTCATTAGGAGGAACAAAGCGCGCGTACCCGCAACGTACGCCGCCGCCGAGCGACCTGGCGAGGACGAGAGAGAGAGGGCTAAGAAGACGTGCTTGTGCTGTGGCGAGGGACATGCCACGCCAAGCTGCAAGAAACTTGGTGACATGACGGTCCAACAAAGATGGGGATGGGCCAAGGAAACTGGAGCATGTTTCAAATGTCTGGCGAGTAAACATCGTCGATTCAAGTGTACCGCGAGGAAGTGCGGAGAGCAGGAATGTCGTAGATCGCACCATAGGCTACTCCACACGGCCGACCGAACGTCGGACGCGGCTAGCGCCTCCACCAACTGTGGGACCAGGAGCGTGAGGGAAGAATCGGCGACCACCGCATCTGCCCATGCCGGCAGCGAAATGAGCGCGGTGTTACTCAAAGTGTGCCCAGTAACGTTGCGGGGGCCGAACGGCAAGGAAATAGAGACGCATGCGTTACTGGACGAGGGCTCCACTGTTACGCTACTCGACGAAGAGATAGCTAACGAAATGGGCGCAAAAGGAATTAAGCGAGCGTTACGCGTCCACGGGATTACGGCCACGCGACAAGAGAACGACAGTCGTTGCGTGGAAATAGGAATCAAGGGAAAACGCTCAGAGTGTTTTAACATACGCGCGCGTACTGTTAAACGCTTAAATATAACCGGTCAGACCGTGAAAGCGAGCTATCTACGCTGCGAACACATGAAACGTATACCTGCACGTGACGTGTGTTACGAGAATGCGAAGCCACGCCTATTGATAGGCGCCGATAATTGGCATTTGATAGTGTCGCGAACTTTGCTCACGGGACGGCAGAACGAGCCAGCCGCTTCACTTACGCAGCTAGGATGGGTGGTACACGGAACGGTACCACGGCGCGTAACTGAATTCGAGGCGAGCAGCGGGATAGCATTGCACGTGCACCCACAGGAAATATCCGATGATTGCGAAGAGTTAAAGGACCTCATCACATCGCATTTCTCGATCGACGCTCTGGGGATAGTTCACCAGCCGAGACCAGTGCTGGCAGACGAACGGGCGAAGGATATTTTCACGAAGACTGCTCGGCTGGTTAACGATCACTATGAGGTAGGATTGCCGTGGCGGAGTGATGAGCCACACCTACCACCGAGTTACGATATGGCCTTTCGTAGACTCAAAACCATTGAAAGGAAAATGGATAAGTCAGCTGACTTCAAAAAAGCATACGTGTCGCAGGTCAATAACCTCATAGAAAAGGGGTACGCGAACAAAGTAGCCGAGAATGTAGGTAGGGAGAGTGTCATACCGGAATGGTACCTACCACATTTTGCCGTCACGAACCCGAATAAACCTGGGAAGATACGTCTAGTTTTCGACGCGGCAGCAACCTCTGCAGGGAAATGTCTGAACGACGAGTTACTCTCCGGGCCCGACATGTTGAATACTCTCTATGGCGTGTTATTTAGATTTCGTGAAAGGTCGATAGCCGTCACCGCGGACATACGAGAGATGTTCCTTCGAATCAAGATTCGGCCGGAAGATAGAAGAGCGCAGAGGTTCCTGTGGCGTGGCAACGATCGGTCCGGACCACCAATCAAGTACGAGATGGCGTCCATGATTTTCGGTGCTAGGAGTTCACCTTTTCTAGCACACAGCGTGCGCAATAAGAACGCGGACGATTGCCGAGAAAGTCGCCCGCACGCGCACTACGCCATCACGCGTGCTCACTATATGGATGATTGGGTGGACAGTTACGACACCCGGGAACAAGCGGCTGAGGCTATGAGGGAGGTGGTCGCCGTGCACGCAAGAGCCGGTTTTCAGTTGGCAGGGTGGCAAACCAACGAGGCCGACCTACTATGCGAGATAAGCGATAGCGACAAGTCCAGTTCGCCAAAGGAGTTAGGAGCGAACGCACATCCCTACGGGAAGACGTTGGGTATTATGTGGCTACCGACGACCGACGAGTTCGCCTTCAACGTGGAAATGCCACGAGTGCCCGCCGAGGTGAAAGCGCGCGAACGCGCACCGACAAAGCGAGAGACATTAGCAGCAGTAATGTCCATTTTTGATCCGCTAGGCATGCTTAGTCCGTATACGATAACGGCTAAGATAATGTTACAAGACCTGTGGCGCAAACAGACCGGATGGGACGAACCTTTGCCCCCGGAAGAGGCTTACATTTTTGAAGAATGGTTAGGTGATTTAAAATACGTAGCGAACCTACGACTCCCGAGATGTTATTTTAAAGGTGGTGTAGTGAATAGAACTCTACACACGTTCGTCGACGCGAGCGAGCAGGCGTACGCGGCGGCGGTATATATGAGGTCAGTGACCCCTGAGGGAAGAGTGATCGTGACACTCGTCGCAGGAAAAGCAAGGGTCGCGCCAATGAAGGCGCAAAGTATACCGCGGCTCGAATTGCAAGCGTGTCTAGTAGGTGCGAGGTTAACCGAGCAAGTTAAACAGGAACATCGTTATGAGTCATTAGATACAACATACTGGAGTGACTCCAAGACCGCCCTACATTGGATAAGGAACGAATCTTCAAAGTACACGCCGTACGTCGCGCACCGACTTCGGGAGATATGTGAACTCACACAAGCAAAACAATGGCGCTGGATACCATCGGCTTATAATGTAGCCGATGACGCAACTCGGTCCGGAATGACGCAACTGGAAAGCGACAGTAGATGGTTCACTGGTCCCCTCTTCCTGGGCGGACCAGAACACATCTGGCCAACGGAGATCGCGCAGGGAGAGGGGGGTGATGAGATCGTCACCCACATAGCGCGCATCACCAGCCACGTCGACACGACCGCCGAGGAATGTATGGCCATATGGGAAGATAGTGCGCACCATACAAGGACCTGATGGTGTCATACGCAGCGCTGAGGTACAGACGCGTGGAGGCGTTTTCAGACGCCCAGTTAGAAGGCTCGTTGTCCTGGCCGATGGAAGTTAGGCTCGCGTTGCTACGCCGGGGGGAGGCTGTTACGGACACGAGCATGTAATTTAGAATCACTAAATATAATCAACATTACGTCATTCACAGACGCGTAATGTATGTACATAAGCGCTGTACATAATAGAGAGCAAGCCTATCAGAGGCCAGACTATTGTCCAATCAGCTACTGGGATAGTATATAAGGCTATGTACTGAGTTCTTAGAAGTACATAATGCGGTTCTTAGAAGTAAATAGCGCAGAAAAACCGTTAAGAATAATCTGGGTTTCTATTGGTTGATTACAACGGAGAAAATCACGCCACTATTGATGACCAATGGTGTGCTTGCCGTATGCGGGGGGTCGGGAGGTGAACGTCAGCCGGCCTCAACAGGATTAGGAAATAGACTAGAGGAAAAGGGACTCTCTCCCACGACTTGCGACCGGCTGAAAAAGTACTTAAGCTGCACTTTCCTTGAAGAAGACGTTCTCTCTCTGCAGTTCGACTCGAAGCGTCACTGCGACAGTTTGTCTTGGCACCCTACGCTCCTGGAGCGGCCCTAGATTTCCAGATTTCCTAAGTTATCTAACGTATTAGAGTCAGTGAAGTATTGTAAAGTAACTGTGAACTATTTGTGAGTTAGCGTCACGCGTATGTACGTAAAGGACTCGATTATGTGAAAGTATTTACACGTGTTATGTGAAGTCTGTATTTTTATACGTGTTAAATAAATTGGCTGAGGCCTTTCAAGCGTGACCATTGTGTTGTGTAATTATTTACATCCTCTGCCCCCAACAATCTCCAACACGTAGACCGTGACTCATATTTCTTTGAAAAACTTATGAATCCTATTGATTACATACTCGTATCGCTTGGAAGACGGATGTTACTACGGAAAAAATATTATAAGGTTCTTCAATCATAATTGCTTAATTAATGTTAAATTAAATGATTAGAAGTTAATGACAAAACCATTTGGTACAAAACAAATACAACTATGATAGTGTCAAGTTCCGTTAACCATTTCTGGTCTTCTTCACCAGTTCCACTTCATCAAATGTTACTTTTTAACTGTAGATGCTCGAGTTTTCGATGAAAATACGAAAATCACTATATGCTTGCCTATATTTGAGGAGTTCCCTCGATTACTTATGGATTCCATCATCAGAACTGGATTTTGATGTTGTGATTGGGACTAATCTGGAAGCATATATTTACATTTTTTTAAATGTAAATTAATAAACGACGGAGTTCTAAAGTAACAAACATAAAAAAAGAAAAAACAAAATGCAATCGAATTGAGAACCTCGTCTATTTTTGAATTCGGTTGAAAACAACATTTCAATAGTGAAATTAACTCTGTTTAAAAAAGTCGATTTAAATCAACTCTGTTTTGATAATATTTGTTACTTATTAGCATATGTGATCTTATACTTAAGCCTGCTACACAAAATGTCCCTCCTAAAACGCTTCTACAGCAGGAACTCCATAAAAAGGCCATAAACTTACCAAAACACGGGTAGCTTTAAAATTGGCTGAACTTATGAGGCCCATTTCATGAAAGTTTAATGTAGATGACGTCACACGCGCCCGCCATGTTTTTGGCAGAATGTCGAACTACCCACAGTTACTGTGAATCAGGTCGCATGTTGGTCAGCGGCCAAGGGTGTCAAGATTAAGGGCATGTAAAGTGGAGCACGAGGATTTGTTGCATAAGAAGGTAATAGACATATAGGTGCATTTTTTTTATGAGGTTAGGTCATGGTTTTGGCGGCGATACCCTATTTGTTATTTGATAGCAACCTTTGGCTGTTAAACTGTAGCATTTTGAAAGTTATTCTCACTTCCCAAGTAATTGCATTGTTCTGGTCTCTCAGGTCAATGATCAAGTCTCAAGTGCCTGTGACTATAATCATTGAATGTTATCGACCGACACCTTTACCTTTCAAACCAATCCAGCAAGGCGGCAAAGGAAGAATAATTTTATGAAGAACTGAACTAGCTGTCACCGGAGGTTTCACTTGCGTCTTTGGTAACGGTCGGTGGCGCCGCTTTTGGTCTTAGCGTGATGATTGATTGATTTATTCAATAACAATTTACATTGTTATTGTCTGGGTGTAATCTATATATATATGTCGTGGATTGATGGCGCAAGGGTGCGACGGACAGCGCCATCTAACAATTAGTTTCGTAAACTAATAATATCGTCACCGGAAACGCAAGCGGCGCCCTACCGCTTGGACACGATCGTTGGTAGAAGGGATGCAGCGAGGACTGGAGGGAAGCCTGAGAAGTGCGGCATTCTACCTCGGACAGCCTCGGCATACGCTTAGTACCAACGCACGTGTTTGTATCCTTTTGTAAAACCGTTATCAAAATAAAATTATTCTGATTCAAATTATCTTTTGTTCGAGTACCCAAGTCAGTGCCCACACCTACCAAGAACTATGTCGGATCGTGATGAAGACCCGATGTTCCGCATCTCGGCCACCCTTGATGCGACATATATAAAAGGAGAAACTGACTGACTGACGTATCAACGCACAGCCGAAACTTCTGGGACTAGGAGTGTAAAATTAAGCACAAAGTTTCCTTTTATGACGTAGGCGAGCACTAAGAAAGGATTTTCCAAAATTCACTCCCTAAGGGGATGAAACGGGGGTTTAAAGTTTGTATGGAGAAACCTACTTTTAAGCGGGCGAAGCTGCGGGCAGAAGCTAGTTTATCTATAATATGTATGTATTTAGAAATATATATAAGTATGTTTATCAGTTGTCTAGTTCTCATAACACAAGCTCTGCTTAGCTTGGGACTAGACGGCGTTGTGTGATAGTTGTGTGAATATTATATTATATTGTGTGCGAATATTAAGTTTAAACACTAGGAACACAAGCAAGTACCCTAGTAAGTATTAAAATTGAGTAAAAAAAAAAAAACATTAGAATAAAAATAATGGTAAAAAATAAAAATGTCAAAAATAAAACCATACCATTAATAACGTCATAAAATAAAAACAATGTCAATAAAAAATATGTAATAATGATAATGATGATGTTACATACGATTTTATAATATTAAGTATAGATTAATTATTGAATCAATCAACAAAAACTGCTGATACACTTACACCACCACATCGACCAGCCAATGATGCAACTTAATAAGAAATTCTCCTGGTACATCTTGTTTCGACAGTTTCATTGCAAATAACGGTTTCAACGTTTCTTAATTTGACATAAATAATCAGTTCGTTACAGTTTAGAAAGTGTACAAAGCTAATATCGCACTGATATGATCTATTCACAGGTTCGTGGGCTTGCGGCCGACGAGCAATGGGTAGCTCGCCGTCCGGCCGTCCGGTAACCGTCCTGACCAACCCCGTGACGTCGACGGCGCGTAGTGTTCCACGCGCGCCTCAAAGAGACGTCAGCAAAACCGTAAGGGTCAAGTAGGGCCGAAGCCTACTGGGGCCAGGGTTGTCTAAAAGGAACCCCGGAGTCCTGGGACGCAGGCAAAGAAGGAACATAGGAGTGGGTTTTAGTCAGTAAAAGTCTGACACTCCCTTTCACTCCACCCAAGAGCAAGAGAAGTAATTGAATGAATACCTACCTAAAAAAAATCTATCCACAGGTTCACATTGAGAAACTTAACGATATTACTTGACAGGATTCTCATTTACTTTCTCGAGGCATATAAGCCATCAAAAATGGGTTTCCCATCAAACCCCCTTATGACCACCATGGTCTATAAATAGCCTCGATTGCTTGCAGATCGATACAGCACGTAAAAGCATACATAATCAGCAAGACAAGGCTATGGTGTAGCCGTCGACCTTGGCCTGAACGTCTTGTGTCTATAACTTCTATGTTTTAATTATAATAAGTATGACTACAAATAGCTATCGACATGTATTGACAGCAGAATACGCATTACGGTAAAATTAATTCGGAAATAATGACGTATCACCAAAAAGCATAACCTACAACTTTGATCTACTTAAAGAGAGCCCTTCCCGACCCGCCTGTCGTCAAACCTGAGCATGGTTTATCCAACGCAATCCAACGCTATGCTTATGCGAAAAAAAGAGAGATAACACTTAAACGCTTTTTTGGCATTCGGTAATTCGATTACACTCGAATATTTAACAAAACTTGTTCTAAGAAATACGTGTTCTTTTTTTAAACTTAAAAGTTTTTGGAAAAAAAAATGTCATTCAGAATCTCGATCAAATGTGCAAGGTTTCTATATTTATACTTTCTTTATGTTTTTAATTTACGAGTACAACATCTCTTTTAATCCCATCAATGTGACATAACACAGAGCAAAAAAGAACTGGTCTGCTCCGTCACCAGCTCAGGCAGATGAAGCGAAAAAATAAAACTGCTCAGACACACGACCGGTTGGGTTGTCTGACTAACGGTGATAAGTTTTAGACCAGTCTAGCAGTTAATGCGTATAAAAACTTGGCGGCTTCAAAACTATACACACGATCGACTTAACTCGATCCCTAGTGATAACAGAGAGACTGCAGATGACTGCTACACTTCTTACCAGCGAAGACCCTGGACGACGAAAAGAGGGCTTTTTGGGTACTGTGAAACTAGAAATAGATAAACAGAGTGGATTTTTGAAATGGGGGTTGTAACGGCAGGTACATTGGCCGTAGCAGCTACATTTAAACGTTCTTAGAAATCTGCCCTGTAAAAAAATACAATTTTTAAGCTACTTTAGATTGCATACAGACTCTATGGGGTTAACATCAGTTGATGCAATCAATTCAAGCCGTATCGACCAAGGTCTGCAAAGACCGGTGTTGCTAACCAGTCGGCCTTCTGTGTCATGCATATTATGTTATTGTACTGATGTTAATTATGTGCGAGATATCACACCGAACTCCCTAACAGGGTCAGACAGCTAATTAGTCATCAGGTTTTGGCCGATGTGGACACCGGCAATAATGAGAGGTCCTCAAGGATATTGAAGATTTTATAAAAAGCAAAAAGATCATAATAATTATATTTCGGGTCTTAAGTAGACTGGTTACCAAGAAATAATTCTTGGTAACCAGTATACTATGGCTTAAAGACTATGGATCCTGTCTAAACAATGTTATTAATATACCTACATCGATAAAAAAAGGCAGGGGGTGACTTGCACACTCAATAAATCAACCCAAAAAAACCTTAGTTCTATCTTTGTTTATCATCATGGTATCTTTGTTTATCATCATTGTATCTTTATTTTCCATGTGTCACAACAGTTTCCTACCAACCGGGGTTTGTCCTTGGGTGCACTTGCATAGGAACAATCGTCTGTTGGTATCACATTCCACTTTGCGAGTTGGTTTCGGCCCTCGTCTTCCAAAGGTCCAGGAACCCTAGGGGTTCTGAGATATTCTAACCAATAAATGTTGAGTCTCAAATACAAGCCACACTTTGATAAAATTCTGGAAGATAATGGAATTGCCGATCATAAACATGGTAACAAAGCAAATGGCGCTATTCTTATTGATAAAACACAACTATTAGAACTTTCAAAACTTTACCTTCACTTCGAAATATAACAGTTTCGCATAGAAATAGTTACATATCAGCTATTCGTCATGGGAAATAAGTTAACTTCGTCGGCTAGAAACTTACGAGGTGGCTCACGACATTCGTGATCGATCTGGAACGAACCTCGTGACCAATCGAATCAGTGGTATGTTTGGAGATACGATTGTTTGAAAACACATTACTGCATGCCACTGTTCACGCAGACGACAACAACGTTTTCTACGAAACATGTGTTTCAGATTTTATTTCATTGTTTTTGGAAAGCCGGGGAAGGGTGAGTCAATGAAGTGAGTCCCGCGGAAATAAGTATCTATCTAGTTTTGACAGTGGCTTAAACAGACAGATGCAAACTGGGGGGCTAATGGCTAACTTTTTCAATAACAGTTGACAACTAGCATTCGTTGCACACTAAACTTAGTTGTCAACTGACAAGTTCATAAAATTGGTATTACGTATCACACAAGTGACTAATAAACTACGGTGGAAATGTGGTGAATTATAAAAAAATACGGTGCCTATTGTGACCACTCTAAAATTTTATCGACTATTATACAGCTTCAAAAGCTTACACAATCGCAATTTTAAAAGTATCGATACAATAACATCTGTCAAAACGTGTTACGGTGGCTATCAAAGGCACCAGTGGCTAATGACGTCAATGCAGTTGGTCACTGAAGATAGGCAATACGAAACTAGCTGTTTGACAGTTCAATGATGCACATTGTTAACAAGTGATCATCACTTGAACTGTCAACAGAGTTACGCAATAGCCCCGCAGGTCATTATTGGGATGAGACTATTGCTGGTAAAAGACCTTTTCTGGGAATCTCTTCTCAGCAAAGGTCTCTGTGAAAAGACCATTGTTTGGGAAGAGTCTATCTCTTCTCAAACAATGGCCTTTTTCCAGAAATTATTTCTTATTTCTGGTAAAAGGCCATGTGTGGGGATATCTGACAGTAGTCACTCGATGTCACTTATGTAAGTCTAGAGCTAGTAGTTTAAGACTAATTATGATGTGACTACTAGGATTTACCCATTTATAGGTAAATATAATAACCACTTCAAGCTTCTCAACAAAAGTTACAGGAAAATCAATTTCTTGAAAGAAAAGTGGCGTAAATTCAGTATCTTTTTTATTGACTTCACACAAATACTATAAAGACGCTAATCTGTGACTAATGCAAGGTATTTTTAATTTTATCGGAGGAAGGCCAATGATAAGGCCACTAGTGGTGATAAACAAAAGGTGAATAACATAATTATTTCGTCGATTTTATTACGAACGAAATAGCGTAGTTTCTAAGATAGAATTGAGAGAAAGTTTGTGTAGGTGACGAACTAGAATCTGTAGACTGACTCACTGGTTCTTGAAAATGGAGTGAGGTACCCTATGATGTTTTAGAAAAATGCTAAAACCTATCCTTGAATTATGAACTGTTGTTTCGGATGAAATTGAAAAAAAAAACAGAAGCATCAGGTATTCGCCTTGCAATAGTCTTATTTGATCTATCAGTAAACGTCTGAATGTAGCAGAAATTGCATCAAACCCATATTTCCTCGAACTTCGTTTTTCTTTCAAGATCACAATGATAACTCCAAAGTCCTGTCAACAAAAACCGTCTGGCCAGCTTACGATCATTCAGATAATACCTGAACAACGTAGTGTCTGCTCTTATCGGGGGGTCAACGTTTTTGATAATGTTTTCTCAGTTCAAGTCCCTAATTTTTATCTCATTATCACTGTGTTTATTGTTTTATTCAGAAGCTAAAGAACTTTGTGCTAGTTTTTGCAGATAGAGCAGGGGTCATACATATATAATAACCTAATTGTTTTTCGCCACTATACTTTCTTCTTTTTTTTACAGAGAGCGAAAGAACGCTTTTCCGCCATTGTAGTAAAGACTGAGGCAAATAAATCCGTAATCCATTTTGAAAACATTTAAACCGTTGGTCATTTTAAACCCTTTTCTTTTTTTGTCCCTAACTTAATAAACAGCAGAATACTGTTCTCCAACATACGTTTTCAAGACTGATATCACAATAAAATTATAAAGGCATGTGCAGGTATGTTTGTTACTTCTTCACACTCGAACGGCTGAACGGATTTAGATGAAATTTGGCACATGGGCAGACCATGTCCTGGAATAGCACAGAGGATCCATTTTATCCCAAGAGTATTTTCTACTTTCACACAGGCGAAGCTGCTGGATGAAGTTAATCTCCAATATAATCCAGGAAAAAAACAAACCACAAAACTAAAGCCACAAAATCAAGTCACGAGATCACATTAAATTCCCTTCAATACAACCCAACCACGTGGTCAATTCGGGCGTGCTTCGGGCCACAGCTGACACACATTTGCGGAGCCGGTTTATATGTACACATCAAAGTACAAGTAACTTCTGAATCAACTTACATAGTTCATTATCAAGGACTTCGGCCGCCATTTGGAAGTCGCTTTAGACATTTTATATTCACGTTTGATCACTACCGGTCGTGGTTATAGTTTGAACACGTATACATATGGCTTTTGCTACGGAAGAACTAAGTTAACCCGGAAAGTAAAGTTTATGGGGGATACCGACTGTTCCAATTGCGGATAAAAGTCGGTTATGATAAAAATATATAAAGCCCCAAGTCTACATATAGTTCAAATTAGTTCTACGCTGAAGAATCAGAGGCATTAAAAGTGAATCCAAGTTTGCGAGTCGAGCGAGATAAAAGTAAACTTTTGAGAACTTAAAAAAGAATCTTGGATCAACGTTTGTTATTGAAAACCTGAGTGGTGGATCATTATAATTTCCACTAAACTTTTCTAACTCAGTAACTGCATCTTCTACCCGATTGCAACGCAGCGAAGTGTATTGATTTTTAATAAACATTAAAGAAAGAATCCCTTGAATCGTGAAACAATGTTTCTACAAGTTGTAGTAACGTCGCGTCGTGCCGTCTCGCGTCATATCGTTTGTGTTGCAGCTTCGTCGACCGAATTTCATAATTTTGTATGTAATCTTCACGCAGACGGTACACCAAGCGTATAATGATGAGTAAGCAAGCGTCTATGAAGCTACGCGTCAGCAAAGCTTGAAGAAACTACGTCAGGATAAATTGATAAACTTTTATGACATTCATATTAAGGAAATGACATTGTTCCGGCGACGAAGATTGACATTGACTACAACCTTGTTAAGTTACCAGGAGGAAACTGACAGCTGACCTCTGGTTTGATCGGAGATGGATACGAATATGACCATATCAGTGTATACGCATGAAGTCGGGGCTAGGGGTTGCACAGGATTGCTGTAAAGGTTATGTGCTATGATGAATGATGGTACCAGGTTAAGATGAACAATTCCTGTATTTTATTTTTAGTGCATTCTTATCTCAGTCTCAATTTGTCTAAATAACTTTTAATTTACGTATATTTCTGACAAACTTTTGACATCGTTGGTCGCCAAGTTTTCTTTTCTTTAGAAAACGTTGCCTCACCCTAGGAATTACTCCAATATCGTGGACGCGTTCAGAAAAATGTAAACTAGACACCCAGACCAGGAAAAACTATTTGTAGGACATAAAAATACGAGATCCTTGCGGGAATCTAATCTAATCCCGTGTCACATAACGCATCAGTCAAGATGTGATTGCGACTTGAATCGATCTTAAAACTTCTCCTCAAATAATAACTTTGTTTGAAACCGAAAGGCTAATATTATTGATAAATGAATAGTAAATAAAACAATTATCGATGTGGGAACTTTTTAAATTGAGCAGTGCTATCAAATTACCCGTCATATTATTCTCACACCTTTTCAATGAAGACGTTACGTCCAAATCTTATGTGTTCTTTGGTCCACTTTAACTTTTCCGTGTATTTAACTGTGTTAGTTCCGCAGCGATAAAATGGTAAACTGGGCCCTGATATGGTATCGAGTCGCGAGCGATATGGTTGCTAGAGGAAACGGCCTTTAGTACCTGCTATTACGTCGTTCATTGGCCAATGTGCTCAACTAATTTATGGAGTTTTATACTGTAAACATACCAATGAGTTTATAGTGTTAACGAGAAGTAAAGAGTAACCATGGAATTTGTTGCCGGTTCTTCTCCATAGGAAACGACCAATTGGAATCGTGCACTAGCTTCTGACGTTTTATAAGTGCCCATGTAGGGCTATGTGAAATAAATAAAAAAATATTTTCTTTAAATTTTGAATTTTTCTTTATTGTGAGAGTTTCGATTCGGCTTCATCATTTCTTAAGGTGGAAGTGGTGCTCTAGAATAATCGTATCGAATTACTTTTTCATACGAAATAGCCATTGAATAGCTTAAGGGCCGGTTGTAGTCACTGAGTATTTTGTATGAACTTTGCCCGGGTCTATGACGAGTTCGCGGCCCCGTAACAGCGGTTTTATATTTTATAAAAAAAAAAAAAACAGTAAATCTTCAAGATTTTTGTTTTTGCGAGGCCCTTTTAAAAAACAAGCTTTATTATTTTTTGTAACTTTCGAATATTTCCGTGGCGTAATCTCGTAGACTTAACTACACGTATGATATTGTAAGTTAGGGTCAGATTTGCGTTTCTTTTTTTATCGAACCAAATAATTTATATCATGATTTGATTTTTGCCCGGCGGCGGTTGCTCATATAGTCAATTTTAATAAAATAATTTTTCATTGTATTCTCTTTTATATTTGTGGATTTTCAGAGGATTAAAAAAAGTTCAAAATGAGTAGAACCTGGCCTTAACTGAGAGGGTTGTATTGATGATTTCAGTGATTATAATTCCGAAAATATATACGTGTTACGGTCGCCAATCATATTTTAATGAACCAACAACTTTGAACTGATCTGGATCGTTCGTTGTGGCAACACTTGGGAGAGGCCTATGTCCAGCAGTGGACATCTTTCGGCTGAATCGATGATAGAAAAGTTACCGGTAGTCATCATTGAGTGCTACAGGCTACATTTTTTCGTGAAAAAATGTTCATGGAAGGAGCTGCAATTATCCTAGTTAATTTATAATACCATTGAAATGAAATGTGAATGGTTTTAAATAGTTTGAATGGGCGATTACATTAAAATTCTTAAAATTTATTGTTATTAAAGCAAAAAAACACTAAAAAAGTACAATATAATATTAATTTCGGAAGTCGGTGTTTCTATAATAGTTTTTTCTCTTCGTTATTTAACACCAACTTCTGAAATTTCAGTAATTTTGTACATTTTTAGTGTTTTTTTTTTTACGTTGATGTTGGTTGCATTTTTTTTTGTAAATATTTATTTTTTACGCTTTTTAGTTGTGGTTGCACACAACTAAAAAGTACCCTATCTAATCATCATCAGATTACCTTGATGGTACCTTTTAGCCAGAGTGCATCTCATGACATTTGTAATATTCTCAAACATGGTTAGGTTACATTGATTTATTACAGAGTTCCGGTGTCTACCTTCCAGCTTCATCATCAGATCAGTTCGATATATCCCCTCCCCCCCTTCTTTCAGTCAGTCATCGACTACAGGTATAAACAAAGCCATTTTACTTGTTACAACAGTTCTGCTATGATCATATGAGGAATTCTTAATTAAAGGTTATTTGACAATATAATAATAATTCATAGAAACCAAATTAATGGAAACCTGTACCTAAGTATTAACAATTAAATAGATACCAATGTTTAGTTATAAACAATTCTCAGTAAAGGCCATAGAGCTTAAACAATGAGGCCTGAAACAAATCAGTGTATAAATAAATTATCAGTTGCCATCTCATTGTGATTTGAAACAGGGATTTGCAGTTTGTGCTGTGTTGATTCATGGCTCAAACTACCTATTTTGTTCAGCACAAATCACACTCATATTAGAAAAGCGACAGTTTGTGGGTGTGTCAGCATGTTTGCTACTTTTTCACACTGAAACTGCTGAAGGGATTTAGATGAAATTTTTATTTGGAAAGTATGTTCCTTTGGGATCATTTTTTACTTTGAGGCAGATAAAGCTACTGGCAGAATATAGTAATATATGCTCTTGAATAGATGTAACAGAATTAAAGGGTCAAACTAATTTTGTTAACAAACTTCGAGGTAACATGGGTATTGCATAGCATAGCATAGTCGGCCTTATAATGTTCCCACTGTTGGGACTCAGGCCTCCTTTCTAGGAGAGGGAATGGGCCGTAATCCACCACGCGGGCCCAGTGCGGGTTGGTGGATGTCACATGTCTTCGAGTTTTTGGTTCTAGGAATGCCGGTTTCCTCACAATGTTTTCCTTCACCGTTTTGAGAGCAGTGGTGATGAAATAAATTACACAAAGTAATGTGCCTGGCTGGGTTTGAACCCGCGACCTACAACTCGTAAGTCGGGGTCGTTACCACTCGGCCACCCCTGCTCTTTACATGGGTATTGATAAAATATTAAAAAAAAATGCATAAAGCTAAGGTGTGGAACTATCTGCTGGAGACTGTTTCCTGACAGCTACAACCTAGGGGTCTTTAAGTCAAGAGTGAATAGGTTACTTCTAGGTAAGCATGCTCCATCGTCTGCCACACCATTGCTTACCATCAGGTGAAAAAATGGTCAAAATTGAGACTATTGATGATGAAAAAAATAAAATTATCTATTAATTTTAAATTACTTCAGAATCAGATACAGCTTGCCTAAGTAGTCAATGGACTAACCATTGACTCATGTACTTAAAATTGTGATCTGGGAAATGGATTTATTAGTTTTATTGATATTGATCCCAATATGAATCAGTCAGAAACTCTGCAGACTCTGCTGATAAATTTTGCAGAGTTTGTTGCTTATTAATTTGTTGTTTAATTTGAATTGGTGTGCAATTTCATTTGTCATTATTATTTTCATGTTTCATATTATTGTGTATCAGTACTTTCTGTCCATGATTTCTAAAGATAAGAAAAATTATGATAAGGGTATCAATCCTCTGATTATGTTACACAAGTAAAAGTTGAAATATGTAACATAACATCATTCAAAGGCAATGAATTTAATTTATTTGTAATGTGAAAACTTGGCAACTGGGGAAACTTTGTAAAATTTATTTGTTTCTTGCACTGGAAAGTGTTTTTCTTTCAAAGGGAGTTCAAAATATGTCTGATAGTGTTCTCAGAAAAAGTTTTGAGTAGAATATATTTCTAAACGGTTACCTATAATTAATAATGATTTAAAAACAAATGGCTTTGTGAGGGTTTAAATTTGCTCCAGCTGTGAGTTAATTTCTAGTTTCAAGAAAATAAAATGACTTTTGTCATACTTATGATAAGGACTTTAGAGGTTCATATAACTTTTTTATGCCTGGGTAATAACTTTTATAAAAGTTCTTAAGTTTTCTACTGGTATATTTGGTAAATTAATGGCTGACTTTGGTAAGTTAATTACAATAAATAGGGTTGGCAGTTATAATGTAATAATTACTTGTGGTTACAAACTTGTCAAACTAATCGCTTGAGTGAATAATATGATCAAGCATTAATTAGGAAAGGAATATAACTTAATAATAAAGTAAATAGCGGCTGGGACAAGGTTATTAGCAAGGTCTCCAACAAGAAACAGTAAAAACTAAGGTTATATGAAATAAAACATTAAAAAAACTTACACAATATTGAAGTAGGGGCTAGCAACTACAGTAGATACTTAAAATTATCACTTTTTTCGTACGAAACGTACGGCGAGCACACGAATAACGGAATCAACTGGAGACTACTTGATACTACTATCATGTGTAGATAATGTTTATCATATCAAAGGTAACGTTACCACGAAGAATATTCAGCTTGCATACATGTGACGTCACAAAACAACCACCCAATTCGCAAATACACAACACACACATCCGATAAACTTGCTAATCGCGGCCTAAATACGACAACTACGCGGCGCGCTACGTCAGCCCAGGCGCGCTACAGTTACTATAACTACAGAACTACGGGCTACGCTGATCCAGCGGGTGAAGGTCTAACTTGCACAGTCACACAGTCAGCATTCGCTACATAGAAAGTTAGTGACGGGCAAACATTTGAGCAATATCAAAAACTTACCAAATAACAAGTATTGACGTTGTATTGAATGTTTATCCCTCAGTCAAGACTTATTTACGTAAATATATATCACACATTATACTGTTATCACGTTACACAACACGGTATCACACAATTTACTGTAGAATTTTGTTAATTTTTCGTCTAAACAAAACAGTTTTTGACGAATTGACAATTATCGTTTTTATTCGTGACAAAATCAACATGTCCTCCAACAGGTCATCCGGTCATAATTTTATTTGATTAATACGAAAGTAACATAAATGTAGCAACAAAAATTACCTTTAAAACTTTTCCGTTTTTATTTGTAGCACAAGATAAATTAACAGTAGTATTTTATCTAAAGTTGCAAACACACCATTGAAAGTTTCTCAATTAACAACTAAAGAACGTAAACTATTTTTCTAATAGTATTTTGTTAGTTGATTAGTAACATAAGAAACTCACAACACTGGCGCTAGTTGTCAGTAAAGTAATAACAGACTTACAACACACTACTACTCTTTAACGGTCTGTGCTGTGCGGGCGTGCAATCCGAAGTGCAAGCTACACAGATTTACGGCTCACTCACAACAAGTAAATTGATCTTTGTCAATTCAAACAGAGGCAACTGTAACAATTTGTTACTGTTTTATGAGAAGAAAAGGAGAGAAACTATCATTTTAGATATTTTGATCATGAAATAGCCTATGCTACATACATAAGTTCATAATAAAATGTATTACTCAGCATCTATGAAACACTAGAAGACTAGAAAATTTTACATTTGGTTTTTTTATTTTTAATAATTTAATAATTTATAAATTAATTTTAATATATTATTATAGTCAAAACATCTGCTTGGTTTGCTAGTTTGCTAAGTGGTGCTTGTGGACCACAGCCACAGACCACAGTACACAGAACCAGAAAACGAAGCTAACTGTAAGGCGTGGTATAGATGTGAGAATAATTTAATTCTTTTAAATTCGCAAGTGGCCAGCCCATGGTAACATTGGTAACACTAGTGTTAGGATTTTAGGAATACAGATAAAAAATAAAAAAAAACTTAAAGCTGTAAGGACGAACGAAATGAAACGGTCTTTCTGATACATTTTAGATAAATTTTAAACAATTTGAAGGATACATTGAAGTGAAAACATGAATACCTCAACTTTTTCTGCTGACCCGTTACATGGAAAAGCAGCAGAACCAGCAAAAACATTCGTAAGTAGAATTTTGAAAACATGTAGGTTATGTTTGTTCTTGAATTAGATTATAAACACAAAAACTATGTGACTGGGCTTGTTGTATATTGTTGATATTGTTGCCCTGTTCCTTCGTCAGCCCGTTGATATGGTTTTCATTTTGATTAAAGTTTTCCTTAGGATTTAAGAGTTTTGTTTTCAGTGCCGCCTAAAGTTCTTCTCATGTTTGATTAATAAAAAATGGGAACAGCGACAAATGACCATTTTACTGGCTGATAATGAACATTTTGATTGTTAAAGGTTAAATTGATGGCAGGTCTAAGTCTGTAGCATTGTTGATTAAAAAAAAATTATTAATTTCCAGATTCTACCAGACAAATGCTTCAAAAAAAATGTTGGCTGTGCGTGGGGACGAGGAAACAAGTTTACGATATACCCTCGAAGCCAAACGGTGAACAAAACATCCACAAACACCAAAACAGATGACAAGCTGCTCAACACCCGTCAAGATATTCTCCTATTCACCCCAATCCTCAGAAAAATGGTCAACGAGTCCAATGGAACATACTTATCACTACAAAAGGCTGCCGAAGCTGCCAAAATTTCAGATAACCAAGTTGAATTCCTCAAACTTTCCCGCCAGTTTCGCTCAATCATCCGAGTGTGCATTGAAAACCTTCAGGAAGCTGCCACAAATGAAGGAAATGGCATTGAAAAGAACAATTTACTATCCTACATAACAATATTCTACTCAATAGAATGTATTTGGCATTTATGTGAGATAATGTACATAGACAATGTTCCAGGAGACATAGTTTTACCATATTTGTTGGAATGGGTGCGCTTCCACTTTCCATGTCACGAGCAGACTGCTGCCCGGCTACTGGATGCTTGTGAGAGAGGGTCGGAAGAGCAAGAAGATTATTGGGACACTGTATTAGGCATGGTGGTGCAAGGTCGTGTGGATGTGGCTCGAGCGCTGCTGAAACTACATTCAGCTACAGAGAGTAATGAATTCAAGTTGGTTGATAACTCTTTGAGGAGTATGCCAGTTTATAGTGTGAGTTTTTTTGTTACATACTAACTTATTTAACAATCAAGTTGATTTTTAAGTATTGGTTTTGTTGCTCTTTTACAACAATAAACAAATAAACAAATGAGGGTAATTCTAATTATATATGTGATTGTAGGTGTATGGAGGCATATCAACAGGGGAGTTCACCATCTCCTGGAAGCACTGGCAAGCTGAGTGCAGGTCTAAACTCAGCAGCAGAGTGTTGGCTTCACAACCTAAACTGGAACTTATTATGAGGGTAATAATCTCTTTCTTGAAACTTCTTACTTTACAAATGAGTTAACAGAATAATCAGAATGGTTGCTAAGATAATAGGAAATAATTGATTGAGAAGAAAAACATTCACAAAATACCATGAAGTTTGAAGATGATGTCTAAGGGACAGCTGAAACTGAGACAGTGTGTACTTTTAATTAACTTAACCAAACATTAGTGTCCGACTGAAAGTTCGGTTTCGGCCGAGTTTCGGCAAAAAACGACTTTCCTAACCTTGCAACAGACGGACAGACAGACAGACGGACGGATAGCAAAGTCTTAGTAATAGGATCCCGTTTAACCTTTTATTTTTAGAGTACGGAACTCTGAAATTAAAGACTGACTGATTATAATAATAATAACGTTTTCTTAATTTTTTCCCTCAAAACATGATTCTTGTAAGGGAGTTTCGGTTTCGGCCGAAACTGAGCCTTGCCGAAATTCGGTTTCGGTTTCGGTCGTAAAAACCAATTTCGGTCGGACACTACCAAACATAAACCATACAAAATGGTTCACAATCAGTGACAGATTTCAAATAATACTCACTACACTGCATTTCGAGGCGCAGCGTGACGAAGCCATGCTTCGCCGATAGACGCAGCGTACTAAAACTCGCTTAGACCGGTGGCCTCACTGCAGCGTGTAGATGCGTTTCACGACCCTGCACTGCGCAGCGCGAAGATGCCTCTTTAGGCAAAATCAAGCATGATCAACCGACAGTGACATGTTTTGTCACGGTCATTTTCTACATCAAAACGTCAAACATTCCACCCCCAGATAATAATCGGCGACTACAGCGCCTTCGAGTCGATCCGCAGCAAGTACTCGTCCTGGTTCGACATCCTGGGCGGCTGGGTGATGTTCACAGCGCCGTGGTCGCGGCGCCACGAGCTGGGCGGCGCGGCGGCCGCGTGCGCCGGCATGGCTCCGTCGCCACGCTCGCACCTCGACGACATGGTGCGGGCGCTGCTCGAGGGGGATCTGCATCAGGTACATGCCTCTTTTCCATGCAGAAACTACAACCTAACAACGCAACCTGTTACAATCCATACATATTCCTTCCTTTTAGCTTCACACATCTGATCATACACTCAACCCAGTTGTGACTACTACCTAACCTAATGATGGGTCAGGTAGTAGTCACAACTAGCGTGAGTTTAGTTACTCAAGCTTAAGATGTATAAGATTAAAATCTTGCTATTGAGATTTTTGATTAACTCATGACAAAATACCAAATTAAATGGGCTTTTTAAAGCAAATGGCTTGTAGTGTACACAATGTTACAAACTCAGATAAACACAAGCGTCGAACGCCTCGAGTTGGCCACGCCTCCGTTTCCTTTGTTCTGACCACGTGACTGAGCGTTGAGATGACGTCAGAACATAGGAATCGGAGACGAGGCCTACTCGAGGCGTTCGACGCAAACGAAACGATCGTAACTTGGGTAGGGGGGCTGATCCTTATACTTAGGTATCTATACTATAACGTAAAGAGAATAGATTTGTATTTTTGGATTTTTGAACTGATTTTCAAAATTGAAGGTTTAGTTAGTTGTAAATGCGTAGGGAAAAGTTGAGAATTTCATAGATTTCTATCAATCTTACGAAGTTGAGGCGAATCGCTGATATTTTGACATAAATTTTCAGGTAATCCACGAAATACAACAGATATCAGACAATGGCTGGTTCGCGACGCATCTCACGGACATACTGTACCACTGTGGCAAACTTAGCATCATGGATAAGCATCAGACTAAGTGAGTAATAACTTTGTACATAACAAAATATTTAAGCTTTTCAACTTACTAAGAACCTTAAGGTTTAAATTGAAACCAATTGGTGCCATGTGGCAATGCAGACGCATGTTGGGACGCAACTGGGGCATTAGCCCAAAAGTGACCCACTGGCTATATACCACAGTCATCCGACCAATCATCACAAACGGCTCCCTAGTCTGGTGGCCCAGGACCGACTTGAGCACAGCCCAAAAAGAACTTAATAAATTGCAACGACTCGACTGCGTAGCAATCACTAGTAGCATGAGAACGGCACCCAATGCCGCCCTACAGGCAATGCTAGGATCATCTCATAGTGCGGGAGGAGGCAGCCCTGGCAGCCTTCAGACTCAACTTATCGGGCACACTGAAAAACAGACTCTCGAATCAAACATACACGCATTATGGAAGACGCTGTTAAACGAAAGCCCATGATGACGGCCCCCAACGCCAAAGTCCCTAAGGCACTGCACTTCAAAAAACATTACAGCATCCAACTTACAGAAGAATCGTACGACTACTCAGGCCCAAAGGAATTTTTTTTTGAAGTTTTTGAAGTTTATTTTCAAAAGTATCAATTTTTGGCAACATCTCAAAACAAATGGACCGATTTTAAAAATTCTATCGCCAGCAGAATGCTACTTTATTACTGAGTGACATAGGCTATAAGTTATTTTCTAAAGTAAAAATAATATAATATTTTTATTGGAACAATAAACTTGTTTACAAAATTATAAGTGTTCGTTAAGAACTACATTAGTTTAAAACTGTGTTGTAGCCCACCTCCAAGAGAGAGACGTCGGCGTTCCAAAATTTATGATAATAAATTTACAATTTATTTATATTCGTAGTTAGACTTATTCTAGACCTATTCTAATTCTAGAATAAGAGTAATTAAAGCTCTTAGGTTAAGCAACTACATATTAATTTTAATTATAATTATAATTTTTTAATTTATAATTGAGAATCTACTCTGACGAATCAAAGACGAACACCGGAACATTAGTCTTCTCCAAGGGCCTTAATATAAAGATATCCAGTCCGCTAGAAACACTCAACTCTGTCTACCAGGCAAAATGTGTTGGCATCACTCTAGTGGCCCACACCATAAAAGCCAGGAGAGTCATATCCGCATAATATCCGACAGTGCATCAGTACTACAATCACTGGGAAAACCTCGACAACCTCGAAACTCATACAAGAATGCCACTTTGCACTGAAACGCGTTATAGTGCCAAATAATAACACTGTGACATTGCAGTGGATAAAAGGACACAGCGGCTCACTTGGCAACGTCGCAGCTGATGAGCTGGCAAGGCAGGGGGACTAACACGGTGGTCTTTGGGCCTGAACCCATCGTGCCTATACCCTTTGGTCAGCTGCGTGTTTGGCTACGAGAGCACACCAACGCACAAGCGGGAAGGTGGTGGTCCCTGGCACCGGGCCGCAGGCAGGCTGAAGAAGCCATGCCAAACTTAAATAGAACCCTAACCAACAATCTTTTGAGACTGGACAGAGGCAGCCTGCGTCTGGCGGCGGGACCATCACTGGACAGTGATCACTGAACAAACACTTCTTCACAATGAATATCATGGACAGTCCTCTGTGCAGAGGATTCATGGAGTCAGAGGAAACTGTCGCGCACATGACTTACACTCATAGACGCCCTGAGCAGATTGAAAAGACTCATCTACTTCTGGAGTAAGGTGGGCTGGTGTGGAGTGAAATGGTCCACTAAGGACTAAGTGCGTATACCAGACCACAATAGATAGATAGAAAGAAATTGGTATTGTAAGAAACATATTTTGTCATAATGATTGTGCACCGTTAGCGCATTGGTTAGGCAACTAGCGCAGTGGTTAAGGTTAGCAGGTTGCTGCATTCTCAAACTAAATGAACGGTTGATGAGACCGTACAATAATCATGGAACACCAGTAATATTAACACTATACTATACTATCTTTGAGGAAACTCGTTAAAAATGTAATAACATGTTTCTCATCTTTTCCAGCGTAACATCCCGTCTCCGCGACAGCCTGATCCTGGAGTATGGTTGTCTCCTCATGGAACACAAGTCCCTCTGGTCGGTAGGGCTCTCTTACCTAGCCTCCTGTCCTCCCGAGGGGCTGCGGAGAGCCGAACTCATCCTGGAGAGGATGCCGGTCGAGACTGAAGCTAAGGCTATGAGGGTTATAGCTGAGGCCAAGAAGTATGGGCTTGTGGGTGTTGGTAAGTTTACGATCATGTTTTACCAATATTTTACGTGATGAATAACTCGGGAATATTATTAACACTTACTTTTTCATAAAATTGCCATTCAATAGGGTTATTTATTTATTTATTAAAACTTCATTCAACACAAAAGTACAAAGGCGGATTTAATGCCTTAGGCATTCTCTACCAGTCAACCTAGGGTGGTGAAGAGAAAATATTGCAGGAGATTATTAAGAAAATATGGGTTCAAATGTATAAAAGTATGACAAACTGTGAGGGTCATATTGATAATGATTAAACTTAAAATCTTAATTACTAGAATTCCGTATATAAATACGTATTGCAGCCCTCAATAATATATTTTAATCAACATACAAGTTGTAACTGACGTGCAAAATCAAAATGCAAAACTTGAACTACCTTGGAGCATGCTACAAGGTAGCCCACGAAATTCAAATTTTTAAAGGGTTTGTTCTGTGTTGGCATTATTTATTTAGTCAGTTCCTTTCGTGGCCTACTTGTACTCCTCTTTATTACAATCGTTTTTTAGTACTCCCGGATTATAAGCTTCAACACATTCTATGATTGATATGAAGATACTAATGTGACACAAAAAGCAAAAGATGCTCTTGTCTTGTTAGTATCTTCTCACTTTAGTATCGATAGTTAGTTGCCACTTAGATTGACCACCATGACCAAAATTCGTTTAGAAGAATTATTATTTATTTATTTAAACTTCATGTCCAGTAGACCACTACTGAGTGTACATGTATCACCTATGTAACAACATAGGTGGACTTAATGCAACAAGGCATTCTCTACCAGTCAACCTTTGGGTTAAATAAAAGAGAACATTGTGGTGTGTGTGTGGTGTGGTTTTATCACAATTAGTAATGTAGCAAATAACATCGTGTATGTATGCAGGGCAGTCGGTGTGCGTGTGCATGTGCGCGCGGCACCTGTCGGGCGGGCGGCTGGGCGGCGCGCTGGGCTGGGCCGTGCGCGCGCGCAGCCCGGCCGCCGCGAGCCGCGCCGCGCACGCCGCGCTGCAGCACTACGCGGCGCGCCAGGCGCTGCCCGCGCAGGACCTGCTGCTCACGGCGGGCTCCGCGATGCTGCTGTCTGATACGCTGCTGTTCTTAGGTACCAAAACATTGATTAAAGAAGCTTCTGATTTAATCCTGAAAGTCTGATTCTGTGTCTGCTCTTCGTAGGTCTTGTGGTGCCTGCAAGTAAATAACCAGGACGCCGTGGATACATTAGGGATATTGCTTTTGCTACACTTAGTCACTAGGTTTTTTTTTTAAATGTTGCCCCACACACACTAGGAATTACTCGTGTATTGTGGAAGCGTCCACAAACATGTCAACTCACAAGCACAAGATATCCAGACTCTGAACACTTGTCTGTAGGCCATACAAATGTTTGTTCCGTGCGGGAATCGAACCCGCGACATGCAGCTCAACCACCGCGCCAACCGTGCAGTCTACAACTTTAATCTAAACCTTCACACATAATAATTAGAGAACAAAAAGTTATGCTAATGACTGTTTTTAAACATATATTTTTAAAACTTGTTGCAGGTAAATACTGTGACTTCCACAGACTATACAAGACTAGAGAATTCAAGAAAGCCGCTCAGTTACTAGTGTCATTGATCACATCGAAAATTGCACCTGAATAGTAAGTATCCTGTTATGGTGACTTTTATTTAGTATCTGTGCAATTATCTGCGACATGCAGCAAGCATAACAATTTTACTTGACCATGGTTTATTTTCATAATAGTGTTTGCATATTATAAAATTCAAACCTAGACACACAGATAACTGTATGCACTAACTGCAGATTTCTAAAATAATTTTTCTTTTTGTAGCTTCTGGGAAACCCTCCTGCTAGACACACTGCCCCTCCTCGAATCAGACGAGCCAGTCTTCACCTCAAACGACACATACGAGATCATGCTGTGTCTAGAGCTCCGTTCCTCCACCTTAGACGGAGAGAAGGCTGATCTTCTCCGCTTGGCACTAGCCCGCAACCTAGCCAGAACGGCTCTAGCAGAGGGAGACGGAGCTGATGCAGCCCAATGATTGTTCACAAGGTATAGATCTTGGAATTCTGTGCTTATGCACCAGAATAGTCAAATTGTGTGGAATGCGATCAAGATGGACTAATTAATGTGAGTGAGGTTCAGTGGTAAAAAAAATTGGTTGGTCCAAAATGGATTGTGAACAATACTATTATTGAGACATCAACAAAAGATCCTACTGATAAATGATATTGTGATCAAACCATGTGATATCTGTGTAAAATTATCATATTAGGGCTAAAATCAAGGTTGCCCAATTTATTTTGAATTTGGGCCATAATACTGACTCCAGTCTCCAACTAACTTATCTATAGTGGCCCAAAGGCCTGGGGTTGGCCGGCCATAGCTAAAATTGACCATAGATTCAGGGCACATTAATTTGCCAAACTAAGGAATATTTATATTGTAAGATCACTTCTCAGTTAGAAATCCATTTAGTTAGAGATGGTACAAGAGAAAATGGTAAGGACATTTTTCTAATAATTCCTAATGGTGATAACTGTTATTTTTATGAAATAGAAATGTTAGTTGCTAAGTAAAAATAAAATAACACTGTGTTCAAAGTACTGTTTACCCTGAAGGATAAAACTTGTGACTTGTAATGGTAGACTTTTATAAAGTTTGTTGAAGATTTTATGTATGTGATTGTAAATTGTATGAATGTCAATCCAGGTTTTAAACTAACAGGGTAGGTAGGACGTGGTAGATTGAAATAGAAACCTTGCTATGCGCTCATAAGGCGATTTTACGTCCTAAACTGAACTATTATTAAAGGGATGGAGCTATATAGGGTGTATTATAGCTCCATCCCTGTTTCTTGCTCGCACACCTGACATTTTACCACGCCATGCTAAGGCTGCTGATCGCGCAGAGAGTGGCTCGTATTACTAATAATATAACTGGAACGATTGAAACACGATTTTGCAAACTAATTCATAAGTCATCAGTCTTTCCATTTTTATTTTTTTATAAAATAGTATTAACTGAAATGTTTGGATGAAAGATGTTGCTAACTTATACACTACTTGTTAAAGTCACTGCCTGGTTCCTTTGCAAGGTTGAGAATGTGAGCTCCAATAATATATTTGATCGGTGATCTGTGGCAATCTAAAGGTGGGTGTATACTAGAGGAGCGGAGCACGAGCCAAACTCAAATCCGTGCAGCCGTGTAGTGTCGCCTCGTGCTCGGCTCCTATAGCATAGACCCACCTTAATGATATAGGCTGTTTACATAAATCTATGTTAGGAAAATAAACGATTATCCTATTAATTAAAATGTTTTTCTTCAAATTGTTAAGGTAGAACTACATTGGGCATACGTGTGCCACGTAGACCGATCTGGGCGCAATGGTCTCCATACATTTTATATGGCAACTAGACTTGTGGAGCTACAGCCACGCGACGCGACTCTACGTACCACGTGTGCGTCGGTCTAATGTAGTACCCGCTTTAGGGTTGCCTTTCAAATAAATTCAGATTTATTATTTCAGCCTCACTAAAAAAAATAACTTTATTTGTAATTTAAGATCAAAATGAATATTCCATGGTTTAGATGTAAAGAAACTTCTGTACAAGTGTTTGCAACTAAAATTGAACCAAAAATTATTATTTTTATTGTGTGGCCATTCATTAATTTCAATTTGTACATAACAAGATTTCTGCAAGTGTAGACCACTTGATAGAGTGGTACCAGTATGAAAGTAATATGTGTGTTATTATAATTGTTTGTAATAATTATTAACTAATAATAAAACAATATTTTTTCAAACATGATTTTTATTTTTATGTCTTACTTTTTGGTAATGTTTCACTGAGTATTCATAATACTTTTCTATCATAAAAAGACACAAACAATGTGCTTACTAACTACAAGAGTAGTGTCAATGTTATGATTAACACTTTTTTAAACTGGAAAGTTTTAACTTAGATATGTATATAGTATATTGTTGCATAAGTTCTAACACCATGTAAGTAATTTTTTGACAAAATATGGCACATACGTAATTCAATAGGAAATTGAACAATGCAGCATTTTTGACGAATCAAACATGAGAATTTGAGACAATGGTGAAGCGTTATTTAACATCAAAAACAATAGGTATGTTAGTGTTGAACAGAAAAGCTACAGTAAAATAGTGTAATTCAGTTGTACTCCCATAGCAACAGTGCGTAAGTCGTTTTTTTCTCAAAACTGAGTTACGTGATACATAAGTAGCTCTCCTGAAAAGTTCCTGAATTTTGACTAACGCAGTGTTAGAACTTAAGCAACATGTATTTTAGGTCTTAATCCTAATCTACATTCATTTTAAACTAGGCATTTTATCATAAAATGCCTAGTTAAAAAAGAATATGATACTTAGAATAATAAGCTTTGCATACAGTACCTCATTGTGAGAATGTTTAATCTTATCATAAACAATAAAGTAAGCAAGTTAATTTAATACTTGGAACCACACACTATAGCCTCAGATAAATGCAACATTGTAATGATTCTCAAAAAGGATGTGTAGATTAAGATGAAGTATTTTGTACACTATTAATTCTTGCTATTTTACTTCAACCTGTTTGCACTAAATTTCTCTGATGATTGAGGACTTGCATTCTATGCAATGGCGAACTTAGCCTGAACAACAGATTATATTTTAATAGTAAACTATAATAGATAGCTTTTGCCTGCGGCTTCACCCGCATTCATGAAATATAGCCTATGTCACTTAAGAATAAAGCAGCTTTCTATCGGTGAAAAAAAATTAGCAATCGGACCAGTACTTTCAGAGATTACCTCCTACAAAACAATAACAAACTTTACTTCTTTATAATATTAGTATAAACTATAATATGGCAGAGAGTATACTCTAGAACTATGTGCATCTTTTTGAGTTATGGTTCACATAGATACAAAGGTTACTCAATTTGGTAATTGTAGTTTAACTACAACAAAGATGATAATAAAATAAATTGTACACTTATCTAATATCTAATCGCACATTGATCACAGTAAGTTATAAAACTAATTAAAACATGATAATAAGTAAACAAAAGGCACAACACAACTGGCACAACTTGAGCCATAGTCACAAAATTACAAAAAAAAAAAAAAACAATAGGAAACAATGCATCATGTTGACTTTCTATTTGCATAAAAAGCTTCCATAGACACCTGCTCCTCGATTTTATAATTTAGAATCTTGTCAAAACCTTCATAGTGGAAATTCCCAAAGAATGGTTTGCCTTGCAACAGGTAGGGAAACCACAATTTATCATCAAGCCACATGTCATCGAAGGGTACACCGTCGTTATTGAACCATTTCGGTTTCATTTCTTCAGTTTCCTTCGGAGTTCCTTCAAATATATTTGTGGAGAATACTCTTACATCCATCAACGTTGGCTGCCCTTCAAACGTGAACTCTATATGTGCGATATTCTTCAAGTCACCAGGTTTAACGATTAGACAACATTCTTCCTTTAATTCTCGAGCCGCAGCATCTATAATCGTTTCGTTAGGTTCCACTTTCCCGCCGAAACCATTCCATTTGTTCATACCGAATCCACGCTTTTTCAGACCTAATAATATTTGGTTTTCTTTTTGTATGAACACAAGAGTGAACAATTTTTTCACATGCATGGTTCAAAGTAGAAATTAGGCTGGATTTATCACAGAAATCTCGTTTATTTAATTATTTTAATGAACACAAGTTCAGTAAGACGGTAACAATAACAAAACAAAGTGATTGGTGAAATGTGAATATTGACAACCGGCTGACTGACTGTCAGTGTCAAAGTCAAAGTTTAATTGTCATCACGTTTAGTTTTTGTTTTGATCAAATTAACATCATCTTTATTGTGATTCAGATCCGGTAATGTTATTGAGCTTTAAATAACAAAATAAAAGTAAAGATTAACTGCAATTACAAAAGTTGAAAATATGTATTTGCTATTTTACAAGACTCACTGAATCACTGCAGAGTTGCAGACGTATAGTTACTGCTGTTTGGGTCATTGGATCCACTTCAATTAAAATAAATCATGTGGCTTCATCTCAAAGGATCTGCACCGTAGGTACCTAATCGAAAGTTTGCAAACTAAACTTATTAGATTGTAAATAGATCTTTAAGGGGAAACTTACCTTATCTTAAGTTGTTTTACTGAGGTGAACTTAGTTTAAAGTTTATGATACCTACTGTAATAATATGGTTAAGGAATTGCGTGCTTATTCGGTTTCTTTTGTGGTTAATCCGCATCTACTAATCAATATTTTGCAAAGCTTGTGACATTTTACACCGCACAAAAGGTAGGTACTGGAGTAGGTAGGTGACCGCAAAGAGAACCCCGAGGCCCTGGAACGAAGGTAAAGCAGGAATATATATTATAAAAACATACGTTAACCTGCTTCATTTTCTAAATTCTTCATCCCCGAAAAACAAAATCGAAATCCACATAACTAATATGCAGTACATCCTATAAAAGCTAACTATAGGTTCTTTGTGTAGTAGGCACCTACACCCATATCTATAACACACTCATTGTTACCTTACTTCAATTGACGTAGAGAGATCTTTTTCAATGAAAAATACTAATAAAAATTGTAAGTATGTTAATTATATTGGTTTTATTTGTCTTATCTATGTCTGAGGTTTTTAATATTAATATTTATTTGTAATATTGTTGGCCACACGGGATTTTTCATTAGAAATCCCGGGAAGATCTATATTGCAAGTACATGAACAACTCTACCTAATTCCGACCCCTGGTACCATATAACCATATCACTGACTAAGGTCAGGAACGAATCACTATCTCTTCAAATTGACCGTAGCGGTTGTAACAATATAAATATTTACAGTAATGGTTTCAAGGCCAAACCAATTGTTATCGTCTTACTAAAATAGGTACCTACATGTGATCCGGGTGTCGCCACTGTGTGGACCGCCCGGAGGACACGGTGGAGCACACGGTGGAGGTGTGCCCCGCTTGGGCAGAGCAACGCCGTGTCCTCGTGGGGGCGATCGGCGGCGGCGATCTCTCGCGCCGGGCCTTGGTACAGGCCATGGTCCGGAGCGAGGAGGAGTGGCAGGCGGCCGCCTCCTTCTGCGAAGCAGTAATGTTAGCAAAGGAGGCGGCCGATCGCGTGAGGCAACGGTCCTCACGCCCCAACCGCCGCCGGGATTCCGATCCCGATTTCCGGCCACCGTAGGCGAGGGCTTGCGGACGGCGAGCAATGGGTGGCTCGCCGTCCGATCGTCCGGTAACCGTCCGGACCGAGCCCAAGTCGTCGACGGCGCGTATTGTTCCACGCGCGCCTCAGGGAGATGTCAGCAAATCGTAGGGGCCCAACAGGGTCGAAGCCTACTGGGGCCACGGGTAGTGTGAAAGCGAAACCCGGGGCCCTGGGACGAAGGCAAAGAAGGAACAGGAGTGGGTTTTTAGTCAGTAAAAGTCTGACACTAATTTCCGCTCCGCCCAAGAGCGGGATTTGTCATAAGATGATTTTCCCACCTAAAAAAAAACCTACATGTGATTTTTTTCTTTTATTTTCCACGAAAAAAAAACTAAACTCACATACACAAAACACCTAGTAGGTGTCTAGACCCACAGTGAATTCTTCTTCTTCTCGAATCGATAATCGAAATATTCTTTTCCCTCAAAATTTCTGGGCCCAGTAGGTTTCCACTAATACAGCGGCGTCAATGGCGTTTTTTAGGTCCTCCAAAGTGCACATTTAGGGACATTTTGGGCATTTTAATAAGTGGGCCATCGTCTGGTGAGGAGCACCGCACTCGCACTGGGTGTCGGTAATACCAGAACAACCATCTGGACTGTAGGCCATAGAAATATAAGTACTTACCGTTTTTTTTTATTATTATTGATAGGCTCGCGTTTGACCACTATCTCACCTGATGGTAAGCGATGATGTGGCTGAATTTAAACACGCTTGCCTAGAAGTAACCTATTCACTCTTGACTTAAAGACCCCTAGGTTGTAGCTATGTTGTAGCTACCGTGCAGAAATTGAATATGCGACTCGCAGGACAACAACCAAAAGTTCAACCACTGCGACAACCGTGACGTAAATTAACTTATTTAATTGAATTTTAATATCGAAGTAACGTTCAAGTTTTGGAACTACAAACTCTGTGTAACACATGATAAAGTTATTATTCTATTGCGAGCCGGCAAAAAGGTCCTAGATGGCATCATCTAGGACCTTTTAATAGAAAGGGTCACTAATAGCGCTAAAGCGGTTATTTGGTATAGTTAATGTTGTATGACTTGGCCGTTGAGGGATACACAAGGGTACCCCATATAGCCATTTTTGGGAACATGACGTAACGGTTTCCACACCTAGTGTGTACACTGATTTATTCTCGACACATAATCTCGTCGCCGTTCCGTGTTAGAGTAGTCGCTGCAACTAAAAATGGGGAAGAGTCGACACAGTAACATTCGGTTTCGAATTTACGTCGCTGTGTCGTAACACTGTTACCATATTTTAACCAGAGTTCCCACAAATCATTCATTCAATGGCTCATAACAGCTCATTCGTTGACATTGACTTGTGAAGTGACGTGAATTATTAAAAAAATAAGAAACAGCCATTTTATCACCTAGGTAAGTAAACAAAGAGTTTTTTTTTATTGATTGTTATGGTTTTCCATATGTACTCAAATCCTAATGGGAAATTAAATTCATCGTGTAATTTCGTAGGAAAGGTTGAAATTTATCAACGCGCCACATTATTATCATAATTTAACCATTCCGACGAAAATACACATTGTTTTAATTTTAATGATATTTTTATTTTCTATTCTCAAAAGCTTCTATTTGAATGCAATAATAAAGTTGAATATTTAATAACAAACTATTTTAGCAGTTATAAACCGTATTATCGATAAATAATGAAAAAATGTTTTTTGTTATGTGAAAAATATTCTCGTCACAACAAGTTACAAAGTTACGATAATGTGTCGACATTGTGTGGACATGTTACGTAAAGTCGTCACAAAGTAACTAAACTTTTAAAATGGTCTCTCTTTGATTTTTTGTCCACAGTTTCCCAAACTTTAGTTTGCCAGATAAAATGCCATATTGCATTGTTTTAACTAAAGAAGGCTCTTCTCATTTAATATCCCTTGTACCAAGTACGTGGGTGAAAGACAATGTCCTTTATTGGCCGCGTACAAAAAAAAACAGCGACTTGGAGCTCTTAAGACGAGATGAAAACACTATGCCAGCCGAAAACTGGAAAAAAATAAAATGCAAAGTAAAGGTCAACGGAATCGATACTTTTGCGGAAGGACTCAAATTAGAGAACCTTTATTCCAACTTTGAAGACACTGAAGACGAGGAGAGGTAAGTTTTATTTGACTTTGACTATATGGTATGTTTTAATCACTAATCCTCTGTCCTAAAACGATTTGATACCTTCGCCTTTTTACATACACTCAAGTCATACTTAGTCGGCCATCTAGGCTGGATTCTTAAGGCTATAGGTAAGTGAGCCAAGAGTGAGAAAGATAGATAGCAGCGATGACGGGTGGCGCGGGTCGGGCGGGGCGGTTTACACGCTACTTACGGACGGGACGGTCAGTTTGTTTGATTCAGTTGACCAGTACGCACGCATCTCGCTCGATATTCAATCTTTAGTGGGCAGTGAGCAACGCAGCGCCCCCGCTACCGGTATGTTATTTGTTTGTGAAACCGGCGCTTTAGAACGTATAATAAAGTATACAGGGGGCTGCAAGTATCAATAACTCTGTGTATATTAAGAAATACCTAACACGGTAACGTACCTATATTTCTTTATGGATATAAAAAAAACTTCCTAACACGGTAACGTACCTATATTTCTTTATGGGTACGTTACCGTGTTAGGTATTTCTTAATGTACACAGTGTTATTGATACTTGCAGCTCCCTGTATACTTTATTATACGTTCTAAAGCGCCGGTTTCAAATATGCCGCGACAAGTCGCAGCATGGCGGACAGAGTTCCGGCGGGATCTCATGGTGAAATGGCGACAGCGACTGTCGCAACCCAGTGCTGGGCACGCCACAATTATGGCGGTAAGTCCCCTCTTTGAGGCATGGTTGGAAAGACCTCACGGCGTCTTCACCTTCCGCATGACGCAGGTTCTGACCGGACACGGTAAGTTCGGGAGGTTCCTGCACCGGATTCGTGCGGAAGTGACGCCCGGGTGTCGCTACTGTGTGGACCGCTCGGAAGACACGGTGGAGCACACGCTGGAGGTGTGCCACGCCTGGGAAAAGCAACGCCGTGCCCTCGTGGGGGCGATCGGCGGAGACGATGTCTCGCGCCGGGCCTTGGTACAGGCCATGGTCCGGAGCGAGGAAGAGTGGCAAGCGGTCGCCTCCTTCTGCGAAGCAGTAATGCTGGTGAAGGAGGAGGCCGACCGCGTGAGGCAACGGGCCTCTCGCCCCCGCCGCCGGGATTCCGATCCCGATTTCCGGCCACGATGCACGTTGCTCGCTGTCCGGCTTGCGGACAGCGAGCAATAGGTAGCTCTCTGTCAGACCGTCCGGTAACCCTCCGGACCGAGCCCAAGTCGTTGACGGCGCGTATTGTTCCACGCGCGCCTCAAGATGTCAGCAAATCGTAAGGGCCCAGCAGGGTCGAAGCCTACTGGGGCCATGGGTAGTGTGAAAATGAAACTCGGGCCCTGGAACGAAGGCAAAGAAGGAACAGGAGTGGGTTTTTAGTCAGTAAGAGTCTGACACTATCTTCCGCTCCGCCCAAGAGTGGGGATGTCATTTGATGATTTTCCCACCAGAAAAAAAACCCATAAAGAAATATAATAATGATATAATTATATAAGTAGCTTTTTAGAGTTAGGTATTTGGAAGCAGTTTGAATAACGCTCTCAATGTAATCCTTAAATTCGGATTGAGATCGCGTCCGTAATCTATACCAAGGATGATACCGATAATAGAGTGTACTGTTGAGAAAGATGGGGAAGAAAAGGAGTTGTTTTGGCTGTGATCGCGCAAATCCGAGTTTTTTTGGCAATCATGGTTATTTATAATGTACATAAGTATGTTTATCCGTTATTTAGAATCCCTAGTGCACCCTCTGGCCACGTAGGCTCTGCCTAGTTTGGGGCTGATTGGTGTGAGAGTCCGAGATATTTATTATTGTAATTTTAACCCGAACTGGTTGTTTGAACTTCATTGAGATGAGCAGCCCGTCTAGTCACGTGGGTGGTAACTTAGATTTATTAAACACTAAGGGTGCTAACAAAAATATGATTACTCTGGTTGCGTAGATAAAATTGAATTTATGGAAATCAGATATTTTTGGTGACCCTCGATGCTAAGGTATGTCTGGCGCTGGCTGACCTACTGTCTAATTATAAATTACCTTTTACAGATATCACAAAAATCGAGAAACTAACAGAAATCATCCTACCTTAATGTCTGTAACAGCCGATTTATTAGATTTGAACGCAAATTTCGATTTAGTTATTGAAAAACAAAACACAACAATGGAAAAAAATGAAACAGTTACAGAAGACAAGAAAACTAACAATCACCTGGAAGAAGATACAATTGTTGAAAATGACCCATTAAACTACATTATTTTACAAAATATCGAAACTAACAACGTTACAAAAATAACGAATGAGAATAGTATGACAACAAATCCAGACCCCGTCCCTGAACATAGTGAAGCAAACTTAATTACTATAAAATTTGATCACTTGAACGATCTCATATCACAAAATAGTGCTCTATCCAGCGAAAACGAGATTCTTAAGGAAAAAATTCAACGCTTCCAAAATCGTAAGAGTCTTGCATTTTTTATGTTACTTGCTCTAAGTAGTTTTAACCTATGTAACTATGTAAATCTTGTAGAATAACTTTCACCACTTGACATAAACCTAAAGAGGTGTTATTTTGTAGTTGTAGATATTAGAATTGATGATGATACAGCTGCAAAATGGAAACGATGATCAATTTAATTTGATTTAGCTCTATGCCATGGATGTAGCTGACGAAACTCTTTAACATTTATTTCATGGGGAAACTGTCAGGATTCATACATAATTATTAATGCTGATCTATTTTTTTTTAGTTGAACAGGAAACAAAAAGAGGATTTGCTGTAATGCAAATTCAGCTAGATAAAATATTTGATTTATTGAAATCTAAAAGCTTCTCTAATAATGATTTTACTGTGAAAGCAAGCACAAAAAAGGAAGATGACGTGATAACCCAAAAAAATATCGAATTCCCTATAAACTCTGTAGAGCAGCTAGACTTGCTGGAAAGCGAACTAATCAATGCAGATTTCGAAAAAGCATTGGTATGTTTACTAATATCAACATTGTTTGGCAAAATAAATATTTGATGTTTTATTTTTTTTTGGCTGAATAAATAAATAAAATCAAAACAGTGTATGTGTGTATGGTGTTGCAGGTCAAAAAGTTTTCTAGAATTTCTGGCACAAGCGGCACTCACAAAATTGGCAAGATTGGACTGCAAATAACCAAATCTTTTTTTACTGACGAACTTCTGAGCCATTTTACTTGGAAAGGTATAAAAGGTTGTTCTAAACCACCTTTCATGCAATATATAAATATAAGAAATTGTTTTTACAAAATTGTACATCTTGCTGATAGCGCTTGTACATCTTTAGAAGCGGATTCATTTCTCCAAAATAGTGCCATAAAGCATAGTGGCCAAAGAATCAAAAGAAAATCGTAAGTATGAAGAATATTTAATCGAATTTATATAGTATATATAGTAATCAACTATGTTTTTGTCATTAGTGTATGTACCTACGGACAACAGCACATCAAGCGTAACACTTTTGTTACAAAGTCACACCTATCACAATGACATGAGGTGCCATAGTGTTTGCTACGCTTGGTGTGCAAATATCTGTACAAATATCTAAGAACTCGGTTTTTACTAGCTTTCTAATGTTGTATTAGCTTATTGTTCTATTCAAGACTTTTAAGTTACCATAGAATACGATGAGGTAAATTTAATGCGTCGAAGTTGAGATCATTCAATGTGCTTCATTTTAGGGGTGAAATGAACACAAGTACATCGAAAAAAAAAAGGAGTGAAACGAGAAAGAATACTACTACACATAATAAAAGTTTAGATCAAGAAAAAGAGGAAGACATGAATATAAACCTGAAAATGCCAAATATAGTAGATGAAGTGATAAATACAAATCTGGAGATGCAAAAGGACACAAGAAAATATGAATCTGAAACAGAGGATCAGTTAGATGAAAAAGAAAATGACATCGGTACTTATATAATTTGTTTTAATTGCTTTTACACATAAACACACAGCACACTCCCCTATACGCTCATTATGTAATGTAACACACGTGCACACGCACACAACAGACACAAATACTCAAGTCAGATTTTGACGAAAGTATGGTATGGAGAGCCAATGCTTTGCTAACTTTGTAGAGAAGACAGTTAAATTCTTTATTCAAACGAAATTAATATTCTTTAACTTTATTCTTTTACAGCCGACAATACGCCAGACACAAAAAAATATTCCGACAAATCATCGAAAATAGTGGTACTCTCTGACGTGAAAATAAAAAACAAGATTTTGGATCTAAAAGATGAAACCAAAATTATGAATATCAGTTCTGATAACTTACTTAATGTTCTGTGCTGCAAAAGTACAAACAGTGATTAACTATACGAATATGCTGACAAATTATCTTTATGATTGATAGATGATGGAGACGACAGTGAACAGGATATAAAATTATAAAATTTTGTTGTTATTATTGCTCTATTTAGGTTTACTCAGTATACTATTTTTGATACCACTTTATATGAATGTATATTAAACTGATTAGGTAGACTTATTATTAAGTAGCTTTTTTAGATTGATGCAGGTCTTTAAAATGATCTGTAGATTATTAGTGGCAAGTAGCTAGCTAATGCTAGTAAAGTTATAGTGCGTTAAGTGTCAGTGATGATTTTGTGATTTCGAAATAAAAATCGTTTCTTCTTATGTTTTTATTTTATTACTACCCCTAACGTTGTCAATACAGGAATAAATACCATTTGGGAGTTGCAAAGCATACATAAAAGCTTACATTTTACGTCTTCCAAATTGTATTCTCTTGATTCTTCTGCTTCATAATCAAGTGATGTTGCATATACATTGATATACGAAGAATTGAACGGTCGCTCAAAAAAATCAAATTTGTTTTTGATATTCCTGCCAACGATTTTAATTTTGTCATTGACAGAAATTGCGTACATCATTTCAACGATATCATTATGTACACTTAAAAACCATTTATCTTTAATGTTTCTGGCCAACTGGTAATTCCCATTCATTTTGACAGTAGTAAATACTTTTTCACCTGTTGCCAGGAAACTTTCATATTTGGCGACGGGATAGGTTTGGTTACATTTTTGGTTTTCATTATTTAATTTTGAAAGCTCTTGTATACGATTCGCTACTTGTTCTAATGGTTGATTGCCTTTTCGTAACAGATTTTTTATTCTAAATAGCAAGCTTTCAAATGGATATGCACTTAGAGAAGGTAAAGAACCAAATCTTGAGACATCATTAACAATATGACATAAATTGTGAATGTTACTGCTTACAGAGTCTAGACCATAAATTTCTGCAAATTTTTCGATATAATTATTAAAAAGTTTTTCAGCTATGTCCCGGTAAGATATATAAGCATCAGAATAACATAATGGTGGTGGCACAAAACAATGTCAAAAAATGTTGATATACTTCAAATGACAAATATTCTTTAAGCACAACTGGACCGAAATACAACAAAAAGTTTTTAAATTCAGCGGCTTTCCAAAAGTGAAGGGTATCTAGTTCTCTCATCCTTCCTTGTTGTATCTCAGTTGGAGTTGTTAATTTTAATTCCATCATTTTTCTTGAAACATCCTGAATTTCTCTTGCTGACCATTTCGTTTGAAAATTAAAACTCCCATTAGTCCACCCCAGTAAACATCTTTTCATCACACCCAAATCTAACAGATGAAGAGCATCTGCAATCGTAAAATCATTTACTAAATCTATGGGTAAATCTTCAATTGCACTTCTTTCTTTGTGGTGATCTGGATCAAGTCGATTTCTGAATGAATGGTCGGTACGCAAAGGCATATCCGTTCTGGGAAAACTCATATGTCGACCTCTTCTGTCGAATTCACCAATGATTGTGCATTTCATACACCCATGGTAACTATTAAATCCCACAGTACCTGCAGTCAAAAGAGCAATGGGCATATTATTAATTAATCTGACCTGATATGATAACCAACAGCTGCATTAACTTGTATTTTATAATTAGCTATACCTACACTAGGTCTACATAATTAGAATTAAAATGAGGTAATCGCTTTAAGGGTTCCGTAGTTCACGTCTCGGAACCGTTAATGTATTTTTGAACTCACCTTTTATAAAGCATCTTGCAGGTGTATCACATATGAAGCAACGAATTTTTAAAAGAATAAGTTGCTTTTGAATTAATAATCCATCTTTCAGTAATTTTAATAGCTCGTTTACAAATGGACGCAAAAACATTTCTAGAGGCGGTTTAGTACTTCCAAAGTATATTGATATAACTAATGGAGGCATATCCATGCCATCTATTTTGCACAAAATTGGCCAAAATTCATTTTTCGTACTTTTGGCTATAGGTAAACCATCTATATTAAATGTTAAAAATATACAACTTGGTAATTTTGACATACTTTGGGGTAAAGCATCTTTTAAACAATTTTCTAATCCATAGTACCAATATTTTCCATTGCCCAATGGCAAAATATTGTTAGATCTGGGCGTTTTTAAAAGAGTTCTACTATCTTTTGGTAAAAAAATATTGAAATCTGTATTTGGATGATCTCGTAGAATACCAATTAATTCGTTCAACGCATTATGAGGAATTTGGTACTTCAACGCCCATTGCTGAATTTGTTATCTCACGTTTATGGCGTGTGTTTCATTATCAGAATCAGATGATCCATCAAGTGTATCTGCGTCATATTCTTCAGTTTCTGCTGCGTATTTGGAAGTTTGTGGTACCTCATTGGTATTATTTATATTATAAGAAGTCGCAACTGGGTTCTGGTGTTCGAAATTTGATACTTCGGCACTAAGTTCTTCAGTGCGAGATACTTCCGTACTATTTTCTGGATTTGGTCGTGAATACGCTAGAAAGTTCAACAGAATGATGAATCTGTCACAATAGGGACAACACAACATCAAACAATATTATTAATTACTAGCTGTGCCCGCGACTTCGTCCGAGTAGGATTTAGATATATCGCGATGGACCCATGCCCAGCTGTGGGATGAAAAGTAGCCTATATGTTATTCTGATCTATCAGCTATATTATTGTATTTCATCAAAATACGTTCAGCAGTTTTTGCGTGACGACAAACATCCATCCTGACAATCTTTCGCATTTATAAATTTAATATTAGTAAATAGGATAGGATTAACTTACTTGTACTTGTGTTATTTTGGTTCGTTAATTCATTAACTCTCCTGTAAAATGTTGAAGTCCATCGAAATCTACGTGATATTTTAGTACGTACGTGGTAGTTTACTCATTTTTTATTTTAATTAAACGGTAAACCGGCAGTTAACATAAGACAATAGTTTGAGAATGCCTGGATCTAGTGATTTCCATTTATCCAAGTTAGTGTTATAAGTGTTCCGGAACATTGACGTAACGGTATTACACATGTTACCACTCAGTTAGTACACATTGTTACCAATATTGTACACTAGTTACATACAATGCGCAAAGTGTGTAAAACGTGTGTACACAAATTTGTCTGTAACAAGTCGACACAGCTACAACACGAAGTTACTAAAACTTCTTTCTGTCACTTTGTTACTAAACGGTTACGACAATTAAAAGTGCACTCCCACACAGTCGCAATATGTCGTATCAGTTACGAAACTGATGCGACTTGTTACATCTTTTACAAATCTGCGACCAAAAATGGTTATATGGTGCAAAACCAGGTGCTCCATGACACCTTTGCACCAATCTGTCGCCAGAACCGCTACCCATTGACGATGAAAAATTGCCACTTGGAAAACGTATTGTTCAACGGCCAAGTCACACAACATTAACTATAATAATAAAGAAATCGCAACCTTAGACTTGGCACGCTTCGTCTAGATTTCATTACTTTTTAGAGATAAACAAGCGGCTCCATCGAGACTTGGCTAGTTTTTTTACAGAATGTTTTTGGTGGGACTGATTTTATATCGTAAAGTTCTTTTTTCTAGATATTTGTCTTTCTGGTACAAAAACAGCCAGGTTAAATGTTAACGTTATAAGTTTTTACAAATAAATTTCAGGATTAGGTATCTACGGAACTTGAATTATCGGGGGGCACGGTAGTGCCCCCGCCAAGCCGAGCGCGAAGCAAACACTGCCGTACCATCCTTTACTGGAACCATTTCGCCGCATTTTCAGGCCCCTATTTGAGTTATTTTTTTCGGTAAAGTCGACAACCACTCCATAACATGTAATTTGGCTCCCATTTTCACATTTGTATTTTTGGTGGGATTCAAACTATCCTCCATTATTATATTTTTTTCAGGTATTGCGTCATTCGGAACTTACACAAATTAAGTAGATAGAATTTTGAATGAAATAAATAACTGTCGGGTGCATGGCATTAATAACTCCATAGATACCTACCTTAATTCCGTATACGATTTGCGAAGCAATCAGACAGGAACGTTTCAATCCGTGCTGACGTCACAAGATAGCAATGCTGCGGGCTAATTGTACGATATCGTAATTACCTTCTTGCCCCATTAGATTTAGTGGAGATAACAGATCTCTAAACGCTAGGTATCCAGCTAGAGTATTCTGACTAGCTATTTAACTAGTTATTACTAGCAAATGTTCATTGATTTTCTTAATCACAAATATTTTTTGGTAGAGAAGTAGGTATTGTGAAGTATAATGAAAGGCTTCTGTGTGGTTCATTATTGGTTTTATTCTTAAAGCACTTTATTTTAATTATCATTTAAAAAAAAAAATTCGCCTAGCGGCTTGACGTCCGTCTTGCCTTTCTCCTTTTTCTTCTTCCCAAATTCAAACAACTAAAGTCAAAACAAACGCAAAAACAAAAAAATAAAATAATAAACCTTAAAAGTATCTTTGTCTTGCCAATTTGTAATATGAGCAATATACTCATGCGAACTCCTTCGATATCACAGTATCTATCTGTAAAAATAGCTTCTTTTTGTTTGTTGTTTACAATCTACAGTCTAGTAACATTTTTGGGACTCAATCTAAGTAAAAGCAATATTATCTTAATTGGCGCCCAACACGGTACCACCAATTTCAGTTCTATATCTGTCCACTTTTGTTTTTGAAGAATTTTATTTATTTCTGTTTACAGTCTAAAGTCTATGCTCTAAAGTAATTGTTTGGAGCCTGAATCCAAGTTAAAACAATATTCTCTTAACTGGCGCCCAACACGGGAACACTAATTTCAGTCCCTATATCAGTCCACTTTTGTATCTGATATTTTTTATTTATTTCTTTGTTTTCGTTTACAGTCCACAGTCTACACTCTAAAGTAACTGTTTCGGGATTGAATCCAAGTCAAAGCAATATTCTCTTAACTGGCGCACAACACGGGTCTACTAATTTCAGTCCTATATCAATCCCAAATCGTTCAATGCTAATCCTGCAACATGTGATCAAAGAGGTGCCGAGCAATCAGTGCCGAGCTATCGGAAACGAACTGTTTCGTCCTGGGGCTAATTGCCCAATATCCAGCCAATCGTCGGATTGATCTAGAATCTATAGAGGATACTGGATTCAGAGGATACATACTGTTTTGTCCCGTGAATCCTTTGGCGCTTTTTGCTCTTTGAGGTAGACCTGATATTTTGTTTTTCTTCCTATTTCGTTTTGACAAGTAAAGAAACTAACACTATTTTCACTAATACTATTTTGAGCACAAATATCGGAATCCAGGGCACAAACCTCTACGGTTTTACCGCCATCTTTTTGAGGTGCGCGTGGAACATTACGCGCAGGGGCGCCGACTCCGTGTGTGCTCCGGGGGCTCGAGCACCCATGAGAAATAAACAGTGGGTGCGAGCACCCCTGAGAATAGACATCAAGAAACAGATCACTAATCACCTCTTAGGTTACGTATAAATTATAATATTTCTTGATAATAAATAATGGTTTCATTTTATATTTTTATCAAACATAATTAGTAATTAAGTACGCAATATGTAAGTAAGAAATTTATTTATTTGTCGGTCGATCAGTGTGCATTTCTCTTCTCACACTTCGCCACTTTTAAGAGTCATCAAATGTGCATGAGCACCCATGAGGTTTTCTAAAAGCCGGCGCCATTGACTACGCGCCATCGACAACTCGGGCTCGATCCTTATAGGACGAGCGGATTCGCCCTAATGATCGCACAGCCGAACCTGTAAATGAGTCTGCAATTATTTTAAAAACAGTTTTCCAAAACAGGTTTAATTCCCATTGGTGTGACGGCTTGTCAAAGGACAGGTTATGTCCATTTCTTCTTTTAATTGATATAATTTAACTATCTTCTGCAAACGGCTTAGCCCACATGACAGTAGGAAGTAAAAAAATAGGAGGAGGTAAAAGAATTTTTAAAAGAAGGTTTCAGAAGTTTCCATATACTGTTTCTTTATGGGGATTGAACTATCACGGGATGCACCACGCCTAATTTTTTTTTTTTAGTCTTAGCTTACCAATTAAAAAAAAAATGTTTGTGTAGACCCTTGAGGGGTTTAGGTGGATCACTTTAGGAATGAGTGGTCTAGACCGATCCGAACTATTGACTGAATTGTTCAAGTAATAAACCCGCAATTCATGGAAATTTGTTCCGACACCAAGCAGTTTTGTTGCTAAATGATTAGCACTTAGAAAGCAAACATTCTGACTTAAGAAAGTGGGAATTGATCACATTCAGTAATGTAGCTTACAAAATCAGTGCTTACCTAGAGGCATTTTTTTTATAGCTAGCAAGGAAAGTAACTTCATCTGCTTGACTCGTACCAAAATGAGAATATGGTTACTTGCTAGCAAGATATTAGGTCTTCTGGCTTACCAGCTTGGTCGCCTACTGTACCACGATTTTTAATAAGATATATCAAAATGACAGCCGTGGATAATGTACAGCTGTCGACTAACAATCTGTCATTAAACCATTGTTATATATAACCCTCACTTTGGTCAATTTAATATTAAAAATCATGGAATAGTACAATCCTACCTCGAAATGCTAGTCTTGTATCACTCGGTGCGGCGCGGTTACAAGCAGCTTATATTATGATTTTATTTTACTGCTCTGCTAATTTTTAACTGACTTCTAAAAAAGGAAGAGTTTATCAATTCGGTTGTATTTAAAAAAAAATTATGTTTGTTACCTCAGAACTTCATCGTTTATGGACCGATTTGCATTTTTTTCCCCTTAAAGGATATGCTTCCTTCCAGATTGGTCTCTTTTTTTTCAGAATCCAGTTCGGATGATGGGATCCATCCATGAGGAATCGAGGGGACTCCTCAAATATTATAGGCAACCAGTAATTTTGTTATTTTTTCGAGAACTTGCATTTACAGTCAAAAAGTAACATTTGATGAAGTGGAACTGATGAAAAGTTCTTTCTATTTTCGAATTATGATAAAGTTACTTTTTTATAAATACAAATAATAATTTTTTTAATTAAATACCCAAATGAATTGTATCTTCTGATTCAATGAAGCGCTTTTTTGATGGTTGCTACTATTGACTCTGGTTTTCAGGTGATGCAGTAGCTGGGAACAGCGTGGAGGGCTAGTGCCAAAAAAAAAATGGCACACCTCAGGGGCCCAACTCTGCTATTTTTGTAAATTCGTCATTCTAACACGATCCTATTGTCATTTTGCTAAAAGTTCGTAATCTGCAAATTCATAATGGTCGATCATTGATCTGTCAATGGTCTTGTGGTAGAATGACAATATCGAGCTGTCTCGTAACAAATTAAAAGCAATGACTGCACAATGACGTTCTAATGGTAGGTCACTGATCAAAGGAACTGTCAAAATTTTAGCAGATTCCTGAATACATAGAATACCTACCATTCTATGCCATTTCTTTCAATGGAGTGTCAGTGGTTAACCATTGGAAAGTCATAATGACGCCATTATGTTAGTAGATTATCAAACTTGTCAAAATCAACAATTACTTATGAAATCAACGATAGACCATTCTGACACTATTGTAATAGCAGCCTTGAGGCCCAGGCGGTTTTCTTTTGGTTAGCTCGTGTAATAATTATAATCTGTATATGACCTATATATTTACCTACCTAACTATGACAACACCGTACTATTCAACAATCTGTTTTCCACGAATTATTTCTTGATGGCATTTCGTGCGTTACCGAGTCTGTTATTATTAGATATTTGTGGAATTTTAGAGTTGTGGTCGTTGAAAATATATACTCAAAATTCCACCTAATTATGCGAAAATTCCAATGGCTTTTTGTACCATGTGGGAGTATTTAGGTTAAAGTTAATAACGTTTGATGAATAGGGACCACAAATTGATATTGATTTTATTTTGATATTGTTTTGTGGGTACCTCCGCTAGTTACAGCCACGGCCTCGTATTCAAGGACAAAGTGTTGATACACATACCTATTCTGTTTTAATAGATTTGTGTAAACTGTCTTATTTAGGTAAATAACGTCAACGACCAATCACTAAATTGATTTAACGCATCCATTTAAAAGTGAAAACATAATTCTGTCTCTATTACATACATAACATAACATAATTAGCCTTTTAATGTTCCCACTGCTGGGACTCAGGCCTCCTCTCTCTAGGATAGGGAATAGGCCGTAATCCACCATGCGGGCCCAGTGCGTTTTGGTGAATGTCTTCGAATTTTTGGTATTAGGACATGCCGGTTTCCTCACGATGTTTTCCTTCACCGTTTTGAGAGCAGTGGTGATAAAATAAATTACACAAAGTAATGCGCCTGGTTGGGTTTGAACCCGCGATCTACAACTCGTAAGTCGGGGCCGTTACCACTCGGCCACTATTGCTCTTCCTGTCTCTATTCTCTGTCTGTCTCTATTATCCTGAAAGAATAGCTTATCTAACCAATTTATCAATAGACCAGCTGTCCCCTGCGGTTTCACCCGCGTCTTTGTTACTGCTACGTAGCGTGATGTTATAATGATAATTTATTTGTCTCAGATTCAAAACAGATCCGAAGGTATAGCCTATAGTCTTCCTCTATAAATGGGTCATCCAACACTATAAGAATTTTTCAATTCGAACCAGTAGTTTCTAAGATTAGCGCGTTCAAACAAACAACTGTGAAAATAACATTGAAACTAGGTAATCGAAAAGAAAACGATATACATATAATTTTTTTTAACAAATATTTTGACTCTCACAAAAACGATGTAATCTATGGCTCCCACATGGGCTTGATATAGTTTCACTTTGCACCAAAACGTATTGAAAGGAAGACTCGGTCCTGGTATGAAAGGCAACGAAGGAACAGGAGTGGGTTTTTATTCAGTAAAAGTTTGACACTATCTCTCGCTCCGCCTAAGAGCGAGGGATGTCATTGGATGATTTTCCCACCGAAAAAAAAAAAACCAACAGTCTGTAAACTAAAACACTTAAATGCAAACATTGAGCATAGTTTATTTTTATACAAAAATATGTCGACTTTCGGAGTTTCGGTTCCTGAGCCATCAGAGAGTTCAGCAGATTGAGCGGGGCGTGAACGTGGTCTGTGGATATCGAGCACTTAGAGTATCTACTTGATGGTGGGGCCAGAAACGAGGGATGTTACTAATGTTCGATTCCGATTCCGAAAGGTTTGGACTTACTTCCGATTGATTTTGCACTTTCGCATCCGATAAATTTTAATCAGAAGTTATATCGGAGGAATAAACAAGGTTTTGTCGCGCGGGAAAAATCCTTCCCCGTGCCTTCTGTCAATTACTTTTTCACTTAGTATTTTGTTAACCGACTTCAAAAAAAAGGAGGAGGTTGTATTTTTTTTATGTTTGTTACCTCAGAACTACGTCGTTAGCCTCAGGATATGCTTCGTAGTTGGTGTTAAATAAGAAACATCAATACCGAGAAACACTGACTTCTGAAATTAAAGTTATTTTGATCGTTTTAGTGTTTTTTTTAGTGAACCCGGTTATTTTATTCTTGTTTTTTTTTTTTAATTTATATAAACCAGTGCTTGACTGCGATCTCACCTGATTGTAAGCAGTGATGCAATCATTGATGGTGGCACACTAGTTTATTAAGAGCCTATTCACTCTAGCCTTGAAGGCACCTAAATTATAGTTGGACGGGAAGACTGCAGCATGAATCAAGCAAATTGTTATAGTCCTTCGATGTACGCGGTATAAACGATGAAGCGAAACGCTTAGTTCGAACCGTTGATGTTTCAACAACGTAAGGGTGGACACTCGCCGTACGTCGGGTTGTCCGATGGTAGAAAGGAGAAAAAAAAAATGTTTGTAAAAGTTTTTTAATTCGTATTTGGCATGTTGTAAGGTAACTTCATTTGGCTTCTTTTATAACACAGTTTTTGATTAGCTTTAGTAGTGTTTCATTTGATGTTTCTGCCTGCACCTCCGATTTCGGTTCCGGTTCCGATAAACTAAATTTAAAAACTCCGATTCCGAATTCGGTTCCGCCCACTTAGAAAGAAAGAAAGAAGAAAGAAAAATATTTTATTTGGCACACGTATAGGTACAGATACACACAACGTAGAAAAAACATGTAAACACAAAGATAAAAATAAGAAAACTAACATTGTGTGTCTCGCGCCTGCACCAAATAGGTCCAGTTCAGCAAAAATGCCAGACAACTTCGTGGTAGTTGCCCTACGCTGGTTTTCAACTGTGTGTGTTCGGTAGAAAAGTTAGATTATTTATCCCACCTGCTTACCATCAGGTGGGATCGCAGTCAAGCACTGGTTTATATTAATAAAAAAAATATTTAGTTGTTAGTGTTAGGTTATTTACCTTACACACATATACATGTTTAATAAGTGGTAAATAGCAAATAAATAAATAGATAGTTGTTCAGTGTACAAAATACATAAAACTATACACTTCAGTTACATCCCTACCACGAATAGGTGCGTCAGGTCATGGTAAGCCATGACGTGTTAAAATGTCAGGCGTGCGAAATGTCAGGCAGATGGATGGAGCTATACACTCTATATAGCTCTATCCCTTTAACAGTTCAGTTTAGAGGCCCCACCACGAGCTCTTAACGCGATCCATTTTACGACCTAAACTGAACCGTTAAAGGGATAGAGCTACATATGTTGTGTAGCTCCATCCCTTTTTCTCACTCGTACGCTTTACATTTTAACACGTAAATTGGGTCGCGTTAAGAGCTTGTGGTGGGCCTCAGGCGCCGTGAGGCACAGGCGTGCTACACCTGTAGTCGGTCTGGAGCGAACAGTGAACAGCGAGCCAGTGTGGTGGGTCTGGAGCTGGTAACCAGCTACCAGCTTCTGACCCATCACGCTGGCTATTAAGACCAATAACAATAATAATAGAATAATATTCCACAACTATCACACAACGCCATCTAGTCTCAAACTAAGCAGAGCTTGTGCTATGAATACTAGACAACTGATAAACATACTTATATATTTCTAAATACATACATATTATAGATAAATTACACCCAGACACAGAACAAATGATCGTGCTCATCACACAAACATTTGTCCTGGGTGGGGGAATCGAACCCACGACCTCCGGCATAGCAGTCAGGGCCACTAACCACTAGATCAACAGGCCAGTCAGGCAACAGGCCAATGGACCATTACTTTTCCCAGCGCTGCGTTATTTATTGTTTTAAATATCGCAGCATATGCTGAGTTAGGCGCCTTTTTGGCCTTGCACAGATCATACAGTTATTTTTTCATACTTAATTCTACTGTATGTGTGAGGTACGAATAAACATTTTTTCTTTTATTTTCTTTTTTCAAAATGACTTCAATTATATTTAATTAATTTGCTAAGAGTATCGTCCTTATGATGAAGTAATTGCATTATCGCAATGTTTCCGATAGTAATTAGCTGGTGTAACCGACGTGTCCCAAGATAACACCGTATTATTAGATATAGCAGAATTATCAGCACGACATGTGAAGTCATTAGTCGTCACTTGGTATTTAACTATAAAGTAAATAACCTACAGGAGTGGTTGTAATGGCGATACTTGGGGGAAGCCGATGTCCAACATTGGACGTCTTTCGGCTGAAATGATGATGATGATAATGACACAAGTCCTAATCCCAGCATTCTGCGCAAAATTTTCACGGATGTTACGAGTACGTATACTTTTTAGAAAGAAAGAAAGAAAAAGAGTTTATTTACTACAAACATGGCGCATATCTAACAAAATAAAACAACAATAAAACAACGACTCTATTTAATAAGTAACAAGATACTTGGCACATCCGCACAAAACGGCCAGCGCTCAGCAAAATGCTGGGGCTCGTGTAAGACAGAGCCATAGCGCTGATTTTCAGCCCCAGCCGTCGTCGACGGTGACGGTGAGACGTTGATCGGTTAGCAAGGATTACATAAAAATAAATAAAATAAAATAAATAAACACAGTTGGCAAATAAGCATTGACGTAGTCGATTGTTATACACAATCAGTAATCGATCGAAATTAAAACTAGAATTGTCAATGCGCAGCAGTTACAAAATCACATTTCTCTATCTATGATACTTTTTCTTGGTGTGGAAATATGCGCAAAGATGCTCATTTTCTTCCCGGAATGCTGGGTGAAGATCGTGCCTCACTGGGAGGGCGTTACCGTCTCAGTTGACCGTAATAAAGGTGGTGTGACGATCTGATTATGTACTCGAGTCAAACTTGGTCAGAAATAGTGTAAGACAGAGAGAGAGGTTTGGAAGGAGAAAGGGGAAGCTTGTGCCCTTTAAAGCATACAAACCAACCAGGGTTTAAAAAAAAAATATCATTTGCAGTTGCAATACACCATGTATACGTAAAGATACCTAGTTTTTCACTTCAGTGGAGTAACAAATTAGCTTGAAAGTCAGCAAATATGTGTTTCCAGCGGATATAAAGTATATTAAAAGTGCATTACGTGGCAGTGTGGCGAGGTTGTCCAGCTGTCACGTCCGTGTGGGTTAACTTTGTCAGTTTTCCTAACCATCTCTAGTATAGCGGGAAATAACTGATATTTCTCAGTGAGGTGGTAACACATTCTTCTGATACTTCTGGCCGGGAACAACAACACTCATAAATTGGTATGTACTGTAACCCATCCACAGGGCGACCTCGACTGATGATGCTTAACTTTGGAGATCGACCGGTGTGGGTTTTTATTGCTTAGTCATAAACTCACACTGCTGATTATAATCTTCATCCCTTCAAATTGGTAGCTCATTTTACCGATATTCTGTTTTTCGCGGAGAATAGGATTGCTATGGTCTTTATTCCGTAGGTTTCTGAATCAAACTCAAATGAAGTCAAACTGTACTAAATGCCTAATAAACAATCACTAATTAAATTCTTGAATGGAGTCTCGAAGATTTTTCCGAATTGCAAAAAAAGGATTTTTTTTTTGTGACGTAACAACAAATGTATTGTTCAGATTTATTCCTATACCTGTTCTATAATACCTTGCTTAATACGAAATTTCAGGATTCTGGGTTTAGTTTTTCCCTGTGAATTTTGATTCCCTTGATAATGTCGAATAAACGGCCGTATCTTTTTTTATTCGTTAAAATAGAAGTTTAATTTTTTCACAAGCTACAAGAGACTGCAAACTGTAGTATATGGTTTAAATTAAAACTCGATAACTCCACGCGTTCCCGAGATAAAGGGTACTGAGAGACAGACAGACTACAAAGTGATCCTATAAGGGTTCCGTTTTTCCTTTTGAGGTATGGAACCCTAAAAATATCCACCATAACAATAAACAAATTTTATTTATTTAATAGCTGTTTATCAATAAATATACAGCAATAGAATATTAACAGTGAAAACAATATAAAAATTGTAGAAAAGAAAACGAGATATAACAATTTTAAATAAATATGTTTGCCTCTCTCGTTAAAACGCCGTTTTCAATAGCGGCCGTAATGGGCGTGATGAAGTTTGACGTCAAAGTCCACGTACGATTTCTCTTCCTTATTAAACAAAATAAAAATAAAATATTTTTAGCACCTTTAAAGCTTTCTAACCACGTTGTTGAAATTGTTTTATATTTATTTATTAAAGCTAAAATTATTTAATTTAGCAAATAAAAAATTGCATGCATATTCCCTCCCTATCACAAAATATTTAGATTAGGTATAATTGTTTGCATAAGTTATTTTACGTTGGACATAATTACCTAAAAAATGTGTCCACAAAAATACTGTCTCACATTTAAATGCATGCTGCAAAAACAAACATACAAAGTACAGAAGTCTGCACTTTATCTATTGACTTGATCGTATTAATAAGGATTTGGGAAAACACTGCTATCGGTACATAGGCCACTGATAATAATTATGTTTTCACAGATTAATAAGTCTTGTCGGTCAGTCGGCCGGCAACTGTGATACTATACGATTCTGATTATTTTATTTACTGTGTCGGGATTTAAAATGTAAGTTGTTGTTTTATTTATAAATTACTTATATCACGAGGTCTTGGGGTCGTTTCCCAAAGCATTGGTTCAGTGTCACGTGATTTTTCACTCTAGAATTTCTGTGTAGCGGTCCAAAGTTGGGTTGATGGCAATCAATCGCATGTGAAAACATATATTTTTTTAAAGTTATTTGCATTTTGCCTGCATCGGATTCGTGTGGAAGAAACGCCCGAATGTCACCATTATGTGGACCGCCCGGTGGACACGGTGGAGGTTGGCCCCGCGTGGGCGGACCACTGCCGTGTCCTCGTGGGAGCGATTGGTGGCAACGACCTCTCGCGTCGGGCCCTGGTACAGGCCATGGTCTGGAGCGAGGAGGAATGGCAGGCGGCCGCTTCCTTTTGCGAAGCAGTAATGCTAGCTACGGAGGCGGCCGCACGCGTGTGGGAACAGACTTTCACACGCTCCAGCCACCGCGATCCCGACCCCGATTTCCAGCCTTCACCGCTTTTTAGAGCGGGAGAAGCTATTGGATGATTTCCCACATAAAAAAAAGTAAACCTTATAAAAATAAAATAAATTTTAATTTTATATCTCCTCCAATAATCTTTATCTGTCATCACCATCTTTGTTTACTTCTTAGCTGTATAATTTACCAGATTGTTCGAAAGAATTACTGTGACCCTGGAGCGCGAAGCGGAACTGAAAGAACACAGGTGGGTTTTAGGCAGTAAATTCTGATTGAAATAAATGCTTTAAGTTTGAGTTTTTTTTTCTAATTTGTTATAATATCAAGGTCGCCATAAATTCTTACTGGGTATTAACGGTGTTTTCGCGATTTCACGGATATTTACAGCGATTAAAAGGTGTGCGATACTAACATCAATGAATTAGATTAGCTATCATTCAGCGAGATATATTTTTAATCTTTCACTTGTGTCTCTTTATCAAATTGTAATCTTTCAACTGATTTTTGCCAAATTCTTTTACCTTGTAGTTGCGAAAATGGCACATGACTTGTTGACAAATGTTCTTGAGCGAAGTATAAGGGCTATATTTCACCGGGACACCATGGCGGCGCGACCAGTCGCCGCTACCAACAAAATGTAGAGAGCTCTATAGAGATTTACTCACCTGGTGTCCGTTTGGTTGCACAATCAATTTGGTGGCGCGACCAGCTCGGACGCCAGTCCGGCCGCCAGTGATGCCCCCACCAAAAAGTATGTAAGAAGAAAATCTATCTTATAAAAGGGCTATATTTCACCGGGACACCATGGCGGCGCGACCAGTCGCCGCTACCAACAAAATGTATACAGCTCTATAGAGATTTACTCACCTGGTGTCCGTTTGGTTGCACAATCAATTTGGTGGCGCGACCAACTCGGACGCCAGTCCGGCCGCCAGCAACGCCCCACCAAAAAGTACGTAAAAAGAAAATCTATCTTATAAAAGGGCTATATTTCACCGGGACACCATGGTGGCGCGACCAGTTGCCCTTATAGCTCTTAGTATAAATATTTTGTTGTTGTCTTGGTTTAAAGGCAGACATGACAGTTTTAAAGCCGATATTAATCGTAGTTAGTTATTTATGTAGGTATAGCTCACGTAGATGTATTTATAGTTTGAAAAGAACTACGTAACGCTAAGGTAGATATATAGATAAGATAGATAAAAAATTTATTTGATGCAACACAGAAAATTAACAAATAGTACCTTCACAAAAGCACAACAAAATTACAAACATAAAACTAAGACATAAATTAACAAAAAAAAATAAAAATAAAAAATGTAAACAATCACAGACATCAATGTTACGAGTACATTGATTTACGTACTTAAAAAAAAAACACGTTAAAAATTAAACACAAAAACATAGGTAGGTACAATGCGTTCCAAATAAGAATAGGAATGACGCCATGTTGTAACGTCACGTCATACTGTCAAATCGCAAGAAATTGGGCAAAATTGAAGAACTCAGAGATGAGCAAAATTGAAGAACTGGATTCTGATTAAACTATTTTCGTTCACAGTTCGTAAATAAATTAAATTTTAAAATTTTCTTGTTTTGCTCACCATAATAATTCTTCGATTTGACAGTATGACGTGACGTCACTACCTGTCAATCGATCCTATTCTTATTTGGAACGCATTGTATTTAGTAAAAGTTTTGTGAGACAAACACTATGATAGCATAGTGCGGTGTGCGCTTCATGGCTGCATCAAATGGGAGCCCAACTCACAGCATCTGTCAGGCTAAGGGAGTAACTTAGCTTGACTCTTGGTCTGCAACCATCTTGTACAAAGTAAAGGCGGTTGTATGAATAATTAAGAAAATGTATCTCGGGTTAGTCGCTCTTAATTACTGTAGAGGAAGTTTGAAAGTGGCGCCAGTGACTGAAAAGTTGAAAGGGAATCGTTTGTCTTGGTATGGTCATGTGAAGAGGAGGGATGAAACGCATGTTATTAAAAGAGTTATGAATATGCATGTGGGGGCAAGAGAGGGAGAGTGAGGCCAAAGAGAAGATAGATTATGTATATGTATGATTATGTGAGAGGACAGACTATGTAGGTATAGCTCACAGTAGATGTGTTTATAGTTTGAAAAGAACTACGTAACGCTAAGGGAGCTAAGTTTAAAGTAACTTAAGCTTGACTCTTGAGTCTGCAACCGGTTTGTACTATATAAACTCATACACACAAGACACACAGACTCAGAACAATTCAAACTCAAAATTATTTATTTCACATAGACCTACATGGGCACTTATAAAAAGTCAGAAGCTAGTGCACGGTTCCAATTGGTCGTTTTCTATGGAGAAGAACCGGCAACAAACTCCGTGGATACTCTTTGATAAAAATGATGATCTATCCGTAGGCCACCGCAAAAACGTAGTCAATCAGCTCAACCTTTGTGCTCAACCATTGTACCAAGCGTGCGGTCAGTGTTATCTCAACCAATTGTTAAAAAATGTCATCAAACTTGTCACGGTAATATTTTAAATGCGAAAGTTTGTGAGTGTGTGTATGTATGTTTGTTACTGCTTCACGCTCGAATTGCTTATTGGATTTTGATGAAACTTGGAACACGTGTAGACAGACCATGTTCTGAAATAGCGCTTTTTATTCCAGGAGGTTTCCTTGGGACAATTTTCTACTATCACGCGAGCGAAACTGCTGTCTGCAGTTAGTCAATAATAATAATAAACGAGTCGGACTCGCGCAATGAGGGTTCCGTACAAACTTACATATGGAAACAGTTCAATTCCCGAAGATTTTTCCAAATCGGAAAATAAAGTTTTTTTTGTGACGTAACAACAAAATTACAGTTTTCAGATTTTTTCCTATAATTGTGCTATGAGACCTTGCTTCATGCCAAATTTCAGGATTCTAGGTCAACGGAAAGTACTCTATGAATTTTGATTCCCTTGAGAGTGTCGAAATATACGTTTTTTGCGACATAAACGGCCGTATCTTTTTTATTCGTTAACTTAGAAGTTTGATTTTTTCACTGTATCAAGGGACCGCATACCTGAGTATAATAATATGGCTTTAATTTCAACTCGATATCTCCACGCGTTTTCGAGATAAAGGGTCTTGACAAACAGACGGACGGACAACAAAGTGATCCTATAAGGGTTCCGTTTTTTTCCTTTTGAGGTACGGAATCCTAAAAATTACTTATTTGACAATAATATTGTGATGGCGTGTGTGTATGTTTGTTACTCCTTCATACTCGAACAGCTGAACGCATTTCGATGACACTTGTACACGGGTAGACCATGCATATTGGTAACTGGTACTTTTTATCCCAGGAGTATGTTTCTAGATGATTTTTTATTTTACGCGGTCGAAGCCAATATCATAAATTAGATAAAAATAAATATAATTCAAGATTTTAGTGGCCTAAACTAGTCTAAAGTTGCCGAGGGCTAATCCAGTAACTCTAATTCAAGTTTAATTGTTTTGCTCTGACTTCGTTGAAAGCCTACAAATTCCCTTTGAGGCAAAACATTTAAATATTCATCGCGAACGTTTCCTAGTGGCCGCCAAACGATTTAAACTTCGTTTGTTAACATGCTAATATTAAAGTTATCTACAAACTTTCGATAGGTATTACTACAAACTTCTGGTATTATTTTCAAAAGTGGTTAAGAGGGCCCTCCCGATCCGTATATCGTCAACCTGAGCTTGGTTTAAAAGTTTGTTGTTTTATCCAACGCAATGCAATGTTTGATAAAGAGGCAACATGAAAAAAGAGAGATAACGCCTGAACACTCTGTTGGCTTTCGATTATTCCGTCATTCACTCGAATAATATTTTCATAAAACTTTTTCCAGGAATTATGTTTTTTTTTTTAACTTTAAAAGTTTTTGGAAAACATTTCCATCATCCAGAATCTTGATTAAATATGTAAGGTTTCTATAAATATATTTATTTGACTTTTTCAATTTATGAGTACATTATGAAGGGACAAAATTCACGCAAAATAATAGATTTTCAGAGGTCTGTACTGGATTCGTTTAATACAAAATGTTTTGATTTAATAGCTAGATAAAATCTACAAGATATCTGTGGGTGTATTCCAAAATATCTAGAGAAAGATGTGTAATAGCGTCACAGTCACGTAAAAGCGGTTGCATGAAAAATTAAGAAAATGTATATCGGGTTAGACGCTCTTAATTACTGTAGAGGAAGTTTGAAAGTGGCGCCAGTGACTGAAAAGTTGAAAGGGAATTGTTTGTCTTGGTATGGTCATGTGAAGAGGAGGGATGAAACGCATGTTACTAAAAGAGTTATGAATATGCATGTGGGTGGCAAGAGAGGGAGAAGGAGGTCAAAGAGAAGATATGATAGATTATGTGAGGAGTGATAATGAAGAAGGCACGATTAGGTGCAATATGGAATCTTTCTAGGTTGGTATAATATACAGTGGTAGTGGTACTGACCCAGGCTTTGTATAAATAATTTGTTATTATTTTTAAATCATCAAATGACCTCTTCCGTTGTGGGTGGAGCGAGAAGGAGTATCAGGCTTCTTCAGTCGCCTTTTGCGAGAGCTACAGTAACTCTTTGGAACAATCCGCAGCCCTAGGTAGATATTTTTATTTCCCAGTGTAAGTATTTGTGTGGTATAGCCCATTCCTTAACCATACTAATTCGAAACCATATCATGGATCGTGCTCAATCTTGGTGATTGGTATCACTTAGAACTTACACTAACACAATCGTGAGCTGAAAGAATCAAGACCCATATTCTGGTTTTCTAGACTTCTATGAATTGTAATTCAATTGTTTCAGAGACCATGAAGTGTCTACCAGTGGGGTGTCACGTATACAGCCAGGGTTCAGCTGGAACTGCTTTCACCAAGCTGGTGACGCAGTTCCTGGCTGCTCAGTGCCTCATCACTGAGCCATGGCCCATGGACTACTCTTACGGACTTTCAAGTGAGTAAAATAGGTTTATTTGTAGGAAGAAATGTATTTCTGAATTGGCTGCTATTATGAGTAAAAGAATAAAATATCTCCCAATCAACCCCACCTAATTTTGATCACGGTTTCCAACTGCAAGTGAGATGTCAAGTACGTAGGGCATAGTACGATGGGACGGTGATCTGACACAAATAGAGAGATATAACGCGCAGGATATACGGTAAAAAATGATAAGGTATACAACTTAGGTATCTAGTTCACCTTGATAACAATCGGCCAGCATTTATAGCAATACTTATACCTCATGGCAAAATCAAAGGCAAGAAGTAAAGAGTGCCGAAGCCAACAAATGTTGCTCTGAAACTAATTAAATTCTTCCACCAGGCGGTGAGAGATTTGACTTCATCATTGTTGGCGGTGGCACGGCCGGGTCCTTGCTAGCTAGCAGGCTGTCAGAAGTACCCGAGTGGAAGGTGCTGCTGATTGAAGCTGGTGGAGATCCTCCTATGGAGAGCATTGTGAGTAACCTGCTAACACTAAAAATATCATCAAAAGACGCCTTTAACATGATGATTAAGCCGGCATTAAGTCCGCCTTTGTACATTTGTGTATATCACAATAAATAAATGATTGAAACTTGTAGACTTTAAATTGTAATAATCTTTAAAATTTTATTCTCCTGTTTTAAAATTTCATAATTATTAAGTAATCATGGTGTGTGTTCCTATTCCTATCCTCAAGTCAACTATCATAGCTGATGGTGGCACGTGTTATTGGGTCATTCAGTTCCCTCCAAAATGGTTGAGCTGAGTGGGGCTGATGCACGCGTCATGCTCGTGAACGGGTACCGTCAGTTGAGACTGGTCATCTCTTAGCTGCCAGTGGCTTAATTCAATTTCTATGTTTTTAATTAGTTTTTATTATTACTTATCTACATTGTGCTCACATATAAGAAGCGACAAGAAATATGTAACCAAGATTTATGTAACTCATAATATGATTTAAAATAGTGTCCATGGAGTTTCTTGCACGTTCTCCTCCATAGAGATCTACGCTTTGGAACGTGCAATTTAGCTTCACTTTTTTTTTTTGACTGACCTACATTTTGACAATTCAAAAGTGCCTGTAATTGGTCTATTTGAAATAAACGTTTCTGATTTCTGAACACTGTATCAAAAATAGTTTTCATTAACTTCCAGATTCCCAACTACTCAACCGCAACGCACAGGACTCGGAATACATTTCAATACTACACCGAGGAAAATGAAAACTCCAACAAAGGCAGCATCGATGATCGTTCCTTCTGGCCCCGAGGTAAGGTCCTCGGAGGAACCGGCTCCATCAACGGGCATCTCCACATGAGAGGGAGTGCTGGAGACTACGAACCTTGGCACCTCGAAGATAACGACGGCTGGGACTGGCCTACATTAAAAGAATACTTCAAAAAGAGCGAGAGAATGGTAGATCCGTTCATTCTTAACAACGCCGAACTAAGAAAAGAACATGGAACAGAAGGAGAGTTTGTTATAGATCAACTAAACTTTACCCACGCAGGCATAGCTGAGAAACTAACCGAAGGTTACAAAGAATTGGGTTTAACATACCTGGATGATTTGAACGGTCCTACACAGTTGGGTGTCGGAAAACTCAGAGGAGGAATCCACAAGGGCCGCAGAGTAAGCACAGTAACAGCTTTCTTGAACCCTGTCAGGGAACGCAAAAACTTGAAAGTTATGAAGTACTCCTTCGTTAACAAGTTAGAAATTGATAAAAAGAGCAAAACCGTTACCGGAGTTAAACTTTCGCTTTTATATGGCGATGTGGAAACGTATTTTGCAACAAAAGAGGTCATAGTAAGTGCTGGAGCAGTGAATACTCCTAAACTACTTATGATGTCAGGTATCGGCCCTCGAGCACTTCTTAAAGAGATGGAGATTGGGGTAGTCAGTGATTTAGATGTTGGAAAAAATCTTCAAGATCATGTACGCATACCTATTCCGGTAACAGTGGATACAGGAGCTGAAAGGAGGGGAGAAGAATTTTGGCAGAAAGCTGCTGCAGAGTACTTAGTCGATCAGACAGGACCACTCACTACAAACTACGATCAGCCTAATATAAATGCTTTCTTATCCGTCTCAGGTGACAAATCTCTACCGGACGTACAAATTGATCACAACTACTTTTTACCAAACACTTCATATGTAAATTCCGTTTGCAAAGATTCCTGGTCATTCAAAGACAGCATCTGTAAGCAGTTCACGGAGTTTAACAAAGAGAAAGAATTGTTTATATTCTTCGTTGCCCTATGCCGGCCACACTCGAGAGGTTATATTGAGATTCGCGGAAAAAATGCTATGGAACACCCCAAGATATTCACAAATTACTTTAATGATACACGGGACATGGATACTTTTGTAAAAGGTGTCAAGAAAGTAATGGAGATCGTGGACACTCCGACATTCAAAAACATGAAAGCAGAAATAAAAAGGATTAATTTCGAAGGCTGCGATGACTTTGAGTTTGAAAGTGACGACTATTGGGAATGTATGGCTAAGACTGTAACATTCCACGTATACCATCCCGTAGGTACAGCTAAGATGGGGAAAGTAAAAGACTCCACGGCTGTAGTTGATAGTAGACTAAAAGTGTATGGAGTAAAGAACCTGAGGGTAGTTGACGCCAGCGTGATGCCCACGATACCTAGTGTAAATACTAATGCAGCAACTATGATGATTGCTGAAAGGGCAGCAGACTTCATTAAAGAAGAATATCTTAAAGTAGATATCAAAAAAGACGAACTGTAGACTTACTTTCAGTTTTGGACTCTAATTAATTTATAATAATAGAAACGTACATTGTTAAATGCTATGCTAGTCAATCCAAAGTCATACTAATGTAGCTGTTTGCATTATCAGTTGTGTGATAAAAGCCAATTATGTGTATAAATATATGTACCATTTTTTTATATTTAATAAAAAAATCCTGTTTATTTTTATATTTTACTAGCTGACCCAGCAAACGTTCTAAAATAAAAATGATCAAAGTATAAAATGGGGGGTGGGAGTACCCTAAAATATAAATTATCAAAGTATAAAATGGGGGGTGGGAGTACCCTAAAAATAGCCTAAGACTTATTCTCAGACCTACCAAATATGCATAAACATACAAAAATCAGTCATGGTGTTTCGAAGTTCGAGGAGTTCGAAAACAAACAAACACTGTGACACGAGATTTTATATAAAAACTTTTGTTTCAAAAAATCTTTATTTTTTTATGTATTTACAGAAACTAATTCCTGCTTTGCTGCTTTTATTTCAACAGTTTTGCTGTGTCATCAAATAAAGAACTTTCTGAAGATGTTTCAGATGTCTGGCTCTCAGCTTCTTGAAAATCGACATGATTACCGAGATCCCGCACTCTGTATCTCTTCTTTTGCTTTATTTCCTGATCGATTCTCTGGCAGATGTCCACTACACTCTCTCTCATTTCTATCGGCAGGTCCCGCACAATTACTTCTTTTAATAAATTGTCAGCCACGTTTCTGTCAACTTGTGAAGTCTTGTTCAATATCCCTTCATCCCTCTTCTTACCTGATCTCGTTAAAGAATGTTTTAGTTCTCCTGACGACCATTTTACGTAGCACCACACCGTGGTCTGAAGGCAACAAACAAGCGCTAGTATTAGGCCACTTATAGCGATTACATATGCAATAATTGAGAGTATAGCATGCAAACAACATGTTTTGTAGTCCGATGTATCTCCATTTAGCACGAAAAGTTTTCCATACATCATATCTCTAAGCATTTTGATATTTTCAGATATAGTTGAGCAGTTTGATTTTAAAATTATTTTAAAATCATACATAGCTGATTTTGTTGACTCAGTAACAACACCTAACCCAGTGTTAATGGCGTAAATGTCCCCAATAGATATAGGACGATCGAGGTCTCTACAAATATTACTTGTAGGTACATATACAATATCTGGAAGCTGCTTTATGATATCTGTCTCGCATACTGGTGCACTCACACATTTATCACGTGTCCCTTCATAATACGGTCTTCTGCCAGAATATTTTAGGTCACAATTAACTGGTTCACATTCATGCAGTGTGTCCTCATCTAGAGAGACGCAGTCGCTACCTTTCAGATTAGCGTACTCTTTCAGACACGGTGCTTTCTTTCTATTTTCTAATTGTGTATCGAAAGGTATATTAATAGCCAACTGTCTGGATCGTCTTGTGTGGCTACATTTGAAGTCGATGACAAAATCACAGTACCCAACTTGATCGTAATGATAAAGGGTAGGGTATAAATGAATTAATGTTTTTCTGTGCTTTGGCCCAATCAATTCCACGATGTCACCATGAATGGTGTCTAAACTACAATCTTTGTATTCCTCGTCAGCTAAACAACACATTTTTGGTCGCGACGTTATTCTGCATGTGCCCAGATGATGACTGTTTTCAAGATCAATAAAAAATTGTATTCCTATTGATTCTCGTCCTAGAGGAATTATACCTTGGTCTAACACTGTAATAAATGGTAGAACTTCATGTATTATCGAGACTAATGTAACCAGATAGGTGTAAGCATAAGAATGCATATACATTTCTTGTCAGACATTTTATTTTGACATGACGCATTAAAAGCTTTTATCAGAGTCATAGACTGTGAAAAAAGAACAAATCATCCAAAAGGGAAATAATTTTATTAAAAAGGTTTTACTGGGTTTTGAAAAAATATCTCCTTTGTGCGATTTTGCCATAAATATTTTACGAAAGCGAGTTCTATCATTTGATGCGTATGTCGCTGAGGTTTGGCTTTTACATTATAAAGGTATGTAGAACAGGGTGGAAAGTCCCGCAACCTCCTTTGAAATGGGAGGATCCTCCGACAAGACGAGTGTTTTATTTGGTCTACAATCACCCGATGGTTAGTGTTCTAATCACGCAAAGAACTTTGTGCAATGTAAGCTTAGTCTGACATCATATCTATTTTTGTAGTTGGTATAATTATGGCGGCTTGGATACTGCTAGTACAACATAACATGGTATGATCGCCATCATCACAGTGGGTTTTGACACCGGTACTGTTCAGGGGTATTGTGTTACCCAAAAGATGTATTGTGCTTCTGCCGGGGATATATTCTTATCATCGTCGTCATCATCATCATTTCAGCTGAAAGACGTCCATTGCTGGACATAGGCCTCCCCCAAGTATCACCATAACGACCGTTCCTGTGCGTCTCACATCCATCGGATTCCCGCGATCCTTTGTGGGAGGCTTTCCAACGCTGCGTCTTCCGGTAGTACGTGGTCGCCACTCCAGAACCTTTCGTCCCCATGGACCATCTGTTCTGCGAGCAATGTGCCCTGTCCCCTACCCAATATATTCCTAGGCAATTGAGAGGCGAGCCAGGAAGGTCATTGGCAATGATGCACTCGTTGAGTCGAGGCTTCAAAGTCTTGAGCATCGACGCCGAGTTGCTAGCCTGTCGGTTTTCTACCGGTTGCATTTCGGGGAGTGTGCGTCGGAATTGCATAACCTAATTCCACCTAGCCCGTTCCATCATCGGACCACCAGGCGTACGGCAATGCGCCACCGGTACATGGTGGACATCCCACCTATACGCACAAAACATTTTGGGAACACATTCATAGTGCGTATAGCTAAGGAGTGGAATTCCTTGCCGGAATCTGTTTTTCCTGAAGGCTACAACCCGAGAATCTTTAAGTCAAGAGTGAATAGGTTACTTCTAGGTAGGCGCGCTCCATCGTCGACCGCATCGTCGCTTTCCATCAGGTGAGATAGCGGTCAAGCGCGAACCTATCAAGACTAATAAAAAAAAAAAAATGAAAGTAGAAAATTACTTTCTTACTAGCTTCTGCCAGCGACTTCACCCGCGTTCCAATATTATCATCGATACTAATAACCATCGAGATATAAGTACTAACGTACTAGAGAAGACACCGTAAATTCCTACTTTGTCTCGTTCAACTGCGGCGATCGCGACGCACTTTGTCGAAGAAAACGCGTAAGTGCCGTGATTTACATGGCGCTTAAGACCTTTTTGCCGAGAATAAATACACTTCCGCAGCAAATCTAGCACTCTGGTAAATTAGTTACGGTTTAGACGAATTGTTATTATTTTAGCGCTGCAGCGAACTAAAGATTCAAATTACGATAAAAACTTTTTACAAAAAAAAACAAAACCGACTTCACTAAAAAAAACACTAAAAGGATCAAAATAACTTTAATTTCGGAAGTCGGTGTTTCTCGGTATTGTTTGTTTCTTATTTAACACCGACTTCCGAAATTAAAGTTATTTTGATCCTTTTAGTGTTTTTTTTAGTGAAGTCGGTTATTTTTTTTTTGTAAAAAGTTTTTATTTCACACTTTTTAGTTGCGATACACTTATAAACAGAGTGCCTATTTCTCATGACAATTCCAATTAACCCAAATACTGCTAGGTTACATTGTTTTATTATAAAGTTCCTGTGTCTACCTTCCTCCTTCCGGCTCCATCATCAGATCAGTTCGATAGTACCTTATAGCCAAAGAGCATCTCACGACAATTCTAATAAGCCCAAACACGGCTAGGATACATTGATTAATTACGGAGTTCCTGTGCCTACCTTCTGGCTCCATCATCAGATCAGTTCGATAGTACCTTATAGCCAAAGTGCATCTCATGACAATTCTAATAAGTCCAAACACGGCTAGGTTACATTGATTAATTACGGAGTTCCAGTGCCTACCTTCCGGCTCCATCATCATCATCAGATCACTTCGATGATACCATTTTCAACGTAACTATTCAGAATCATTAATTTATTTGTATTGTCATAGTCGCTTAACTATTATCTTCATTGTGATATCTATTTGAGTATGAAGTTCCGTTGACCGTTTCTGGTCTTCTTCATCAATTCCACTTCATCAAATGTTACTTTTTGACTGTAAATGCTTAAGTTCTCGATGCAAATACTAAAATTACCATAGGGTTGCCTATAATTTTTGAGGAGTTCCCTCGATTCCTCATGGATTCCATCATCAGAACTAGATTTTGAAAAAAATGGGACCAATTTGGAAGCATATCCTATAAAGAGAAAAAAAAAAATTGCAAATCGGTCCATAAACGACGCAGTTCTGAGGTAACAAACATAAAAAAAAATGATTAAAAAAAAAATACAACCGAATTGATAACCTCCTCCTTTTTTTGAAGTCGGTTAAAAATAGGACAATTCAGTTATTTGACGTAGCTTCTCTAGTACGTTAGTACTTATATCTCGATGCTAATAACTATAAAGAAGAAGAATTTTTATGTTTATATTTTGTATTTGTAATAAATAAATTCAAATGAATAATATCTTCCGACTTTAGAAATTCTTTCACCAATAGTTTGTATTTAATTATGTAAACTAGTGCTTGACTGCTATCTCACCTGCTGTCAAAACGTGTTACGGTGGCTATCAAAGGCACCAGTGGCTAATGACGTCACTGCAGTTGGTCACTGAAGATAGGCAATACGAAACTAGCTGTTTGACAGTTCAATGATGCACATTACTTCAGCTGTCAACAGAGTTAAGCAATAGCCCCTCTGATAGTAAGCAGCCCCCCTAGCCAAGTCACAAACGATAAACGTAAACTCTCAGTAGTCTTTAATAGATTTTCAACTTTATGTTATTGGATATAAAGTTGAAAATCTATTGAAGATTACATAGTGTTTTCGTTCGTTCCGGTCGCTAACGCTCAGTAGTCTTTAATAGATTTTCAACTTTATGCTCTTAGGTATAAAGTTGAATGGGCACGCCGTAATTATGGCGGTAAGTCCCCTCTTTGAGGAGTGGCTGGAAAGGCAACACGGCGTCATTACCTTCCGTATGACGCAGGTCCTCACCGGACACGGTAAGTTCGGGAAGTTCCTGCACCGAATTCGTGCGGAAGCGACGCCCGGGTGTCGCCACTGTGTGGACCGCCCGGAGGACACGGTGGAGCACACGGTTGAGGTGTGCCCCGCTTGGGCAGAGCAACGCCGTGTCCTCGTGGGGGCGATCGGCAGCGGCGATCTCTCGCGCCGGGCCTTGGTACAGGCCATGGTCCGGAGCGAGGAGGAGTGGCAGGCGGTCGCCTCCTTCTGCGAAGCAGTAATGCTAGCGAAGGAGGCGGCCGATCGCGTGAGGCAACGGTCCTCACGCCCCAACCGCCGCCGGGATTCCGATCCCGATTTCCGGCCACCGTAGGCGCGGGCTTGCGGACAGCGAGCAATGGGTGGCTCGCCGTCCGACCGTCCGGTAACCGTCTGGACCGAGCCCAAGTCGTCGACGGCGCGTGTTGTTCCACGCGCGCCTCAAGGAGTTGTCAGCAACTGTAGGGGCCCAGCAGGGTCGAAGCCTACCGGGGCCAAGGGTCTGATTCTGAAAGGACGACTCGGCCCTGGTACGAAAGGCAACGAAGGAACAGGAGTGGGTTTTTAGTCAGTAAAAGTCTGACACTATCTCCCGCCTCGCCCAAGAGCGGAAAAAAAGGTATAAAGTTGAAAATCTATTGGAGATTACTAAGCGTTCACGTTTATCGTTTGCAACTTGGCTAGGGGGGCAGTTCATGCAATCGTTGATGGTAAAGCGCTCTATTTTATTAAGAACCTATTCACTCTAGCCTTGAATGATATGCTAGAAAGCTACTTTATCACTGAGAACATATGCTATATACTTAATTTTACGCGGGCAAACCCGCTGTTATAAGCTATTATATATATTTATATTATATATATTAGTAGGTATAGATATTAATCCAGAACTCCAATAATAATCTGCAAAACGGACAATCGAACGTCGAAGTACTTAAGTGATAAGATTTTTGATTGAATATCTTTTGTGAGTTATTCCGTAGGGACCCTTCAGTAGTAGACAATGAGTCTTTGTGCACGGTTTCATTCGCATCTGCTGCGTTTCGGGAAAAGTTTAATTTACGTATTTCAATGGCGTCACGTGAGGGTATTGTGTTCGCGAATGTTTCAATGTATTATTGTTTGTATGGTTTGTTTGTTTCATTAATTAGTTTTACGTGTTGTGAGTTATTTTCAGGAGATTATATTCTTCTTCTGTTTATGTATGAGTGTGTGTTGAAATTCTTTACCAAGTTATTGTTCATTATCCATAGTCTGACTTCACCCACTGCTGGGCATAGACCCTACTTGTGCCAATCCCTACGCTTCTGAGCCACCATCATTAAGTTTCTATCAATGATAATAACAATGTTGTCTGCCCATCTCACTGTCAGATGAATTGCTCTTTACTATATTTTTTGGGGTTCTGTACCCAAAGGGTAAAAACAGGACCCAATAAGTAATACTGTCCGTCTGTCAGTCACCAGGAGCTGTATCTCATGGAGCGTGACAGCTAGATAGTTGAAATTATCACAAATGATGTATTTCTGTTGCCGCTATAACAAAAAATACTAAAAACAGAATAAAATAAATATAAATGGGGCTCCCATAAAACAAACATGATTTTTTTTGCCGTTTTTAGCTACGGACAGTTTGGAACCCATCGTGCGCGAGTCCGATATCCGACTCGCAATTGACCAGTTTTTTTTTATTTGTTCAGTTTAGTTTATTCAATGCGAAAGTGGTTTCACAATTCCAAACTCCGAAGTTACGTTACAAATTCAACAATTCCAAACTATTACTGGAACCCCAGATTTGAAAACCGCAGCAGGAGCCACGGTAAAAGCCAGTAAACATATAAACATCGCAAGCTCCCAAAGGATACTCAATTTGCAAAGGCGTTTGATCTGTTACAACGCAAATTGATGTGCGGTAACCCCTCAAATCTGCCCCAGGGAGTCAGTGGCGTGAACCATGATCCATGAATTCATGAATTACTGTATTTTGTTACACCCGGGGTTCATGACTGTAATAAGATTTATAAATATGTTTTGAATTAAATCTTATAGGCATTGCGTCGTGCTGGGTGCCTGCTCGTGTTTTCTGAAGCTGACACCGTTATTTGTTTTGTTTTCTCCTCCTCCTACTCCATTCGGGAATTGAACTATTTAGATAGATAAGTTTGTACGGAACCCTCAGTGCGCGAGTCCAACTGTAGATTATGAAGTCAAAAATAAATTGATACCAAACTAAATGCAATCAAGATAGTTGGGATGCATGCGTCCAGTTCAGAATCTAGGGCTCAAATGAGATTCCTGCAATGGTGGCGCCGGCGGAGGCAACCACAAACTTGATTTCCCGCGTTCTCCCCGGTAATTATAGGAAATTGAAGGGAACGCCGCAGACCGGCTTGCACTACCGCATCTCATTATAAGAGATTAAATTTAATTAACTGAGTCTATGACGGTACAACAATGCATGTACGAGTACATGTATGATAGGATGCTCTATACGTTAGACTTTACACACTTTCTGTGCTATATTCCATGTTGTATCGATGCTTTTCTACGAATATGCAGTATTCATGTATTGTATACTGGCTGCTTTACTTTGTTTGAAGAAACCTACTTTAATCGCCTAAGAGGGGGTGAATTTTTGAAAATCCTTTCTTTTTCCTTGTATACGTAAAAAATCATTATCATCATCATCATTTCTGCCGATAGACGTCCACTGCTGGACATAGGACTCCCCTAAATGTCGCCACAACGAACGGTCCTGCGCGTCTCGCATCCATCGGATTCCCGCAACCTTCACCAGGTCATCGGTCCACCTTGTAGGGGGCCTTCCAACACTGCGTCTTCCGGTACGCGGTCGCCACTCTAGAACCACGAAACGAAAGTCGTGAGAAGTGACCAGTGCGTGTTGCCAGTGATGACATATGGTTCCGAAACGTGGTCGCTCATCATAAAATATAAAAATATAAATAAATGTGATAGTTATATACATATATATATTATGTATGATATTTATTTATAGTAGAAGGTTAGGTTAGTTATATAAGTATTTCATTTTTATACTAAACTACATTATATGTATTATTTGATAGTTTAGATTAAGATTTCACACATCCTTCTTCTCTTGCTCCCTACACTATTGTCTACATTTCTTTTAATTTCTCCTTTCGCAGGTCTGCTGGAAGAAATTTCTTTGGAATTAAGCAGCATCTTTGCACTATTGTCTATTTTGTATTGTCTTTTATGTTTTTGGGTTAACATAAATAGTAAAATAAATAAAAGGAACCTCTGTGCTCAATGTTCTAGGTCCGAGAGATTGTGCTGGGCTTCGATAAGTCAGTGAGAGAGTCAGGAATTTGCCTTTTATATAGGTACCTATACAGATGCAGTTTTCCGCATGCATTACACACAAAGCTTCGATTTAACATAACATAAACATAACGTGATCAGCCTTTTAATGTTCCCACTGCTGGGACTCAGGCTTCCTCTCTAGGAGAGGGAATGGGCCGTAATCCACCACGCGGGCCCAGTGCGGGTTGGTAAATGTCACATGTCTTCGAATTTTTGGTTCTAGGACATGCTGGTTTCCTCACGATGTTTTCCTTCACCGTTTTTGAGAGCAGTGGTGATGAAATAAATTAGACAATTTATTTCATTATTAGCGCCTGGTTGGGTTTGAACCCGCGACCACAGAATAAGAAATAGTACAAGCTGCGACCTACAACTTCAAGTCGCTAAGCGACAGCACACGCAGCTCGTAAGCTTCGATTTAGTTAGTTAATTTTAGTAGGTATTAGTATTTAAGTGTACATAATATGTACTTAAAAAAACTATGTTTTCAATGTTGTATGAATTTAATTAAGACAAATAGAGTGGGGACCTGAGGGAGCTGACTCTGGACATACAGGCGAGTTCAGAGTCAAAGGCTTCATACATTGTGGCAACCTTATATGTCACTAAAGAATTGTCGAATTGTCTTGTCTGATAAATATATGCTATTATGATATACCGATAGAGACCGCTAATCCTGATGAATAAATTCTGTGTAAATAAGCTTAATAATAATAAAAAAAATATTAAATATTGCTGTACTATATTATATTCGATTAGCGGTCCTAATAGTCGTTGTCCTGCCCGAACGCTGGCTTTTCGTTAAAATAAAAAATTGAGAACCCGATTGCAGCGCCACCTACCAGGTCCAGTTGTATTGTCAAACCATCAGGGACCCCACTCAAAATTTCATTCAAATCGGCCAAGCCGTTTAGGTGTTAGGTGACAAACACTCGCACAGAAGACTTATATATATATACCTAAAGATGAAGTTATGTATTGTGTTTTATATACATATATAGCGAATGATCAATTTGTTAGCAGTACACCGCAGACTACCCCCTGTATTATTTTAAGTTCTTACCATCCATCCTAAGTTTGTCTGGAAGATATCGCTGTTAGCGATAAGACCGCCATTGTACCCATAGATTTAAGTTTATGTATAAGTTTGGGTTACTTTTATGGTGTACAATAAAGTTTATTCTATTCTATTCTATTCTATTCTATTCTATTCTATTCTATTCTATTCTATTCTATTCTATTCTATTCTATTCTATTCTATTCTATTCTATTCTATTCTATTCTATTCTATTCTATTCTATTCTATTCTATTCTATTCTATTCTATTCTATTCTATTCTATTCTATTCTATTCTATTCTATTCTATTTAACTTAATTTATTGATACTACTTTTCATTTGATATTTATCTGTTATTTATTTATTGTGCACACCTACCACAGTGTTGTCTCTTTTAACCCAAAGGTTGACTGGTAAAGAATGCCTTGTTGCATTAAGTCCGCCTATATACCACTACTGTACATGAAGTTTAAATAAATAAATAAATAATAAATATCCATATATACATTTTGGATGTGTGGTGTGACGAGAATGGATAAAGTGAGAAATGAGTATATTAGAGAGAGAGAAGTTTGAAAGTGGCGCCAGTGACTGAAAAGTTGAAAGGGAATCGTTTGTCTTGGTATGGTCATGTAAAGAGGAGAGATGAAACGCATGTTACTAAAAGAGTTATGAGTATACATGTGGATGGGTGGAGAGGGAGAGGGAGGCCAAAGAAAAGATGGATGGATTGTGTGAACAGTGATATGAAAGAAAAGGAAGTTAGTGATAGCATGACGGTTGACAGGATAGAATGGAAGAAAAAAACATGTTGTGCCGACCCCAAATAAGATGGGACAAGGGCAGGAAGATGATGATATACATTTTGAACTCAGTACACCGAAAATGCTTAACTGATGGCATATTTTAGTGACTTAAAAACTTTACAGCCGAGAACGAAAGAATATTTAGTAACATTAATAAACAATAAACTAAAAAGTATAATTCATAAACTACGGACAATAAAAGACAATGGAGATGATGATATTAATGAGAGATGCAATTAATGTTACTAAATATTCTTTCGTGGAAAAAAGTACAATCGTGTTTTCGATGTCCATTGAAAATGGTGGCCCACTTTACCTTGTTCGAAATAATTAATATTGAAAGCACTTAAGATTTTTTTTTAATCGAGAATCGAGGATGAAAAAACTAATTTCACTTAAGCAATTGAAAAAATTAAAAGTCCGCGCCGTTTTTAGACTACCCAATCCTCCGATGAAATTCTGAAAGTGAAAACGGAGTCTCAAACTTGGTAATACGCTGTAACAATAATTTAAAACGGAGAGAATTGAAACTTTTTAATTACGCTTTCGATGTTACTTTAAACAACACTTTGCTTATTAAACGGAAGACTTGGCTCTGTGCTGATGGCATAACAAATGCCCTTTTGGTATTGTTATTTAAACAGGAAGTATTTATTACGAACTTCGTTTTAATTATAAAATTACTTGATGTTGGGGCTCGAAGAATCGCCAAACGTATTTCTTGCAGAGTGCCCAGCCCCCCAGCTCCCCTAGCCAAGTTATAACGGCGTGGCCGACTCGAGGCGATCAACGAAAAGAGAATTGAAACGAAACGGTTGTAACTTAGCTAGGGGGGCTGTGCTAGATTTGTTTTACACACGTTTATGAAATGCGGCGCTCCGATTGGGCTGCTCAAAGTTCTTAAACAATCAGAGAGCCAAACGCGGTAAACGTTTCGATTGCGTCAACTGTAAAAGCAACTCGCACTTAGTGCACTGAACAGATGGTCGATGAGGCCGAAAGGTTCTGGAGTGAAAGACGCAGCATCGGGAGGCCTTCTAGACTAATGACCTGGTGAAGGTTGCAGATATCTGCTGAATATGAGATGCGCAGGACCAATCGTTGTGACAACACTTGGGGGAGGCCTCCTCATATATATGTCCAGTAGCTAGTGGATGTCTTTCAGCTCAAATGATGTGATGTGAAATGACGATGCACGGAATCGTCTTTTTGATTTTGAGTTTAGGTAGATACCTAACTGATATCGCTTGAACCAGTTTATTATGTACCAGTGCGATTTATTTATTTTACACTTGAAGGACGAACAAAATCAACGGAAATTCACAATAAATTATTTCCTCGGTGGTTACGACAAAACCTTGAAGAATGAACCATAAAGTCATAAAAATTAAAAAAGTATTCCCAACGATTTTAAAGAAGAGGCGATGAAAAGAGTTTGTCTTACTTATGTCAATCAAACTTAAACAAAAAAAAAAAAAAACCAAGCAAACACAATGTCAATAAACGTCTTTTATGTTTAATTTATTCCAATTCGATAAGTAATTTCTCTAAATTGCGCCTCAGAAATCTTAAAAATAGTACTCAATTAGAAATGCTACAGCTACCAAAAATTAAACGCGATCCTAAAGAAACAGAACACCTATGCACGTGAGTCAACATTCAACTAAACTGATTTGTTATTAAAAGCAGATCCAGACTTACTAAGCTAACAATACCTCGTATACCTACCTACCTACCAACCTACCTACCTGTAGGTACCTATTTATTATAACAATAGACGACATATACCTGTGTGTTCTTCTATTGCTCAAAATTATAGAACTAATAAACTCCGTATCTTCTGCTTCCATTTCTTCATCGCAAATTGTTAAATATAAAAGTATCCTCTTTTTCCAATTATCCATATCTATTTTGCGCATTTCTACTTCCAACAAACTCCGTCTATGGACTGGCTGGTACATTATGCGCAAACCTCGCAACACATCCATCTCAACACATCCCTCGTACACATCCCTCGCTTGTTTTGTATGCGCAAAAATCTAGCTCCGCTGAGCCGTTTCCACCAGAGCTGTGCTGACCGAGGCGAGGTAAATGAAGCGATTCTATTGGTTCCTTACAAACACATCCCTCGCTACGCATCCTCGCACATCTCTGGTGGAAACGCAGCCTTACCATGATAATGTTAAAATGTTAGTCGTACGAGCGAAAAAGAGTGATGGAGCTATACACCCTATATAGCTCCATCCCATTAACAGTTCGGTTTAGATCGTAAAATGGATCACGTTATAAGCTCGTGGTAGAGCCTCAGTGTGTGATAAAGGTAAGGTTAAGCTTTTTAGCAATAGATGGCGTTATCACAAAATCATCAAATGTTCTGGAACTGTTTTTATAAACAGATCCACACACAGATCTTATTGAATTCTAATTAATTACCTACTTCGTAAATACCAAAAATATTTACGAAAATAAACCGAAGTTAGGTCCAGTCATTTTACCATAACAAGATTTGCAATAGCTTAATGCGCAGCTCGGCATATTTTCTCAGAAAATTATTTTCTTGTATTGCATAGAGTGGATACAAACACGACTTGACGTGTAGGGGTGTCATACTAGACTAAATGACTTATGACCACTAGGTAATAAGAGGTAATAAGTATCGGATTACGATTTTATTCGCTATGTCCTGTCTATTGGTAGTACATATTTAATGTCTTTGGTTTGAGATGTTTTTAACTCAAAATATTCAATTCAGAAACCCGCCCTAAAAGTCTGACAAAACCTCTTGCTCCAACCAGAGCGGGAGTACAATGATGAAATCTCACCTTAAAAAAAATGCTGTGTTACTTACTCATATTATTATAAAGTCGAAGAGCTGGTTTGATGGCGCTAATCTCAGAAACTACTGGTTCGAATCGAAAAATTCTTTAAGTGTTGAGTAGACCATTTATTGAGGAAGCCTATATGCTATATAACATCACGATACATCCCTCGGGAGCGGGGTAGTAACCAAAGACGCGGGTGAAACTGCGGAGGAGCTAGTTAAGGTATAAAAGTGACATGGTTCCAAGCTAAATCATCAAAGGTCGTAAATAAAATCATGTAGGTAGGTCTAATTAATTACCAAAACATATTTCATTAATTTCAATTGATTTTGGATCACATCTCCCATCCATTCATCTGCCTTCACATAGGTTTAACTCGTTGAGTAGTGTAATTAGAGACACAATAGTAAGACAATGGCGCACGAAAGCCGGCGTTCGTGCGGGGATCAACAGCTTACATAGTTTATTCTCATAAAGACAAAAGAGCCACTTATATGTGAATATAAGATAATGTAATAAACTTATTCTAAGGTCACCGTACACACACACATACAGGATGTTTGGTGCATCGTGTGCCAAATTGAAATGGTCGACGGGAGGGGTCATCTGCTATCCTTTCAGACCCGAAATACGACTTCGTACGGCTGCGTTCGGCTTCGTTTCGTTTCGACAACAGTCGAAATACGAAACAGATGTTGAGCCTGAATTCACAACAGAGGCCAAAAATTTGAGCAGGATTTGTAAAAATTATGAAATAAATATTAAAAATGCAATTTTTTTTTCTAGCTTTTACCCACGAAAAGAGAGATACGAGACCGATTTTTCCTTATAAGAGTGAGATAACATTTTTAATAGGTTTTTCAGGTATCATTTAAGCAAAAATATTTTTTAAATCATAAATTGAATATTAGTCATAAGCGACTCGATTCACATTCTAGCGAATTCACAAAGTTACAAAAAGATTTTTATGGCATGTGGCACATCACTAGCAAGAGGATAAACTAGAGATTTTTTGAGGAAGTTAGAAGATTTTTTTTTAATTTTTTTTTTTTATTCTGTCCAGTCGCTTTTGGTTTTTTTTTATCGCCAAGTAAATAGCTGTAACATGGACAGCTTTAATTCAAGTCCAGAACTTTGCAAGTAAATTTATAAAACACTAGGTAGCTAATGTCACTAATTTTAAATTTAAAAGTACTCTAATACAATACACATCTAAATAAAATTTAAATTCAGAGTCTACGCCTTAAACATTTTTTAAAATTTGTATTTGAATGAAAAATTTGGGCCTTATTGTCATAAAACAATAAAAAATCGATGAAAAAAATCCACAGAGCATGAGAAGTGTTTAGGGATCTGAAAGGATAGCAGATGACCCCTCCCGTCGACCATTTCAATTTGGCACACGATGCACCAAACACCCTGTATATTGGCCACGTATCATGATTCTATTCTCAACTAGCAGAATAGTAATATAGTTAGTGAGGAGTTCCTAACATGTAATTTGACAGTTGAGATTTAAAACCGCTGAAAGAAGGTTAATTTTTTATATAAGATGGCAAACTAATATAAAATTGTGCGGTCGTTGTGGCGACGCTTGGGGGAGGCTTATGTCCAACAGTGGACGTCTTTCGGCTGAAATGATGATGATGAGTTTATTCATGTCCTTGGTAGGACAAGTAAGCTAGGTCGACGAAGACTGCACATATCCGCTCCCATCCTTCATAGCTGTCACTGTTTCGCAGATGCCGTCCAATATGCAAGAGTCGTAGACGCGAGTGGAAGGGTGAGATCCAGAACACGTCAGCAGAGCTGCTGCTGGAGAGGGCACCGCTCCCCATCTGCTTCAGAAGATGGCCGACGGTACCCTAATATAATTTTATAGAAAAATGTATTTCCACAATCAATTCTAATTTGATTGTGGAAATACATTTTTCCACAATCAAATTTCATTTTCATCCAATATTAATCTAAATGTATTGTCAAATTGTACAAGCTGTGTACACCTTTAACTGACATATTTGCACAGAATCGAACGTCTATAAAATTACCTATATGTAAAATATCTTAGTAATGTGTCGTTGGTAAATAAATAAATAATTAAAAAGAGGCTAAACCTAAGGTGCTTGTGATATAATACCGTATCGTTAACCCAATAGGAAATATGCATGAAATAGTATATTTTGATACAAGTGGAGAAAGTTTGTCATAGCGACCGAGGCGGAATACGCTCGAGCAGCAGGCGAGGGTGTAAGACCCCTCGCCCACGGCGACTTTTTGTAGCGATGCTGTAGCGCGTTCGCATCGATACAGTCGCGATGCTGTAGCGCGTTGGCATTTTTTCTATAGTGCTTGCAAATGCGACTAACGCACGTTAGTAGCGATTCTGTCGCGCGCTTACGAAACGCGCGACAGCTTCGCTACAAAAAGTAGTCGTGGGCGAGGGGCCTAAGGCTAAGAAGTCACGGAGCGATTTTCACCCACGCTCGCCGCGGTAGAGGAAACAGCTATTTTATTTCAAAACTCACGAGACTACAGATTTACGCGGTTACGCAGTCGCCGCTGTTGCGATTTTCGCTTTTTCGGTAGTTTTGGGAACACAATAATCATTATGCGTACAGCTAAGGAGTGGAATTCCCTGCCGGAGTCTGTGTTTCCTAATAGCAACTACTTAGGGGTCTTTAAGTCAAGAGTGAATAGGTTACTTCCAGGCAAGTGTGCTCCATCGTCGACCACATATCATTGCTTACCATCAAGTGAGATAGCGGTCAAACGCAAGCCTATCAATAATAAGAAAAAAAACTTTGTCCTAGAAAATCTACCCCAACGGTCCATGCCCCCTGTTCGGTCGCACGCGCCGGATTACAGTGAATGAGCGCTACAAGATCAAACAGCCCAAGGTGGTGCGCATCTGCCAGGCCCCCATCGAGGACACCGTGGACACGCCCTACGTACAGTACGCGCACATGGCTCAGGATGTTGGTAAGATATAGAGGGTATTTTCAGTGTTAATCTGTTTTTAGGGTTCCGTACCTCAAAAGGAAAAACGCAACCCTTATAGGATCACTTTCTTGTGCGTCCGTCTGTCTGTCTGTCTGTCAAGACCCTTTCTTTATCTCGGAACGCGTATTGAGTTGAAATTGAAACCATATACTAATGTCTGCGGTCTCTTGTAGCTGTGAAAAAATCATACTTCCCATTGACCTAGAATCCTGAAATTTGGCATGAAGCAAAGTCTCATGGCACAAGTATACGAAAAAAATCTGAAAACTGTAAATTTGTAGTTAGATTCGGAAAAATTTTCGTAATTCGATTCGGGAATTGAACTATTTTCAAAGGTAAGTTTGTACGGAACCCTCAGTGCGCGAGTCCGACTCGCACTTGCCCAGTTTTTTTTAGCTTGATGGTTTTTTGGTCAGGTTGAGAGGAAAGAAAGGCGACTTAGGCCTACTATTCATGGACGCGTAGCTTCATAGACGCGTCTTCGTCATCATACGCTTGGTGCCATCGTGTCGTTGCAGCTTAGTCGACAGCCCCCCTAGCCAAGTTACAATCGTTTCGTTCGGCGCGAACGCCTCGAGTAGGCCACGCCTCCGATTCCTTTGTTCTGACGTCATCTCAACGCTCAGTCACGTGGTCAGAACAAAGAATTCGGAGGCGTGGCCTACTCGAGGCGTTCGCGCCGAACGAAACGATTGTAACTTGGCTAGGGGGGCAGAGTTTCATAATCATGATGAAAGCTTTACGCAGGCGTACACCAAGCGTATGATGACTAATATGCGTCTATGAAGCTACGCGGTCGTGGACAGTATTCCAAAGAAAAGCTATAATTACTCACATTTCGTGAGTAAAGTTTAATTGGATCAGCGATTAGCTGCTGCACCTCGTGTTGCGGGTTCGATTCCCGCGCGTGGCGACGAGTGAGGGTAATCTTGTTGTCGTCAACCAAGCTTCATTCTTGATGGAAAATCCAATAACAATAGCTTTTACGGACACTAAAGCTGCGTTTTCACTAGGAGACATGTTGCAGGGATATATCGCTGAACATTTACGTAGTGATATGTCTCTGCGACTTTGTGGGACAATATGGTTCGACATCTGCCTTGTTCACACTACCCAGTGGTGATTAGTATGTCGCCTGAGGAGGCTCTCGTTGGATCACACTAGCCTATTCAAAGTTTGTTGGGCGACTGCTGTAGGACATGGAGCGTGTGTAGACGCTCTCAGAGCAACGGGCGACGTCGCATGGTAAATTTAGTTAGTGTCGAGTAGCAGAGTCCCAGGACAAATGTCCCCTAGTGAAAACGAAGCAGTCAAAGCAGGGGACGTGGTTGCCGTGATTATGGGGCCACAGCACCTCGCGAGTTGCTGTAGCTTTCAAGAAACACAGACTCCGGCCGGAATTTCACACTCCTTAGCTGTACGAGCATCGCGGTACGTCAGGTGCTCCGATGACTGAACGGGTTCGGTGGAATTACCTGAACTATGCATTTCTGATGCATACTCCCCGCAATATAAAATTAAATTAACGAAATGCGGTTCATGGTTCAGGGATGATCGTGCCTAAAAGAAGGGAAGAATATAGCAAGCAGAGCACACAGCGTTCAGTAGGTTCTGCCTGCCTCCATGGAAAAAAAGCGTGAATTTGTTTACTACTATGTCTCATATTTTTATGTCCAGGGGCGTGGGGTGCCGTGCGAGCATGCTGTGCCTTCTGCCAGTGCGGAGCATGCTGCCCCTGCGGCATCCGAGAGTACGTGATGCATGACGCAGAGCGCGCGGCGCGCCGGCGCAGCGACATGCGCAGCTTCGACAAGCGCGTCAAGACTGACCACCAGATCATGCGGATCATGTACGACAAGATGTGATGGTCCGATTATGGGCCATAAAGCATACACAGCGCATTGCATAATGGCACAATGAAACCCGTGCTGCGATATGACTCCTCACGTCGAAATTACGAGTTATACAATACCTATTGGTAATCAATGTATACTTGTTCTATCTCACCAAGGTTGGTTGGAAAATAGCATCTGCACATATAAATAATATGCTAGGCTATTCGTGAGTTAGAACAACAATTTTTTTACACATTTAATAAACTGTTTACAAATAAGTAAAAATAGATTATCTAATAATGCACGTTTTGAGTTTTTATTAATTTTTATTTTTTTTAACCTTTTCAGTCTCTTTCCTTGGCAATGGTCTCCCTCCACTCATAAACGTCATAATGGCGGGACCAACTCTTGTATCCGAATGATTCTACCACGTATATTTAGTACGTTTTAGTACTATTTTGTACCCTTCGTGAAATTTTTGTAACTCACACGGTGTAAACGGAATTTCACGATATTGTTGGCCCCGCCATTATAACGCGTTATAATGGCGGGACCATGCTTGTACGCCAAAACTATAATGAATTTCATCATTCTGATAAAACTAGTATTTAGTACGCGATTTAGTACCTCCGAAAATCAACAATAAGTGAAAAAGATATCATTAGTTTCTTTATAAAATCATTTTTTTTTATTTTTGTCTTTTTTTGCGCCTGAACAATATGACGATCAAAAATACGTGAGGTAAAAAGTTGCAGTTACATTTCGTGCGGCGCTTTATTACTATTTATCTATTTTATTTATATTATTACATAGCACTATATTATTAATAAATATTGATTAGGCTACACAGGAAAATTATTATTGTACGTTTTAATATATTGTATTAAGTTATTACTGTAATCTGTATAACCTACTTTTTGATGATTTTTACAATTTTTACTTAAAATTTAAAGATATTAAAACCTACAATAATAATTTTCGTGTGTGGCCTACTCAATATTTATTAATAACAGTGTTATGTAATAATATAAATAAAATACATAAATAATAAAAAAGCGCCTGCACGAAATGTAACTGCAACTTTTTACCTGACGTATTTCGGTCGTCAAATTGTTCAGGCGCAGAAAATGTCAAAAATAAAAAAAAAAAATTTTATAAAGAAACTAATAATATCTTTGTCACTTATTGTTGATTTTCGGAGGTACTAAATCGCGTACTAAATACTAGTTTTATCAGAATGATGATATTCGTTATAGATTTGGCGTACAAGCATGGTCCCGCCATTATAACGCGTTATAATGGCGGGGCCAACAATATCGTGAAATTCCGTTTACACCGTGTGAGGTACAAAAATTTCACGAAGGGTACAAAATAGTACTAAAACGTACTAAATATACGTGGTAGAATCATTCGGATACAAGAGTTGATCCCGCCATTATGACGTTTATCTCCACTCTTTCCATCTTTTCAGTCGCATTAAAAAAAATACAACCGACTTCAATGTAAAAAAAAACAAAGTGCATAATAATTTTAATTTCGGAAGTAGGTGTTTCTATAATAGTCTCTTCGTTATTTAACACCGACTTCCGATATTAAATTTATTTTGCACTTTTTTGTTTTTATTTTTACATTGAAGTCGGTTGTAATTTTCTTTGTAAAAAGTTTTTTATTTTACACTTTTAGATATGGACCACCACTAAAAAGTACCCCTCAGCCAAACTTAAATACCTTATAGCCAGAGTTCATCTCATAACAATTGAACACGGTTAGATTACATTATTTTCCTTCCGGCTTCACCATCAGATCAGTACGATATATCCAGGGTTGGCATGAATAAAACAAGTTTAAAACAGTGTTTAAAACAGTTTGAATTTAAACCGTGTTTTTTTATCACATGTTCAAAACACAGATTAAAACTTAAGCATTGTATAAAACAATAAGAAAAAAAAAACAAGCTTTAAAACTACTTTTCATGGTGAATGAATACGTATACAATGAAAGTAAATTAATATTTAGGAGTCTAAATAGCTTGACATAAAACCAGTTGAGTTTATGTCATTGCTATTTTATATTTTTGAAGTTTTATTGCTATTGTAATTAAATAAAACAATTTTTGTGAATTTTGTGAGAAGTAATTTATACAATTAAACAAAGATCTAAGTAGCAATCAAAAAGCCGCTAAGAAAGTCCTAATACTCCCAATTTCCCAATTTAAAAATCAACATTAGCTAGAAAATACAGGGAAGCGTTCAGTATTGATTAATGAAAACGCAACATAAAATAATTGTTTATCTATTGGTCGTTTTTTGTATATATTTAATTTACTATGGTGAATTTGAAAAGATTTAGTTTAGAAATGAAACATTATAGGTTAATTTAAACTAAAAGGATAAAAAAAAAAAAACAAAAAGAACACTTGTCTAAAACAATTTGAACTGTTTGTTTTATAAAATTTTAAAACAACTGGTTTTTTTTTTCCAACCCTGGATATATCCCCTCCCCTTTTTCTATCAGTCAGTAATCGACTACACGTATAGACAAAGCTATTTTACTTGTTACGACAGTTCTCATCATCATCATTTCAGCCGAAAGACGTCCACTGTTGGACATAGGCCTCCCCCAAATGTCGCCACAATGACCGGTCCTGTGCGTCTCGCATCCATCGGATTCCCGCGACCCTCACCAGGTCATCGGTCCACCTTGTAGGAGGCCTTCCAACGTTGCGTCTTCCGGTACGTAGTCACCATTCCAGAACCTTTCGTCCCCATCGACCATCTGTTCTGCGAGCAATGTGCCCTGCCCACTGCCACTTAAGTTTGGCGATTCTTCGGGCTATGTCTGTAACCTTGGTTCTCCTGCGGATATCTTCATTTCTGACGCGATCACGCAAGGAAACCCCGAGCATAGCCCTTTCCATTGCCCTTTGAGTGACTTTAAGCCTTCTGATGAGGCCCATTGTAAGCGACCACGTTTCGGAGCCATATGTCATTACTGGCAACACGCACTGGTCATAGACTTTCGTCTTGAGACACTGTGGTATATTGGACGAAAAGACACCGCGCAGCTTTCCGAACGCTGCCCAGCCGAGCCGGATTCGACGATTGACCTCTTTCTCGTAAACGTAGTCGTCCACAACTTCGAGTGTAGAGTCTCCGATCTTGATAGGAGTGGAAGCTACATGGATGTTTACCATGACTTTGGTTTCGTCCATGTTCATTTTAGAGATACGCAACTGCTTTTCTGCAGTGATCCTATTAGGAGTTCTGTTCCATATCTTCGAAGTTCATGATCAAATCATAACAATGTTTCTATGGGATCAACTTGGAAGCGATTTTAATCAAAAAAATATTTTCAAAATCGGTCCACAATTATACCAGGTATATCACGAACATAGAACCTCGATTTTTTTGAAGTCTGTTAAAAAAAGACTGAAATTGCGAAATAAAAAATGCTTATATGAAAACAAAAAAAGTTTAATAAAAAATTAGTAATAGCAAAGATTTCAAGTACAACATCTGTTTACTGCACCGGATTGTAAGGCGTCTTTCAAACGACCTGGAAAATAGAAGGTATTTAGAGGAATATTCTTTCATTATTTGCAGCCGTTTTAGGAGGATTGGTCAGCGAAGCCTTATTTTTTTTTTATTTTTTATTAATGATAGGCTCGCGTTTGACCACCATCTCACCTGATGGTAAGCGATGATGTGGTCGATGATGGAGCACACTTGCCTAGAATTAGCCTATTCACTCTTGACTTAAAGACCCCTAAGTTGTAGCTGGAAGCAGAAGCACCCAACTCCTACACATTTTATCACCCCGTCAGAGCATCTCCCTCCTGGATGCGAATTGCAGTGGCCAATCTGGAAATCTCTTAACCGACTGCGGACTCAGGTTGGCCGCTGTAAAAATAATTTGGCCAAATGGGGCTTCCTCGACCCATCTCTAACACAGTGCCAGTGTGGAGCCGCTGTACAGGACATGCGTCATTTGCTATGCTGTCCATCCTGCACAACCAACTGCAGTTTTCAGGATCTATACGAGGCCAACAACAGAGCTGTAGAGGTTGCCAAATACTGGTCAGATAAAATTTAGTTGGAGTACATCGACACGAAAAGAAGAAGAAGTTGTAGCTAACTGGAAACACAGACTCCTGCAAGGAATTCCACTCCTTGGCTGTACGTACGTCTAGTGCTCTAGTTTTGTAACTATCACACAATCATAACCAAATACTTTTTCTCAAAAGATTAATTGATTTGGTGGCCGATATAGGCAGGATTATAATAGAGTAATTCATCTTATAATGTTTCCAATGCTAAGACTCAGGCTTCCTCTCTATGAGAAGGAATAGGTCGTAATCCACCACGCAGGCCCAGTGTGGATCTGCGTATCTTTTCTAAACATTGCATCATCTTTCGGCACGTGCTGTTTATTTTTATTAGCGGTTTTTTGTTGTCTCTGCATAATTTATTATAAAAAAGTGGTAAATACGTTTGTTTACTTAATACAAATGTGGAAAATGATTACTAAAGACACTCTGCAAGAGTTTTTACTGAGTAAATGTGGTGAATTCAAAGAAAACTGCTTGAATTTGAATTTTCGGAAAAGTTTGAAGTAATCATCAAGTGCAAGCTGGGAGCCCAAATGATTAACTAACGTTAGAAGGGAATCTGGGAGCTCTTTAATGGTCACTGTTCTAACCTAACCTAACCCACATGATCGCTTCGTTAGCTCGCCACCACGTACTAATGGTCACTGTTCTAACCTAACCTAACCCACATGATCGCTTCGTTAGCTCGCCACCACGTCCTAATGGTCACTATTCTAACCTGACCTTATCCAGGCGCGATTTTTAACTTAACCTAACCCAAATGATTCACTAACATTAGAAGGGGATCCCCTGTCCTTATTTTTTTATCTAATTCTACATTAATAATGTAAAAACTTCATTCCATTATATGCATAAATGATTTTATTAAACTATATCGCAGCTTTTGTCAGGCGTAAGTGATGTTAACAGTAGTATAGTTTGGAAAGACGTTACTTTTCTTTATTCCGTGTTACAAACTATACAAGACCAGTGAGCAGAATTCGTGTATACATTGTAATTGCAAATTATTTAAAAATAGCAATACAAAGTATACGCGAGCAGTTTCCTATGGCTGCGTTCTGGCCTTGTATACAATGGAAATACGCATGTGCGCGTCTAAGTTACAAACTATACACGAGTAGTACGCAAAATTCGTGTATACATTGTAATCGCAAAAAAAACTGCACTACAATGTATACGCGAGCAGTTTCCTATGGATGCGTTTTGGCTATGTACAGAATGTAAATACGCCACGAGACCAACGAGGCAGTCATCATAGACATGTTACTAAAAGAGTTATTAATGGATGGAGAGGGAGAGGGAGTCCAAAGAAAAAATGGATGGATTGTGATAGTGATAGGTGATAGGGAAGAAAAAAAACGTGTTGTACCGACCCCAAGTAATACGGGACAAGGGCATGCAGATGATGAAAGTCATCATAGACATCATCAGTTATCTACCTGTTTTGTTATGTTTTCTTGCCATGTGTATACCTGGTACATTACTGTTACTTTGCTCTACTACTATTTCTGGATGTACAGGATCTCTTGGCAAATCTATGAGTTGTCGCTTCGATGGTCCTGCTTCCCGTGGCTGGAAAAATATTAACACAATAATGTTTTATTTCACATGTTTTTCTATGTCCATCAACAGTTAAGAGGCTCCTTTTCCACTCGCCTATCGTCAACATCGAGCATGGTTTAAAAGCTTCTTGCTTCATCTAACGCAATCCAACGCGATGTTTGATGAAGAGGCAATGCAAAAAAGAGAGATTACGCCTGAAAACTCTCTTGGCATTCGGCAATTCCGTGATTTACTCGAATATTTCACAAAACTTGTTCCAGGAAATACGTGTCTTTTTTAAACCCTTAAAAGTTTTTGAAAAAAAATTCGTCATTCAGAATCTTGATTAAATTTGCAAGGCTTTTATTGTTATACTTTTTTAATTTTTGAGTAAATAATGAAGTGTCAAAGTTCATCTAAAATAGCAGATTTTCAGAGGTCTTTATTGGATTAGTTTTACACAAATTTATAAATTGATTTCAATAGAAGCCTAGATCCATAAGATACTACTTACTGTGTACTGTTGTACTACTACTGTTTCCAAAATATCTTACGAATGAAAAATGTGTAATAACGTCATAATCGCGTAAAGAGCAGTTGTATGAAAAACAGTGAAAATGTATGTCGAGTTGCATCCCCTTAAACTTAAAAGAAGCTACATTTCTCGAGCTATCTTGAGGGTCTTACCATGGCGTGTTAAAATGTCAGTCATGAAAGCGAGAAAGAGGGATGGATCTAAACACCCTGTATAGGCTCCATCCCTTTAACAGTTCAGTTTAGGTTGTAAAATGGATCGCGTTAAGCGCTTGTGATGGGGCCACAGTTTGTTCATATAGTAATCTCTCTCATCTCTGAACTAACCATCAATGAGTTCGTTCGAATCCGAAACTATTCATTGGGTTTTATATCTGACTCTTGTTTCATTCATCACGTCCACTTGGAACATATTTTGCGCTACACCGTCACCATCACCACCCATTTAGCTGCCCACTAAAGGTGCTATTCAAACCTCGGTTGCAGGCTGCGGTTGCAGGCAGCATATATATTCATTGGCTGCACGAAGCCGGCTGCAGCTTGCACGACTGGTTTTGTATGTAGTAGTATGGATTTCTGTGAATAGATTCTATTCTAGTCTGCGGCTGCAGGTTGCAGCAGCACTCGCAGCTGAGGCTCGGCAGCACGTGCAGCCGCATTCGAAATATTTTCACTTACCGAATATTTTCTTCGTGCAACCTCCGTATAGCCGAGCATCTGCAGCCTGCAGCCGAGGTTCGAATGGCACCTTTGGTGGGTGGCTGGATGGGTGGGTGATGGTGCAGCGCAACATATGTTCTATTTATCCATTTTGTAAAAGTCTATAATTTTTCATGTTATGCTTCATAATTGGCGCAAATAAACTCGTACTTTCTTTTTCTTTCCATAATAATACTTACTGGCTCCACCATCATGCCATCAGTTCCTGTCCTGGTCTTGGAAGATTGCCAGAAATCCTGGCACCTGTCCTGTGTTTTGGGCATATCTCCCCTGCCAGGAGAGACGTCTATCACCATGTGCTGTGGCTTCATCGGGTCGCCGGACCGGCGAGGGTCTACCTCGGTAGGAAACCTTCGATAGCCCTGATGAATAAGAGAAGTTGTTACAATTTTCAAGGTTTCGATCATAAATGAACTTGTTTATTTAATAAATTACAAAAAAAAACATTTTATTATTGTTTGGAAGAGTATTTTTTCGAAGTGGTCCCGTTTTGTGATGATTTGTTGATTAACTTCGGAGATGGACAGTGGAACTCTTCAATAAATGATTGTAGATCTTCCGGGATTTCTGCAATTGCGTGTCTGTTTATTGTTTAAATCATTTCAAAATAAAACATCACGCCTGGTACACAGGTATATACTCTGGCACTCTAGTTTCACCAAGTTTGTGGAAATTCTATGTTATCAGTTTTTAATTATGTTTCATTGTTTTAATTCCTTGCCTATTGATTAATGGGTGTGTCACGTACAATACAAAACTCAGTAGCACATAATCATTATTATTTCAGCCAAAGACTGCTTGAAATAGAGCTCCCCCAAGAGCTGTCACAATGATCAGTCCTGCACATCTATCGCATACCCTCGGATTAGGACATAGGTTACTTTAGTATCAGTATCAAGTTCCATTCGCAAAACCTTGGACAGAAGCTAGTTTAAAACAAATTTTGAAATTCACCTCAAAAACCTGTATAGACGGCTTGGTCTCCACAGACGTAGTGCTGGACAGCGGCATGGCGTCACTGCACTGGCAGCACAGCATGGACAGTACGAAGGTTATCACGTCCGACACCACCTGTACATATCGCCAGAGCCTCACGAACCTTTGGATCAGAGGGTGGAACGCGTAGCAGCTCACCGTTAACATATAGATGGCATTGAAGCAACCAGGGAACGAGGAGTTACTGCGATTTGCAGGTCCCTGGTTGGAATGGGTGGAAAGGGAGAAGAATAAAAAATTATAGCAGCCGCTTCATAGGATCGCCAGTAACGTTGTCAATAAAAGGTAACTGACAGGGAGGATGACAGAAATGGGCTGTAAACTATTTAGTCTTTGGAATAGGCTGTGAAAATGTTGTCACAAAAGAGGTTTGTGATTGCTGAAAAGTTTTCTGGATGAAGTTGGCCTTGGGCTTGAACATTCCGCGAATATGGAATCGTCACGTTTATTTGTACTGTAACGACATCTATGGCGTCACATAAGAACCAAACTACGAAATCCTGCATCGCGGAATTAGATTTCTCCGCGCGCCACTACGACAGAACTTATCGAAATTATTTATCGGGCAGTTGCCCAAACCAGACATAACTTAACATAACTTCTTTAACTCGTGTTTTGAAGTTCAAGTATTTGAGTCACTGGGTCACTGATGATTAAAAGATAATGTTGATATAGACAGGGAGCGCAGGTTGCTGGTTGTCCGTTGCAACATGCTGACCCGCAGGTTTGCATGCTGTACTGACTCTGTAAAAATAATGCTTTTTAAGGCTTTTGCCAGTCGTTTTACACGTGCAGCCTGTGGATCAAGTATACCTAGCAGGCATACAGCGACCTGCGTAGTACAATAACGCATTTAGGGTGCTTTTGGGGTTGCCGTGGCGATGTAGCGCGTCAGGGATGTTCGCGGACGCATGTGTTTGACGGGTTCGCCGCGATCATGCGGAAGCGATGCGCTTCCATGTTGGTGCGCCTGCGTTCCTCCTCCAATGGCATCCTAAATGTGTTTTCCGACAGGTGGGACTCTCCCCTCTTACAAAGGTGGATAAGTGTCCAGACACACTTATCCAAATAAACTAATGAACCATTGAACTGCTCGTACAATGGTTCATTGGTTATTTATTATTATAATTTAATTTAATACTACTATTAGGCTAAGTTAAGGTAAGGTAAGGTAAGGCTCGAAGGCCTTCGACAGGGTATGGCACGCCAGCCTTCTGAGTAAGCTTCCAGCGTACGGCATTTCCCCTGGTCTGATTAACTGGGTAAAAGACTTCCTGAGTGAACGGTCTCTCCGAGTTGTTGTCGATGGATGCTCATCAGAGCCCATGTCCACTAATGCTGGAGTTCCTCAGGGGTCAGTTCTCTCTGCAACTCTTTTCCTGCTGCATATTAACGATCTGCTGATGCCCGGTATCTATGGGTATGCAGATGATAGCACAGTTGTAGAGAGATACCTTCCAGGTGCTCGGGCTAGTAAGGAACTAATCCGGTCCGAACGAAATGGTGGAGCGTACGAATGTCTCACTTCAGGCAGTCTCCAAGTGGGGCGAAACCAATCTAGTTGAATTCAACGCCGCCAAAACACAAGCGTGTCTGTTCACCGCCAAAAGGAGCCCGTTCACCTTGGCTCCTGCTTTTCGGAATGTATCCCTGGAGTGCACCGACCGCCTTCAGCTCTTGGGAGTTGAAATCTCCTCAGACCTCAATTTTGGGCGGTTCATTGAGTCCCAAGCCAAGGTAGCTGCTAGAAAACTAGGCGTTCTTGCAAAGGTCCGACGGTACTTCACACCGGGACAGCTTCTAATGTTATACAAAGCACAGGTTCGATCGTGTGTGGAGTACTGCAGTCACATATGGGCTGGTGCTGCAAAATGCCATCTAGCAGCTTTGGACTCAGTGGAAAGGCGTGCGAAGAGGCTAATTGGGGATCCAGATTTGGTTAAGTCCAATCTACAAAGCCTCGAGCACAGGCGCAGGGTATTTATTTATTTATTTATTTATTATTTAAATAGAACGACCGAAGCCAATTACACTATTTAAACTTATACCTAATTTTTAACTCAGTCATGCATCCTTCTCACAAAAATTCAAACATTCTGACATTATCAGCTTCCATTCATCCGCAAACACATCAAGACCTGTGTTTGAGTTCAGGAGAGCGTTAATGGTGGCTATTGTCCGAGGAATAGGCGACTTGGAATGTGCGATAGTACGATAAGTTGGAACAGCCAGTAAACGATGTTTTCTGCCACGACAGTAATTGTCTGGGACGAACAGATTGCATATTTCATTATGCAGATCAGGATCATCAATGATCCCCCTAAGAATTTTAAACACTACAGTCATCTGATCGCGCGACCGTCTTACTTCTAGGGAGTTGAAATTTAAGCAACCCAACAAGAATTTAGTGGGATACAAATAGGGATAAAACCCGTACGAGTGCTTGTAAAGGTACCTGAGGAATGCTTTTTGTACTTTCTCTAAAGCTAATACATACTGCTTCTCATACGGATTCCATACGCACGCACTAGACTCAAGCTTGCTACGGACTAATGCCCCAAAAACAAGCTTGATAACGTGGGAGTTGTGGAAATCACGACAGTTCCTTAAAACAAAACCAAGGCGCCTGAAGGACTCCTTGGCAGTTGATGTGATGTGGTTGTGAAAAGTGAGCTTGCGGTCGAATATGACTCCCAGGTCTTTCATGGAATCAGTTCTTGTAATTGTATCTCCATTCAGTTTGTATAGAAAGTTGACTGGGTGCCGCATTCGACCGAAGGACATCACGTAGCATTTTGATTTATTAAATTCCATTTTATTTTCTAAACTCCACTTATATACTGAATCAATGTCTGCTTGCAGGACTTGGCAATCGAGCTCAGATTTTATTTCATAAAAAAGTTTTAAGTCATCAGCATATAAAAGGGATCTAACATTCGCAACCACATCGGGGAGGTCATTAATCATCAAGATGAAAAGGAGAGGGCCGACTACCGAACCTTGACTCACACCTGAACGAGTGTGGTATGGGAGTGACTCGTACAAACCTAATCTGACAAATTGTTTTCGGTCCCGCAAATAATCTGCAATAAGCCGTAGAAGCCCTGGAGCAACACCTATCGCGCTGAGCTTTGATAGCAAGACGTCATTGTTTACTCTGTCGAACGCCTTTTGGAAATCAAAGTAAACAACGTCTACCTGACGTCTGCGATCAAGACTAGTAGAGATGTAATTAACTAGTGTAAGTAGGTTAGTAGTGACGGATCTTTTTTCGCGAAAGCCATGCTGCTCATTGCACAGGTACTGTGTCACTTGCTTATAAATTCCTTGGTGTAGGACATTCTCGAACACTTTCGCGGGAGAACACAGTATCGCTATTGGACGATATTCATCGACTGATGATTTATTTGAAGATTTCGGTATAGGAGTCACACGTGAAATCTTCCATGGTGGTGGATACACTCCGGATTTTAAAGATAAATTAAATATGTGTTTTAGGGGCTGAATAAGAAATTCCTCTCCCTCTTTTAGGAACCAAGGAGGAATCCTATCAGGACCAATTGAACTGTCGGGCTTTAGTTTCTTTATTCCGGTACTTATATCACTTCTGCCTCCATCATTCCGGGGTGTAACCGTGCCGATAACCAGTGACCTTGAGCTTCTTGGGGTAACGTTGTCATCTACCCTCAATTTCGGCTCTTTCATCGAGGCTAAAGCTCAACAGGCTGCCAAAAAATTGGGGATCTTGGCCAAGGTGAGACAGTACTTCACGCCGGAACAGCTGCTCAAACTTTATCAAGCGCAAGTTCGATCGTGTATGGAATACTGCTCTCATCTTTGGGATGGGTCTGCCAAATACCAGCTTGATGCTCTGGAGTCGATTGAGAAGCGAGCCAAGAGAATCATCGGTGATGATGCACTTGTCGAATCAAAACTCCAAAGCCTTGAACATCGACGCCGAGTTGCTGGCCTGTCGGTTTTCTATCGATTACACTTCGGGGAGTGTGCGTTGGAATTGCACAATTTAATTCCACCAAGTCCGTTCCATCATCGGACCACTAGACGTACGGCGTTGCGCCATCGGTACATGGTGGACATCCCACCCATACGTACAAAGCGTTTTGGGAACACATTCATAATGCGTACAGCTAAGGAGTGGAATTCCCTGCCCGAGTCTGTGTTCCCTGATAGCTACAACCTAGGGGTCTTTAAGTCAAGAGTGAATAGGTTACTTCTAGGCAAGCGTGCTCCATCGTCGGCCACATCATCGCTTACCATCAGGTGAGATGGTGGTCAAACGCGAGCCTATCAATAATAAAAAAAAAAAAAAAAAAAAAAAACTTTCGGTGAAGCTTAGAATGTTAATGTAATTACTAATATTACTGTTGCTTGGGTTGGCTATATTCTCGAGGTCTAACTTTGGCACTTCGTTTTGGAAGACGCTCGCGAAATATTCTGCGAATGCCTCAGCAGCAGCTACGCCACTGTGTATTTTACCTTTGTGGGTAACGCTAGGCTCAAACCCGCCTTTTGATCTAAGGTTAGAAATATGCTGCCAGAACTCTTTGGGGTTTTTCCTAATGTTTCCTTCGATGCGCCTAATGTAGGTATTATAAGCAGTCGATATCCGAGACTTTAGACTAGACCTACAATCAGAGAATTGCTTGTATATTAGTTCACATTTACTCTTTTTCCAGGCAGAATGTAATTTAATTTTTTTCCGGATGTCCCGAATAATATCCGACGTAAACCAGATAGGATATCTTCTAGTTACCTTTTTGTTTCGGCGTTTTTTAGGGATACAAGCGTCAAATAAGCCTGATTATATAATAGAAAGCCTGAGTGCTAGTGTGAACGTCGTTCGATGATATAACTGCATCCCAAGACACCTCAGAAAGCAGTTCGTAAAGCAGATTACGATTACATTTTTTGAAATTCCAGTCCCTACTACGGTCCACATTACTGGGTTCAAGCCTTTCACTTTCATCGGATGACTGTAGTTTTACCTGGATGTCCAACGGTGGATGATACGCATCAGGGGGTACTAAACCTTCGACTTCTGATACAGAAATGTCATGTAGGCATGCACTCTCCTGAACTAAAACAACATCCAGCATTCCCCCATGCATGTTTACAATAATATTTCTTTCACACATATTAGAAAATGCTAGGAAATAACAATAATAATTACGAACATTTAAGGAAGCACTGTTTAAGTTTAAATCACCTAAAATGATAACTGTTCCTTTTAAGTCGTTTATAAAACTTTCCACTTTTGTAAACCAAGTCATGTAATCACTGTCAGTGGCACTTGGTTTTATATAAACAACACACAGATAAACAGGTGAACCATGCCACGTAAAACTCGACCAAAGATCCTCACCACTGTCGGTCTCAAGTTCACGTCGACGGCGAAGGACTATGGGGTTGCGTGCCATAAGTAGCACTCCTCCACAAGGCGTAACTCTGTCGCGCCTTAATACGTTCCACTCGCCGTTGGTGAGTTCTGTATCTTCAACCGAGGTATCCAAAAACGTTTCTGTGACCGCTATTAAATCTTGTTCGGCTAAGTGCAGATTGTTGCGCCATATTCGGAGTTTTGATTTAATTCCACGAACATTCTGGTATATACAATTTATTTTTGTAGTTCTGGTGCTTGTCCTGAAAGCTGCTGTGGGGTCGGCCACATTACCATCACTATGCTGCCTTGTCCTCCTTTGTAAGCTGTTCATGAAAGGGCTGCGGGGCAACTACACGCTGGCTGTCAGACTGGATGGAAGACGGTTTTCTATAGTTGATCCAAGCCTTGATTCTGGCATTCACCGGCCACACATCTGCGGAATAGCAGCGCTCATAGCATGCAGCGGGAACACCAATTTTGAATGACTTGTAGTTTCCTTTCGGAGTGAGTTCAACAATGGTACAGGTATCAGTGCCACACAAAGTGCTAAGGTAGCTTCTAATTTCCTCGGCTGTAGACTCCATTTTCCATAAATGTAAGAACTTACGAGCCTCTACGGCCCTTAGTGATGTTACGCTAGGGCCAGCGGCCCCTTGAATTGACACTGGGCGACGATTTTTAGATTTTTTTGTTACTCGCGTCCATTCCTGGGAGTTTGATGCTTGAGAATTGGAAGAGGAAGTTTGTGACACCATTACAGCTGGCACAGGATTGGTGTTGGGTTCACTTGAGCTAGCACAAGCGGTAGCTGGTTCAGAGAAGGGCTTACTTGAAATATCCTGATCTGTACCGCTTGTTGATGCCAATAGCTTACTGTGAGAGTTTTGTTCCAGACGATGCAGTCTAGTGTTCAGTTCCGTGATAGTGTGCTGCATAGAAGAGTTTTGAGTCTTCAAGTTCTCCATAGCTAATTTAATCTCTATGTGCTCAGTGACAACAATTCCAATTTGGGTTTTTACATCATTCACAGAATCTACTGCGCTTTTGAGTTCCTGCTTCACTGAACGAAGTTCCTCACTCATCAGTATGCCTATACTATCATTGATTTTTGTAAGCATACTGCTTAGCTGATCATGCAGGACGTCTTGTACAACATTACGGATGTCGTCAGTTGTCAAGGTATTACAGGAATTTGGAGATTTTGGGGGCGAGTTCAGTGCTTGTCTTTTAGCGCCTCTTGTGGTAACATTAGCATTGTAACGAACAGGAGTATTATCATCCCTAGGCACTTTTGGGTTTTTGCTAGAGCAGAACGGGCAACTCCAAGCTTTGGAGGCAATGAGCTCTTCATCGCAATTCGTTAAACATGCAAGGTGGAATGCTTTTTCACATATCATGCAATTAAGATAATTTCCTTCATCCAATACACCATCGCAACATCCCCAAATAATTAATTTATCAGCCGGTAGCCAGCCTATCGGTATTTTACAGGTTGCATTTTGGAGAGTGTGCGCGGGAATCGCATGACTTGATTCCGCCATCTCCTTTCTACCATCGGACAACCCGACGTACGGCGAGTATCCACCCTTACGTTGTTGAAACTTCAACGGTCCGGACTAAGCGTTTCGCTTCGTCGTTTATACCGCGTACATCGAAGGACTGGAACAATTTGCCTGTTGCGATCTTCCCGTCCAACTATAATTTAGGTGTCTTCAAGGCTAGAGTGAATAGGCTCTTGATAAACTAGTGCGCCTCACCATCAATGATTGCATCACTGCTTACCATCAGGTGGGATCGCAGTCAAGCGCTGGTTTATATAAATTAAAAAAAAAAAAAAAAAAAGTTGTACTACTACTAACACATATGGATAAATATTTTGAATTTGAATTTGAATATAACACCCGTCTGGTCGGAAGATCCTCCCTTTTCAATGGAGGTTTGTGGGACTTTATACTCTGTTCCTCATACCTCCAAACTGCTGAACCTCGACTATGAACGTCAACGCAGCCTTCGTGGAGCTACCACTTCGTGACGTCATCACTTCAAGCTTTCGAGCAGCGAGCCATACAGCCAGTATCCAACAAACAAACTCGACATGGTGTTGCGTTGCATCTTGTGGCTCCTCAAAGTGAAGCACGGTATTTTACAGGATACATTTGGGAGACTGCGCGGGAATTCCACGACTTGATTTCGCCATCTCCTTTCTACCATCGGACAACCCAACCTACGGCGGGTATCTACCCTTACGTTGTTGAAATTTCTACGCTCCGGACTGTTTCGCTTCGTCGTCTACAGCGCGTACATCGAAGGACTGGAACAATTTGCCTACTGCGATCTTCGTCTGATTATAATTTAGGTGTCTTTGAGGCTAGAGTGAATAGGCTCTTAATAAACTAGAGCGCTTCACCATCAACGATTGCATCACTGCTTATCATCAGGTGGAATCGTAGTCAAGCACTGGTGTATATTTAAAAAAACAAAAACCGTGCCCCATGACGCACCGTGACATAGTGATGGTTCACCCGAACAGCACCCCGTGAATAATACCCGCAGCTTAATAAAGCACCTCATTCCCTTGTTCGTGGAGGCGCCAGCACTGGATCAACGAGGAAAATATTAAGGGTGCGTTTCCACTGAAGCGCAGTAGAGCCCTCAAGAGAAGTGAAAAGTGGCAAGTGTTTCCATTGGTGCGGAGGGGGACGGAGTGGAGTTGAGCTACTCTTCTATCCGCTCTCCATTCTGTCCAGCTCGGTGCCATGTTTTCATTTGTTTTATTAGTTTCCATTGATGCGGAGTGGAGATTTCGAGCACAGTGATTGGTTTCTCTGTCCAGTCCTCTTCACCCCGTCCAGCTCCACTTCAGTGGAAACGCATCCTTACAATCAGATATTTATTCTTCATCTCCTGGGGCTCCCACCAAGGATATATTCTTTGCAATAAAACTCAAAACGTACTTAATAAAACAGTATAATCAGTGAAAAATACACAGTCTAAGACTTATAAATACAAAAAAACTATAAATAAAATATTCTGAAACGAATTGCTACACGTTAAAAATTACGTTTGGGAGAGGGAATTGATTCTAAAGGCGCTGGGAATATTTGTCTCTGAATGAGACAGTGCTGCAAGGTAGGAGGATGACCAGGCGGGTCCATGGACCTGAGGAGTAAGGTAAAAGATTCATCATATATCATAACATAAACCCTGTCTATCCGAAGAATTAAGGAGAGGTCTACCTAGTCTATTACCATCAACAGGGCTGCTCTTGAGAAATTCAAGTGCGAAAACGCAATAACACTTTGCCAGACCTGGAAATCGAATCTAGGACCTCGTGCTCGGCAGCAGCGCTTACTGGACCATCGCCATCATATTATAGCGTGAGTATAATACAGCTCAGAGTCAAGTGTATTCGCGGGTCAAGTGCAACTGTATCTGGTGGATGTCACATGTTTTCGAATGTCTAGTACAGGACGGACGTGCCGATTTCCTCGCTGTTTTCTTTCTAAGTTTTAAAAGCAGAGTTGGAGATTAATAAATGCTTGCACGAGTTTGAACCCAAGATGTTATGGATATGAAGTGTCGGATACGATTAAAGATATGAAATTATTTCGGTTTATTCGCTAGTTTCGAATAATTTTGGTTACGGATATTTTTATTTTATTGAGGACAAAAATATAGAATTTTAAAATTAAAAAGTAATTATCAAGATTTGATAATTATTTTTAGTTATAATTATCATTTGCTTTTACAATCAGTAATAAGTAATTACAGCTACTTTAAGTCTTCACCTTTATCCGAAAGTATTCGAAACTTTTACAAAAGTTTCGATTCGTCGTTTATACCGCGTACATCGAAGGACTGAAACAATTTGCCTGCTGCGGTCTTCCCGTCCAACTATAATTTAGGTGCCTTCAAGGCTAGAGTGAATAGGCTCTTAATAAACTAGTGCGCCTCACCATCAATGATTGCATCACTGCGTACCATTAGGTGGGATCGTAGTCAAGCACTGGTTTATATCAATTAAAAAAAAAAGGTTTCGGATATTTTTATAATTCGAATATCAGATAGCTTCGTCAACATCCTTGGTTTGAACTTAATCAATCTGCATAGCTGACTATAATTGAGGTTAGGTTGACTTGTGGTCCAGTCTAACCGAATATAGTTAATATTATACTAGTAGTTCATACCCTGCCCGAACTGTCTGTCTGGTCTCTACAACCTAGATGTTGCATAATCAGTCTTAGGTTCCCACTGTTGGAACTCAGGCTTCCTCTCTAGGTGAGAGAACGGTCGGTAATCCACCACGCGGTGCGGGTTGGTGGAACAATTTTTTTGTTCTAAGACATGCCAGTTTGGTTTCCTCACGATATTTTCCTTAATCGCTTTGAGAGCAGTGGCGATGAAAAAAACGTGCCTGCCTAAACATGCAGTACTCACAACGTACAAACTTGTACAGTCGGGGCCATTATTACTGGGCCACCACTGTTCCACCCCTTTACGGGGGTTGAACATGATACTCCTCTGCAAGTACTGGTATACAGATATTCGAACTTTTTACTATTCGAATTCAACAGCGTGATTTCAAAACCACGGATGCATCAAGTTACTTCGGGAAGCGCTGACATTCAATAACGACATACATCATCATCATCATCATTTCAGCCGAAGGACGATCACTGTTGGATAAAGGCCTTCCCCCAAGTGTCGCCACAACGAATGGTCTTGTGCGTCTCGCATTCATCGTAATCTCGCGACTCTCACCAGGTCATCGGTCCACCTTGTGGGAGGCCTTCGAACGCTGCTTTTTCCGGTGCGCGGTCGCCATTCTAGAACCTTTCGGCCCCATCGACCATCCGTTCTACGAGCAATGTGCCCTGCCTACTGCCACTTATGTTTGGCGATTCTTCGGGCTTTGTCTGCGACCTTGGTTCTCCTGCGGATATCTTTAATCCTGATGCAATCACGCAAGGAAACGACATACATCTCTATTGGTATAATATCTTACTTGGGGTGTTTGGCGTCCCACTCGTTCATCTTTCTGCTGAGTGCCCTGAGTGGTGACAGTTCTTCACTGGAGGTGTCGAAAGCCCTCTTATTACGACACCTTGGGTTCCGACAGGGTATGCACTTGCAAACTGAAATTAGGATTAATCTTGTATATTATTATTACTCACAAACTCATCAACGTACAGCCCGTACCTCTGAAACCTAGAACGCTGAATGCACTGAGATTCCTTTTATGATAGTTTTAGTATATGCGAAACCCAAAATACGTGTCTAATATTTTATGTCAAGAATCTGTGTGCAAAATTTCATAACTGTATCATGAAAAATCACAAAGTTATAAGCTTGTTGTTTAGCTGTTTGCTGGTGCCTAATGACCTGCCGTGACCTGTGTTGTACTTAGTGTCGGTGGTGTCCAACTTGTAACCTTTTCAAATATTTTTGGGAAAAAGTATAAGAAGGTGTAAAAACTATTGGAATCCATTCAGTTACTGATTCTGAACAAAATATATTCAGGTTTCGCATAAACTAAAAATAATGTTGTATACAAAGAATCAGAAATCAGAAACGGTTATTTTAAGTAGACCAATTACAAGCACTTTTGAATTCTCAAAATGTTGGTCAGTCAAAAAAAAAGTGAAGCTAAATTCAACGTTCCAAAGCGTAGATCTCTATGAAGAAGAACGTGCAAGAAACTTCATGGACATTCTTTTAAATCATACTATGAGTTACATAAATCTTGGTTACATATTTCTTGTCACTTCTATTAAGTGAGCACAATGTAGATAAGTAATAATAAAAACGAATTAAAAACAGAAATTGAATTAAGCCACTGGCAGCTAAGAGATGACCAGTCTCAACTGACGGTACCCGTTCACGAGCATGACGCGTGCATCAGCCCCACTCAGCTCAACCATTTTGGAGGGAACTGAATGACCCAATAACACGTGCCACCATCAGCTATGATAGTTGACTTGAGGATAGGAATAGGAACATACACCATGATTACTTAATTATGAAAATTTCAAAACAGGACAATAACATTTTAAAGATTATTACAATTTAAAGACTTTACAAGTTTCCATCATTTATTTATTGTGATATACACAAATGTGCAAAGGCGGACTTAATGCCGGCTTAATCATCATTGACACTTACGCGCCGTCGACGACTGAAGCTTGGTCCGGATGGTTACCGGACGGCCGGATGGCGAGCTACCCATTTTGCTCGTCGTCTGGCCCACGCTGGAAATTGGGGTCGGGCCGGCTCAGCGGCTAGGGCGTGAGGATGTCGATGTCCGTTCCCACATACGTGCGGCCACCTGTTTCGCTAGTATACTGCGTTGCAGAAGGAGGCGACCGCCTGCCATGATGTTAGATGAAGCAACAAGACCTTTGCTTCGAGGAAACTGATCTAATGACGTCAAATCTACTATATCTCTTTTGTGTTTGAGCTAGTAGAGTAGATATGCCAAACATTACCATGCTTCTTCTTTTCTTTCTTCTTCGGCTGTTGTACGCCCTCGGTCTGTTTGTACTCGCGTGAGCCCAGCGAGCACATGGACTGCGGCAACTTGGCCTCGAACAAAGTGTTAATCAAGTCTGAAAAAAAGAATGAGACTAGATTAAAGTAAGACCAAAGTTTATTTACTGCTCCGTTGTCTAATTTCTTACTGGTGGGTAATCGTCAAAAAACTTCACCCGCTCTGGGTGTAGTGAGAGGAAGTGTCAGACTTTTACTGACTTAAACCCACCCATGTTCCTCCAGTTACCGATTGTCTTGTAACTCTTTCGAACAAGCCTGTAGACCCGGCAGGCACCGGTCCCTAGCAGGCCCCATCTCTTATGCTGACATTTCTTTGAAGCGCGCGTGGAACACAACACGCCGGAGCCTTGTTCTTATCGGACGGTGAACCGCTGCGCTGTCATGATCTCCGTAATGAAACATTCAAACTGGAGCAGTGTTTGGTGGCAGAAGTAGGTATGGTGGCTTGGCTTATTCGTTTAGTCGCTTTTTGAGTTCTTAAAGCCCTTCCATCGTCAACCTCATCATCGTTTACATCAGGAGAGATAGTGGCCCAACGCGGACAGCCTAACATTAGTTGAAAAAAATATCCAGTGCTGTCCCACTCCTAGGCGAAGGCTTTACCAAATTTTTTTAATTTCTCCCGCTGCTCCAGCGCTGCATCTCGTCAATTCTCGAGGAACACTTAACAGGACTACTTATTGTGACATTAAAATACTTGTAAAAAACTTTTACTTTTGTCTTCGGCGAACCGCAGCATGTGTGCAGCTTGGCCCAGGCCACGGCCCACAACGCTGCTTTCTTCTTCTCCATCATCTATTTCAGATTTGACCGAGTCCGGAGCGACTTCAGTACTCGAATCTCCAGTGAACACGTTTTTTTCCTATCGGAATCGGAAAGTTAGGGTGACGGGGTGTTTGGAGAAATACAGTCGAACAGAACAGCTTAGCACTTGTGCCTTCGTGTATTTCCATAAAATCAGTTAACAGAATTATTACATTGATAGCCTGTAATAATTACGTTAACGGCCGTCGATCGCGTAACTCAAACCAGACTAAACCAGTCAAACCATCTTTTAGGATTTAACTTGACATATGAATATAGAAAGTCGTATAACTTGTGGCCCACTATCCACGGACGCATCATTATACGCCTGGTGTAAATACGCCTGCTCACAGCTTACATATAAAATTATGAAGCTCTGTCGAAGAAGGGGCATCGTCCTGCCGGCGTGTCGTTGCAGCGTCGTTGACAGAGTGCCCCTTCCGTAGACAGTAGGCATAATCAAACTAATTACAAACCATTACCATTAAATAAACGAAAACCGCCAAAATATCAACAAATCCAGAAAGTTGGTATCACCTTAGCAGCCAAATACCAAATTTCTACTAGAGAAAAAGGAGATGATGAATAGAACAACTAATCTAACCGTGAAGGAAAAACCCAGCGTAACACCATGAAGTTGTTAAAACGTACCGGTTCCACCTTAAGATTCTGTATATCTGGAATGTTGTTGATAAATTTCCAGAAAGAACAGACTTTCTTTTGGATGCATTCCTTGTCTTCAGCATTTGGAGTAAAGTCTATGACCACGTGCTGGGCCAGCAGGGGCTCACCGCAAGCCTCCTCGCCGAACTCGCTAAAAGTCTCAAAAGGCTTCGGGTTGCTGGTGCCGCCTGACGATAACTTTAGAGTACTATTACTGTGCAAGCGTGAAGCAGTATCGTCGTTCATTTAAAAAATATATAGTAAAAAATAGTATTAAGAAAATAAAGAGTCCTAAGACTATAAAATTTTCTATTGCCTAGTGATATTGTCAATCACATAGTTGACAGTTGTAATAGAACACTGTATTGTTTTGTAATGGCTTTGTGCATGCCAGTGTCAGTTTAAAAATATATTTAAAAAACGCATAAGTGGTTAGAACTATCGGTTTTTTCCTGAAATCCCCACTGGTTAAACAATATCAGCCTAGTGGGTAATAAGTCCCGGTATGGGCGCCGTCGCTTCGAAAGCGACCGGCGGCCAAGCTGAACGCAAGCCAGAGGGTCATGGTCATCCGGATGGTGCGGGGATACCGCACGATTTCCCGCGAAGCAGCGAGCCTCCTTGCTGGCCAACCACCCTGGGATTTGGATGCAAAAGACCTTGCACGCATGCACGATCTGCGCATGGAGATGCAACGCCGGGGCGAAACTCCGCTGCCGCGCCAAGTCACGGCATGGCGGAAAGACTTCCGGCAGGATCTCATGGTGGAATGGCGACAGCGACTGTCGCAACCCAGTGCTGGGCACGCCATAATTATGGCGATAAGTCCCCTCTTTGAGGAGTGGCTGGAAAGACCTCACGGCGTCCTTACCTACCGCATGACGCAGGTCCTCACCGGACTTGGTAAGTTCGGGAGGTTCCTGCACCGGATTCGTGCAGAAGAGACGCCCGGGTGTCACCATTGTGTGGACCGCCCGGAGGACACGGTGGAGCATACGGTAGAGGTGTGCCCCGCTTGGGCAGAGCACCGCCGTGTCCTCGTGCCGCACCGGGCCTTGGTACAGGCCATGGTCCAGAGCAAGGAGGAGTGGCAGGCGGTCGCCTCCTTCTGCGAAGCAGTAATGCTAGCAAAGGAGGCGGCCGATCGCGTGAGGCAACGGTCCTCACGCCCCAACCGCCGGGATTCCGATCCCAATTTCCGGCCACCGTAGGCGCAGGCTTGCGGACGGCGAGCAATGGGTGGCTCGCCGTCCGATCGTCAGGTAACCGTCCGGACCGAGCCCAAGTCGTCGACGGTGCGTAGTGTTCCACGCGCGCCTCAAGGAGATGTCAGCAACCGTAGGGGCCCAGCAGGGTCGAAGCCTACTGGGGCCATGGGTGATGCGAAAGAGATCGCCGGGGCCCTGAAAAAAAAATGGCAAAGAAGGAACAGGAGTGGGTTTTTAGTCAGTAAAAGTCTGACACTATTTCTCGCTCCGCCCAAGAGCGGGGGATGCCATTAGATGATTTTCCCAACCGAAAAAAAGGGATAATAAGTAACAATCGACACAAGATGTTTTTGGTTCTAAATTATTGAATCAATACGTTTATTGTGTAAGTAATTGTGTCAATACTGGCTTCTGCCTGCGGTTTCGCCCGCGTGAAAGTAGTTTTCTCCACACTAACTTTGGACCCTTGAAAACTTCTTTTTGACATATAGGGTATTACATGGGGTATTCTGATCCTTACAGTGCTTTTAGGGTTCCGTACCTCAAAAGGAAAAAACGGAACCCTTAAAGGATCACTTTGTTGTCCGTCCGTCTGTCTGTCTGTCTGTCAAGACCCTTTATCTCGGGAACGTGTTGAGGTATCAAGTTGAAATTAAAACTCAGGTCTGCGGTCCCTCGAAGCTGTGAAAAAATCAAACTTATGAGTTATCAAAAAAAAAGATACGGCCGCTTATGTCGCAAAAAAACGTGTATTTCGACACTCTCAAGGGAATCAAAATTCATAGAAGTACCCGTTGACCTAGAAACCTGAAATTTGGCATGAAGCAAGGTCTTATAGCACAAGGATAGGAAAAATCTGAAAACTTTAAAGTTTTAGTAACGTCACAAAAAAAAACTTATTTTTCTATTCGGAAAAATCTTCCTAACTCAATTTGGGAATTGAACTATTGTCATAGATAAGTTTGTACGGAACTTTCGATGCACGAGTCCGACTCGCACTTACCCGGTTTTGTTTAACCTGGCTCCAGTATCAGTTCATGTCGACAATAATGTTTGATTATTAAATTCAAACCAACACCTATGCAAAGTCCTATGTCCATGCTACTACCCATTGAAGAGTACCCTCATACTGTGACAAACCTTGCTGCAACATCAGTTTGTTTAATTATCTAAATGAATCTTCAAAATTTCACATCTGCCCCCTAGTCAAGTTACAACCGTTTCGTTTCTCTTTTCGTTGATCGCCTCGAGTCGGCCGCGCCTCCTATTCCTTTGTTCTGACCACGCGACTGAGCGATGAGATGACGTGAATCGAAACGAAACGGTTGTATCTTGGCTAGGGGGCTGTGCTTCTAACGATTGAGAAATAGTAATAAACTAGTACGAATTATCAGTTTAAAAAAAGTTTATTAAGAGTCTATTCATTCTAACCTTGAAGACATCTACATTATAATCGAACAGGAAGACCGCAGCAGGCAGTTTCTTCTTTTATATTTGTATAGATAGATGAAGATAATATATCCAATGAGTACAAACACGATGCACTACCTTGGTTGGTTGAGTAGTTTCAGCTGCATTATTAGACCACATCTGTATATGCATTATTACTTTCAACGTTACACAAAAGTATACCAAGTTTAAGCTAAATTGGATGCTTGGAAAATACATACATAAAAACATGGCTTTTTTTTCGCGGTGTGAAAATCATCCAGTGACATATCCGGCTTCTAAAAACCGACTCCTGTTCCTTCATTGCCTTTCATACCAGGGCCGAGTCTTCCTTTCAGAAGCAGACCCTTAGCCCCAGTAGGCTTCGACCCTGCTGGGCCCCTACGGTTTGCTGACATCTCCTTCGGTCCGGTCCGGTCCGGTCCGGACGGTTACCGGACGATCGGACGGCGATCTACCCATTCCTCGCCGTCCGCAAGCCCGCGCCTACGGTGGCCGGAAATCGGGATCGGGATCCCGACATCGTGGCTAAACTTTTACAGCTTGAAAGCTTATTTTATTTGAAAAACTCGTCACATATTATTTAATGTACTTACATCGCTTACTTAAGCGAGGCTTTTTGCTCACATTGGATCATTTGTGACGTGTTTAGAACATGATGGTGCAATTAACGTAGCCATCAACAAAGTAAGGAGGTTACCAATGAGTTGAGAAATGGGATGAGACGTCACAAATTAAACGTAAGTCAAGTGGTGCAATTGCCTGTTGATTTATTCATACAATCACCGTAATTCGTTTTTTTTTTTTATTGTTTTCGATCCTCAAACTGATGATTTTTCCTTTGACGCAATGTTCTTATGTTTGGTTGATGACATTGATGAGATGAGCTGTAGCGATATCTATGAGGTCCTTTACAAACTAAAATTCAAAATCCTCCATCGTTGTATTAAAGATTAAAGTTCTCCGCGCGATTAGAACATAGACATACAGCAGCCCAAAATCGACCATCGGGCAGTTGCCCTGATCAGACATAAAATCCTCCCTTTTCAACGGAGGTATACACCCTGCAACAGACCCTGCAACGGACTTTACATCCTATTTCACATACCCCTAAAGAGTTACCGAATATATTAGGATTTTGGACATGTCCACCGATGCTTGCATGCTCTCGGTTGTGTGTTTTTCGATGATGACACCTTTCATCTGACATGAAAAGTCTTACACAAAAATATAATTAAAAAATCTGTATTATTTTACCAAAATTATGCTCAAAATGGAAATATGTTCAACGTTCTCACTTAATTCATTAAACCCTTAAGCGTTCGCTCTCTCGTTGTCTTTCTATTGTGTCTCCAATTACGGTATTCGAAAGGTGTGAATCACCACACACTTAACTATAAAGCTAGAACTACATTAGACCGACGCACACGTGTAACACGCCTGATTTGTACGTAGAACGACGTCGCGTGGCGTGGATCAAGTGTAGCTCTATAAGTCTAGTTGCCATATAAAATGTATGGAGACCGACGCGCCCAGATCGCACGTGTGCGCAGTGTAGTCACGGTAAAGATAATATTACCGTGGTGTAGTTCTAGCTTTACATAACGCCGTCTACACATCGTCTCGTTATGTTGATAACTATTTTGTTCTACCCACTGCAGACTTTTGTCCATTTATACCTGCTTCCCAGAGCAAGGTATATTTTGGTTTTAGCTAGCCTTATCCATATTTTAAAATACCTACTATCTGTTTCTACTCCGAGGAAGTCACTGGACAGACTTGGATCTGTGTGTGGCTCATGTCCAACGGGCTTCACTATTATGTCTAGCTGTGTACAACAGTGAAAAGTCCGTTTAGTGCATTGTCTGTCTAGTGCATTCCCCGCTTAGGAATACTCTTTTAACTTCAACTAAACGTACCGGCTTCACCATTAAGTTCTTTATCTCAGGAGTACTATTGATAAATTTCCAAAAATCGCAGATTTTCTTCTGTGATATTTCGTTGTCTATTTCAGCATCAGGCGTAAAGTCAAGTACCAGATGCTGCGAGAACGCCGGTTCTCCACAAGATCCATCGCCAAAGTCGCTCAGCACTTCCGTTGGTTTAGAGACACCAGAGCTGTTCGAAGACTTCGAGATACTGAATTCTTCAAAGAATTTACTGGACGACATTGAAAAATTAAACTAAACACTTAAATTAATAAATATTCCTAGCGAGTTTTAGAGTTTTTCAATAGATATCTAAGACTATTAAATTCGTCAATATTATTGAAACTTAAAACTTTTGCAGTGCTTTGATTGTCATTAAGATTATGAATATTATTTGGGTTTCTGTCAAATTTTGTCAATGATATATTTCCTGCCAGTGCCAGCTTTGCTAAATGTCAATACAGGAGGAATAAGTCTTTTAGTAAACCTCTTTATATTTCATCATCAACATCATCATCATTACAGCCGAAAGACGTCCACTATTGGATACAGGCCTCTCCCAAGTGTCACCACAATGGACGGTACTGTGCAACTCGCATCTAACATTCCCACGACATTTACGAGGTCATCGGTGAGAGACCTTCCAACGTCCATTCCGTCAGTCCAGAATCTTTCGGCCCCATAGACCATCTGTTATGCGAGCGATGTGCCCTGCCCACTGCCACTGAAGTTTAACAATTTAGATGTTTTTTTGAACTTGTAGCGACATCTATGACGTCACATAATAAGAACTAATCCTGCATCGCTTAATTAAAGTTCTCCGCGCGATTAGAACATATAGAACAGCCCAAAATCATCTATAGGGCAGAAGCCCACCAGACATAACACCCGTCTGGTTGGAGGATCCTCCCTTTTCAACGGAGGTTTGCGGGACTTTACTCTCTGTTCCGCATACCTCCAAACTGGTGACCCCAACATGACGGGCCTGCCAGCTCCACCAGCTCAGCCAGATCCTGCTTGGACTACGAAGCTATAATCACTTGAGTACTGGCGGGTAGGCGGCTCGTCCAAATAGTTCGCAGGAACTCCTCTGGTACGCCTAGTCCAGCGATAATCTATCTTATATTACTGATAGTATGATAAATCATTGAAGTATTGGTTATTTTAGTGCAGCGGAATGCTTTGACTGGGTCACTAGGGTATGAATACGACTCTGGGTCCAGAGGGTTGATTTGTATTGTAAACTAGTTCAACAGTGTTTCCAAGTTCTTTGTTTAAAAAATATTGGTCCTCTGTGTTTTTGAATTATTGGTGTTTTTTTTTAATATTTAGCAAAATAATTAAACATACATGTGGCAAAGTTTGCTTTGACCTTACTGGGCCCTTTCAGGTGCAGGAACCTCCCTAATTTACCATGTCCGGTAAGGACCTGCGTTATGTGGAAGATGAGGATCCCCAAAAATGGGACTTACTGACATGATTATAGCGTGCCCATGGCAACAGATAATCATTTCAGCCGAAGGAGGTCAACTGATGGACATAGGCCTCCCCAAGTGTCGCCACAACGAACGGTCTTGTGAGTCTCGCATCTATTGCATTCCCGCGACTCTCAGCAGGTCAACAGACCACCTTTTTTTTTAATTGATATAAACCAGTGCTTGACTGCGATCCCACCTGATGGTAAGCAGTGATGCAATCATTGATGGTGAGGTGCACTAGTTTATTAAGAGCCTATTCACTCTAGCCTTGAAGACACCTAAATTATAGTTGGACGGGAAGATGAAGATGCAATTCCCGTGCACACTCTCCAAAATGCAACCTGTAAAATACCGATAGGCTGGCTACCCTGCGCCTGTGCTCGAGGCTTTGTAAATTGAACTTAACCAAATCTGGATCCCCAATTAGCCTCTTCGCACGCTTTTCCACTGAGTCCAAAGCTGCTAGATGGCATTTTGCAGCACCAGCCTATATGTGACTGCAGTACTCCACACACGATCAGACCTGTGCTTTGTATAACATTAGAAGCTGTCGCGGTGTGAAGTACCGTCGGACCTTTGCAAAAACGCCTAGTTTTCTAGCAGCTACCTTGGCTTTGGACCCAATAAACCGCCCAAAATTGAGTTCTGAGGAAATTTCAACTCCCAAGAGCTGAAGGCGGTCGGTGCACTTCAGGGATACATTCCGAAAAGCAGGAGCCAAGGTGAACGGGCTCCTTGTGTTAGGCCTTCCAACGCTGAGTTTTCCGGTGCGCGGTCGCCACTGTAGAGTAGAACCTTTCGGCCCTATCGACCATACGTCCTACGAGTAATGTGCCCTGCCTACTACCACTTAAGTTTGGTGATTCTTTGGGCTATGTCGGTGACCTTGGTTCTCCTGCGGATATCTTCATTCCTGAAGCGATCACGCAAGGAAACTCCGAACATAGATAGCCCTTTCCATTGCCCTTTGGGTGACTGTAAGCCTTCTGATGAGGCCTATTGTAAGCGACCACGTTTCAGTGGCATATATCATCACTGGCAACACGCACTGGTCATAGACTTTCGTCTTGAGACACTGTGTTATGTTGGACGAGAAGATACCGCGCAGCCTCCCGAACGCTGCCCAGCCGAGTCGGATTCGACGATTGACCTCTTTCTCAAAGTTAGACCTACCCAGCTGAATTGTCTGTCGTGGTAAATGTAATCGTCTACGGCTTCGGAGTCTCCGATCTTGATCGGAGTGTGTGCTACATGGTTATTTATCATGATTTTGGTTTTATCCATGTTCATTTTAAGACCCACTCTTTCGAAAGCCTTATTAAAAGATGACTGAGGTTCCGTATTTATATAGTCTATGCATTTGAATTTCGGTGCAACTACTTGCGCGTCAAATCAAATATATACATAAGAACCTTCTGTTTCAACGCAATCTTTGTTTATCTATGACAAGCTTACAGTGAAACATACGAGTACCTCCTATAACTCCAAGACATCAGCGAATTTAGATCAAGAGAAGTACCATATAGTCAGCAGATAGATGATTTAGTTAAAACGCTTTTAAAGTTATATAATTATACATTACTACGAGTAGCTATACAAAGTTTACGAATCTGAAAAATCTGACCGTGTATGTGTGCAAAATCAATAAAAATCTCTCAACATGCCTATGACGACGTGACTTGTCTACTTGTCTACGTGGCAGCTTTCTTTATAAAAACAATCTAACCACCGAAAACTGTTCGAAGCATTTTCGACTCTAATTTTGTACAGGTAAGGTTCATATCAACTAGTGTTCTGGGTGCAATGTAGGCCAGCACTGAAATAGGTCTTTACTGAACGGCAAGGGTTAATGGTATTTAAAATATGCACGGCTCATCTTGGAGACTGCACACTGCGGCCGGGCGCTTAGAATTTAGAAATACTGGATGTGGATCGTAGAAGATATTTTATTTAGTTTTTCACAAACTTTCTAGATAAAGCGGTTCTTATATTGTGGCTCATACAACAATAATATGGTATGTATTTCGTAATTTAAAAAAAATAAAATTTCTTTAATTCAAACCCAATAGTCCATATATTGTTAGTGTGTTATTAACAGAAAGTGCTTCCGGGCCTTGGTACAGGCCATGGTCCTTCTGCGAAGCAGTAATGCTAGCAAAGGAGGCGGCCGATCGCGTGAGGCAACGGTCCTCACGCCCCAACCGCCGCCGGGATTCCGATCCCGATTTCCGGCCACCGTAGGCGCGGGCTTGCGGACGGCGAGCAATAGGTGGCTCGCCGTCCGATCGTCCGGTAACCGTCCGGACCGAGCCCAAGTCGTCGACGGCGCATAGTGTTCCACGCGTGCCTCAAGGAGATGTCAGCAACCGTAGGGGCCCAGCAGGGTCGAAGCCTACTGCAGGGCCATGGGTGATGCGAAAGAGATTCCCGGGGCTCTGGAAAAATGGCAAAGAAGGAACAGGAGTGGGTTTTCAGTCAGTAAAAGTCTGACACTATCTCCCGCTCCGCCCAAGAGCGGGGGATGTCATTAGATGGTTTCCCACCCAAAAAAAAGAAACAGAAAGTGCTTATACCAGTGTCTCAGCAATCATTTTCAGGATGCTGTTACGAGTGTTGCGCAAGCGTTGCAGTAAGGAAGCCGCTTTCTTACGCAAGATGGCGTGAAAGCCATCCGTGTGAGCCGCGGCAAACATTCCCGACGCACCACAAGAAATGCCTACCTTCTCTGTTAAAGCGAATTTCATTGGACGGCAAAAAGTATATACTTACTATACCTTTATAAGTCTCTAGGCCTCAGTTCTTGATCATTTCATGTGTTATGTCACCAGCAGTCTGTCAAACAGGTACTCCTAGGTTTTGTATAAAATGCGTAAAAGGTTCAGGCAATGTATGAAATATTAATAAATCTACACTTCTGGACACCCACCTTGGCCACCTTGTATTTTCAGTTTCGTTTCGTCCTAGCTAAAATTTTATATTAGGTCGAGCAAAAAGTTTTTATGCAGTTTTGAACCTGGCACATTCACAATTTCATTCAATAGTCTTTTTTTGAATTTCGAACACAGAATTTAAAGAAACAAAAGACAATTTGGAGCCTGTTTGTTGATATCAAACAATCGAATACTAAGAAAACTTGGTTTTATTGGTTTACTTGGATTTAATTCTTGAAAAAGTGATTGATATCTTTGGTTTTGCAACAAACATTACTTATTCTTAACATTAAGGTGAGGTTCTATCAATAATCTATGGATACTTCACCTGAAGTCGCCGCCCAAGCTGTGGCACTTATTCAGGCAGGACACAGCCAAAGAAACGTGAGTGCTCAACTTAATTTAAGTCGATCTGCGGTCCGAAATGTTTATCGGAGGTACCTAGAGACTGGCGGCTTTGTTCGTCGCCAAGGAAGGCCACGATCTCGGGTCACAACTGAAAGGCAGGATCGATTCATCGTGACGACCAGCTTGAGAAATCGTCACCTTACCTCTATTGAGATACAAAACCAACTTCACGATTTCCACGGAGTATCTGTGAGCGCTCGAACTGTTCGGAGAAGGTTAAAAGAACGCGATATACCACACAAGCCAGCTAATGGGCCCAAACTAACGCGAGCCTACCGAACAGCGCGCCTTCATTTCGCACGCAGTCATTTAAATTGGACACAGCAAGATTGGAGCCGTGTACTCTTTTCTGATGAGTCTAAAATTGTGTTACATGGCAATGATGGAAGGAAGAAGGTCTACCGACGTAAGGGAGAGCGTTTCGCACAATGCTGCTTTGAAGAGAGGGTTGCTTATGGCGGTGGCTCATGGACTGTCTGGGGCGGTATATCCGCGAGCGGCAAAACTCAACTTGAGGTTGTTACAGGACCACGGTTGCCAACATTAAATGCAGAAAGGTACATTCGTGAGTGCTTAGAACCTCACGTGATACCATACGCGGACTATGTGGGCCCAAATTTCCTTTTTATGCATGATAATGCAAGAGCCCATGCGGCCGGCATCGTCAGGGAATATCTTCGGGATGTGAACATCACAGTTATGGACTGGCCAGCCAGAAGCCCAGACATGAACCCCATTGAGCACATGTGGGACGAGCTAAAAAGACGTGTTAGGGCTCGTCAGCCAGTTGCCCAGACGATGCAGGAGTTGAAAACTGCCATAGAAGAGGAATGGGAGATGATCCCTCAAAATTTCATAGAGCGGTTGATAAACTCTATGCCTAATCGTATGAGAGCTGTGGTAGATGCCCATGGAGGCAACACGCGTTATTAAATTAAACCTTTATTTGATAAAACATGTTTTTTATTCAAAAACCAATTGCCTTTAACAAGGCGCATATCCGACTTGTTAGGCGTAGCTCCATGTCGTATGGTATTCTGAATTCAAATTTAAAACAATACGATCGAAAAAGATGGTAAAATGTATCAGGTTTAAAACTGCATCAACAGTTTTTGTTCAATCTAGCAATCATATTTCGGTAGGGGCCATCGAAACCTAAACTCTAAGGTGGGCCAATAGATGTGTCCAGAAGTGTATATTTTTACTACTATACAATGCGGAATCGAAGATCGTAAGTAAGATAAGTGGATAGAGCCTTGCTAAACGAACCGGGGAATTTTAAGTTCCCGAGCTTGCTTCTTTGATTCTTAGGCCCGTTTTACAGAACTACAATCAAGACTCAAGCATTACTTAAAACGAGTCTCAGTTGGAGTTTTTATTTTAGAACTTGACTTGAGCAGAGAAACTACAATCAATAATCACCTGAGCAGTGACACTTTAAAATTACATTTTTTACGTATTATAGAACAGTGCTTGAGTGAGCTCCACTCAATGTGTCCTTATTTTAAAATCACAATCAGCTCAGAATCTCTGCTTGAGGCGAGATTTGATCTTTGTTTTCGCAAGTGTAGTCGAGACCACGCTTGAGCATAGAATCTCATGGAAATTGTTGTGGATTTAAATCAGAGATCAAAATCTCTACTCAAGCGTAGTCTCGTTTGATTTGAATTTGAGGATAGTTCTAAAATAAACTGAACGCTTAAGTCGAGATTCTTCGCTCAAGCAGTAATCGGTTGAACGCAGTTTAAGTAGTACTTGAGTAAGGTTCTGTAATACGGGCCTTAGAGTAATAAGTTCAAGAGATAAGGTACACACGCCGATCTGGGCGCGTCGCTCTCCATACACTTTATATGGAAACTAGATTTGTAGAGCTACACTTGATCCACGCCACGCGACGTCCTTCTACGTACAAATCAGGCGTGTTACACGTGTGCGTCGGTCTAATGTAGTTCTAGCTTTATCGTTGTTGATCATCCGCTCAGTATACGACTGGCCTGTTGGTCTAGTAGTTAGTGGCCTTGACTGCTATGCCGGAGATTGTGGGTTCGATTCCCATCCAGGACAAATGTTTGTGTGATGAGCACGATCATTTGTACTGTGTCTGGGTGTAATTTATCTATGTATGTATTTAGAAATTATATAAGTATGTTTATCAGTTGTCTAGTACTCATAACACAAGCTCTGCTTAGCTTGGGACTAGACGGCGTTGTGTGATAGTTGTGGAATATTATTATTATACACTTTATAATGTTCACTCTTCCTATAATCTAGCAAAAAAAAAAAAATGAATTTCATTATATAGGGTGACGGGTAATTAGTGACCGATACTTAAGCACATGATTGTACTCATGATTACAAACAACTTTCCCAAAAAAACTTTTTTTATATTCTTATTAGATTTATCACAATAATAAAACAGCTGTTTATACGCGCACACGCCTGCGACCGGCGACCGCTCAGCTGTTAGCCGCGTGACGCCGTCGTACCGACAATAGTGATAGAATAACCGCGCAGCTTGCAAACCCATAGGTGTACGTACTTAATCAGTGAATGTACCTACAAACTAGTGAGTATATAAAAAAAGTTTCTTTGGGAAAGTTGTTTGTAATCATGAGTACAATCACGTGTTTAAGTATCGGTCACTAATTACCAGTCACCCTATATATTTTGCCTGATCCACTCCTGGTCTTATTCTTCACAATCCCTAGTTATATTATACATTGGCTAGGCAGCTAGATATATAAACGATACATACAATATTTCACACAATGCCTAGACGAGCACAGCATTGCATGAAATGATCAAATTGTATACGAGTACTTTGCCTGCATAATTATATGTAAATCTAAGTAAGTTTCTTCTCTTTATTTCCGGAAGAAGTGAAGACAGACTATCTTCAAAAAACACGGTTCTTCCATCTAGGTCTATTGTTCATTAGGTACTATAATTTAAGTAGATTTTGTAGGGTTACGTACCCAAGGGAATTAATTAACAGTTAAAGAATTATCTGTCCGTCTGTCTGTCATCAGGGCTGTATCTCATAAACCGTGATAGTTAGTTGACATTTTCACAGATGATGTATTTCTGTTGCCGCAACAGAATAAATTATTAAAGTGGTTCCCATACAACAAACGTGTTTTTTTTTTTTTTTTTGCTCGATTTTAATAACGGATACAGAAAGACGCTGGAAATGTTCACAGATTATATTTTAGTGGTTAAATTTACTTTAAAAATAAATGATTAAAATAAAATAAATAATTTAAGGGGGGCTCCCTACAGCAAACGTGGCTTTTTTTGCTTGTTTTTTGCTACAGACGGTATGGAACCTTTCTTGCGCTAGTCCCACTCGAACTTGGCCGGTTTTTTATTTTGCCTACCTAGGTATATATAGTGTCTAATGTTATATAGGGTGACTGGCAATTAGTGTACGATACTTTAACACGTGATTGTACTAATGATAACAAACAATTTTTATTATGGGAGCAAAGCCGAAATCGCGAAAAAAATATCAACTGTTCAGTACAATAGGCAAACATAAATGTACTGAACAGCCGATTTTTTTTTCTCGATTTCAGGTTTGTTCCCATAGTAAAAGTTGTTGGTTATCATGAGCACAATCACGTGTTTAAGTATCGTACACTAATTACCAGTCACCCTATATATATAACGGTACGGAACCCTTCATGTGCAAATTCGACTCCCACATGGCCTACTTTTCTGCAACATTCCACCGTCTGCGACTTACGATGTCTTATCCCGCCTCAACAAGTCCAGGACTTCCCTCGTCAATAGAGACAGTTATGCAATGGTTGAGGGTCGGAAGCGAGACTCTTGATTACTGACAAACTGGGGTACCATGATACTGTAAGTCTATACAATACGGGTAAGGAAAGCGTACCTTAGTTTGGAATACGTTTCGGTTTTATTAATAAATAATTTATTATTGCCCATAAATAATTTTTTATCTCCTTGATTTGAATTATTTATTTATTTATTTGCATAGGCACACCAACGACTTCTTTACAATATAATAATAATAATAACGAATACGAGATGATCCTGTGTAAAAAAGTCACTTACAGGTATGCACAACATTCACAGTGTCTAATTAATTAAATAGATGAAAAACCGTTAAAAATTAACATATGAAACACGAAAATAGAAATGAAAAACTAAAGTCCAAACTTAAAAAAAACTAAAATCACATTATTATCAATTTAAAATGAAAATTAAATTACATTATTAACATATTAATGAATCACATTATTATTAAATTATGACTTATTTTATCCCCAACAATTTTCAATTCATTCAAATTATTTTGTAATTCTAATTGTAATCTATTAAAATAAAAAAAAATAAAAAAAACCCGACTGCCAAAAAATAACTTAAAATAAAAACTGAAAAGAAAAAAAAAACAACTTCAGTCCAGTAGCGTAGAAATCAATTTAATTAAAACAAAACTGCAACAGTCGGGACCCATGTTATACGGAATGATTTTAATCTAGATTATTTTAATGGGTCCCGACTGTTGCAGTTTTGTTTTAATTAAATTGGTTTCTACACTACTGGACTGAACTTGTTTTTTTTTCTTTTCAGTTTTTATTTAAAGTTATTTCTCCGCAGTCGGGTTTTTTTTATTTTTAAAATTTATTTTTTTATTTTACCCTTTTTAGTTTATATAATCTAATATCACTATTTATACACTCCATTTTAGGCGTACAATGTTCACAAACCTACCTTGTCATGTGCCTCGCTTTTTTGTATTTTAAATAAAATTGAAGTGTCTGTTTGTAGTATCAAAAACATTAGTTTACTAAATGTTTATCAAAGTGTATTCGATATCTATAACAAAAACGTGAACTTTGAAATTTTTGATTAGTTATCGGTTTGTTCCGGCTAACATCCGAAACGGCTAGACCGATTTTGACAGGACATTCACTGACGGATAGCAAATGTTACAAGCAGCTATTTTTTATTGGGATGTAGCTAATGTTATCATGAGTAGCTTAATCAAATTTTAATATTTCTGCGGGACGGAACTTATTTCTCGAGGGCGGGGGCATCTTGATTCTCGCGGGAGGTAGTTCATCTTAATTCCCGGGGATAATGGATATCTTCGAAACGGCTGGACCGACTTAGAGAGACTTTCACTGACGGATAGCTGATTTTACAAACGGAACTTTTATTGGGAATAACAATACAATAATGGCTAATATTATAATGAGTACCTTAAGCTACTTTTTATATTCTCGCGGGAACGGGACTTAGTTCCAGTGGTCGGGGGCACATCCTGATTCCCAGGGGAGAAGAAATTTTAGAAACGGCGGGACCGATTTTGACGAGACATTCACTGACAGAAAGGTTTTTTTATGTGGGTAATTATCTAATGACTTCTCCCGCTCTAGGGCGGAGATGGAGAGCGTGCCAGACTTTTACTTTTTACCCGACTACGGAGGGTTATGATTTTGACAGGCTATGTATGTATGTGAGTATGTTCATCTGTTCCCTCATAGCTCCTAATCTACTTATCGGAACTCGACGTATGAGGTATCGTTAGAACCGTCTTAATTGTCCGCTGAATATAGGCTACGTGAGGTGTCACAAAACTCGACATGGCGCCCTCTAGCGGACAAAAAGTATATGTTAAAAAATAAAAATGGAGATAAATACGCCGTGTTTGGTATCATTTGAAAAGGCTACATTTGTACATTTCGAAAATATTGCTCAAATTTAAAGTGACGCCCTCTAGCGGACAAAAAGTCATGTGTTAAGTTTAACACCAAAATTGTTTAAATAAAAATAAAGTAAAAAATTTAAACCCGACTACGACAAAAAAAAAACGACGCTGTTTTACTTTATTTTTTACTAAGTAAAACGACCCTTAGGTTTCTTCAGTTGCCCTTTGCGTTCCAGGACCACGGGTTACCTATTCAGAATTCTTCCCATGGCCTTAGTAGGCATCGGCCCTGCTGGTCCCTACGGTTTTGCTGACATCTCTTTGAGGAACGCGTAGTACACGACGCGCTGTGGAAGATTTGGGCTCGGTCCGGACAACAGCCGGACGGTCGGACTGCGAGCTACACATTGCACGTCGTTCGAAATTCGTCGTTGACGTCGTACAAGGAGTAACTTGGGCTACTTTTAATTTTCCTGCGGTAACGGGACTTAATTCCCGGGGGGATATAAAAACGGGGAGTAACGAAGTCGCGAGTAATAGTTAGTACTCGTAGATAATAAATAACATACTTCCTATTGTATTTATTTTTAATATGATCATGATATAAGTACCATTTTAAAATCCTCATGATGAGCCCTTTACTTTGTTTGATACCCATATCGCAGTAACAAAAAAAAAAAAAAATCCCTTAAATTATGGCATCTCACAGTCGTTATGTTGGGTTTTTTTAACGTCACCTATCTAAGAACACTTGGGTTATCACGACGAATCTAACGATATCTTAATTATGTAAATCTGTTCAGCGGTTTGGAAGATATGAGGTAATAAAGAATATTAGATACATACATACATTCATGCATACATACATACAAGATACGCGCGAAAAACATAACCCTTCTTGCAGTCGGGTAAAAAGGAGAATGTCCAGCAGTGGACGTCTATCGGGTGAAATGATGATAATGAGAATATGACTGACTGACATCAATCAATGCACAGCTGAAACTACTAGGATTGTGTTTGCACAAGGTTTCTTTTTATGACGTAGGCGAGCTGTATTTTCCAAAATTCACCCCCTAAGGGGAATGGGGTTCAAAGTTTGTATGGGGAAAATTACTTTCACGCAGAATAATGATTAAGATCGTAAATTCGTAATGCACATAACAACAGGTTTAAACAAGATTCTGGAAAATATACACAAAACGTCTTGGGAACACATTCATAGTGCGTACAGCTAAGGAGTGTAATTCCTTGCCGGAATCAGTTTTTCCTGATGGCTACAACCCGGGAATCTTTAAGTCAAGAGTGAATAGGTTACTTCTAGGTAAGCGCGCTCGATCGTCGACCGCATCGTCGCTTTCCATCAGGTGAGTTAGCGGTTAAGCGCGAACCTATCAAGAATAAAAAAAAAAAAATGCGTTCTATTCTAGTCTATTATCAATGGGTAGCTCGCCGTCCGGCCGTCCGGTAGCCGTCTGGACCGCGCTCAAGTCGTCGACGGCGAGTAGTGTACCACGCGCGCCTCACATAGATGCAGGGCCGATGCCTGCTAGGATCATGGGTTGAATTCTGAAAATGTTACCTGTAGTCTTAGAATGCAAAAGGCAACTGGAGGAACATGGGTGTGGTTTTAGTCAGCAAAAGTCACTCCACCCTAGAGTGGGAGAAGTCATCTTCCCACCACAAATAAAAATGGTAATCACGACATCGGTTACCGCATTTGATATTCCTTTTTTAACTTTTTTTTCGAGTTCGGTGTTTTTCCCGACAGTTCGAAGTATTTTCGGGTTAAATGTTACCAGGTTCAGTCGTCATCGGTTCTTATTGGGGTAGCCGGATGTCATCCCGAGATTCTTCGCACCCCTTGCCTCGCTGTAACCTTGACCGCTACCTGAGTCAAGGTTAGACAGGCTGCCGGGCACTAGTGGCTATTTTTAGGGTTCCGTACCTCAAAAGGAAAAAACGGAACCCTTATAGGATCACTTTGTTGTCCGTCTGTCTGTCTTTCTGTCTGTCTGTCAAGACCCTTTATCTAGGGAACGCGTGGAGGTATCGAGTTGAAAATATTTACTCAGGTCTGCGATCCCTTGAAGCTGTGAAAAAATCAAACTTCTAAGTTAACGAAAAAAAAAGATAATAATAATAAGCCTTTATTTCTCACTAATTGCATGCATACATTTAAAACATTCAATTAATAAACAAAAAAATTAGTATTTAAAACATAGAACATAGTTTGAATATTTGAAAAGGGGCCGTTCAAGTATTACTGCAGATTTTTTGCTAATATTAACTCCCCCCTCCCCCTTGTCAGCAAAAGTAAGCAAAGCTCTCACCCCCCCCCCATGCTTACGTAAACATTGCATGGTACAAGCATTTGTCAATGTGTTGGTTTCGTTATTAATATAGGAGCAGCAGTTGTAAGTCTACAAATAAGATAGGTTTGAAATGAAGGAAAAACAAACTTTATTTAAAATTTTGACATATTAATTCAAATTACCAGTCCATGATACAGTATGAATCCATGACTCTAAATCGTCAGATGTTTGCTGCTTAGTGATGTGTGTCGTGTCAACTCATTTTCTTGCGACTTTGGAACATCGACATCGTTCTCTTAAAAAACTAAAAAAAAACATAATACTGCTGACGTAATCACCATCTAGACCCCCCCATCCCCCATGTCATCAAAAATAAGCAAAGCAAAGACCGCCCCACCCCCCTGTAGTGCTTACGTAATACTTGAATGGCCCCAAACATGTCAACATAAAATATTAAAAGTATTGAAATTAAATTATCAAAATTATTATAATGTATTGAATTGAAATTAAATTATCAAAATTATTATAATGTATTGAATTGAAATTAAATTATTAAATTGGAATTAATTAAGTTATATTATTTTATATTAATTATTATTTAAATTTTGTGTTAATATGTGAGGTACCCATTTTTGGGCATAGGCCTCCTCCAACCCCTTCCAATTATCCCTATCGTAGGCTTCGCGAGTCCAAGCTGGTCCTGCTAACTGAGAGATGTCGTCGGCCCACCTGCGGTGCGGTCGCCCGCGTGGCCTGGTCGCGTCTCTTGGGTACCAGTGCAGGATCCTCTCGCTCCATCGATTGTCGACAGTTCTTGCCACATGTCCGGCCCATCTCCATTTGAGTCGACACACAAGTTCGACAGCGTCTACTACTTTTGTTATTTTTCTAATATCAGTATTTATACGTCTTTCCTTTCTTGTGATATTAAGCATGCTTCTTTCGGTAGCTCTCTGGAATACGTTGATTTTTTGTGCGATAGACTTAGTTAGAGTCCAAGTTTGACATCCATATAGTAGAGTTGGGAGCACAATTGAGTCCATTGCTTTCTAAAACAAACTTAAAAAAAACTTTTTTTGCGACTCGGAAAAATCTTCGTAACTCAATTCGGGAATTGAACTGTTTTCTTAGGTAAGTTTGTACGGAACCCTCAGTGCGTGAGTCCAACTCGCACTCGCCCAGTTTTTTGTTGTGCTATTCATTGAGGGTGGCTGCCATAATCACCACGCTTTTTTTTTTCGGTGGGAAAATCATCTTATGACATCCCCCGCTCTTGGGCGGAGCGGGAGATAGTGTCAGACTTTTACTGACTAAAAACCCACTCCTGTACCTTCGTTGCCTTTCGTACCAGGGCCGAGTCTTCCTTTCAGGATCGGACCCTTGTCCCCAGTAGGCTTCGACCCTGATGGCCCCTACGGTTGCTGACATCTCCTTGAGGTGCGCGTGGAACACTATGCGCCGTCGACGACTTGGGCTCGGTCCGGACGGTTACCGGACGATCGGACGGCGAGCCACCCATTGCTCGCCGTCCGCAAGCCCGCGCCTACGGTGGCCGGAAATCGGGATCAGAATCCCGGCGACGGTTGGGGCGTGAGGACCGTTGCCTCACGCGATCGGCCGCCTCCTTTGCTAGCATTACTGCTTCGCAGAAGGAGGCGACCGCCTGCCACTCCTCCTCGCTCCGGACCATGGCCTGTACCAAGGCCCGGTGCGAGAGATCACCGCCGCCGAATGCCTCCACGAGGACACGGCGTTGCTCTTCCCAAGCGGGGCACACCTCCACCGTGTGCTCCACCGTGTCCTCCGTGCGGTCCGCGCAATGGTGACACCCGGGCGTTTCTTCCGCACGAATCTGGTGAAGGAACCTCCCAAACTTACCATGTCCGGTGAGAACCTGCGTCATGCGGACGGTATGGACGCCGTGTTGCCTATCCAGCCACTTCTCAAAGAACCGCCATAATTATGGTGTGCCCAGCACTGGGTTGCGATAGTCGCTGTCGCCATTCCGCCATGAGATCCCGCCGGAACTCTTTCCGCATTTCCACTTGCAGATCGTGCATGCGTGCGAGGCCTGTTGCTTCCAGATCCCATGGTGGCTGGCCAGCAAGGAGGCTCGCTGCTTCGCGGGAAACCGTGTGGTTTTCCCCGCACCATCCGTATGGTTGACAAGAGGGTTGGCGATCGTAGTGTGGTTGTTATAAAAGAAAGCTGCTAGCTGCTGCCCATTTTTTAGTGTCAATAGTAGCTGATCACTAGAAAATAGTAAAAACGTACTGGTCCATACTTGTCTTCAAGACGAGACTAGGTGAAAAAGCTAGCGTCTGATGTTTTTAAGTCTATAAATAAATATCATTTAGAGACGATAGAATTCATTTTAGCTGTCTTCAAGTTTTTGCACATTATTTTGTCTGAATGATTAATAATAATTCTCGTTCGATAGCGTTTGACCTCTGATATTTGGGGTCACTCTGTATCTATTGTGTACGCATAGTATTTCAATGATCAATCAGTTTGTTGTTTATTTTCACGACCCGTCTTCTGATAACAATATGGGGATTCCCACAAGCCAGTAACACATAAAAGTACCTGTTATTAGGAAAATATAATTTTATTGTTCATACAATTCCTAAAGTTAGCCCTTAGCTCCCCGTAGAGCAGTGGTTCCTAACCCTTTCGATCTTGTCACCCCTATGATTTAGCTTGGCAAACTGATTTACCCTCCACCCTCTCCTTCATGCTACTAATGAATAAATATAGTATATAGAGAGAAATCGACATTAATTAGACATAAAAATTGCATAAAAATATTGAGTAAGTTGTTACAATCATATTAACTTACCTCTGTACAATTATAATCTTTATAGACTTAATTAAACGTAAAAAAAAATTAGTGTGAGGTGGTAGGTTAGTTTAAAACGAGGCTCCGACTTGTCATTTGATTACGCTGTTTAGGGCCTGCGCTCACTTGAAACAAGATTGTCTTAGACATAATTGTCTACGACGTCTGCGACAAGTCTGTTTTGTCTGTCACGGCGCACAATATCAAGACCACAGAATAAGTAATAGTACAAGGTACAGAAGTTTAACTCTTCGAAAGAAAACATGCGAATATAAACCTACTAACAACGTCAATAATGTTCATAAAACATTGCACGGCACGGACGTGACCACAACGATGACAACACAAAAATGTACTACATACATATAACCGTGTTGTAGAAGCCTGTTTTACTCAATATTCGTCGTAAGTGTTTGGGATAACATTACAGTTGCTATAGGATGGGCAGCTGTCGGATTCATACAATTTAGCTACCTATCACTTTCTCTCATCTTAAAGATGCATATTATTGCTTTATTGTGCAAATTCGTGGAACAGTTCATCTGTGAGATTTTGCTTCATGCCTCATTCCGTAAACCGACTGGTCGTATCATATAGGAACCGATTTGATTTTAGTAAATAAGATCTTTAAAAGCATAAAATATTTATTAAGAAAAACAAAAGAATAAAATACATTTCTAACACAAAAAAAGTTATTTCATAATATTTCCTCAACGTTACTCGTAGTTTGAATGTTTTGGGAATTTGTTACAACAGTCGCTCATCACATTCAGTACGGCGGCGCTTGATGTAATTTGTTACATAGAAATTAAAAGAATTGAACAAAAAAGAATAGAGAATCATAGAATAGGAGAAGAAAGAAATCAAAACATTAAAAAAAGGAAATAAAATGTAAAAAAATTAAATTAAAAATAATAGGTAATAAAATAAAATATAAATCTTATATTTCGGACAAAGTCCATAGTTGGTTAGTATACACAGAACTTAAAAACTAGTGTTAGTACTTATAACTACCGGAAACAATTTTTTACGTATTATACGCCACAGAGACATGCAGGTGTACCCAATGCTCCAGTATGGGACTGTCCCACCTGTCCGCTATTGTCTTCAGGATGATGTTGGGGCTGATGCGTGCCCTGCGCATGATGGACGCGCATCGCTTGCGCATAATGGCATGAAAGCCATCAATTTCTGCCTCTGCGAACATACCGGATGCACTGCAGTAGCGCGGCAACCCCATCAACACCCTAAAAGCATCATTGTATTGAACACGCAGAGCACTGTATGCCCTCTGCGTGTAGTTGACCCGTAGACTGCATGTATAAAATGACTGACAATACGCTTTAAACAATGTGGCCATTTTGATTTGCGAAATTTACGTCAGTCGAGCATTTCGCAAATCTGAGAGCCAACATATTGCAGCGATATAAAAGAATAATATATAACTGATAATAAAATAAATAATGAGCGCTCAAAATGCACAGTACTGGGTGTTCTCTTTGAGCGCCTGTTATAGATAGTCCCTAAGAACGACAGTCAAAAATGTTCAGGTAAACTAAATTTTTATCATTTTTAATACAAAATACCTATGACATTTTAACTTTATTCCTGGTTATTCGAAAAAGGTACATTTCCAAATAATTTTTCTCGAACTTGAAGTGGCACGGCTTCGTACTGCATCGAAGTTGGAGATTTCTCACAGACGAACATAGCTTTAAAATCAGGCTCCATGTCTTCTAAAGTGCCTTGTCTCACAAAAACTGCTCGATCCTGGATGCCCCCTATATTATTGGGCTGGCCATCACTCCATTTATTGAACACATCTTCGATACTCTCTCCTGAAAGAATTTACATTTTTATTTATATAATTAACTTCTAAAATTCAAAATATGTTTATTTAGAAAGAAAGAAAGAAAGAAAAGAAAGTAAAACTGTTTATTCGCGCGAAATGACGCAATCTTAAAACTAGCAAACAAACATTGTAAAACACCCAAACATTGTATTTCACCCAATTGTTTGTTTCATATGGAGAAGAACCGGCAAAAAATCGCATGGTTACTCTTTTAAAATAGTACATTTTGATACAAGTGCAGAAAGTTTATCATTGCGACCGAGGCGGAATTTGCACGAGCCATAGGCGAGTGTGTTATGGAGCCAAGGGCTGCAGTGACAAATTTGCACGTGTATCAAACGGCTTTTTTCAATACACTTACGAAATGAATAAACGGGGGTTGACCGGCAACTCATGAGAGTCGACGCGCGCCCAGCCTGATACGATAAATGTACTAAAATTGTGGCGGGGAGATCACGCGCACTTTTCTGCACTAGTGCGGAAAACCGTCTATTGCGTGCCTAAAAGCGGTGGGATTAGAGCGGGTTTTCGAGTAAGTGTATGGTAAGAATATTTAATCTACACTAATATTATAAAGATGTAAAGTTTGTTTTTTTGTTTGTAGGAGGTAATCTAAATTTTTTTCACCGTTAGAAAGCTGTTTTATTCCTGTGTGAAAAAACCGCCTGTTCCATCGGTCCGGTCCAGTTCGGTTGTTACACGATGTAAAGGTAGGAAGTAATAAAAAAAAATCATACATATTAGTTATTAATACATATTAGTCATATTAGTTATCATTAGTCCGGTCAATGGCGGCAACGCCGACGCATGTCTACCGCTAACGAGTGTGATTAACCAAAATATAAACGATGTCGAATGTTGTTAAGTGCAACAGTTGTAATATAATTATCAATGAACTCCTTGCTTTCATCCAAAATAAGATGCAGGTGATGGATGAGGAAAGTCTTGTGCGTATTTGTGTAACGGCGTTTACAAGTGTTGAAATCGAAGAAGCAAAAACCTTACTGTTTGATGCTGTGTCCCTGTCTTCCCAGAAAAAAACAAGGAAACGCGAGGGTAAGTCCCAGCGAGATGTGGATGATATAATTCAGTTATTTAAAAGCGTTGATCCAGATAAGACACCTATCTTTGTGGCAAGAGATCTACATAAACTGCCACCAATTACCTTTGATCATCTGGATGCAACTAAGTTATTGAAGGATATCTTACTATTGCAGAATGATTTGAGGCATTTTAGGGATAGCTACGTGACAATGGAGCAGTTAGCTCAGATCATATCACATATAGATGATCGTAGTAAGTTGCCGTTATGTGACAATAAATACTCAAACAGGAACATTACAAAACAAAGAGGAGCTTGTTTGTTGAACAGTTTTGAATGTGATAGTGGCCCCATGGGTTTAGTAGAAATTTATGATTACGATTTAAATCACCAAAATAACGAATCGATCAATAAATATCCCATTAGTATTACAAAACTACCCGCTACCGAAGAAAGTGAGCAAAATTTTTTATCTACTCAGCGCCGGCGTGCGGTACAGAAACCTGTTTCGCCCGGTGTTGATACTTTGAAGCGATCAGCTGTTTGTGCCGGTGACGTTTTACTGTCACAGTGTGCGTCCTCGGGTAACGTAAACGTAAACAATAGCGCGGACTGTGTTATGCAAATAAAACCATTAGAGGAAAACGATGATTTACACATTGAAAAATGGACTACAGTTTTAAATAAAAAGTCGATAAAGCGGCAAAATAAACCTATGGGTAGGATGGGGCGCGGTACTGATAGAGTTGAATTAAACTTTAAAGCAGCAGCTGGCAGTAAGGTTCCACTTTTTATAACCAACATCCATAAAGACACCAACGAGCAACACATCACTGATTACATTTGCAGGAAATCGCAGGAGAATGTTACGGTTATAAAACTTAAAATTAGGAATGATAAACATGACGCATACAAACTGTTTGTGCCAAAACACAAACTGAAGATGTTTTTAGATGACCGTTTTTGGCCTGAGGGGGTTTGTCCATGTTAAAAGTAACGGGGACGCTCCAGTACGGGTTGAGGCAGTTAATAAAACTACAATTTAATGGGAACTACAAATGACGACATTGTGCATAACGCCGTCCTTGCATCATTCAATTGCAAGTCACTTAAAATATCAATGGAAGGAGTTAGATCGTTATGCAAGGAAGTAGACATAATTGCTCTTCAGGAAACGTGGTTACTGCCACATTACCTGTCTTTCTTATCACAAGTCAACGAGGAATTCGGCAGTACTGGAACGTCCGCAGTAGACACATCGACGGGAATGCTGGTAGGCAGGCCTTACGGTGGCGTTGCGCTGCTTTGGAGAAAGAGTATGTTTAGTTGTGTGTGCGTAATTCCGTGCGACAATCCACGTATCTCTGCGATAGAAGTGTCGTTATGTGATCGTCGCGTGTTGATATTTAGTGTGTACCTACCTGTAGACATTGTGGAAAATATAACTGAATTCACGGATTGTTTAGGGACTGTAAGTGCAATTATAGAGGAGAGGGACGTGGAATCTGTCATTATTCTGGGTGATTTTAATGCACACCCCGGTCAACTGTTTTTTAATGAGCTCCAAAGCTTTTGTTGTGAACAGGAATGGCTGTGTGTAGATATAAATAAAATGAGTTCAGACAGCTATACATTCATTAGTGAGGCTAATGGAAGTCGAAGATGGCTGGACCATTGTGTAGTTACTAAAGCAGCCGTACCGCTAATTACAGGTATTATACGTCAAATATGACACATATTGGTCCGACCATTTTCCACTTTTAATCAAGTGTAATTTTAATTTAATCAAGCAGAAGCTCGTAAATCGGTGTGCTCAGGTATCAGACGGTATTAAGTGGGGGGAAAGAGTGTCCGAGCAAATAGAGCAATACACATATATTTGTGGTAATTACCTCCGTGATATAGACTTCCCAATGCAATTGGAATCTTGTGGTGGAAAGTTTTGCACGGACACTAGCCATAGGGTGGTGATTGATGAGCTTTACAGTGATATAGTGCACGGCTTAGGGTTGGCAGCAAGTTCTACTCATCGGAAAAAAACTAGGTCTCGCAAACGAGTAGCAGGGCGGAACAGGCACGTCAGCGTCGCGCACGGGGAGGCGCGGGCTAAGTTTAAAATGTGGGATTGGCACGGCAGGCCATCATCGGGTACTTTGTACGATGATAAATGATAGAAGCGCGGAAAGTTTTTAAAGGGAAGCTGAAGTGGTGTCAAAACACCAAGAGGAAATTAAAATGGACATCTTAGCCTCACACCACGCAAATTCTGATTTTCGTAGTTTCTGGAAATGTACCAGTAAAATGGGCGCGGCCCATGGACTCCCCGTGAGCGTTGATGGCGTTACTGAACCTCAGTTAATAGCGGAGCTTTTCAAAAACCATTTTATGGTTGGGTCAGTATTGGGGCCAGCGCGGCAGGTGGTTGATGCTGAGACCCAAGCGGGACTCGTTTCAACTCTTATAACAGCTAAAGATGTTAAGATAGCTCTAAAACATATAAAAAGAGGGAAATCCCCGGGTCATGACGGTCTCAGTATTGAGCACTTGCTGCATGCAGGTTGCCACCTGCCTAGGGTTTTGGCATTACTTTTTAACCTGTGTATCGCGCACTCTCACCTGCCTGAAAGTATGATGAGGACGGTGGTCGTGCCAGTAATTAAAAACAAAACGGGAGACTCGTCAGATCGGTCGAATTATAGGCCTATCTCACTGGCAACGATCGTCGCTAAAGTGCTTGACAGTGTGCTTAACGTACAGCTAGAGAAATACCTGCAGTTGCACGATGCACAGTTTGGTTTCCGACCCGGCTTATCCACTGAAAGTGCAATCGCTTGCCTCAAGCACACTGTCAGGTACTACGTTGACAGGCGCACACCAGTTTATGCGATTTTTATAGATCTTTCCAGGGCCTTCGACCTGGTCTCATACGACATTCTTTGGCATAAGTTAAAGGCTACAGGGATGCCCAATGAGTTGCTGAACGTTTTTAGGTACTGGTACGGCAACCAAACAAACGTTGTAAGGTGGGGAAATGAGTTTTCCATACCATACAAGTTAGAGTGTGGCGTGAGGCAGGGAGGCTTAACCTCCCCAAATCTCTTCAACTTGTACCTGAACGCATTGATCGAGGAGCTCAGCGGTGCACATGCGGGCTGTTTCGTTGACGGTTTATGTTTCAATAACATAAGCTACGCGGATGATATGGTGTTGTTGGCTCCCTCGGTCAGTGCTCTCAGGAAACTGGTTAAAATCTGTGAGAACTACGCTGCCAGCCACGGGTTACTGTATAATGTCAAAAAAACAGAACTCATGGTTTTCAAGGCTGTTGGCAAGAAATGTCCAGTAAATGTGCCATCGATTAAAATTAATGATATCCCAATTCGACGGGTACATCAGTTTAAATACCTTGGGCATTTCATTGCTGACGACCTTAGGGATGATGCTGATGTGGAACGGGAACACAGGGCATTGGCGGTACGGGCGAACATGTTGGCCCGTAGGTTCGCCCGATGTACAGCAGCGGTCAAACATACCTCTTTAAAGCTTACTGTACATCCCTGTACTCGGGCGCCCTATGGATCAACTGTACGAAACGGGCCGCCAATGCGCTGCGAGTCCAATACAACAACGCTTTCAGGGCGCTGATGCGGCTGCCACGTTACTGCAGTGCTTCAGAGATGTTTGCCCAAGCCAGAGTCAACAGCTTCTCAGCTGTCATGCGAAAAAAGAGTGCGTCTCTTCTCGCCAGATTGCGTGGCAGTAGCAGCAGCCTCCTGAAAGCGATTGCTGAACGACATGATGAGAGCCCCATAGCGAGGCATCTTATCAAAAACACATTATCTTTAGTAGTGTATACGTACTACCATAGTTCGTAAGCTAAAAATTGTTACTAACACCCTGTATTGTTTTTTTTATTATTATATGTATTTTCAATATTTATCTCAGGACCCTGAGGTCCTGGACCTTTGGAAGGCGTACGAGGAGCCGAAGCCAACTCGCAGAGGCCCTTTAGATAATTATAATGGAACATGATACCAACCGACGATTATCCCTGTACGCGCTATGCTAGTGCACCCAAGGACAACCCCCGGTAGTTGAAAAACTATTGCGACATATGGAGAACAAAGATAATAGGGCTATGGTTTTTGGAGTCTTAAGTGGACTGGTAACATGGAACTATGTTAAGACTATGGCCCCTGCCTGAACAACGTTATTAATATCCATCGAAAAAAAGCAGGGGGTGACTTGCACACTCAATAAATGGGCCAAAAAACGGCCGCTAGCACGAAGTGACGTAGCAACAAGAGGGCAACATATTCTGAGGTGCTTGAGGAGTGGAGAGGTATACCACGGCTATCAGGACAATCTCGGAAGTACGGTCAAGATACCAGCACCTTACTGGATTATACATCCTTCTCCCGAGCACGTTTGCTCTTGCGAATCTCCACTCAAGCCAGCCAATAAAGGCAAGAGAGAGGTGGGAGCTCAGTTCCTCGTCAGTGTTCACACTACGGCCGGCCAATAAAGGCAAGCCGGAGATGAAGAACAAGAATTCTCCCGGGAGATCGGGTCCGTGGGGTCGCTAATGCCCAACAGTTCGCCACAAAACTGCACTGCGGATTGTATCTCTCTTAGTCTGGCCCCTCACCTTAGGCATATTACGGCAAAGCAAACTTCACCGATACAGACCTAGGGTATATTGGAGCACGCAAGCCCCACCACGACGTCAACGTAGAGATACGGCGATGGGGTTATTATTATTATTATTATATAACTTTACTAGCTGTGCCCCGCGGTTTCACCCGCGTTTTTCTCGTTTCCGTGGAAATACCGAGATAAATATAGCCTCCCACAATAAATGGACTATTGAATATTTAAACAGTTTTCATATCAGATTAGTATTTCCCGAGATTACCGCGTTCATAACAAACAACCAAACTTTTCAGCTTTATAATATTAAGAAAAATATAGATTAAGTTAAATTGTATAAGTCGCAGGCAATAGCTGTCTATCTGTTCGACATTCAGCCAGACACATAAGAATTACGACTATAGGCGGGGTGTCCGTCCACTTTAAACCGGGTTAAAATATTATTTTAAAGTACTTCTGAGTAAATTATATTTTTCGTTTTATTTTCTTGTGGCAGAAGAATATATTGATTGTTTCCGCAACCTGATCTTGACAACGCAACATATAGTTGGCCGTGCGAAAAACAGTCTTGCCGTAAATCTAATCCTACATATTTAAATGTTTGCCCCTGTGATTTATTTATCGTTACGGCAAAAGATAATTTAATTGGGAATTGGACTCTTTTAAAATGAAAAGGCAAATCATTTGGAATCATTGGGATCCGAGGTATAAGTACTGTTTGGCCAACCGCTGGACCAGTCAAAACTGTTGCAACGATCACGTTATTGCGAAGAAATTTAACCTGAAGTCGAGTCCCGTTACATAAATTTGGTGGCTTAAGATTTCTAAGTAAAATAATTGGGGCACCAATTTTTAACTTGAGAGAATGTGGGGGGAGGCCACTCGGGTTTAAAGAATTAAGAAATTCCTGTGGATAATGGACTGCATCTTCTTGATCTCATCAACAAATATATTTCAAAAAAGATTATTACAGGGTTTTATGTTGATAAAAAACTCTATGGCCCATAACTCATTAATAGGTACCAACTCTTAACATCTTACACACGTGATAACTTTTAAACGAAATATCCGATTGAGATGAAACAAAAAGTATTTTACTTCTACATAAATACTCTTGATAACATAATGCTTAATTTCGATAAAGATTAATATTACGATACATATTTAACGTAGTTTTTTTTTCTTCAGACGATTTAATAATTATTTTGAACACAAAATCGGTTATTGTGATTAAACCATGATAGCTAGATATATGTTCTCGCGGATTTTTTTGTAGGTCTTAATGGGATCTACAAACCCGTAGTACATCATTTTGTTCTATTGTCAATAGTTTTTGCAGCGCACGCAAAAATAGGTTTTCGATTTTACACCTTGTGTTACAAAATAGCAATTTTATTACGGATCCCTAATTTTGAAAAAAAAACAGCTTATAGCCTTCCTCGATAAATGGACTACCCAACACTGAAAGAATCATTCAAATCGGACCAGTAGTTCCAGAGATTAGCGCGTTCAAACAAACAAACAAACAAACAAACAAACAAACTCTGCAGCTTTATAATATTATAAGTATATAAGTATAGATTGCACACCTTAACATAATACAGGACAAACATTTATATAAATAAGTGTACAATAGGCGGTCTTATTGGACAGGGCAATAAGACCGCCTATTTCTACCAGACAACCTTTGGATGGACTGAACTAAAGGAAAAGATTTCGGGCTGTCAGCTGTGTACAACAACATAGAGAATAATGCAAAAAAAAAATGTAAAGAAAAATAATAATTAAAAATAATACTTAATATTTAAAAATATAATACATAAATAAAAAAAACAAATAATATACTAATAAATATAAAAAATAATTGCAATTTAGAAAGGAGAAGAAAATACTAAAGTGATAGATAATGCTTCTTCACCATTATTTTGAACGTTGGTAGCGTTTGGGCTCGCCTCACTTCTACGGGTAATGCATTCCACAAACGAGCTGCTTGTATCGTAAAAGATCTATCAAAGAACGAAGTGGAATGCATATGAATACTAAGTTTTAGATTTTCCGATGACCTCAAGGACCTAGAATGTGTGTCACAGAGGAACTGAAAGTGTTGTTTAAGATAGAAAGGAGTCGAAAGATTAAAGAGTACATTGTAAAGCAAAGAAAGTATGTGAACATTCCGGCGAAGGCGAATAGGAAGCCATTTGAGCTGAGTACGGAATTCAGAAACGTGGTCATACTTGCGCAAGCCAAATATAAACCTGATACAGAGATTTTGAAGTCGCTCAAGCTTATCCAATTGGTCTTGGTTGAGATCAAGATAGCTGGCATCAGCATAGTCCAGGATTGGGAGAAGAAAAGATTGTGCTATGGCAATTTTAGTAGTGATGGGAAGAAAATTGCGAAGGCGGCTCAAGGAGCCCGCCGAAGCAAACAATTTACGACTAACTTCCTGCACTTGTTTAGTCCAGGAAAGAGTGCTGTCGATATAAATCCCCAAGTTCTTCACCGTGTGCGTTAGAGGAATTATGGTGTTATTGAAAGAAACCTGGGGGAGTGTCGACCAATCTATCTATATATATACGGTCCGGGAACTACCAACAACAATCACTTGCGTCTTGGTTGGATTGATCTTCAGCCCAAACTCAGTGCTCCAGGCACCTATTTATTGTAGTATTTTTGTTGTATGGACTTTGTTGTCTGTAATAAAAGTATTATTATTATTATTATTAGTACCGTGAATGGTTTTCCAAATACGGTTCGTGCTCCAGGCTCTCAGGCCAACGTGAAAATAATCGCTAGATGCACCCGTGCCAACGACTGAAAACATGTCCTTGATTATGCGGGCCTCTTCTGCATCATTGAGAATAACCAGGTGAGCCCCTTCAGATGAACATATCCCGTACGCACCGGTCCAAGTCTGTTTCATCTGATGGACTTTGTAACAGCTGCCTGAACATCGTCGAAATTGATATTCTGCAATAAAATAAAAATTTCATCAATATTTTCTTGTCTTATTTACATTTTTAAGGTTCCGTACCTAAAAAAAACCCTTTGTTGTAAGTCTGATAAGATTCCAAGAACTTATAACAACAAAGAGATGTTCGACAGTAGTCTGACGCCTGTCGCCTGTCGGAATAGTACCTACATTTTGATACAAGTGCAGAAAGTTTGCCATTGCGACCGAGGCGGAATTCGCACGAGCCATAGGCGAGTGTGTTATGGAGCCGAGGGCTGCAGTGACAAATTTGTACGTGTATCAAACGACTTTTTTCAATACACTACAAAATGAATAAACGGGGGTTGACCGGCGACTCGTGAGGGTCGACGCGCGCCCAGCCTGTTACGATACATGTAATAAAATAGTGGCGGGGGAGAGAACGTGCACTTTTCTACAATAGTGTGGAAAACAGTCTATTGCGTGCCTAAAAGCGGTGGGATAAGAGCGGGTTTTCGAGTAAGTATATTGAAAAAACTTTGACTATCTTATTTTGAGATGTTTGTAGTTTCTTAAGGGTCAGCACTAGGCAATCGTGTTACGGGAAATTGATAAGTTTATATAGATAACTTAAAGTAACTATTAATGAAAAAACATCTGGTTAGCTCAAGAGTTTCACCAGTCAATATAATAGTCGGATTGGGGATAAACCTTGTAGATAATTGTTAAAAAAATATTGAATAATAATAATAATAAAGACTGCCCGTTTAGTTTACTTTAGCTATTTCCATAGTGTCATGTTGTACGGTATTCTACTGTGGGAAAATGCCGCCGAAATACAGTCAATTTTTGTTTTGCAAAAAAGGGCTATTCGTTCGATTTATAAATTAAGTCCCAGATACTCCCTGAGAGATAAATTTAAAGAAATTAATATAATGACTGTACCTTCACAGTATATTTACGAGAATATTTTGCATGTACATAAAAATATAAACATGTTTAAAAAATACAGTGATGTTCATAATTTTAATACTAAGAACAAACACAAATTTGTGGTTCCTACAACCGGGCTGAAAAAAATAGGGGGCTCATTTAGATGCCAATGCATACACTTCTATAATAAACTTCCTAGTGCCCAATAATTTCTTTTTCTACCCGTTTTTAAATATTATTATTTTTAGTTAGTATAAATTCCTATTTATTAATTAATATTTATTAGTTTTGATGTTAGTTCTAGTTTTAGTAAAAGTGATAAATAGAATGAGATACATAATGACAAAAAAAAAAAAAAAACTTCCTAGTCATATTCAACAGCTAAGCCTTAATAAATTCAAATTATTTGTAAAGCGAAAACTTTGCCAAAAGGCTTTTTACACTATAAAGGACTATGTTGAGGACCAAAAGGCTTGGGATTGACCTGCTCCAGTACGCACTGCAATTGTTGTCTTATTATTATTTTTTCTTTTGTTTTTAATTTCAAATTTGCTTTTTATTATTATTATTTATTACAATTTGATGTTGTAGATTATTTTTATTTTGCAATTTGACTTTTTTTTTTTCTCTATTAATTTTTGACATCAATGTTTACTTTGCTAAGTATTACATTTTGTAAACAATATTTTTCTTTTTATTATTGTGAACGTGAGTACTATGTTGATTGCTTTTTTTTCCTTTTCAGTAATTTTAACGTATGTCTGGCAATTTGAGTATTTTCTGCGGCCTACTCAAATGTCCTTTCCTTGGCATTGTTCGTCAAGTAGTTGAGCTCCTTAGTAGTCCTGAGTTGAGCTTTACGAATACTGACAAATGCTGGCACTGACTGGACAGGTCCACTCAAATCTGTAAGGTTCTTTCTTCAAAAGACCATTTCAGACAAATCTGCATGGTTCTCATGTGATTTGACCATTACATATTTACTGTATGGACTTTAAAAGAGACTGACCTGAGTTTGTTTCGGTGTTTCTTCTCAGGGTAGTCAGCTAGGAAACACCGGCCTCATCTAGTATAAAAATGACGAACAAAAAATAAGTGTGGCACTCGGGGACTGCCGCGGTAAAGCTATTGCATAGCATTTTGTATCAACTTATGCAATTATAATTATTTATTTGATATTAATTCAAGTTACACTTTTTGAGCGTGGTGACCGATAAGAAAACAATTTTTTTTCTTTCTTGTTTACTTCATAAATTGCTACAAGTATGTTCAGTTGTTTTATCATAGAACATTACTATAATCTATTTATAATACAAAAAGACTATTTTGTTTGACCGAGATTTGAACTCGAGGCACGATGATAACATAGGTAGAACGCTGTACCAATGCGCCACACAGGTCGGTAACGACTTTTCTAAAATAGATGTTTGGTCTCTGTCGGCCTCCAAGCCACACCTCCGTGCCCGTCGGAGTGGGGAGCGTGAGGTATATTTTTCGTTACGGAATTTCTGGATTCGGTCCCCGCGCTCAAGGCCCGCGATAGAAGCTATGCAATAGCTTAAAAAAAATTGACGTGTAAAAGTGTTTTTTTAAACCTATTTACAAAATAAATTTTATATCATTTATCATTTATTGAATATCTAAAAACGTGCAAAAAGCACTGTCTTATTTTGACAGTTTAACGCGTAAATGAAAAGTCACCTAATTAATTTTATACATAAAAAAAAAACTTCAGAAAATAGAGAATCTAATGCATATTTCAGTTTTTCATTACGCTTTTTCTCTTTTGAGTAAAAAAATCGGAAACTTTCTTAATTTTAACGCCCGAATTAACGGCCATACTAATTTGTATGGCCGCGAGCCGCACGGCCGTATTCGAATCGTCAGGCTAACACAGGCTCAGTCGACATCGACAACCAGTCTTCAAGGAGAGAGCACGTCGCTCTTCAGTAAAAAATGCATTTGTGTGTGTGTGCATGTGAGTACACGAATCCCTTGCATAGTGGTCGGGGCTTAGTAAAATTATAGATTTGTAATTGTTACTTTGAATATTGTCATTTATTTTTTAACCGACTTCCAAAAAAAGAGGAGGTTCTCAAGTCTTATGTTTTTTTTTAGAATTATTGCGAAATTTTGTAAACTTTCCGTCATGGTTTTTTTTTTAGGTGGGAAAATTATCTAATGACAAATCCTGCTTTTCGGTGGGGCGGGAGATAGTGTCAGACGTTTACTGACTAAAAACCCACTTCTGTTCCTTCGTTGCCTTCGTCCCAGGGCCCCGGGTTTCGTTTTCACACTACCCATGGCCCCAGTAGGCTTCGACCCTGCTGAACCCCTACAGTTGCAGACATCTCCTTGAGGCGCGCGTGGAACAATACGCGCCGTCGACGACTTGGGCTCGGTCCGGACGGTTACCGGACGGTCGGACGGCGGGCTACCCATTGCTCGCCGTCCGCAAGCCCGCGCCTACGGTGGTTTCCGTCATGGGTGTCGTTTTCATAGTTTTCGATGGTGCTAAAGCCAATAGTGAGGTTGAAATGAAAATCCAAGATGGCAGCTGCGAAAATTTTCAAATTTTCTATCATGGTCGTCATTTTCATGGTTTTCGATGGTGCTAAAGCCGATAGTGAGGTCGAAATGAAAATCCAAGATGACGGTTGGAAAAATTTTAAAATTTTTCGTCATGGGTGTCGTTTTCATAGTTTTCGATGGTGAAGTCAAAATGAAAATCCAAGATGGCGGCTGCGAATATTTTCAAATTTTCCATCATGGGTGTCGTTTTCATGATTTTTGAAGATGCTAAAGCCGATAGTGAGGTTGAAATGAAAATCCAAGATGGCGGCTGCGAAAATTTTCAAATTTTCTGTCATGGTCGTCATTTTCATGGTTCTCGATGGTGCTAAAGCCGGTACTGAGGTCGAAATGAAAAACCCAAGATAGTGGCTGCTAAAATTGTCAAAATTTCCCGCTTGAACGACTGAAATTTAGCACACGGGTAGACCATATACTGGAATAGCAAGTAGGATACTTTTTATCCCGGGTGTAGGTCGGAATAATTCTTTATTTTATTTATTTTTATATTAGATTTATTCAGTTTAGAAAAAAAATATATATTATAATTAGAAACCTCAATGTCATTTTTGAAGACCTATTCATAGATACCCCACACGTATGGGTTTAATGAAAAAAAAATTTTTTGAGTTTCAGTTCTAAGAGGAACACCCAAAATTTATTGTTTTTTTTTTTCTATTTTTGAGTGAAAATCTTAATGCGGTTCACAGAATACACCTACTTACCAAGTTTCAATAGTATAGTTCTTATAGTTTCGGAAAAAAGTGGCTGTGACATACGGACGGACAGACAGACCGACATGACGAATCCATAAGGGTTCCGTTTTTTGCCATTTGGCAACGGAACCCTAAAAATCATCCTGCATTATTGACGAAGAGTAGGAAGGTACCATGTACAATATCGGTACAAGGTGCCTTGGAGTCTGTGATACTCAAATAAAACGCAGTACTTCAGAGCAAGACAATTTTAATCTTATAAACCCAAGTCTTATTGCTTCAACACCAGGGATAGGTTTAGAACAGCCCTACTCCTGACCACTGTCTTATTGTGTAGAAACGGACCTCCATTTGTTAACCTCACCTCAGTTGACGTAGAGCGATCTTTTCAATGAAAAATAGTAATAAAAATGGTATGTTAATTAGCTTTGTTTTATTTGTTTTATCTGTATCTGGGGGTTTTTATTATTATTTATTTGTAATATTGTTGTCACACGGGATTTTTCATTAGAAATCCCGGGAAGATATATATTAAAATCATCATTTCGATGCAAGTACATAAATAACTCTACCTAATTCCTACCTCTGCTCATGACAGTTAGTAATTGTTCAGCAGGGTCGGACGTCCTAGAGCCATGAGAATTTTTTTGAAGGGAAACTCGTGGTCCTGGAACGAAAAAGGCAACTGAAAGAACATAAGTGTGTTTTTAAGAGTAAAAGTTTTGCACACCCTCCCGTTCTGCCTGCCTATATGCCTATAATATCTGAAGAGTTCTCTCAATTCCTCTTGGATCCCATCATTAGAACTGGTTTAGAAAAAAAAATGGGACCAATCTGGAAACATACCTTTAATAAATAAAAAATTAACAAATCGGGTCATAGTAAAAAATACGGCTTTTTACGTTTATTACCTCAGAACTCCTTCTGAGGTAATAAACGTAAAAAGCCGTACAACCGAATTGAGAACCTCCTCTTTTTTGATGTCGGTTAATTATAACGTTGGGTTACACCTGTCTCATATGCGTGGTCTCATGTATCAAACAGAGGCCCGTGCACTCTGATAAAAACCTTGATATAGACTATTGTAGAACTACCTATCGTTGATTTTGTTTTTGAAAATCATACTATAATAGCAGATTGATACTTACCTACATATTTGTTAGCTGAATCTTTTTTGAAAGAAAATTTCACTAAGGATGTACCAACCTTTGAATTTAAGCGTATCTCTGTTGATTCAATTAAAAAAAAACATTCAATAGTCTTAACATAAAAAAACACTGAGGACTTATGGGGTATATCCGTTAAGGTTCTTGGGGATATTATTGATACAATTGCTCCTGTCCTAACAGGCATATTTAATCAATGCCTAGACAGCGGTACATTCCCTGATTTAATGAAACATAGTAAAGTAGTACCAATTTTCAAATCAGGTAGCAAAAGTGATCCCTCTAATTACAGACCTATATCTGTGCTTCCAGCATTGAGTAAAATATGTATAGGAAAAATCATGCTCGAACAGATGTTGTCTCGTTTTAATTCAAATAGGATTTTGCATAGTCATAAGTTTGGATTCACGAAAGGCAGGTCAACGACGGATGCAGGAGTGAAACTCATCAGTCACATTTTAGAATCCTGGGAGAAGTCCCAGAATGCTATTGGCATATTTTGTGACCTCTCCAAAGCATTTGACTGCGTTGACCATAATACTCTAATCTGTAAATTACATCATTACGGAATTCGTGGACGAGCTGCTGATCTTGTTTTTTCCTATTTATCTTACAGGCAGCAAAAAGTAACCATTAATAGGGCAACGTCCTCGGGGTCTTTAGTAAAATTGGGCGTGCCTCAGGATTCAATTCTTGGACCTTTCCTTTTTCTAGTTTATATTAATGACCTTTCTTACATGATGGCTAATTTATCCGATACAATTCTATTTGCTGATGACACTTCCCTTATCATTATTTTCTATCCCTTATTTTTAAAGTAGATAGGAAATATGCGGATGTGTTGCATGTCAACGAAAGTCTGGCTGTTATTTCGAAATGGTTCGCTGCTAATAATCTCATATTAAATGCGAATAAAACTAAATGTATAAAGTTTTCATTACCAAATGTCCCTCAAGTTGACGTCAATCTAATTCTTGACGGCAACAAACTTGATGTTATTACGGAAACTGTGTTCTTTGGTATAACTATCGATTCTAAACTGCAGACGGGCGCTCATATTAGAACTCTTTCAGGTAGATTAAGCTCAGCCGCATATGCAGTAAGAAAAATCAGGCAATTGACAGATGTAGCCATAGCTAGGTTAGTTTACTATGCTTATTTCCACAGTATTATGTCTTATGGCATTTTACTGTGGGGATCTGCAGCTGATGTAGACTCAATTTTCATATTTGTGGGGAAAAAAAAATATTGCAAAAGAGAGCAATTCGGGCTATTTATAAAATGGGTCCTCGCGAGTCCCTCAGAAATAAATTCGAAGAAATCGATATACTGACTCTGCCTTCTCTTTATATCTTAGAAAGTATTTTATATGTTCGTAAAAAAGTAGGACTCTTCAAAATTAGAAGCGATTTTCATAACATAAATACGCGTAGTAAACACGAAACTGTATTGCCCAAGTGGAGGTTGGCTAAGACCAGCAAGTCATTTTTAGTAAACAACATACGCTTTTCTAACAAGCTGCCAAAGATGGTGACTGAACTTAGCGAGGGAAAGTTCAAAACCCATAATAAGCGTATCCTAACTAAAAAAGCGTATTACAAGGTTAAATACTATGTCAAAGACGCGCTTGTTTGGCAATGACTGCTTCTGCACATGTGGCCCCCTAGTAACTCATAATATTGTGTAAATGTATCTATTAACTGCTCCACATTTGTTTTAATATATACTTTTTTTTTTCTTCTAAACATTGCTCTTGCAATATTTTTTATATTATTAGAATCCATCCACCAAAAATTAGTTAGTAATTTATTTTGTTAACATGTCATTTATTGATAATTGTAATTATTTATTTTTCTTGTTTTTTTTTTTATATAGCCTCTTTTTTTATAATGTGAATGTGAGAACAATGTAGACTCCGCGAATTCTTAGGTTACTTCCTAATTTTTATTATGATTATTTTTATTGTACTTTTTAGTAACAATATTGACCATTCTACACTGTCCTTACATAATATCTACTTATACTGTAATATGGAAGTATTGTAAAAACCACAATTATTTTAAAAGAGTAACCATGGAGTTTCTTGCCGGTTCTTCTCCATAGGAAACGACCAATTTGGAACCGTGCACTAGCTTCTGACGTTTTACAAGAGCCCATGTAGGCTATGTAGGAAAACCAACCCCTTTTCTATCCTCCCCTTTCAAGCATAAATGCAATAGAATATTATACCCACTTCAGTTTTAAATATTTTGTCTTTACGTTTCGTAGACATTGTATCTCGACGTTCGACCGCTAAGCAAACATCAATGTGTGCGTGAAAGTGCCGCGCGCGTCTGTCGCTGTGTGAGTAGCGCTTCAATACCTAATTTTCTCTAGCGCTCGCGGCGTGCGCGCCCTTAAAGTTATTCTTAGCAGCATTTTCCCATATCTCGACTAGGTACTCTAGATGTGTTTTAACCAAAGAATTGTGAATTATATACATTATCATTATCTATAATTTAAACAATAACATATGCCACGATTCTAAACTTCGCAGAAACTTGCAGCTGCACAGAACGTCGATGAAAAGCTTGCAAAATTCTTAGTACCGTACGGTAGTCAAATAACAAGTGTAAGTTGATATTCAACAAGACGGCGAGCTACTCATTGCTTGTCGCTACATTGTGATTGCTTTCATTTTTGAGTAACTAGATAGTTTACTCACCATTATCAAAGGTGCCACATTCGTTTATCGTTTGATTCTCGAATTTCTTGTAACATATGAAGGGTAGTGGGTCCGTGCATGACGAGGTATACACGTTAACTAGGTCTCCGTTGACAGACATAGTGAGGCAGTCTCCAGTGTTTGCTCTTGTTTGAAGTGTCCATTCTATTTCCGTATCCGACAGTGGCACTCCTGGAAAATAAACGCTTACTTATAACGAAATCATATATCATCTTCGTATTGAGAGAGGCCGAGTTGAATGGAGGAAATTACTAAGAATGCATGTGTCAAACGTCCAACAATTTAAGGGTCGCCGTACGCGGGCCACCGGCCACAACCAAAAAACGCCACCACCGGCATATTTCCTGTAGGTTTCATACATTTAATATGGATTCGCCGCACACGGTTGACGCCGGTGCCCGCCACACGCTACAAATCGCCGCTGCTCGCATCTTGTGGCCCGCACTGGCTACAAAACGCCGATACAAAATGCCGCCGCACGCCTTTCGCGTATTTAAACCTTCTTCGACTGGACTCTCCATTATGACAATGCGCACATGGGTTGAAAAAAGTAGCAGACATCGGTCACAAGTGGCTGTCGCGAGCTACAGCTTTCTTTGTGGCCGCTTCTAGCTTCTCAGGTGTTTTGGCTATGGCATGTGCGGCGACATTAAAGGTTGTATGACATTACGATCGGACGGCGAGCAACGGTGTGGCTTGCCGTCCGATCGTCCGGTAACCGTCCGGACCGGGCCCAAGTCGTCGACGGCGCGTACTGTTGCACGCGCGCCTGAAGGAGATGTCAGCAACCGTAGGGGCCCAGCAGGGTCGAAGCCTACTGGGGTCATGGGTGATGCGAAAGAGATCCCCGGGGCCCTGGAAAAATGGCAAAGAAGGAACAGGAGTGGGCTTTTAGTCAGTAAAAGTCTGAGACTATCTCTCGCTCCGGCCAGGAGCGGGGGATGTCATTAAATGATTTTCCCAAATGAAAAAAAAACCTACTTCCTCGCGGGCAGAAGATGCTAGTTGACACTAGTACATAAATATAATAGCAGAGAAAAGCCGAGAATTTTAAATGTTTGTAACACGTGGGAAGCTGGCGCGATTTGACTGACCTTCTACAGAGGCGAAGTGTCCCTTGGAATACAAATCATGGATACCCACGAAAATGCGATCATTGATCATCTCAGCTTGATCCAACCGTGAGTGAAGAGCTTTAGCTAGTTCTTTGTTAATTGGAGACGCCAACACCGCACCTGTAACATTAGAGGCACACTTTGAGATAATGAATCTTCTCAGTGACAAAGAAAGCCAGTTTCAATGTCAACTTCATGACATAATTATGTGGAAGAGATACTACAATTGTGCCAATAACAGACCATCAATCGCTGGAGAATATATCGCGAGTGTTAACAGTAATTTTAAAATAATATTAAAGTTAAAAAGATAAGAATTTCTTCACTGACATTATGACTACATGACAAACTCGTAAGAGTGAAACAGAGAGATGAATTAAAAGAAAAAAAAAATGGTTCAAACAGTTACAACTTGAATTAAATTATTTTAGTTTTTTAACCATTTTTTTTACTTTTTTTTTTTGTTTTATCAAACTACGTAGCAAACTTAACTTTTTATTAATTTCACTCAATGTTAAATAATGTCCGTGTTTGTCATTGTTAGTTTAAAAAAAAATCTCCACTAATTAAAACTAACTTACAAAATAAAAATAAAAGCCTTAAAGTACTAAAAAAAGAAATCTAAAATACGGCGTCGAAAAACTCCTCCACATCGATGTCGACTGGTAATGTACCCAAAAGACTAGCGGCATTGCCATGCTGAATGGCAATGGGTCACGCGAAGTGTCAACAAGGCGTTTTGAAAGTTCTTTAAATAATTTGTGAGCACTCGGACCCCACGATCCGAGAGTTTCAACCCCAAACGGCTCGAAAATATAGCTACCAACAACGTTATTATATTTCCGCCGCTTGAGGTTCTCTGCAGCCGCTGCGACAGCACCGGCACAGCACGACGAGCTAGGAAGATGAGATGGCGCAAGAGTATCGACACAAGTAGCGTCCCACATTAAAAGGCTAAAAAGCCTACCCATCTTCCATGGAAATAAAGACATACCGTTCGGTCTTTTTCCATCGTCGCGTGCCAGGCCATGAGGTTCCAATACGGCCGGAACACCGACAGTGACAAGAGCACGTTGGATGATGTCGTTGATATTCGCGTGTCGCGCTATGCGACCCACATTTCGGCTGCATGACAGACCGTGGTGTCCGAGGCTGTTGACAACTTCACCACAGTGGCAGCGATGAGGAGAGCAACATGGAGCGCCAAGTCGTAGGGAAGCAGCGAGGCGGAATGTAGTATCGTCGAACAAGGTGCCTATTGTCGACGACGGTAGTGCATGAAGCCAGAGACCCGACTCCCACTCTCCCACAGCTAGCAGGCGCGCACGCTCTGCAGTAGTCATAGATTTTGCCCACAGATTTTCTTGAACTACTTTGCATAGTGGCTTATCCCAACGTCTTTGGAAAGAAAGGTTGTCGGGCTGTTTGGAATTCTCAGCTTTCACGAGATTCTTGTCATGTGGGATGGTGACATCGACTGTCATTGCACGGCGCGCTAATCAATTATTATTATCATTATTAAATTATTATTATATGTATCAGTATATCTCTGAACCCTGAGATCCCAGACCTTTGGAAGGCGTACGAGGAGACGAAACCAACTCGCAGAGGCCCTTTAGTCACTTTTAATGGAATGTAATACCAACCAACGATTATAGACGCTATGCTAGTGCACCCATTTTTTTTGTTGCCGGGGTGGAAAATCCTCATGGATGTCCTTCGCCTGGGGCAGGCGAAGGGGTCTGTCAGACTCTTACTGACTAAAAACCACCTCGGTGTTCCCTCCCACACTTGGACCGGGGATCGTGGGAGCTGATACGCCATCCATGATCCCCGGCTAGTGCCGGCCCGCGGGCCACCTCAAGCCGGGGGGAGTGTGAGGTGTCCTCCCCCCGCGACGTCCAATAGGGGCGCGCGTGGAACACTACGCGCTGCCGCCTCGGGTCTTGCTGGATGGGAGACGGCAGACGACCCCGAGTCCGCCGTCCCTCCGGACCTCTTTATGGGGGCTGGAAGAGGGCGTTGTCTGCCCTCCGCCGACGCCCGGTTCGCCTGCTGCGGCACGGGAGAGTGGCCACGGCCTCCCTCTCCCTCTCCGCAGCCTCCTTCTGCGAAATTACGGCTTCACAGAAGGAGATCACCGCATCCCACGACTCGGCGCCCCCGACCATCGAACGAACGACGGCCGGCAGCGACAGGTCGGGGCCCACTTCAGATACAAGGGCACGGCGCTGCTCCTCCCATGCGGCACACTCTGCCAGTGTGTGTTGCGCCGTGTCCTCCCGACAGTCGGTGCAGTGGTGGCACCGAGCGTCCGGCTCCCTGTAAATGCGACACAAGTACTTCCCGAAGCAGCCATGCCCCGAGAGCACCTGCGTCACCCTAAACGACAGGGAGCCGTGTTTCCTCCCGAGCCATTCGTCGAGCACTGGTCGGATCGCATCGACGGTGGCGAGGCCGGCGGTAGGGCGCAGAAGCCTGTCCCGCCATTCCGCCACCATGACCTCTCCTCGCGCCACCAGTACAGTGAGGCAAGGACTCTAGTTCCCAGGGCGGAGATCCGGCCAGTGCACAACCCGCCTCGTAGGAGATCGTGCGATACCCCCTGATAGCCCTGACGGCCATCGCCCTCTGCGGTCTTCGCAGGATTGCGATGCTGCCGGCCGTCAGGTCAGAAGCCCATACCGGGGCCCCATACAGGGCCATGGATCATACGATCCCCAAGTACAGCCGCCTACAGGCAGTGCTCGGGCCCCCTAGATTGGGAAGCAGCGTTGCGAGCGCGCCTGCTGCGCCCATCAACTTGGGCGTCAGCCGCCGAAAGTGATGCTAGTGCACCCAAGGATAACCCCCGGTTGGTGAAAAACTATTGCGATATATGGAAAACAAAGACTATAAGGCTATGGTTTTTGGAATATTAAGTGGACTGGTTACCAGGAATGTTAAGACTATGGCCCCTTCCTGAACAATGTTATTAATATCCATCGATAAAAAGGCAGGGGGTGACTTGCACACTCAATAAATGGGCCCCCAAAAACGGCCGCTGGCACGAAGTGACGTAGCAACAAGGAGACAACATATCCTGAGGTGCTTGAGGAGTGGAGAGGTATACCACGGCTATCAGGACAATCCCGGAAGTACGGTCAAGATCCCTACCAGCACCTTACTGGATTATATATCCTTCTCCCGAGCACGTTTGCTCTTGCGAATCTCCACTCAAGCCAGCCAATAAAGACAAGAGAGAGGTGGGAGCTTTGTTCCTCGTCAGTATTCACAAAGGCCAGCCAATAAAGGCAAGCCGGAGATGAAGAACAAAAAAAAAAAAAAATATTATTATCATTTACTTTTGGGAACCAAACGGACGATGACTGTATATTGTAATAATACATATGATTGTATAATTTATTAGGTTCTTTCAATACTTTATCTTGATAAATACATAACATGTATACTTGTTTGATAGAGGTTGACCTTTGATAATCGAGGTCACGTGTTTGCGTATAGACTGTATGGGGAATTACAAATAAAACGGAAGTACCTACAAGTCAGTTAAACATATATAATAAAGGCCCATTATTTTACTAAGGCTATTGACCCTATTTGCATGCATCATTGTCACTTATCGCCATATTTTTTTTGTCAAAGTTGCAGAACACAATGATACTGCTACATATAGGACATTTATGTAGAAGACACTTTGTGTACTTACATAGCTTTTTGTGTAACGTGAGTAAGCGTGAGTGGAGCATTTTGCCGTGCACGATAAATAGCAATAATTTAAGCAAATCAAGCATAAAATCGGCCAAGTGCGAGTCGGACTGGCACACGTCAGGTTCCGTACCGTCCGTAGCAAAAAAATAAGTAAAAAAATCACGTTGTTGTTTGGGATCCCCACTTAAATATTTATTTTATTCTGTTTTTTAGTATTTGTTGTTATAGCAGCAACAGAAATACATCATGTATGAAAAAATAGTAGATTATGTGACTAGGGGATAAAGCAGTGTCTTTAAGTCGCGGGCGGCATGTTGAATTCCGAACGAAACGAAGGTTGCTAATTTTAATCCCGAACGTCAGTGAGGGATTTATATAATTAACTCCCGAGCACTGCGAGGGAGTTAATAAAGAAACCTGAGTGAAGTGAGGAATTCAAGCCGCCCAAGACAAAGACAGCTTTATCCCCGTGTTGGATACTCTACTTTTTACACCATCTGTGAGATAATTAAAAGACAATTTAGTAAAACAAATCATATAATAAACAAATTTATGTATTATTTACGAGTTAATCTTAACTATCTCTCAAAATGTTTTGAGATTTGAAACAAACAAAATTCACTACTCAAAGATTCTATAGTTTAAATTTTCTATAACGCTCCCGCTTGTTCATTACTTTTTTTTAGAAACTTTTTTTATTCTGTTTTTCTTTGTTAGTGGCCAGTTTGAAATTTGAATAAACTTGTTTGATGCACGTACATTTTAATTCACATAATGCTGACGGTTTTTCACGTTCCAAATTCAAATCTCATTATTCCCTAGGGATCGCCCATACTGCATTATCTCCCTAGGGACATAATGCCTTGCTTTAAGTGATGGTTGTATGACGTATAAAAGGGCATTATCGATTTCTTTTCTATCGCACTAAGTTAGCGAGTTTAACTGTATAATTTAATAAAAATACTTAACTAATTAAAACTATATTTACACTAAAGGCAAAAACTACTAGCTAAAATATGGCGTCATAAAATTCCTCCGCATCGCTGTCGACTGGAAGTGTGCCGAAAAGGCTGGCGGCATTGCCACATTGTATGGCAATGCTTAATCTCTAACCGAAGTAAAAGCCAGCCCTTGGGTCACGCGAAGTGTCAACTAAGCGTTTGGATAATTCTTTGAAAAGCTTATGAGCACTCGGACCCAAGCGTTTCAACCCCAAACGGCTCAAAATGTTAAATACTAAGTTAGCTGTATTAGGTTTTGAATACACTATCAATCGAGGCATTTATCTTGAGGAATAACGTGTACTTTTCTGATTCTGTTTACTGCAGTGAATCATTTACTTTTGCGCTTTGTAAAACTCGCGATTAGATCCTATAGTCCTCTTAAGAATTTATATATATAAAAAAGATGGGATCTTCATTAAACCCCGAGCGAACGCCGGCGTTCGCTTGGTCATTGTCTTTCTATTGTGTCTCTAATTACGGTACCTACTCATAGCATAGTCGGCCTTATAATGTTCCCACTGTTGGGACTCAGGCGTCCTCTCTAGGAGAGGGAATGGGCCGTAATCCACCACGCGGGCCCAGTGTGGGTTGGTGAATGTCACATATCTTCGAATTTTTGGTTCTAGGACATGCCGGTTTCCTCACGATGTTTTCCTTCACCGTTTTGAGAGCAGTACAGCAGGTACCTACTCAAAAGGTATATATAAAATAGATGGGATCTAGAAACATGAGGATAAGGTGAAAGTAGTTCTTTATTCTCCTTTCTCAATTTTATATTTGATGTTTATTAGTATATTAATTGATATGTTTTTCTATTATTATGTATAATTAATATTATCTACACTAATATTATAAAGAGGTAAAGTTTGTATTTTTTGTTTGTTTGTAGGAGGTAATCTCTTGAAGTACTGGTCCGATTGCTACAATTTTTTCACCGGTAGAAAGCTGCTTTAATCGTCAGTGACATAGGCAATATTTTATGTAGGCGGGCGAAGCTGCGGGCAAAAGCTAGTTTATGATATTTGTACACTGATCGCCCCAAATCTATCTCCTTTCGTTCAGTCTATCCTAAGATTGTTTGTAAGAAATTGCCCTGTGCGATAAGACCATCAATGTACACTTAGTTTTTGTAAATGTTTATCCTGTCCACATTATGAGGTGTACAATAAAGTTTATCTACATTTACACTAATATTATAAAAGGTAAAGTTTGTTTTTTGTTTGTAAGAGGTAATCTCTGAAAGTACTGGTCCGATTGCTAAAATTTTTTCACCGATAGAAAGCTGCTTTATTCCTGAGTGACATAGGCTATATTTTATGTAAGCGGACGAGGCCGCGGGCAAAAGCTAGTAATAAATAAATAACATAACAGTAAGTTTGGATGTTACCTTCATAGTGACATCTCAGAAAGGCTTCCTCCCAAGTAGCGGGCATTAGGTGCAGTTTGAGCCAGCCACCCGCTTCATCACTGTACAGATAGTCAGGCTTGCCTCGCACAACATCTGTACAAAAAAAGATCATAAACTACGTAAATACACTAGAGGCTTTCATAGCTTTCATATAATATTGGCATGGACGGTATTGTCCAGGACGGTATTGTCCAGGGTTTGCATATTAATTCTCAGTGGTAACTCGGCCTCTGGGAGCGGTGTGATACTCCTCTGTCTTGAAAGCATCATCAACGTTGATCCTGAGCTTGACCAATCTCTGGTCGTGATAATTTATTTTATCCTGTTTTTAGTATTTGTTGTTAAAGCGGTAACAAAAATACATCATATATGAAAATTTCATCTATCTAGCTGTTACGGTTCATGAGATACAGCCTGTTGACAGACAGACGGACAGTGGAATCTTAGTAATAGGGTCGTTTTTACCCTTCGAGTGCTGAACCCTAAAACAGTATCCTTAATAATTCTAGAGTATTAGTAGTGACTTTCGTCGAGCTGTACATTTTGTGGCATCGATCCCATATAAGGGATAGTTGCCTAATCCAAATAAATTGCGTTTGTGATCTGCCGAGAAACAGGACATAAATATCGCGCAAAAATGTTGACCACCCCACATGGATCGCACAAAGACGAATAGATAAGTAAAATAGCATGCACGAATCTTCGAAACTAGAGAAAGAACTACCTAAGTACCTAGAGCTACCTATCCTACCTACTGTTATTTATTATTATATCTAGTCTATAATAATAAATCGTTTATTTATAAAATAGGGCACATTTATAATAAAGTATTTTAAATATTAAAAAGAACATACTTGCTTATTTGCCTGAACTAAGTGAACCTGTACTTCAGGCTAGAGAGTGCTTAAATACAAAATAATAAATTAACTATAAATATGATTATTATAAAACTTAACTAAATTTAGAGATACAATAGATAATGCCCCACAGCTGGGCAAGGGCCTTCCTCCATTCCTTCCATTGAACCCGGCTCGGAGCCACCATTTGGGAATTCTTAAGGATCCACCATCTCCTCCTTGGTCTGCCGCGACCCCGTCGTTCGATGTCAGGGACCTTTGTGGTTTACCGGCTCACCGTTCGATTGGCATACGACAGACATGTTCAGCTCAGTCCCACTTAAGCTACGCAGCCTACTGAGCCACGTCAACGATTTGGGATTTCGAACGCGATCCGTTATTTTTAAACTTAGTAGACTGCGCTCCATAGCACGTTGGCCCGGACGACGAGCAATAGGACGAGTAAGTTAAGGTGTGCAATAAAGTAATAAATAAATAGGTAGCTCGCCGTCCGACTGTCCGGTAACCGTCCGGACCGAGCCCAAGTCGTTGTCGGCGCGTACTGTTCCACGCGCGCCTCAAGGAGATGTCAACTGTAGGGGTCCAGCAGGGTCGAAGCCTACTAGGGCCAAGAGTCTGATTCTGAAAGGAAGACTCGGCCCTGGTACGAAAGACAACGAACGAACAGGAGTGGGTTTTTAGTCAGTAAAAGTCTGAGACTATCTCACGCTCCGCCCAAGAGCGGAGGATGTCATAAGATGATTTTTCCACCGGAAAAAAAACCCTGGTATGAAAGGCAACGAAGGAACAGGAGTGTGTTTTTAGTCAGTAAAAGTCTGATACGCCCTCTCGTCCACCAAAGATCGGGGGATGTCATTTAATGATTTTCCCCAACAACAAAAAAAAATAGTACGTAGGCAAGCCTGGACTTTTAACCATAGCTACCTACTAACAATGTAATATTAAATTAAACATAAGTTAAATAGACTTACCGGACGCTATCAGCAAGTATGATAAACAGACAAAGAGTATTATCTGCAACATTTTTGTGTACTGTGCAGGTTCACTGACGAAGTTGTAATGAACGTATTCAAATGAAGATGTGTACACTACGTACCTACTTGAAGTTAGCAAGTTACTAAAATTAGTGTAGGAAATTAAGTAATTATTACAAGCTTTTTTATGTATGATGTATGATCGGCTCAAATCTTGCAACTCAATTTTGAAGCAGATATCTTCAACCGATTGACCTAAAATTTTGTAGTAGTAATTTTGTATACATGTGTAAATTGCATGACAATGCAATGGATGACATGGAGCTGATCTGATGATGGAGCTGGAAGGTGGTCATAGAAACTCGACAATAAAACAACACAACCCCTTCGAGTTTGAGCTCGTTTGATTCGTATTGACGAGTACTTTGATCCTATATGGTAACCAGGGTCTGTTGATGGAGCTGGAAGATGGCCATAGGAACTCGGCAATAAAACGACACAACCCCATCGGGTTTGGGCTCGTTTGATTTTTATTTACAAGTACTTCAGACCCTGATTACCATATTATGGTAACCAGGGTCTGATGATGGAGCTGGAAGATGGCCATAGGAACTCGGCAATAATATGACACAACTCCATCGAGTTTGGGCTCGATGGATTTGTATTCAAGAGTACTTTGATCCTATATGGTAACCAGGGTCTGATAATGGAGCTAGAAGGTGGCCATAGGAACTCGGCAATAAAACGACACAACTCCATCGGGTTTGGGCTCGTTAGATTCGTATTTAAGAGTACTTTGATCCTATATGGTAACCAGGGTCTGTTGATGGAGCTGGAAGATGGCCATAGGAACTCGGCAATAAAACGACATAACCCCATCGAGTTTGGGCTCGTTTGATTTGTATTTACAAGTACTTTGATCATATATGGTAACCAGGGTCTGATGATGGAGCTGGAAGATGGCCATAGGAACTCGGCAATAATATGACACAACTCCATCGAGTTTGGGCTCGATGGATTTGTATTCAAGAGTACTTTGATCCTATATGGTAACCAGGGTCTGATAATGGAGCTAGAAGGTGGCCATAGGAACTCGGCAATAAAACGACATAACCCCATCGGGTTTAGGCTCATTTGATTTTTATTGACGAGCACTTTGTTCTTATATAGTAACCACGGTCTGATGATGGAGCTGGAAGATGGCCATAGGAACTCGGCAATAATATGACACAACTCCATCGAGTTTGGGCTCGTTTGATTTTTATTGACGAGAACTTTGATCTTATATAGTAACCACGGTCTGATGATGGAGCTGGAAGGTGGCCATAGGAACTCGACAATAAAACGACACAACCCCATCGGGTTTAGGCTCATTTGATTTTTATTGACGAGCACTTTGTTCTTATATAGTAACCACGGTCTGATGATGGAGCTGGAAGATGGCCATAGGAACTCGGCAATAATATGACACAACTCCATCGAGTTTGGGCTCGTTTGATTTTTATTGACGAGAACTTTGATCTTATATAGTAACCACGGTCTGATGATGGAGCTGGAAGATGGCCATAGGAACTCGGCAATAATATGACACAACTCCATCGAGTTTGGGCTCGTTTGATTTTTATTGACGAGCACTTTGATCTTATATAGTAACCACGGTCTGATGATGGAGCTGGAAGATGGCCATAGGAACTCGGCAATAAAACGACACAACTCCATCGGGTTTGGGCTCGTTAGATTCGTATTTAAGAGTACTTTGATCCTATATGGTAACCAGGGTCTGATGATGGAGCTAGAAGGTGGCCATAGGAACTCGGCAATAAAACGACATAACCCCATCGAATTTGGGCTCGTTTGATTTGTATTTACAAGTACTTTGATCATATATGGTAACCAGGGTCTGATGATGGAGCTGGAAGATGGCCATAGGAACTCGGCAATAATATGACACAACTCCATCGAGTTTGGGCTCGATGGATTTGTATTCAAGAGTACTTTGATCCTATATGGTAACCAGGGTCTGATAATGGAGCTAGAAGGTGGCCATAGGAACTCGGCAATAAAACGACATAACCCCATCGAGTTTGGGCTCGTTTGATTTGTATTTACAAGTACTTCAGACCCTGGTTACCATATTATGGTAACCAGGGTCTGAAGATGGAGCTGGAAGGTGGCCATAGGAACTCGACAATAAAACGACACAACCCCATCGGGTTTGGGCTCGTTTGATTTTTATTGACGAGCACTTTGTTCTTATATAGTAACCACGGTCTGATGATGGAGCTGGAAGATGGCCATAGGAACTCGGCAATAATATGACACAACTCCATCGAGTTTGGGCTCGTTTGATTTTTATTGACGAGAACTTTGATCTTATATAGTAACCACGGTCTGATGATGGAGCTGGAAGATGGCCATAGGAACTCGGCAATAATATGACACAACTCCATCGAGTTTGGGCTCGTTTGATTTTTATTGACGAGCACTTTGATCTTATATAGTAACCACGGTCTGATGATGGAGCTGGAAGATGGTCATAGGAACTCGGCAATAAAACGACACAACTCCATCGGGTTTGGGCTCGTTAGATTCGTATTTAAGAGTACTTTGATCCTATATGGTAACCAGGGTCTGATGATGGAGCTAGAAGGTGGCCATAGGAACTCGGCAATAAAACGACATAACCCCATCGAATTTGGGCTCGTTTGATTTGTATTTACAAGTACTTTGATCATATATGGTAACCAGGGTCTGATGATAGAGCTGGAAGATGGCCATAGGAACTCGGCAATAATATGACACAACTCCATCGGGTTTGGGCTCGATGGATTTGTATTCAAGAGTACTTTTAGTAGTAATAAATTTTGACATTGTAGTAGTAATAAATATTGACATTGCAGTAATAATAAATATTGACATTGTATTAGTAATAAATTTTGACATATTATGAATATTTTTTGACATTATTATAGAATTGTTCAATAATTTTATTTTTATTTTTTTCGCATATTACATTATATAAAATAGTTAACACTGAAATCATTAGTCATTTTTTAATTATGTCTGCAAAAAAAAATACGTGGTCCATAAAGTTACTCATATTCATTTAAAACTGCCACTATTATTATTATTATTATTTTAAAATTTTACTTAATATTGCGTGAACTATGTGAATTTGCAAATTAGATACCTAACTTAATATTTCTACACCGGCTAAGGTAGTATATGTGATTCCGTCTAATATTAAGATCTTCATATACCATGTACTCAGAAATAAACGATTCTATTCTATTCTATTCTATTCTATTCTATTCTACTTTGATCCTATATGGTAACCAGGGTCTGATAATGGAGCTAGAAGGTGGCCATAGGAACTCGGCAATAAAACGACACAACTCCATCGGGTTTGGGCTCGTTAGATTCGTATTTAAGAGTACTTTGATCCTATATGGTAACCAGGGTCTGTTGATGGAGCTGGAAGATGGCCATAGGAACTCGGCAATAAAACGACATAACCCCATCGAGTTTGGGCTCGTTTGATTTGTATTTACAAGTACTTTGATCATATATGGTAACCAGGGTCTGATGATGGAGCTGGAAGATGGCCATAGGAACTCGGCAATAATATGACACAACTCCATCGAGTTTGGGCTCGATGGATTTGTATTCAAGAGTACTTTGATCCTATATGGTAACCAGGGTCTGATAATGGAGCTAGAAGGTGGCCATAGGAACTCGGCAATAAAACGACATAACCCCATCGAGTTTGGGCTCGTTTGATTTGTATTTACAAGTACTTCAGACCCTGGTTACCATATTATGGTAACCAGGATCTGAAGATGGAGCTGGAAGGTGGCCATAGGAACTCGACAATAAAACGACACAACCCCATCGGGTTTGGGCTCGTTTGATTTTTATTGACGAGCACTTTGTTCTTATATAGTAACCACGGTCTGATGATGGAGCTGGAAGATGGCCATAGGAACTCGGCAATAATATGACACAACTCCATCGAGTTTGGGCTCGTTTGATTTTTATTGACGAGAACTTTGATCTTATATAGTAACCACGGTCTGATGATGGAGCTGGAAGATGGCCATAGGAACTCGGCAATAATATGACACAACTCCATCGAGTTTGGGCTCGTTTGATTTTTATTGACGAGCACTTTGATCTTATATAGTAACCACGGTCTGATGATGGAGCTGGAAGGTGGCCATAGGAACTGGGCAATAATATGACACAACTCCATCGAGTTTGGGAGTGATGGATTTGTATTCAAGAGTACTTTGATCTTATATGGGAACCAGGGACTGATGTAGGAGCTGGAAGGTGGGCACGAGTACTTTAATCTTCATTAACAGCAACTAACAACAACAGCGTTGTGTTCACGTTGCCTGTTGTTAGTTGTGTGTTAAGTTATTACATTTTCGAGCTAGTGGGGTAACTATTAACAAAATAATAGCACAGGATAGTCTAGTAGATTGTACTCGAAAAAATAACTACGTAGATTTAAATAATATTAGATGTAAATATGATCATATTTCTTCCTTCCGTTCTCAGCTTAAATGGCTGCCTATCCGCCACAGGAGATCTCTCAGATCCCTCTGCACGCTCTTCACTATTATGAACGATCCGTGTGCTCCTGATTACTTGAAGCAATGTTTAAAAGTATTGGGCAGCTCTCATAATCTCAACCTTCGAGCATCCAAATACTTCTTCGTATTCCTTCTCACCGTACTGGGTTTATGGCTAATTCTTACAATGTCTCTACCATCAAACTCTGGAATGTGCTTCCCCTTGACATCAAAAAATCTGAAAGTAAATTTTCCTTCAAGCGTAAAATTCGGAACCACTACTTGAAGTCCTCTCAACTTCTCTCAAGTTCTCTTAATTACAATGATTTCATATTTATCATAGTATTTATTAGTTTATTATATTAGCATATATACGTATTTTATAAGCCACTTAATTTAACGATACTACATCCTATTTCAATTATCTGTTATTTATTTATTGTGCACACCTACCACAGTGTTGTCTTATCGGCGGCGGCGATCTCTCGCGCCGGGCCTTGGTACAGGCCATGGTCCGGAGCGAGGAGGAGTGGCAGGCGGTCGCCTCCTTCTGCGAAGCAGTAATGCTAGCAAAGGAGGCGGCCGATCGCGTGAGGCAACGGTCCTCACGCCCCAATCACCGCCGGGATTCCGACCCCGATTTCCGGCCATCGTAGGCGCAGGCTTGCGGACGGCGAGCAATGGGTGGCTCGCCGTCCGACCGTCCGGTAACCGTCCGGACCGAGCCCAAGTCGTCGACGGCGCGTGCTGTTCCACGCGCGCCTCAAGGAGATGTCAGCAACTGTGTGGGGCCTAGCAGGGTCGAAGCCTACTGGGGCCAAGGGTCTGATTCTGAAAGGAAGACTCGGCCCTGGTACGAAAGGCAACGAAGGAACAGGAGTGGGTTTTTAGTCAGTAAAAGTCTGACACTATCTCCCGCCCCGCCCAAGGGCGGGGGATGTCATAAGATGATTTTCCCACCGAAAAAAAAAAAAAAAACCACAGTGTTGTCTTTTTTAACCCAATGGTTGACTGGTAGAGAATGCCTTGTGGCATTAAGTCCGCCTATGTGCCGCCACCGTACATGAAGTTTAAATAAATAAATAAATATTACACCATCCGACATAAACGAGACAGGAGGGCACCTAAGGATATGGAAATATTTGTTGAGGCCAAGGTGAAGTTGCGTTATAATATAGATGTATCCAAAGGTCTGGTAAATAGTGCCATTGGACAGATTACAGAAATTATATAGCCCTGCTTCCGGAGAGCACAAATGTATAACACTGACATACCATGCGTCCGTATAGACTTTGGTAAAGACGGTATTCATTTCATTTTACCCAAGAGTGTGCAATTTCCAGTAAAATATAGTCACGGTACTGCAGAACGAAGAATGTTGCCAATTATATTATGTTGGGCTTGCACAGTACACAAAATGCAGGGTAGTACTGTCGACCATGCCGTTGTATATAATACATGGGCTCGAAGCACTTTGCTGCTGGTCAAGCATACGTGGTCTTAAGTAGAGTAAAATCATTAGAAGGTCATCTTATTGAAGAACTAGACTATTCGAAATTAACTGGCAAACGACCTTGCAACAATGATGCGTTGAATGAGACGAACAGACTCAGAAACCTGTTCAGCGATAAATAAAAAGTGAAAAATAAATTAAAATAAAAAAGAACTTTTTAAAAACAAGCGTTTAATTAAATATCGGTCCAAACTGACCAAGTCAATTGTGGACCGATATTTCCGAGTTGGTATATGGATTTCATAGGATTATAGCAGTACTGTTCTAAGAAGTAAAATTGCTTTGTTTATACGTGTAGTCCATGACTGACTGATAGGAAAGGGGGAGGGGATATATCGAACTGATCTGATGATGAAGCCAGAAGGTAAATTAATGTAATCTAACCGTGTCTGGGATTATTAGAATTGTTATGAGATGCACCCTGGCTATAAGGTATTTAAGTTTAGCTGGGGGGTTCTTTTTAGTGGTGGTACCATAAGTAAAAAGTGTAAAATAAAAAAACCTTTTTACAAAAAAATACAACCGACTTCAATGTAAAAAAAAAAAACTAAAATGTGCAAAATAACTTTCATTCCAAAAGTCGGTGTTAAATAACGAAGAGACAAAACTATTATAGAAACACCGACTTCCGAAATTAAAGTTATTTTCCACTGTTTTTTTTATAATTTCAAATAAATCTCAAGTCCTTCCAAACTATTCTCCTGCGCCGTCTCGAACCAGGCCTCGCGGTGCGTCGAGGTCATCCCGCCACCTCTTTCTAGGCTGACCTCGATGGCACATTAATTCAATATGTCTATAATAATTTTTGACAATGTTGAGATAGTGACTCATAGTGTTGCAAGTGGCAAGGTTTGTAAAGTGGGCGCGCGCGGCGCACGTTCGGGGCGCGCAATTCGCGGGCATACATTTCCATTTGCTTTCTGCGGGCGTGAGGAGCAGTGCGCGGGCCGCTCGCGCACGGTTTGGCGCATGGCGCGAAGGGCACGGTGTTCGAGCTTGGCTTCGAGTCATCAAACGCCTGCTCGTTTTACTGAGCAGATCAACGGCGCAACGTCTCACATCACGTTAACTAGTTGTAAGGTTCAATTTACGTGTACGTCATAGCACTCCATCTTTGTATTTCATTCAGAACAATACATTTGACTAGCTAACAGCATTTTTGAGTTTTCTTGAAGAATCCCTAAAATTTCCCAACACACGGTGATGGCATGGAAACGGCGCGTTAACTTGAAATGCACGCACGCAGCAGCTCGCTAGCGGCGTATTCGCCAGATGTGAACACACCCAAAGAGTTATATAAAGAATATAGCCAAAGAATAAACTTGTGAATATATGGAGAGGGGGATATAATGGAAGAAAAATATAAGTTTTGGGCCTACCTCAAGCAACATAGGCCAAGGGCAGGAAGATGACGATGATTTGATACTAATGTACCCTAAAATTAAAGGTTTTAACTGACTAACAATTACAAATTCTTTATTTGTGTTACCTTGTTAGGTACCTATGTTCACGCGAGAAAGAGGCAGTGAAGCCGAATTGACGTCAATATTAATAATTATTAGTCACTAAAATAATTCGACTAGGTACATCAGTTGTTTCAAACAAATGCATTTATAACTAATGTAAATAGATTAATATAAATACTATGTAAATATGTCATAAAGTCTCTTTCTACGCTACGAGCAACGCTGTTTCATTACGACGAAACCAAGCACTGTGTCGCCTAGACGTGAATAAAGCTAGTGGACCAGATGGTATACCAGCAATTGTTCTCAAGGCATGTGCGCCCGAGTTGTCTCCTGTATTGACGCGCTTGTATCGCCTCTCATTTAGGATTGGTATAGTGCCCAAGTCCTGGAAGCTTGCCAACGTGCAACCCGTGCCCAAAAAGGGCAGTCGTGCCGATCCTGCCAACTATCGGCCGATTTCAATAACCTCCATACTCTGCAAGATTATGGAGCGTGTATTGAACTCGTGCCTCATGGCATACCTGGAAGGTAACGATCTCCTCAGTGACCGACAGTACGGGTTTCGCCACAATCGGTCTACTGGGGACCTACTAGTGTATACCACTCACATGTGGGGCGAGGCCCTTGAGAAGAATGGAGAAGCGATTGCTGTCTCCTTAGACGTCTCGAAGGCCTTCGACAGGGTATGGCATGCCAGCCTTTTGAGTAAGCTTCCAGCGTACGGCATTTCCCCTGGTCTGATTAACTGGGTAAAAGACTTCCTGAGTGAACGGTCTCTCCGAGTTGTTGTCGATGGATGCTCATCAGAGCCTATGACGACCAATGCCGGAGTTCCTCAGGGGTCAGTTCTCTCTGCAACTCTTTTCCTGCTGCATATTAACAATCTGCTGATGCCCGGTATCTATGGGTATGCAGATGATAGCACAGTTGTAGAGAGATACCTGCCAGGTGCTCGGGCTAGTAAGGAGCTAATCCGGTCCGAACGAGAGGCTATGGTAGAGCGTACGAATGTCTCACTTCAGGCAGTCTCCATGTGGGGCGAAACCAATCTGGTAGGATTCAACGCCGCCAAAACACAAGCGTGTCTGTTCACCGCCAAAAGGAGTCCGTTCGCCTTGGCTCCTGCTTTTCAGAATGTATCTCTGGAGTGCACCGACCGCCTTCAGCTCTTGGGAGTTGAAATTTCCTTAGACCTCAATTTTGGGCGGTTCATTGAGTCCAAAGCCAAGGTAGCTGCTAGAAAACTAGGCGTTCTTGCAAAGGTCCGACGGTACTTCACACCGGGACAGCTTCTAATGTTATACAAAGCACAGGTCCGATCGTGTGTGGAGTACTGCAGTCACATATGGGCTGGTGCTGCAAAATGCCATCTAGCAGCTTTGGACTCGGTGGAAAGGCGTGCGAAGAGGCTAATTAGGGATCCATATTTGGTTAAGTCCAATCTACAAAGCCTCGAGCACAGGCGCAGGGTAGCCAGCCTATCGGTATTTTACAGGTTGCATTTTGGAGAGTGTGCGCGGGAATTGCATGACTTGATTCCGCCATCTCCTTTCTACCATCGGACAACCCGACGTACGGCGAGTATCCACCCTTACGTTGTTGAAACTTCAACGGTCCGGACTAAGCGTTTCGCTTCGTCGTTTATACCGCGTACATCGAAGGACTGGAACAATTTGCCTGCTGCGGTCTTCCCGTCCAACTATAATTTAGGTGTCTTCAAGGCTAGAGTGAATAGGCTCTTAATAAACTAGTGCGCCTCACCATCAATGATTGCATCGCTGCTTACCATCAGGTGGGATCGCAGTCAAGCACTGGTTTATATGAATTAAAAAAAAAAAAAAAAAAGAAACCATCGACTCCTCTCACTGTTACTGCGCCTATAAATGGTTGCCGATAGCTCTGGCCTTATCCAGCCTTAGTTATTGGTCGGTCCGTGAGGTTGCGGATCGGCAGTGATAAAATCACGTCCTATAAACCCTTCTTTATTCCCACCTTCCGTCTGTTGCCTTAGGTCTCATGGCAACAGGCTTCCCGCACTATTATTTATATACGTATATATTGTAGCTATATGGTTAGGACTAGGCCGCTAGGTGCAGCTAAGGTTGTTGATAGGCTACAGTCAATCCCCTTATTGTACATTTCTGTAGCTGAATGTAGAACCCACAACCTGTATGTGATGTATTGCGTTTTTTGATTCGAGAAATCGAACTAAAACACGTAGTAAGTTTGTTTAGGTCTTAATAACTTTATAAATAAATAAAAGACTAAACCATTACGATTTTTAACAGTCTTAAGATCGTGTTCTTCAGTGTAGGCCTAGGTATAGCGTAAAAATATTACCCATGCGCGATAAAAACCTGAGCGTACGTAACGCCAAATATAGGGGCGAAGGAATCCGGGTCCTGACTTATCGCATATATCAATAATAATGCAATACACTACTCATCAATTTGGCCTAAAACGCATACCTATAGTATAGAATGCAAATTATAATAATCACTACGGTTAAAAATTGCTATGAAATATGATGAGGCGTTTTCGAACTTTTTTTAATATCTCAAAAATGTGGTTGAATATTAACAAAAAAATTTTAGATAGTGAAAATTTCAATAGTAGCTAAATTTTGAGAGTTTTAATTCATTGACCAACAGAGTTACGGCATATGGTGGGTATGGTTTCGGTTTGTACTTAAATTGTTGCTATTGGCACAACCTTCAATTCCATTGCAGAAAAAAGTTATGCACCAAAATAGGTTTCATAGGAAAAGATAATTGGTCACCGATTCCTTTAAGTTAGGCATTTTAGCATTTTAGCTTAGAAGTTAGGCATTTTAGCAACTGAAAGCAAGACAGCAAACTTTTTGCAACAATCTTTACATTACTCTTGCTTCGTTGACGTTCATAGCGGCCTTTCTTGGAGGACACTTCTTCGTACAACACGAAATTTGAGGAGTACACTTGTACTGTTACTACTTGTACACTTAAGGTTTAAATCCCAGAGCAAGTTACGGTGACGATTTAGATTTTGTTCGCTACACATTATGCGCGCCGCCACGCGGTTGGGTGAAAAACAAACAAGTAATTATTTCATATTATGCAATGGTTTTATTTCAAAAATCGAATTTCAGTGAAACAAGGAATTTGAGTTCGTAATTTACAGTATTTCATCATGGAAGTAATACATTCTTATCCTTTCTTCCGTATTTTGCGGTAAGTCTTCGAACTGTTAAAATTGGGGAGATTTTTCACATACAAATACCAGTGGAAACATGTCTTCTGGGAAGTCGTTTAGTTTGCCGTTATAAAGACAAACTCCTCGAATTTCAGTCCTATTTCTAAAATTGTTGGGCTCTCCAGTGTTCCATTTATTGTACACATCTTCAAATTTATCACCTGAAAATAACACAAAATAATCAAGTTCGTGGCGGGAATATTATAATATACTGAAAGAACTTTATAGTTATCTGTTTATCAAATTCTCTTTTAAAGTCCATACTTACAGCAAACATGTAATCAAATCATATGATAGTTTTTTTTTTATGTCTTATTTTTTTTATTTGACTTTAACTGTATAATTTAATAAAAACACTTAACTAATTAAAACTATATATACACTAAAGGCAAAAACTACTAGCTAAAATATGGCGTCATAAAATTCCTCCTATGTTAGTTAGGTAAGTAAGAACAATCTTATCTTATTGCTCGTGACTACTACTACGTACTACCATGAAGAAAGATTGGACTTGGCGATTTGAAAAATATAAAGGTCCACACTTATTAAAAGGCTTAAATGGGTCTCATACCGTGAATAGTATTCCAGATGCGCTCCTTGCCCCAGGCTACAAGGCCTACGTTAAATGCATCGTACGAAATATTGATCATGTTTCTGACGATGCGGACCTCTTCTTCGTCATTCAGGATGACCAGGTAACCCCCCTCAGATTTACATATACTGTACGCACGGAGCCAAGTCTGCTTATTGAGATGGATCTTGTAACAGCTACCTGTTTGCTTATTGAGGTGATATTCTAGAACATTTAAAGAATAACAAATTAATTCTTGTTATATTGAAAGCAATGTTTTGATTCTGAAACTAAAAATTACGGTCAACTCGCGCACCGAGGCGAGGGTTCCGTATAAAGAAGAAGTCAAACATGGGCTATTATTCCGAAGAAATTTTAACACCAATTTGATATTACCTTATATGAAAGCTTATTTATTACACTACATAATAATGATTAAATATGAACATTTCAGGTCTCCGTTTTTGTAAAAAGTTGAAAAATGTTTCAATAAAAATAAAAGAGACTGTCATAATATGCACCTGAACGGAGCATACATTACTTTGACTGACTTGATATTTTCAGTACTTCAAGGGGTAGCAGACTTGAGTATTTAATGTTAAATTCAGCTTGATACTTCTACACATTCCTGAGAAAAAGGATCTTCACAGACGGACAGTCGTTCCGTTTTTGTCGACCGAGGTTACGAAACCTTAAAAATGGCTGTTACTATTACATGACATCAAGTATATTAGCAATGCAGGAACTGATAAACGTACCGTAAATACTTCAGGAACCGATATATGTCCCGTATCAAGAACTACATCGTTTACAAGTACAGTAGCGTTCTCTTTGAATATTGTTGTATTTCATTACAGGTTAAAGCATAATAGCATAGCATAGTGCGAAGTGAAGTGTTACAAACATAGTTTTAAAGCATAATTACTAACAAAATATAAGCATAAGCATAGCATAATCAGCCTTTTAATGTTCCCACTGCTGGGACTCAGGCCTCCTCTCTAGGAGAGGGAATGGGCAGTAATCCACCACGCGGGCCCAGTGCGGATTGGTGAATGTCACATGTCTTCGAATTTTTGGTTCTAGGACATGCCGGTTTCCTCACGATGTTTTCCTTCACCGTATTGAGAGCAGTGGTGATGAAATAAATTACACAAAGTAATGCGCCTGGCTGGGTTTGAACCGGCGACCTACAACTCGTAAGTCAGGGCCGTTACCACTCGGCCACCACTGCTCTCACTACTACAAATTTCTACTAACAAAATAATTTAATATATTTATGTATAAGGTATTTATGATAAGGATACTGTTTACCTGAAATAAAATGATTATTATTATTTTGTTATGAGTTATTATATCTCAGAACCCCCCCCAGGGTCCTGGACCTTTGGAAGGCATACGAGGAGTCGAAACTAACTCGCAGAGGCCCCTTATACGCTTTTAATGGAACGTGGTACCAACCGGCGATTATCCCTGTATGCTATGCTAGTGCATCCAAGGACAACCTTCGGTTAATGAGAAACTATTGCGACATATGGAAAACTAAGATATAGGGCTATGGTTTTTGCAGTCTTAGGTGGACTGGTTACCAGGAACTATGTTAAGACTATGGCCCCTGCCTGAACAATGTTATTAATTTCCATCGATAAAAAGACAGGGGATGACTTCCACACTCAATAAATGGGCCCCCAAAAACGGTCGCGAGCACGAAGTGACGTAGCAACAAGAAGGCAACATATCCTGAGATGCTTGAGGAGCGGAGAGGTATACGAGGCTATCAGGACAATCCCGGAAATACGGTCAAGATCCCTACCAGCACCTTACTGGATTATACATCCTTCTCCCGAACACGGTTGCTCTTACGAATCTCCACTCAAGCCAGCCAATAAAGGCAAGAGAGAGGTGGGAGCTCTGTTCCTCGTCAATGTACACTACGGCCGGCCAATAAAGACAAGCCGGAGATGAATCGGGTCCGTGGCGTCGCTAATGCCCAACAGTTCGCCACAAAACTGCCCTGTGGGTTTATTATTATTATAGAATGATCAGCCTTATAATGTTCCCGCAGTTGGAACTCAGGCCTTCTCTAGGAAAGGGAAGGGGCCGTAACCCACCACAGGGGCCCAGTGCGGATTGGTGGATGGCACATGTCTTCGAATTTTCGGTTCTAGAACATGTCGATGTTCTCACGATGTTTTTCTTCACCATTTTAAGAGCAGTAGTGATGATATAAATTACGTAAAGCAATGGGTTTCAACTTGCGACCTACAACTCGTAAGTCGGGGCTGTTTCCACTCGGCCACCACTGCTCTCATAACAGTTGCTGATAGGTACTTTACTCACCGTTATCATAGGTGCCACATTCGTTCATAGTTTCACTGTCGGGTTTTTTGTAACATATGAAGGGTAGTGGGTCCGTGCATGACGAGTAATGCACACTTCCATCGACAGACATAGTGAGACAGTCTTCAGTGTCCGCTCTGTTACCTTGTACACCCCATTTTATGTCCATATCAGACAGTGGCACTCCTGGAACACATACATAACCAACATTAATACTGTAAACTAGTAATTGATTTCATTAGTTTGAAAATGTTAACAAGCTTTGACTGACCTTCGACAGAGACGAAATGTCCTTTTGAGAACAAGTCATGGGTTCCGAGGAAAATGTTACCGTTCACTCCAAACTGCAACATCTGCAGTTGGAGTGCATCAGATAGTTCTTTTTTTAGCGGTGACGCCAACACCGCACCTGTAACATGACGCATCGAGTTCTGTACATGACGCGGCACGCACCCAGCAGACAGCTTGTCGTTTTTTGAAGCTATAGCATGCTCTACTGCTGAACTGAACATAAGATAACGTTAAAAAAAAATACTACTTAGAACCAAGCTTTTAAAATAATTGTCCGCCATTGAATTCCTCTCAACAAACCCTTTTGATTGATAACCATACCATGGGGGTGAAAAAATAACTAGTCTGCCATCATCAGCAGTCCACCATTTTAGATTTAGAATGACGTCCTTTAGTAACTAAGTATGCATTGACATCTAAACGAAACATGTCTGCATTTCAGTTTAATCGGACATAATATTTTAAATTAATTTGTAAGATTTTAATAAACATACATATTCGTATAAACAAGTTAATAAGCTTACTTATTATAAGGGAAGTGAATCTTACCGTCACGTTGACATATTAGGAGGGCTTCCTCCCAAGCTTCAGGTTCCGTGTGCAACTTGAGCCAGCCACCCGCTTTAAAGTTGAACGAGTAGTCAGACTCGCATCGCGCATGCTCTAGATTAACATGTAATATAATGTAATGATGTTGAGGCTGGTGCATACTCGGCATAGCAATGAGGTACACCTTTTGCGCATAATGACCGAAAAACAGTCGAACACGCGCAAGCCCCAACAACACCCGGTACGTGATGTTATATTGGACACTCAGGTTACTGTATACCTTCTGCGTAAAGTTAGCCCAAAAGCTGCACATGTAAAAAGATTGGCAGGACTTTTTAAAAAGCGTTACTTTAATCTGCGTCGTACAACGTGCAAACCTGTGCGCAAACATGCCACATCTCACACGTTATACTCTAACGTTACTACTACTACTATAACGTTATCACACGTTATAGAATAGAATAGAATAGAATAGAATAAACTTTATTGCACACCAAAATAGGTATAGGTAGGTAATAATCGAAATACTTTAATAGCGTGTGACTACGGCTTTTCTTTTTGTTCTATTCTTGTTTTTCCAGTTACTTTGTTTATTTCAGCATCTTGAAAATCTTGTTTCATACTTTTTCAGCGTCTTTTTTTTGTCGTAGTCGGGTTTTAGTTTTTTACTTTTTTTGTCGACCGAGGTTACGGAACCGATATATGTACCGTATCAAGAACTACATAGTTTACAAGTACAGTAGCGTTCTCTTTGAATATTGTTGTATTTCATTACAGGTTAAAGCATAATAGCATAGCATAGTGCGAAGTGAAGTGTTACAAACATAGTTTTAAAGCATAATTACATAGTTTTAAAGCATAATTACTAACAAAATATAAGCATAAGCATAGCATAATCAGCCTTTTAATGTTCCCACTGCTGGGACTCAGGCCTCCTCTCTAGGAGAGGGAATGGGCAGTAATCCACCACGTGGGCCCAGTGCGGATTGGTGAATGTCACATGTCTTCGAATTTTTGGTTCTAGGACATGCCGGTTTCCTCACGATGTTTTCCTTCACCGTTTTGAGAGCAGTGGTGATGAAATAAATTACACAAAGTAATGCGCCTGGCTGGGTTTGAACCGGCGACCTACAACTCGTAAGTCAGGGCCGTTACCACTCGGCCACCACTGCTCTCAGTACTACAAATTTCTACTAACAAAATAATTTAATATATTTATGTATAAGGTATTTATGATAAGGATACTGTTTACCTGAAATAAAATGATTATTATTATTTTGTTATGAGTTATTATATCTCAGAACCCCCCCCAGGGTCCTGGACCTTTGGAAGGCATACGAGGAGTCGAAACCAACTCGCAGAGGCCCCTTATACGCTTTTAATGGAACGTGGTACCAACCGGCGATTATCCCTGTATGCTATGCTAGTGCATCCAAGGACAACCTTCGGTTAATGAGAAACTATTGCGACATATGGAAAACTAAGATATAGGGCTATGGTTTTTGTAGTCTTAAGTGGACTGGTTACCAGGAACTATGTTAAGACTATGGCCCCTGCCTGAACAATGTTATTAATTTCCATCGATAAAAAGACAGGGGATGACTTGCACACTCAATAAATGGGCCCCCAAAAAACGGTCGCTAGCACGAAGTGCCGTAGCAACAAGAAGGCAACATATCCTGAGGTGCTTGAGGAGCGGAGAGGTATACCACGGCTGTCAGGACAATCTATTATAGATCAGCCTTATAATGTTCCCGCAGTTGGAACTCAGGCCTTCTCTAGGAAAGAGAAGGGGCCGTAACCCACCACAGGGGCCCAGTGCGGATTGGTGGATGGCACATGTCTTCGAATTTTCGGTTCTAGGACATGTCGATGTTCTCACGATGTTTTCCTTCACCATTTGAAGAGCAGTAGTGATGATATAAATTACGCAAAGCGGATTTAAATGGGTTTCAACTTGCAACCTACAACTCAAGTCGGGGCTGTTTCCACCCGGCCACCACTGCTCTCATAACAGTTGCTGAGGTAATTTACTCACCGTTATCATAGGTGCCACGTTCCTTCATAGATTGACTGTCGACTTTTTTGTAACATATGAAGGGTAGTGGGTCCGTGCATGACGAGTAATACACACTTCCATCGACAGACATAGTGAGGCAGTCTTCAGTGTCCGCTCTGTTACCTTGTACACCCCATTTTATGTCCATATCAGACATTGGCACTCCTAGAACACATACATAACAAACATTAATACTGTAAACTAGTAATTTTATCGATTTCATTAGTTTGAAAATGTTAATAAACTTTGACTGACCTTCTACAGAGACGAAATTTCCGTTTGAGAACAAATCATGGGTTCCGAGGAAAATGTTACCGTTCACTCCAAACTCCAACATCTGCTGCTGGAGTGCATCAGATAGTTCTTTATTCAGCGGCGACGCCAACACCGCGCCTGTAACATGACGCATCGAGTTCTGTACATGACGCGGCACGCACCCAGCAGGCAGCTTGTCGTTTTTTGAAGCTATAGCATGCTCTACTGCTGAACTGAACATAAGATAACGTTAAAAAAATACTACTTAGAACCAAGCTTTTAAAATAATTGTCCGCCATTGAATTCCTCTCAACAAACCCTTTTAATTGATAACCATATCATGGGGGTGAAAAAATAACTAGTCTGCCATCATCAGCAGTCCACCATTTTAGATTTAGAATGACGTCCTTTAGTAACTAAGTATGCATTGACATCTAAACGAAACATGTCTGCATTTCAGTTTAATCGGACATAATATTTTAAATTAATTTGTAAGATTTAATACACATACATATTCGTATAAAGAAGTTAATAAGCTTACTTATTATAAGGGAAGTGAATCTTACCGTCACGTTGACATTTTAGGAGGGCTTCCTTCCAAACTGTAGGCGCCGTGTAAACCTTGAGCCAGCCAAACAGTTGAACTTGGAGCGAGTAGTGAGGCGGAAAGTTGGTAACCCAATGCTCTAGATTAACATGTAATTAATTAATTTAGAAAGTGTGCATTTTTTTACTCCCTCGAAAACTAGGTTTTATTGCCCCTACTATAAATTAGGATCTAAGAATGATGTTGAGGGTGGTGCATACTCGGCATAGCAATGAGATACACCTTTTGCGCATAATGACCGAAAAACATTCGACGTTTGCGTCGGCAAACATGACGAACCACAAACACGTGCAAGCCCCAACAACACCCGGTACGTGTTGTTATATTGGACACTCAGGTTACTGTATACCTTCTGCGTAAAGTTAGCCCAAAAGCTGCACATGTAAAAAGATTGGCAGGACTTTTTAAAAAGCGTTACTTTAACCTGCGTCGTACAACGTGCAAACCTGTGCGCAAACATGCCACATCTCACACGTTATACTCTAACGTTACTACTACTACTATAACGTTATCACACGTTATAGGTAGGTAATAATCGAAATACTTTAATAGCGTGTGACTACGGCTTTTCTTTTTGTTCTATTCTTGTTTTTCCAGTTACTTTGTTTATTTCAGCATCTTGAAAATCTTGTTTCATACTTTTTCAGCGTCTTTTTTTTGTCGTAGTCGGGTTTTAGTTTTTTACTTTTTTTGTCGACCGAGGTTACGGAACCGATATATGTACCGTATCAAGAACTACATAGTTTACAAGTACAGTAGCGTTCTCTTTGAATATTGTTGTATTTCATTACAGGTTAAAGCATAATAGCATAGCATAGTGCGAAGTGAAGTGTTACAAACATAGTTTTAAAGCATAATTACATAGTTTTAAAGCATAATTACTAACAAAATATAAGCATAAGCATAGCATAATCAGCCTTTTAATGTTCCCACTGCTGGGACTCAGGCCTCCTCTCTAGGAGAGGGAATGGGCAGTAATCCACCACGTGGGCCCAGTGCGGATTGGTGAATGTCACATGTCTTCGAATTTTTGGTTCTAGGACATGCCGGTTTCCTCACGATGTTTTCCTTCACCGTTTTGAGAGCAGTGGTGATGAAATAAATTACACAAAGTAATGCGCCTGGCTGGGTTTGAACCGGCGACCTACAACTCGTAAGTCAGGGCCGTTACCACTCGGCCACCACTGCTCTCACTACTACAAATTTCTACTAACAAAATAATTTAATATATTTATGTATAAGGTATTTATGATAAGGATACTGTTTACCTGAAATAAAATGATTATTATTATTTTGTTATGAGTTATTATATCTCAGAACCCCCCCCAGGGTCCTGGACCTTTGGAAGGCATACGAGGAGTCGAAACCAACTCGCAGAGGCCCCTTATACGCTTTTAATGGAACGTGGTACCAACCGGCGATTATCCCTGTATGCTATGCTAGTGCATCCAAGGACAACCTTCGGTTAATGAGAAACTATTGCGACATATGGAAAACTAAGATATAGGGCTATGGTTTTTGTAGTCTTAGGTGGACTGGTTACCAGGAACTATGTTAAGACTATGGCCCCTGCCTGAACAATGTTATTAATTTCCATCGATAAAAAGACAGGGGATGACTTGCACACTCAATAAATGGGCCCCCAAAAACGGTCGCTAGCACGAAGTGCCGTAGCAACAAGAAGGCAACATATCCTGAGGTGCTTGAGGAGCGGAGAGGTATACCACGGCTGTCAGGACAATCTATTATAGATCAGCCTTATAATGTTCCCGCAGTTGGAACTCAGGCCTTCTCTAGGAAAGAGAAGGGGCCGTAACCCACCACAGGGGCCCAGTGCGGATTGGTGGATGGCACATGTCTTCGAATTTTCGGTTCTAGGACATGTCGATGTTCTCACGATGTTTTCCTTCACCATTTGAAGAGCAGTAGTGATGATATAAATTACGCAAAGCGGATTTAAATGGGTTTCAACTTGCAACCTACAACTCGTAAGTCGGGGCTGTTTCCACCCGGCCACCACTGCTCTCATAACAGTTGCTGAGGTAATTTACTCACCGTTATCATAGGTGCCACGTTCCTTCATAGTTTCACTGTCGAGTTTTTTGTAACATATGAAGGGTAGTGGGTCCGTGCATGACGAGTAATACACACTTCCATCGACAGACATAGTGAGGCAGTCTTCAGTGTCCGCTCTGTTACCTTGTACACCCCATTTTATGTCCATATCAGACATTGGCACTCCTGGAACACATACATAACAAACATTAATACTGTAAACTAGTAATTTTATCGATTTCATTAGTTTGAAAAATTGTTAATAAACTTTGACTGACCTTCTACAGAGACGAAATTTCCGTTTGAGAACAAATCATGGGTTCCGAGGAAAATGTTACCGTTCACTCCAAACTGCAACATCTGCTGCTGGAGTGCATCAGATAGTTCTTTGTTCAGCGGCGACGCCAACACCGCACCTGTAACATGACGCATCGAGTTCTGTACATGACGCGGTACGCACCCAGCAGGCAGCTTGTCGTTTTTTGAAGCTATAGCATGCTCTACTGCTGAACTGAACATAAGATAACGTTAAAAAAATACTACTTAGAACCAAGCTTTTAAAATAATTGTCCGCCATTGAATTCCTCTCAACAAACCCTTTTAATTGATAACCATACCATGGGGGTGAAAAAATAACTAGTCTGCCATCATCAGCAGTCCACCATTTTAGATTTAGAATGACGTCCTTTAGTAACTAAGTATGCATTGACATCTAAACGAAACATGTCTGCATTTCAGTTTAATCGGACATAATATTTTAAATTAATTTGTAAGATTTAATACACATACATATTCGTATAAAGAAGTTAATAAGCTTACTTATTATAAGGGAAGTGAATCTTACCGTCACGTTGACATATTTGGAGGGCTTCCTCCCAAACTTTAGGCGCCGTGTAAACCTTGAGCCAGCCACCCAGTTGAACTTGGAGCGAGTAGAGAGGCGGTAAGTAGGTAACCCAATGCTCTAGATTAACATGTAATTAAATAATTTAGAAAGTGTGCATTTTTTTACTTCCTCGAAAACTAGGTTTTATTGCCCCTAGTAAAAATTAGGATCTAAGAATGATGTTGAGGGTGGTGCATACTCGGCATAGCAATGAGATACACCTTTTGCGCATAATGACCGAAAAACATTCGACGTTTGCGTCGGCAAACATGACGAACCACAAACACGTGCAAGCCCCAACAACACCCGGTACGTGTTGTTATATTGGACACTCAGGTTACTGTATACCTTCTGCGTAAAGTTAGCCCAAAAGCTGCACATGTAAAAAGATTGGCAGGACTTTTTAAAAAGCGTTACTTTAACCTGCGTCGTACAACGTGCAAACCTGTGCGCAAACATGCCACATCTCACACGTTATACTCTAACGTTACTACTACTACTATAACGTTATCACACGTTATAGGTAGGTAATAATCGAAATACTTTAATAGCGTGTGACTACGGCTTTTCTTTTTGTTCTATTCTTGTTTTTCCAGTTACTTTGTTTATTTCAGCATCTTGAAAATCTTGTTTCATACTTTTTCAGCGTCTTTTTTTTGTCGTAGTCGGGTTTTAGTTTTTTACTTTTTTTTAAAGTTAGCCCAAAAGCTGCACATGTAAAAAGATTGGCAGGACTTTTTAAAAAGCGTTACTTTAACCTGCGTCGTACAACGTGCAAACCTGTGCGCAAACATGCCACATCGAACAACCAGCGGCCTGCGCTCGCGCTCCACGTCCTTGTTATCTTCAAGATTATCTGAGACCCTACTAAAATACTTAAATATTGCAACTCTTTTCAGAGGTGTACGGCGGGTGGAAAACTGTAAAACCATGAGCTCACTCTTGAGCGCATTATATTTGAGCCTATGGGTCGATTCATCATACATTTAGCGTTTTCCTTAGTGCCTTGATCGATGGGCTCAGCAGCACTATATCGTCAGCGTAATTTATGTTACCTCCTGACACACTTTAGCCCGTACTCTGCCGAAAAAGAGTCTGCCTATCTCATATGATTCTGCTGGTTTTCGTACCAATATTTAAATGAACTTATTAATCTGTAGCGGTTCTTTTTCGAGGAGCGAAAATTACTTGTCCCGCTTTAGAGTCGGGCGGAAGGCTGTGTCAGACTTTTATTTACGAAAATTACACCTATGTCCTTCAGTTGCCTTTTGCATTCTGGGATCTAGGGTTTCCTGTTCAGAAATTCCCCTTGTCATCTCTAGCGGTACATTCAAATCACGTCGCAGTTGGCTATTGCATTATGTGTTTTCTTCCACCCAAAAGTTACTTAGCTGCACTACAAATAAAAAATCCAATAGGCTTGTATATTTTTGAAATTAGGGTGTTTTGGAAAGTCCAGCAAAAACATGCTCTACTTAGTGCTTGAAACAAAGTCCATAAAGCCAAAAGTCATATCAAAACATTTTTCTACAAAATATGATAGTATGGATTTTTATCAATTTTTTCGAGTAGGTAGTATCGAAAAACTTTGTTTGATACACAAGTATCAAACTGTGCTATTTCGCAGAAATGTCATAAACAACTAAAACAAAAAATAATTTGATTAACAGAAATTAAATATTGAAAGTAAAATCCTGTTTTTGGTACACGAACTAGTATGCGAAGGGTTCCGTACCAAATCACAAAACATTTTGCGAATGATTCTAGTACCCGTGATGTAATTCTTAGTAAAAAATAAATAATAATTGTTAGTTTAAGATAATTGTAACTAACACTTAGTATATGAGTTTTACACGAATTAAAAATTTATTATTATATCATTTATTTTCTATCTGTATATATTATTTAGATTTTTAAATATTTCTTGAAAATAGCATATTAAAAAAACCGGGCAAGTGCGAGTCGGACTCACGCACTGAGGGTTCCGTACAAACTTACCTATGAAAACAGTTCAATTCCCTTTCAATTGAGTTACAAAGATTTTTCTGTTTTTTTTTTGTGACGTAACAACACATTTACCGTTTTCAGATTTTTTCTTATACTTGGTCTATGAGACCTTGCTTTATGCCAAATTTCGGGATTCTAGGTCAACGGGAAGTACCCTATGAATTTTGATTTCCTTGTGAGTGTCGAAATATACGATTTTTGCGACATAAACGGCCGCATCGTTTTTGTTCGTTAACTCAGGAGTTTGATTTTTTCGTAGCTTCAAGGGACTATAGATTTAAGTATATAGTTTTAATTTCAACTCGATACTTTCACGCGTTCCTGAGATAAAGGGTCTTGACAGACAGACAGACAGACGGACAACAAGGTGATCCTATAAGGATTCCGTTTTTTCGTTTTGAGATAAAAAACATTTTAAAATATAAAAAAAGTAAAAAACTAAAACCCGACTACATAAAAAAAAAATGACGCTGAAAAAGTATGAAACAAGATTTTCAAGATGCTGAAATAGACAAGGTAACTGGAAAAACAAGAATAGAACAAAAAGAAAAGCCGTAGTCACACGTTATTAAAGTGTTTCGATTATTACCTACCTATAACGTGTGACTACGGCTTTTCTTTTTGTTCTATTCTTGTTCCAACTGCCCAACGAGAGCCTCCTTAGGTGTTGGTCGAGGGTCTTGACTATTAAGCCATTGACCGTCATGACTATCGGCACAATGACTGCTGTTTCCACTTCCCACATGTCGACAACCTCGCGGGCCAAGTCAAGATACTTAGTTTGCTTATCTTTTTCAGTTTTCACGAGATTCTCGTCATGAGTGACCACTATATCAACAATCATTGTGCGGCACTCTACTCGATCTATAACCACTATGTCAGGTTTATTGGCAAGAATACTCTCGTCAGTGATGATAGATCGATCCCAATAAGACGTGATGCTATTTTTCACATATTATTATAGTATAATTAAAAATGCACTCACCAGTTAAAACAAACGAGAATGATAAACAAATAAAATAATAGGACTTCAACATGTTTGCGTCTGTTTCGGTCCACTGCTGAAGTTGTAGTATCAGGAACTGGAGAAAACGGACGTTTATATACGCCGCGACGTGTTAGCTAGCTGACATTGACACGAAGTTAGGTATGTTTTAGCTAACTTGCTCGTCGCCCGTGAACCTACGCAAGTTGTATCAGTTTTTGAGATAAGCTTTATAAAAAAAATAATGGGTTTAGAAGTTAAAATTGTACTGTATTAATAAAAACAAACTTAATTGATTACAATCTAGCCTGAACGACTAATAAGCTATTCAACTCTAACTTATTGTTATGCTTATAGATCTTAAAACTAAGAAAAGCCTATAGCACCTCCTTAGAGTCATAGTATTTATCACTATTAAGCACAAACTTCAAACACGACACTAATTCAAAAGTTAGTTTAGTTCTCTTTAGTCTAATAGGTACTAGGTCGGTGTTGTCTAGCAGCTAGATTGCCTCAACGTTCACATGTCGTGAGATTCAGCAAATTTTTGGATGATGGTGGTGACGAGAGAGAGGAGGTCGTCATTTCTGATGTGATAGAGTGCTTTTACAGCATCCCTGAGAACTTTGTTATGGAATTGTTGAATTATTCCAAGATTTCACTTCTGAAATGTCAAGAAGTTAGTCAGGCAAAAAAATTATGCCAATTGCATATTCTAAAGCGTAGATCTCTATGGAGAAGAATGTGCAAGTAACTCCATGGACACTCTTTTCAATCATGTTATGTATTACAAATATCTCGATTACATGTTTCTTGTCGCTATTATCATCCGAGAACAATGTAAATAAAGTAAAAATAAAAACTAAATTTAGATACTTATTAAAATAACAACTGGCAGCTAAGAGATGACCACTCTCAACTGACAGCACCCGTTCACGGACAGAGCACCACTCTGCTCAACCATTTTGAAGGGAACCGAATGATCCAACACACGCACCACCATCAGTGAGACATTTGAGTATAACAAACTCTCAACTGCCATGCTCATTTATGTCAAACAAGTCCAATAGTAACCTAAAAACCATAAATACCTCCATGGTACTCACATTTACAAACTTTGAAAAAAAAAGCTTCTACATTATATAGGGTGACTGGCAATTAGTGTACGATACTTAACACGTGATTGTGCTCATGATAACAAACAATTTTTATTATTGGAGCAACGCGAAAACAATACCAGCTGTTCAGTACATTAGGCAAACATAAATGTACTGAACAGCTGATTTCTTTTCGCGATTTCAGGTTTGTTCCCATAGTAAAACCTTGTTTGAGGTTCGCGAGCATATTCGTAAGAAGTTGGCAGTAGTATCATCACAACGTTGATATTTCTCTGTTTGTCGTTTGGGACCATGTTTTGTTTTTTTTTTGTTTTTGAGTATATATATTTAGTTCATTAAATTATGTATATATTATATTTACCTATATTGTATTGTATCTATGATTCATTTGTATATCTTTTTTATATTAACCTCTTTTTTTTTTCTTTCTTTTGTCGCACCTACCACTTTTCTTCTTTGCATCACCCAAAGGTTGACTGGTAGAAAATGCTTAAGGCATTAAGTCCGCCTCTGTACCTTTATGTGCATGAAGTATTAAATAAATAAATAAATAAAAGTTGTTGGTTATCATGAGCACAATCACGTGTTTCACTAATTACCAGTCACCCTATATAATACTAAAATATTTTCAAATTTCAAGAAAATTATTGTAATAATTTCCAAACTAATCAATTTGTACACCCCGGTGGTAGTGGAGCTGGATCAGCATTGAGCCAAGCATTTTTATCTATATATATATGACGGCGCGCCGATTATAGATTAGTTTTAGTTATAAAGTACGCAATTATTACTTTACACTTTGTTGTTAATCATAACTCGATTTTTCAATGTTGTTTTAGTTTTAGTCGATTTGTTTATCGATAACATAAAAATTATGAGCGGGTAACCCCGAATAGAGTAGTAAGTGTCACTACGAGCAATGGCGGCGGTCATTCGATTGACAGCTGCCGAACGAAGTGCACACGTGCTAACCTATTGGCTCACAATCTAGTTTAATCTTATTAATCGTGTATGATTTTGCATAAAGTTGTGAGAAAATCAAATAATAAGAGATTGGACAATACAAGTGTGCTTTTATTTTTAAATTCCGGTCGTTACAACGCCCACGATGGATAGCGACAGCCAAGACCGCTACGAGGCCCCTTCTGACGCTCCGGCATCAGAAGTGGGATTACCTGTAACGAATCAGGAACAGAATACAGGTCAGTACGTTAATATTTCACAAGATAATGAGTGTGAACGTTGGAAACGTCTTTTTGAAATGCAGCAACAAAGTATGATGGAGTTAATTCGTACTATACGAGAACCACGTGCATCCAGCATGATAATAACGTTACCTGAGTTTAATCCTGATGCTCCAGAGCACGACGCTCGCGCTTGGTGTGAAACGGTGGACATATGTTTACAAGAAAAACCTATTTCCGGCAGTGATTTGATTATTACAATGAGCAAGGCACTAAGGGGATCGGCATCATCATGGCTTGCCCAATCTAGTTATTCTGGAATTACGTGGCCGCAATTAAAGGACCTGTTTTTAGCTCGATATGATACTGTTGAAACTCCAGCTGCAAATTTATGGCGACTGCTCAATAGTAGTCCAAAGGAAGGCGAGTGTTTGTCTGCGTATGCCGGGCGATTTATGAGCACTATACTAGCGCGGTGGAAGTCTTTGTCGATGGAACAGATTGCGATCGCGCTTACTCTAGCTCATGCTTCAAAAATTGAGCCACGATTGCAAAGAATCACATTTACTACTGAGATTGACACTCGTAATAAATTACAACAAGAGCTCATGGCTTTTAGCTTTAGAAAAAGAGGACCTCCGAATAGTGAGAAGACTACTCCGACAGTGGAAGCGAAGAAGCCACGTATGGATATTACGCGGCGATGCTATAATTGTGGCAAGCCGGGTCACGTATCTAGTGAATGTCGAGGCAATAGTAGTCGTGACCACAATACTAATACACGTCCTGAGATTTCAGATACCACCTCCTCTCAACATTCAAAGGAAACTGGCGCGCAGAAGAAGACGATTACTCCAACCTGCTTCAAGTGTGGTGAACGAGGCCACATCGCGCCGCGCTGCCCCAGTGTTGATGTCAAGGCCAGCGATGCACGGACCGAACGACGAGTGGATATCTGTTCCATCCAGCCAGCTACGGATCAGCTCTTAGATGAAACCGGTGAGAAGTTTTCATTTTGTTTTGACTCAGGTGCCGAATGCTCTCTAATTAAACAAGTTCTGTCAGATAGGTTTTCGGGTAAACGACAATACGATACAGTAACATTAGTGGGTATAAGTAACGCGCGCCTTAATTGCAATATCCAAATTCTTTCTACAGTTTCAATTCAGGGTTATTCTGTGCAGTTACTATTTCATGTGGTGCCCGATTCGTGTATTTCTAACGATGTAATGATTGGACGGGATCTGCTTACATTAGGGTTTTCAATAGAGATTTTTGAAAATAATCTTGTTCTTAGAAAAAATAGGGTAGTTTCTATTTGTGACATAGGTACAAAGGTAAACCACTTCGAAAGTATAGAGTGCGACGTGCCTTATCGTGAGAAAGAGCAATTAATAACTTTACTGAAAAATCATTCTAGTAATTTCGTAGAGGGTACACCCACTGGTAGGGTTAGCACAGGTCAGCTGGTCATTAAACTAATTGACCCTAATCTCACGGTTCAACGTAGACCCTATAGGTTAAGTCCAGATGAAAGACAAGAAGTACGCCGTCAAATCAAAGAACTTTTGTCTGCTGGCATTATACGTGAAAGTTCTTCCCCCTTCGCGAGCCCAATCATCCTAGTTAAGAAGAAGGACGGGAGCGATAGGCTTTGCGTAGATTACAGGGAATTAAACAGCAACACGGTGCCTGATAGATATCCTTTGCCACTTATTTCGGATCAAATACAGCGTTTAGTGGGGGCTAACTATTTTACTTCGTTAGATATGGCTAGCGGCTACCATCAAATACCAGTCGAAGGAAATTCCATAGAACGTACCGCATTTGTTACACCGGATGGCCAGTTTGAGTATTTGTCAATGCCATTTGGTCTTCGTAATGCACCGTCAGTATACCAACGTGCCATTAATAAGGCCCTTGGGGCATTAACTGAGTCATTCGCTGTAGTATACATTGATGATGTAATCATTCCATCGCGAACAGTAGGCGAGGGCATCGAACGATTACAGCTAGTTCTTAAAGCGTTAACTGATGCGGGATTTTCGTTAAATATAAAGAAATGTAGTTTTCTTAAGACGAGGGTAGAATTTTTGGGTTTTGAGGTGTCGGCCGGTGAAATAAGACCAAATCCTCGTAAAATTAGAGCCCTTACTGAACTCCCACCACCTCAAAACGTCACTCAGCTTCGCCAATTCATTGGTTTGGCTTCCTACTTTAGACAATTCGTACCGGGGTTTTCTCAAAAGGCAGCTCCGCTTTATGGGCTTACGTCGGGAAAAGGAAAAATTAACTGGACTCCCCAACTCGAGAAGGTTCGAAAGGATTTAATAGACATTTTGATTGATAAACCTGTATTGATGATCTTTGATCCTAACCTTCCAACAGAGCTACATACAGATGCCAGCGCTGAGGGCTATGGTGCAATACTAATGCAGCGAGTCGATGGCAAACTGCATGTGGTTGAATATTACAGTCGCCGGACCTCAAGCGCTGAATCAAAATACCACTCATATGAGCTGGAGACGCTTGCTGTGGTAAACGCTGTCAAGCATTTTCGTCACTATTTGCAGGGTAGAAGGTTTACTGTTGTAACTGATTGCAATGCTGTCAAGGCGTCTAAGTCAAAAGTAGACCTTACACCTCGGGTTCACAGGTGGTGGTGTTTCCTGCAAGCTTTTGACTTTGATATCGAGTATAGACTGGGGAAACATATGAGCCACGTAGACTTCTTTTCCCGTAACCCGTTGCCAACCACAGTGGGTTCAGTCATTAGAACCGAACAAAAACGTATTAATTTGACCGCGATTTCAGACCATTGGTTAAAGGCTGAGCAAGAAAAAGATAACGAAATTAATTCTATTATGACGAAACTTCAGGCAAATGAGCTTAATAGTGATATCGCTAAAACTTATGAAATTAGGCGCGGTCTTCTTTATCGGAAAATTGACAGAAATAATAAGAGCTATTGGTTGCCAATCGTGCCTAGGGAATTTCAGTGGGCTATAATTAACCATGTGCACGAAAGTATCATGCACTTAGGGTGGGACAAAACACTAGAAAAGGCCTACTGCCACTATTGGTTTCCAAATATGAACAAATACGTACGAAAATTTGTAGAAAATTGCATAACTTGCAGAATGGCAAAGTCTAACTCAGGGAAAGTTCAAGCTGAACTACACCCAATCCCTAAAATTCCAATCCCATGGCATACCATTCACATGGATGCAACAGGTAAACTTAGCGGTAAAAAAGATGCAAAAGAGTATGTTTTTGTATCAATAGACGCTTTTACTAAGTACGTAATATTACATCATACACGCAACATAGACGCAAATAGTGCCATTAAGGCATTAAAATACAATGTATCTTTGTTTGGTGCCCCCACACGCGTTATAGCTGATCAGGGTCGATGCTTCGCTGGAAAAGAGTTTAGGGACTTTTGCAATGCACAAAACATTAACCTACACCTTGTAGCTACCGGATCAAGCCGCGCAAATGGGCAGGTAGAGCGGGTCATGTCCACATTAAAGAATTTGCTAACTGCTGTTGAGGTAGATAATAATAAGTCATGGCAAGATGCACTGCCTGACATCCAGCTAGCCCTCAACTGTACTATGTGTAGGGTTACAAAGGCAAGTCCTTTAGAATTGTTAATAGGAAAGGTTGCTAGGCCCCTAAACTTAATGTCGTTAGAAACAGATAACATAGAAGTTAATTTGAATCATGTTAGAGAGCAAGCGACACGAGCAATACAGGCTAACGCTTCTTCGGAGAAAGTTAGGTTTGATAAAAGTAAAGCAATGTTAAAAAAATTTCAAGTAGGTGATTATGTGCTCCTTGAAAATCACGAGCGTAATCAAACCAAGCTTGACGCAAAATTTAAAGGCCCTTATAAAGTAGTCGAGCTGTTGGATGGTGACAGATATTTACTGCAGGCCCTTAACTCTAATAGGACGTATAAATACGCGCACGATCGTGTGCGTGCTATGCCCGAATGTTACGTTCCATTAGAGTTAAGTGGCGGATTAGAAATCCCAACCAACCAAATTGAGACAGAATGTGCCGATGACGGCCATGGTAAGTAATTACGTTTCCTTCAATTGTACTTTTGATCTATGTGACAACGACTAGCCTGTGTGGCAATGACTAGCCTGTGTGGCAACGACTAGCCTGTGTGGCAACGACTAGCCTGTGTGGCAAAGACTAGCCTGTGTGGCAATGACTAGCCTGTGTGGCAATGACTAGCCTGTGTGGCAATGACTAGCCTGTGTGGCAATGACTAGCCTGTGTGGCAATGACTAGCCTGTGTGGCAATGACTAGCCTATGTGGCATTGACGGACGTTTGTGACATATTTTGTAGGACCCTATGTTATGTGTGTCTTTTACGAAATATTTCGTTGTATTTAGACTCAAGATTTGTAATCACTGTAAGTCGTTGTATAACATGAGCAAAGGGAGTCATTTGAGGGGTCAGGGAGACCGAACGGAGTATATTGTAATGAACTATGTCTTTGGCTTACAGATGAGACACACACGAGGACGTGTGATAATGCAGGACGGCCGTGACGGCGCGCCGATTATAGATTAGTTTTAGTTATAAAGTACGCAATTATTACTTTACACTTTGTTGTTAATCATAACTCGATTTTTCAATGTTGTTTTAGTTTTAGTCGATTTGTTTATCGATAACATAAAAATTATGAGCGGGTAACCCCGAATAGAGTAGTAAGTGTCACTACGAGCAATGGCGGCGGTCATTCGATTGACAGCTGCCGAACGAAGTGCACACGTGCTAACCTATTGGCTCACAATCTAGTTTAATCTTATTAATCGTGTATGATTTTGCATAAAGTTGTGAGAAAATCAAATAATAAGAGATTGGACAATACAAGTGTGCTTTTATTTTTAAATTCCGGTCGTTACAACGCCCACGATGGATAGCGACAGCCAAGACCGCTACGAGGCCCCTTCTGACGCTCCGGCATATATATATAATAAAACAGTAAAATGGTGGAGCGTTGGTATTAGTTGGCGAAAAAACTACTGAACCAATCCTGTTCAAATTTTGTATACATAATCCTTATAGGCCGGGTCAACTGTTAGGCTACATATTATCACGCTATTTGCTATGGGGGGTGAGCAATAATCCAAAATGTCGACATTGAACGACATTTGCCACGAGTTCGATTCCCAGCTACAGTTAAAAATTTTGTCATTATTTTATCTTCTTTTTTGTAATAAAATAACTTTTACCATTTTTTCAAAATAAAATTGACATTTCTATTCGATATCTTCTAAATATTTTGTAAAAACTAATCAAAACACATAATAAAATCAAAGCGGCGAGTAAAATCACGTACTAAAATGTTGTAAATATGGCACCACACGCAATTCAGATACTCGCAACGCCATCTAAAGACTGAAAGTAGAAATAATGATGACAATGATAGTTGAACGTCATATTTGATAGATGGCATTGTGTATTTTACGTAATTTTCTGAGTGGCGGAAGAATGACCATCGCCCAAGTTTGCAGACAGTTTTATTGTTTAAAATTGGACGAAAACCGTTATGGTTAAACTGGAGTTAGACGGAGACATTTTTAATCCTACTGCTTTTTTCCCCCGTGGTTGTAACAAGCTAATTGACCGTGATTATTCAAGGGATACCAACCAAAGGCGATAAAAGTAAATACTTATATGTATTTAATTATTGACTTTAAAATAACACGGCCAAATTTTCGGAAAGGGTAGCATGGCACCGCGTTGGAAGGCCCCCAGGTGGACCGATGACCTGGTGAGGGTCGCGGGAATCCGATGGATGCGAGACGCACAGGACCGGTAATTATGGTGACACTTGGGGAGGCCTATGTCCAATAGTGGACGTCTTTCGGCTGAAATGATAATGATAATGATGGCACCTTTATTTTTCTTTTTTTAAGGGTGGAAGTCACCCAATGACTTCTCCCACTCTGGTTGGAGCGGGAAGGCGTGTCAAACTTTTACTGACTAAAACCACACCTGTGTCCTTCAGTTGCCCTTTGCGACATCTCTTTGAGGAGCGCGTGGATCACTACGCGCTGTTGACGACTGGGCTCGGTCCGGTCAATTACCGGACGGCCGGACGGCTGTGGACGACCCGTTGCTGGATGTCCGCGAGCCCGCGTCTACCGTGGCTGGTCGTCGGGGTCAGAATCTCGGCTCGGCGTGAGGACGTTCGTTCCCTCACGCGTGCGGCCTCCTCCTTCACTAGCATTACGGCTTTGCAGAAGGAGGCGACCGCCTGCCATTCCTCCTCGCTCTGGACCATAACCCAAAGTCACAAGGCCCGGCGCGAGAGGTGACTGACGCCGATTGCCTCCACGAGGACAACACACACCTCTGTGTGCTCCACTGTGTCCTCTGCGATGATGGCACCTTTCGGCCTAATAATGGTGTATTTTATCATTAGCAGTCACTGCTTGATATAAAACTGGGTCGAAAGGTTTGCGTTCCTGATCACAGTTCGACAACGTATGATGTATCTCAGATTCCTTGCAGCCTTACGTCGACATCCGTACGTTACCTCCTTGCAGTGAGTGGTGACCAACACTGGAACCACCCTCTGAGGGAGGCCAGTCTCAGGGATAACACTAATCGGCTACTACATTTGTTTACCGAAATTTCATTGTTTTATGGATACACAAGCTCAGGACTGTTGAGGGTGTTTCACGCGGCTTCTGTTCCGGATTCGGTTGGAAGTACCCTGATATTACCATTTTACAAATCGCCCGGAGGACCCGTTGTAGCATGCGGTGGAGGTCTATCCTGCTTGGGTGAACCGCCGTGTCTTCATAGAGGCAATCGGCGTCAGTGACCTCTCGGTTTGGCCATCAATATGCGAGTTCGATTGGACAGGGATACACGCGTTCAAGATTTCACCGAAATTCATTCAAAAGTTGGAGACTCTTCATAGGGTAGTTCCCACTACGGAATAACATTTGTCTGATATACGAGGACGTCAGTCAAATACACACCAAAAAATCCTAGGTAAATGAACAAGTAATTTTTACGCCCCAAATGATCAAGCTGCAACAATCAATTCAAGCATGCTCTCGCAAATTCTTCATAAGTACTGTTGTGGAGGAAGATAGTTGATGATGATGGTAATTTTTGGATTCACTGGCTTTTTGGCTTTGCACCATCAGTGCAAACGTTATCCAGCTGAAGGTCGGTGTCCCGATTATGTTCCTTCGTTTACCTCTACCAAAGCCGTCTGACGGCTTAAACTCTTCAGTGAAACATTATTGAGGCGAAAATTTTACAGGAGGTAACTCTTTCGAACAATCTCGCAGCCTTAGCAGACATCGGCCCTAGAGGGCCCCATCCATTTGCTGACATCATTATGAGTCGCGCGTAGATTACTACGCGCCGTCGATTCAGGATTGCTTTGACCAGATGACCGGACGGCTCCACCGCAATCGCCCTGCGGCTTTCAACACCTGGAGCATCACTTCCCTCATCATCCTTCATAGTTTCAGCCACCTTCTTCGATCGTAGTGCTTCACTGAAGGAGGCTACTGGTTGACAATTTTTCCACTAATCGCCTCCATGAGGACACGGCGGCGCCGGCGCTCCTACCAAGCGGGACTGACTTCCACCGTAAGTTCCATCGTATTCTCCGGGCGATCCGCACAATGGTGAGACTCGAGTGTTTCTTTTCGCTGAATTCGATACAGATACCTCCCGAAACACCCACATCCGGTGAGTCCTGCACAAAGAGAGGATGCCGTAACGCCTCTGTAGCCACTCCTCAAAGACAGGCATTACCGCGGCGATTGTGACGTGCTCACTTGGACAATGTTGTTTTACCAGAACATAAACCAGAAACATACATAAACTAGTGCCTTTTCCCTTGGGGTAGGCAGAAATGCCAACTGCTACGACCCTTACATACTCTTTCTATTCATTGACGTTCATACATCTGGATCTGGACGAGTACATAACATGTATCCTGAAGGTAATTTGCGTTTTTACCTTTAACAGTTTTATGTGAAAGTACAATAAATAATTACGATGCTTTCAGAATGAATTGCAAGCACAGAATGATTGTACAGTTTTACGAACTTAACGCAGACGAAGTCGCGTGCAACAGCTAGTTTTGAATATAATCCTCCAATATAAAATATAGTATAAAACTAGAAGCCTGAATTTTCAGTAACCAAGCAGACATTGTATAAACACGGTATATTTCAAATTTCATTCAATTTGAACCAGTAGCTTAAAGATTATAACTGGTCAAAGTTTCTTAATTTTGTCATTCACTGACTGACGGATCATCAAAACTCTGAGGCACTTCTAGCAGACTTAGAGGCATCAAATTTAGAATACAATTAGTGTTTAGTGTATAAATCAATGAAAAACTAAAATATTTTATATAAAATAAAATAAAATAGTCAAGGTTAATTCTACAGAGAAGTATCAGAAATAAATCGAAGTTTGCGTTTACTGATCGACTATTTTGTGTTAAAATCTTTAACTGCGTATTAGGCTTGTTAACATAAGTAGAACATTTTTCAGGTTCACAGCAAAAAGAGTCATACACTGACATTTGATCAATATCATCGTTTTAATAGCGTATGTTATCCACTAGTATCACTAAACAATGGTGGGTCACTAATGAGGGGTTTGTAATATTATTATTATACACCACTAGATTTTAATTAGTGCAAATACTTAAAGAGCTTATTAGAAAAGGTCTTGTTATTATTTAAGTAAATTCTCAACCAATTCATAAACAGCAAAGTTATTAGCGTTTGTTTATATCCCAAAATGTCACTCAATTTATGGAAATATTGTACAGGCTATTGATTATGAATGAAAAATAATGGAAAAACACTGCGCGTAGTATTTTCTAGTAGCAATTGATACGAAAAATTGATTCAATTATGAATTTACCAATTATGACAAATTTTTGTGGACAATTTTGGGATTTCGTTTTCTTTACTTTTGACTACATAAATACGATTAGTAACAGGTACAGTTTTTTTTTTTTTTCGGTGGGAAAATCATCTTATGACATCCCCCGCTCTTGGGCGGAGCGAGAGATAGTGTCAGACTTTTACTGACTAAAAACCCACTCCTGTTCCTTCGTTGCCTTTCGTACCAGGGCCGAGTCTTCCTTTCAGAATCAGACCCTTGGCCCCAGTAGGCTTCGACCCTGATGGCCCCTACGATTGCTGACATCTCCTTGAGGCGCGCGTGAAACAGTACGCGCCATCGACGACTTGGGCTCGGTCCGGACGGTTACCGGACGGTCGGACGGCGAGCCACCCATTGCTTGCCGTCCGCAAGCCCGCGCCTACGGTGGCCGGAAATCGGGATCAGAATCCCGTCGGCGGTTGGGGCGTGAGAACCGTTGCCTCACGCGATCAGCCGCCTCCTTTGCTAGCATTACTGCTTCGCAGAAGGAGGCGACCACCTGCCACTCCTCCTCGCTCCGGACCATGGCCTGTACCAAGGCCCGGCGCGAGAGATCACCGCCGCCGATCGCCTCCACGAGGACACGGCGTTGCTCTTCCCAAGCGGGGCACACCTCCACCGTGTGCTCCACCGTGTCCTCCGGGCGGTCCACGCAATGGTGACACCCGGGCGTTTCTTCCGCACGAATCCGGTGCAGGAACCTCCCAAACTTACCATGTCCGGTGAGGACCTGCGTCATGCGGAAGGTATGGACGCCGTGTTGCCTATCCAGCCACTCCTCAAAGAGGGGACTTACCGCCATAATTATGGTGTGCCCAGCACTGGGTTGCGATAGTCGCTGTCGCCATTCCGCCATGAGATCCCGTCGGAACTCTTTCCGCCATGCCGCGACTTGTCGCGGCAGCGGGGTTTCGCCCCGGCGTTGCATCTCTACTCGCAGATCGTGCATGCGTGCGAGGCCTGTTGCCTCCAGATCCCATGGTGGCTGGCCAGCAAGGAGGCTCGCCGCTTCACGGGAAACCGTGCGGTACCCCCCAACCCTCCGTATAGCCATGACCCTCTGGCACGCGTTCAGCTGGGCCGCCGGTCGCTTTCGCAGTGACGGCGCCCACACCAGTGCCCCATAAAGGGCCATGGACCGGATGATGCCTGCGTAGAGCCTCCGGCAGGAGGCGTCTGGACCCCCAAGGTGGGCAGGAGCCGCTTGAGGGCAGCCCCAGTCCGATTCAGTTTGGGAGCCAGACGTCGGAAGTGCTCCTCGAAATTCCACCGGCTGTCGAGGACGAGTCCCAGGTACTTCATCGTCGACCCGACGCCGATGTGAACTCCTCCTACCGTTAGTTGGGAACGCCGAGGCGGCGAGCTCCGAGGGCCGTGAAAACACATGGCTTCGGACTTGTGCAGCGCCACCTCGAGTCCCAACTGCTGGATCCTATCAACGACTATCGCAACCCCGCGTGTCGCTAATTCAACCGCCGCCTGGTACGACTCTCCCCGCGCCAGGACCAGCGTGTCGTCTGCGTAGCAGACTACACTGACCCCGTCATGGGAGGTCGCCGCGCAGCACGTAGTCGTACCCGATGTTCCACAAGGGCGGTCCTAGTACCAACAGGTACAGATAGAGCCCAATTTTTTTTGTACTAATTAAAAAAATAGGGATGTATAAATGGGTAAGAAAGTATATAAAAATATTGCTAGGTAGTTGAACAAATGAATTCAGCGGGAAAGTGTAATTTGTAGTTGTAGAATAATTATGTTTAAAAAAATATTGAAAACGTTTTAAAAAACAAAAGAAAAAGTTTCAAAAACTTTTAAAAAAGTTCTAAGATTAGCACGATCGAACAAAAAAAATCTTCAGCTTATAATACTAGTTCAGATATGGGGTCACCATGGAAGTACGGGCTAATTATACTAACTGTAATACTTGTTACACATGTTGTATGTTGTATGTTTTACTCCCCTCCTCCCTTACGGCAACAGTAAGGAAAGCTTATCCCCCCTCGCTTGTTGCTTACGTAAACATTATTTCTACGGTATTACCTATATTATTTTAAATATGTGCAGGTTTCTGTATTGTTAATCATGACTAGCATTTATTAAATCTGAAAATATGGAATTTTACATATTTTCTTTTGTTTATTTCAAGTATACAATATTTATTTTGTGTACGATAAAGTGTAGCTCTACTTAAACAACACCATTTTTTAATTAGTACAAAAGAATGGGGCTCTATCCGTACCCGTTATTCATCATACTTAATGTAGTCAAAATTGGTCATAATTGGTAAATTCATAATTGAATCAATCATTCATAACTGCTACTAGAAAATACTACGCGCAGTTTTTTTTTTCATTTTGATCACCATTCATTCATTCATTATAATAATAGCTTGTACAATATTTCCATAAATCGAGTGAAATTTTGGGATATAAACAAACGCTAATAACTTTGCTGTTTATGAATATTATTTATTGAGACTGTATTGAACTGCGTTCTGGATATTTTACGACTCACCAACAGAGAGACACATATACACCAGTCATTGGCCTCTGCTGGTTACTAACTGCTCCAGTCGATCGCTGGATGGCCACTGACTGGTGTCAAATACAACATGTCACTATGCTTGAGATTACCCACACAGCCAATACACTACAGAGACTTAATTTACTTAAATAATGACAAGACCTTTTCTAATAAGCCCTTTAAGTATTTGTACTTTTTAGTGGTGTATAAAAATAAAACATTTGTCCCGGATTTTCTACTATGGACCACATCCATACGCTAGAAGAGGTACTAAAATGTACACAGAGTTTAACAAACAACTGTAAATAGGTTTGATAGACTACACCAAAGTGTTTGATAGTCTCTATCATAGCTCTATTTGGCAAAGTTTTACACAACTGCAACATAGACCCAATAATAAAAATCAAATCACTTTTGATTGTTAACTCAGGTACATAAATCATCATCATCTTCCTGCCCTTGTCCCGTGTTATTTGGGGTCGGCGCAATACGTTTTTTTCTTCCATTCTGCCCTGTCACTCATCATGCTATCACTAACTTCCGTTTCTTTCATATCACTCTTCACACAATCCATCCATCCACATGTATGCTCATAACTCTTTTAGTAACATGCGTTTCATCCCTCCTCTTTACATGACCATACCAAGATAAACGATTCCCCTTCAACTTTTCAGTCACTGGCGCCATTTTCAAACTTCCTCTAATATACTCATTTCTCACTTTATCCATTCTCGTCACACCACACATCCATCTCAACATTCTCATCTCCGCTACATGCAATCTATTTTTATCAGTCTTTTTCACAGCCCAAAATTCTGATCCATACAGTATGTCAGGTCTTATCACGGACTTGTAGATTTTACCCTTCAACTTGAGGGGCAACCGTGGGTCACAAGTTGTTCCAGTGACTTGAACTCAGGTACATAAATACAGATCTTACATTTGATGGACGGAGCGCTATGTTATGCCCGGAGGCGTACAAATATTGTGTGCATTAAGATTAGAAATTAAAGTTTCTAAAACAAGTATTTGAAAATCATGAATAACTATGGTATTAAATTAGCAAAAAAATTAAATTGAAAAATTACATAATATTACATATTATCACTTGAATTATGTCAGACCTGAATGAGGGTTTATTTTTAAGGAATAATAAGAACCATAAAAAAGCCCGGCCTCATCTAGATAAAATGACGAAAAAATTGACGTGTATCCAAACCGCCTCGCAAATAATTTGATGGATAAACTCCCAAACACAACATTCCTAAGATTAAAGAGAAAACCACCAGAGGATCTTATATCGACATAAGATGCCATAATAAATAATTGTATGGGCATAACAATAGATATTGCTTCATGCACGACCAAATGAACTGCTTTATTTCCCTTGCAATGTCGAATCGACAGATTGCAGAATCAAGAGGAGATAAAAAAAATCTAGTTTAAATTGACGTGTAATAGCGTTTTTTAAAACCTATTTGCAAAATAAATATTACTTATTATTAATTTTTCATTTAACATACAGACTGTTAGATTCATTTTACTAAGGTAGGTACTTAAATTATTTTAAACTGGTTTTTCGAAACTATAGTTTTAATGAGGATCACGCGACATTTATCGATAACAATATAAAAACCTAACACGATAATAACATTTTTTAGCTACTTTATCCTCCTGTGTTATTAGAACAATAGCTAAAGAGGATAATGTAACAAAAAAACAATTAATTTAGGTACTGGAAATAGGTATTAGGTAGATGATTCTATGAACAAAAATAACGTGTTTACTTGCCTTGGAAACATAATTGTAACATTTAAATTAGAAAACCAACTAGTTACTCTTTATCAACTACATAATTATGTTGTATCGGCTTACAGCCCAACTGCATGCAGTTGAAGGTACCAGTACTTTGTATAGAGCGACTACCTACCCGAGCTCCACAAAGTCGCCTGGTTTCTATCCAACACTGCACATCGTTTAAACGTAAAGGTTATTTTAAGATATTTTATATTCCACCATGAATCACATCTACCTCTTGAAACAATGTTGCCAGGAAAGCTTTAAAACGCAGGGTTACGGCGTGCATAGCGTAAAGCGTGTAGCTACACGTGAGGTTGAAGTGACAATGTCTTTATGATTATCTCCAAGCAAGGGGACTTATTTATGAGAGCAGTGATCGCCAAGTGGTAACGGCCCCGACTTACGAGTTGCAGGTCGCGGGTTCAAACCCAGCCAGGCGCATTACTTTGTGTAATTTATTTCATCACCACTGTTCTCAAAACGGTGAAGGAAAACATCGTGAGGAAACCGGCATGTCCTAGAACCAAAAAATTCGAAGACATGTGACATCCACCAACCCACACTGGGCCCGCGTGGTGGATTACGGCCCATTCCCTCTCCTAGAGAGGAGGCCTAAATCCTAGCAGTGGGAACATTAAAAGGCTGATTATGCTATGTTATGCTAAGGGGATTTATTTAATAGCAACCTCCAAAGCTTTGGGCCCTGGTAAAAATGTATCATCAATGGCATCCAATGGTATTGCAGACATCAAGAGACAAAGCGTGATTGCTATCCAGGTAGCGTCTTCTACAATCACTGCTGCACTATGTCGTGGTGTCAAAACAGCACTCGACATATTTGAGATTCCCATCAATCGAAATAGCAACGAGACGCCCGTTGTGGCTGTTACGCAACAGTGACGAGGGACCGCACTCCGGGACAGCTCTTTGATCATGTATGATGAATACGTGACGGTTAATGGACAAGCAGTTGATGCTGTAAACAGCACCCTACACGATCTCCTGCAGCTCCGCAGGAATTAACACGGGGATGTTACAGTTCGGTTTTTGTTAACTAGGGCTTCATTGAAACGGTCGTCTCTATGGTCGTGAGTTCACAGACTGCACTTGATCTTGATATGCGAGCTCAATTGGATGGAAATGAACGAGTTTATTAATTTGTTGAAGTTATTTTTCCGAGCAAAGGCTAGTGTAGTGTAGTGCCACAGTAGAAAAACTTATTCGTCTGATGTACGGGTACGTCAGTTTTCCATTACTTTATCCACATTTGTTTCAGGTTGCTGTTATTTATTGTTGTCAGAATTTTCATCACCATCATCATCATTTCAGCCGAAAGACGTTGCGGTCGACTATTGGAAATAAGCCTCCCCCAAGTGTCGCCATAATGACCAGTCCTGTGCGTCTCACATCCATAGTGTAAGCAATTACAAATAAATCGAATAATCCCATCTTATTTATTAAAGTAAACACGGACTTTTAAAGATTCTAACAGTACGCAATTTGACTAGTAACGATAATTTGGTTCAATAAATTGCTGATAGTTTGAAAAGTTGGCTCAAAAACATTTACGAGATATTTATAACACAATTTTAAACAGACACAATTTGTCTTTAAATTAGTCTATTTGTTTGTAAATTAGTCTATCCATTGACTTTATACGCGCGCCTCTCCCCCACTTTATATGACGTAGATGCAGAGCTGTTGACTGACAGAATGTTGTCGTGGAGTCAATCTATCGTTGGCGGTTGAACTGTAAGGTGTAAACTGAGGGTACATGTACAAGTATTACTATTGAAATAAAAGTATTTATAACAAGTTCCAGTGTTTTCCTTTCAGTTCAGAAGTGGGATGATTCACGTAAGTTTTATTGTTTTTTTTAGTTACTTGTTGTTGTTAAGAAAGCGAAATGCAGTGACATTTATGCTTTAAAATAGTACTTAACTTTTTGTTGTACATTTTGTTTTGTTTAATGTAATCGTATTTACACATAAGAATTAGAACTTGGTGACTTATTTAGGACGCTTGCTAGCCTAGGAATTGTGACTAAACGGGGTGTTATCTAAATTCATAACTACGAATCAGTTATTGGTCTAGAATATTACGTTCTCTTTTGTAATATTAACGGTCGTTGTGATTTGAAATATAAAATATGATAACATCTCACTGTACCTTCCCTAGTGTCAGTGAATTAATTCGTTGCGTGGTTTAAAGAATTTAATCAATCTTTCAAACGTTCATGATATGTAATGGTGGTCAATATCTACGCCATAATTTTAAAGTTACACAGGTTTTAAGGCATAGCTGTGTCCGTGTATTATTTTACTGTCCAGGTTTACATGGGGATAACAATGGTGATTGAAATGTGGCTCAACCACTGCAAGTTTCATCGCCTATGCCAGACAGAGCGGCAGCCAGGGCAGCAGCCAAGGCAGCAGCCAGGGCAGTAGCCAGGGCAACAGCCAGGGCAGCAGCCAGGGCAGCAGCCAGGGCAGCAGCCAGGGCAGCAGCCAGGGCAGCAGCCAGGGCAGCAGCCAGGGCAGCAGCCAGGGCAGCAGCCAAGGCAGCAGCCAGGGCAGCAACCAGGGCAGCAACCAGGGCAGCAACCAGAGCAGCAGCCAGGGCAGCAGCCAGGACAGCAGGCAGAGCAGCAGGCAGAGCAGCAGACATAGCAGCAGCCAGGTTGGCAGGCAAAGCTGCAGCCAGGTTGGCAGGCAAAGCTGCAGCCAGGTTGGCAGGCAGGGTAACAGAGGTAGCCGCAAGGCTGATATGTTTTTTTAAACTTATCAATTTTCTTGATAATCATTCGAGTATGGGATTCATAAAGTAAATGAAAATAGTGAGCATTTACATTGAACAGACCAACAAATCATACGAAAGTATTATAACTGTCAATTATAGCTGGGTGCAGAAAGGCTCGAGCTTTTCCGTCTGATGTAAGTTACGGCCAAATACTTTTGAATACGTGTTTGTCTGATGATTATTAATATGATAAAATCGCGTTGCCCAATAGATTTTGATAACTACGAACAACTTTCTGGTATAACTGCAAAATGCAAAAAGTATAGGTAAAATAAATATGTATACGAAATTCTTAACTATAGATAAACCATTACTAAATAATTCACACGATCAGGTGCTGGAATTATAAGGAAAGAGGGTCATATCACGAATAAGAGTACTAAGCCGTTAAATAAATGTACTGTTCAATATTTGGTCACGATTCTAATGAGTGTTATCAAAAGAATGGAGATGCAAAATTTGTTTTAATTCGGTAATAACGGTTTTCAAATAGTACATTATGATATAAGTGTGTAATGTTGGTGGTTACCGTCGAGGCGGTATTTAGACCCGAGCCGTGGCGAGGGTCTTAAGAGAGCCAAGGACGGTAATCATTAATTGCTCTCACGTGTTGAAAAAGTAGTTTATTTAGATTCACGAAGCAAGTTAATGCTGAATAGAAACGTTGATTCAGTTGAAACATAAGACGACTAGGATAGAACTTATTCGGTGACCTCGATAGGTTATAATGGAATAGTAATTTATGATATATAATAGTCTAGTTAATCTTACCGTCATCCCTGAACATTCTTGAAATACTCATTACTAGTTGGACGGTAATTTACTGAAGCATTGGAGCGTTAAAATCTTAAAAATTGATTACGAATTAATAATTTCTCGCCAATTTCTAAAAAATAATGGCGAGGTTAAACTGTCTTCAAAAGAGAGTTATTGAATACTACCCGGATTTTCGTATGTGACGGTTTACTCATCTTAAAACATAACGGGGTTCATATTAGTAAAGGATAAAATAGAAGTGGACACCCACTATTTAATTGAAAATGGTACATTAGTTGATAATTATTTCATCAAATGAAGTAACTCATATGTTTAGTTAATAGCTAGAGGGTAATTACTGCGAATTAAAATTATTGTTTGTCCTACTATTAATAAAATTGATTATTGCGAGTCCTTTAAAACTCTTACTTAATTAATTGTCCTCATACGATTCAGAAATCGCGACTGTTGAATCTTATACAATGTTATCGAACTGGCTTTGCTACTAATCTAACAGAGTTTAATGAGCATCAATTTATTGAGCCCCAACCTATAGTTTACAGGCCTTATAGTTTCTCTCATGAAAAAAACCAAAATCCGGTAGCATAAGAGTATCCGTTTGTAAGTCCAATAATATAATTCCAGTAACAAAAAAAAAAGAAAGCGCCCTTGCATAGATCATAGAGCTTTAAATTGAAAGATTATTATTGGTTAGCTGGATATATATAACTTACTAGCTCCGACCAGCGGCTTCCGCGGGTGAAGCACTCAGTCATAAAGTAGTTTTCTATTGGTGAACAATTTTTTTAAAATAAGTTCAGTGGTTTTTGAATTTATTCATTACAAACAAAAAAAAAACTGTTTCCTTTTTATAATATTTTAATTTTCTCTGTATAGACAGATACAAGAATTTGACCTAGCATCTAGATACTAATCCGATGGAATTAACTGTAATGGATAAAAGAAAAAAAAAACTGCTTTCGTCACGCCAGAAGGACAATTCCAATTTAATAAGATCCCGTTTGGTTTGACCACTATTAATAAAATCTTTGATAATTTGAGAATATATATTTGCATGGACAAGGTTCTGATTCTCTCGATTTCGTTTGGCCGTGTGCTTAAATCGAGTCAGTATTTGATAAAATTAGAAATACAGATCTTGCATTGAAGCTCTCGAAATGTAACTTCTTTCGTTCTAAAATTAAATATTTGGGCTTGAAAGTCTCAGGAAAAGCTGAAAGAATATAGATAGTGTCAAATAAATTTGGTTGATAACTACAAAAAAAAAAAAATTATTAAGCAGTTCTTAGGACTGGCCGATTTCTTAGGCATTTTATTAAAAACTTTGCGATATACTAACCCTAAAAATAAAGGGTCAGAAGTGAAGAGATTGCATTTACATAGCTAAGTAGGTAGTACCACGACCTATTGTAAGTTATAAAACCCAATCCAAATGCTGTCATTACAGAATTACGAGAGCGAGCTAACACGGTTTAGATGGAGATTAAAAAAAAAAAAACAAAAGAGTGATGAAACCAGTCGCTTAATTTGGTAAACTTATTTCACCAGAAGAGTAGCACTTTCCATCGAACGGGTTGAAACCCTAGCAGTAGTAAATCATTTCATTAGATTTAGATTAGTTATCATAAAGGGTTAAAATTCACTAATGTAACCGATTATAGCTTTTTATGAGCCATTTGATTGCGATATAATTCATAAACCAAGGCATTTTTATGGTGAACATACACGCTCTAAGTTGGACCCGTTGTAGGGTAAATACATCGAACATCTATTCTAGTTTGACTAGCTAGTTTAGTTTAGCTAGTTTTGGTTTCTGGTGTACAATAAAGTTTATTCTATTCTATTGTAGTTTGGTTAGCTACGGTTCAAATGAAAGACGATAAGATGCAAAGGACCAAATTATTATATTGGATAATTTAGACTCAAATCAAATTAAATAGCTACCTATCCGTATAATTTTTTATAAAATAACGGACAAAGGACTTAGATGGTCTAAGCCAAAGTGTCAGATTCAAGTTTTACATGCTTTCGTCGTGATATTGTCACTTTCGATGATTTTAGATGTCGCTTTTCGTATGAGAAGACCTTAGACAAAGTTGTAACCATTTACTAGTTCCCAATAAAGTAGTTCTAAAATACTACCAAGCATGCGTTCAGTGTGTTCATGGAAAGAGAACTTTTACATCCCATGGCAAAGGCATCCGAGTTTTTTTTCACATAGTAGATACATGATCCCGCCGCTACGTGCTAGATTCTTTGGATGAGACCAAAATAAAGATATAGAAGTATTAGCCATTACTGATACGTATACATTCATTATTTCTAAACCAATTAAAAATGCTAAGGCTCGACTGTTTTAGTTTCCAATGAATAATTTAATTTATCCGCTGTGCTTTCTCGAGTAATAAGATAGAGGTCATACTTTTACCAGCTCAAAAATCAAAAAAGTGTTTATTAGAAAAAAAAATGCTTATGAAGCATGTTTTAAATACAAAAAATATATATATATACGAATGCTACTTCTCGCACAATCGGGCATTTAGAGCATTACAGTAAGATGTTAGATTAATTAACGTTTATGATTTATGGAAGAATAAAAAAAAAACCATAGGATCAGTATTTGCAACAAGTACAATGGGATTTAAATAATACATCAACAAAACAGTAGCTAAAACCTCAGATAAATTGTTATTTGTGTTAAGACTGAAGGGGTCGACTGAGAGTGCGCTGGGTCTACCAGCTCACAAAATTAATGCTACAAATATAAATGCTGTAGAAGATATTAGAAACGGAGGGTTAGATACAATAGAAAGTGTTTAGGAAAAACAAAAGCAAATGTTTGATAAAGCTAGAATTCCCCTGCATCAGTAAAATGTAGGACAATTGGTTAGCGTAGAAAGAGAAGCCAATCGAACGAAAGATAGGATATTAGTTTTGTATTGTCTAGGCCCGTATTGCTAATTCAAAATATTAAATAGTGACAGATACTGAGTGTAAGATACGCCTATTGCCAATATAAGGGGAAAACAAAGGTATTTCGCCATTTTTTTTCATAGATGTAATCTACTCCTGATTAGTGTATCAGTCGGAAGATGAGAGTAACGATGATGATAAAATTGAAAATGGTTAAAGAAATGAATCAATGAATTGTGTATAAAATGGTCACCTGAGAACAAGCCATGATAAGCCTAAGTGGTTTAATGAATAAAGATTCAACAAACATGCAGACATAATAAGGATTCTTAGAAAATATTAGTTTCGCTTATTAGATTTCAAAATTTAGCTTAGCTTTTATTTAACGTAGCTTAGCTTAGCTCAGCAATTTCCATAAAATAGTATGGTCAGTATGGTTAGTATGGTTAGTATTGTTAGTATGGTTAGTATGGTCAGTATGGTTAGTATGGTTTCAGCGAAAATAAAAGTGAAAGTCAAAGTAAAAGGTTAAAGTGAAAAGTTAAAGTAAAAGTGTAAAGATAACGTAAAAGTGTGAATTATGATTGCCAAGACCAATATGAATTGTTACAATTAAAGGCAAAGACTTGTTAGTATATAAATGCTATAGATAAATAGTTTTAGTCCTGTATTGTTTTCTAATAGGATTATTGTGAGCAATTACAATGAAATACTCATTGTTTAATATGTTATTTGTTTGTTTGTATATTAGTTATAAATGATTTATTAATGATAATATTGAATTGTTTATAGTACAATAAATACCTTAATGTTGCGTTGATTCAGATTATGTATTAATCGATGTAAAATGTGTAAAATTATAATTTGTTTCTTAGATACATTACATTTGTCTGAAATGTTGTCTGTACAATATGTATGATACAATGTTAATCAATATGTAACTAGTAGATTTTGGATTTTTCTTTTTGTATTTGTTACGTATAATTTGATAAGATTTTTTTTATTACCTAATATTTCGCGAGGGCGCGACTGTGTGGTCAGGATGGACGAATGTAAGCAATTACAAATAAATCGAATAATCCCATCTTATTTATTAAAGTAAACACGGACTTTTAAAGATTCTAACAGTACGCAATTTGACTAGTAACGATAATTTGGTTCAATAAATTGCTGATAGTTTGAAAAGTTGGCTCAAAAACATTTACGAGATATTTATAACACAATTTTAAACAGACACAATTTGTCTTTAAATTAGTCTATTTGTTTGTAAATTAGTCTATCCATTGACTTTATACGCGCGCCTCTCCCCCACTTTATATGACGTAGATGCAGAGCTGTTGACTGACAGAATGTTGTCGTGGAGTCAATCTATCGTTGGCGGTTGAACTGTAAGGTGTAAACTGAGGGTACATGTACAAGTATTACTATTGAAATAAAAGTATTTATAACAAGTTCCAGTGTTTTCCTTTCAATAGGATTCGAATTTTGAATTTTGAATTTGGCTGTTTGTTTATTTGCTTTTCAAAAACTTTAAAATCATACAACGTTGACGTTGCCTTTTCCCATGACGAATGCAAAAACTCAGAATGCCGCCTGCTACGATCCTTACATACCTACTCATACGGCTTTGTTGACATTCATAATTAAATATGAATGTCAACATTCTAAAACTCTCGTGTCACATTGTTTGCTATCAAACTCCTCCAAAGTGGCTAGACTGATTTTTTGAGAACTTGTAGCCTTGTAAGCTATTTTTTACCTTCCTGTACCTTTTTTTTCTTTAATAATTTATTTGGCAGAACATTTACGGAGCCAGCTTGTAAACGAATAAATGGGAATGACTTTTGGAATTAATCGTAAGCCCAGAAATATTAGTTTGACGATGGACAAAGACCACGTCGCGGGCAATTCTAAGCTAGGTTGTTAAAGTACCTCGCAAGCGATATACGGGAGAGTGGGGTAAACCAGAACAGCGGGTAATTACGGATAGTATCGTTTTATGATTTAAATAATTATTTCAATAATTTGTTTGACTGTTATTGGTGTACATTGAATGTACACCATTAATTTTAGATATTAATATTACAAAACCATTATTCGTATCTTCAAATTTACAATTTATGATTTTGAGCCAATCTATATGAAGAATTTTATAATTTCGATACCTGTACTTAATAAGATTTGACGTAATTTTGCTCAAAATTACTTAAAAATACAGTTGGTTTCAGAATTTCCTGCTCTTTCTAGTAATATAATTGAAATATTTTTATCGTTAATAAAATGTCCCATACGTCCCAGATTTTTATTTTATCTAAAAAGAATTTTTGAACTTCAATAGACGTATTAGATAATTTTAATTATTATCAGGTCGTAAAGTCTTCTTGAATTCCTTCTTCGAGCTTCGTTAGCATGACCATGGTCATGTTATAACGAGCAGGATACAAAAAGACGTATCAACAAAACATACATTAAGTTTCTACCAGGAGATAACACTTCTCTGTACCATACGTCAGTTTAAACACTTTCTTTTCATCTTATTGTATTAATTAAAAATAAAATTCTAAATACCACTACCTTGACGACCTGCAAAAAATGCTGAATGCACCCTACGGCGACAACATGCTTTTATATTACAGCCGAAAGTATGCGGTCTATAACTTGACGGTTTACGAGAGAACGACAGAAAATGGGTTTTGCTACATTTGGGGGGAAAGTGACGGAAAAAGAGGGAACTGTGAACTTGCATATTCCAATATTTACAGGATATAGGTAAAAGACGAGTTAATAAAATAATTTTATACTGTGATTCATGTTGTGGTCAAAATAAGAACAGCGTCGTGCTACGAGTATCAGTGTTGAAATACTTTTTGGGTATAGCAACCTGTTTAGAATCAATACAGATGTACTATCTTTTCTCAGGCTACACCTATACGCTGGTAGACAGCATGCATGTTGTAATCGAAAGGGATGTGAAGAAAATAATTGTGTACAGTCCTTCACAATGGTCAAACTTTATGGAATCGGCAAGAAAGAGATCGCGTACTTACATTGTAAAAAAACACCACGATTTCAAAAACTGGGAGAAAATATCAGACGAATATTCACGAAACCTACTTTAAAAAACCAAATATACTTACTAAAAAAAATGGAGAAAGTGGAAGTAAAGTATAGCATGGAAGAAGAGACAGAAAAAATACAAGAAAATAAAATAAAAGATGACAAGGAAAAAGTCAGGAATACAGATTTCACCAGACAGTGGTCGGAACTACCTAACGGTGATGTTAACAACACTGAATAGTGGTCTGGATCTGTTTGTCCGCAGAAGGTCCAAGTAATTGGCCGTGTGCGACTGCATCTAAATAATAATGTACATGCACAAGAATTACGAAAAAATCGAATATAGGTATGCCGTTAAATCGTGACCTGGCAAAGATCACCTCTAAAAATATGAGGTACGTAATCCTAATAATACCCACGATAACTTACGGGTCAAACTATGTTTAAATGTATCAAACATATTTACGAAAGAAAATAATTGGAATGTTTGATAATAGCCGGATCACTGCTCCTAGACCTTTGGCGCGGAAAAAAAAAATAGGAGCTTTAAATTCGACCAAGTTGTCACTACCTAAACCAGCTACTTTTAAAAGAACATTATTCGCGAGAAAACGTCGACTTTAAAGATCTAGTGATGGTATAGGTAATGTTATCAAAATTGTACCTACCAAGGGATATAAATATTAAATGTGGTGTTCCAGGACATGTTTACTCGTGTTAAAGTGTTATTGAAATCCATTCTTACGTAGAGTAACCGTTCAGACGAAAAGTAGAAACAAATATTGCTTTAAAGTAGAATTAGTGCTATAACACTAATTCTACTTCCAGCCCCCTTAGCCAAGTTACGATCGTTTCGTTTGCGACGAACGCATCGAGTAGGCCACGCCTCCGATTCCTTTGTTCTAACCACGTGACTGAGCGTTGAGATGACGTCAGAACAAAGGAATCGGAGGTGTGGCCTACTCGAGGCGTTCATCGCAAACGAAACGATCGTAACTTGGCTAGGGGGGGCAAGCTTGATCACAGTAATAGCGTAGGAAAACGACAATGTTCTTTCAAAAAACCTTTAGGTACATGTTCTTATGAGAAATAAAATTCTTTAAAACTACGCTTTACTACTAGCTCCCGACCGGTGCCTTAAAACAGTGACTTTCTGAAGCCTATAAATGTTCTGTAGAAGTTAGTATATAGCATATTTAAATCAATCAATATTTTGCAAAGAAAATGGTTTTAAAGGTCAGCGGCTCTATGCGGCGCATGCGGCAGTACGAGTATGTTTGCATTTAACTCCGCCCAGATGTTCAAGGGACTGTACGCCTCAAAAATAATTTTATTCAAACTGTATTCTTTGTCTCTATCTTACGTAAAGTAAAGATAAAGAAAAAGTTTGTATAAGAATAGTGTTTTTCCCAATTAAAAATCATAACATACAGAATAACTTGTTTTGATAAATACGAGACCCGATAAGCGGGGTTACCATGACGTTCAAAGTAAGATTGTTTCATTCTTATTTCAGTGTGGGTAAGAGACAGAGCTATACAGGTTGTCTAGCGCCATCTCTTACCCACACTGGAAATAAGAATGAAACAATCTTACTTTAAACGTCATGGTACAGGTCTAGTTTATTTCATCTGTATACCTAGTTTTGACACCGCTCAACCAACCCGCTACTGCTACTACTGTTATGTACTATACTATTCAAATAATGAATAGGAACGTCAATGACCTCTCTCTGTCAAATGTCAGTTGAAAAGTACGGCTTGCAAAGAGATACAATAGAGCGGCTATCAGCAGAAATGTCTTAGAAAAACTGTCATCCTATGTCTCAGTGACGCCACGCTATGTCTCAACAAATCCTCGGTTGAAAAACCTGGGTTGCGGGAGCAGGGTTGCGGGAGCAGGGTTGTGGGAGACCAGGGTTGCGGAGGACCAGGGTTGCGGGAGACCAGGGTTGTGGGAGACCAGGTTTGCGAGAGACCAGGTTTGAGGGAGATCAGGGTTGCGGAAGACCAGGGTTGCGGAAGACCAGGGCTGCGGAAGACCAGGGTTGCGGGACCCAGGGTTGCGGGAGACTAAGGTTGCGGGAGACCAGTGTTGCGGGAGACCTGGGTTACGGGAGACTAGGGTTGCGGGAGACCAGGGTTGCAGGAGAGCAGGGTTGCGAGATTATTTGAAAAAGTTATCGTATCTCTTGAACGAAGTAGTAGCTGAAGAAACACGGATAGTTTTAGTCAGTAAAATCTAACACTCACTATCTCCACCGACGGCAGGAAATGTCATTTGGGTATTTTGCCCCTAAAAAAAGGTGCATTCATAAGATATCTGAATTAATGGATAATGGAGGACGCGCTAAGTCGTGAGTTCGATCCTTGCAAAGCTCTGTATAAAAAATATTTAAAAATAGCTATATTCCTGTTTTTGATGTTTCCTTAGTAATAAAGTGCAAAGAAAAGTGTAAACCATCAGTGAGCTTTGGTAATAACCAAAACCAACATTGAAGACGTACATAACTAAAAACAGTGACACAAAAAAAGTGATGATAACTATTGGAATACAGTGAATATTATAACAAAACATTACGAATTAAGAACTACGATCTTTTAAACAACAGTAACAAGTGGAAGAATAATCCCAAAAGTGTTATTTTCCTAGAATTGTGAACAAAGAAACTGCAAAAAATCCCACTAATGAATCATAATCTAACCGCCACTAATCTTTCAAAATATTATCTCTATATTAAGGTTCACTATTTGGACATACTTTGCAACTGAGCTGGTGGCTCCTGCGGTAACGCATCTACACCTTCAAACAACGCGGTTCGAGTTCGATCCCCGCGATCATCAGTAAACTCTTTTTGTAAGTTGTTTGGTATTATTTCTGAACTATGTCTATAGAAATAAACCACAACGTGACATTGCGACGACGAAAGCAGCTGTTTAGATCCAAGTCAATAGATTCTTTGAGTACTGACTCATCATTGGATAGAACGAACTCCGACATAAATTCAAAAAGTCTTGATCTATCGACGGGTATAAACAAAAATGACTTGGAAGAAATGAAGGTTGAAATAATGCAATTAAAAGAACAATTTCAACTTACCCAAAATGAACTGGACAAAGTGATATGCGAAAATAATGAGCTAAAAGAAACAATAGTACGTCAGCAAATTCATATTAATACGCTAAAGGATCTTTGTACCAGTCCCATTCAATCGCAAAGACTAAAATTACTGTCAGCAAGAAAACGGACTAGACGGTCTATTACAGATAATCTACGTGTTTTACCCGTAAGTCAAGAACACTCTCCCAGCCATAATGATAGGAACTGCGTCGAGAATTTAAATGTTTTATTAGATACGCCGCCTCATATTGATCCATCTACAAAAGCCTACGTCAGCACAAAATCTGAAACCATTTTATCAAAATGTAATGTACAGAAAGACAACGATGTACTGGCTGAGGAAAATGACAACATATACACAGACACCTCACCCACAAGCAACATAACATGTACTGGTATATCGCAAAAAGAAGACACAAAGACAACTGAGAGTGTTACTATGAAAAAGCCTGCATTGACATCTAATAAGTGTAATGATTTTTAAAGAAAATATTCATAAATCGTTCAACTTCCATCTATAAGCGATAGATGGCGCTAGTAGTTACATGAACATAAGGCACTTGTTGTAGACATTAAGTAATGATTTATGGTATTAGAGTTTATGTATTAGTTTTGTATAAATATATTATAATTGTTAAAATGAAATAATTACTTGCAGTTAATTATTGATAAACCCTAATGTATATTAGTTAGTCAATTGATATTACGTACTGTTAACTTTGCTCTGATTGGTCGGACCGAGTGTTTGTGAAAGTTTGTGGTGGGGAAACATTGAGTTTGTAACTGTCATTCTGGACAGTCAGTCTGCTCTGAGTTGTTGAACAGTGAACATGTCCTACCAATCCGTGTATTTGAAAATGATTGTTAATAAAGTGATAAATATGAAATTGTGTTGATCAAAGTGAATAAAATATTTATATAATTGAAGCTTGAAGTTTATGATTCATCACATTTCAGAAGTGGTACATGCCTACAAAAAGCCTACAAATATGTGCAGTGATAACAGGAATGTTAGGTTATGTGTGCCTAAATTAAAGCTAAATGAGATCGAGATATTTTTTCCAAGAGTGCTAATGTTATTTTAGACAAGTGTTATACTCACTCAATTTTCATACTGATGGTGGCGCGTGGGTTGAATCATTCGGTTCCCTTCAAATGTGTGAACTGAGTGGTACTTATATGTTCGTAAACGAACGCTGACAGTTAAAACTGGACATCGCTGACACTTTCACTACTAGTGGTTCATTTTAGTTCCTATATTTTAAATTGGGTTGTTTTTTCTTTATTTGTTTTAATTGATCATGCATAATGCTACATTACGACAAAAGACAATTGCTATGTATAATTAACCTATTTTCCATAGCGGTAATTGTCATTATGTTGCCTTGGATTACTTTGTGTGCTATGATAATTTTCTTTTCCTTTTGACATATAATTGTAAATTTTAATGTTGTACCGCTAATGGGTATGTTACAATAATAATTTTATGAACTGAATTTCCACCACAAAAACAATAAATGAATTTGAATTTAGAAGCGAAAAAAAAATACGAAACCGTGTTTGTGGATTTATGGTGTAAATGGATTTCCTTGCACATAGAGATCTACACTTAGGAATATGCAATTACCGTCAATTTGCTGACTGACTGACTGCCTTGGCAATACAAGAGTGTCTGGAGTGTGTAAATGATTTATTTGAAATAAATGCTTTGATTTGATTTCAGTGCTTTGATGAGGCAGAGTATGCCTTTTTTAAATTCATATAAACCAGTGCTTGACTGCGATCCCACCTGATGGTGAGCAGCGATGCAATCGTTGATGGTGAGGCGCACTAGTTTATTAAGAGCCTATTCACTTTAGCCTTGAAGACACCTAAATTATAGTTGGACGGGAAGACCGCAGCAGGCAAATTGTTTTCCAGTCCTTCGATGTACGCGGTATAAACGACGAAGCGAAACGCTTAGTCCGGACCGTTGAAGTTTCAACAACGTAAGGATGGATACTCGCCGTACGTCGGGTTGTCCGATGGTAGAAAGGAGATGGCGGAATCAAGTCAAGTCAAGTCATGCAATCAATCAATGCAACCTGTAAAATACCGATAGGCTGGCTACCCTGCGCCTGTGCTCGAGGCTTTGTAGATTGGACTTAACCAAATCTGGATCCCCAATTAGCCTCTTCGCACGCCTTTCCACTGAGTCCAAAGCTGCTAGATGGCATTTTGCAGCACCAGCCCATGTGTGACTGCCTTTGATGAGTCCAAGTGTGCCTTTGGTGAGGCCGAGCGTACCTTTGGTGAGGGCGAGCGTGCCTTTGGTGAGGCCGAGCGTGCTTTTGGCGAGGCCGAGCGTGCCTTTGGTGAGGCCGAGCGTGCCTTTGGTGAGGCCGAGCGTGCCTTGATGAGGCCGAGCGTGCCTTGACGAGGCCAAAACGAGCCTTTGAAGAAGACACGCGAGCCTTAATGAGGCCAAGTGTGCTGTTAGATAAGTCCATGTGTGCCATTTGAGGCCATGTGTGCCATTTGAGGCCATGTGTGCCATTTGAGGCCATGTGTGCCATTTGAGGCCATGTGTGCCATTTGAGGCCATGTGTGCCATTTGAGGCCATGTGTGCCATTTGAGGCCAAGTGTGCCATTTGAGGCCAAGTGTGCCATTTGAGGCCAAGTGTGCCATTTGAGGCCAAGTGTGCCATTTGAGGCCAAGTGTGCCATTTGAGGCCAAGTGTGCCATTTGAGGCCAAGTGTGCCATTTGAGGCCAAGTGTGCCATTTGAGGCCAAGTGTGCCATTTGAGGCCAAGTGTGCCATTTGAGGCCAAGTGTGCCATTTGAGGCCAAGTGTGCCATTTGAGGCCAAGTGTGCCATTTGAGGCCAAGTGTGCCATTTGAGACCAAGTGTGCCATTCGAGCAGTGGTGGCCGAGTGGTAACGGCCCCGACTTACGAGTTGTAGGTCGCGGGTTCAAAACCCAGCCAGGCGCATTACTTTGTGTAATTTATTTCATCACCACTGCTCTCAAAACGGTGAAGGAAAACATCGTGAGGAAACCGGCAAGTCCTAGAATCAAACATTCGAAGACATGTAACATCCACCAACCCGCACTGGGCCCGCGTGGTGGATTACGGCCCATTCCCTCTCCTAGAGAGGAGGCCTGAGTCCCAGCAGTGGGAACATTAAAAGGCTGATTATGCTATTATGCTATGTGCCATTTGAGACCAAGTGTGCCATTTGAGGCCAAGTGTGCCATTTGAGGCCAAGTGTGCCATTTGAGGCCAAGTGCGCCATTTGAGGCCAAGTGTGCCATTTGAGGCCAAGTGTGCCATTTGAGGCCAAGTGTGCCATTTGAGGCCAAGTGTGCCATTTGAGGCCAAGTGTGCCATTTGAGGCCAAGTGTGCCATTTGAGGCCAAGTGTGCCATTTGAGGCTAAGTGCGCCATTTGAGGCCAAGTGTCCCATTAGAGTTGGCCACATGTAACATTGGACTAGGCCAAGTGAGCCAATAAAGATTCGGGTTAAGTGTGCCCAATGCAGACGAAATTATCATGAAGAACGTAAGTAACGTATGAATTTACCTACTTAAGTGATTTCAGTGTGACTATGTTGGCTTAATAATGATGTTAATGAATTGAATAATTTATTAAGTTTATTTCCATATTCATTTTTTTATTATTGCTTCATATCATTTTGACCTGTTTATTGGATAAGTTTCTTTTAATTGAACATTCTGTTATAGCTTATGAAGATATTATAAGTATAGATAAAATGAATTGAAAGAAGATTTTTATATTGAGATTTTATTTTTGAAAAAAAAAAGCGAGTTCTAAATGAATGGTACAAGTTATAATTCATGTAAATGTTTTAACCACTGATTTCTTTTATTTTTGAGGCCTTGGAGTCCGATTGCGTCAGGACTACAGAAGAAAAACCATCAGTCTTATTGAGCAAACGGATAGTTCATGTTTCGTACAAAACAGACTCGAAGAGGAATGATGCAAAGAGACGATCTGGAAGGAAGTGCAGAAGTTATAATTCAACCTCTTCGTCGACTACACCACCACGACGCAAGAAGCAATGAGGTACCTCATGTTGGTTAAATGATTTTCCAAAGAGAAAAACGTTACAAGTATCGAAGTTTGAACATAAAACATTAGAATAATGTGATACGGGAGTTCGATCACTCCAGTAAATTTTGAGAGTATTTAAGTTGGATTAGAAAGAGTATTTGTAATTGATTTGTATGCAAATAGGATCAGAAACTGACTATACATTTTGTCTCAAAAACTTGCTAGGCTTACCAAAAGAAAATAGAAATGTTACGAAACCCTACCAAAGTGTAGTATTTAGTGACGAAGTGGTAAACTAAACTAACAATAGTTTTTCTAATGAGCAGAATTATGGTCAGTTTCAAGCAGAAATGTTAGCTGGTACGACTTAAGGTGAAACTTATGTGAATATTTTTATGACAAATCAGTGCACAAACAAGTAGAAATAAAATGATCAATTTTATTGGGTATTATATAGATTTTAACAGCGATGTAGTCTTTTGCGTGAATCCGATATAGAAGTATTAGTTGTCAGTCAAAAGTTTATGCAGACTCGTCTAAAGATTGGGAAGATTTTGAGTTACCATCCATTGCAATTTGTAAAGGTACGTTATCCTTTCACAAGAACCTTGTACTGTTCAACAGTAAAATTGATTTAATTTTCTAAAACTTACCTTGCGCAAACAAATTCAGCTATCACATCATTCTGGAAATATTTGTATAGACGGATCTTATATCAGAGTATTTATCGTGTGTTTCTTTATCGTGTCAAATCTTTCTGACTATATCATCAACAAATCTATGCACAGACATCACCGCAAAAGATATACATCAATTAAATGATATTTATTTTACAAGTAGGTGATAAATAATAATATTACATGACCATCGTCAAGACTGAAATCGGAGTCGGTCCCCAAGTTAATGATGACAACAAAAGATTTAATTTGAGCTAGATATTACATTGTTATAATTCGGTTAGAGGAAAATAGATTTAAAATGCATACACTAGAGTGGCGGGTCAATTTAAATGTTCCAAATTAAAATAAAGTTTGATAAACAGTGCGATTCAAACATCATTATTATAACCTTAACTTGATACGAATTTGCACACAGATGCTGGGGCCTTAGATTTAGGGGAAATATTAGTACAATTAAGCCCATGGGCTCTCCAGCTGAAGAGTCACTTTTATTCAAAACGCTTAAGTTTTGTTTTATATTATGGTTTCAAATAGTGAATGTAATGAACCCTGACTAAATAAGACGCCACACAACGTATAGCAATATGGTGGCTATACATTCATGAGTTTAGTTAACCATTGAGAGTGTAAGATCTGGGACGCGTATGTCGATACCTTAAGCCGTAATACCATGCTGTCTACAGACACTAAGACGAATCCTCTGTTTCTGTTTATAGTATTGAGAGAGACTGAGAATTGATTATCAACATTATAAATATTAGACCTAGATTCAAAGTTCTTAAGGCTGAACCAGATGAAAAACCTAATGACAAAGTATGTATAATTATGTTGTCGTGAATTCAGTGTGCGTAAATAACGAAGACTATACTCTCGGACAAAAAGCTGGTCAATTACCTTATACTTACAGAAAGTTGACCAATTGTTTCGACTGATAGTGTTGGTTATAAAATATATTTACATTGGTTTACTATCTCGAATAATAGTGCAATCGTGGCTTTCTTTTAGATACTTTATCTACTCTAAAGAGCTTTTACGATAGTCATGGTATTGACCTTGTTCTTAACGCTGTAAAAATGACTACCACTATTTTAAATGCCCTAGCAAAATAAAATTACTTCAACGTTTATAACGAACACCAATGAAACATATGCCTATCTTGGAAAATTCAATGGAGTCTTGTTAATTCTGGTAATTCATTTACTAGAAAGACTGCCACAAAGCTACTAGGATACTTTAAACGATAGACTACGACGACATTACGAAGTACGGAACACGTTACAAAGCTTAAGAGATGAGGTTAGCTCCAATATCCAAGTTAGACAAGCAAACGAATACTTACGTTACCAGTAAAATCCCTGCTACTACCTACAGCATAAGTGATCTGATTAAGATTAGTAGATCTGATTGCAAATAAGAAGGTAAAATTACATTAACCTCATTTTAAAATCTATAGATTCATTCAAAAACAAAAGTTTTAAGGATAAAATTACTGGAATATATTATATATGGTAAGTTTTATGATCCCAGACATGTAGAAAAGCTTTTGACAAAAAACCTTACAACACTATTCTTCTAGTGATGAATGTTCTAAACATATGACGTGACGACAAACTAATGATCCGGAAGCAAACCTAAAATCAATACTTAGCCGAATGTAATGAATTTGAATGTAAAACTCATTTTCTTGTCGAACTGAATGAAGTATCATAATTTATATGAATGTAGTCTATCATTGAAATTGTAATCGTGCGTCAGGAGATCGCACGATGTCGGATGGCCGAATGTAATGATTTTTAAAGAAAATATTCATAAATCGTTCAACTTCCATCTATAAGCGATAGATGGCGCTAGTAGTTACATGAACATAAGGCACTTGTTGTAGACATTAAGTAATGATTTATGGTATTAGAGTTTATGTATTAGTTTTGTATAAATATATTATAATTGTTAAAATGAAATAATTACTTGCAGTTAATTATTGATAAACCCTAATGTATATTAGTTAGTCAATTGATATTACGTACTGTTAACTTTGCTCTGATTGGTCGGACCGAGTGTTTGTGAAAGTTTGTGGTGGGGAAACATTGAGTTTGTAACTGTCATTCTGGACAGTCAGTCTGCTCTGAGTTGTTGAACAGTGAACATGTCCTACCAATCCGTGTATTTGAAAATGATTGTTAATAAAGTGATAAATATGAAATTGTGTTGATCAAAGTGAATAAAATATTTATATAATTGAAGCTTGAAGTTTATGATTCATCACATAAGAAACCTCGGATTTACGATAGTATGGAATATGGTAAAATATTGTTACTTTCTGATAACCAAGGTAAAGGATTAATACAAGAGTTAATTCAAAAAAAAAAAAGATTCCTTACTACCAAGGAATTATAAAATATCATCGATCAGGAAACCTAACGCAAAAACGGAAGCCGTGTTAGAAAATTGTTCCAAGTTACCTAAACAATTTTCATGTAAAGACTTTGTAATATTGTGGATAGGGGGTAATGACTCAAACCCATACCAAGTATTGTCTGAAGTTACTGTAGCTCTGAAACTTCTGAAAAACTGTAATGTCCTAGTTGTTAATGTGTTATACAATGCATCACTAAATATCCAAAAATTGAATTATCAACTAAAATTAATTGCTAAAAATTCAAAAAACTGTACATTCATAGAGACTAACAAAGATTATATTAATGCATCGCAAATGGTAATAAAAGCAATTAATACAATTTATTATAATAAATATTCCTGTCATATAAACTCAACAATCTCCGTAAAATACGACCGCAACATGACAATATCATGTCAATTCACGACTATAATCTATCTGTACATAATTCTAACCCGCGCCAGGGCACAATACCCTATTATTTTAAACATAAATCTCAGAACTTATCTAAGTTTTCAAGCTCTGTATCTGTTACTAATACCCCAAAACCAGTCAAAGGAACAATTCCCTATTATTTTCCAGTAGTCAAAATAAATAAAAGTGAGCCTCCTGTAGCCTCAAATAACGATGATTTTTTTCGTAAGCACTGATACTCAGAAATTTAATTGTAGTACTATTTCTGTACTGCACCAAAACATTGCCGGGGTTCTTAACAAAATGCTGGATCTAGAGTTGGCCTTATATGAGCTACAAGAGTCTAATAAAGATATTATTGCTGTGTGCTTAAGCGAACATTTTATAATTAAAGGAGAAGAGCACTATTTAAATTTAAATAATTACAAACTCAACGCTATATATTCAAGACCAACGCAACAAAGAGGAGGTACATGTATATTATGTAGGGACAATTTACAAAGTATCGAATTAGAAGACATAAAAGAGCTGAGTATCGAAAAGCACTTCGAAATTTGTGGTGTAGAAATTCATGAGTTGAAACTTATAATACTGTGTGTTTACCGAACTCCTAACTCTAACATCAACATCTTCTTTAACAAAATGAACGAAACTTTAAGTAGGCTTCAACACAAGAAAAGTAAAATAGTGATAGGTGGTGACTATAATATTAATATATTGAGTAAAGACAACGTTAGTACGCAGTTCTTAGAATTACTATCTAACTACGGTATGCAATGCCATATTCAAGAACCTACAAGACTAAACAAATGCATTGATAATATTATAACCAATATTCAAGGAGTTACAGGTAAAACGTACAACTTTTGTTTATCAGACCATAACACAGCACAAGTGGTGGAATTTCAGTATCAACCTAAATTAAACATCAAAGACTATTACTTTAAGATGATAAATGACCACAGTAAAGAAAATATAAGTAAGTTTGTGGATTGTATTGGTAGTCTAACGTTCTCTGAAATCTATGAAATAGATGATACCAATATTGCCTTCTCTACCTTTCATAATGAACTTACGCTTTTCTATAATCTATGTTTTCCTCTTATTAGAATTAAAACTAATTGTAAAGCAAATCGCCTGTCTAAAGGTATCAAAGTAAGTTGTAAAACTAAACGTTCATTACGGTACAAATACTATCTCGACAAAACTAATAGTAATAAGATTAAATTTAAAAAATATTCCGCTTTGTTAAAGAAATGTGTCAATAAATTTCAGTCTATACGCAACTTGAGACATATTACTAAATCTAAAAACAAAGGTAAAGCTACATGGGACATCGTTAAGCGTAATATGGGCAAAACTAAGACAACAGAATATATTGACAAAATTGCTGACAAAGGAACCTCAATTTCTTCCGGATTTGACATAGCTAATTTATTTAATGACTTTTTTATTGACATAATACAGAATAATTCTAATAATACAGCAATTAATAAGACCACTTATGACATTAACAAATTGAAAACTAATGACTCTAGTATCTTTCTTCAGCCGACAACTCCACATGAAATCTTTCAAATCATTCAGTCGCTAAAACCCACCAAATCTGCCGGCTATGATAATATTAATACAGATCTCTTGAAACGGATTGCACTCTATATTTCAGAACCATTGGCTTATATAATTAACTTATCTTTTGAACAAGGCTGCTTTCCTGACAAATTGAAACTGTCAATAATAAAACCTTTACATAAAAAAGGTTCAAAGTCTGATAAGAATAATTACAGACCTATTGCACTAACTCCTATTTTGTCCAAAATTTTTGAAAGGGTAGTAGTAGTATAAAGTACAAAAGACTACTTGGTTTTCTTGATAAATATGACATTCTGGCTAAGGAACAGTACGGTTTCAGAAAAAATAAATCTACTCAACTGGCTACCTTTATGTTGATCAGGTCTATTGTTTCTAGTATTAATTCTAAAATCCCAACGTCTGCCCTCTTTCTGGACCTTAGCAAGGCTTTCGACTTTGTAGATCATTCCATACTCCTAGAAAAATTGGACAAATACGGTATAAGAGGTCTGGCTTCTCGGTGGTTCCAGTCGTATTTAAGTAACCGAAAACAGTTCACAAGGGTAACTTAATTCAACAAGAAGAATCAATGCATAGAAAACTACGACTCACAGCATCGTACAAACCTTTTTGGCGTGCCCCAAGGAAGTATCTTGGGGCCTTTGCTGTTCCTTATATACATAAATGATCTTCCCCGTGAGATACTACACAACTGTGTCTTATTTGCTGATGATACGACTGTCATCATTGAATGTAAAAATCTAAATTCTTATGATGGTTGAAAGGTAATAAATTAAAAATAAATATTGACAAGACAAAACTTATATACTTCAAAACGCCTAGCCGAAAAGAGTTTCAGTTTAATATAAGCCTTGACCATGATAAAGTTGAACAAATACAAAGTACAAAATTTCTCGGTATAACTTTAGACGCACATCTCACATGGAAGGATCATATTGACAGTATTTGCAAGAAAATTAATAAATTCGTTTTTGCTCTTCAAAAAGATAAAGACGTAACAACGAGAGAAACATCTCTAATGGTGTATCATGCTTATGTTTGTTCTCTCATTCGTTATGGCATTGTAGTATGGGTTAACGCGGTTACCTCTCAAAATGCCAGCCTCTAAATTAGAACTCTTTAGACGTAACTGTGCATATATGGCACCACTTATTTACAACTCTTTACCCAAATATATTTCCGAATTACCATACAACAAATTCTGTCGTATTTTACGGGACTGGTTGATAGAGGAAAGTTTTTATTCAGTAAAAGAGTTTTTGAAGAAAAGTTCATGTTGTTACAATTTTTTTAAGGATGCATAAATTTATTTCATGTTTTTTATCTTTTTTGACATTACTTAATAAAATTTTGACATTACTTAATAAAATCCATAATGTAAACTTCAATAATAATTATAATTATATGTTAATCAATTTTCATTAATTCATGTATTTATAAATTTTATTTTTTTAATATTTGCATACCTGTAACTTAGGTAAAATATGTCTCGGTCTATAACTGCCATTATAACAACTCCTGTACCATATTTATAGCAAATAAATGAATGATTGATTGATATATAAAATACACCATTTTTGACCGGGCAAAGAAATCTACGGGTCATATTTTACCCGACAGCCACAAAGGGTTATTTTATTTATATTTCTTCAACTCATTAACTTAATGTAGGTATTGTTTTCAAACGATTATCACAAAAAGCTGGTGAACTTGATTAGGTACCTTATTTATGCAGTATATAACGGGCCGCTTTGTTTAGTTCAAGATAATACGAGTATAACCGCAGAAGGAGAACGATTGGTGCGGCTACAAAATGTTGAAAACATTTTATTTTGTTTGTTTACCGGTCTTGTTAATTTTAACTGGTAAGTGCGCTTCAAATTATTATTATTATTAAAAAAACCCTGAAAACCATCATTATCATTTCAGCCGAAAGACGTCCACTGTTGGACATAGGCATTCCCCAAGTGTCGCCATCATGAACGGTCCTGTGCGTCTCGCACATTGATTCCTGCAACCTTCACCACGTCATCGGTCCACCTTGTGGGCCTTCCAACGCTGTGTCTTCCGGTATGTGGTCGCAGTCCATAAACATAGAAATATATTGTCATTAATTCTGTTTCTATTGTCTTGCTACTTACTTCTAACTCAACACACGTATTCGAAAACTGCCTCCTACCTCGTCGCTTGGACACGCAATGAAGTGTATTTCGTACTAGTGCGGAAAAATGCTCCGGCTAACCCCAAACCTTTTCAATTTATTATACATAATTCAGATTGATCGCTGGGCGGTCCCCACATTGGCCTGTCCCTAGGCAGCCCTATGAAAATCGACCTTGTGGCTCCGATAAGAATCGGTGAACTATTTCACACAAAAATTTAGTAGGTACTAAATAGTGTCTGTTTTTGATTTTTTTTAGGGTTCCGTATGTCAAAAGGAAAATCGGGACCCTTATAGGATCATTTTGTCTTTCGTCTGTCTGTCTGCATTGCATAGCATTTGTTATTGTAGTCTCTTGGCTCCATAACGACCTCACTTTTGGCTCGGGTGTATATTCCACCTAAGCTGAAAATGACAAAATTGGCCTACTTCTTTCAATAGTCCACTTCCATCAAAATCCACTATTACAACTTTTAATTGACTTTGTGTTTTTAGGCGACTAAATAAAACACGTTTCCTGTATCAGTCGCAGCCTTATCGTATAACTCGCCGTATTACAAGTTGGTGCGCCGGATTACAAAACATCACTGTAATATTATACAATGCTTCAACTAGATTGTGGTATACGCTCTACAAAACGGCGTCCAACGTTTAGCTGTATTGTCAGTGTGACAATAAATTATGAAGAATCGATCCAAAAAAATCTTGGGTAGGGTCGAAGGGGGCAACCTGGGGTCCCATTTCTGTCAGCGGGGCTTAAAGTAACTCAACACGTTCACAATTCAATGTATAGCATAGAAATATAATCAACCTTATAATGTTCCCACTGTTGGGCCTCAGGCCTCCTCTGTAGAAGAGGGATGGGCCATAATCCACTACGCGGGCCCAGTGCGGATTGATAAATCTATGTCACTTGTCTTCGAATTTTTAGTTCTAGACATACCAGTTTCCTCACGATGTTTCCTTTCACCGTTTCGAAGAGCAGTGACCTACAAACTCTACACTACTGCTACAATTCATTGCGGTGTAAATCAGGCTGAATCTGAAGTAGACGTATTACATTACAGCGAAGTTTTTCAATCCGGCGCGCGAAAATGTAATACAGCGTATTATACGAAATGGCTTCGATATGTCTATAGGGATGAACGTGATGCGGTTCCGTTGGGTGTGTGTAACTCAACGTATATTTTTCTGAATTAATCTATTTCACGCCACCAGCCGCCCCATCACCGCTGACCTTCAGAGGAAATGCCAAATTAGTGACCAGTCCGGTCACTAATTTGGCATTTCCTCTGCACTCTACCTGATATACTCCATCCTATTAACTGATTTAGATTTTTGTAATTACACTCGCGTAAAATACGTATAGGGCACGTATTTTGCCCATTAGGGTCGATACTGGAAGATTTAATTACATAGAATAATAATAAAAAAATATGTCCCATTCAGACTATGCACGATGCGATCCTGACTACTTATACAACTTAGAAGCGGATGGCTGGCTCAAATTGTACACGACGCCTGAAACTTGGGAGGAAGCCTTCGTAAGGTGTCACCATAACGGTAAGAATCACTCCTCTTATATTTAGTTTAGCAGTAAAGTATACTATAGCTTCAACGAGCGACAAGCTGCCTGCTGGGTGCGTGCCGCGTTATGAACTCGATGCGTCATGTTACAGGCGCGGTGTTGGCGTCTCCGCTGAACAAAGGACTATCTGATGCACTCCAGCAGCAGATGGAGCAGTTTGGTGTGAATGATAAAATTTTCCTCGGAACCCATGATTTGTACTCTAAAGGATATTACGTCTCTTTAGAAGGTCAGTCAAAGTTTGTATATTTTCAAAATAATGATGAAATTGATGAAACGACTAATTATTAATGTGTATTCTGTGCATTTTCCAGGAGTGCCACTGTCTGATATGATTATAAAATGGAAATCAAAAGGTAACAAAGTGGGCTTCGTAGACTGTCTCACTATGTCTGTCGATGGAACCGCGCATTACTCGTCATGCACGGACCCACTACCCTTCATATGTTACAGGAAATTCGACAATCAGACGATGAACGAATGTGGCACCTTGGATAATAGTGAGTAATTACCAATTTGCAACTTGTGCTGAATTAGCGAATATAGATTACATTTTGTATCGTAAACGTAGTTTAATACAGAGTTACTGCAAACTTTAAAACACAACAGTTACTACAAAACAAAGCTTTAAATGTTTCAGAATATAACCTCGACCAGCGCACCGGTAGCTGTTACAAAGTTCACCGAGATAGTGTCAGTTGGGACCGTGCTTATAGGTTATGTGAGTCTGAGGGAGGTCACCTAGTTGTCCTGAATAACGCAGAAGAGGCCAGCGTCATCATGGAAATGTTCCCTGAAGATGTTGATCAGTATTCCAGATTTCACGTGGGTTTTGGAGCCTGGGGAAGAGAACGCGTTTGGACTACAATTGACGGTATGAGATTGACTCAGTTGTTTAATTTAACTAGGTATACATTGTCTTTATGTTCTCAACACTCTAAAAGCTGGCCAAGGGCGAATCGGACTATAATATTCCTAGTTAGGAATGAAAATCGAAAATTCTGGGAAAAATAAAACAGACAGTGAAAACGCTAATTAGAATAAAATTTTGAGAAGTGGGAAGCGGTAGTGGCTGGTGCATGAGGATGTTCTTTTTACAATTTCTGCCATATCCTTCGGCCGAATTACAGCTTCGCAAATGGAGGTGGCTATTTCTAATTGCCTTTATCCCCGTATCTTGGCCTGGCCAGGACCGGACGCGACAGGTCACCGCCGCAGGGCAGTGATACCCCGGTTACAAGGAGAGTCGTACGGGCTCGGCGACGACCTCTATAGCAGCGACAGTGTAGTCTGCTACACTGAAGACTCATTGGTCTTGGAGCAAGCCGTTGTGGCACCAGGCGGCGGTCAAAATAGTGAAATGTGTGGTTACGAGGTGGTACTTTCTTTACCCTCGGAATGCGGTAGGAGGGGTCACGTCGGCGTCGAGTCGAAGAAAAAATATCCTAAACCATTACCTTGTCCTCGACAGCCGTTGGAACTTCGAGGAGTACTTCCGTCGTCTCGCTGCCCCTCTTACCGGAAGCTCGACATGGGTATCGTGCGGTCCATGTCCCTTTACGGGGCTAGCTACGGAAGTGACCGGCCCGCAAGCTGGACGCATCTCACAGGGTCATGGCCATCCGGATAGTGCGGGGATATCGCACGGTTTCCCATGAATAGGCGAGGCCACTAACATTACTTAGGTTATGTTCTAATTTCATTTGTTTACAACCTTTCTTTACCTTTGACTGCGAAGAGAATAAATTAAATTAGACCACAATATCGTGAAGTAGACTCCGCTGCGCGTGGGTTGATAAAAATTTATTCGGAGGAAGTAAATAGTTTCGGAGTAATTGGGCTGCATTTGGCTGTCAGATCAGATGGACTGGGCGGCAAAAGAAGTACAGAACGCTAAAATCGATTCGATTCCGCGCGCGCGCGTCTCGCAGACCGCATACAAACAGTAAGAGCTCCGTTAAAAAAATTTTTTATTAATTACGAATATGAGTATATATCATTTCAACTTAAACTAATCGGAAGTTAAACGTGTGAGTGTAACGTTTTCGAAAACAAAATCCATTTAAAACGAACGGTGTGTGAGTAATTAAAAAAGTAAAAATCACGACAACAAAGATTAATTCTAATGGACTTGAACTCAGTGTGACTCAAAGTGGGTGACTCATCGTGACAGACAGTTTTGCAATCCATTACCTTAAATGGTCATCCGGGCGCCAGTCAATTACTAATCTTTATAAAGTACTGCACTATTTCGATACCTATTCAATATAGCGCTGTGGCACAGTGGCTTAACATCGTGCATCTACATCAAAAGTAAACGAAGAGGCGCATGTTCGAACCTCGCAAAATCACTTTTTGCATTTTATGAACTTTTGTGTTTTCTTTTTTTTTTTTTTTTTTTACACAAACTGCTTAAGAAAAATAATAAAACCGTTGAGATTCAAATATTATTGATTTATATTTTTTCTAAATCATTATTATCACAATGGACAACTCTGGAAGTGAAAATATTACTGTCCGTAAAACATCAAGAGCAAAGTCAGTGGACAATATTTTGAATAATAATTTAAGCACTAGCTCTATGTTACTAGACGCCACAATGATGAGCTTACCAAATGCCTCACTAAATGATAGCGACTCTTCAAACCTTAAAGAGGAAATAAAAAGGTTGACTATGGAATTGGAAAGTGCTCATTTAGAGATCGACAATTTAAACAGTGAAAATTTTCGCTTAAAAATGGATATAGGCCAATATCAGAAAATTATCGAAACCTATAAAAAGGTGAATTTACTAGAAACAAAAAGGTCCTCGCCGATTTATGCTCGGAAAAAAAATCTTCTAAAAACCAGCTGTTTTTCTACCCCGACTAAGAGTTTTTCACCTCCAACTCATCAATCTGTCAAGAGCGCGACCACGTTAGACGTAGGTGACAGTTCGTTTAATACAGCCGGATCAATCTGCAGCGCTGATGTAATACTCCATACAAAATCGATACCTATTAATGACGTTAATGACGAAAACTCCAGCTCGCGGATGAATCAAATTGACTACGACGCCGACAACAACAAACGAATTAAAGAGACTTCTTTGACCTCAGATAAAAAGTTAGAAATTAGCAATATACAGACACCTAATGAGGAGCAGAAAAAACTAAAATTCCAGACTCAGACAACTGATCCCCAAAGGGTTATGATCTTTGCCGACCAGTCTGGATATGGAGTCCGAAACACTCTACAGGAATATCTTGGGGAAAAATTTGCGGTGACATCATATTTAAAACCAAATGCGACTACTGAAGATGTACTAAAAACCTGCGTAAATACTTGTAAGGACTTTAGCAAATCAGATTTTGTAATAATATTAGCAGGTTCAAATGACATAAACCCTATGGACATCCAAACGTATTTACACCATACATTATGTCAACTAAAATTTACCAATGTGTTAGTCGTACAAATTTACAAAAATAGGACCCTGAATGAAAAAAATGTTAATAATTTACTAAAGTTTGTGTGTTATAATTGTAAGAATTCATCTTTTGTACAATTACATAATGAACCTCATACGACAACAAAATATATGACAATGTTGAATGCTTGTAGGTTAATTCACAGACAAATATTGCATGTAAATTATAAAAATAATTTTCAAAAATATACAGAAAACATGATTATTCGGAGTAAACAAAAATACACCAAAGATGTTGCTGTACAGACCTGTAGTTTAAATGATGTTAGTGTACAAACGGATAATAATATTAACATAGCGACTCCAAATCTAGATAACTTTTTTCGTGACTAAAAAAGAGCCACACTTGACAATTCTACACCAAAATATAGCTGGGGCACTAAACAAACGTGATGAAATTTCATTTGCCATATTTGATTTGTTAAATAACGAGACCAGCGTAGATATACTATGTCTTACGGAAACATTCTTGCTCGAAGGTACTGAAAAAAACTTTCGCTTAAAAGGCTTTACAACAGCAGCTTACTATTCAAGAAAAACTTCAAAAAGAGGGGGTGCTATGATTCTTATAAAAAACGAAATTGAATTTAAAATTATACAGGAAATACAAAAAATAAGTGAAACATGTGTGTTCGAATGTTGTGGTTTAGAGCTGACTAAATACGGGATATTATTAATATGTGTCTATAGAACCCCTTCGTCAAATGTAACGATATTTCTTGGTAAACTCGACACTTTATTGATGAAATTGTGTCGTAATACAAGAAAGAAAATTATTATATGTGGGGATATAAATATCGATATTTTAAAACAATCGAAGGAAAGTAGGGAATATAATTACTTGTTGCAAAGTTATAACATAAAACATGTTATCTTGACGCCTACTAGGGTAACAGAAAAGACACAAACTTGCATTGATCACATCATAACCAACATGGAAAAAGGGTGTGCAAAAATACATAATTTAGGTTTATCGGATCACTCAGCGCAATCATATACTTGGGCTGTTACAAAATTACATCAACCAGTTTTAAAATGGTGGTATCAATTTAAACGTGACTATAGTCATGAGAATAAGGAAAAATTTTTAAATTCAATTTCATGTCTGTCTTTTAGTGACGTATTTGAAAAAAACTCGACAAACGAAGCATTCCACCAATTTATCGACACATTTCTCCTTTTTTATAACTTATGTTTTCCTATCATACGCGTAAAAGTTACAAATAAAGCTTTAAATAAATTAAACTGGCTATCTAAAGGTATAAAAATAAGCTGTAAGAATAAAAGTAAATTACACTATAAATTAAAATATAAACATAATGAACCTCAGAGAAACAAGTACAAAAACTATTGTAATTTATTAAAAAAATGCATTTTAACGTCACGGAAAAATAATAATACTAAATACATAAATAAAGCTCAAAATAAATGTAAGGCAGCATGGAATGTAATAAAAAAACATACCGGCACTGATTTAAAACGGTCCTGTATTTCTAAAATTACTATTGACAACATTGACTGTACAAATCCCGACTCTATTGCAAACTATTTCAATAGTTTTTTCATTGACACGGTTACCAAGAATAGCCTTGATAAAAAAGGAGATTCTAAATTAAAACAAATGGAGCATATTGAATCAATCAGTAATTCAATATTTTTGCACCCACTGGATGGCAGTGACCTTAAAAAAATAGTGATGTCTCTAAATGATTCCAAAGCGAGTGGTTATGATGAAGTTCGCACTGACATCATAAAACTGTCAGTCAATTTAATTCTAGAACCACTTCTACATGTAGTTAACCTCTCACTAGAACAAGGAATATTTCCCGAATTGCTAAAGAAATCAGTAGTAAAACCACTATTTAAAAAAGGAGATAGCACTCAAATGGACAATTACAGGCCAGTAACTTTGATACCCATATTTTCAAAAATTTTTGAAAAGGTTTTTCATAATAAATTATCAAACTTTATTGAAAAGCACATGATTATTAAAGACGAACAAAATGGGTTTCGTAAAAATAGAAGTACATCTTTAGCAGCATTTCAATTAATAAAGGAAATTACAGACTGCATTGACAAGAAAATACCGGTTACAGTTTTGTTTATGGATATGAGTAAAGCATTCGATTATGTTTCTCATGAACGATTACTGGAAAAGCTTTCAAGATATGGAATCAGGAGAACAGCACATAACTGGCTTAAATCGTATTTGTCTGACAGATTACAATCAGTAGAAGTTACAAATTATAATAAACAAACTAAAACGATGGAATCGTCCAAATCTTCGTTTATGTTTAATAGATATGGTGTGCCACAGGGCAGTATTTTAGGGCCACCAATGTTTTTACTCTACATAAATGATTTCCCAGACATTATAAATCATAAATGTGTACTATTTGCCGATGATACTACAATTATAATCAAGGGACACAATAAAAGTTCGTACGAAAACGAAATTAACATTGCTCTCCAAAGAACTATAGAGTGGTTAGAGGCTAATAATTTAAAAGTTAATATTAATAAAACAAAATTCATTCAATTTCACACCTATAGATCAAAACCGCTAGATCTAAATATATCCTATAAAGGGGTCGCCCTGACAGAAACTGATTCAGTTAAATTTCTTGGAATAACACTTGATAAATTTTGCTCATGGAAAAATCATATTAATGACGTTTGCGTCAAAATAAATAGTTTTATATACCCCTTGAGGAGTATTAGCTGCGAGGTGTCTAGAAATGCCGCAATAACGGCTTTCCATGGCTATATAACCTCCATTCTAAGATATGGTATTATCCTGTGGGGTCGTTGTGTAGAGATTGATCAAGCATTTGTAATGCAGAAAAAATGTGTGAGAGCTATATTTGGGTTAAAGCAAATAGAATCATGTCGTCCATTTTTTAGAAAATATAAAATATTAACACTGCCATGTATTTATATATTAGAATCCTGTATATTTGTTTTCAAACATAAGAGACTTTTCGAGCAGGCGACAAGCTATTATGCTCCACGATCTATGTACACTAATAAGCTGTTTCAAACGAGGACAAATCTCACATTTACAGGTAACAATAGTTATATTATGTGTATAAAAATGTATAATAAATTACCAAATTCTATAAAAACGTTACCTTTTTCTAAATTTAAAAGTAGCTTGACGAGGTTTTTAATTGAAAAGTGTTTCTATAGTGTACATGAGTTTTTAGGTTACAATTGTAAGTTTTGACATGAGTATTATAATTGACATGGGTATTATTGACATGATTGTTATTGACATGAGTATTATAATTGACATGGGTATTATTGACATGATTATTATTGACATGATTATTATTGACAGGATTATTATTGACATGATTACTATTGACATTTGTGATTATTATTTTTATTAGTTTTCATTTTTATATTGACATTTTTTAATTCAATAATACAATTTTAATGGAATGAAAATCTGTTTAATGAGTGCATGATTTTAATCAATAATTAATTTAATTACAAATACTATGTTTTTATATTTGCACGCCGAAATTAAAGGCAGAATAAGAGATCTATTTTATTTATGTTATCAACTTTCTGTACCTTATTTACGCAAATAAACGATTTATTATTATTATTATATAAAATATTATTTAGCTGACTGTAACTGAAATGATGTTTCTAAAAGAGTTATGAGTAAACATGTGGATGGATGGAGAGGGAGATGGAGGCCAATGAAAAAATGGATGGATTTTGTGAAGAGTGATATGAAAGAAAAGGAAGTTAATGATAGCATGACTGGTGACAGGACAGAATGGAAGAAAATAACGTGTTGCGCCGACCCCAAATAACACGGGACAAGGGCTGGAAGATGGAAGAAGATTATGTAATACACAATTACGCAAAATGGCGACAGCACTAAAATTAAATGTTTGCATGTTTCAGGTCAGAGATTAGATGATGTGTACAACAACTGGTGTCCCTCGCAGCCTGACAACTTAGATGGCATCCAAAATAGAGGGGCTCTTCTTAAAAATGGCTATATAGACGACATCGGTAATGAACAACTGCCGTTTGTTTGTGAGAAATCTCCTGAATCGAAACGGTTCGAACCCTTACCTCCATGCATGCAAGTCTTAAAGAGCTTGTGCTTTTATAGCTTGAGCGTTTAACATGGACTGACAATCCATCACAAACTAAAGATACTTGTGTCTCTGAAATGTTATTTTGGCATATTTTTTTCGATTATTAAAATTATTACAATATCAAGAAAGCTGGTTTTCTTTCTTCTAAACCTTTAAGGCTGCCAGTTATCTGGGCACATTTCTAGATGACAGCAATGTAGAGGAGTACTTCGACGCCTGAGGTATTTTGTGGAGCTTACTCAAAAAGCTAGCGTGCATACCCTGTCGAAGGCCTTCGAGACGTCTAAGGAGACAGCAATCGCTATGTGATAAAACAGACCTTGCATCCTTACTGACATTATAAATGCGAAAGTTTGTATGGATGTACGGATGTATGGATGTTTGTTCTTTTTACTCTTTCACGCAAAGACTGCTGAACGGATTTCGATTAAACTTGGTACAAAGGTAGTGTTAAAGAAAGTTTAATTTTGATACGTATTAATACCTCTGTAGTTTTTTGTACATACCTACTGAAAAGTAAAACTATATAGAATGCCATAGAATGCAAGTGTTTTTACCTATAGTGTTTTTCCACCGATACATATTTTCACAAGTGTTTTTACCTATAGTGTTTTCCACCTATACAAATTTTCACAAGTGTGTTTACCTATAGTGTTTTTCCACCTATAAAAAAATTCACAAGTGCTTAATAAAGTGCTAACAAAATTCAAAATTAGTTGTAGTGATCACAAACCACCGTACAGTCCATGACAAACTACCAGCTTTTATAAAATGATGAAAGTCTAGTAGCCACAAGCTCTCACTCTATTAGTCAGAAACAATTTCTTCATTGTCTATTATAAGTAACCAGTTCATTAGTGTACATAAATTAAAAAGGTCTAGTACCAAAGTTGTGTAGATAGAACAAATTTAAATGAAGTAAAATATTCCTATCGGACCAACTGAAAAGTTGTACCGTTGAGAAAGAAAACAGTTGATCCGTTTCAAAGTTGATTAGATTGGAAAAAAATCCTTTACCAAGTACCATTCCGCACAACCAGTTGATCGGTTCGGTTGATCGGAGTGGAAGTACCGATTAAAAAGGTCTAGTACCAAAGTTGTGTAGATAGAACAAATTTAAATGAAGTAAAATATTCCTATCGGACCAACTGAAAAGTTGTACCGTTGAGAAAGAAAACAGTTGATCCGTTTCAAAGTTGATTAGATTGGAAAAAAATCCTTCACCAAGTACCATTCCGCACAACCAGTTGATCGGTTCGGTTGATCGGAGTGGAAGTACCGATGTCAAATGTGAAATAAGTAATGAAGGAAAAATAAAAGACAAAGTTGTCGGTTGAAAATAAACTCTGTTTGATTTTATAATAATTTTAAATTTAAAGGACTTACTTTTTATCCTGGGATAAAAAGTAAGTCCTAATCTAAGTTCCATTGAGATAATTTTCTAACCCGCTGGCAAAAGACAGCAACTGTCAAATACATTGGTCCCAATCATTCCTTCATTCGGTCAATCATTCCATCATTCGGTCATTCATTCTATCATTCGGTCAACCATTCCACTATTGACCACAAAGAATAAATGCGAAATCTCGGATCATATGTTAGTTACACTATTTAATATCGAATCTAATAACTATTACAATATCGAAAAGAATCACATAAAAAAAATACGTTTGGAGGAGTTTATCAATTTAGGCGATACAATTAGCAATAAAGGAGACAGCATAAATATAACGTAGAAATGAATCAGAATCAGAATTTTATTTATTTCTCTAGTTTTATATTACATATCACTTGAAATATTTCATTTTACAATAGCGTGTTTCATTTTGTCCGTAGAATAGGAGCTTTTGAAACCTATCCTGGTCGTTTCCTCTATTTCTAGTGCTTATATAATTTTACGTGAGGATAACGCTTTAACGTTATCCTCTATCTTTAACCTATCCCATTGGGGATTAGCCCCAGCGGCAAGCCGCTTATTACTGTATTGAGCGACTCGGTAGTTACAGCTTACGCTGTCGGAAGGGGGCCAGTCGTTTAAAGAGCGACTTGTCCCTATCTTTTTTATTTATATACTGAATGTCACCTACTCTAGTAGCGAAAAGAAAGGGATTGTGCTGTCCATAACGCGTGTAAACCAGGCCTTGTTCTTGTAGCCCCTCGATCGACAGAGATTTGAGACGTTCTATCATGTCGCCGTGTAGATCATGCGCACGAATGTACCACGGGTCTTGTTGTAAGATTTCCCAGAGTAGATCAGTGTCAGACGCACTGACACTGATCTACTCTGGGAAATCTTACAATTCTGGGAAATCTTGTGCGGCGCTTTTCAATACCATTTTATATTGCCTCTCAAGCTTGAGCAGGTTTGTTTTGCTGTACCTCGGTAGCAATTGTATTTCTCCGTAGTCTATCACTGGCAGTAAGCATGCTTGAATGACAAGTAGCTTGACATCGACGCTTAGCTTGGAACGGTAGCCGATAATTGAATGCAGCGCTCCTCTGACCCACTTGGCCTTTTCAATATTTTCTTTGGCATGCTTATTCATCGAAAGCCTTTTGTCCAGCCAGACTCCGAGGTATTTTATTTCTGGTTTGAATGCGATGCGTTCGTCACGTATATGGACATAATTGCGATACCCTGTGCTTAAATTGTTGAGTCTTGGTCTCTTGTGCGAGAACATTATGCATTCCGTCTTATCGACATTGCATTTCAAGCCCCATTTCTTGTAATAGTCAATTATGTCGATGGCGGCCCACTCTGCTCGGCGCGTAGCGTGGTTCGGTCTTTCAGCTGCGTTGAGTATACATAGGTCGTCAGCGTACTGTGACAGCATCTGGCCTGCTATTCTTTCATTTGGCAAGTCAGCCACATAGAGGTTGAAGATTGCTGGACCGAGTATTGACCCTTGTGGCACCCCGTGTGGCACACGCTGCTCCGTTCCCAAAGTGGTTCTGAAGTTACCTCTTGTTGTCCTGTCGCTGAGATAGTTCTCGATCATTTTTACGATGTTGTTGCGTGCTCCAGCGTCTATCAGTTTTCGACAGAGCCCTTTATGATTGATTGAATCAAAGGCTTTGCTGAGGTCAGTCGATATCATGGCGACACTATGACCCTTATCCAGCACGTCGGCGATGTATTTGCCTGTACGAAGGATTTGCGTGGCAGTGCCTCTGTTTCTAGTGAATCCATGCTGGTGGTTGGGTATTATTTCGCTTAACTCAGTCAGATCCGGCACTGCCAAGCCGGCACAGCTGGCTCCGGTCGTGTAGCTACGTCACAGTTTGGAAACTTGACATGAGCTACACGACATACCGCAACAGCTGCGCAGTACATTATCGAGTGTGTATCAGTGTGAGATCTTTGCAGTCGTCAAAATAGTTTGACAACTGCAAATCCAGAGCAGCCACCAGCGCTTTATTCTTATTATGCATGGGCAAACGAGGTAAGCGCGGCTTAAGTTCAAGCGGCATGTTGCGATACTTCCGAATAGCACACTCCAAAGCACTTCTCAATTCATTGTTGCACTGGGTACTTACATGTGTAACCATGTCAGTAATCTCTTGTCAGCATGGTCGGAAAGATGGTAGGACGGTGGTACCATCACTGGTACCACAGACTGCGACGAAGGAGCAATGGCATGGTTACTCATTTCCGTTCGGAGGCGATCAAGTACAGTATCGTCCAACATATGATTACGCTGGATAACCCGCACCTGATCCGACAGTCGTTGGGCCGAAACGTTGACGGCTGGCTCAAGCACCTGAAACAAAGAGAGCATCCGAACACGGTACGCGGTCAGGTTGTTTCCTCCCTCTGTAGCCCCATAGTATGCACGCATGACGTTCTCATTGATGGATTGCGTCCATCGCATGCGCTGCATACTTCCGCCGGGAGCTGGGACCCTATCAGAGGTCGGTGGGCCTCGAGGTCCTAAGCCACTCGGCGGCCGGCGTCCTCTCCGTCGACGCGCAGGTGGTGGTGACGTGGGCGGAGAAAAGTACTCGTCGCTGGAGCTCGACGCAACTGCCACGGCCGGTGTCACAGCACTCACAGTGGGGCTGGATTCCGGCGGCGGCGAGGCGGACCTGAGCGACGAGGCCGGAGGTGGTGGGCGTGCACGGCGAGCTGCGGCTCTCGTCAACATAGTTGTAAATTTATTTCCATTTCGGCATTATATTAATCATCCATCATGGTGACATAATATGTCATCTGTCTGGTGTATGCATTTTTCTCTTTAATCTGGTATTCTATTGATTTATTATGGTTTACAGAAGTTTTTATATGTAGGAGAATGTTTCTTGTTGTTTTTATGGTTGAATTTGTGTTGTAATGGGTCCAGAAATCAATATTTTAAAATTTAATTTGTGATGGAAAAAATACAACTTCTGTTGACATCGGGTGTTGCCAATTATTATTTTTATACATTTATTTATCTCAGCACCCTAAGGTCCTGGACCTTTAGAAGGCGTACGAGGAGCCGAAACCAACTCGCAGAGGCCCTTTTAGACGCTTTTAATGGAAAGTGGTACGAACCGGTGATTATCCCTGTACGCACTATGCTAGTGCATCCAAGGACAACCCCCGGTTGGTGGGAAACTATTGCGACATATGGAATTATTATTATTATTATGAGTAACAAAATATAATTTGCTACTCAGGTTCTATGTTCGTGTCGGGATGCCCTAAAATTACGTCACCTCCTTCCCTGTTCTTGTCTTTTACACACATTACCGGCTGCACATTCGGTACTGTATAGAATACATAGGCAAAGTATAAAATAAATATTATTTCATACATTACCTACACGGTTTAGGTATTCTATACATTGCCTAGGTATTGTATAAAATACTGGATTACACAGATAGCCGGTAACATATACACTACATATTAAACTAACTAATTATATACTAATCCCTGTTAAATTGAAGATATTTTATTTCACATTAAACTTCAGATTACAAGCGCACCTGAGAAATATTTTTCACCTGACAAAGAAATCAATGGTTCATATTTTATCTGACACCAAGGAAGGTTTATTTTATTCGTACTTTTTCATTGACGTATCACATTGTTTTTAAACGGTTATCTCAAAAACTGATGAACTTGTTAAACTCGGTTCATGGGCAGCGCTGAGATAGGTAAGCTAGCTCGTAGCTGGTACACTATATAACGTATGAAGTAAGAGTAGTATATTAGTACCATTTCAGCAGCGGACCGAAAAAGTACAAAAATGTTGAAAGTAAATTATTTTGTTTGTTTACCACTCTTGTTAATTTTAACTGGTGAGTACATTTTTAATTATTTTGTGTTTCGTTTGACGTCTGAAGTTCATTATGACAGACTACATCGTCTTTTTGTCTAACTTCCAAAATAGGCGGAGGTCCTCAATTCGTCTGATTTTTTTTTCTATTTTGTTCAGAGATATCTTCGCCAAATGTGAACCAATTTTGACAATTCCTATTTTGTTTCGAAGAATCTGTCTACCAGGTGGTTTCTTTTAAATTTGGTGAAGATCCAATGTAGGGCTTTGGAGATAGACCATGGAACACTTCAATAACTGATAGAAAATCTTTCGAGATTGCTGCAATCACATATCATATTTGTTAACACCATTTCATAGTCACAAATCGCAGTCGCAGGGCAATTCCTGGCTAACGTTAGCGCAGACTTGCAAACAACAAGCAATGGGCCATTCGGTAAAGATCAAGTCAAAGTTAACGACGCGCGTTAGGTGACGCGTAATGTTCCTCGCGCGCCCGCAGAGTTGTCAGCAACACTGAAGGGGTCCAGTAAGGCCTGCCAGGGCTGCGGCAGCGTTTGAGAAACATTTACTGTGGCCTAAGAACGAAAAAGACCAATGTCACCTATAGTCCTTATATAGGTGAGGTTTAGTAAGGAGATGGCGTGACGATTTGGACTCCTACCTTAAGGATTGGCCAGAAGTAGCTAAGGACAGAAAAGAATGGAATAACGGAAGGGAGGCCTTTGCCCTGCAGTGGGACACAACGGGCACATAATAATAATAATAATTTAGTCAGTACAATTCTGACACAGCTTGCTGCACCTTAGAGCGAGCGAAGTCAATTGATGATTTTTAACCTCAAAAAGGTACCTTAACGTTACTAGAGAATTTGCTCACTATTAAAAAAAAAATAGTTTTAGATATATCTATTTAGTTTTAGATATAGAAAAACAAATACACAATAAAAACGAAAGAAAAAAAAAGTACAAAGTAACTGACTTCAAAAATAATGCAAAATAACTTTAATTACGAAAGTCGCTCTCAAAAAATTAAGAAACAAAATCAGAAATTAAAGTTGTTTTGCATTTTTTTATTTGTTTTGAAGTCGGTTGTATTTTTTTCCCACTTTTATGTATATCGACCTCAGCACTAACTGCGGCCACTGCTGTTTAGTGAAGCTAGCTTCCCTAACATAAGGAGTGGTAGTTAGTACTAACTAACAACACACAGCAAGCTACTACTCCTTCCACCATTCCTCATTGTTGCGTTGGTTTTCATGCGAGCAGACGCTACCATTTTGCTTGATATAGAGAGCGATCCCCAATGTATTGCTTGTACTTATTAAGTCGGGTCCTTAACGTGTTACTTGTACAAGTAGGGAGGGGTTCCCGAGGTGTTGCTTGTATCTATAGGGTCGGGTCCCTAACATATTTCTTCTAATTATTCTAATGTGCCACCTCACCACTACTGTACCATAATAAGAGGACACTATTTTGTTGTCTTCTTAATGTCACTAACTGATTTTAGTGGGGCAAATTACACTCGCATAAGTCAATGTGCCATAAGCTCCCGTAGGGCTGGCACTATTAGACATAATTAAACATTACAATAATAATAAAAAAAACCTAACGAATTATAGAGAGAAATATTATAACTAAGCAATTGCTGCTACTCAAGCAACTACCTAGAAAGGATATGATTCACATCACGGCTACCTACAATGCCTGTCTAAGATTAGTAATCTAACCCTCTCAGTGAAACATTGAATGTGCTCAGGTTATAATGTTGCCGAAACCAGGCAAAACACTCTAAGGAAAGCTCCTACAGACCGATAAGTCTACTCCCTGTGTTGTGTCAACTCCTGGAGAAAATATTGCTAAACAGGATGTGCCGTGATCCATCTACCGGAAATTATTCCTGTTCACAAGTTTAGTTTCCGAGAGCAACATAGAGCTATTAAACAGATACACCATATTACGGATGCCATCATTCATACAGTAGAATGCAAACAGTATCACTCTGCTATATTTTTAGATATTAGTCAGGCGCGCAGGTTCGACGACTTCCAGCCTCCCGAACAAGCCGGATTTCGAAAAGGCTTCAGCACCGTGGACCACATACATACGCTGCGGCAGGTTATACAGAAGACTGAGGAGTATAATCAGCTTCTCTGCTTAGCGTTTGTGGACTACGAGAAAGCCTTTGATTCGATCGAGACTTGGGCTGTACTGCAGTCTCTTCAACGGTGCCAGATTGACTATCGGTACATCGAATCGACGTTATTTCTCCGAAACTGTTCACGGCCGCAATGGAGGATGTCTTCAAGGTTCTGGAGTGGAGAGGCCTAGGCATAAATGTCAATGGCGTGCACATCACTCACCTTCGATTTGCCGACGACATAGTAGTCATGGCTGAGACTACGGAGGAGCTCAGTACAATGCTCGGTGACCTCAGTAAAGCTTCCAAAAGAGTGGGACTTAAAATGAACATGGACAAAACCAAAGTCATGGTAAACATCCATGTAGCACCCACTCCTATCAAGATCGGAGACTCTACACTCGAAGTTGTGGACGACTACGTTTACCTAGGACAGACGGTCCAGTTGGGTAGGTCTAACTTCGAGAAAGAGGTCAATCATCGAATACGACTCAGCTGGGCAGCGTTCAGGAAGCTGCGCGGTGTCTTCTCGTCCAATATACCACAGTGTCTCAAGACGAAAGTCTATGACCAGTGCGTGTTGCCAGTGATGACATATGGCTCCGAAACGTGGTCGCTTACAATGGGCCTCATCAGAAAACTTAAAGTCACCCAAAGAGCAATGGAAAGGGCTATGCTCGGAGTTTCCTTGCGTGATCGAATCAGGAATGAGGATATCCGCAGGAGAACCAAGGTTACCAATATAGCACGAAGAATCGCCAAACTAAAGTGGCAATGGGCAGGGCACGTTGCTCGCAGAACGGATGGCCGATGGGGCTGAAAGGTTCTGGAATGGCGACCACGTACCGGAAGACGCAGCGTTGGAAGGCCTCCCACAAGGTGGACCGATGACCTGGTGAGGGTCGCGGGAATCCGACGGATGCGAGACGCACAGGACCGGTCATTGTGGTGACATTTAGGGGAGGCCTATGTCCAACAGTGGACGTCTTTCGGCTGAAATGATGATGATGATGATGATGTCAGGCGTTTTTTCAAAATTAAAAAGCTACTGATCCCCTCTTTTTTTCAAATTTTGCGATCATACAACTTAAACAATGTTATGTTTTGAGGTGAAAACGATGAACTTGCTCATTTAAATAAAATTCTTTAAGGAGTACCACAAGGTAGTATATTGGGACCCATACATTGTTAATTACTGCAAATTTGTTAACGCACGTTGATACTATAACTGACACCTATGAGAATAACACAGCACTTCTTTCGGTAAACAAGGTAGCCTCTATAGCATCAACCAAACTTCAATGCATGAAGTGTAGAAGTGGTCAGACAAATAGCTTAATAAGGTTAATCTGGGAAAATCTGGCAAGAGAATGCATATTGATCAACAATTCACGCGAAGAAAGCCCAATGTACAGGTTATCCAGCTGTAGGGGACTAGCAGTCCCCAGTATCAACATCGACATTTTGGAAACATTTCAAAGTTTTGAAACATTGAGACTCATGCTAGATATATCATACTACGTAGCAACAGATATACTACACTGTACTACTATTACTGTAACATAATAATCACACATCCGAAAAGTAGTATGTTCAGAATTGCCTACTGAATCGATTTCACTTTTTATTTTGAAAATTGGTAATTTTTTTTATCTTAAAATAATTCTTCATTAATTCACGGTACAAATATTTACCTATTCCGGGGCCCTGGGACGAAGGCAAAGAAAGAACAGGAGTGGGTTTTTAGTCAGTAAAAGTCTGACACGATAGTGTCGTGTGTAGTGAGCGCGAGATATCGCGCTCAGCCCAAGAGCGAGATTTGTCATAAGATGATTTTCCCACCCAATAAAAAAAATAACCTATTTTGATAAATTCTTGATAAATCTTGATTGCGTCACTAGAGTATTTGTGTGTGCGTGCGTAGTTAACAATATTATAATAATGTAGTGCTTAAATTCCCATATTATTTGCCTACAATCAGGATAACACAATTCTCAAAAAAAAAACACTAATTAAGTACGTTTAAGTAGCGCCGGGCTTTGGTACAGGCCATGGTCCATAGCGAGGAGGAGTGGCAGGCGGTTGCCTCCTTCTGCGAAGCAGTAATGCTAGCAAAGGAAAGGAGGCGGCCGAACGCGTGAGGCAACGGTCCTCACGCCCCAACCGCCGCCGGGATTCCGATCCCGATTTCCGGCCACCGTAGGCGCGGGCTTGCGGACGGCGAGCAATGGGTGGCTCGCCGTCCGATCGTCCGGTAACTGTCCGGACCGAGCCCAAGTCGTCGACGGCGCGTAGTGTTCCACGCGCGCCTCAAGGAGATGTCAGCAACCGTAGGGGCCCAGCTGGGTCGAGGCCTACTGGGGCCATGGGTGATGCGAAAGTGATCCCCGGGGCCCTGGAAAAAATGGCAAAGAAGGAACAGGAGTGGGTTTTTAGTCAGTAAAAGTCTGACACTATCTCTCGCTCCGCCCAGGAGCGGGGGATGTCATTAGATGATTTTCCCACCCGAAAAAAAAAATGTGTGCGTGTACTAGCGTACACTCGTAAGAAGTGAAACTTCTTTATGACGCAACTTTACAGAAATTGGTTAAATTAAGTTAAATTAGATAAAGTTTAATAAAAGGCTTTTATTATCATAGACATAAATACAAATTCTACAATTATTTCATTTTAGCCTATTACTACAAAGATTATTATTGAATTTCATTAATTGTAATAGAATTATTACTATCATTGATGTCGTTATTATATATTTGTATTATTAATGGCTTATGGTAACTGAAATACGAAATATATTGTTTACATTCCACAAAATTTAGTAACCGGTCAATTGTAGTGCCGGATCTCGTTGTCGACGTTTGAGGATCCACTTATAAACAGAGTGCCTATTTCTCATGACGATTCCAATTAACCCAAAACACTGCAAGGTTACATTGTTTTATTAGAAAGTTCTTGTGTCTACCTTCCACCTTCCGGCTCCATCACCAGATCAATTCGATAGTACCTTATAGCCAAAGTGCATCTCATGACAATTCTAATAAGCCCAAACACAGCTAGGATACATTGATTAATTACGGGGTCCCTATGCCTACCATCCGGCTCCATCATCAGATCAGTTCGATAGTACCTTATAGCCAAAGTGCATCTCATGACAATTCTAATAAGCCCAAACACGGCTAGGATACATTGATTAATTACGGAGTTCCTATGCCTACCTTCCGGCTCCATCATCAGATCAGTTTGATAGTACCTTATAGCCAAAGTGCATCTTATGATAATTCTAATAAGTCTAAACACGGCTAGGTTACATTGATTAATTACTGAGTTCCAGTGCCTACCTTCCGGCTCCATCATCATCATCAGATCACTTCGATGATACCATTTTCAACGTAACGTAACTATTCAGAACCATTCATTTATTCGTATTGTCATAGTCGCTTAACTATCTTCATTGTGATATCAAAGTGAGTATGAAGTTCCGTTGACCATTTCTGGTCTTCTTCATCAGTTCCACTTCATCAAATGTTACTTTTTGACTGTAAATGCTTAAGTTCTCGATGATAATATCAAAATCACTATATGGTTGCCTATAATATTTGAGGAGTTCCCTCGATTCCTCATGGATCCCATCATCAGAACTGGATTTTGAAAAAAATGGGACTAATCTGGAAGCATATCCTATAAAGGGAAAAAAAATTGCAAATCGGTCCATAAACGACGGAGTTCTGAGGTAACAAACATAAAAAAAAAGATGGCGCGTAACGGAAAAATGTGACACGTAACGAAAAAATATTACACTAAATTTTTTTCCAACCCCGATAAAGAAGTTTCACTTCAAAAAAAAAAAGTACGTCTAAGTAAACAGTGCTTGAATAAATGAGATGTATACAATAATAAGTTGCTAATAAAGTTAAGGCGACTATGTCTGTGTGTATGTTTAAAAAATATTGCAAAAAAAAAAATATCACAAGAGAGGAAAAAAGTGTATATAAATAATGAAATTAAAACAATGATGGAGCAGTATATCAGACAAGAATGAATTGGCATTCAAAGTAAGTAGTATAAGCACAAGAAGTGTCACACATATCCGACTGAAACAGTATTTAGGTTTCTAAGCTTACAGCAAGATTTGATCAAACCATGATATAAACTTTAACGGAGTTCTCAAGAATTCCTTCTGATAAGAAAACACAAAATGTGACATTGCAACTGAATGGCTTATTAATTGTGTCTAATACTGACTGCTAAGTTACAAAATACAATAAAAAATCACTACAGTACCTAAATTATACCGCGGGTTCTTGTCGGTGATCTAGAATTTCAAAGTTAAATATTTCATATTTAGATCATGCGCGATGCCAGTCTGACTACTCGTTCAACCTTGAAGCGGGTGGCTGGCTCAAGCTGCACACGACGCCTGAAACTTGGGAGGAGGCCTTCCTAAAATGTCATCATAACGGTAAGATTCACTATATTCATTATATTCAAATATAACGAGCCGCAAGCTGCCTGCTGGGTGCGTGCCGTGTGTACAGAACTCGATGCGTCATGTTACAGGCGCGGTATTGGTGTCACCGCTGAATAAAGGACTAGCTCAGGCACTCCAACTACAGATGTTGCAATTTGGTGTGAATGGTAACATTTTCCTCGGAACCCATGCTTTGTACTCTAAAGGACATTACGTCTCTGTAGAAGGTCAGTGGCATTGTTAACATTTTCAAATTGATAAAATCGATGAAACGATCAGTTTTCATTGTTAATGTTTGTTGTGTGCATGTTCCAGGAGTGCCACTATCTGATATGGAAACAAAATGGGGCTCACATGCTCGTGTCCATCGACCGGGCACCGGAGACTGCCTCACTATGTCTGTCGATGGAAGCATGCATTACTCGTCATGCACGGACCCACTACCCTTCATATGTTACAGGAAATCAAAAAATCAAACCATGAATGAATGTGGCACCTTTGATAACGGTGAGTATAATACTTATCAGCAACCTGTTATGAAATACAACAACATTTTAAAAAAATGTTACAGAACTCCATGTGATCAATGTCGTTCTTGATACAGTTTCTGCGGTGCTAAAATTTTCTTTCAAAAGGGTGCAGCCGTTTAAGTACTTAGGACATCGAGTCTCTGACGAGTTGTGTGACAATCTGGACACAGCGAGAGCGCAGGGCGCTGTCTGTCCGGTGTACTCGTAATAAGTTGACTGAAATGTTTATTTATTTAATAATTTATGTACACAAAATAATAAAAGAAAAGAAGAAGGAAACAGAAGAATAGTACAAAGGTGATGCTTATTTCTAAAGAAATCTCTTCCAGCATACCTGCGAAAGGAGAGTTGGAGAAAATAGAGATGTAGATACTGTATGTAGAAGTAAAAGGACGTAACGGTTTAAAGGGTTTGCACGATGTACTAGACCTATAAAGGAGACACTATTGTCAATCGTTTTACACGGGCGTACAGCGCACCGCGCGTGCAATACAACAATGCTTTCAGGATACTGTAAGGACTTACGCGGTTTTGTAATGCATCGACTATGTTTGCTGCGGCACAAACGGATGATTTTTTCGCGATCATAAGGAAGCGAAGCGCTTCATTATTTATTGATCAGTCTTCTGAGAGTGTTATCCGAGTGGTGGGACTTGTCCCTGATACAGAGGTGGATGCAGCTTCATGTTAGAGCTTCTTCTCGTATTGTTTGATTATGTGTATTAATTATTGAGTATGTCTAATTTTGTGTGTTAATTTACTGTATTATTTCATTTATATTTGATTTAATAATTGTATCTATGATATTGTTTATGTATCTATCTATCTCCCGGGAGAAATCTTGTTCCTCATCTCCGGCTTACCTTTATTGGCCGGCCGTAGTGAACACTAACGAGGAACAGAGCTCCCTACTCTTTCTTGCCTTTATTGGCTGGCTTGATTGGAGATTCACAAGAGCAAACGTCTTTGGGAGAAGGATGTATAATCCAGTAAGGTTCTGGTAGGGATATTGACCGTACTTCCGGAATTATCCTGATAGCCGTGTAATATACCTCTTCACTCCTCAAGCACATCAGGATATATTGCCCTCTTGTTGATGCGTCACTTCGTGCGAGCGAACGTTTTTGGGGCCCATTTGTTGAGTGTACAAGTCACCCCCTGCCTTTTTTATCGATACATCAAGAACATTGTTCAGGCAGTGGCCATAGTCTGAACATAGTTGGCAACCAGTCCACTTAAGCCTCCCAAAACCATAACCAAAAATATATCATTATTTTCCATATATCGCAATAGTTTCCCACCAACTGAGGGTTGTTCTTGAGTGCTCTAGCTTAGCGTGTACAAAGATAATCGTCTGTTGGTACCACGTTCCATGAAAATTGTCTAAAGCGCCTCTGCGAGTTAGTTTCGGCTCCTCGTACGCTTTCCAAAGGTCCAGGACACCAAGGTTCTGAGATACGCTTCGACGACATTAATTTGTTATTCTATAAATATTTCAGAATATCACCTTCAGGAGCAAACAGGCAGCTGTTACAAAATCCATCTCGATAAGCAGACTTGGAGCCGTGCATACAGTACATGTGCATCTGAGGGGGGTTACCTTGTCATCCTGAATGACGCAGAAGAGGCCAGCATCGTCAAAGACTTGTTCCCTCCTCCTCCAAGTACGAACCCCCCGTGGGAAGGATTTTACATTGGTCTTGGAGCCTGGGGCAGGGAGCGCACCTGGACCACCATTCACGGTACGAGACCAATTTATTGCTTGAAGCTCAATATTGCTTCTTGATAGTACATAATATATATTGTACTAGGGGTGATCCAAAAGTAATGATAATCAATATAAAATAAGGATATATTAACTAAAAAAAAATTTATTTCTCTACATAGTCTCCTAGCAAGTCAATACATTTAGTCCATCTTTTTTCTAAACCCATAATTCCCTTTGAAAAAAAATCTTTGTCTTGACCATCCAAAAACGCCTCTACAGCAGTCATCACCTCGCTATCGTTGTCAAATTTATTGCCTCGGAGGTGTTCCTTGAGCCGAGGAAAGAGGTAAAAGTCACTAGGAGCCCAGTTTGGCGAGTAGGGTGGGTGTTCGAGAAATTCGAATCCCGTTTCTTGAATGGCAGCCATCGCGACGGCGGCTTTGTGAGCCGGTGCGTTGTCTTGGTTCTTTGATGGCCTCCCGCAATCTTTTTATTTGGTCTGCGTAGTAAAAGCCCGTAATAGTGGCTCCTTTTTCCAAGTATTCCACCATTATAATTCCTTCAGCGTCCCAAAAAACGGACGCCATAAGCTTTCCTGCCGAACTTGACACCTTGAATTTCTTCGGCGTCGGGGAAGAGGCTCGTTTCCAAGTCATTGACTGTTGTTTAGTTTCCGGATCAAAATGGTGGATCCAGGTCTCGTCCATGGTCACGAAACGAGACAAAAAAGATTCCTGATCCATCTGGAAGTTTTCGAGATTCACTCTCGAAATTTCGACTCGTTTTTTCTTTTGCTCGTCGGTTAACATTCTCAGTAATCAACGCGCAGACACCTTTTTCATATGCAGTTCGTTCGCAATGATTCTTTGAACACTACTATATGAGATCCCTGTGACGCAGCTACATGCCTTATGGTCACTCTTCGATCTGCCAATACGACATCTTCGACTTTTTTGACGTTTTCTGCAGTGAGGGACGTGGATGGCTTTTTAGAAATAAGATTATTATTCATATGGTTGATCCCTATGGCAGGATGTATACCAATCGTCCTTCTTCCTTTCGCCGCCTGCTGTCTCTTTTAATAAAGAAGAACATTTGGTACTAACTAAAAAAACATAATTATACGTGTATTCATAACCTAACCTAATTATTTTTGTCATTTTCAGGTGAGAAACTAGAAGATGTGTACAACAAATGGGATGCTGGTGAACCTAATAATTATAAAGGGATTGAGGATCGAGGGCAATGTCTTTGGAACGTTAATTTAGACGACACTCCTAAAGATGATCCTAAGAGTACGCGTGTGTTTGCATGTGAAAAGTCTCCCCAATTGAATGAAGATTAACCACAATGCACTGAAAATATGAGGAGCAATGTGTACTGTCTGTTATGAAATACAGTAAATCGAACCAACTAAATTTTTTTGTTTCACATTAATGTGGTTTTTGCGCATTCTTTGTGTTTAATAAAATTATTAAATAATACAAAACGGAAACTTGTTGTCATTGTACAAAACCTAAGAAAACCAATACACTAAAATTATTTACTTAATTAGAATATTTTAGGTTTCTCTTACAAATCACTAGAAATAATAATAATGCTTTTCAACCGACTTTAAAAAAAGGAGAAGGTTATCAATTCGGTTGTTTGTTTTTTTATGTTTGTTACCTCAGAATCTATAATTTATGGAACGATTTGCAAAAGTTTTTATTACTTAAAAGGATAATTATGCTTCCATCCAATTTTTTTTTCAAATATATTTCTGATGGTGGGGAGCTCTTACTCGATTATATATTCTTTATTGTACACAATTACAGTTAATAAAAAAGTAGGACGGTGATGTACACAGGCGAGCTTAACCCACAAGTGAGTTTTCTTACAGCAAACCGGTATTATACGAGTATATGTCACAGGGATATGATAAAAACAAAGATTTGGTCAATTCTCTAAGTGATTTGGTCAAGTCACGGAGGATATTAAATTAACAACACTATTTTATCATTTCTCTGTACAAATCAGATCAGAACTGGTTCCGTGAAATGGCAAAAAAAAACTTTTCTATGGTATTTTAAACGTTTATTTATAATTAAATACATAATTATAATAATTAGTAGGTGTAGTATGATGTAACATTGATTTCAAAAATAACCACTAGAACATAGATTTGAAGCGAATGAACAAAAAATTATTAAAAAATCAATTTTTTTTTTATTGGGTGGTAAAATCACCTTATGATAAATCCCGCTTTTAGGCGGAGCGGGAGATAGTGTCAGACTTTTACTGACTAAAAACCCACTCCTGTTCCTTCTTTGCCTTCGTCCCAGGGCCCCGGGTTTCACTTTCACACTACCCGTGGCCCCAGTAGGTTTCGACCCTGCTGGGCCCCTACTATTTGCTGACATCTCCCTGAGGCGCGCGTGGAACGGTACGCGCCGTCGACGACTTGGGCTCGGTCCGGACGGTTACCGGACGGTCAGACGGCGAGCCACCCATTGCTCGCCGTCCGCAAGCCCGCGCCTACGGTGGCCAAAAATCGGGATCGGAATCCCGGCGGCGGTTGGGGCGTGAGGACCGTTGCCTCACGCGATCGGCCGCCTCCTTTGCTGGCATTACAACTTCGCAGAAGGAGGCGACCGCCTGCCACTCCTCGCTCCGGACCATGGCCTGTACCAAGGCCCGGCGCGAGAGATCGCCACCGCCTATCGCCCCCACGAGGACACGGCGTTGCTCTGCCCAAGCGGGGCACACCTCCACTGTATGCTCCACCGTGTCCTCCGGGCGGTCCACACAGTGGCGACACCTGGGCGTCGCTTCCGCACGAATCCGGTGCAGGAACTTCCCGAACTTACCATGTTCGGTGAGAACCTGCGTCATGCGGAAGGTGAGGACGCCGTGAGGTATTTCCAACCACGCCTCAAAGTGGGGACTTACCGCGATAATAGTGGCGTGCCCAAAAAAATCTTATAGTTAGGGATCGTACTAATAACAAGTTTTATTTATTATAACACGTAGAGCAGCTGATTTATGGCATCGTGAATTACAAAGCACATAATTTTTCTTAAAGGGACATCTATTCGTTTTTCATCGCACTTTGGACTATTGACAGAAACACTGTTTGAAATATTCACTGGCTTCTGTCGGCGAATTTGTTCGCGTGAGTTATGTCTTTAACTCAAGTGTGTCCTATTTTACTACTTTTGACATTGCCTTCAAAAAAATATCTGGAGCACAAAATTAAAAAAAAAAGAACGAATAAAGCAGGCTAAAACTGAAAAATCAGAAAAATTGGTATCAAAATTTTTGAGAGTCGAAAAGTTATCACCAAAACTTTACCGACATACAATAGAAGAAGACCTCCTTGAAATAAGTTCTGATCAAGAAGATATAGATCATCAACATAATTATTCAACAACATTTATCACCGCTCAAGACACGAAACGTCCTTAGATCACCGACGTGCTATGAACAGTTGGATAGAATCGTTGATTAGGTTGAAGAACTTCAGCGGAATAGGTAAACAATTATAAAAACAGATTGAAGATGAAAGATCAAGATGGGTTGCAATCCTCGAACGAATGATGTCTATAGTGTTCTTCTTTCGTTCATTTAGGACGTTCATGCTCCTAGAGTTGAGGTGTCCCAGCCTGCGATGCCAAACTTCCTGCGACAACAGGATGCTCTACTCTGACACTTACATTTTTCATTACAGTCAATTGGCACTACGACTGTTTAGACCCCGTAGATCTGTTAAACCTAAATGCCTTCATCTTGAGCTGTCAAAATTACAAAATCGTGATTTCCGAGATCAGTTTGAACTGGCTATTGGTGACTTTTCGTCTAAACTCATCGTTGAGGGAGATGATCTGATACCAAAATGGCGGGAGCTGTCTTCGCAAGTAACCAAGATAGCCTTTAATACCTTAGGTCTGAAACCCAAATACCACAAGGATTGGTTTGATGAAAATGATACGCTCCTTACTGCCGCTATAGCTAACCATTGAGATCTGTTGCGCCGTACTGACTCTTCACCAGCAGTTCTTCAAAGTGACGCAATTAAAAAGAGCTCAGCAGAATTGCGGAGTTTCGTCCGTGGCGTAAAAGACAAGTGGTGGGAAGACAGAGCACACCGTATGCAGTGGCTTGCTGACTCTAATCAACTCGGTGACATTTTCGGAGAATTGCGTCAGTTGATTAGCGCGCAGCACCAAGTGAATGTGCCAATAAAGGCCGTCGATGGAAGTTTGCTCACGAGTAGAGAGGGGGTCCTGAAACGCTGGGTCGAACATTTTAATACCTTACTCAACGTTGATCGATCAGCAGATCTTAGTTATATATCAGCCATACCAGCACTTCCCCAAGTCGCGGTATTAGATGACCGACTATCTCTTAAAGAAGTCATTGAAGCCATAAACCAGCAGCGTAACAAGAAAGCAGCGGGCGGCGATGGAATCCTTGGCGAACTGTTTAAATATGGTGGGAGAGACTTGCATGAGATTATTTGGAAGTTTTTCTGCCGTATGTGGGAGGAAGAGTTGGTGCCAGATACTTTTACTGTGTCTAACATCTGCACACTTTTCAAAGGCAAAGGCAATCGTGCCGGTTGCAATTCATATAGAGGTATTTCGCTCCTTTCAGTCTCGGGCAAGATATTTGCTAGAGTCCTCCTAAATCGGCTATTGAAGTTGTCCGAGATTGTGCTACCTGAGACCCAATTTGGGTTTCGTCCAAACAGAGGTACTAGCGAGGCCATCTTCTCTATTTGGCAACTTCAGGAGAAGTGCAAAGAACAGTCGCAACCGCTGGTCCTTTGTTTTGTTGATTTGGAATATGCCTTTGACTGCGTGCCTCGTGAGGCACTTTGGATGGTATTGCAAAAGCTTGGGTGTACGGATAAGTTCATTAGATTGATCCGTCTCCTACATGATAATTTGCGTTGCTGTGTCGCAGTGAAGGGCGAACAGTCGGAATTCTTCCCTGTCACCTGTGGAGTAAAGCAGGGATGTGTGTTGGCACCTACCCTATTTGCTTTGTATCTTGCTGTTGTTGTGGGAGAGGTTCTGGAGGACAATGCAAAAGGAATATATATCCGCTTCCGTACTGACGGAAAACTTTTTAACTTGACCCGATTAAGAGCTCACACCAAAGTTTCATATGACCTTATCACCGAAGTGATGTACGCTGATGATCTGTGTTTTGTGGCAGAGTCCTTAGAGGACCTGCAAGAGTTGATGGGGAAACTTAATAAGTCATGTCGTACATTTGGACTTAAGATTAGCATCTCAAAGACTGCAGTCATGGCTTTAGATACTGCTAACTTTGGCCCACTTGAAATACGACTCGACGGTGCCGTCCTCAAGCAGGTGGACAAATTCAAATATCTGGGTAGTACCCTTACCAGTAAAGGTGACCTGGACCCAGAAATTAACAACAGAATCGGTGCTGCTTCGGCAGTGTTTGGCAAACTTCGGGAAAAAGTATTCCGCTCACATGACCTTATGTTACAGACTAAGGTTAAAGTATATATGGCCATTGTCATGCCGAATATTCTTTACGCTGCTGAGACATGGTGCGTGTATAGAAGACACATTCATGCATTAGATCGTTTCCACCTTAGGTGCCTCCGCGACATTTTGAACATCAAATGGTCCGACCGTGTTAGGAACACGGATGTTCTACGTAGGGCTAATGTCTGTGGTATTGAGGCCTATCTAATGCGTCATCAGCTACGCTGGTCTGGACATGTTGTAAGGATGCCTGATGAGAGGGTAGCTAAGCGCATTTTCTTTTCTGAACTCAAGGACGGTAAGCGGAAACAAGGCGGCCAGTTCCTCAGGTATAAGGACGTTCAGAAAAGACATATGAAGAAATGCAATGTAGACCCTTCTCGCTGGGAGGAGGCTGCAAAAGATAGACTTGGTTGGAGACGTGTAATTAAACAAAACGTCTATGCCTTTGAAGACCAACGTAAGAGAGATCTCGACTTCAGGCGAGATACCATCAAGAATAAGCCGCCCTCCAACATCCAATACCTATACAACAATGGTATTTTAACGTGCCCGCACTGTGCACGCACGTTTACAGCAAAGATAGTTGCAATAAAACGGAATCCAGTCACCGTAGCCGAAATCGGCTAGGGAGTATATATACTACTGCTGTCAGCTACCATGCATTGAGGTTGCACTCCAACATCACCTTTAGCATTAGCTACGCTGCTACCTGTGAACCCTAAAGTATCTAATTGATATATACCATTCACTTTACTAGCTGTTGCTATGGTTTCATGCCCATCCATTATTTTACAAGTTTTAGAATTAAAGTTGACTTTATAACCTTTTCTAGTTAACTCACTGACAGAAGGTTAGTGGGCAGTTGAGGAACTAAATAAACATTATTAATCATTCTATAACCACTGTTTAACTTAAGTCTAACTTTTCCGAATCCTACAGTTGATAACCGATCACCATTAGCAATGTTCTCTGAAAATTCTTTAGTTAGAAGAAAAGAAAAGAAGAAAGAAAGAAAAACAGTTTATTTGCACAAACATGACACATAATTAGTAGCTAGTTGAATTAAACTCGCTCATAACACTTTTATTATTGCACATATGGTAGGTCACCCCTGAGTCCACGTACCAGACAACTTCACTTAGATTTACCGATAATGCTGTCAACAATGCACTGTCCTTCTTCTTTATAGAAGTCGTAGAAGCCAGGTACCCAGCCAATTGTACCCAGAAACTTTCTGGGTACAATTCTTCTTAGTATGTCCTGGTTTCTCCCACTCCTGTTCAAAGGAGTGGAATAGATCAGGTAAATCGTGAGCCTGTAATACTGTTCCAGGAGTAAAGTTTGACTCGCCTTAGACAGGCCACTAAAGTCATCTATGGCGTCTTGTGTCTGACCAGTTCAACGACAGGTACGCATTTATGGTGTACCAGCTCTAGGTCAGACACAGTTGCTGTCTCCATACCACCATGAGCTCCCACCAAAACTCTGTCCGCCATCGCGATTTGTCGTGACAGCGGGGTTTCGTTGTTCGGCGTAGCATCTCCATGTGCAAGTCGTGCATGTGTGCAAGGACTTTTGCCTCCAGATCCCACGGTGGCAGGCTGGCAGAGAAACTTCTTGTGGAAGACCATGGGGTACCCTCGCACCACCCGTATGGCCATGAACCTCTGGGAAGCATTCAGCTTGGCAGCCGGTGGCTTCTGTAGCGACGACGGCACCGGTGTCCCATAAAGGGCCATGGATCGCAAGATCCGTTCGTGGAGCTTCCGGCAGGAAGCGCCAGGGCGGAAAAGTCACAGCTAGTTTTTGTCTAAAGAAAAGCGTAAAAAAAAAGTAAAAAAACTAAAACCCGACTACGACAAAAAAAACGACGAAACTAAAAGTATGAAACAAGATTTCCAGGATGCTGAAATAAACAAGGTAAAAAAAAAGCCGCAGTCACACGTTATAGGTAACAACCGAAACACTTTAATAACGTGTGACTACGGCTTTTCTTTTTACCTTGTTTATTTCAGCATCCTGGAAATCTTGTTTCATACTTTCAGTTTCGTCGTTTTTTTTGTCGTAGTCGGGTTTTAGTTTTTTTACTTTTTTTTATTTAAATTATTTTGGTGTTAAATCACTGTGCTTCTATACCATTTGCAAAAGCTAAATTTAAAATTTCTAATTAATAATGGTAAATTAATTTTTGTCCACCCTCTGGTGGCGCCACATTGAATTTTGATGATATATTTTGATAAGTACCAGTGAAGCCTTTTCAAATGATATCAAACACGGTGTATTTATCTTAACATTTTTTTTAACACATGACTTCTTGTCCGCTAGAGGGCGTCACTTTAAATTTGAACAATATTTTGGAAATGTACAAGTAAAGCCCTTTCAAATGATACCAAACACGGCGTATTTATCTCCATTTTTATTTTTTACACATTACTTTTTGTCCGCTAGAGGGCGCCATATCAAGTTTTGTGACACGTCACGTAACCTATGTTCAGCGGACAATTAAGACGGTTCTAACGATACCTCATACGTCAAGTTCCGATAAGTAGATTAGGAGCTATGTGGGAACAGATGAACAAACTCACATACATGCATAGCCTGTCAAAATCATAACCCTCCGTAGTCGGGTAAAAAAACGTAATTTTTCTTTCTAATGTCGTTCTCCAGACAACAAATGTAACATCTATTCTATACATATAATAAATTTGTATAAGTAATTAGTTGTGCGTGCATCACGTAAATGTACGAAATCGATGTAAATAACTTTTATACATTAAAATTCTGTGTAACTTGGTATAATATTTACTTTTTGTTTCATATCAATCGGTTGACTATATCCAATGATATATATACTATATTGATTGATAGGCGGTACGAAGTTCGCCGGTTCAGCTAGTATTTTTATTTTTAAGTACATTTTTCCTCAAATATCATCTTATCCAAACTCTGTTTATCTTTACTTTTTGCAGTAGGTTTTACCCAATAAAAAACTTACGATAATAAACAGAATAACATAATAATTAAGATAAACACGAGGTCCGCCGCGGCGGTGGCGCTAAGGTGGCCTATCGCTCTAGCAGCGTCATGACTAGATAATCATGGCGCCGCTAACTAACAAGTGATCACGCTACAGTCAGCTGCGGAGAACAAAGGCATCAAGCCTACCGCAAGACTGTGGGCCTCCCGGATTGGAGTGTGCCGGGGCTGCCCACAAGCGACTCCTATCGAAACTAATGGGTTAAGACACCTCTTGCTGGACGCACTAGGCGGGAATCGTACGGTCTATGGCCCTTTACGAGGCGTCTGTGTGGATGTGGATGCAAGCTAAACGTATCTTAGAGGGTCATGGCCATCCGGATGGTACGAGGATACCGCACGGTCCCCCACGAGGCGGCGAGCCTCCTTAGCGGTCTACCACCGTGGGATATAGAGGCAACAGTCCTTGTATACACGCGTAAATGGTGCATGGAGGTTTAACGCTAGAGCGAAACTCCACTGCAGTGCCAAATTGAAAGCGGGAAAAGTTCGGGAATCGAAAGTGTGACTCGGGGGCAGGAGCTTAGTGTAAAGTTTACGGCCAAAGATGTTAGAAGGGTTATCAAGTCCATGACTCGAGGCAAGTCTCCTGGCCACGATGATCTGAGGATCGAGCATCTTAAATATGCTGGCGTCCATCTTCCAAGGGTTCTCGCTATGTTTTATTCTCTATGTCTAGGACACTCGTATCTACCTCCAGCTATGATGCGGACCGTGGTGGTACAAATCGGGACTCTCCACTGAGACAGCTATTATGTGTTTGAAGCAGACTGTCAAGTACTATACTGATCGCAAAACTCTAGTCTATCCTTACATCCTCGACCTTTCGAAAGCCTTTGACCTGGTTTCCTATAATATCCTGTGGGATAAGTTAAGCGACACATCTCTGCCATGCATTCGAATACTTAAATATTTGTACGGGAATCAGGTCAACGTGGTTCGGTAGTCGGGGACGCTTTCTGAACCACACAGGTTGGAGTGCGGGGTGAGGCAAGGGGTGTTGACCTTATCAACGCTCTTCAACCTTAATGTAAACGCACTCATCGAGAGGCTGAGCAGCACGCATTTCAGATGTCACGTTGGTGGAGTTTGTGTAAACAACATTAGCTATGCAGACGACATGGTGCTGCTGAGCGCCTCGGTTTGTGACTTGTCTAAGCTGTTCGGCATTTGTGAGGAATATGCTCTCAGTCATGGCCTGTTCTATAACACCAAGAAAAGTGAGTGTATGGTTTTTCGAGCCAGGAGCAAGTATTCTTATAGTATCCCTAGCGTTAAATTAAATATACATTATTTAATTTAACGCTAGGGATAAAAAGGCCCTCAAAAAAGGATTGATACCTTCAAATACCTTGGACATCTGGTGACTTCTGACTTGAAAGACGATACTGACATAGAGCGGGAACGTAGGGCGTTGTCTGTTAGAGCGAACATGATGGCTCGCAGGTTTGTTCGATGCTCGAAGGAACTCAAAAACACTCTTTTTAGAGCATATTGCACTTGTTTTTATTCTAACTATACTCAAAAACAGTACGCCTACGAATCCAATACAACAATGCCTACCGGGTGTTGTTGGGGCTGCCTCGGTACTGCAGTGCGTCGGGGATGTTCTCCGAGTTACGCATTGACTGCTTCTATGCGACGATGCGGAAACGGTGCACATCCTTGGTTCGTAGAGTCAGCGTCAGCTCCAACACCATCCTGAGGATGATGGCTTTGAGGTTTGACTGTCACTACATTAACCATTGTTGCATGGTTCATGTAGTGACAATATAAGTATTTTTATTATGTTTTAATTTAATTTTTGTTTAAGTATATTAATTGGAATTTATTAATTTATTTTTAATTTTTATAATTTTACTTTCACCAAGTGTATTTGTGTAAATTGTTATTTTTTGTCTCTTAATATTGGAGTAATTTCCTGATAAATAAATAATAATAATTATTAAATAATCTAACATAACCACTTGAGCGTCCAACTCCCGCATTTGACAATTGATTACACAGTCCCACTTGACACCTGACACTTTCTTTTTTATGACAGCGCGAAAGCCTTTCGAAAAATAATTACTACTCCAAAACGCCTACAGCTATATTAGGTTAAAAAACACTTACGAAAAGCTTAAAGAATCCAGAATGTAATTAAGCTAAAACTAAATTGTCCAAATAACTAATAAATAGTGAAAATAAGGCTTAAAGTCGAGAAAATGCAAAAAAAACTCGTAACTATTTTCTAATTGGAATCTTATAAGAAAAGTCTGGTTCAAAAGTCTTATAAGAAAATTATGGTGTGTTATGGCATCGTATACCCCTTCGTTTCATAATATAATCTTATAAGAAACGAATAAGATTCTAATAAGAAATTAATTGCAAAACTCACCCTTTCACTCGAACTTTCTCCTTTTCTCCGGGTCACCGCTCACTACTGCATCATTTGTAGACACGTGTTGTTGTATTTTCATTGTAATGGGTAATTAACGAGGTTAATAGTAAACACGTCTACACATTTATACCATGTTTTATCAAAAACAAACAGTTTAAATACATTAATTACGAAAAACAACTGCACAACAACCGTCACAAGGTCACGAAGTGATGACGTAACTTTTCGAGTGTTATTGTTCAATGAAAACATTCAACTAATACACATTTCTTATCTTCACAATGAACTCGACACACCATTAAGTCTCAAATAACGCACAAACACTTCAAACTTAGAATGTTATCGTTGAGAGAGTAACATAAACATCCACTTGACATCGTAATGGCCGACCATAAACTAATTTCGGTGAACTGTCATTTGTTATTTTTTTCTTAGATATTTGGTTACGATTCTACAGATAAAATATATTTTTAACCGATGATAGATTTCATATAGAGCCATCTAGTAATATGTCCTTAAACTATTATCAACTGGATTTAACGTTCTACACGTTTAAAGTGAACGATACTCAAAAGATGTCGCCGGGTGAGTATTCTCACCCGGACTTGTGACGTAATAATCTCTTGGGTGACTTATGTTACCGTGAACCGTTCAGATTAAAGAGAAAAATTCTACAATTCGAGAATGAATCTCTGAATACCAACCTTCTGAACTTAACAATGACACATATTATTGAACTCATGTTTGTAACAAACATGATATCATTGACGTAAATTAATTTTTCTAAAATAAGTTTGATGTTGAAAAAAAAAACAATACTAAAAGCGGTGAAGAATTTCGCGGATTCAACGATAAATAAAAATTAACTTTCTATTTAAAAAACCTAGGGGTCTTTAAGTCAAGAGTGAATAGGTTACTTCTAAGCAAGCGTGCTCCATCGTCGGCCACATCATCGCTTACCATCAGGTGAGATAGTGGTCAAACGCGAGCCTAACAATAATAAAAAAAAAGTTTGTTATTCTATTTATTGCTTATTTTTCAAAAGTGAGCTACGCTTGTGGAAAAGAAATTATCCAGTGGAAATTCTTCACCGCTTTTGGATTTTTTTTTCAACGTCAAACTCGTTTTAGAAAAATTAATTTACGTCAATTTTATCCCGTTGGTAGGCAGATTTTATTTTTAATTATATGAGTCACATATTGTTAATTTGTAGGCGGCTTTTTTATTTAGATGCGTATAAAAAGGAATAGCACTTATTAATTCTTAGAGAATTCCCACCATAGGGGATCGTAGTGGAAAATTGAGTGCTGTGTAGTCCCCTGGGAGACTGGTTTAGGGGTTTTATCGTAGTGGAACGAGCAGTCGCGGCGTATATAAACGTGTGTTTTATCCAGTTCCTGATACTACAACTTCAACAGTGGACCGAAACAGACGCAAAAATGTGGAGACATATCTATTATTTTGTTTGTTTATCATTCTTTTTAATTTTAACTGGTGAATAGATTTAATTATTATTAAAAATAGTAGCATAATCTAATTAAATTGTTACTGATAAAATATGGAACCAAGTTCCGAAATATATGTTTTATTATTATTCCATTTATTCAATTTCTCACCATACATTTTACATTTTTAAATTTCTTATACAAAACTGATTAAAAAATCATTTCAAAATGTAAATTAAATTGGTGAAAAAAAAATTACGTATTAGCACTTATACGAACAATAAAACAGTTTTAAACTTAATAGTAATCTTATTATTAAACCTAATAAGATTAATTTTGGAGGGAGGTACAAAAAAGAACACTTTCTAATATTAATGAATTACATGTTAATCCAGAGTATGCGCGATGCGAGTCTTATGTGCGATGCGAGTCTGATGCGCAATGCGAGTCTGGCTACTCCTTCAACCTTCAAGCGGATGGCTGGCTCAAGCTGCGCACGGCGCCCGAAGCTTGGGAGGAAGCCTTCCTAAAATGTCAACATGATGGTAAGATTTACTCGTCTTATTACAAGCAGGCTTATAAACTTGCCGTGTTTGTATGTTCTTGTAAATGAATAATTAAAACAGTCTGCCCCTGTCCGATTAAACTGAAAGGCCGACAGATTTCGTTTGGATGACAATGCATGCTTAGCTAAAGGATATTATTCTAAATCCAATATCCAATCCTGCTGATGATGGCGGACTGGTTATTTTTTCACCCCCATGATATGGTTATGAATTAAAAGGGTTTGTTGAGAGAAATTCGTAAAAAAAACTACGTCACAATGAATGGCGGACAATTATTTTAACAGCTTGGTTTTAAATAGTCTTTTTTTAACGTTATCTTATGTTGAGTTCAGCAGTAGAGCATGCTATATCTTTAACGAGCGACAAGCTGCTTGCTTAGAGCGTGCCGCGTCATATACAGAACTCGATGCGTCATGTTACAGGCGCGGTGTTGGCGTCGCCGCTGAATAAAGCACTAGCTCATGCACTCCAACTGCAGATGTTGCAGTTTGGAGTGAATGGTAACATTTTCCTCGGAACCCATGACTTGTTCTCAAAAGGACTTTTCGTCTCTGTAGAAGGTCAGTCAAAATTTGTTAACATTTTCAAACTGATGGAATCGATAAAATTTGCTATTTGCAGTATTAATGTTTATTTTGTATGTGTTCCAGGAGTGCCACTGTCTAATATGGAAATAAAATGGGGTGCACAAGGTCACAGAGCGGACACTGGAGACTGCCTCACTATGTCTGTCGATGGAAGCGTGCATTACTCGTCATGCACGGATCCACTACCCTTCATATGTTACAAGAAACCTAACGAATGTGGTACCTTTGATAACGGTGAGTAAATTATTATTAATGAAACGCAGAGTCACGGTTCAAAAAGACTTATTAATTTGTTCCTTTTTTACTCAAAGTACGATACAGACATTGTCACACAGATAATAGATACTAGAAAACTGGGTTCCTTCTATTTGGCAGAATCTTGATACTCCGAAATTTATTTGGCATAACACACTTGGCAAAATTTTCTTTAATCGAATATTGTTAAGGCATAAAAATTATTCAACATAACTATTGTGGCAGAATGTTTACGTGTCCGAATTTACAACGGCATACTTTTAACATGGCAGAATTTTACATTTTTTTACTATTTTTTTAAACCACCCAGAAATAGGAGGAAAAGGATCAAGGGGCTTCCGTCGACCCTATTCAAGCCGACAGTGTTTTGTAATTAGGTTACCGTTTTTATACTACTTCCAGCACCGCAACAAATGATTATCGATACAAAATATATGCCAAAAGACGATTCTGAAAGTGTGTCAAGCTGATATTAATATCAAATATTCATGTCTGCTACCCTTTGGAGTACTGGAAAAATCAAGTCGGAGGGAGAATAAGTGACTTTAGATTGTGTTGACTTAGAACAACGTAATCTAAAGTCATTCATGCCCCGTTCAGGCGCATATTTTGACACTCTTTAGGAAATCAGAACTTAGGTCCCGTAGACCTAAAATCCCGAAGTACATAGCACAAGTAAAGTAAAAAGAGTAAAAACAGAAAATTTGTAATTACATCACCAAATAGATACTTTTTGATTCGAAAAAATCTTCGGGAATCTGTACGGAATGCTTTGTACGGAACACTCACCTCGATGTGCGAGTCCAACTTACACTTGATAGGTTTTTTTTCAGAATCAATATTATCAATACAATATAAGCCTTTTTTTTTAGGTGGCAAATCATTTAATGACATCTCCCGCCCTTGGGCGGAGCGCGAGGGCGTGTCCGACTTTAACTGACTAAAACCCACTCGTTTGTTCCTTCTTTGCCTTGCGTTCCGGAGCCCCGGGGTTCATTTTCACTTAACCCAGTAGACTTCGACCTTACGATTTGCTGACGTCTCCTTGAGGCGCGCGTGGAATGCTAAACGCTGTCGACGCCTTGGGCCCGGACGGTTACCGGACGACCGGAAGGCGTGCTACCCATTGCTCGCCATCCGCAAGCCTGCAACATTATAAGCCTTATGATATAACAAGCTTTAATCTTTTATTCTTTAAATGTTCCAGAATATCACCTCAATGAGAAAACCGGCAGCTGTTACAAAGTCCATCTCAATAAGCAGTCTTGGGCCAGTGCATACAGTACTTGTGAATCTGAGGGGGGTCACCTGGTTATCCTGAATGATGCAGAAGAGGCCCGCATCGTCAAAGACTTGTTCTATCCTCCTCCAAGTCTTAACGTCCCGTGGGAAGGATTTCCCATAGGTCTTGTAGCTTGGGGCAAGGATCGCTCCTGGTTTACTATTCACGGTATTTTTTTTTTTTGAGATCCGTTTATTAAAGGTGGACGCTATATTTGAATTTTTGTATGTACATACCTGCTGCATTGAATAATGATCAAGACAGCTAATTTCTACGATGGTTACAAATGAGCATGGCAGTTGAGAGTTTGTCATGCTCACTCAAATGTCTCACTGATGGTTTTTTTTTTCCGGTGGGAAAATCATCTTATGACATCCCCCGCTCTTGGGCGGGGCGGGAGATAGTGTCAGACTGTTACTGACTAAAAACCCACTCCTGTTTCTTCGTTGCCTCTCGTACCAGGGCCGAGTCTTCCTTTCAGAATCAGACCCTTGGCCTCAGGTCTCACTGATGGTGGCGCGTGTGTTGGATCATTCGGTTCCCTTCAAAATGGTTTTTTTTTTTTTTTTTTAATTGATATAAACCAGCGCTTGACTGCGATCCCACCTGATGGTAAGCAGTGATGCAATCATTGATGGTGAGGCGCACTAGTTTATCAAGAGCCTATTCACTCTAGCCTTGAAGACACCTAAATTATAGTTGGACGGGAAGATCGCAGCAGGCAAATTGTTCCAGTCCTTCGATGTACGCGGTATAAACGATGAAGCGAAACGCTTAGTCCGGACCGTTGAAGTTTCAACAACGTAAGGGTGGATACTCGCCGTACGTCGGGTTGTCCGATGGTAGAAAGGAGATGGCGGAATCAAGTCATGCAATTCCCGCGCACACTCTCCAAAATGCAACCTGTAAAATACCGATAGGCTGGCTACCCTGCGCCTGTGCTCGAGGCTTTGTAGATTGGACTTAACCAAATCTGGATCCCCAATTAGCCTCTTCGCACGCCTTTCCACTGAGTCCAAAGCTGCTAGATGGCATTTTGCAGCACCAGCCCATATGTGACTGCAGTACTCCACACACGATCGGACCTGTGCTTTGTATAACATTAAAAGCTGTCCCGGTGTGAAGTACCGTCGGACCTTTGCAAGAACGCCTAGTTTTCTAGCAGCTACCTTGGCTTTGGACTCAATGAACCGCCCAAAATTGAGGTCTGAGGAAATTTCAACTCCCAAGAGCTGAAGGCGGTCGGTGCACTCCAGGGATACATTCCGAAAAGCAGGAGCCAAGGTGAACGGGCTCCTTTTGGCGGTGAACAGACACGCTTGTGTTTTGGCGGCGTTGAATTCAACTAGATTGGTTTCGCCCCACTTGGAGACTGCCTGAAGTGAGACATTCGTACGCTCTACCATAGCCTCTCGTTCGGACCGGATTAGTTCCTTACTAGCCCGAGCACCTGGAAGGTATCTCTCTACAACTGTGCTATCATCTGCATACCCATAGATACCGGGCATCAGCAGATCGTTAATATGCAGCAGGAAAAGAGTTGCAGAGAGAACTGACCCCTGAGGAACTCCGGCATTAGTGGACATGGGCTCTGATGAGCATCCATCGACAACAACTCGGAGAGACCGTTCACTCAGGAAGTCTTTTACCCATTTAATCAGACCAGGGGAAATGCCGTACGCTGGAAGCTTACTCAGAAGGCTGGCGTGCCATACCCTGTCGAAGGCCTTCGAGACGTCTAAGGAGACAGCAATCGCTTCTCCATTCTTCTCGAGGGCCTCGCCCCACATGTGAGTGGTATACACTAGTAGGTCCCCAGTAGACCGACCCACTTCTTTATTTCTTATGCGAACCTCAGGCATCGAGGTGTTGCAGTGAGGTAGAGCCGGTGAAGTAGCACTGCTAGTATCAAGACGAGAATTATGGGCGAAGAGAGATGCAAAGAGACCTGCTTTCTCTCTCGCCGAGTGAGCCAGTGTTCCATCAGGCTTAACCAGCGGAGGCAATGTGGGCCTACAGAAGTTCGCTTCGACCGATTTGGCAAGGGACCAGAACGCTCTGCTACCGGACGGCTGTGCAGAGAGCTTTGTGCCAATATGAGTAATGCGGTCGAACCGAGCCTTCTTTAGTGCCTTTTTGTAGGACTTGGCAGCATGGTTGAAAGCTCTCTTCTTTGAGCTCAGATCCGGAGCTTTGCGGTCACAAGCGACAACCCAGGCGAGAAACGCCGAATGCTTACGCTCTTCAGCTTGAACGCAATCGGCGTTGAACCATGGGTGAGCTGAGCCTCCAACGGGTACGTCTCTATAAGGGATGAAAAACTCCATAGCTTGACGTATCACATCGGATATAGCATCCGCACAGCTCGACGGACTCTCAGAAGAGAAGCAGACCTGCTGCCAAGGATAAGATGCAAAGAAATGCCGCATCTCATCCCAATCTGCTGACCTGTAACGCCACATTCGCCGTTCACCGCGTGAGTCGCAGTCAGGTGGGGAGAAGGACGAAACAGACTTCACCAGACAGTGATCTGAAGTTCCAAGTGGTGAGGAAACTGTTACGATACATCTGTCCGGATCGGTGGTCAGCAGAAGGTCCAGACAATTGGCAGTATGACCAACTACATCAGGCTTTGAGGGGTTGAGCTGAGTGGTGCTAATATTCGCGTCATGTCCGTGAACGGGTGCTGTCAGTTGAAACTGGTCATCTCTTAGCTGCCAGTTGCTATTTTAATATCTATATTTAGTTTTTATTTTTACTTTATTGACATTTTTCTCACATGTTAGCGACAAGAAACATGTAACAGAGATATTTGTAAATGCAAAACATGATTGAAAAGAGTGTCCATGGAGTTTCTTGCACGTTTTTCTCCTTAGAGATCTACGCTTTGGAATGTGCAATTAGCATCATTTTTTCGACTGACTGACTTCATGACATTTCAAAAGTACCTGTAAATGGTTTATTTGAAATAAATTCTTTTCAATCTTTGAATCTTTGAATTTTTGCCCGTCTTGATAATTATTCGATGGAGGATATACATATTATTGTAATTGATCCAAACATAAAAATTGGGAGCAAAGCAAACATCCTTCATTCCATCGCCGTCTGCTCTCTTTCTGTAAAGAACCTAATTGGTACTAAATGTAAAGTTCTTTCAGTATATTATAATATGGCCGCAACTAACCTAATTATTTTTCCCATTTTCAGGTGAGAGCATAGAAAATGTGTACAACGAATGGGATGCTGGTGAGCCAAACAATTATGGTAATCGTGATGAATTTCGAGCAACGTGTAAACATGAAAACGGCAAATTAAACGACGTCCCTAATGACATGTTTCCCATGCTATTTGTATGTGAAAAATGTCCCCAGTGTAAACGGTTCAGAAGAAAAGAGAAGAATGTGTAGTTTCACTCCCTCAAATTACTAGTTTCACTGAAATGGGATTTTAGCACATTTTTTTGTTAGTTAAACCATTGTATATTACAAATTAATAATAACTTGTTTTTTTTTTTTAAATTGAAACCATAAGGAACACTTCACTAGTTTTGTGTTGTACGAAGGAGTGACCTTTTTTTATAGGTTCGCGATTGACCGCTATCTCACCTGATGGATGATCTCCTGTCTCTTAAGCGCCATGGAGGCTGGAAGTCCAATGCAGTTCTAGAGGGATACATAGAGGATTCCATCCAAAATAAGTCTAAAATATGTAAAGGCATCGTAGGAGCCATTACATTGAAAGAGCCTCCGTCAGATCCTTGGTTTGGCCCTTCTATATAAAAAAAGAGCTGTTACGAAACACCTAAACATCGCCCTCTCTCGCCAAGGGAACACGCTGAATCGGTACAACTAAGTATGACAGATAGTTTACCAAAAAACAGTACACAAGTCACTAACACAAACATTACAGTACCTAAGTAAGGTTGTCTGGTAGATATCGCTGTTAGCGATAAGACCGCCATTGTACCCATAGATTTAAGTTTATGTATAAGTTGTGTTACTTTTTTGGTGTACAATAAAGTTTATTCTATTCTATTCTAACAAAAGTATTACACTCAAGTAACTGTAGCAACGTTACTTTCAATTTTCCTTAATTATACCTAGGTATTATATAAAAAAAAATCTTTTTCTGGATTTTTCTAGGAAAAACAAAAATAAAGAAAATAAAATTTTCGGCTAAAAAAAATCGTACAAACTTGTACAAAACGACAATTAAGAGTTTTTCAAGGTCATCCAAGTTGTACAACAGACTTATGTGCAATCGGCGCTCGAGGAGTTAAATTAAGTTAGTTTAAATAAGCTTTTGTTACTATTTTGGTGTACAATAAAGTTTTATTCTATTCTATTCTATCATAATGTAGTAGTTAATACCTAAACTGAAATAAAAGTATCATGTTATTGTAAATATTTGTTTACATTTAGTCATTTCCTCGCTGAGGTGGGATGATAAGTTACTCAAGTGCAAAGATTTTTCACCTCGAGCTCTTTTCATTCTCTCGCTAACGCTCAGGATTCTAATTTTTTAATCAATTTTAGGACCCTTCGCTTGCTCGATCATCAAAATTAAGCACGCGGTTAAAAAGCAACTTTGCACTCCATTTATCTTTTGTCTGACATGACCTGACATGAAATTGTCATAATCTATTATTTTCTTTTCACTGATCGTTTAGCTATGGATACAAAAGAGTTTTTATTCTAGTAGCCACACATAAGTCTATTATTATAAATTTTATTATTTTAATATTAATTATATCTACTTTCAACACTTCATAAGATAGCTAATTTAATTCAATATCTAATATTTATATTTGAGGGTACTATGAGAAACGATAAATTTATCTATTGAAGCTGCAGATATCCATTATAGGGGACAGAATCTTATTCTTATATATATATATAAAAGAAAGTCGTGTTAGTTACACTATTTATAACTCAAGAACGGCTGAACCGATTTGGCTGAAAGTTGGTGGGGAGGTAGCTTAGAACCAGAAGAAACACATAGGATACGTTTTTTTTTTTGAGTAGGGTAGAGTAGGGTAGAGTAGGGTAGAGTAGGGTAGAGTAGGGTAGAGTAGGGTAGAGTAGGGTAGAGTAGGGTAGAGTAGGGTAGAGTAAGGTAGAGTAGGATAGAGTAGGATATAGTAGTCAGAGTGTCCAGGGAAGGTTTGAACGGTGAGAAAAAACGGAAAAAATCACGAAAAAAATCCGTAGGCATACAACGCCATCTCTAATTAAAATGTCATTAAAAATTAATTATGCTGTTCTGGTAATGCCAGTAGATGGCGTTATCCTTACTATTAAGCGGTACGAAGTTCGCCGGGTCAGCTAATCTATATATCTATATATATAAAAGAAAGTCGTGTTAGTTACTTCACTTATAACTCAAGAACGGCTGAACCGATTTAGCTGAAAATTGGCAGGGAGGTAGCTTAGAACCAGGAGACGGACATAGGATACTTTACTTTACTTTTTTTTTTTTTTTTTTTTTTTTTTTTTTTTTTAGAGTAGGGTAGAGTAGGGTAGAGTAGGGTAGAGTAGGGTAGAGTAGGGTAGAGTAGGGTAGAGTAGGGTAGAGTAGGGTAGAGTAGGGTAGAGTAGGGTAGAGTAGGGTAGAGTAGGGTAGAGTAGGGTAGAGTAGGGTAGAGTAGGGTAGAGTAGGGTAGAGTAGGGTAGAGTAGGGTAGAGTAGGGTAGAGTAGGGTAGAGTAGGGTAGAGTAGGGTAGAGTAGGGTAGAGTAGGGTAGAGTAGGGTAGAGTAGGGTAGAGTAGGGTAGAGTAGGGTAGAGTAGGGTAGTGTAGGGTAGAGTTGGGTAGAGTTGGATATAGTAGTCAGTTGACGGGAGCGAAGCCGCGGGCAAAAGCTAGTATATATATAAAAGAAAGTCGTGTTAGTTACACTATTTATAACTCAAGAACGGCTTAACCGATTTGGCTGAAAGTTGGTGGGGAGGTAGCCTAAAACCAGGAGACGGACATAGGATACTTTTTTTTGAGTAGGGTAGGGTAGGGTAGAGTAGGGTAGAGTAGGGTAGAGTAGGGTAGAGTAGGGTAGAGTAGGGTAGAGTAGGGTAGAGTAGGGTAGAGTAGGGTAGGGTAGGGTAGAGTAGGGTAGGGTAGGGTAGAGTAGGGTAGGGTAGGGTAGAGTAGGGTAGGGTAGGGTAGAGTAGGGTAGAGTAGGGTAGAGTAGGGTAGAGTAGGGTAGAGTAGGGTAGAGTTGGGTAGAGTAGGGTAGAGTAGGGTAGAGTAAGGTAGAGTAGGATAGAGTAGGATATAGTAGTCAGTTGACGGGAGCGAAGCCGCGGGCAAATATATAATAGAAAACACTGAAATACTTTACAAATTCATTTATTTCATTGTACGATAAAACCAAATAATATACGTTACACAATCACAACTTTTATTTCTTCCTTAACAATAATTACAATAATTCATGATTAACTTAACTATTAATTTATCCGTAATATACTGTGGTAATATATCATCACCACCGACATCCAATCACAATTTGTCTTTGCATCACCCAAAGGTTGACTGGTAGAAAATGCCTTAAGGCATTAAATCCGCCACTGTACTCCTTTGTGCATAAAGTATAAATAGTCAGTCTTCCTGCCCTTGTCCCATCTTATTTGGGGTCGGCGCAACATGTTTTTTTCTTCCATTCTATCCTGTCAACCGTCATGCTATCACTAACTTCCTTTTCTTTCATATCACTGTTCACACAATCCATCCATCTTTTCCTTGGCCTCCCTCTCCCTCTCCACCCATCCACATGTATACTCATAACTTTTTTAGTAACATGCGTTTCATCTCTCCTCTTCACATGACCATACCAAGACAAACGATTCCCTTTCAACTTTCCAGTCACTGGCGCCACTTTCGAACTTCCTCTAATATACTCATTTCTCACTTCATCCATTCTCGTCACACCACACATCCATCTCAACGTTCTCATCTCCGCTACATGCAATCTTTTTTCATCCGTTTTTTTCACAGTCCAACATTCTGATCCATACAGTAAGATGGCAGGTCTTATCACGGACTTGTAGATTTTACCCTTCAACCTGAGGGGCATCCGTGGGTCAGAAATTGTGCATAAAGTATTTAAATAAATAAATAAAATCCAACTATTTCCACTCACACTATACTCAGGCACAGTGCACGTTTTTCTCTTAAGTCAGCCCTAGCCGGAACCGAAAAAAATTGTTGCAGCATCTTTTTTTCGAATGACCGTTTTCGGTTACAATAAAACTGATCTGCACTAGTTAGGAGTCCGTATCTCAAAAGGAAAAACGGAACCCTTATAGGATCACTTTGTTGTCCGTCTATCTGTCTGTCTGTCGGTCTGTCTGTCTGTCTGTCAAGACCCTTTATCTCTCGAATACGTAAAGGTATCGAGTTGAAATTAATACTATATACTCAAGTCTGTGGTCTCTTGAAGCTGTGAAAAAATCAAACTCCTAAGTTAACGGAAACAAAAGATACGGCCATTTATGTCGTCAAAAACCTATATTTCGATACTCTCAAGGAAATCAAAATTCATAATTCATATTTCGCGTTGAGCTAGAATCCTAACATTTGGCTTGAAGCAAGGTCAAACAGCACAAATATAGGAAAAAATCTGAAAACTGTTTGGTAGTTACGTCACAAAAAAAATCTTTTTTTGTGATTCGAAAAAATCTTGGTAACTCAATTCGGGAATTAAAATTAGATAAATTTGTACGGAACCCTCAGTGCGCGAGTCTCGCACATGCCCGGTTTTTTTATATGTCAACCAGACTGGCTGGTCATTTCTAGTCTCTAGATTTTGAAAAATTAAACTCCTAGCCCTCCTGGTCTTTGACGGCTGTGAGAAGGGCCACTTCTGCTGCTCCGGTCTCTACATACTCGTCTAAATTTTATCGATTTCATCAGTTTGAAAATGTTAACAAACTTTGACTGACCTTCTACAGAGACGAAAAGTCCTTTTGAGAAAAAGTCATGGGTTCCGAGGAAAATGTTACCATTCACACCAAACTGCAACATATGCTGCTGGAGTGCATGAGCTAGTCCTTTGTTCAGCGGTGACGCCAACACCGCGCCTGGAACATGACGCATCGAGTTCTGTACATGACACGGCACGCACCCAGCAGGCAGCTTGCCGCTCGTTGAAGATATAGCATCCTCTACTGCTGAACTCAACATAAGATAACGTTAAAAAAAGACTATTTAAAACCAAGCTGTTAAAATAATGGTCCGCCATATTGGATTCATTGTGTCGTAGTTTCTTTACGAATTTCTCTCAACAAACCCTTTTAATTCATAACCATATCAGGGGGGTGAAAAAATAACCAGTCCGCCATCATCAGCAGGATTGGATATTGAGAATGATGTCCTTTAGCTAAGCATACATTGTCATCTAACGAAATATGTCGGCAAATTTTCGGTTTAATCGGCCAGGGGCAGACTGTGTTATTACAAGAACATACACTACATACAAACACGGCAAGTTTATAAGCCTGCTTGTAATAAGACGAGTAAATCTTACCGTCATGTTGACATTTTAGGAAGGCTTCCTCCCAAGCTTCGGGCGCCGTGTGCAGCTTGAGCCAGCCATCCGCTTCAAGGTTGAAGGAGTAGTCAGACTCGCATCGCGCATCAGACTCGCATCGCACATAAGACTCGCATCGCGCATGCTCTGGATTAACATGTAATTCATTAATATTAGAAAGTGTTTTTTTTGTACCTCCCTCCAAAATTAATCTTATTAGGTTTAATAATAAGATTACTATTAAGTTTAAAACTGTTTTATTGTTCGTATAAGTGCTAATACGTAATTTTTTTTTTCACCAATTTGATTTACATTTTGAAATGATTTTTTAATCAGTTTTGTATATGAAATATTTAAAAATGTAAAATGTATGGTGACAAATTGAATAAATGGAATAATAATAAAACGTATATTTCGGAACTTGGTTCCATATTTTATCAGTAACAATTTAATTAGATTATGCTACTATTTTTAAAAATAATTAAATCTATTCACCAGTTAAAATTAACAAGAATGATAACAAACAAAATAATATGTCTCCAACATGTTTGCGTCTGTTTCGGTCCACTGTTGAAGTTGTAGTATCAGGAACTGGATAAAACGGACGTTTATATACGCCGCGACTGCTCGTTCCACTACGATAAAACCCCTAAACCAGTCTCCCAGGGGACTACACAGCACTCAATTTTCCACTACGATCCCCTATGGTGGGAATTCTCTAAGAATTAATAAGTGCTATTCCTTTTTATACCCATCTAAATAAAAAAGCCGCCTACAAATTAACAATATGTGACTCATATAATTAAAAATAAAATCTGCCTACCGACGGGATAACATTGAAGTAAATTAACTTTTATAAAACAAGTTTGACGTTGAAAAAAAATACCAAAAGCGGTGACGAATTTCCACTGGATAATTTCTTTTCCACAAGCGTAGCTGACTTTTGAAAAATAAGCAATAAATAGAATAACAAACTTTTTTTATTATTGATAGGCTCGCGTTTGACCACTATCTCACCTGATGGTAAGCGATGATGTGGCCGACGATGGAGCACGCTTGTCTAGAAGTAGCCTATTCACTCTTGACTTAAAGACCCCTAGGTTTTTTAAATAGAAAGTAAATTTTTATTTATCGTTGAATCCGCGAAATTCTTCACCGCTTTTAGTATTGTTTTTTTTTTCAACATCAAACTTATTTTAGAAAAATTAATTTACGTCAATGTTATCATGTTTGTTACAAACATGAGTTCAATAATATGTGTCATTGTTAAGTTCAGAAGGTTGGTATTCAGAGATTCATTCTCGAATTGTAGAATTTTTCTCTTTAATCTCTAAGTTAGATTATTTAATAATAATAATTATTTATTTATCAGGAAATTACTCCCATATTAAGAGACTACAAATTACAATTTACACAAATACACTTGGTGAAAGTAAAATTATAAAAATTAAAAATCTATACATATAATAAAACAGTAAAATTATTTTGCGATGGTATTAATTGGCGCAAAAACTACTGAACCGATCCTGTTCAAATTTTGCATACATAATCCTGTTAGGCTATAAATTATCACGCTATTTGCTATGGGGGGTGAGCAATAATCCAAAACGTCAGTGTTGAACGACATTTGCCGCGAGTTCGATTCCCAGCTACAGTTAAAATTTTTGACATTATTTTATCTTCTTTTTGTAATAAAATAACTTTTACCATTTTTTCAAAATAAAATTGACATTTCTATTCGATATCTTCTAAATATATTGTAAAAACTAATCAAAACACATAATAAAATCGAATTAGTAAAATATGGCACCACACGCAATTCAGATACTCGCAACGCCATCTAAAGACTCAAAGTAGAAATAATGATGACAATGACAGTTGAACTTCATATTTGATAGATGGCATTGTGTATTTTACGTAATTTTCTGAATGGCGGAAGAAGTGACCATCGCCCACGTTTGCAGACAGACAGTTTGTTCTATTGTTCAAAATTGGAGGAAAATAGTTATGGTTAAACTGGTGTTAGACGGAGGAATTTTTAACAATCCTACTGCTTTTTTTTCCATGATTGTAACAAGATAATTGACCATGATTATTCAAGGGATATAATTAACGAAGCAACACGTTTCTATAAAGAACTGTACACCGACGATCAGCAAAACAACATCAACGATCTTAATTTACAAAAAAATATTTATGACCACAATACATCTGGAGCCTCAATCTTACTCGACACGGAAAGTTTTCTAACATCTGAAATTGAATACGCAATATTAACGCAGAAAAACGACAAAACCCCTGGTAGTGACAATATTGCAAACGAAGTTTTGAAATCTCTGTGCATCTCATTACTGAAACCTCTACAATATCTGTTCAATAACATACTTAGGGAAGGAAAAACACCCGAACAATGGTCAAAGTCTACAATCACACTGCTTCACAAAAAGGGAGATCGGAGTGAACTTGGAAATTATAGACCAATCAGCCTTATGACAAATTTATACAAAATATTTTCTAAGGTCATTTTGAATAGAGTCACCAAAATCCTGGATGAGAATCAACCACGCGAACAGGCAGGATTTCGGAAAAAATACTCTACGATAGATCATATACAGGTGGTTACGCAAGTAATAGAGAAAGCTAACGAGTACGGGAAAACTATTTATATGTGTTTTATCGATTACCAGAAAGCTTTTGACTCTCTACATTACGATGCAATTTGGACAGCACTTTCACACCAAGGGATGGACATAAAGTACATAAATTTAATTAAGAGCGTTTACTCTAAATGTTGGGCTAAAGTGAAACTGGAAAGAGAAGGAGTAGAGTTTCCTGTACAAAAAGGTGTCCGACAAGGCGACCCGTTATCACCAAAATTATTTTCGGCGGTACTCGAGTCAGTTTTTAGGTACCTAGAGTGGGACAACAAGGGCATAAAAGTGAATGGAGAACTTCTCAGTCACTTACGTTTCGCAGACGATATTGTGATATTTGCTGAGACTGCAACCGAATTAGAATCCATGATATCCGAATTGGCAAGAGAAAGCAAGAAAGTCGGTCTATCGCTAAACGCTTCTAAAACAAAAATAATTACGAATGGAGAGAACCAGGACGTTATAATAGAGAACGCAAAGATAGAATATGTCAATGAATATGTCTACCTAGGGCAATTGGTGTCGTTCGAAAACTGTACCGAAAAAGAGATACAAAGAAGAATAGCTTTAGCATGGAAAAAGTACTGGGGGCTAAAAGAAATAATGAAAAGTAGAGAAATTAGCTTACGCATAAAAAAGAAAGTGTATGAAACAGCCATACTACCTTGTCTAATATACGGATGCCAAACATGGTCATTGAGAAAAGAAGATGAGGAGAAAATTGCCATATGCCAGAGGAAAATGGAAAGAAGCATGTTGTGCATAAAACAATCGGATAAAATAAAAAATGAAATAATACGAAAGAAAACAAAACTGACGGATGTAAACCAAAGAACTAGATTACTGAAATGGAACTGGGCAGGACATCTATGTAGGTTGGAGTGTACGAGATGGACAAAGCGGGTAACAGAATGGATTCCATTAGACGGTAAAAGAAAGCAGGGGAGACAAAGAAAGAGATGGCGTGATATATTTACCCAACGATGCGGATCAAACTGGATGCAGAAAGCGCGCGATAGGAAAGTGTGGAGCGATTTAGGGGAGGCCTACGCCGTAGAGGCGACCGCTATGAATAGCGATAACAAAACAGAATAGAAGAAACAGATGAAGGAACTAGTTTATGTGAATAGATTGAGAAGAAGAGCAGAAGATTTGTATATTTTTTATCGGTTTTCATAACTAAGTTATTTTCTAAAATTGTAAGTAGTGGAATAAAGGGCATTTTTATTTTATTTTTATTTTATTTTATTTATTCAAGGGATACCAACCAAAAAAGGCGATAAAAGTAAACAAGGGTATGTATTTAATTATTGATTTTAAAATAACACGGCCAAATTTTCGTAAGGGGTTGCATGGCACCTTGTGTTGGAAGGCCCCCAGGTAGACCGATGACCTGGTGAGGGTCGCGGGAATCCGATGGATGCGAGACACACAGGACCAGTCATTATGGCGACACTTGGGGAGGCCTATGTCCATGATAATGATAATGATAATGATGGTACTTTTTTTTTCTTTTTTTAAGAGTGGAAATCATCCAATGACTTCTCTGGTTGGAGCGAGAGGGCGTGTCAAACTTTTACTGACTAAAACCACACTTGTGTCCTTCAGTTGCACTTTGAAACATCTCTTTGAGGAGCGCGTGGATCACTACGTGCTGTTGACGACTGAGCTCGGTTCGGTTAATTACCGGACGGCCGGACGGCTAGCTACCCATTGTTCGATGTCTGCAAGCCTGCGTCTACCGTGGCTTGTCGTCGGGGTCGGAATCTCGGCTCGGCGTGAGGACGTTCGTTCCCTCACGCGTGCGGCCTCCTCCTTCGCTAGCATTACGGCTTTGCAGAAGGAGGCGACCGCCTACCATTCCTCCTCGCTCTGGACTATAGCCCAAATCAGGCCCCGGCGCGAGAGGTGACTGACGCCGATTGACTCCACGAGGACACGGCGGTGATCCGCCCTTGCGGGACACACCTCTGTATGCTCCACTATGTCCTCTGAGATGGCACCTTGCGGCCTAATAATGGCGTGATTTATTGTTTGCAGTTTCTGCTCCTTAAAAAACGGGGTCGAAAGTGGTTTACGTTCCTGATCACTGATGTATCTCAGATTCCTGGCAGCCTTACGTCGACATCTGGACGTTACCTCCTTGCAGTGAGTGGTGACCAACACTGGAACAACCCTCTGAGGGAGGCCAGTCTCAGGGATAACACTAATCGGCTGCTACATATGTTTACCGTAATTTCATTGTTTTATGGATACACAAGCTCAGGACAGTTGAGGGTGTTTCGAGCGGTTTCTGTTCCGGATTCGGTTGGAAGTATCCTGATATTACCATTTTGCGAATCGCCCGGAGGACCCGGTGTAACATGAGGTGGAGGTCTATCACATTTGGGTGAACCGCCGTGTCCTCATAGAGGCAATCGGTGACAGTGACCTCTCGGTTTGCCCATCAATATGCGAGTTTGATTGGGCGGGGATACACGCGCTCAAGATTTCGCCGAAATTCATTCAACGGGGACGTCAGTTAAATACACACCAAAAAATCCTAGGTAAATGAACAAGTAATTTTTATGCCCAAAATGATCAAGCTGCAACAATCAATGCAAGCATGCTCTCGCAAATTCTTCATAAGTACTGTTGTGGAGGAAGATAGTTGATAATGATGATGGTTGTTTTTGGATTCACTGGCTTTTTGGCTTTGCACTATCAGCGCACTTTATTCAGCTGAAGGTCGGTGTCCCGATTATGCTCCTTCATTTACCTCTACCAAAGCTGTCTAACGGCTTAAACTCTTCAGTGAAAAATTATTGAGGCGAAAATTTTACGGGAGGTAACTCTTTCGAACAATCTCGCAGACATCGGCCCTAGAGGGCCCTATCCATTTGCTGACATCTCTTTGAGTCCGGTGTAGAATACAGCGCGCCGTCGATTCAGGATTGCTTTGACCAGACAGCCTGACGGCACCACCGCAATCCCGGTTTGCGATGGCTGGTAATCGCCCTGCGGCTTTCAACACCCGGAGCATCACTTGCAGCGACAGTTAAGGAGTCAGAATGTCCTATCCCTCATAGTTTCAGCCACCTTCTTCGATCGTAGTGCTTCACTGAAGGAGGCTACTGTTTGACATTTTCTCCACCAATCGCCTCCATGAGGACACAGCGGTGCTGGCGCTCCGACCAAGCGGGACCGACTTCCACCGTATGCTCCATCGTATTCTCCAGGCGATCCGCACAATGGTGATACCCGAGTGTTTCTTCCCGTTGAATTCGATACAGATACCTCCCAAAACACCCACATCCGGTGAGTCCTGCACAAAGAGAGGATGCCGTGACGCCTCTGGAGACACTCTTCAAAGACAGGCATTACCGCTGCGATTGTGACGTGCTCACTGTGGCGAGGGGTTAAAATCATATAATGTTGTTTCACCAGAACATAAATCTGAAACATACTTAAACTAATTTCTTTTCTTTTGGGGTAGGCAGAAATGCCAACTGCTACGACCCTTACAAACTATGATCTGGACGAATACATAACATGTTTCCTGAAGGTAATTTGCGTTTTTACTTTTAACCGTTTTATAATAAAGTACAATAAATAATTGCGTTGCTTTCAGAATGAATTGCAAGCTCAGAATGATTGTACGTTTTTACAAACTTAACGCAGACGAAGTCGCGGGCAACAGCTAGTAAATAAATAAATTCCAATTAAATTATTTAACTTTTTGAGTAGCGTAATAAGAGACACAATAGAAAGACAATGGCGCGTTAACGTCGGCGTTATTGCCGGGATCAACAGCTTAAACAAAAATTAAATTAAAACATAATAAAAATACTTATATTGTCACTACATGAACCATGCAACAATGGTTAATGTAGTGACAGTCAAACCTCTCAACCATCATCCTCAGGATGGTGTTGGTGTGGAGGACGCTGACCCTACGAACCAAGGATGTGCACCGTTTCCGCATCGTCGCATAGAAGCAGTCAATGCGTAACTCGGAGAACATCCCCGACGCACTGCAGTACCGAGGCAGCCCCAAAAACACCCTGTAGGCATTGTTGTATTGGATTCGTAGGGCGTTGTACTGTTTTTGAGTATAGTTAGCCCACAAGGCGCTCGAACAAAAACAAGTGCAATATGCTCTAAAAAGAGTGTTTTTGACTTCCTTCGAGCATCGAACAAACCTGCGAGCCATCATGTTCGCTCTAACAGACAACGCCCTACGTTCCCGCTCTATGTCAGTATCGTCCTTCAAGTCAGAAGTCACCGGATGTCCAAGGTATTTGAAGGTATCAATCCTTTTTTGAGGGCCTTTTTATCCCTAGCGTTAAATTAAATAATGTATATTTAATTTAACGCTAGGGATACTATAAGAATACTTGCTCCTGGCTCGACAAACCATACACTCACTTTTCTTGGTGTTATAGAACAGGCCATGACTGAGAGCATATTCCTCACAAATGCCGAACAGCTTAGACAAGTCACAAACCGAGGCGCTCAGCAGCACCATGTCGTCTGCATAGCTAATGTTGTTTACACAAACTCCACCAACGTGACATCTGAAATGCGTGCTGCTCAACCTCTCGAAGAGTGCGTTTACATTAAGGTTGAAGAGCGTTGGTAAGGTCAACACCCCTTGCCTCTCCCCGCACTCCAACCTGTGTGGTTCAGAAAGTGTCCCCGACTACCGAATACTTAAATATTTGTATGGGAATTAGGTCAACCTAATTCCCATACAAATATTTAAGTATTCGAATGCATGGCAGAGATGTGTCGCTTAACTTATCCGCATATACACAGGATATTATAGGAAACCAGGTCAAAGGCTTTCGAAAGGTCGAGGAAGTAAGGATAGACTAGAGTTTTGCGATCAGCATAGTACTTGACAGTCTGCTTTAAACACATAATAGCTGTCTCAGTGGAGAGTCCCGATTTGAATCCGAATTGATTATCATGTATCTTAATACAGCCACTCATCAGTGAGTTAAGCAGACTGTCAAGAACCTTAGACAGTACTGTAGCCAGAGAGATGGGTCTATAGCTGTTGGCGTCGTTTAAATCACCAGTTTTACTTTTTACGATCGGTACCACCACGGTCCGCATCATAGCTGGAGGTAGATACGAGTGTCCTAGACATAGAGAATAAAACATAGCGAGAACCCTTGGAAGATGGACGCCAGCATATTTAAGATGCTCGATCTTCAGATCATCGTGGCCAGGAGACTTGCCTCGAGTCATGGACTTGATAACCCTTCTAACATCTTTGGCCGTAAACTTTACACTAAGCTCCTGCCCCCGAGTCACACTTTCAATTCCCGAACTTTTCCCGCTTTCAATTTGGCACTGCAGTGGAGTTTCGCTCTAGCGTTAAACCTCCATGCACCATTTACGCGTGTATACAAGGATTGTTGCCTCTATATCCCACGGTGGTAGACCGCTAAGGAGGCTCGCCGCCTCGTGGGGGACCGTGCGGTATCCTCGTACCATCCGGATGGCCATGACCCTCTAGGATACGTTTAGCTTGCATCCACGCCCACACAGACGCCTCGTAAAGGGCCATAGACCGTACGATTCCCGCCTAGAGCGTCCAGCAAGAGGTGTCTTAACCCTTTAGTTTCGATAGGAGTCGCTTGTGGGCAGCCCCGGCACACTCCAATCCGGGAGGCCCACAGTCTTGCGGTAGGCTTGGTGCCCTTGTTCTCCGCAGCTGACTGTAGCGTGATCACTTGTTAGTCTTGAAAGCGGCGCCATGATTATCTAGTCATGACGATGCTAGAGCGACAGGTCACCTCAGTGCCACCGCTGCGACGAACCTCGTGTTTATCTTAATTATTATGTTATTCTGTATATTATCGTAAGTTTTTTATTGGGTAAAACCTACTGCAAAAAGTAAAGATAAACAGAGTTTGGATAAGATGATATTTGAGGAAAAATGTAAAATACTATCTGACCCGGCGAACTTCGTACCACCTATCAATTAATATAGTAGATATATATATATCATTGGATATAGTCAACCGATTGCGATAAAACAAAAAGTAAATATTATACCAAGTTACACAGAATTTTGATGTATAAAAGTTATTTACATCGATTTCGTACATTTTACGTGATGCACGCACAACTAATAACTTACACAAATTTATTATATGTATAGAATAGATGTTACATTTGATGTCTGGAGAACGACATTAGAAAGAAAAATTACGTGTTCTTACGCTTTTCTTTAGACATAAACTAGCTGTGACTTTTCCGTCCAGGCGCTTCCTGCGGCAGCTCCACGCACGGATCGTGCGATCCATGGCCCTTTATGGGGCGCCGGTACCGTCGTCGCTACGGAAGCGACCGGCTGCCAAGCTGAATGCTTCCCAGAGGTTGATGGCCATACGGATGGTGCGAGGGTACCCCATGGTCTTCCACTAGAAGTTTCCTTGCCAGCCTGCCACTGTGGGATCTGGAGGCAAAAGTCCTTGCACACATACACCACTTGCACATGGAGATGCTACGCCGAACAACGAAACCCCGCTGTCACGACAAATCGCGATGGTGGACAGAGTTTCGGCGGGAGCTCATGGTGGTATGGAGACAGCAACTGTGACCTAGAGCTGGGTACACAATAATTGCGTACCTGTCGTTGAACTGGTCAGACACAAGACGCCATAGATGACTTTAGTGGCCTGTCTAAGGCGAGTCAAACTTTACTCCTGGAACAGTATTACAGGCTCACGATTTACCGGATCTATTCCACTCCTTTGAACAGGAGTGGGAGAAACCAGGACATACTAAGAATAATTGTACCCAGAAAGCTGCTTCTACGACTTCTATAAAGAAGAAGGACAGTGCATTGTAGACAGCATTATCGGTAAATCTCAGTGAAGATGTCTGGTACGTGGACTCAGGGGCGACCAACCATATGTGCAATAATAAAAGTGTTATACGTGCGAGTTTAATTCTACTAAAGAACTTTCTGTGAACATTGCTAATGGTGATTGGTTATAAACTGTAGGATTCGGAAAAGTTACACTTAAGTTAAACAGTGGTTGTAGAATGATTAATAATGTTTATTTAGTTCCACAACTGCCCACTAACCATCTGTCAGTGAGTTAATTAGAAAAGGTTATAAAGTCAACTTTAATTCTAAAACTTGTAAAATAATGGATGGGCATGAAACCATAGTAACAGCTAGTAAAGTGAATGGTTTATATCAACTAGATACTTTAGGATTCACAGGTAACAGCGTAGTTATTGCTAAAGTTGATGTTGGAGTGGTTGCACTCAATGCATGGTAGCTGACAGCAGTAGTAAACAAGTACTGGACTGTAATGTGTCAGAGTAGAGCATCCTGTTGTCGCAGGAAGTTTGGCATCGCAAGCTGGGACACCTCAACTCTAGGAACATGAACGTCCTAAATGAACGAAAGAAGAACACTATAGAAATCATTCGTTCGAGGATTGCAACCCATCTTGATCTTTCATCTTCAATCTGTTTTTATAATTGTTTATCTATTCCGCTGAAGTTTTTCAACCTAATCGACGATTCTATACAACTGTTCATAGCACGTCGGTGATATAAGGACGTTTCGTGTGTCTTGAGACGCGGTGATAAATGTTGTTGAATAATTATGTTGATGATCTATATCTTCTTGATCAGAACTTATTTCAAGGAGGTCTTCTTCTATTGCATGTTGGTATAGTTTTGGTGATAACTTTTCGACTCTCAAAAATTTTGATACCAATTTTTCTGATTTGTCAGTTTTAGCCTGCTTTATTATTATTATTTTTTTTAAATTTTGTGCTCCAGATAATTTTTTGAAGGCAATGTCATGTTTGTAATCTGTAAGAGATACTTTTGACCATCACTCAACGTAGTAGAATAGGACACACTTGAGTTAAAGACATAACTCACGCGAACAAATTCGCCGACAGAAGCCAGGTGAAAAATAATGAAATAACGGTTTATTTAGTGAAATGAATATTTCAAACAGTGTTTCTGTCAACAGTCCAAAGTGCGATGAAAAACGAATAGATATCCCTTTAAGAAAAATTATGTGCTTTGTAATTCACGATGCCATAAATCAGCTGCTCTACGTGTTATAATAAATAAAACTTGTTATTAGTACGATCCCTAACTATAATATTTTTTTGGGCACGCCACAATTATGGCGGTAAGTCCCCTCTTTGAGGCGTGGTTGGAAAGACCTCACGGTGTCCTCACCTTCCCTATGACGCAGGTTCTCACGGAACACGGTAAGTTTGGGAAGTTCCTGCACCGGGTTCGTGCGGAAGCGACGCCCGGGTGTCGCCACTGTGTGGACCGCCCGAAGGACACGATGGAGCACACGGTGGAGGTGTGCCCCGCTTGGGCAGAGCAACGCCGTGTCCTCGTGGGGGCGATCGGCGGCGGCGATCTCTCGCGCCGGGCCTTGGTACAGGCCATGGTCCAGAGCGAGGAGGAGTGGCAGGCGGTCACCTCCTTCCGCGAAGCAGTAATGCTAGCAAAGGAGGCGGCCGACCGCGTGAGGCAACGGTTCCCACGCCCCAACCGCCGCCGGGATTCCGATCCCAATTTCAGGCCACCGTAGGCGCGGGCTTGCGGACGGCGAGCAATGGGTGGCTCGCCGTCTGACCGTCCGGTAACCGTCCGGACCGAGCCCAAGTCGTTGACGGCGCGTACTGTTCCACGCGCGCCTCAGGGAGATGTCAGCAAATTGTAGGGGCCCAGCAGAGTCGAAGCCTACTGGGGCCACGGGTAGTGTGAAAGTGAAACCCGGGGCCCTGGGACGAAGGCAAAGAAGGAACAGGAGTGGGTTTTTAGTCAGTAAAAGTCTGACACTATCTCCCGCTCCGGCCAAGAGCACGATTTGTCATAAGATGATTTTCCCAACCAATAAAAAAAAACTAAGATTTTTTAAGAATTTTTTGTTCATTCGCTTCAAATCTATGTTCTAGTGGTTATTTTTGAAATCAATGTTACATCATACTACACCTACTAATTATTATAATTATGTATTTAATTATAAATAAACGTTTAAAATACCATAGAAAAGTTTTTCTTTTTGCCATTTCACGGAACCAGTTCTGATCTGATTTGTACAGAGAAATGATAAAATGGTGTAGTTAATTTAACATCCTCCGTGACTTGACGAAATCACTTAGAGAATTGACCAAATCTTTGTTTTTATCATATCCCTGTGACATATATAATACCGGTTTGCTGTAAGAAAACTCACTTGTGGGTTAAGCTCGCCTGTGTACATCACCTGTCCTACTTTTTTATTAACTGTATTTGTGTACAATAAAGAATACATATTCGAGTAAGAGTTCCCTCAATTTTTCATAGATACCATCAGAATAGGATTTTGAAAAAAAATAAATGGGATTGAAGCACAATTATCCTTCTAATTAATAAAAACTTTTGCAAATCGTTCCATAAATTATAGATTCTGAGGTAACAAACATAAAAAAAAAACATGCAACCGAATTTAGAACTTCCTCCTTTTTTTAAAGTTGGTTGAAAAGCATTATTAGTGTTTTGTAAGAGAAACCTAAAATATTCTAATTAAGTAATTTTAGTGTATTGGTTTTCTTAGGTTTTGTACAATGACAACAAGTTTCCGTTTTGTATTATTTTATAATTTTATTAAACACAAAGAATGCGCAAAAACCACATTAATGTGAAACAAAAAAATTGAGTTCGTTCGATTTACTGTACTTCATAACAGACAGCACACATTGCTCCTCATATTTTCAGTGCATTGTGGTTAATCTTCATTGAATTGGGGAGACTTTTCACACGCAAACACACGCGTACTCTTAGGATCGTCTTTAGGAGTGTCGTCTAAATTGCCGTTCCAAAGACATTGCCCTCGATCCTCAATCCCTTTATAATTGTTAGGTTCACCAGCATGCCATTTGTTGTACACATCTTCTAGTTTCTCACCTGAAAATGACAAAAATAATTAGGTTAGGTTAGGAATACGCGTATAATTATGGTTTTTTAGTTAGTAACAAATGTTCTTCTTTATTAAAAGAGACAGCAGGCGGCGAAAGGAAGAAGGACGATTGGTATACATCCTGCCATAGGGATCAACCATATGAATAATAATCTTATTTCTAAAAATCATACTTCTTGTAGAAGCGCCTTGCATAAAAAGAATAGCTATATAATATCCATCAAAACCTACAATCATATTCCACGTCAGTTGAGAGAACTTCCTCATTATAAGCTTCAGAAGCAAATTAGATTATGGATAATAGAAAACTGTTTCTATACCTTATGTGAATTTTTTTACTATCAAACTTAAAAATGTAAAAAAAAACTGTCAGTAAACTTTTCTGTAAAATTGTTATGTGATCTATTTGTATTGTAATTGTTAATTATTATATTGTATTAGTAAACTATATTTTACTGTAACGAACAGTAAATTTTCGCATGCCTCCTATATGTGAGATATGTAAAGCACTTTATTCTTTTAACAACCATTGTACCATATTTCTGGCGAAATAATCTATATTTATATAAAAGAAAGCCGTGTTAGTTACACTATTTATAACTCAAGAACGGCTGAACCGATTTGGCTGAAAGTTGGTGGGGAGGTAGCTTAGAACCAGGAGACGCACATAGGATACTTTTTTTTTTTTGAGTAGTGTAGGGTAGAGTAGGGTAGAGTAAGGTAGAGTAGGGTAGAGTAGGGTAGAGTAGGGTAGAGTAGGGTAGAGTAGGGTAGGGTGGGGTAGAGTAGGGTAGAGTAGGGTAGAGTAGGGTAGAGTAGGATAGGGTTGTTTCATCGCAATCGGTTGACTATCGAAAGATACCTATAGGTACTACATTAATTGACTGTTAGGCGGTACGAAGTTCGCCGGGTCAGCTAGTAAATTATATATGATTTACACCGAACAAAGCAAACAAACTGTATGGTGGTTACAACGAGTATGTACAATATAGGTATATTATGTACTATCAAGAAGCAATATTGAGCTTCAAGCAATAAATTGGTCTCGTACCGTGAATGGTGGTCCAGGTGCGCTCCCTGCCCCAGGCTCCAAGACCAATGTAAAATCCTTCCCACGGAAGGTTTGTACTTGGAGGAGGAGGGAACAAGTCTTTGACGATGCTGGCCTCTTCTGCGTCATTCAGGATGACCAGGTAACCCCCCTCAGATGCACATGTACTGTATGCACGGTTCCAAGTCTGCTCATCGAGATGGATTTTGTAACAGCTGCCTGTTTGCTCCAGAAGGTGATATTCTGAAAAAATTATAGAATAACAAATTTATGTCGTCGAAGCGTATCTCAGAACCTTGGTGTCCTGGACCTTTGGAAAGCGTACGAGGAGCCGAAACTAACTCGCAGAGGCCCTTTAGACAATTTTCATGAAACGTGGTACCAACCGACGATTATCTTTGTACACGCCAAGCTAGAGCACTCAAGAACAACCCTCAATTGGTGGGAAACTATTGCGATATATGGAAAATAATGATATATTTTTGGCTATGGTTTTGGGAGGCTTAAGTGGACCGGTTGCCAACTATGTTCAGACTATGGCCACTGCCTGAACAATGTTCTTGATGTATCGATAAAAAAAGCAGGGGGTGACTTGTACACTCAACAAATGGGCCCCCAAAAACGTTCGCTTGCACCAAGTGACGTACCAACAAGAGGGCAATATATCCTGATGTGCTTGAGGAGTGAAGAGGTATATAACACGGCTATCAAGATAATCCCGGAAGTACGCTCAATATCCCTACCAGAACCTTACTGGATTATACATCCTTCTCCCAAAGACGTTTGCTCTTGTGAATCTCCAATCAAGCCAGCCAATAAAGGCAAGAAAGAGTAGGGAGCTCTGTTCCTCGTCAGTGTTCACTACGGCCGGCCAATAAAGGTAAGCCGGAGATGAGGAACAAGATTTCTCCCGGGAGATAGATAGATACATAAACAATATCATAGATACAATTATTAAATCAAATATAAATGAAATAATACAGTAAATTTACACACAAAATTAGACATACTCAATAATTAATACACATAATCAAACAATACGAGAAGAAGCTCTAACATGAAGCTGCATCCACCTCTGTATCAGGGACAAGTCCCACCATTCGGATAACACCCTCAGAAAACTGATCAATAAATAATAAAGCGTTTTGATTCCTTAAGATCGCGAAAAAATCATCCGTTCGTGCCAGCAAACATAGTCGAAGCATTATAAAACCGCGGAAGCCCTAACAGTATCCTGATAGCATTGTTGTATTGCACGCGCAGTGCGCTGTATGCCCGCTGCATAAAGTTGGTCCACAGGCTGCACACGTAAAACAATTGTCAATAGTGTCTCTGCAGTGTCTAGTACATACCTACATCGCACAAACATTCCAGTTAACTTATTACACCGGACAGACAGCGCCCTGCGTTCTCGCTGAATCCAGATTGTCACACAACTCGTCAGAGACCCAGTGTCCCCAGTACTTAAACAGTTGCACCCTTTTTGAACAAAATTGTAGCGCCGCAGAAACTGTATCAAGAATGACATCAATCACATCGAGTTCTGTCACATTTTTTAAAAATGTTGTTGTATTTCTTAACAGGTTGCTGATAAGTAATATACCCACCGTTATCAAAGGTGCCACATTCATTCATGGTTTGATTTTCGGATTTCCTGTAACATATAAAAGGTAGTGGGTCCGTGCATGACGAGTAATGCACGCTTCCATCGACAGACATAGTGAGGCAGTCTCCGGTGCCCGCTCGACGGACACAAGCATGTGAGCCCCATTTTTTTTCCATATCAGATAGTGGCACTCCTGGAACATGCACACAACAAACATTAACAATGAAAACTGATCGTTTCATCGATTTTATCAATTTGAAAATGTTAACAATGCCACTGACCTTCTACAGAGACGTAATGTCCTTTAGAGTACAAAGCATGGGTTCCGAGGAAAATGTTACCATTCACACCAAATTGCAACATCTGTAGTTGGAGTGCATGAGCTAGTCCTTTATTCAGCGGTGACACCAATACCGCGCCTGTAACATGACGCATCGAGTTCTGTACACACGGCACGCACCCAGCAGGCAGCTTGCGGCTCGTTATATTTGAATATAATGAATATAGTGAATCTTACCGTTATGATGACATTTTAGGAAGGCCTCCTCCCAAGTTTCAGGCGTCGTGTGCAGCTTGAGCCAGCCACCCGCTTCAAGGTTGAACGAGTAGTCAGACTGGCATCGCGCATGATCTAAATATGAAATATTTAACTTTGAAATTCTAGATCACCGACAAGAACCCGCGGTATAATTTAGGTACTGTCGTGATTTTTTATTGTATTTTGTAACTTAGCGGTCAGAATTAGACATAATTAATAAGCCATTCAGTTGCGATGTCACATTTTGTGTTTTCTTATCAGAAGGAATTCTTGAGAACCCCGTTACCCCCCGTATATGTATATACTTTTTTTTTACTCTTGTTTTTCATATAAAATTTTCTTTTTATGCACCTACCATTTTGTCTCTTCACCACCCTAGGTTGACTGGTAGAGAATACCTCAGGCATTAAGTCCGCCTTTGTACTTTATGTTGCATGAAGATTAAATAAATTAAAGTTTTTATCATGGTTTGATCAAATCTTGCTGTAAGCTTAGAAACCTAAATACCGTTTCAGTCGGAATGTGTGACACTTCTTGTGCTTATACTACTTTGAATGCCAATTCATTCATGTCTGATAGTTTTATCTGATCCATCATTGTTTTAATTTCATTATTTAAATACACTTTTTTTCCTCTTTTGTGACATTATTTTTTTTTACAATATTTTTTAAACATACACACAGACGCAGTCGCCTTAACTTTATTAGCAATTTATTATTGTATACATCTCATTTATTCAAGCACTGTTTACTTAAACGTACTTAATTAGTGTTTTTTTTTTGAGAATTTTGTTATCCTGATTGTAGGCAAATAATATGAGAATTTACGCACTACATTAATAGCACATCGGGTATTGTTATCTACGCACGCACACACAAATACTCTAGTGACGCAATCAAGATTTATCAAGAACTAGCTTTTGCCCGCGGCTTCGCTCCCGTCAACTGACTACTCTACCCTACTCTACCCTACTCTACCCTACTCTATCCTACTCTACCCTACTCTACCCTACTCTACTCTACCCTACTCTACCCTACTCTACCCTACTCTACCCTACTTAAAAACCATCCTTGAACTTCAACAAACATTTTAAAAAAAGAATTGGCCAAATTGGTCCAGGCGTTGTTGAGTTATGCTCTTACCAACACATTTTGCGATTCATTTTTATATTATAGATTTATCAAAATAGGTTTTTTTTTATTGGGTGGGAAAGTCATCTTATGACAAATCCCGCTCATGGGCGGAGCGCGAGATAGTGTCAGACTTTTACTGACTAAAATCTCACTCCTGTTCCTTCTTTGCCTTCGTCTCAGGGCCCCGGAATAGGTAAATATTTGTACCGTGAATTAATGAAGAATTATTTTAAGATAAAAAAATTACCTATTTTCAAAATAGAAAGTGAAATCGATTCAGTATTCGATTCTGAACATACTACTTTTCGGATGTGTGATTATTATGTTACATTAATAGTAGTACAGTGTAGTATATCTGTTGCTACGTAGTATGATATATCTAGCATGAGTCTCAATGTTTCAAAACTTTGAAATGTTTCCAAAGTGTCGATGTTGGTACTGCTAGTCCCCTACAGCTGGATTCCGTTAGTCTAGATAGGTTTGAGGATGGCCTTATAAATAGCTAACTTCCTTTCATGTGACAAACTTGATTTGCGACCTACTAACCTGTACATTGGGCTTTCTTCGGGTGAATCGTCGATCAATATGATTCCTGGTCAGATTTTGCCAGATGAACCTTAATAAACCATTTGTCTGACCACTTCTACACTTCATGCATTGAAGTTTGGTCGATGCTATAGAGGCTTCCTTGTTTACCGAAAGAAGTGCTGTGTTATTCTCATAGGTGTCAGTTATAGTATCAACGTGCGTTAACAAATTTGCTGTAATTAACAATGTATGGGTCCCAATATACTTCCTTGTGGTACTCCTTAAAGAATTTTATTTAAATGAGCAAGTTCATCGTTTTCACCTCAAAACATAACATTGTTTAAGTTGTATGATCGCAAAATTTGAAAAAAAAAGAGGGGATCAGTAGCTTTTTAATTTTGAAAAAAAAAATCTTTTATGCCACATTCCATCAAACGCCTGACAAATATCTAAAAATATAGCAGAGTGATACTGTTTGCATTCTAGTGTATGAATGATGGCATGCGTAATATGGTGTATCTGTTTATGTAGCTCTATGTTGTTCTCGGAAACTAAACTTGTGAACAGGAATAATTTCTGGTAGATGGATCACGGCACATCCTGTTTAGCAATATTTTCTCCAGGAGTTGACACAACACAGGGAGTAGACTTATCGGTCTGTAGGAGCTTTCCTTAGAGTGGTTTGCCTGGTTTCGGCAACATTATAACCTGGGCACATTCAATGTTTCACTGAGAGGGTTAGATTACTAATCTTAGACAGGCATTGTAGGTAGCCGTGATGTGAATCATATCCTTTCTCGGTAGTTGCTTGAGTAGCAACAATTGCTTGGTTATAATATTTCTCTCTATAATTCCTTAGGTTTTTTTTTATTATTATAATGTTTAATTATATCTAATAATGCCAGCCCTACGGGAGCTTAAGGCACATTGACTTATGCGAGTGTAATTAGCCGCACTAAAATCAGTTAGTGACGTTAAAAAGACAACAAAATAGTGTCCTCTTATTATGGTACAGTAGTGGTGAGGTGGCACATTAGAATAATTAGAAAAAATATGTTATGGACCCGACCCTATAGATATAAGCAACACCTCGGGAACCCCTCCCTGCTTGTACAAGTAACACGTTAAGGACCCGACTTAATAAGTACAAGCAATACATTGGGGACCGCTCTCTATAGGTTCAAGCAACATGGTAGCGTCTCCTCGCATACAAACCAACGCAACAATGAGGAAGGAGAAATGAGGATGGTGGAAGGAGTAGTGGCTTGCTGTGTGCTGTTAGTTAGTACTAACTACCACTCCTTATGTTAGGGAAGCTAGCTCCACTATCCAGCAGTGGCCGCTGTTGGTGCTGAGGTCGATATACATAAAAGTGGGAAAAAAATACAACCGACTTCAAAACTAATTAAAAAATGCAAAACAACTTTAATTTCTGATTTTGTTTCTTAATTTTTTGAGACTTCCATAATTAAAGTTATTTTGCATTATTTTTGAAGTCAGTTGTATTTTTTTTGTATAGTTTTTTTTAATTTCACTTTTTATTGTGTATTTGTTTTTCTATATCTAAAACTAAATAGATATATCTAAAACTATATTTTTTTTTTTAATAGTGAGCAAATTCTCTAGTAACGTTAAGGTACCTTTTTGAGGTTAGAAATCATCAATTGACTTCGCTCGCTCTAAGGTGCAGCAAGCTGTGTCAGAATTGTACTGACTAAATTATTCTCTTTATTCATTCAATATACATATTAATTAAATTTTTAAATAATTTTTTAACAAAATCATATAAAGAAAAAAACATTTAAAAGCTACCGGTGGTTAGGGCTCCAGAGACAGGAACCTCCTCACGATGCGAGCCGTATCGAGGAGTACTGCCTTCTGTATCAGGCCCTTGATCCAACCGCGCAATGACAGCTTCGACAGATGGTCGTCGAAGCTTTTGGCTATAAGGCCGTTGGCGGTCACGACAATCGGCACAATGACAGCCGAGTCTACATTCCACATGTCAACAACCTCGTGTGCTAAGTCGAGATATTTAATTTGTTTCTCTTTCTCAGCTTTCACGAGATTCTCGTCATGTGGGATGGTGACATCGACTATCATTACGCGGCGCGCTAATCGGTCTATCACTACTATATCCGGTTTATTGGCTACAATACTGACTAAATTATTATTATTATTATGAGCCCGTTGTGTCCCACTGCAGGGCAAAGGCCTCTCTGGCCTCTCTTCCGTTATTCCATTATTTTCTGTCCTTAGCTACTTCTGGCCAATCCTTAAGGTAGGAGTCCAAATCGTCACGCCATCTCCTTACTAAACCTCACCTATAGAAGGACTATAGGTGACATTGGTCTTTTTCGTTCTTAGGCCACAGTAAATGTTTCTCAAACGCTGCCGCAGCCCTGGCAGGCCTTACTGGACCCCTTCAGTGTTGCTGACAACTCTGCGGGCGCGCGAGGAACATTACGCGTCATGAACTTTGACTTGATCTTTACCGAATGACCCATTGCTTGTTATTTGCAAGTCTGCAATAACGTTAGCCAGGAATTGCCCTGCGACTGCGATTTATGATTATGAAATGGTGTTAACAAATATGACATGCGATTGCAGCAATCTCGGAAGGAACTTTCTATCATTTATTGAAGTGTTCCATGGTCTATCTCCAAAGTCCTACATTGGATCTTCACCAAATTTAATAGAAACCAGACAGATTCTTCGAAACAAAATAGGAATTGTCAAAATCGGTTTACGTTTGACGAAGATATCTCTGAACAAGATAGAAAAAAAAAATCAGAAAAATTGAGGACCTCCGCCTATTTTGGAAGTTAGACTAAAAGATGTTGTAGTCTGTCATAATGGACTTCAGATGTCAAACGAAACACAAAGTAATTAAAAATGCACTCACCAGTTAAAATTAACAAGAGTGGTAAACAAACAAAATAATATACTTTCAACATTTTTGTGCTTTTTCGGTCCGCTGCTGAAATGGTACTAATATACTACTCTTACTTTACACGTTATATAGTGTACCAGTTACGAGCTAGCTTACCTATCTCAGCGCATGAACCGAGTTGAACAAGTTCATCAGTTTTTGAGATAACCGTTTAAAAACAATGTGATACGTCAATATGTAGAAAAAGTACGAATAAAATAACCCTTCCTTGGTGTCGGATAAAATATGAACCATTGATTTCTTTGTCAGGTGAAAAATATTTCTCAGGTGCGCTTGTAATCTGAAGTTTAATGTGAAATAAAATATCTTCAATTTAACAGGGATTAGTATATAATTGGTTAGTTTAATATGTAGTACATATGTTACCGGCTATCTGTGTAATCCAATATTTTATACAATACCTAGGCTATGTATAGAATACCTAAACCGTGTAGGTATTGTATGATATAATATTTATTTTATAACTTGCCTAGGTATTCTATACAATACCGAATGTGCAGCCGGTAATGTGTGTAAAAGACACGAACAGGGAAGGAGGTGACGTAATTTTAGGGCATCCCGACACGAACATAGAACCTGAGTAGCAAATTATATTTTGTTACTCATAATAATAATAATAATAACCCCATCGCCGTATCTCTACGTTGACGTCGTGGTGGGGCTTGCGTGCTCCAATATCCCTAGGTCTGTATCGGTGAAGTTTGCTTTGCCGTAATATGCCTAGGGTGAGGGGCCAGACTAAGAGAGATACAATCCGCAGTGCAGTTTTGTGGCGAACTGTTGGGCATTAGCGACCCCACGGACCCGATCTCCCGGGAGAATTCTTGTTCTTCATCTCCGGCTTGCCTTTATTGGCCGGCCGTAGTGAACACTGACGAGGAACTGAGCTCCCACCTCTCTCTTGCCTTTATTGGCTGGCTTGAGTGGAGATTCGCAAGAGCAAACGTGCTCGGGAGAAGGATGTATAATCCAGTAAGATGCTGGTAGGGATCTTGACCGTACTTCCGGGATTGTCCTGATAGCCGTGGTATACCTCTCCACTCCTCAAGCACCTCAGAATATGTTGCCCTCTGGTTGCTACGTCACTTCGTGCTAGCGGCCGTTTTTTGGGGGCCCATTTATTGAGAGTGCAAGTCACCCCCTGCCTTTTTTCGATGGATATTAATAACGTTGTTCAGGCAGGGGCCATAGTCTTAACATAGTTCCATGTTATCAGTCCACTTAAGACTCCAAAAACCATAGCCCTATTATCTTTGTTCTCCATATGTCGCAATAGTTTTTCAACAACCGGGGGTTGTCCTTGGGTGCACTAGCATAGCGCGTACAGGGATAATCGTCGGTTGGTATCATGTTCCAATATAATTATCTAAAGGGCCTCTGCGAGTTGGCTTCGGCTCCTCGTACGCCTTCCAAAAGTCCAGGACCTCAGGGTCCTGAGATAAATATTGAAAATACATATAATAATATGAACACTGACGAGGAACAGAGCTCCCACCTCTCCTCTTACCTTTATTGACTGGCTTGAGTGGAGATTCGCAAGAGCAAACGTGCTCGGGAGAAGGATGTATAATCCAGTAAGGTGCTGGTAGGGATCTTGACCGTACTTCCGGGATTGTCCTGATAGCCGTGGTATACCTCTCCACTCCTTAAGCACCTCAGGATATGTTGCCCTCTTGTTGCTACGTCACTTCGTGCTAGCGACCGTTTATGGGGGCCCATTTATTGAGTGTGCAAGTCACCCCCTGCCTTTTGTCGATGGATATTAATAACATTGTTTAGGCAGGGGCCATAGTCTTAACATAGTTCCTGGTAACCAGTCCACTTAAGACTCCAAAAACCATAGCCTTATATCTTAGTTTTCCATATGTCGCAATAGTTTCCCACCAACCGGGGGTTGTCCTTGGATGCACTAGCATAGTGCGTACAGGGATAATCACCGGTTCGTACCACTTTCCATTAAAAGCGTCTAAAAGGGCCTCTGCGAGTTGGTTTCGGCTCCTCGTACGCCTTCCAAAGGTCCAGGACCTTAGGGTGCTGAGATAAATAAATGTATAAAAATAATAATATATCATTTATTTCAAGTTTGCACTCATATAAGGGTTAGTAACAATACCTATTTACTTAAAATATGTTAGTAGGTATAAAATTAAAATTACACAAAAATAATTCTACAGCGAGCTACCCATTGCTCGACGTCCACAAGCCCACGTTTACCGTGGCTGGTAGTCGGGGTGCGGTGCTCCGCCCAAGCGGGGTACACCTCCACCGTGTCCTCCGGGCGGTCCACATAATGGTGACACCTGGGCGTTTCTTCCGCCTGAATCCGATGCAGGAACCTCCCGGACTTGCCATGTCCGGTGAGGACCTGCGTTATGCGCAAGGTGAGGACGCCGTGTTGCCGCTCCAGCCACTCCTCAAAGAGAGATCTACCTAGAGGTACAGAAGCAGTGGGCTGGTTAAGCGGCATTATCATTAAGTGCTTATAAAAAGGAAACAATTGGTTATCAAAATAATAATAAAAAAAAATAATATATAATTAATAATAATACAAGGTGCAGTTTTGAAACTGCACAAAATTTCAAAAGGTTGTAATAAAACTCATAAATAATCATATAAAAATACGATACCTGGTCAATCCATACTTCCATACTAATATTATAAATGCGAAAGTAACTCTGTCTGTCTGTCTGTCTGTCTGTCTGTCTGTTACGCTTTCACGCTTATACCGCTGAACCAATTTTGATGAAATTTGGTACAAAGATAGAATAGAGCTTGAGAAAGGACATAGGCTATAAATTATCATGCTATTTGCTATGGGGGGTGAGCAATATTCCAAAATGTCGGTATTTAACGATTTGCCGTGACTTCGATCCCCAGTTATAGTAATAATTTTTGTGAGTATTTTGTCGTCTTTTTTATATATAATATGCGATGGTACTTCGATTACAATAATAATAGGACTTTTAGCATATTTTTAACACATCTTAGACATTTTTACTCCATATTTTTGTAAAAAGTAATCAAACATGTAATAAAATCTAAGTGGAAAAACGAAAATAATATTTCTTTTTTTCATTTAGCTACGAATTTAATATCTGAGATGAAAATCATCACGCTATCATCGACAAAGGGTTAAGCAGACAATGATGACGTTTATATAAGAACACCTATTTTACGCAAAAGTCAACGAACACCGTAGTGCAGTCGTGTCTGGATTAGATCGGCACGTAAGGGGATAGTGGTTCAAAACTCAGTTTCTTTTTTGTGATAGTTTTGTTTTATTTTACTGTAAACAAGAAATTTTTACATATTTTTATTTATTTATTTATTTATTAATTCTTTATGCACACAAAAGTACAGAGGCGGACTTAATGCCTTAAGGCATTTTCTACCAGTCAACCTTTGGGTGATGCAGAGACAACTGGTGGTAGGTGCAATATTAAGCATTAGGTACATATTGCATATTTATTGTGGTTTGTATTTTGGTATATTTTTGCGTTCTTACTATTATTTTTATCGACAGTCTGGTTTCTACATCAGCACTTTCGAAGCAGTTTGGCAGATTATACTGACCTTCACTATACAAGACAGAAATCCAGCGGTTATGCATTCAAACGTCTACAAAGAGATCTAAAGAGATACAATAGAGCGGCTATCAGAAAAAATGTCTTAGAAAAACTGTCATCCTATGCCTCAGTGACGCCATCTGGCTTTGAATAGCAAACACACGAATTAAATTTGTCAAACTATTTATTTAACTATCGCTCGGTAGGTGGCCAGGGGCCTTACCATGATAATGTCAAAATGTCAGACGTACGAGCGAAAAAGAGTGATGGAGCTATACACCCTATATAGCTCCATCCCTTTAACAGTCCGGTTTAGGTCGTAAAATGGATCACGCTATGAGCTCGTGGTAGAGCCTCAGTGTGTGATAAAGGTAAGGTTAAGCTTTTCAGCAATAGATGGCGTTATCACGAAATCAGCAAATGTTTCTAGACCTATTTATAAAAATTATTGAATTCTAATTAATTGCTTCGTAAATGCCAAAAATATTTACGAAAATAAAACGCAGTTAGGTCCAGTCATTTTATCATAACAAGATTTGTAATAGCGTAAAGCGCGGTGGGCCTTGGGCGCGGTCGCCTTCTTCTGCGAAGCAGTAATGCTAGCAAAGGAGGCGGCCGCACGCGCGAGACAATAACCCTCGCGACCCAGCCGATCCGAACCGAGGGGTTCCGATCCCGATTTCCGGCCACCGTAGGCGCGGGCTTGTGGACGGCGAGCAATGGGTAGCTCACCGTCCGTCCGTCCGGTAACCGTCCGGACCGAGCCCAAGTCGTTGACGGCGCGTAGTGTTCCACGCGCGCCTCAAGGAGCTGTCAGCAACCATAAGGGCCCAGCAAGGTCGAAACCTATTGGGGCTATGGGTATACGAAAGAGATTCCCGGGGCCGTGGAACAATGGCAAAGAAGGAACAGGAGTGGGTTATATGTATGTTTCTTTCTGGTTTATGTTATGATAAAACAACGCTGTATGATTTTAAAATACTAAAAGTATATTATACCGTAGAATTATCTTTTTTACAACACTAAATAAATGTTATTTAACGTAGGCTATCAAAAAAAAAGTGGATAAAGTAGTTTTCAGTTGCCAAAATGTATAAATAGTCTGAGTCACGGAGTTGATACTGAGATACCCACAGTTTTTAGTGTGCCAAAATGTATAAAGAGTCTGTACGGATCTTGTTCTGAGGTCAATACCCACAGTTTTTAGTGTCTGCACGTTTTACTTTTAGGAAGAAAATCATCAAATACTTTCCCCCGCTCTGGGTAAAGCAAGAGGTAGTACCAGACTTTTACTGACTGAAACCCACCTGTGTTCCTTTAGTTGCCCTTAGCGTTCCAGGGCTATGGTAACTTGCACGCCACAATTGCGGCAGCAAATACCTTCTTTGAGGAAAGTCTAAAAAGGCTCTCTTTCCGCCTGACGCAGGTCTTCATCGAACGTAGATGTTTTGGAAGGACCCCCAAAAAACCAGCAAATATAGGTAGGTACTTAATCACAGAAAGATGCTTCTTGAGCAGTTCGTGAAGGTTACCAGTACTTCAAGTAGTCTCTCCCTCGGACTTGACCACAACCTACTGTTTGGAACAAGTACCTAATTTCAAAGATTCCAAAAATTGAAGATCATTAAGAATTTTCATGAAAAACCCATGAAGACATATATTTCACACAAGGCCCCGACGTGGTTTGCGTTCCTGAAGATAGTTTGATTACGTATGATGTATCCTACATTACTTGCAGCCTTAAGTCGACAACTGGACGTTACCTCCTTAAGAGTGGTCAGTGAGTGGTGATCAACACTGGGACAACATTCTGACGGATGTCTGGCATCCGTCAGTCACAGCCCCAATTGGTTGCGACATGCTGTCATTTTATAGTTTTGTGGAGTCACAAACACGGAGTAATGAGGGCGTATTAGGGTGTTTCGAGAGGTTTCTGTTTCAAATTCGACGTGATGTAAGTCAACATCAAACTGCAACAATTTTTTCACAAATTCTTTATAAGTACAGTTGTGGAGCAAGATGACATCGTAGGTTACTCTGTAGTATTTTAATAATCGCTAGCAGTAGTGGACAATCAGTGCACGTTATCCAGCTGAAGATGGGCTGAAGCCGATTATGCTCCTTCGAAATTCACCTCCGCCAAAGTTGCATAACGGACCCGGCTAAAAGTCTGCAGAGAAATATCATCGAGGCAAATTCTTATGGGAGGTAATTCTTTCGAAAAATCTCAGCTCTAACAGGCATTGGCCCTAGAGATCTTCGTCAGGCGAAAAGAGAGGACGCTGTGGTGTCTTTAGAAAGACAGCACAGCGTCCTCTCTTTTCCTCAAAGAAGGAAGATTTGCTGCCGCGTGCAAGTTACCGTAGCTCTAGAACACTAAGGGCAATTAAAGGAACACAGGTCGGTTTCAGTCTGTAAAAGTCTGACACAAACTCTCGCTTTACCCAGAGCGGGGGAAGGTATTTGATGATTTTCTTTCTAAAAGTAAAACGTGCAGACACTAAAAACTGTGGGTATTGACCTCAGAACAAGATCCGTACAGACTCTTTATACATTTTGGCAACATTTAACATTTTGAAAACTACTTTATACACTTTTTTTATAGCCTACGTTAAATAACATTTATTTAGTGTTGTTAAAAGAAAACAACGGTTTAATACACTTTTAGTCTATTATAATGAACCAATCGTATTAAAATCATACAGCGTTGTTTCATCGTATAGTAAACCAAAAACAAACTTAAACTATCACCTTTTCCTTTTAGGGGTAGGCAGAACCATAGTTTATCAACTACTTCGACCTCAACATGTCTGTTTCTGTTAATTAATGATGATAAGTAATTTATTTGATGTATATCATGAACGAGTATTCTATTACTGGTGAGCCAAATAAATAAAATAAAGTATATATCTGGACATAAGAAATACATTTTACATAATATATTTACTGAACTTAATTTCAGTTATTTGAATTAGATGTTTTTAGCACGAATCACAAGCACAGAATTATTATTTACGTTTGTGCATTTTTACTAACTTGACGCAGACAAAGTCGCGGGTAACAGCTAGTAATCAATAATACTTGTTATTTTATTTTCCTAATTTTAAGTGTTTTTCAGAATAATCCTCTAAATAAACTTTTAAAAAAACACAGAATCACCCGTTGCGATTTATCGCACGTCATGTCACTGTGTGTGTAAGTGCATCAACCTGTACGAGGCTCCGCCCACTTATTCTACGAAATAATTTAGCCTTAGATGTAGTTCGAATTCGATAATCATTTAATAATGTACATTATTGTCTTAAATTTCGCTAATTAATAATTCATTTTTAAGCATCACTACAATGCAATGCGAAAATCTTTTAAAAGAAAAGTTCACGTTGACGTCTTAGTTACCTATCAGCTGATGAATAAAATTGTTAGGCCGAGATCAATAAACCTTACATCACGTAAGCAATATTCGCGTCCCTGCTGCACAACTTTGAACTTTGAACCATAGTTTTGCTTTATTACTGAGACCGTGATTGATACGCACTAATGTTGGTTTGTTCTATGTAGGTTGTTGACTATGTCCTCCGTTTATCAAGCGCGCCGCATGTAGGCACTCGGCACAGTCGTGCTGTAGGTAAATTCATTCCCAAGGTCAGTTTTTCGTACCTAATAATTTCGTTTATAAGGGACTAGCTGTTGCCCGCGACTTCGTCTGCGTTAAGTTCGTAAAACTGTACAATCATTCTGTGCTTGCAATTCATTCTGAAAGCATCGTAATTATTTATTGTACTTTCACATAAAACTGTTAAAGGTAAAAACGCAAATTACCTTCAGGATACATGTTATGTACTTGTCCAGATCCAGATGTATGAACTTCAATGAATAGAAAGAGTATGTAAGGGTCGTAGCAGTTGGCATTTCTGCCTACCCCAAGGGAAAAGGCACTAGTTTATGTATGTTTCTGGTTTATGTTCTGGTAAAACAACATTGTCCAAGTGAGCACGTCACAATCGCAGCGGTAATGCCTGTCTTTAAGGAGTGGCTACAGAGGCGTCACGGCATCCTCTCTTTGTGCAGGACTCACCGGATGTGGGTGTTTCGGGAGGTATCTGTATCGAATTCAGCGAAAAGAAACACTCGAGTCTCACCATTGTGCGGATCGCCCGGAGAATACGATGGAACTTATGGTGGAAGTCAGTCCCTCTTGGTAGGAGCGCCGGCGCCGCCGTGTCCTCATGGAGGCGATTAGTGGAAAAAATGCCAACCAGTAGCCTCCTTCAGTGAAGCACTATGATCGAAGAAGGTGGCTGAAACTATGAAGGATGATGAGGGAAGTGATGCTCCAGGTGTTGAAAGCCGCAGGGCGATTGCGGTGGAGCCGTCCGGTAATCTGGTCAAAGCAATCCTGAATCGACGGCGCGTAGTAATCTACGCGCGACTCATAATGATGTCAGCAAATGGATAGGGCCCTCTAGGGCCAATGTCTGCTAAGGCTGCGAGATTGTTCGAAAGAGTTACCTCCTGTAAAATTTTCGCCTCAATAATGTTTCACTGAAGAGTTTAAGCCGTCAGACAGCTTTGGCAGAGGTAAACGAAGGAACATAATCGGGACACCGACCTTCAGCTGGATAACGTTTGCACTGATGGTCCTCGACAGTCCTGAGCTTGTGTGTAGCGAGTAGGCAAGTTCACTTACACGACTCAACGCAGCACAGGATCACGCGATTTTACGTCAGAGCGTGCCGTGTGCAAAACAAGTTGCAAAGCTCCTCCCGCTTTATGACGTCAGCCGAACTTAACGCCGCCTTTAATGACATGGCGTCCACGCATCTTTTGTCCTGGCGCTAACGAGTCAAGATGGCTGCGGACCCGGCTATTGTCCGCGCTAACGAGTGGGCGTCAACTCCTGCGCAAATCGGTCAAGTGCGAACCGTTATTATTATTAATTACCTTGGAAGTCGTTTACTATTATAAATTTCGATGTATTTTGTACGAACATTCATTACTGCTTCTTACCTTGCAACTGCAATACAACTTTGTCGCTTTCGCTCAGCATTTTATTTCATCGCCTATCGCTTCATCGCTTCTTCACATATATCTAATAAGTATATATTGCAAGTAGTATATAGCTTATATATACGGAGTACTATACTACTTCACCAAAACAAACAAAACAAAAACAAAACCAATATAAAACAATGAAATTCCGGTAAACAAATGTAGCAACCGATTAGTGTTATCCCTGAGACTGGCCTCCCTCAGAGGGTGGTTCCAGTGTTGGTCACCACTCACTGCAAGGAGGTAACGTACGGATGTCGACGTAAGGCTGCAAGGAATCTGAGATACATCATACGTTGTCGAACTGTGATCAGGAACGCAAACCTTTCGACCCAGTTTTATATGAAGCAGTGACTGCTAATAATCGCGGTCCCCCGCGCACCGCGGCAGCGAACAGACGTGTCCTCTGTGCCTCCTCGAACACTATTTTTATCCCAGAGTAATAAACTAATTTTCAAGTGGAATTTTGACTCATATGACCTAATAACATCATATTGAACGCTAAATGGACCAGGAAAGTGGAAAATTGTGTGCTAAATAGGCAGTTTTATAACTAAAGTGACTCAAAACTGTGTGATCTAAGTGATTTGTGACTACCGCACACGCGCGCTTACTAACGCGCCTGACCTTGAGCAGAGTCACACTGACATTCGATCCTTTCACTTTTACTACTAAGGAACAAACTGATACGCTATTTCGCCTGCGCCTATAACAATACGCTTGGCTCGGCGGTTGAATGCGTCGCTTGATACCAATTGTCGCAAGTTCAAACCCCGGTGTCAGCAAGCACTTTTTGTGTTCTTAAATTTCATTTCATTTAAACTACACTAGTTAAGTATGGCTTCTACCCCAAGAACACCGCCGAATAAACATCATAATTTACCTACACGCTCGGAGTCAGACATTCCGAGCTTATTCTCCAAAGAGGAACTGCCCACTGGTAATACTGTCACGACTAATATCACTCAACGTAACAAACGAAGATGTCCTTCGAGTGAACGCAACTTCAACGATAACTGGACTGAGTTTAGGAATGAAATAAGTGACATGATTAAAAATATGGTCAACGTTCAGAACGCGCGTATGGACAAATTAGAAAACCACATAATGGAATTAAAAACCTCGACCTCGAAGATCGAGGCATCAAACATAGACATCGATAAATCTATGACGTTTTTATCAGATCAGCTAACCTCGATCGAAACGAAAATTACGGGGTTGGAAAAAGAACGCAACTCAATGAGTATTAAACTAACTGCACTCGAAGAGAAAGTGGAGTCGCTTGACCGCAGCATTGTTAAAACATGTGTCGAGCTTCGCAATATCCCAAAACAGTCCAAAGAAACCAAAAAGATGCTATATACCTCACTTCTAAAGTTATCAAATTACATTGAAATGAATTTGCAATCCTCCGACATACGCGACGTACTGCGGCAACCTTCAAAAAAAGATAGCACGACTTCATCGCTGACGGTTGAATTTATGAACACCCTCTTAAAGAGTGAGTTTTTAGCCGCAGTTAAGGAATATAACAGGCGTAATCCTAACAATAAAATAAACTCCTCTCACTTGGGTTACGAAAAACCAACAACGCCAATCTACGTTGCAGAGCAACTAACTGCGTATTCAAAGCGACTTTTCTATCTGGCCCGTACCTACGCGAAAGCCAACGAGTACTCGTATTGCTGGACCTCAGATGGTCGCATCCTGTTGAAGAAAAACCCCGAGAGCCCATCCATTGTTATTAGAAGCGAACAACAACTAAACAGCTTATCTATACCTAAAGTTATATGACTAGTTTTGCTGAATCAGAGTTTACTATTTTTAGTTTTTTATTGTTGTTATGTTTTTTCTGGTATTATTATTATAACCACTACCTATATTGATCAAAGCATCCATTCTTCACACACACTATATAAACACACAGCACACTCATTACAATTATGCATGTTTAACACACATTCTAGACACATTCACACACAATACATACTACATAATATGTCAGTCCAAAATACACACAACACGCCTACTTTTCTTTCAAATCATATCTCATACGAGCTTTCAATCCGCGCTTTAATATCCAGGCCTTTCATCCAAAACCCGGTCATTGCATTAGTCAACTGTTTAACCTTAACAAAAACCAAACACCATGACTGATAACGTCTTAACATTTTTGAACAATGTGGATGAAACTTCTGTTTCTGAAGCACATACCTGCACACCATCACAAGCAAATCAACTGTTAGGCAACCCTAACGACTATTTAAAAACGTTTTGTCAAAACATTAGGTCTATTAATTGTAACTTTTTAAGCTTGCAAGCATTTCTAAATCTCTTTTCTTTTGACTGTGAAGTCTTGATCCTAACAGAATGCTGGTTACCCTGCCTGAGAAATCAACTAATTCCTGAAATAGACGGTTACACCAGTCACAAAACCACTAAACATATTAACCAGAGTGACGGTGTAATTGTCTATACGAAATCGTTTCTTAACCCCACGGTAGAAGAACCAGACTTTGGTAACTCAGCGTCTGGGATGACCATCAAGACTCAAAACGATATAGCACTTCTTTGCGTTTACCGCTCACCATCTACTGATAATATAGACAGCTTTTTGCGTGCGCTAAATGACATAATTCCAACACTACGTGAATTTAAATCTGTTGTTCTCACTGGCGACATTAATATTGACATTGGGTCACCTTTGGATACTCGCTCCCAAAACTACTTGAATTGTCTTGCATTCCATGGCTTTCTCCCTGCACACACTCTACCTACAAGAGGTAACAACTGCCTCGACCACACTTTTGTGCGAACAAACCGTCCCGCAATCACTTTCGTTTTCGAATCCACCATAACAGACCACTACTCCTCCTTAGCATGCATCAAAACTAAAAAAACGCGCTCAAATGAGATTTACACCGTAACCAAAATTAATTTTGAAAGCCTAGACAAATCATTCGAGCAGCTGGATTTCAAGCCTATTCTGTCTATAAAGGATGTAAACGCTGCCACTGATAATCTAGTAAATATAATATCTAAAGCTATATCTGAGAACTCAATGACGTCGAAACAGCCAGCGAAGAAAAGGATACTCAAACCTTGGATAACTGCAGGTTTGTTGAGATGTATCCGCAACAGAGATGCTCTGCACAAAAGGCTTAAATTGTCACCAAACAACGAAGTTCTCATTGTTACCTATAAACGCTACAGAAATTTCTGCACTAAACTTCTAAAAAAAGCTAAAAGGCAATATGACAGCGAACAACTAAAGAATGCAGGTAAAAATACTAAGGCACTCTGGACCGTAATAAAAAACATAACTTACACTAATAAAGCAAAGCATTCATCTACTCAATTACTTCATTCACACTCACATACTGTTTCCTGTAACAAAGTTAATGATTTTTTTTGTCAACATCGGTAAAGAGCTCGCGGATAAAATTATTAAAACTTCTGTACATCAAACACAAACGACCTCGACACAGTCTCATATCAGCTTGTCTTCTTTTGTCCTCGAAGAAACTGACAGTGACGAGATCCTGAAAACTATTAATAGTTTAAGATCTACCGCAGCGACTGGCTGGGATGGGATCTCATCTACCATCCTGAAAAGGTACTCAGCTACTCTGGCACCTATTTTATCTCATATTTTTAATCTCTCATTTCAGACCTCCGTCTTTCCCACTTCTTTCAAAAGAGCTATTATTCATCCCATCTTCAAGGGTGGCGATGGGAACGTAGTTAACAACTATCGACCAATTGCAGTGCTGAGTGCTCTTTCTAAAGTAATGGAACGCATCATTAATAAGAGACTGAGAGACTATTTAGAGCACTTTAATCTTATTTCACCACAACAATTTGGTTTCCGCATAAAAAAAGTCCACCTCAGATGCCATTCACGAATTGACTACTTTTATTGTTTCTAATCTTAATAACAATAAAAAAGTACTAACTGTGTTTTTAGATCTCGCGAAAGCGTTTGACACCGTTCCCACCAAAACCCTTTTACAAAAACTCGAAAATATAGGTGTCAGAGGCTCACAACTAACATTTTTCAAAAGTTACCTCACAGGTCGAACACAAGTGGTTAAAATAGGGAACCACGTAAGTGACGAGCTTGCTATTGAGTATGGGGTGCCACAAGGGAGTATTCTTGGGCCTACATTATTTCTTGTTTTTATCAACGAACTTTGCAATTTCAAAATTCAAAATTCTAATATTGTTACTTATGCCGACGACACTGCTATAACTTTTTACGCAGACTCCTGGTCAGAACTTCAACTTGTAGCACAAAAGGGTCTTAACTCCACTCTTGACTGGCTTACTGCTCACACCCTAACACTAAATACAAGCAAAACTAAATTTGTTACATTTTCTATTAGCTCAACGTCCCAGCCAAAAAATTGTATAACGCTCAAAGCTCACACATGTCGCACACAAATTAGGCAAAATTGTAACTGCGCTCAAATAGAGTCGGTAAATAATATTAGATACTTGGGCATAATTTTAGACAGTACTCTAAACTTTAAACCCCATGTGGCATTAACGAGCAGATTGCGTAAGTTGATATACATTTTTAAAACACTTAGACTTGTAGCTAACCAATTTATTATCCGCACTGTCTACTACGCACTTTGTCAACCAGTTATATCTTACGGAATTTCTTGCTGGGGTGGGGCCTCCAAAACCACATTGCTTCCTTTAGAGATTGCTCACAGAGCAATATTAAAGGTTGCAACTTTTCGACCAATATTATTTCCCACCACTCAGTTATATAAGGATTGCAATGTTTTGAACGTACGACAGCTGTTTATGTTCCAAGCGATCTTGCTTCAAAATCATTTCACTCCCTTTGTTACACTTAACAAGCGTCGTAAAGATTTAATTTGTACCCTTCCACAGACCCGTTACTCTTTTACAAAAAAATTTTTCTTTTACCTTGGTCCCTTCTTGTACAACAAAATTAATGCAAATATTCCCATATACTCTTTACCTTACCATGAATGTAAGTCAGCAGTCCGCTCTTTTCTATTAGACAAAACGTACGAGGAAACAGAATCTTTTCTTCCGTGACACACACACGCACACTCGCGCCACACACCTTTTTTACACACACTCGACCCATTAATTAGACACACATATAACACATTCACATACACACACATAAATATACTACACACACACCCACACAAGAAATTTACTGATTCGTCTTTCGTCTCTCATTTCTCTTTATTTTTCTGCATGCATGATATTGTTACTGGGATTATGTACCTAATTATAAAATGTACCACGTCTTGCGCCATATAAGACCTCCATATTTATATTGTATAATCGGGATCGGTCCTGTCTCTCCTAAGCTCAGGTTGCTTTGTAGCCTATTTAGGAGTACAGTGCTTCACCCGCTTACTAGATTCTTGTTTTACTCATATATGTGCCTATTGTATCCATTTGTGTAATCTGGTCCTTGTAAACAATCAATAAAATTTTATTATTATTATTATTACATTTATTTTTATTTCAATACATATTTTATACATTTTTAAATATTTCCTTAAAAAAAACATATTAAAAAAAAACATTTAAAAATATAAAAAATAGTAGCCCACCGGCATCGGGAACAGGGTCCAAGCTACCGGTGGTCAGGGCTCCTGAGAGAGGAACCTCCGGACAATACGCGCCGTGTCTAAGAGTACTGCTTTCTGGATCAAGCCCTTGATCCAACTGCCTAACGAGAGCCTCCTTAGATGTTGATCGAGGCTCTTTGATATTAATCCATTGGCCGTCACGACTATCGGTACAATGACTGCTGTATCCACTTCCCACATGTCGACAACCTCGCGAGCCAAGTCAAGATACTTAGTTTGCTTATCTTTCTCAGCTTTCACGAGATTGTCGTCATGAGGGACCGCTATATCAACAATCACTGTACGACGCTCTAGTCGATCTATCACCACTATATCAGGTTTATTGGCAACAATAGTCCTGTCAGTGATGATAGATCGATCCCAATACAACGTGATACTGCCATTGTCGAGAACTGGGTCGGGCACATACTTATAGTACGGTACTTCTGATTCCACAAGATTGTATTTAAGAGCAAGTTGCTGGTGAATAATCTTGGCTACGAGGTTGTGTCTATGCAAATAGTCTCCGTTGGCTAGGTGAGAACACCCAGAAATAATGTGTCGGATTGATTCCCCGGGCCGGTGGCATGCCCGACAGATGTCAGCCGTACCGTCCTTCACAATATATTTCCGGTAGTTGTTCGTCATCACAACTTCGTCCATTATCGCACAGACAAAACCTTCGGTTTCCCCGAAGAGGTCACCAAAGCGCAGCCAGGATACAGACGCTAATAGGTCTACATCGGGTCCATGTAGAGCCCGGAAAAAGCGCCCGTGAAGCTCCTTACTCTGCCATACTTCCCTGCGGTCATTAGTATCCAGTATTATAGGTTTGCGCCAGTTCCCGTTAGCCAAGGAGAGCGGAGTGAGGCCCTTGTCCACCGCTACCACATCTCGGTGCATACCCACGTCGGTTTCTAGGAAGTATTCCCTGAGACTGCATACCTCGCGGTTGTGTAGGGTCTTAGCATTTAAAAAGCCACGACCCCCACATTTCCGCGGGATATACAGTCTCATCACCGATGACCGTGGGTGATGCATTCGATTTGCGGTAAGCAGTGTGCGGACCCTCCTATCCAGAGCGTCAAGTTCTGTCTGAGTCCATTTGAGTATGCCGAAAGAATACATCAAAACCGGCATGACCCAACCGTTGAAGGCGCGCACCTTATTCCCACCTGATAAGAGACTTTTTAGTACCCTATTCAGGCGGCCAAAGAAGCGCTCCTTCAACGATTGTTTCACGTCAGCAGCATTGATGCCTAACGCTTCCGACATACCCAAATACTTGTAAGTTTCGGTTGAGCAGAGGGATCTAAGGTATATGGAATCCGAGAGCTGAGTTCCCACGGATTCCATAATCTCCCCTCGCTTTACATGCATGACTGCACATTTATCTACACCAAATTCCATCCTGATGGCGTTACTGAAGGTTTCAGTTACCTTCAGTAACTCCATCAGGTGCAAGTTGTTGGGGGCAAAGAGTTTCAGATCATCCATGTAAAGAAGGTGAGATATAACCTGACCACCTCTTTTCAACCGGTAGCCTAAGCCCGACCCCTCCAGTAGTGTGCTAAGAGGGTTCAAGGCTAGACAAAACCACAGTGGACTCAGACTGTCGCCCTGGAATATGCCACGCTCAATCCTTATCGGCTCGCTGTTCTCCCGAATCTGTCGACATCCCGGATAGTGAAGGACTGTTCTCCACTGCCTCATACATGACATCAGGAAGGTGCGCAGAGTTGTATCAACTTTATAAAGTTCCAGCACCCTCATGAGCCATGTATGAGGAACAGAGTCATAGGCCTTCTTATAATCTATCCAACATGTCGACAGATCCTTTCGGGAACGTCGAACCTGTTGGCTAATGGCCATATCTATGAGGAGCAGCTCCTTAGTACCGCGGGACCCGTTCCTACATCCATTCTGAGAGGCAGACATGATAGAATTTGTTTCAATGTGAGTATTAATTTTAGCTCTCAGTATGGATGTAAGAACTTTATAGACCGTCGGTAAACACGTGATCGGTCTATAATTTTTGGGGTCCGCAGTACTACCTGATTTATGGAGCAGGTGGGTTATTCCAGTTGTCAAAAACTCGGGTAGCGACCCTGACTCTAAGGCAGACTGGAACTGAGATGCCAAGCGAGCGTGCGACCCTTGAAACCATTTTATCCAGAAATTGTGCAGGCCGTCCGGCCCTGGAGATTTCCAGTTAGGCAGCGGGCGGACTGCACGAGCTACATCCTGGGGGCTGATGGTAATTGCCCCCATTTCTGGTAAAAGATCGCACGTGCGTTCGACCTCTCGAATCCAATCACCCTCGATGTGACTGACAGGTACCGACCAGATTCTGCGCCAGAATGAACACATGGCGTCATCATCCGGTAGGCGCGTATCAGTCACATCTTGGTCCGGTCGCTCCCAAGTCCTGTAAACCCACCTTTCATTGCTTTGGAATGTGCGATTCTGAGTGTACCGCTCCGCTTATTATTATTATTATTATAATAATAAAACACACCATTATTAGGCCGCAAGGTGCCATCATCCCGGAGGACACAGTGGAGCACACAGAGGTGTGTGTTGTCCTCGTGGAGGCAATCGGCGTCAGTCACCTCTCGCGCCGGGCCTTGTGACTTTGGGCTATGGTCCAGAGCGAGGAGGAATGGCAGGCGGTCGCCTCCTTCTGAAAAGCCGTAATGCTAGTGAAGGAGGAGGCCGCACGCGTGAGGAAACGAACGTCCTCACGCCGAGCCGAGATTCTGACCCCAACGACCAGCCACGGTAGACGCGGGCTCGCGGACATCCAGCAGTGGGTCGTCCACAGCCGTCCGGCCGTCCGGTAATTGACCGGACTGAGCCCAGTCGTCAACAGCGCGTAGTGATCCACGCGCTCCTCAAAGAGATGTCGCAAAAGGCAACTGAAGGACACAGGTGTGGTTTTAGTCAGTAAAAGTTTGACACGCCTTCCCGCTCCAACCAGAGTGGGAGAAGTCATTGGATGACTTCCACACTTAAAAAAAGAAAAATAAAGGTGCCATCATTATCATTATCATTTCAGCCGAAAGACGTCCACTGTTGGACATAGGCCTCCCCAAGTGTCACCATAATTACCGGTCCTGTGCGTCTCGCATCCATCGGATTCCCGCGACCCTCACCAGGTCATCGGTCCACCTGGGGGCCTTCCAACGCAAGGTGCCATGCTACCCCTTCCGAAAATTTGGCCGTGTTATTTTAAAGTGAATAATTAAATACATATAAGTATTTACTTTTATCGCCTTTGGTTGGTATCCCTTGAATAATCACGGTCAATTAGCTTGTTACAACCACGGGGAAAAAAAGCAGTAGGATCCCAATGGATGGGGTTCCTAATGTAATTTGTATTTTTGGTGTACAATAAAGAATATATCTATCTATCTATCTAGGATTAAAAATGTCTCCGTCTAACTCCAGTTTAACCATAACGGTTTTCGTCCAATTTTAAACAATAAAACTGTCTGCAAACTTGGGCGATGGTCATTCTTCCGCCACTCAGAAAATTACGTAAAATACACAATGCCATCTATCAAATATGACGTTCAACTATCATTGTCATCATTATTTCTACTTTCTTTTTTTTTTATATTTACAACATTTTAGTACGTGATTTTACTCGCCGCTTTGATTTTATTATGTGTTTTGATTAGTTTTTACAAAATATTTAGAAGATATCGAATAGAAATGTCAATTTAATTTAGAAAAAATGGTAAAAGTTATTTTACTACAAAAAAGAAGATAAAATAATGACAAAAATTTTAACTGTAGCTGGGGATCGAACTCGTGGCAAATGTCGTTAAATGTCGACATTTTGGATTATTGCTCACCCCCCATAGCAAATAGCGTGATAATATGTAGCCTAACAGTTGACCCGGCCTATAAGGATTATATATGCAAAATTTGAACAGGATTGGTTCAGTAGTTTTTTCGCCAACTAATACCAACGCTCCACCATTTTACTGTTTTATTATATGTATATATTAAGTTGGTTGATATGAAATTTTCCTTCCTACTTTTTAACGGGCTGAGGACCGACAAAAATACCTCAAGATAATTTGTGCTAGTTTAGTAGGTACTGTCGCAACTCTCTGTGCGACAGTACCAGGATCTTCAATTCGGGGCTGTAGCAATGAAACGCTTATTTCATTGAATACTTATATTGCTTCACGATAATGACTTCACTTTACAATGGTCGCGTCCGAACTCCTTAAACTAGACATTATTTTGTTCTATTCAATTTTCAAACCTATTCTAGAACAACAAAATCCTTAGAAATATATTTTACATGCCAGTTCGCTAACTTACCTCATGCGATCTCCTTTCGATATCACATGAGCTACGCCCCAATGAATAGAAATGTGGAGGCAACAAACATTTATATTCTAAAGAAAACTTTCGAAGGATTAAGCATGACCTACCTATTACCTAACACAGATGTCCCTACCTTTGTGCGGATGAAAACTTATATAATGGCGTACGTCTTTATAAAGCGAGCTTAAGTCAGAGCCAACGGTAAATAATTATCATAAAATTCTTACATGATTACTGTGTGTCAATCCACACTCATTAATCAACGTTGGTTTGGTTTGACTTAAGCCCCGCTGCAGCAAAACCGCACTAAAAGCCACAGCGCACCGCCCTTGCTCGCCTAGGATGCCAAAGTGACCACCTCCCAGACCGGGATTACACTCTAAGACTCAATACCGTCATGACTTTAGTTCCAACAGACGCTTATCGGGCCAGAGGACAAAGAGCCATAATTGTATTGGACCACCTATGGGATCTCATTATTAGAATTTACTCCAGAATCTATAAGCAATAAAAAATAATTAAATAACTCATCACGGCTAAATCATTAGAGTCAACTAGACTCTCTTTGCAAAGGCTATGCCTCATTTGCAAAGTTGATATTAGCTCAAACTGATTATTGAGCTATCCTCTCATAACAGAGGCCCGGAGGGAATCTTCCTCTCACTAATAACACTAATGTATCATTTCTGGAGTAAAATCTAGCCTGAATTAACTTATGTAAACACTTTTATATTTGGATTATCTGGCTCTGTCCTCCGAAGGCGCCCGGCTGCGTATCTATACACCTGGCCGTGCTCGCTGGGCGTGCTCGCCCGGCAGCATTTATCCAAAGTTCATGAAACAAAACACCTAATTAACACATTTTTCATTAAAACATTTTATTGTGTTATGATAACACCACGATGAACAATCTGACATTAGCAAATTTGACCAATGACATATTCTATAGACATATTTTTTATACAAATTGGCTACTAGGTTTTTGAGCCTTGACTTATTTACATTCGGACATGAAATGGTTTTAATCTATTTTCATGTACTATATCCCTAAATCGCCTATTATTTAGTTTTTTAATTACATAATTCACATCTGACATTCTCCTAACTATCTGATAAGGTCCTTTATAAAATCTACATAATTTTGAACTCTTATGCGACGCTCGTCTAGGAGTGTAGACCATAACCAACTGATTGGGTATAAACCTTATTATTTTGGCCTTCTTGTCATACCTTGCTTTCTGTCTGACTTGTGCTTTTTTAATATTATCTATGGCACATCGTGACAGCTGACTTTTCAGATTATGACGTCCTATATAATCTAATTGATTTTGATTTCCAACATTTATTGTCATATCTGTTTGAAATGATGGTTCTCTCTAGCATATAACAACATGTGCGGCGAAACTCTAGTGCTTGCTTGTTTACTAGAATTATATGCATAACACACGAGTGGCACATAACTACACCAATTACGCTGATCTGAACTAACATACATGGATAGCATTTGGCAAATGGTTCTATTGAATTTCTCTGTCAAGCCATTCGATTGTGGACACTTCTTACGTTCCTGACACAACACACAACTATTTACATAACGCTCTATCTCTTTCTCCGCGTCCCTGATAAAATAATTTGCTCGAAATTTAGCTAATGTTTTAGCTAATCCTAAATGACCTCCTGACCATGGATCATCATGCAATTCTTTCAAAATCTCATACAGAAGCCCTTTTGGAATCACTACTAGTTCACATTCTCACATTCTCCTTAACACCAAAACCCTTAGTATCATTACCCCTATTAGCAGCAATCCTATCTAACCATAGTTTACAAAAATCATCTCTCTCTTGCTCCTCGCGCATCTTTACAACTTCTATTCTATATAGCGGCATGCCATCTTCCTGCTGCTCTGCTATACTCCTCTGCTCTTCATCTCCCTGGCATAATGGATTCCTACTCAAAAAATCAGCAATGACATTATCTCTCCCTGCACAATGAACAATATCGAAATCATAAGCCTGGATGCACAGCGACCACCTAGCTAAACGTCCATTCATATCTTTTCTCTTCCTCCGCCAGCAAAGCGCCTTGTGATCCGTCATGACCTGGAACTTCAGACCCCAAAGAAAATGCTTGAAATAATTCAGAGCCCACACTAACGCGAGACACTCCTTCTCCGTAGTGGAATATTTCTTCTCTCCATCGCTCAGCTTCCTCGACGCGTACGAAACAGGATACATCAACTCTTCACCTTGCATTAAACAGCAACCTATCGCTCACCAGATGCGTCTACATATAAACGTGTAATTATTTTTGGGTCAGTAGAATAAAAATGCAAAATAGGTGGTGACTCCCTAATTTTTATTATGCTCTGGAACGCTTCTTCCTGCTTGGCTGTCCATTTGAACGCGACACCTTTCCTTAATAATTTTGTTAAGGGCAATACTATTTCTGCAAAATTATTAATGAATTTACGATAATAAGAAAACAAACCCAATATAGATTTTACTTGTTTCACATTCGTCGGAGTTTTCAATGTTTTTAACGATTGTAATTTTTTATTGTCTGGTCTGACACCATCTCCCGAAATTTCGTGTCCTAGTACCGAAATTGCATTATAGCCGAAACTGCATTTATTTGGCTTCAATGTAAGGTTTGCTTTCTTTAATCGCTTCATGACATCTTCTAATGAATCTATAAACTCTGTGAAATTATTACCCCAAACTAAAATATTATCTACATAGCATATAGCTTTTTTATATTTAATACCAGCTAATACTTTATCCATGGCCCTCTGAAAAACAGCTTGACTCGTCTTGAGTCCAAAGGGTAATACATTAAACTCATATAACCCTGAAGACGTAATAAATGCCGTTTTATGCTTATCTTTCTCGCATAAACGATGTTGCCAATAGCCAGAATTTAAATCTAAATCTGCGAAGTAACGCGCCCCCGCTAAATATATCATAATATCTTCTAAAATTGGCAACGGATAGCTATCAGTAATCACTTTTTTGTTTAATTTTCGATAATCTACGCAAAATCTCCATGTATTATCAGGTTTTTGTACCAACACTACTGGGGAAGCATACGCGCTCTTAGATTCACGGATAACTCCATTATTCAACATTTCTTCAACTTGTGAGTTTATTATATCAAGCTGCTTTGGAGAAGCCCTATAGGGTGGGGTATGTATAGGAATATCATCTACTGTTTTAATAGCTATTTCATCTAAGCTACATCTACCTAACTCGGAGGCCGTAAAAGCAAAATTCTCTCGATATGAGGAAAGGAGGTCCCTAAGTTTATTTTTTTTATCAACACTCAAATCCAAGTTTATATTAAGTTCATTTATATCATTATATTTTTTAGATACATTCGAGATAAAATCCTCGTCATGTTCTGTCACTAGCTTCGAAAAATAAAGATAATCATTCTTGGAAATGTAATTTAACCTTCTTTCCTCACCATTTCCATTTATGACATTATTTTTATTTGTTTCGTCAAAATGGTCATGATGTACCATAGGATGTGACATCGACGTGACATTTCGATCATAATATTCACAAAACTTTATATGAAACGACCCATGTAAATTAATACAATTATTTGAAAAATTTATAACTGCTTTATATTTATACAAAAAGTCTTGACCCAGGACTACTTCTTGGTTAATGTCTTTAATTATCACAAATTCATTAACAAAAACGCGTGAATCTACCATAAAGCTGATCTTCACTTTCCCAACGACTTTTAGAAGTGATCCCGATATCGATTTTACAAAATGATTCGTCCCGTCACTGGTACTTTTCAACTCGAGTTTCGACGCTACTCGCTCTGATATACACGAAATGGATGCTCCGGTGTCTATCAGCGCACTATAGGCCTGCTCCGCTATGAAAATATTAATGTAAGGGTTCATATTACGCATTTTTTTTGTATTTTCTGTCCGGAGTTGCTCCTTCACGGACACAGCTTGCAACTCCGATCGTTCCTCTAATGGCTGTGCCCTTGCTCGTTTGTGTGATTGGGCAATGATGGGCTTTCACGGCTGGGGGCAATAGGAGACCGATTATTTCTATTATTACGATAATGCCTAGGTCGTAAGTTGTATCTAGGCGTGTGGAATGTATCAGCGTCGCCTGCGCTTCTTGGCGTGGCAGCTGGCATCACTGAGCTGGATGGTCTCGGTGTCGACTGGAACCTTTGATTTGCTGTTGGTAGATCAAAATTAACTCGTGGAGGCTGCAATGGTAAATTTATTATATCTTGTGGCGCCTCTTCGAAGATCTCTTTGACCTGTTGTATGGTCTCTCGTAACTCTGCCTTCGAGGAATAAACACGTGTCGCTAATTTTAATTTATTATGTAAGGTGATCCCTTTTAAGAATGTTTTAATAAAAATGTTATCTTCTTTTATTCCAGCTTGTTGGCTGTATTCCGACAGCCTATAAAAAAAAGCTACAACGTCCTCTTTATCGTTTTGTCGGGCATTGTAAAATTTCTCTACGTAGTTTGTTCCACACGGGAATTCATTTTTCATGTGCTCACATAGGTTTTTGAAAGACATTTCCTCATTATATATGTATTTGAAATAAGCTAGGGCCGGACCCTCTAAGTATGCTCCCATAATAAGTGCCAAATCATTTTCTGGCCATTTATTTATTGCCGCAATACGGCGAAATTGCATCAGAAAATCGTCGAATGTTACATTCGATCCTATGCCCGAAAACAAAATTGCTTGTGCCATATTTGCCCCTTTTTATGTTTAATTTATTAAATTTTCACTTAGCTTTATTCCATTAATGGTGCTTTCTACCCGGCGCCTCCACCACTTTGTCGCAACTCTCTGTGCGACAGTACCAGGATCTTCAATTCGGGGCTGTAGCAATGAAACGCTTATTTCATTGAATACTTATATTGCTTCACGATAATGACTTCACTTTACAATGGTCGCGTCCGAACTCCTTAAACTAGACATTATTTTGTTCTATTCAATTTTCAAACCTATTCTAGAACAACAAAATCCTTAGAAATATATTTTACATGCCAGTTCGCTAACTTACCTCATGCGATCTCCTTTCGATATCACAGTACCTATGTGTTAGAGTTTTTAAGTGATTGAATCTTGCCTGATAGGTAGGTATTTTTGGCGTAGTTAAAAATTTTAAATCAACTTATTTAAGTACACTAATCAAATTGATTCGGCTAACAACTTTTTTACAAATGATTGTTTATGTACAAATAAAATAAATAAATTACCTACTTATGTTATCTGGAGGTATTGTTCAAAGTTTCCACCTTCACACTCCAGGCACAATCTAGCACGACGTTGCTGATTTTCTTTTAATTTACGTAGCACAAACACATTCGTTTTTAAAGTGTCGAAAGCACTGATCACCTTTTCACGTAATTGTGTAGCACTGGTGATTTCCTCTGTGTACACTAGTCTTTTTAAATCTCCCCACAAATAAAAGTCAAGGGGTGTGAGATCCGGAGAACGCGGAGGCCAAGCCACTGGACCACCGCGGCCAATCCAGTGTGTGCCAAACCTTTCACTTAAGTACTCACGTACTTGCCGACCGTAGTGAGGAGGTGCACCGTCCTGCTGGTAGAAAAAGTTGTGATGAAGTGACAGGGGAACCTCGTCCAACATCTCCTCGACGACGTGTTGCAACAGCTCCAGGTATGTGGCACTGGTGAGGTGACCGTCGATAAAATAAGGTCCAAGCAGTTGGTCCCCTATTATGCTAGCCCACACATTTAGGCTGAACCTGACTTGGAACGAGTGCCGCTTAGTCACGCGCGGGTTATGTTCGCGGTGAGCCCACCAGTGTTCGTTATGAACATTGTAGACGCCAACTCGAGTAAATAAACACTCGTCCGTCCACAGGATGTTGGCAGCTATGAAAATATAAATAAATAAATGGTTTTGAATAGTTATGTTGAAAATGGTATCATCGAAGTGATCTGATGATGATGATGATGGAGCCAGAAGGTAGGCACCAGAACTCCGTAATTAATCTTTGTATCCTATCCGTGTTTGGGCTTATTAGAATTGTCATGAGATGCATTTTGGTTGTAAGGTTCTATCGAACTGATCTGATGATGGAACCGGAAGGTGGTAGACACGGGAACTTCATAATAAAATAATGTATCCTAGCAGTATCTGGGTTGATTGGAATTGTCTTCAGAAATAAGTATACTGACTATAAAATTATCAGGACTAAAAAGTGTGAAATAAAAGACTTTTGACAAAAAAAAAAAACGACTTTACAAAAAAAGACACAAAGTAACGATCAAAAAATCTTTAATTACGGAACTCGGTGTAAAATAAAAAACAAACAATACTAGAAACACCGACTATCGAAATTAAAATTATATAGATCGTTTTAGTGTTTTTTTTTTAGTGAGGTCGTTTATTTTTTTTTTTGTATAAAGTTTTTTGTATACATTATTAACCTGCGCTTTCAGTCTAAATGCTCGTCAATTACTACTCCTAGAAATTTAATTTGTGTTACTTGTGTTATTTGCGGTCTGTTCATTTTAAAATTAAATGTATTACTATTAGATTGATTAAATTGTATAGATGTCGTGGCCAGGTCATAGAAATTGATCACTTCACGAAATGGCCAACTACAACTGGCCAGATCGTTTAAATGTTAACATTTGATGACATTTCAATCCTCGTTGGGCCATATCACTGATGTAGGATTTCTATGATAGTAAAAGGTCCAAAGAAAGTAGGCCAAACGAGGATTGAAATATCATCAAACTTTATTATTATGATTAATTGATAAATTATTATTATTTTGCCAGTTAATTAGACTTTCTATTGTATTATTTACTAGCTGTGACCCGCAAAAATGCAAAAACGTAACTAATAATAATTCTGTGCTTGTCATTCATGCCGAAAGCTTCTAATTCATTTATTTTACTTTCACATAAATCGGTTAAAGGTCAAAACGAAAAATTCCTCTAGTAAATATACCTACAATATTCATCAAATAAACTTATGAACTTCTCTTCTTTCTTCTTCTTTTTCGTCGGTCACTGCGGGGTGCCAGTTGAAAATCAGAGCTGGGTGTCTCACGCCCAGCAATTGCTGAGTTGGCGACCCTTTCGGTTCGGGCACGCTCAGCGCAACTATATTGTAAATCTGTATTTTTTTGTTGTTTTTGTGTTGTTGCCTATTGTATTGCCTGCATCGAATAAATACTACCTATTCTATTCTATTCAATAAACAGATAGAGACATGTTGAGGTCGCAGCAGTTGGTATCCTAAGGTTCTGTCTACCCCAAGGGAAAAGGCGTTAGTTTATGTATGTTTCTGGTTTATGTTATGATAAAACAAGGCTGTATGATTTTAAAATGATTTGTTCATTAGAATGTACCAAAAGTATATTAACATGTTGTGATTTTTGGCAACACTAAAGAAATGCTATTTAGCGGAAGCTGCAAAAAAAAGTGGATAAAGTACTGTTGACGCATCACGTCAATTCGTCATCAGTCTGCACCACTAGTCACTTTAAGTTTACAATAATTAGTTTATTAATAAGTTTAAGCTATAATGTTTTTATCAGGCGTTAACTATTAACGACCTCCATGATTTTTGAGTGTCATGACTGGCAAAATTAAACTGGTACACTGCAAGCTACGATCCTGATTTTTTATTTTCCAAAATTCCTTAGAAGTCCCTACAATTTTATACACGCGGGCCCAGGGCCGGTTTGTGGATATCAAATGGCAAAAACGTGGAACTCCCTGACGAAGTCTGTGTTTCCTGATAGTTACAATCTAGACGCTTTAAAATCAAAAGATAATAGGTTACTTCTAGACTGTGCTCCATTGTGGCTGACCATCAGGTGAGATAATAGTTAAACACGAGCCTATCTTACACTAATAAAGTTAAAGTTTGTTTTTTTTTGTTTGTAGGTAGGAGGTAATCTCTGAAAGTCCTGGGCCGATTGCTAAAATTGTTTCACCAATAGAAAGCTGCTTTATTCCTGAGTGATATATGCTGCTATATTTTATGTACGCGGGCGACGCCGCTGGCAAAATCTAGTTAATTATATTGAAAAAAGAAACTAAATACTTCTTTCATTTTATGATTCTGCACCACCCTAACTACCTGGTTACGACTTCGGTCTTAGCGGCGAGCGGGGCGGCATCGGTAAGCGGATGCGCGGTGCTATGAGCGCCGTCTCGTGGCGTGCTTCAAACATTTTCATACTTTTGATCTTACTGCTCGCCCTCCGCGCTTAGCTACCGCTCACAGCTGCAGGGTCGTGAACGGCCCGTTAGATCGACTAGTAGAAAATGCCTGAGGCATTGAGTCCGCCTTTGTAGTGTTTACTAGCGCTTAAATTTTAATATATAAATACTTTCTAAACTTGACACACACTATACACAAACACACAGTGCTAAATCAAAAAAAAAAAAACGAATGTAACTGGGTGATGGTTAGATGTAGCATCCACTCCTATCAAGATTGGAGACTCTATACTCGAAGTTGTGGACGATTACGTCTACCTTGGACAGACAGTCCAGTTGGGTAGATCTAATTTCGAGAAAGAGGTCAACCGTCGAATCCGACTCGGCTGGGCAGCGTTCGGGAAGCTGCGCAGTATCTTCTCATCCAATATACCACAGTGTCTCAAGACGAAAGTCTACGACCAGTGCGCTCACAATGGGCCTCATCAGAAGGCTCAAAGTCACCCAAAGGGCAATGGCTATGCTATGAAGGGTGGTTATGCTCGGAGTTTCCTTGAGTGATCGAATCAGAAATGAAGATATCCGCTGGAGAACCAAGGTTACCGACATAGCACGAAGAATCGCCAAACTTAAGTGGCAATGGGCAGGGCACATTGCTCGCAGAACAGATGGCCGTTGGGGCCGAAAGGTTCTGGAGTGGCCACCGCGTACCGGAAGCTGCGTCTTCCGGTACGCGGTGACACTATATTATCACCTTTTGTAGGGTTCCGTACCCAAAGGGTAAAAAGCCAATTCTTGACTTCGCTGTTCGTCTGTTTATCTCGGTTGTTATCACGGTTCCCATGAATCGTCATAGCTAGACAGTTGAAATTTTCACAGATGATGTATTTCTGTTGCCGCTTTAACAACAAATATTAAAAACAGAATAAAATAAATATTTAAGTACGGCTCCCATACAACAAACGTGATTTTTTTTGCAGTTTTTTGCTACGGACGGTACGGAACCCTTCTTGCGCGAGTCCCACTCGCACTTGGCTGGTTTTTTGTTAGTTTCACCTCTCCCGGTGTTTGTTTGTTAAAAAATCACGGACAGTGGAGTCTTAGTAATTGGGTCCAGTTTTTACCATTTAAGTATGGAACCCTAACTGGTATATTGCTAATTATGAGAACAAATAATTCATCATCATCATCATCATCATCATCATCATCATCATCATCATCATCATCATCATCATCATCATCATCATCATCATCATCATTTCAGGCGAAAGACGTCCACTGTTAGACATAGGCCTCCCCCAAATGACGCCACAATGACCGGTCCTGTGCGTCTCGCATCCTGCTTATCATTTTTTGGAGGGGTTTGCAGTAATCGCCACGCTTGGCAGGCGGGTTGGCGATCGCAGTGTGGTTGTTGTAACGCAAAGAGAATGCTGCTGCCCATTCTTTGTTATGTCCCTTAGTCGCCTCTTACGACACCCACGGGAAGAGATGGGATGGTGCCATTCTTTACGTCCGAACACCATACGGACGAATAAATAATTAGTTAAAAATAATTATAACAGATAGAAGGTTTTTTGCGCAGTATTTATATAAGTAAAACAGTACCTAATTAATAGGTTAGGCCCTGGTATGAAAGGCAACGAAGGAACAGGAGTGACTTTTTAGTTATTTAAAAGAGTGTCCATGGAGTTTCTTGCACGTTCTTCTCCATAGAGATCTACGCTTTGGAACGTGCAATTTAGCTTCACTTGTTTTTTTTTTTGACTGACCGACATTTGACAATTCAAAAGTGCCTGTAATTGGTCTATTTGAAATAACCGTTTCTGATTTCTGTAGAGGAATTATAAACAAAACTAGGACAGAGTTCAATAAGTCTAACTCGTATCACAAGTTTTGTCACCTTTCAAAACGTTTTAAAATTAGTCTCCGTTCGAACTTATAATTTGTTGGATGGAGTTAAATAAACACACTATCTTTGCAGGCTGAACCTAATACAATAGTGGTTCCCAAACACAAAAAAGAAAATTGAAGAAAGTCATCATCTTACGGCTAACATTTACCTAAAAATCTAAAACAACACTAAACTCTATTACAATATATACCTACTACTAACTATAAAAATAAAAGAAGTAAATAAAAAATAAAATAAAAAACTTAACGTTAACCTTTATGTAAATAAAATATAATATCAGACTTAGTACAGTAACAGTAACTAATATTTAAATATAACTAACAAAATCTAATAAAACTCTTGCGAATTCACTGTCATGGCTCGAAAATAGGTCATGCACTTCATTTAGTACACATATTGTGCCGGTGAGGGTTTTTTTTTTATTTGGGAAAATCATCTTATGACAAATTTCGCTCTTGGGCGGCGCAGGAGATAGTGTCAGACTTTTACTGACTAAAAACCCACTTCTGTTCCTTCTTTGCCTTCGTCCCAGGGCCCCGGGTTTCATTTTCACACTACCCGTGGCCCCAGTAGGCTTCGACCCTGCTGGGCCCCTACGATTTGCTGACATCTCCTTGAGGCGCGCGTGGAACAATACGCGCCGTCGACGACTTGGGCTCAGTCCGGATGGTTACCGGACGGTCGGATGGCGAGCTACCCATAGCCTAGCATAGCGAGTAGGTACCCATTAATTTTAATGTATGATCCAATTGTTGATTGACTTAAATAAATAAATAAATAAAAATTGCTCGCCGTCCGCAAGCCCGCGCCTGCGGTGGCCGGAAATCGGGATCGGAATCCTGGCGGCGTTTAAGGCGTGAGGACCGTTGCCTCACGCGATCGGCCGCCTCCTTTGCTAGCATTATTGCTTCGCAGAAGGAGGCGACAGCCTGCCACTCCTTCTCGCTCCGGACCATGGCCTGTACCAAGCCCCGACGCGAGAGATCGCCGCCGCCGATCGCCCCTACGAGGACGCGGCGTTGCTCTGCCCAAGCGGGGCACACCTCCACCGTGTCCTCCGGGCCGTACACACAGTGGCGACACCCGGGCGTTGCTTCCGCACGAATCCGGTGCAGGAACTTCCCGAACTTACCGTGTTCGGTGAGAACCTGCGTCATGCGGAAGGTTAGGACGCCGTGAGGTCTTTTCAACCACGCCTCAAAGAGGGGACTTACTGCCATAATTGTGGCGTGCCCAGTGCCGGTGAGGGGTGCTTTTGACAGTAGGTTGGTTCTGGCAGCAGGTACGGCCAGCAATGGCGGTCGCCGCCGCCTCCATACGTACCGGTCTGGCACGCACAGCTTCAGGTGCAGCAGCACACTCCATTTGTTTGACTTAGCACAACAACTATTGTGACTTATTTTTGTTGGCGGAATAATGCGAATAATAACATTAGGTAGATAAGTCTAAACAGATTTCTTTGACATGACAGATGACCGAGCCATCTATATTCACGATTTTTTTTTGCCAAATTCCTGGCAGTTTTATCTCTTTGCACAAAATTATCTCCGAAACTGTAAGAGATAGAAGAACGTGAGTTAGACCAAATAAAAACCGTATTTTTTTGGATAAGTATACTATTTAAAAAAAAAAGTAAAAAAAAAAAATATTAATTTGTTTTCTGAAAATGAAGTCAAGGCGTAAGTTACATTTAGCATGTCTTCTTTTTGGCGTCGTCAAAACTAAGAAACCCAGGTATTTATACGACAAGCTCAGCTGGATGGCTAGTAGACGGGAATGTGCGCCCAGGCTTTGTGCGCAGCAACTCTCAACCCAGTCTCATAGGACAGCAGCTTTCAAAGGCAGTTTCCGATACGCTGCTTCTAAGGTGTGGAATAATATTCCGCCACCATTAAGAGTACTGAGCAGTATCCATACTTTCAGAACGCGTTTACGGCAGTACCTGATAGATGCGCAAAGGAAACTAGATTTAGTTACTCTTAATGTCTCATTTATTTAGACCGCCTACAGTGAATTTTAACAACGGTAGTTTCTGCTGTTTGGAAAATGTTGCACGGAAATATAAAATGGCTTATACATAACCACAATATGTAGATGGTGAAGATTTTTGGTTACTTACCCCTACGTGTCTTACATGTACTTGCAGTCTTGTTAAATTTGGTGACATTTTTTGTTTTTATTTTTATTGTTATTTTATTATTTTGTACACATCTGACGCTAAACACCTGTTTACTATTTATCATTTATCACACATTAACATTTATATATATTTAATTACCTTACACATAATACTTATACATTACACATAACACTAATAAGTAAATAACCGCCGTTCACTCTCAATAAGGTTCAGTTGAAAACCAGCGTCAGGCAACTACCACTGACTACCATGTAGTTGTCTGGCATTTTTGCTGAACTGGACCTATTTGGCGCAGCCGTGAGATACACATTGTGTTTTTTTTTCTTTTTTTCTTAGTTGTCTTAAATTTTGTTTTTACAGTGTGTGTATCCATGTGTGCCAAATAAAATATTTTTCTTTCTTTCTTTCTTTTCTTTTATTTAAAAATCTCAAAAATGTTACAAGTCGAGTTGTATCACTCATCACAGAAGGCACAAATTTCTACTTTTGGCCACTATGAGCGCTACGATAGATTATACTCCCACCTAGTGCTTCGGACCCAGCAAATATACAACATTATTTTTAGTATATATGTGAAACCTGAATATAGATTGTTCAGAATCAGTAACTAAATCAATTCCTATAATTTTTACACTATATTAGACTTTTCCCAAAAATATTTTAAAAAGGTCACAAGTTTGACACCACCAACACTAAGTACAAAACAGGTCACGGCAGATCATAGCGGGCATTAAGTGGCAGCGCACAACTGGGTACGAGAGAAAAACAACCTCTCAGTCACCTTGAAGGCCCGGTGAACATGTATTTGTGCAGAAAACCAGGTGACATAACAAGTTTATAACTTTGTGATTTTTCATGATACAGTTATGTTTTGTACATAGATTCTTTACATAAAAATACTAGACACGTGTTTCGAGTTTTGCATAAACTAAAAATAATGTCGTAGATTGATCACAGACAGCAGAATGTGAAATGTACCATGTCGCCTCAGTTAGATTCCATCCCCGATTTCATAAGTGTCAGTCGCTGGCACGACAGCAGCGATCGACTCACTTACGGACCATGTACTATCTATCCTGAATGAAGTTCAAGGGAGATTACAGTGACTGAAGACCATCGTTGAAAACTCCCGGACGATGTACGGGGTCTGATAACCGAAAAAGACGCAGCCATCCGTCCGTGCGACACAAACAAAGTAACAAACAGCACAAACAGCGCAGTGAACAAAAAGAGCAGCTTTCCGCGCAACTGCAGAGGAAGTTACGATCCACTGAAGAGGCATCTATGTCTCCTCTTATTCGCCCCGATAAGAGTGTCGCTTTCGACAACTCTGACAAAGCGGAATACCTAGCCTACAGTCTAGAGTTCCAACGCTTTTCCAGCTCTCAACCAGTAGACTAAACCCATCTCGTCATGAGATATGCTGATGTTGAACGGAGAGTATTTCTCGCACCCATCGAAGATCCTAATAATCCTCCTGATGCCAGAGGTGATAGAGGATTTTATCAAAAGGCACCGGCCCCGGAAATACCATATCACCAACAAGGTGTTTAAACTCTTCCCATCCCAATTCATAATGCTAATGACAGCCATCTTCAACGGTCATTATGGAATAACACGTTCCCCCAAGCGTGCAAACTGGCAACTGATATCGGTATCCCCAAACCAGGTAATACCAAGTCAAGTATGATCCCTCCAGTTATCTGTCCATCAGTCTACTTCATATCTATTAAAAATAAAATAGGTCTTAGGATAGATCCCTGTGGAACACCCTTTGATATGCATACAATTTTGGATTTATACTTTCACTTATAATTATTCTGAGTTTTGTCAATTTCAACATACATCTGTCTGTTTTTTATTTAAGTAGGAAGAGAATTATCTTAAAGCATTTCCTCTGATTCCGTAATGCCTCATTTTAGTTAAAAGTAATTCATGGTCAATTGTGTCTAATTCGGAGCTTAGATCCAGGAAAATCTCTGAAACTCTCATTTTATTATTAATTTTGTAAAGGTCGGTTACATTTGTCAAAGATATGTTTTGACATAAAATGAATGAAATATAACGACACGGCAGTCATACACTCATCTCAAAATACTCCAGATAATCAAACAAGTTTCGATTCATCCGCGAACACGTCATTGCCAGGTTGAGCATCCTCTTGGAAAGCACAGAGCGCGGAAATCACGCGAGGGACTGGGCAGGAGCAGGCGTCCAGATACTTATACTGCTCAATGTTATCAGTCCCGAGTAACGCCGCAGAGAACTGACACAATTTATGTAGAGGACATCGCACGAAGCATCATCCTCGATAAATCACAGAGTGATGCTTATTGAGTATCCTCACTGACCGACTCAGCGGTGCAAACTAATAAGTTCATAGCGATTACCAGAACTTTAAGTAGCCTCGCCCTCGGGACTAACCATAGCCTATTGTTTGGAACGAGTAATCTCAAAGCTTCTAATACCTACTTGTGAATTGCTTAGCAAAATCCATAAAGGCATATTGTACAAGAGCGAGACTACGCTTCGCTTTCAAATCATCGAGTTAATCAACCATACCTAATATATAAGCCAAAAGAAAAAAATAATTATAAATGCAACTAGGTGATGGTTACGTATCTACTAGTAACTAGATATATTGCAAATTATTAGGACAAATAATTAGTTAAAAATAAACAAGTACTGTTTTTACCTAAAATTCTGCGTAAAAAAAGTTTTATCTATTTTTCGAATTCAAATTGAGCCACTTAGGAACGTATTTATTTATGCATTGAATTTAGTGTTCGCATTCATTCGCGTTTGTGCTGGTGCTGGAAAAGACAGTGGAATCGGGTAAGAATATCATTTAAAAGGTTTAAATTCTGTAAAACTCTGATCGATGTATAGTCGCTATAGTACCCAAGTCCGGTCTACAGTGGATAGCTTCAATGTGGCTGTCGGCTTACATCAAGTATCGGCTCTTAGCCCTTAGCCTTCCTGATGAATAGACGTTCTGACGTGGAACATCCAGGAAGAGGCTCCCTGGTGTATGATCTTTGCCAATGACATTGTGCTGGTTGCCGAGAGTGGTCCAGAGCAAATTGGAGGTGTGGTGGCAAAGACTGGAGAGTGTTAGTCTAAAATTGTGCAGAACCAAAACAGAGTACTTGTTCTGCGATTTTGGTGGTCTCTCCAGTCTTGTGCCCATAACTCTAGCCCAAAGGCCTATACCAATCTGTTCCGACTTTCGGTACCTCGGGTCGCTTATCCAAAGGGATGGTGAGGTAGACCGGGTCGTAACACATCGGATCAACTTTGGATGAATGAAATGGCGACAGGTCACTGGAAAAACTTGTGACCCATGGATGCCCCTAACCTTGAAGGGTAAAATTTACAAGTCTGTGATATGGCCTATCATACTGTATGGATCAGAATGTTGGGCTGTATAAAAAAACGGATGAAAAAAGATTGCATGTAGCGGAGATGAGAATGTTGAGATGGATGTGTTGTGTGACGAGAATGGATAAAGTGAGAAATGAGTATATTAGAGGAAGTTTGAAAGTGGTGCCAGTGACTGAAAAGTTGTTATGGAATCGTTTGTCTTGGCATGGAGAGGGAGAGGGAGGCCAAAGAAAAGATGGATGGATTGTATAAGAAGTGATATGAAAGAAAAAGGTGTTAGTGATAGCGTGTCGGGTGATAGGACACAATGGAAGAAAACACGTGTTACGCCGACCCCAAATAAAACGGGATAAGGGTAGGAAGATGATGAAATTCTGTAAAACTCGTAAAATTATTGTCTGTCATGTCATCGTCACCTTCCTTTTTATTTCTTTGGGTAGGAAATCATTTAGTAACTTCTCTCGCTCTGGATGGAGCGAGATCCCAGTGTCAGATTTTTTTTTGACTGATACCCACGCGTGTTCCTCCAGTTGCCCTAAGACCGCGGTGGTCCTTTCGAACAATCTCGAAGCACTTCTCGCCCTTGTGTTACTTGGTGTCAGCGCAAAACGTTGTTTTCTTCCATTCTCTCAACTGTCATACCATAATTGACTCTTTTTTCTTTCACATTCTCCTCTCTGTTTATCTAGTATTTGCTATAAGGGCCAATACTAGTACAGTGCATTATTATTACTATTTGTAACTACCATTGGTAGAATCATCATCTTCTTCGCATAAGCTTGAGCTTCTGAGATCTAAACTATTAATGCCCGTTTAGTAGACTCATGTCCCTATTATAAAAAACAATTTGTATTAACAATATGAGATTATAAAAACTGGGCTAATGCGATTCGGACTCGCGCACTGAGGGTTCCGTACAAACTTGAAAGGTAAATTGCGGTTTAGGATTTATGACGTATTCAAAAAAAACTGCCTACTCGATCTCGTTCAAACCAATTTTCGGTGAAAGTTTGCATGGTAATGTACATCATATATTTTGTTTAGTTTTATCATTCTCTTATTTTAGAAGTTACAGGGGGGATACATATTTTACCACTTTGGAAGTGTCTCTCGCGCAAACTATTCAGTTTAGAAAAAAAATATATCAGAAACCTCAATATCATTTTTGAAGACCTATACACAGATACCCCCCCCCCCCACACGTATGGGTTTGATGAAAAAAAATAATTTTTGAGTTTTAGTTCTAAGTACGGGAAACCCCCAAAATTTATTGTTTTTTTCTATTTTTGTGTGAAAATCTTAATGCGGTTCACAGAATACATCTACTTACCAAGTTTCAACAGTATAGTTCTTATAGTTTCGGAAAAAAGTAGCTGTGACATACGGACGGACAGACAGACAGACAGACATGACGAATATATATATAAGGGTTCCGTTTTTTGCCATTTGGCTACGGAACCCTAAAAATGATATATTGTGTCAGTGTTTTTTTTTCTTAGTTGTCTTAAATTTTGTTTTTACAGTGTGTGTATCCATACGAGCCAAATAAAATATTTTTCTTTCTTTCTTTTATTTAGTTATAATTTTATGATATATTTTTTAATAAGTCTTTTTTTTATTCAGTAATGTGTGACGTTGCCACATCATCATCATCATCATCATTTCGACTGAAAGACGTCCACTGTTGAACATAGGCCTCCCCCAAGTTTCGCCACATACTTGGAATTATTCCTGTATCATGTAACATGTAAACCCACATATATAAGGCATACAGACCCAGAAAAACTATATGTAGCCCATACAAATATTTTATTTGTTATTGGAATCAAACGGAAAGTTCTGAACCACGTATTGATTTGGTTGGGGAATATTTTTTTAGGTGAAAGTTGTACAAGTAGACGATGATTGACTTACCGTCCGTTGTTCGGTTCGAGTGACGTTTTATGTTAATTGAAAAGAGAAATTTTGCCAGGAGCGAATTGATTCTTGATTCGGATTAATTCATGTTTGGTCGTTGTTCTGCATGGCTACTTATAAAAGTATCATCTTCTTTTAAAACTCATAATTCTAACCACTTTAGAGTTACGTCATATTTTCAAAGAAGGAACAAATATTTATATGTCTAACAGATATTTCTTCCAGATCTGATTTTCTTGAACATACCTATGTACATACAGGAGTAATTCCTAACGTATTATAGTATAGTCGGCCTTATAATGTTCCCACTGTTTGGACTCAGGCCTCCTCTCTAGGAGAGGGAATGTGCCATAATCCATCTACCCACTACACATAGGCCCAGTGCGGGTTGGTGTATGTAACATGTCTTCGAATTTTTGGTTCTAGGACATGCCGGTTTCCTCACGATGTTTTCCTTCGCCGTTTTGAGAGCAATGGTGATGAAATAAATTACATAAAGCAATGTGCCTGACTGGGTTTGAACCCGTGACCAAAGTCGTGTCGTAAGTCGGGGCCGTTACCAATCGGCCACCACTGCTTTCCCCAACGTGAGGCAACTTAAAAAAATTTCTTACATTTCGATTTTAATATTGAAGTGTTATGAAATTGTGCAGAGAACAGAGATTTTTCTTTGCAAGTTTCTGTGTTTTCTGTTAGCTACAATCTAGGGTTCTTAAACTCATGAGTGGATGGGCTACTTCTAGGCAAGTTTGCTCTACTTTCGATAACATCATCGCTTACCATCAGGTAGTGGTCAAGTGCGAGCCTATTAACAATAAAAAAGTAATATTTTTTATCTAATCACAGTAATGGAGTCAATAACAGATGCAGTATCAGCTGTGGCCTACGTTAGAGGTGTTCAAAATGCCCTGAACATGGTCATGACCCTAGGAATCACTAGTCACTTATGGATGCCTGAAAGTCATGTGCCAGGTTAGTTTGAATAGCTTATTTTTAGTCTACGTCTTTGTGCCCCCCATTTTTATTTTTATAGAATACTATCCAAAAAATCTTTCGATCCAGTTATAGAACCAGTGATTCCATAAATGTTTTAGTCAAAAAAACTTTGTCATAAGAACTAAACTAGCTCAGCATATAGGCATGATGGGCTTGCGTAAATATTTGGGAAAAACATAAGTAAGACAAGAATGGTACTGAACTGATATTGACATTATTTAATTTTAATATAGATGGAGCTGAATACGACTTCATTGTGATTGGAGCTGGTACAGCGGGCGCTGTTGTTGCTGGCAGATTAGCACAGAACAGAACTGCTAAGGTTCTTCTTATAGAAGCCGGGGTTGATCCTCCTTTAGAAACTATTGTAAGTAATACAATTAACGCACTTGTTGACATAGACCGACGAATTACACCCCTAGCCCATTTAATAGAAAGCAAGCCTAACAAGAATTAAACAAGATTTTAAATATATCCAGTGAAAATGTATAAAATAATAATGTGTTTTTACTTTTCCCAGTATCCTGGTTTAGTTGTGTATACGAGGTCATCACCTATAAACTACAATTTCACAACAACAAGTAAGCGCTATAACAAAGCATGTGGTCGGAACAGTAACTTTATACTGAATGCCGGTAAAATGCTCGGAGGGACCAGTAGCTTGAACATAATGCTATACCAACGAGGAACCGAACGAGATTATGAACCCTGGGTGACAGCATCGAAAAACCCGCACTGGTCTCTGAACAACACACTCAAATACTTTAAACGAACTGAAAAGCTTGAAGTTCCAGATATCTTAAATTCACCATATAGTAAGTACCATGGTGTGGACGGACCTTTGGTCGTGACTCAAGAAAATAGGACAGCAATTTTCAAATATATAGAAGCTTTTAAAGAATTTGCAGGATTGATTGTCCTTGATCTAAACAGTAATGAAACCCTTGGGTTTTCAAGAACACAATACACTGTAAGTAATCACAGGGAAAGTAGTGCTACTGCATTTCTAAAAGCTTCAGATAAATCATCTTATTTAGATCTTCTGAAACATACAGAGGTCACCAAAATTCTGTTTGATTCCAACAATAACGCTGTTGGTGTAGAAGCTATACGTAACAATAAAACTGTTACTTTTAAAGCCAAGAGAGAAATTATATTATCGGCAGGAGTCATTAACACACCAAAGTTACTAATGCTCTCAGGAATCGGACCCAGAAAACATTTACAGTCCAAAGGCATTCAAGTAAAAGTTGATTTACCAGTAGGCAAAAACTATCACGATCATATTAGTGTAGCTATTATCCATAAATTAGGAAAAGCTTCTGGACCTGCACCTCCAGTTGATCTCCACAAATTTCCATTTCCATCTATAACTGGATATGTGGCTTTAAATGAAAGTAGTCGATACCCTGACTATGTAGCTTCTGGTTATTTCCTACTGAGCAAAACTGCTGCTAAATCTGCTCTTATAGATAGTGCTTTCTATCATCGCTACAGTAACTGCGTTCTCAATAAAATTTATCAAAAAACTAAGTCGTATAAGCTGTTAACTTCTTATATAAAAAATGCAACTCCAAAATCTCGAGGATGTGTGACTTTACGGAGCTCAAACCACAAGGATAAGCCCATAATTGATGGTGGATTCTTTTCAAATCAAGATGATCTTGAAGTTCATGTTGACTATGTGCAAGATTATGTCAAACTTGGAGACACCAAAGTTTTTAAAGACTTAGGAGCAGAACTCGTAGATCCATTCGATAAAAAATGTGGGGGACATGAATTTGGAAGTAGAGGGTACTGGAAATGTTATGTTCTTTGCATGATGAATCCAAGTAACCATGGTGTGGGGACCTGTGCCATGGGTTCTGTCGTTGATGGTGAGCTGAATGTGTTCGGAGTAAACAGGTTACGTGTGGTGGATGCCAGTGTCATACCAGTGATAACTACAGGGGGAACTGCCGCTCCAACTATGATGATTGCTGAAAAAGCCTCTGACATCATTATACAGAATATGTCTAAGTGAAACCGATTAGAATAGTTTATTACGAAATAAGTGTTGAGAATTAATATGTTAATTTAAACTTAATATTACAGCACTGGTGCGGGTTAAATGTAACTTGATTATTTTTGTTTGATGCTTATGTAAATTAGAAACTAAAATTTAAACCAATTCTGATTATTATTTTATCGTAAACCTAAATTGCAAAAAATTATATGAACCATTGTTCAATTATTTACTACCAAATGATGGTTTTCATTAAAACCATCTTTGGTTGTAAATATTTATTATAATTATTGTGTATTGTAAACTATTTTGCTCCCACATACAGAAATGTGAGAGTAAAATAGTTTGACATGAACGAACATGATAGTTGAAAGTTCGTCATGATCACTCAAACGTCTCATTGATGCTGGCGCGTGTTGGATTGATCAGTTTCCTTTAAAATTAATGAGCTGAGTTGTGCTGATATATGCATCATGTTCGTGAACTGACACCGTCAATTGAGAGTGGTCATCTCTTAACTGTCAGTAGCAAATTAATTTCTATGTTGTATTTTTTATTTACATTACTCTCACTCTTTTGTAATACATTATATTTATTTAACATAATAACGAATTAAAAGGGTATCAGTGGAATTTCTTGCAAGTTCTACTCAATAGATCTATGCTTTGAAATAAGCAACAAATTCTTACTGATCGACTTCTTGACAAATCAAAAGTACCTACATTATTGGTTTATTTGAAATAAATAATAATATTCCACAACTTTCGCACAACGCCATCTAGTCCCAAACTATGCAGAGCTTGTACTATAAGTGCTAGACAACTGATAAACATACTTATATATTTCTAAATACATACACATTATAGATAAATTACACCCAGACACAGAACAAATGATCGTGCTTCACACAAACATTTGTCCTGGGTGGGAATCGAACCCATGACACCCGGCATAGCAGTCAGGGCCACAGACCACTAGACCAACAGGCCTGTCAAATGCTTTGAATTATATAGAGGATTGTTTTTTTTCACACAATCATTTCACTGTTCTAGTGAGTCGATTAATTAAAAAACATTTTGGAAAGCAAAGAAAAATTTAAATGAGAGTATTTGTTGTCAATGATGATTTTATTTTTATAAAGCAATAATACCTTTAAGTAAATACATTATTTACGAAAAAAATTGCAGCATAAATTCTTAATTACGAACTATCCAACCGTGTGAATTCTTTATTTTATAATTAAAATAATAGTGATGCGTAATCTCATTATCAAAGTTAAAGAAAAACGTTTTTTATTTCACATAGGCCTACGTGGGCACTTATAAAACGTCAGAAGCTAGTACACGGTTCCAAATTGGTCGTTTCCTATGGAGAAGAACCGGCAAGAAACTCCATGGTTACTCTTTTAAAAAAGTGGTTGTTTACAATATTTTCATATTACAGTATAAGTAGGTATTATGTAAGGACAGTGTAGACCGGTCAATATTGTACTAAAAAGTATAATAAAAATAATCATAGTAAATTATCTCGTATGCATATCGTATGCAGCCTTTTAATGTTCCCACTGCTGGGACTCAGGCCTCCTCTCTCTAGGAGAGGGAATGGGCCGTAATCCACCACGCGGGCCCAGTGCGGATTGGTGAATGTCACATGTCTTTGAATTTTTCGTTCTAGGACATGCCGGTTTCCTCACGATGTTTTCCTTCACCGTTTTGAAAGCAGTGGTGATGAAATAAATTACAGAAAGTAATGCGCCTGGCTGGGTTTGAACCCGCGACCTACAACTCGTAAGTCGGGGCCGTTACCACTCGGCCACCACTGCTCTCTAATAAATTATCTAAATGAAACTAATTGATTAGTAACAATTTGTATGCGCGTAATAAAAATTAGTTCAGCATAGATAGTGACTGTTAGTACAATTGTTGGTATATAAATACATTTATTAAGTGAAATTTGATATCAACATGTATTTTGCGACTCTAATGGAATAGATAACTTGATTAGTACAATAAAAAGTTTTATTCTTTCGTTTAATTTATTCAGTATCTAGTAATAGTCCAGTTAGATTAGACCAAAAAATAGGGGTAAGGTTACAATAAGTCACACCCAGCTGAAAATTGGTAGGATTGTTCAAAACATAAAAAAAAAATTCAAATCATAAGTGAAATCTAAAAAGTCCTCATCGATCCGAAACCTGGAAAAAAAAATACTCGCAAAATAGCTTCATAGGAAGCTATGCGTCTGTAAACAGTAGGCCTAAGAGAACATATTTGTGGGATAAAAAGTATCCCATGTCCTGTCCTATTGCATCTTCTACCCCTGTATCAAACTGTTTGAGCCAGAAGGATTAACTATCATATTTATACACAATTTTCACTTTTATAATATTTGTGTGAATTAAAATTTACAATATTTGTCGTAAAATCTTAACGAAGTGGAGAGGTCGGTGATGAGAAAGTTTAACATTAATAGGATTGATGTAGGAGTCATTCAACGCGTTTAGCTGATCCGGTATCGGAAATGGCGAAAATGTTTTATCTGCTACTGCCACAGCCTCAACACCGACTCCCTCAGTAGCCAATAGAGAAATATATGTCCTACAAGGAACAATAAAACCCTAAATAAAAAGAAAAACAAATTACAATACCTTGATTATTAATTTGAAGTCGACTATAAAATAATAAGTTGGGCTCGACAGTCATATATGACAGTAAAATGTGTGTCTTTCAGATACACCTCTGCCTCAAGCCTTTCATAAAGGCGTGATGTGATTAAATAATGTATATATAATCAGTGCCGTAACTAGGACTATGCCAGCGGTGCCCAGGCACTGGGCGTAGACTCTTGAGGGGCGCAGAAATGATCATCATCATCATCATTTCAGCCGATAGACGTGACGTCGTGCTGGACATAGGCCAAACGGTCCTGTGCGTCTCGCATTCATCGGATTCCCGCAACCTTCACCAGGTCATCGGTCCACCTTGTGCGGGCCTTCCAACACTGCCTCTTCCGGTACGTGGTCGCCACTCCAGAATCTTTCGAACCCAACGGCCATCTGTTTTGCGAGCAATGTGCCCTGCCCATTGCCACTTAAGTTTGGCGATTCTTCGTGCTATGTCGGCAACCTTGGTTCTCTTGCGGATAGCTTCATTTCTGATTCGATCACGCAAGGAAACTCCGAGCATAACCCTTTCCATTGCTCTTTGGGTGACATTGAGCCTTCTGATGAGGCCCATTGTGAGCGGCCACGTTTCGGAACCATATGTCATCACTGGCAACACGCACTGGTCACAGACTTTCGTCTTGAGACACTGTGGTATATTGGCAGAAATGATCAAACCAGGGATAAAGTTTTATATTATGCATGTAATTTTGATAAGGTAGCAATCTACTGGTGAAAGAAATTTTAACTTGGTGAGATTAACCCTTTAACTTTTCGAATACCGTAATTAGAGACCCATTCAAAAGACAATGAAAGAGCGAACGCGTTCGCTTGGGGTTTAATGAATTAACCGCTTGAGTTGGACTAGTCCAACGTGTGTTTCGTGTCCTATCTGCCAAGGACGCGCGTTTGCGACTGGATACTCCATCTTGTTTAGTTCTTTAATCTCCAAAGGTTACAGAAGAGCTGAAGAGTTGAAGTATTTGATCGTGGATGTGTGACCCTGGCGAAATAAATGCGACAGTGTTTGTCGGATATATCCGGCATTGACGGTTAAAGGATTAAAACGTTATTCAAGGGGCGCAGTTATATAAGCACGCACCTGGCGTACAAGGGGCTAGTTACGGTACTGCATATAACACAAAGTCTTATCAAAGCCGACATACATACGTCAAGAATAAAGTATTGTATTCAAATAGATAGACAGCTATTCACATTTTAGGAAACAGGAATTTAATAAATAAATACTGGCGTGTTTCCACTCGGATTTAGAAATATCGAAAATTTGTTGGTTGAAAAAAATATATTTTGCCGGTATTTGTTTGTTGATGTACCTATAAATCCAGTTTTTCAATAGAATAGTGCCTATACGGCAATATTTCAATTAGTTTTGGTTTTCAGTATAAACATTTTAATGCCTTAAGGGAATGCAACTCGACATACATTTTCACTGTTTTTCATACAACCGCTCTTATGCGATTATGACGTTATTACACATTTTTTATTAGAATTTTGGAAACACAGTATCTTGTGGATATTATCTAGGCTTCTAGTGAAATCAATTTGTAAATTTTTGTAAAACTAATCCAGTAAAGACCTCTGATAATCTGCTATTTTGCATGAACACTTCATAATATACTCAAAAATTAAAAAGTAAAAACATATAAAAATGCATGCCTTGCAAATTTAATCAAGATTCTGAATAATAACTATTTTTTTCAAAAACTTTTAAGGGTTTAAAAAAAAAGCACGTATTTCCTGGAACAAGTTTTGTGAAATATTCGAGTAAACCATGGAGTTACCGAATGCTAACAGAATTTTCAGGTGTTATCACTCTTTGTTAGCGTTGCCTCTTCGTCAAACATCGCGTGCTCGATGTTGATGATAGACGAGTGGAAAAGGAGCTTCTTAACTTAATTTTCCTTAAGCTGTTGATCCCAGCATTAACGCCGGGCGTTCACGCGCCATTGTCTTACTACTGTGTCTCTAATTACGCACTCAAAAGGTTAAGGAGATAAACGTGATGGTCTGAATTATGACTTATAACATCATTACTTGATATACCAAACCAATATACAAGTGCCTACACTATCAGAAAACTATAGATTTTCTACTTGTTTCTTTATAAATTTTTTATTTGGTACATGTTAACTAGTCTACACTGTCTTCTCGTATCTATTAATGTTGTAAAATCGAAACATTGTAAAATCAATCCTTTTATTTATCTCCACTAGAAACGACTAATTGGAAATGTGCACCAGTTTCAGACGTTTTATAAGTGCCACTGTAAGCTTAAGTGAAATATATAAAACTCAAAATAATCTTCTACGAATTCACAAAATCAGGGCTCGATTTTTCGATTTGTAGCAGATGGTGTGACATCACTCAAGAAAAAATAAACTAACCCAATGTCACCCAAAATGCGAAAAGGGTGGATGAAGTATGTGCCGAAACCATCAACACTTCCAAACTGTTCATGATATCTAGGGCCGGGACCACAGAGTAAAGTATCTCATAGCAGCGACTACAGTTGAGACCCTATCGCGAGCTCTTAACGCGACCTCAACTGAACTGTTAAAGGCATGGAGTTATGATGCTGAAACATCTCATGGTAAGGCCCGCCCTTGCTATAACGATGTTCTATGTAGGCGATTTAACGCGACGGCGAACGCAAAGCGATGCGGCGCGAAGCAACAACCAATTGACACTCTATTGTGGTGGCCTACGTGAGCAACCGCACGTGGGTGTGGAGAAGCGATAAGCGAAGCGAAGCGGTCGCTTTCAATTGGTTTGATATTTTTGCGTGAAGTCTTGCATTGTGGTGAATAAAAATTCGAAAACAGATAATATCCATTAACACGCACTAGGTATGCTTGATGGGGTACGGCCCATTCCCTCTCATAGAAATGAGGCCAGAGTCCCAGCAGTGGAAATAGAAAAAGGTTGTGGTTTAGAACATGCTCAGCAGTCGAAATCCGTAGTATCTTATATTAGGTACTAGTTCCTGCCAGTGGCTTTGCCCGCGTGAAAATATATGCCTATGCCACTTAATGATAAAAAATAAAATAAAATCAGTCCAGTATTTTTGAGATTAATCATTACAGACATAAATACAAATCTTTCTTATTTTTTTAATATTAATATAGATAGTCAAGTTACGACCCTTTCGTTTCGATTCTCTTGCGACGTTATCTCAACGCTCAGTCACGTGGTCAGGGGCCCAAGTCTGCTATTTTTATAAATTCGTCATTCCAACACGATCCCATTGTCATTTTGCTAAAAGTTCGTAATCTGCTAATTCATAATGATCGATCATTGATCGGTCAATGGTCTCGTAATAGAGTTGTGGTAGAATGACAATATCGAGCTTATTAAAAGCACTGACTGCACAATGACGTTCTAATGGTAGGTCACTGATCAAAGGAACTGTCAAAATTTTAGCAGATTACCGTATACGTTAGACATTCATTTGTCAATATGTACGAGATTACCATTCTATGCTATTTCTTTCAATGTAGTGTCAGTGGTTTACCATTGAAAAGTCATAATGACGCCATTATAGTAGTAGATTACCAAACATGTCAAAATCAACAATTATGAAATCAATGATAGACCATTCTGACACTATTGTAATAGCAGATTTGAGGCCCTGAACAAAGTAATCGGAGGCATGGCCTACTCTAGGCGTTCGACCAAAGAGAATCGAAACAAAACGGTCGTAACTTGGTTAGGGGGGCAAGAGTTATTAAAAAAATTGTTTTGACAATACAATAGCCACTAAGGCTACTCATTACTCTGTAGTCGGGCCCAGAAATATTTGAAAAGCTAGTACATGGATATTTTCAGTCATAGCCAGTTTGTTGAAGAGAATTACTAGGGTAGGAAACTACTAGGTTATGAAGCTGTTAATCATAAATCGGGGAAGGGTAGAAACCCTTTGCAGTTTATTCATGTTCTGGTACTTCCGGAAGGTTTTATGTGAGGGATTTTGTTGAATAAATCAGGCGCTCTTCTTGACTACGTGATTTGATTCCGATGTACCTACTAAACTATTATACACAATCTATACATATGTAGATATAAACAAAAATGAAGTGTCTGTTTGTAATATCAATGTATTAAAAAAAATATGTATATAATATAATTATTGAAAGTAAATTCGATACCCATAAACAATGCATTTTTTTTTAATTTTGTCTAAGTGTTTATTTATTTTTTTATAATCCAAACAATCTCCAAAACGGCTGGACCGATTTTTACGAATCTTACAATGGTATACTGGTAACTTGGTGTTTTAAGAAGTAATATACCATACTTTTATTTTAGAAAAATAAATAGAATTCCGCATAAATTTAATATATTATTGTGCGTTTCTCATGGCTGTACTAAAAAGATTCCTAAGCAATGTTACCAGACATAATTTATGCTTGTCTTCTAATGTCTGTCTTTGTCATTCTTATATCAATACAGTGAGACAACAATATAGTTTATAATTAGACATAAAATAAATTGAAACAGTAAATTAGTTATATGTATGTCGCAGAATCAACAAAGAGGCACAATTATTAGAATTGCTATTGATTAACGTCTATTTAGTACAACGTCATCTATTATCGTTTGTCGGAAACGTCAAGCAGTGTGCTTGGGTGAGGTCTGTACGGGGCATGGCATGTTTGACAGCTGTGTGCTGTCATTTGTTTTGACATTGAACGCATTTGATTTGAGAGACGTCACTTTGGAGTTGGACACGAGAGCGAGAGGTCGTTCTGCCAGCCTGTACCGAACTTACCGCGTTTCCGTAGTTTAATCTATTTCCATCGCCTTGATTAATTGAGATTTTGTTATTTTGTTATTGGGAGCGAACAAATAGACGATTGTAATTAGTGTTGAGACTATTATTTCGTACCTACACCATGTCGAACTTGGATTTTGATGACGAGGTATCCCAAATGGGTGAACTACCTTCGTTATCAGAAGTGGGATGCAACTCAAACGCCCCACGTGGTGTAAGTGACAGTGCTAACCAAGAAAAGTGTAAAGACAATACGCACGTGTTTAAAGGTGACACAGAGATGGAAAAATGGCGTATTCTGTTAGAACAGCAAAACAAAAACTTTATGGCTATCGTGCAAGCAATGAAAATACCTTCTGCGATTGTGGATGTTCGCCTACCGGATTTTGACCCTGAAAAACGGAATGTTGACTCGCGTGCATGGCTGGCAACAGCGGGCATGTGTGTGATCGATCCAAATAGTCATGGTGCATCATTGATGATTGCCTTGAGCCGCGCCTTCAAGGGAGAAGCTTCATCATGGCTGTCGTCCGTATCTTACCCTGGGATGAAATGGAGTGATTTTAAGGAACTGTTTATAGCCAGGTATGATTGTCCAGAGACTACCGCTTCCTATCTAATCAATCTGCATGGAAATAAGCCTAAGGAGAATGAGTGTCTGGCCGCATATGCAGCCACCCTCATGACAACCATCATGTCAAAATGGAACGGCCTTACGACAGAGCAGATTGCTGTCGCGACGGTGCTAGCTCATATCGCGAAGAATGATACGCGAGTCCAGCGATTGTCCTTTACTACGGACATCAAAACCCGCAACGATTTACACCGGGAACTAAAGGCTGTTTCGTTTCTGAAGAGGAGCGCCCCATCTGGAGGTGATGAACGTGAAGGTCCTGACGCGAAGAGGAACCGCCCAAATTGGCCCAATGCTGGGCCCATATGTTTCAACTGTGGGAAACCAGGACACAGATCGGTGCAGTGTCGCCTGAAAAGAGACCTAAAGGCACGTGAAGAGCAATCGGGATTGACGGCATCTAGCAGTGGCAAGAGTAACCAGGTACCAGGGAAAGTCGATTGGATCACTTGTTTCAATTGTCGTGAACAAGGACACTACGCATCTAGCTGTCCTAAGAGGAACGCCAAGGAGGCATGCAGCAGCACGGCGGTTGAACCTGCCAGGGAGAAGCGAGTTGACGTGTGCCTTGTGGACGCACCTGCTGGATTTTTACGGCATTCTGGTGAGCAATTTGATTTTTATTAAGATTCTAGGGCGGAATGTTCGCTTGTTAAAGTAAATTTGTAGTAGACGAATTTATGGAAATGTTACATTGACTGGTATTGGACAGACTTCTGTAAGGTCGACTGACTGTACTGACTACTGTTAAGATCGATGGAATTATTTTTGAAATTATTTTCCACGTTTTACCTAACAATTTTTTGCGACCTTAAATCATGATTGGATGCGAAATTTTATCAATTGGTCTAGTAGTTTATATGTCGTTAGATAAGTACGATTTGAGAAAATACGGACAGTTCAGACATGTGACGTGTTGGCTGTAAATTTGACTTTGACATGTTAGACACAGACATCCCCTGAAAGAAAACTGAACTGTTAGATGTTTTGGTATCTTTCAAAAATAATTTTATTTCCGGTGTACCTACATCCCCTGCAGACACTGAACCCATGAAAATTCGCCTCATAGACACTCATAAGACTATTATTTGATGCCTTTATAGGTTGAGCCCCGAGGAATGACAGTTGTACGTACGAATGCGAGTGCTATTGGATATAGAGCTGTTCTTACTCAGCTATGTGAAGGTAAGTCACATGCTATTGCCTATTTCAGCAAACGCACAACTGCTGCAGTGTCTAAGTATCACTAGTACGAGTTGGAGACTCTTGCTGTTGCCAACGCAGTAAAACATTTCCGATATTATCTGCATAGTCGTATAATCGACGTGGTGACTGATTGCAGTTCATTGCAGTCCACCCGTAAGAAAATAGACTTAACGCCACGTATTCATAGATGGATGGTGGGCCTTCTTGCAAGCCTTCGACTTCGATATTGTTCATCGTAGCGGTAAGCGAATGTCTCATGCAGATTTCTTTTCAAGAAATCCATTACCAGACGACGGAGAGAGCGCTCCTTTCGAGAAGGTAAGCAATAAACAAATTAATTTAGCCGAACTGAATGACAACTGGCTGATTGCAGAACAGCAAAAGGATGGGGATCTTTCAAAACTCGTGTCTGACTTGAAGGATGGAAAACTTCCTCATGATGTGGCTAAGACCTACGAGCTTCGGTCAAGTGTTTTGCATCGGAAAATTCAGCGACGTGATAAGATGCCAATAATTCCTAGAACGTTCCGATGGTCTATCGTTAACAATGTACACGAAGGTTTGCTGCATTTGGGATGGGAGAAGACCTTAGAAAAGGTTTACGAACTTTACTGGTTCGACAAGATGACGAGGTTTGTACGAAAGTTCGTCACGTACAAAATTTCTAAGTGACATTCTGGCAAGGTACAGGCAGAAATGCATCCCATTCCTAAGGTAGCTATACCCTGGCACACCAAACATATCGACGCTACGGGAAAACTAAGCGGCAAGAATGACCGGAAGGAAAATGTGTTTGTGCTTATAGACGCCTTCACCAAGTACGTATTACTTCACCATACGCTTAACATTGACACAGCTAATAGTATTAAGGCTTTGAAATCTAGTGTTTTACTATTTGGTGCGCCCAACCGTGTAATCGCTGACCAAGGTAGGTGCTTTGCTAGTAAAGACTTCAATGACTATTGTGACTCTGTTAACATTAAGCTCCACCTAATAGCAACAGGTAGTTCGAGGGCCAATGGCCAGGTGGAGCGCGTCATGAGCACATTGAAAAACATGTTTACTGCAGTTTAGTGCAGCTGGCTCTCAACGCACGATGAATCGAGTCACGCAAGCTAGCCCATTGGAACTTCTCATTGAGAAGGTTGCGAGGCCTTTAGATGTCTTATCGGTAGTTGATGATGACCCCGAAATCGACATTGAGCAGGTAAGGTTACAGGCTGTGGAGAATATGGAGAAGGGCTCAGCTTACGATAAGGTGCGTTTTGACTCTACCAAAGCTAAGTTAAAACCATTTACTATAGAAGACTTTGTACTGCTGCGGAACGAAGAACGAAACCAAACAAAGCTCGATCCTAAATACAAAGAGCCTTTAAAAGTTATAGAGGTACTAGAAGGAGACCGGTATGTACTTAAAGCTCTCAATTCGAATCGGACATACAAGTATGCGCACGACCGCCTTCGAAAAATGCCTGACAGCGACAATTTTGACGACAAGGACCCTGACACCGACTCTGACCATGACTCTAGCAAAACTGATGAGACGAGACCTGTTGACAATGAAGGTGTTGGACCTTAAGTGAGGGAATAAAAGACGCAAATGTAGTATGCAAGTGACTCAGATTGCGTACATTGCAATGTTGTTCGTGGCTGCATTCCTAAGTGTTTACTTAAGGTTGGTGACCAGAGTGAGCATGGCAATGTAGGTAATCGCTAAAGGTGCTAAATATAGGCGATGGCCTTGAGGTCGGGTACCGGATGGAGGTCCCGTTGGATTGCCGGATGGAGGCAATGTGATGTGTTGAGGTCGGGTACCGGATGGAGGTCCCGTTGGATTGCCGGATGGAGGCAATGTGATGTGTTGTGGTCGGGTACCGGATGGAGGTCCCGTTGGATTGCCGGATGGAGGCAATGTGATGTGTTGTGGTCGGGTACCGGATGGAGGTCCCGTTGGATTGCCGGATGGAGGCAATGTGATGTGTTGAGGTTGGGTACCGGATGGAGGTCCCGTTGGATTGCCGGATGGAGGCAATGTGTTATGTTTGACGAGGCTAGGTACCGAACAGAGCATTGCATACTGGATTTGGTCAGAATGTTTCATGAATTGGTTTGAAAATTGACGAATATTAAAGAGTGATGATTTTAATGTTAAGAAGATTTGATGAAACTATGTGAATCAGAATAAAATTGTGTTGTTGAATCGCGTGACATCTTCCGACATCTTGGTCAGAAAGGCCGAGCAAAGGACGTTTTACTTTCCATAAATTCTTGTTTCAGATGCTTCACACGAGGACGTGTGAATTGTCAAGATGGCCGTGTCGCAGAATCAACAAAGAGGCACAATTATTAGAATTGCTATTGATTAACGTCTATTTAGTACAACGCCATCTATTATCGTTTGTCGGAAACGTCAAGCAGTGTGCTTGGGTGAGGTCGGTACGGGGCATGGCATGTTTGACAGCTGTGTGCTGTCATTTGTTTTGACATTGAACGCATTTGATTTGAGAGACGTCACTTTGGAGTTGGACACGAGGGCGATAGGTCGTTCTGCCAGCCTGTACCGAACTTACCGCGTTTCCGTAGTTTAATCTATTTCCATCGCCTTGATTAATTGAGATTTTGTTATTTTGTTATTGGGAGCGAACAAATAGACGATTGTAAATAGTGTTGAGACTATTATTTCGTACCTACACCATGTCGAACTTGGATTCTGATGACGAGGTATCCCAAATGGGTGAACTACCTTCGTTATGTATATTAGCATAGCATAAGTATTATTTTTTTAATTATTCGTTTAAATATACAAATTACTATAAAAAAAAAAACAATTTTTTTTTATCATCGTCAATTTGTGCTCCAGAATGAAATTTTCCATTAATTTAATTAGTCGTGGTCAATAAGAGGCTACTAAGAGATATATATGTTATGGACCAAGTTATATATACCAGAGAATGGGCAGCAGCATTCTCTGTGCATTTCAACAACTACACTGCGATCGCCAACCCGCTTGCCAAGCGTGACGATTATGGCAAACCCCACTAAAACATGAACAGCACAACAAAAAGATGGCCCCTAGTGCCCGGCTGCCCGTTTTAGTGAGGGTTGAGGGAATCCGATGGATGCGAAACGCACAGGACCGTTCTGGACAAGCCACTTATTATCACGGCGGTAAGTGAGGAGTGGCTGGAGCGGCAACACGGCGTCCTCACCTTCCACATGAAGCAGGTCCTCACTGGACCTCCGAACCTCCCAAACTTGCCATAAGTTCGGGAGGTTCCTGAATCGGATTCAGGCGGAAGAAACGCCCGGGTGTCACCATTGTGTGAAACGCCCGGAGGACACGGTGCTGCATACGGTGGAGGTGTGCCCCGCTTGGGTGGAGCATCGCCGTGACCTCGTGGAGGCAATCGGCGGCAGCGAACTTTCGCGCCGGGCCCTGGCTCAGGCTATGGGCCGGAGCGAGGAGAAATGACAGACGGTCGCCTCCTTCTGCGAAGCCGTAATGTTAGCGAAGGAGGAGGCCGCACGCGTGAGGGAACGAATGTCCTCACGCCCCAGCCACCGAGATTCCGACCCCGACTACCAGCCACGGTAAACGCGGGCTTATGGACGTCGAACAATGGGTAGCTCGCCGTTCGGCCGTCCGGCAATTAACCGGACCGAGCCCAGTCGTCAACAGCGCGTAGTGATCCACGCGCTCCTCAAAGAGATGTCAGCAAACATATAGGGGCCCAGCAGGGGCAATGCCTTTTTACTAATAATACGTTTTCCACGAGGCTCGTGGAAAACTATGCGCCGTCGACTACTTGTACTCGGTCATTAACCATTGCTCGCCGTCCGCAAGCCTGCACCTACGGGGATTGCCCTATGATTTTCGATGCCTGAGGCGTCTCCTGTGGCGGCGGCTGGGGCGTGAGGATGTCCGTTCCCTCACGTTTGCGGCCATCTTTTTCCCTAGCATTACTGCTTCACAAAAGCAGGCGCATCGAATTCGTTCTCGGTTCGGGCCATGACCTGAGTCAGGGTCCGGCGCAAGAGGTAGCCGCTGCCGATCGCTTCTATGAGGACATGGTAGTGTTTTGCGAGCGGGGTAAACCTCCACATTATGCTCCACTGTGTCCTCCGGGTGATCCGCTCAATTGTAACACCCAGGTTTTTCTTCCGCACGAATCAGATGCAGGAACCAAATACGAACCAAAAATTAAAAAAAAATGAGCATTGCCATACAACGTGGCAATTCTGCCAGTTTTTAGGGTTCCATACCCAAAGGGACCCTATTACTAAGACTCCGCTGTCTGTCCGTCCGTTTATCTGTCTGTCTGTCACCAGGCTGTATCTCATGAACCGTGATAGCTAGACAGTTGAAATTTTCACAGATGATGTATTTCTGTCGCTGCTTGAAAAAAATACTAAAAACCGATTAAAATAAATATTTAAGTGGGGCTCCCATACAAAAAATGTGACTTTTTTTGTCATTTTTTGCTACGAACGGTACGGAACCTTTCGTGCGCAAGACCGACTCGTACTTAGCCGGTTTTTTAGGCACATTTCCATATTACAGATATGTTACATTGTAAAGGAGTACTTCGTGAGAGGGAATGGGCCATAATCTACGTGGTAGATTAGCGAAAACTTCAAAATAATATTATCGAATGTCATTTCAAATTTACAAAGTGATAATCCTACGGCCCGCGATAGTTGACACCGCTGAGGCTCAGGTCGCGATCCAGACGTTGTTAATGCTTAGCAACTACTCAATTATTTCCAAAACGAGCCAAATTGATAGGTTTGTTTATACTTACAAATTGTTCAAGTGGAAGGCCATTAAAAGTTATCTAATTAAGGTTGCTTTTAACGATAGGACCGTCTATTGTTTATTATCATCATTTCAGACAAAAGACGTCCACTGATAGAGATAGGTCTCCACCAAGTGAACAGACAACGCCCCCTATTATTAATTTTTGTTTTAGAATTATTTTATTTGTATTCACGTCTTCTTTTCTCAACACATAAATTCCACTAATGTCAGTAGTACGTAAGTCCAATTAGAATTGTAATTTTGGAAGTGTGAGCCTGGAGTTCTGTCACTCAGGTCCTTGACCCAGTATAGACTCCAGTTCTCACAAAGGATAAACTGTTACAAAATAATTATTAGTTATTTAATAATTTATATTAAATATTTTTTTAAACAAAATTCATAAAAAAATCATTTAAAAATATAAAAAATAGGCTCCCACCGGCATCGGAAACAGGGTCCAAGCTACCGGTGGTCAGGGCTCCTGAGGGAGGAATTTCCGAACAATACGCGCCGTGTCCACCAGGAGTAGGTACTGCCTTCTGAATCAAGCCCTTGATCCAACTTCTCAAAGAGAGCCTCCTCAGATGTTGGTCGAGGCTCTTGTCAATTAAGCCATTGGCCGTCACGACTATCAGCACAATGACTGCTGTGTCCATTTCCCACATATCGACAACCTCGCGAGCCAAGTTAACATATTTAGTTTTTTTATCCTTCTCAGCTTTTACAAGGTTCTCGTCATGAGGGACCGCTATATCAACAATCATTGTGCGATGCTCCAGTCGATCTATCACCACTATGTCAGGCTTTTATTATTATTAAGTGTGCCACAATGACTGGTACTGTGCGTCTCGCTTCCGACGAAATCCTGCGACTCTCACCGGGTTATTTGGTCCGCTTAATGGGACGCCTATCAACACTGCGTCTTCCGGTACGCGGTTACCACTCTAGAGCTTTTCGGCTCCATCAACCACTTAACCACATCTGCCACTTAAATTTGGTGATTCTTCGAGATAAGTCGGTAATTTTGAGTTTTTGATAATTTGCTATGGTTACTGTGAAATAGAGTAGTGGAATATATGAATTTAGCTGGTTGTAGATACGAGATTAGGATGGTCTGCAGGAACTAGCTGAGAGCTAACTCAATCAAGGAACAAATGCCAAACGATGAAGCCACGAATGTTCTACATTTTCGGCGATCAGCAGCCTTCCCCGGAGTTCTACATTTCACTATTCAAAAGTGCCTGTAAATGGTCTATTTGAAATAAATGCTTTTGACTTTGACTTTGACTCTGGAGGTAGCAGCGCTGTTGGAGCTTACCACTAATTATTTATTTATTTATTACATACTTCATGCACATAAAGGTACAGAGGCAGACTTAATGCCTTAGGCATTTTCTACCAGTCAACCTTAATTATACAACACGGTTATATATCACTTTGTCTTTGATTTATCGATTTTTATACGGAGTGCACCAAAAATTGGACTGGAGGCTTGGCGGAACAGAACAAACAACGAAAAAGCAGCAGAGGGTGTCTGCGTTACGTTGATTTCCTGCGTTGACCGGCTATTGGCTGATTGCTGGCGAATTAGGACGCTCTGTGAACTTTACGGCCTGTTCACAACCTATGCCGTCTGTGAGCGGTAGAAAAGCGCGGGGCGACGAGTGGTAATAACAAAAGTATGAAAATGTTTGAAGCACGCCACGAGACGCCGCTCGACTCGTAGCAGCGCACGCCCACCTACTGATGCCGATGCCGCGTCGCTCGCCGCGTCGCTCGCCGCGTCGCTCGTCGCTAAGACCGAAGTGAACAGGCCTTTATGCTGCCAATTGCTCTAATCATGGGTTAGATACAGAACAGCTGCAATAAAGAGTATCATCTGATCAGAAAAATTCTGTTTACTAAGCTGAAAACAATAGCACAATAAAAAAATTGTATTTCGTAAGATAACTCCGTCTATTCAAACTAACAACAATCAACCAAGTAGGTAGGACTAACTTTTTCTAGGTAGAAATACTTGCAATGAATCTCCTGAAAACACTATTATTAACAGTCGCGTAACTAGCTTCTTCTTACTACCAATAGATTCGCTCGCGTAAAAGTATATTTCTCCATACAAACTTTGGACCTTCGTTTCATTCCCTTAGAAGTGACTTTTTCAAAATTCTCTCTTTATTCTGTGTATAATATTTATTAAATAGGTATCAACCCTTAAAAGTCCTGCGCGACAAGAGACTTGTCTGTTTTAATTTTAATTTATTTATTTATTTATTACTTTATTGCACACCTTAACTTACTACAGGACAACATTTATAAAAAATAAGTGTACAATAGGCGGTCTTATTGCACAGGGCAATTTCTACCAGACGACCTTTGGATGGACTGTAACGAAAGGAAAAGATTTGGGGCTGTCAGTGTACAACAACATAAAAAAAAAGATAATAAAATACATATAATACATAAATAGGTATATTACCAAATAATAAATATTAAAATATACGACAGAGAAAGGAGAAGAAAAATTAAAGTGATAGGTAATGTTCCTTCACCATCTTTAATTATTGTTTTATATTTTTTGTATTCTGTCTGTGTTTAAGTGGTGTGATTAGCTTCGGCCGTTTTGTTTCAATTAAAATAAATAAATTATAGCTCGTCTACGTCATAAAACAAAATTTGTGCAAAATTTCACACTCCTTAATCTCAGTAGTTTCGGCTGTGCGTTGATATGTAGTCAGTTTCTCCTTTTATATATGCCATGTGATAGAGTGATATGGTATGGTGTGATAAGTGGTATGTGTGTGTGATGTGGGTGTGTGTGGTGTGTGTGTGTGTGTGTGTGTGTCCCTTGTTTTCGTATTATTATTTTCTTTTTTTTATGCACCTACCATGTTTTCTCTTCACTACCCTTGGTTGACTGGTAGAGAAAGCCTAAGGCATTAAGTCCGCCTTTGTACCTTTATGTTGCATGAAGTTTTAATAAATAAATAAATAAATAGAGCACTGGTGGCCGAGTGGTAACGGCCCCGACTTACGAGTGGTAGGTCGCAGGTTCAAACCCAGCCAGGCGCATTACTTTGTGTAATTTATTTCATCACCACTGCTCTCAAAACGGTGAAGGAAAACATCGTGAGGAAACCGGCATGTCCTAGAACCAAACATTCGAAGACATGTGACATTCACCAACCCGCACTGGGCTCGCGTGGTGGATTACGGCCCATTCCCTCTCCTAGAGAGGAGGCCTGAGTCCCAGCAGTGGGAACATTAAAAGGCTGATTATGCTATGCTATGCTATATGACATGTGAGCTAAGAGTTTATTACAAGAGAATTTCTATTTTTCTCCATAAGATCTAGACCGTTTCGCCAGAAACTTAAAACTTTTCTGAACTGTGTAATATCGAAAGAATTACGCTCAACTAAAATACAACCTCGCTGCAAGGCGACATTTGAAATTACGAGTAGGGTATCGTTATAAACTACGACGAAAAATTCCACCATCGGGGGGTCTAAAATCATGTATTGGATTCATAGTATTTGTACTGTCTTTATAGTATTTGTGGTGTCTGGGACACCGGTGTATATGACTTGGCCTGTTGGTCTAGTAGTTAGTGGCCCTTACTGCTATGATGAAGGTCGTGGGTTCGATTTCCACCCAGATCAAATGTTTGTGTGATGAGCACAATCATTTTTTCTGTGGCTGGGTGTAATTTATCTATAATATGTATGTTCCCAAGCTAAGCTTAGCTTGTGTAATGAGTACTAGACAACTGGTAAACATACTTATATATTTTTAAATACATACATATTATAGACAAATTACACCCAGACACAGAACAATTGATCGTGCTCATCACATAAACATTTGTCCTGGTCCTGGGTGGGAATCGAACCCACGGCCAAGAGGTCAGTCAGATTGGACTGACTTATGCATACCAGTGTTTAATAAATAATTATAATAATAATTTAATTCAAGATAAGACAACAATATGGTCCACTTTGTTAGTAAAATATCTTAAAATCAGTGTTAGTATTACATAAACAGAGATTTTTTTAAATTTAAATCCGATTAACTTAGCGCTAAAATAATTTTAATAAGCGCAAAGTTACACAGTAATTCAGACGACGAGCAATGGGTAGCTCGACGTCCGGCTGTCTGGTAACCAGCCGGGCCGCAGCCAAATAATATAGAAATAAAAATAAAGAACTTATCAGCTATACATTTAGCTCATGCTTACGAATTCAGTGAATATATAAATATGAGATTACAACTGGTACATCAGAATGCTATATCTCGTAATGCCAACTTGTAACGAAAAACCATTTGATTTATGTGCACCATTTTTATTATGTTGACATGCTCCTAAACGTGGAACGCAATATACACGCGTTTTCTGTCACAGTTGGTATTATTTTATGACAAATGGCAGAAATATAATAATGTTTTACGTGGTATCCGATTTGCATATTATTAAGGTATAAAGGTGGGTTTAAAGCGCCATGTTGTGGATGACATGAATGATGATAGACGCAGGACAATTAGTGGTCAGGGGCTTGGTCTAGTGGTTAGTGGCCCTCACTGCTATGCCGGAGGTCGTGGGTTCGATTTCCACTCAAGACAAATATTTCTGTGATGAGCACAATCATTTGTTCTGTATCTGGGTGTAATTTATCTGTAATATGTATGTATTTAGAATATTTAAGATTGTTTATCAGTTGTCTAGTACTCATAACACAAGCTCTGCATAGCTTGGGGTTAGACGGCGTTGTGTGATAATTTAGTTGTGTGAATAGCATATAATAGCATAATCAACCTTTTAATGTTCCCACTGCTGGGACTCAGGCCTCCTCTCTCTAGGAGAGGGAATGGGCCGTAATCCACCACGCGAGCCCAATGAGGATTGGTGAATGTCACGTCTTTAAATTTTTGGTTCTAGGACATGCCGGTTTCCTCACGATGTTTTCCTTCACCGTTTTGAAAGCAGTGGTGATGAAATAAATTACACAAAGTAATGCGCCTGGCTGGGTTTGAACCCGCGACCTACAACTCGTAAGTCGGGGCTGTTTCCACTCGGCCACCACTGTTCTCTGAATATTATAAGTATATTATTATATTATCCCTCTTTCTCGCTCGCACGCTTGACATTTTAAAGTGTGCGAGCGAGATAGATGGATGGAGCTATACACCCTATATAGCTCCATCCCTTTAACAGTTTAGTTTTGATCGTCAAAAAGGTCATGTTAAGAGCTCGGGCTAGGGTATTGGAAAGCGGTTCTGACTGCAGTGCTTTCATAGATCATCATCATCATCATCTTCCTGCCCTTGTCCCGTGTTATTTGGGGTCGGCGCAACACGTTTTTTTCTTCCATTTTGCCCTGTCACTCGTCATACTATCACTAACTTCCTTTTCTTTCATATCACTCTTCACACAATCCATCCATCTTTTCTTTGGTCTCCCTCTCCATCCATCCACATGTAAACTCATAACTCTTTTAGTAACATGCGTTTCATCTCTCCTCTTCACATGACCATACCAAGACAAACGATTCCCTTTCAACTTTTCAGTCACTGGCGCCACTTTCAAACTTCCCCTAATATACTTATTTCTCACTTTATCCCTTCTCGTCACACCACACATCCATCTTAACATTCTCATCTGCGCTACGTGCAATCTTTTTTCATCCGTCTTTTTCACAGGCCAACATTCTGATCCATACAATACTCCGACCGTACGAGGGGCCAGTTCCCACTTCGCTGGAAGACGGGGAAACTGGTCCTCATTGCGAAGCCGGGGCGCCCTGCGGACTCACCGTCCGCGTACCGGCCCATCGTGTTGCTCGACGAGGTGGGCAAGCTCTTTGAAAGAGTAATTGTAGACCACCTCGTCGCGCACCTAACACGGGTGGGGCCGGATCTTTCGGACGGCCAATTCGGCTTTCGCAGGGCGCGCTCTACGGTGGACGCCATCATGCGCGTGCGAGCCCTCACGACGGGGGATGCGGTGTCCCAGGGCAGGTGTGTCTTGGTGGTGTCCTTGGACATCGCTAACGCCTTCAATTCCTTGCCCTGGGATAACATTAGGAGGGCACTCCGGTACCACCGGGTGCCTGACTACCTCTGTCACGTTGTCGAGGCCTACCTGTCGGACAGGTACATTATCTACCCTGGTCACTTAGGAGAGTGGAAACGGCGAGAGATGTCGTGCGGTGTTCCGCAGGGATCGGTACTAGGACCACCCTTGTGGAACATCGGGTACGATTACGTGCTGCGCGGCGATCTACCTGACGGGGTCAGCGTGGTCTGCTACGCAGATGATACGCTGGTCCTGGCGCGGGGAGAGTCGTACCAGGCGGCGGTCGAACTAGTGACACGCGGGGTTGCGACAGTCGTGGAGAGGATCCAAGAGTTGGGACTCGAGGTGGCATTGCACAAGTCCGAGGCCATATGCTTCCATGGCCCTCGGAACGCGCCACCATAGGGTTCCCAACTAACAGTAGGAGGAGTTCACATTGGCGTCGAGTCGACGATGAAGTACCTTGGACTTGTCCTCGACAGCCGATGGAATTTCGAGGAGCATTTCCGACGTCTGGCTCCCAAACTGGATCGTACAGGGGCTGCTCTCGAACGGCTCCTGCCCGACCTAGGGGGTCCAGACGCCTCCTGCCGGAGGCTCTATGCAGGAATCGTTCGGTCCATGGCCCTTTATGGGGCGCCGGTATGGGCGCCGTCGCTTCGAAAGCGACCGGCGGCCAAGCTGAACGTAAGCCAGAGGGTCATGGCGATCCGGATGGTGCGGGGATACCGCACGATTTCCCGCGAAGCAGCGAGCCTCCTTGCTGGCCAATTACCGTGGGATTTGGAGGCAAAAGATCTCGCGCGCATGCACGATCTGCGCATGGAGATGCAACGCCGGGGCGAAACTCCGGTGCCGCGCCAAGTCGCGGCATGGCGGAAAGACTCCCGGCGCGATCTCATGGTAGAATGGCGACAACGACTGTCGCAACCCAGTGCTGGGCACGCCATAATTATGGCGATAAGTCCCCTCTTTGAGGAGTGGCTGGAAAGACCTCACGGCGTCCTTACCTACCGCATGACGCAGGTCCTCACCGGACATGGTAAGTTCGGGAGGTTCCTGCATCGGATTCGTGCAGAAGAGACGCCCGGGTGCCAACATTGTGTGGACTGCCCGGAGGACACGGTGGAGCATACGGTAGAGGTGTGCCCCGCTTGGGCAGAGCACCGCCGTGTCCTCATGGGGGCGATCGGTGGCAGCGATCTCTCACGCCGGGCCTTGGTACAGGCCATGGTCCGGAGCGAGGAGGAGTGGCAGGCAGTTGCCTCCTTCTGCGAAGCAGTAATGCTAGCAAAGGAGGCGGCCGATCGCGTGAGGCAACGGTCCTCACGCCCCAACCGCCGCCGGGATTCCGATCCCGATTTCCGGCCACCGTAGGCGCGGGCTTGCGGACGGTGAGCTATGGGTGGCTCGCCGTCCGATCGTCCGGTAACCGTCCGAACCGAGCCCAAGTCGTCGACGGCGCGTAGTGTTCCACGCGCGCCTCCAGGAGATGTCAGCAACCGTAGGGGCCCAGCAGGGTCGAAGCCTACTGGGGCCATGGGTGATGCGAAAGTGACCCCCGGGGCCCTGGAAAAAAATGGCAAAGAAGGAACAGGAGTGGGTTTTTAGTCAGTAAAAGTCTGACACTATCTCACGCTCCGCCCAAGAGCAGGGGATGTCATTAGATGATTTTCCCACCCGAAAAAAAAAATAAAAACTCCGACCGTACCGTTCTGTATCCGTACAGTGCTTTCATAGATCAAAATACGTATTTGATCTCCACTTTTATTTTGTTCCTCACAAGAAGAACCTACCACCACCAAAAACCAAAATACTGCTGCTGTTACATTCCACATTTTTATGGAATGTCATAAAGTCTACATCTCTTTTTTTTCCAATTTTCCTTTCGCAGGTATGCTGGAAGAGATTTCCGTAGAAATAAGCATGACTTATGTACCTATTTTTCTGTTTCCGTCTTCTTTTCTTTTATTATCTAAGTGTGTACATGAATTGTAAAATAAATAAATAAATAAAGATCCCTTTCATTCTTTCAATACAACAGAAAATAAAAATGCATCTCACAACAATATTGAATAGCAATTTCCAGGTTTTCTTATCAACAAGCTGAGCACATCATGGGGTTCTATTCTCAGCTTAAAGTACCCATTCAAGGGCACAGGTGCATTCACTGCTGGTAATACACTTTCCAAGAAAAAGCTTTTAAGTTAAATGCAAAAAGATGGGGCTATTTTTGTACGTGAGAGGAAGATTTTATTGTGTCTGTGTTGCGTAATTTATGTTGGACTTTGATATTTAAAACAGTTGAGTCGAGACCTTTTTTTTCAAGGGAACTCATCCAATGTCTTCTTGGTCTAGGGCAGAGTGAGAGGGCATGTCAGACATTAACTGACTAAAACCACACTTATGTTTCTTCTTTACTGTGCGTTCCATCACCCCGGGTTTCCCTTTTGAAGTCAACCCATGGCCCGAGTAGGCTTCGGCCCTATTGGTCCCCTACAGTTTTCCTTATGGCTCTTTGAGGCATGACTACGCGCCGTCGTCGACTTGGGCTCGGCCCGGTTGGTTACCAGACGGCCGGACAGTGAGGTACCCATTGCTCGTCGTCCGCAAGCCTACGCCTTGAGACCTGTAGTGAACAAAGAGACGTGTCATGTCTCGTGTCATGTATTGGTCAATTGAAGAATATTTTGTTATATTATACCACCCATACAGACGCGTCCAAGGCAATGTTATAATTTCCATAAAAAATGTGTTATTATTAAAGTTATTATTACAAAAATATAAATGAATTATAAAACACGCTTTAGTGCCATTCATCATTACACCTACAGTACCAATTCACTGTAAAATAATTCACTGAAATCGAAGTGTTTACCCCACTTAAGGGGATGCAACTCGACATACATTTTCACTGTTTTTCATACAACCACTCTTACGTGAACATGACGTTATACACATTTTTCATTAGATATTTTGGAAACACAGTATCTTGTGGATATTATCTAGGCTTCTATCGAAATCAATTTATAAATTTGTGTAACACAAATCCAGTAAAGACCTCTGAAAATCTGCTATTTTGCATTAACTTTGACTTTTCATAATTAACTTAAAAATTAAAAACGTCAAAAAAGTATAACAATAGAAGCCTTGCTTTAATCAAGATTCTGAATGACGATTATTTTATTTCAAAAACATTTAAGTGTTTTAAAAAATACGTATTTTCTGGAACAAGTATTGTAAATCACGGAATTACCGAATGCTAACAGAGTTTTCAGGCGTTATCTCTCTTTTTTCGCGTTGCCTTTTCGTCAAACATTGCGTTGGATTGCGTTAGACGAAGTAACAAGCTTTTAAACCATGCTCGATGTTGACGATAGGCGAGTGAAAAAGGACCCTCTTAACGGTAATTAGCAACTTAGGTACATTGCAAAGTGCAAAACACGATAATTCAAACACAGATTGTATTCCCCTTCAAAATATACAGAGACGGCAACACGTTTTCATTAACCAAGCTATTTAATTGAATTTAGTGCATAGTCATGTAATCAAGTCGTTTTAGTTTAAGCACTGAATTAGGCTTTCAATTTCGGCAACTATGAAGGTGAAGGCAAGCCAGCAGGTTTCAAAATAGTTACAATTCCTGTTGAATTTTTTGAAGGAGTCACCATGACTCTGAAATGCAAAGGCGTACTGAAGGCACACGGATTTTTTTTAAAGGTGGGTATTCATCTTATGACTTTTCCCGCACTCGTGTGAAAACTACACCTATCTTCTTTTAGTTGCCTTTTTGCGTTCCAGGACCATGAGTATAGTTTTCAGAACCAATCCCATAGCCCTAGCGTGCATCTCTCTGAGGCGTGCGTGGAACCCCTTGCGTGGACGTCTCCTGTGGCGGCGGCTGGGGCGTGAGGATATCCAGTCCCCTACGGTTGTGGCCATTCTCTTCGCTGGCTTCACAGCTTCGCAGAAGGAAGTCATCATCATAATTTCAACTGAAAGACGTCCATTGCTGGACATAGGTCTCCCCTAAGTGTTGCCACAATGAACGGTCCGGTGAGTCTCGCATTCATCACATTTCCGCGACTCTCACCCGGTCATCGGTCCACCTTGTGTGAGGCTATCGAACAGTGCGTCTTTCTGCTTCATCGACCATCTGTTCTACAAGTAATATGCTTTTAGAAAGAGGTGGCCGTTTCCTATTCCCTGTGCTTTTGAAACTTGAAATTGCATTTGATCGATTTATTGGCCATTCTCTCGTTCAAATCAATATTTAAGTCGCTGTTACTTTATGATGGCTTCCAACGATGCAGCAAATAATTCGTATTTGACATTAGCTACTTCCAGCGGCTGTTAAAGTAGGTTTCTCCATACAAATTTTGTACTCTCTTTTCATTTCCCTCAGGGAGCGAACTTTGGAAAATTGTTTCTTACTTTTATAAATCATAAAGGACACTTCTGTGCGAAATTTCGGCATTGTAGGTCTAAGGGTTCATGCTGGACGTTCATGAGTCTGTGAGCGAGTCAGGACTTTGCTTTTTATATAAATACAGACAAGCTTCTGCCAGTAGCTTTCTTCATACAAACTTTGAACCACCGTTTCATCCCTTCAGGGGGCGAATTTCGGAAAATTCATTCTTAGTTCTCACCTACGTCTTAAAAGAAAATCTTGTGCAAAATTTCACGCTCCTGAACTAGTAGTTTTGGCTGTGCGTTGTTTGTCAGTCAGTCAGTTTCTTCTTTTGTATAGATAGATTAAGGGACGTAGTACCAAGCGAGTTTGTGAGTGTGAGTACGCCTCCTTACAACACTCACTTTTCACGTCGCGTCCTTTCAAGCTCGAGTATTTGCGTGCCGTGTCGAGCTACACTTAGCAATTCGAGCACTCCACACAAATCGAGTCGGCAATCGATTTTACACGAAGGAATCCGATTCGCGCAGTTAATGGTATGCGAACGCAGGTGAGTCGAATAATTAATCGATAGCGTTCGTATTGGAATAGTTTTCATTCCACTTACAGATAGGATTTTGTTTAAAACTGTTTTGTTTTTAAATAAAATGTTAATTGTGTCTCTGTATTTTTAACCGACTTCAAAAAGGAGGAGGTTATATGTTCGGTTGAATGTATGTTTTTTTTTTTATGGATTTTCACCGATTTCTCGATCAATTGTGGACCGATTTTGAAAATTTTTTTTTTGATTGAAAGGTTATGCTTCCGAGTTGGTCCCATAGAAATATTGTTATGATATGATCATGAACTTCGAAGATATGGAACAGAACTCCTCATAGGATCACAGCAGAACCGTCGTAACAAGTAAAATTGCTTTGTTTATACGTATAGTCGATGACTGACTGAAAGTAGAGGGGGAATATATCGAACTGATCTGATGATGAAGCCTGAAGTTAGGCACCGGAACTCTGTAATAAATTAATGTAATCTAACCGTGTTTGGGATTATTAGAATTGTCATGGGATGCACTCTGGCTATAAGGTATTTAAGTTTGGCTGAGGGGCACTTTTTAGTGGTGGTACCATAACTAAAAAGTGTAAAATAAAACAAAAAAAATACAACCGACTTCAAAGTAAAAAAAAACACTGAAAAGTGCAAAATAACTTTAATTTCGGAAGTCGGTGTTTCTATAATAGTTTTGTCTCTTCGTTATTTAACACCGACTTCCGAAATTAAAGTTATTTTGCACTTTTCAGTGTTTTTTTTTACTTTGAAGTCTGTTGTATTTTTTTTTGTTTAACGATTGCTACGTATTATTTATAACGTATGAACGTACGTATAACAAAAAAAAAAAAAACAAAAAAATATATAAAAATCCAAAACACTAATCATCGCCGTATCTTTAAGTTGCCGTCTCGGTGGGGCTTGCGCTTTCCAATAAAACCAAGGTCAGCACCACTAAAGTTTGCTTTGCCATAATGTGCCTAGGGAGAGGGGCCAGATTGAGATGTAATCCGCAGGGCAGTTTCGTGGCAAACTGTTGGACAGTGACGACTCCATAGACCGGATCTCCTGGGAGAAGTCTTGTTCCTCATCTCTGATTTGATTTATGGACCAGCTCGAGTAAACTTTGAGGGGGAACAGAGCTTCTGTGTCTCTCTAGACTTTATTGTCTGGTTTGAGTGTAGAGTCACAATACTAAATGTACTCGGGAGAAGGATGTATAATCCAGTAAGATGCAGATAGGGATCTTGACCTTTCTTCCGGGATATTCCTAATAGCCGTGGTATACCTCTCCGCAGATATGAATCTTTTGCATTTTATTTATAAAAAATTGTAGATAAGTGCACACCACGTTATTTAAACGCGCCGTCGACGCGCGTTTGTCGATACAGACGCGATACAAAGTACGTACGCGAGTCAGATGCCGTCTGTAGACCTTTAATAGGATAAAAGCGCGCCGTCGACGCACGTTTCTAAAACGCACATTAACGGGGCGTTTAAAAAACGAGGTGTGCACAGGCTCTTACCTAACGCTCTGTGAGCGTGTCCGTGGCATCACACCGGGCCTTAACAGAATAGGTACTAGTGCTATTTAATAGGCGTTGCTTTTGTTTTTAAATATCGCAGCATTACGCTGAGCTAGGCACCTTTTTGGCTTCTCTAAGATTTTACTTTAGATATTTTTCTTTATTTGCACGATAGCAATCAAGAATACTTACGGCAAAGTTGTAAAGTTATCTTACTAACACCGTCTCTATATCCAGTCCCACACGCATGTACTTCCACCACAACCCGTCGTTAACGTGAATAAAACTGCTCGTTAAGGTCTCCACCGTTGTGATTAAGTACGTGCTTACGGTATTCCTGGTTCTTCCTTAGAATTTAATATCAATGATATTGCGTCGTAGTACTAGGTCTGACCGCTTGCCAATTTTGCCGTGTAGTTTGCAAACTGAGAATTGATTTTTTTGTTAGTTCAGATTGCTAAGCCCTGTGTTGGTTACCAAATTACGATGGTAAACACTTTTTCAATACATTTACTAGAAAACTCGCTCTTATCCCACCGCTTTTAGGCACGCAATAGACTGTTTTCCGCACTAGTGCAGAAAAGTGCGCGTGCTCTTCCTCGCCACAATGTTATTACATGTATCGTATCAGGCTGGGCGCGCATCGACCCGCACGAGATGCTGGTCAAACCACCTTTTATTCATTTCGTAAGTGTATTGATAAAAGTCGTTTGATACACGTGCATATTTGTCACTGCAGCCCTCGGCCTAAAAAATAAATCCTAAAAAAAGGAGGTGAACTAAATTTCATATTAGGATTTACTAAAGACTATCAAAATATACAGGTTTCCTCTAACTTACGTCCAAAATCATGTTAAACACCTAGGGGAATAAGCTTAGCTCGGGAACAGCTCAACATAAATATTAGTGCCGAACTAAATATTATGTTGAGCTGAGCTCACTTGATTAAAACCACTCGTTAGCTTAACCATGGAGTTAATGAAATTCCTGCTCATTTTCAGGAGAGTTTAGTTCAATGCGGTTTGGAGTGCATTTCAGATGAACTGACTTGAATATTGAATAGATTTGTTTGAAGGCTAGAAATAACTTTGAGACACGTCTAGCAAATATATTACTACTGCACGTGTAGGTTTATTGTAGTTTGTGTGCTTAGTGATGCTCTTTTTAACCAACTTCAAAAAAAGGAGGAGGTTATCAATTCGGTTGTAGTTTTTTTTTTCTTAAGAGTGTTACCTCCGAACTCCATCGTTTATGGATCGATTTGCAATTTTTTTTTCCTCCTAAAGGATATCCTTTAAAAGGAAAAAAAATGGGATCCATGAGGAATCGAGGGAACTCCTCAAATATTATTATAGACAACCATTATAGTGATTTTGGTATTTCTTTTAACAAATGAGGCTATGGTCCAACCCCCCCCCCCCCAAATGACTATGACAATACAAATAAATAAATGGTTCTGAATAGTTATGTTGAAAATAGTATCATCGGCTCTATCATCATCATCAGGTCACTAACCTGATGATGATGATAGAGCCGGAAGATAGGCACCGGAACTCTGTATTTAATCAATGTATCCTAGGCGTGTCTAGGCTTAGAATTGTCATGAGATGCACTTTGGCTATAAGGGACTATCGAATTGATCTGATAATGGAGCCGGAAGGTGGAAGGTATACACATGAACTTCATAATAAGAAAATGTATCCAAGCAAGTGTTTGGGTTAATTGGAATTGTCATGAGAAATAGGCACTCTGGTTATAAGTGTAACGCAACTAAAAAGTGTCAAACTTTTTACAAAAAAAAATAACGGACTTCACAAAAAAAAAAAAAACAATAGAAGCATCAAAATTAATTTAATTTCGGAAGTCGGTGTTAAATTAGAAACAAACAATACCGAGAAACCCCCACTTCCGAAATTTATTTTGATCATTTTATTGTTTTTTTTTTTTTTTGAGGGGAGAAATCTTTCCAATGACTTCTTTCGCTTTAGGGTGGAGTGAGATCGGGATGAGGGCGTACCAGATTTTAACTGATTAAAATCACAGTAGTGTCCTTCACTGCTTTTTGAGCTCTAGAACCACGGGTTTCCTTAACAAAAAAATCCCCGCAGGTTATTATTTTTGTCTGTGTTGTTATATGTCTATTTTAAGAACAGTTCTATGCTAACAGTCATCGGTTCCATGGCTAACATGGCCTACCCAATGCCATTAAGAATTTACCTATTTAATAAGCAACATTCATTCCATGTTGCTTATTAAAAAGTGTCATCATTTTCAAGAATTCCAATGGTTTTTTTTTAACTATCACACGACGCCATCTATTCTCAAGCTAAGCAGAGCTTGTGTTATGAGTACTAACCAACTTATAAATAAACTTATATATTTCTAAGTACATACATATTATAGATAAATTACACCCAGACACAGAAAAAATGATCATGCTAATCACACAAACATTTGTCCTGGGTGGTAATCGAACCCACAATGTGAATCTGATTTTCTATTTTGCAATTTTTCACACTACAGAACCTAGACAAATCTATCATACAAAGGGACTTGATATCAAACTTGTCTATTTTTTTTTCATAAAAAAAACCTTGCCTCAAATTTTGACTGGCCTGTTGGTATAGTGGTTAGTGGTCCTGACTGCTATGCCGGAGTTCGTGGGTTCGATTCCCACCCAGGACAAATGTTTGTGTGATTAGAATGATCATTTGTTCTGTGTCTGGGTGTAATTTATCTATGATATATATGTATTTAGAAATATATAAGTATAATATATTATAATATTCCACAACTATCACACAATGCCGTCTAGTCCCAAGCTAAGCAGAGCTTGTGTTATGAGTACTAGACAACTAATAAACAACAGTACGCGCCGTCGACGACGTCGGATGGCGAGCTACCCATTGCTCGCCGTCCGCAAGCCCGCGATGTCACCGCATAGAATCTAAAAATTTAAAATCTTTCATCGCGGTATTAGAATTTTCGGTATCAATTTTCTACGTGATTAGAACATAATACAACAGTCCACAATCAACTATCGGGCCGTTGCCCTGACCAGACGCACTTTTCAATTTTGGAAGAGCGGGGTCTCCTAACACAGGCATTATTTGCTTAAAAGGAGGCCCCAAACACTAAACACAATATTATGTAAACTGAAGCATTAATAAACTTATTATTATTATTATTAATACAACAGTCCACAATCAACTATCGGGCCGTTGCCCTGACCAGACGCACTTTTCAACAGAGGTTTGCGGGACTTTACACCCGGTCCCGCATACCTCTAAAGGTTCTTAGGCGGGTTTTAATCAGTCAAAATCTGACACTCCCTTCATCCAAAGCGGAAAATTTATTTGATTATTTCCAATCTAAAAATAGCACATTTTGATACAAGTGGAGAAAGTTTGTCAATGTAACTGAATCGAAATTCGCCCGAACCGCAGGTGAGAATGTTATGGAGCCGAGTGCTGTAGTGACTTTCCACGTGTATTAAATGACGTTTTTCAACACACTTAGAAAGAAATAAATAAAAAGGGGTTGACGTGCTACTCGGTGTGGTTCACTTAGCTCCCAGCCCAATGCGACAAATATAATAAATTGTGGCGGTGGCGAGCTCGTGCACTTTTCCGCACTAGTGCAAAAATCAGTAAATTGCGTGCCTAAAAACGGTAGGAATAAGAGCGGCTTTTCGAATAGGTGTATTGAAAAGGAGGTTTTTACATTCATAATAATTTTATTCTATTACATGAACTAAGTACAGCGAACAATGGTGGACGAGACAGCTTAGAGTAACCGTTGTTCACCGAAAATCAAAGTTAACCACGGAATGTCGATACCAAGCATTTACTAACAAAATTGACGGTGGCTATGTAATTAAAATGTAGAATAATTAATTATTTAAGCGAAATAACTATTTCAGGCAGGCTCAAATGGAATTGGGTGGGTCGCGTCAGCCGCATGCATAGAGACCGCTGGGCAAGGGTTAGACGCAGTGGGTTCCTGCAGAGGGAAAGGAGCTGTCATGTATTTCAGAGAGCAAGGAATATCAATGACGTATACCTACGACTTTTTTCTAACAAACAGACTCTATGTTATTATTTTAATAGCTTTCGTATCGGAAATTGAAATAAAAATAGACATCTCAACCATTAGCAGTTTTAAGTTAGTATACATCATAAATTAATATTGCATACCTTTTGAGATGCCTTGTTTCGTTTCCACGATAGAACTCATATTACAGAATAGTACGACTTTTCTTAAATTTCATACAAAAATAGTTTATAAATATAGCAATATAACCAACAAATTAATTTCGAAAAAAGAATAACCTAACTTTAACAATTATAAAGTCCAACTCATACGCTGTTTCCACCATAAAACTCTGGAATGTGCTTTGAAGTATCTGTTATTTGTTTATTGTGCAAACCTACCACAGTGTTGTTTTTGTAACCCAAAGGTTGACTGGTAGAGAATGCCTTGTTGCATTAAGTCCGCCTATGTACCACTACTGTACATGAAGTTTAAATAAATAAAAGTTTATTTGAACTTGTTTTTTTTTTTAATTGATATAAACCAGTGCTTGACTGCGATCCCACCTGATGATAAGCTGCGATGCAATCATTGATGGTGAGGCGCACTAGTTTACTCTAGCCTTGAAGGCACCTAAATTATAGTTGGACGGGAAGACCGCAGCAGGCAAATTGTTCCAGTCCTTCGATGTACGCGGTATAAACAACGAAGCGAAACGCTTAGTCCGGATCGTTGAAGTTTCAACAACGTAAGGGTGGATACTCGCCGTACGTCGGGTTGTCCGATGGTAGAAAGGAGATGGCGGAATCAAGTCATGCAATTCCCGCGCACACTCTCCAAAATGCATATTTTAAGTCAATCCGAAGACATTACAGTTCAAAGTATACCGTTTCAAAAAAGGCGATTTCATAGGTAAAGATATACTATTAGTAGACCTCGTGCCTAAAGCCCTACCACGATCTCTATACGCGATCCATTTTACGACCTAATCTGAACTGTTAAAGGCATGGAGCTATATAGGGTGTATAGCTTCATCCCTCCTTTTCACTCGCACATCATCATCTTCCTGCCATTGTCCCGTCTTATATGGGGTCGGCGCAACACGTTTTTTTCTGCCAACTTCCTTTTCTTTCATATCACTCTTCACAGAGAGAGGCCAGAGAAAAGATGAATGGATTCATCCATCTTTTCTTTGGCCTCTCTCTCCCTCTCCACCCATCCACATGTATACTCATAACTCTTTTAGTAACATGTGTTTCATCCCTTCACTTTACATGACCATAACAAGAACAGACAAACGATCGCCCTTCAACTTTTCAGTCACTGGCGCCATTTTCAAACTTCCTTTAATATATTCATTTCTCACTTTATTCATTCTCGTCACACCACACATCCATCTCAACATTCTCATATCCACTACATGCAATCTTTTTTCATTGGTCTTTTTCATAGCCTAACATTCTTTCTCACTCGCACGCTTGACTAAAAATAGTCACGGTTAGGCCCCTACGCTTGCCAATTAACTTTTTCGGTGCTATAGAACATACAATATTCGTTCGTTTTCTCACAACCCGTATCACAATGCCACCATGGGATCTGGAGGCAACAGTCCTTGCACGCATGCACGATCTGCGCATGGAGATGCAACGCCGGGGCGAAACTCCGCTGCCGCGACAAGTCGCAGCATGGCGGACAGAGCTCCGGCGGGTTCTCATTGTGAAATGGCGACAGCGACTGTCGCAACCCAGTGCTGGGCACGCCACAATTATGGCGGTAAGTCCCTTCTTTGAGGCGTGGTTGGAAAGACCTCACGGCGTCCTCACCTTTCGCATGACGCAGGTTCTCACCGAACACGGTAAGTTCGGGAAGTTCCTGCACCGGATTCGTGCGGAAGCGACGCCCGGGTGTCGCCACTGTGTGGACCGCCCGGAGGACACGGTCGAGCACACGGTGGAGGTGTGCCCCGCTTGGGCAGAGCAACGCCGTGTCCTCGTGGGGGCTATCGGTGGCGGCGATCTCTCGCGCCGGGCCTTGGTACAGGCCATGGTCCGGAGCGAGGAGGAGTGGCAGGCGGTCGCCTCCTTCTGCGAAGCAGTAATGCTAGCAAAGGAGGCGGCCGATCGCGTGAGGCAACGGTCCTCACGCCCCAACCGCCGCCGGGATTCCGATCCCGATTTCCGGCCACCGTAGGCGCGGGCTTGCGGACGGCGAGCAATGGGTAGCCCGCCGTCCGACCGTCTGGTAACCGTCCGGACCGAGCCCAAGTCGTCGACGGCGCGTATTGTTCCACGCGCGCCTCAGGGAGATGTCAGCAAATCGTAGGGGCCCAGCAGGGTCGAAGCCTACTGGGGCCATGGGTAGTGTGAAAACGAAACCCGGGGCCCTGGGACGAAGGCAACGAAGGAACAGGAGTTGGTTTTTAGTCAGTAAAAGTCTGACACTGTCTCCTGCTCCACCCAAGAGCGGGATTTGTCATTAGATGATTTTCCCACCTAAAAAAAAAAACCCGTATCACAATTCGTTAAACAACCTACGTAACTCTTGTGTTCATGCTCAGCAGACTTCATCATCATCATTTCAACACCAAAAGACGTCCACTGTCCCCAAGTGTCGCTACAATGACCGGTCCTGTGCGTCTCGCATCCATCGGATTCCCGCAACCTTTACCAGGTCATCGGTCCACCTTGTAGGAGGCCTTCCAACTTGCGTCTTCCGGTACGCGGTTGCCACTCCAGTACCTTTCGGGCCCAAAGGCTATCTGTTCCGTTAGAAGACTTAATTTTATAAGTTACTGTGCGAACCTTACGCTGCCTTACGCTGGGTCTTTGGCACCGAAAGTACATGCAGGCTTACTGTCCACGGACGCGTAGCTTCAGAGACGCGTATTCGTCATATACGCTTGGTGTACGCCTGCTCACAACTTACATGGCATCTCGACGATATGGCGGATACGTCGACAGAGTTTCATAGTTTCGTATATAAGCTTTGAATAGGCGTACACCAAGCGTTTAAAGACGTATACGCGTCTATGAAGCTGCGCGTCCGTCCGATAGTAGGCTTCAGTCTTTTGTAATAGTGGCATTTTTGTTTTCACAACGAAACATTACACTTATTTGACTTATCATAAAGACGAGCTTCAGCCAACGGCTTCGCCTCTGTGAAAGTAAAAAAAACTGGGCAAGTGCGAGTCGGACTCGCGCACTGAGGGTTCCGTACAAACTTGAAAGGTAAATTGAGGTTTACGATTTATGACGTACTCGTATTAAAAAAAACTACTTACTAGATCTCGTTCAAATTAATTTTCGGTGAAAGTTTGCATGGTAATGTACATCATATATTTTTTTTAGTTTTATCATTCTCTTATTTTAGAAGTTAATATAATAATATAATAATAAAAGCCTTTATTCGCTGACCATATTACAGTCTTGACTTACACTACTTTATAAAAACAAAATTCTTAATGTAATCCTACTTTTGAATATACATATTTTTTTTTTTTTTTTTTGCAACAACTTAGTCAGGCTGTCTTTTGACATAGGCCTCCCCCATTTCCTTCCAGTTATCTCTGTCACGAGCTATCCTCCTCCATCCTTTCGGCAGATCATCCTCCCATCTTTTGGTTTGACGTCCTTTCTGTCTTTTTCCATTTCTAGGGTACCATTCCATTACGTCCTTCGTCCATTTTGTTCCACTGTTCGTCCTCATTATATGACCAGTCCAATTCCATTTAAGTTTTCTTACTTTCTGTACTACATCTGTTACCTTTGTTCTTTCCCTTATTTTTAGTGTTGTCCACCGGTCCCGTAGTGTTATGTTAAGCATGCTTCGTTCCATGCTGCGTTGACAAACTAAGAGGCTTTTGTAGTTTTTACTCGTAGCTGGCCAAGTTTGGCATCCGTAGGTAAGACATGGGAGGATACATATGTTATATAATTTTTTCTTGATAGACATTGGTATCGTTTCGTTTTTAACTATTTCTTTTAGTGACCAGTACCGCTTCCAAGTGTTGCTTATTCTTCTATTTATTTCTTTGGAGTGTTGATCTTTTGTTGATATTAGTTGTCCCAAATATATGTATTCATCTACATATTCAATAACTTCTTGTCCTATTTCGATGTTTTCTCTTGATCCATTCGTCATTACTTTAGTCTTCAAAGGGTTCATAGATAGACCTGCTTTCTTGCTTTCGTAATCTAGTTGTTGTAGCATAGTTTGTAGTATCTCTGGTCTCTCTGCGAATATCACTATGTCATCAGCAAACCTTAGGTGATTCAAATTTGATCCGTTAATGTTAACTCCAAAATTTTCCCAGTCCAGTTGTCTGAATATATTTTCTAACACTGCTGTAAATAGTTTTGGGGAAAGTGGATCTCCTTGCCTAACGCCTCTCTGAACACTGAATTCTTCGCCTTGCTGTTCAAGTTGGACTGTTGCTGTGATATTTCTATATATTTCTTTTATGATTTGTATATATTTTCTTTCTATACCTTGGTTTTCTAGAGTTTTCCAGATATAATTATGACTTAGAGAATCAAAAGCCTTGTTGTAGTCGACGAATGCCATATAATAAAGTTGACCATATTCATTCATTTTTTCTATGATCTGCTTCACGACGTGAATGTGATCGATGGTAGAATAGTCGGCGCGAAATCCGGCTTGTTCTCTAGGTTGGTTTTCTTCTAGGTGTTTTGTTATTCGCCCAAGTATTATTTTTGAAAAAACTTTGTATAGATTGGACATTAGACATATTGGTCTGTAGTTATTTATCTCATTTTTGTCTCCTTTTTTATGTAGTAAGACAATAGTGGATTTTGTCCATTGAATAGGTATTTGTTCTGTAATCATAATTTGATTAAATAGGTTCGTCACAAATTTGGATATCGCAGATAGAGATTCTCTTAGTATTTCATTAGAGATTTTGTCGTCTCCAGGTGATTTCCCACTTTTTTGTGTTTTTATAGCTTTTACGACTTCTGATTCTAATATACCAGGTTCCTCTTCGTAGACCACTTTTCCTGTCTCTGTTTGTATTGATTCGTTCGTCTTCGTGTATAATTTTTTATAAAATTCTGTCGCCACTTTCGCTATTAATGGTCTCTTTATCGTTAGTTTCTCGTTTTTCTTTCTATTTTTCGTTTTCATATTAGGTATCCATTGTGTGTATTCTCTTAGATGTTTTAGACCTTTCTTGATTCCACCTGTTTTCTCTATTTGTTCTCTTAGTACTTCCAGTCTCTCTGCTTTCCTGTGTTTTCTTATTGATGTTTGTATTTTTTTGCTAATGCTTGAGATGATTTGTTTGTTGTCTTTTCTATTGTTTAACATTTTATTTCTCTCTTCCATCAGATTTAGCGTTTCTTCTCCTAACTTATTTTTCTTCTCTTTTTTAGATCTCAATTTGTTTAAATTTATCAATTCTTTTTCCAAAAGATTATATTTTTCTTGCAGTGTTCTGGTTCCTTCAATTTGTTCTAATGTGTTTCCTAAATCGTTTAAGACATTTTGAGGTATGGGTGTTGTTATTGTTGTATTTTTTGTTGCATACATTATATGTTTTCTTGATTTTTCATTCCGGTATTGTATAACTCCTCTCACCATTCTATGATCGGTGTTGAAGTTTATCTTATTCACTACGTCGACGTCATTAAATATTTGTTTTTTACTTGTGAGTATGAAATCAATTTCATTTTTATCTCTGCCATTTGGGGACACCCATGTCCATTTTTTAGATTTACTTTTTTTGAAGAAACTGTTCATTATTTTAAGATTATTTTCGAAAGCGAAATCTATAAGTCTGCGTCCGTTGTCGTTTCTGTCACCAGTACTGTAATCGCCTAAGACAAATTCGTCTTTATTCGATTTGCTGCCCACCTTCGCATTAAAGTCTCCCATCAGGGTTATATTTTTGTTCTTCTTTTGTACCAACTCTGTTAGGTCTTTATAGAATTTGTCTTTTGCTAATTTTGTATCTTGTTCAGTGGGCGCATGTACTTGTATTATCGAAGTTGGTTGTTTGGATTCTGGTAGCTGTATATTAAGCACTGCTATTCTGTCTGATACTCCTTGAAAGCTTACTATTTTGTCTTTCAGATGTTTTTTTACTAGGAATCCCATGCCATATAGACCTTGTGTTTCTCCATAGAAATAAAAAATATATTCATTGTATTCTCTTATCTCTTCTCCTTTTCTTCTTACCTCACAAATGCCAATGATATCCCATTTTACAGGTCTTATGGCTTCTTCCAATTCTTCTAGTCTGTAATCTGTCATGAGCGTTCTGACGTTTAGCGTTGCGATGAATATTTTATTATAATATCTTTTTTGGCGTAAGGATATAATTCTAGGGGGGGGTGGTGGTCTGGCAACCCCACGGGGACCAGCCGGATTGGGGTTGTCCTGTCTCTGGTTGCTAATATTTAGTTGCTACTTAGATTGATTTGGAATATTAGATGATGAGTTCGATCTAGGTCTCATCAAATCAAATGCATTTCTTCTGTTTTCTTTTATAGCTATATTGTTGCTTCCTGGCTTCTTTTTGGCCTGGTTTTGGTTTTCCGGCGAAGTTAATTGGTCGCTTTTTCTTTTTTCTTTGTTTTGGTTTCCCTCTATCACTACCAATTGATCGTACTTTATGTAAGCAGTGTTTCCCTTCGCACGTTCTTCTATTAGTTTCGGTTTAAGATCTCTTCTTTTTTCTAAAACTTCTTTAGGAAAATCTTCAGTGACGTAAACGTCTTTTAGGCTTTTCTTCAGTTTTAGTATCTCGCTCCTCTTCCAACTGTTTGCAAAAGTAATAAGAACAGGCCTTTTTTTGTTTTCTTTGTTAAAACCGATTCGGTAAATCTTTGATACATCGTTTGCTTCTAAATTGACTTTCAGATCTTCTTTGAAAATTTCCTGTACTCGCTGTAACAACTGAAATGTATTATTTTCTTTCTCTTCCAGGCCAAAAAGTAAAATGTTACTTTTCTTTTTTTCTTTTTCTAAATTCACGATTTTTTTCTCCAGCATTTCTACTTTATTTTTCAACATTTTGTTGTCTTCTATCAGTGGTTCCAATTTTTCGTTCATTTTTTCGAATAAAGTATTTGTTTGTTTTTCCATTTCTATTTTCATTTGATCAAAGAGTATTTTAAATTGTCCCTCCATTTTAGCCCTTTTTTTTCTTATACTGGTAACACTTGTTGACGTGAGACGTTGACGTTTGATGTCACTTGGGTGGAAATGTCACTGTCACTATGACTCACTTTTCTTGTAACCTCAAAATATTGGAATAAAAATGATGAATTCTACTTTGTTTCCACGATTATCTTCACTGTATTTATTCCGAAATGCACTATGTCACTTGATGTTTTCGTTTACTGCAGCAGTTTTCTCAATGGCGCTAATAAACTAGTGATTCACAGTTACTTTCGGCGGAATAATTGCAAGGTAATGTTTACTATTTGACAACCATAGACAGACTTCAGATTTTAGAAGTTACGGACACACAAACACACACACACACACACACACACATTTTAACTCTTTGGAAATGTCTCTCGCTAAACTATTCAGTTTATAAAAAAATGATATTAGAAACCTCAATATCATTTTTGAAGACCTATCCATAGATAACCGACACGTATGGGATTGATAAAAAAAAAATTGATTTTCAGTACTAAGTATGGGGAACTCCCAAAATTTATTGTTTTTATTTTCTATTTTTGTGTAAAAATCTAAATGCGGTTCACAGATTACATCTACTTACCAAGTTTCAACAGTATAGTTCTTATAGTTTCTGAAAAAAGTGGCTGTGACATACGGACAGACAGACAGACAGACATGACGAATCCATAAGGGTTCCGTTTTTTGCCATTTGGCTACGGAACCCTAAAAAATATTCCAACACAACATACTTTCGGGATAAAAATCCTATTTGCTATTCTAGTATATGGTCTATCCATGAATTTCTATCGAAATGTGTTCATTCTTGCATGATTGAGCGTAAAGAAATAATAAAGGTACAAACGGCTTTATAATATTACTGTGAATAATGTAAAATGTAATGTATTCTTGTATGCAGAAATGAAGCCCAAAAAAATACTTATTACAATTAAAATATGTTCGGCTTTGAGTTTCCTGGAAGCGGTTTTTAAAATTCGTATCGCTGAAAGGGTCTTGATAACCCTCAAATTCCTGTAAAATACTCAGAAATAAATTAAACCTATGAAATATTTCAGCAATAAAGGATTTTCTCGGATAATGGCTTCAATATACCAGGGACGTATTGTAAGAAATAATTAAAATATTTTATTCAGATCCCTATTTATGTTTTTGATAAAAAGGAAGTCGTGAATGGAAAACTCTTAAAAGTGAGATTATTTAATCATCCAACGATGGGTAAATCGTCTGAATGGCCCAGACAGATCTTTAATTAGGTCTAAACCTAGAAAGATGTTTTTCTTTTGTATTATTCAGAACCGGTGGGCTATAGATACGTTTACGAATTACGAAATTGTTACCGCATGTTTATGAAGCGCACGTAGAACTCTTCGAGCGACTCGGGCTTCGTCCTTATCCTACAGCAAGCTATTCATTACTCGCCATCCGCACAATTGCCCTGCTATTACTGATACTAGTATTGATGCTCCAGTGCAAAACGCATAATGGTGACACCCAAGCGTTTCTTACGGCGGATTCTCCCTGCGGCAGTGCCCTCACGCGGGGCTCGGGAGGAGACTGTAATGGACTGTTAAATACGGCTCCATTACGTCTCCTCCAGGCGAACATCAACCACTGCGCCCCCGCTCAGGATCTGTTGCTCCAGAGCATGGCGCAGTGGTCGATCAACATCGCCGTGGTCTCCGAGCCGTACTATGTCCTGCCCAGGGGAGACTGGGTTCAGGATCTGAACGGCTCGGTGACCTTAATTTCGTCGGCCGCCGCCGGTACTCCGTCCCTCGAGGCCGTCACGAGGGGGCGGGGTTGCGTGGCAGCACGGTTTGGGGACATTGCAGTGGTAGGCGTCTACCTGTCCCCGAACAGAACTCTCGCCGATCTCCACATCTCCCTTATGGAGCTGAATGCCGTCGTCGCTGGATTTGGTTCCCTCCCCGTGGTCGTTTGCGGGGACTTCAATGCCAAGAACTTGGCTTGGGGTTCCCGGTTCACGAACCAGCGGGGTCGGATGGTGGAGGACTGGGCTCTGGAGACAGGCCTGGTCGTCCTAAACCGGGGTTCTGTCCCCACGTGTGTGCGGATGCAGGGCGAGTCAGTGGTGGACATATCGTTCGCCAGCCCTGCTCTGTCACCACGTGTCGTCGACTGGCGCGTCATGGAGGGGGTGGAGACGTACTCAGACCACCAGTACATTCGGTTTGACGTCTCCACCCAGACCTCGATCGCGCCGGTCCAACAGACCCCGTGTGGTCCGCGTTGGGCGCTGAAGCAGCTGGACCGGGAGCTCCTCCTGGAAGCCGCGATGGTACAGGCCTGGGTGCAAGCACCGGACAGGCCTGTTGACATCGACGTCGAGGCAGAGTGGTTCCGGGAGGCCATGTCGCAAATCTGCGACGCGGCAATGCCCCGAGTCCGGCCAGGACGTGCCCGGCGCCAGGTGTACTGGTGGTCGCCAGAGATTGCGGCACTGCGCAATGCGTGCAATGCTGCGCGGCGCCGGTACGCCAGACACTGCAGTCGCCGCATCCGCCCACCGGATGCGGAGGCCAGAAAGGCGGAGCTGTATGAGGGATACAGAGAAGCAAAGCGCACCCTCCGAGCGGAAATAAAGCGGGCCAAGTTGGAGGCCCGCAACGTGTGGCTGGGGACTCTGAACGGAGACCCGTGGGGACGCCCCTACAAGGTGGTGCGGGAAAAACTCCGCCCCTGGGCTCCCCCACTCACGCAGAGTCTCCGGCCCCAGATTGTGGAGGGTGTGGTGAGCAATCTGTTCCCTGCGCGAGGGGAACACTCCCCCCCGCTCATGGCTCCGCCACCAGCGGTGTCTAACGCGGATCACGATGGCGACGACGACGGCAATGCTCCAGAGGTGACCGAGGTAGAGATGAGTGTGGCGGTACGAAGGCTGAGTGCCAAGAATACCGCCCCAGGACCCGACGGCTTGCCTGGTAAAGCCTGGGTCCTGGCCATGGAGGCTCTCGGGTCTCGATTAAGAGGTCTCTTCAGCGCATGCATGGAGAGGGGCCAGTTCCCACTTCGCTGGAAGACGGGGAAACTGGTCCTTATCGCGAAGCCAGGGCGCCCTGCGGACTCTCCGTCCGCGTACCGGCCCATTGTGCTGCTCGACGAGGTGGGCAAGCTCTTTGAAAGAGTAATTGCAGACCGCCTCGTCGCGCACCTAACACGGGTGGGGCCAGATCTGGCGGACGGCCAGTTCGGCTTTCGCAGGAGGCGCTCTACGGTGGACGCCATCATGCGCGTGCGAGCTCTCACGACGGGGGATGCGGTGTCCCAGGGCAGGTGTGTCGTGGCGGTGTCATTGGACATCGCCAACGCCTTCAATTCCCTGCCCTGGAGTAGCATTAGGAGGGCACTCCGGTATCACCGGGTGCCCGACTACCTCTGTCGTATGATCGAGGCCTACCTGTCGGACAGGTACATCATCTACCCTGGTCACCAGGGAGAGTGGAAACGGCGAGAGATGTCGTGCGGTGTTCCGCAGGGATCGGTACTAGGACCGCCCTTGTGGAACATCGGCTACGACTACGTGCTGCGCGGCGACCTCCCTGACGGGGTCAGCGTGGTCTGTTACGCAGACGACACGCTGGTTCTGGCGCAGGGAGAGTCGTACCAGGCGGCGGTCGAATTAGCGACACGCGGGGTTGCGATAGTCGTTGATAGGATCCAGCAGTTGGGACTCGAGGTGGCACTGCAAAAGTCCGAGGCCATGTGTTTTCACGGCCCTCGGAGCGCGCCGCCTCGGCGCTCCCAATTAACGGTAGGAGGAGTTCACATCGGCGTCGGGTCGACGATGAAGTACCTGGGACTCGTCCTCGACAGCCGGTGGAATTTCGAGGAGCACTTCCGACGTCTGGCTCTCAAACTGAATCGGAATGGGGCTGCCCTCAAGCGGCTCCTGCCCAACCTTGGGGGTCCAAGGCCGGAGGCTCTACGCTGGCATAGTACAGTCCATGGCCCTTTATGGGGCGCCGGTGTGGGCGCCGTCACTGCGAAAGCGACCGGCGGCCCAGCTGAACGCGTGCCAGAGGGTCATGGCCATACGGATGGTGCGGGGATACCGCACGGTTTCCCGCGAAGCGGCGAGCCTCCTTGCTGGCCAGCCACCATGGGACCTGGTGGCAACAGGCCTTGCACGCATGCACGATCTGCGCGTGGAGATGCAACGTCGGGGCGAAACTCCGCTGCCACGACAAGTCGCGGCATGGCGGACAGAGCTCCGGCGGGGTCTCATGGTGGAATGGCGACAGCGGCTATCGCAACCCAGTGCTGGGCACGCCATAATTATGGCGGTAAGTCCCCTCTTTGAGGAGTGGCTGGAAAGGCAACACGGCGTCCTTACCTTCCGCATGACGCAGGTCCTCACCGGACATGGTAAGTTCGGGAGGTTCCTGCACCGGATTCGTGCGGAAGAAACGCCCGGGTGTCACCATTGTGTGGACCACCCGGAGGACACGGTGGAGCACACGGTGGAGGTGTGTCCCGCTTGGGCAGAGCAACGCCGTGTCCTCGTGGGGGCTATCGGTGGCGGCGATCTCTCGCGCCGGGCCTTGGTACAGGCCATGGTCCGGAGCGAGGAGGAGTGGCAGGCGGTCGCCTCCTTCTGCGAAGCAGTAATGCTAGCAAAGGAGGCGGCCGATCGCGTGAGGCAACGGTCCTCACGCCCCAATCGCCGCCGGGATTCCGATCCCGATTTCCAGCCATCGTAGGCGCGGGCTTGCGGACGGCGAGCAATGGGTGGCTCGCCTTCCGACCGTCCGGTAACCGTCCGGACCGAGCCCAGGTCGTCGACGGCGCGTGCTGTTCCACGCGCGCCTCAAGGAGATGTCAGCAACTGTAGGGGCCTAGCAGGGTCGAAGCCTACTGGGGCCAAGGGTCTGATTCTGAAAGGAAGACTCGGCCCTGGTACGAAAGGCAATGAAGGAACAGGAGTGGGTTTTTAGTCAGTAAAAGTCTGACACTATCTCCCGCCCCGCCCAAGGGCGGGGGATGTCATAAGATGATTTTCCCACCGAAAAAAAAAAAAAAAAAAAAACGGCGGATTCTGAAACAGGAACCTACCGAAAAACCGATGACTGGTGACGACCTGCGTCAGATGGAAAGTCAAGATACCGCTGCGATTGTGGCGGACTCACAGCATGAGGAGATGAATCAGACATCCATGTGTGTTATTGAATTTTTCAGTTCCAGGTTAATAGCAATAGGCTGACTGTTAAGTCTAAGTATGTAAAAAAAAGAGTTTTCTACCTTTTCTTCTCCATAGAAAACGACCAATTGGAATCATGCACTAGCTTCTGACGTTTTATAAGTGCTTATGTTATATAAAATATTCTGAATCTTAAATTTTGATACGGGACCTAAACATAACTTGTAAAATGTTAAGTCCTTCGGAAAATGATGTTTATTTACTTATAACTTTTTTTAAGTAAATCTTTAGTCCATCCCTGTAAAACTCATATATTTGAGTGTACCCGAAAACACTGGGGAGCCAATCATGTGGGCTGCTCAAAAGTTTCATGTAATTTGTTACGCTTGCCGACTTTTCTAACTCAAACATTTCTGTTTATTACTGTTGACCCTTTATCGAGCAGCTGTTTTATATGCTTTTGGACAAAGAAGATCAGTCCCGTGGGCGTTAGATGTAGCAGAGTTATTATTATAGAGAACTACGTAATATTGTTAGGGTTCTAGTACTCGTAATTGTACGAATATGTTTCTTAGGGCTTTTTTTTTCGGGTAGGAAAATCATGTAATGACATCCCCCTGCTCTTAGGCGGGGCGGGAGATAGTGTCAGAATTTTACTGACTAAAAACTCACTCCTGTTCCTTCTTTGTCATTTTTCCAGGGCTCCGGGGATCTCTTTCGCATCACACATGCAGTCCTTGCACGTATGCACGATTTGCGCGTGGAGATGCAACGCCAGGGTGAAACTCCTCTGCCGCGACAAGTTGCGGCATGGCGGACAGAGTTCCGGCGGGATCTAATGGTGGAATGGCGATAGCGAATTTCGCAACCTAGTGCTGGGCACGCCATGTTTCGTAGGGCTAGGATACTTCGGTGGTGAGTTGTCAACATGAACGGAGCGACACAAAATTTCAGCATGTTGCTGCATTGTGCAGATATTTGATGCCAAGCAGTATTGAGCAAGTTCACGGTACGGACCCCGACTACTGAACCGATCCTGTTCAAATTTTACATACATAATCCTTATAGGTCAGGGCAACTTTTAGGCTATAAATCATCACGCTATTTGCTATGGGGGGTGAGCAATAATCCAAAATGTCTGTATTGAACGACTTTTGCCGCGAGTTCGATCCTCAGCTACAGTTAAAAATTTTGTCATTGTTTTATCATCTTTTTTGTAATAAAATAACTTTTACCATTTTTTCAAAATAAAATTGACATTTCTATTCGATATCTTCTAAATATTTTGTAAAAACTAATCAAAACACAAAATAAAATCAAAGTTGCGACAAAAATCACGTACTATTCTACTATATAATATTATTATTCCATTTAGCTGAAAATTTAACTTCTGAAACGAAAATCATCACGCTATCATCGATAAGGAGCCAACCAGCCAGTTATGACGTTTATATAAGAACGTCTATTTTAAACAATAAACATCGGAGATCGTAGCGCAATGGTTTCGTACCTAGACTTGCAAGTGATATAAAGATTGTTCGAATCCCATAAGGTTCTTTTAGGAGATATTCTTATTTTATTTTTTCTCCGTAAATTAGATCTTTTTTACATATTTTTGCAGGCTTTGTTTCATCGCATTTGTTTAACTATATCGAAAGATATATGAATTTAAAGTTTTCAAGAAATAAAATATGACATCACACGCTATTCAGATACTCGCAACGCCATCTGAAATAATGATGACAATGACAGTTGAACTTCATATTTGATAGATGGCATTGTAAATTTTACGTGATTTTCTGAGTGGCGAAAGAATGACCATCGCCCACGTTTGCAGACAGTTTAATTGTTCAAAATTGGGCGAAAACCGTTATGGTTAAATTGGTGTTAGACGAAGGCATTTTTAACAATCCTACTGCTTATTTTTATTTTTTTTACCCACGGTTGTAACAAGCTAATTGACCGTGATTATTCAAGGGATACCAACCAAAGGCGATTAAAGTAAATACCTATAATATGTATTTAATTATTGACTTTAAAATAACACGGCCAAATTTTAGGAAGGGGTTGCATGGCACCTTGCGTTTGAAGGCCTCCCAGGTGGACCGATGACCTGGTGAGGATCGCGGGAATCCGATGGATGCGAAACGCACAGGACCGGTCATTATGGCGACACTCGGGGAGGCCTATGTCTAACAGTGGACGTCTTTCGGCTGAAGTGATAATGATGATGATGGCACCTTTTTGTGGCAATGACTCCTCCCGCTCTGGCTGGAGTGAGAGGGCGTGTCAAACTTTTACTGACTAAGACCACACCTGTGTCCTTTAGTTGCCTTTTGCTTTCTAGGACTGCTGGTTTCCTTTTCAGAAATTCCAAAGCTGTCTAACGGCTTAAACTCTTCAGTGAAACATTATTGAGGCAAAAATTGTTACAGGAGGTAACTCTTTCGAACAATCTCATAGCCCTAGCAGACATCGGCCCTAGAGGGTCCTATCCATTTGCTGACATCTCTTTGAGTCGCACGTAGAATACAACGCGCCGTCGATTCAAGATTGCTTTAACCAGACGGCACCACCGCAATCCCGTGTTTGCGATGGCTGGGAATCGCCCTACGGTTTTCAACACCCGGAGCGTCACAGCGACAGCTGAGGCGTGAGAATGTCCTATCCCTCACAGTTTCAGCCACCTTTTTCGATCGTAGTGTTTCACTGAAGGAGCCGACTGGTTGACATTTTCTCCACCAATCGCCTCCATGAGGACCCGGCGGCGCTCCGACCAAGTGGGACTGTTTTCCATCGTTTGCTCCAATTTATTCCCCGGGCGATCCGCACAATGGTGAGACCCGAGTGTTTCTTCCCGCTGAATTCGATTCAGATACCTCCCGAAACACCCACATCCGGTGAGTCCTGCACAAAGAGAGGACGTCGTGACGCCTCCGTAGCCACTCCTCAAAGACAGGCATTACCGCTGCGAATGTGGCGTGAAGGAAAATAGTAGCATTTTCAGTCAGTAAAAGTCTAACACTCTCTCTCGCTCTACTCAGAGTGGAATAAGGTATTTAATGATTTACCTACCTTAAGAAGAACGTGCAAACCCTAAAGGCTGCGGGTGACAAGCTCAGGATCAGCTCCACTGATCGCTTTTATTTCAACCTACATTTAAAAGCACTTTATTTATTTATTTATTTATCATCATTTTAAAATCATACGATGTTGTCCGCAAGCCCTCGCCCACGGTGGCCGAAAATCGAGATCGAAATCCCAGCGGCTGGGGCGTGAGGACCATTGCCCCGCGCGTGCACGTGCGGCCTTCTCCTCTGCTAGCATTACTGCTTCGCAGAAGGAGGCGACCGCCTGCCACTCCTCCTCGCTCCGGACTGTAATGTATGTAGGTACACGTATTAAGTACTGTCCAGGTAAATGAAACGCAGACACGTCCGTTCCTTAGCTCCGTATATTCGAGACTGTTTGATGTACAATTACCCACAATACACTACACTCCTCTATACTTAATTTAAGGTATAATTCCGTATAATAACATAAACAAATAACCATCACCTAATTCTTACTTAATTGATACAATAACAAAAGTACCTACTTATTACTCTGACAAACACTTAATATCTAGTAAATAACTTATTCTAAACCATCGACTTAATATCTAGTAAATAACTTATACTAAACAACATAATAACTTATTCTAAAACTTGTATGTTGGAGGCCTGACTACCCTACACTGTCTAACCCGGCGGGTCTGAGACGGAAATGCGCGCGCAGCGTCCGCGAGTGAGGGCGGGCTAGGCTTAGGTGAACTCGTCTCCTTTTCTGGAGTTACAAAACAATCCTCCCCTTCAGCCATGCTTCGCGCCGGTGACACCAACGTTGGTGGTTCTGTCCCTTCCGACCGCTGCGACCGGACCGTACCCGATGGTGATACCGGAATGTTATTCTTAGGAAAAATATCATCTTTGCCCACTGTCGGACAAACTAACGAGCTCCTTGACTTGCGCCTTAACTGGTCGATATGCCTATGTACTACGTTACCGCTGTCATCTGTCACTTTATAGTCCGTATTACCTAACACGCCAGTCACTTTCCCAGGTTGCCATTTTTCCCCTTTTAGATACTGCCTGTACCAGACTTCCTCCCCTACATTCATACTCCTATCAGATCCTCCTTTGGTATCTATTTGCCGCTGTTGACAACGCTGTACCTTGGCCATCTGATCTGGCATTAATAAGTCCAAGTGTGTTCGTAGACGTCTACCCATTAGCAACATTGCCGGACTTTCCCCTGTTGAGCAATGTTCGGTGTTCCGATAATACAGTAAGAACTTGTTGAGTGTTTTGTCTATATTCTTATTTTCATTGTACGCTTTTTTTACTACCCTTTTTACAGTTTTTACTGCATTCTCAGCTGCTCCGTTAGATGCGGGGTGGTAGGGCGCTGTATAAATATGTTCTACACCTTCTATTTTTAAAAATTCCTTAAATTCTCGGCTTGTAAAGGGTGGTCCATTATCACTGACGACTTGTTTCGGAATCCCAAATCTACCCCACAATTCTGACAACTTACCTATTGTTGTTACCGCCGCTGTACTTGGAACTGGGAATACTTCTATCCACTTGGACTTAGCATCCACAACTACCAGATAGGTTTTCCCGTAGATAGGGCCCATGAAGTCGAGGTGCAGGCGCGCCCAGGGGCTCGCGGGCCAGGGCCAGGCGCGAGGCGCGTGTGTCGGCGGTGCGTCCGCCTGCGTCGCGCACACGACGCAAGCGCGACACGTCGCCTCAACCGCTTCGTCTATACCGCCCCACCACACGTAACTGCGTGCTATTGCTTTTGACTTAATTATACCCATATGGGGCTCGTGTATAATGTTTAAAACTTTTGTTCGACATTTTTCCGGTATGACTACTCTGTGACCCCACATGATGCACCCGAGTTCTTCATACAATTCCTTTCGTCTATTGTAATATGGTTTTAAACTATCAATATCACATTCGGTTGGCCACCCATCTTTAATGTATCTGAGAACCCTTCCTAACAGCGGATCTGTAATTGTTTGTTTTTTTATTTCCGTGTAATCTAATAACAGCGCATCTTGCGCGAAATGTAGGTACGTTTGTTCCGGAACCGCTACAAAACTTTTTTTTTTTCTACTGTCGGGTAGTCTTGATAACGCATCCGCGCAATTATCCTTTGTGTTTACATATTCTATATCGTAGCTATAGGCTGATAGTATTATTGCCCACCGCTGCATCCTACTAGCTGTCATGCTAGGAATTCCCGTGTTAGGCCCAAATATGGAAACCAACGGTTTATGATCGGTTCGTAAGACAAAACGCCGCCCGTATAAATACTGATGGTATTTCTTTATACCGAAAATGATAGCTAGTGCCTCACGATGGATCTGGGAATAATTTTTCTCTGCATCGCTGAGTGTGCGCGACGCGTAGGCAACGACGCGCTCGCCGCGCGGCCCCGGCTGCGTGAGCACGGCACCGAGCCCGCGCGCACTCGCGTCACAAGTGACTATCAATGGTTTACCCTGGTCGTAGTGACACAGAACGTTGGCACTTGTTAACATCTTCTTTACTTCGGCGAACGCTTGTTCGCATTCCCTACACCAAACCCACTCCATACCCTTCCGCAGAAGATTATATAAAGGGAAAAGTGTAGCACTGAGGTTTTTAATAAACCTACCGAAAAAAATTACTGTTCCTAGAAATGACCTCAGTTCTGATACATTCCGAGGCCGCTCCATATTATTAATTGCTTCAATTTTCGATTTATCAGCCCTTATTCCTTCTCTCGATATTATATAACCCAAGTAAGTCACCTCCTCAGCTAAAAAAACACATTTGCTCTTTTTTAATTTTAACCCGTTATCTAATAAACGTTGGAAAACTAACTTTAGTGCGTCTATATGTTCCCTTTCCGTTTTCCCTCCTATGATTACGTCGTCTAAAAACACTTGAACGTTAGGTATACCACTCAATATGTTTATCATAATACGCTGGAATATACCTACGCTCGAGGATAACCCGTAAACAAGCCTGTTGTACTGAAATAGCCCGCGGTGAGTGTTTATGACTGTATATTTTTTTGTCTCATCCAGTTCTATTTGGTTGTAGGCTTGTGACAGATCGATTTTACTGTAATACCTATTTCCATTTAGATTTACTAAGACATCCTCAATTTTAGGCAGTGGGTAACGATCGACCAGTAAAGACGGATTCAATGTGGCTTTATAGTCTGCACAAATTCTAAGTGAGCCATCGGGCTTATTGATAGGTACCAGCGGGGAGGCCCAGTCGGAGCAGTCGACAGGCTCGATGACGCCGGCGCGCAGCATGGCGTCCAGTTCGGCGTCGACGCGCTCGCGCAGCGCGTACGGCATCGGCCGCGCGCGGTGGAACACCGGCACCGCACCCTCCCTCACGCGCAGAGTCGCCTTGCCGCCACAGTACCGTCCCAGCCCGCCGCTGAATAGTTCTTTATATCTGTGGATTAAATTTTCGACTTCTGTATTTGTGTGTTCACAACTCACTTGATTCAGTAAATTACAATTAAATTTAGGTATTATTATGCCTAGTTCTCCCAGCCACTGCCTTCCCAGTAGGGAAGTCGTTCCGCCTTCTATGACAAACAATTCTAAACATTTACTAAGGTCCTTGTACCGTACTGTTGGCTTAATTATACCTACTGGTTTTATTTTTGTGCCGTCATAAAATTTAAAAATAGTGTTATGTTTTTCAATCGGCAAGTAACTAAAATATTTATCATACATAGATTTGCTAATACATGAAATAGCCGTACCCGTATCTATTTCCATCGGAATAATTCTATTGTCTATTTCAATAGACACACTTACTGGTTTGTAGTCGTTCAAGCATAAGTGATGTAGTTGTTCCTCGATTTCCCCGCCGATGTCTTCGTCAGACTGCTGTTCGGCCTTGCCGAAGTGCAGGCGGCCCCGCGCCGGGCCTGCTGTTGCTGCCGCCCGGTGTCGGTCCCCTCCTCGCGATGCTCCAGATCCTCCCCAGTTCAGGCACACCCGTCGCAAATGTCCCACTTGTTGACACTTGCTGCATTCGTAGTTTCGGAAACGACATGTTTCTTGAGCATGATTGTAAGCTCCGCAAGCAGAACAATTATTTTTCTGTATTCCTCCGCTTCGTATGTTGCCACTCGTGCCGCTGCGCATGCCGACGTCCCGCGCTGTCGTCAAGCCAGCGCGTGCGCCCCGCCCGCCGCCGCCGCGACCCCCTCGGCTCCCCGACCGCCCGGTCCCTGCCGAGTTGAGCGCATGGATACCCCCGGTTGCCCCCGCCGTGCCCTCGCTGTGTGGTGCTTCTACAGCCGCCGCGTCCCGTTCCGCTGCTTCCAAAGAGGTTGCCAGTTTCACTGCCTCTGCATACGATATTGTATCCTCCGCAAATAACCTCTGTCGGATAATGTCGCTGCGTAACCCACAAACGAATTGGTCTCGTAGGTTATCGTTAAGACTAGTTCCAAACTTGCAAAACCTAGATAGCTTCTTGAGTTCCGCTGTATAGGTAGCTATATTTTCTTCTTGCCCCTGTCTCCTTTGTCTAAAACGGTATCGCTCCGCTAATGACGACGGTTCCGGTTGAAGGTGCTGACGTAACAAGTTGACGGTGTGCTCATACGATAATGTCGACGGCTTGCTAGGACTGGCCAAATTAACTAGAAGTTCATAGGGCTCGTCCCCCATTACGGCTATCAGAGTAGGTAATTTCAAGTCATCTGACACGTCATTTGCCGTAAAATACATTTCTAAACGGTCGATGTATGATGACCACACCCCCGTTTTCATATCGAAAGCGCTCACTTTCCCGATAGACATTTTGACGTTACGATCACAGTTCCCGGACACAGTTTTTGCACTGATAACACCAATTATCGTCCACAAGTATTTTCCTTGTTCTTCGTATTAATCCTCGTCGCCACTGTAATGTATGTAGGTACACGTATTAAGTACTGTCCAGGTAAATGAAACGCAGACACGTCCGTTCCTTAGCTCCGTATATTCGAGACTGTTTGATGTACAATTACCCACAATACACTACACGGACCATGGCCTGTACTAAGGCCAGGCGCGAGGGATCGCCTTCGCCAATCGCCCCACGCCCACGAGGACACGGTGGTGCTCCGTCCAGGTGGGGCACACCTGCACCGAATGCTCCACCGTGTCCTCCGGGCGGTCCACACAATGGTGACATCCGGGCGTTTCTTCCACACGAATCCGGTGCAGGAACTGCCCGAACCTACCGTGTCCGGTGAGGACTTGCGTCATGTGGAAGGTGAGGACGCCGTAAGGTCTTTCCAGCCACGCCTCAAAGAGGGGACTTACTGCCATAATTATGGCGTGCCCAACGTTCATCATCATCATAATACGTCTGGATATTATTGACTTAATTAATTATTTTTATTACAAATAACATTATTAATTATTATTTTTACAAATTACATTTTAAATATTGACATTATTAACATTATTATTACAAATTACATTTTAAATACTGACATTATTTATTATTATTATTACAAATTATTATTATTATTGATTAATTATTTCACAAAAATGTATTTAGATTAAGTTATATTATAAGATGCTGAAAATAAGTCCTCTTCTCCGCTTATTATATCCTTCTTTTGCTGTGCCCGACAGGGTCCATGATTGTTTCTTTTGACAAATATTTACCACCTAAGTCTACATTGTGGAATGCAATAAAGAATTGAGTATTGAGTATTGGATCTGGACGAATACATAACATGTTTCTTGAAGGTAATTTGCGTTGTTACCTTTAACCGTTTTATTTGAAAGTACAATAAATAATTGCGATGCTTTCGGAATGAATTGCAAGCACAGAATGATTGTACAGTTTTACGACGCGGACGAAGTCGCGGGTAACAGCTAGTATTTAAATGAATAAAGAGATAATAATAATATCCATTTATTTCTGACTGAAATTCATACGAATATTTAAAACTAAATTTTTAATCTCACTTAGCCCCTCTGGGCTCTTGCAATCCTTTTATTCTGTGGTTAACCTAAATATTAAACAGATTTATGTAAACGAGAATTGCTGAATTTTAAATGCCAAGGTTCTGTGGTTTGAACCGAGTCTGGGCAAAAAAAAAATCGGGCAAGTGCGAGTCGAACTCGCGCATTGAGGGTTCCGTAAAAACTTACTTATGAAAACAGTTCGATTCCCGAATTGAGTTACGAAGATTTTTCCGAATTGCAGAAATAAGGTTTTTTTTTGTGACATAACTATAAATTTACAGTTTTCAGATTTTTTCTTATACTTGTACTATGAGACCTTGCTTCATGCCAAATTTCAGGATTCTAGGTCAACGGAAGGACCCTATGAGTTTTGATTCGATACCTCCACGCATTCCCAAGATAAAGGGTCTTGACAGACAGAGAGACAGACGGACAACAAAGTGATCCTGTAAGGGTTCGGTTGTTTCTTTTTGAGGTACGGAACCCTAAAAAATCAATCAATCAAAATGTTTTTATTTCACGTAGGCCTTATAAAAAATCAGAACAGATTTTTTCCTATACTTGAGATATGAGACCTTGCTTCATGCCAAATTTCAGGATTCTAGGTTAACGGGAAGTAACCTATGAATTTTGATTCCCTTGAAAGCTTCGAAATATACGTTTTTTGCGACATAAACGGCCTTAATTTTTTATTTCGTTAACTGAGAAGTTAATTTTTTTACAGCTTCAACAGACCGGCTTGTGTATATGGTTTTAATATCAACTCGATACCTCTAGGCGTTCTCAAGATAAAGGGTCTTGACAGACAGACAGACAGACAGACGGACAATAAAGTGATCCTATAAAGGTTCCGTTTTTTCCTTTTGAGGTACGGAACCCTAAAAATGATTGTTTTTACAACCTTTTCACATTACAATATTAACAGATATGCGAGAGTCAGTAACAATATTCATAAGATCTATGTTTGTAACTACATAATAAAGTTAGTGTAATTTTAAAACACACTTACAATCTTCCCGTAACTATTCTCCCCCAGTATGCCTGTAATGGACAGTCGTGGTGGGAGGCAATCATTTGCAAACACACAAAAACAACTCACAATAATGGAGTCCAGTCTTTAGAATTAGTCTACAAACTTCTAATAGTATACCTAAACTAAATTGCTAACAACTAAGACCTATACTTACTAACAAATGAACTCAATTTTCCAGCGCCAACATTTCATTTTGAACCTGTGTCCAATACTTTCCCAACTCAAAGTTACAATGTCTCACAATTTAGTCTAGGTCTGTCACAAAATAAATAGGTACAGAAGTCAATCTACACACAAAGCACAGTATTACCTCATTACGCGTTCTTTTGGTAACCTCACTCTCGGACTCCACGAGACAGGCTCGACCTAGTGTGGAGTTCAACAGTAATTTGTGTTTCCTTTGTGTATTTTTTATATAATATGTATTTGTAAATCTAGGCATAATTAGTATGTAAAGGAAATGTAAAGCACGTGTTTTCTGGCAAATAAATCATATTATTATATTATTATTATTAAAGCGCGCTCGAGCAACGCACACATAGACACCGCTCACGGACACGATATCTCGGTCTGGTTGGGACCAGCGCGAGCGCGAGTGCCATCCGCTTGAGACATCATTGCGTTTGTTAACATTTTTGTGCAATAATGGAGCAATAAAAAAAGTTATTATAACTGTTCAGTAGACGGTTAATTCAACATCAAATGGTTTTTCACTAATGTTTCACCAAAACTCCATTCACCAATTTTTAGTTAACAGCCAACGTCTCGTATACTATTTATTTCACAAACAATTCGTTCTGCAAATGTTTCATATTACAAACTCTTGCTTTATAAACTTGTTTTGGCAAATTTTATGTTTCTCTTGATAAAATGTTCGGATGATATTTATACATTTTTCATTTAATATTTTCATTCTTTTGAATAAAATACGTTTAGACTCAAATCATTTTGAGTTTTCTAAATGATCATAACAGTATTGTGCAACAAATATGTACATAACCCCTATGTACATATTTGTTGCACAATACTTGTTAATTTAGCCTTCAAATAAAAGAAGGCTAAATTTGTATAAAAAAATCTGCCACTGTATCAGTTGACCTATTATCAATTCGAATTTTTTTCGTTACTCCGACGTTTCATTTGGCCGATGAAAACTTTTCACCGATGTTACACTTAGCCGAAATTACATTTGTTCGAAGTATTATGTTTCCTAACATTCATTATTCTACTTTTTACACTTAATAATACAGTTGATTATGAACAAAAGTGGTTTTAATTGGTTCCAGTAAGAAGCATGCAAGCAGGCATGCAGCATGGAAGCAGGCATGCAGCAAGCATTGCTTGTATCACGGGTCCGGCGCTGCGGGGTTTGGGCGGCCCACCAGCCTCCTGCCACCTGCCACCTACCACCTGCTGCTCAACTCGTGGGCCGCCCTACCCCTACGCACATACGCGGGCTTGAATTACACACTAGGGATAGGGCAGACAAGACTGTGTGAAGTCGGTTTTGCAGCGATTCGTTTCTGTCACTAAATTTTGTAGCACAACATATTGACTTTTTATGAAACTTTATAAAAAGTCAATATGTTCCCATAAAACAACTATGCTATGCAATATGTTCATTTCTCCCTCTCCTATGTTGCCAAAGGACAGGTTACCGGAGCCCCACTTCACCTTCGCGGGGCTCCTACTTTTGGGTGGTTTAAAAAAAAGTCGAGCCGGGGTACCCCAAGTCCCAAGCTCGCTTCGCTCGCTCATGCATCTTAAGTCCTTTGTACCTTCTTACTAAGTGGATTAGTTTCGGGAATAATAGTGGCAGCGTTGACAAACATTGAATGACATGAGACAAAAAAAAAACACTCGGTTCCAGGTAACCTACTAAAAATATACAAAACGTAATATATTCCAAACGTTGTTTTATGAGATAAAATGAATAAAAAATGAATCGTTTGTCAAATGACACGTTATTAAACAAAAGTTTATCTGATGATTTGTTTGTAAAGTAAATTATTTGGAAAACTTGTTGGATAATGATGAAATAACGAAACATGTTTTTGCCAATCATTGGTTGTCAAATGAAAATTTGTAAATCAATTTTTGGTGAACTGACAGGATACCTTAAATGGTGAATTATAGATTTTTTAAGCTACCTGTTGTTTCAGAGAGGTAATTAGTTATTTGTTTGTATTTTAATGGTTTGTTTTAACAGTTAGAAAGCAAAGACTTCATGCCATGTTATATTTTTACAATTTACATTAAGTATTTATCGCCGCGCCCTGGCGCGCTCGGACTCGGACAGAGTGGCGCAGACCCTAGCGCGACCGCCGAGCGCAAGTATGAAAAGTGAAGTACATACATGAGATTGACTTCTGTACCTATCTATTATGTGGTCTGGGGCTAAGAAGTTAGTTCTGTCCAATAAACAGTATCATAGTCTAGGCCAGTAATCCGTAGACGTTATTGCTATCAAGTCCGAGGCATAGAGCAGAAACAGTATCGATATGCCTCGGTTCCCGCTTCTAGTAACCGCATTTTCTAAGCAAACCAAGAATGTCATTAAATTTCACTGTTTTGCTTATAAAAATTGTCGATCTCTGACATTAGGGATTTTTTCTAAGTAGAAAAACCATGATTGTGTATCATACATATCTCACAGTTAACAAAAATCATATTAATACATCTAATTAATGAAAAATGATTAAGATGTGCACTTTATATGCGCTGATGAATGGGTCGCAAATACTTTGGATCCACAGGTCGCTAAATCCATAGGTTGTTGATTCGGATCCGACTCGAAGGACCAAAAAGATAAATGCATTGCTGAATGAGTTGCACACACCTTGGTTCCACAGGTCGTTAAATCCATAGGTTGCTGATTTGAATCTGGCTCAAAGGACCAACAATATGTATGGGCTACTAAATGAATCGCAAATAAATTAGATGTTAGCTTGAAATGATAACCAAAGCCAAAAATCTGACAGATTGAATACTTTTTAGCATGAATGATCGAACGTTCTGAAGTAATTTCTACGTGGAAAGTCACGTGCCGTCACGCGAAATTTTCAACGCGCTGTTTTATTTTATTGTTTACGTTAAAAAAGAAAAAAAATGTGTCAATTTTTTTAGGTATTCTAACTGGTACCTTATTGCACGAATACTGACAAATGCTTGCACTGACTGGACAGGTCTACTCAAATCTGTTTCGTTCTTTTCCCTAAAGACCATCTGAGACACTAATCTGTGTAATTCTCGTATGATTTGACCATTGCATGTTTACTGAATGGACTACAAAAGCGACTTTGACCCCTCTGAGTTTGATTCGGTGTTTCTTCTCAGGGTTGTTAGCTAGGAAACACCGCCTTCATCAAGTTTAAACTGACGAAAAAAATTTACGTGTAAAAGTCTTTTTATAACCTATTTGCATTTTCAACACACTTGTTCAGAAAGTGACTCTTATTGTACTGCACTTAGGTATATAATGGCACTCGTTACCAAACTGTGACATTTTGATTACCATTACGCACTAGTGTTATGATGTAGTTAAAACCTTTTTGTTCAACCTCTTTGTTCGCAAAACAAATTTTGAATTCGAATAAAATTCCCATTAAGTTATTGCGTTCAATAGTATACATATAAATCAGTGTCTTACTTACTTATTTCATCCAATTTACAAGTTAAAATAGAACTTGTACAAACGATTTATTTAATAAAAAAACATTTAGTAAATAAATCGTACATTCAAATAAAATTTGTTTTTTTTTTGTGGATTATGGCCGCCATTTTAAGATGCGCGCGGTTTTTGGTGTGATTTTTTTTTATTCCAGTGAAGTTTAGTGGCTGTATTAATAAAATAAAATTAAATACTACAAAATCATTAGAAAATGTTACATCCGTATTCTATTGTCACTACGAAAGACATTATCGTAAAAAGTTTTCACGCAAGAAAACATAAACGTAAGACTAGGCAGTATGATCAAAATACCTTAGCCTTCCTCTAGGGGTAAATAAAAAAAATGATGCGCGTGCTTATGAAAACAGATTTTTACCGCCATGTCACAGAAAATTTTACTAGTTTTACTGTTGTTTTCTTCACAAGTGTATTGAAAAACGTCGTATGACACACGTAAGTAATTAATGATTACCGTTCTTGGCTCTCTTAAGACCCTCGCCACGGCTCCGGTTTAAATACCGCCTCGACGGTAATCACTAACATTACACACTTATATCATAATGTACTATTATCATTAATGTAACTATGTCCTGTTACAGTTAAAACTTGCGCTCCAAGCATATTATGAGTGACAGGATCTCTATTGTCTACAATGCGATCGTTCCGTACTCTGTGTTCTTAGGACCAGCAGGACAATCTATTGCGGACTCTAGTTGTTTGTCAAAACAAGTTATGGAAGCTCAGTGGTAATAATAGATGGGGATGAAATAACTTGTAGGCTTAGTTCTTGGCCAGGGCAAGTATTGTAGGTACATTCGTAAGAAGTTTGCTGTAGATATCACCACCGCTAATGTTCTCAAATTATCTTTTCGCTGAATATTAAGTTTAAATATTAGAAACGCCAGCGTTCTGGACACTTTTCCCATTGACATTGATGTGGACTAATTCTTTTTCTACCCGTTTGTACATATTATTATTATTTTCAGTTTGTTTAAATACTTATTAAGTTAGGTATAATATTTAATAGTTAAAATGTATATATAAATTAATAAAATTTTCTATTCTTAGAAACGCATGTTACTAAAAGAGTTATGAGTGTACATGTGGATGGATGGACAGAAAGGAAGGTCAAGAAAAAAAACTAGGCAAGTGCGAATTGGACTCGCGCACTAAGGGTTCCGTACAAACTTACCTATGAAAACAGTTCAATTCCCGAATTAAGTTACAAAGATTTTTTCGAATCGAAAAATAGTTTTTTTATGACGTAACTACAAATTTACAGTTTTCAGATTTTTTCCTATACTTCTGCTATGAGACCTTGCTTCGTGCAAAATTTAAGGGTTCTAGGTCAACGGAAAGTACCCTATGAATTTTCCTTGAGAGTGTCGAAATACACGTTTTTTGCGACCTATACGGCCCTATCTTTTTTTCGTTAACTCAGAAGTTTGATTTTGTCACAGCTTGAAGGGACCGCAGACCTGAGTATATTGTTTTAATTTCAACTTGATACCTTTACGCGTTCTTGAGCTAAAGGGTCTTGACAGACAGACAGACAGACGGACAAAAAAGTGATCCTATATGGAACCCTTATAGGATCACTTTTTTGTCCGTTTTACCTTTTGAGGTACGGAACCCTAAAAAAAGATGGATGGATTGTGTGAGGAGTGATGTGAAAGAATAGGGAGTTAGTGATAGCGTGACGAGTGAGAGGACAGAATGGAAGAAAAAAACAACACAAGATAGATGATGATGACATATTAGGCAGGTATTTTTTTTTCCACAGCTATCACACTACGCCGTCTAGTCCCAAGCTAAGCAGAGCTTGTGTTATGGGTACTAGACAACTGATAAACACACTTACATATTTCTAACTACATACATAATATATAGATTTAAATTACACCCAGACACAGAACAAAAGATCGTGCTTATCACACAAACATTTGTTCTGGGTGGGAATTGAACCCACGACCGGCATAGCAGTCAGGGCCACGGACTACTAGACCAACAGGCCAGTCGATTTTAATACACCTCTGTACTTTTTATGTGCTTAAAGTATAACGTATCAATAAAAAGGTGTTGATAAGGAATTATCTTACACAATGTGCTATTTATTTGTTTGGGGATCTTTCAAGAGAACCTAAACTATCTTTTTTATGGCTGGCACTAGTCTTGAAACCGCTAATAAAAATCTTCAGTTCCTTAAATTATGTCGAGGCTCAAATAATTTATTAAATAAAATATGATATGTGCAAGGCTAGAGTGAATAGATTCTTAATAAACTAGTGCGCCTCACCATCAACGATTGTATCACTGCTTCCCATCAGGTGGTATTACAGTCAAGCTCTAGTTTCAGCCGTAGGGGCCCAGCAGGGTCAAAGCCTATTGGGACCGGTGGGTGATGCAAAAGAGAACCCCGGGGCCCTGGAACGAGGGCAAAGAAGGAATAGGAGTGGGTTTTAGTCAGTAAAAGTCTGACACGCCTTCCCGCTCCGCCCAAGGGCAGGAGATGTCATTTCTCATCTTAATCGGGATTTCTCGAAACTTTCGGTATAGTGTCGGGTCAATCCAGCTAGATTCACGGTGAGTGTGGTGAGGTTGACGTGTCAAATGTCCAAAGTCTATAGAATATGAATATCTTACATGCCTTCATCACTTTCAGAAGCTCAGATTTGGCGAGTATGGTAAAACTAAATTATCAATAGTCGTTGAATGATTTCCCACTTTGAAAAAAGGTGTGTGTGTGTTGAGTTCGATTCCTAATGACTGAACGGATTTTAACAAAATTTTGTACCAGGCTAACTTATACGTAATTTAGGTGTCTTCAGTCTTGGCTAGAGACCGCCCTAGACAGAGAGGTTTGGGAGGAGGTTTTTGCCCAGCAGTGGGACACACAATAGGCTATTAAAAAAAGGTGTCTTAAAGGCTAGAGTGAATAGGCTAAAATAAAATAAACTAGTGCGAGTCACCATCAACGATTACATCGCTGTTTACCATCAGGTTAATCACTAGTTTATATCATTTGCAACTGACTGGCCACGACTGGCCAGCCTGTTGGTCTAGTGGTTAGTGGCCCTGGCTGCTATGCCGAAGGTCGTGGGTTCGATTCCCACCCAGGACAAATGTTTGTGTGATGAGCACAATCATTTGTTCTGAGTCTGGGTGTAATTTATCTATAATATGTACCTATGTATTTAGAAATATATAAGTATGTTTATCAGTTGTCTAGTACTCATAACACAAACTCTGCTTAGCTTGGGACTAGATGGCGTTGTGAGATAGTTGTGTGAATATTATATAGGGTGACTGTCAATTAGTGTACGATACTTAAACACGTGATTGTGCTCATGATAACAAACAATTTTTACTATGGGAGCAAAGCCGAAATCGCGAAAAAAATGTCAGCTGTTCAGTTCATTATTATAGGCAAACATAAATGTACTGAACAGCTGTTTTTTTTTCCGCGATTTCAGGTTTGTTTCCATAGTAAAAGTTGTTGTTTATCATGAGCACAATCACGTGTTTAAGTATCGTACACTAATTGCCAGTCACCCTATATATTTATATTATATTATATATTTGAAAAAAAAAAACTTATATCTTGGATTATTAACACTGAGCATGTATTTTACTAAATCCATGATATTGTTGGTAAAAGCTAAGAATACTTTAGAAACTTAATATTTGGGACTAAAGTACCTACTTTCTTTAACTTTAGAAAATGCAACTTAAACGGCCTGTTTTATTGGCAAAGAAAAGCAAAGTTAACTCATGAAATAAATTAACACCCTTAACTTCATTATCAGAGAGCTCAATCTGCAATAGCAACTGGCCATCTCACCTGCAAAATAAATTAAAGTTATATAAATCAAAACAGGTTCTTTTATGTGACACTAAACAATTTTGTGGAACATTAAGTTTTACCGATATTAAAAGTTAGTAAATAAAGATTATATTAATCTCTACTTTAGGACACAGAGATAAAGTTTGAAATTGATTGTGGAGATAGTGTCTGTTTTTTAAGGCTTAGATTAAAAGAGCAAATTTCTCAGACTACGTTACTTAAGGCGATACAACTCGACATACATTTTCACTGTTTTTCATACAACCAGTCTTATGCGATTTGATGTTATTACACTTTTTTATTAGATATTTTTGAAACACAGTATTTTGTGGATGTTATCTATGCTTCAAAAACTATTCCAGTAAAGACCTCTGAAAAATCTGCTATTTTGCTTGAACTTTGACATTTCATAATTGACTCAAAAGTAACGCAAGAGTTAATTTAATTAACTCTTGCGTCAGATGAAGCAACAAGCTTTTAAACCATGCTCGATGTTGACGATAGGCGAGTGGAAAAGGACCCTCTTAAATTTAGTGAATTGTTCTGTTCATTTTGTATGTAAATTAGATACAAATTTATTTATACAAAGTGTACAATTTCTTTGTTCGTATCTTACGAAGTCAGTCTTGTTGAAGTCAATAGATAGTTTCAAATTAGAAAGTTAAAATTACATTTAAACAACTACTACAAGAGTGATGTCTAAATAACAAATCTCTTGAAACAATAAATCACTTCTTTTTGTTGTGCCAAATCTATACTAATATTATAATGCTAAAGAGTGTGTTTGTTTGGTTGAACGCGCTAATCTCAGGGTCTTCTGGTCCGATTTAAATTATTTCAGTGTTAAATAGTCCATTTATCGAGGAAGGCTATAATATAACATCACGTTATGACCAATAAGAGTGGAGTATCTAAAACAGCCTCCTAATGTACTTAAACTTATAAATATTTCCTACTTCTAAGCAAACGAAGTCGCGGACAAGAGCTATCAATTAAAATAAAACAAAATTAAGCAAAAAATTTAATAGAATCATTTTCGATACCTAGGCAGGTGAAGTCGCGGGCACAAGCTAGTCATAAAATAACTCCACTCAGAGCAAGAGGGTGTGTTGGACTTTTAATGAGTAAAACCACACAAAAGTCTTTCAGTTTCCCTCTGCGTTAGAACTCATACTATACTCTGTTAGGGTCTATACTTGGACTTAAATGAAAAGCAGTGGACTGTAAACTGATAAACGTATATCCAATTACAAGTGAGGAATTTACAACGCGCGTGTATCGTCGATCGTTCTCGCTGGTGAAGTGATGGCGGGCCAGTCGCCCCACATGTCTTGCGCGACGTCGACGATGCAGCCCGACGAGTGCCGAAGGTGGCCGACGGCGCCCGAACAGAGGGCAACTGAAAGACAGGTGTGTTTGGTGACATAGTCGTGGTTCTAGCAGCCATGAGCTCTGATAGGCCTCTACGATTTACTGACATGTCTTTGAGGAGCGCGTGGAGGAACACTACGCGCTTTCGACGATTTGTACTCGTGGCGAGCTACGTACTTCTGATCTTCCAGTTACCCTTTACATTCCTGAGCGGTGGTGATTCTTTCAAACAATACCGCAGACCTTTTAAGAGGAATATAGCGGAATAATTATTAACATGCTTATTATTGACCAGACCTTTAACAATTGTGTATGGAAAATTTGAACAGAATCCATTCAGTCATTTTTACGCCAGTTGAAAACATCCCTCCAAATATCTACCAGTTTATTATAAGTATAGATTTAGTACAGAAAGTTGTTTAATTAAAAGTATCACAAAGCAAACAATAAGAAAGGATTTTAAACAAAGAAGAATTAAAGTCTATGCATGTTTAACTAATGTACCTTAACTCAGAATCAGGAATTCACCCCACAATTTTCAATTCACTTCGAAAGTCATCTTTCTCCGTCAATTGGCCCATTCAGTTGTGTTTCCGGACGTATAGCCTCATTGACGACATGATCAAGTTAGCTTTAACTTCGCAGCTTCAAACATAACTTACAGTTCGGCTTGACGGCTTGAGCTCAGTAATTGGGTAACTTTGTACCAGTGTCAATTGTAATTCGAGAAGTTAAGTGTATACCGGTGCTGAACGCGTTTTCGGAAGTTTGTTTTCGAATTTTGAAACAAGGCAGTTGATGTGGCTGGATAATGCGTTCTTTTTAATTACTTATTATATTTTTATTTTTAACAATATATTATATGCATAAGAAAACTAAATATTAATAAAAAAAATATGTATACTGAATATAACTATGTACACAAAAATACAAAATGCAAAAATACGAAGTCTGAATCTTCGAATTACTCCTCCACATCGCAAGTCATCCAGAAATGTGCCCAGAAGACTGGCAGCATTACCACGTTGAATTACAATGCTAATTCTTTGGGCGAAGAATAAGCCAGCCCTCTGGTCACGCAAAGTGTTGATCAGTCGATGTGAAATTTTGTTGAAAAGGAGACGCGCACACAGGCCTAATGACCCAAGCGTTTCGACCCCAGCGAAAAGAAAGGTATTATTGTAGTGGCGTCTACTCCGTCATGGTGTTGACGCATACGAAATACAAAGTCCTGACGTCAAACAAATCTTATATCGTACAAGCAAAGTTCCCCAAACGATTTAAACTTATACAATATCTTTACGACAAACACCAGACATAATATATTCATCAGACACCACAACCAAGAATTTTTTGTAGGATTTTTCGAATAAACCGCAGTCCTTGAATGCAAAGGGAAGCAAGAAACACAATTGGGTTTTAGTGCATTAAGATAGGCCTACATTGGGCCCACGTGGGTCACGTACGCCAATCTGGGCGCGTCGGTCTCTATATATATTTTATATGGCAACTAGACTTGTGGAGCTACATTAGACCCACACCACTGGGTAGCTCGCCGTCCGACCGCCAGGTAACCGTCCGGACCAAGCCTAAGTCGTCGACGGCGCGTACTGTTCCACGTGCGCCTCAAGTAGATGCAAACCGTAGGGGCCGAGCAGGGTCGAAGCCTACTGGGGTCAAGGGTCTGCTTTTGAAAGGAAGACTCGGCCCTAGTATGAAAGGCAACGAAGCAACAGGAGTGGGTTTTTAGTCAGCAAAAACTGATTTTGCCACCTACAAAAAAAAGACCCACGCCATGCGACACCAAGACTGACACTCCCGTTAACTCCATCAAAGCGTGAGGAGTTGTTTGATGTTTTTTTTTTTCAATGGAGTATTCAAAATTTTCCACTTTGTTTCGCATAGCTCTTTGTTATTATAAAAATATTTGTGATAATCTTGTAAAAGACTCCTCAAATTTTCAAAAAAATTCAAGAGTTATCCTATTCAAATCTTGTCGCTGTGTGCCGATCAAAATAATTCCCACATAATTCTATTCTGTCGCTATAGCAAATAAGTAATAGGAACCAAAGTAAACACCACTTATCATTCCGCTCACGCATCCAAAATAAAAAGGGCATGAAGATAAAATTATGGTGTATCAGCCACTTATCATCCTAAGTTAGAGAGATGCCATATGCGCGTATCGGGTACGCTACGTCACGTCATTGCTACCTAATGATTTCAACGCACTGAGTGCTACACGTGTGGGGGAGGCAATATTGCAACGATTGCGTTGCAATATTGCCTCCCCCACACGTGCTGCTTACTCTAACTTCACAGCTTTGGTGTAGGGAGTTTGTAGTTCGTTGCAGGTATAGTCTTTGAATGATAGTGAAGTTAGATAAATACTACGCGTTATTGCCAAGTAATCGCATTGCAGCACCCTTCCTTGTCTCGTCTCCCTAACTCCTTGTTTGTTACGCGCGTATTCCGTCGCTGCATGAGCTGCTTGTTTCAATGCACCGTGTGGCGTCTCACACAGGGGGTTTGCTTGTGTCAAAGTAAGTTTCTCCATCTAAACATTAGACGCCCGTTTCTTCCCTTTAAGAGGTGAATTTAAAAAAAATCCTTTCTTGTTCTGTGTATTCATCATAAAATAAACCTCTGTGCGAAATTTTATCGTTCTAGGTCAGAGTTAGAGTCAGTGAGTGAGTGATTTTGGACTTTGCCTTTTTTATAAACAGATTATGGAGCGTCACCGCTCACGCGTCGCAGCGCCGACGCAGCGCATTGGTACCGACCGTGTGACATCTCTCTTAGTCGATCTCGGGAAGTTCAACTTCCCCTCACAAAGTTTCACCTTAACCAAACCGGCACGTGATCGGATTACCCAACAGGTGTTATAGGAAGGTAAATCTACTTTAGATGGTGGAATCACCCATGAATATTAAACAAATTCTTTTTTATTTTAAAACATAACAGAACTGCTAAGTTTATAATAACTAAAAAACTTACTTTAGTTATTTTTTTTTGGCTCTATTTTTAGAATTTATGGAACTTGTAATTCAAGAATATCTTTAATCAATATGTAGCATATTTAATTTATAAAAATCATATGTCACAATGTTTGTTATTTAACTCTTTTGAAATGGCTTGACCGATGTTTGTGGAATTTTTATGTATATTTGTTAGGTCTAAATATAGACCCTAGTTCAGGCCATGGCCAGAGGGGATCGGTCGCCTCCTTTAGCGAAGCAGTAATGCTAGCAAAGGAGACGGCCGCACATGTGAGGGAACATGTCTCCTCTTGCCCGACTACCAGCCATGGTATTTGTCACAATTCTTTAATCATCTTAAAAGAAAAAATATGCTCCGCCTCTGTACTTTTATGTGCATAAAGTATTTAGTAAGTAAATATGAAATGTATCTATCTGTTAAAAAATAAATAATATAACCCCGTCAGCATGTAGGCTTCTAAGTCCCTAAGGTTTGTATTTCAGTACCGTGATTCATGTTAACAAAACAAACATTAATTGTTTCGTTGTCCGTACTTGTACAACTCCACCTCCTTACTAACTCCCTAACTCACTGTCAGCAACAATGGAAGATATATCATAAAATTGTGAACAGAAGGTTGGGATTTGAATGAAGTGTTAAATTAGTTAAGACGTTTAGAATATAATGGGTAAAGATTTTAAGGTTTTTATGACTGTAGGTAACAGTGTTAACTGCCGTGTATTTTTATACCAAACCAGCATTTAATGAATGCTTCAGACACACTTATATGAGACCATTCACTCTTTTGCGGGCTTTCGTAACATTTTAAGTTAAATGGCTCCAGGGTTAAACCTTTTCAGACACTGCTGTGTTTAAATTATAACGCCATTTATCACGCCAACTTCTAAATGAAAGCTATAAATTTTTTCGCAAAAGCCACGCCACAGTCTAAAATTTACGAAATATTCATGAGCAGCTTATTTAGTTTTAAGCTCCTTGAAAATTGGTGGCCGTGATCTCTCGCGTCCGGCATTGGTGTACAGAGCGAGGTAAGAAACAGTGAGTTTCTGCTGGGAATCAGTAATGCGGGCAAAGGAGGTAACGTAAAGCGTCAGGGAGAGGATATTCTCAAGCCTACTGGGGTCACGGGTAGTGTGAAAGTGAAACCCGGGGCCCTGGGACGAAGGCAAAGAAGGAAAAGGTGTGGGTTTTTAGTCAGTAAAACCTCTCCCGACTCTGACACTATCTCCCGTTCCGCTCAAGAGCGCGATTTGTCATTAGATGATTATCCCACCTAAAAAAAACACCCCAGTCATCGCAAAGGATACCCTGGTGGTCGAAAGTCTCAGGGCAATTCTCGTCCGTCAAAATGCAGCAATAGGTAGCTCACTGACGGATAAGGACGATACACAGATCAATAGTGAATTGTTTTTAACGCGCAATTGTGTTTTAGAGCATTGGTGGCCAAGTGGTAACGGCCCCGACTTACGAGTTGTAGGTTGGCGGGTTCAAACCCAGCCAGTCGCATTACTTTGTGTAATTTATTTCATCAATACTACTCTCAAAACGGTGAAGGAAAACATCGTGAGGAAACCGGCATGTCCTAGAACCAAAAATTCTAAGACATGTGACATTCACCATCCCGCACTGGGCCCGCGTGGTGGATAACGGCCCATTCCCTCTCCTAGAGAGGATGCCTGAGTCCCAGCAGTGGAAAAATTAAAAGGCTGATTATGCTATTATGCTATGTTTAACGCGCACCTTAATATGCTATTCCAGATCAGGGAAGAGAAGAAGAGAGAGGAGTTGTTTAAATACTTTCCATCTAAAACAAATCTCTTTAACAATGAATTTGTATTCTATACAAAGAGGATGGTACTGCACTAAATTTTTAATGTTTGGTGCTCAAATTAAGCAGAAAGTATACTTTTCAAAGAGACGATAATTATTTGAGAACCTTCCTTTTAAAACGAACTTACTAAAATCTTTACTAAAGTTTCTAAAGTAGCAGTATAATAATTTATTACAAAACATCTGAATTGAATAAAACCTCATTCAAGGTAGCTTTTAAATAAATGAGATGATATTAGGTAGGTACGGTTAGTAGCAAAGATCTCGGAAAGAAGGGGCTTTAACGTGACACTTGAATAAGGCTAAAAGTCATAGAAGTTTTACATGTTAAACTTTTAGGGTATTTTTTTTTATTTGATATAAACCAGTGCTCGACTGCAATCCAACCTGATGGTAAGCAGTGATGCAATCATTGATGGTAGGCGCACTAGTTTATTAAGAGTCTATTCACTCTAGCCTTGAAGGGACCTAAATTATAATTGGACGGGAAGACCGCAGCAGGCAAATTGTTCTAGTCCTTCAAAGTACGCGGTATAAACGACGAAGCGAAACGCTTAGTCTGGACCATTGAAGTTTTAACAATGTAAGGGTGAATACTCGCCGTACGTCGGGTTGTCCGATGGTAGAAAGGAGATGGCGGAATCAAGTCATGCAATTCCCGCACACACTCTCCAAAATGCAACCTGTAAAATACCTATAGACTGGCTACCCTGCGCCTGTGCTCGAGGCTTTGTAGATTGGAGTCTTTGCACGCCTTTCCACTGAGTCCAAAGCTGCTAGATGGCATTTTGCAGCACCAGCCCATATGTGACTGCAGTACTCCACACACGATTGGACCTGTGCTTTGTATAACATTAGAAGCTGTCCCGGTGTGAAGTACCGTACCGTAGTAGTTGTAATAAAATCAACTTATAATAATATCACGGACAACACGCGAAGGTGCTCGTGTAGAATCTTATAAACGCTCCCCTAACCAATCTGCAGCGTATGCTGAATCTCTTCGTATGTAATTCGCTGGTTTTCTTGAATTAATTTTTTTACTGCCAGCACATTTTCTTCCGTGATAGCCGTCGTAGGACGACCACTCCTTTGTTCATCCCCTAAAGTAAGGCCGCGCTTGTAATCGCTATACTACCGATAGATGGTTGCTTTTGAAGGTTCTTCATCCATAAAAGCAATTTGAAGTCGATCAAATGACTCGTCAGGTTTTAGGCCACATTCAAAATCGTAGAAAATCATTGCACAAAAAAGGTCACGATTCAGATCCATTTTTAAATGAGACACGATAATTTGATTTGGCTCTCGAAAAAATGCGGAGGGAAATTCAAAATTCGAACAATGGTATTTTTACTTTTAAATAATCAAAGTTTTCAAAATAATTACAAGTGGCCAAACATAAAAACTTTTTTTCGCAAAACTTTCTGAGTGGCCTGGTATATTCCTAAATATATACATATTTCCTATAGATAAATTACACCCAGACACAGAACAAATTATCGTGATCATCACACAAACATTTGTCTTGGGTGAGAATCGAACCCACGACCTCAAGCATAGCAGTCAGGACCATTAGGCCAGTTAACTCGCCATGCAGACTAGGTATTATTTAATGATTTTATACACAAAAAATAAAGGCCTTATATAGGCGTTGCAGGCTTAAAAGCTTGTTTTTTCATTCGACGCAATGTTTGATGAATTAGTAAGACGAAAAAAGAGAAATAACGCCTGAAAACTCTGTTGTCATTCGGTGATTCCGTCATTTACTCGAGTATTTCACAAAACTTGTTCCAGGAAATACGTGTTATTTAAAACCTTTAAAGATTTTGGAAAAAATTGCGTCATTCAGAATCTTGATTAAATGTGCCAGGTTTCTATAATTATATGGTCATTTTTTTTTTAATTTTTAATACTCGTATTTAAGAGTACATTATGAAGGGTTCAAGTTCACACAAAATAACAGATTTTCAGAGGTCTTTACTGGATTAGTCTTACATGAATTTATGATTTGAATTCAATAAAAACCTTGGTAATATCCATGTTTTCAAAATATCCAGAGAAAAATGTGTATTATCGTCATAATTACGCAAGAAAGGTTGTATGAAAATGTACCTTGGGAAGGACGCTCTTAACAGCTTAGTTGCCCCCCTAGCCAAGTTACAACCGTCTCGTTTCGATTCTCTTTTCGTCGATCGCCTCAAGTAGGCCATGCCTCCGATTCCTTTGTTCTGACGTCATCTCAACTCTCAGTCAAGTGGCCAGAACAAAGGAATAGGAGGCGTGGCCGTCTCCAGGCGATCAACGAAAAGAGAGTCGAAACGAAACGGTTGTAACTTGGCTAGGGGGGCAGCTCTACTACGCATTTAATTTATATACTTACCTGTATCTTTCTATCATCCAAAGTAGAACCCTCTTCGTCGCGGTAGGCTTCTTTGAATAGATTCCGTCTTCTAACGATTGCGCCTTCGCTTTTGTGGTCTGTACCTACAACTATTTGAACCCTTTCAAATGCAAATTGAAAGATTTGTGCTCCTTTCTGTGGTTTTTCTCTTCTTTCATTTGTTGGAGATTTTGTACTTGAGAAATTGAAGTAATTTGCTGAATGTTGGGGTAAATAAATTGAAGTGACTTATAAGGTACCGTAAAACGGGGTGAATAGAAACGCAGGGGTGAATAGAAACAAAAATTTGGTTTGGTTTTTCACTTTGATACCATATTATCGGCTTCTAACAAAGCATCGCCTTTTTAGAATAACAATTTATTAATAAATTGATATAGTTAAATACAGCAAAAAAATATTCAAATATCGTGAAAATACCCTTTGAAGTTTTGTTTCTATTCATCCCTGAGTTTCTATTTACCCCATTTGACTAGCTATAGTAGTCGTCTAAGCTGAAATTCAGAACAAATATAGTGAACCATGAACATGCTAGAGGTGCTGCAAAAACATGGGAGCTACAACAGTATTCTAAAGGCGTTATTGTATTGGATGCGCACGGTGTTTAGGGTTTTACGCGAACATGTTGTCCATAGGCTTAGCAGCTTCAATAGAACTTTTAGCAGTATCCCATAGGCCTTGTCTTACTTTTGGGATACTCATGGTCCTAGAACGCAAATGGCAATTACTGAAGGAACATAAGTTTGGTTTTAGTCGTTAAAAGTCTGACGCCCTCTCTAGAGCAAGAGAAGTTAATATAATAATATATATATAATATAATAATATTCCACAACTATCACACAACGCCGTCTAGTCCCAAGCTAAGCAGAGCTTGTATTATGGGTACTAGACAACTGATAAACATACTTATATAATTTCTAAATGCATACATAGATAGATAAATTACACCCAGACACAGAACAAATGAACGTGCTCATCACACAAACATTTGTCCTGGGTGGGAATCGAACCCACGACCTCCGGCATAGCAGTCAGGGCCACTAACCACTAGACCAACAGGCCAGTTATTAGATGATTTCCCATCTTAAAAAATGCCTTGCTTTACATTTAAGTACACACAGTTTTTGCATTTGAAAATTGAAATTATTCCTACTTTAATAAAACAATTGAATGCCATAGATAGCCATGTTGCCAGCACCGAAACTTTCAGGCACTCTAATTCAACATTTTCCTCTAAAATATGATTTTGTCATTACTCCTAGCTCCCTCTATACTTTGAAGAGGAAAGCTTCGTTGCACACGACCCCCATGTTATGATAAAATGACAAAAGTAATTTGTTACAATATCCGTCTTCGCGAAAGTTCAAGCACGTTCTGCAAAGGGTGTGGTGCCAATGACAGCGGGAACTTAATGCCGCGTACATCGAGGGACTGGAACAACTTGCCTGCTATTGCTGCGGTCTTCCCGTCCGATTATAATTTAGGTGTCTTCAAGGCTAGAGTGAATAAGCTCTTAATAAACTAGTGCGCCTCACTATCAACGATTGCATCACTACTTACCATCAGGTGTGATCGCAGTCAAGCATTAGTTTATATCAAAGAAAATAAAAATACAACCTGAGAATCATTAAGTCAAGAGTGAATAGACCTAGAATTAACTTCTAGGTAAGCGTGCTCTACCGTCGACCATATCGTCGCTTTTCATCAGGTGAGATAATGGTCAAGCGCGAGCCTAACAGAAATATTAAAAAAAAACAGACCGGTGGATGGACCAGACCGGTTGGATTATAAATTGGTATTCGTAATTACTGATAAAATGCACATAAATTAAGTAAGTCATCCGAACAGGTTCAGACAGCTGACGCTGGTTTTCAATAAGTTCACGAGCCCCCAAATACCTACTTTAGTGTTCCGAAAAGTTTGTAAAATACGTTGGTCCTTGTAGGATACCAAACCATCGAACTATAATAATATAGATAATAATCTAATTGGCAATGGAAAGGGCTATGCTCGGGGTTTCCTTGCGTGATCGCATCAGGAATAAAAATATCTGCAGAAGAACTAAGGTTACCGACTTAGCTCGGTGAATCGCCAAGCTTAAGTGGCAGTGGGCAGGGCACATGGCTTGTAGAACGGATGGTCGATAGGCCGAAGGGTTCTAAAATGGCGACCGCGCACCGGGAGACGCAGCGTTGGAAGGCCTCCCACAAGGCGGACCGATGACCTGGTGAGAGTCGCGGGAATGCGGTGGATGCGAGACGCACAGGACCGTTCGTTGTAATGACACTTGGGGGCTATGTCCAACAGTGGACGTCCTACGGCTGAAATGATGATGATGATTATGATTAATCATAATTCACAACTAAATAAGAGCCTATTCACTCTAACCTTAAAGACATCAAAATTATAATCGGATGGAAAGATATCAGCAGGCAAATTGTTCTAGTCCTTCGATGTACGCGGTATAAACGACGAGACGAAACGCTTAGTCCGGACCGTAGAGACTTTAACATCGTAAGGGTGGATACTCGCAGTACGTTGGGTTGTCCGATGGTAGAAATAAGATGGCGGAATTAAGTCATGCAATTCCCACGCACACTCTCCAAAATGCATCCTAATTTCTAATTTCTCTCCTTAGCTGTACGCGGCGCTCATAGGTGGGATATCAACCATGTACCAGTGGTTTGTCGCGTCCTGCAAACTCTTGTGACCATCCACAGATTTTCAATCTACCTTGTTGCCAACAGAAAAAGAAGAAAGAAAGAAAACCAAACAGCGAAATGACGCAATCTTAATACTAGCTAACAAACATAATCAATAGATAGGGAAGATATGCGTTACATCTGCGCAAAACAGCCGACCGCTCAGCATAAAGCTGTGGGTTCACGCATAATGCGATGAGCTCACAGCGCTGGTTTTCAGCGTGGGCTGGTGGCAGTGTTGACATAAAGACGCCCGGAACGGCGCTGTGTACAAAAAGATTTAACAGTATTAGTACTTCCGTCTTAGTTTTTACTGACATCATTTTTTGTTTTTTTTTTTTTTGTGAAATTCTCAATTAAACTGTAGCTCTAATTTCTCAATTAAACTGTTATTATTGACATTATAAGTGTATGGAATTCATTATTATTGACATTTTATTTTTGACATAACTTTAATTTCTCAATTGAATTGATAGTATTTGACATCAAAATTATATAAAATTCATCTATAAAATTCATTATTATTAACATGATTTTTTTTTTATTTAACTGTAATTACTCAAATAAATTGATAATATAATGATTCAATAATAATAATGTCTATTGTATGTTAATTAGGATAAATTAAAATTGCAATGCTTGTAAAAGGCTGCTAAGTCAAAAGTACTGACATGATATTATAGCAACATTGTAAACACTTAGTTCGCAATAAACGCTTTGACTTTGACTTTGAAATCGTTATGACTTTGAAATCGTTAAATAACTCTATAGACTGACTATAAAGTCATTTGACGATTTCACAAAAAAAAATATTGTCAGTTTTAAACTGGCTTTTTTTCGGGTGGAAAAATCATCTAATGAGATCCCCCACTATTGGGCGGGGCGGGAGATAGTGGCAGACTTTTACTGACTAAAGACCCACTCCTGTTCCTTAACACTAAAATTTACTCGTGTTCCTTAAGTTGCTGTTTGAATTCAAAGGGCCTTATCATTACGTGTTAAGATGTCAGGCGTGCGAGTGAGGAAAAGGGATGGAGCTATACACACTATAGCTCCATCCAAATAGGAAGCTGTTTCAGCATCATCATCATCATCATTTCAGCCGAAAGACGTCCACTGTTAGACATAGGCCTCCCCCAAATGTGTGCGTCTCGCATCCATCGGATTCCCGCGACCCTCACCAGGTCATCGGTCCACCTTGTGGGAGGCCTTCCAACGCTGCGTCTTCCGGTACGTGGTCGCCATTCCAGAACCTTTCGTCCCCATCGACCATCTGTTCTGCGAGCAATGTGCCCTGCCCACTGCCACTTAATTTTGGCGATTCTTCGGGCTGTAGCGACATCTATGGCGTCACATAAGAACTAATCCTGCATCGCGCAATCAAAGTTCTCCGCGCGATTGGAACATATAGAACAGCCCGAAATCATCTATCGGGCAGTAGCCCACCAGACATAACACCCGTCTGGCCGGAGGATCCTCCCTTTTCAACGGAGGTTTGCGGGACTTTACACTCTGTTCCGCATACCTCCACAGGGCTATGTCTGTAACCTTGGTTCTCCTGCGGATATCTTCATTTCTGACGCGATCGCGCAAGGAAACTCCGAGCATAATAATAATAAATAATAAATCATTTATTTTCAGGCATCTTGGCCCATAGATAAATACCTTATAGACTAACATATATATAAAGTAAATTAAATACAATTTATTGTTAATAAATATGACTTTAGTAACACTTCACTGCACTTGTTCACTTTGTGCTGCATAGCCCTTTCCATTGCCCTTTGAGTGACTTTAAGCTTTCTGATTAGGCACATTGTAAGCGACCACGTTTCGGAGCCAAAGGGAAGCTGTTTTGCATGCCAAAAAGCAATACAAGGCAACATTACTCACAGCACATTTTTATATGTAATTATTTTTTTATATGTGACATAGTTTTTAAGTCGTACCACTAACAGTATTATGGACTAATTATGTCTAAAATAAAAAGATTTTATGCATTTATTGTCCACTGCTCTCAGTTTAGTTCAGCTAATTAAAAATCAGAATATAGGCGTCAGGTGTTACTTTTCGCCTCTGCTGTAAGTGGCACCATACCTAGAACTAGGACCAACTTCGCTATATCCAAGGCACTCGATTCTAGTAAAGCCATCACATGATATATGCTTCTTAGCTCAACTCGTTGCTTTTATGAGCTTATTTGAACAGTATTCTGACTTATATAGGAAGTTTTGAAGTAAAAGCTAATTTATATTTTATTCTTCTTTCCAACCCTAGCAAACCTCTGACCTATATATTCGTTACACACTTTATCTGCAGTTTACTTCACATACAACACCCCACCCGTACGCACAAAACGTTTTGATGACACATTTTAGGTTGAAATACACTGCGCACAAGTGGGCCACGCCGGGTCTGGGCCCATCAGTCTCCATACATTTTATATGGCAACTAGGCTTGTAGCACTTCATAAGTCTACGCCACGCAACGTCACGTGACGCGACTCTACGTACAAATCAGGCGTGGCCCACGTGTGCGTCGGTTTAATGTAGTTCCCGCTTCATGGAGTGGAATTTCCTCCAGTAGGAAATTCATATGCATATGTTTTCTGATTGCTACAACCTTTCTTTAAAACAAAAGTGCATAGGTTTTTTCTAGGCAAGCATGCTCCATGGTCGGCCACGTCATCGCTTTCTACCAGGTAAGATTGTAGTCAAGAGCGAGCTTAAAATAAATTTAAAAAGGGCACACTCACACAGTATTAGTTTAGATTTCCATTAGTGATAAAATTTGCCTGATCGGATTTGTAGGCACTTCACAGAATAATTATCTTTTACACACGTATAACCAAATCAACAAATAAATTGAACTCTTTTTTAACTTTTTTAGTGTGCTTTATTACTAGTTGTAGTTATTTTAATCAAAATAAATATCTTAAGCCTTCTTATAAGTTCTACCACCTAAATTGCCGTTTTAACTATTCAGTCGGAGTTTAAAATTAATATTATTTTCAAGGTACATTAGAAAACTTAATTGGCATTGTGGAAACAGAATTTCATTTACACAGCTCTCAATTATTTGGAAGAAGAAAGTTGACATATTTTAAAACAGAAACCATAAGTCCATTCCATAATGCCTACTTTGCGAAATAAAAGCCACTTCTTTGGAAATAACTAAAATTATTTTTATTTGGTTGACGTTGAGCAATTCGTGGGACGATCTGTCGAGGAAAATATTTCTCCATTTGACCAACTTTTTAATTGGCTCGAAAACTTTGACATGTGGATTGAGCGTCCAATGAATTATGTGCCTAAGTAAACGTATACTTTTTCATCATCATCATCATCATCATCATTCAGCTGATAGACGTCCACTGCTGGACATAGGCCTCCCCCAAATGTCGCCACAATGAACGTTCCTGTGCGTCTCGCATCAATTGGACTCCCGCATCCTTCACCAGGTCATCGGTCTGCCTTGTAGGGGGCCTTCCAACACCGCGTCTTCCGGTACGCGGTCGCCACTCCAGAACCTTTCGGCCCCAACGGCCATCGGTTTTGGTATACTTTCTACTTATGTATATTTTTGTACGTATCTTTTTTACTCCCGATGTCATTCGAAGCGGGGTTTCATGACATATTTCTCTTTCAGAGTAAAGGTCTGTTATCACATGGGACTAACTCTCGCGGACCTATTAACCGGAGGAATGTATTATTAGAATATAAGTATAATAAGTGTTTATATTATTACATCTTTTTACAATTACAAATAGAAAACTCTCAGATACTTTGGATATTCTTTTGTCTATTTGTAAAGACAGTAGAGTGCTTAAGACGAACGCAGTGAGCTCGATAATTACAATTATAATAAGCCGCCTTGAATAGTTTTGGTGTTCTTTAGAGCCTTCCTTCACAAATAATTACTTGGTCGACTTAAATAGAAAATATTAAGTATTACAAAAACATAGGCTTCAGAATGGAGCGAAGCTGCAAGAGTCCGAATCAGCAACCAGCATTTAAAACGGCTTTTTTTTAACCAACAATACAGAAATAAGAGTTATCTTACTTGTATTCATAATCATTTAAGAAATATGAGCAGTGATTAAATGGTGCTAAAGCCTAATACCAAAATGAAACACTAATAACAAAAATCCCATAAATACTAAAAAACCTAAATCTGTCTCCTTTCCTTCAATCTATCCAAAGGTTGTCCGTAAGAATTTGCCTCGTGCGATAAGACCGTCAATCGTACATTTATTTTTATAAATATTTGTCCTGTATTTCTTAATGTGGTGTATAATAAAGAATAATAACAGAATGGCAACCACGCGATGGTAAAAGGAAAAAAGGCAAAATGGTAAAAATGGATAAACAAAACGAATGAAGAACACACAGTTATTATATCTAAAGGCTTTCGAGCCCCATCAGCAATGTTAATTGGATCTGTAACCTCGAAATGCGTAATAAGGCGTGGTTTATCGGGCGAAGGGTATAGACACTTGTTACAAATCAAATTACTTAATATTAGCACTTCACTATAATCTTACTTTAAGTTCTCATAAAATAATCACCGTCATTAAATCACCACACAATAATCATTACTGCAAAATAGGCAACACAATAAGACACTCCACTGAACACGTAGTGGACACATGTGTCTCCGACTGGGGCTCAGTTATCAGACCTACATCCCACCAGCACTCAGTGTTGCGACAGATTGTCGTGGCTAGTCACGTGACACACGTCACTCTAAACCACAAGCGCCGTCTCTGATATTTTTTGAGAACTAAACACAAAAGCGCCGTCATATCCTCGCGGGATTTATCCAATGTGCTATTGCAGGATATGGTCTACCGGTGTACCAAGTTTCATCAAAATCTATTCATTAGTTTTTGCGTGAAAAAGTAACAAACATTCATACATACAAACTTTCCCAGTAGGATTCTTAATTAACAAAAGTCCGGGCTATTATTTTAAAGCAGCGTGGAAATTAAAATTATCCGCAAACTTCCACTTATGTGGTTAAATATGTAACCGAATAAAATTTGAGAAAGCAAGGCTCTCAATTCGTATTAAATGTAATTATAATTCATTGCGTCCCCTTAAAACTATTGTTTGGTGCGGCACCGATTCAAAATACCGTACCTAAAACAACCACAAGTATGCATGACCTCAAAAGTTGGTCATTTGTCTTAAAGGCGTAAAAATTCTTTTAAATTTTTCTTTCTTTCATTATTTGAACACCATAAAAAGTAACAATACTAGTATATGTGAATAACGGTTCTAGAGTGGCGGCCGCGCACCGGAAAACGCAGCTTTGGAAGGCCTCCCACAAGGTGGACCGACGACCTGGTGAGTGTCGTGGGAATGCGGTGGATGCACAGGATCGGTCGTTGTGGCGACGCTTGGGGGAGGCCTATGTCCAATAGTGGACGTCTTTAGGCTGAAATGATGATGATGAAGATGTGGATAACAGAGTTCATGTACATAGGCGAGCTTAACTAAAAGTTCAGTTTTCTTCTAGCAAACCGTTGATTGACAAAGAGAGATCACAATAAAAGGTACAATTTAGGTTTTTTTTTTTTTTAAATTACAAATAATACGAATAAAATAATACCAACATAAATATACCTGAAACTGCACACATAAATACATACATATATATTATTATATATATAATAATTATATTTACGAACTATGTCGTAGTAAAAGAAAATGCTCTTTAATTTTTCTTTTAAATAAATATGCCGTGAAAACAGAGTCCATTTATATTATCTCCAACAAAATTCACAATATTACATTACTTATTCCACAAAGGAATAAATACCGTTCATCATTTTGTTAGTTCCAAAATTCATAAGAAATCCTTGGGAACAAATAATAAAGAAAATATCGGTACATCAATCACCTGAAACTGTCAATATCAACATAAAACGTGATACCGAAATTATACTTAATATTGTAGATCAGAGAGCTCAGAAATTAGAATTGATAGTAACAGTTGTAACTGTACCTGAAACGAAATAAAAAAAATTGATATAGCTGATGTAATGGATTATGTTGGTGTACTCGTGTCAGTCACTATATATTCTGTCATCTGAAACGTTTTTTTTTTTTTTTTTTTTTTATTTTTTTTTTTTTATTCTTGATAGGTTCGCGCTTGACCGCTAACTCACCTGATGGAAAGCGACTTGAGCACAATGTTTTGGGAACACATTGTGCTCAAGTAAGGCTAAAAAGTGGAATTCCCTGACGGTGTCTGTGCTTCCTGATGTCTAATATACAACGTGTTTTTTTTTTGGTATCCCATAACTCTAGGGTATGAATTAGACCATATCAAAGAATCAACTGGCATATGAATTATTTTTTATTTATCTTGTATTTTTTGTTTTCATTTTCCATACAAAATAATTCGATAAATTTACGATTATTTATGTAAAACACCCTTACGTGAAATATGACAGCGTAAATATGTAATGTCATTTGTTTATTTGCAAACTACTTTAGATTTCATCGATGACTGGCAACGTCAAGATTTGTCATACGAGTACAAAATTTTTGATCTAAATTAATTATGATTGATGATATCTTCGAAACCATGCATTTTTGGACCACATATTCTAGGACTTCTAGTATTAATTTTCCTTATAGAATATAAACCTTGAGTTATGGGATATCAAAAACAACACATCGTATAAAAATCTCGTGTCACAGTGTTTATTATCGAATTTCTTCGAAATGGTATGGCCGATTTTTATAAAATTGGTCCTGCTCGAAAGCTGGCTTTTCCTCAGAAAAAATAATTGAGAACTCGATAGCAGTACCACCACTGGGTCCAATTTTGGTGCAGGCGTGAGGTACACTACACTATATTTTTTTGTCTCTTTATTTTTATTTCGTGTTTAATATATATTGTGTTTGTGCCTTGTGCATTTTTTTTTTTAATCTTTTCTTCAATTGTATTTTCAAACCATCCAGGGGGCACTCAATATGCACACAAAGTTTTATCCAGAAGGAGTTAGGTGATAAAAACGTACAGAAGAATTATATATACAAAGATAATTATAAACGGATAGATAGCCGATATGGATATATAAGTAAATATAGTTGTGGAATATTATTATTATTCGGAAGTGTTCTTTTTCTCAGCTCATTGCTGGTATCAACTACATTTACGGGCCAAAACCAAGTAAATGCAGCGTGTATAGTGTTTTCATAATGGGGGTGTGTTTTCATCTTCCAACTGCATGAATTTTCTAACTATTCTACATGTGTTTAATAAGGCAGCTTTCTGTAGGTTTATGTAAATGGTTTCGTCTAAATCTATTAATTTTAGACTACTGAGTAGATGGTTGGGGATTACACCTGTCGTGGAGAGGACTATAGGTATAATGTAAACTTTTTCTTGTCTGCATAATCTTATAATTTCGTCTTTAAGTTCAGCGTATTTGCTGATTTTTTCGGATATGGTTTTTTGTAGGTTGTGTGTATTAGGAACTGTAATGTCTATGAGGTAAGTGACTTTTTTAATTTTATCCTGAAGTATTATGTCTGGTCTGTTATAGTGGATGGTCCTATCTGTAAAAATGGCGCGGTCGTAGTATTATTATTATTATTATACATATGGCACAGGACCGGTCATTGTGGCGACGTTTGGGGGAGGCCTATGTCCAACAGTGGACGTCTTTCGGCTGAAATGATGATGATGATGATGAGATAGATATGATGACCCAGTTTTATAAACCTAGCTCGGGCAAGTCGCTAATTATATATACCTAATTCTAGGTTAATAAAGTCAATTTTCCTTTAGTTCTTAAATATTGATAAGTTAATTATAGTTATTCCTTAGGCACTAGCATAATTATTTGTTTAAGATTTACTTGTGGCTGTTACATGTAACTATTTTGTTTAAAGATGAAATAAAGATTATTATTATTATTTATTTTTTGGAGCAGTGGTGGCCGAGTGGTAACGGCCCCGACTTACGAGTTGTAGGTCGCGGGTTCAAACCCAGCCAGGCGCATTACTTTGTGTAATTTATTTCATCACCACTGCTCTCAAAACGGTGAAGGAAAACATCGTGAGGAAACCGGCATGTCCTAGAACCCAAAATTCGAAGACATGTGACATCCACCAACCCGCACTGGGCCCGCGTGGTGGATTACGGCCCATTCCCTCTCCTAGAGAGGAGGCCTGAGTCCCAACAGTGGGAACATTATAAGGCCGACTATGCTATGCTATGCTATTATTATTTATTATATTATATTATTTTATTATTATTATAGGACAAGGCAGATAATTAAGGATGGAAAATACAAAGATTTTTTTAAGGATTTTATCTGCTAATATCCTTGATGATGTTTTTGTTATATAAATAATTCCTATGTTTAAAAAACGAGTGTATTTTTATTTAACTGGTTTCTGGCCTAAACTAATCCCACTGAGCCATTAACGATATTTTAATGACTTTAAGATCCACAGCTGTCTGGCAGGTATCCTTTTGCTAAAAAAATACAAAGTATTATAACACTTCCATGAGAGTTTTTATTTTATTTTAAATCCACTAAATAACTCACTTTTCACGACCACATCACATCTACTGCCAAGGAGTCCTTCAGGCGCCTTAGTTTTGTTTTAAGGAACTCTCGTGATTTCCACAACTCCCACGTTATCAAGCTTGTTTTTGGGGCATTGGTCCGTAGCAAGCTTGAGTCTAGTGCGTGCGTATGGTCCGAATGAGAAGAATCCGTATGAGAAGCAGTATGTATTAGCTTTAGAGAAAGCATTCCTCAGGTACCTTTACAAGCACTCGTACGAGTTTTATCCCTATTTGTACTCCACTAAATTCCTGTTGGGTTGCTTAAATTTCAACTCCCTAGAAGTAAGCCGGTCGCGCGATCAGATGACTGTAGTATTTAAAATTCTTAGGGGGATTATTGATGATCCTGATCTGCATAATGAAATATGCAATCTGTTCGTCCCAGACAATTACTGTCGTAGCAGAAAACATCGTTTACTGGCTGTTCCAACTTCCCGTACTATTGCACATTCCAAGTCGCCTATTCCTCGGACAATAGCCGCCATTAACGCTCTCCTGAACTCAAACACAGGTCTTGATGTGTTTGCGGATGAATGGAAGCTGATAATGTCAGAATGTTTGAATTTTTGTGAGAAGGATGCATGACTGAGTTAAAAATTAGGTATAAGTTTAAATAGTGTAATTGGCTTCGGCCGTTCTATTTAAAATAATAATAAATAAATAAAATCACCCTGTACTTACACAAAATACTTACTTCAAATTACATTCTCATCCTACCTTTCTTTTAGATTAGTAATGTTTCGCTAAACCAGAATATTAGGTACTAATATAGTCTGACTATCTATGTATACATAAATGAATAATTATGTTGTTGTTCGTTAGTCTCGCTAAAACTCAAAAACGGCTGGACCGATTTGGCTAATATTGGTCTTGAATTATTCGAGATAGTCCAGGAAAGGTTTAAACGGTGAGAAAAAATGGAAAAAATCACAAAAAAAAACCGAATACAACGCCATCTCTTATTAAAATGTCTTTATAATATGATTAATTATGCTGTTCTGGTAATGCCAGTAGATGGCGTTATCCTTACTATTAGGCGGTACGAAGTTCGCCGGGTCAGATAGTCTGTAGTAAAACTATGTTATAGTCATGGTACTTTGCAATTTATCAGAGGTAGAAGTCACTGATTTCTGACCTGATCCTTGATCCGAACTGATCATTATCGTAGGCGCGGGCTTGCGGACCGCTCGTCCGGTAACCGTCGGGTCGGGACTGAGCCCAAGTCGTCGACGGCGCGTACTGTTCCACGCGAGCCTCAAGGAGATGTCAGCAAACCGTAGGGGCCCAGCAGGGTCGAAGCCTACTGAGGTTAGGGATCTGCTTCTGAAAGGAAGACTCGGCCCTGGTATGAAAGGCAACGAAGGAATAGGAGTGGGTTTTTATTCAGTAAAAGTATGAGACACCCTCCCACTCCGTCCAAGAGCGCGGGATGTAATTGGGTGATTTTCACACCGAAAAAAAAATCATTCTTGTTTTAATTTTAAAACAACAATGAAAATGGGCATAAATATACTACGTATCTATCATCATCATCATCATTTCAGCCGAAAGACATCCGCTGTCGGATATAAGCCTCTCCCAAGTGTCGCCATAACGACCGGACCTGGGCGTCTCGCATCCATTGGATTCCCGCTCACCAGCTACTCTACGCTATGGCTAATGGTGGACACTGGTATTTATGGACAAAATTGTTTATGCCTGTGTCTACCGTTCGCACAGCGGTGATCAGGAGACGACTCGGTTGTTCGACCACCTCAGTGAGGCTGCCGATAAGGCAATGCATCGGCACCCTGATGCGCAGCTCGTCACTCTGGGGGACTTTAACGCCTGCCACCAAGACTGGCTGTTCTCATACCAGAGGACCGACCACGCTGGGAGAGAAGCGCGAAACTTTGCAATATCGATGGGCCTTTCCCAGCTGGTCAAGCAAGCAACTAGGGTGCCTGATGTAGTTGGTCATACTGCCAATTGTCTGGACCTTCTGCTGACCACCGATCCGGACAGATGTATCGTAACAGTTTCTTCACCACTTGTAACTTCAGATCACTGTCTAGTGAAGTCTGTTTCGTCCTTCTCCCCACCTGACTGCGACTCACGCGGTGAACGGCGAATGTGGCGTTACAGGTCAGCAGATTGGGATGAGATGCGGCATTTCTTTGCATCTTATCCTTGGCAGCAGGTCTGCTTCTCTTCTGAGAGTCCGTCAAGCTGTGCGGATGCTATATCCGATGTGATACGTCAAGCTATGGAGTTTTTCATCCCTTATAGTGACGTACCCATCGAAGGCTCAGCTCTCCCATGGTTCAACGCCGATTGCGTTCAAGCTGAAGAGCGTAAGCATTCAGCGTTTCTCGCCTGGGTTGACGCTCGTGACCGCAAAGCTCCAGATTTGAGCTCAAAGAAGAGAGCTTTCAACCGTGCTGCCAAGTCCTACAAAAAAGCACTGAAGAAGGCTCGGTTCGACTGAATTACCCATATTGGCACAAAGCTCTCTGCACAGCCATCTGGAAGCAGAGCATTCTGGTCCCTTGCCAAGTCGGTCGAAGCGAACTTCTGTGGGCCCACATTGCCTCCGCTGGTTAAACCTGATGGAACACTGGCTCACTCGGCGAGAGAGAAAGCAGGTCTCTTTGCATCTCTCTTCGCCCATAATTCTCGTCTTGATACTAGCAGTGCTACTCCACCGACTCTACATCACTGCAACACCTCGATGCCTGAGGTTCGCATAAGAAATAAAGAAGTTTTGAGAGCACTGTGTCGTCTAGACGTGAATAAAGCTAGTGGACCAGATGGTATACCAGCAATAGTTCTCAAGGCATGTGCGCCCGAGTTGTCTCCTGTATTGACGCGCTTGTACCGCCTCTCATTTAGGACTGGTATAGTGCCCAAGTCCTGGAAGCTTGCCAACGTGCAACCCGTGCCCAAAAAGGGCAGTCGTACCGATCCTGCCAACTATCGGCCGATTTCAATAACCTCCATACTCTGCAAGATTATGGAGCGTGTATTGAACTCGCGCCTCATGGCATACCTGGAAGGTAACGATCTCCTCAGTGACCGACAGTACGGGTTTCGCCACAATCGGTCTACTGGGGACCTACTAGTGTATACCACTCACATGTGGGGCGAGGCCCTCGAGAAGAATGGAGAAGCGATTGCTGTCTCCTTAGACGTCTCGAAGGCCTTCAACAGGGTATGGCACGCCAGCCTTCTGAGTAAGCTTCCAGCATACGGCATTTCCCCTGGTCTGATTAACTGGGTAAAAGACTTCCTGAGTGAACGGTCTCTCCGAGTTGTTGTCGATGGATGCTCATCAGAGCCCATGACCACTAATGCCGGAGTTCCTCAGGGGTCAGTTCTCTCTGCAACTCTTTTTCTGCTGCATATTAACGATCTGCTGATGCCCGGTATATATGGGTATGCAGATGATAGCACAGTTGTAGAGAGATACCTTCCAGGTGCTCGGGCTAGTAAGGAACTAATCCGGTCCGAACGAGAGGCTATGGTAGAGCGTACGAATGTCTCACTTCAGGCAGTCTCCAAGTGGGGCGAAACCAATCTGGTAGAATTCAACGCCACCAAAACACAAGCGTGTCTGTTCACCGCCAAAAGGAGCCCGTTCACCTTGGCTCCTGCTTTTCGGAATGTATCCTTGGAGTGCACCGACCGCCTTCAGCTCTTGGGAGTTGAAATTACCTCTGACCTAAATTTTGGGCAGTTCATTGAGTCCAAAGCCAAGGTAGCTGCTAGAAAACTAGGCGTTCTTGCAAAGGTCCGACGGTACTTCACACCGGGACAGCTTCTAATGTTATACAAAGCACAGGTCCGATCGTGTGTGGAGTACTGCAGTCACATATGGGCTGGTGCTGCAAAATGCCATCTAGCAGCTTTGGACTCAGTGGAAAGGCGTGCGAAGAGGCTAATTGGGGATCCAGATTTGGTTAAGTCCAATCTACAAAGCCTCGAGCACAGGCGCAGGGTAGCCAGCCTATCGGTATTCTACAGGTTGCATTTTGGAGAGTGTGCGCGGGAATTGCATGACTTGATTCCGCCATCTCATTTCTACCATCGGACAACCCGACGTACGGCGAGTATCCACCCTTACGTTGTTGAAACTTCAACGGTCCGGACTAAGCGTTTCGCTTCGTCGTTTATACCGCGTACATCGAAGGACTGGAACAATTTGCCTGCTGCGGTCTTCCCGTCCAACTATAATTTAGGTGCCTTCAAGGCTAGAGTGAATAGGCTCTTAATAAACTAATGCGCCTCACCATCAATGGTTGCATCACTGCTTACCATCAGGTGGGATCGCAGTCAAGAACTGGTTTATATCAATTAAAAAAAAAAAAAAAAATGATGTCACACAAGTTTTCTTTTTTCATTTTCCTCTGTCAAATCATTTTCTTTTCTTTTCATGTTTTTGTCATTGGCACAAAATCCATCAATTTTTTCTTTGACCTTTCTCTCTCATTGCTTCCATCAAAATTTATATTCATGGATCTTTTACTGTTATGTTTTCTTTTACGATCAACTTAAGCTATTCAAATATTCCAATCACATAATAAATAATAGTAAATACAAACATTTAACAGCATCTTGCTTCCACTTAATTTTCCTGATTATTTATTAGAATTCCTTACAAGTCTAGCTAGCAATTACCGATCAATCTCATTATATTATGTGTTATTAAAAATTTATATAAACAAAAGGAGAAACTGCTTGACTAACTTATCAACGCACATCCGAAACTACAAGGACTACCGGAGCTTGAAATATTGCACAAGGTTTCCTTTTATGACGTAGATGAGCACTAAGAGAGGATTTTCTAAAATTCACCGGCTAATGGGATAAAACGAGTGTCGAAAGTTTGTATGGAGAAACCTAATTCAATGTGGTCGAAACCGCGGGCAGAGGCTAGTCTAATAATATATTCTTTCGTTGACGACAGTGACTAGTGATGCAGAAACAGTTTAGCTGAATTCAAGATGGCCGCTTGTGTGACGTCATCATCGAATTGATTTTTCTTCAGAGATTTCATGATTTCGTTTTTGTCAAGTAGGTACCTAATGCTGGATGAAATCGAAATCGAAATTGCAAAAAAAAAAATCATAATGCATGAAATAGATTAGTGATTAAGAATTTTTTCTAGATTTAATTGATAACTGTTTTTATAATTGGGATAACCAAAATTGGGAAAACCCACGCCTATTCCTTTGCTGCGGCCGCCAAGTTGGCCGCCGCCGCCACCGCCGCAACCACCGCGGCAGGGTCCTCACAAGGGGCTCGGGAGGAGACTATAATGGATTGTCATTAATGGCTCCATTACGTCTCCTCCAGGCGAATATCAACCACTGCGCCCCCGCTCAGGATCTGTTGCTCCAGAGCATGGCGCAGTGGTCGATAAACATCGCCGTAGTCTTCGAGCCGTACTACGTCCTGCCCAGGGCCGACTGGGTGTAGGACCTGAACGGCTCGGTGACCATAATTTCATCGACCGCCGCCGGTACCCCGTCCCTCGAGGCCGTCACGAGGGGGCAGGGTTGCGTAGCAGCACGGTTCGGGGACATTGCAGTGGTAGGCGTCTACCTGTCCCCGAACAGAACTCTCGCCGATCTCCACATCTCCCATAAGGAGCTGAATGCCGTCGTCGCTGGGTTTGGTTCCCTCCCCGTGGTTGTTTGCGGGGACTTCAATGCCAAGAACTTGGCTTGGGGTTCCCGGTACACAGACCAGCGGGGTCGGATGGTGGAGGACTGGGCTCTGGAGACAGGCCTGGTTGTCCTAAACCGGGGTTCTGTCCCCACGTGTGTGCGGATGCGGGGCGAGTCGGTGGTGGACATTTCGTTCGCTAGTCCCGCTCTGACACCGCGTGTCGTCGACTGGCGCGTCATGGAGGGGGTGGAGACGTACTCAGACCATCGATACATCCGGTTTGATGTCTCCGCCCAGTCCTCAATCGCGCCGGTCCAACAGACCCCTTGTGGTCCGCGTTGGGCGCTGAAGCAGCTGGACCGGGAGCTCCTCCTGGAAGCCGCTATGGTACAGGCCTGGGTGCAAGCACCGGACAGGCCTGTCGACATCGACGTCGAGGCAGAGTGGTTCCGGGAGGCCATGTCGCAAATCTGCGACGTGGCAATGCCCCGAGTCCGGCCAGGACGTGCCCGGCGCCTGGTGTACTGGTGGTCGCCAGAGATCGCGACACTGCGTAGCGCGTGCAATGCCGCGCGGCGCCAGTACGCCAGGCACCGCAGGCGCCGCATCCGTCCGCCGGATGCGAAGGCCAGAGAGGCGGAGCTGTACGAGGGATACAGAGAGGCGAGACGCACCCTCCGAGCGGAGATAAAGCGGGCGAAGGTAGAGGCCCGCAACGTGTGGCTTGAAACTCTGAGACCCATGGGGGCGCCCCTACAAGGTGGTGCGAGCAAAGCTCCGCCCCTGGGCTCCCCCGCTGACGCAGAGTCTCCGGCCCCAGCTTGTGGAGGGTGTGGTTAGCGCTCTGTTCCCCACGCGAGGGGAACACTCTCCCCCGCCTATGGCTCCGCCACCTGCGGTATCCGACGTGGACCACGACGGCGACGATGACGACATTGCTCCAGAGGTGACCGAGGTAGAGATGCGAGTGGCGGTACGTAGGCTTAGTGCCAAAAATACCGCCCCAAGACCCGATGGCCTGCCTGGAAAGGCCTGGGTCCTGGCCATGGAGGAACTCGGGCCTCGACTAAGAGGGCTCTTTAGCGCATGTATGGAGAGGGGCCAGTTCCCACTTCACTGGAAGACGGGGAAACTGGTCCTCATTGCGAAGCCGGGGCGCCCTGCGGACTCACCGTCCGCGTACCGGCCCATCGTGTTGCTCGACGAGGTGGGCAAGCTCTTTGAAAGAGTAATTGCAGACCGCCTCGTCGCGCACCTAACACGGGTGGGGAAGGATCTTTCGGACGGCCAATTCGGCTTTCGCAGGGCGCGCTCTACGGTGGACGCCATCATGCGCGTGCGAGCCCTCACGACGGGGGATGCAGTGTCCCAGGGCAGGTGTGTCTTGGTGGTGTCTTTGGACATCGCTAACGCCTTCAATTCCTTGCCCTGGGGTAGCATTAGGAGGGCACTCCGGTATCACCGGGTGCCTGACTACCTCTGTCACGTTGTCGAGGCCTACCTGTCGGACAGGTACATTATCTACCCTGGTCACTTAGAAGAGTGGAAACGGCGAGAGATGTCGTGCGGTGTTCCGCAGGGATCGGTACTAGGACCACCCTTGTGGAACATCGGGTACGATTACGTGCTGCGCGGCGATCTACCTGACGGGGTCAGCGTGGTCTGCTACGCAGATGATACGCTGGTCCTGGCGCGGGGAGAGTCGTACCAGGCGGCGGTCGAACTAGTGACACGCGGGGTTGCGACAGTCGTGGAGAGGATCCAAGAGTTGGGACTCGAGGTGGCATTGCACAAGTCCGAGGCCATGTGCTTCCACGGCCCTCGGAACGCGCCACCATCGGGTTCCCAACTAACGGTAGGAGGAGTTCACATTGGCGTCGAGTCGACGATGAAGTACCTTGGACTTGTCCTCGACAGCCGATGGAATTTCGAGGAGCATTTCCGACGTCTGGCTCCCAAACTGGATCGTACAGGGGCTGCTCTCAAGCGGCTCCTGCCCAACCTAGGGGGTCCAGACGCCTCCTGCCGGAGCCCTGCCCAAAATATACTACGTATCTATCATCATCATCATCATTTCAGCCGAAAGATGTCCACTGACGGACATAAGCCTATCCCAAGCGTCGCCACAACGACTGGGTCTGGGCGTCTCGCATCCATCGGATTCCCCCGCCTTCACCAGATCATCGGTTCACCTTGTGGGGGCCTTCCAACGCTGTGTATCTATAATTTATAAAATTTCATTTTTGAATGTGATTTTTAAGCCCAAAATGTCAATTGATGTCACAACAAGTTTTCTTTTTTCATTTTCCTCTGTCAAATCATTTCCTTTTCATATCATGTTATTGTCATTGGCACAAAATCCATAAATATTTTCTTTGACCTTTCTCTCTCATTGCTTCCATCAAAATTTATATTCATGGATCTTTTACTGTTATGTTTTCTTTTACGATCAACTTAAGCTATTCAAATATTCCAGTCACATAATAAATAATAGTAAATACAAACATTTAACAGCATCTTACATCCACTTCATTTTCCTGATTATTTATTATAATTCCTTACAAGTCTGGCTAGCAATTACTGATTAATCTCATTATATTATGTGTTATTAAAAATTTATATATATAAAAGGAGAAACTGCCTGACTAACTTATCAACGCACATCCAAAATTACAAGGACTACGGGAGCGTGAAATTTTGCACAAGGTTTCCTTATAAGACGTAGATGAGCACTAAGAGAGGATTTTCTAAAATTCACCGCCTAATGGGATAAAACGAGTGTCCAAAGTTTGTAGGTATGGAGAAACCTATTTTCATGTGGGCGAAGCCGGGGGCAGAGGCTAGTATAATAATATATTCTTTCATTGACTACAGTGACTAGTGATGCGGAAACAGTTTAGCTGAATTCAAGATGGCCGCTTGTGTTACGTCATCATCGAATTGATTTTTCTTCAGAGATTTCATGATTTCGTTTTTGTCAAGTACCTAATGCAGGATGAAATCGGAATCAAAATTGCAAAAAAAAAAATCATAATGCATGAAATAGATTAGTGATTAAGAATTTTTTCTAGATTTAATTGATAACTGTTTTTATAATTGGGATAAAAAGACTTTATTATTATTATTAGAATGTTCGATAAGAAAGGAAACACTTTACTAACTTTATCAAAATAAATGTTTAAAATTATAATAATGAAAATTGAGGTTTAGAAGCGTTTTTTAAAAACCTACTTGAGAAATAAATATTATTTATAATTGTTATTATTACTATTTTTAGGGTTCCGTACCTCAGTTGGTCAAAACGGAACGCATACAGGATCGCTTTGTTGTTCTTCTGTCTATTTTTTCGCCGGTTTTCTCAAGAACGTGTGAAGGTGGCTTAATAGTAGATTATGTGACTAGGGGATAAAGCAGTGTCTTTAAGTCGCGGGCGGCATGTTGAATTCCGAACGAAACGAAGGTTGCTAATTTTAATCCCGAACGATAGTGAGGGATTTATATAATTAACTCCCGAGCACTGCGAGGGAGTTAATAAAGAAACCTGAGTGAAGTGAGGAATTCAAGCCACCCAAGACAAAGACAGCTTTATCCCCGTGTTGGAAACTCTACTTTTTACACCATCTGTGAGATAATTTAGTAAAACAAATCATATATTAGAGAAATATAAGTATTATGTGAACAGATGGCCGTTGGGGCCGAAAGGTTCTGGAATGGCGACCACGTACCGGAAGACGTAGCGTTGGAAGGCCTCCTACAAGGTGGACCGATGACTTGGTAACGGTTGCGGGAGTCCGATGGATGCGAGACGCACAGGACCGTTCGCTGTGGCGACGCTTGGGGGAGGCCTATGTCCAGCAGTGGACGTCTTTCGGCTGAAATGATGATGATGAAGTATTATGTACAATTTAATCTTAACTATCACCTAACATGTCTCGAGATTTGAAACAAAAAAAATTCAATAAGTACCTACCTACTCTAAGATTATAAAGTTTCAATTTTCTTTATTGTTCACGCTTTTTCATTACTTTCTTTACGAAACTCGTCAGTAACCACGATCACGTTATAATCTGTTTTTTTTTTGTTAGTGGTCAGTTTGTATTTTGAATAAACTTGTTTGATGCACGTACATTTTAGTTCACTTAATGTTGACGGTTTTTGACGTACCAAATTCAAATCTCATTATTCCCTAGGGATCGCCCATACTGCATTATCTCCCTGGGGACAGAATGACTTGCTTTAAGTGTTGGTTGTATGACATATAAAAGGGCATTATCGAGCAGGTGGTGTAAAAAATAATATTAAATACTCGAATCTGCTACTCCATTGAGCAGTGAAAAATCAAACTTCTGTCGTGCATGCTCCGTTTATGACACATATGAAATATGAAAGCACTCACGACACGGGACTAATCCCTTGTGAGAGGCGACGTGTTTTTATTAAAAAAAAAATCCCCATGGAACTATCAATTCCACTTACAACTAAATAACAAAAGAAACACACAGTATAAACCGAATTTCAATTAGAAATTCTGGTGCCATCGCAACTCTTTCGTGAGTTGGCACAGAGTAATCTAATTAAAAGTTTCCACGCCTGCATATTTTACACAGCATAGTTTCTACAGCCTGTGACAAACATGACATCTTTGAAAACACAAGCAGGAACTGTCGTTTAATTAGCATACGATGTTATGGAGAAAGCTAAAGGTACTAACAGACTGAGGTCGATCTACGTCGAGCAGTTGATAGTCATTACTTTAAAACATAATTGGGTATACTCTTCGCGCGTGAAACTTGAATGACCTTGAAAAACGCTCCAAGCGTCGTTCATACGTTTACTCTATCTTTTTAAAGGAAACATAATTTATTTAATACATTGTATTTTGATTAGGATAGATAAGATGTACCTCCCTTTCTGTTAATAAATTTATTATTATTATTATTATTATACACACGGGTGTACGAAATAGATCGGCTGTTTGGTCTCTATATCTTCATTTTTCCGAAGGACTACCCAAAACGAAAAAAATCTTACAAAAACGTTGTCATTTGGGGATTTTTTTTGAAAAACGCAGGAATACAAACACGCAGACTTATATATAATAAAATTATATAAATTAGGCTTAGTTATGTAGGTCTATATTGTGCACTGGATCCTACCCTCGAATATGTTCTCTCTATAAAACTCAAAGGTTTTCTGGAGAAAGCTCATTACTGAGTTAAGCTCGCCTTAGTACATGAACTGTTTGTATCACCATATATTATGTTATGTTTTTGTGTACAATAAAGAATTAAGAATGACAAACAACCAATAACACTGTAATCTTATTCCGAAAACAGCATCAAAATTGATTATTAAATGAAAAAGCAATTAGCGTTTCAAATATTGATATGTGGAAAAATGGGGGCGGGGTAGGAACTTCGCTATCTCTTTTATACACACGTAACCTAATGGCGGGGACGTCACATTTCGGTATATAAATCCTTATTCTGTTCATTGATAGTTCCTCCTTTAGGTATAATTGACAGTAACGCTATCATCGACACAACGTCAATCGACCACAGTCTGAATGCACCTTAATAAATTATATTACATTCAGTGACTGTAATGGAACTGCTCCAAAATCGCAGTTTCAAAAGGAAACAGTTGGTTGGAAATGAAGTTAAATGAGTTGAATGATTTTATGGTGACACACGGCTCGTGGGAAGCGGCAGTGAATTTCTAGTTCACACTCCGGAAATTCTACTATAAATTAACAGACGTTATGTATGTAACTTGAACATCAAATAAAATAGATTAACACTTTCAGTGCCATGTATATATAATCATTTTCTAGTGAAGTTGGCCATGTGGGCGGCGCGCGAGTCACATATATTTTTATGCAGCTGGCCACATTACAATTGAACCAACATTTGTAGTAAGCCATGTGGACTGCTGGCGGGATAGGCCGTGAACATAGGTCACGGCGTATCCTGCCAGCCGCCCAGCAGGCCGTGTGGTCCGCTGTGATCCCACAAATTCATATGATTTTTTTGTCATTGGCTTGCTAGATAAGTCTGCAGAAATAAGTTATAAAAAATCATATGGGCTTGCAACAAAATAATTTATATGGGCGGCCGGCGGACCACATGGCGCTGAGAGTTTTAAGTGATGCTAGTATTTTTAAAGGTACCTGTTAGTGTCTTAACTTGGACTTGAATAAAAGGCAGTAGACAGTAAAACTGACAAACTTATTTCCAGAGAAATTATACAGAAATATAATTTACAAGTGTGTCGTCGTATTGTACTCGCTAGTGAAGTGTGGTGGGCGCGCGGCCCCGTTTGTATCCGCGCGCCGCCGTCGTCGCTCGCGCAGCAGCCCGACAAGTGGACGAAGGTAGCCGATGGCGCCCGAACATGCCTCTTCTAGGTAAAAAGTACCTAAGTCAATCAATATTTTTTTTGGAGATGGGTATTAATCAACTTCTCCCTATCTAGGTCGAGCAAGAAGAAGTGTTAGACTTTGGGTCACCGCACACGGGCCGCCGGCCACAACCACAAAACGCCACCACCAGCATAGTTCCTGTCGTTTTCATACATTTTATATGGATTCGCCGTATACGTTTGACGCCGATGGCCGCCGCATGCTACAAATCGTCGCTGCTCGCTTCTTGTGACCCGCACGTCGCCGCGCCGGTACGGGCGCCTCACAACGCCGAAATAAAACGCTGCGACACGCCACTCGCGCATTTACACCTTCTTCGTCAGTATTCATTACATACACACACATATACCATCAACGATTGCATCACTACTTACCATCAGGTGGGATCGCAGTCAAACATCAGTTTATAACATTAAAAAAAGTTATGGGGGGTCATCCAACGCAATGCATCTATAATTATAATATTTAATTTTCGTATGTGATTTTGAAACCCAATGCCGGTCAATATATCAGACCATGTGTCGATCATGATTGATTTGCGATTGAATGTAAAGAATCGCCAAATTACTAATTCATTGGCATCCCCTTGTTCAGTCCCTCTCGAAAGGCTGGTCGATCGATCTTGTGAATGATGCATTTTATATTAGGCTTCGTATTTAATTAATCATTGTTATACTACAAGCAGCTCCGGGCTTCGCTCGCGTGATAGTAGATAGTTGACCCAAGGGAATATACTCCCTGGATAAAAGTACCCTATGTAGGTACTATTCACAGACATGGTCTACCACAGTATCTTGATGAACACTACACTAGTACTTATCAAGACCATTTCAAAGGGCACAAACACGATGGTGTTATCTTTCCTTGATGATTCCACCATCAGACCAGTTCTATGGTACCATATGAATGGATTGTGATACAAATTATACAGGTATACCATGTTACAGGTCAATCGTTTTTAGATCACTGTTTCAAAATCGATATACAAGTTAAATCTGTCTGTATGAAAGTGATAAACTTAAAACTATTGGATGGATTTTCATGAAGTTTGCACCAATAGACAGAATGATTCATGGGGGACGTTAATGTGTAAAAAGCCGAGAATTTTAAAGATTTGTAATACCAGGGCGAAGCTGGGTCACGTCGCTAGTAGATAATAAAAACCATACATATCGCCGAACTAAAATGGAACTGGGCAGGCTATATCTGCTACATGTCGCAACGAAATTGGGCGAAGGCACTGACTGGATTCCGAACAGCAGGAGACCCAGAAGGAGATGGTCAGAAGTAAAAAAGAGTGAAAAAATGGAAAGGAGACCTTTGCACTGCAGTGGGACACAATGGGCTCATAATTATAATAAAACGTTTTATATAAATCAATGGTTCTATATATTTTCTGATCAACCTTAGGTGTAAGGCTATGACGTGCCAACGGATATTTCCAATATAAGAAAGGAATATTCTTATTGGTCCTGTATAGTTCCAATTTTCTCTCAAGCCATTCACGTCATGGTAGAGCCCTAGTATAGATATTTTTAAATGAGTGTGCGTCTACGTTTCTGATACTAAACAGTTCATGCTATACAGGGAGCAATATTTATCTGCTACGTGCTAGTGCTTGCGTAGGACACTATTTATGTGCTACTTTCTATTGCCTGCGTAGGTTGCTTAAGATACAAACAAGTACCACTTTGAATTAGTTTCCGAAAATCCACTCGGGTTATTTTTTAAGTAACTACTGCGATAAAAATTAAAAATCAAGATATAGGATCATGATTTCAGCCGAAAGACGTCCACTTTTGGACATAAGCTTAGAGGAGCCCAAGTGTCGCCACGATGAACGGTCCTGTGCATCTCGCATCAACCGGATTCCCACGACCCTCATCAGGTCATTGGCCCACCTCGTGAGGCCTTCCAACTCTGAGTCTTCCGGTACGTGGTCGCCACTCTAGAACCTTTCGGCCCCAATGGCCATTTGTTCTGCGAGCAATGTGCCCTGCCCATTGCCACTTAAGTTTGGCGTTTCTTAGTGCTACGTCGATAATCTTGGTTCTCCTGCGAATATCTTCATTTCTTCATGCAAGGAAACTCCGAGCATAGCCCTTTCCATTGCCCTTTGGGTGACTCTAAGCCTTCTGATGAGGCTTGTTGTGAGCGACAACGTTTCGGAGCCATTTATGTCATCACTTGCAATACGCACTGGTCATAGACTTTCGTCTTGAAACACTGTGGTATGTTGGATGAGAAGATACCGCGCAGAATCCTGAACGCTGCCCAGCCGAGTTGGATTCGACAGTTGACTTTTTCTCGAAATTAGACCTACCCAACAAACACAATTATACAATTAGATTTAGGATATAGCTAAAGAAATCTAATCAAACGATAAATGGTGTGCAAAAATGTATGTCACTGTAAAGGAAAAACTTTATAAGTATTATTTTGCAAAAATTAAAAAAAAGTACTATAAAATATTATACTAAAAAAAAACAATGCAGTTATTTTCCTATTAAATTCAAATTTTAATCTAAATCGAACCAACTCATTAAAAGTTACATTGTTGTTACGTTGTTACATTTAACGTTGGTAACATTTTTCATGCAATCTTCTTCGATATCACACTATCAGTTTCATTCAATTTAATAAGATAGTATGGTAAAGCAGGCATACATGCCCCAGTCAGTAACGTGCCACTTGCAAAACCAAAATACGCATTTAAAAGGGGAATGAAAATTTTCCCATACATTACTGGCAAGTAATTTTTTTTTTCTTCGCCAAAAGTGAAACCTAGGCCATATCTTAAAGAACTGTATGATAAAACATCGTATATCATCATAAATATCAATAGCAAAAATAATTATATCTATCAAACGTAACCAAACGAAGTTAGAGACTATTTAGTATATTACTATAGTTTATTATCTGGCGTTATTTTTCTTAAATAAAAATACTGTTTGTCTGATATTTTAAGTTTACCATTGTTAAATATAGTTTTAGTTTCGATTTTTATGGTGAGTACGCATTAAATAGTGTCAATCACTATCCCAACACCAAAGTTCGATTCGTTTATCACTTATTTTTTTTACTAGTTTTAGTAATGAAAAACTGCGAGTGTGAAAAAAAATATAACAATAAAAACCAATTTAATCTACTTTATCAATGGAAACTTTAAAATTGTACGTATTATATTTCCATTTCATTATAATACAACGAAAATAAATAACGCCTGACAAAAATATACTAGCAATGCTTCTATACGTATCTTCGTTCAGTAAACCATAAGGTTTAAAGACCCTGTTCTTTTTGCAATTGATCCCTGGTATTGGCTTCTAACATATTATAACCTAGGTTTCATTTCTAGCGAAAAGAAAAAAAAATAAATCAAGCCAATAGTTTGCTTTGGCCTTGGGTGCTTATTTGAGCTGGTCTGGTTAGTTTAAAGTACTCATGTGACGGCGATGTAAATGTATGTAATTGTAAATGTATAGTTAATTTTAAATGTGTGTCTTAATTTTGCAAGTAGCATTAAATTACCGACTGGAGCATGTACTCCTGTTTTACCCTAGATAAAATCTATCCTAATTTTATTAAATAGAGTGTACCTTCTTAACTTACTTTCATTTGTGGAGTTTTCCAACATAACTGTTAATGTGAACCGAAGGAATATGAGGCGAGAATAAAATAGTGTTACTGACTTTATTTTATGAAGTTAAATGTGTTTGTCCGTTTTTTATTTGTTATTCCTGGTGTAAAAGAAGATAAAGTAAATAGCTCTTTGAAATCCACACTAAAGGGGGTTTTTTAGGTGGGAAATCATCTAATGACATTTCGCGCCCTTGGGCGGAGCGAGAGGGCGTGTCAGACATTTACTGACTTAAAAGCACTCCTGTTCCTTCTTTGGCTTCGTTCCGGGGCCTAGTCTTTCTAGCTAATTGCTATTTGCTTTAACTATTATGAATTTCATAACAGAGCCCGCATTCTGAAATCATGTTTATTGCTATTAAGAGAGACCTGGGTAACTATTAACAGGGGTAAGACTTAACAAGCGGTATTTTTTAAAAAGAAAATTCAACCAGTGCGTTTGCTTTGATGTGTCAAGTAGACAACGCTGCATTTTATTGTAAATTGTGAACCTGCGTTCCATAAGCAAGAAACTGGCTACATCTTACGGCAGAGTACGGATAGGAGAATATCAAAGACATGATACATGGACTGTGTGAAAAATGGTGGGAGGAATACTGAGGATGAAAGAAGACGATCCCTAGTCTTTTTAACCGACTTCAAAAAGAAGGAGGTTCTATGTTCTGCTGAATGTGTTTTTATGTATGTTCACTGATCTCTGATCTCGGTCAATTGTGGACAGATTTTGAAATATTATTTTTTATTGATAGGTTATGCTTCCGAGTTGGTCCCATAGAAATATTATTATGATCTTATCATGAACTTCAAAGATATGGAACAGCACTCCTCATAGGATTACAGCAGAACCTTCGTAACAAGTAAAATTGCTTTGTTTATACGTGTAGTCGATGACTGGCTGAAAGAAGAGGGGGAATATACCGAACTGATCTGATGATGAAGCCTGAAGTTAGGCACCGGAACTCTGTTATAAATAAATGTAATCTAACCGTGTTTGGGATTATTAGAATTCTCATGAGATGCACTCTGGCTATATGGTATTTAAGTTTGGCTGAGAGGTAATTTTTAGTGGTAGTACCATAACTAAAAAGGGTTAAATAAAAAAAAAAATACAACGACTTCAATGTATAAAAAACACTGAAACGTGCAAAATAACTTTAATTTCGGAAGTCAGTGTTAAATAACGAAAAGACAAAACTATTATAGAAACACCGACTTCCGAAATTAAAGTTATTTTGCACTTTTCAGTGTTTTTTTTACATTGAAATCGGTTGTAATGCGTGAGGCCGCAGCTTTATGCTGAGCGTTCGGCCGTTTTGCGCGGATGTGACGCATATCTTCCCTATTCAACTGATAATGTTTGTTAACTAGTTTTAAGATTGCGTCATTTCGCGCGAATAAACAGTTTTTCTTTCTTCTTCTTCTTTCTTCTTGTATTTTTTTAACCCAAAAATTTATTGGTAAATTGCTTTATTTTTGTTTTATGTACTATTATACATAAAATTTAAATAAATAGGTATATGAAACACTAGCTTCTGTCCGTAACTTCACCTGTGTATATAAAATATAGCCTGTCACTCAAGAATAAAGCAGCTCTCTATTGTTGAAAAAATTTTAGCAATCGGACCAGTACTTTCAGAGATTACCTACAAAAAAAATAATATAAGTCAAAACTTTACCTCTTTATAATATTAGTGTAGAGTTCAAGAACTGGTTCACACAGATAAAAACCAATAGGAAAAAGTTGCCATAAAAGTTGAATATTGCTTTCTAAGATACTATGTTTTTATGTTCACTAGCCAGTACATATTTACTAGTTCACTCGTAAAAATTTTACAGACTTCTTAGTACAAACTAAAGCTGAAGCTCATACTAACACGGGCGCAGTAAAAACTTTAACAGCAGAATTAAATCTTGTAGACAGAGATATCTCTTCACTTACATAATTTAACCGGTATAGATTCTGCGAGGATAACCTGGTGAGGGACGTGGGGATCCGTCACAAGGGTGGATGCGACACGCATAGGACCGGTCGTTATGGCAACACATGGGGGAGGCCTATGTCCAAGAGTGGATCTGGTCTTTCGGCTGAAATTATTTTATTTTATTCGTAAGGCACACCAACAATTTGTTTACAGATTTTTTGCATTAAACTTCCAGAAGATGGTCTCCTGCAAACAAACCAATTACAGGCGTGCACATCAATAGAGCAGAGGTGGCCGAGTGGTAACGGCCCCGACTTACGAATTGTAGGTTGCGGGTTCAAACCCAGCCAGGCTCATTACTTTGTGTAATTTATTTCATCACAACTGCTCTCAAAACGCTGAATGAAAACATCGTGAGGAAACCGGAATGTCCTAGAACCAAAAATTCGAAGACATGTGACATTCCGGAACTGGGCCCGCGTGGTGGATTACGGCCCATTCCCTCTCCTAGAGAGAGAAGGCGTGAGTCCCAGCACTGGGAACATTTGAAAGGCTGGTTATGCTACATCACATTTTTAAATTAAAGTTAAATTTCGATTAGATTACAATTAAAAGTACAAAACAACAATTAAAATGAAAATAACAATTGAAGTATGACTACTATCTACAATTAAATTAAAATTATAAATTAAAACAATTTACATTACAGACTAAACAATTCAAATACCGTCAACTGTGGCAACTTTACCGTATTTGTTTTACATTTTTACTATTTACCACAATATAGAGAACTTTTATTGATTTATTTTGCAAAAAATATGTCTCTTTTGGTTGAACCAATGAATTCTACTAAATCTCACATAGAATCGCTAAAAAAACCAAGAATATGAGCGAGGTAAAATTGACATAAATTTGGTAACTTTACCTAGCGTACAGTTTTTATCGAATGTGTGTTTCAAAGTGCATGCAATGTAAAGTTGCCAAAGGTCCAGGCGATAAAAAAGCGATGTATTTTATTTTGAAGTTATCATCTTCGTTTGAGTAACCACTACCAATACATAGGTAAAGTTGCCAACAGAAATTCAAAATTATCATAGAAATGTCCGCATGGCTTCAGGGTTGTCGAAAAATAATACACATTAAATTATTTTTTTAATAATAAACTTTTATTTATGCATTACTTGGCGTCAAAAAATTAAGTACTTAGCGTAATTATAATTAAAACTAGGTACCTATTCGTTAAACAGTAGGTATGCAGGTTTTTCACTCTTTTTTCTATTGTCCGTCGGGGTATGCCAAATTGCTTCTCAGCTTCATAAGAAGTTGTATTTTTGTTTCTTACCATATCAACAGCCAACAACAGCATTTCTTCAGAGTAATTTTTGTAAGGTCGTGCTCCCAGACGTCTTCTATTTCTTTGTTTGACGCTAAGTTTTGGAGGCATCTTGAATATAACATCTGTAATAGGATATCAGCCAAATTTGTTATCAACTTAATTATGTCACATCCCAATATTTCATGAACGAATAATAAAGTTAGTGCTTTGAACAGCTAAACGAAATTTTAAAGGGTTTCCCACATAAAACCAGATTAGTTATGCAAGTGAAATTTGACAACCCTAGTCATGCTAGTTGCCTTCATGCTGAGTTTGGTAACTTTACCTAACCTCAAATAACATTACCTTTTCGAATAACTCAGGAAATAGAAGATTTTTAGGATTTAATCACTGCGATATACCTCCATGACAATATACCAAATACTATTTAATATACGCCACTTACCTGCACTTTGATTTACTGTAGGAAACACCAATCTTTACATGAAGACGCTGCGCACAAAATTGACCGCATATAACGAAAAAGCACTCTATTTTGACAGTTAACGAAGTTGCTAGCCTAAAAAACTTATTAGGTTACCACAATTTATTACAAAATCTACCAATATCTGCGAAATAACATAAACTGCCACAGACAAAACAAAAAATAAGTTGAACTAGTATAGGGTATGCTTAGGTAAATATACCTACTGAAAGTAAAGATGCCACAGTTGACGGTACAAATAAATTAATATCACAATAAATTAATTAGGTTCCAATTAGATTAATTAATTTACAGATTAAAACCCGAGGAATATTTAAGTCAAGAGTGAATAGGTTACTTCTAGGTAAGCGCGCTTCATCGTCGACCACATCGTCACTTTCCATCAGGTGAGATAGTGGTCAAGACGCGATTGTGTTGCCATGATACACTGACTATACTTTTTCGCGAACTTTACCCAGTAAGAAAATATTACTACATACGTAATAAAATAATAGAATTGCATTTCAGTTTCGGCGCGAAGTAAAATCATTTCTTTGTCAGGAAATTATACACTAAAGATTACACTTAAGACTAATATAGAATTATATATATTACATTAAAATTAAATTCAATTCTATTTATGTCAAAGTAAAATTCTAAAATTGAATAAATACATTATTTCAATGGAATTCATATAGTCGGTATAGTATTACGGCCCATTTCCTCTCTTAGTGAGGAGGCCTGAGTCCCAGCAGTGAAACAAAACAAGGGGCAGTGACCATCCTAATAAAAACGGTCATGGAGAACCTTTAGTCCCTATTCAGAGCCACTTTGTGGAGGGAACGATCAGGCAGGAAAGCTTACCGTTTTCGGCACGACCTGTTCCATTGTTTGTGTGTATCATATTGAGTGTTACTAACACTAGTTATAAAGAACTAAAAAAATTACATAATGGACTGTTGTCCGAAACATTCAATAAATTATAATTATTATTATATAGACACGGTAAGATTGGGAGGTCCCTGCACCTGATTCGTGCGGAAGAAACACCATGTTGTCACCGTTGTGATGACCACCCAGAGGACACGGTGGAGCATTTGGTGGAGGTATGTTCCGCTTGGGCGGAGTACCGCCGTGTAATCATGGGCGCGATCGGCGGCAACGACCTCGCGCACCAGTCCCTGGTACAGGCCATGGTCTGGAGCGAGGAGGAATGGCTTTTGCGCAGCAGTAATGCTAGCAAAGGAGGTGTCCGTCCCCAGCCACCGGAATCCTACCCCAATTTCCAGCAGACGACGAGCAATGGGTAGCTTAAAGTCTGGCAACCGTCCGGACCTAGCTCGAGTTGAATATGGTGCGTAGTGTTCCACGCGCGCCTCATAGAGATGTCAGCAAAACCGTAGGGGGCCCGCAGGGCTGAAGTCTACTGCAGCCTGGGTAATCTGATAGCGCACGCCCCGGGGTTCCCTTTCCGTAATGGAACGCAACGCAAAGGAACATAGGAGTGGGCTTTAGTCAGTAAAAGTCTGACACGCTGTTTCTCTCCGCCATGTGTAACCTTTGTCTATGATAAATAAAATATTACGGGACGGCCGTCACCCCCTGCATAAACATCAACTTATACCTGCTCGTCTAAAGAGTCGAAAAAGCTTTATGCGATTTACGACCTCTTCAAAAGACAGTGCAGAGGACGAGAGATGCGCGCTGTGGAAGCAGAAGCACCCAACTCCTACACATTTTATCACCCCGTCAGAGCATCTCCCCCCTGGACGCGAATTGCAGTGGCCAATCTGGAAATCTCTTAACCGACTGCGGACTCAGGTTGGCCGCTGTAAAAATAATTTGGCCAAATGGGGCTTCCTCGACCCATCTCTAACACAGTGCCAGTGTGGAGCAGCTGTACAGGACATGCATCATTTGCTATGCTGTCCATCCTGCACAACCAACTGCAGTTTTCAGGATCTATACGAGGCCAACAACAGAGCCGTAGAGGTTGCCAAATACTGATCAGATAAAATTTAGTTGGAGTACATCGACACGAAAAGAAGAAGAAGAATAAAATATTTTATTCAAACATTAACTTAAACGAAAATAGATCAAATAGCAGTTTATCTATCCATCAAGTATCACACAGTTAACGTATAAAAATAAAAATAAGAGCTAACACATAAGCCGACGCGTTAAAACAGCAATGAGAATATTAAGTAGCCTTCATACGTGAAGTACAAAGGCAATGTGATACACTGGCGTCCAAAACTTTGAGGACACGTTTGTTTTTAAAATATCGCCGACAATATCATCTCCCTAGTCTTTATCCCAACTATCATGGGGTCAGCTTCCAGCTTTTTTTACCCGACTGCAAGAAGGGTTATGTTTTTCGTCCGTAATAGGTATATTATATGTATGTAATATTCTTTATTACCTCAAATATTTCAAACCACTGCACGGATTTATATAATTAAGATATCGTTAGATTCGTCTTGATAACCCAAGTGTTCTTAGATAGGTGAAGTTAAAATCTACATAACAACTGTAAGACGCTATACATTAGAGTATTTTTTTTTTATACTGCAATATGGGTATCAAATTGACGGGCTCATCAAATTGATTCCAAAATGGTATATCATGACCAGATTAAAAAATATAACAGGAAATATGTTATTTATTATCTACTAGCTGTTACTCACGACTTTTTTTTGGGGCAATCGTGTAAAAAATGTTATCCATTTCAAAGGTATTTAATTCCCAGGTAAGGTAAGGTAAGGTACTTAATTCCCAGGGGGGATCCCCTGGGAATTAAGTCCTGTTCCCGCGGGAAAATGAAGAGTAGCTTCAGTTACTGTTTGGAAAATCAACTATCTATCAGTTGGGCACGCCATAATCATGGCGGTAAGTTCCCTTTTTGAGGAGTGGCTGGAGAGGCATCACGGCGTCCATACCATTCACATATCGTAGGTCCTCACCGGAGATGGTAAATTCGGGAGGTTCCTGCACCGGATTCAGGTGGAAGAAACGCTCGAGGGTGTCGCCATTGTGCGAACCGCCCGGAGGATACGGTGGAGCTTACTATGGACATGAGCCCCACACGATCGGAGCACCGCAGTGTCCTCGTGAGGACAATCGGTGGCGGTGATCTCTCGCGCCGGGCCCTGGTCCAGGCCATGATCCGGAGCGAGTGGGAATGGGTGGCGATCGCCACCTTCTGCAACCCAGTTATGCTGGTGATAAAGACAGCCACACGTATGAGGGAATGGACATTCTCACGCCACCCCGTAGACGCGGGCTTTCGGACGACGTGCAATGTATAGCTTCGCAGTCCGGCTTTTGTCCAGACTGAACTCAAATCGTTGACAGCTTGTCGTGTACTACGCGTTTCTCAAAGAAATGCCACGGCTTATCGGGTCCGATGCCTACAAAGACCATGGGAGGACTTTTGAAAAAGTAACCCGTGGATCTAGAATGTAAACATCGACATTCGTTGAACGTTTTTCAATTTTCATCAGCATTTCTTTAAATTTGCTTCCCAAGAGATGCATAACTATCTTAATCGAGATCCGTGTTTGTGAAGTTCCGTGGGCCATCTGAGGTTTCCTTCGACAGTTTCACTTCAATTGATACTTTCTGAAAGCAAATATTTGACTTTTAGGTAAAAATACCGATACCACTATTTGTATGTCTATAATTTTTGAGGAGTTCCTTAAATTCCTCACGTAACCCATTACGTTATCAGAACTGGATTTGATAAAAATGATACCAAATAGAAAGTTTAGTTTGACTCAAGTTCCCCTAGATGAGGCAGAGGGCGTCCACAGTGCGCTGCCATCCCGTTCGGTCTTGAGTTTCACGCTTCATTTCGCTCCAGGTCTTCCCTAAGTTCTTCGCCTCTGCGATGACCGTTCATCGCCAGGTCTACTTATTCAGAAAGTTAAAGTATAACTTAATGAATAAAAAAAAAACACATAATTTCCTAAATAACTGAGTACTTTAAATAGATAAATAGATTCTTTATTACTTTATTTTATTTTAATTGTAATTCATTGACAGTGTCTTATTAATTTTAATTTTAATGTATTTAATTGGGTTTAATTTTATTATTTTAATTAATGTATTGATGAGTTTTGATTCTGTAAATGGGTATATTTGACCTGAATAAAAATTATTATTATTATTATTACTTCTCTCTTCTTCTTTCTTTCTTCTTCTATATTTCTTCTTCATTTTTTCTTCTTATTTAATATTCTTTATTACGTTCTTTTTTTACTTTTTAAACAAAAAAAGTTATTCCACACTAGGAACTACTCCTGTATTGTGGGTTTGTTCACAAACATGTAAACATCACATACACAAGACATCCAGACCCGGAAGACTTATCTGTAGGCCTTACAAATATTTGTCCCGTGTGGGCATCGAATCCGCGACACGCAATGCAGCAACCAATCACTCAAACACTGCGCATACCATACCAACACACTGATGCAACCAACAGAATAAAAAATAAAATAAAGGACCAAAAGCCCTAATCAGTTTTTTTTTTAGGTTGGAAAATCATCTAATGACGAATCCCGCTCTTGGGCGGAGCAATAGATAGTGTCAGACTTTTACTGACTAAAAACCCACTCCTGTTCCTTCTTTACCTTTGTCCCAGGGCCCCGGGTTTCACTTTCACACTACCCGTGGAGCCCTCATCAGTTCAAATAGACCACAGCGACTTCTAATTGTTGACCTATGCCTCGATAGATGGCGTTGGCGTCAAATTAGAAGTCGCTATGGTTTCGTTACCGCAAATTATTTAGGTCTGAGGTCAATTATTAAATAAAGAGATTGCATAGGTCAGTATTCGGTGTATTCATTGAATCCCTACCTGGATACAATTAAAGTTCAAATTAGTTCAACTCCATCCCAATAGTACCTGGTTTTCCCGCAGCAGCGTTAGGTGAAACAGAATATAAAACTGAATATAATATGAGCTGAGAACCTCTTCCTTTTTATAAAGCCGGTTAAAAATAGTCAGCTTTATTTTCTTTTATTTCATTTTATTTTATATGGCTGCTCCCAAAGTTTTGGACAGCAGTGTACATTTAATATTGGATGGAGGCATCATCTTTGTAATACTTACTTGACAAGTAAATACGTTAGCAATTCACTAAATTCTATTTGAAGGCGTCTGTCAGTGTTTGACATTGACAGCGCCTTTATAAGGCCAAATAACTAAAAGAGTTTTTCATCAAATATTTCTACTGACATGTATGAAAGAAAGACAAACCTAATATTACCAGCAGTCCCGACAGATGTTGTCTTGACTGAAAACTGAGTTTTTGACAGAAAAAATTGAAAACCCGACTGTAGCGCCACCTACCAATCTCAATCATATTTTGGAACCGTCCAGGGACCCTTAAGTGGCAGGGCACATTGCTCGCAGAACGTATGACCATTGGTGCCAAAAGGTTCTGGAATGGCGACCATATACCGAAAGACGTAGCTTTGGAAGGCCTCCTACAAGGTGGACCGATGACCTGGCTGACATTAAAAGGCTGATTAAGACATCCAGAGTACCTCCTAGATATACCTCATGACAATTCCAATAAGCCTGAACAGGTCAGAGATTTTTTTTTCAGTCTTAAGTTTGCGTCTTTTTCGCCAAATAATTTCTTCCTTTCTTTTAGATAAGAGTTCATTTTTAGGGAACTTTTTATCTCGGAAACGCGTGGAGGTATCGAGTTGAAATTAAAACCATATACTTAGGTCTGCGGTCCTTTAAAGTTGTGAAAAAATCAAACTTTTAAGTTAACGAAAAAAAGATACGGTCGTTTATGTCGTAAAAATCATATATGTCGACACCCTCAAAGGAAACAAAATACATAGGGTTGACCCAGAAACCCGAAATTGGCATAAAGAAAAAAAAAAAAAACTGAAAAATGTAAATTGGTTTTTACCTACGTCACAAAAAATATTCTTTTTTTTTGCAATTCGGAAACATCTTCGAGCTAAACTATTTACATAGGTAAGTTTGTACGGAACCCTTGGTGCGCGAGTCCAACTCGCATTTACCCAGTTTTTTTCGAAGATATGAGACATCCACCACCTGCACTGGGCCAACGTTTTGGATTACAGCCCATTCCCTCACCTAGAGAGGATGCCTGAGTCCCAGCCGTGGGAAAATTATAAGGCTGTATAAGCTATATTATACTAGATAAATGCCTATAATATTAGACCGAGTTTCTCACGGAATCCCATGATCAGAACTGGATTTAGACTGGATTGACTGCATTAGCCTCATAATGGCTTAGAATTTATTTATCTTCAAAGTTTTAAAATTAGTGATGACTAGTACACTAAGTACCTTAAATTGTTTTTAGGCAAACTTTTCTATCTCTTAAAATATCGCTTATTAATCTAAAATTCTTCGCCAAAGTAAAACGAACCTAATAATATCCTTGAACAAAATCAAAGTAAACAGACAAAAGATATTCAAATTATATTAAACTTCCAAAAACTTGAAATATGAATCAGTTTTATCTAACAAATTAATTTTCAACTACAAACAAGAAAAGCCTGAATTTAAACAATATTGCTAATCTAGACTAAATTTGTAAAGAGCTAAATTTGTTTTTTTTGTAGAAAATAATCCTTGGACGTACGTACTAATTCGATTAAGAAAACTATTACTCTGATAGAAAAGGACACAGTTGAAGATAAAGAAATAATATTAGATAGGGTAAATCAGGCATACGTACACCCACTGACATATCTGTGCATACCCCAGTGCACATGTGTACATGCATTACATAAACTTTCGTTGTGTAGTTTATATCGCCGTCATACTTATAAACTAACCAGATTAGCTCAAATAAGCAATAAATTTTAAATGCGTATCTTCCGGCTATTTACAAAATGGATCCTCGCGAGTCTCTTAGAAACATATTCAAAGAAATCGATATACTGACTTTGCCTTCACTTAGGGCCTTATCATACTAGCGGATTGCGAGCGTCTTCAAAGCGGAGCGGGCGCGCAGCGAATGCGTCGCGAACACGCCGCGGCTGCTCAGCGAAGACGTCGCGGACGTGCGGCAACTTTGCAACGTGTTCGTCGCGTGTTTGTAGCAAGTTAACGACGCACAATACACTCAGTAACAAAATGGATTCTGACGAGGAGACACTGCTGTTGGCTTTGTTACTTCGAAGACGCCGGAGACGAAAACGGAAGCATCGACGAATTTGGGAAGATACATTATCAATTAATCGAATGGAAGAGAGCGACTACTTTGTGTTGTTTTGCAAACGAATAAAACATAATCCAAAACAATTTCGTTCCTACCTGCGAATGTCAAGAACTACATTTTATGAATTGTTGCATCGAATACAAGCTGATATAAGACATGAAGACACACATTTGAGATTATCAGTGTCATCTGAAGAAAGGCTCGTAATTACTATAAGATATGTTTTTAACATTAAATACACAGGAGATAATTAATTCTATCTTGTATATTTATGCTTGTGGCTCGCTCACTGTGAACTCGTCGCACTGCATGAGGGCACAGCTTTATGCTAAGCGTTTCGGCCGTTTTGCGCGGATCTGACGCATATTTTCCCTTTATGTATAATATAATATAGGTATAATAATATAATATTCACACAACTATCACACAACGCCGTCTAGTCCCAATGTAAGCAGAGCTTGTGTTATGAGTACTAGACAACTGATAAACATACTTAAATATTTCTAAATACATACATATTATAGATAAATTACACCCAGACACAGAAAAAATGATTGTGCTCATCACATAAACATTTGTCCGGGGTGGGAATCGAACCCACGACCTCCGGCATAGCAGTCAGGGCCACTAACCACTAGACCAACAGGCCAGTCAAAATGATTATGTTGGTTAGTTAGTTTTGAGATTGCGTCATGTCACGTAATTTTTTTTTTTCTTTCTGTAATTAAAATAATAGACCGAATTGAGCGAGTAATCGACTGATAGCATTATAAAATTGAGCAGAAAATATAAAGTTAGCGACACATAAAAATGCCCAACGCGTATGATATTATAGGACTAACACCAAACTCGACGAAAACATTATTAGGTAATTTGAGCAAAAATATTTGACTTATTCAATTAAACGTCTAACAATTTGTGAGTACAGCCGAAATTAAGGTAACATTGTTCGCAAACAAGCGAGCGACGAGGTTTTAGAGGGGACGTGACGTGTACGAAACGACTTTTTACAGAAATTGTCATAATTATAACAAGGTGGTCACGCTGATTCTATCGCGATAGATTCATTTTTCGACTGGCTGTTGCATTCCTAAATACATCTCTTTCCAGCTCTTGCCTGTCGCACTTGTGCGAGTAAGAGGGACTACCCAGGTACCGCTTATCGTGTCTGCATAAACATTCGAGGCAATGAGGTCTTGGTGACACCCCGCAAATTCAATGGCGTCAAATATACTGACTTGGTTGTGACGCGTCTACTTCAACAAGTTTCGATATAGTGTGAAATTTTGTGTTTATGTCTTGAAAACTGTACCATCGTGTGTGGTGAAAACTAACCAGGTATAGTGAAAAAAACCTTCCTTTTGATTGACGTGAGTCGTTTTGACCTATTTTTTCCCACGACTTGTCAACCTCACCTTGCAACAGCAAAATTTCAAAAAAAAACAAAATTCAAATAATTTTATACATAAGCACTTATACACATAAAACTTTAGAAGCTAGTGCACTGTTCCAACCGGCAAGAAACTCTATGGTTACACTTTAAGAAAAAAATGGTTGATGTTACAATATCAAACAGCTTGCAATCTTTCGCCTGAACCAAATATTTTGCAATTAAAGGGTTTTCCAAACTGAGGTCCGCGAACTCTTAGGAGTCCGCGAGCATATCCCGATTTATGCACTGCCAATTAAAAGTTAGTTAATATAGGTACGAAAGCTAAAGACAAAGCGGTGATAGTGTCAAGTAGTGGTAGTAACGGTCAAAGTAGCCGACACTCTGGCAAGGAAAGGATCCGAGACACCCCTATACGGACCGGAACCCTTCATAGGACTTTCACCAAGGGTCATCAACCAAGCATTGAAACGGGCTGCGTTAGCGATACACAGCACACACTGGCGCAACACAACAGGCCAGAAGCATGCAAAGCTATTTCTTAATGACGTAGATAAGGCCTGGACCCAAAAATTATGGAGGTACAGCAGATCACAGCTCCGAACAATCACAGGAGTCTTCACGGGGCACTATGCCACTAGCAAACAGCTCCACAACATGGGACTAGCAAGCGATCTGACTTGCAGGATCTGTGGAGATGCAGAGAAGACTATGTTATACTTGCTGTGCGACTGTGCAGCACTAGGCTTCAAAAGACTAGGCTATCTGAACCAACCATTTCCAAGACCAGAGGACTACAGGCTCAACCTCATCAAGATCATACTGGGACTCATAAAGGAGGTGCACCGAGGGCTAGAGATTGAGTAGGCAGGAGGGGCATAGCACAAAAAATCCAGAAGGGTCGAAGTGCTCTGGTCCAGGGCCAACCCCACAATAAGATAAGCGGTCAAAGTGTAGACAGAGTTTGGGCTGAGTCACCCAAGCCGAGCAGATAAATGTTGCAACCACACAGACGCGACGCGGTCCCCATCTCTATAGACAGCCGTATGGATAACACTGGTTTAGAAAATGTCTCACGGCTCGTTGTGAATGGAATACCTTTATAGGTATTGGAATACATCGTAATAAATCAGTGGCGTGGTCTAGTATTGCAGACCAACAATTGTTTGTTTATTTCTCGATACCCACTCATCACCCACACAGTATGGTCTCTGGAGGAGATTCCTACTCTGACCGGCATCCTGAACTGACATGTAAAGAAAGAAAAAAGAAAGAAAGAAAATATTATGTTTATTTGGCACACCATGATTCATTAATCAATAAATAATTGATTTACAAACTAAAATTAAAGATAATAAAAAAAAATAAGGAGAAATAAAATAAACAATAACAATATGTCTCACGGCTACGCCAAATAGGTCCAGTTCAGCATAATGCCAGACAACTACGTAGCAGTTGCCTGACGCTGGTTTTTAAGTGAACCTTAGAGTGTAGGTACGGATGAAAAACAGAAAAACAGTTTTTTTATAAGGGAATTAAATAAATAAATATATAAGTATATATACAAACATATATTAATGTTTTTTATACTCAACATGTTGCAAAAGACAGTCAGTGCAGTCCCATTTACACAGCATTTCTATTACGCGTTTTCAGGAGTACATGAGAGTGACAAGCATTGAACGCGTAGTTTTTCTTGTCCCCTTTTAACATCTTTTGCGAATAATTACTGTTTCATGTACGAAAGAGTGACAGTGTTCAAAAACCGCTATTATATCAAGTATTTTTCTTTATCAATGTAGGTAAATATTCACGATTTTTTTTTTTGCAAAAATCCCGGGAATTATATGTATATGAGATAAAAGAACGTGAGTTAGACCAACAAAATCGTAATTTTTTTGAATAAGTTCTATGTAAAAATCTCAAAAATGATACAAGTCAAGTTGTATCACTCTTCACACGAGGCACAGATATATTATATATATACTCGTACCTAAGGGTCCAGCATTAAAAAAGATTGGAAAAAGCTGCATTACATTACGCATACTTTGAACGTCACGGTTGTATTTTCTGATAGTTTTCCGGGACTTTTCCAGTCCGCCTATCGTCAACGTGAGCATGGTTGAAAAGCTTGTTCTTTCATCCAACGAATTGCTTTATAAAGGTAATGCAAAAGAAGTGAGATAGCGCCTGAACGCTCGGTTTACATTCAATGACTTCTGTCTCTCATTCAAATATTTCACAAAACTTGTTGTAGTAGATCTTGAGAGGTTCTCTTTTTCTGAAATTCCCCCGTAAGATCATCAAACCTGTTATTGATTTTGTGTTACAATATTTTATGTTCCGTCGCTTTGATGTCAACAGCTTATACAACGACGAAAATATCAAAGAAAATACAATTCCTAAATGGGATTGTACTTCAAGTGTACCAATTTTTATGCAGTGAAAGAATTTACCGTTGATTGTAAAGAGCTCTCGAAAAAATCTACAAAGCTTCGTAACGAGGGAACGATAAATATGTACATATATCAAAATATACGAGCCTCACCTTAGCTTCAATGATGTCTGATATGCTTTTCTTATGAAAATTTCATTTATTACGTCTGCGTTCTGCCTCATCTTAATACAATAGGAATTCAAGTAATTTATAACCTTTGAAGAGGATTAAAGTACTTCACTACACAGGTTTTTTTAAGTGGTAGAATATACACAGTAAGACTGTAGTAAACGCCATTGAACCCTGACTTCTAAAATAGACAAATGGTTGTATTTTAGAAATCAGTGTCTCTTCAAGAATAAATTTCAAAATATTTACGATTCGGCAAACATTGTCCTGCCATAAAAATTATCAATGAAAAGAGGGTAAAAATAGCCTACAACCTATTTATTTTCAGGACTATCAAATTATACATAATTTTTTTTCGCTCAAGCCTTTTCGGAGGAGTTCGATAACAAATATTGTGACACGAAATTTTTATATAACATTATTATTTGTAGTATATGCAAAACCTGAATATAGTTCGTTCATAAACAATAACTGAGTCGATTCCAATAATTTTTAAACCATGTTATATTTTTCACAAAAATATTTAAAAAAGGTTTGACACCACCGACTCTAAGTACAACACAGGTCACGGCAGGTCGTAGCGGGCATTAGGCGCCGGCGCACAGCTGGATGCGGAAGCAAATCTACCCCTCAGTCGTCCGAATGGCCCGGTAACCATGTATTTTTGCGGACAATCAGGTAACATAACAAGCTTATAACTTTGTGATTTTTCATGATACAGTTATGAAATTTTGTACATAGATTCTTTACATAAAAATACTAGACACGTGTTTCGGGTTTAGGATATACTGAACCAAATGTATACAACATTTGATAGTACGATTATATACTATAGATGATTAGATAAATATGTACACTTTCTACTTACTCAGAGTAGATCTATATTAATGTTATAGAGAGAAAAGATATTTTGTATATTTGTTTGTAATGAATAAACTCATAAATTACTGGAACAATTTAAAAAATCATTTTACTTGTACAATGCCTTTATAACTGTTTTCTTTCACGCAGACGAAGTCGCTAGCAGGAGCTAGTTGTGAATAAATGAATAGAAACAAAACAAAATTAATTATAAATTAAATATAACAGTAAATACAGTATGAAAATAAAAGTAACAAAAAATAATTAAAAATTTAGAAGTAGCTTTTGAGAAAAAAATTTACATTACATTGCCAATATTAACTGTAAACATTAGTCTGTTTTCAAGGTTACGCAAAGATTCACATAATCCGCCTACAACATAAGAAGGTTTGTACCTCAGTTGGTATACCACCACATGACCACAAAACTGCCCTGCTTGTTGCAAGCTTATTGCAAATGCAGTACTTGCAAAATGGCGCGATTCGGAGATAAACGCGGTAAACATATTTTTGACAACAAGTCTTAGTTATATAATTTTAAAAATGTACCAAAAGAATAAGAAAATGACATCTCAAAATTTATTATTGTATTATTGTAAAAATATCAAAAATGACTATTACTGCATTTACGATTAGCAGGGCAGACCACACACACACCTTCCAATGTAAGGGATCGTAAGTCACCACTCGGGTTTAATGCGTATTGGTAAATTAAATAAATGTCTCTGCAGGCCTAGCCAAGTTACGACCGTTTCGTGTCGAATCTCTTTCTACAGTCGGTAACGCCTCGGCACGTAAGTGATTTTAGAAAACTTTAAGTACCTAGGTAGCCATGTTGACGCGCCTGAGTCGATCGCTCGTTCTACAAAAATTGTATCTTGGCTACCATTTATACCATAAAACTACAGGTTTTAGCAATGAAATTGAAATGACAGACATTGTAGAAACGATTATATTTCATTCTATCATTTTGAACGATGTGAACTTGGCTACGTTACTTAACGTTGAGAAGATGTCATTCCGCTCGGAGGATACGGTGGAACATACGGTAGAGGTGTTCCCTTCCTGGGTAGAGTATGCCCCCGCCGTGTCCTCGTCCAGCGCGACGTCGCATCAGTGTCAACACAGTGGTAACGCGATTCGAGGGCCTTAAATTTGTGCAGTGCAACCTCGAGTCTCAACTGTTGGATCCACTCCACGGCTATCGCAACCTCACGTGTCGCTAATTATACCGCCCGCGCTGCCTGGTGCGACTCCTCCTGCGCCAGGACCAGCGTGACGTCTGCGTTATAGTCCATGCTGACCTCGTTGGGGAAATCGCCGCGCAGTACGTAGTCGTACCAATAATTATATAGGTATTATATACTTATATAATACCTATATACTTATAATACCTACTTCATGACTTTCAAATGGGGAGGTAATGATCCTTGATCATATTTTTAAAAGTTGGAAAGTTTGTGCTTGTCTTACTGCAAGCAGAAAGCATTCCATGCTTGACTGCGACTTATCGTAAAAATTGGTAGAATGGCTTGATATTTCTGGCCTGAAAAATAAATTTGTACACTCATGTGTACAAATGCCTATACCTTAAATGTCTATGTGTATACCTAAGGCATTAAATCCGCTTTTGTACCTTTGTGTTGCATGAAGTTATTGTAAATAAATATACTGATTATCAGCTGTATCCGGATAGACGGGAAGCCACTCCCTAACAACAGTAAAAGGCCAGATAATAGGACGATTGGCCTCAAACTTTTGGAAACCATTAACTTAGTAACAATGTCCAAACTTTCGACACGTTGTTTGACTTTTGGCTACCGTTTGTGGGCCATGACTGCTATGGACAGGTATGTCTACAAATACTGAAACTTTAACATACTGTCTAGCACACACTTAGTTAGGTATACTACCAAAATTTTAAGTTAACAAATGATGGCTATAACCCGGGAAAATTTAAGTCAAGAGTGAATAGGTTACTTCTAGGTAAGCGCGCTCCATCGTCGACCGCATCGTCGCTTTCCATCAGGTGAGATAGCGGTCAAGCGCGAACCTATCAAAAATAAAAAAATAAATAAAAAAAAAACATATTATGTTTCTGCACCACTCTAAGGTCATCTGGTAAAAAAGGCCTAAGGCATTAAGCCCGCCTTTGTACAGTGTCTAATAGTGCATAAGGTTTTAATAAATGAACGAATTTGTCAGCATGTGATAGCCCTACAAATTAGCTCAGTTTTTGATCTATCATCACCATCATTTCAGCCGAAAGACGTCCCCTGTTGGACATAGGCCTTCCCCAAGTGTCACCACAACGTCAGGTCCTGTGCGTCTCGCATCCATCGGATTCCCACTATCTTCACCAGGATATCGGTCCATCTTTTTGATGGACCAAAACTGTGTCTTCCGGTACGTGGTCGCCACTCCAGGACCTTTTGGTCCCATTGACCATCTGTTGAGCAATGTACCCTGCCCTGAATCGGGATATGTCGGTAATTTTGGTTCTATTGCGGATATGTTCATTATTGATTCGACAATGTAAGGAAAATCTGAGATTGCCGTTTCCATAGCCCTTTGGAAGAGTTTAAGCCTTTTAATGAGGCTCATTATGAGCGACCACGTTTTAGAGCCGTAATTCAGCACTAACAACACGCACGCTGGTCATAGACTTTCATCTTGAGATACTGTGGTATGTCGGACGAGAAAATACCGCGCAGCTTCTCGGACGCTACCCAGCCGAGGAATTTTCATCATCATCATTCTGCCGAAAGACGTCCCCTTAGTGCCGCCACAATTAACAGTCCTGTGCGTCTCGTATCCGCCAGATTCCTGTGATCCTCACTAAGTCATCGGTCCTCCTTGTCTGCCTTCCATCCTCCATCTTGGGAGGAATTTTGAGGTATGAAAAATGTATTTTATTTTATTGTAATCGGAAAACAAACAGTATTAACAACAAATTATGCAACTATAAACCAATGACATGTTTTCGCATATAAATAGCTATGAAGAGCATGCTTGAAAGAGAGAAAAAAAAGATAAATTACAATGATGGTATGCACTTTAACAATACGACACAATCATAATATAACGTGTACAGTGCTAAATAAAACAGTTATCGAACCAATGTTTGTTAAGAATTCGATGGTATACACGCGGCTTAGTCGTGAATAAGTCAAGTTCAAAAAAGTCAATCAAGTTATTGTAGGACTTTGCGCATCTTATAAAGAACGAATTCTGTCTGTACTTTGTGTAGCTTTGTGTAGTATTGTCATACTTTTCTTGTTGCTGAAAATCAATACCTACCGACAAGGAAAATCTTAAGTACCTAAACTTACAGTGATTGGAAATAACAAAAATCAATCATAGCACTTGACATAAGACAACAGATTAATTAAACTGCTTGCAATTAAAACGAAGAAACTCTCGGCTTCCGGGTTTGCTTAATTGATTGGCGCGGTTGGCGGAGTAGTTAAGCAATCGGATGCTGTGCAGCGTGTCGCGGGTTCAAATCCCGCACGGAACAAACAATTGTATGGCCTACATATATAAATTGTTCCGGGTCTGGGTTTTTTTTTCGGGTGGGAAAATCGTCTAATGACATCCCCAGCTCTTGGGTGGGGTGGGAAATAGTGTCAAACTTTTACCGACTATAAACCCACTCCTGGTCCATCTTTGCCATTTTTTCCAGGGACCCGGGGATCTCTTTCGCATCACCCATGGCCCCAGTAGGCTTCGACCCTAATGGGCCCCTACGGTTGCTGACATCTTCTTAAGGCGCGCGTGGAACACTACGCGCCGTCGACGACATGGGCTCGGTCCGGATGGTTACCGGACGATCGGACGGCCAGCTACCCATTGTTCACCGTCCGCAAGCCCGGGCCTACGGTAGCTTGAAATCGGGATCGGAATCCCGGCGGCTGGGGCGCGAGGGCCATTGCTTGGCACAAGCACGTGCGGCCTCCTCCTTTGCTAGCACTACTGCTTCGCAGAAGGAGGCGACCGCCTGCCACTTCTCCTCGCTCCGGGCCATGGCCTGTACCAAGGCCCGGCGGGACAGATCACTGCCACCGATCTCTCTCTCTTTGTCGCGAAACTCTGCTGCCACGACAAGTCATGGCATGGCATGTCACGGCACGACACCGGATTCGTGCGGGATAAATGTCCAGGTGTCATCTTTATGTGGACCGCCTGGAGGACTCGGTGGAGCATACGGTGGAGGTGTGTCGCTCTTGAGCGGTCTACACAACGATCGGTGGCAACGATCTCTCGCACCGGGGCCTGGTACAGGCCATGGTCCGGAGCGAGAAGGAAAGGCAATCGGTCGCCTCCTTCTGCAAAGCAGTAATGCTAGTGAAGGAGGCAGCCGCATGCGTGTAGAAACTTCCTCACGCCCCAGCCATTGGGACCCCGACCCCGATCACCAGTCGCCGTTGGCGCGGGCTTGCGGACGACAAACAATGTGTAGCTCGCCGTCTAGCCGTCCGGTAACCATCCGAACTGAGTTTGAGTCGTCGACAGTGTGTAGAATTCCACGCATTCCTCAAAGAGATGTCAGCAAAACTGTAAGGGCCCAGCAGGACCGATGCCTACTACGACCATGGGAGGGCTTCTGAAAAGGTAACTCATGGTCCTAGAGTGCAAAAAGCAATTGAAAGAATATAGGTGTGGTTTTTGTCAGTAAAAGTCTGACACGCTCACTTCGATTTAGAGCGCAAAAAGTTATTACATGATTTCCCACCTAAAATAAAACGATGTTGCCGATTTGCTGTGTATTTATCCACTAATCAAATCACTTAGTTCTACAATTTCCATTCTAAAAGTAACATTAATTTCTACAAAGCCAACGATGACATTAGGAACATACTCGCGAACTAATAGTAGGTACTTACTTCTAACCTTCTTCAATCAGTTTCAATCCAGATTATTGCATACCGCATTTAGATAGTATTATGTGCTTTCAAATTTTCGAAATGATTACAGTTATACAAAATGTCTGGACGTTTCAGTACTTAGGTTGGTTCCAGTTATTATGAGAGCAGTGGTGCACGAGTGGTAATGGCCCCGACTTACGAGTTGTAGGTCGCCGGTTCAAATCCAGCCAGGCGCATTACTTTGTGTAATTTATTTCATCACCACTGCTCTCAAAACGGTAAAGAAAAACATCGTGAGGAAACCGGCATTTCCTAGAACCAAACATTCGAAGACATGTGACATTCACCAACCCGCACTGGGCCCGCGTGGTGGATTACGGCCCATTTCCTCTCCTAGAGAGGAGGCCTGAGTCCCAGCAGTGGGGATATTTAAAGGCTGATTAAGCTTAGGTTTATTATTGAAATATTAAGTTAAGCTCACTTGAGAAGTAACTTTACTTGTATACATGAAGAAATTTTGAGCTAATAGAGCCACACACTTTTTCAACAAAGTGAAAGTTTTTATGTCCGTGTTTGTGAGTATATGCTTGTTACTTTTTCACGCTCAATGAACTGAAAGGATTGAGATAAATTTTAAAATACGTGTAGAAAATGTCCTGGACATAAACTGGGATACTTTTATTCCCTGAGTACATACTTCCGATCAAGGGGACATTCCCTTGGGATATATTTTAACGTTCACACAGGCAAAACCACTGGCAGAAGCTATTAAAGAATATAAATTGATATACGATTAGTATTTTATTCTGTGTCTGCGTGTTATTTATCTATAATATGTATGTATTTAGAAATATATAAGTATGTTTATCAGTTGTCTAGTACTCATAACACAAGCTCTGCTTAGCTTGGGACTAGACGGCGTTGTGTGACAGTGTTGTGTGCATATTATTATTATTATTATTTTTTTTATTATTATTTTAGGGAATGAAAATTCATAGGGTACTTCCCGTTGACCTAGAATCCTGTAATTTGGCATGAAGCAAGGTCTCATAGCACAAGTATAGAAAAAAATCTGGAAATTGTAAAATTATAATTACGTCACAAAAAAACTTTTTTTGCGATTTAGAAAAATCTACACAACTAAATTCGGGAATTGAACTATTTTCATAGGTAAGTTTGTACGGAACCCTCAGTGCGAGAGTCCGACTCGCATTCGCCCAGTTTTATTAAGTGAAAATATCAGAAAATAATTGATGAATCCTTTTTTTTTAAATACTATTTTTTTTCATAAAAAAACTATCTTTTACCTCTATTTTTTTGTTGTCTGATGTGTATTTGCAGAGATTGCTTTGCAAGTACAAAAAAATAATTTTAGCTCTTCATCATCATCATCATTTCAGTCAAAAGACGTCTATTGACGGTCATTGGCCACCACAAGAAAAAAAATTCAAATATTTTTATTTCACATAGACACTTATAAACGTCAGAAAACAAGTGTCGCCATAACGACCGATCCTGTGCATCTCACTTCCATCGGATTCACCTTATAGGAGGTCTACCAACGCTGCGTCTTCCTAATAAAAGCATTTTCAACCAGCATACCACAAAAAATAAGCAAACCACACGCGCAATCCGGAAATAGTAACCAAAATGGATACTAAAAACTGGTACCAAATTACTGGACGCTGCAGTCATAATTATATCCTTTTTACCACCTCTATACCAACATGCAGTCTAACCTAATTTCATAATTTCACCTAAAATAAAATAACTGCGCTCACCCTCATATCCGGAGTTCCAAACAGCTTCATGAATTCCCAGAAAATCGACCAAAACTGTTCCGTGTTTTTAGAACTACGTAGTTAAAGTTTAGTGCCGGATAGCGCTCTGTAGCAATATTAGTTCTAAACTGTAATTGGTCTAATGATGAAGCTAAGTATGTGTGGTATGGTATGTGTGTGGTTAAGTTGGAGATTGTGTGGGTGAGACAGTCTGGTGGTCTACTGATAATTATAGGGAAATGGTTGAAAAAAATAGACAAACTTATAATACCTGCATGAAATATTTTTTTGTAACTTTTGTGATAAGCAACAAACCCGGTTAATGGGAGTCGGACTCACGCACCGAGGGTTCCGTACAAACTTAACCTATGTAAAAAGTTCTATTCCCAAATCGAGTCTCTAAGATTTTTTTCGAATAGCAAAAAAGTTTTTTTTGTCTAAAATATAAGAATAGAATAGAATAGGATTTTTCGATGCAGACAATACAATAGGCAACAACACAAAAAAATAAAAAGTACAGATTTACAATATAGTTGTGCTGAGCGTGCCCGAACCGAAAGGTTTGGCAACTCAGCAATTACTGGACATCAGACACCCAGGGCTGATTTTCAGCTGGCACCCCACAGTGACGCACGGATCATGGTAAATAAAATATAACATATAAATAACCCTTACTTAAAGTAAAAAATTATACAAGTCTATTTCTGTGATAATTTTGCTTTTTATAAATATTATAATATATACCACGGTAGTTACAAACTATTTTGCTCACTATACCCACAATATTCAACAATAATATTACGCGCAAAACATATTGCATCAGGCGACGCGACGCGACGATCGCCGTGATGACGCATAAACGAGACCTCACTACTTTACAATTTTAGATTTCTTTCTTTACTAAACAAATTTTGTACTATGAGAACTTGCGTAAAGCCAAACTTTCAGGATGTAGGTCAACGGAAAGTACCCTTTAGGTTCTGATTTCCTAGCGAGTGTCAAAAGAAAAACTAAATTAAATCAAAATCAAAATTTGCCTAATAAATATGTTTTCTAAATACCTTTTCTTTAAATTGCGTTGACTTAGAAGTTAAATTTTTTCACTGCTGCTTGCGGTAGTAGACCAACTAATACTTGATATTAATTTCGGCTTAATCTTCCACGCGTTCTTAAGAAAAAAGGTCTTGACAGACGGACAACAAAGTGATCGTATACAATATAGGGTTCCGTTTTTACAGGCTTGACTACGGAACTCTAAAAAATAAAAATATTTAAAGAAAAACAAAAAACCCGACTGCGTCGAAACTAATTTTAAAAAATACGTGAAAAAATTAACTTAAATAAAAACTAAAAAGAAACAAACAAGCCCAGTAGTTTAGAATTCTAACTACACAATTGAAATAGTTTTATAATCGATACACACATAAAAAAATTCTAATGCAGAACAGAACGACTCACAGTCGGGGCCCATTCAAATTTTACCAATCAAATCTTACCAAGGGCATAGTTCATCGACATTTTTTCATGTCATGTCTTTAGTGACACTCGCAAGGTTAAGACGAATCGATTGACGTAAGAATTATCAAAATCGGCCTACGCATTTGGTCTCTAGAACGCCACATAGAAATAAACATACATACATACATACATACATACATAGACTGATAAACACATTACCCTCCTTTGCGTCGCGCAGTCGGGTAAAAAGTTGTGTACTTACTTCGTGGTCATCATCATCACTTTTTCAGTCAAAAGACGTCCACTGTTGGACATAAGCCTTCCCCAAGTGTAGCCATAACGACCTGTCCAGAGCGTCCTGCATCCATCTGTTTCCCGTAACCCTTTCCACGTCACACAATGGTACAATAATAAAAATATTTAGTAACCACACAACTAATTAATAACACATCCGCAAAATTACCAGTATTAGTTTACCGACATTCATATGTTCGGTCCACAGCACTGATAAATTAATCAGGAACATTCTAAATTCCACACTGATTCCTTTTGATGTGCCATGCTTCACCATGGCTGTGGATGCCTGGAGACTAGCTTGCCCGAATACAATTCCGCTCGACAACCCAACTTCCCAGAGACGGTGGAATGAGCCACTCTGCCAAGTAGACCAGGAAAACCTAATCGTGACAACTGCTACTACTGAGACTGAGTCTGCGACTGCTGGTTGTGGGAGAATGGGAGTGGGGTCTCTGGATTCATGCATTATCGTCGTCGAATATTGGCACCTTGTTCGACGATACTGCTTTCCGCCTAGCTGTTTCCCTACGCCTAGGCGCTCCTTGCTGTTCTCCTCATTACTGTCACTATGGCATAGTTGTCAACAGCCTTGGTCACCACGGCTTGCAATCGAAGCGCGGGACCCATAGCGCGGCACGCGAATATTAACGACATCATCCGAAGAACCCTTGTCACCGTCGGCGTTCTGGCTGTTTTGGAACCTCATGGCCTGGCACGCCACGATGGTAAGTGACAGGACGGTATGTCTTTATTTTCGTGAAAGCTGGGCAGGCCTTTAGTGTGGGACACTATCTGTGTCGACACTCTTGCATCATCCCATCTTACTAGCTCATCGTGCTGTGCTGGTGCTGCTGCTGCGACTGCGGAGAACCTCAAGCGGCGGAAATATAACAACCTCATCGGCAGTTATATTTTTGAGCCGTTGGCGGTCGAAACTCTTGGGCCGTGGGGTTTGAGTGCTCAAACGCTTTTTAAAGAATTATCCAAACGCTTAGTTGACACTTCGCGTGGCCCAAGGGCTGGCTTTTACCTCGGTCAGAGATTAAGTATTGCGATAAAACGTGGCAATAATGCCGTCAGTTTTGGGCACACTTGCAGTCGACAACGATGCGGAGGAATTTTATGACGCCATATTTTAGCTAGGAGTAAGACTTTTAATGTATATATAGTTTTAATCAGTTAAGTTTTTTACTTTTCTTGTTTTATTGCTTTATTTATTAAACTATAAATGTAAATTATATGTTTAAAAAGAAAATAAATACTAAACCACACAACTTACATCTAGTTCACCGAAACTATTTGCCTCTGTTACTTTTGTACTTCAATTTCCTGCGCGGGCCCTAGTTAGCCGTTTATTTCAAATGACCGGATACTTGTTATGGCCGGCTGGTCACTCTGGCAACGAAGGGACAAGGCCGAAACTTACACAATACAGTCTTTGAAATGATGAGATGGATGACATTTTTTTTTGCTTTAGCTCTTGCTTAAGTAACTTGATGAACTTTCCAGACTATTGATTTAATGTTTTGGTAAAGGTCGATTTCAGTGATCATGTAAGATGAGATGATGAGAGATGTCAGATGTTTATGTAAGTTTGTTTGTAGGAGGTAGTTATGGAAGTAGTAATCTGATTCTTCATTATCATCATTGCAGCTGAAGGACGTCCACTATTGTCCCTAAGCGTCCCTATAACGACCGGTCTTATGCGTCTCATATCCATCGGATTACCGCGACCCACTCGAGATCATTGGTCCACATAGTGGGAGGTCTTCCAACGCTGCGTCTTCCTTTATATGGTCGCTGATCCATCACTTAAGTTTAAAGATTCTTCGGCCTATGTCCCTCTCTTCTCATCTTCATTCTTCATTTTTGATTCAATCAAGCAAGGAAACTCCGAGTCTAACTCTCTTCATTGTCTTTAAACCTTCTTAACTGGTGACTGAAATTCTGAAGCTGTTGCCCGTGACTTCACTGGCGCTATGTTTAAGATCATTTCAGAGATGTCCCCTCGAAATTAAGTCCAGTTGTTGCAGAAAAATAAAAAGTAGCTTAAGGTACTCATTTTAACATTAGCTATATTCCAATGAATGTCCTATCAAATTTGGTCAACCGTTTCGAAGACGTATCCCATGGTTTGAAATTCCGTTCCCACAGTAAATTGAAAAGTAGCTTAAGTAGTTTTTTTTTAAGTTACTCCTTATAACATCAGCTTTCCGCCAGTGAAAGACTCTTCAAAATCAGTCCAGCCGTTTCGAAGATTACCTGGAACAAACAGTCAGCTAAAATAAAAATGCATTTTTCTTATAGATATCGAATATCATATGAGTTTAGTAAAAATATATTATACTAGCTTCTGCCAGCCTACTTTTACGTGGGCCAGCTTCGCCTACGTAAAACTAGGTTTCTCCATACAAACTTCCAACCCCCGTTTTAGGAACCTACCTGCGAAATTTTAAATTTGTAGGTGTCACAGTTTCTGAGATTTCGTGATTAATCAGTGAGTGGTATTTCGCTTTTATTTAAATAGATTGATATTAGAAACAGACTCTTAAATTTTATTTATCTACATATATAAAAGCAGAAACTGACTGACTGACATATCAACGCATAGCTGAAACTACTAGGACTAGGACCGTGAAATTTAGCACAAGGCTTCCTTTTATGACGCAGGCAAGCACTAAGAAAGGATTTTCTAAAATTCAGCTCCTAAGGAGATGAAACGGGGGTCTAAAGTTTGTATGAAGAAATCTACATTTACGCGGGCGAAGCCGCTGGCAAAAGCTAGTAGTTTATAAATGTACAGACAATTTAATACAAGAACTAGATTAATTGAGTTTACCGAAAATTTTTCTCGAAGGTTTTTTATAAAAATAAACAAATACTAATTATAATTAAGTTAGTATTTAAATAGACTTTAGAAATTGTCTCAACCTTTTCATCTTTCCGAGAAAACGATCGCTAAACAAAGATCAAAAACAATTTAAATAAATAATTTGATTCAAAGCAAAACGAAATTGTTTTAAATGAAACATGAGAAATTTTATCGCTAATTACCTTTTGATGTAAATTCTGGTGTAATTATTAACGTGATACCATTTTAGTGACTTTATTATTGATAACTTTAACGAGAAGTTTCGACATAAAACGTAATCTTAAAGGGAACTGGAGAAAGCTTATAACAAAGACAACGACTTAGATGCGATTTTGACAGATCACTCTGAAGGCTTTGTGTCGCTCGTTATTAAGTTGTCGCTGTTGTTGAAGTTTTAAGTCTACGTAGAGAAAGTTTTAAGTTTGAATTTTGGTTTAAAATTAACGTCCGGAATAAGGAAACAGATAATCACAGTATTAGACAATGGAAGACCAGGAAATTTTGTTTTTCAAGTTTTGCCTTATATCTATTATGATTTTCAGGGTTCCGTACCTTAAAAGGAAAAAACGGAACCCTTATAGGATTACTTTGTTGTTCGTCCGTCGGTCTGTCTGTCTGTCTGTCAAGACCCTTTATCTCAGGAACGAGTGAAGGTATCGAGTTGAAATTAAAACCATATACTCAAGTCTACGGTCCCTTGAAGCTGTTAAAAATTCAAACTTTTAAGTTAACAAATAAAAAAGATACCGCCGTTTTTGTCGCAGAAAACGATTTTATTTCAATACTCTTTAAGGATTCAAAATTCATAGGGTACTTCTCGTTGACACAGAATTCTGAAATTTGGCATAAAGCAAAGTCTTATAGCACAGGTATTGGAATAAATCTGAAAACAGTAAATTTTGTTACATACGGTACAAAAAAAATATACTTTTTTGCAATTCCGATTTTTTTTCGGGAATTGATTTTATTAGGAAATTGTATTTTGTACGGAACCCTCAGTGTGCGAGTGTGACTCGCACTTGCCCAGTTTTTTCTTACATCATGGGTGCGTTTACAAACATGTCAATTCACATATACAAGACACCCGGAACAATCATCTGCAGGCCACAAAGATATTTGTTACTGCCGCACCGTGCCGTCAAATTGACATTACAAAGCCAAAATTAAAGAGTTTCACATGCGTTTGTGTTTCAATATTCGCTATGACCATTAAAATTAAATTAGAATCGTATTGTATCTAGGGCACAAAAAGTTGTAGGTGAGGTAAGTAGACCGACCAGGTAAGAAAATCTGTAATTAAAGATAAATTATGTTTGGAAGAAAAACCAGTATATTAGTAAAAAGGAAAAGTTATGACAGCAATTTATAAAAATATTTAAAAACACGGTAAATCAGGCATACGTGTCCCAGTCTGTAACATGCCTTGAAAAAAACTTTTTACAAAAAAAAAAATACAACCGACTTTAATGTAAAAAAACACTGAAGAGTCAGTGTTTCTATAATAGTTTTGTTTCTTCGTTATTTAACACTGACTTCCGAAATTAAAGTTATTTTGCACTTTTCAGTGTTTTTTTTACATTGAAGTCGGTTGTATTTTTTTTTTTTTGTAAAAAGCTTTTTATTTTACACTTTTTAGTTATGGTAACACCACTAAAAAGTACCCCTCAGACAAACTTAAATACCTTATAGCCAAAGTGCATCTCATAATAATTCTAATAATCCCAAACATGGTTAGATTATATTAATTTATTACAGAGTTCCGGTGCCTAACTTCAGGCTTCATCATCAGATCAGTTTGATATATTCCCCCTCTTCTTTCTGTCAGTCATCGACTACACGTATAAACAAAGCTATTTTACTGGTTACGACGGTTCTGCTACGATCCTATGAGGAGTTCCATATCTTCGAAGTTGATGATCAGATCATAACAATATTTCTATGGGACCAATTTGGAAGCATAAACTTTCAAAAAAAAAATAAAAAAAATTCAAAATCGGTCCACAATTGATCGAGAAAACGGCGAACATACATAAAAAAAAACATACATTCAGCCGAACATAGAACCTCCTCCTTTTTGAAGTCGGTTAAAAAGGCAAGTACGAGTACAATGAATAATACTACTAACGAGATATTACCAAAAGCCAACGCAACTAGCGTTGGCTTTAAGTCACAATATCACACAACTTCTGATTTGCGAGAATCTTCGAAAAACCCCACTGTTTTGGCAGGCATTGGCCCTGAGGGACACTGTCGATCATGCTCACAAATCTTTGAGACGAGTGTGAAATACAAAAGTTTGTCGACCCGGACCGTATTCGATACATCTGAAAAAGTTGTCTGCTTCTAAAGGGATTAATAAAAACACGGAGATACTTTGTAATTACTACGCGTTCTTGTCATCAGTTAAATGTGGCCACTGGTTGACCCACAGTTGCCATGTTTCAGAGCGAGACACAATGCAGCAAATGAACGAAACGCCCGAATTACTATAATTTAACTTCTCAGGAAATTCAGTGCTTTTTTCCTGTTTTTAATATTCTTAACTTCAACAGTTAGGAGTTAATGTCTTCACCCATAAATTACTGCTCCGTTTCATCTCTATGTACAGTGCAGTCAAAATATGTACACCAATCTGAAGTTAGGCTTTCTGAATTACGCGCATACTCGAAAAAATGCGCAATATGTTTTCGCCATAATTATGATTCTTAAATGGAATTACTGCGCAGCTATTTGTTCGAAGTTTGGAACGGTCAAGCTAATTTACCCATACTGTACCTAATAGTCACCGCCTATTAAGAACTGTGGACCAAATGCCGGTGGTCCATTTGTTAGAACAAACGGATCGGGTCTAATTCGAAAATGTATTTAATAATTTATATTATTATAGTAACTTTAAGGTATATTATTTATTTAATAATTTATATTATTATAGTAACACTTTACCATTAATTACGCGCATACTCGAAAAAATACGCAATATGTTTTCGCCATAATTATGATTCTTAAAAGGAATTACTGCGCAGCTATTTGTTCGAAGTTTGGAACGGTCAAGCTAATTTACCCATACTGTACCTAATAGTCACCGCCTATTAAGAACTGTGGACCAAATGCCGGTGGTCCATTTGTTAGAACAAACGGATCGGGTCTAATTCGGAAACGCCGAAAATTCTCGCGTTATGATTCGCTTCGGTAGGTCTTTGGGTCAGATTTATTAATTTTTAGAGATAGAGATTTGGCAAAGAAACGGGGATTTCTGGACTTTAATATGTAATATTAAGTTGAAAGTCGACTGAGCAGTGGTGGCCGAGCGGTAACGGCCCCGACTTACGAGTTGTAGGTCACGGGTTCAAACCCAGCCAGGCGCATTACTTTGTGTAATTTATTTCATCACCACTACTCTCAAAACGGTGAAGGAAAACATCGTGAGGAAACCGGCATGTCCTAGAACCAAAAATTCGAAGACATGTGACATTCACCAATCCGCACTGGGCCCGCGTGGTGGATTACGGCCCATTCCCTCTCCTAGATAGAGGAGGCCTGAGTCCCAGCAGTGGGAACATTAAAAGGCTGATTATGCTATTATGCTATGCTAAGTTAAAGGTTGGTGAAAAAAAAATTGTGACCGTTTTAAAAGTTGACGGCGTGATTGGCGCAGACGTTTGGCGATTGGCTGCTACGCTGCATATTTGGTTTGATTCTCGCACGATACAATATGAGTTTAAATATTTGTGAAAGTACATACGATACAAGAGTAATTCCTGTTTGCATCGTTCTTTTAATAGCAGCTCATTATAGTTTGTAACTGAGAACGTCATTAATTTATTAACCTCAACGACTCTCCAAACACACTACAAATTTTAGCCTCGTGATTTATTACTAAGAAACGATGAGCTCATAAGTATACTCATTAGATTCGACATAATTAATCATAGACTATGCACAGGCACCATCTTGATTTATAGTCTCTGAATGGACGCAATTAAAATTCTATTTGATCTCCCTATCGCATCGCCTAGAAAGAGATGCAACTATTCATTGTTGGTAAATAAGTTACGAGGGGAGAAAGAGAGGGAAGTATAGTCATTAATTCACAAAGGATGAATGCGTTAGACCGGTGATGCAGCTACTATTGTTTTAAAAGGGGACCTAGTCTCGTAACAGGGGTTTTAGTCGCTGCATTACTGCTTTACAAGATTGGTTCTTGTCTAATTTAGCCTGCTATGATTTCTGTTGGCTCTAGGGTAACCCGTAAACTTCAAATTTGCACAAGTTTTTTCAATTTTCAGCTCCGTATCGGATAGTATAGTAACAAAACTTAAAATTGTGGTTATGACATGTATATGTTTACAAAACTATATCGATCACAACCATCATCATAACTCCATAAGGGTCGGCGTAAACGTGGCATACTTTTGTGTTAGAAATTAGAAACGATTATTTCAAATAGAACATTTACAGGGTTTTTACTTTTGAATTATCAAAATGATGGAGAGTCTAAAAAAAGTAAAGCTAAATGGCACGTTCTAAGGCGTAGATCTCTATGGAGAAGAACGTGCAAAAAACACCCTGGACACTCATTTAAATCATATTATGAGTAACATAAGTCTTGGTTACATATTTCCTGTCTACCAATAAATAATTGATTTCTACATAACCAGGTAATCAGTACGAAATCGGGTACTCCCTGCGCTGAAGTAAAGTTTTTTTTTGTCCAGCTTTATCCACTTGAACATACTCGTTGTTTATCAAACTGACCTGTTGGTTTAGTGGTCAGTGGCCCTGATTACTATGTCGGAGGTCGTGGGTCCGATTCCCACCCAGGACAAATGTTTATGTGATGAGCGTGATCATTTGTTCTGTGTCTGGGTGTAATTTATATATATTATAGTACATATGTTTATTACTTGTCTAGTACTCATACCACAAGCTCTGCTTAGTTTGGGACTAGATGGCGTTGTGTGAAAGATGCGGAATATTATTATGTCTCTCTCTCTCTCAGCAAGAAGGGTTTGGTGTCGGTAACTGGAAACACAAGCAACATTAACAAATATTTTTAGTATTGTACGGAGCCATGTAATAATTATTAATTACAATAAAATAATAAAAACCCTACACTAAATACATTCTAACTAAAATCAAACTAAAATATGGCGTCAAAAAACTCTTCCACATCGCTGTCGACTGGTAATGTGCCCAAAAGACTGGTATAATTGCCACGCTGTATGGCAATGCTTATCCGCCATAATTATAATCGATAACTAAAAACAAGATGTGTCCAGAACTGATGAAACCGTTGGCATTGCCGTGGATACCGAAAAAAAATATTGCACCGGGTTGTAGCTGGGGCGGGCAGTTAGTTTATTGATAATCTGGATACGTGACAAATATTTTTTTAAGTAAATTCCCGTGTTTTAGCGTTCTTACTTCCTTAAACAGTAACTAAACACAAAATTATAAGTTTGTATGAGCATTTTCGTCATATGAGATTTTTCTTCACCATAATCAGAAACACAACCAATTATAACACCATATCAAAATTACCCATAAAGCAAAGCAACGCTTTCGGTGACATCTGAGAACGGGTTGAACCTTTACCAATAGGTCGTATTCACTAAAATAATTACGACTTGACATCTGTATCAGGTCTAATGATTAACGAGAAACCTCTCTCAGTTCCCATGTGTACCTTTTTGTAGCCAATAGTGTTATGGAGCTCCCTAACCATAAGTGAAATTAACGAATATCCGAAATTAAAGTTTCGAATAGTTTCGGATAAAGATGGAGTATAAATAATAGGTTGAAACGGTGTTCGTTTGTTTTGTCCTGCCAAACAAATGACAATCTAAACTAGAAATTAGATTAATCTATTAATAATCAGTGTCCAATACACTCGCTCTGGGTAAGCATAGTGGTTGGGGCGGTAAAATAAAATGTAATATATGTTGTGAATGTATTTTTACATACTCACGTGGTTTATAAGTTCCAATTGTTACTAACTGTTGGGTCTCCTGCCATGACGGCGACTAGGCCGCATCTGCCGCCCCTCGCCTCGCCTTAAAAATCCTCGGCCGACGCTGAGTGGACTGTTGTCGGTGCCAAGAGGAAGGCGGGCAAGGCGTCTGGGGCGGCCAAAATGCTCGCGAGGCGACAGCAGCGCAAGAAGCGGGCCATGGCGGCCAAACTTTGCGTCCTGAATTCCGAGCCTGTAGTAAGATGCGGAAAATATATGTTTTTTTTTAAAACACTTTGTATAATTTATAGTTTCTTTCGGTTTCGTTCCAAATTAGGGTAGTTCTAGGCATTTCTCAAAGGTTAGAACGGGTTTTTTATTTTTTAATGAGTTTAATACTTGCTATATTTTATTACGTTTTCGATTTGCGAACTAATACGTGTGTGAAACCTAGCTAATATCCTGGAATATTACGAAAAGTACGTTTATACGTGTTGGACGACATATATCGTGTGATTTGCTCCGGAAAGATCAATTCAGGAGGTCCAGCCTTCGGTCGACGGACAAAAGCCAAGTCGGTGTGCATGATCCTAACCTAATTTTCCTTATTTGTGTCACATTTGCAAGGTCACGTTCATTAACGCATTTCCACCGCATCAATACAGTCCACTCTCTTCTGCTTGAAATAGTTTCCATGCGTCTTGAGATAAACACATCTAACTTTTATATTTCCGCCCAAAGTAATTGGTGTAAGGCGCCACCATTATTTTATGGTATTATTCCTATATACATTCAAAGAGTATGTAGAATGTTCAACACAGTGTGCCGGAATGTTGAGCTTGATTTATTTGCAAATAGTGTCCAGAAACTTAAAAAAAATGTTAAATAACTTTTTCTTTGAATCTTGTTTGTAATGTAATGTATCATATTTTTGTTTCTTTTCTTCTCTTGTATTTCTATGTTTATCGCTCACGCTATGTACGCCGTTTTGTTAATTTTATTTATATATAAGTGGAAACATGTAATTGGCCTTCTTCTGCATATAATGTTTTTTACTGTGTTATATTAGCTGTAAGTTTTCTTAAAATTAATAAAATAAAATAAAATATCCGCATTCAAATCCTAAATTTCATATGCAAAACATCCCTGCTTCTAACAACCGTTGAAACTGTAATTAATACCGTTGAAGCCACTAATTTGAATGGAATCTTTGTCTCCATACCGTAATAATTATATCAAATTGAATTTCAAATCACACCTGATTTGCTCAAAGGGTTTATAAGGAAGTGGGTCTACTATCGCGTCAAAGCCCAATACCGAGTTAGCTTGTCTTGAATCATAAAATTAATTAACTAATATTATACAATACAGGCAAAAGTTTTTAAGTACACGTGATCGTGTTTGTCTTTGTTATTGCTTCAAATGGCAAAACGGATTTCAATGAAATTTAACACAAGTAGAGTTTAACCATTTGGCGAGCAGTGGTGGCCGAGTGGTAACGGCCCCGACTTACGAGTTGTAGGTCGCGGGTTCGAACCCAGCCAGACGCATTACGGATATATTATTTTAGTGGTAATGTATATGTATTTTATTTTATTTTTATTTCTAAATTATATTGTATTTTTTTTATTTTTTTCAATGTGTATGGATTTGTTATTAGGTTATTATTGTTTTTATTAAATTATACTAAAATTAAAATTGTGTTAAATTATACCAAATTATATTAAAATTACATGAAATTAAATTAAATTCTATCAAGATTATACTAAATTACCCGTCTTACAATGGACCTCCAAAGTAGGGATGAGGCTCGGTCCGCTACAATGTTCAAAATTTTGTATGATTTGTATTTTTTTTTTCAACTGATATTTTTAACTGTAAGTGGTCCTTGTTGATTTGCTACACAAACCTGAAAGCAGAAAACGCGATTGAGGCCAACACGCAACTGTTAGGTATTTCATACAATTCCCGATCATATAATCACATAAATCACGGAATTCCTAATTTTCCATGATGATCGAATTATTATCGTCTGGGATTCTTGAATGTCTGCCAATTGTAAAAATATAGTTTAGTTCCGAATTCCGAAACGAAATTTATTTGATTGTCTTGAAATACTCGAGAGTATGTTTAGATTTATTTTTAAAGTACTTTAGAGGCAATAAAACATTATTTATCTACTAACCTATCTTCATAATCTGATCTGTAATTAATGAAAACGATTCTTTGTAAATTGCAATTTTTTTTTTTGGAAATAAAGTTATTATTATTATTATTATTATTATTTTATCTCAGGACCCTGAGGTCCTGGACCTTTGGGAGGCGTACAAGGAGCCGAAGCCAACTCGCAGAGGCCCTTTAGATAATTATAATGGTACATGATACCAACCGACGATTATCCCTGTACGCGCTATGCTAGTGCACCCAAGGACAACCCCCGGTTATTGAAAAACTGTTGCGACATATGGAGAACAAAGATAATAGGGTTATGGTTTTTGGAATCTTAAGTGGACTGGTAACATGGAACTATGTCAAGACTATGGCCCCTGCCTGAACAACGTTATTAATATGCATCGAAAAAAGGCAGGGGGTGACTTGCACACTCAATAAATGGGCCCCCAAAAACGGCCGCTAGCACAAAGTGACGTAGCAACAAGAGGGCAACATATCCTGAGGTGCTTGAGGAGTGGAGAGGTATACCACGGCTATCAGGACAATCCCGGAAGTACGGTCAAGATCCCTACCAGCACCTTACTGGATTATACATCCTTCTCCCGAGCACGTTTGCTCTTGCGAATCTCCACTCAAGCCAGCCAATAAAGGCAAGAGAGAGGTGGGAGCTCAGTTCCTCGTCAGTGTTCACTACGGCCGGCCAATAAAGGCAAGCCGGAGATGAAGAACAAGAATTCTCCCGGGAGATCGGGTCCGTGGGGTCGCTAATGCCCAACAGTTCGCCACAAAACTGCGCTGCGGATTGTATCTCTCTTAGTCTGGCCCCTCACCCTAGGCATATTACGGCAAAGCAAACTTTACCGATACAGACCTAGGGTATATTGGAGCACGCAAGCCCCACCACGATGTCAACGTAGAGATACGGCGATGCGATGGTTTCTGCAGTCGCAACGGCGCGCCGTTGCGACTGCAGAAAATCTCAAGCGGCGGAAATATAGATTTCGCACCCATTTGAGTAAACTCTGGGATTGTGGAGTCAAATAAGACATTTACATTTTCACACTTACTATTTAAATTAACTTCTACCATTAAAAAATAAATATGCAAAAATGTGTACTTAATGACCAATCATTTCAGCCAAAAGACGTCCACTGTTGGACATAGGCCTTCCCCAAGTATCGCCACAATAAACGGTCCTGGGCGTCTCGCATCCATCGCATTCTTGCAACCCTTACCAAGTCATCGGTTCACCTTGTAGGAGGCCTTCCAAACGCTACGTCTTCCGGTATGCGGTCACCACTCCAGAACCTTTCGGCCCCAACAGCCGTCTGTTTTGCGAGCAATGTGCCCTGCCCATTGCCACTTAAGTTTGGCGATTCTTCGTGCTGATTCGATCACGCAAGGAAACTCCGAGCATAGTCGATTCCATTGCCCTATGGGTGAGTTTAAGTCTTCTGATGAGATCCATTGTGAGCGACTACGTTTCGGAGCCATATGTTACCACTAGCATCACGCACTGGTCATAGATTGTCAAATCAAATCAAATCAAATCAAATCATTTATTCGCATAGAATGTGGGTATTTAACAAAAGTTGGTAAAAGAAAAATATATATTGGCCCGTGCACATTCTGCCTGAGTATTGGCATGCAAAATTTAACAAATTAAGTTTCAAATTTAAATACAGTTGGAACACTAATAAAATAATTAATATAATAATTTCAAAATTAAATTTTAAACTTCAATACAGTAATAAGGAAAACTAATAAAAAATTAATATAATAATTTCAAATTAAAATGTCAATAATAGCTACTTAATGTCAATTATAATTAATGTCAATAATACTTCATGTCAATATACAATGTTCATGGTCATGGTTCAAGGGTCATTCAAAAAATCACTTATTGTATAGTAACATTTATGAGTCAAATATTCCTTGAGTTTGGTTTTAAATTGTTGAAGGGTGTCATTTTTTATGTTGTCCGGTAGTTTATTAAATATAATTGGACCCATGCAAAGAACACTTTTTCTAACTAGTGCTGTTTTATAGCTGCTGACAGTTAAAAGATTTTTATATTGACTTCTAACGGGACCTTTCTTGGTGTCTGAGACCTTAGCAAATAGCTTTATGTTGCTTTTAACAAAAATTGCCATTTCTAAAATATACAATGACGGAAATGTAAGAATTTTTAACGACTTGAAGTAGGGTTCACAGCTATCTCTTGGTTTTATACCGCACATGGCTCTTATACAGCGTTTTTGGGCTTTAAATATGGTATCTCTTAAAGTACTATTACCCCAGAAAATTACTCCAAACCTTAAGACCGATGCGACTAAGCCATGGTATGCAACTAAAGCTGTCTTAATGTCAACTTTTTTTTTCAAATTAAATAGGACATACGCAGCAGTACTCAATTTTTTACAGACCTCTTCTGCTTGTGGTTTCCATGTTAATTGATCGTCTATAAGGATTCCTAGAAATTTCGCGACCTTCGTTTTTTGAATCGTCTGTCCGTTATAGTTTACGTTAACGTTTGGTGGAGTAGTACGTTGGTGAAAATGCATTATATTCGTCTTTACCAAATTAAATTTATTACCAAATTATTTTTATCAAGCCAATCAATTATATTTCTAAGACTATTGTTGATGTCCTCTTCATAATCACTAATGTCATTACATTTTATAAGCGCTGTGCTGTCATCGGCAAATAGAACTATAGGATGTCGAATTTGTTGAGGCAAATCATTTATATACAGCAAAAATATTGGAGGACCTAATACACTACCCTGTGGTACACCAAATTTGACTATTTTACCCTCAGATTGATATTTCTGTTCACATTTTGACTTAAGACAAATTCTGGATATCTCGGTATACTGTGTGCGGTTACTAAGGTAAGATTTTAGGAGATTTAACACATTACCCCTTATACCATATTTATTAAGTTTGCTTATTAAAATATCATGATTGACACAGTCAAAAGCCCTAGTCATGTCTGTAAAAATAGCACAGACAGGGTTCTTTTTATCAACGTTTATCATAACTTCGTATAATAAGTCATACAGTGCTGTATTAATACTCTTATTCTTTCTGAAACCTGCTTGTTCACTACATAGGATGTCATATTTTGTCAAAAATTTGTTAATTAATTCATAGATAACCCTTTCTATAACTTTGGAAAACACAGGAATCAATGCTATCGGCCTATAGTTAGCTATATCTTCTTTGCAATTCTTTTTATGTAGCGGTTTAACTATGACAGTTTTTAAAGCGTCCGGAAATACACCGGTGCTGATGGCTAAGTTAATAACATGACAAATATGTGTGTCGTCTTGAGACACTGTGGTATGTTGGACGAGAAGATATCGCGCAGCTTTCCAAACGCTGCCCAGTCGAGTCGGATTCGACGGTTGACCTCTTTCTCAAAATTAGATAGAATCTACCCAACTGGACTGCCTATCCAACGTAAACGTAATCGTCCACAACTTCGAGTGTAGAGTCTCCGATCGTGATAGGAGTGGGTGCTACATGGTAGTTTATCATGACTTTGTTTTTTTCCATGTTAATTTCAAGTCCCACTCTTTCGGAAGCTCTATTGAGGTCATTGAGCATTGTGCTGAGCTCCTCCGTAGTCTCAGCCATGACTACTATATCGTCGGTAAACCAAAGGTGAGTGATGTACTCGCCATTGCCATTAATGCCTAATCCACTCCAGTCCAGAAGCTTGAAGACATTCAGTTCCGGAGAAGTTCGAGCTGAAAGCTCTCGGAGTTTTGGATTTGGATCTATGCTGGACGGAGCGTAGACTTCATTAGTCGAAATTTTTCAAGCTTGACATTGATATTCAATGTGCCTCTTGCCACACAGTGATCACTTCCAGTTTTCACCGCATTGATCACAGAGACATCATTGAATATTTGCTTGTTCGTCGATATGATGAAGTCAATGTCATTTTTAGTGGCACCATCAGGGCTTTGCCAGGTCTACTTCCTATGCTTGCACTTTTTGAAGAAGGAGTTCATCAAGAAGAGGCCCTCCTTCTCCATAAAACTGGCCAGTAGGTGTCTCCGGTGATTCGAACGTCCAAATCCAAATTGCCCCACTGGCAGCTCGTCACAATCTTGTTTGCCCAGTTTCGCGTTAAGGTTCCCCATAACGGTGAAGTGAGTCTTATAACCTTGCCTGGCTTTGGATACATACTCATACATGGTTCCTTCTTCTTAATTATTAAACCATCAAATAAATAATTTATAACAAACTGTCATATATACTTCTTAATGTCAGAATTTAAAATAGATAGACAATGTGATAATATAATTATATAGCTTATTGCTTGACTGTACCTTGCGGACGGCGAGCAATGGGTGGCTCGCCGTCCGACCGTCCGGTAACCGTCTGGACCGAGCCCAAGTCGTCGACGGCGCGTGTTGTTCCACGCGCGCCTCAAGGAGTTGTCAGCAACTGTAGGGGCCCAGCAGGGTCGAAGCCTACCGGGGCCAAGGGTCTGATTCTGAAAGGAAGACTCGGCCCTGGTACGAAAGGCAACGAAAGAACAGGAGTGGGTTTTTAGTCAGTAAAAGTCTGACACTATCTCCCGCCTCGCCCAAGAGCGGGGGATGTCATAAGATGATTTTCCCACCGGAAAAAAAAAAAAAAACCTGTTAAAACATATTTTTGCCATTTCAAGTAACTGAAGGGTTGGTTATTACCTTAGAAAGAGAATAAGCATTGCCATGCAGTCAATTTTATTGTTATGGGGTTTTTTGGTTAATGTACATCTATATATATAAAAGAAAGTCGTGTTAGTTACTTCACTTATAACTCAAGAACGGCTGAACCGATTTAGCTGAAAATTGGCAGGGAGGTAGCTTAGAACCAGGAGACGGACATAGGATACTTTTTTTTTTTTGAGTAGGGTAGAGTAGGGTAGAGTAGGGTAGAGTAGGGTAGAGTAGGGTAGAGTAGGGTAGAGTAGGGTAGAGTAGGGTAGAGTAGGGTAGAGTAGGGTAGAGTAGGGTAGAGTAGGGTAGAGTAGGGTAGAGTAGGGTAGAGTAGGGTAGAGTAGGGTAGAGTAGGGTAGAGTAGGGTAGAGTAGGGTAGAGTAGGGTAGAGTAGGGTAGAGTAGGGTAGAGTAGGGTAGAGTAGGGTAGAGTAGGGTAGAGTAGGGTAGAGTAGGGTAGAGTAGGGTAGAGTAGGGTAGAGTAGGGTAGAGTAGGGTAGAGTAGGGTAGAGTAGGGTAGAGTAGGGTAGAGTAGGGTAGAGTAGGGTAGAGTAGGGTAGAGTAGGGTAGAGTAGGGTAGAGTAGGGTAGAGTAGGGTAGAGTAGGGTAGAGTAGGGTAGTGTAGGGTAGAGTTGGGTAGAGTTGGATATAGTAGTCAGTTGACGGGAGCGAAGCCGCGGGCAAAAGCTAGTCTTATATATATAAAAGAAAGTTGTGTTAGTTACACTATTTATAACTCAAGAACGGCTGAACCGATTTGGCTGAAAGTTGGTGGGGAGGTAGCTTAGAACCAGGAGACGGACATAGGATACTTTTTTTTTGTTTTTTGAGTAGGGTAGAGTAGGTTAGAGTAGGGTAGAGTAGGGTAGAGTAGGGTAGAGTAGGGTAGAGTAGGGTAGAGTAGGGTAGAGTAGGGTAGAGTAGGGTAGAGTAGGGTAGAGTAGGGTAGAGTAGGGTAGAGTAGGGTAGAGTAGGGTAGAGTAGGGTAGAGTAGGGTAGAGTAGGGTAGAGTAGGGTAGAGTAGGGTAGAGTAGGGTAGAGTAGGGTAGAGTAGGGTAGAGTAGGGTAGAGTAGGGTAGAGTAGGGTAGAGTAGGGTAGAGTAAGGTAGAGTAGGATAGATTTGGGTAGAGTAGGATATAGTAGTCATTTGACGGGAGCGAAGCCGCGGACAAAAGCTAGTAAAATATAATTACAGTATGTAGGTAAATAGCAATTGTTAAATAAAATTTCAAGAGTATTACTGAGACCGTTTCAAGATTTCTGAGTACTGATCCGTCATAATAAAATTATTCTCATGATATCTGATGAAGGTATGTTGCTGATAGCAAGGCGATCACGGCATTTTAGTTTCTATCAGTTTGAACTGTCAGAGGCTGTGGCCTTCTCGAGAGACTACCTTTATTGTTTCTGTATATGAAGAGCCCAAGTCATATCCTCCCTGAACTCGATTCGATTATGAACATTCCAAGTCTTCGCAGAAAAGAAAAAAACGTGAACCTGCTCAGCATAATCAGTGTTTCCACTACTGGAACTCCAGCCTCCTCTCTTTTTTTTTGTAGGTGGGCAAATCATCCAATGACATCCCCCGCCCTTGGGCAGAGCGGGAGGGCGGTTCAGACTTTTACTGACTAAAAACCCACTCCTGTTCCTTCGTTTTCGCCGAGTCTTTCTTTCAGAATCAGACCCTTGGCTCCAGTAGGCGACCCTGCTGGGCCCCAACAGTTTGCTGAAATCTCCTTGAGGCGCGCGTGGCGCCGTACGCGCCATCGACGACTTGGGCTTAGTCCGGACGGCTACCGGACGGTCGGACGGCCAAGCCGACCCAATGCTCAGCCTCCTCTCTGGGAGAGGGAATTACACGTAATCCAGCACGTCAGTGAGATCTTCGAATGTTTGGTTCTAGTACATGCCGGTGTCGTCACGATATTTTCCTTTATTTTTAAGAGAGCCATGGCTTTAAAAAAAAAATACAATATTAAGCGACTGCCTGGGTTTGAATTCACGATGTATGATAAGTCGGGGCCGTTACCACTGGACCACCAAACTAAAACGTCTTCTTAAAAGAGCATATTTATTGGTACCTACAACTTCTTGGGCACGCCACAATTATGGCGGTAAGTCCCCTCTTTGAGGCGTGGTTGGAAAGACCTCACGGCGTCCTCACCTTCCGCATGACGCAGGTTCTCACCGAACACGGAAAATTCGGGAAGTTCCTGCACCGGATTCGTGCGGAAGCGACGCCCGGGTGTCGCCACTGTGTGGACCGCCCGGAGGACACGGTGGAACACACGGTGGAGGTGTGCCCCGCTTGGGAAGAGCAACGCCGTGTCCTCGTGGGGGCGATCGGCGGCGGCGATCTCTCGCGCCGGGCCTTGGTACAGGCCATGGTCCGGAGCGAGGAGGAGTGGCAGGCGGACGCCTGCTTCTGCGAAGCAGTAATGCTAGCAAAGGAGGCGGCCGATCGCGTGAGGCAACGGCAACGGTCCTCACGCCCCAACCGCCGCCGGGATTCCGATCCCGATTTCCGGCCACCGTAGGCGCGGGCTTGCGGACGGCGGGCAATGAATGGCCCGCCGTCCGACCGTCCGGTAACCATCCGGACCGAGCCCAAGTCGTCGACGGCGCGTATTGTTCCGCGCGCGCCTCAGGGAGATGTCAGCAAATCGTAGGGGCCCAGCAGGGTCGAAGCCTACTGGGGCCATGTGTAGTGTGAAAACGAAACCGGGGCCCTGGGACGAAGGCAACGAAGGAACAGGAGTGGGTTTTTAGTCAGTAAAAGTCTGACACTATCTCCCGCTCCGCCCAAGAGCGAGATTTGTCATAAGATGATTTTCCCACCTATAAAAAAAAAAAAAAAAAACCTACAACTTCTATTGCGTGCACTAAAACCACGCAATGGATACAAAGGTAAATCCTTCCCTCAAACCAATTAAGCCACAAGTGAAACCAATATAGAAACATATCTTGTTTCCGAACAGAACAATAAAAATAATCCAATAAGTCTGTAAGGGTAGTTAGAAAGGAAACTTTTTTAATATCCCAGTACCAGAGTGATTGCGTAGGGAACTCAGTAGGATATAGAATTACCTTTATAAGATAACTCGAACCAATGAAATCGTTGTGCTGGTTTTATTGACTAAAGAGTTCGAATGCAGAAAGTTGTTTATTTAAGTTCCAGACACAACTTAGGCTCACGTAATTTTGTTTGTTACCGGAATGAAATCTTTCTCTACTTTACACCTATACAAGACCACACTTTTTTAAATATTGTTTTAGTATTTAGAACATAAAGTTTACTAATTCTGAATATATGGAGTTTGGACTAAATGTTTTTTGTTTCGAGGGTGTAAATGATAAATGATATTTATTTTGTAAATAGGTATAAAAAAAACACTTTTACACGTCAATTTTTTTCTTCGTAACCTAGCTGACTACACTGAGAAGAAACACCGAAACAAACTCAGGGGTCAAAGTCTCTTTTGAAGTCCATACAGTTAATGTGTAATGGTCAAATCACATGAGAACCATGCAGATTTGTTTGAGATGGTCTTTTGAAGAAAGAACCATACAGATTTGAGTGGACCTGTCCAGTCAGTGCAAGCATTTGTCAGTATTCGTAAAGCTCAACTCAGGACTACTAAGGAGCTCAACGACTTGACGAACAATACCAAAGAAAGGACGTTTGGGTAGGCCGCAGAATATACTCAAATTGCCACACACGTTAAAATTACTGAAAAGGAAAAAAAGCAATCAACATTGTCCTCACGTTTACAATAATAAAAGGAAATATATAATTTACAAAATGTAATACTTAGTAAAGTAAATATTGATGTCAAAAATTAATAGAAAAAAAAAAAGTCAATTTCAAGTCAAGTATAAAAATAATCTACAATATCAAATTGTAAAAAATAATAATAATAAAAAGCACAATTGAAAATAAAAACAAAAGAGAAAAATAAGACAACAGTTGTAGTGCGTACTGGAGCAGGTCAATCCCAAGCCTTTTCGTCCTCAACATAGTCCTTTATAGTGTAAAAAGCCTTTTGGCAAAGGTTTCGCTTTACAAAATAATGATTTGAATTTATTAAGGCTTAGTTGTTGAATATGACTACGAAGTTTAATAGAGAAGTGTATACATTGGCATCTAAATGAGCCCTCTATTTTTTTGAGCCTGGTTGTAGGAACCACAAATTTGTTTGTTCCTAGTGGTGTCACGCTGTATACCGCATTGCAAGACTCGTCCTAGTTCGGATACAGATGCTCCTATGTTATATAGTCTAAGTCACAATATAATAGTCTCTAAGTCTATGTAATTCATTATATATATTCAATAAAAAAAAAGCAAAAAACTAAAACCCGACTACGACAAAAAAAATGACGCTGAAAAAGTATGAAACAAGATTTTCAAGATGCTGAAATAGACAAGGTAACTGGAAAAACAAGAATAGAACAAAAAGAAAAGCCGTAGTCACACGTTATAGGTAGGTAATAATCGAAACACTTTAATAACGTGTGACTACGGCTTTTCTTTTTGTTCTATTCTTGTTTTATCCAGTTACCTTGTCTATTTCAGCATCTTGAAAATCTTGTTTCATACTTTTTCAGCGTCATTTTTTTTTGTCGTAGTCGGGTTTTAGTTTTTTTACTTTTTTTTTTATTTAAAAGATTTTGGTGTTAAATCACTGTGCTTCTTTACTATTTATTTTGGTACAAGTAAAGCCCTTTCAAATGATACGAAATACGACATATTTATCGTATTTTTTTTAACACAATACTTTTTGTCTGCTAGAGGGCGCCACATTGAATTTTGATGATATTTTTTGATAAGTACTAGCGAAGCCCTTTCAAATGATATCAAACACGGTATATTTATCTTAATTTTTTTTAAACATGACTTTTTGTCCGCTAGAGGGCGTCACTTTAAATTTGAGTAATATATTGGAAATGTACAAGTGAAGCCCTTTCAAATGATACCAAACACGGCGTATTTTACTCCATATTTATTTTTAACACATTACTTTTTGTCCGCTAGAGGGCGCCATATCAATTTTTGTGACACGTCATGTAGCCTATGTTCAGCGGATAATTAAGACGGTTCTACCGATACCTCATACGTCATGTTCCGATAAGTAGATTAGGAGCTATGAGGGAACAGATGAACATACTCACATACATACATAGCCTGTCAAAATCATAACCCTCCGTAGTCGGGTAAAAACTAGACTAGTAGAGCTACATTAGATCCACGCCACGCGACGCCACCCGACGTATAATTAATATAATATATATCGATACCTTTGGGTAGAAAGGTCGTATAAACCATTTTGGCCAAATTGAGTTATATATACCATTTTTCTCAGAATTTTTTTCTCTATCGATCTGTTTATACGAAATGCAGAAATTCGCACAAAAATGGTTAATACGACCCAGAAATTTTTGGTCATAGCCTCTTAAAAAATGTAAATTTTCAATGTAAAAGCCGAATGTTTTTTGTTTTGTAATTTGTTATGATGTAATAACCATAATTTATATTAACTCAGGGCGTAAAAATAGTCGTTAATTGTAAATAGTTTATACGCCCTAACGTGTTAAATGCATTACCTAAACATAGTTTAAATTCGACGTCGTAAATCCAAAGGCAGTTAGCGACGTTGGTGTATAAACCATGTTCATTGCAAGAAGCACTTTACGACCAACACACAGGGCTCGCATTCGGCGCGAAGCGGCAAGCAAAAGAGCGAGCAGGATAGACAGATACCGGCGCATTTGTTTACTTGGATGCGAGTTCGCGCACTGAGCGTTTCGTCACAAGTTTCGTTCTGGATCCGCATTAACGACTCAACAATTTTATAGGAAATGGTTTATACACCCTTCAAGCTATGATATTTTATAATAGACTAGCAAGTACGAAGTAACAAAAATTATAAACAATCTTCGTCATCTTGCAGGAAATGGTTTTTACGACCTTCTTCGCTTAAAATATTTTCTTTTATTCCCTCAAACGTCATGACTGCATTAAACTGCATACAACGACCTGCATTTACAACTCACGTTTTTTTAAGGGATTGCTTAAAAACCCTTTAATCGCAAAATAAAATCGTGACCCGAGCACATAGTAAAACAACGCATATTGTTATAAAAATAATGTTCAATATTGTATGGCATAAAATTTTGTAAAATAATACAATAAACATTTTTAAGGACTCGACACGAAAATTTTTATTGCAAAATGATTTAAACCTTTATAGTAACCAGAATTTTTATCTAAGCTATTTTCCTATACCTATTGTCTGTGACTTTATTTCTTATTTTCAGTTCAACCCAACAAGTATAGCCTGCAGTTAATATGCCACACAATATATCACAACATTCACAACAGAGTATTTTATCGGATAGTGACGTTATAGAAGACAGTCACTCTGAACGACCTGCCAAACGTGCCAAGAAACCACAAACAATAATTATGGATTCAACCACCAGTAATAGTGACAATACTTTTAGCACGTCTATGAATACGTCTTCACTATCCCATCCTTATTATGACAACGATGCTATACCGTTTATAGTCCTGTAAAAGCTGACACAAATAAAAAAATTAAAATAATTTCAAACATAATTATTAAAAAGTCAAGTACAAAAAGTAACAAAGAAAATGTATTATCTTCATCTTCTATAACTATTGTAAATAATTCCCCGGATAAAAATGTCACCTTATCCACGAGCAATGTGAATGAAAACAATGCCCCAGTGGATGTCGATACTGACCTTAATGCCGTTATACCTTCGATGTTCGTTGTCAGAGACACAGAACCAAATACACTAGCTCCAGTAATTGTATCTGACCATAATGTTGCGACACCTTTGAAATACTATGTTGATGCTGCAAACCCAGATTAGTCTACTCCAGCTTATCTAGATACTCACCTGGATACTTCTTTATACAATGTTGATGCTGCAAGTTCAGGCTTATCTCCTACAGTTGACATTAATACTGACCTAAGTTCGATCAACAAAACTGATCCCGTTTTACCCACTCTTGATGCACATAACGTCCTTAACATTCCAAGTACTTCAGGTTACAATGCCGCTGCAGACCCTGTTTCCTTCTGCAGATAATAATATACAAACTAACCTATATACTGATACTTCTTCGATAAAGAACGCTAACGCTGCAAGTCCATGTTTGTCTGCTAAAAAAGCTAAAAAGCGTCCAGTACGTGCCATGCATAAAAATATTTTAGATTTCTTGTCTGATGACGATACTGGTGACTATTCTGCAGGGAGTTCAGACGACTGGGCTCCTGAAAATACAAGTGAATCAAGTGATTAAGATTTAAAAAAAAGTTGAAGAAATTTAAAAAACAAGAAACAGATTTAATTAAAAGAGAAAAAATATTAAAAGTCAACAAAAGAAAGGAAAATGGAAAAGAGTATGAAACTGAAAAAGGAAAGGTTGTACAGGAGAAGAAGATGCAAAGTAACCCTTGTAATCCCGACAAATGCAAAAGAGGTTACTACAATATAACGGAGGAGAGACGAGGTACTTTATTCAATTTCTATTGGAATTTGGACTCGCAACGTCGAAAGGATTGGTTGGTACGAAGTTCACACGTTGTGCCTTGTGCAAGAAAAAGAACTGATTCAATTTTAAGCAGAAGAACCCTTACTTAGGAGTATTACGTCAATTATGAGTACAAATTTATATCATAAATAAGTTACTTTTTAGTACATAAGTTAGTTACGTTTAGTGCTTGATCGTTTTTTATTTTTTTTTATTTAGTTGCAATTCAATAAATTACTTAGTAAGTAAGCCTTAGTACAAAGGCTTAATTCAATAATTTATTGAATTAAGTACATTTAAATATGTACAAAAATTAAAAAAAAACGACCAAGTCATAATTTGATAAATGATTAAAATGCCTGATTAAGTACTTTAATTTAGAAGAAGTTTGAATAATTTTTGTTTTTTATGACTAAGTAGATTTTTTTAATTTCACTTTTCAGTTTAAGTTGTTATAATTATTTTTTCAATTTAAAAATGTTAAACCTGTTAGGTATGTTGTACCATTATTGAAATAATAGTAAATGTTGATTAGAAGGTATTATAATACTTAATAAATTTAGATTTCGTATTTCAGGTAGTTTTATTTTATTTGAATCGACCATTATTGGGTATTAGAATAATAATAATTGAGTTCCTACTGATTGTTTATTAGACAGAATTCAATTGATCTATGATTATAAATGGTTTTTAATACAAAAAAAATACATATATGGGTTTTTACGACAGTGAATGTAACCATAAGCTTACCAAAAATGGAAAATACGACTTCTACAGTTTTTTAAAGTACATTTTCATGGGGTGTATTAACCAAGAATTGATTTTTTCTTAGACGTAAATCCAAGCTAACTTTAAAACTAAAGAAAATAGATAGGTTTTGATGATTTAACCTTTTTCATTTGCAAATTGTAAGAAGCTTTCTCATAGATCATTTTTTTATAACTTCAAAAACCAAAAAGTTATGAATTTTTATGTAAAAAAAAAATAGTTTTTCTGTTCTCCTGAAAAGTCGGGTTTTGGTTTATACAACCTTTCTACCCAAAGGTATCGATATAGTTCTTGCTTTAAGGAAGAACCACATTGCGCACACGTGGGCCACATATGTCGATCTCTATACATTTTATATGGCAACTAGACTTGCAGAGCTGCATTAGATCCATGACACGCGACGCCACGCAACGCGCCGCTACGTACAAATCAGGCGTGGTCCACGTGTGCGTCGGTCTAGTGTTATAGTTCTCGCTTTACTCACAGGATAAAAAGTATTATAATTATGCTATTTCAGGACATGGTCTACAGTATGAGTTCCGAATTTCAGCGAAATACCTTCAACCGTTCAAGCGTGAAGAATTGAGAAACCCACATGCTCACAAACTTTCGCCTTTAGAATAAGTACTAGTGTGATGTAGAGGTTAGCTTCCAGCCTAATCGAATACAACGGTACACCAGTATTTTATATGGAGCAACTCCTTATCAAAAACGTATCATATGGCTTTGAAACGTGGTCGCTAACAATAGGCCTCATCAGAAAGAGTCACCCAAAGGGCAATGGCAAGGGCTAAGGTCGGTGTTTCCTTGCGTGATCGCATCAGTAATGAAGATATCCGCGGAGAACCAAGGTTGCCGACATAGCCCGCAAATTCGCCAAACTTAAGTGGCAGTGAGCTGGGTACTGACCGGCGTTACGGGGCGTAATGTAACGTGTTACATAGCGAGCATTCGTGTAGTCAGTACGTCGTGTTACGATTACGACGGAAACAGCGAGCAACGAGCCGCTCGTTTGACAGTTGGCGAATCCTTTGACAGTTAAGCGGTTCATTCAGTACGCTGTTGCAAGTCGTCACGGGCGCACGCGGTGCGTCGCACGTCGCGAGTGATCACACGTTGTTCCTCTCGTAATTATTTCATTTATTTCTTAAAACATGGAAAACTGTGTATTTTATAGAAAAATACAGAGAAGAATTTGGATGAAACAATAATTAAGTAGAATCAAAGATACCAACACGTCCTCGCTGTCGGCCATTTTGAGTGAACTGGCGACGAAAACGGAGCACAGAGTTTTGACGAGCATGTTACGCCGATTTTAGAACACAGCGTAACATGCTCGATGCGAAACACGCTCGATGCGAATGTTACGTTACGCCTCGTAACGTTGGTCAGTACCCACCTTTAGGCATATTGCTCGGAGAACAAATAGTCGATGGGGGAGAAAGGTTCTGGAATGGCAACCATGCATCGGAAAGTCTCCAACATGTTGGACTGATGACCTGCCCCCCTGGCCAATTTACAACCGTTTCGTTTCGATTCTCTTTTTGTTGATCGCCTCGAGTCGGCCACGCCTCCTATTCCTTTGTTTTGACCACGTGACTGAGCGTTGAGATGATGTCAGAATAAAGGAATTGAAGGCGTAGCCTACTCGAGGCGATCAACGAAAAGGGAATCGAAACGAAACGGTTGTAACTAGGCTGGGGGAGCTGGTGAGATTCGCGGTAATCCCATGGATGCGAGACGCATGGAACCGTTCGTTGTGACGACACTTGGGAGAGGCCTATGTCCAGCAATGGACGTCTTTCAGCTGATATGATGATGTTGATGATGAACTGCTTATTTAACCCGCAGAACCTAGTAACTGAGCCACAGGATACCATGTCGTAGCTCAAAGAAACCTCAGGAGAGAGAGCATTCTTCATCTTGTTAGTAATTGGTAGAAACAGTCATACGGAACGGGTTAACAACGGTAATTTTTTACTTCGGTAAAGGGTTTAAATTCTGTTTAACGGTCTATTACAACACCCTTGTCAAGAATTGACCACGTCATGTTCAGAATACACAATCAACTTATTTAAATTATTCATGTTCCGCCTGACTCGTTTTTGTGACTGCAAGTGTGAACGATAAGCATGAGTTCTTGGTTTCGAACACTTTTTTATTGATGTTTTTAAGGAGGAGGAAGCCTTTTGACATTCATTGTGAGTACAGCCAAGGAGTGGAATTCCCTTCCGGAGTCTTTGTTTCCTGATGGCTACAACCTGAGGATCTTTAAGTTAAGAGTGAATAAGTTACTTCTAGGTAAGTGCGCTCCACCGTCGAGCGCATCGTTGTTGGTCAAGCGCGAACCTACCAAAAACAAACCGACCACGATACTTACAGGAGTTATTTCTAGTGTGGGGGTAACACTATTAATAACTCCAATATCGTGGATGTGTTCACAAATATTAAACTCACATACACAAGACACCCAGACCTAGAAATCCTATCTATAGGCCACAAAAATATTTGTTCCTTTTTTTTAAGTGGGATGTGTCATCTAATGACAAATCTCGCTCTTGGGCGGAACAGGAGATAGTGTCAGACTTTTGCTGACTAAAACCCACTCCTGTTCCTTCTTTGCCTTCGTCCCAGGGCCCCGGATTTCACTTTCACACTACCCGTGGCCCCAGTAGGCTTCGACCCCGCTGGGCCCCTACGATTTGCTGTCATCTCCCTGAGGCGCGTGTGGAATAATACGCGCCGTCGACGACTTGGGCTCGGTCCGGACGGATATCGGACGGTGGGCTACCTATTGCTCGCCGTCCGCAAGCCCGCGCCTACGGTATATTTGTTCCTTCAGCTTGCCCTTTGTGTTCCAACTTCTAAGGCCACGGTAATACTTTTGAACATTCCAGCAACCCTGCGTTTGACCTCTAGGTTCCGGGATAAAAGTTACTATTTCCTATTTCAGGACAAATGGTCTATATAGCATAGCATAGCATAATCCTTTTAATGTTCCCACTACTGGGACTCAAGCCTCCTCTCTAGGAGAGGGAATGGGCCGCAATCCACCACGCGGGCCCGGTGCGGGTTGGTGAATGTCACATGTCTTGGAATTTTGTGGTTCTAGGACATGCCGGTTTCCTCGTGATGTTTTCCTTCACCGTTTTGAGAGCAGTGGTGATGAAATAAATTACACAAAGTAATTTGCGTTGTACAGTAGAAACTTACAAACTAGAAAAATACATTTAAGATCCTTTCCATTAACTGTTGAGTGCTGTGGACCGAAGACAGAAACACCGGTAGACTGACACCAGAAATTTTGCGGGTCATCCAGAGCCACATTTAAGATGGATGTTGGAGTGTATCGAATGGTTTGATCAATTTTGTCCAAGAGATGCTCTTTACCTTTAAACATTACATAAGAATATCATGACTAGTATAATGCTCACGGAACCCTAATCTTGGGAAAAGAAACAGACAACTTTTTCAAACAAACAAATGAGCGAGTGAAGCGTATCGCTAGCTAGCGCGAGCGGGCGTGGCGCGCGACGGCGAGCCGACACTGTGACCCGCGCGGCGTCCGCGCAAAGAAAGACGGTCGGACGCTCTGTCAGGCCGCGACGGACACTTGTGTCTGCCATTTGACATCTCGAAAAATAATAATTACATCGCTGTTTCCGTACAACGCCCATTATTTTTTAGTTATTTCCTAATAATATTTGCAAAAAAACACCCCAACAATTTTTGGACGATTCGTAATTTATTGGTACGGCCTCGGAGGAAAGTGTACTGTCGGACACATGGTGTCCGTCATGGCGTTTAACCTGTTAATTGTACTGTGAAATAACTAAATGTACAGGATAGTGCCATCAAAAATAAATAAATAATTATATATATATTTTTTTTTTTAAGTTGCGATCACCCGTGTTCCCTTATTTTAAGGTGGGAACGCCTGGGTTCCTTCATTTTATTTATTTATTAAAACTTTATGCACTAGTAAGAAACACTGTACAAAGGCGGACTTAATGCCTTAGGCATTTTCTACCAGTCGACCTTAGAAACCTTTTAAACTTCTATAAATAAAGAAGTTTTTGTAGTTATATTTCTGCACCAACCTAAAAAAAAATATCCTGAATATTTTGATGTTTTTTTTTTTACTTTAATATTTTGACTATTTTAATAATTTTGACAGATATTAAACAAGAAAAATAAAAATACTTAACTAATTAAAATTACATAATATATTATACACAATAACTCCTATCTAAAATATGGCGTCAAAAAATTCCTCCGCATCGCTGTCGACTGGAAGTGTGGCCAAAAGACTGGCGGCATTGCCACGTTGTATGGCAATGCTTAATCTCTGACCGAGGTAAAAGCCAGCCCTTTGGTCACGCGAAGTGTCAACTAGCCGTTTGGATAATTCTTTAAAAAGGGCATGAGCACTCGGACCCCACGGCTCAAGAGTCTCAACCCCAAACGGCTCAAAAATATAACTACCGACGAGTTTGTTATATTTCCGCCGCTTGAGGTTCTCCGCAGCCGCAGCGCGACGAGCTAGGAAGATGGGATGACGCAAGAGTGTCGAGACAGGTAGCGTCCCATACTAAAGACCTACCCATCTTCCATGGAACTAAAGACATACCGTCCTGTCTCTTACCATCGTCGCGTGCCAGGCCATGAGGTTCCAAAACAGCCGGAACGCCGACGGTGACAAGGGTTCTTCGAATGATGTCATTAATATTCGCGTGCCGCGCTATCCGTCCCGCGCTTCGACTGCATGACAGGCCGTGGTGACCGAGGCTGTTGACAACTTCGCCACAGTGACAGCGATGAGGCGAACAGCAAGGAGCGCCAAGGCGTAGGGAAACAGCTAGGCGGAAAGTTGTATCGTCGAACAAGGTGCCTATAATATTAACTATTTTAACTATTCCATTATTTTGATGATTATTTTTGCTTACTTTGATATTTTGATTATGTTGATATTCTTACTTATATATTTTTGATTACTCTGATATTTTTTATAATTTGATTGTTTATTTTGAATCAATTGCCATGATTGTTTTTTGTTTGCTTTAATTGATTATTTCTATTATTTAAATTATTTAATATTTCGATTAATGTTAATTGTTTTGTTGCTTTATTCTTTTTCGAATGCAATGTATGATTTTGATCTTGTTCATGTATTAGTTTTGATAATTTGATCTGTTTTAGTTCTATTGCAATTTAAATTTATTTATATCACTCCTTATTTTGTGAATGCTGGTTGACCTGTAATTGGCGACTGTGGAAGACTTAGGCCAATTGTACCCTTACTTATAAAATGCTGTACACAGAAGCTGTTGGTTTTACCTTAATAATAAATTAATAAATAACATAGTAGGTGCAACATAATGGCAAACAAGATTAGAAATACAATAATAAATATATACTTAGATACAAATTAACAATGTTATTATGAAAAAGGAATCCAACAAATCAACGCTGTGATGATTACACCAACTTCCTGCGAATGTATTCACGTGCCTGCACCTTAAAAGTGAACCGACTGGTGACCGTCTAGATGTTCAGAGGGAGCGCATTCCAAAGAGAGATCGCCTGGATAAAGAAGGAGGACTGGATATACCCAGAGCGACGTGTGGGACATCGTAGAAGGCGATTATTGGTAGATCGGAGATTTTTATTATGACCAGAGCAAAGAAATTGAATTTGAGAAGTCAAATAGGAAGGAGAAGAAGGTTTATACAGAAAAGAAAACAGCGTTGTCAAGGCTCTTAGCGCTCTACGCTGACGGATGGGTAACCATTTTAAAAATGATCGTTGCTCAGATACATGATCATACTTACGAAGGTTGAACACAAATCGAATGCAGTTATTCAGAAGACGGTGAAGGAAAACATCGTGAGGAAACCGGCATGTCCTAGAACCAAAAATTCGAAGACATGTGACATCCACCAACCCGCACTGGGCCCGCGTGGTGGATTACAGCCCATTCCCTCTCGTAGAGAGGAGGCCTGAGTCCCAGCAGTGGGAACATTATAAGGCCGACTATGCTATGCTATGCTAGAAGGCGGTCAAGTTTATTGAGGAGATCTGCATTCAGGTCAGTCAGAAAAATTAGAGACTGTAAAGCAATGCCTTTATGTGAGCTGGAAAAAGATTTTTTAGTCGATAGAGCGACCGTAACGTTCCGGTTACTCATGTGGGAACACCTGTGTTACTTCATTTTTGAGGTGGCAACACCTGTGTCCTTAAATTTTGACATGGAAACACCTGTGTTTCTTCATTTTGAGGTGGGAACACCAGTGTTTCTTCATTTTTGGGGTGGGATCTCCTGTCTTCCTCCATTTTTGAGGTGAGATCACCAGTATTACTTCATTTTGAGGGGCCGACATCTCCTGTCTTCCTCCATTTTTGAGGTGAGATCACCAATATTACTTCATTTTGAGGGGCCGACACTCGTGTTCCTTCATTTGCCACCGTGGCCCTGGAACGTCTTTACGTTCCAACGCCACGGTAACTCTTTTAAACGTAATTATAAAATGTTTTTCAGATTTTTTAAATCACTTGTGCACTTAGAACTTGCTTTGTACCAGCTTGCGTATTGCCAAAGTACAGGGACGAATTTACGGGAACCAACTAACCTACAGGTTTCATTTTCTTCTTTTCTGATATTTTTATTGCTCCAAGGGGTAGTTGACTTGAGAATTTGACATCCATTACAACTTAATAACTCCATGTTTTCCTGAGAAAAAAGGGTTTCGACCAACAATAAAGGTTTTGAGAAGTTTGCCGTTTCACACTACACCCATATCTCGTATTAGTAAACCAAGCTTATTGGCGGTCTACACTTAATCAACGAAAAAAAAAAATTGATCGAAATTTTGAATGTTTCCTACCACGGTTCAATTCGTTCCCGTTTCGTAGAAACAAAAAGGCAAACAAAGTGGTCCTCTCTATTTTTGCGAACTGAGGTACGGAACCCTGAAAATGTAGCAAAAAAATTAGTAAAAAAACTAAAACCCGACTACGACAAAAAAAACGACGCTGAAAAAGTATGAAACAAGATTTTCAGGGTGCTAAAATAAACAAGGTTCCTGGAAAAACAAGAACAAAACAAAAAAAAAAGCCGCAGTCACACGTTCTTAAAGTGTTTCGATTGGTACCTAGTTATGTCGTAGTCGGGTTTTAGTTTTTTTACTAAGTAATTTTTTATTTCAACAATTTTGGTGTTAAATCACTGTGCTTTTATACTATTTATTTTGGTTTGTACATGTGAAGCCCTTTCAAATGATACCAAACACGACGTATTTATCTTATTTTTTTTTACACGAAACTTTTTGTCCACTAGAGGGCGCCATATTGAATTTTGATGATATTTTTTTTGAAGCCCTTTCAAATGATATCAAACACGGTGTATTTATCTTTACATTTTATTTAACACATGACTTTTTGTCCGCTAGAGAGCGTCACTTTAAATTTGAGCATGTATTTTGGAAATGTACAAGTGAAGCCCTTTCAAATGATACCAAACACGGCTTATTTATCTCCATTTTTATTTTTAACACATTACTTTTTGTCCGCTAGAGGGCGCCATATCGCGTTTTGTGACAGGTCACGTAGCCTATGTTCAGCGGACAATTAGGACGGTTCTAACGATACCTCATACGTCGAGTTCCGATAAGTAGATTAGGAACTATGAGGGAACAGATGAACATACTCACATACATACATACACACATATGTATATACATAGCCTGTTAAAATTATAACCCTCCTTTGGCTTTGCCGTAGTCGGGTAAAAATATCGAATTAACAAAAAAATTTAGGTAGCACTTGGCAAAAATGTAATATTGATTAATTTCCCGAACGTAGTAATAATAAAAAGTAATTAATCATTTCACTGATGAGAAAACTAATATCACTTTGTTGAATTTAACTAAGAAGTAAGTATTCACTTGAGTAACTATTTTAGGTACCCGGTGAAGTGATACTAACAAACTTATCTGTATATATTTTCGTTTGAACAAGATTCGTAATTGGGTAGGTACCTGACTAATCTTTTTAGGGTTCCGTACCTCAAAAGGAAAAAACGGAACCCTTATAGTATCACTTTGTTGTCATCTGTCTGTCTGTCTGTCAAGACCCTTTATCTCGGGAACGCGTGGACGTATTAAGCTGAAATTAAAACAATATACTTCGGTCTGCGGTCCCTTGAAGTTGTGAAAAAATCAAACTTCTAAGTTATCGGAAAAAAAAAGATATGGCCGTTTATGTCGCAAGAAACTAGAGTACTTCCCGTTGACCCAGAATCCTGAAATTTGGCATAAAGCAAGGTCTTATAGCACAGGTATAGGAATAAATCTGAAAACAGTAAATATTTTGTTACGTCACAGAAAAAAAAAACAATGAAGAAATATCTTAGAGACTCCATTCGGGAATTGAACTATTAACATACGTGAGTTTGTACGGAACCCTCAGTGCGCGAGTCTGACTCGCACTTGCCCAGTTTTTTTATTTGTTTCAAAAAGTGTTTGTGTGTGTGTGTGTGTGTTGTGTTTTGTTTGTTTGTTTCGTCATAATTGTTATTTTTAAGTTCTCCTAGATATAATGTATTTATTAGTTTATAATATTAGCGTATATACGTATTTTATTATTGTAACTTAATTTATTGATACTACTTTTCATTTGATATTTATCTGTTATTTATTTATTGTGCACACCTACCACAGTGTTGTCTCTTTTAACCCAAAGGTTGACTGGTTGAGAATGCCTTGTTGCATTAAGTCCGCCTATGTACCACTACTGTACATGAAGTTTAAATAAATAAATAAATAAATAAATAAAAAGTAACTTTATCCCAAACCGCAAATAGAAATAAATTTTCAATACACTTACTCCAAAATTCAGTTTTCAGAAAAAGATTTGATATTTAGTGTTGTTTGTAGTTTAGGCAGGTACCCAATTCTATTTAGAACAATCTTCGTGACAGTCGTTCAAAAAAAAGTAGATAAAACTAATATTATTGAAAGATAAAATTGTTTGTTAGTCTGTTACGCAACCTTATAATATAAGGATCGCTGATATTACGATTCGGTGTTTGTTACACATGGATTGTGGACAATGAGATACCGATATTGCACATCGCAATGATTAAGTGCCTACACAGCATTTCGCAACCGTGGACAGCACATCAGCAATGCGCTCCACGTTCCCACGTTAGGGCATTCTTGGTACAGACATCGACCAATTATCACCTAAATAATCTTAAGTTATAAATTGTAATTTCCTTTTATTTCAATAAATTAGTTTAAAGTAAATAGTTTTTTTTTTTTGCATCCTCCGGCTCCAGCAAACATATTTAGTCTTTATGTTTGTTTGTTGTATCTTTAGAAGGTAATCTGGCGGGAGCATTTGTAGCCCTGTGGTAACCGGCCGAATTATTAGGTCGTAAATCGCGGTCTAGACTGGCATTTTATCACAATAAAATATATTTATTTATACTTAATTTGTTGTACATGGTTTGTGCCATGAGCCTAGTATAAGCTGTGGGTTCAAACCCAGGCAAACGGTTTACTTTTTGTAACTTATTTTAAAAACGGTTACGAAAAACATCGAGAGAAGTTTGGCAAGTTCTACAACCAAAAATTCGAAGACATTGACCTTCACCAATCTGCTCTGGGCCCGCGTGGTGGATTCATTCCTTCTCATAGAAAGTAGGCCTGAGTCACAGCAATGAGGACATTATTAGACGGATTTATGCTATACTTTGTAATATCATATGTTTGTCAAGGGTTAGAAGTAAGACTGATCGATCACTAATGCTGAGTGATAGGGTTTACTTTTTGTCCCAGCAAATACAAAATGTCCTTTCGGGATAAGCTAAAGGCCAACCGCGTGCTAGAAGACGCAGCGTTACAAAGCCTGCCCCCCTAGCCGTTTCGTTTGCGTCGAACGCCTCGAGTAGGCCACGCCTCCGATTCCTTTGTTCTGACGTCATCTCAACGCTTAGTCACGTGGTCAGAACAAAGGAATCGGAGGCGTGGCCTACTCGAGGCGTTCGACGCAAACGAAACGATCGTAACTTGGCTAGGCGGGCTGATGTCCTGATGAGGGTCGTGGAAATCCGATGGATGCAAGATATGGGGAAGACTTATGCCCAGCAGTGGATGTCTTCCAGCTGAAATAATGAGGTCAGAGGGGAGAAAACGCGGGATAAAGCTAGTGAAAAATAGTACCGTTTCAGACAGAATTACGAAGTAGTTTGAAGGAATCAAACTCAAGTATTCTGTCCCAAATTGTCAAAACATTTCTCGGTAGTCAATTGAAATAAAACGCTATGATTCAGGAAAAAAAATAATAGCAAACCTATTGCGCAGTGAGTTAATTAAATATTTTGAGGTTTCATTTAACGAAAAAGTAGAAGAAATAAAACAAAGTTTCGTGAAAAGGTACAAAATAATCAACTGAGGAGCAGTGGCGGCCGAGTGCCCCGACTTACGAGTTGTAGGTCGCGGGTTCAAACCCAGCCAGGAGCATTACTTTGTGTAATTTATTTCATCACTACCGCTCTCAAAACGGTGATGGAAAACATCGTGAGGAAACCGGCATGTCCTAAAACCAAAAATTCGAAGACATGTGACACACACCAACCCGCACTGGGCCCGCGTGGTGGATTACGGCCCATTCCCTCTCCTAGAGAGGAGGCCTGAGTCTCAGCAGTGGGAACATTATAAGGCCGACTATGCTTTGCTATGTACCTGTATGTATCAACTGAGCCTTTTTTTGTGGTGGGAAATTATCTAATGACCCTTCCCACTCTAGGAGGAGCGAAACAGAGTTACAGACTTTTACGGACTAAAACCCACCGTTATATCACCACAGTTATCCTTTGAATTCCAGGATGCGGTTGCTCTTTCGAGCACTCCTACAGCCTTCTTAGAATACAGATCTACAGTTATATGTTCGTATTGTATTGTATTTTGCGCTGGTGTCCGCAACTCCAAAACCAAATCGTGTGTTTTGCGTACGGGTAAGACAATTGTGTTATTAGATCCACCCCAAATCCTCAAGGAAGGCCAGTGTGTCTTGGTGTTACTGACCATTTTATGGAAGGTACCTGGTTTTCCGAAATATTTTGCCCTGGGACCACTTGGCAACTTCGAAGCAGATAAGCAGCTGCCTCGTCCTTCTCCATGCAGGCTTAGCAGAGTGGGCTGTTATGTTATAATAGAATGAAATAAATCTTTATCCTGCATTGAAAACATTAACAACATAAATATATAACTCCCATTTACAGCACCTCAAAACAATTTTCCAAAAAAATTATTCCCAGCAAGATAAGAAATTAAGAAATGAGTTTGCACAAAACAGTTTCTTTTACCTGATATAAGAATATATTTTCCTGGACGACTGAAGCGAAACTAATTGATTTTAAGACTCGTGTTTCAAAGTTTAATTAATCATTCTGACGTCTCGTTCTATGCTCAGGCGTCTTCTCACCTTTCAATTTAATTTAATTTTCACGTCTTATCACGTTTATAAATTGTCTGGTGACGTCAAACGTCTGACGGGCAGTGGCAGAGGTGCTATTGTCAATATTTGCCATTAAAAACTCAGCCCCCCTAGCCAAGTTACAACCGTTTCGTTTCGATTCTCTTTTCGTTGATCTCCTCAATTCTGCCACGCCTCCTATTCCTTTGTTCTGACCACGTGACTGAGCGTTGAGATGATGTCAGAATAAAGGAATCGAAGGCGTGGCCTACTCGAGGCGATCGACGAAAAGAGGATCGGAACGAAACGGTTGTAACTTGTCTAGGGGGGCTGATATACTAGGCGACAAAATGTCCCCCAACATAGTAAAAAGAAAGAAAGAAAAGCACGTTTATTTAACATGTATACACAATGAAGTAGCAATTATATAAAAACCTAAATCGGTGGAAAGGCGTGCAAAGAGGCTAATTGGTGATCCAGATCTGGTTAAGTCCAATCTAGAAAACCTTGAGCATGATGATAAGCACTTTCGGTGTTTTAAAGGTTTGCATTTTGGAGAGTGTGCGCAGGAATTGCGTGACTTGATTCCACCTTCTCATTTCTATCATTGGACAACCCGATGAACGATGAGTATCCACCCTAACGTTGTTCCGGTCCGGACCAAGCGTTTCGCCTCGTCGTTTATATTGTTACGAGTGGTAGTGGTGGTAGCGCGAGTGCCTCTCATTTCACCACGCCGCACTGGTCCCCAGGCTTCGCTACTTCTCACATCTGTAATGGAAAAGCACCCTTACTCACGTCTTTGCACTCAGGATTGACCAAACTGCAAATACTTTGGTGTTTGCGGTTTCGGGATGCAAAACCTAAGTTATTTCTTATGGTAATTGAAATAGAAGATATGAAATCTAGATCTAGATCTTTTGTAGATATGAAATTCAAGTTGATAAACAGGTACCCGTTAATTGCTGACTCATTGAAGTAGCGGTGGGTTTTATACTTTTTTTGATTCATAATTGACTGGCCTGTTGATGCCGTAGTAGGCAAATTGTTCCATTACTTCGATGATATGTAGTATAAATGACGAGGCGAAATGCTTTAGGCACTAACTGAACGTTGGGTTGTTCGATGGTAGACAGGTAATGGTCGAATGAAGTCATGTAATGCCTATGCACATTCTCCAAAATGTATCCTGTAGAAGACCGACAGGCTGGCTACCCTACGTCTGTGCTCCAGGCTTTGTAGATTGGTCTTAACCAAATTTCGAACACCAATTAGCCTTTTCACACGCCACTCCACTGAGAGATTCCTTGTTTAGATTTATTGTATAACACGTTGACTACGGCAATCATTTTTGTATTATTTCCATCCCTACGATGCGAGGCGTTTAAGACCTCATTTCAAAACTATCATTATGGCGGTAAAGGGCTTATTAGACCCCGTAACATTTAAGAAAGTAAATACTTTTTTAGCTAGATGCGGTACGAGGTCAAAGTGACCCCGTATTAAAGTAGAATCATTACTGTATTCTGTTTTAATAATAAATCGGGAGAGAAGACTAGGTTTTTAGGGTTCCGTATCTTAAAAAGAAAAAACGGAACTCATAAAGGATCACTTTGTTGTTCGTCTGTCTGTCAACACCCTTTATCTCGGGAACGCGTGGAGGTATCGAGTTAAAATTAAAAACATATACTCAGGTCTGCAGTCCCTTGAAGCTGTGAAAAAAATCTAGTTTCAGAGTTAACGAAAAAAAAGATACGACCGTTTATGTCGCAAAAAACCTGTATTTCGACACTGTCAAGGGAATCAAAATTCATAGAGTAGGTACTTCCCGTTGACCTAGAATCTTGAAATTTGGCATGAAGCAAGGTCTCATAGCACAAGCATAGGAAAAAATCTGAAAACTGAAAATTTGTAGTTACGTCACAAAAAAAAACATTTCGATTCGAAAAAATCTTCGTAATTCAATTTGGGAATTGAACTGTTTTTATAGGTCCTCGTTCCGCACTGAACGTGATAACCATATAAAAATGATACCTTTTTTTGTACAACACTTTTCTTTATAAGATATATTGATGCCGATGTATTGTACAAAGTAACTCGCTTTGTTGCAAAATGTTTAGACCTTCTCAGCACCTGGACCGCTGATACCTTCTGACAGGCTCTTCATCTTTGACATGACAAAGGGTCTAGATTTTTGTGAAGCATGCCAAACATTTTTAAGATAAGTACCGTGTCATACATTATAGGTATTACGCAGGCATTTCAGGGATAGACTTTTATCATTTTAGACATATTCGAAATGGCCTATTATTTTGAATAACTTCGATACGAATCTAAAGCAATATACATCTAGTTTGTTTATTTATATGTTGTTTTTAGTTTCGTGAGGACCCAGTAACTACTGGTTTTTTTTTTTAAGGTTTGAAATTATCCAAATGACTTCTCGCGCTCTGCGTGGAGCGGGAGGGCGTGTCAGACTTTTACTGACTAAAACCACACCCGTATCCTTCAATTACCCTTTGCGTTCTAGGACTACGGGTTTCCCTTTCAGAAATTCTCCGCGGTCCTAGCTAGCGGGCATCGGCCCTGCTGGGCCCCTACGGTTTGCTGACATCTCTTGAGGAGCGCGAGGATCTACTAATCTAGATCTACTGGGTAAGCATGAGAGGCATTCATGCATGAGGTTACGGGTTTGAAACCGGTTATGTACCAATGTGATTTTTTCAATTCATATGTACTTTTCTAAGTTTATCTGGGGCTTTACTCCCCGTGCCGTTGTCATTCGTAAATCATTGACGGTCTTTACAGGTAGTCAGATGCCAGAAAATCTGACCATCAGTCTGTCCAAGGAGTATCGTGTTGCCCAGGGTTTGGGTTGTGGAAGTCTGATAAGCAGTCGATTCATGTAAGACACGGATATTAAATCGCATCCAATTAGACTGGAAGCTATTATGGCGACATACCTCAAAAGTATGGGGTTTAGGATTTATAAAATATTTTTATGTTAATCAGGTTAAATAAAAGTATTTTCCCTAACCTGACCTAACCTAAGTGTTTTAGACCTTAAATATACTAATAACATAGTACTGTCATACATTTTTGAATGCAGCTTGGTGAGCCCTGTACGATTCTACAAAAATATCCCCAAAAATGACAACTGTTTCAAATCTGTTGTTTGGTTCCAACAGATTTAAAAACTCTATTCAATACATGAATAGAGTTTTTTTTTATTATGGAGACATAACTCTAAAGTATGGAGTTTATGTTTCATAAAATATTTTTATTTTAACATAACATAACCTAATCTAACCTAAGTTGTGCGCACATAATATCCATTGTAAATGTAATAGTAGTTAAATGTCTTTGTATGGAAAAATAATTACATTATTTACTAGAAGTTTTATTTTTAAATTTAATAAAATTCCCATATTATTATATCGACCACATCAGCTGTTTTGTCTTTTATGGATAGGAATGAACAAACTGACATGTATCCCATGTCTGTTGGACGGTGGGGACGGTGTCCATACAAAATCCGGTATCCTCCTTTGATTGCGGACGCAACATGAACAACGCACATAGAAACATCATTCCATATTTGAATACACGGGAAGCTCAGTCCTTTTCACTCAATAGTATGTCCAGGAAAGAGGTGGATACGGGAATTGCAACCACCAGTCAAAAAAGGTGAATCTATCGCGCATAGAAACAGCATAACCACATTTATTATACAGTCGTAAGTTATGTATGTGTTGATATTCCTTCCTGCTAAAACAGCTGAATTGATGTGGATGATATTTGCTATCCAGGTAGATCAAATCCTGGAACAGAACATAAGTATGATATTTATCCTGGGAGCATATTAACTTGGGATAAATTTCTGCTTTCATACAGGTAAAACCACGAGTAAAAGTTAGTTTTAAAACAATTTTAAGCTATAATCGAAGTGTTATAAATCGCAGAAAAACTGTGAGTAAAGTGCTACTAATTACTAGAACCGTTGCATGAAAAACGTGTCGGTCACAAAATAAATTGCAAAACCAGAAAAAAAAGCTTAAAAATAAATTACGTAATTGCATGTAAAACCGAAAACTTATTACTAGAGAACGTTACTTCATTTCCTAACTTATCGCGTTTATATCTCGCACGCTATTGCTCAGAAATTTACTATTTTTATACAATGGACTTGTGTAATATATGCCTTATCTTGAATAATTAATCTGAGAGCACAAATTATGGTTTTATTGCGACTTTACTATTGGGAAAGGGGATACGATTTTGTTATTTGATTGGCGTATAGGCAGCGGTTATTTGTGCATATTAAAGTTTTCATATTAAAGAATTTTTCGACAAGAACTTTGTTTTTTAATTGACGCAAGTCGCAATAATACGACTGTTTCGATATTGCGTTTTTAAATATAGTATCAATAGTAGAAGCTTTTACAATTCGGTTTAAAAACCCATATTAGGTGTGTCCTTGCCAAGAAAGCGCTAATGACTACGTTGAAGACACGCTTGTTTGGCAATGACTACTTCTGGCATATGTGACTTCCCTGGCAGCTCAATAACTGCATTATCGTATTATAATCATCTATTAACTACTTCATCATTGTTCTAACTTCATTATTTATATTGATACTTTTTTCCTTTCTTGTGACATTGTTTTTGCAATGTTTTTTAAAATATTCAAACTGCAGCAGCAATGTGGGAACACTGTAGACTCCGCAGATTCATAGATTACAATAATTTTGTGCTTTTGGGTACAAAGCTGACCGGTCTACATTGTCCTCTCATATATATTATTATTGTAATATGGAAATATTGTAGCAACAATAACTTTAACAGAAAATACAAAACACAAAGAAACCAATAAATGCCTAATTTCGAAAAATGAATCGAGGGGTGAGGGTCGCGGGAATCCGATGGATGCGAGACGCACAGGAATGAAGGGAAGGTGAGTGGTGTGCGGCCGAGACATCGTCCTCGCGCGTGAGTCCATTCGGGATCTGCGCATTGACAAAGCAAGGCAGGCGTGCGAGCAACGGGTGATCACCGAGTGGTCCACTCGTTGTTGACACTTGCTCAACCCACGGGTGAGGCGCTCCGGAGTTGATCTAGTGGGCGAATACCCACTGTATTCCATACAAAGAATACTTACCGCTCGAGGCGAGGCGGTGCTGGTCGGGTGTCGGATGGCTCTAATGAGCTGACCTTAAACGTGTTCACCCGTAACTTAATGGCAATGACGTCACATTTCACTGGGTGCATCCTTATTCTCTGACCTGATTTTTTCCCCTTACGCCAGATTTGTTTGTTTCAGCAGAACGGTTTCTAGCATAATCAGTCTTTTAATGTTCCCACTGCTGGGACTCGGACCCCCTCTCTCTAGGAGAGGAAATGGGCCGTAATCCACCACGCGGGCCCAGTGAGGGTTGGTGAATGTCACATGACTTCGAATTTTTGGTTCTAGGACATGCCGGTTTCCTCACGATGTTTTCCTTCACCGTTTTGAGAGCAGTGATGATGAAATAAATTACACAAAGTAATGCGCCTGGCTGGGTTTGAACCCGCGCCGTACAACTCGTAAGTCGGAGCCGTTACCACTTGGTCACCACTGAATGGTTTCTAACTTACTTAATATTGATTTGATTTGACGAACTCATTCTGTTTTCGATTTTGTATAAAGTTACTGTTTGATACAGATTATAAATAAAATTAATCGAGTACTTGATAATATTTTCAAAACTTGTGTAAGTATTAGATTACTGAAAAAAATAAATATAATTTCACTTCATAAGTTCAGTGTTTGACAATAAATTATAAGTTCAAACTACCTCGCGTGTAAAATTACTTTTTCTGTGATTTCATGGTAGCGATAGTATCAAAGGAAGTGTTGTATTATTTAATTGATGTTGTGATAACAATCACTTAATGACATAACTACTTTCTGAACACGATTATTTCACTTCATATTATATGTTGTGAGTGCTTTCACGATGACTAATGTAAATCAAAGGTTGTCTGTAAAAAATCGCTCTTAGCGATAAGACCGCCCATTGTGACACCATATTAATTTTAAGTTCCTAATATAATTTTTATTTTTGGTGTACAATAAAGAATATATCTATCTATCTATCCATTAGCTAGGTATATATACCTACTTACCTAAGAGTACGGTAATTACCGGATATCTATGCTAATTACAGATTTTAGGCGCCTTATTTGATTATTTTCAATGTTATCTTTTTTTGGATGGGAAAATCATCTAGTGACATCCCCCGCTCTTGGGCGGAGTGAGAGGGCGTGTCAGACTTTAAGGGCGGAATTCACCAATAAAACTAATCGCGTTTTAACGTTTGGCATGGTCTCGCATAATCGCGTTTAGCCGCTATCACTAGTATCACTAACTGTCTGTATTTTTCTTATGTTGTATTTTTACAAGTGACACCAGTGATAGCGGCTAAACGCAATTATGCGAGCCAAACGTTAAAACGCGATTAGTTTTATTGGTGAATTCCGCCCTAACTGACTAAAAACCTTCTCCTGTTTCTTCTTTGCCATTGTTTTGGGGATCTCTTTCGCATCACCCATGACCCCAGTAGGCTTTGATCCTGCTGGGCCCCTACGGTTTTGCTGACATCTCTATGAGGCGCGCGTGGAAACGTGCCGTCGACGACTTGGGCTCGGTCTGGATGGTTACTGGAGGGTAGGACGGCGAGCTACCCATTGCTTGCCGATTTTCAATGTTATCTGTGACATAGAAAATGATTTTGTGATATTTTAGAAAAGCATTTAAATCGACTTGCGAACAGTAAGAGGTTTTTAATTCGATTATTTTATAGGGTTCCGTACCTAAAGGGTAAAAACGGGACCCTGTTACTAAGACTCCATTGTACGTCTGTCTGTCACCAGGCTATCTGTCTCATGAACCGTGATAGCTAGACATTTAAAATTTTCACAGATGATGTATTTCTGTTGGCGCTGTAACAAAAAATACTAAAAATAGAATTATGTGTTCACGTGCCTCCACCTTAAAAGTGAATCGACTGGACGCCGTCCTACTCCCCTAGCCAAGTTACAACCGTTCCGTATCGATTCTCTTTTCGTCGATCGTCCCGAGTAGGCCATGCCTCCATTTCCTTTATTCTGACGCCATCTCAATGCTCAGTCACGTGGTCAGAACAAAGGAATAGGAGGCGTGGCCGACTCAAGGCCATCAACGAAAAGAGAATTGAAACGAAATGGTTGTAACTTGGCTAGGGGAGCTGATGTTCAGCGGGAGCGTATTCTAAAGAGGGATCGCCTGGACAAAGAAGGAGGACTGGATTAACCCAGAGCGACGTGTGGGACATCGTAGAAGACGATTATTGGTAGAACGGTGATTTTTATTATGACCAGCGGGGCTATTGCGTAACTCTGTTGACAGTTCAAGTGATGATCACTTGTTAATAATGTGCATCATTGAACTGTCAAACAGCTAGTTTCGTATTGCCTATCATCAGTGACCAACAGCAGTGACGTCATGAGCCACTGGTGCCTTTGATAGCCACCGTAACACGTTTTGACAGATGTTATTGTATCGATAATTTTAAAATTTCGATTGTGTAAGCTTTTGAAGCTGTATAATAGTCGATAAAATTTTAGAGTGGTCACATAGGCACCGTAAATTTTTATAATTCACCACATTTCCACCGTAGTTTGTTAGTCACTTGTGTGATACGTAATACCAATTTTATGAAATTGTCAGGTGACAACTAAGTTTAGTGTGCAACGAATGCTAGTTGTCAACTGTTGATTGAAAAAGTTAGCTAATAGCCCCCCGGAGCAAAGAAATTGGATTTGGTATATTGGGGTTACCAGTTTCAGCATAACTTTTTTTATGAATCAATATTGAGAATTCTTTTTGTGTTGTGTTAACTGCGTGGTAGACCCATATATCATTTGCTAATTCCAATGTGTAGATGGGTATATTGTCATTTCTATAGGTACCTTATCAGTGAGCTTGAACGCTATTTTTTTAGGCGAGTTACCCATTGCTCGTCGTCCAAAAGCCCACGAAAACCGGGGTTTTAACAGTGTGATGGAGTAAGATGGGGTTTAGTAACGCAGTGACATCAAGATAGATTATAGGAAGATTGCCTATATTGTATATTAAAAGAAACTAAACATTATAGTTTGGTAGATTTTGAAGAACAGGTACAAATTACGAGCCGGTTCAATTTAGGCAACTCGACCCTATAATATATATTGTTACCTTTTTGTTAGAGGCCTTACATGGCAAAAATAGTTTCGCAGTAAAAAATATCTTACTAATTAATTAGCAAGGTTGTTTACGAGAGTCATGCTGACTGGCTACTTTTATTTCACCAACCTTTACAAAAATCGAGTCTATGGATGTTCTACACTCGAGAGCAAAAAAATGGCACACTATATCTTTTTTTGTGAAGGTAGTTTTTTTCATAAATATGAGAAGTGATATGAAAGAAAGGGGAGTGACAGGACAGAATGGAAGAAAAGAACGTGTTGCGCCGATCCCAAATAAAACGGGACAAGGGCAGGAAGATGATGATGTAGATATTGAAAAAAAATTATACACTAATTGAAAGACTATTTCATTTCTTCATATTATTGAATTTTATGTACGGTGGTTTTTGTAAGTTACATGTAGATCAATGATTTTAATTTTATGGCTTTGTAAAACTAACTTTGTAAGCTTTAATTTTGCCTTATGATTGATACTTAATATCCAAAATTAAAAAAAAAAAAAAACAAATTAACCAACTACAAGGGATGTGCGATTTTCTTGCTCTCAAGTGTAGTTAGGTACATTCTATTAAAACTTTCTCAAGCTTCAGTTGACTAAAACTCAATCAACTTATTGAAAGCCAGCAACAAAAGACACATTGTCGTTATTTTTTATTGTTCGGCTTTTGGCGGATTTCCAAAAGTCATGCGAAAAACGACATTTTTTACAGCAGTATTAATAAATTTATGCAGAGCGTTAAATTTTATCGGGTTCAGCTCCGCAGTTTTGAAGTTCGTTTCCGTACCTAGGTTTTTTTTTCGGTGGGAAAATTTTATGACATCCCCCGCTCTTGGGCGGAGGGGACTTTTACTGACTAAAAACCCACTCCTGTTCCTTCGTTGCCTTTCGTACCAGGTTCCTTCGTTGCCTTTCGTACCAGGGCCGAGTCTTCCTTACAGAATCAGACCCTTGACCCCAGTAGGCTTCGACCCTGGGCTGCTGTGGGGGCCCCTACAGTTGCTGACATCTCCTTGAGGCGCGCGTACTGAGTTCTACTAGCATAACATAAGCATAAGCATAATCAGCCTTTTAATGTTCCCACTGCTGGGACTCAGGCCTCCTCTCTAGGAGAGGGAATGGGCCACAATCCACCACGCGGGCCCAGTGCGGTTGGTGAATGTCACATGTCTTCCAATTTGTGGTCGTAGGACATGCCGGTTTCCTCACGATGTTTTCCTGAGTTCTACTAAAGTTTGATTATTCTTTTTTAAATATTTCTAAATCGCAGTCAAGTTAGTGCTTAATCGCCTAATCCCACCTGATAATAAGCAGTGATGCAATCGGTGATGGTAAAGCGCACTAGTTTATTAAGAGCCTATTCACTCTAGCTTTGAAGACACCTAAATTATGATCGGACGAGAAGACCGCAGCAGGCAAATTATTCCAGTCCTTCTTTGATGAAGAAACGATGAAGTGAAATGCTTAGTCCGGACCGTAGAGGTGTTAACAACTTAAGGGTGGACACTCACCGTGAGTCGGCTTGTCTGAGGGTAGAAAGGCGATGGCAGAATCAAGTCATGTAATTCATGATATATATGTTTTAATAACTGAAGTAGGGAAGGTAAGTAGGGAAGAGACAAAATCGGTATTTTCTTGACTTCGATCCTGCTTGATGGAATGTGGAGAACATGCCTGTTTGTTGGTCCTTTGAAGACTGGGTGGTGCTGTATTTGCAGCGCCAGGCAACTACCACTGACTACCATGTAGTTGTCTGGCATTTTTGCTGAACTGGACCTATTTGGCGAAGCCGTGAGACACAAATTGTGTCAGTGTTTTTTTCTTTGTTTTTTTGTTAGTGGTCTTAAATTTTGTTTTTACAGTGTGTGTATCCATGCGTGCCAATTAAATATTTTTCTTTCTTTCTTTTTTTTTTTGTTCTTTCATGGTCTAATTCAAAGTTAGCAGTCAAATAAATTCAGCCTAGAATGAGGTGGTGAGACAACCTGGATGCGTACGGTTTTGGCTGGTAAAAGGTGGCGCGGAAAAGGAGTGCATGTGTGTACGTTTGTTAGTTCTTCACTTTTAAACGGCTTAACCTTTTGAGTGCGTAATTAGAGACACAATAGAAAGACAATGGTACGTGAACGCCGCGGCGTTAATGCGGGGATCAACAGCTTAATGGATTTGGGCAAAATTGGACTTTCAGGGAGTGTATGTCGAAATTGCATGGACTAGCTCCGCCAATTCTGTTCCATCATTGGACCACCAGCCCCTCGAGCCAAGTTACAACCGTTTCGTTTTGATTCTCTTTTCGTTGATCGCCACGAGTCGGCCACGCCTCCTATTCCTTTGTTCTGATCACGTGACTGAGCGTTGAGATGACGTCAGAACAAAGAAATCGGAGGCGTGGCTGAGTCGAGGCGATCAACAAAAAGAGAATCGAAATGAAACGGTTGTAGTTTGGCTAGGGGGGCAGGCGTACGGCGATGCACCACCGGTAGATGGTGGACATCCCACCCTTACGCACAAAACATTTTGGGAACACATACATTGTGCGTACAGCTAAGGAGTGGAATTCCCTGCTGGAGTCTGTGTTTCCTGATAGCTACAATCTGAAGATCTTTAAGTAAAGAGTGGATAAGTTACTTCAAAATAAGCGTGCTCTATCGTCGACCACATCGTCGCTTTCCATCTGGTAGAGACAGTGGTTGACCACTGTCTGTGAGTCAGTCAATAATAAAAAAAAAACTGGGCAAGTGCGAGAGTGCCTCACGCACTGAAGGTTCCATACAAACTTACCTATAAATAGTTCAATTCCCGAATGGAGTGTCGAAGATTTTTCCGAATTTTGACGTAACAGCTTTACTGTTTTCAGATTTATTCTTATACTTGTGCTACAAGACCGGGTTAACGGAAAGTGCCCTATGAATTTTGATTCCTTTGAGAGTGTTGAAATATACGTTTTTATGCGTCATAGGCTGCCGTATCTTTTTTTTTCGTAAACTTAGTAGTTTGCTTTTTTTACAGCTTCAAGGGATAGCAGACCTGAGTATATAATTTTAATTTTAAGTCTATACCTCCACGCGTTCCCGAGATAGGGTCTTGGAAGACAGACAGACAGACCACTTAGTGATCCTATAAGGATTCCGTTTTCTTCCTTGTGAGGTACGAAATCCTAAAAAGAACATAGCTACGCTAAAGCCCTTAGCTTTCATCTTAACTGTTCCATATTGCCAGAACCACACCAGACACGGAACCCTGAAAAGGTAAACTTATCAAACAATTCGGCGGAACCATTTCAGCCTCTAGCAAGACCATAATTGGCAGTTAACAAAGCCAGTTTATTTTTAGTATGTGCTCGAGTATGACTAGCAAATTTGACCACGCTGTAGGTTACACAGTAGGTACATACTGGATGACTTTTAAGTTTGGACTCATTAGCAATCCAGGCGGTAGTGACTTCCGAAATATATTTAGATGACTTACTCGTAGCAAACACTTACACTTACACGCCATTAATTTTTAATTACTACAAATACTTAAAGGACTTATTGGAAAAGGTCTTGTTATTATTTAAGTAAAATCTCAATAAATAATATTCATAAACAGCAAAGTTTATGAATATTTCGACTGGCGGCGAGCAATAGGTGGCTCGCCGTCCGATCGTCCGGTAACTGTCCGGACAGAGCCCAAGTCGTCGACGGCGCGTAGTGTTCCACACGCGCCTCAAGGAGATGTCAGCAACCGTAGGGGCCCAGCAGGGTCGAGGGCTACTGGGGCCATGGGTGATGCGAAAGTGACCCCCGGGGCCCTGGAAAAAATTGCAAAGAAGGAACAGGAGTGGGTTTTTAGTCAGTAAAATTCTGACACTTTCTCCTGCTCCGCCCAAGAGCGGGGGATGTCATTAGATGATTTTCCCACACGAAAAAAAAAGTTATTAGCGTTTGTTTATATCCCAAAATGTCACTCAGTTTATGGAAATATTGTACAGGCTATTGATTATGAATGAATAAATGACGATCAAAATGGAAAAACACTGCACGTAATATTTTCTAGTAGCAATTGTTCATCATTCATCATCATTTCAGCCGAAAGACGTCCACTGCTGGACATAGGCCTCCCCCAAGCGTCGCCACAGCGAACGGTCCTGTGCGTCTCGCATCCATCGGACTCCCGCAACCGTTACCAAGTCATCGGTCCACCTTGTAGGAGGCCTTCCAACGCTACGTCTTCCGGTACGTGGTCGCCATTCCAGAACCTTTCGGCCCCAACGGCCATCTGTTCTGCGAGCAATGTGCCCTGCCCATTGCCACTTTAGTTTGGCGATTCTTCGTGCTATGTCGGCAACCTTGGTTCTCCTGCGGATATCCTCATTCCTGATTCGATCACGCAAGGAAACTCCGAGCATAGCCCTCTCCATTGCCCTTTGGGTGACTTTAAGCCTTCTAATGAGGCCCATTGTAAGCGACCACGTTTCTGAGCCATATGTCATCACTGGCAACACGCACTGGTCATAGACTTTCGTCTTGAGACACTGTGGTATATTGGACGAGAAGACACCGCGCAGCTTCCCGAACGCTGCCCAGCCGAGTCGGATTCGACGATTGATCTCTTTCTCGAAGTTAGACCTTCCCAACTGGACCGTCTGTCCCAGGTAAACGTAGTCGTCTACAACTTCGAGTGTAGAGTCCCCGACCTTGATAGGAGTGGGTGCTACATGGCTGTTTACCATGACTTTGGTTTTGTCCATGTTCATTTTAAGTCCCACTCTTTCGGAAGCTCTACTGAGATCACCAAGCATTGTACTGAGCTCCTCCGTAGTCTCAGCCATGACTACTATGTCGTCGGCAAACCGAAGGTGAGTGATGTACTCGCCATTGACATTAATGCCTAGCCCTCTCCATTCCAAAACCTTGAAGACATCCTCCATTGCTGCCGTGAACAGTTTCAGAGAAATAACGTCTCCCTGCCTCACACCCCGCTGCAAGAGGATAGGTTTCGAGCTCTGGTCTTGTAGTCGGACTGACATAGTGGCGTTTTTGTACAAACACTTCAGCACTTCGATATACCGATAGTCAATTTGGCACCGTTGGAGAGACTGCAGTACAGCCCAAGTTTCAATCGAATCAAAGGCTTTCTCGTAGTCCACAAACGCTAAGCAGAGAGGCTGGTTATACTCCTCAGTCTTCTGTATAACCTGCCGCAGCGTATGTATGTGGTCCACGGTGCTGAAGCCTTTTCGAAATCCGGCTTGTTCGGGAGGCTGGAAGTCGTCGAACCTGCGCGCGAGACGATTCGTGATGACTCTGGAAAACAGCTTGTAGACATGGCTCAGAAGGGAGATGGGCCTATAATTCTTAAGCAGGGCATTATCGCCCTTCTTAAAGAAGAGTACCACCACGCCTCTGCTCCACGCCTGTGGCGTTTTTCCCTCGAGTATGACGGAATCAAATAGCTTCTGAAGGGCCTTAAGGACCGGTTTTCCACCCGCCTTCAGGAGTTCAGCCGTAATTCCGTCCTCACCCGACGCCTTGTTGTTTTTCAGCTGCTTCAGAGCCATCCTAATCTCGTGCAGGCTGACGTCCGGGATATCTTCGGTATAGTGTCGAGTCAATCTAGCTCTTGGGTCGTTTACTAGATTTACAGCGGGTTTAGCGGTAGACGTGTATAACTGTCCATAAAAAGCCTCGATCTCTCCCAGAAGCTCCAATTTGGCGGATATGACTCTGCCATCGTCGGTCTTCAGTTTCGTGAGCTGGCTTTGCCCAATAGACAGATCTCGTGCAAATACTTTAGAGCCCTTATTCCGCTCAATCGCATCCTTAATCCTTGCGGTATTAAAGCGGCGTTTCAGGGACTTCGAGATCTGTCTATTGAGCTGCCGGTATATGCACGCATCGTCTGAAGACTGCAGAATCATCTCACGCCTCTTCTTCATTAGCTCGAGGGTCGGATCGGAGAGCTTCTTGTTTTTATTTGTACGGTGAGTCTTGAAAAACTTAGACCCGACCGTATGGACAGTTTCCACGAACCCATCGTTATATTCATCCACGGAGCTTCCTAGGCACTCGAAACGATTGTGGAGTTCGAGCTGAAAGCTCTCGGGGTTTTGGATCCGGATCTGTGCTGGACGGAGCGTAGACTTCATCAGTCGAGACCTTTCAAGCTTAATGTTAATATTCAATGTGCCTCTTACGACGCGGTGATCACTTCCAGTTTTCACCGCGTTGATCACAGAGACATCATTGAATATTTGCTTTTTCGTCGACAGGATGAAGTCAATCTCATTTCTAGTTGCACCGTCAGGACTTTGCCAGGTCCACCTTCTATGCTCACGCTTTTTGAAGAAGGAATTCATCATATAGAGGCCCTCCTTCTCCATAAAGCTAGCCAGTAGGTGTCCCCGGTGATTCCGACGTCCAAATCCAAATTGCCCCACTCGCAGCTCGTCACCGTCTCGTTTGCCCAGTTTCGCGTTAAAGTCCCCCATGACCACGGTGAAGTGAGTCTTAGAACCATGCATGGCTCTTGATATATCCTCATACATGGATTCTACTTCGTCGTCGGGATGTGTCGAGGTCGGGGCGTAGACCTGTATGACCTTCAGCGAATATCTTGATGATATTCTGAGTATAAGGTACGCCACCCTGGTCGACACACTCTCGATCCTCACGACATTGTTCACAAGGGACCTGTGGACGATAAACCCGACACCACCCTGGGACTGCTGGTCACCCTCCCGGAAATAGAGCAGGTTACCGGATTTGAGAATTATCGTATCCTCCCCCTGTCTTCGGACTTCAGACAATCCCACAATACTCCATCGCAACCTGCTCAATTCCTCCTCCAGTTCGGTGATCTTCTCGTCAGTCCTCAGTGTACGCGTGTTAAAAGTTGCCAGGTCGAGTCGTTTAATAGACGGGTAGCCAAATCTCATCCGGAGATTCTTCGCACCCCTTGCCTCGTCGTGGCCTTGACCGCTACCGGAGTCAAGGGTAGACGGGCTGCCGGGCACTAGGGGCCATTTTTTGTTTCTGTTTTTCATGTTGGGGGGGGGGGGGGTTGCCATAATCGCCACGCTTGGCAGACGGGTTGGCGATCGCAGTTTGGTTGTTGTAATGCACAGAGGATGCTGCTGCCCATTCTCTGGTATGTCCCTTTGTCGCCTCTTACGACACCCTCGGGAAGAGATGGGAAGCAATTGTTACGAATGATTAATTCTATTATGAATTTACCAATTGTGGCAAATGTTCGTGGACAATTTTGGGTTTTCTTTTTTTTTACTTTTGACTACATACAAAAATGTGAATGGTAACGGGTACGGATAGAGCCTCATTTTTTGTACTAATTTAAAAATAGGGGTGTATATTGAAAAGGCGAAAGTTTATGTGTATGTTAGATACTTCTTCACTCTCAAACGGTTAAACGGATTTTTATGAAACTTGGTACTCGGGTAGACCATGTCCTATCCATGACTTCGTATTCCGGGAGTATTTTTTTTTATTATGGATAAGCTCGCGTTTCACCACTATTTCACTTGATGGTAAGCGATGATGTGGCCGACGATAGCATAACATAGCATAGCATAGTCGGCCTTATAATGTTCCCACTGTTGGGACTCAAGTCTCCTGCCTAGGAGAGGGAATGGGCCGTAATCCACCACGCGGGCCCAGTGCGGTTTGGTGGATGTCACATGTCTTCAAATTTTTGGTTCTAGGACATGCCGGTTTCCTCACGATGTTTTCCTTCACCGATTTGAGAGCAGTGGTGATGAAATAAATTACACAAAGTAATGCGCCTGGCTGGGTTAGAACCCGCAACCTACAACTCGTAAGTCGGGGCCGTTACCACTCGGCCGCCACTGCTCGACCGACGATGAATTGTAGCAAAGACGAGCAGCCATGTCTTCTGAATTTCTGAGAAATGGGAACGTTCAAAGGCCTCAACGCATTGATTGACTCGCAAGCTCTGTTCCATTAAACGTTGAGACCTTTGTGTATACCATAGTATTTAATATGCGTGTCATATCCTTGCCTAGACAGACATGTAGTCTGATTTCAATCTTGTCCACCGTAGTTGAATTAGGATAGTGTGTTGAGAAGGTAAGATTAAGACTAAAATATTGCTGTAGTTCACATTTATGACGTTTTTGCTCTGATTTTATATACATTTAAAGTATATATTTTTTTAAATTTAATTTTTCGATTGTAATTACTCTTCACTGAAACTTACTGCATTTTTGGTGCATCGGTTTTTCTTGATATTTAATAATATGCGCACAACGGTATCTAGTCCCAAACTAAGCAGAACTTGTGCTCTGAGGTCTAAACAAGTGGAAAATATACATCAATATTTCTAAATACATACATACTATATATAAATTACACCCAGACACAGAACAAATTATTGAGCTCATCACACAAACATTTGTCTTGTGTGGGAATCGAACTCCGATAAATATTTATAATAATTTAAAATTAGTGGTGTATTTAATTACCCGACTGCGCGACGCAAAGGAGGGTAATGTGTTTATCAGTCTATGTATGTATGTATGTATACTATGTATGTTTGTTTCTATGTGGCATTCTAAGAGACCAAATGCGTAGGCCGATTTTGATAATTCTTACGTCAATCGATTCGTCTTAACCTTGCGAGTGTCACTAAAGACATGACAGTAATCAAAATTCACTACAGCTACAACCAGACGCCATATTGTCAAAATTAAAAAAATAAAGTCGATGAACTATGTCAAGTGGAGTGTCGTTGAATAGGTATTTTAAAATCATTTTTAGGTTCCTTTTATCATTTTTCATTTTAAATAATAGTTTAGGATATATAACGATTTAAAGTTGTTTAACAAAACAATCATTCTCGCTAATTTTATTACATAATGATTTAAGTTTTTATTTCAAGTATAAACGATACACAAATAAAAAAATCAGTGAAAAAGCATGAAGAACAAATATTTTTGTTAAAAAAAAGTTTACCACCAAACTCGATAGATGGCGTTGTTCATTTGATGGACACTTGTAAATCAAATCATTCGAGTTTTCCCATCTACTAGACAGGTCGATGAACATAATCAAAAGATGACAACTATATTGGCAAAAACTACTAGGTTGTATAAATTACATGCAGTTGATATATCAGTAGAATCGAAAACATATGGTCAAAAACCGAATGATGTATATGTTTCTGATGATCCTAACAAAACTGGAGGAATCGTTAAATATTTAACAATCGGTTTAGGATCACGAGTTATGTTACGAAGAAATTTGAATGTTACCCATGGTCTTGTTAACAGAGCAATGGGTGTTATAAGGACAATTGAGTAGCCAGCTCTTCGGAGGGACCAATTGGAACCCGGAGAATTCCCACAAGCTGTTTATATAGAATTTGACGACAAAGCAATTAAAAACAATGTTCCTGGAGTAGGAGTCAGAATCGAACCATCGACGACACAATTTGATGCACTTCGCGGACAGGGTAAAATAGAACAAAAAATGTTGCCATTGATACTATGAACTTTTAATTTCATACGTACTTTTTTCTAAGTTTATCTAGGACTTAACTGATACCCCGTGACCTGGAAAGCACGTAAAGCTGTCGGTCCCGGTTGTCATTCGCAGATCTTTGACAGTCGGTACAGGTAGTCAGACGCCAGAAAGTCTGACCATCAGCGTCTATCCAAGGGGTATCGTGTTCCCCAGTAACTGGATTATGGAAGTCTGAGGAGCAAACGCTCCATGTAAAACACAAGCATTCAACCGCATCAAGTTAGACTAGAAGCCGACCCCAAGCTGATTGGGAATGGGCACGCCATAATTATGGCGGTAAGTCCCCTCTTTGAGGAGTGGCTGGATAGGCAACACGGCGTCCTTACCTTCCGCATGACGCAGGTCCTCACCGAACATGGTAAGTTCGGGAGGTTCCTGCACCGGATTCGTGCGGAAGAAACGCCCGGGTGTCACCATTGTGTGGACCACCCGGAGGACACGGTGGAGCACACGGTGGAGGTGGGTCCCGCTTGGGCAGAGCAACGCCGTGTCCGGACCGAGCCTAAGTTGTCGACGGCACGTGCCAGCAACTGTAGGGACCTAGCAGGGTCGAAACCTACTGGGGCCAAGGGTCTGATTCTGAAAGGAAGACTCGGCCCTGGTACGAAAAGCAACGAAGGAACAGGAGTGGGTTTTTAGTCAGTAAAAGTCTGACACTATCTCTACTATCTTCAGAAGATGATTTTACCACCAAAAAAAAAAAAAAGGTGATTGGGAAAAGGTCATTAAAGTTGCCTCGTCACTACTCCCTGGGCCAGCCTGCCTCAGCGCCGCCATAGCTGTCAGTATTCCTCACTTTATCATAGCAAAATCGGATAGTAAAATTTCTCATCAAGGTTGTTCAAGGATCTGCCGACAAAAAGCCGTGAAACTAACTAAGCACTTTCGACCGAGTCATTAATAGTTATTAATTGTCCGCTAGTAAAATAAGGCAGTATTTCAGTCGACTCTAATTTATTACTACTATAAATCTTTATTGAACAAAGCTTTCAGTGTTGTGCGTGATACATTATATGTTTTGAGACACGCTCTTCCGGGATTGGTCAGCTGAAACTTGAGGCTGATATTTTGTTCTAGCTTTTGTCTGGGACTTACATCGAAGGACTGGAACAATTCGCCTGCTGCGCACTTCCCGTCCTATTATATTTAAGTGTCTTCAAGACTATAGTGAATAGGCTCTTAATAAACTAAGGCGCCTCTCCTCCTAGCATCACTGCTTACCATGAGGTGGGATCGCAGTCAAGCATCAGTTTATATTATTAAAAAAAAATAAGAAAATGTTTCTATTATGTTTTTTGACTGATTGTGTGATATTTTTTTTTTTGGAACATGTTTTTTTTTAATTTTTTTGTTTAGAAAAGTGTTTCTGTCAAATGGGATTAGAACCTTTTAAATTTGATGAAGATTAGTCTGATGAAGGACTTCGGAGATAGACCATAAACCTCTTCAATTAATGATAGCATGTCGTCCGGGATTGCTGCAATCGATTATCTTGATTGTTGACGTCATTTTCTAACTTAAAATTACACGCCGCGCTGGTACGCTCTGAAGGGATATCGCAGATGTGTAAAGTTCACTCTAGTGTACTCTCTATTTTACCAATTAGTTTCAAATTCCTTGTTATTAAGGTTATTAATTTTGTTTACGGACCGATCTTGATAATTAATTTTGTTTTTTTTTTTTTTTTTTTTTTTATTTTTTTTATTCTCAATCATTTTAATAAAAACACCTAACTAATTAAAACTATATATACACTAAAGGCAAAAACTACTAGCTAAAATATGGCGTCATAAAATTCCTCCGCATCGCTGTCGACTGGAAGTGTGCCCAAAAGGCTGGCAGCATTGCCACGTTGTATGGCAATGCTTAATCTCTGACCGAGGTAAAAGCCAGCCCTTGGGTCACGCGAAGTGTCAACTAAGCGTTTGGATAATTCTTTGAAAAGCTTATGAGCACTCGGACCCCACGGCCCAAGAGTTTCAACCCCAAACGGCTCAAAAATATAACTACCGACGAGGTTGTTATATTTCCGCCGCTTGAGGTTCTCCGCAGCCGCAGCGGCAGCACCAGCACAGCACGAGGAGCTAGGAAGATGGGATGGCGCAAGAGTGTCGACACAGGTAGCGTCCCACACTAAAGGCCTACCCATCTTCCACGGAAATAAAGACATACCGTCCGGTCTCTTACCATCGTCGCGTGCCAGGCCATGAGGTTCCAAAACAGCTGGAACGCCGACGGTGACAAGGGCTCGTCGGATGATGTCGTTAATATTCGCGTGCCGTGCTATCCGTCCCGCGCTTCGACTGCATGACAGGCCGTGGTGACCAAGGCTGTTGACAACTTCGCCACAGTGGCAGCGATGAGGAGAACAGCAAGGAGCGCCTAGGCGTAGGGCAACAGCTAGGCGGAAAGTAGTATCGTCGAATAAGGTGCCAATATTCGACGACGGCAGTGCGTGAAGCCAAAGACCTGACTCCCAATTTCCCACAGCCAGGAGGCGCGCACGCTCCGCAGTAGTAGCAGATGTATGGATTAGGTTTTTCTGGACTACTTTGCAGAGCGGTTCATCCCACCGTCTCTGGGAGGTTGGGTTGTCAGGCGGATTTGTATTCGGGCAAGCGATTCTCCAGGCATCCATAGCCTCGGTGAAGCACGGCACTTCAAAAGGAATCAGTGTGGAAGTTAGAATGTTCCTGATTAATTTATCAGTGCTGTGAACCGAAGATATGAATGCCGGTAAACTAATACTGGTAATTTTGCGGACGCCGAGGCCTCCCATACGGATGGGAAGAGTAACTTGGTCCCAAGCTCGATCGTCCAAGGTCATATTTAAAATTAAAGTAAGTGTATGTCGGATAATTTGGTCCATTTTTTCCAAAAGGTGAAGGTGCTTCCATAAGTGGGAAGCACGAAGGAAATATGTTAATTTAGGACCGAAACAACAATAACGAATTAGGGTAATGGCCGAATGCATGTTAATTTGGAGTAATCTTTCCGAAACGTCATTGAAATTTTGTATTTTTTCCTCCACAAAACTGGGAAAGGAATCCTCAAAGATTGGGGACCCAAGGAGACGAAGAGAACTTTTATCGATAATTTTGATTGCAGGGGCTATTGCATTGAATTTTGGAAGAGTCAGATGTCTGTCGGTACTGTCAGAGAGGTATAATTCACATTTAGAGAAGTTGAGATCTAGTCCTATAGAAAAGAGTTGATTTTTTAAAAATTGTAAATCATTTAAAACGGTGTCTACATCGCCTCCCAAGGTCCCGTCATCGAGGTACCACACATTAAATTTAGAATTTAGTTTTCGAATGATTGGGTGTATAGCTAAGCTAAAGATCACTGGCCCGAGGGGGTCACCTTGTTGGCAGCCAACAGCGGATTCCAAAAGGTTGTCCCGAAAGAGTAATTTAGATGGTTGTCTATAACATTGCCAAAGAAAACTATAGATTTGAGGTATTTCTTTTTTAGTTTCTGCCAGCAAGGTGTCCCTATTAACCGAATTAAATGCATTTTTTATGTCAACCTTAAGGATAGCCTCTCCTTTGCCAGAATTTAGGTAGGTCGACAACGCGTGTACGGCAGCCTCACAGCCCCCTTTGGAGCCGTAACCAAGCTGTAGGGGCTGAAATTTTTCCGAAACCACCTCACCATAAAATTTGCAACAAATCTTGGCTGCCATACGACGGTAGGTAGTTCCCACGGCAATGGGACGAATACCGCCATCCCTCTTGCGCAGGGCACATAAATTAGCCCCGTACAAGACGTCGATGACGGTTTCGTTCACCTTGCCAGAGAGCATTAGGTTAATCAGGGCCGTAAGCTCCTTCAAGAGCAACTCACCAGCTTCCCCGGCACCTGAACAGATAAGGTCCTTTAGGTGCTGTGGACTGAGGCCATCGAGGCCGCCAGCAGAGCCGCTCCGGAAAGAGCAAACGGCCGTGATCACTTCTCGACCTGTAATGGTGAGGGTGTGAATGTCCGGATCAGGGGGGTCGGGAAAAGAAAGGCCATCCGCTGGGGCAGGGTGTTTTCTCTCCAGATCTGCGAGAGTATCTGGAGAACACGGAGCCACCACATCACTACTAAAAAGAATCCTGGCTGCTCCGCTGATGTCACCTTCCCCCAACTTTGTTTCTACCAGATGGGATATCCCTTTTGAAGGGATAAACCTCTGTAACGGTAATTTTGAATCTAAATGACAGGCCGAAACATTACAGTTTTCTTTAATTTGTGCAGTTAAAGTCTTTTTTGTTGCCAAATTCTTTTGGACGTGTAGAATTCTGTAGGGGAAGGTGAGCAGGTGTTCCCAAGCACTTTGCGAGTTCTCCTGTACGGCAAGGCGAACGCATCCTGCTAGGTTTTGCGCCACAAGAGGTCTAGCTCCGCGGGGAACTCGCTTTAAAACTGGGCAAGAGTTTTTGAATTTTGAAAGAGTTTTCCAAAACGGATCTAAAGATGATGTAGTAGGTGTTGGAAATGGTGTACTTACAGGGTCCAAAGTGGATGCATTTTGGGGTTTATGTACTTTCCCAATATGCACACTCAGACCCCGCTTACCTTTGAAAAATCGTGCCTGGGTGCACAGAGGGCACCTCTCCAGGATGTTCAAAGGTTGACTGGCACTGTTTTCGACCACTTCACTGTTGTCGCTAAGCATATGTATAAAATTTACACTTATGCACTAACTTATTTACAATAAATATAGCTAAATAAAAGGAAAATCACTAAAAAATAAACACTGACAAAAAATCGTTCGAATGACACAAAGAAAACTCAAAAAAAATGACAACACGTGTCAACTGAAGCGGCGCAGTCGCGTAGGCGGCCTGGGGCGCCGAGACACCGATGATGGCATTTCGGTGGCGGCGCCCTAAAACCGTTGCCGGGTGATGATACGCGTCGCGTCCTCGGCGTCTCCTTCAGGCGGCACGTCAGCGACGTTTATTGTGCACACAGAGCACTTTATAACACAATGAAAATTGCGCCGTACAGGCCGGGTGCCTGTCAAAGCTTTCTTGGGCTTATCTTCCTTTTTTCGATGTTAAATTGGTATAGTTTTGTAACTTAAATGTCAACGTAACTGGACAATAAGTGGAATCATTGAAATAGGTGCGATCTCGGTAAAAGTGGTTGAGCTGATTTTCTTCAAACTATACTTGGATTTCCGCAGTAAAACCAGTTGAAAAAGCAATAAAATAATTAATTAAACAACAGGAGCAAATTTTCGTTACTAGCACAGTCAGTGTTACCAGGTCAAAAAAAAGTGTGTCAAAAATATTTTGTGTTGGGTTAAGTTATACCTAACTGCAATGTGTAAATTGAGTAAATATGGGTATATTGTGTATCAGAAAATTGTTCCAGTATTTAATTTTATAGCTATAGGGTACCACAAAAGCAAAAAGGAAAAAGGAGTTTCACGCAGAATTTTTTCGAATGAAGTTCAGTGGGTGTTTTAGTTATTCGCAAATTAATCAATTTGCACTACTTAGGCAGTAGTGGATATTGTGATGTAAAATTGGTGTGGTTTTGTATCTTAAGTAGACACTTAGATACAAAACTACACATAAATACTGGGCAATATTTATGTGGAATAATTAAAACATGCGCGATCTTGATAATATGGAGTTGAGAATTTTATTGTAGTGTTGAATATTTCAGCGAAGTTTGCCAAGAAGGCTGACTCGATATTTTGCTGCCAAATGGATACTAAAATAACATTCCAATAAGTTGTAGCGTGTATGTCATACGGACATGGATCAAATGACTTAGTAACGAAGCCAAAAAAAAAGTGAAAAAATAAATTATTAAGAAAGTTATACTTTTTTTAATTCTTTTTTTTCTTCTTTTTATTTTCCACGGTTGAAGTATAGCTAGTGTCACTACATCATTTAGTTTTTAATACAGTTTAGTTGCAGACGCTTGGATTTGAGATTGTTCGCCAACCAAGTGATTTCAGGAATGACGCTAGCGCAGTGATCACAGGCAGGGCAGTGGCAGGGAGTTAAAGGCGTTGGTGATGTCCAAGGACAACACAACGACGACCCTGCCCCGGGACACCGCATCCTCCGTCGTGAGGGCTCGCACGCGCATGATGGCGTCCACCGTAGAGCACCCCCTGCGGAAGCCAAACTGGCTGTCCGAAAGATCCGGCCCCACCCGCGCTATATGCGTGACGAGAAAGTTTGCAAAAACTCTTTCAAAGAGCTTGCCCACCTCGTCGAGCAACACGATGGGCCGGTATGCGGATGGAGAGTCCGCAGGGCGCCCCGGCTTCGCGATGAGGACCAGTTTCTCGGTCTTCCAACCAAGTGGGAACTGGCCCCTCTCTAAATATGCGCTAAACAGCCCTTTTAGTCGAGGCCCAAGTTCCTCTATAGCCAGGACCCCGACTTTTCCAGGCAAGCCGTTGGGTTCGGGGCGGTATTTTTAACCGACTTCAAAAAAAGGAGGAGGTTATCAATTCGGTTGTATTTTTTTTTTTTTTTTTATCATCATTTTTTTTTTTTTTTATGTTTGTTACCTCAGAACTCCGTCGTTTATGGACCGATTTGCAAAATTTTTTTTTCTCTTTATAAGATATGCTTCCAGATTGGTCCCATTTTTTTAAAAATCCAGTTCTGATGATGGATTCCATGAGGAATCGAGGGAACTCCTCAAAAATTATAGGCAACCCTATGGTAATTTTAGTATTTTCATCAAGAACTTAGGCACTTACAGTCAAAAAGTAACATTTGATGAAGTGGAACTGATGAAGAAGACCAGAAATGGTCAACGGAACTTCATACTCAAATAGATATCACAATGAAGATATAGTTAAGCGACTATGACAATACAAATAAATGAATGATTCTGAATAGTTACGTTGACAATGGTATCATCGAAGTGATCTGATGATGATGATGGAGCCGGAAGGTAGGCACTGGAACTCCGTAATTAATCAATGTAACCTAGCCGTGTTTGGACTTATTAGAATTGTCATGAAATGCACTTTGGCTATAAGGTACTATCGAACTGATCTGATGATGGAGCCGGAAGGTAGGCACAGGAACTCCGTAATTAATCAATGTATCCTAGCCGTGTTTGGGCTTTTTAGAATTGTCGTGAGATGCTCTTTGGCTATAAGGTACTATCGAACTGATCTGATGATGGAGCCGGAAGGAGGAAGGTAGACACAGGAACTTTATAATAAAACAATGTAACCTAGCAGTATTTGGGTTAATTGGAATTGTCATGAGAAATAGGCACTCTGTTTATAAGTGTATCGTAACTAAAAAGTGTGAAATAAAAACTTTTTAGAAAAAAAAAATAACCGACTTCACTAAAACAAAAACACTAAAAGGATCAAAATAACTTTAATTTCGGAAGTCGGTGTTAAATAAGAAACAAACAATACCGAGAAACACCGACATCCGAAATTAAAGTTATTTTGATCCTTTTAGTGTTTTTGTTTTAGTGAAGTCGGTTATTTTTTTTTTCTAAAAAGTTTTTTTGGCGTTAAGCCTTCGTACCGCCACTCTCATCTCTATCTCAGTAACCTCCGGAGTATCGTCGTCATCGCCGTCGTGGTCCCCGTCGAACACCGCGAGGGTCGGAGTCATGGGCGGGGAAGAATGCTCCCCTCTCGAAGGGAACAGGACGTTCACTACACCCTCCACGATCTGGGGCCGGAGACCGTATCAGCGGGGGAGCCCAGGCGCGGAGCTTATCCGGCACCATTTTGTAGGGGCATCCTCATGGGTCTCCATTCAGAGTCTTCAGCCACACGTCGCGGGCCTCTAATTTGGCCCACCGTATCTCCACTCAGATGGTGCGCTTCGCCACCCTGTATCCCTTGTACTGCTCCCCCTCTATGGTCTCCGCATCCAGTGGGTGGATGCAGCGCCTGCGGTGTCTGGTGTACCGGCTCCATGCGGCAACGCATGCCTTGCGCAGTTCCGCAATCTCCGGCGACCACCAATACACCTGACGCTGGGCACGTCCTGGCCAGCTTCGGCATTGCCACGTCTCATATTTCCGACATGGCCTCTCAGAACCACTCCGCCTCGGCATCTATGTTGACAAGCCTGTCCGGTGCTGACATTCAGGCCTGTATGATAGCGGCTTCCAGGAGGAGCTCCTAGTTCAGCTGCTTTAGTGCCCATCGCGTACCACTCGGGTTCTGTCGGACTGGTGGTCTGAATACGTCTCCACCCCCTACATGACGCGCCAGTCAACGACGCGTGGAGACAGAGCGGAGCTGGCGAACGATATGTCCACCACGGACTCACTCTGCATCCGCACGCACGTGGGGAAAGAACCCCAGTTTAGGACGACCAAGCCTAACTCCAGAGCCCAGTCCTCCACCATCCGGCCCCGAGCATCTGTGCACCTGGAACCCCAAGCCAAGTTCTTGGCGTTGAAGTCCCAGCAAACAGCCACGGGGAGGGATTAAACCCGGTGACGACTATTTTCAGCTCCATACGGGAGTTGTTGGAGATCGGCGAGAGTTTGGTTCGGGGAGAGGTATACACCTACCACTGCGATGTCCCCGAACCGTGCTGCCACGCAACCCCGTCCCCTCTTGACACCCTCTAAATTGTAATAAATGTGCAGAACAGTGGTTTTTATTCCACTTTTGAAATTGATCCTAGAAATTAATTATTCGCCTTTTTTAAGGTGGGAAATAATCCAATGAATTCTCCTGCTTAGGGTGGAGCGGGAGTGTCAGACTTTTACTGACTAAAACCACATCTATATTCCTTACGTATTACGTACCCAAAATTTTTCTTACGGAAGTCAACTTATGGCCCCAGTAGGCATCGACCTACGGTTTTGACTTATTCGCTTTGAAGAATTCAATAAATAAGTCACTTTATCGAGTATTTTGGGTATTTCATAATCTAAATTAGATAAATATCAGTTAACAAAGTATACTGATAAATCGCGCGTTAATCTTGATTAAATACCTCTTGGGAAGAGGATCGGATATTGAATTAAACCTTAGATATTTCAGAAGACCTTTGTCGCCCTTTACATTACTTGCGCCATTTCTGTGTCGAAGACTATTAATACTTTGTTTAGCTTAGGCCTACTGTCCTCGGACGCATAGCTTTATAGACGCGTATTTGTCATTATCAGAGGTCGGAATTAGGTAGAGTTAAACATGTACTTACACCGATTTCATATAGCGAAAGAATAAAGTGTTAAAGCCTCAAATCCCGAGATTAATTTTACAGAGCAGATTTTTTTTTATGACTATCAGAAATATAGCAGAAAAAAATTCTTCCTGCATTAATCACGAGGAGGAGGAAATATATAAATTTGTTAACCTTACCTCAGTTGACGTAGAGTGATCTTTTTCAATGAAAAATACTAATAAAAATTGTATGTTAATTATCTTTGTTTTATTTGTCTTATCTATATCTGAGGTTTTTATTATTATTTATTGGCCACATGGAATTTTTCATCAGAAATCCCGGGAAGATCCACATTAATATCAACATTTCGATGCAAGTACATGAATAACTCTACCTAATTCCGATCCCTGGTCATTATACGCTTGGTATTTAACAAATACATTTAATATATACTACCAATAGACAGGACATAGCGAACAAAATCGTGAACCGATACTTATTACCTAGTGGTGATAAGTCGCTCAGTCTAGTATGACGCCCCTACACGTCAAGTCGTGTTTGTATCCGCTCTATGCACTAAAAGAAAATCATTTTCTGAGAAAATATGCCGAACTTATTCATTACGCTATTGCAAATCTTGTAATGATAGAATGACTGGACCTAACTTCGGTTTATTTTCGTAAATTTTTTTGGTATTTACGAAGTAATTAATTAAAATTCAATAATTTTTGTAAATAGTTCTAGAACATTTTCTGATTTTGTGTTAACGCTATCTATTGCTGAAAAGCTTAACCTTACCTTTATCACACACTGAAGCTCTACCACGAGCTCATAATGTGATCCATTTTACGACCTAAACCGAACTGTTAAAGGGATGGAGGTATATATGTTGTATAGCTCCATCACTCTTTTTCGCTCGTACGAATGATATTTTAACATTATCATGGTAAGGCCCCTGGCCACCTACCGAGCGATAGTTAAATAATTATAAATTTTAACAAATTTAATTCGCGTGATTGCTATTCAAAGCCAGATGGCGTCACTGAGACATAGGATGACAGTTTTTCTAAGACATTTGTTCTGATAGCCGCTCTATTGTATCTCTTTAAATCTCTTTGGTATTTAATCAATCTTAGTACGCCTACTCATAGCTTACATACATGCTTACACGAAGCTGCGATGACACGACGGCACGACGTTGCCGCATCGTCGATAGAGTTTCATATTATTGTATATAAGCTTTGAGCAGACGTGCTTCAAACGTATAATGACGAATACGCGTCTATGAAGCTACGCGTCCGTGGACAGTGGGCCGTAGATTCACAGAAGGTGGTCCAATATCTTATTTAAAAATCTATTTTATTTTTATGTGGGAAATCGTCTAATTACTTCTCCCACTCTAGAGCGACACCCTGTCGCTTGACCCTGTAGCGTGTCAGATTTTTATTGACTAAATCCCACTTGTGGTCCTTCAGGTAGCCGTAGCGTTCCAGGGCCACGGTAACTCATCTAAAACTAACTTTTTTTTACCAGCCATTACTGTCCTACAGCTGGGCAAAAGGGAGGCCTTTACCCAGCCGTTTCTTTGCTAAAGAAGGTTTAATTCTGATAAGTATTAATACCTCTGTAGTTTTTTTGTTAGTGCCTACTGAAAAGTAAAATTGTATATAATGCACATGTCTATTGTGAAATAAGTAATGAAGGAAAAATAAAAGACAAAGTTGTCAGTTGAAAATAAACTCTGTTTGATTTTGTAATAATTTTAACATGGTAGCAGAGCGTGGTTTCGATCCATGGACCTCTGCAAAAAAATCAAGTTTGATTTGTTTCAGTGATTTTAGCAGTGTCTTTGCCAAGTCCTTTCAGACATTCTTCTCATGCACCGTCTCAAACCAGTCCTCGTCGTAGGCGTCTAGATCACCTCGCCATCTCTTTCCAGGCCGTCCTCGACGGTGCTTTCCCTCTGCAGAAACCCACGACTTGGTGACACTTGCCCAGCGGTCTCCGTGCAGGCGACTGAAGAGAGCAGCCCAACTCCTTTTGACCTTGGTATTCGTTTTTTCCTACGTCTATTGCGCCCGTTTTGGAGCGCATCGTGTAATTCCGAATTCGTAAAATCTATTCTTATAAAATGCTTTGTTCTAAATCAGTGATTTTCAATCTTTTTGAATATGGACCCTTTTTAAAAAAAAAACAAATAGTGTTAACCCACTTCATTTTTTTTTTTCGGGTGGGAACATCATATTGTTAGCTAATGTGTTATCTTTAGAGAAAGATTGGATAAGAAACTTATTTAGTGTACCTAGATAAGTGTAGCGGGAAGGTTTTTAAATAAAACGACCAAAACGGGTAACACACCCTCTATACTTTTGCCTTGACAGCACACAATTATTACAAATATCATAAATCAATACCATTTAAAATAATAATAATTATATAGTAGCACTTACTCTGAGATGTTGCTTACCCCAAAAACTGGAACGGAATGTGTCAGGACAGCGCAGCGCGTTATTTTATAACCTTGTCAACTGTCATAGCGCTGAGCTGTCAAATCGCATAACGTTCCAGTTGTCAGTGCAAAATAAATACATTTTAATGTTGCCAATACAGAAAACAATCATAGTGTATGTTACTAATCATAAAAATCGCTAACAGTCGGCCATCCGTATTACAAATACGACCTCGTATGTGAAAGAATACAGAAATTGGTTTTATACACAAAATAATGAGAGAAGAAAAAAAGAATAACAGCAATAAAGCAAACAGATATCTATTACAGTAGCGAATAAAACTTTAGATTATTCATACACTGGTTGCTGTACCTAGGAACGAGACTAAACATAATTATCAATTTACCAATTACTATTTAGACACAATTGATTGCATTATTTAGTTGTTATGTAAAAGTAGCTTATAAGCAATTGTGTATACATGATTTTACTTTGTTGCTCAATAAATATATAATATTATTATTCTTACAAATCATTATCTTATTCTTTATACAGTCATTCAAAAACAGGTCTCTAAAATGTCCTGCCTCTACTGATTCAAAGATTCAAAGCATTTTATTTCAAATAAACAATTTACAGGCACTTTTGAAATGTCAAGAAGTCAAGTTACAAATCTATGTTACTTATTTCTTGTCGCTATCATGTAATGACAAACGTACAGGCCCCTCAAATATCCTGCCTCTAATGAAAAACAAACAGGCCCCTCAAATGTCTTGCCTCTAATGAAAAACAAACAGGCCCCTCAAATGTCCTGCCTCTGAAGAAAAACAGGCCTCTCAAATGTCCTGCCTCTAATATAAACAGACAGGTCCCTCAAATGTCCTGCCTGTAATGAAAAACAAACATTAGTAAATAAACAATTGCCTGATAAAGCCAATTGGTTTATCCTGAACAGGCCCCTCAATGGTCCTGAACAGGCCTCTCAATGGTCCTGAACAGGCCTCTCAATGGTCCTGAACAGGCCTCTCAATGGTCCTGAACAGGCCTCTCAATGGTCCTGAACAGGCCTCTCAATGGTCCTGAACAGGCCTCTCAATGGTCCTGAACAGGCCTCTCAATGGTCCTGAACAGGCCTCTCAATGGCCCTGAACAGATCCCTAATGGTCCTGAACAGATCCCTCAATGGTCCTGAACAGATCCCTCAATGGTTTCTGTAAATACCCTTTTGATTTTGATATGACCACTCAGGCCAGGTACATGATAAGTTTCAAGTGCATGTCACAATAACATCAATGATTTACCTCAACCACAAAATTTCACCCGTTATTTGTGAATCATTGACCAACAATGACTGTTTGTTTACATTATATATTTAATTTACTCTTTTGGCTCTGATTAGTTTTTATTGAAACTCCAAATTTCGATACAATAACTAATCAAAATGCGAGATCACGAACTATGAAATTGTTTCGTCTATTTTATTTCATTCATTAAAATTACCAACTATTAATTACCAGTAGGTACGCTGTAAATACCATCACTTTTAAGATACTCAAGGCAAATTCAGTCTAGACTACTTTCTCTTAATGTAAGAATAATAGGTTTTACGTTAATCACTTATTTCGTTAACATACTCGTAATTTTAGATGTGGGAAGTCAGGTACACTTCCGTAAAAATAACCTCTGGTAATCAAAATATTCATAGACATTCTATACTAAATAAATTACAGTGAGTACATCTTTTGGATGTTACCATTTTATTTTAAATAAATGAATCATTGTATCCCTCCATGTCCCTAGTGAACAAATTGGGAGTTATTGTATTATATTTATCCACAATAACTCTTTACCATACCTAAAATACTCAACATTTACAGATATTTAGGTACATCCCCCTGATAAGACAAATCTCTAAAAACAAATCAAAAATGCCTACAAAAGGCTTACTGACTTTAGCAACTACTTTTTGCCGCACCATCTGATTTTCCATGAAAATTACTTCCTATAATTCAATCAATGCTATCCCCTAAGTTGGTACACTAAAATTAGTAATTCATGAATATAATTTGGAAGTGCTCTGGGAGTCATTAAATAGAATTCACATTACATTGCAAATTCTGCAGGACTGAAGTCCAAATCAGACATTCGAGTTATTTACGAAGCTTAGCGATCATGTCCTCGGATGTCTCTGCACGAATTACAATCTCATACGAAAATTTATTACGCAGAAGGTATCGAAAATATACTTTCACTAAATCCATTTCGATAGTTATATTCAAAGTCAATCTTATTTATTTGGTCTTCTAACTTTATATAGAAGATAAAACCGTTATGAAGTTTCAAACTAATCTCAAAAGGCAAGTATCCAAGTTCGGTAAAATTCATGAAACGTTTGTTTGACGGCAGTGTTACGTCAGTGACATGAAACTGCTGTCATGTCACCACTTTTATTGTAGGTCAATATTAGGCGTGGAAAAAAGTGTGTCATCTTTGCGATTGGAACATATTATTTGGAACATTGGCTCAAAATATACACACTGAGTCGTGATCTGTTACGTTGCGTCATATACACTAAAAGTTTTATTTAATTGAATTTTGATTTGAGAATAATTTAAAGCAGAGGTTTTTAGTTCAGGTCATTAATTATATGTACGCCATTTACGTTATAATTTGAATTTTTAAAAGACTGCTGGTCACTTAAAGTAAAGAGTGTCTCAGAGTTCCAATTGTTCCAAATGATGCATTAAAATTTAAAACATTACTGATGTTCCAATCTTTCGGAACACTAAAATATTTCGGAACAGTGAGTCGGTTCAGTAAAGAGTTACACGCCTAGTCAACATTAATTTGTCCACAAATGCCATTTTATGAACAATGACTTCCGAGCATGAAAATAATGTTAAATTCTACAATGTTTCGTTCAGAAACGTGGTTTATTGAACAACATGAGCTACGGTGTTTTCCTGTTAAACTGTATATAAAATCACAACTTTTCATCAGTGTAGGTAGGTATACTTAAAAAAATAAATTGCGTGTGGCTATTCCCTTGAAAGTACACAGTACATACTCAGTATGTACTCCTTTTAAACCAAAGAGATTTAAAGAGATAATTATAATAGAGCGGCTATCAGAACAAATGTCTTAGAAAAACTGTCATCCTATGTCTCAGTGACGCCATCTGGCTTTGAATAGCAAACGCGCGAATTAAATTTGTCGAAATTTATAATTATTTAACTATCGCTCGGTAGGTGGCCAGGGGCCTTACCATGATAATGTTAAAATGTCAGTCGTACGACCGAAAAAGAGTGATGGAGCCATACACCCTATATAGCTCCACCCCTTTAACAGCTCGGTTTAGGTCGTAAAATGGATCACGTTATGAGCTCGTGGTAGAGCCTCAGTGTGTGATAAAGGTAAGGTTAAGCTTTTCAGCAATAGATGGCGTTATCACAAAATCAGCAAATGTTCTAGAACTATTTATAAAAATTATTAAATTTTAATTAATTAATTTGTAAATACAAAAAATATTTACGAAAATAAACCGAAGTTAGGTTCAGTCATTTTATCATAACAAGATTTACAATAGCGTAATGGGCAGTTCGGCATATTTTCTCAGAAAATTATTTTCTTTTAGTGCATAGAGCGGATACAAACACGACGACGTGTAGGGGCGTCATACTAGACTGAGCGACTTATGACCACTAGGTAATAAGTATCGGATCACGATTTTGTTAGCTATGTCCTGTCTATTGGTAGTATATATTTAATGTCTTTGTTTTAAACCAAGAACAAACACACTCTTGGTACCCTACATAGCACAATTGATAGATATTAATAATTGAACAAGAACTTTGTCTAAACCTAGCAGTTGTCAATAATGAAGCTATCCCAACAGCATAACATGGCACTGCGCTCTCGTGTCTCATTTGGTGTTGTATTTTGTAACGGACCTTCTTTTAACCTATAGAGTATACGAGCCCCTTGGTGTAGCACCACATAAAAATATTGTGTAATTACTTGTGTCACTTCTCCATTTCCATTGATACCCACATCACTTTACAAAATCAAAAATATTTAATCAACAACAAAGATGCATTAGGGTAATATTTGGACTCAACACTATCGACAACTGCCAACCATATTTTATTAAATATAATATTTTTATTCTGCCTTGCTTATTTAACTATGAGTATTATTATTTATTGTCACTGTTTCAATTGAGCCAACAGCGTTGATGCATATATGTATCATACGCCTGGCACCTATAAAATTAAACAAAGTGCTGAAACTTTTTTTTTACACTTTTTTTTTTTGTATAGTAATTTAATTACTTGCTAGATTTCCTCTTACTGTGTGTTAACTCCTTCATTAGACAAAAATGTAATTTTGTCACAAACAGTTTCTTTTTTTTAACTATGTTAAACTATGTATTTGGCAACTACTTGTGTTCAATTGGATAATATGCAATTGTATATTCTTCGCACCACTACCTATGGCAAATTATATAGGCCATCACCTTAGACATAATGTTCTACTGTACTTACTATTCCGATTTGCAACTACAAGCTCATGTTTTACAGAATACCTATACACATTAAAAGGAGTTTCACGGAAACAAGATTTGACTATTAATATTTCTACATCTAGAGTTTTTCCAGTAAAGCGATTTACTCTGGTGATGTAATAAAATGTTATTATTAGCCTACTCTTCTGCCGCTTCTAAGAGCAAAGAATCTATTTCAGCATCATTAGGCATACTAGATAATACTCTTCGTCACCTGGTTTCAGTTAAATGGGTAATACTAGTAGGTATGTAAAATCGCTGTAAACTGTAGTAAACAGTAAAGCATAGGTATACGAGTACAACGCCAGTTCCAGCATATGTGAAGCCTGATACACGTGGGTAGCATTTTTATGTAAAGAAACTATGTACTAAATTTCAAACTGTATCATGTAAAATCACAAAGTTATAAGCTTGTTATGTTACTTGGTTGTCCGAAAAATACATGGTCACAGGGCCATCCAGGTGACTGAGGGGTTGTTTTGCTCCCGCACCCAGCTGTGCGCTGGTGCCTAATGCCCGCTATGACCTGTGTCGTACTTAGTGTCGGTGGTGTCCAACTTTATACATTGGTGTAAAAATTGTTGGAATCGATTCAGTTACTAATTCTGAACAAACTATATTCAGCTTTCGCATATACCAAAAATAAAGCTGTATACAGATACACCCTTTTGTTTTATTTGGAAATACCAAGAAGTTATATTTGCATTCAATGTTTGCATAAAACTCGGTAAAGTCACGTGACCGCGTGTGACGTCATTTTACTACGCTCCGCTCAGCCGCAATTCGCCAGCTGAAGTAGAACTGTTTACTCGCGCAGTATTTCGTTTTATTTTATCATACAAGGATTCGAAAAAGGGACAATCAGATAACCTACCTAAAATACATTAGAATGGTTACTCATTATTTAGTGACAGATAATGTTTTCTTTGCCGTTGAAATGTAAATCTGTACACTTTGGCACAACGCATGATTTTCTAGTATGAATATTAGACATTTAGGAAAAATAATAAATTTATAAGTTATAGTGAAACGCAAGCACAGAATATCTAATAACGCAAGGCAGTGGGAACGGACTGAGCGAGCGCTGCACTATGAAACCAAGGGTCAAATGATCGGTCATCGCACGCTCACTTTAAAAATCTATAACTTGGAATCTAAAGGTATCAAAATATTGATTGAATCTGAAAGTACTGATCCGATTGCATTCACACATAGAAAGCCACTGTATCCCTGAGTGACCTAGGCTATATTAATATGTACGCGGGCGATGCCGCGGGCAAAAGCTAGGAGGCAAATGTAATAAATGTCAGACTATCTGTCAAAAGGCAATCCATATAATATTAATTTACCTAATTTTAATTTCATTGACTGTCCTCTTTAGTTGCATTTAGATTATTCCTATTCAAAAGTATTACTGGTCTGCTCATTTACTTTATAAGTAAGCTCAAAACGCAGGTCATGGTAACAACGATTCATAAGTTGGTAGATAATATGTTTGCTACGGTCATTTAACAATGATCCAAAACCGGTCCCTAATCCATCTGAACACACCCTGAGTTGTCCTTAGGTATTCAATAGATTAACATACGTGTAGTATGGTAATACCTCCAGGGTGTAGCCCTGGCAAGGCACGTGTGGTGGTGTGGTAGTACCTCCAGAGTGTAGCCCTGGCAAGGCACGTGTGGTGGTGTGGTAGTACCTCCAGAGTGTAGCCCTGGCAAGGCACGCGTGGTGGTGTGGTAGTACCTCCAGGGTGTAGCCCTGGCAAGGCACGCGTGGTGGTGTGGTAGTACCTCCAGAGTGTAGCCCTGGCAAGGCACGTGTGGTGATGTGGCAGTACCTCCAGGGTGTAGCCCTGGCAAGGCACATGTGGTGGTGTGGTAGTACCTCCAGAGTGTAGCCCTGGCAAGGCACGTGTGGTGGTGTGGTAGTACCTCCAGAGTGTAGCCCTGGCAAGGCACGTGTGGTGGTGTGGTAGTACCTCCAGAGTGTAGCCCTGGCAAGGCACGTGTGGTGGTGTCAGAAGAAACTCATATTGAATAAGGTAGTACAACAAAAGCGATAAGCCTGAATATTTTAAAGTTCACCATTTTAAAGTACACATCACTATGCCCGCTTAGATAGGTACTATTTTATCAACAACATTGTAACGGTGCCTACATACGTAGGTACTTTCAAAGCAAAAGTAGAAGATCCAGTTTAGGAAAAAAAAATCGCTTGTGGGCGGGATAAACGAATGCATTTAAATAAACGACTCGTTTATCCCACTTCTGAATTGTTAGCTAATGTGTTATCTTTAGAGAAAGATTGGATAAGAAACTTATTTAGTGTACCTAGATAAGTGTAGCGGGAAGGTTTTTAAATAAAACGACCAAAACGGGTAACACACCCTCTATACTTTTGCCTTGACAGCACACAATTATTACAAATATCATAAATCAATACCATTTAAAATAATAATAATTATATAGTAGCACTTACTCTGAGATGTTGCTTACCCCAAAAACTGGAACGGAATGTGTCAGGACAGCGCAGCGCGTTATTTTATAACCTTGTCAACTGTCATAGCGCTGAGCTGTCAAATCGCATAACGTTCCAGTTGTCAGTGCAAAATAAATACATTTTAATGTTGCCAATACAGAAAACAATCATAGTGTATGTTACTAATCATAAAAATCGCTAACAATATAATGACATCCCCCTCTCTTGGGCGGAGCGAGAAATAGTGTCAGACTTTTACTGACTAAAAACCCACTCCTGTTCCATCTTTGCCATTTTTTCCAGGGCCCCGGGGATCTCTTTCGCATAACCCATGACCCCAGTAGGCTTCGACCCTGCTGGGCCCCTACGGTTGCTGACATCTCCTTGAGGCGCGCGTGGAACACTACGCGCCGTCGACGACTTGGGCTCGGTCCGGACGGTTACCGGACGATCGGACGGCGAGCCACCCGTTGCTCGCCGTCCGCAAGCCCGCGCCTACGGTGGCCGGAAATCGGGATCAGAATCCCGGCGGCGGTTGGGGCGTGAGGATCTTTGCCTCACGCGATCGGCCGCTTCCTTTGCTAGCATTACTGCTTCGCAGAAGGAGGCGACCGCCTGCCACTCCTCCTCGCTCCGGACCATGGCCTGTACCAAGGCCCGGCGCGAGAGATCGCTGCCGCCGATCGCCCCCACGAGGACATGCTGGTGCTCTGCCCAAGCGGGGCAGTTAACCCCCTAGGACCGTATCATTGCCGTGAGCGGACGAGCTCAATCCGCTCCTATGAACGCTTTTTGAATTTAGACGTATCCTAAAATATGTTTCAAATCGCACACAACTTGCGTGTCAAATATAGATCAAAGATCAAAAAAACCGGGCAAGTGCGAGTCAGACTCGCACACTGAGGGTTCCGCACAAACTAACTTATGTAAATAGTTCAATTACCGAATCTAGTCTCGAAGATGTGACGTAACTACAAATTTTCAGTTTTCAGATTTATTTCTAAGCTTGTGCTATATGACCTTGCTTCATGCCAAATTTCGATTTCCTTGAGAGTATTAAATTTAAGATTTTTGTAACATAAACGGCCGTATCTTTTTTTTCATTAACTTAGAAGTTTAATTTTTTCACAGCTTCAAGGGACCGCAGACTTAAGAATATGGTTTTAATTTCAATTCGATACCTCCACACGTTCTCGAGATAAAGGGACTTGACAGACAGACAGACGGAGAACAAAGTGATCCTATAAGGGTTCTGTTTTTTCCTTTTGAGTTACAGTACCCTAAAAAAGTATTGAAGCATAAACAGACACAGCTTTATTATTGAATGGCTATACTTTCAGTAGCGTAGAGTCAGGTATTTTGGATGACGTAGGCATCCGATATAAAGGATTTTTCGAAATTCTATCCCTAAAAAGAGGGACAAAGTTTGTATAGAAACGTGATTCCTTGGTCCAATCTACTTCAAATTTTGCATGAACATTCTTTAACAAAGTGTAAAGAAAAAATTATAAAAATATATTCAGCCGAATATAGAACCTTTTTGAAGTCGGTTAAAAACTAGGCGTTCTTGCAAAGGTCCGACGGTACTTCACACCGGGACAGCTTCTAATGTTATACAAAGCACAGGTCCGATCGTGTGTTGAGTACTGCAGTCACATATGAGCTGGTGCTGCAAAATGCCATCTAGCAGCTTTGGACTCAGTGGAAAGGCGTGCGAAGAGGCTAATTGGGGCTCCAGATTTGGTTAAGTCCAATCTACAAAGCCTCGAGCACAGGCGCAGGGTAGCCAGCCTATCGGTATTTTACAGGTTGCATTTTGGAGAGTGTGCGCGGGAATTGCATGACTTGATTCCGCCATCTCATTTCTACCATCGGACAACCCGACGTACGGCGAGTATCCACCCTTGCGTTGGTGAAACTTCAACGGTCCGGACTAAGCGTTTCGCTTCGTCGTTTATACCGCGTACATCGAAGGACTGGAACAATTTGCCAGCTGCGGTGTTCCCATCCAACTATAATTTAGGTGTCTTCAAGGCTAGAGTGAATAGGCTCTTAATAAACTAGTGCGCCTCACCATCAATGATTGCATCTCTGCTTACCATCAGGTAGGTGGGTTTGCAGTCAAGCACTGGTTTATAACAATAAAAAAAAACAGAATTGATGGAAAACGAGTTACGTATTTTATTGAAATTCATCTTCAAACGGGGTTAAAAAGCAAAAAGGGCTAGAAAGTCTATACACGAAGTCTATAAAGTCAAAAGTAAGTCGAGTCAAGTTTTTTTTTCATACTTAATTCTACTGTATGTGTGAGGTACCTACGAATAAACATGTTTTCTTTCTTCCGTTCTTTCTTTCTTTCTATATAAAATGAGAAACTAACTGACATATCAACGCACAGCCGAAACTACTGGGACTAGGACCGTGTAATTTTGCACAAGGTTTCCTTTTACGATTTTCTAAAATTCATCCCATTAGGGATTGAAACGGGATTCCAATGTTAGTATGGAGAAACCAATTTTCAGACGGGCAAAGCCGCTGACAGAAGCTAGTTAACTTATATAACATTTATTGCAATATACTTTAGATTACTAATTTCCTTTGTATTACATTAATTTTAGAATGTATCAAAGACACAGCTGATAATAAACTCTTTGTAATATAAATTCAAAGAAATTATCCAAATAGATCTTAAAAGGATTACCCGGGAACAAAACAAACTCCAATTTTATCAAAACATTTAATTAATTTTAACTTACTCTAAAGCGTTTTACATAAATTCACTTAAAATTATTACAACATAACATTTATGTAATTTTGACGTAAATATTTATATACATTTATAGCATTTTGTAATTTCAATCTAAGTTTTTTTTTTACTATACTTTTTATTAGTTACAAAGTTGAATATTGTATAATTGTTTTAAACTTTTGATGTAATTTACATTCAAAGATTACAACTTCAATGTAATTCGTTAAATACAAATAATTTTATTATTTTATTTACATTTACATACATATCGTATAATTCGATGTTTTTAACTATTAAATTTAATATCTAATTCGTACATTTTAGTTTGACTATTTTTTTTATTAGGTTGATTAACTTTAGGACATCATAAAAATTGTATTTACATTATTATATTTTTCGATAAATCTTACTTACTGCCATATTGGGGCTCGGAATATAGAAGTTAGTAAGAGACATCAAAATAAAAATTAAAATAAGAACAACTATAAAAATATGATATTACAATTCTATACCATATAAGTAATACATGATTCTACATAACAATTTAAGGTATACATCTATTAGATCTAACAAGAATATTTACATCGCAGATAATCTATCAACAGTCCATTTCTCATGTTTTAAGGGCACGTTCACACTACCGTAGCTTGGTCCTTGGTGTTGAATCGTGACCTGCTCTTGACTGAGTCTCAGACGATGTCATGACAGGAGTTCCCGTTGCCTGTTCGGGTGGTCTTCGTGGGCTGGGGGCGCCCCGACATCCCGTCGTTGTAGGGTGGCGGGCAGTACATTACCTGTGAACAAATGGGGATTTATTTAATACCGTTAAAAGTTTACGGGGGTGAAAGTGAAATATTGATGTCGTTTTTCATTTTGTTGGTAGTCGGAAGTTAACGAAGAATGATCTGTATTTATCATCATTTGGAGACAAACTAGTAGCTGAATTATTTTCTGCATTTCGATGGCTTAGTAGCCTATAGTAAAAATCTCGGGTATCTCATTTTAGGTAATTTTATTTGGGTTCTGTACCCAAAGGGTACAAAATGGGACCCTATTGATAAGACTCCACTGTCCGTCTGTCTGTCCTCATGAACCGTCCGTGACAGCTAGACAGTAAAAATTTTCATAGATGATGTATTTGTATTGCCGCTACAACAAAAAAAAAAAACTTAATAAAAATAATAACCGACTTCACTAATTCAGAACCATTTATTTATTTGTATTGTCATAGTCGCTTAACTATCTTCATTGTGATATCTATGTGAGTAGGAAGTTCCGTTGGCCATTTCTGGTCTTCTTTACCAGTTAGTCAAATGTTACTTTTTGACTGTAAATGCTTATGTTCTCGATGAAAACACCAAAATCACCATATGGTTGCCTATAATATTTGAGGAGTTCCCTCGATTCCTCATGGATTCCATCATCAGAACTGGACTCTGAAAAAAATGGGACCAATTGGAAAGCAACTCCTCTAAGAAGAAAAAAAAATTGCAAATCGGTCCATAAACGACGGAGTTCTGAGGTAACACACATAAAAAAAAAATACAACCGAATTGATATCCTCCTCCTTTTTTTGGAAGTCGGTTAAAAATACTAAAAATATAATAAAATAGATATTTAAGTGGAACTCCCATAGGTACAACAAACGTGATTTTCTGCCGTTTTTTAGCTACGGACGGTGCGGAACTCTTTGTGCGCGAGTTTGACTTGCGCTTGCCCAGTTTTTCATTATATTTCTGGAAAGAAAAGCTCGTAATACACAATCTTGTGACATGCAAAATTTTAATTCGATAATTGTAACGACATGTACGATTTTTAGTGTATTGTCTTACTTGAGTCAGTTTGATGTGATAAATAACCTCGCCACGGCGTCAAACTTGTCGAAAAAAGAGTTTGAACTAAATCAATATTTGAATAAACGTCGACGCACATTTAAATTGTGATTTTTTTTTAAGATGGGAAATCATCCAATGACTTCTCCCACTTTAGGGCGATGCGGGAGCACGTGTCAGAATTTCACTGACTAAAACCACTTATATGTTGCTTCAATGCCCTTCGTTCTAGGACCCCTGGTTCCCTTTCTAACTACCCATAGCCCCAGTAGGCTTCGGCCCTGCCTACGGTTTTGCTGACAACTCTTTGAGGCGCGCGTAGAATACTACGCTTCGTCGAGACGATCGCCTCCACGAGGATACGGCGGAGCTCCGCCCAAATGGGGCACACCTCCCACATTATGCTCCACCGCACCGTATCCTCCAGGTGGTCCACACAGCGGTGACACCCGGGCGTTTCCTCCGCATGAACTTCCCGAACTTACCAAGTCCGATGAGAACCTGTATCATGTGGAAGGTGAGAACGCCAGTCACGGCGTCAGATTTTCCAGTTACTCCTCAATGAAGGGGGACTTACCGCCATGATTATGGCATGCCCATAGATAAAGGCTTGGAAATTATTTAAATAAAGATGGCATTGTGGAATATTATTACTATTAAAGATAATTGCATCACGACTCATCTATCACTAAAACATGAACACGTTTCTTTTAAGATATTCACTGAATATCAAGTACGATCTCAAGGTTAGCGCGAAGCCACACGGTAACGTTATAATAACAAGAAATATGAAACGTTTATGAACAGACACTAGAAAACATAAAACAAATTACTAACTGCATTAAGTACGCTGTGACGTCTTTTGAGTCACTCCTCAAAGAGCCCACTCATCGCCATGATTATGGTGTGACTGTAAATTACGTGATAACAGCCCCGACTTACGAGTAGGTAGTAGGTCGCGGGTTCAAACCCAGACAGGCGCATTACTTTGTGTAATTTATTTCATCACCACTACTCTCAAAACGGTGAAGGAAAACATCGTGAGGAAACCGGCATGTCATAGAACCAAAAATTTGAAGACATGTGACATTCACCAGCCCGCACTAGGCCCGCGTGGTGGATAACGGCCCGTTACCTCTCCTAGAGAGAGAAGGCCTGAGTCCCAGCAGTGGGAACATTAAAAGGCTGATTATTAACTACGTGATAATAAAGGTCAAATTTTTAATGACTCCTGAAAAGTTTCTCTATTCGCAGTTACGAAGTATTCACTATAAGCTATCAATTTGTTATATAAGAAAGCTTTTTAAGACTCTTAAGGCCTACGCAGACCGGGACGGCATGGCAAAGGATTTAAATTAATATCTACTAATGGACATTCAACCATATCGAAATAGAAATACGATATAAATTCCTATGCTCTAAAATGATCCCGTGGCATCGACTGGGATATTATCGCACGGTATTGAAAGACGCGTCACAGGCTCCCGCGGCAGGATGCCGTGGCGCGCTGCGGTAGGCGACGGCATGCCGAAGGACGCCAGCGCCCGCCAACACTATCAAACGCTACTTATGACTGAAATATGTATCGGGCAGTAGAAGCTGCCGTGGCAAACTTCGACGTGACGCGGCATGCCATAGCAAGGTGCTGGAATGCCGCAGTATCTAAGTGGCTAGTGTGCGCTGACTGGCGGCAAATGCCTTTGCCATGCAGTCCCGGTCTGCGTAGGCCTTTAACAAATGTAAATATTTACTAAGCAGTTTGATTGCTTGCTGAGTGCGATAAATTGAAGTAATCAGTAACGTGTACAATATAAGTAGGGCTATATTGTTGAGACAACAGGGCTTTAATTACTCTGTTAATTGAAGTTTAGACACAGAAGAATGGGTTGTAGGCTGAGATAAAACGCTAGAAAGATGAAAGAAGAGTAAACAATAAATTACCCGCACTCATATTTTTGACGACACGGTTTGCGCAGTGGCTAAGCGATTGGGCATGGGTTCGAAAGAAAGAAAAGAAAGAAAAAAAGAAAAACCACCACAGTGTTGTCTTTTTTAACCCAAAGGTTGACTGGTAGAGAATGCTTTGTTGCATTAAGTCCGCCTATGTACCACTACTGTACATGAAGTTTAAATAAATAAATAAAAACATTTTATTTGGCGGAACAAGGCGCTAATTTGGAACTATGTGTTTCCTGATGGCTACGACCCGGAAATCTTTAAGTCAAGAGTAAATAGGTTACTTCTAGGTAAGCGCGCTCCATCGTCGACCGCATCGTCGCTTTCCATCAGGTGAGATAGCGGTCAAGCGCGAACCTATCAAGAATAAAAAAAAACTAACAAATTATAAGTATATTATGTGAAAAAATATGCGCCACATCCGCGCAAAACGGCCGATCGCTCAGCATAATGCCGTGACCACACGCAAAATGCGATGAGTCTACGGCGCTGGTTTTCAGCGTGGGCAACGGTATCGACATAAAGACGTTGGCACGGTATTGTGTGCTAATAGATTTGAATAAGATAGATAAATAAAAATAAATTTTAGAGAAAGAAAAAGAAGAAATGAATAAATAAAGAGGAAATATGATATTAAATTATGTATAATGTGGCAACATTACGCCCATACGTAACCTTGCGTTCGGTTCCCATATGGAATAAATATTTGTAAGAACTACAGATACTTTTTCCGGGCCTGGGTGTGGCTGATAGCCTTCCTCTGTAAATGGGCTGTCCAACACTAAAATAATTTTTCAATTCCAACTTACTTTTCAAATTCAGTACCTAGTTCATGAGATTCAAGTATTCAAACAAACAAACTCTTCAGCTGACTGATACTAGGGGTAGGCGTATGTCCAACAGTGGACGTCTTTCGGCTGAAATACGGTTTCAATTAATTTATTTCTAAGGATTATAAATCATCAATTAATAATGATACATGTGATCTTGTATAACCCCTAAAACGATTCTGTCTTATTACCCTTACCGACTAAAGTAAGTTTGTCTCAACAAATGGTAAAGAAACAAATCCAGATTGTGTGTCCAAGTGCTTTATGAAATATCAGTTTCTCCAGTTTCCACTTAACTGGATTCTTTCAATTGTCGTCAGTTCCCGTTCAGTGAACTCAGTTCCACCATACGCTACGTTTATTTCCATGGTTCAATGGTCAAATGTCAAAAACGGAACTTCTATCCGTCCTTTTGAATGTTTCACAGTGATTTTACTTTCATACTATTAGCAATATACGTATATGTGTATACTAGCGGTCCCAACAAACGTTGTCCTGTCCGAAAGCTGGTTTGAAAAAACAATTTTTTTCTGACGAATACCGAATTCGTCAGAAAAAAAATGTATTTTCAAACCTTTCAGGGCCCCACTTAAATATACACACAAAAGGAGAAGGGGACTTCTGGGCCCAGCAGTTAACTAGTTGAAATGTATATTAAAAAAAACGTTATATTTTTCTAAAGGAAATCACAAAGTATGGTACCATGTTTCTACCCAGGAAGCGAGAAAACTTAAATTAAGTTATTGAAAGTAAATAATCGATTAAATAATTCCTGAATTACTACTAATCGATTATGAATAAATCGGTAAAATATGAGAATATGTATGAAAATTGAGTGACAAGGTGCATATCAAGCTTTTATGGAATCGATTGATTAAATTCATAGTGATTTTTTTTCTTCTGGCAACACTAGTGCCTAACATCCGTCAGTCACTGACTGACAGATGTACTCGTTCGTTTTCTTTCGTTCTGAGTGCGCACGTATTTTCTTTCTTTTATCGTTTAACCCCACGACCTCGGCTTTGCACATTATAACGGACCATTTGACGGATCTTGCTACTCTAAATTATCTGGCTCTCTATTTTGGACAACTGTTTACGCCTATCGATTGGATATTGATGACATGAATCGCTGTGTAAATTGTACGATTGCAACTGGTCGCAGTAACTCTATTGGTGAGGGTAAGAGTCTTGGAAGATGAGGCGATTTTATCAGTTATTCGTAGGTGGCATGCATCTCAGCCTGTAAGTTTTTACCCATTTTTTTACTTATTCAAATCGTGCTTTTAGCCTATCAAGCCATGTTGGTGTCATGTTTGTTAGTTGTCTTTTTATTGGACAGCATAATATATTAAATCAATATACCAAGAAAATATCGTACCTCCTGCACAATTTTTAGATGATATTCTCATAATTATTAAAGATGAATAATAAATACATGTTTTATACATATATTGGTGTTTTATTTTACTTCCTTATCCTTTTTTTAGTTTTTAAAAAGTTGGTGCCTACTGCTTCTAGGTTACAGGATATTGGATGTAGAAACTTGTCTTCGACTGTAGCGACTGTCCAGGGCGCGGGAGAGCCAAACGTGTGAGATTATGTTTGACACGTCACACGCTCCATACATAAAACCATTACACAACCGAAGCCATTCTAAGTATTTCGTAAATAACATAAAAAACTACAATGTTATAATATAACCTCACTTTTACTATAATTCATATAACTTGGTTCCTGGATAGCCAAATTTCACCAAATTTTCAGTGAGGCCTTGTTATTATATCCTCTTACAAATAAAGCTAGTTTGATTCAGTTAACACCTGGGCCCAGAAATCTATGGAGTCGTTCCCTTCTCCTTTGATCCAAATCGGTCAAGCCGTTTAGGTGGATTTAGATGACAAACACACGTACAGAATAAAAGATAAAAACGGCACGGTTGGTTGAGCTATTGGTTCGATGATATTTAATTATTAAATAAATTTCGTTAGAATTAAATAAATATTTAATTCTAACGAAACCCGATGATATTTTTAGTAAAAAAACAAAAATAAAAATTGATAAATTAAAACGTCATAAGGGTAGATAAAATTCTTATTCTAATAAATCCCGATGACATTCTTAAATTTTAAAAGTAATCAATTATTTTTTTTCATAAAATATTTAAGAATAACGATTTTATACCGTTTAAATTAAAAAAAAAACGTAAAGATATATTTTTAATTTAGGAATAAACCAACAAAAAATCCACCACTAGGGGGTCCAGAATCATGTACTGGATCCACCCTGTACTCGTATATCGAAAAAAATTGGAATGGAGATTAAATTCTTTGTTTTTCACAGTTTATTATATAAAAACTACGAAAACATAAACACATTTGCGTCTTTGCGGTAGGTGAAATCAATAGGTAAGTATTTATCTCTGCTACAAAACCATCTCACTGCGTCCGACTCGCACCTGACAGGGTTTTTATAGCAACGATTGTTCATGGTTCTTCAATAAAAATAAATTTTCCATTCGATACCGTCTTTTTTTTTTTAAATAAGGAATTACCGTGATACTCACTGTTTGTGGAAAGACAAGCTAATTCTACGAAAGTACCTATTACCTTCCGGCAAAAAATAGCAATCTTTCAAATAAACATTCATTACTTAAGGAGTAAGTAATTAAAGTTTTTGAAGTAGGGAATTATATATTGAACTTCTTCTACTCTGAGGTGGAGGGAGAGGGCATGTTTACTCAGTGAAACCCACCTATGTTTCTTAGGTTGTTTAGGGCTCCGGGGTTCTCTTTCACATCACCCATGGCCCCAGTGGGCTTCGACCCTGCTGGGCCCCTACGGTTTTGCTGACATCTCCTTGAGGCGCGCGTGGAACACTACGCGCCGTCGACAACTTGGGCTCGGCTCGGCTCGGCGAGCTATCCATTGCTCGCCGTTGCAGACGGCCAGCGCCTACGGTGGCTGGAAATCGGGATCGGGATCCCGGTGGCTGGGGCGTGAGGGAACGATGGCAAAAAAGGAACAGGAGTGAGATGATTTTCCCACCGAAAAAAAAAAACAAAAAAATGCTCTACAGGCATTGGCCCTAATAAAACTGAAGCGCCCACCCTTTCAGTTCTTCTTTTTGAGGGTACCTTGAACAACACGCGCCGTCGATGCGGGCTCAGCTCTTAACGGATTGCCGGACAACGAGCTACCTTTTGCTCGTAGCCCGCAAGCCCGCGCCTACGATACTCACAAATCGCATTACTGCCTCTCAGAAGGACTTGTCTATTTCCAATACCTCTCGCTCCAGACCAAGACCCAAATCAGGGTCAGAAGCAAGAGGAACATGAGCCTCGTGACCTGGCTATGTCCGGTGAGGACCTGCGTCAGGCAAAAACTGAGGACACCATGGCTTGGTGAGCAATATTCCAGTTATATGTTGTATATGTATGAGTTACATCAACACTAATACTAGTACGAGGCATGCCTTTTAAGTTTTGTCGTTTGAAGAAAAAAACACAACTAGAACCATAAAGTATTTTATTGTTTTTCAAAGTATTCACCACGTAGCTTAATACAGTTTTCCATTCGCTCAAACCAGTTATTATAACATCTATTCCACTCTAAAGTGGGGGTGTTCAAAATGGCTGACTTGCAAGCGTCGACTGCTTCTTCACCGGACTGGAACCTTTGACCACGAAGACTTTTCTTAATTTTAGGAAATGTAAAGAAATCGTTAGGGCTTAGGTCAGGACTGTATGGAGGATGGTCAAGAATTTCTACTTTTTCCTGCTTCAAATACTCAATCGTTTGACGAGCGCTGTGTGAGCTTGCATTGTAGTGGTGCAGGATGATGCGTCGCTTTGAGATAGATTTTCGAAGTTCGGCGATGACTTGTGGTAAACAAACTATGGTATACCACTCTGTGTTAACCGTTCTACGATCTTCAAGTGCAATAGTCGCAACATGGTTGGGTTTTCCAACGAACGTGGCCACCATCTTCTTTGAAGTGCTTCGAGAAGGAACAACTTTAGTCGGCTTTGGCTCGTCTTGAAAGACCCAGATTGTAGATTGTTGTTTGAAATCAGGATCGTAGGCATAGATCCCAAAATTCGTCACCACTGATGATGTCGTAAACGTGATTTGACTCTCCTCGGTTGAACCTTTGCAGTTTACTTACACCATCTGACGCGGGCCATCTTGTGATCGTCGGAAAGCAGATGCGGTATCCAACGGCAAGCTAGCTTTCTCACACCAAGTGCTTCCTGCAAGATCTTCTGAATGGTTGTCCCTGAGATGCCTAATAGAGCCTCTATTTCTCGATACGTCACATGACGATCTTCGAGAATTAGTTGTCTCACAGCAATGATGTTATCTTCAGTGAAGGCGTATGTTGGGCGTCCTTCGCGAGATTTGTCACTAACACTAGTATGTCTACGCTGGAATTATCACAATAGCAGTTCGCAGACATGGGGCTTCATCACTGAACACAGATGTTAGCTCTTCAAAACACTGAAGCCGTGTCAGGCCTCTTCTAAAGTTGTAGAAAATTATTGCTCGAACATTTTCCTTAGAAAGATTCATTTTCGTATGTAACCTGACAGATGCCAATCGACGCTGTGACTAAACAATGGCATTAATCCTAATACTTTTAACTGTTTTGAGATTCAAAATTTAAACACATTCGAATATAGAACAGTTCTAAATTCAAAATTGCCGGGAAATATGGAAACACCAGAACTTAAAAGGCATGCCTAGTATTATAAAGAGGTAAAGTTTTTTTTTTTGTTTGTAGGATCTTTGAAAGTACTGGTCGGATGACTAAAATTTTTTCACCGATAGAAAGCTGCTGTATTTTTGGGTGTAGGCTATATTTTACGAAACTCTACACCTAAGGGGGTAAAACGGGGAAGCCGCTGGCAGAAGCTAGTAAATTGTATTATAGTAACTTTATTCAGGTATTTATTTAATATCTTATTGCTCGTGCCCACACAGTAATATAATCTAGAAAACCCACGCAAAATACTATAAATAAACCCGTGTAATACAAGCATTATATAACCGGACGGAATTGTAATTTATATTGATTCCGAACTTACTATTTATATCCCACGCTTTAAGGCCCTTGCTCCTATTTAGTGCCATAAAACAGTGACTTTTTGAAGCCTCGGTAGCGGCTGGATTAATAGATTAAAAAAAAATGTTATAGATTCTTATTAAAACCATTATCAACATAATTACTTTTTCGTACGACTAATACTTGTGCCGAAAAAAAAAAAAAATTAACGATATGATATTTTTTCGCTTGTTTTCTCTACTCCTTTCAAACGGCTTTGATCTTTAGAAATATGCTTGCACAAAAAAATTGCTGGTTAAGTGTTCTTCAGAATGTTATGTACATGCATATATGTAAATCAATCACTACTTTGAGAAGAAAATGTTTTTAAAGGTCAGCGGGGCTCTATGCGGGCGCAGGCGGTAGTACGAGAATGTTTGCATTTAAATCCGGCCAGATGTTCAAGGGACTATGCGCCTTAAATATCGGGAGACCTTTTAAAGTCTCCGAATTCAATCCAACTATTTCGATTGAAGATTCGTATCGACTATGGCGCACAGGTTTATCTGAAAACGGTTCGATCTTATTAAAATTTACTACTCGTAACTTCTTGGGTAGGATTCTTTAAAAATATTGCTGTTTACCTAGGAGTTGCTTTTTACATCTTAGAATTGAATAGAATGTTCCTTAACCCTTTAACCGCCTTCGTCGGATATATCCGACAAAGTTATTGGCCAGTGCGAGCCACAAGAAGCAAACAGCGGCGATTTGTAGCGTGTGGTGACCACTGTCGTCAACCGTGTGCGGCGAGTCCATATAAAATGTATGACAACTACAGGAAATATGCAGGTGGCGGGTTTTATGGTTGTGGCCGGTGGCCCGAATGATAAAGTAGCAATTAGTATTTCCAATATTAGTATGAGGAAGAGTCAAGTGGGCGCATAGTGGGAATATCTCAATCCCTCTTTTGTACATATGTAACCAAATAGCAGTGATGTCATATTTCAGTTGGTGCATCCTTAGGGCCTGCACTCACTTGAGACAAGACTGTCTTAGACAGAATTCTCTACGACGTCGCAGACTCGCGACAATACTGTATTGAGACGTCCAGTGTTGCCTACAGTTACACTAATTTACCACTAGAGTCAACTTTTAAAACTAATAAAAAATTATCCCACACACAAAAATCGCAAAATTTTCCACTAAAAAATGTGTGTTGTACGAAATAAAATAAGTAGGCATATAGTATTAGTTTCCTTTAATAATAAGTGATAAAAAATTAACAATCAATTGATCAAAATACTATTTGTGGATAATTTAACATTATTAGGTAATTCAACATACAAATTATTCAATAACAGCTATGTATTAATTCGCCTTCAGACGAATTATTTTTGTTTGCACCATCATCGTCGGTATCAGATTGATAATTATGGATTACGATTATGACTATGGTGCTAATTTATACCCGAGTGATCGCATTTTTAGTAAGAAATTGATTTTTTCTAAAGCACTAGAAAAATCCACTAGCCACTACAACCAATATTTCGTAATTAAATGGGGGGTAACCACCAGTTTTAGTAGAAAATCCACTAAGTTGGCAACACTGGCCGTACGCTGAAAGACTGTTTTGTCTTGATCGTGACGTAGACAAAACAGTCTTGTCACAGACGTCGTAGAGAAGTCTGCGAAGTCGTAGACAGTTCTGTCTAAGACAGTCTTGTCTCAAGTGTGCGCAGGCCCTTATTCTATTACTTTTCGTTTTATAAAAATTGAGTCAAGTACCGTTGAGATAAAAGTTCCATGTCTCAGTCAGTTTTTTTAATCTCTGTTCTTAATATTTCTTTATTCTTGAAAAAAAAAATAACCTTGAAAAAATACGTTTCTCTTTCAGTAAATATAACAGTTCATTAGTTTTTTTCTAAAGGTCAATGGTCCGTCTATATCAGGTGTAAAGCATATAAACATTTTCTGATCAGTCCGTCAGTTGATTGAAATAATAAATATTCCAGACACGAGACAAATCGAAGTTTCACTGTAAGACGAATCCAATGATGAAAGGTCGTTAAACTTTTTTGAACAACTGTTCATGGAACTATTTATTATTCTACGTGATTTTTTGTGATGGATAATGTGAGTTTGATTTGGTTCCGAGATAATCAAAAAGTTGTGGATCAGTATAAACTCAATGTTAAGCTTACTAATGATAAAGTTCAAATTCCGCTGTAACACAATTTTTTTTTTAAACTTTTGTGACCTTTTTATTTTTTTAAAGTTAAAACTACTAAAGGAGGTGTAATTATGTACTCAAAAACTGACATAAATGAGCGATGGAATACAAAATGACTGTGGACAATAATTTATGAATCCAAGCATTTATCAAGTTTGATAAATCCCACACGCACAAACCCACTTTAGGTTTGTTCGTGTAATTATCAAATATTTCGTTATTATTACGAGTATCTACCTTAATTATATATAGGTCGGTTTTTTTTGTAGGTGGGAAAATCATCCAATGACATCCCTCGCCCTTGGGCGGAGCGCGAGGGCGTGCCAGACTTTTAATGACTAAAAACCGACTCCTATTCCTTCTTTGCCTTTGTCCCAGTGCCGTGTTTTCTTTCAGAACAACATCTCCTTAAGGCGCGCGTGGAACACTACGCGCCGTCAACGACTTGGGCTCATCCGGACGGTTACCGGACAGTCGGACGGCGAGCTACCCATTTAGGCTAATAACTATTTTTATTTAGAATTAAGTTGCGAGTAAATAAGCCAGCTCCTCATATAATCGTAGGACGACACCGGGGGCGCGGGTTTGCGGACGGTGAGCCATGAGTAGCTCGACGTCTGGTAATTGTGTTCTACGCACGCGTCAAACAATAGCCAGTAAAATTGACGGGCCGGGCTGCGGATAGTTCGAAGGGGTTATCGGCAGATAACCTAAAATATTTAGCAGCCCTCGCACAAAAGAGTAACTGCAGAAACACTGGATTTCAGTCAGTAAATGTGTCACACTCCCTTTCGCTCTACTCAGAGCAGGAAAAGAAATTTGATGATTTACCACGTACTGTGGAAATAGGCAAAGTTAACAGGTGTTCATTGTCCTCTCATAATATATGTTATGGAAGTCAATCAGGTCGTCCCGCCGTCTCCTAAATGGTCATGTGAGTGCAGGCCGCACTCACTTGAGACAAGACTGTCTTAGACAGAATTCTCTACGACGTCGCAGACTCGCGACAATACTGTATTGAGACGTCCAGTGTTGCCTACAGTTACACTAATTTACCACTAGAGTCAACTTTTAAAACTAATAAAAAATTATCCCACACACAAAAATCGCAAAATTTTCCACTAAAAAATGTGTGTTGTACGAAATAAAATAAGTAGGCATATAGTATTAGTTTCCTTTAATAATAAGTGATAAAAAATTAACAATCAATTGATCAAAATACTATTTGTGGATAATTTAACATTATTAGGTAATTCAACATACAAATTATTCAATAACAGCTATGTATTAATTCGCCTTCAGACGAATTATTTTTGTTTGCACCATCATCGTCGGTATCAGATTGATAATTATGGATTACGATTATGACTATGGTGCTAATTTATACCCGAGTGATCGCATTTTTAGTAAGAAATTGATTTTTTCTAAAGCACTAGAAAAATCCACTAGCCACTACAACCAATATTTCGTAATTAAATGGGGGGTAACCACCAGTTTTAGTAGAAAATCCACTAAGTTGGCAACACTGGCCGTACGCTGAAAGACTGTTTTGTCTTGATCGTGACGTAGACAAAACAGTCTTGTCACAGACGTCGTAGAGAAGTCTGCGAAGTCGTAGACAGTTCTGTCTAAGACAGTCTTGTCTCAAGTGTGCGCAGGCCCTTATTCTATTACTTTTCGTTTTATAAAAATTGAGTCAAGTACCGTTGAGATAAAAGTTCCATGTCTCAGTCAGTTTTTTTAATCTCTGTTCTTAATATTTCTTTATTCTTGAAAAAAAAAATAACCTTGAAAAAATACGTTTCTCTTTCAGTAAATATAACAGTTCATTAGTTTTTTTCTAAAGGTCAATGGTCCGTCTATATCAGGTGTAAAGCATATAAACATTTTCTGATCAGTCCGTCAGTTGATTGAAATAATAAATATTCCAGACACGAGACAAATCGAAGTTTCACTGTAAGACGAATCCAATGATGAAAGGTCGTTAAACTTTTTTGAACAACTGTTCATGGAACTATTTATTATTCTACGTGATTTTTTGTGATGGATAATGTGAGTTTGATTTGGTTCCGAGATAATCAAAAAGTTGTGGATCAGTATAAACTCAATGTTAAGCTTACTAATGATAAAGTTCAAATTCCGCTGTAACACAATTTTTTTTTTAAACTTTTGTGACCTTTTTATTTTTTTAAAGTTAAAACTACTAAAGGAGGTGTAATTATGTACTCAAAAACTGACATAAATGAGCGATGGAATACAAAATGACTGTGGACAATAATTTATGAATCCAAGCATTTATCAAGTTTGATAAATCCCACACGCACAAACCCACTTTAGGTTTGTTCGTGTAATTATCAAATATTTCGTTATTATTACGAGTATCTACCTTAATTATATATAGGTCGGTTTTTTTTGTAGGTGGGAAAATCATCCAATGACATCCCTCGCCCTTGGGCGGAGCGCGAGGGCGTGCCAGACTTTTAATGACTAAAAACCGACTCCTATTCCTTCTTTGCCTTTGTCCCAGTGCCGTGTTTTCTTTCAGAACAACATCTCCTTAAGGCGCGCGTGGAACACTACGCGCCGTCAACGACTTGGGCTCATCCGGACGGTTACCGGACAGTCGGACGGCGAGCTACCCATTTAGGCTAATAACTATTTTTATTTAGAATTAAGTTGCGAGTAAATAAGCCAGCTCCTCATATAATCGTAGGACGACACCGGGGGCGCGGGTTTGCGGACGGTGAGCCATGAGTAGCTCGACGTCTGGTAATTGTGTTCTACGCACGCGTCAAACAATAGCCAGTAAAATTGACGGGCCGGGCTGCGGATAGTTCGAAGGGGTTATCGGCAGATAACCTAAAATATTTAGCAGCCCTCGCACAAAAGAGTAACTGCAGAAACACTGGATTTCAGTCAGTAAATGTGTCACACTCCCTTTCGCTCTACTCAGAGCAGGAAAAGAAATTTGATGATTTACCACGTACTGTGGAAATAGGCAAAGTTAACAGGTGTTCATTGTCCTCTCATAATATATGTTATGGAAGTCAATCAGGTCGTCCCGCCGTCTCCTAAATGGTCTGCCTTGGTCCCGCGTCTCTGTATCCGGGCACCAATCCTGTGTTATACGGGCCCACAGCTCGTTAGATATGCGGCAAACGTGTCCTGCCCAGTCCAATTTAAATTAGAGCCTTTTGAGTCATATAAACGATTTGCGTTTTAGAGCGCAGATTAATATTGTAGTAGCCAAATGGCAAAAAATGGAACCCTTATAGATTCGTCATGTGTCTGTCTGTCCGTCCGTATGTCACAGCCACTTTTTTCCGAAACTATAAGAGCTATACTGTTGAAACTTGGTAAGTAGATGTATTCTGTAAACCGCATTAAGATTTTCACAAAAAATAGAAAAAAAACAATAAATTTTGGGGGTTCCCCATACTTAGAACTGAAACTCAAATTTTTTTTTATCAATTAATGCGTGTAGACCTATCCATAGATACCCGTCTTCAAAAATGATATTGAGGTTTCTAATATCATTTTTTTATATACTGAATAGTTTGCGCGAGAGACACTTCCAAAGTGGTAAAATAAGAGAATGATAAAACTAAAAAAATATATAATGTACATTACCTTATAAACTTTACCGAAAATTGGTTTAAACGACTAGTTTTTTTTTTTAATACGTCATAAATCGTAAACCGCAATTTACCTTTTAAGTTTGTACGGAACCCTCAGTGCGCGAGTCCGACTCGCACTTGCCCAGTTTTTTTTTAAAAAGAGTAACCATGGAATTTCTTGCCGGCTCGTCTCCATAGGAAGCGACCAATTGGTACTGTGCGCTAGCTTCTGGCGTTTTATAAGTGCCCATGTAGGTTTATGAAAATAAAATAATTTTGAGTTAGAGTAAAAAAGTCCCTTAAATAATACAAGCTTTTGCCCGCGGTTTCGCCCACGTACTTAAAATACAGCCTATGTCACTCCGGAATAAAGCAGCTTTCTATCGGAGAAAAAAAAATAGTAATTAGACCATTACTTTCAGAGATCCAAACAAAAAAACAAACTTTAATTCTTAATATTAGTGTAGACGATAGACTACTTCATATTAAATAGTATAACCTTAGGGCCTGCGCACACTTGAGACAAGACTGTCTTAGACATACTTGTCTACGACGTCACAGACTTGTCTGTGACAAGACTGTTTTCTCTACGACACGGCGCACACCATCAAGACAAAACAATCTATCAGCGTACGGCCAGTGTCGCCAACTTAGTGGATTTTCCACTAAAACTAGTGGTTTTAACCCCCCATTTAGTTGCAAAATATTGGTTTTAGTGGCTAGTGGATTTTTCTAGCGCTTTAGTAAAATTCAATTTCTTACTGAAAATTCGATCACTCGGGTGTAAATCAGTACCATAGAGTCCATAATTAACAATCTGATACCGACAATGATGGTGCAAACAAAAATGATTCGTCTGAAGATGAATTAATAGATAGCTGTTAATGAATAATTTGTGTGTTGATTTACCTACTAATGTTAATTTACCCACAAATGGTATTTTGATCAACTGATTGTTATTTTTTATCACTTATTATTAAAGGAAACTAATAACCTATATGCCTACATATTTTATTTCGTACAACACACATTTTTTTAGTGCGAAATTTTGCGATTTTGTGTGTGGGATAATTTTTATGGTAGTGGTTTTCTGGTGGTTTTAACAGTTGCCTCTACTGGTAAGTTAGTGTAACTGTAGGCAACACTGGACGTTCCTCCTCGGTGTCGTAGACAAGTCTGGGACGTCGTAGACAAGTCTGTCTAAGACAGTCTTGTCTCAAGTGTGTGCAGGCCCTTACTAACTTCTCAGTGGCCATTTTCACTAAAATTGTGTGGTACCGACACGTTATTGCATTACTCCCGGGCCCATTTAGCAGTAAGTAGCTCTTAGTAAAGGAACTCATCGAGGAACGTCTACCAGTACAGGTATCTGTTTGTAGAGTCAAGCAATATTTCAGCTTTGGATTTTTGGTTTACCAACGCTACTTTAAAATACTTTTTCAGTCGATGCTGGCCCTTACGCGGCGTTGGGTGTGCGAATGCGATTTCGAAGCGAACTGACGTGTCGGATTTTATAAATTGCTATCGACAATAACACATATAAAAAACTCATTTTGTATAGTTTCGATATTGAGATAGATTCATAATAGCACAAGTTTAAACCTTAGTGGTTTTTGGTTGCTATTTAACTTAGATAATCCTGTATTTTTTTGTATTAATGATAAATAAATGAAAAAAAAAAACTGTCCTGTATGTGCACGAAGTCGCCAGTTCAGCTGCAATTTATTATTCAGCGTACTTTGTTGTTTAATTTTAAGGTGTTTCCTTCCACCATATTTTGTGGACATTTATTTCCGAGGGTGCTTATAGCTTAATTAATTTCGTTGTTATGTTTTACTGTATAAAGTCCGATGGGACTAGCATGTACATTTGTATAAAAGTCCCTAATTGAAAATAAAGAGAGAAAAGAGTTTTTTTTTCCATTTTTATGTCAAAAAATGCAACTTTCTTTACTTTCTTTCACCTCACCGCAAGAGTTCGCGCGAAAACATCAAACAAATAGATTGCATCCGTTTCGCTTTGCTCATCGCCACATCATACCCACGTGCAGTTGGCCACGTAGGCCATCACAATAAAGTATTACATTGTTTGTTTCATTTGCGCTGTTTCGCTTCGCGATCGCATTTGTGTTGAATCGCCTACTTTGGATCCTGCGTTAGATAGTTTGGGCCAAAGTTTGGTTATATTTCTAGCGGCATAAATGGCGTTCATTAAGTTTTCAACTGGGAGTTATGGGCACTTGGAGTATTCAACCAGTGCGTCATATTTTAAACAGGGAACCACATTTGCGTGGGTATTAGATGGGTCTGTGAAGCCCCATTTTGTCAAGTTGTACGAGTACCTATCTACTGCAGTCTTGTCATAAGTGTGTGTCTACACGCATCGCGCGTACATATTGCAGTGTGGCGCGGTGCGGGTTCAGTAATAAACGAATGTTTCTAGAGCATTAAAATTTGCAAAACTACATCAAGTCTACAGTGTGTTCAATATGTTGTACAGTAATTTAAACCACCACCTGGGCATGAACTGCAGTAACTGCTGTTCATGTCCAGGTGGTGGTTTAAATTCACTGTAAGTGATGGAGGCCTTTGGACTGTGGCCTGTGGCCCAGAAGTCTAACTTCGAAGGGGTGTTAAAATTTTTCAAATGCTTGGTTTTGTTCTACAATAATAGGCAATTATTATACACTCAAACTTCTTCATGAATCACTCTATATATTGACGAAAATTGCATGAAAATCCGTTAAAATTTTTCAAACAGACAGACGGAAATGGTGGAGGACTATGTGGTTTTATATAATCTACGAGCTGCTGGCAGCGTGTAGCGGCGTCGCCCGCAAGATACTAGTTATACCAAGGGAACATAGCTCGAGATAAAAAGCATCCTATGCGTTAAGCCAGGAGATGGTCTACACGTGTACCAAATCGAGCGTGCGCGAGCAACAAATATAAATAGGTACACACACTGACAAGCTTTTGACTTTATAATATTAGTGTGAAGTAGAGATGGGCGATATACGAGTCAAACAACAAATGAATCAATTCGAGTTGCTTTTTCCACCAATTTGAATTGATTCGCAAGTCGACACCGACGCGACGCGACTTGCGAGACCCCGCGCGAATCAACTCAGTAGAATGCAAGTTGACTCGAAGACGCAAATCGCGACGCCAAACGATTTAGGGACCGAGTTATCTCGACGGAACGAGTTCAGTTGGCGGACCGAATTGACTCAGTGGAACGACTTGAGCGGACCGAGTTGACTCGGCGGAATGAGTTGAGTCGAACGGACCGAGTTGACTCGGCGGAACGCGTTGATTCGAATTGCAATTCGAATCAGCCACCACTTTCATTCGATTAACTTGAGTTGTAGAAAATGCGAGTTGTCCCATCGCTAGTGTGAAGTAAGGATTATAGATTGAGCAGTAGAATAATTATAGGTAGAATATTTACGAATCTTTGCGAAAAATAATTAGCTCCGGTAAATATTTCAAAACTGCGAAATATTCACCAAGTTCTTCTGTTGACTGTACAAAGTACATAGCCTTTCTCAACATAAGAAACACTCTGTATTCTTAGTGTATTAAAAGGGTTTGTTTGATCGTCCCTCCAAATATTATAACAGAGTAAGAAAACTCGGAGAAATTCTACTCAAAAGAAATATTTACTCACTCAATCAAATGAAATGAGGAAAATGGTGAGATATATATTCGAAATTAATAGATAAATAACCATTAGAGAGCAGTGGTGGCCGAGTGGTAACGGCCCCGACTTATGAGTTGTAGGTCGCGGGTTCAAACCCAGCCAGGCGCATTACTTTGTGTAATTTATTTCATCACCACTGCTCTCAAAACGGTAAAGGAAAACATCGTGAGGAAACCGGCATGTCCTAGAACCAAAAAATTCGAAAACATGTGACATCCGCCAACCCGCACTGGGCCCACGTGGTGGATTACGGCCCATTCCCTCTCCTAGAGAGGAGGCCTGAGTCCCAGCAGTGGGAACATTATAAGGCTGATTATGCTTATGCTAACCATTATGTACTGTTCCACCACCACCACCCAATGCTAGGACTTAGGTCTTTTCTCTAGGAGAGGAAATGGGCCGTATTATCTCGCTAGCCACAGCAACAGTGTCTCAAAACGAAAGTATGATCAGTGCGTGTTGCCAATGATAACATGGCTCTGAAACGTGGTCGCTCACAATGTGCCTCATCAGAAGACTTAAAGTCAAGAAGTAAAGTAAAAGTAGTAGCAAGTTCTTAAGTAAAGGAAAGGGCTATGCTCGGAGTTTCCTTGCGTGATCACATCAGAAATGAAAATATCCGAAGGAGAACCAAGGTTACAGATTTAGCTCAAAGAATCGCCAAACTTAAGTGGCAGTGGTGCTTGCAGAACAGATGGTCGATGGGGATGAAATGTTCTTAAGTGGCAACCACGTATCGAAGACGCAGCGTTAGAAGGTCTCCCACTAGGTGGATCCATGACCTGGCGAGGGTCACGGGAATCCGATAGATGCGGGACGCACAGGACCGGTTGTTATGGCGACACTTGAGGGAGGCCTATGCCCAACAGTGGACGTCTTTCGGCTAAAATGATGATAATGATGACCTCGCCAGCCCAGTGCAGGTTGATGGAAGTCACATCTCTTCGAAGTGTTGGTTCTAGGACATGCCAGTTTCCTTACGATGATTTTCCTTCACCGTTTAGAAAGCAGTGATGAATGAATTGATTAAAATAGAAAAGTGCATATAAATTGAAAAAAAGAAACAGATTGGTACTTGTTCGGTTTCGAACCCGCAACCTCATCTTTGAGAGGCAGGTGCCTTAACCTCTGGGCCATCAAGGGGTGTCATTTAGAACTTCGACTTTTAATTATTTCGACAGTTTCGATTTAGAAAAACAATAGTTCGACTACTCATTGCTTCGACAGAACATACTTCGACAGCACACCTTTGAAAACAGCTCCCCTAACCCTGTTACAATCGTATCGCTCGCGCCGAACGCCTCGAGTAGGCCACGCCTCCGATTCTTTTGTTCTGACCACGTGTCTGAGCGTTGAGAAGACGTCAGAACAAAGGAATCGGAGGCGTGGCCTACTCGAGGTATTCGGCGCGAACGATACGATTGTAACTTGGCTAGGGGGGCAGTGACGATGAAATAAATACACAAAGTAAAACGTCTGTCTGCGTTTGAATCCACGACGGATTTTCTCGAGACTATTACTACTAGATCACTAATGTTCTCCTCCATTCATTAAGTAGGCACTATATCAATCAAGGCTTCGAATACGTAACCTCATGCATGAGAGGCGGGTGTTACTGGGTTATGACGAGACTGTGAAAGCAGTGATGATAAAATAAATTACAAAAAGAAATGGACCTCGTTGTATTTGAACCGACGACCTACAAACCATAAGTCGCGTTCTTAACTACTGAACCACAATCGCCTCCATTTATTAAGTAGGTACTAAATCAATCAAAACTTCAACAAGACTTTGCAATAAAACTCAAAACTACCCACTATTGGCACTTAACATAAACGGCGCCAATTTAACTGGCATTCAACAACTCGCGGTATGAAGTAAAACTGGCACATGGCAGTCTGCCAGAATGCCAGATCGAATTAAACCCAGTTATTCCCTTTAATCTTTAGGAGATGAGTGATCAGCATCCGATAGATTTTCTTGTAATTGTTTGTGTTATGTTAAATAAACTGTTTGTTTAGAATTGAATGTGGAGTTATTTGTAATATGAGTAGCGTGATTGCATAGTTCATGAATTTTATAAATAGGATATTCATCGTTTATTTTCTAACACATTGCTTTTGCAATATTCTTTAATTTATAAATACTTCAACTACCTTAGATTCGTTAGTAATTTATTTTGTTCGGATCTCATTTATTAATAGTTGTAATTATTCATACTTTTTTTGCAAATCATCGTGAAGGCAATTGGCGGCAGCGACGTCTCGCGCCGAGCCCTGGTTCAGGCTATGGTTTGGAGCGAGGAGGAACGGTAGGTGGTCGCCTCCTTCTGCGAAACAGTAATTCTAGCGAAGAAGGCAGCCACAGCACGTGTGAGTTATTTTCTAAATGTTGTTTCTACACAAAAAAAATTGCCCTTGCTTGACCAAACGGTTATCGAAAGTTCACAAGGTCAATGTTCTTTAACATTCCTAAACAGTTTCAATAAACACCCCTCATGCTTGTCAAGTCAAATACCACTCAATCAAAGTACTAAGTATCCAACGTGATCGGTCACCCATCTGTCCTCTGGCCGCGATAACCTTTACTTAACCTCTATTGATCGAACGATATCAAGCGATAGAGTTGGGATTTATAAAATAATGCAGTTTTGTTTTCTACATGTTTGGTGAAGTGGTAGGTAAATAATTATATCAAAATAAGTTTTTATACTGTGATTGATTGATTGTCGGTCATGTGAAGAGGAGAGATGAAACGCATGTTACTAAAAGAGTTATGAGTTTACATGTGGATGGATAGAGAGGGAGAGGGAGACCAAAGAAAAGATGGATGGATTGTGTGAAGAGTGATATGAAAGAAAAGGAAGTTAGTGATAGTATGACGAGTGACAGGGCAGAATGGAAGAAAAAAACGTGTTGTGCCGACCCCAAATAACACGGGACAAGGGCAGGAAGATGATGATGATGATTGATTGTCGAAAACTTGATGGAAGCAAGGTCGCCGACATAGGCCGAAGAATCGCCAAACTTAAATGGCAGTGGGCAGGGCACATTGCTCGTAGAACGGATGGTCGGTGGGGCCGAAAGGTTCTAGAGTAGCGACCGTGCACCGGAAAACGCAGCGTTGGAAGGCCTACCACAAGGTGGACCGACGACCTGGTGAGAGTCGCGGGAATGCGGTGGATGCGAAACGCACTATCGGTCTTTGTGGCGACGCTTGAGGGAGGCCTATGTCCAACAGTAGACGTCTTTTGGTTGAAATGATGATGATAATGACATAAAGTAGATTTTAGATTTTCCCGTGAAAAAATTTTCCACTTTGAAAATGAACCTAAGTGCGTCGGTATTTTCAGAGAAATTATTTCTTAGTAAGTGTATTGAAAAACGTCGTTTGATACACGTAGAAATTTGTCACTGCAGCAATCGGCTCCATAATGTACTCGCCTGCGGCTCGTGCGAATTTCATCTCGGTTGCAATTTCAAAGTTTCTCTTCTGTTATCAAAATGTACTATTAAAATAATAATATCAAAACTAAACTCAACAGTCTAAACTGTCCCATGAAAGTAAATACTTTTTTTAAATTACCAAGTGGTAATAAATGAGAACTTTCCTATAAAACCAAACAATGTAAGGTAAAAAAATGTCCTAATTTTTTGTTGGGCTAACACAGCTAATCAATACCTAGGGAAACTAGACGGTAAAAGTTGATTAAGCGCTGAAACTAGAGTTTTCTTCCTATATTTCCTTACGCCATTCGGGCGCAATAAACACATGTAATTGCGTCTAATAAGGAAAACGGAAACACAAGAAAAACCGTGATTAGTTTCTTAGTAACACGTTCTACTACATTAACATTCTTTTTGTTGCGCACCAACTAAATTACGAAGAAAATATAACTATCTTTTTTTATCAGGCAATAAAAGAAAGAGACGGAAAATTAAAGCTGTTTATCTAATTTACCAAAATATTAAACGTAAGCATGTTATGAACCCCTGGTTTTAGAATGCTAATTCAAATTCAAATCTAATGTTGACTTCTGATTGGTTACAGATTTGTTGTTGGATTTTGGTTATCCATTCACAGCGGTTTTTATCAGATTTGAAAAAGAACTGTCTTCAAAAAGTCAGAGGTAAGTAGCATTTTTGAGGTGTTATCTAATACCTTATGGGAAGTTTTATTTCAAAATAATTTGACTGCTCTAATTTTCTTCCATATCTCTCTTGATTCATCTGAAAACAAATTGGTAGAACTATTGGCTTAGTATGAACTATAATTATGTTATTTTGAATATATATACGAAACAGTTATTTGCAATGAATCTCTGCTGTAATTAAATATAGATATTTATGATTGACTCCCTTAGTAAATATTTCGGAGATTATGAAACCACATCAATCAATCGCGGTAATACAAACAAAAATCTATAATAGAGCAAATGATAATCAGTAGATGTCCTACTGCAGTAGTACATACATGTATACAATTCCTTAATAAAAAATATGAGTATTTTACAAAGAGTGAAGTACCAATAAATTAAATCGAGTGAAATATCAGTATTTGACGTACTGCAAAATATCCTTATTTTATATGGAGTAAAACACGAATATTTTATATAGAGTGAAATACGAATATTTTATATGGAGTAAAACACGAATATTTTATATAGAGTGAAATACGAATATTTTATATGGAGCGAAATACGAATATTTTATATGGATTGAAATACGAATATTTTATATGGATTGAAATACGAATATTTTATATGGAGCGAAATGCGAATATTTTATATGGATTGAAATACGAATATTATATATGGATTGAAATACGAATATTTTATATGGAGCGAAATACGAATATTTTATATGGATTGAAATACGAATATTTTATATGGAGCGAAATGCGAATATTTTATATGGATTGAAATACGAATATTTTATATGGATTGAAATACGAATATTTTATATGGAGCGAAATGCGAATATTTTATATGGATTGAAATACGAATATTATATATGGATTGAAATACGAATATTTTATATGGATTGAAATACGAATATTATATATGGATTGAAATACGAATATTTTATATGGAGCGAAATGCGAATATTTTATATGGATTGAAATACGAATATTATATATGGATTGAAATACGAATATTTTATATGGAGCGAAATACGAATATTTTATATGGATTGAAATACGAATATTTTATATGGATTGAAATACGAATATTTTATATGGATTGAAATACGAATATTTTATATGGATTGAAATACGAATATTTTATATGGAGCGAAATGCGAATATTTTATATGGATTGAAATACGAATATTTTATATGGATTGAAATACGAATATTTTATATGGATTGAAATACGAATATTTTATATGGAGCGAAATGCGAATATTTTACATGGATTGAAATACGAATATTATAATATGGATTGAAATACGAATATTTTATATGGAGCGAAATACGAATATTTTATATGGATTGAAATACGAATATTTTATATGGATTGAAATACGAATATTTTATATGGATTGAAATACGAATATTTTATACGGATTGAAATACGAATATTTTATATGGAGCGAAATGCGAATATTTTATATGGATTGAAATACGAATATTTTATATGGATTGAAATACGAATATTTTATATGGATTGAAATACGAATATTATATATGGATTGAAATACGAATATTTTATATGGAGCGAAATGCGAATATTTTATATGGATTGAAATACGAATATTATATATGGATTGAAATACGAATATTTTATATGGAGCGAAATACGAATATTTTATATGGATTGAAATACGAATATTTTATATGGATTGAAATACGAATATTTTATATGGATTGAAATACGAATATTTTATATGGATTGAAATACGAATATTTTATATGGAGCGAAATGCGAATATTTTATATGGATTGAAATACGAATATTTTATATGGATTGAAATACGAATATTTTATATGGATTGAAATACGAATATTTTATATGGAGCGAAATGCGAATATTTTATATGGATTGAAATACGAATATTATATATGGATTGAAATACGAATATTTTATATGGAGCGAAATACGAATATTTTATATGGATTGAAATACGAATATTTTATATGGATTGAAATACGAATATTTTATATGGATTGAAATACGAATATTTTATATGGAGCGAAATGCGAATATTTTATATGGATTGAAATACGAATATTTTATATGGATTGAAATACGAATATTATATATGGATTGAAATACGAATATTTTATATAGAGTGAAATACGAATATTTTATATGGATTGAAATACGAATATTTTATATGGATTGAAATACGAATATTTTATATGGATTGAAATACGAATATTTTATATGGAGCGAAATGCGAATATTTTATATGGATTGAAATACGAATATTATATATGGATTGAAATACGAATATTTTATATGGAGCGAAATGCGAATATTTTATATGGATTGAAATACGAATATTTTATATGGATTGAAATACGAATATTATATATGGATTGAAATACGAATATTTTATGTAGAGTGAAATACGAATATTTTATATGGATTGAAATACGAATATTTTATATGGATTGAAATACGAATATTATATATGGATTGAAATACGAATATTTTATATGGAGCGAAATGCGAATATTTTATATGGATTGAAATACGAATATTATATATGGATTGAAATACGAATATTTTATATGGAGCGAAATGCGAATATTTTATATGGATTGAAATACGAATATTTTATATGGATTGAAATACGAATATTATATATAGAGTGAAATACGAATATTTTATACGGATTGAAATACGAATATTTTATATGGATTGAAATACGAATATTATATATGGATTGAAATACGAATATTTTATATAGAGTGAAATACGAATATTTTATATGGAGCGAAATGCGAATATTTTATATGGATTGAAATACGAATATTATATATGGATTGAAATACGAATATTTTATATGGAGCGAAATGCGAATATTTTATATGGATTGAAATACGAATATTATATATGGATTGAAATACGAATATTTTATATGGAGCGAAATGCGAATATTTTATATGGATTGAAATACGAATATTTTATATAGAGTGAAATACGAATATTTTATATGGATTGAAATACGAATATTTTATATGGATTGAAATACGAATATTTTATATGGATTGAAATACGAATATTTTATATGGAGCGAAATGCGAATATTTTATATGGATTGAAATACGAATATTATATATGGATTGAAATACGAATATTTCATATGGAGCGAAATGCGAATATTTTATATGGATTGAAATACGAATATTTTATATAGAGTGAAATACGAATATTTTATATGGATTAAAATACGAATATTATATATGGATTGAAATACGAATATTTTATATGGAGCGAAATGCGAATATTTTATATGGATTGAAATACGAATATTTTATATGGATTGAAATACGAATATTTTATATGGAGCGAAATGCGAATATTTTATATGGATTGAAATACGAATATTATATATGGATTGAAATACGAATATTTTATATGGAGCGAAATGCGAATATTTTATATGGATTGAAATACGAATATTTTATATGGATTGAAATACGAATATTATATATGGATTGAAATACGAATATTTTATATAGAGTGAAATACGAATATTTTATATGGATTGAAATACGAATATTTTATATGGATTGAAATGCGAATATTTTATATGGATTGAAATACGAATATTTTATATGGAGCGAAATACGAATATTTTATATGGATTGAAATGCGAATATTTTATATGGATTGAAATACGAATATTTTATATGGAGCGAAATACGAATATTTTATATGGATTGAAATACGAATATTTTATACTAGCTGTGCCCCGCGGTTTCACCCGCGTTTTTCTCGTTTCCGTGGAAATACCGAGATAAATATAGCCTCCCTCAATAAATGGACTATTGAATATTTAAACAGTTTTCATATCAGATCAGTATTTTCCGAGATTACCGCGTTCATAACAAACAACCAAACTTTTCAGCTTTATAATATTAAGAAAAATATAGATTAAGTTAAATTGTACAAGTCGCAGGCAATAGCTGTCTATCTGTTCGACATTCAGCCAGACACATAAGAATGACGACTATAGGCGGGGTGTCCGTCCACTTTAAACCGGGTTAAAATATTATTTTAAAGTAGGTACGAGTAAATTATATTTTTCGTTTTATTTTCTTGTGGCAGAAGAATATATTGATTGTTTCCGCAACCTGATCTTGACAACGCGACATATAGTTGGCCGTGCGAAAAACAGTTTTGCCGTAAATCTAATCCTACATATTTAAATGTTTGCCCCTGTGATTTATTTATCGTTACGGCAAAAGATAATTTAATTGGGAATTGGACTCTTTTAAAATGAAAAGGCAAATCATTTGGAATCATTGGGATCCGAGGTATAAGTACTGTTTGACCAACCGCTGGACCAGTCAAAACTGTTGCAACGATCACGTTATTGCGAAGAAATTTAACCTGAAGTCGAGTCCCGTTACATAAATTTGGTGGCTTAAGATTTCTAAGTAAAATAATTGGGGCACCAATTTTTAACTTGAGAGAATGTGGGGGGAGGCCACTCGGGTTTAAAGAATTAAGAAATTCCTGTGTATAATGGACTGCATCTTCTTGATCTCATCAACAAATTTATTTCAAAAAGATTATTACAGGATTTTATGTTGATAAAAAACTCTATGGCCCATAACTCATTAATAGGTACCAACTCTTAACATTTAACACACGTGATAACTTTTAAACGAAATATCCGATTGAGATGAAACAAAAAGTATTTTACTTCTACATAAATACTCTTGATAACATAATGCTTAATTTCGATAAAGATTAATATTACGATACATATTTAACGTAGTTTTTTTTCTTCTTATTTTGAACACAAAATCGGTTATTGTGATTAAACCATGATAGCTAGATATATGTTTTTGCGGACTTTTTTGTAGGTCTTAATGGGATCTACAAACCCGTAGTACATCATTTTGTTCTATTGTCAATAGTTTTTGCAGCGCACGCAAAAATAGGTTTTCGATTTTACACCTTGTGTTACAAAATAGCAATTTTATTACGGATCCCTAATTTTGAAAAAAAAACATAGCCTATAGCCTTCCTCGATAAATGGACTACCCAACACTGAAAGAATTATTCAAATCGGGCCAGTAGTTCCAGAGATTAGCGCGTTCAAACAAACAAACAAACAAACAAACAAACAAACAAACTCTGCAGCTTTATAATATTATTATAAGTATAGATGGAGCGAAATGCGAATATTTTATATGGAGCGAAATACGAATATTTTATACTAGCTGTTACCCGCGACTTTGTCTGCGTCAAGTTAGTAAAAATGCACAAACGTAATTAATAATTCTGTGCTTGTGATTCGTGCTAAAAACATCTAATTCAAATAACGGAAATTAATTTCAGTAAATATATTATGTAAAACGTATTTCTTATGTCCAGATATATAATTTATTTTATTTATTTGGCTCACCAGTAATAGAATACTCGTTCATGATATACATCAAATAAATTACTTATCATCATCAATAAACAGAAACAGACATGTTGAGGTCGAAGTAGTTGATAAACTGTGGTTCTGCCTACCCCTAAAAGGAAAAGGTGATAGTTTAAGTTTGTTTTGGGTTTATTCTATGATGAAACAACGCTGTATGATTTTAATATGATTGGTTCATTATAATAGACTAAAAGTGTATTAAACCATTGTTTTCTTTTAACAACACTAAATAAATGTTATTTAACGTAGGCTATAAAAAAAGTGGATAAAGTAGATTTCAAAATGTTAAATGTTGCCAAAATGTATAAAGAGTCTGTACGGATCTTGTTCTGAGGTCAATACCCACAGTTTTTAGTGTCTTATGGTCTGCACGTTTTACTTTTAGGAAGAAAATCATCAAATACCTTCCTCCGCTCTGGGTAAAGCGAGAGTTTGTGTCAGACTTTTACAGACTGAAACCGACCCGTGTTCCTTTAATTGCCCTTAGTGTTCTAGAGCTACGGTAACTTGCACGCGGCAGCTAATCTTTCTTCTTTGAGGAAAAGAGAGGACGCTGTGGTGTCTTTCTAAAGACACCACAGCGTCCTCTCTTTTCGCCTGACGAAGATCTCTAGGGCCAATGCCTGCTAGAGCTATGAGATTTTATCGAAAGAATTACCTCCCATAAGAATTTGCCTCGATGATATTTCTCTGCAGACTATTAGCCGGGTCCGTTATGCAACTTTGGCGGAGGTGAATTTCGAAGGAGCATAATCAGCTTCAGCGCATCTTCAGCTGAATAACGTGCACTGATAGTCCACTGCTGCTAGCGATTATTAAAATACTACAGAGTAACCTACGATGTCATCTTGCTCCACAACTGTACTTATAAAGAATTTGTGAAAAAATTGTTGCAGTTTGATGTTGACTTACATCACGTCGAATTTGAAACAGAAACCTCTCGAAACACCCTAATACCCCCTCATTACTCCGTGTTTGTGACTCCACAAAACTATAAAATGACAGCGAACAAATGTCGCAACCAATTGGGGCTGTGACTGACTCTGGCATCCGTCAGAATGTTGTCCCAGTGTTGATCACCACTCACTGACCACTCTTAAGGAGGTAACGTCCAGTTGTCGACTTAAGGCTGCAAGTAATGTAGGATACATCATACGTAATCAAACTATCTTCAGGAACGCAAACCACGTCGGGGCCTTGTGTGAAATATGTCTTCATGGGTTTTTCATGAAATTCTTAATGATCTTCAATTTTTGGAATCTTTGAAATTAGGTACTTGTTCCAAACAGTAGGTTGTGGTCAAGTCCGAGGGAGAGACTACTTGAAGTACTGGTAACCTTCACGAACTGCTCAAGAAGCATCTTTCTGTGATTAAGTACCTACCTAATTATATTTGCTGGTTTTTTGGGGGTCCTTCCGAAACATCTACGTTCGATGAAGACCTGCGTCAGGCGGAAAGAGAGCCTTTTTAGACTTTCCTCAAGGAAGGTATTTGCTGCCGCAATTGTGGCGTGCAAGTTACCATAGCCCTGGAACGCTAAGGGCAACTAAAGGAACACAGGTGGGTTTCAGTCAGTAAAAGTCTGGTACTACCTCTCGCTTTACCTAGAGCGGGGGAAGGTATTTGATGTTTTCCTACCTAAAAGCAAAAGGTGCACACACTAAAAACTGTGGGTATCGACCTCAGTATCAACTCCATGACTCAGACTATTTATACATTTTGGCAACTGAAAACTACTTTATCCACTTTTTTTTTGATAGCCTACGTTAAATAACATTTATTTAGTGTTGTAAAAAAGATAATTCTACGGTATTATATACTTTTAGTATATCTAATGAACCAATAATTTTAAAATCGTTCAAATCGTTGTTTTATCATAACATAAACCAGAAAGAAACATACATAAAACCCACTCCTGTTCCTTCTTTGCCGTTGTTCCAGGGCCCCGGGAATCTCTTTCGTATCACCCATGGCCCCAATAGGCTTCGACCTTGCTGGGCCCCTACGGTTGCTGACACCTCCTTGAGGCGCGCGTGGAACACTACGCGCCGTCAACGACTTGGGCTCGGTCCGGATGGTTACCGGACGGACGGACGGTGAGCTACCCATTGCTCGCCGTCCACAAGCCCGCGCCTACGGTGGCCGGAAATCGGGATCGGAACCCCTCGGTTCGGATCAGCTGGGTCGCAAGAGTTATTGTCTCGCGCGTGCGGCCGCCTCCTTTGCTAGCATTACTGCTTCGCAGAAGGAGGCGACCGCGCCCAAGGCCCACCGCGCTTTACGCTATTACAAATCTTGTTATGATAAAATGACTGGACCTAACTGCGGTTTATTTTCGTAAATATTTTTGGCATTTACGAAGCAATTAATTAGAATTCAATCATTTTTATAAATAGGTCTAGAAACATTTGCTGATTTCGTGATAACGCCATCTATTGCTGAAAAGCTTAACCTTACCTTTATCACACACTGAGGATCTACCACGAGCTCATAACGTGATTCATTTTACGACCTAAACCGGACTGTTATAGGGATGGAGCTATTTAGGGTGTATAGCTCCATCACCCTTTTTCGCTCGTACGTCTGACATTTTGACATTATCATGGTAAGGCCCCTGGCCACCTACCGAGCGATAGTTAAATAAATAGTTTGACAAATTTAATTCGTGTGTTTGCTATTCAAAGCCAGATGGCGTCACTGAGGCATAGGATGACAGTTTTTCTAAGACATTTTTTCTGATAGCCGCTCTATTGTATCTCTTTAGATCTCTTTGTAGACGTTTTATGCATAACCGCTGGATTTCTGTCTTGTATAGTGAAGGTCAGTATAATCTGCCAAACTGCTTCGAAAGTGCTGATGTAGAAACCAGACTGTCGATAAAAATAATAGTAAGAACGCAAACATATGTAAAAATTTCTTGTTTACAGTAAAATAAAACAAAACTATCACAAAAAAGAAACTGAGTTTTGAGCCACTATCCCCTTACGTGCCGATCTAATCCAGACACGACTGCACTACGGTGTTCGTTGACTTTTGTGTAAAATAGGTGTTCTTATATAAACGTCATCATTGTCTGCTTAACCCTTTGTCGATGATAGCGTGATGATTTTCATCTCAGATATTAAAAGAGATTGCCCAAACTTGTATGTGGATCCGTACCAACTTGCGTCAAACCAAATTTACTCTCAAGAGTATAGTTATTATTTAAATTTTCAATATCTAAAATTTTTTTGTTAATATTTAACCACATTTTTGAGATATAAAAAATTGTTCGAAAACGCCTGATCATATTTCATAGCAATTTTTAACCGTAGTGATTATATTATAATTTGCATTCTATACTATAGATATGCGTTTTAGGCCAAATTGCTGTGTAATGCATTACATTATTATTGATATATGCGATAAGTTAGGACCCGGATTCCTTCGCTCCTATATTGTGGCGTTATTTACGCTCAGGCTTTAATCGCACATGGGATATTTTCCAAAGATATTTCTTTAAGCTATACCTAGGCCTATACTGAAGAACCTTACGACTGTTAAAAGTCGAAATGGTTCAGTCTTTTATTTACTTATTTATTTATAAAGTTATTAAGACCTAAAAAAAACTTACTACGTGCTTTAGTTCGATTTCTCGAATCAAGAAACGCAATTCATCACTTACAGGTTGTGGGTTCTACATTCATCTACCGAAATGTACAGTAAAGAGGTTGACTGTAGCCTATCATCACCCTTAGCTGCACCTAACAACCTAGCCCTAACCATATAGCTACAATATATACGTATATAAATAATAGTGCGGGAAGCCTGTTGCCTTGAAACTTAAGGCAAAAGACGGAAGGTGGGAAGAATGAAGGGTGAATAGGGCGGGATTTATCACTGCCGATCCGCAACCTCACGGACCGACCAATAATTAAGGCTGGATAAGGCCAGAGCTATCGGCAACCATTTATAGACGCAGTAACAGTGAGAGGAGCCGATGGTCTCGTCGTAATGAAACAGCGTTGCTCTTAGCGTAGAAAGAGACTTTATTACATATTTACATAGTATTTATATTAATCTATTCACATTAGTTATTAATGCATTTCTGTGAAAAAACTGATGTACCTAGTCGAATTATTTTAGTGACAAATAACTAATATTGACGTCAATTCGGCTTCACTGCCAGTTTCTCGCGTGAACATAGGTACTTAACAAGGTAACACAAATAAAGAATTTGTAATTGTTAGGCAGATAAAACATTTATTTTTAGGGTACATAGTATCAAATCGTCGTCATCTTCCTGCCCTTAGTCCATGTTACTTGAGGTACGCCCAAAACATTTTTTTCTTCCATTGTATCCTGTCAACCGTCACGCTATCACTGACTCCGTTTTCTTCACACAATCTATCCGACTTTTCTTTAGCCTCCCTTTCCATCTATTCACGTGTTTATTCTTTGGGTATATTCTATGTATAACTCTTTGGGTGTGTTCTCATCTGGTGAATACGCCGCTAGCGAGCTGCGTGCGTGCATTTCAAGTTAATGCGCCGTTCCTATGCCATCATCGTGCCCTTGGCACGCCAGCTTCGCGCTATGCGCGGACGGTGTAAAACCGCGCGCGAGCGGCCCGCGCGCTTCTCCTCGCGCCCGCAGAAAGCAAATGGAAATGCATGCGCGCGAATTGCGCGCCCCGAACATGCACCGCACGCGCCCCCTTTACAAACCTTGCAACTTGCAAAGTCACTATCTCAACACAGTCAATAGTTATTATAGACGTATTGAATTAATTATTGTTCAATAAAACTACCAGAAATACTCAAATGCAGTACAAAAACATCAAACGATATAAACGTCAGTATAACAACAAAATACCAAAATGTCATAACCAAATTGACAGTGTCAAGTTTTCAGTTTCTAATATACGCAATGTTTACTTCATAAAATGGTGAGCTAAAATAAAATAATTTAACAGAATTCATTTTTTGCAGTTTAATTATTTTCTACTATTTACTTAGATATCAGATAAAATTAATTAGGCGAACCATTTATTTATGATCATTGTCAGATTAAAAGCGTTAGCTTTACATACTCTTTGGTCAGATTACGAAAATAACTGACAACTGTAATCGGAACGTGAAGATTTCTGAAATGACGTTATTTTTTTCGGAAGTGGGAATTGTTAATCATTTAATATCATTTTTACGATATTTTTTAATGTGGTTAAAAAAAGCGGTGAAAAATCAGTACATTGTTCATATAAATAAAACATTATTTTTGATATTAATATACTTGTGACGCAATATGGTACGGGGTATGGGCATTCTTCTTTGTAGCTAAATGAAAAAAAGAAATATTATTTTCGTTTTTCCACTTAGATTTTATTACATGTTTGGTTACTTTTTACAAAAATATGGAGTAAAAATGTCTAAGATGTGTTAAAAATATGCTAAAAGTCCTATTATTATTGTAATCGAAGTACCATCGCATATTATATACAAAAAAGACGACAAAAAACTCACAAAAATTATTAGTATAACTGGGGATCGAAGTCACGGCAAATCGTTCAATACCGACATTTTGGAATATTGCTCACCCCCCATATCAATTAGCGTGATAATTTATAGCCTATGTCCTTTCTCAAGCTCTATTCTATCTTTGTACCAAATTTCATCAAAATTGGTTCAGCGGTATAAGCGTGAAAGCGTAACAGACAGACAGACAGACCGACAGACAGACAGACAGAGTTACTTTCGCATTTATAATATTAGTATGGATGTCCTTTCTCAAGCTCTATTCTATCTTTGTACCAAATTTCATCAAAATTGGTTCAGCGGTATAAGCGTGAAAGCGTAACAGACAGACAGACAGACAGACAGACAGACAGACAGACAGACAGAGTTACTTTCGCATTTATAATATTAGTATGGATGGAACGAAATACGAATATTTTATATGGAACGAAATACGAATATTTTATATGGAACGAAATACCAGTATTTTATATTGAGCGATCTACCTCTACAACCTAGTAACTCTGCTCTCTGGCTCTTAAACCATAGGCACATACGCTAAGTTTAGGAGTCAGAGCGTTTAAAAAGACCAATTAATTTATTCTTTATCTAAAACTAGTTGAAGCCAGTGACTTCACGTAAAAGTAGCAAAGTATCCTACAGAACGCACTTATGGGACAAAAAGTATCCTCTATTATTTCGCGTTTCGTTTCGTCGCTTATACCGCGTACATCGAAGGACTGGAACAATTTGCCTGCTGCGGTCTTCCCATCCAACTATAATTTTGGTGTCTTCAAGGCTAGAGTGAATATGCTCTTAATAAACTAGTGCGCCTCACCATCAATGATTGCATCACTGCTTACCATCAGGTGGGATCGCAGTCAAGCACTGGTTTATATAAAAAAAAACTTTTATAGGCCAAAACCAATCAGCTGTTTTGGCGTGAAGGAGTTACAAACTGTTGACTTTATAATATCTGTGTTTTTTTTTTCAAACCTAACAATTATATAAGAACAGGCTTACAGTGAAATATAATATATTATTTTGTAAGTGTTCTACATTAGGAGTAGCAATCTGTCGAGCTTCTGATTACTATAATCCATGACACAACGAAACTAGAATCGTCAAGAGAAAGCAGGCGCCATTTCCAAACTTTACTGATCATGTCGTAAAACAAAAAGTTGAGACAATCAAAACAACAAAACAACGGCATTGTCAACATCGAATGTTGTGACATCATGGAAGGAAGGAAAAACAAAACTAGGTGTAGGCTAAAGATTGATCTCTGTGGCTTTATTTTTGAGATCGATCTTCAAAGTTAAGCAATGCTGAAGTCAGTCTTTAGATGGGTGACCATCTTAACACCTCAAAACCGTACAGTAGCTCGTAAAGCATGTCAAGCTGTTGGTCTTGGGTGTCATTTGTAGATCTTTGACAGACGTCAGGAATAGTCAGAAGACAAAATCGTACACCAGTCTTGCAAAAATATTTCGTTACCGAGTTGTGGGAAATTTAGATAAGCAGTCGATCCATGTAAAATTCTTTTGTCCAGCTGCATCCAGTTTGATTGGGAGGCGACTACTAACTTTTTAGGAAAAGTCTCGGGAATAGTATTGTGTTGTATTGTATTGTATTGCATTGCATTGCATTGCATTGCATTGCATTGTATTGTATTGTATTGTATTGTATTGTATTGTATTGTATTGTATTGTATTGTATTGTATTGTATTGTATTGTATTGTATTGTATTGTATTGTATTGTATTGTATTGCATTAAATTGCATTGTATTGTATTGTATTGTATTGTATTGTAAGTCACGCTGGTGTCCGCAACTCTATGCCTAAAGCGCTTATTTTGCATTCGGGTGGGACAAATGTGTCATTCAATCCATCACCAGCCTAAGGACAGCCAATAAGTAGATCTTTGGTGTTACTGGTCATTTTGCGGAGGGTACCTTGGTTATCGAAGTACTCTACCCTGTATTCAGCGACCACTGGGCAGCTTAGAAGCAGATAAGCTGCTATCTTGTCCTCCTGCATGCAGGTTCTATAGAGTGGGTATCTGTAACTCCGGAAGATAGAATAAAACTTCGGAAAAACCGATACCATTACTCAACCAAATCCTTAAAGGAAAGCCCGAAGTTTTTACATCGAGATGTCGCAACACTTTTATAACGTAAGCTTTAAGCTCTTCTTGCATCAGGACATACATGCAAGATGAATTGGGTCACAGTTTGCATGCAAGCTTAATTCACGAAGCGTTGAAATAAGTTGTGACGTCGAGCTGTGGAATTAATTCACGCTCATATTCATGCTTTTATCTTAGTTGAGGGATATTTAGTAATTGATGAGTATCCATAGTCTTTTTGTTTTAATTAAACTGTGAAAAATACCGTGGTAAATATTTTATTTTGTATTCTGTTGCCTGCCACTGCACATTTTTTTCAAGGTTCCGTACCTAAAACGTAAAATATAATAGGGTCCTACCCTATTACTAAGACTGCGCTGTCCATCCGTCTATTTGTCCGTCCCATACGCACTTGCCCGGTTTTTTTATTTTATTATATAAACTAGTGCTCAACTGCTATCTCACCTGATAGTAAGCAGTGATACAATCGATGATGGTGAAGCGCACTAGTTTATTAGCATAAGCATAAGCATAAACAGCCTTATAATGTTCCCACTGCTGGGACTCAGGCCTCCTCTCTAGGAGAGGGAATGGGCCGTAACCCACCACGCGGGCCCAGTGCGGATTGATGGATGTCACATGTCTTCGAATTTTTGGTTCTAGGATATGCCGGTTTCTTCACGATGTTTTCCTTCACCGTTTTGTGAGCAGTGGTGATGAAAATAAATTACACAAATTAATGTGCCTGGCTGGGTTTGAACCCGCGACCTACAACTCATAAGTCCGGGCCATTACCACTCGACCACCACTGCTCATTTTCTAGTTCTCTGCTCATTTTCTTTCTAGTTTATTAAGAGCCTATTAACTCTAGCCTTGAAGAAACCTTAATTCTTCTTTAATTCTTTATTGTACACTTATAAAATAAGTAGATAACAAAGTTCATGTACATAGGCGAGCTTAACTCAAAGTTGAGTTTTCTTCCAGCAAACCATTGAGTGATAGAGAGAGGTCACAAAAGAGGGATACTGGATCCCTCTTTTGTCACAGTTTTAAAATTAAAAATAAAATAATACATAAATACAAACATACTGATATATTTTAATAAACATATAATACTATGTCATTGTGAAAGGAAACGCTCTTTAATTTTCCTCTTGAAAACATCCAAAGAGGGGCTGTCACGTAGGGAGTGTGGGAGGGAGTTCCACAGGCGCACTTCAGTAACAAAGAAGAAGCTATCATAACGGCTAGAAGTGTGAAATGGAGTATGAAAAAGAAGAGAATTGGCAGTGCAACAGGGTTTCGGGACGAATTAATTATAATTGGACTGGAAGACCGCTGCTGGCAAATCCTTTGAAGTACGCGGTGTAAACGACGAGGCGAAACGCTTAGTCCGGACCGTAGAGGTGTCGACATTGTAAGGGTGGACACTCACCGTATGTCAGGTTGTTCGATGGTATAAAAAAGGTTGACGGAATCAAGTCATATAATAAAATGAAAATACCGAAAGGCTGGCAACCCTACGTCTGTGCTCCATTTGGGTATTCTATAGCATAGTATAGCATAGTCGGCCTTATAATGTTCCCACTGTTGGGACTCAGGCCTCCTCTCTAGGAGAGGGAATGGGCCGTAATCCACCACGTGGGCTCAGTGCGGGTTGGTGGATGTCACATGTCTTCGAATTTTTGGTTCTAGGACATGCCGGTTTCCTCACGATATTTTCCTTCACTGTTTTGAGAGCAGTGGTGATGAAATAAATTAGACAAAGTAATGCGCCTGGCTGGGTTTGAACCCGCGACCTACAACTCGTAAGTCGGGGCCGTTACCACTCGGCCACGGCCTCGGTATTCTATATTTGACTATATTCCATAGTTGATGGTATTTCTTAAGTTAGGAAAATGATATTTTAAGGTAGGGCATTGCCTCATAACGCCCCCTCCCCTAGCTACAACCTTGGATCCTTAGCAGTCGTTACTGATAATATTCAGAATCTGGAAAATCTGATACCAGTCTTGCTAAGGGGTCCGTGTAAAATACTTTGACTCAGCTATATTCGATTAGAATTGGGCCCTAAGATAGATGGTAAAAAGCTAAACGCAATAATTGATCTGTCGATAAAAAATGTGGGTAGTGTTATTTCCCAGCGTACGAATAACACAAAACAAACTAAGTACAATTTACTTGTACTTAAAGATCTCTCAATGTTCACTGAACATTAATAAATGCCCTTTTCTCCCAGCTAAGAAATTCAAAGAAACACATTTCGCTAATATTGTAGGCTACTTAAGAATTCCAAATACACATTTATTTTGTTGTTTTGTAATAGGCTTTATTTTCTGGAAATAATAACATTTATGAAACTGTGTTCAAGGGAATTAAGTCCCTGAAACAGTTGGAAATTACAAGAATACGCTCTGGGTATTAAAGTTTGAAAGAATGGGGAGATAGTTGCGTCGTAGTTACTTTTTGAAAATAAAGTTATAAAGTAACCAGTAAGTAGTGTAAGTGTAGTAGTTTTGCTTTTAGCAAAAGCTGTGTTACTATATAACTTAAAAACAAAAATATTAACAAGAAACTTGATGCGACAACTTCGCAACAGTTTCCTCCGATAAGGCATGAGAAACAAGCACAGAAAGCAATTATTAAGGCAACTCCAAAACCCACACAAGAAACTTACATTTGTCCCTATGCACAAGCTGCAAAGCAGGGATCTTCGAACCTGGAGGACAAAATTAATCAGACACTGAAGCGCATTACTACATTCGACAAGAGATTAGAAAAGCTAGAATCCAGCACCAAAATAGCTGTTTCAAATAAACAAAAATCAATAACACTCTTAAAATAATGGCTTGGAACTCCAATGGACTCCTCAAACATCAGAATGAGTTACAGGCGGTCCTAGATACAGATAATATAGACGTGTGTTTGATATCCGAAACGCACTTCACTAGACAATCTTTTATCAAATTTAGAGGATATATAGTGTATAACTCGCTCCACTCTGACAACTCCGCCAGAGAAGGTAGCGCAATCATAATAAAAAAAAAACTTTAAAAAATTTAATAATATTCAACTTCACTAAAAAAACACTAAAAGGATCAAAATAACTTTAATTTCGGAAGTAGGTGTTTCTCGGTATTGTCTCCAGTTTTGATGATGTGATCCATGAGGAATCGAGGGAACTCCGATTTTGGTATTTTCATCGAGAACTTAAGCACTTACAGTCAAAAAGTAGCATTTGATGAAGTGGAATTGATGAAAAAGACCAGAAATTGCCAACGGAACTTCATACTCACATAGATATCACAATGAAGATAGTTAAGAGACTATGACAATACAAATAAATAAATGGTTCTGAATAGTTATGTTGAAAATGGTATCATCGAAGTGACCTGATGATGATGATGGAGCCGGAAGATAGGCACCGGAACTCTGTAATTAATCAATGTATCCTAACCGTGTTTGGGCTTATTAGAATTGTCATGAAATGCAGTTAGGCTATAAGTACGTTCATTAATGAAATCGGTTATTTTTTTTTGTAAAAAGTTTTGTATTTCACACTTTTAAGTTGCGATACACTTACTTATAACCAGAGTGCCTATTTCTCATGACAATTCCAATTAACCCAAACACTGCTAGGTTATATTGGTTTATTATGAAATTCCTGTGTCTACCTTCCACCTTCCGGCTCCATCATCAGATCAGTTCGATAGTACCTTATAACTAACTATAAATAACTTAACATGAATAAATTTATCTATAAATTCAGATTTATATAATTTATCATAAATAAAATTATCTATAAATTCAGATATAGATAATTTTAATCAATTAATTTTATTTATTAATAATGAAAATACGTATACGTATTGCGCCGACCCCAAATAAAACGGGACAATGGCAGGAATAAGATGATGATGAAAATAAAATTAATTTAAGAAAATTATATAATAATCAAACAATTTTAATTAAAATAATATTATTTATTTATTTATTTATCACTTTAACTTCAATTGTAAAAATTACTAATAATTTTTATGGTCCAATTCGATCATCTTCAAATTAAAATAAAATGATAAATAAATTTGTGTGAAATATACCCCTAAAGCTCAATTAAATTACGAGTATCGTTAACCTTTCGCCCATATAGGGGTATTATTAATCCGTTATTGCGCGTTTATTTTTTTTTACTAAAATCGTCAATAAAAAAAAAACGTTTTGGGTAGACCTTAGAAAAAACGAAGATTTATAGAACAAAATTTTCGGTCGAACAAATTTCGTACACCCGTGTGTACAGTACGACGCTAAACGTTTTCAAGGTCATTCAAGTTGTACAAATGTATGTACAATCACCTCACCCTAACAGATAATACCCTTAATCCTATTATAAAACCAACATGAAGAAATAGGATAGCTTTAAGAAAAGAACATGAAACCACTATAACATAAATACAACCATGAACGTAACGTTCAGACCCAAAAGGCTATAATTTCCTTAAATGTCCCTCTGATAAAATAACAAGGAAATAAGGACATTTTCGAACCGCGGCTTAAAGCTGGTGCAATTGAAGACGTGAAGGGAATATTACGATACCCAGAGGGTTTTACGGCTAACGACCAATCAAATTAAGGTTAGAGAATGAACAGAAATGAAAGAAGGACCACTTCAACTCATAAATAAAAAGGATTTGACCCTTAATAAATCTTCTTTGAATAAACCCTTAAAGGCAACAACCCAGATCAGTCACAGCAGGTCAATTTATTTAATACTTTTTTTAATATACGCTCGCGTTGGATGTAGTCGAAAATGGAACACGCTTGCCTAGCAGTTTAAATAATTATTCCCATCAGTGCTTTTTTTTAAATTTTGTTGTCTTAGCTTCATATTAACGATGTAATCATAATTTTGTAACTGTTTGTTGACTTAAAGAGTTTCTTGCACATTCATCATTCATTGCCCTTTCATCTAATATTGTACATGGAGGTAGTTCTGTAGATCTAGCTATTTTTTCTCTTTATCTTGCAGGAATCTCCTCTATTTTAGGAGCTATTAATTTTATTACTACAATCATTAACATACGATTAAATAGTTTATCTTTTGATCAAATACCTTTATTTATTTGAGCTGTGGGAATTACTGCATTCTTATTATTATTATTATCTTTACCTGTTTTAGCTGGGGCTATTACTATACTATTAACAGACCGGAATCATAATACATAATTTTTTGATCCTGTTGGAGGAGGAGATCCAACTTTATATCATCATTTATTTTGATTTTTTGGGCACTCAAAAATTTATATTTTAATTTTACTAGAATTAGGATCTTTATGATGAAGAATGTGCAACATAAAACAGTGCAATGGGTGTGGGTGTGTGTGTGTGTGTGTGTGTGTGTAAACAGTGCAGTGTGCGTGTGTGTTTTGTTACAAAGCGTCTACGCTTTGAAACAAAATCCCTGTATGTTACCAAATTATAATCATTAAAATCAGCAATACCCGATATCGGGCAACTGCCCGATAGGTGATTTTAGGCTGTTGTGTATGTTTCAAAATGCGCGGAGAAATCAAACACCGCGATGCCAGATTAGAATTTTAGTTCCTATGCAGTATCATAGTTGTCGCTACAGTCTGAACTACTTTTACCAAGTTACACAACATAGAAGGGCTACTTATAAGAAGAGAAAGGATGACGGCCCCTTGCGCTCGATCACATTGTGTTCTCTGTGCGCAGGATTGCCTCATGATGATATAGTAAAGCCCCGACCACGGTGAAGAGCATACGCAGCCGCGAACCGCCACGCCGTTTACGTCAGTACAATAGGTTTTATTCAATGACTCAACTGAATGAATGAGGGTGGAGTGGGAGGTTGTGTCAGACTTTTACTGACTAAAACTACACCGGTGTCCTTAAGTTGCAGTTTGCGTTCTAGAACCACAGGTTTCGCTTTCAGAAATTCTGTAACGGGAATTGGCCGTGATAGGCATGGTTTTGTTGACATCTATGAGGCGCTCGTGGAACACTACGTCCATACAGATGGTGTAATTACATTTCTTCGTTTGCTCGAATTCCAATTAAATTTATGGAATAGCCATTCGATAGAGTAAGATGAACTAAAGGGTTTTATAATTTCATTGTTTGATTATAAACCGTAAATAAATACGTATTATTCTCGCCAATCATATCTTAATCTACATGCGACTTGACACTAACCTGCAAAGTGAAAAAAAACTTAAGGGAAATTGAATTGCGTGGACCAACTTTGAGCATTTTTCTTAAAAAAGAACACTAATATTAGTGTGTCTCACAATGTATAGTTTCACAAAATGCTACAGCCAACTACATATACTATATTTTTCTTTATTTATTAGGATGAAATGGAACTTCTGCATTATTTTCGTTTATGGTTGTATCGGATAAAGGATGAAAGGGCTATATATGTCATCGGATATTTCTTATGCAGTGAGGAAATGATCTGAGAATGAAGCAATACAAGCTAGGGATTCCTAATGGAGCAACCGTACCGGTGGGGTAGCGTGTTTTTGTTGTGGGGGAATCCGATCAGGATATTTGAAGTATTAGCATAATAATAGAACTTCAGACTGAGGCCGTCTTTTTAGGAGAGGGAATGGGCCGTAATCCACCACGCGAGCCCAGTGCGGATGGGGTGTGACATGTCTTCAAACTTTTGGTTCTAGGCCATACTGATTTCCTCACGATTTTTTCCTTTACCGTTTACTTAGTGCGCTTGCAACGTTACGTGTATGATTAATTATAATTTAATAGTTTTTGATGTTAACTTTATATTGGTCTACTGTTTTTTTAGACTGTAGTGAACTTTTATCGCGTATCTTGTTAAAAGTTCCGCACAAAATTCCACGCTTTCCTATAACCACACTGCTACAACGTCCTACCACCGCTACAAACATAGATCTCAACTCACCATTCATCAAAATGTGTATCAACCTAAATTCATTTTATAAGTCCGTACCCGAAGCTGATATAAATATATAGGTTTTTTTTTTTTTTTTTTTTTTTTTTTTTTTTTTTTTCGGGTGGGAAAATCATCTAATGACATCCCCCGCTCTTGGGCGGAGCGAGAGATAGTGTCAGACTTTTACTGACTAAAAACCCACTCCTGTTCCTTCTTTGCCATTTTTTCCAGGGCCCCGGGGGTCACTTTCGCATCACCCATGGCCCCAGTAGGCCTCGACCCTGCTGGGCCCCTACGGTTGCTGACATCTCCTTGAGGCGCGCGTGGAACACTTCGCGCCGTCGACGACTTGGGCTCGGTCCGGACAGTCACCGGACGATCGGACGGCGAGCCACCCATTGCTCGCCGTCCGCAAGCCCGCGCCTACGGTGGCCGGAAATCGGGATCGGAATCCCGGCGGCTGTTGGGGCGTGAGGACCGTTGCCTCACGCGATCGGCCGCCTCCTTTGCTAGCATTACTGCTTCGCAGAAGGAGGCAACCGCCTGCCACTCCTCCTCGCTCCGCACCATGGCCTGTACCAAGGCCCGGCGCGAGAGATCGCTGCCGCCGATCGCCTCCACGAGGACACGGCGGTGCTCTGCCCAAGCGGGGCACACCTCTACCGTATGCTCCACCGTGTCCTCCGGGCGGTCCACACAATGGTGGCACCCGGGCGTCTCTTCTGCACGAATTCGGTGCAGGAACCTCCCGAACTTACCATGTCCGGTGAGGACCTGCGTCATGCGGTAGGTAAGGACGCCGTGAGGTCTTTCCAGCCACTCCTCAAAGAGGGGACTTATCGCCATAATTATGGCGTGCCCAGCACTGGGTTGCAACAGTCGCTGTCGCCATTCCACCATGAGATCTCGCCGGAAGTCTTCCCGCCATGCCGCGACTTGGCGCGGCAGCGGAGTTTCGCCCCGGCGTTGCATCTCCATGCGCAGATCGTGCATGCGTGCAAGGTCTTTTGCCTGCAAATCCCACGGTGGTTGGCCAGCAAGGAGGCTCGCTGCTTCGCGGGAAATCGTGCGGTATCCCCGCACCATCCGGATGGCCATGACCCTCTGGCTTGCGTTCAGCTTGGCTGCCGGTCGCTTTCGAAGCGACGGCGCCCATACCGGCGCCCCATAAAGGGCCATGGACCGAACGATTCCTGCATAGAGCCTCCGGCAGGAGGCGTCTGGACCCCCTAGGTTGGGCAGGAGCCGCTTGAGGGCAGCCCCTGTACGATCCAGTTTGGGAGCCAGACGTCGGAAATGCTCCTCGAAATTCCATCGGCTGTCGAGGACAAGTCCAAGGTACTTCATCGTCGACTCGACGCCAATGTGAACTCCTCCTACCGTTAGTTGGGATCCCGATGGTGGCGCGTTCCGAGGGCCGTGGAAGCACATGGCCTCGGACTTGTGCAATGCCACCTCGAGTCCCAACTCTTGGATCCTCTCCACGACTGTCGCAACCCCGCGTGTCACTAGTTCGACCGCCGCCTGGTACGACTCTCCCCGCGCCAGGACCAGCGTATCATCTGCGTAGCAGACCACGCTGACCCCGTCAGGTAGATCGCCGCGCAGCACGTAGTCGTACCCGATGTTCCACAAGGGTGGTCCTAGTACCGATCCCTGCGGAACACCGCACGACATCTCTCGCCGTTTCCACTCTCCTAGGTGACCAGGGTAGATAATGTACCTGTCCGACAGGTAGGCCTCTACAACGTGACAGAGGTAGTCAGGCACCCGGTGATACCGGAGTGCCCTCCTAATGCTACCCCAGGGCAGGGAATTGAAGGCGTTGGCGATGTCCAAAGACACCACCAAGACACACCTGCCCTGGGACACCGCATCCCCCGTCGTGAGGGCTCGCACGCGCATGATGGCGTCCACCGTAGAGCGCGCCCTGCGAAAGCCGAATTGGCCGTCCGAAAGGTCCGGCCCCACCCGTGTTAGGTGCGCGACGAGGCGGTCTGCAATTACTCTTTCAAAGAGCTAGCCCACCTCGTCGAGCAACACGATGGGTCGGTACGCGGACGGTGAGTCCGCAGGGCGCCCCGGCTTCGCAATGAGGACCAGTTTCCCCGTCTTCCAGCGAAGTGGGAACTGGCCCCTCTCCATACATGCGCTAAAGAGCCCTCTTAGTCGAGGCCCGAGTTCCTCCATGGCCAGGACCCAGGCCTTTCCAGGCAGGCCATCGGGTCCTGGGGCGGTATTTTTGGCACTAAGCCTACGTACCGCCACTCGCATCTCTACCTCGGTCACCTCTGGAGCAATGTCGTCGTCGTCGCCGTCGCGGTCCACGTTGGACATCGCAGGTGGCGGAGCCATAGGCGAGGGAGAGTGTTCCCCTCGCGTGGGGAACAGAGCGCTAACCACACCCTCCACAAGCTGGGGCCGGAGACTCTGCGTCAGCGGGGGAGCCCAGGGGCGGAGCTTTTCTCGCACCACCTTGTAGGGGCGCCCCCATGGGTCTCCGTTCAGAGTTTCCAGCCACACGTTGCGGGCCTCTACCTTCGCCCGCTTTATCTCCGCTCGGAGGGTGCGTCTCGCCTCTCTGTATCCCTCGTACAGCTCCGCCTCCCTGGCCTCCGCATCCGGCGGACGAATGCGGCGCCTGCGGTGCCTGGCGTACTGGCGCCGCGCGGCATTGCACGCGCTACGCAGTGTCGCGATCTCTGGCGACCACCAGTACACCTGGCGCCGGGCACGTCCTGGCCGGACTCGGGGCATTGCCACGTCGCAGATTTGCGACATGGTCTCCCGGAACCACTCTGCCTCGACGTCGATGTCAACAGGCCTGTCCGGTGCTTGCACCCAGGCCTGTACCATCGCGGCTTCCAGGAGGAGCTCCCGGTCCAGCTGCTTCAGCGCCCAACGCGGACCGCAAGGGGTCTGTTGGACTGGCGCGGTCGAGGTCTGGGCGGAAACGTCAAACCGGATGTACTGGTGGTCTGAGTACGTCTCCACCCCCTCCATGACGCGCCAGTCGACGACACGCGGTGTCAGAGCGGGACTAGCGAACGAAATGTCCACCACCGACTCGCCCCGCATCCGCACACACGTGGGGACAGAACCCCGGTTTAGGACAACCAGGCCTGTCTCCAGAGCCCAGTCCTCCACCATCCGACCCCGCTGGTCTGTGTACCGGGAACCCCAAGCCAAGTTCTTGGCATTGAAGTCCCCGCAAACAACCACGGGGAGGGAACCAAACCCAGCGACGACGGATATAAATATATAGGTTAGGTTTAAAGAATTTATTCTCATAAGAACAATTACAGTTCACTTAAAATGAGATACAAATAACAGCATAAATTACGCATCTGGTGTGTTGGTGACGTCATATTATGTTATATACATGTTTTTTTTAATTTTGATTTAATAATCGATCCAGGGACATGTAATCGAGTCTATTCTTATACTTACTCTGTTTGTTTTGTTTTTGTGTTTTTATTTTATTTTATTTTTCTCTCGTAACCTGTTTCTTTTATTGTTCTCTGTTTTTCGTTTTGTGTCACAATTGTACAAAAAACTATGTAATCGAGTCTATTCTTATACTTAATCTGTTTTGTTTTGTTTTTGTCTGTTTTTTTTTTTTAATTTTATTTTTCTCTCGTAACCTGTTTCTTTTATTGTTCTCTGTTTTTCGTTTTGTGTCACAATTGTACAAAAAACTTAAGTTAACAACTAAGCAATAAACTGGAATGTGTACTGTAAATGTTGTGTTTACCCGTAATTGGCATGTATATTAGAACTGTACCTATGATTTGTTTTTATGTGTGTGTATATATGTGCTGTGGGTGAACCTAACTAAATAAAAAAACACTGTCATTTAAAATTATTTTGTGTATTTTATCTACAGGCCAACGTTTTCAAATAATAAAAATTATGATACGATTCCCAGAACTTTGTCAATATCAGATTGTAAAAAGAAAATACGTTTTTTGTGGGACCAATATCCATTTTAGCGTCAGCTGTTCGTCATCCCGTCTTTAAATATAAAAATTCTTTCAACACAATTTTGTAAGAACCTAGTAAAATTTTATCTCACCTAGACGTTTTGGTTATAATCCTGGCGCATGGAGATAAAACTTTAGTGAAGAAGATTTTTTAATTAAATTGAGAAATTAATTCGTTCCAGGTTTTTACGGATTTTTTGCCGTATAAGACCTGGGGGCCTTAAAGCCTAGATTAGTAGGCTATTATTAATGATACTTATATTAATGTTTCAGATTTTTCTGGCCTACATGGGAATTAGAGGGGATTGCTAGCTATTTCTACTTTTCAAATTAAGCACTTAAGCTTAAATGAAAAGTAGAAAATCTTACAGGCCGTTTAAAAATAATATAATATACATAACATACATAATCAACCATTTAATGTTCCCACTACTGGGACTCAAGCCTCCTCTCTAGGAGAAGGAATAGGCCGTAATCCACCACGCAGGCCCAGTGCGGATTGGTGAATGTCACATGTCTTCGAATTTTTTGTTCTAGGACATGCCGGTTCCCTCACGATGTTTTCCTTCACCGTTTTGAGAGCAGTGGTGATGAAATAAATTACTCAAAGTAATGCGCCTGCCTGGGTTTGAACCCGCGACCTACAACTCGTAAGTCGGGGCCGTTACCACTCGGCCGCCACTGCTCTCATATAATTTAATAATATAATATAATATTCCACAACTATCACACAACGCCGTCTAGTACCCATAACACATATGGGTACTAGACAACTGATAAACATACTTATTTATTTCTAAATACATAGATAACTTACACCCAGACACAGAACAAATGATCGTGCTTATCACACAAACATTTGTCCTGGGTGGGAATCGAACCCACGACCTCCGGCATAGCAGTCAGGGTCACTAACCACTAGACCTACAGGCCAGTCTAATAAACTGGCCAAGTGCGAGTCGAGCTCGCACACGAAGGGTTCCTATCATTCGAGACTTAAAAACTAGATATCAAATAGAAACCTTAATTTTTTTTAGGCTACCATATTTTTTAAGCTGGGAAATCATCTAATGACTTGTCCCGGTCTAGGGCGAAATGGGAGGGTGTGTCAGACTTTTACTGACTAAAACCACACATGATCCTTCAATTGCCCTTTGCGTCCCGGAACCACGGGACTTTCTTTCGGAAGTCAACTCATGGCCCTAGTAGCCTTCAGCATGGTCCCCACGGTTTTTCTGATATCTCTTTGAGGCGCGCGTGGGACACTACGCGCTGTCGACGACTCGGGCTCGGTCGGAAGGCGAGTTACCTATTACTCGTCATCCACAAGCCATTCATTTGTGATTTGAAAACTCTCATATTATAAATATCAATCAATTATCTTCAAATTTTTAGACTAACAGTGTTACATTTCTGAAATGAATAGACTCCGAGACTATGAGGTCACACCTTTCAAAATTTTCTCTAAGCTTTATCACTAAGGGCGGAATTCACCAATAAAACTAATCGCGTTTTAACGTTTGGCTCGCATAATCGCGTTTAGCCGCTGTCACTAGTGTCACACAAAAATACAGCAAAAGAAAAATACAGACAAGTGACACTAGTGACAGCGGCTAAACGCGATTATGGGAGCCAAACGTTAAAACGCGATTAGTTTTATTGGTGAATTCCACCCTAAACCTACCTCCACACATTATGAACCTTAACATTTCACAAATAACAGCATGTTTTCCAACCACCAATATTTACACCACAGATATCACGTTCGCGTCAGCTGGTGACCTTGCTTCACCTCGGCGCTGAACTTTACTCCCATTGCTCGTATTACATTATTTATGTTACTACGTATCTACCATTTTTTTGGCTGAAAGTGTTTGTGGATATCTACTGTTTGTGTAGGAAAGGTACACAGTAAACGTGTTGTGAATTGCTGGAGACTGGTTAGAAATTTGAATTTGTTGGCGATCGCTGTGCTAGCAAGGCTAAGGGTGAAGACGGACGGCGACGGCGTTGGAGTGCTTGGTGACGTCACGGGATCGGCATTTACGTTAAATGGTCTTGACAGACGGACAGACAGACAGACAGACGGATGGACAACAAAGTGATCCTATAAGGGTTCCGTTTTGACGTGTGTGGAGTTATTGATGATGTCCAGCATCTTTTGGTGGAATGTGTCAAGAATCAAACGGGTAGGGAGCTACTGGCAAAATAGCGAAAGATCAATAAAATTGATATAGGATTTTTCTTTGAAATTCTGGCCGATCCTAGAAGTGATGCTGCTGGTAGTTAAACCTTGTTAATAAAATATTTAATCAATTGTGTTGATTATTAAGTTAAGTTGTTATTGTAAACTTAGGTTAGGTTATGATGGGGCTGACATGCTCTTTGAGATTAAAGTCCCTAAAAAATAAAGAGAAAAAAAAAAGGTTTCCGTTTTTCCTTTTGAAGTACGGAACCTTAGAAATCACAAAACACAATAAAGATGCTGCTGTAATATATTATGATATTTAATATTGCTGAGCTGTAATATATTATGATATTTAATATTTTAATACGGCTTCATTGATAATCCTTTCATTTTAATAGGTATACAGTAAACAGTAAACCCATTCCACATACTAATGAATATGGAGATTGTACGACACATTATTAAAATATTTTAATTTAATAATTCATTGTATTCAGTCCACGCACAGGATTAATATTCAGAAAGTGATTGTGCTTAATGGTTTGCGAAGTTTATCGTGCGATCAGAACATTAATGGTTGCAGATAGATTTTCTTAATAATATTCATTGAAGCTTTTTTCCGTCTGTTTTTCACCAAGAGTTCGACAAGCTGTTGGATAAAGATCAAGCGTGCTAAATAGGAATTATGCATGACCAAGTTATACAAAACAATGGTACATTTTGATACAAGTGCAGATAGTTTGTCATTGCGACCGAGGAGGAATTTGCACGAGCCGTAGGCGAGTGTGTTATATAGCTGAGGGCTGCAGTGACAAATTTGCACGTGTATCAAACGATTTTTTTCAATACACTTTTGAAGAAATGAATAAACGGGGGTTGACCGGCAACTCGCGGGGGTCGACGCGCGCCCAGCCTGGTACGATACATGTAATAAAATTGTAGCGGGGGGCACGCGCTCTTTTCTGCACTAGTGCGGAAAACAGTCTATTGCGTGCCTAAAAGTAGTGTGTGTAGTGGTGGGATAAGAGGACTCCAGGTTCTCGACGCTTTGGACTTTGGTGGACACATGCCTAGATAAAATAATCTACGCTTGTGTCTACCGCTCGCACAGCGGAGATCAGGAGACATCTGGGCTCACACAGCATCTGAGTGAGGCGGCGGATGCGGCTCAGCAGCGGTACCCTTCTGCCCAATTGGTGTTACTGGGGGATTTTAATGCCCACCACCAAGAGTGGCTTTTCCCGTACCAGTCCACAGACCACGCTGGGCGAGAGATGCGAAAGCTAGCGCTAGCATTAAATCTCACTCAGCTGGTCCAGGGGGCAACGAGGGTGCCGGATGTGGATTCGCACACAGCCAATTGCCTGGACCTTCTGCTGACAACAGATCCAGACCGCTACTCTGTGTCGATATGTTCGCCTTTAGGCGGTTCCGACCACTGTCTGGTTAAGTCTGTGTCTGTCTACTCCCCGCCCGATCCCAGCCCTAGGGGCACCCGGCGGGTTTGGCGATACAGGTCAGCAGATTGGGATGGCTTGCGGTCTTTCTTCGCATGCTATCCTTGGCAGCCCACTTGCTTTTCTTCAGATGATGCTTCGTCGTGCGTAGATGCTGTGACGGATGTGTTGCGACAGGGGATGGAGTACTTCATCCCATTCTCTGACGTAACAATGTCTGGCCAAGCTCGTCCATGGTTTGGCGCCGAATGTGATCGCACAGACGCGCTTAAGCACGCGGCATATCGAGCTTGGGCCGACGCTCGTACGCGCAAAGCAAGCGACGTGGCTCAAAAGAAGAAGGCCTTTAACAGGGCTGCCAAGTCCTGCAAGAAGGTGTTGCGGAGGTCTCGGTTTGACCACATAAGCCGAATTGGGAGCAAACTTGCTTCATACCCCGCAGGTAGTAAAGCGTTTTGGTCCCTGGCTAAGTCGGTTGAATCGAACTTCTGCCGTCCGTCACTTCCGCCACTGCTGAAACCCGATGGGTCGCTGGTTCACACCGCTGAGTAGAAAGCAAACTTGTTTGCCTCTCTTTTTGCGGAATCTTCTCGTCTGAATTCTGGTGACGCACGGCCACCTGTTTCTCCTGATGGATGCGCGACGAGGATGTCAGACGTTCGTATTCATCAAAAGGACGTTCGTAGGGTCCTGCGTAACCTCGACGTGAACAAAGCTAATGGCCCCGACGGGATACCAGCAATTGTACTTAAAACTTGTGCGCCTGAATTGTCTCCAATCTTGACGCGCCTATTTCGCATCTATGCCAGTCTTTACTTTCTTATTGTATAGTCTGTTGGGGTGGTGCTGATAAAACTTCACTTTTAAAGCTTGAAAGAGCACAAAGAGCGGTTCTAAAGGTTATGTTTTATAAACCGTATAGGTACCCAACAAGCCAACTCTATTATGATAGTGAAGTATTGACAGTCCGGAAACTTTTTGTGCTTCATACTATACTAAGGAAACATCGTAGTCCTCTTGCTACTACCACAAAACGACGGGCTGATATAGTATTTCGCTCAGAACCACCTAGCACCGCCTTTGCGCGTAAACAATATCCTTTTGTTAGCACCAGACTATACAATAGGATTAATAAAAGTCTTAAGATATATAATTTAAACAGACAGGAATGTAAAGGTAAGTTGAAGGCTTGGTTACTCACTTTGGACTATGATGACACAGAGTCACTTCTAACATAAAGTTATCTGTACACATGCTTCCACACACACACACATCATAACACACCATCACACATTTACACACACTCACAAACATACCCTCATACACACACACTCTCACGTGCCGATATACACGTACATATCATGCAAGTAGATGAATGGCAATCTATTTAATATTATTAAGCAGTTTTTCGTCTTTAACCAGTTTTTTTTTTTTTTGGTATTTAATTTTTTCTGTTTTTGTTTATTTTTCATTCTATTTTTTTTTTAACTTATTTTTTCATTTATGTTCACGTCGTCTTACATGGGCTACGGACCAGAGAATGTATAATTTGTATATACTGCCTCCCAAGATACAGGTTTTTGCCTAGTTTGGGAGACAGCAGGCTATGTTTTGTTTAATTTACTGTTCCTGTTCTAGTTTATTAAGACATGAATTATGGTTGTGTTCCAAATAAACTTATTATTATTATTATTTTTATATATTTTATTTATCTCAGGACCCTGAGGTCCTGGACCTTTGGGAGGCGTACGAGGAGCCGAAGCCAACTCGCAGAGGCCCTTTAGACAATTATAATGGAACATGATACCAACCGACGATTATCCCTGTACGCGCTATGCTAGTGCACCCAAGGACAACCCCCGGTTATTGAAAAACTGTTGCGACATATGGAGAACCAAGATAAAAGGGCTATGGTTTTTGGAGTCTTAAGTGGACTGGTAACATGGAACTATGTCAAGACTATGGCCCCTGCCTGAACAACGTTATTAATATGCATCGAAAAAAGGCAGGGGGTGACTTGCACACTCAATAAATGGGCCCCCAAAAACGGCCGCTAGCACGAAGTGACGTAGCAACAAGAGGGCAACATATCCTGAGGTGCTTGAGGAGTGGAGAGGTATACCACGGCTATCAGGACAATCCCGGAAGTACGGTCAAGATCCCTACCAGCACCTTACTGGATTATACATCCTTCTCCCGAGCACGTTTGCTCTTGCGAATCTCCACTCAAGCCAGCCAATAAAGGCAAGAGAGAGGTGGGAGCTCAGTTCCTCGTCAGTGTTCACTACGGCCGGCCAATAAAGGCAAGCCGGAGATGAAGAACAAGAATTCTCCCAGGAGATCGGGTCCGTGGGGTCGCTAATGCCCAACAGTTCGCCACAAAACTGCACTGCGGATTGTATCTCTCTTAGTCTGGCCCCTCACCCTAGGCATATTACGGCAAAGCAAACTTTACCGATACAGACCTAGGGTATATTGGAGCACGCAAGCCCCACCACGACGTCAACGTAGAGATACGGCGATGGGGTTATTATTATTATTATTATCTCATATGAGACTGGAAAAGTGCCGATTGCTTGGAAGCAAGCTAACGTGCAGCCTGTGCCCAATAAGGGCAGTCGAGCTGACCCAGCAAACTACAGACCCATCTCTGTTACGTCCATTCTCTGTAAGAGTATGGAACGGGTGCTTAACAAGAAACTTCTGGCATACCTAGAAGCTAACGACATCCTCAGTGACCGGCAATACGGTTTTCGCCAAAATCGGTCCACTGGGGACCTTCTAGCGTATGCCATTCACATCTGGAGCGAGGCCATCGAGAGGCATGGGGAAGCGCTTGCCGTCTCCCTTGATATCTCGAAGGCTTTCGATAGGGTCTGGCACGAAAGCCTTATTGCTAAGCTTCCTTCCTTCGGCCTACCCACTGGTCTGTGTGATTGGATCGCAGACTTCTTGAGGGATCGATCCATCTGAGTGGTTGTTGATGGCTACTCGTCCGGTCAAATGGATATTAATGCCGGGGTCCCTCAGGGGTCGGTACTCTCGGCAACACTGTTTTTGCTGCACATAAATGACTTACTTAAACCCGGTATCTTTGGGTATGCAGACGACAGCACTGTTGCCGAGAGATATGTGTCTGACGCACGTGCTAGTGGGTCACAGATCCAGTCATCCCGAGAGGCTATGGTTGAACGCTTGAACTCGTCCTTGAAGGCGGTTTCCGATTGGGGCGATGCCAATCTGGTCAAGTTCAATGCAACTAAAACCCAAGCGTGTCTTTTTTCCGCTAAACGGAGTCAACTCCAACTGGCTCCATCTTTCCGAGGTGTGACCGTGCCAATAGCCGACCACCTTGAGCTTCTTGGGGTTACGCTGTCGTCTACTCTAAATTTCGGCTCATACATCGAGGCAAAGGCTCAACTGGCTGCCAAAAAATTGGGGATCTTAGCAAAGGTGAGACGGTACTTCACGTCGGAACAGCTGCTTAACCTTTATCAAGCGCAAGTACGATCGTGTATGGAGTACTGCTCTCATCTTTGGGACGGGTCTGCCAAATACCAGCTTGATGCGCTAGAGTCGATTGAGAGGCGAGCCAAGAGGATCATCGGCAATGATGCACTTGTTGAGTCGAAGCTCCAAAGCCTTGGGCATCGCCGCCGAGTTGCTAGCCTGTCGGTTTTCTATCGTTTACATTTCGGGGAGTGTGCACTGGAATTGAACAATCTAATTCCGCCAAGTCCGTTCCATCATCGGACCACTAGACGTACGGCGTTGCGCCACCGGTACATGGTAGACATCCCACCCATACGCACAAAACGTTTTAAGAACACATTTATTATGCGTACAGCCAAGGAGTGGAATTCCTTGCCGGAGTCTGTGTTTCCAGATAGCTACAACTTAGGGGTCTTTAAGTCAAGAGTGAATAGGCTACTTCTAGGCAAGCGTGCTCCATCGTCGACCACATCATCGCTTACCATCAGGTGAGATGGTGGTCAAACGCGAGCCTATCATTAATAAAAAAAAAAAAGAGCGGGTTTTCGAGTAGGTAAGTGTATTGAAAAAATAATTTTGACTCCAGCTAAAGAAATAGCCAACGTAAGACAGAAACATTTCAAAAGTAGAACGCTGTATAGTTGTATAGATTTATTTTTGAGGTTGAAAATCATGCAATGACTTCTTCCGTCCTATGGTGGAGTGGGAGAGCGTGTCAGGCTTTTGCTTACTAAAGCCACACCTGTGTCCTTCAGTTGCCCATTGCATTCTAAGATCACAGGTTTCCTTTTCAGTTTTTTTTTTTATGTAGGAAATGATTTAGTAATAGAAATGTCTATTTATTTAACAAAAGATTACATCAAAATGTCTTTTTTTTCGAAGAGCGTTGTGTTTGTAGATTTGGTTCAGTGTGTGGTATATGCTGTTCAAATGTTTTCTACTTCTATAGTAGTATTCTGTTAGGTTTTAATAAAAGCCTAGTATTTGATTTAATTTTCAAGTTTATTTTATGTGGCAACATTCAAATTGATTTCAGTGCTAGACCGGAAGACGTTTAAATAACTGTTATAAAATATTAAAGGGGGGATGTCTCCCCCCCTGCACTAGCACTAGGTCGGGGTATAGGCAGTCGGTCGAGAGCACTCGTAGCGTTCAGACGTAAATTCTAGTGGCGATTATGATAAGTTTACCTACTTGGCAGCCTACATTTTGTACTAATAAATTACTAAGAAACAGTATGATTATCTGAAGAAATAAACAGGTGCATTATTTTAAGGTGTGTATTATTCTGTCTTACGATATTCTTTCAACCGAATAGCTTGCTTGTACTATAATATGTCCTCACCCCCTTGATACTCTGATAAAATACTACAATTCTATACTAGTGTTTTTAGCTCGTTATGTCCCAATGCTGGGCGAAGGCCTCCCCCTATCTCTTCTGTTCTCAACCATCGGGCATGTCTGCCGCATGTCAGATAAGCCGTGGGGTAAAAGGGTCACTTATTTGGTCCCATTAAACTCAAGACGACATCGTGGCAGGCAACGCGAAGGTGTAGAGACGAGCTTGACAACTACCGGAGGGACTTCTATAGTGTAAAGTGAAAAATTCTCACCTTCCTAAATGCCACCCTGAAATTCTCAGAGAGGAAGGCGTACAGCACGGGGTTGACGCAGCTGTTCATGTACGCAAGCACATGGGACACGATCTGCGCCGTCACGGTGAAGTACGTAATGTTGTATGCATCCAGCGCCTTCACTAGCAGGATTATCTGCAACAGAAGATGAACTAGCGTCAGTTGAAGATGAAAAAGAAAGAAAAATATTGTTACAAAAAAAAAACAACGTTAAACGGGATCACCAATCAACAATCGTTAATTAGCAGAAATATCACTGTACTTGCACCCTACATGCAAAAAAAGTTGAATTGAGAAACTCTTTCCAAAGTCAAGTAAAAATCATAATAAAAACCTTCCATATCGAAAATGAAATTACAAATCCCCTTAAAAGCGGCGAATATGCAGAGATTTTTTCAGCTATTTTTAACCGACTTCAAAAAGGAGGAGGTTCTATGTTCGGCTGAATGTATTTTTTTTATATATTATGTTCACCGGTTTCTCGGTCAATTGTGGACCGATTTCGAAATTATTTTTTTACTGAAAGTTTATGCTTCCAAGTTGGTCCCATATAAATATTGTTATGATCTGATCATGAACTTCGAAGATATGGAACAGAACTCCTCATCAGATCACAGCAAAAATGTCGTAACAAGTAAAATTGCTTTATTTATACGGGTCGTCGATGACTGACTGAAAGAAGAGAGGGAATATATTGAACTGAACTGATGATGAAGCCTAAGGTTAGGCACCGGAGCTCTGTAATAAATTAATTTAATCAAACCGTGTTCGGTATTATTAGAATTGTCTTAAGATGCATTCTGGCTATAATGTATTTAAGTATGGCTGAGGGGTACTTTTTAGTGATGGTACGATAACTAAAAAGTGTAAAATAAATAACTTTTTATAAAAAAAAATACAACCGACTTCGATTTAAAAAAAAAAAACACTGAAAAGTGCAAAATAACTTTAATTTCGGAAGTCGGTGTTAAATAACGAAGAGACAAAACTATTATAGAAACACCGCCTTCCGAAATTAAAGTTATTTTTCATATTTCACTTCCACTTTTCAGTGTTTTTTTTTACATCGAAGTCGGTTGTATTTTTTTTTGTAAAAGGTTTTTTATTTGGTCAATTTTTGTGAAGAGATTACTCTTCACAAAAATTGAATCAATAGTACTACAGAGATCTATATACGAAATGTATTAAGCACGTTAGTGTGCGCTTAAAACACAGAACATTTCAATTCAAAGCGAGAATGAATCGAGAATGCTTAAATTAAATGCTTTGGCGTCGAACCACATATTGCATTGGCTGGCCGGATTACAGATATACACCATGTATAGTACAATAGTAGAACAGTGACTTATGAAGAGAATGAAATTTTTTTCAAAGTTTGTAAATGTGAGTACTATGGAGCTATTTATGGTTTTTAGGTTACTATTGGACTTGTTTGACATAAATGAGCAGTTGAGAGTTTATCATGTGCATTCAAATGTCTCACTGATGGTGGCGCGTGTGTTGGATCATTCGGTTCCCTTCAAAATGGTTGAGCTGAGTGGACATTCGCGTCATGTCCGTGAACAGGTGCTGTCAGTTGAGACTGGTCATCTCTTAGCTGCCAGTGGCTATTTTAATATCTAAATTTAGTTTTTATTTTTACTTTATTTACATTGTCCTCACATTACAGTAGCGACTAGAAACATGTAACCGAGATGGAGAAATGACCGACCATGGAGTTTCTTACACATTCTTCTCCATAGAGATCTACGCTTTGGAATGTGCAATTAGCATCTTTTTTTTTCTGACTGATTGACTTCTTCACATTTCAAAAGTGCCTGTAAATGTTTTATTTAAATTCAAATGCTTTGAATCTTTGAAATGGTGCTATGAAATTGGTAGAATAATTGACTGGCTATTTAATTTGTCTGATGATCATTGACGTGAACGCTCACAATGGGCCTCATCGGAAGGCAAACAAAAGGCAGTGGAAAGAAGTCAAACAAAAGGCAGTGGAAAGGGCCAAGCTTGGCATTTCGACTTAGCCCGAAAAATCGCCAAACTATCGGAGAAATATAAAGCAGCTTTCTATCGGTTGGGCACGCCATAATTATGGCGATAAGTCCCCTCTTTGAGGAGTGGCTTGAAAGACCTCACGGCGTCCTTACCTACCGCATGACGCAGGTCCTCACCGGACATGGTAAGTTCGGGAGGTTCCTGCACCGGATTCGTGCAGAAGAGACGCCCGGGTGCCAACATTGTGTGGACCGCCCGGAGGACACGGTGGAGCATACGGTAGAGGTGTGCCCCGCTTGGGCAGAGCACCACCGTGTCCTCGTGGGGGCGATCGGTGGCAGCGATCTCTCGCGCCGGGCCTTGGTACAGGCTATGGTCCGGAGCGAGGAGGAGTGGCAGGCAGTTGCCTCCTTCTGCGAAGCAGTAATGCTAGCAAAGGAGGCGGCCGATCGCGTGAGGCAACGGTCCTCACGCCCCAACCGCAGCCGGAATTCCGATCCCGATTTCCGGCCACCGTAGGCGCGGGCTTGCGGACGGTGAGCAATGGGTGGCTCGCCGTCCGATCGTCCGGTAACCGTCCGGACCGAGCCCAAGTCGTCGACGGCGCGTAGTGTTCCACGCGCGCCTCAAGGAGATGTCAGCAACCGTAGGGGCCAAGCAGGGTCGAAGTCTACTGGGGCCATGAGTGATGCGAAACAGATCCCCGGGGCCCTGGAAAAAAAATGGCAAAGAAGGAACAGGAGTGGGTTTTTAGTCAGTAAAAGTCTGACACTATCTCCCGCTCTGCCCAAAGACGGGGGATGTCATTAGATGATTTCCCCACCCGAAAAAAAAAAAGCTTTCTATCGGTGAAGTATTTTTTTTTGCAATCGGACCAGTACTTTCAGAGATTACCTCCTACAACCAAAAAAAAAAACAAAACTTTACCTCGTTATAATATTAGTGTAGATAACTAATCTTGATTTAGTACACCAATTTGTCGACATGAGTGTGGACTCGGCTGTCATTGTTTCAGCTGTCATTAGCACCAACGGCCTGAGGGCTGAATACTTCGACGATCATCTATCGAAGCTGTCGTTGCGCGGTTGATTAAGGGCCTGTACCATTAGGCCGTACTTCAAAGTAGGGCTAGCATTGTGAGGAGGTGTCTGCCTCTGGATTTCTAACCACTGATAACTTGGACTCTGCTAACTACACTCTAAGGTTCAGTTGAAAACCAGCGTCAGGCAACTGCTACGTAGTTGTCTGGCATTATGCTGAACTGGACCTATTTGGCGTAGCCGTGAGACATTTTGTTATCGTTAATTTTATTTCTACTTATTTTTATTTTTTTATGTTTAATTTTAGTTTTTAAATCAATTATTTATTGATTAATGAATCATGGTGTACCAAATAAACATATTTTCTTTCTTTCTTTCTTTTCTTTCGATACTAGCGTAAAACTACTTTTAATTTATTTTTCTATCTATTAAGATCGGAGACTCTACACTCGAAGTTGTGGATGACTACGTTTACCTGGACGGACGATCCAGTTGGGTACGTCTAACTTCGAGAAAGAGATTAATCGTCGAATCCGACTCGGCTGGGCAGCGTTTGGGAAGCTATGCGGTATCTTCTCCTCAAATATACCACAGTGTCTCAAGACGAAAGTCTATGACCAGTGCGTGTTGCCAGTGATGACATATGGCTTCGAAACGTAGTTGCTTACTATGGGCCTCATCAGAAGACTTGTCACCCATAGGGCAATGGAAAGGGCTATGCTTGGAGTTTCCTTGTGTGATCGAATCAGGAATGAGGATATCCGCAGGAGAGCCAAGGTTAGCGACATAGCACAAAGAATCACCAAACTTAAGTGGCAATGGGCAGGGCACATTGATCGCAGAATAGATGACCATTGGCGCTGAAAGGTTCTGGAATGGTGACAATGTACTGGAAGACGTAGTGTTGGAACAAGCCTCCTACAAGGTGGACCGATGACCTGGTAAGGGTTGCGGGAATCCGATGGATGCGAGACGCACGGGAACGTTCATTGTGGTGACACTTGGAGGAGGCGTATGTCCAACAGTAGACGTCTTTCAGCCGAAATAAAGATGATGATTTTTTTAAAGAAATATTTATAAATGTAATCAATATGTACAGAAGAATAAATAAAGGAAATACATATATGATAAACATCAAACATTATAATAAAGGGAACTCAAAATATAACAATTATGACTAAGTTAAAATTAAGTTTAAGTTATATAATAGCACTAAGCAATAGTTCCAAATTCCACGCTTGAAGAAAAATTTACTCTTGGGTATTTCGATGTCAAGTGGAAGCAATTTCCAGAGTTTTATGATGCGTGGCTTTTTATGTGGCGCTGGCGTAAGAATTAGAGATAAACCCAGTGCGATGAGAATACCTAAGCGATTCACTTCTGTGTAGTAATTTACATGAAACGACCAAATTCTAAACGTGTCAAAATACAAGTCTAGCATGTTATCATTTCTAAACCTTATAATAACATATTTTTACAACTATCACATAATGCCCAAACCAAGCAGAGCTTGTGCTATGAGTACTAGACAACTGATAAACTAATGTATATACATATTTCTAAATAAATTACACCCAGACACAGAACAAATGATTGTGCTCGTCACACAAACATTTGTCTTGGGTAGGAATCAAACACAAGACCTCCAGTGTAGCAGTCAGGGCCACTAACCACTAGACCAATAGGCCAGTCAAATGTGAATGAATCAATTGAAGAAATTTGGTTTAAATATATTCTTATTCCGTTACCAAAATTTCGTGAATTCTCAAAGAAAGCGAATTAATGGACGCCCGAAAAGATAAAGAGAAATCTGATAAGTACTTAACACAAGACGACATAATCGCTATTGGTTACTCAAATTCTATAACGTTAAGGAGCTTAGCTAAAGTATTAATGTCTTAAGACCTCTCCCGAAATATAATACGAAGTTGTTATAAATAACATTACTCTCGTTTCTCATTCAATTCTGTTCTATTAATGTTTCTTTAGATTAAATTGAGTGTATTGCATGAATTGAATTACTTGTATATACGAACTTAATATACTAGGACTTTCAAATACCGGATTTTTAATTTCAATTGGTATTCAATACCGTGATCACGGTATTGAATACCAATTGAATTATAAGAAAATTAATTCAACCTTTAAAATTAAGTTTTTATTTTCGCATCAGTCTTTGTTAATGATTTCTTTCTGAAAATAATAATGCAAAACTCTTTCGTTTAGTGGAAATCATGTAAAAAAATCTCAGTCTAGTCCGCAGATTTTACAAAAATTATATATATTCCTCGTTTTAATTAATACTTCATTTTAGCCAAGCAGCCGTACACTACTTTATTGGCAGGGCACTCCGACAGTGACAGGTTAGGTTAGAGTTGCCAAATGTCCTGTTTTCGTACTAGTTTTTGTTGAGTCCTGGGATATCCTGGTTAGGTTTTAAGCAGCGTCCTGAAAAGGTGTTTTAAAATTCGCTCATCCTCATCAAATAATGTATTTAATAGTCCTTTAATCCTCTTTGCATCGTAATTCTCAATGCTGAGGGTCGTGACTTCCCTGCTTTGTCACTTTCACTTGTATGATATTCCTATATCTGTTCCTGTTTCTGGCGGTGTGAAAGGCATTTTATACCGTAGGGTCAAGACCGGTGCGGATCAGGTCAAACCAACGTATTGGGCTGCGCCCACAAGGTCTTTTTCCATCTATTTTACCAGTCACGATGAGCTTTTCGAGGTTGCCACCGACTTTCCTTGTAAGTCACCGAAGTATTCCAGAATCTACCGAAGACACTCGGATGACAACCGTGAGGAGATTTAACCTTTAGAATACTGTAATTGAGACACAATGAGTGAGCGAACACCAGCGTCCGCTTGGTGTTTAATGAATTAATAGTAAATACAATTAATATATTAATAGAGTTTAGAGTCGTAGTAATCAAGATTTCAATAAGAACAGTAGTGGCCTAGTAGTAATGGCCACGACTTACGAGTTGTCTATGTTCATGTCCATGAGGTCAAACCCAGTGAGGTGCCTTACTTTTTGTGAAATTACTACCACTATTATCAGTGGACCGCCCGGAGGACACGGTGGAGCACACGGTGGAGGTGTGCCCCGCTTGGGCAGAGCAACACCGTGTCCTCATGGGGGCGATCGGCGGCGGCGATCTCTCGCGCTGGGCCATGGTACAGGCCATGGTCCGGAGCGAGGAGGAGTGGCAGGCGGTCGCCTGCAGCAGTAATGCTTGCAAAGGAGGCGGCCGATCGCGTGAGGCAACAGTCCTCATGCCCCAACCGCCGCCGGGATTCAGATCCCGATTTCCGGCCACCATAGGCGCGGGCTTGCGGACGGCGAACAATGGGTGGCTCGCCGACCGACCGTCCGGTAACCGTCTGGACCGAGCCCAAGTCGTCGACGGCGCGTATTGTTCCACGCGCGCCTTAGGGAGTTCTCAGCAAATCGTAGGGCCCCAGCAGGGTCGAAGCCTACTGGTGCCATGGGTAGTGTGAAAACGAAACCCGGGGCCCTGGGACGAAGGCAACGAAGGAACAGGAGTGGGTTTTTAGTCAGTAAAAGTCTGACACTATCTCCCGCTCCGCACAAGAGAGGGATTTGTCATTAGATGATTTTCATACATAAAAAAAACCACTATTATCAAAACGGTGAAGAAAAACATCGTGAGGAACCATGCAAGCATGGCCATTAACAATAATTTGAAGACATGAAAAAACTACCAAATAAATAATACTTTTCTCTCTTTAATATTATTAATAGATTTGAACTTATAATTCGAAGTCAATCGAAAGTTGCCACAGTTCAAAGTGAATCGTTTTATAAAACGGCTACTTTATAGATAAAAATAAATCCATAATTTTGGTTTTACTGTTTTGTATTTCAGCTTTACTCTATATTGCTTTTTTGTCCTTTATTTTGGAAGAAAAGATCTTCAGTACTTTTAACTACATTTAAATTTCTTGATTACACTTAATAGCACTGATCCTATGAGACTAAGGTCAGACCTTCGGAAAACTAATACTAGGCCGTAAATCAACTTCAAAAGAACACAAATTGATATGAATTAGTTAGAATAGAACCTTTCTAACTTAAACATCTGTTGTGTAAAGCTTTAGTCTCAATTGTTCGTTTAATTAACTTAGTTCCAACATTATGGGGACGGTATCGTTTAACAGAAACATTAAGGGTAATCCTACAATTACCCTTTTTAATTACTTGACTATCATCTCCATGGATTGTTTTACTGTTACGTGGTCAACCTTTAAGTCTTATGTTTAATGTTGCTGAATAAATATGACCTTTTGTTAATTTAGGAAAGAGGTGGATATAGAAGCCTTTTGAGTTTCGCTAAATTAAAATTATTATGGTTAAGCCACATAATAGATAGGTACAGAAGTCAATCTACATACAAAGCGCGCTCGAGCAACGCACACATAGACACCGCTTACGGGCACGATATCTCAGCTCAATTCAGCTCAATGCGAGCTCGAGTGTTATCCGTTTGAGATACGCGTCTGTGAACTTTTTTGTGGAAAAATGGACCAACAAAAAAAACCTTATTCTAACTGTTCAGTGGACGGTTGTTTAAATTCAACATTAATTCATTAAACCCAAGCGAACGGCGGCGTTTGCTCTCTCATTGTCTTTCTATTGTGTCTCTAATTACGGTATTCGAAAGGTAACAGTGAATTGACGTTTTTTAGGCTACCAGTTGTTTCAGAGAGGTAAGTAGACATTTGCTTGTATTTTGATGGTTTGTTTTAACAAAACACAGAACAGGCCCCGCGCCTAGAAAAAGAAGATGATTTTGTGGCCATGTAAAATTTTTATAATTTCGATTAGGTAGGCATTTATCACCGCGCTTGGTCGCACTCGGACAGTTCGGCACCACGCGCTGACCCTAGCGCGATCGCCGAGCGTAGGTATGAAAAGTGGAGTACATACATGAGATTAACTTCTGTACCTATCTATTATGTGGTTAAGCTTCAGTTATACGAAGGTTTTTCGTACCTTTGACCTTCCGAGTTTTAAAAGAAGTAACCCTTTTTTATCAATACTCTAAATTAACCCAAATATTTAAAGAAAATTTATACGTATATAATTTTATAATTATGTTATTAATTGTTTTTTTGGTTTCGTGTTCACCAACGCGACTGCTGAGCATCGCGTACTTTTGTTAATTTTTCTCTTTGATGAAACATCATCAAACAACTTCATCCTCAACTTGATCCTCGTAATCATTTATTGAGCAAAAAGATTATTTACCATCAGTGATGAAAGTCCAAAAATGGTGGTGGCTAAATCGCATAAATGAGACCACGGTCCTCCAAGCTAAGAAATAATTCTGTATCTTGAAAGTACGTAAAGGCTTTCGACATGATCAGGCAGAAATCAAGAGCGGGACCAACGTCCCGCGCTAGATTTCTGACTGATCATGTCGTCGGAATCTGAGGGCACCTGTTTGAGCTCGCTGATATCTGCTGCGAGAGACTAGAGGAAAAGGTCAGTCGACGAATCCGACTCGGTTGGGCAGCGTTCGGGAAGCTACGCGGTATCTTCTCGTCCGATATACCACAGTGACTCAAGACTCTATGACCAGTGCGTGTTGCCAGTGATGACATATGGCTCCAGAACGTGGTCGCTTACAATGGGTACAAGATCGGAAGACTATGCTTAGAGTTTCCTTGCGTGATCACATCAGAAATGAAGATATCCGCAGGAGAACCAAGGTTACCGATATAACTCGAAGAATCGTCAAACTTAAACAGCATTGAGCAGGGCACAAGATCCGTTCTCGCAGAACAGATGGTCAATGGGGACGACAGGTTCTGGAGTGGCGTGGAAGACGCAGCGTTGGAAGGCCTCCCACAAGGTGGACCGATGACCTGGTGATGGTCGCGGGAATCTGATGAATACGACATGCACAGGACCGGTCGTTGTGGCGACACTTGGGGAGGCCTATGTCCAACATTTTTCAGCTGAAATGATGATAATGATGAATATCTGCTGCGTACTTGACCAATCTCCGTTGAGATTGGTAATATATTCGAAATCTCGTCCGGTATTACTAGCTGAGATAGGCTTAAAAATTTGTTAAATCTTTAGTCACTTAAACAAAATGGTAGTAAGTACCTAAATAAATAATCATTTAGTTTGTTCCTCAAATTTCAAATAGAAAACTAAATTAAGTTTATTAACTACAAACAACAACACAAAACAATACAATAAAAACAATAATACGAAGAAATTACTCAATTAAAAGCAAATATGGAATTCTTGTAATAAACTAAGTGTACTTAAAACAAAATGAAGTATGTTTATACGAATATATATTTAATATGTACGTATCATTAATTTCGTCTTTATTAATGTTTAGTGCCTATTCAAGAGTCATTAATTATTTTTGATATATTTATTATTTCAATTGAATATCTACCATTTTGTTCAATTTTATTACTGGTAATAATATATAATTTTATGGAACAGGTAACACTAGATGTTAATTGAAAATGTGGATAATACCTTTTTAATTTATTGGTGTACCTTCTACGCTGATCGTATTTCTAATTGATTTGGTATTTCGGTAAAGCATCTTCAGTTTAATGTCTCCTGACAAATATTGGATCAACGACACTTAGCATTTCCCAGGCGCCTGATATTACATACTTGGCACTCACAAAATCAGAGGAATAATTTCTGGAAATGAGAATAATTTGATCTATCTTGCGAACAATTATTATCAGGAGAACCAAGGTTAACGACATAGCTCGAAGAATTGCCAAACTTAAGCGGCAATGGGAAGGGCACTTGCACGCAGAACAGATGGTCGATGGGGACGAAAGGTTCTGAAGTGGCGACCACGTAACGGAAGACGCAGCGTTGGAAGGCCTCCCACAAGGTGGACCGATGACCTGGTGAGAGTCGCGGGGATTCGATGGATGCGAGACGCATAGAACCGGTCGTTATGGCGAGACTTTAGGGTGGCCTATGTCCAACAGTGGACGTCTTTCGGCTCAAATGATGATGATGATGATTTTGCGAACATAGGCTGCAGTAATGGATACAGATAACAGCTTGATTGACGGGACCCGCTAAGACCAATGCCCGATAGGGCTGTAGGATTGTTTTAAAGAGTCACCTTTTTTTTTAAAGGTGGGAATTACCCAGTGACTTCTCCCACTCTAATGGAGCGGGAAGGCGTATCAGACTGACAAAACCACACCTGTGTCCTTCAGTTGCCCTTTGCGTTCTAGAACAATAGGTTTCCCCTTCAGAAATTTTCCGCGGACCTAGCTAGCGGGTATGGCCCTACTGGGCTCCTATAGTTTGCTGACATCTCTTTGAGGAGCGCTTAGATCACTACGCGCTGTTGACGACTGGGCTCGGTCCGGTTGATTACCGGACGGCCGGACGGCGAGCTACCCATTGCTCAACATCCGCAAGCCCGCGTCTACCGTGGCTGGTAGTTGTGGTCGGAATCTCGGCGGCTGGGGCGTGAGGACGTTCGTTCCCTTACGCGTGCGGCCTCCTCCTTCGCTAGCGTTACTGCTTTGCAGAAGGAGACGACCGCCTGCCACGTCTCCTCGCTCCGGACCATAGCCCGAACCAGGGCTCAGTGCGAAAGGTCACTGCCGCCGATTGCCTCCACGAGGACACGGCGGTGCTCCGGCCAAACGGGGCACACCTTCACCGTATGCTCCACCGTGTCTTCCGGGCGGTCCACAAAATGGTAACACCCGGGCGTTTCTTCCGCCTGAATCCGATGCAGGAACCTCCTGAACTTGCCATGTCCGGTGAAGACCTGCGTCATGTGGAAGGTGAGAACGCCGTGTTTCTGCTCCAGCCACTCCTCAAAGAGAGGACTTACAGCCATGATTATGGCGTGCCCAGTCACCATGACCCTGGCACACAAAGGGCAACTGAAGGAACATGATGAGTTTTAGTCAGTATCAGTCTGACACCCCCCTCTCGCTCCACCTAGAACGGAGAATTTACACGATGATACCCCAATCTCAAAAAAGAAAGCCCAATCGACCACCAGATCAAGCTTCATTAGTTGAGATTGATTGGTCACACGCTCCGGAGGGATTCAGATCATATACCTAAACAGGCGTTGGACTGGAATTCTCAAGGGAAAAAGAAGCGCATGGTCACGCTTCTTTTTCTCTTGGCAAACTTGGCGACGTACCGTGCTTCAAAAACGACGGTCATCGGTTTGTCATGGAGCGTGGTGACGCGATAGGTAACTAATGGATGCTTTCTGCCCCAGCTTGGAGACATAGGATCTTAAGTCAAGTAAGTCAACTTCAAAAAAAGAGAATGATAGAAATTTAATGAAAAATAATAAACTTGTGACTGTGTAAACCGATATTTTAATTATTATTATTATTATTATTACATACTTCATGCACATAAAGGTACAGAGACGGACTTAATGCTTCAATGTTAAGAGCACCCAACCAGTTATACATTTCTATACAACCGCTCTTCAGTGTTGGGCGTAGTTAACTACTATTTTGTAATCAGATTTAGATACAAATTACGATTGAAAGTAATAACTACATGTAGTTTGATTACATGTAGTTATGATTACATGTAACTTAACTACAGTAATCAAACTACGTGAAATATTAGTTGCTAATTTGATTGCTGTAATCTAGTAGTTATAATTACTGATTATTTGAGTACTAAAAACTTATATTTTGCAATTAAGTTATCAGGTAATGTGTTGGAATCAATGATTCATCAAAACTGAATCAGCCTCTAAAATTTATTTTAAAAAAAAAACGGAATCGGTCTGTATAAAACAATTCACGTATGTTTACTTTAATGAATAATTGAATACAAGGCTTGAAGTCGTAGATGATTATGTAGGTACTTATATTCATTACATATAATTATTTAGTTGATTGACAAGTAGTCAAAAATCAACTTTTCAATGTGTATTTATAAAAAGTAATCTTGCAATCGTGATATAGCAACTACAATTTGTAGTTAGTAATCAAAACGTTTTACTACTTTTTATGATTATTTAATTTAATTAATTTGTAGTTAGTATTTTTTTAACTAGACCACCAACCAGTTACCAGTAGGTAGTTAGATTACATATTTTTCAATTTCATTACATATTGCTCAACATCCCGCCCACCGCCGCTCTTACGTGATTATGACGTTATTACACATATTTGTCTAGATTTTTTGGAAACAAATATTTTGTGGATATTATCTGGGTTTCTGTTGCAATCAAAAAATAAATTAGCGTTAAACAAGTCTAGTAAAAACCTCTGAAAATCTGTTATTATGCTTTTTTGAACCTTCATAATAAAAAAGTGAAGCAAATATATTTATAGAAACCTCGTACATATAAACGAGATTCTAAATGACGATGTTTTTTTCCATATTTATATATTATTCATATTTCCTGGAACAAGTTTTCTGAAATATTCGAGTGATCACACATTACGTTGAATAAAACAGCACGGTTTTAAACTATGCTCACGTTGTTGATAGACGAGTCGGGAAAGGCCCTCTTAAGACTTTAAGTTTACTTTTTTTATGGGCAGATAAGTACACATAATTGTCTTGAATACAAGAATAAATCTGAGGTTTATTCTAAAAAAACATAATACTTATTTGACAAAATCTTCTTATCTATTAAACGTCCCTTTTTTGCCAGATGAAGAAGATATAAAATAGCGATAATAAGAACAACCGCAGGACCATTACTTACACTAAACGCTAGCTTGATATCCAGCCAGGATTTATTCCCGTCCACAACTAGTTCCTAATTTAATTTTAGACATTCCTTCCTCGGGTCAGACGGATTTTATTACCGGGAGTAAAAAGCTTAGCTGCTTGAGTTTGGTATTCTTTTTTACGGAGACTTTTCAGAACTTGTTTTTCGGGATAAATATGTTGAGATTGGGACTACAGGCTTGAAATTATATAATTAGATGAAGGCCTATATTACAGAACTTGATAGCAGATTTTTTGTATAAACATAGACTACTATATTAAATTTCAATAGATAAAGGACGCGGGGTTCAATCATTTCTATAAAACTTAGGTATATTATCATCATCATCATTTCAGCCGAAAGACGTCCACTGTTGGACATAGGCCTCCCCGATTCCAGGTATATTATAAAGTAAAGTAATAACCGATGGTGATATAAATACAGTAGAAGCTCGGTAAGAGCCTTTTCAGATGAATGATAGCAGATTGTAATATACCTATAACCCAAAATTAATTTGGCAAGAAAAATATTAGGTTATTTATTGTAAAGGATAAACTTTAAATATCGTTTCTTTGATTTCAGATGAGAGGTTTTCATGCACTGTAGATAAAACGTGTTGTTTTTAATAAATTTCATGTTTGATTTGCAAATAGCGTTCAATCATTTAATTCCTTTCGTCACAATTTACTTATTTAGAGAAAAGATACTATATATTTATAGCCAATTCTGTTGAAAAGAGCAATCCATTAAGCTGATTAAAGAAAACGATTCTTAGTAGCCTGTCTCCTAAGACGATTCCAGAAATCGATTCGTTTGTAATAAGGATATTTATAATTTTGAAGAACTCGTTTAATTGGCAATTAAAATTAAATTATGGATGGGAGAGAATGATGCTTCAGTACATAAAACGTTTTTTCTTGGAAAGGAAAAGGAAGTAACAGTGAGGACACAAATTGCTCGTTTTATTGTGCTAATTGCTGCAAAAATAGATTCTGTTAGAAAAGTGAACTAAGAGCGGAATATAAAGCACTGTCTTTTGCCAGGGGCTTTGCCTTCATGTGAAGGTCTGTTATTGTGGATGTAAAGTCAATGTAGAAGCTAGGTAAAAAGCCCTTCCTTAGGGTTCAAGCTTAGTAATCAGCCTTTAAATGTTCTCACTGCTGGGACGCAGGCAACCTCTCTAGGAGAGGGATTGGGCTGTAATCCACCAAGCAGGCCCAGTGCGGGTTGGTGAAAGTCACATATCTTCGAATTTTTTGATTCTAGTACTTTTCTAGTTTTCTCACGATGTTTTCCTTCACCGTTTTGAGAGCAGTGGTGATGAAATAAATTACACAAAGTAATGCGCCTGGCTGGGTTTGAACTCGCGACTTACAACTCGTAAGTTACCGCTCGGCCACCACAGCTTACTATGTACTAAATTTCATTAAAATTGGTTCTGTAGTTTAACAGTTTGACATTCAGGCGAATGATGCCGCAGGTAGAATCTAGTTCGAGATAATTTTAATCTATTGCCATCAACTCAAGTATCAACTTAAGCCTCGTGTATATTAAGTTCACTTTTTATTGACCATTGACATTTAAAAAGCTATAAAGAAAGTTCGGGTTGCAATAGCATTTGATCTTTGTTATTTAGATTACATAGAATTTGTTTTTCCAAAATATAAATATAATTGATCGTTAAAACCAAGAATGCTTCAATAGCTTACCTGTATTGGACACCAGCAGACAGCAAACACCACAACGACGACCACAACCATCCTCGTGACCTTCTTCCTCCCCCTCCGGCTCTCCGCAGACACCCTCCCTCCCGGGGCACTCTTCCACAACCTTGTCAGCATACACATATACAACACACTAATCAAAGCTAACGGAATCACATACGAAGACAAAAAGAAAGACATTTGGAAACCCAACTTGCTATAACCCTGCTCTTCAAGGAACACACATGATGAATGGTTCCTATGGAAGTAGGAGTACTCCCTCTCTCCGTGGCAGATACCCACGGGAATAGCAGTGGTTAATATCACAACCCATATACAGGCTATGGCTAATAAAGCATTTTTTTCTGTTCTAATAGACATGGAAGCTATTGGATGTACAACAGCCATGAACCTGTCTAGAGACATGAGAACGAGGGTGTAGACTGAAGCATGAGCTGTGACAACTATGAAGTATTGAACGACTTTGCACCACCAGTCCCCGAAGGGCCATCGTGGCATGACGTAGTCTGTAGCAGTAAAAGGTACGCAAAAGATAACGAAGAGCAGATCAGCGACAGCCAAATTGATGATAAGAAGGTTTGTAGTGGATCTCATGCCAGGGTTGGCTGCGACGACAAGAACGACTAAAGCATTGCCAACTAGTCCAACAATTCCAATAAAGCCGAAGAAGATGGGTACAACCCTCGAAACGACCTTCTCCAGTAATTCTCCATTTTCGTATTCGTTGCTGTAATTACATCCACCAAGTAAAGCCTCATCACTTGTCAAGTTGAGACATATGCTCATAAACTCGTCTTCTGTTGACTCCATCTTGGAATTAATAAATTTAGTTCTTCATATCTTGATAGTTTCTGAAACAAAGAGAAATAAATTGTATTACTTATTCAGTTTTGTTTGTATTACTTTCATCATATTTGACTAGGTTGGGCTGACATAAAATATCTTGATATCCACTTAGATTGTCATATTCTTGTGCTAATACAGAATATAAGAAAGAAACCTATTGTTTCAAATGTGTCTTTTCTATTTTTTTCATCGGGATTATTAGTTCGGAACGATGCCTATGAAATATTCTTTTGGTTTAGTGCCTTTACGTGTGAGAGACCATATTGAATTAAATATATTGCCCAAAGGGTTACACAAAGGTGTCCTTTGATACAAAGTCTTATCGAGGACAAAAACGTATTGTTGCTCTCAAACAAAAGATATACGATCCAACATTTATGAGTTAGCGGAATTAGTATTAACTCTTATTAATGTTGGTTTTTCTTCCGATCCTGTGGGATTGTATAGAAAAACATAACAAGTTATGACGTTTTCAAACTTTCTTCGTTCTCAAAAGGTTTTTTTTTCCTACATTGTGCTAATCCAATTCATTCCCTTTGTTTTTAGAGTTCTGTACCTAAAGGATAAAACGGGAACCTATCACTAAGACTCCGCTGTCCGTACGTCTATCTGTCTGTCACTAGCCTGTATCTTATAAAAAACACACTATATTCACAGATAATGTACTTCTGTTGCTGCTATAAAATAAATATTTAAGTGGGGCATTCAACAAACGTGATTTTTTTTTTCTACAGACGGTACGGAACCCATCGTGTGCGAGTCCGATTCGCACTTGGCCGGTTTTTTACTTTTCTCATTTACAATTTACGCATCGTTCTTTTTTATTGTAATTCTGTTTTTTTCCGTGTAATGGAACCCTTGCTTCTAACGTCACATTACATGTGATCATAACGTTTGATCTTCTTTACAAACAGTGCTGTGTATTATGAATACGAAGCGTAATAAATAAACTGTGGGGCGGGAGAGAATTATTTTTAAATATCTGAAATATTTATTTGCGGATGATAGAGAATTCAACTAACAGACTTAAAGGAAGAAGCTTATTTAGTGAAACAGAAAGAAATACTTATACATTACTATATTAATATTATTATTAATGGATTGGATCCAAAATGGATTGCCATGCCATTGTTTTGATACCAAATGATATTGAAGCAAGAAAGAGATTTTTTTCGTTCATATATGCTATCATGGTAACAAACTAGATCTTAATATAAGGTAATGTACGTGTTCTGGTCTTGTGCACGTTGAGCAATGGGTAGCCGTTTGGCCATTTGGTAACCGTTCCACGCGCGCTTCAAGGAGATGTCAGCAAATTTATAGGCGCCCAGCAGGGTCGAAGCCTACTAGGACCATGGATTCGCTTCTGAACGGAAAACCCCAGGTCCTGGAACTCAACCCAAAGAAGGAGCTTGCGGATGGCGAGCAATGGGTGGCTCGCCGTCCGACCGTCCGGTAACCGTCCGGACCGAGCCCAAGTCGTCGACGGCGCGTGCTGTTCCACGCGCGCCTCAAGGAGATGTCAGCAACTGTAGGGGCCTAGCAGGGTCGAAGCCTACTGGGGTCAAGGGTCTGATTCTGAAAGGAAGACTCGGCCCTGGTACGAAAGGCAACGAGGGAACGGGAGTGGGTTTTTAGTCAGTAAAAGTCTGACACTATCTCCCGCCCCGCCCAAGGGCGGGGGATGTCATAAGATGATTTTCCCACCGGAAAAAAAAAAAAAAAAAATCCAAAGAAGGAAAATAAGAGTGAATTTAAGCCAGTAAAAGTCTGACACGCCTTCGCACTCTGCCCTAGAGAACGAGAAATCTCTAGATGATTAACCCACCTAAAAAAATTACGTATTCTTTTTATAAATATAATAAAAAAAAACTCTTTATAAGTAAAGACAACGACTTACTCATTGAATAGTTTAATGTTGACGTCTTATTTTTAACTATGTTAAAAAGACTAATAATTTAACTTCTTATGACTTTAGTTCAGGCACAACTAAACCTACTTAAATATATTGTAGACGCAGAGCAGGTGAATTCTTAAATCGCACCTCATCTTTTAAGATCTTTTTGGTCGCAGCACGACTTACTGGCTAGCAAAATGATTGATATGACTTCGAAATTGTTTTGTTTACAATATTGTTTACTTGAAAAGAATATGATAATATATACCTATTTTCGAATTTATCTTTTAACTTGATTGACTTTAGCTCGCCGTCCGGCCATCTGGTAAACGTCCGAACAGAACCCGAGTTGTCGACGGCGTGTAGTGTTCCACGCACGCATCAAAGAGATGACGCCAAAACCGTAGGGCCCAACAAGGCCGAAACCTACTGGGGTCATCGATTAACTTCTAAAAGGGAAAACTGGGTTCCTGGAACGCAAAGAACGAACATAGGTGTGGTTTTAAGCAGTAAAAGTCTGACACGCCCTCCCAATCCACCCAAGGATGTCATTGGAAGAATTCCCTACTAAAAAAAAACACATACGGACTTTTGTCATTATAATATTTTTATTTATAATTTATGGGACAATAAACAGCTACAAAATTTATATACGCTAAAAAAACGGTACAAATAATCGTTTATAATATTGCAGCCCACTACATTATCCACATATTAACATACAAAATTATCGACAGTAAATGCCACCGGATCACGGCGCTAGATAAACAATGCGTATGGATTCATAATGCGTACAGCTAAGGAGTGGAATTCCCTGCCGGAGTCTGTGTTTCCTGCTAGCTACAACCTACGGGTCTTTAAGTCAAAAGTGAATAGGTTACTTCTAGGCAAGCGTGCTCCATCGTCGGTCACATCATCGCTTACCTTCAGGTGAGATAGTGGTCAAACGCGATCTTATCAATAAAAAAAACATATATGTATAATATAGACCAGAATATTAAATAATATATTATTACAGAAACAAGTGTCTTAGCTGTAGAAATTCGTAATGTATCTAATTATGACGAATATAAACGATCAAGACACAAAAAATATCCCACTTTTTTCTAAAATCACGAATCATATTTTTTTCCTTGCAAAGAGAAGAAAGACGGTAATTATGAAAACTCAAGGATCAAACATGTCTTTTTGTATCAAAACCATTCATCATGATGTCCTCAGTAAAAACGTTTGCGGAATCGTTAGTTATCACTCAAAAAAGTTCCGGAATTTTAAGAATGCACAGAAGGTTCGTGTATTCTTAAAATGACCAAAGAAAAAATGGATGGATTGTGTGGAGAGTGATATGAAAGAAAAAGAAGTTAGTGATAGCATGACGAGTGACAGGGCAGAATGGAAGAAAAAAACGTGTTGCGCCGACCCCAAATAACACGGGACAAGGGCAGGAAGATGATGATGATGATAATGACAGAAAGTTTGTGCTGGCACAAGATGGCTACAGTATTAAAAAAGGATGACATAGGTAATGTTTTGCTAGGAACGTCACAGCAATAGGAATTGCTAAATTCGTAGAAGCAATATGTCGTCTCCGCAGCTAAATCCGGATGGTTATATATGTACGAGACGTGAATTATTTGAATACTATTGGAAACGTGACGGTTTGGGTCAGGGGCACCGGCTTTTAGAAAACCTCATGGGTGCTCATGCTCATTTGATGACTCGAAAAAGTGGCGAAGTGTGAGAAGAGAAATGCACACTGATCGACCGACAAATAAATAAATGTCCAACTTACATACTGCGTACTTAATTACTAATTATGTTTGATAAAAATATAAAATGAAACCATTATATAAAAATGAAACTAGATTTTATTATCAAGAAATATTATAATTTATACGTAACCTAAAAGGCGATTACTGATCTGTTTCTTGATGTCTATTCTCAGGGGTGCCTGGCACCCACTGTTTATTTCTCATGTGTGCTCGAGCCCCCGAGCACCCACGGAGTCGGCGCCCCTGGTTTGGGTAAAGTCAGCACGTGATATTATGAAGGTGAAGAAAATTATGTTTTCTTTTTGTTCCTAGTCTTTATTTGTTGCTTTTCTTTTTCCAAACCTTCTTAAGGCTTTGATTCGGAAACGTGATTAAACTATCATGCCCAAAGCCTCCTTCTGAAAAGCAGTAATGCTAGCAAAGGAGACGACCACACGCATGGAGGAAGGGACATCCTCACGCAGCAGCCACCGCGAACCCGACCCTGAATACCAGCCACTGTAGGCACGAACTTGCGGATGACAAGCAATTGATAGCTCGCTGTCCGGCTGTCCGGTAACCGTCCAGACTGAGCCATCAGTGTCTAAAATGTCAGTAAAACGTACGTTACGTTACGTCAGTAAGTCTGATAATTGTGTAAGGGCTTCTGCTTTTCTGAAAAGGAAAACCGTGGTCCAAGAATGCAAAGGGCAGCTAAAGCCGCAGAGGGACCTACTGACCACACCACCACACCACCACATCTGTTGTGGTTTTAGCCAGTAAGTCTGATAATTGTGTAAGGGCTTTTTTTTGGTGTGGAAGGTATCCACACCAAAAAAAAGCCCTTACACAATTACCTCATTTACATGTTTTCGTTAGTTCTGTTACATGAAAAGTCACAAATAACAACTAGTAACATCGAGTGGAAGAAATCAATGAATAATTTCCCACCTCAGGAAAAACCTTCGGCTTCCGTACAAACTACAATTCCCGAATGGAGCCTCGAGATTTATCCAAAATCGCAAAAATTTTTCATTATCTACAAATTTTATATCTGTTTGTGACGAGGACTTTTCTTTACAAAATCGACAGTGGAAAGGTAAAATCGCTGAACCAACATTTTGAATACAAAAAACGTTTATACAATAAAATTATAATTTTTTACAATAAAAATAAAATGTATTCGTGAAAATAAATGATCTAGTTATGTAGAGCCTTTATTTTCCAAATTAGGTATCGGTTAAGCGAAAACCACTGGGACAATAAAGGTAAGTTAAATAGATGATCGTGAATTTAACTTAAAATTTAGAGACCAACCTTTTAACCAACGTCGCTTAAGACGTTGGTTAAATTAGGGTCAGTTCAGAGACATGAAACTTAAAAAAATCGTAAAAAATTTGACTCATCGTAAGAAAGAAAGAAAAAGAATTTATTAAATTAGACTTTTTTATTTTTTTTTTTTTATGCGCCAAAATGTCCTTCGATTTACAAGATACCTAAACAGATTGACGTAGAATAATTTGCTGATTCTCGTGATATATAATCTAACTTATTTTCGACCAAAGTGGCGTTTAAGCGATTTTACCTTTCCACTGTCTATGTGTAGTTTGTGCTGAGAGTGCTGAGAGATAAACAGCTTTGGATCGCGTTTGCGTTAGTTGATTTAATTTAATTAGTTACTAAATCAAATACGAGTATGTTTGCAATATTAATCACAAAGTGGGCGTTTTTAGGTACGTTATTTATGAAGTAATTTAAATTATCTATTGAAATAAATAGACTGAAAATGTGTTAAATAAGTGTTGTGTGTTTAATGTTTATAGATAATGTTTAAACGTTTTTTTTTTTAAGGAGAAAATAATCCAATGTCTTCTCTCGTTCTAAGGCAGAACGAGAGGGCGTGTCAGACTTTTACTGACTAAGACCACACCTATGTTCGTTCAGTTGCCTTGCGTTCCAGGACCACGGGTTTATCTTTCAGTAGTCGACCCAGAGCCCCAGTATTCTCCGGCCCTGCTGGGCCTTTACAGTTTTGCTGGCATATCTTTGAGGCGCGCGTAGAAAACTACGGGCTGTCGTCTCGGGCTCGGTATAGATGGTTACTGGACGGCAAAACAGCGAGCTACCCATTGCTCGTCGTCCGCAAGTCCACGCCTACCGTGCTTCTTTGCCTAGCGTACCAAGACCTCGGGTTTCTCTTTCGGAAATCAACTGCCGTGCTCCGCCCAAGCGGGGGACACCTCCACCATATGCTCTACCGTATCCTCTAGGCGGTCCTCACATTGGAGACACCCGGGCGTTTCCTCCGCACGAATCAGTAGCAGGAACTTCCCGAACTTACCAAGTCCGATGAGAACCTGCATCATGCGGAAGGTGAAAACGCTGGTCACGGCGTCAGTTTTTCCAGTCACTCCTCAATGAGGGGGGGACTTACCGTCGTGATTATGGCGTGCCCAGTCACCATGACCCTGGCACACAAAGGGCAACTGAAGGAACATGATGAGTTTTAGTCAGTATCAGTCTGACACCCTCCTCTCGCTCCACCTAGAACGGAGAATTTACACGATGATACCCCAATCTCAAAAAAAGAAAGCCGAATTGACCGCCAGATCAAGCTTTGTAAGTTGAGATGGATTGGTCACACGCTCCGCCGGGATTCCGATCACATACCTAAACAAGCATGACTATGGCGTGCCCATAGATAAAGGCTTGGAAATTATTTAAATAAAAATGGCATTGTGGAATATTATTACTATTAAAGGTAATTGCATCACGACTCATCTATCACTAAAACATGAACACGTTTCTTTTAAGATATTCACTGAATATCAAGTACGATCTCAAGGTTAGCGCGAAGCCACGTACCGTTATAATAACAAGAAATATGAAACGTTTATGAACAGACACTAGAAAACATAAAACAAATTACTAACAACATTAAGTACTAACTTCAAGAACCTAACACTTTTGATAATATAAAGAAATAACTTTAATAAAATATTCTAGACGATAATCCCAGATGGTTTTGATGTGTTAAAAAAGTTACTTGAAATACTGTGAGAGACAAATTAGAGGCGAGAAAGATCAAAGCTGTTTTGTACAATAAACAAATTATGATGTGTTTCATTTGATACTAATTTAAACATTGAATGTGTATAACAAGGGGTTCTACAAGGTGATATGAAATGATTAATAGCTATAATATCGTAACAAAATCTTGTCTGAACGATGACTGAACATATATATCTAAAATGTCAAAAAGTTAATGGCAGACACATCTTCGCTTGGTGAACAGTATTAAATTAATTAAGCAGTTTAGCTTTGCAAATAATAACTTTAACGTTGATTTTTTTTCTAAAGAATTATTTTTGAATTTATATTTCTGTTATATTTTATCATCATTTCAGCCGAAAGACGTCCACTGTTGGACATAGGGCTCCCCAAGTGTCACCATAATAACCTGTCCAGTGTCCTGTGCGTCTCGCATCCATTGGATTCCCGCGACCCTCAACAAGGCACCGGTCCACCTTGTGGGAGGTCTTCCAACGCTGCGTCTTCCGGTACGTCGCCATTCCAGAACCTTTCGTCCCCATCGACCATCTGTTCTGCGTGCAATGTGCCTTGCCCACTACCATTTAAGTTTGGCGATTCTTCGGGCTATGTCTGTAACCTTGATTCTCCTGCGGATATCTTCATTTTTGATGTGATCACGCATCACCTACGGAAACTACGAGAATTGCCCTTTCACATTTTATTTCAGTTTTATTTTATATTTGTTGCTTACAAAACTACATGATTGCTACATACTACGTTTAATTTAAATTTAAAATATATAATTTTATTAAAATAGATATAAAACTAAATCAGAATTTAAAAAAAAATGGCAAACGATGGTCAACGGTTAGGTATAATGAAATAAGAACAGAAAAACTTAATTATACTTAATTATATTTTTATAACTTTTTATGTCCTAGAGAGTATAATATATCATTGTCACTCAACGTGGCAAATCTGCCAGTCTTCTTGGCACATTTCCAGATTACAGCAATGTGGAGGAATACTTCGACGCCTAAGTGTACTTGTTTTGTTTCTGTATATTATGTACTTATTTAAGTTTAATATGAATAGTTAGTTAATATTTAAGTTTATTATGTACAGTCATGGGCAATAACATATTGTGAATTTATTTTTCTTTCATACATACACTTTGGTATAAAAACATTGATATTTGAATCTTAATAAAAATGTTCTAGTTCTTTTTAGTAGAAATAACATTAAGAAATGTTGGCACGCCTCAACAATGGCGGTAAGTCCCCTGTTTGAGGAGTGACTGGCCTTCAGCATGACGCAGGTCCTCACCAGACATGGTAAGTTCGGGAGGTTCCTGCACCGGATTCGTGCGGAAAAAACGCCTGGGTGCCGGAAAGGAGGAGGCCGACCGCGCGAGGCAACGGTCCTCTCGCCCCAGCCGCCGGTATTCCGATCCCGGTTACCGCCCACCGTAGGTACAGGCTTGCGGACAGCGAGCAATGGGCAGCTCACTGTCCTATCGTCCGGTAACCGTCCGGACCGAGACCAAGTCGTCGACGGCGCGTATTGTTCCACGCGCGCCTCAGGGAGATGTCAGCAAATCGTAGGGGCCCAGCAGGGTCGAAGCCTACTGGGACCACGGGTAGTATGAAAGTGAAACCCGGGGTCTTGGGACGAAGGCAAAGAAGGAATAGGAGTGGGTTTTTAGTCAGTAAAAGTCTGACACTCGGGAGATAATTACTGACTAAAAACCGCCCAAGAGCGGGATTTGTCATTAGATGATTTTACCACCTAAAAAAAAACATAAAGAAATGTCAAAAACCATACATTATTTTCAACGCAGTGACTTTATTCAACAGACTACGCAATGAAAGGAAATTATGAGCAAGAAACCGTTGAAAATGAATATTGCCACCATCATTCTCCAGCAAACAAATTCTCGATCCTGTTAAAACATTAATCAATGAAGGCAAACACAAAATGGCTGATGGTTACATATCTCCGTAAGGTAATAAAGTTGCAGCAACGAGTTAATAAAATAAAAGTGAATTCTTGAAGCTTTCAATGAATATGCAGCCACGTCGTAATGACCGTCGTTATTACTGAAATTCATAAAGATTTCCATGCACCACAGCTATGAGCAGTGAAGGAATTTATATTGAGTGTTCGAGTTGAGTTGCATTATGTTTATGGCATGTTTAATGTCCCGGATCATTTGTAAGTGACTTCACTGTTCTTACTGGTCTACGTGTATTTAGTGCAGCTACATTTAATAGCCAAAATTTCTATTTTGAAGCTTCTGAATAGTATGAAATTTCCGCAAAAACTTTTCAGTTCCCGCAAAATTTTAAACGAAACCAGACAAGCGAGTGATCAAATTATTCAACGATTGAACGGTTTGAATATGGAACCCGTTAAAAATCATTGCAGAGAGTGAGGTTCCATATTTTTATTTTTGCATTGTGTTCTGAATTTAAGTTCGAGTTTTATTTAAAACTTTATAGTTAATTGCAATCAGTAACTTTTTGAAAATTGAAAATTAATTACACAATACAACGTATTGTGCAAATAGATGTAAAAAGAAAGTTATAAAACATGCAGAATAGCAAAATATTGGTGTGTAAACATACAAATGCAAAAATTACACAAATTTTATTTTATAACAAGCCTTTATGTAATAAATGCTAAATTGTATCCTCTACTACTGTTAAACATAGCTTTAAGTGCTATATTATTACCAGGATAATGTAGGCTCAAGACACTTCTACAACCACTTATCATCATTCTGAATAAGTATTCCATAAAATCTCTTATATTTCCATTACTTACGGTTTTATAGCGGTTTTGGAACTCCCTCATAAATTGCATCATAACCCTTTCCCTTCTCGTCTTTTACATCTTGAGTGAGATGAAAATCATATATTTGAAGTTATTTTGCGTTATTTTAACTACCATCATCATCACCATCATCATTGTCTTGTTATTGTAGAACAGAGACTTTGAATTTATTTAAAATTTAAATTTTAATATTTTTGTTGTTTGAATTAATTGCAAAAAAAATGTGTACTTTTTTTCAAGGTGGGAAAATCATCTAATGACAAATCCTGCTCTTGGGCGGAACGCGAGATAGTGTCAGACTTTTACTGACTAAAAACCCACTTCTGTTCCTTCGTTGCCTTCGTCCCAGGGCCCCGGGTTCGGGTTTCGCTTTCACACTACCCGTGGCCCCAGTAGGCTTCGACCCTGCTAGGCCCCTACGATTTGCTGACATCTCCTTGAGGCACGCGTGGAACAGTACGCGCCGTCGACGACTTGGGCTCGATCCAGGACGGTCGGATGGCGGGCTACCTATTGCTCGCCGTCCGCAAGCCCGCGCCTACGGTGGCCAGAAATTGGGATCGGAATCCCGGTGGCGGTTGAGGCGTGAGGACCCTTGCCTCACGCGATTGGCAAAATGTGTACCTTCCCAATTTTTCAAAGTAATAAAAACCCTTAACAACCCCCAAACTCCCGAGATAACTAACATCTCTCCGATCTTGCAACCGAAGGCAATCTTTCCACTTCAGATCTCCGTACAAATCGATTGGAGCAATCAGATTACAAGTATCGTTGGTAAAAATCCAACTTTATTTTCAGAGTAATTTATTGAAGTATCTATTAGATTGATTCCATTAAATGTTTATAAGAAATACAGTCTGAAGTCTTTGATCATTCGTTGGACTTAAGACTTTGAACTATAATGTTGTAACTGTATATTGTTTCTCTTAGTTTAGCATGGCATAGTCGGTCTTATAATGTTCCCACTGCTGGGACTCAGGCCTCATCGGCCCATTCCCTCTCTAGGAGAGGGAATGGGCCGTAATCCACCGCGCGGGCCCAGTGCGGGGTGGTGGATGTCACATGTCTTTGAATTTTTTGGTTCTAGGACATGCCGGTTTCCTCACGATGTTTTCCGTCACCGTTTTAAGAGCAGTGGTTATGAAATAAATTACACAAAGTATTGCGCCTGGCTGGGTTTGAACCCGTGACTTACAACTCGTGAGTCGGGGCCGTTACCACTCGGCCACCACTGTTCATCTCTGGGTTTATTTCAGTTTAATAATTTACCCGATCAAATTTTGATCACGGTGGCGGTGGTGAATCTCAACAGAGATTAGCCAAGTATGCAAGAGATATTAAATTGCACATGACGTTTGTAATAGCGTGTGCGTGCTCGGAGTTTCCTTGTGTGATCGAATCAGAAATGAAGATATCCGCAAGAGAACCAAGGTCGCCGACATAGCACGAAGAATCGCCAAACTTAAGTGGCAATGGGCAGGGCACATTGCTCGCAGAACAGATGGCCGTTGGGGCCGAAAGGTTCTGGATTAGCGACCGCGTACCGAAAGACGCAGTATTGGTAGGCCGCCTACACAATAGACCGATGACCTGGTGAAATTTGGGGGATGCCTATGTCCAGCAGTGGACTGCTGGACATAGGCCTCCTCCAAGTGTCGCCACAATGAACGGCCCTGTGCGTCTGGCATCCATTGCACTCCCGCAACCGTTACCAAGTCATCGGTCCACCTTGTAGGAGGCCTTCCAACGCTACGTCCTCTGGTACGTGGTTGCCATTCCAGAACCTTTCAGCCCAACGGCCATCCGTTCTGCGAGCAATGTGCCCTGCCCATTACCACTTAAGTTTGGTGATTATTCGTGCTATGTCGGTGATTTTTAACTAACTTAATAACAATACAAGTAGAGATAGTTCCTCTTTCTCTATCTTCATTTACATGAAAAATATAATAAGAATCTTGTATTTCTTTCATTTATAAAACTAACAATTTCAAGAATATCTAAGCACGACCAACTGGCAACTTTTCTTTACGTATCTTCCAAGATAGAATAGTAAAAAAACATTCATTTGAATCAGGCACTCCGTTTTTATTTCTTCATATAAATATTTATCTTTGTGTCTAATTGCATTTATTTTTCTCACTTTATATATTGGAGACTCGCAAACATTTATAGGATATGTGTATAATAACCACTGCATTTTATAATCTAAAATAATTTTGTTGTAAATTCACTTTAGTCATTTACAGTGACGTGAGCAACCGTATGTAGTTCAGGGAAGGGTTGAGGGTACCAGGCCACGAGGAAGGTCGCCTATGAGGTGGACTGACCAGATTAAAGCGGCAGTAAATGGCTCATCATCACTGCACGAATGCACGAGGAAGGCGGCCATCAGAGAGGAGTAGCGGCGTGTTGTGAAGCTTGCCACCAACACCTGAAGTGATGACCACGACCACTCTGTCAAGAGTGATATCGACAAGGAAGAAGAAGAGCACCGTATAGCGTTCATTATGAGTACACCTAAGGAGTGAAATTCCCTGCCGGAGTCTGGTGTGTTTCCTGATAGTTATAACCTAGGGGTCTTTAAGTCAAGGGTGAATAGGTTGCTTCTAGGCAAACGTACTCCATCGTCGGCCACATCATCGCTTTCCATCAGGTGACATAGTGGTCAAACGCGAGCCTATTCATAATAAAAAAAAAAAATCTTTATGAGTCTATTTATCTGACTGGCTCATTATTTGTGTATAATAATATAAATCTTAGTCTGTCTACCCATACTATGTATGCTGATTTCATTACAAAAATTGTCTATGTTGATAGTGAAATCAAAATTCAACTGTGAGAAATTAAGGCTGTGGCATGCGACTGATATGTTTGTGTTACATTTAGAGTCGAAAGATTTTTCATCATCATCATCATCATTTCAGCGGAAAGACGTCCACTGTTGGACATAGGCCTCCCCCAAGTGTCGCCACAATGAACGGTCATGTGCGTCTCGCATCCATCAGATTCCCGCAACCCTTACCAGGTCATCGGTCCACCTTGTAGGAGGCCTTCCAATGCTACGGCTTCCGGTACGTGGTCGCCATTCCAGAACCTTTCGGCCCCAACGGCCATCCGTTCTGCGAGCAATGTGCCCTTCCCATTTACAACAACAAACATTTTTATTACAATTAAAACATTTTTACCGAAAATTACCCCGAAAATTACCTGTTACGGAGTCAGTAAGTTAGACAAAAAAATAATTTGCTGGTCGAATCCAGTTCAAGATCTTTATGGAGAGAAAAGCATGCGAGAAATTTAATCAAATTTTTTGGAAAATCTGCTTATTTTTTATGTTTTTTTGTTTAAAAAAAAAAATTGATATAAACTAGTGCTAGACTGCGATCCCACCTGATGGTAAGCAGTGCAGCAATCGTTGATGATAAGGTGCACTAGTTTATTAAGAGCATATTTACTCTAGCCTTGAAGACACCCAAATTATAATCGGATGGGAAGACCTCAGCAGGCAAATTATTCTAGTCCTTGTATGTAAACTTTACGTATGTCATTATAGATCGTCAAAAAACTTTCGCACTTACCTAGACAATTTAATTTTATACGAAGTGGTATTACCCTAGAGACTTGAGGCGCAATATCTGAAGTATTGAAAACAGAATCGAGTTCAGAAATTCTAGGAGCTGCAAACAAAGTTGAAAGCCAAAGTAAACCATATGCGCATAATCACATTGCTATATACATAAAATATTGGGCGTATGTGTATTCTAAGTTGCTCCTATAATACTCAAGTTAACTACACACTAGATTATAATTGTTACAGAATTATACACGGTTGGCATCTCATCATTGTTTATGACAATTGATTCAAAATAAGGAGTATTATTGTATCGTTTGTAGAGTTCAGAGTTTAATGTAATAGCTAAGATATTTGTAATTTACTTCTTTTCTTATTTCAATTGTAATTTCAGTCCAAAATTTTAGCGTAAGCATGATAGAATAGAATAGAATAAAACATTATTGTACACCAAAATAGTAACAAAACTTTTATAGTAACTTAATCTATGGGTACAATGGCGTTCTTATCGCTAACAGCGATATCTACCAGACAACCTTAGGATGGACTGTAAGAACTTAACATAAAAAGGGGTAGACTGCGGTGTACTGCAAATTAAATTAAGATGTAAGCTTTAAGATGAATTATTTGCTATCCGAACCGAACCCAAGTCGTCGACAGCGCATAATGTGTAACGCACTCGTCAACGAGATGTGAGCAAACCGTATCGGCCCAGTAGGGTCGATGCCTGATGAATTTTTGAAAAGGAAACCTGTAGTCCTAGAACGCAAAGCGATACTGAAGAACACAAGTGTGATTTTAGTTAGTAAAAGTCTGACACGCTCCACCCTAGATCGGGAAAAGTCATTGAATGATTTCCTTTTGCGGACGGCGAGCAATGAGTAGCTCGCCGTCCGACCGCCCGGTAACCGTCCGGATCGAGCCTAAGTCGTCGACGCCGCGTAGTCTCCTCAAGGAGATGTCAGCAACCGTAGGGACCCAGCAGGGTCGAAGCCTACTGGGGCCAAGGGTCTGATTCTAAAAGGAAGACTCGACCCTGGTATGAAAGGCAACGAAGGAACAGAAGTGGATTTTTAGTCAGTAAAAGTCTGACACTATCTCCTGCCCCGCCCAAGAGCGGGGGATATCATTGGATGATTTTCCAACCGAAAAAAAAACCTAAAAAAATTCTAAGTATTAAAATTTCATGAAAATGTGATTTCTTGTACCCCATTCAAAATGCCTAAATAAATGCAGCTCTTATTAAATTCTTATCGGTAACCGAAGATTACTTTTACACCATCACTATCCTTACATTTTCCTGCATCTGAATTGGCTTTTGTTATCTGACCAATAAAATTAATAACACATCTGGTCTGCATAAAATCACATGCCTGCATTTATCTAATACGCCATGTAAGAGGATCATAAACTGTTTTGTTTACAAAATAGATATTGCAAACTGTTAGGATTGTATCGGCCAATTTCATTTGTTTACTTTATCCGTTCATGAGGTTATTAATGCAGAATCGTTTGTCCTTGTTGTGCTATCTACAATCGTTTCACAATTAACGGCTTTGTTGATCGTTTCTCTTAATTTAGATTTTAATTTATAATTGTTTTTGAATTGGAGTATTTTTACATCAGGTTCATTGTACTTTTTTGTTCTGAAAATGGATTTGTGAGTTATTGTTTTCGTGCTGTTATTTTTGAGTGTGATTGCGGAAGTTTTGTAAAGTATTTATTACTTTTTGACGAATAAAGTGCAAGTTATAGTTTGATATCATTAATATAGCATTTGAGAAGTATTTTTGTAAGTGTAGCTCGGTGGTGGTTTAAAATAATACAGCGTAGAAGGAAGTAGGTTTTGAAATAAAAAGTAACTGTCAATTTAGATATAAAAATTTGGTAGGTGCAGACAGCATCACCCTTCTGTGCCTCTCTTGGGCAGAGCACCGCCGTGTCCTTATAGGGGCGATCGGCGGCAACGTCCTCTCGCGCCAGGCCCTGGTACAGGCCATGGTTCGTAGCGAGGAGGAATGGCAGGCGGTCGTCTCTTTTTGCGAAGCAACCCCCATAGCCAATTTACAACTGTTTCGTTTCTATTGTCTTCGTCGACTGCCTCGAGTCGGCCACGCCTCCGATTCCTTTGTTCTGACGTCATCTCAACGCACAGTCACGTGGTCAGAACAAAGGAATAGGAGGCGTGGCCGACTCGAGGCGATCAACAAAAAGATAATCGAAACGAAACGGTTGTAACTTGGCTAGGGGGCCTGTAATGCTGGCGAAGGAGGTGGTCGCACGCGTGACGGAGCGGCCCTCACGCTCCAGCCACCGGGATTCCGACCCCGATTTCCAGCCACCGTCGGCGTGAGCTTGCGGACGGTAAGTAATGGGTACCTCGCCATCCGACCGTCTGGACTGTGCTCGAGTCGTAAACGGCGCGTAGTGTTCCACGCGCGCCTCAAAGAGATGTCAGCAAAAAGTAGGGGCCCAGCAGGATCGAAGCTTACTGGGCCCATGGGTAGTGCGAAAAAAAAACCCCGGGACCCTGGAAAGAAGGTAAAGAAGGAACATGAGTGGGTTTTAGTCAGTAAAAGTCTGACACGCCTTCCCTATCCGCCCAAGAGCAGGAAGAGTCATTGAATAATTTCCTATCTAAAAAAATCATCCCCTTCTAAAATACTTTAATTTATGACGTAAGTACCCTTATGGCGGAGCAGTATGTACCTAATACCATTATAAACAGCTATTAAAATCCGCCATTTCACTTGAAGAGTAAAGGACCAGAAATATGAAAAGGAACAAAAGAACACGTTCAAACCATTTCCGAGACCGCAATAGATAAAATCCTATGAAATTCCAAAGTGCTAGCGTGGCTTGCATTTTACAGGAACTGCATATTTTCGCATAAAGCCATCGACACGCCGCTCACCGGCAAAATGATCGCTTTGGTGAGCGGTGATCAAAAAAGTGCTGATTCTTATTAAAAATTTCTGATTTCGCTTTTTAGTTTTGGATGATAAACGTTTCAGATTTTTAGTGAGTTATTTTTGATTGGCTGTATTTTGAGTGAATACCTACTTCATTTTTTACATAGATATATTATTATTATATTTGGCACGAGTGAGAAATCCTCATAGACACCCAGGCTGCTTCACAGATGAGCCAGTCTGGGCAGTGTCAGACTCCTACTGACTAAAACAATACTCCTGCCTTACATTTAAACCACAGACATAACGTCCGTGCTCTTGTTTGATAGTTATACATTATTTGCTTCTGGGCAACTCCACGTGTAAGTGGCGTCACTTCAGAACACCTTTCAACGATCACGACAAATCCCGTCAGAATTTCAGAATTTTTCAGAATATAAAATAATTATGTCAACCCCAAGCAATAAATTAAATTGTTTCATGCATTTATTACATGCTCTCCGAGGCACGAGGTGACAGTAATGTCTTATATAAACTTTGAAAAGTACGTATAAATTGAAAAATTCACATTGACACTTGCCCGGTTTCGAACCTTTATGTATGAAAGGTGGGTGCCGTTACCACTGGTCTATCATGACATGCATTTGTTTTACTCAGTTTCTCATATTATTTGTTCTAATATATCTCGATGGTTCTAATGAAATAAATTTTAATTTAATTTTCAATTTGTAATTTTTAATCAACGTATTTAATATTTGTTTGAAAAAAATATTTTAATTCGTAAAATTGTATATTAATACAACTTTTTCTATTCAATAATTTTAATTGAACTTAATTGTCAATTTAATTTTGTTCTTTTTTATTTAATGTTTTTAATTCTTACATAGCACCATGTATTTAGGAAGAAACTGACTCCTGACATAAAGGTATTACCTAGCTCTGGATTTAGAGCTTCATTAGTTTGTAAGGGTTTAATTTTATGAATAAAATTAAAGAATATTAGTTATTATTAAAAAAAGAATATTACTACTAATGCTACCGAGTAGGCTAAAATCCAAATTTCTATTTTAAAATATTGGTATGGACTACGAGATGTTACGGTGGCGCATGACAATATTCTAGACAAGGGTTATTCATACGAATCGACAATCGCTATTTCTTTTGGAAAGACACCTTGTCTTGAGTAAACTCATCTGCTCAGTAACAGTAGCAGTAGCACGTTTCCTCGTCGTAAAACCTCATCAAATGACTCCTCTCCCCTCCTGTCTCCTCTCTTGAGTGAAGTGAGAGAGAGTGTCAGATAATCTGACTAAAACCCACCTGTGTTTCTTCAGTTATCCTGTGCGAGGCGCGTTAACTCTTTCGAATAATTCTGCGAGCATATGTGAACACTAGATCAACGAGACAATATTTTTAACTGTTCTGTTTACAACAATGTGCAATTGTGGGCATAAGAATTTATAATGTAAGCATTTTCAGGTCTTTAAACTCGATCATTAACGAGCACTTATAAACGTTTATTCATAGGTCGATACCCTCAATTGATCCCGTTTGTTCTATTCTAATAGTTCTTCTAAAAATAAATTCTTACTTTTGCATTATGCGTGAGGCCGCAGCTTTATGCTGAACACTCGGCCGTTTCGCGCGGATGTGACGCATATCTCGGGGTATCTATTGATTGTTGGTTAGCTAGTTTTAAGATTGCGTCGTTTCGCGTAAATAAACTGTTTTTCTTTCTTTCTTTCAAATTTTATGTGAGAACAGCACAGGTGTCACTGAAATACGCACACGAACCTTAGGATCCCCGAACTCCCTTATTGATGTCCTGAAAAACCTAAGAGGCCTTATCTGTTTTTGGAGAGAGGTGGGCTGGTTGGAATAAGCCCACCTAAGGTTATGGCCGCCATGGCCCACGTACAATGGTCCACATGGTACTAAGTGCGGAAATCAAACATAAATATAATAGATTTATGTGAGAATTTAAGAAGAAGAAGAATTTATGAAGAAGAAGAAGTTTAGATGATTTTTGTTTATATCCAGCTCTTGGCTTTGTTTTGCGAAAAAAAAAAATGCAAAAGGGAGCGCATTGTCTCCTTAACCTCTACCCAACTAGTTTGGGGTCGGACTCCAGTCTATCAGGATGCAGAATACCCGTGTTTTACATGAAATGACTGCCTATCAGACCTCAACAACCCTGTTACTGGGTAACATGATACTCCTTGGAAAGACTGATGGTCAAACTTTATGGCGTCTTCTGACAATCTTTAACATAGTCGGCCTTATAATGTTCCCACTGTTGGGACTCAGGCCTCCTCTCTAGGAGAGGGAATGGGCCGTAATCCACCACGCGGGCCCAGTGCGGGTTGGTGGATGTCACATGTCTTCGAATTTTTGGTTCTAGGACATGCCGGTTTCCTCACGATGTTTTCCTTCACCGTTTTGAGAGCAGTGGTGATGAAATAAATTACACAAAGTAATGCGCCTGGCTCGGTTTGAACCCGCGATCTACAACTCGTAAGTCGGAGCCGTTACCACTCGGCCACCACTGCTCTAATCTTTAACAACTTACTGTTAAATATCATCATATGAAATGACAATGGCTTTAAGTGCTTTTCGAGGCCAAAGGTGTCAGTAACATTACTACCATTCCCCTACCGTTCCCACTGCTGGGAATCAGGCCTCCTTACTAGGAGAGGGAATGGGCCGCAATCCACCACGCGGGCCCAGTGCGAGTTGGTGGATGTCACATATCTTCGAATTTTTAGTTCTAGGACATGCCGGTTTCCTCACGATGTTTTCCTTCACCGTTTTGAGAGCAGTGGTGATGAAATAAATTACACAAAGTAATGCACCTGGCTGGGTTTGAACCCGGGACCTACAACTCGTAAGTCGAGGTCGTTACCACTTGGCCACCAATGCTTACTGCTCGCCTTTATATAATAAAGTATAATTAAAAAAATCATATTGATATCTCATCCACAGAACACATAAAGCAATGCTATCCTTTCTTAGAAAATGACACCCGTATGTTTTTTCCTTCTTATAAATAGCTAGTAATTCCTTACACGTGTCGCTACAGACGTCTCAATGGACAACCGAGACATACAACATAGGCACGGACAGTAAACAACCAATTATACACATGTGTAACAGATTGGATCCAGTGATCAGACGTAACTCCTCACACATTTATTTTTTGATGTAATAAATCATATAATGTCTTCTCCCGGTCGGAGCGAGGAGTGCCATATTTTAACTGACCGAAACCCCACTAATATTTTTTAAGTTACGATTCAGGGTCAAGGTAACTCTTTGAAACAGTCTTTAAGCCAAGGTTGCCTCCTTCTGCGAAGCAGTAATGCTAGCGAAGGAGATGGGTACAACCGTGAGAGAACAGGCATCTTCACGCCTCAGCCGCCTCCTCAAAAGACGCCCCGAGCGTTGTAAGTCACAAGGCAATTCTCGGCCACTGAAGGCGCGGACTTGTGGACGCTGAGCAATATGTAGCTCGCCGTCCGGCTATCCAGTAAGGACCGAGCCTGAGTCGTCGACGGCGCGTAGTCATGGAACACTAATGGCTACTAAAAGACACAGGTAGGTCATGTAAAAGTCTGACACGCCCTTTCGCACCTCCCTAGGACGGGAGAAGTCATTGGATGATTTTTTTCACCACAAAAAAGGCCGTCATCTACATGTTTCATTTCCTGCAACATGTAACAACTAACAAATAACAACTAGAAACATGGATCTTTAATTTTATTTAAAATGTAATTGATATCAATTTATTCATTTTTAATTTATCTCACTGATATTTCGATGTCATTTTCAATTTATTTTAATTTATTTCAATGCAATTTTTAATTAGTTTTAATGTAATATAATTTATTATTTGTATGATCACAAAATTTAAAAAAAATTATAATTGTAAAAATTTTTATTTAAAGTGCTGTGCATTAAGTGACGAATTTACCAGAATATTTCTTCTTTATTTGCAAAATAATGTAATTTTTTTCTGTAATGCTATCCGGTGAATATCATTGGTGTGTCAATTTAAAATAAATAAATATTGATTTTGTAAATAGGTATTAAAAAACGTTTTTACTCGTCAATTTTTTCGTCAATTCAAACTAATTATGGCCGATGTTTCCTAGCTAAAAACCCTAAGAAAAAACACCGAAACAAACTCAGAGGTGAAAAGTCTCTTTTAAAGTCCATACAGCAAACATAGAACTGTCAAATCTTGTAAGAACCATGCAAATAAGTGTCTGAGATGGTCTCCTGAGGAAAGAACCACGCAGATTAGAGTAGATTTGTCCAGTCAGTGCAAGCATTTGTCAATATTCATGTAGCTTAAATCTGGTTTAATAAGGAGCTCAACGACATTACGAAGTAAATCAATGGAAGGACACTTGAGTAGTCCGTAGAAAGTACTCAGACTGCCAATTTACGTAAAAAAAAACTGGGCAAGTGCGGACTCACGCACTGAGGGTTCCGTACAAACTTACCTATGTAAATAGTATGCCCGGGTGTCGCCACTGTGTGGAACGCCCGGAGGACATGGTGGAGCACACGGTAGAGGTGTGCCCCGCTTGGGCAGAGCAACGCCGTGTCCTCGTGGGGGCGATTGGCGGCGGCGATCTCTCGCGCTGGGCCTTGGTACAGGCCATGGTCTGGAGCGAGGAGGAGTGGCAGGCGGTCACCTCCTTCTGCGAAGCAGTAATGCTAGCAAAGGAGGCGTCCGATCGCATGAGGCAACGGTCCTTACGCCCCAACCGCCGCCGGGATTCTGATCCCGATTTCCGGCCACCGTAGGCGCGGGCTTGCGGATGGCGAGCAATGGGTGGCTCGCCGTCCGACCATCCGGTAACCTTCCGGACCGAGCCCAAGTCGTCGACGCCGACGGCGCGTATTGTTCCACGCGCGCCTCAGTGAGATGTCAGCAAATCGTAGGGGACTAGCAGGGTCGAAGCCTACTGGGGCCATGGGTAGTGTGAAAACGAAACCCGGGGCCCTGGGACGAAGGCAACGAAGGAACAGGAGTGGGTTTTTAGTCAGTAAAAGTCTGACACTATCTCCCGCTCCGCCCAAGAGCGAGATTTGTCATTAGATGAATTTCTCACCTAAAAAAAATCCTATGTAAATAGTTCAATTCCCGAATGGAGTCTCGAAGATTATTCCGATTTTTTTTGTGATGTAACAACAAATTTACTGTTTTCAGACTTCCTATAACTGCGCTAACTTTAATTCAAACTAGCTGACCCAGCGAACTTTGTACCGTCTAGCAGTCCATGTGGTGTGATGTCAGTGTGGTGTGATATTTTACTTCTTGAATTCTTCAAATTCATATATCTTTCGATATAGTCAACCGATTTCGATGAGCAAAGTCCAAGTAATATACCAAGCTACAGACAATTTTGTAAAAAAGTTATCTACATCTATTTCGTACAGTTTACGTGATGCGCGCACAACTTAGACTTTTCTACAGATTTATTATATGAATAGAATATAGAATACAAATATATTTCAGGATTCTGGGTCAACAGGAAATACCCTATAAATTTTGATTCCCTTGAGAGTGTCGAAACACACGTTTTTTGCGACATAAACGGCCGTGTCTATTTTTTTTGTTAACTTAGAAGTTTGATTTTATCACAGCTTCAAGAAACTGCAGACTTGAGTATCGCCATCTTCCTGCCCTTGTCCCGTTTTATTTGGTGTCTGCGCAACACGTTCTTTTCTTCCATTCTGTTCTGTCCATCCCTTTCTTTCATATCACTTCTCACACAATCCATCCATCTTTTCTTTGACCTCCCTCTCCCTCTCCATCCATCCACATGTAAACTCATAACTCTCTTCGCAACATGCGTTTAATCCCTCCGCTTCACATGACAATACCAAAACAAACGACTCCTTTTCAACTTTTCAGTCACTGGCGCCACTTTCAAACTTCCTCTAATGTACTCATTTCTCACTTTATCCATTCTCGTCACACCAAACATATCTTAACATTCTCATCTCCGCTACTTGCAATCTTTTTTCATCCGACTTTTTCACAGCCCAACATTCTGATCCATACAGTATGACAGGCCTTATCACGGACTTGTAGATTTTACCCTTCAACTTGAGTGGCATCCGTGGGTCACTGGTGGGACCTGTCGCCATATCTTCCATCCTGCGTTGATCCGATGTGTTACGTCCCGGTCTACCTCACTATAAAAAAAAAATGTATTTATAGCACTGCAGACGTGAGTATATGACTCCACGCGTTCCCGAGATTAAGAGTCTTGACAGACAGATAGACAGACGGTAAAGAAAATGATCCAATAAGGGTTCCGTGTTTTTTCCTTTTGAGGTACGGAACCCTAAAAAACAAATCCACATAGTTTTCTCATGTCGATTTATAAAAGCCCCCACACCATGTCATAATGTATGTTAGCACACCATTAGTTAAGAAAATGAGGAAATAAACTGGTGTTCGGGATTAATCTTGCAAATGTCTTCCTCCGTGACCTGGAAGAGTTATTAGGTTAGCGTGTGTGCGTCTTATTTATGATGCTACTACTATATCTCATTGATTTGTTGCAGGTTTAGTTATTAATCTTGTAAATACGATACATTATAGAAGATTTTGTAATATAATACACAAGTAGTATGTACATGCGCGATAATAATGTCAGTGAGTCAGCTTCTCCATTTTTTGGGTTCCGTCCCCAAAGGGTAAAACGGGCCCTATTACTAAGATTCCGCTGTCCATCTGCCTGTCCGTCTATCACTAGGCTGTATCTCATGAACAGTGATAGTTAGACAGCTGAAATTTTCACAGATGATGTATTTCTAACGCCGCTATACGATCACATTTTTACGGGACTTCCATACAACAAACATGATTTTTTTGCTCGATTTTTGCCACGGACGGTACGGAACCCTTAGCCGATTTTTAGGGTTCCGTAGCCAAATGGCAAAAAACGTAACCCTTATAGATTCGTCATGTGTCTGTCTGTCCGTCCGTATGTCACAGCCACTTATTTCCGAAACTATAAGAGCTATACTGTTGAACCGCATTAAGATTTAAAAAAATAGAAAAAGAAAACAATAAATTTTGGGGGACTTAGAACTGAAACTCAAAATTTTTTTTTTCATCAAACCCATACGTGTGGGATATCTATCGATAGGTCTTCAAAAATGATATTGAGGTTTCTAATATCATTTTTTTATATACTGAATAGTTTGCGCGAGATACACTTCCAAAGTGGTAAAATGTGTCCCCCCCCCCCCGTAACTTCTAAAATAAGGGAATGATAAAACTAATATATGATGTACATTACCTTATAAACTTCCACGGAAAATTGGTTTGAACGAGATCTAGTAAGTAGTTTTTTTTAATACGTCATAAATCGTAAACCGCAATTTACCTTTCAAGTTTGTACGGAACCCTCAGTGCGCGAGTCCGACTCGCACTTGCCCAGTTTTTTATATATAGATTAAGATTACATGAAAAAGATTTATTTATATGCTTACATATCAGTTTTTGAGCAACTGAAATAATTCAGTGATGAAACTCAAGTGTTCTTAGTAAAAATTTTGTTTGTTATTGCAAGTTGAGATGGATGAGAAGTTGAGTGTTTCGCGCGATTTAATTTTTCCTGTTGGGATTTGAGTGGCTGTTAATGTACTTCGAATAATGTATTTGATGGATCAGCCTGTCGATATAACTGTATATTTGCTCTTCATCAAATCACTTGATGATATAAATGTGGTAACGATAGATAATATTATAGTATATAGTAATTTTATCATTCTGGTTAAACGCATTTGGAAGAAATTTGGCACACAGATTGACTATTTTCAGGAATGGGACACAGAATAGGATAGTTTTTTTATCCAGCAAGTACATAATTATATCCTCTTTTTAGGGTTCCGTACCTCAAAAGGAAAAAACGGAACCCTTATAGGATCACTTTGTTGTCCGTCCGTCTGTCTGTCTGTCTGTCCAGACCCTTTATCTCTGGAACGCGTGGTGGTATCGAAATGAAATGAAAACCTTATACTCAAGTCTGCGGTCCCTTGAAGTTATGAAAAAAATCAAACTTCTAAGTTAACAAATAAAAAAGATACGGCCGTTTATGTTGCAAAAAACGTGTTCTCAAGAGAATTAAAATTCATAGGGTACTTCCCGTTGACCTATAATCCTGAAATTTGCATGTAGTAAGGTCTCATAGCACAAGTATAGGAAAAAATCTGAAATGAAAATTTGTAGTTACGTCACAATTTTTATTTTATTTTTGCAATTCGAAAAAATCTTCGAACTCAATTCGGGAATTGAACTGTTTTCATAGGTAAGTTTGTACGGAACGCTCAGTGCGCGAGTCCGACTCGCACTTGCGCATTTTTTTATATTGGATAATATATAAAAAAAAAACTTTAATAAATCGAAAGGCTATATACAATATATAACAGAAAACTAGGACGAAGTCTAGGGGCTAGATTCATATTTCCAATTCCCTATAAAGCATAGCACTTAGAAAAGTGTTTCAGTATCTTTGTTTTTCAGCTGAAACGAGACTGATTTATGACAAAATCATGAACCGTGTCACCAGCAACGTGAGTAAGTATAAACGAATGTTTTTTTCGGACGCCCCGGGGGGTATACAAGAAAGTTTTCCCATAAATATAAGAGCAAAAATGTGAGAATCGAGACAAAAATTGGATTATCCGTGGCTGTAGTGTTGTCGTTTGAAGACAAAATCACTGTAGCTACTTATCTAGTAGTGGGAAATTATCCAATGACTTCTCCCACCCTAGGGTGGAGCAGGAGGGCGTGGCATACTTTTACTGACTAAAATCCTTCTTTTCCTTGCGTTTCAAGAACACGGGTTTCCTTTTCAGAACTCAACCCATAGTCTCAGTAGGTCCTTCTTGCGAACGGCGGGCAATGGGTAGCTCGCCCTCCGACCGTCCGGTAACTGTCCGGAAAAACCAAAGTCGATGGGTTTGCTTCTGAAAGGAAAACCTGGCCCTGAAATGCAAGGTCACGAAGGGTGTTGAATGAAACAACTTGGTTTAGAAAATATTAAATGAAAAGTTTCTTGAACTGAGATGTACGTCTGTTACAATGGTAAGAAGAGAGAGGAAGAGGAAGTGTATCGCTCTTCCATAGACAAATTTTTACAGTGTTGCTATGCTAATTACAGCTCGTCATCTAACTTATTAATCTAGTTAGCGTCCATAATATTTATGTTCTGTACTGAACAAAGGGACTAGGAGTGGGTTTTATTCAGTAAAAGTCTGACACGCTCTCGCGCTCCGCCCAAGGGCGGAAGATGTCATTGGATGATTTCCCACCTAAAACTAAAATCCTCGAAAATTTCAATCAAGACTTCAAGACTCATTTGTTTTCGACGAAGGCATTGCAGCTGGTCATATAATAAAACTTCCTAAGCTTAGCCTAACAGACCGGTTCAGTGTTTGCCGCGTCCATGATACTCCTGCGACCCCATCGACTCATTGGTCCACCTTATAAAGTTATTCAATACTGGCCCTTATTGAACGCGGTCGCTCCAAAATATTTCGGCCCCATTTTATCCGTTCTGTGACCAATTTTCCCAGCACTACAATGAATATAATAACAAACATTAAAATTATGCGTATCTCCCAAAATTAAGAATTCATTATGATTAACTCTAGTGGCTTTCCAACAAATGTTAATTAAATCATCGTTTTGAGAGAAATGAATTTGTAATTAACATCGATATATATGTAGGTACTACGCACTAGATTACGCGTGCCGAACATTCACTTCAATCGACTCAGGTGTAGTGTGTATCCATACACCTTGAACATTGCACTATGTTGAACGAAACGCGTAAGTGCCACGAAATTCATGGCGCTTAAGACATTTTGGTCGCGAAAAAAGGATCCTCTAAAGAGTCTAAAAGCTATCTTAGCGCTGTATGTTTTAGTAGTTCTATTAAACGGCATAATGCCAATGTAGCGCCGCAGCGAACTTTTGTTTTAACTTTTCAGTATTTTGACAAATATTTTCCATGAACGTGCTTGTCTATCTCTAGAATATAAGTCGATGGTAATTAATGATGTTCATTAGGCCTAACACAGGTGGACCGATGACCTAGTTAGAGTTGCAAGAGTATGATGGATGCGAGACGCACAGGACCGGTCATTGTGGCGACACTTGGCGAGGCCTATGTCTAGTAGTGGATGCTTTCAGATGAAATGATGATGTCCACTTCCCAGAAACACAGTAAATTTCTGCCTCGTGTGTTAGTTCTTGTTCGTTCAACAGAAGATTGTACTTAATATCAAGCGAATATATTTATTAGGTCTTTAACTATGAATTTGCCGTTTTTTAAATCGGATTTCTTTGAAGCATTATATCTTTGGATTGACTTGGAATTATAAGTTCAAATAAACTTTATATTAAAGTTATAGTATTAAAGGTACGTTATTTTTTTTCGAAATTAGGTATTTATTGGTTTCTTTGTACCGTTTGAGACACGTTGTTTCCAAGGTAGAAGGTAGAACTCATATTACAAAATAATGCGAGTTTTCTTAGATTTCATACAAAAATGGTTATAAATACAGCGATATTACAGAAAATACAAAACACAAAGAAACCAATAAATACCAAATTTCGAAAAAAGAATACACTTCAAAGCAACACATTTTAAAAAAAGGGCAATTTCATACTTTAATCTCTATTATTTGAGTTTATTTTACATGTAGCACTGGAAGCAGCTTCGAGAGAGTCTACAATTATCACAAATCTGTTTTCCTCAGCCAGATTTACAGGAAGCTGAGAATAATCTTGAGATTTTGTTTACAAATATTTGCCTTGAAACAAATTCTAATTCTCCTACGTTTTCTCAAGAAATAATTTCAGGCAACAATATTGCATGAGTAGGCAGCCGTTACATATTTTTACAAAACTCAGACTGTTTGTAAAACATAATTTAAACAAAATTAATAGATTAAATACATATTACCACATTATAGTTTCATTATTTCTTCGTTTATCTCCGAATTAAAGAAAAACAGTGTGTAATGGTATATCTTCCTACGCCAGTTGGAACAGAACACTGCGTAATTTGTTATTTTAACTTCGTTTTGGCCGGATCTTATTTCTAAAAAAGAATGACGATTATTTTTTCTTTGTCCTATAAAATTGTTCTAGGTTTCTATGTAAACCAACGGTATGTAGGTACATACTTACTTCGTTTATATTGAAAAAATAATCGTCATTCTTTTTTAGATACCTATATTAATATTGTTTCTATGTTAGATAGTAATACGAAAATATTTATCCCAGGACATAATTAAGTGGATGCAATACCAAGGCAGGTAGAATTCATTGGATGAAGTTAGGTAGGATTCTCTTTTTAAGGGTTTCGTACCCAAAAGAACCAAATACGAACCAAAAATAAAAAAATTAGCATTGCCATACAACGTGGAAATTCTGCCAGTTTTTATGGTTCCATACCCAAAGGTTAAAATGGGACCATATTACTAAGACTCCGCTGTCCGTCCGTCCGTCTGTGTGTCCGTCTGTCACCAAGCTCATGTCTTAAAAATCGTGAGTTAGACAGTTGAAATTTGACATGATTTGTTTTGACGTTTTTTTGCTACTGACGGCACGGAACCCTTCATGCGTGAGTCAGACTCGCACTTGGCCGGTTTTTTTATTTTAGGTGGGAAATCATCAAAAGTAGCGTTGGAAGGCCTCCTACAAGATGGACCGATGACCTGGTAAGGGTTGCGGGAATCTGATGGATGCGAGACGCACAGGACCGTTCATTGTGGCGACACTTGGGGAGGCCTATGTCCAACAGTGGACGACTTTCGGCTGAAATGATGAGGACCATCAAACGACTTCTCGCGCTCTAGCGTGGAGCGATAGTGCGTCCCCCGCTCTTGGGCGGAGCGAGAGATAGTGTCAGACTTTTACTGACTAAAAACCCACTCCTGTTCTTTATCTGTCTTCACTTGCTCTGTTCTTTCTATCTGTGTTTTCGCTGTGTGTACAGTAACGTTCAAACGTTCTCGAAGCCCAGGTAGGATATTCTACTTTTTAACCGACTTCTAAAAAAGGAGGAGGTTCTCAATTCGGATGTTTGTATTTTTTTTTTTTTTTTTTATGTTTGTTCGCGGATAACTTCGTCGCTTGCCAACCGATTTGAAAAATTCTTTTTTTGTTGGAAAGGGTATGCTTCCCAAATGGTCCCATAGTCACCAAATCGGGATCTGATGATGGAATCTTGGCGAAATCGAGGGAACTCCTCAAATATTATAGGCAATCATATAGTGATTTATGTATTTTCATCGAGAACTTAAGCATTTACAGTCAAAAAGTAACATTTGATGAAGTGGAACTGACGAAGAAGACCAGAAATGGTCAACGGAACTTCATACTCGCATAGATATCACAATAAAGATACTTATGCGACTATGACAATACAAATGAATGAATGGTTCTGAATAGTTACGTTGAAAATGGTAAACACAGGAAGGTGAAGGTAGACACAGGAACTTCATAATAAAACAATGTAACCTAGCAGTGTTTGAGTTAAATGGAATTATCATGAGAAATAGGCACTCTGCTTATAAGTGTATCGCAACTAAAAAGTGTGAAATAAAAAACTTTTTACAAAAAAAAAATAACCGACTTCACTAAAAACACTAAAAGGATCAAAATAACTTTAATTTCGGAAGTCGGTGTTAAATAAGATACAAATAATACCGAGAAACACCAACTTCCGAAATTAAAGTTATTTTGATCCTTTTAGTGTTTTTAGTGAAGTCGGTTATTTTTTTTTTGTAAAAAGTTTTTTTTAGATTTCGAAACCGTTAAACTAAGTGGCTTCGACAGACAATCGCGACGCGAAAATGCGACAACGTCGCGTCATGCGACGACTATTTTCCGTAGAATTTATCATAGAAGGCTTTAGAATGTTCCCACTGTTGGGACTCAGGCCTCCTCTCTAGGAAAGGGAATGGGCCGTACTCCACCACGCGGGCCCAGTGCGGGTTGGTGGATGTCACATGTCTTCGAATTTTTGGTTCTAGGACATGCCGGTTTCCTCACGATGTTTTCCTTAACCGTTTTGAGAGCAGTGGTGATGAAATAAATTACACAAAGTAATGCGCCTGGCTGGGTTTTAACCCGCAACCTACAACTCGTAAGTCGGGGCCGTTACCACTCGGCAACCACTGCTCTGTAGAATTTATGCTATAAACAAATTTACCTCGTTCTAAACAAAATTAAATTTTTCAGGAAATTAAAAACCTTCCTTCCGACGTCGTCAATAAAAAAGGATTCAAATTTGTTTTCATAAAGATGAAAATATTGTTGCCAGTCAATTTTTGACAGGAAAAAAATAACGGAGCAAAAAGGAGCTTTACGGAGTCGTCTGTCATGTTCCTGTCCATCACAGACTAGAGGCTGGATCCACGTCGATAAATAATCAAAGGTCAGGCTAATTACGTTGTAAATCTTCTTTCGTAGATTAGCAGTAATTAAACAAACTGTCAGCTTCATGTTTAACTAGACAATATTACTGGCAAGCAATTATTTTGTTTTCCAGCTAAGATTTAAAAAGAAAACGTTAGTAGAATGGTGGGAGGGGGACGCTCTAGACTTTCTATGCTCTAGAGTGCTCTCTCTCTCTCTGAGGTCTGTTTATATCCAGTCCTCTACAGTCCAGACGGACAGAGCATATTGATGATGTAATTCAGAAAGGCTTGGTGCTAACTCACAATGGGTGTATGACCCTTTTTATCTTTTACAAACTTATTAAGAAAAAAAAATACTTCTTTATATTTTTGTGTACTTTCTATGAAAATGTGTGTTTGTGATATGGAGGCTTGAAAACCTGAAATGTTTTTGAAAACCGTAGATAAAAAAAGAAAAAAAAAACTTTTACAGTTACTATTTTGGTATACAATAAAGTTTTATTCTATTCTATAATTTTAAAGTCAATTCTGAGGAACAACCTCGTTGGCAGTTATATTTTTGAGCCTTTTGGGGTTAAGACTCTTGTGCCGTGAGGTCCGAGTGCCATGCGCTTTTTAAAGAATTATCCAAATGGCTAGTTGACACTTCGCGTGACCCAAGGGCTGGCTTTTACCTCGGTCAGAGATTAAGCATTGCCATACAACGCGGCAATGCCACCAGTCTTGTGGGCACACTTCAAGTCGACAGCGATGCGGAGGAATTTTTTGACGCCATATTTTAAGTAGGAGTTATTGTGTATATGTCGAAGCCAGATCATACAAATTGATCACTTCAAGATATGGCCAAGTTAAACTGGCCAGATTGTTTTAAACGTTAAACTTTGATGATATTGTCAATCCTCGTTTGGCCTAGTTTCTTTAGACTTCATTATCATATAAATCCTACATGAATGATATGGCCAAACAACGAAGATCGACATATCGTTAAATGTTAACGTTTAAACGATCTGGCCAGCTTTAGTTGGCCATATCATGATGTGATCATTTTTTATGATCTGACCACGACATATATATTACTAGCGACCCGCCCCGGCTTCGCACGGGTGCAATGCTGATCCCTTCATAGTATAAAACAAAGTTGCTTCCCGCTGTATGTCCCTAAGTACGCTTAGATCAGAAAGCGCCTATCATCCACAGTGCAGTCGCGCATTTTAACTTCTTCGGCCATGTATCTCGTTGTGGTAATGACTCCATAGAACGTCTCGTAGTGCAGTTGCAAAGTTGAGGGCACCAGGCCACGTGGTAGATCACTAATGAGATGGACAGACCATATCAAGGCCGCAACTAAGTGCTCGGTTTACTTATTACTCGGAAAGCTGCAGACCGCGATGAATGGCACCGTGTTACCAAGATGATCACTCATCGTGATTCACAGTGATGACCACGACCACTCTGGCAAGAGTGTACCGACTGAGAAGAAGATCTTTAAAACTACGCAACGGATTTTGATGCGGTTTTGATCAGCATTGCACCCGTGGGAAGCCGGGGCGGGTCGCCAGTACTAATTATTCTACAGAATATTTTTATATACAACGTTCACAGCTTTTTTTTGTCATTAGATAATACAAACATGTTTTCTTTTGAGGTTACTCTTGAAAGAGTGACATATCATTGGCAATGTGAAAAACACTCAAAGATCAATAACGTTGCAACGTTGAAAGTTTGACCCTGCGATTTATTATTGGTCATTGCAAAAGATATCTTTACTTGCCACTGTGTGGACCGCCCGGAGGACACGATGGAGCACACGGTGGAGGTGTGCCCCGCTTGGGCAGAGCAATGCCATGTCCTCGTGGGGGCGATCGGCAGTGGCGATCTCTCGCGCCAGGTCTTGGTACAGGCCATGGTCCGGAGCGAGGAGGAGTGGCATGTGGTCGCCACCTTCTGCGAAGCAGTAATGCTGGCAAAAGAGGCGGCCGATCGCGTGAGGCAACGGTCCTCACGCCCCAACCGTCGTCGGGATTGTGATCCCGATTTCCGGCCACCGTAGGCGCGGGCGGGCTTCCGGACGGCGACCGTCGGTAAACCGTCCGGACCGAGCCCAAGTCGTCGACGGCGCGTTCCACGCGTGCCTCAGGGAGATGTCATTAAATTGTAGGGGCCCAGCAAGGTCGAAGCCTACTGAGTCCACGGATAGTGTGAAAGTGAAACCCGGGGCCCTAGGACGAAGGAAAAAAAGGAACAGGAGTGGGTTTTTAGCCAGTAAAAGTCTGAAACTATCTCGCGCTCCGCCCAAGAGCGGGATTTGTCATTCGATGATTTTCCCACCTAAAAAAAAAACATTATGAAGAAGAATGTGCAAGAAACTTCATGGACACAAAACACTTCATGGGCTTCCCACGGGTGCAATGCTGATCGCATTGCACCCGTGGGAAGCCGGGGCGGGTCGCCAGTACTAATTATTCTACAGAATATCTTTATGTACAACGTTCACAGCTTTTTTTTGTCATTAGATAATACAAACATGTTTTCTTTTGAGGTTACTCTTGAAAGAGCGACATATCATTGGCCATGTGAAAAACACTCAAAGATCAATAACGTTGCAACGTTGAAAGTTTGAACCTGCGATTTATTATTGGTCATTGCAAAAGATATCTTTACTTGCCACTGTGTGGACCGCCCGGAGGACACGATGGAGCACACGGTGGAGGTGTGTCCCGCTTGGGCAGAGTAACGCCATGTCCTCGTGGGGGCGATCGGCAGTGGCGATCTCTCGCGCCAGGTCTTGGTACAGGCCATGGTCCGGAGCGAGGAGGAGTGGCATGTGGTCGCCACCTTCTGCGAAGCAGTAATGCTGGCAAAGGAGGCGGCCGATCGCGTGAGGCAACGGTCCTCACGCCCCAACCGTCGTCGGGATTGTGATCCCGATTTCCGGCCACCGTAGGCGCGGGCGGGCTTCCGGACGGCGACCGTCGGTAAACCGTCCGGACCGAGCCCAAGTCGTCGACGGCGCGTTCCACGCGTGCCTCAGGGAGATGTCATTAAATTGTAGGGGCCCAGCAAGGTCGAAGCCTACTGAGTCCACGGATAGTGTGAAAGTGAAACCCGGGGCCCTAGGACGAAGGAAAAAAAGGAACAGGAGTGGGTTTTTAGCCAGTAAAAGTCTGAAACTATCTCGCGCTCCGCCCAAGAGCGGGATTTGTCATTCGATGATTTTCCCACCTAAAAAAAAAACATTATGAAGAAGAATGTGCAAGAAACTCCATGGACACACATCTTCTCCGGTACCACGTCCAGTGAGTATTGTGCACTCTATTATGACAGTTTTTAGTGATTTTACCAGCAAACGCGTGCCATTGCAAAGTTTAATTGGATTCAGGTTTTTTAGTAAAATAACAGGATAACATATTTTCAACACCATTTTATGAGGAGGGAGTCCAGACGGGTTCAAAGAATTAACAAATACTGTAGGAAAAAAGTTTTTACAAAAAAAAATAACCGACTTCACTATAAAAAGTGGGCAAATGCGAGCCGGATTCACGCACTGAGGGTTCCGTAAAAACTTAGGTACCTACCTATGAAAACAGTTCAATTCCAAAATTGAGTTACGAAGATTTTTCCGAATCGGAATTTTTTTTTTGTGACGTAACTACAAATTTACAGTTTTCAATTTTTTTTTCCTATACTTGTGCTATTAGACCTTGCTTCATGCCAAATTTCAGGATTCTAGGTCAACGGGAAGTACTCTATTAATTTTGATTCCCTTGAGAGTGTCGAAATATACATTTTTTACGACATAAATGGCTGAATCGTTTTTTTCACAGCTTCAAGGGACCGCAGACTTGAGTGTATGGTTTTAATTTTAACTCGATACCTCTATGCGTTTTCGAGATAAAGGGTCTTGACAGACAGACCGACTAACAACAAAGTGATCCTATAAGGGTTCCGTTTTTTCCTTTTTAGATACGGAACCCTAAAAACAAAACACTAAAACGATCAAAATAACTTTAATTTTGGAAGTCAGTGTTTCTGGTATTGTCTGCTTGTTATTTAACTGACTTCCGAAATTAAAGTTAGGTTGATCGTTTTATTGTTTTGTTTTTTGTGGTGAAGTTGGTTATTTTTTTTTGTAAAAAAAATTTTATTTCACACTTTTTAGTTGTGATACATTTATAGCCAGAGTACCTATTTCTCATGACAATTCGATTTAACCCAAACACTGCTGGGATACATTATTTTATTATGAAGTCCTTATCCACTTCCCAGCTCCATCATCAGGTCAGTTCGATAGTACCTTTTAGCCAAAGTGCATCTGATGACAATTCTAATAAGCCCAAACACGGCTAGGTTACATTAATTAATTACGGAGTTCCAGTGCTTATCTTCCAGCTCCATCATCATCATCAGATCACTTTGATGCTACCATTTTCAACATAAATATTCAGAACCATTTATTTATATGCATTGTCATAGTTACTTAACTATCTTCATTGTGATATCTATGTAGGGGTGAAGTTCCTTTGGCCATTTCTGGCCTTTTGCTTCAATTCCACTTCTTCAAATGTTACTTTTTGACTGTAAATGCTTAAGTTCACGATGAAAATACTAAAATCATTATATAGTTGCCTAGAATATTTGAGGAGTTCCCTCGATTCCTTATGGATCCCATCATCAGAACTGGATTTTGAAAAAAATAGGACCAATTTGAAAGCATATCCTATTAGAGAAAAAAAAAATGTTGCAAGTCGGTCCATAAACGACGGAGTTCTGAGGTAACAAACGTAGAATCAAGTTATTTACCGCAACCGCTATTTCCCTGCATTTTAAATCTGTAATATCTTCGAAAATATTCATTTAAATGACACGCTGTAAAGGGCTATATTGATCTATATTAAATACACAATTTATTTAGTGTACTTAATTGGATAAATATTAATGCTGTATTGCTTAAAATTGTTTCGTAAATAAGCCATTATTTTTCGTAAAAAGTAAAGGATAAAAAATGGTTATAGTCGGTTATCTCTAAGAGATGGACATATACCATCGCGGACTTTTTTGTAGACCTTTTTAAGGTGAACAATACTGTAGTACACTATTTTTATATATCTCGTAGAGTTCAGCCAGCGTTTGCAATTTAAACACAAAAAAATTTGTTTATTTACGACATCACATTAGAAATATCTAAAATTATCAGTATTTCTCTTCTTTATTATGCATGCATTATATACATAAACCTTCCTCTTGAATCATTCTATCTATTAATAAAAACCGCATCAAAATCCGTTGCGTAGTTTTAAAGATCTAAGCATATATAGGGACAGACAGACACGAAAAGCGACTTTGTTTTATACTATGTAGTGATTTTCATGGAGTACGTGTGAAAATAATCATATTTCTCCATAAATAATGGTACCGTCACACCTGATGCAATTACTTAGTCCTTGGTATACCCTCGGGTGTCGTAAGGACTAAGTGATCTTCTTCCTCAGAAAATCACACTGTTTCCCCTGGGATGTGATGTGATTTTGTGAGAAGGGAACAAACAACACACATTTTTTCTAATCCTCCAAGTACCTATAAAAAGTTTTCTGTTATTTTTTCTCTTGTGGATATGTTTTTAGGGTTCCGTACCTCAAAAGGAAAAAACGGAACCCTTTTAGGATCACTTTGTTGTCGATCCGTCTGTCTGATGTCTGCCTGTGTTGAAATTAAACAATATATTTAGGTTTGCAGTCCTTTGAAGCTGTGAAAAATCAAAATTCTGAGTTAACGAAAAAAAAGATGCGGTCGTTTATGTCGTAAAAAACGTGTATTTCGATGCGGTCAAAGGAATCAAAATTCATAGGGTACTTTCTTTGTACCTAGAAACCTGAAATTTGGCATGAAGCAAGGTCTTGTAGTACAAGTATAGGAAAAAATCTGAAAACATCGTCACAAAAAAAAAAACATTTTTTGCGGTTCGGAAAAATCTTTTTAATTCGGGATTGAACTGTTTTCATAGTTAAGTTTGTATGAAACCCTCAGTGCGCGAGTCCGACTCGCACTTGCCTGGGTTTTTGATAAATATACATAATATTATTAGACGTCAGAGATGTTAGACTTTATGAATACACACACCGGCAAAATTGAGTTTCTTCGATATTGTTTAACCTTTAATCAGTTATTATGATTTCACAAATAATGTATTTGCATAACCTAATTCCACCAAAGCCATCCTATCATCGGATCATCAGATGTACGGCGATGCACTACCAGTACACAGTGGACATCCCACCCATACGCACAAAACATTTTAAGAACACATATTCATTGTGCATACAGCTAACAAAGAGCAGTGGTGGCCGAGTGGTAGCGGCCCCGAGTTACGAGTTGTAGGTCGCGGGTTCAAACCCAGCCAGGCGCATTAATTTGTGTAATTTATTTCATCACCACTGCTCTCAAAACGGTGAAGGAAAACATCGTGAGGAAACTGGCATGTCCTAGAACCAAAAATTCGAGAACATGTGACATCCACCAACCCGCACTGGGCCCGCGTGGTGGATTACGGCCCATTCCCTCTCCTAGAGATGAAGCCTGAGTCCCAACAGTGGGAACATTATAAGGCCGACTATACTATACAGCTAAGCAGTGGGAAACCCTGCCGGGGTTTATGTTTCCTGGTAGCTACAACCTGGGATTATTTAAGTCAAGAGTGAATAGGTTACTTCTAGGCAAGCATGCTCCATTGTCGTCAACATCGTCGCTTTCCATCAAGTGAGAACTATCTCACCTGATGCAGGCGCAATAATAACAAAAAAATCTTATGTTAGGGTCACTCATCTGTAGACCTGAGGAAGCATTGTTTAACCTCGGAGATTGATCTGGGTGGCTGTTAGTAGTTAGCTAAGAGCTCCACCATTGATCCTCTGGCCAAAATTGCTTTCTTTATTTCTTTGAATGCCGTTTCTTTTAGCGCTATTTGTTATACTTGATTCTCATCTTCTTTCTCTATTATATATTTCATATCTTTTATTATTTAGTATTGCATGTATGTATTTAATTATGTCCTATTAGTATTATTTCCAACGTTTATCAGTACACTGACAGCCCGAAATTTATCTCCTTTCGTTCAGTTCAACCAAAAGTTGTCTGTAAGATATTGATTTGTGTGACAAGACCGCCCATTGTACACTTGTTATTATAAATGATTGTCCCGTGATTTAATTAAGTGTACAATCTATGTAATTAAAAGGAGAAACTGACTGACTGACATATCAAGGCACAACACAAAACTACTGGGACTAGGAACGTAAGATCTTAAGCAAGTTTTTTTTTATTACGTAAGCGAGCACTAAGGCCCGTATTACAGAACCTTACTCAAGTACTACTTAAACTGCGTTCAACCGATTACTGCTTGAGCGAAGAATCTCGACTTAAGCGTTCAGTTTATTTTAGAACTATCCTCAAATTCAAATCAAACGAGACTACGCTTGAGTAGAGATTTTGATCTCTGATTTAAATCCACAACAATTTCCATGAGATTCTATGCTCAAGCGTGGTCTCGACTACACTTGCGAAAACAAAGATCAAATCTCGCCTCAAGCAGAGATTCTGAGCTGATTGTGATTTTAAAATAAGGACACATTGAGTGGAGCTCACTCAAACACTGTTTTATAATACGTAAAAAATGTCATTTCAAAGCGACACTGTTCAGGTGATTATTGATTGTAGTTTCTCTGCTCAAGTCAAGTTCTAAAATGAAAACTCCAACTGAGACTCGTTTTAAGTAATGCTTGAGTCTTGATTGTAGTTCTATAATACGGGCCTAAGGCCCGTGTATTAGAAAACCTTACTCAAGTACTACTTAAACTGCGTTCAACCGATTACTGCTTGAGCGAAGAATCTCGACTTAAGCGTTCAGTTTATTTTAGAACTTTCCTCAAATTCAAACTACGCTTGAGTAGAGATTTTGATCTCTGATTTAAATCCACAATTTCCATGAGATTCTATGCTCAAGCGTGGTCTCGACTACACTTGCGAAAACAAAGATCAAATCTCGCCTCAAGCAGAGATTCTGAGCTGATTGTGATTTTAAAATAAGGACACATTGAGTGGAGCTCACTCAAGCACTGTTTTATAATACGTAAAAAATGTCATTTTAAAGTGACACTGCTCAGGTGATTATTGATTGTAGTTTCTCTGCTCAAGTCAAGTTCTAAAATGAAAACTCCAACTGAGACTCGTTTTAAGTAATGCTTGAGTCTTGATTGTAGTTCTATAATACGGGCCTATGAGAGGATTTTCCAAAATTCACTCCTCCCAAGCTATAAAATGGAGGTCCAAACTTTGTATGGAGAAACCGATTTTCACGCGAGCGAAGCATCTGGCAGAAGCTAGTAAAGTATGAAATAAATGAATTCTGTTAGAGAAAGAACTTTTGTATTATTCTAGTATAAGCAAGAACAATATTTAAGTTATGTTTGTTCTGGAAAATTTCCATTCAATAAAAACTTTTTAAAGTTCATGTTTTGAACAAACTGAATCAGGCTTCATGTGAATTCTTCTTAATGAAAACAGAACTAAAATGGTAAGCTAACATTCTAAGTTAGTTCTAGCTTAGAAGAAACAGAACTAACATGATTCAAGTCTATAAAATTTAGTTAGTTCTGTTTTCATTTAGAACAATTCACATGAAGCCTGATTCGCAAACTTACGAATTCACCTCAATTTTGTACGATAGGTTCAAAATATAATAGCAAATTACACAATTGTCACTGTTGAATTTGACTTTATAGGCAAAACAGTAAGTTTGAAATTCATTTGATGCCCCCAAACTTAGGTCAACACAAGTGCAAGTTTGAACTGTATTAATTGCATAAGGTTTAAAATTGTTTGTGTTATTGGAGAAAGTTTTTTTAAATATGTTGACATTGCTAATTAAGTTGAGATTTGTTTGTTTGTGTGAAGAAGGGTTCTTGGTGTTTTTACAGATGAATCAACTACTTGAAGATAAAAGGGTTAGGTAGCGAAGAGTATCTCATAACTAATTAGAAGCTACTAGAGAGAGAGACTTACTACTACCAGAGGGAGCAGTGGTGGCCGAGTGGTAACGGCCCTGACTTATGAGTTGTAGGTCGCGGGTTCAAACCCAGCCAGGCGCATTACTTTGTGTGATTTATTTCATCACCACTGCTCTTAAAACGGTGAAGGAAAACATCGTGAGGAAACCGGCATGTCCTAGAACCAAAAATTTGAAGACATGACATGTGACATCCACCAACTGGGCCCGCGTGGTGGATTACGGCCCATTCCGTCTCCTAGAGAGGCCTGAGTCCCAACAGTGGGAACATTATAAGGCCGACTATGATATGCTGTGCTATAGAAAGAGACGTTAAAATCTCTCAATTTAATTATTTTTACCCTATTGTTCGTCTGTCTATCTGTCTATCCTTCTAACGATCGGTCAAGACCCTTTTTCTCAGGAATGCGTGGCGGTATAAAGCTGAAATGAATGTCAAATGCTTAGGCGTGTTACTCCCAGCAGCACTGAAAAAATCAAACTTCCAAGACAAAAAATCTAAAGATAATGTTCGTTCCGTTAATGCTCCGTTTAGGCGCATGATAATTTCGGGAGGTTCCTGCGCTGGATTCGTGCGGAAGAAATGCCCGGGTGTCAATATTGTGTGGACCGCCCGGAGGGCAAGATAGAGCATACGGTAGAGGTGAGCCCCGCCTGGGTAGAACACCGCCGTGTCCTCGTGGGGGCGATCGGTGGCAGCAATCTCTCGCACCGGGCCTTGGTAAAGGCCGTGGTCCGGAGCGAAGACGAGTGGCAGGCGGTCGCCTCCTTTTGTGAAGCAGTAATGCTAGCAAAGGAGGAGGCCGCACATGCATGCGCAAGGCAATGGCCCCCGCGCCCCATCCGCCGGTATTCCGATCCCGATTACCGGCCACCGTAGGTGCGGGCTTGCGGACGGCAAGCAATGGGTAGCTCGCCGTCCGATCGCCCGGTAACCGTCCGGACCAAGCCCAAGTCGTCGAAGGCGCATACTGTTCCACGCGCGCCTCAGGGAGATGTCAGCAAATCGTAGGGGCCCAGCAAGGTCGAAGCTTACTAGGGCCAAGGGTCTGATTCTGAAAGGAAGACTCGGCCCTGGTATGAAAGGCAACGAAGGAACAGGAGTGGGTTTTTAGTCAGTAAAAGTCTGACACTATCTCGCGCTCCGCCCAAGAGCGGGGAATGTCATTTGATGATTTTCCCACTGAAACAAAAAAAGAACCTTTCGGCCCCATTGATCACCTGGTCTAGGAGCAATGTGCTCTACCCACTGCTACTTAAATTTGTCGATTTTCCAGGCTATATCTGTAACCTTGATTCTCATATTCATTAACATCGAGATATAAGTACTAACGTACTAGAGAAGCTACGTCAAATAACTGAATTGTCCTATTTTCGTAATTTGAATCTTTAGTTCCCCAGGTCCCCAAGATACAGGTTCTACCTAGTTTGGGGACCACCATCCAAATATATCTTGAATTACTAATTAGTTACAGACAATATTAATCATATATTAGTTTTAAGGTATTCTTTATTTCCTGTAACAATGAACAATAAACATTATTCTTATTCCTATTCTTATTCTTATTCTTAGTTCGCTGCAGCGCTAAAATAATAACAATTCGTCTAAACCGTAACTAATTTACCACAGCGCTAGATTTGCTGCGGAAGTGTATTTATTCTCGGCAAAAAGGTCTTAAGCGCCATGTAAATCACGGCACTTACGCGTTTTCTTCGACAAAGTGCGGCGCGATCGCCGCAGTTGAACGAGACAAAGTAGGAATTCACAGTGTCTTCTCTAGTACGTTTCATTAACAAGGAACTTATTAAGAACGAATAATAAAACCAACTAATATCACCGCCTCTTCCAATACAGTTATTTATTCTCAGCAATTTCCCGTTATGCGGTTCTCGTGTTTCGGCGAAACATAACACAATAGGAGATTGTTGTTAATGGATTTCCTTACATACGAGAAGTTAACTCCAATCAAGGAAGTGTGTACTTGATAGCCATCATGCATATGAGAGGGGTAATCGAAGATGCTTGGAGTAACAGTAAAGTTGGGCAGCTATTGATGATGTAGATTCGGTTAATAGACATTTTTGTAGGTGTCTATGTTTCAGTCAATACTGTTAAGGGGATGCTACTCGACATACATTTTTACTGTTTTTCATACAACCGCTCTTACGCGATTATGACGTTGTTACACATTTTTCATTAGATGTTTTGGCAACACAGTATCTTGTGTATATTATCTAGGCCTCTATTTAAATCAATTTATAAATTTATGTAAAACTAATCTAATAAAGACGTCTGAAAATCTGCTATTTTGCATGAACTTTGACACTTTATAATTTACTCAAAAATTAAAAAGTCAAGAAATTATAACAATAGAATCATTGCAAATCAAGATTCTAAATGACAACAATTTTTTTCAAAAACTTTTAAAGGTTTAAAAAAACACGTATTTCGAGTAAATCACGGAATTACCGAATTCTAATAGAGTTTTCAGGCGTTATCTCTCTTTTTTCGCCTTGCCTTTTCGTCAAACATCACATTGGATTGCGTAAAATGAAGTAACAAGCTTTTAAACCATGTTCGATGTTGACGATAGGCGAGTGAAAAAGGACCCTCTTAATAGTAGTGTTTTAAATTTTTTATATTTCCTATAAGGATAAAATATAATTCAAGAAGTATAGTAGTGTTTGTATACTTGTCTCGAGTGCACGGGCAGTGACAGTTGACAGTTGCATACGGGCCTTTGACGAACGCAGACGTATTGACCCTAACTGCTGGTGACGTAACAAGCCGATGTGTTTACCTCCTGTGTGATTACGTCCACTACAGGGCCCTTCCAGACTCGTCTGCCGTCAAAGCATGATTTGTTAAAGTTTGTTGGTTCATCCAACGCCATTTTTTTTAAAAAGACAACGCGATAAAAGAGAGATAACACCTGAACGCTTTATTGGCATACGGTAATTCCGTCATTCCATCGAATATTACGAAAAAATTGTTCCAGGAAATATGTGTTTTTTAAAAACCTTAGAAGTTACGCTACCTACCTTACGCTACTTATCTACTTACCTACTTACTCACCTACTTACCCTACCCAAATTACAACTTTTCCTGTATGCTGGTATCAATATCCATTGCGTGATTTGGAAGAAGTAAGCGGAGGGACAGACGAGGTAGACAGTGACTTTGTCATTGTTATTTAAAGACTAGCTGACCCGACAAACTTCGGTCAATGAATGTAGTATATATCTTTCGATATAGTGTTGACTATAGGTATCGAAAGATTTACTACATTTATTTTCTGTTGATTAGGTTTTATTTCATCACAATCGGTTGCGAATGCGATCAAATAAAGCCTAAGTAATACATCAAGTTACACACAATTTTAATGTATGAAAGTTATCTACATCGATTTCGTAAACCTTACATGATGCGCGCACAACTAAAAACTTCTACAGATTTATAAAAAATATATATACATCTGAATTGAAAACCTGCTTCCAGTTTTAAGTTCGTTGAAAATGGTTACTGTGGGTTGTCCCTAGCAGATAAATATATAATATACTCCGGACTTCTCCAGAGACCTTTTTAAGATTTACAAATCCGTAGTAAATTATTTTGATTTATCTTGTAAGGTCTGGCTACCGTTGGTAGTGTAAGTACCCAAGAATATGTTTTTTTACAATATCATCCTACATGTCCTTGAATATACTCAGCTTTTCTTTACTATGACAATAATTAGACTTACTTTATTATTTGTCGCGTAAATGTCTTTAAGAGGCTCCTTTTCCACTCGCCTATCGTCAACATCATCGAACATAGTTTAAAAGCTTGTGACTTCATCTAACGCAATCCAACGCGATGTTTGATGAAGAGGCAGTCCAAAAAAAGAAAGATAACGCCTGAAAACTCTGTTGTCTGTTGATAATTCTGTGATTTACTCGAATATTTCACAAAAGAACAAGTCTAGGAAATACGAGTTTTTTTAAACCCTTAAAAGTTTTTGAAAAAAAAAATTCATAGTTCAAAATCTTGATTAAATCAGCAAGGCATTCCATTGTTATACTTTTTTGACTTTTTTAATTTTTGTGTAAATTATGAAGTGTCAAAGTTCATGCGAAATAGCAGATTTTCAGAAGTCTACTGGATTAGTTTCACACAAATTTATAAATTGATTTCAATAGAAGCCTAGATAATATCCACAACATACTGTGTTTCCAAAATATCTAATAACAATTTGTAATAACGACATAATCGCATAAGAGCGGTTGTATGAAAAACAGTGAAAATGTATGTCGAGTTGCATCCCCTTAATTATACGAATGCATTTAAAAATAGTCAGAAACAGAAAGTTTAATTTTTGAGTGTGATGGGCGAAAAATTACTCCTATCAACCCTCCTCCTATTGCTGTATACTATTTAGAGAAGAAGATATTCCTAATGATGAATATGCATGTTTTGGTTTTGAAGCGAGTTGTTATCAAGGAGAATTTATTTATGATAATGAGTATGCATGTTTTGCTTTGAAATGAATCGTTAGTTGCAAGATTTTAGAAAGATATTTGGGTACTGAATGAATAAATTGAATCAATCAAACACAATAATTATAGCAGACAACATTCTATCATTAACATCGATATCTTTTAAGAGAAAGGTTAGGTGTTTACACGAATTGATGAAATCTTTGAGATAAAAAAATACTGAGAGGGAATGAGATGCGTTAGGACAAAACCTCCCTCGCTCGTGCAAGCTTTTACAGCTTAAATAATCTCGCTAACGTTGCTAACCTAGTTTTGCAAAACAAAAACTAAAACAGAAATGAAAAACTAAAACCTCTCAAATTTTACGGTAGCTGGTATTTGTGCAGAGTGGAAATCTGAAAATAGACTGTATGTAGTTTCCTAAAACGAAAATTGCAATTGCTAAAAAAACTGTTTCCCTACAAATAAACGAGAAAAACTATTGTAACTCTATATTTCAAAACCAATAATAACAATTTTTTTGTTTGTGTCTTGGAAATTAATAATAATATAATAATAATATTCCACAACTATCACACAACGCCGTCTAGTCCCAAGCTAAGCAGAGCTTGTGTTATGGGTACTAGACAACTGATAAACATACTTATATATTTCTAAATACATACATAAATAGATAAATTACACCCAGACACAGAACAAATGATCGTGCTCATCACACAAACATTTGTCCTGGGTGGGAATCGAACCCACGACCTCCGGCATAGCAGTCAGGGCCACTAACCACTAGACCAACAGGCCAGTCCAATTGTCCAATAACTTCTCCCGCTCTGGGTAGAATGAGAGGGAGTATTAGATTTCCAGGGTTACGGTGACTGTTTTAAACTATCACAGCTTTGAAAATAATAGCCTGCTAATGAATCAACTTTAATATAAATAGCAACTTTGAAATATACAACCTAATAAAACGAAATTGTAGATCATAAAATCAGAAATATTAGACCCATTAACAATAACTATTGTCCTTAAGAAAACTAAGAGCAGAGAGCAATTAAGTAACTAATTAATACTAGACATTACAGTCCAAACACGAATTTCAGTAATGAAGACAAAGGACGAGACGTAAAAAGCTCTGGAGTGACATAAATTAAAAATGATATTGACATGATTAAAAATGTCATATTTAAACCTTGGGACTAAATTGAATAAACACTGAAAATAATGTGCCTCAATTAATAAGACCGTACTCAGGGGATGTCAACATTAACATAATGTAATAAAATAATTTCATTGACACATAAAATCCCAACGGAAATATATTTCATGTGAAATAATACCGACCGACATATCGTGTCACTTCAATATTTGAGACCAATACTAAGAATTAAAGCATGTCATGTTCTGACGATTAATGTCCATTCTACGTTGCCTGGAAGAGGTCACGGAATGCAATAAGACCGCCCATTGTATGTGTTATAGATATAAATTTTTCTTTCTATGTCTCTTGTTGTAAGTACAATAGAGTCATCATCAGCATCATTCAGCCGAAAGACGTCCACTTTTGAACATAGGCCTAGCCAAGTGTCACCATAAAGACCGGTCTTGTGCGCCTCACATCCATCGGATTCCCGCGACCCTCACCAGATCATCGTTCCACCTTATATGGGAGGCCTTTCAACGCTGCGTCTTCCGGAACGTGGTTAGTGCAGTATAATAAAGTATATTATAAATAAAGCAAGTCAGTAAGTTTTGTTTTTAATCTTTATTTTGGAGCTTTGTCAATGATGACTATGTCGCTCCATCATGACCAAATTTTGGATTATAAGAAATTTATATTAAAATATGACTGTAGTATATTTTGTAAAGTAGTCTTGTCTCGTCTGACGTTAGCTAATATACTGTTGCAAATACCAATTTCAATCATATGAGTGCTAAACAAATTTTGTCCTGAGGCGTTCGCCCCGCTCACATTCCACCAGAATATGATGTACGTCCTCGATTAATCCACATTAGGTGAAGATGTGATACCCATAAGGAACGTAAACTTCCTCGATGGGATGGTTGACGGTGTTTTCGAATACACGTGGGACATTGTAAGGCCCTAGAAATTCGTTGAGGAAACGCAAACTATTGTAGTCGTTAGTAAACTTTAGGTAGAAGCCATTATATGTAAGTGACGTCATTATTATGAGAATAGACATGGTTTGTTTTATATGCTTTTCGTTAATTTTAGGAAAAAAAAATTGGAGTAATCAATTTTGGGTGAAATAGTTTCTAATTTTTTTAGTCACATGGCTCTGAAATGACGTTGTTGATAGTGATGGAAGATCTCTCACAAGATGGACCCTAGGACTTCGTGAGGGTCGCGGTTATCCGTTGTATGTGAAACTCACAGGAACAGTTTTGTGGCGACCTGTATTATGTATACCAGTGGACGTCTTTCAGTTAAAGTGATGGTAAAGAAGATGGTTTCTAATGTAACATAAAAAATAGTTTTATTACATCTGAAAAATAAAAAAAGTATAACAATCCAACTTTTATTTAATTTTATTCTACTAACAGCGCTGAATGACGAAAAAATTCATAGACATCATCATTATATAAGTTTTTCAGCAGAAAAAAACTAATAATGAGCAGCACCCGCGGGCATTTCGTTTGAGAAAATATTGTTTGAACTTAAAAATTCGTTAAAACTAACCTAATTAGAGAACCAAGGTTGCCGATATAGCACGAAGAATCGCCAGACTTAAGTGGCAATGGGCAGGGTACCTTGTTCGCAAAACAGATGGCCGTTGGGGCCGAAAGGTTCTGGAGTGGCGACCGCGTACCGGAAGACGCAATGTTGGAAGGCCCCTTACAAGGCGGACCGATGACTTGGTGAAGGTTGCAGGAATCCGATGGATGCGAGACGCACAGAACCGTTCATTGTGGCGACATTTGGGGGAGGCCTATGTCCAGCAGTGGACGTCTATCGGCTGAAATGATAATGATGATGGAACCTAATTAGTCTTACAACTGAAGACGAAGTAAATGAAAAATTAATATTTTTGATATTAAGAACATATAATTATGTAACGTTGGATAATTCTCATGTTTTCCAGAAGAGATCCGAGTTGTAAGCTACAAAAGGATTTGAAACCCGAGGCAAGGATCGTGGCAAGACATAATAAACAAGGGTCAAAGGTGAATACGAACCGCGATAAGTCTCTTTGATAACGTGGGTTTTTAAATAGGCCATGTAAGCCTTAAGCAGGGAAAAGGTCAGAAATGTATTTGCCATAATAAACATTGGTAAAGTTACTTACAATAAGATTTTTGTGATTATCCAAATACTCGTACACAATTCCAATTAATAATAATATACCACAACCATCACACAACGCCGTCTAGTCTCAAGCTAAGCAGAGCTTGTGTTATGAGTACTAGACAACTGATAAACATACTTATATATTTCTAAATACATACATATTATAGATAAATTACAACCAGACACCAGAAAAAATGATCGTGCTCATCACACAAACATTTGTCCTGGGTGGGAATCGAACCCACGACATTCGGCATAGCAGTCAGGGCCACTAACCCTAGACCAACAGGCCAGTCAAACTTGAATTGCTTTACCAACAAGTTAAAGGTAAAACTAACTGACAAACATAATTTTATACCTGAAATTCTAGTTTACAACCATTAAATATAAACTACCAATAGACAGGACATAGCGAACAAAATCGTAATCCGATAATTATTACCTAGTGGTCATAAGTCGCTCAGTCTAGTATGACGCCCCTACACGTCAAGTCGTGTTTGTATCCGCTCTATCCACTAAAAGAAAATTATTTTCTGAGAAAATAGGCCGAACTGCGAATTACGCTATTGCAAATCTTGTTATGATAAAATGACTGGACCTAACTTCGGTTTATTTTTGTAAATATTTTTGGTATTTACGAAGTAATTGATTAGAATTCAATAATTTTTATAAATCTCTAAACATTTGCTGATTTTGTGATAACGCCATCTATTGCTGAAAAGCTGAACCATACCTTTATCACACACTGAAGCTCTACTACGAGCTCATAACGTGATCCATTTTACGACCTAAACCGAACAAAGGGATGGAGCTATATACCCTGTATAGCTCCATCACTCTTTTTCGTTCGTACGACTGACATTTTAATATTATCATGGTAAGGCACCTGGCCACCTACCGAGCAATAATTAAATAATTATAAATTTTGACAAATTTAATTCGCGTGTTTGATATTCAAAGCCAGATGGCGTCACTGAGGCATAGGATGACAGTTTTTCTAAGACATTTTTCTGATAGCCGCTCTACGAGCACTCTCTTTGTTTACAACTAAATTCTATCAACCACTATGGTTCATTCATAACCACGTGAGTTCATGTCATAAATTCAAAAGAAACACTTTTGCTTTACAAATAAATAATTGAACACTAAAAGGTGAATGATGAATCACAATTTTAAACATTTCGAAAATTCTGACATCAAAGAGTTTATATATGGACTGGTTTACACAGAACCATGTTAGTTAATTGTGCTTTGTTAAAAATATTCCTATTTTCATCAGAATGGACGTGGCCTAACTGGTAAGCGTTGGCGAATGATCGATTCACCTGTTGGACTTGGTGGCTACGAGTAGTAGGAACTCCCATTCTTGATAAATCAATAAAATAGAATAGAATAGCCTTATTATATTTAATCCTTGTACCCCGTTTTATCTTAAGGAACGCTTTCAGTTTCTCAGTGACACATAGTAGGTCCTTGAGATCATCGGAAAACCTAAAATTAAGTATTCGCACGCATTCCACTTCTTTCGTTGACAAATTTTTCATAATTCAAGCAGCTCGTTTGTGGAATGCGTTACCCTTAGAAGTGAGGCGTGCTCAAACGCTACCTACGTTTAAAAAAATGGTGAAGGAGCATTACCTTTCACTTTGATTTTTTCTTCTCCTGGCTCAATTATATATTTAATATTTATTAGTATTTTTTTTTTTTCTTATATTGTATTTATGTATTTGTGTTATTCTGTCTTATTAGTAATTTTCTGATGTTGTACACTGACAACCCTAAATAGAATAGAATAGAATAGAATAGAATAGAATAGAATAGAATAGAATAGAATAGAATAGAATAGAATAGAATAGAATAGAATAGAATAGAATAGAATAGAATAGAATAGAATAGAATAGAATAGAATAGAATAGAATAGAATAGAATAGAATAGAATAGAATAGAATAAAACAAAACCGAACTATATACATACAAACTATAAATACTATTATACTAAACCTAACTATGTACATATAATACAAAAACACATAGTACACTCAGGCGTCGAAGTACTCCTCCACATCGCTGTCATCCGGAAATGTGCCCAGAAGGCTGGCAGCATTGCCACGTTGAATGGCAATGCTAATTCTTTGGGCGAAGAACGAGCCAGCCCTCTGGTCACGCAAAGTGTCGATCAGACGGCGTGAAATTTCCTTAAAAAGGAGACGCGCACTCGGACCCCATGACCCAAGCGTTTCGACCCCAAACGGCTCAAAACTGTAATTACCAATAAGATTACAGTATTTGCGCCGTTTGAGGGTCTCAGCAGCCGCAGCGGCAGCGCCGGCACGAACTAAGAACCCCATGTTCTGGCGCAAGGGTGTCGAATAAAAAAATATATTAGATGAAGATTAAATTAGCACTCGTATTTATGGTTGACAATAAAGCGTATATCTATTTATACAACTAGACCTAAACTATAATTTGAAACGTTGTAATTAACTCTATAATAATGTAAAGAAAAAAAAACCGTGGTTTAAGAGATCATAATACAAAGTATCAATATAAAAGTAGATAGCAATTTCCATGGCTTCTAGGACAAAGGCTATAAACTCCAGACATCCAAAATCGAAGTCTATGTAGGCCTACAGAATTACCATCAGAATGTATTTTATTTTATTTCCCTACCCGCCGTCACTAACAACTCGTGGCAAATCGCAATAAAGTTCCGATAAACCTTCATTGTTTGATCGATGATCCGGCTGGATTAGATGGGTAAAGCAGCGCTTACAGCGACGCATTCCTATCATGATTTATATTCTTGTTATTAGAACTGAAGCGACTTAGCGCTGTCGGTGCGGTGGGCACAAAAATATATATGCAAACTGGGATTACGGTTGAAGGACAGAAGATTATATTTTGAATAAGTCAATAAAGTGGGATTGTTGGGAATATGGAGCCCGGTTCTTTGTATTTCTGTATTTGTTTACCTACTATGTTTTAGGACAAAGATTTTCACGCAATAGGTGACTTACAAACGGTAACTATTGGTTGAGTTGCTGAAAACACAATTACAGAGCTATCAATTCGACCTTCGTTGATAGAAAAGTCTGTTTCTCATTTTCTCATTTCACCTCTAGATTGTATTTGCGAGTCAGCATTGAAGACGATATGCATAATCATTAAGTAAGATATTTCAATAGATAGTACGAAACGTACCCGTACCGACTCAGTCAATAGACTTTCTTGATTATACAGATCGTATTAATGATAATCTTCAACTGTATATTATCTGGCATATTGTTTGTGTTCTTGAAGGTAATTTAGAGACAAATTGTATTTCCTACGACTTTTATGTTTTCTGATTAATTTTCCTTCGGTTCCAGACAGGATAGTAGGTAAATATTTCCCCCGAGACATTTTGACTTTATTGCCTGAAACAACGCTATATTTGTACAACTGTTCCACTATACGACTCTCCTCGAGATAGAATTTTAAGAAGTCTACATAATGGGGTTGCTCTCTGGAAGAAACTGAAGAAATGAGTTTTTTCTTACTGTTTTATTTTTAAAATGTTTTCATGTTGAAATAAAAAATACGTCAAGCGTGTACTTTAACTTGTTGAGCGAAGCTTCAAGAAGTTAGATAAAGTAAGAAAGAAAAAAAGGGAAGAAAATAAGAACAGATGGGAACATGGTAGATGCTAGACATGCAATATTGTATAATTTAGTCACAATGTTCTAAAAAAGTCTCTGATCTAATTTTTCTTTGTATTAAGCTTGAGTTTTTGCTTATGGTGCAAGCAAAATGTAAGGCGCTATTAAATTTGCATGATCCAGTTCCTGCGAATATTGCACAGATCCATCATTCTACGGTCAAGATTATTTGTTGGATATTGTATTTTTTCTTAAATCTTCCAGTTAAGTGTGTTTCTGTTATTAGATTAGAATTGTGTTTCTCTTTTCCAGTGAATAAAATTGTTGGTTGTATAAATGTTTGTTTTATTAAATTAAGCAAGGAAAAGTAAGGCCATCAAAAAACCCAAAGTCAACTCAATCTGTCTCATTAAATTACTTGGAATAGGTATAGTTAAAGGATTTTCAATTAACAACAGAGTTCATTAAAGTTCTTGTGTATTGTTCGGTAACTTAAAAAACTTTGAGCACAAACTATAGTTGAAACATTTCTTGAAATAGAATCTAATGAGGCCCAAACTGTTTTCAATTTAACTTGTAATTCCTAAATTCTTTGGGCACAAGTAAATACAAATGTTATTATACTCATAGGCGTCTTTCTAATTGGCAAAAATCATTTTCGTCGTACGATGCATAGAATTCTTTAGGTGTGTGAGTGCACAAGCAACGTTTAAAAAAATCGTACAATGGGTGTGATCATCCTCATTATCGTGTGTTTTGAGTGTCTTTTGAGTGTCTTGAGTGTATTGATCACATGTCATCGCGGTGGCATCACACGATAAATATTACGCGATCTATTAGAAAGCCCCTAATGAATCATAGTACGATCATTTTTATTGCGCGATGACATCGTATCGTATCATTTTACACCCTTTTCCGTACACAGAAGAGAAGAGAATGACATTTGGTTCGATCCCAAACTTCTTTAGCTTCGATAACTTTCTTACGTTTTTTTTTTTAATGGGTAGGCTCGCGTTTGACCATTATCTTACCTGATTGTAGGGGATGGTGTGGCCGATGATGGAGCACGCTTGCCTGTAACATGTTAGATCTTGACTTAAAGACCTCTAGGTTGTGGTTATCAGAAAACACAGACTCCGTTTAGTATTACTGAAGAACCAAAACATAAATAAAAAAACTGGGTAAGTACGAGTCGGACCTTTTTTTTGTGTTTACTCAGAAGTTTGATATTTTAACAGCTTCAAGGGACCGCAGACCTGAGTTTTAATTTCAACCGATACCTTCACGCGTTCCCGAGATAAAGGGTCTTGACAGACAGACAGATAGACAGACGGACGAACAACAAAGTATAATCCTATAAGGGTTCCGTTTTTTTCTTTTGAGGTACGGAACACTAAAAAACCAGCCAAGTGCAAATCGGACTCGCGCACGAAGGGTAGCAAAAAACGGCAAAAAAATCACGTTTGTTTTTTGTTTTTAGTTTTTGTTACAGCGGAAACAAAAATACATCGTCTGTGAAAATTTCAACTGTCTAGCTAATCACGGTTCATGAGATTTAGCCTGATGACAGACGGACAGACAGACAGACATGTCCCCTTTTACCCTTGGGTACAAAACCCTAACAATATTATCATAATAATTCAATCCATTATCATATGACTTCACATCAATAGGAATGAGTAGCGCATTACTAACATCCGATACTGTTCCAGCCCCATTAATCTTTGCAACGTCATTAAAGTTGACAGCTTCAGGGCCCAAGTAATTGACAAACTTCGTTGCCTGTCCCAAGGGTTATTCATGTCCAAGAACTATTTCACCATCTGTCTTTGCGTTTGGAGTTTTGACTGCATCTGTGGCTGGTAACGTTAAGGTTAGAAGTTCTGAACTTGGATTGTTGTAAACAAATACTTTTGGTTTGCTGCTAGCTGAGTTTCGTGTTGTTAAATTATAGCAGTTAATTTTAAGGTCTCCTCAGAATTTTCGGGTTAGACTGGTAGTTTGACTGGCGAAATTATTCGAAAAAAAAAAAAAAAACATCCAATGACTTCTGTTCTAGGGCGGAACAAGAGGGCTTGTCAGACTTTTACTAACTAAAACCACACCTATTTTTGTATATTTATATTTTTTTTTTGTATATAAGTACTTATATATTTTTTTCCGTTAACTTAGAAATTTATTTTTTTGACAGCTTTAAGAGACTGCAAACTTCAGTATAAGGTTTTAATTTAAACTCATCATCTCTACGCGTTCCCGAAATAAAGGGTCTTGACAGACAGACAGACAACAAAGTGATCCTATAAGGGTTCCGTTTTTTCCTTTAGAGGTACGGAACCCTAAAAAGTGTGTGATTGGTTACAAGACAGACGGCTAGTTGCTCGGTTCAATGCCCATTTCGGATAAAGAGGTTTTACCAAAAACATTCTTATTCGCATGTCACAATTTATTTGTGACCGATATTAGTCATCTTCAATACTCACTTCCTTACTACTCGTAGTATACATATTTTTTATTGAAGGTTTTTATTTTAGGTGGGAAAATCATCTAATGACAAATCGCGCTCTGGGCGAAGCGAGAAATAGTGTCAGACTTTTACTGACTAAAAACTCACTCCTGTTCCTTCTTTGCCTTCGTCCCAGGGCCCCGGGTTTCGCTTTCACACTACCCGTGGCCCCAGTAGGCTTCGACCCTTCTGGGCCCCTATGATTTGCTGACATCTCCCGTGAAATCATTAAATATACTCTTCCAGCTCTGAGTGGAGCGACAGGGAGTATGCCTATGTACCTTCAGTTGCCCTTTACGCTCCAGAACCGCAGTGACTCTTCTGAACAATCACGCAGCCTTGGCGTCATTTTTTTTTTCACAGGATTTATCAATAATTTATTTGGTCTTCCTCAACCAAAGACATTGGAGAGCAGTGGTGGCCGAGTGGTAACGGTCCCGACTTACGAGTTGTAGTAGCGAGTTTTAACCCAGTCAGGCGCATTACTTTGTGTAATTTATTTCATCACCACTGCTCGGCGTTGTGCAACCTCTAAATATTAACCGATTACGGTGATTTTTGTGCATGAGTGGTATCAAGAATTCGAGCAAAGTCAAATACAAAATTAAAAAAAAAACAATAAACACCCTTAATGTACATTAGTAGTATAATATAGTACACTTAAGTATGGGAAACAGCTAGGTTACTTTCCATGGGCGTTTAAACTTAGCATAGCATAGCATAGCATAATCAGTGTTATAATATTCCCACTGCTGGGACTCAAGTCTCTCTAGGAGAAGGAAAGTGCCGTAATCATCCACGCGGGCCCAGTGCGGGTTTTCGAATTTTGGGTTCTAGGACATGCCGGTTTTCTCGCAATGTTTTCCATCACCGTTTCAAGAGGAAGTTGATGAAAAAAATTACACTAAGTAATGTGCCTGACTGGGTTTTGAACTTGCGACCTACTGAGTGATGGCCGAGTAACGGTCCCGACTACTACTCGTAAGTCGGGACCGTTACTCGGCCATCACTACACACTCGTAACTCACTTCGTGTAAACCTACGCACTTGTATTTAGTACATATTATTATAGGATATTATCGACCACGTTTTGGTAAATGTTAGTCTGACTGAACGCATGTGGGTGTACGATTGAATGCGTAAAACAGGTTGCTATATTGATTATGGATGTGTAGGTGGGCAGTATGAGAGGGTATGGCCGGAAATCGGGATCGGAATCCCGGCGGCGACTTGGGCGTGAGGACCGTTGCCTCACGTGATCGGCCGCCTCCTTTGCTAGCATTACTGCTTCACAGAAGGAGGCGACCGCCTGCTACTCCTCCTCGCTCCGGACCATGGCCTGTACCAAGGCCCGGCGCGAGAGATCGCCGCCGCCCATCGCCCTCACGAGGACACGGCGTTGCTCTGCCCAAGCGGGCGAAACTGCTGGCAGAAGCTAGCATCTCATAACTCTAAGCTTCGATAAAAATCAGCATTTCAATAAAAACAAATAACGGTAATTTCGTTGGCATTATTGCTCCCGAATGATGTAAGCTGATTTATTTAACCTAATTTTTGCGTGCCATGTTTGTGTTTAATTGCCTAGCTGTGTGCTCCCATTTTATTTATAGCCCTTTCCAACATATGACGAGACAAAAATGTATCAATAGCGAACAGATTGGAAAATAGCCATCACAATATAAAATTAATCTTTTTGTCCCTTCGTTTGCAGTATTACAGAGCGCTCCATTCACACTGGATTTATTAGTGCTAAATTAAAGAAATGTAGGACTTATGGACTTAATTAAAAAAAGGAATTCAACAATAGAAATTTAAATAGTTTGACTTGTTAAAATATTTTGAATTTCTATTTTTGGATTATCTAATTGGACTTCAAGTCCTATAACCATACACAGGGTTTTTCATTTTTTTAATGTTGGTTATCATCCTATGATTTCTCGCGCTCTGGGTGGAGCAGGAGGGCGTGTCAGACTTTTACTGACTAAAACCACACCTGTGTCCTTCAGTTGCTCTTTGCGTTCTAGGACTACGGGTTTCCTTTTCAGAAATTCTCCGCGGTCCTTGCTAGCGGGCATCGGCCCTGCTGGGCCCCTACGGTTTGCTGACATCTCTTTGAGGAGCGCGTAGATCACTACGCGTTGTTGACAACTGGGCTCGGTCCGGTTAATTACCGAACAGCCGGACGGCGAGCTACCCATTGCTGGACGTCCGCAAGCCCGCGTCTACCGTGACTGGTAGTCAGGGTCAGAATTACGGCGGCTGGAGCGTGAGGACCTTCGTTCCCTCACGCGTGCAGCCTCCTCCTTCGCTAGCATTACTGCTTCGCAGAAGGAGGCAACCGCCTGCCATTCCTCCTCGCTCCGGACCATACCCCGAACCAGGGCCCCACGCGAACGATCGCTGCCGCCAATTGCCTCCACGAGAACACAGCGGTGCTCCGCTTAAGCGAGGCACACTTCCACCGTATGCATATACGGTGTCCTCCGGGCGGTCCACACAATGGTGACACCCGGGCGTTTCTTCCGCCTGAATCCGATGCAGGAACCTCCCGAACTTGCCATGTCCGGTGAGGACCTGCGTCATGCGGAAGGTGAGGATGCTGTATTGCCGCTACAGCCACTCCTCAAAGCGTGGACTTACTGCCGTGACTATATACAAGGTGGAAAAATAAGTCGGGCCCTGCAGGGAAACAAGTTGGCTCATTTTACATAAAGGAGACCTTCCTTTATTTTCAAAAAGTAACAAAACTGCATTCAAAGATTTTCTAAAACTCGTTTGTCTTGCCCGGGAATCGAACCAACTAAAATTATAAAAAACAAACACTTGGTATTTTATTATACTAATTGATAGGATTCAGATTCATTATTATTCAGATTAAAATTTCTCTAAGAAATATTTGGTCTTAAAAATCCATATCGATTAGTATAATAAAATAGCGAGTTTTTTTTAAAATTTAAGTTGGTTCGAGCCCAATTCGGGCCAGGCAAGCGAGGTTTACAAAATCTTTGAATGCAGTTTTGTTTCTTTTTAAAAATAAAAGAATGTCTCCTTTAAGTAAAATGAGTCAACTTAAGGATTTAAGGTAGTTTCCCTACAGGGCCCGACTTATTTATCCACACTGTATAATGTTCATCTTACAAAGACTTTTAACTTTAGATATCTTAAAAATTAAGCTCTTTATACTTTCGAAACTTAGCTCATATAGTCTGATAACGTTAGTATCTCACTTTTAGTTCTAACTTTGTAAGTTCGTTACTTGGTTCAAGCTCTAAAGGGAACGTTGCCTCAGTTATGCACATATATAAAGACATGTACAGTCAGGAACAAAAATATATATCTTATATTGATCTTAGTTATCTACTTTTGTAATTCTGATTTCCTAATTTTTTTTTTTCCTTTTATGCAACTACCATATTGTCTCTCCACCATCCTAAGTTGACTGGATGATAATGCCTGAGGCATTAAGTTTGTCTTTGCATCTTTATCAAAGTCAAAGCATTTATTGCTATCTTTTGTTGCAGGATAATAAAATAAATAAATATGTTTTTTTTTTTATTATTAATAATAGACTAGCGTTTGACCACCATCTCACCTGATGGTAAGCGATGATGTGGTCGACGATGGAGCACGCTTGCCTAGAAGTAGTCTATTCACTCTTGACTTAAAGATGTAGTACATTTTGATACAAATGGAGAAATTTTATCATGGCAACCGAGACGAAATTCGCCCGAGCCACAGGCGAGGGTATTATGTATCTGAGTGACATATTTCCATGTGAATCAAACGACGTTTTTCTATACACTCACGAAGAAATACTTTACTTATCTGAAAATGACGACGCAATTTTTTCCTTTCTCTTGCAGATTTTTTTCCAAGTTACCATACATTTTAGTTTTGATTTAGATAGCAATAGTCTGTTTTCTGATAGCTACAGCCTAGGGGTCTTTACCCGACCCCGATTTCCTGCCATTGTAGGCGCGGACTAGCGGAGGGCGAGCAATGGGTAGCTCTCCGTCCGGCCATCTGGTAACCCTCCGGACCGAGGCCAAGTCGTCAATGCGCGACGGCGCGTAGTGTTCCATGCGCGCCTTAAGGAATGCCAGAAAAACCGTAGGAGACAAGCAGTGTCGAAGCCTACTGGGGCCATGGGTTCGCTTCTAAAAGGAAAACCCGGGGGCATGGATCGCTAGGTTAAGAAGGAACTATGAGTGGGTTTTAGTCAGAAAAAGTCTGACATGCCCTCTCGCCCACTCTAGAGCGAGAGAAGTGATTAGATGATTTCCCACTTAAAAAATGGGTCTTTGAGTCAAGAGTGAATAGCTTACTTCTGGGTTAGCGTGCTCCATCGTTGACCACATCAACGCTTACCATCAGGTGGGATAGTGGTGAAGGGTGAGCCTATCAATAATAATAATAAAATGAATTTCTCATTAAAAAATTAAATCTCAAAATTATGGTTTTAGAGATGTAAAGACTCATTGTAGGTACGCCAAAATAACATTATAGTATAATCTATATTATATAAAAGGGGAAACTGACTGACTGACATATCAACGCACAGCCGAAACTACTGGGATTAGGAACGTGAAATTTTGCACAAGGTTTCCTTTTATGACGTAGGCGAGCAATAAGAAAGGATTTTCCAATATTCACTCCTTAAGGGGATGAAGTGGGGGTTCAAAGATTGTATGGAGAAACCTACGTTTACGCGAGCGAAGCCGCGGGCAGAAGCTAGTATAATGTAATATTCCACAACTTTCACATAACACCATCTAGTCCTAAGCTAAGCAGAGCTTGTGTTATGGTAACTAGACAACTGATAAACATACTTATATATTTCTAAATACATATAGATAAATTACACCCAGACACAGAACAAATGATCGTGCTCATCACATAAACATTTGTCCTGGGTGGAATTGAACCCACAACCTACGGCATAGCAGTCAGGGCCACTAGAGCAACATGCCAGTCCAACATTAAGCACATAAAGTTCTTAGAAAAGATTAAGTAATGAAATGATACAAACTAAAAGGTGATTGAATGATATCGTGAAAGCTGTCAGCACTGAGCCCACTCAAGGTAACAGTGAACAAGGGCAGAAAGAATCCCAAAGTAGCAATTAGTTAGGAGAAAATCGAATTCCATTAATTGTATCCGTATTTCTGCCACTGACTGTACCTACACGAAATGTGTCGACTCCAGACGAATACTAAATGCGAGGCAGATGTTGCCACTTTGCCGATACACGGTACATGTAAATATATGTACCTATATATATATCTTAGTATGAAGTTTGGGAGCTAGATGAAAACGGATCGATTACAGTGAGCAGTTACTAACTAAGTTTCCGTTGACAGCTGTTCGGTTGAAGATTTAATTAATGGTTTGTTCTTATTATTAAACACTTTATGCATAAAAGTTTAGCAGCGGACTTAATGCCTTAGGCATTTTCTATCAGTCAACCTTAGGGTGATGCAGAGATAAATAGAGGTACAATAAAAGAGAGACAAAAGTAATAGATATACTCATAAACCATAAATATCAAACCATCGGACAACCTGACGTACGGCGAGTATCCACCCTTACGTTATTGAAACCTCTACGGTCCGCACTAAGGGGTTTCAACTCGTCGTTTATACCGCGTACATCGAAGGACTGGAACAATTTGCCTGCTGAGGTCTTCCGATCCGATTATAATTTGGGTGTCAAGGCTAGAGTGAATAGGCTCTTAATAAACTAGTGCGCCTCACCATCAACGATTGTATCACTGCTGCACCATCAGGTGGGATCGCAGTCAAGCACTAGTTTATATCAAATTAAAAAAAAAACAATTATAGAATACATACACAAATTAACCCGTAATTTTTAGTTTGATATGTAAATCGAATTCCATTAATTGTACCCGTATTTCTGCCACTGTCTGTACCTGTACGAAATGTGTGAAAATTTCGAAGACATGTGTCATCCACCGATCCGCACTGGGCCTGCGAGGTGGATTACGGCTCATTCCCTCTCCTAGAGAGGAGGCCCGAGTCCCAGCAGTGGGGACATTATGAGGCTGTTGATGATTATACTTCAGCTTCTAACTTTTTTTACGTCAGAATTCATCCAATGTCTCTGCCGCTCTAAGTACTGAGAGAAGGAATGTCAGAGTCACCCCTGATTTCTGATTTAAGCATTTGAAGTTGAGTATTTCTCAAACTCTACTTTAGCCTGCAAACCTGTCAAAATTTGCCATTTAAGTACGGTTTGTGACATACTTAACTCAAAATACTCAATTCAGAAACCTGCCTTCAGTGTTCCATCAGATGACATTAGCGAGTGTCACGCTAACTGTCTTCGAACAATCCGCAGCCCTGATGGACCTTCCTGGACCGAAAATCCACTACCAGCAAACACCTTAACCTGGACTCTGTAATCCTCTAAAACTCGCCCTTCTGTGTTCTATGGCAATATGTAAGTACCTTTTCCTAACACCTCAGATTACCAAGTTTTGTATTCTGGATATTTCCGAAAACTTGAAATCCAGGAAATCGGGATACGAATAATTTTACTTGTACAATAATTTTTAATTCGATGGACCAAAGTGATAGCTATAACAATGGTTTAGTGACACTCAATACTCAATTCTTTATTGCATTACACAATGTAGACTTAGGTGGTAAATATTTACCAAAAGAAACAATCATGGACCCTGTCGGGCACAGCAAAAAAAGGATATAATAAGCGGAGAAGACGACTTATTTTCGACATCTTATAATCTAACTTAGTCTAAATACATTTTTATGAAATAAAATAATATATTATTATGATATATATATGATAGCGGGGCATTGTTCATCGACGGCTGGGCATTATCCACTAATAGCAGTTAATAGGTACAGCTAAGGAGTGGAATTTCTTGCCGGAAACTGTTTTTCCTGATGGCTACAACTCAGGAATCTTTAAGTCAAGAGTGAATAGGTTACTTCTAGGTAAGCACGCTCCTTCGTCGACCGCATCGTCGCTTTCCATCAGGTGAGATAGCGGTCAAGCGCGAACCTATCAAGAATAAAAAAAAACTACTAATGTAACCCTACTAGAAGATCACAACATTTTGTTTTCTTTGTTAATAGGGTCAAATAGCAACTTAATACTTTCAGAATTTTTTTCTTCTCTGAAATTGCTATTTCTAGGTTTGCTTAATTTCATTAAAAATACTCATAGTAATCGTAGAAATCATTATTATACTGTCAATATCAGACAGGAGAAAAATTATTTTCAATAAAATATTTGTAAGTCTCTTAGACACAGATTTTATTTGGTATTAATATCATTGTTATTCGTCTTTCGGGGCGAGTACAGAAATAATGTACATTTACAAATTAATGTTTTGTGAATTAAAGTAGGTATGTCAATTAAGCCACAAACTGAACTGCGGTAGATCAATGACTAAATATTTGAATTCTACGTAACATGAATATTTTGATCATTATAATGGTTTTAGTATAAATGAATCTGCAATTACTTACTGATTTATCTGTCAGCGCACAATTTCATCTACAAAAAAAAAAAGGTCAAGTGCGATTCGAGTTCGCGCACCGAGGGTTCCGTAAAAACTATTTACACTACCTGTGATCAAATTCCCGAATTGCGTCTCGAAGATTTCTCCGAATCCTACGATAGTTTTTTTTTTGTGATATAACAGTTTAGAGACTTTTTCCTAGTGAATGTGTGTATGTGTGTGTGTTCCTAGTGAATGTGATATGAGCTTAAACGGAGCATAAAGAGCCTAATATTAGATTCAATTGACTCAAAAGTTTTATTTTTCATTGCTACTTGTGTATTTGATATTAATTTAAGTTTTAGACACCCACGCGTTCCTGAGAAAATGGGTTTTGACAGACGGACAGCCGGACAACAAAGTGATCCTATAACGGTTCCTTTTTTGCCGACTTAGGCACGGGACCCTAAAAACCATTCTATAAAACACGTACGTTTTTTGGACCTGAATACACTACTCAAACCTTGTCAGAACACGCAAGGTACTATACAATTCTACTTCTATAAATGGAAGTGTTTTAATCAGTCTACAGTCAAAACATGTCACCCTACACACTAACGTTAATATCAACCACACAATCACAGCCATAAAGTTCGGTGCTAAATTTGAACAAGACACGTCTGACCGCAGCTTAGTGCGATCTGTTGAACCGTCTTGAGTGCAAAGCCCGGTTGAGCTGTTAGTCTGGGGCTAGTCTAAGTTAGGAATTAGCCTAAAGACAGCTCGATTTAGATCAAGATACATGATGGCGGTGTACAGGCAGAAGTGTTTGCCAGTTTACTAAGTATAATCCTGTATTGTGTCCTCGGGTTCAATGACTATAGCATGTGATTTCAAATTTTTTTTTTTTTCCTCTTTTTAACCGACTTCAAAAAAAAGGAGGAGGTTATCAATTCGGTTGTTTTTTTTTTTTTTTTTTTTCATCATTTTTTTTTTTTTTTTATGTTTGTTACCTCAGAACTCCGTCGTTTATGGACCGATTTGCAAATTTTTTTTTCCCTTTATAGGATATGCTTCCAGATTGGTCCCATTTTTTTCAAAATCCAGTTCTGATGATGGAATCCATGAGGAATCGAGGGAACTCCACAAAAATTATAGGCAACCCTATGGTAATTTTAGTATTTTCATCAAGAACTTAAGCATTTACAGTCAAAAAGTAACATTTGATGAAGTGGAACTGATGAAGAAGACCAGAAATGGTCAACGGAACTTCATACTCAAATAGATATCACATTGAAGATATAGTTAAGCGACTATGACAATACAAATAAATGAATGATTCTGAATAGTTACGTTGAAAATGGTATCATCGAAGTGATCTGATGATGATGATGGAGCCGGAAGGTAGGCACTGGAACTCCGTAATTAATCAATGTAACCTAGCCGTGTTTGGACTCATTAGAATTGTCATGAGATGCACTTTGGCTATAAGGTACTATCGAACTGATCTGATGATGGAGCCGGAAGGTAGGCACAGGAACTCCGTAATTAATCAATGTATCCTAGCCGTGTTTGGGCTTATTAGAATTGTCGTGAGATACTCTTTGGCTATAAGGTACTATCGAACTGATCTGATGATGGAGCTGGAAGGAGGAAGGTAGGCACAGCAACTTTATAATAAAACAATGTAACCTAGCAGTATTTGGGTTAATTGGAATTGTCATTAGAAATAGGCACTCTGTTTATAAGTGTATCGCAACTAAAAAGTGTGAAATAAAAACTTTTTAGAAAAAAAAAATAACCGACTTCACTAAAAAAAACACTAAAAGGATCAAATTAACTTTAATTTCGGAAGTCGGTGTTAAATAAGAAACAAACAATACCGAGAAACACCGACATCCGAAATTAAAGTTATTTTGATCCTTTTAGTGTTTTTTTTAGTGAAGTCGGTTATTTTTTTTTTCTATAAAGTTTTTATTTACATGTTAAATTCTAACTGCAATGTAATATTATTAATTTAGTTTTTGATTCAATTTTTTAGGTTCCGTACCTCAAAAGGTAAAAACGGCACCCTTGAAGATATCGAGTTGAAATAAAAACCATATTTACTCAGATCTGCGGTCTTGAAGTCTCATCATTTCAGCTGAAAGACGTCCACTGTTGGACATAGGTCTCCCCCAAATGTCGCCACAATGAACGGTCCTATGCGTCTCGCATCCATCGGATTCCTGCCCGAAATCATCTATCGGGCAGTTGCCCACCAGACATAACACCCGTCTAGTCGGAGGATCCTCCTTTACTCTCTGTTCCGCATACCTCCAAAAATTCAACAAAGTAAAAATCATTAAAATCGATCCAGCCGTTATTGAGTTATAAATTACGTAACTAAGACGATTTTGTTTTATTCCCTTAAGTAATTCAATTTATTATATTATTGAAAAAAAATACTTAAAAAAACTCTGAACATGACTTACTGACACTACTTCAAAATATTACAGTACAAGTATCACAAAAACTTACGTAAAACTAACCATTTTGATTGCGTACCAACGTATCAATTAATGCTGACAAAGCCTCAAATAAAAGCCAGTATTAAACCTAAATTTAATCTAACCGTTTTTATCTATGAACTTTTGATAATATTCGTTAATAAAAAAACCTATTTTTTACATTCTTATTATACATATTCATACAGATAGGGTACATAAATCCGCTTTAGGCTAGATCCTAAAAAAATATAGACAAAAATATACCAGCCATGAGCGTGGAATTACTCTTCAGTATTATATTAAAGGCATCTTTGACCCGCTTTCATAGTTTACATAGGTCAAACTTGTCTCACCACAGATTTCTGAAACTCGCGAATAGTTTTGTTATTTCAACAATATTATTCGTTTTGTCGCATACAAAATATGTTTGAATAACGTAAACACTTGTATATAAAGTGTGTACATATTATTTCAGTAGAGCTTCCGAAAGAGTGGGACTTAAAATGAACATGGACAAAACCAAAGTCATGGTAAACAGCCATGTAGCACCCACTCCTATCAAGATCGGGGACTCTATACTCGAAGTTGTAGACGACTACGTTTACCTGGGACAGACGGTCCAGTTGGGAAGGTTTAACTTCGAGAAAGAGATCAATCGTCGAATCCGACTCGGCTGGGCAGCGTTCGGGAAGCTGCGCGGTATCTTCTCGTCCAATATACCACAGTATCTCAAGACGAAAGTCTATGACCAGTGCGTGTTGCCAGTGATGACATATGGCTCCGAAACGTGGTCGCTTACAATGGGCCTCATCAGAAGACTTAAAGTCACCCAAAGGGCAATGGAAAGGGCTATGCTCGGAGTTTCCTTGTGGAATCAGGAATGAAGATATCCGCAGGAGAACCAAGGTTACCGACATAGCACGAAGAATCGCCAAACTAAAGTGGCAATGGGCAGGGCACATTGCTCGCAGAACGGACGGCCGTTGGGGCCGAAAGGTTCTGGAATGGCGACCACGTACCGGAAGACGTAGCGTTGGAAGGCCACCTACAAGGTGGACCAATGACATGTTAACCGTTGCGGGAGTCCGTTGGATGCGAGACGCACAGGACCGTTCATTGTGGCGATCACTTGGGGGAGGCCTATGTCCAGCAGTGGACGTCTTTCGGCTGAAATGATGATGATAATGATGATGACATATATTTTAATAATACAAACTAGAGCTTGACTGCCATCCCACCTGATGATAAGCAGTGATGTAATCTTTGATGGAGAATCGCACTGGTTTTCTAAGAGCCTATTCACTCCAGCCTTGAAGACACCTAAATATCAATCGGACGGGAAGACCACTGCAGGCAAATTGTTCCAATCCTTCATACGCAGTATAAAAGACGAGGCAAAATGCTTAGTCCGTACCGCAGAGGTGTTAACAACGTAAGGGTTGATACTCGCCGTATGTTGAGTTGTCCGATAGTAGAAAGGAGATGGCGGAATCAAGTCATGTAATTCCTGCGCACATTCTCCAAAATGCATCCTGTAAAAAACCAAAAGGCTGGCTATCCTACACCTGTGCTCCAGGAAAAACGTTTTAGTAATAATAATCATCATTTTATTTTTAGGCATCACAGGCCAGTAGATAAACTAATACATATATTATAAAAACAAATCTTATTTAACTATAATTATACACGTAATGCAGTCGGCGTCGTGTTGCGCTGCGTGGTATCGCATAACCGTCCTCGGAAACGTCGATATACGACACCTTTTGGCTTTCGGTATTTTGGTCATTCTGCGTACTGCTACGGAGTGGAATTTCCTGCCGGAGTCTCTGTTTTTTGATAGCTACAACCTACTGGATATTAAGTAAGGAATGAATAGATTACTTTTCGGCCAGCGTGCTCCATCGTCGACCACATCGTCGCTTTAAATCAGGTGAGATAATGATCAAACGCGAAACCATCAAAAATAAAAATAAAAACATAATAAAGGTCAAAATCTTGATGCTGCTACTGAAAACACCCAATTGGAAACACTCAATAGGGATGTATTTCTGTTTTTATCGACATTCGCTGATCCTCCTCAAAATATAATGTAAATGTTGATTGAAATGGATTAACGCTTAAAATTTTTCGTTGGCGTTTTTCTAATGAAAAACTGGACAAGTGCGAGTTGGACTCGCGCCCTGAGGGTTCCGTTCAAACTCACCAATGTAAACAGTTCAATTACCGAACGGAGATTTTACCAAATCAATAAAATATTTTTTTCTTGTGACGCAACAATAAACTTACTGTTTTCAGATTTATTCCTATACTTGTGCTATAAGACCTTGCTTTATGCCAAATTTCAGGATTCTGGGTACAAGGTACAGGAAGTAACCTATAAATTTTGATTTCCTTGAGAGTGTCGAAATAAATGTTTTTGCGACATAAACGGCCGTATCCTGTTTTTTTCGTTAACTTAGAAGTATTATTTTTTCACAACTTCAAGGGACCGTAGACCTAAGTATATGGTTTTAATTTCAACTCGATACCTCCACGCATTCCTGAGATAAAGGGTCTTGACAGACAGACAGACAGACGAACAACAAAGTGGTAAGGGTTTCGTTTTTTCTTTTTGAGGTACGGAACCCTAAAAAAAGTCTTATAGCCTAATGGCTAGCCCAGTATTATATTTTGTTCTCATATTTTGTGAATTCACTGCCGTTTTCAACATTTCCGCTCTCTAAATGTCTTGTTTCTTACTGCCAGATTACAATCGTGTGAGAATTTACGACGTGCCATTTATTTAGTCAGTTTTATGCCAAGGCGACTGAAAATATGAGATTTTTATGTTTATACTAGCTATGCCTATAGCAACATACTCAGGAATAGCGCATTTTTATGGAATAAAAAAAAGGCATAGTGGCACTCAGAGGTAGTGACACAGTATAGATATATGGAACAGTACGGAAACTACCTACAAATTTTCGAAACGGCTCACTCACACAAACATACGCATCGACGAGACTCCTAAGCGGCATTCGCTACTGACAGGACCGCGAGAAACGCTTAGGAGTCTCGTCGATGCGTATGTTTGTGTGAGTGTGCCGTTTCGAATATTTGTAGGTAGTTTCCATACTGTTCCATATATCTATACTGTGGTAGTGATGACCCAATTAAAAACACAATGCAAACAATATGACATAGTTGTCAGAAAATAATAAACTGAACGATCATCTCAACTCAAATGGCAGTGGACAGGGCTATACCATATATTGCTCGCAGAACAAATGGTCAATGGGGCCGAAAGGTTCTTGAGTGGCGACCACGTACCGGAAGACGCCGCGTTAAAAGGCCTCCCACATGGTGGACCGATGACCTGGTGAGGAATAGGTTGCGGGAATCTAATGGATGCGAGACACACAGGATCGGTCCTTATGGCGATGCTTAGGGGCGGCCTATCTCCAACAGTGGACGTCTTTCGGCTGAAATGATGATGATGGATAATAAACATTTATTTCAACCTTCACAGATTTACAACATTTTTTTGAGAAGTGATATGAAAGAAAGGGGAGTTAGTGATAGTGTGACGAGTGACAGGACAGAATGGAAGAAAAGAACGTGTTGCGCCGAACCCAAATAAAACGGGACAAGGGCAGGAAGATGATGACAGATTTAAAACATAATATAAACACATAAAAACGAAACAGAAGTAAGGCATCTTTACAACCCACAATAATAATAGATCGTGGTTTTATTTCTAGTAATTTCTACTTTTAACCGACTTCAAAAAGAAGGAGGTTCTATGTTCGGCTAAATGTATTTTTTAATGCATGTTCTCCGATTTCTCGGTCAATTGTGAACCAATTTTGAAATTATTATTTTTTATTGTAAGGTTATGCTTCCAAGTTGGTCCCGTAGAAATATTGTTATGATCTGGTCATGAACTTCGAAGATATGGAACGGAATTCCTCATAAGATCACAGCAGAACTGTCGTAACAATTAAGATTGCTTTGTCTAAACGTGTAGTCGATGACTGGCTGGAAGAAAAGGAATATATCGAACTGATCTGATGATGAAGCTGGAAGGTAGACACTGGAACTCTGTAATAAATTAATGTAATCTAACCGTGTTTGGGATTATTAGAAATGTCATGAGATGCACTCTGGCTATAAACTATAAAGTATATAAGTTTGGCTGAAGGGTACTTTTTAGTGGTGTTACCATAACTAAAAAATATAAACTAAAAAAATTTTCACAAAAAAACACAACCAACAACAAATAAAAAGTTTTTACATCGATTGGTTAGGTTAGGTTAGGTTAGGTTAAACTTTTTTTCATTAAAAAAACAAAAGAAAGATGAGGAAGGCTTAGCAAGAGCAGGAGGTTCACAGAAAAAGCATCAGCCGCTCAGTTGCGGATCACAAAAGATTTGAATAAATTGAATTTGCCTAAGACATGCAACACAGAGTTTCCAGATGCAGATGATATACTTAACGTTTGTATTGTACTATAGAATTCTTTTGATTATTTGTTAATTTTAAATTATTTTAGCTCTTTTCACCTGAAACACAGGATTTCCTAGTTCAGGCACGTAAGACTCAGAATTAAGATTTATATTTAAGAATGTATTACTTTATCTTGTAAAGAATTTCTAAAATAAGAGAATGATAAAAATAAAAAATAAACCACAATTTACCTTTCAAGTTTGTATGGAACTCTCAGTGCACGAGTCCGACTCGCACTTGCCCAGTTTTTTTTTTTATGTTTAGTATTTTTCTTTTTTTCTTTAATTTATGTTGGAGCAGTGGTGGCCGAGTGGTAAAGGCCCGGACTTACGAGTTGTAGGTCGCGGGTTCAAACCCAGCCAGGCGCATTACTTTGTGTAATTTATTTCATCACCACTGCTCTCAAAACGGTGAAGGAAAACATCGTGAGGAAACCGGCATGTCTTAGAACCAAAAAATTCGAAGACATTGACATTCACCAACCCGCACTGGGCCCGCGTGGTGGATTACGGCCCATTCCTTCTCCTAGAGAAGAGGCCTGAGTCCCAGCAGTGGGAACATTAAAAGGCTGATTATAATAATAATAATTATATGTTGGGCTGGTAGCGTTAATTTACAGTAGAGTGTTGTTGTTCATTTGAAGCATCGTGCAAAGTACGAGGTGCCGACATAGTCACCGCGCATGGCTCTCTGCACGTGTTGCTCGAACAGTCTCCTGTTACTTTGCAGTTCGTCCGCTGCATCCTTGTTTAGAGGACCTTTTGGATTTAGTTTCAAGAATAAATACTGGAGACCATAAACTATAGGGTTGACAATCAGCACGGGTTTCTAGTCTTCTTTTAAGATATTGAGACACACATTGCCGTCCAAGTCTATATTCGGATAGTATACCGCCGTTTCACACTTTACTTTTGGCGGCTCGTGAGGATAATTTGGTCCTACCTTAGAACTAAATACGAATCTTCCGCCTCTATAAAATCCTTCATCAGGGCATATGATTAGTTTTAAAATTAATAATAATAATAATTCGACGACCTTCTGTCGAAGCTGTCGTTGCGCGGCTGGATCAAGGGCCTGATACAGAAGGCAGTACTCCTTGATACGGCTCGCATTGTGAGGAGGTTCCTAGGCTGTCTCTGGAGCCACCGGTAGCTTGGACTCTGTTCCCGATACAGGCGGACAACTATTTTTTTTTATTGTTTTGTTTAAATATTTGTTTTTATATTTAAAAATTTAAATGATATGTATAAAAAATAAATAAATGGAATAATAAGAATATTTATTCAAAATTCTTTACAAGATAAAGTAATACATTCTTAAATATAAATCTTAATTCTGAGTCTTACGTGCCTGAACTAGGAAATCCTGTGTTTCAGGTGAAAAGAGCTAAAATAATTTAAAATTAACAAATAATCAAAAGAATTCTATAGTACAATACAAACGTTAAGTATATCATCTGCATCTGGAAACTCTGTGTTGCATGTCTTAGGCAAATTCAATTTATTCAAATCTTTTGTGATCCGCAACTGAGCGGCTGATGCTTTTTCTGTGAACCTCCTGCTCTTGCTAAGCCTTCCTCATCTTTCTTTTGTTTTTTTAATGAAAAAAAGTTTAACCTAACCTAACCTAACCAATCGATGTAAAAACTTTTTACAAAAAAATTACAACTATTCAGTTTAGAAAAAAATGATATTAGAAACCTCAATATCATTTTTAAATATCTATTCATTATACACCACACGTATGGGTTTGATGAAAAAATTTTTTAAGATTCAGTTCTAAGTAAGGGAAACCCTCAAGATTTATTGTTTTTTTTTTTTCTATTTTTGTGTGAAAATCTTAATGCGGTTCACAGAATACATCTACTTACCAAGTTTCAACAGTATAGTTCTTATAGTTTCGGAAAAAAAAGTGGCTGTGACATACGGACGAACAGACAAACAGACATGATGAATCCATAACTGTTCCGTTTTTTGCCATTTAGCTACGGAACCTTATAAACTACTCGCATTTAGTGCGGCAAGGAGAAATCGTCCACTGTTCACAGTACAGCGCGCAAGCAAATCCAGTATCGCAGTAGTGGAGAGTCCGCAAACACGCTTACTATCTAAACTACGAGTATTTATTCTATATTTTTATATATAATTAATATTATAAAGGTTAAAGAGTTTCGTTGTTTGTTTGCTTGAACGCACTTATCTCAGAAACGACTGGCTCGAATAAAAAAAATGTATTAAGGTTGGATAGACCATTTATCGAGGATCGCCATAGGCTATATAACATCACGCTCCGACCAATAGGAGCGTAACAGTGACCAAAAACTTGGATGGAACAACGGAATATTGTTAGTACTGTTTAAAAATGACAGATTTGACGCATTTTCGCAAATTAAATACTTACCGGTAAAATTATCGTTGTCGCATGTAGCCTGTCCATTATCAATGTACCTGACAATTGTGTGACTAACACGATTGTCAGGCGAAATGTACACCTACTGACAAAATTGTCGGGTTGTCGCCTGTAGCCTGTAATTTATATTAAATATACGCCTGCACTCAATAATTCTCCTCAACCCAAATTGTTAACCACTTTGTAATTAAGCTTTAGATTTCATAAGCATCTGATTTTCTTAAAATTTCCATTCAAAACGTTAGGTTAGTAACTAAAGCAAGGAAGAAAATAAAACGTTAGGTTAGTTATTGAAGCAAGGAAGAAAACAAAACGTTATCATGTAGCTGATTGCGATTTCAATAAGCGCCCAGTATCAAGTACATAATTGAGATTTTATCAACCAGTTCTATCTATGTGATATACCTACTTGACCGAACCCATACATATTCCCTCGACCGATAGTATTGGCAGTTTCGTCCAGTTTAGTTAGGTAATCGTTTATTATAGCATATAGGCCTTGTAATGATCCAACTGCTGGGGGTTAGGCCTCCTCTCTTGGAGACGGAATGGACAGTAATCCACCAGGTGGGCCCTACCTGTAGAGAAAAACCGGCAGGAAACATCATGGTTACTCTTTTAAAAAACATATTGGTTTTGAACATGTTTCTATGTTTCATTATTAATAAGTGTAAGAGGACAGTGTAAACAGTGTGTCTCTGGGAGAGATGCAACTACTCTTCTTTATTCTTTATTGTGCACTCACACACACAAAAACTTAACCTTAATACATTGATTTGATAATTGATGTACAAAGGCGAGCTTAACTCAACAATGAGTTTTCTCCCAGCAAACTTTTGAGTGACAGAGAGAGATCACATACAAGGTTAGGATCCAGTGTACAACAAACCTACATAAATACGTCTAATGCTCTTTCATTTTGCTCTTACAGACATCCAGAGAAGGGTTGTCGCGAAGGGAATGTGGGAGAGAGTTCCAGAGACGCACTGCAGTTCATTATAACTCTGTCTAAAAAAGTGACATGACATCGTCTACAGATGTCATCATCATCATTTCAGCCGAAAGATATCCACTGCTGGACATAGGCCTCCCCTGATTGTCACCACAACGACTGATCCTGTGCCTCTCGCAGCCATTGGATTCCCGCGACCCCCACCAGGTTACCAGTCCATCTTGTGGAAGGCCTTCCAACGCTAAGTTGCCGTTGGTTAGGTACGTGAATGTGATCAAACGCCTTAGATAAAATATTTAATAAAAAGCTTTACAATCTGTTTCTTGAAACTCTAAAATACAATTTCAATGCTAGACTAAATACAAGCCATAAAAACTCCTAAATTCTTCGAAACATAATTAAAACGCCACAAGCGTCCAACTTAGAACTAAGATTATTTCAACATTAGACTCGTGTTAATTTGAAATTAGTTTCGCTTGGAACCTCACTAGATGTAGGGTCAGGTATCTGATAACATTGTGTATTAATAGTTGTTAATATTGTCTTAACTAAATGCTGGAGTTTCTGTTTTGATCTTGTGGGTTCGTTGCTAAATTGGTTTGAGGTTATTTATCAATGAACTTAATAACCTTATTAACCCTTTGTTCCTCTTTCCACAAATGATGATGGTTCTGAGATATATTGACACATAATAATAGTAATAATATTCACTCAACTATCACACAACGTCGTCTAGTCCCAAGCTAAACAAAGCTTGAGTTACGAGTACTAGACAACTGATAAACATCCCTGGGCTACTGAAATATTTCTAAGTACCTATATACATAATTATCATAAATAAATTACACCTGGATTCCCATCGAAGGGTGTTTTTATTATCCTTTTCACACCTGAACTAAATTTAAAAAAATCTCGACAAGAACGTAACTTTTGACATTTAAGATTAAAATTTTAATGGAGATTATTTTTATTTTTGTATTGGATATTTATAATAAATTAGTGTTATGAAAATGTCAATGGACTATTAAAATAAAGGGTACCCTCTTTTGAGTGAATGGGCACTATGACATATACTTTCTAGGGTTCCGTACCTCAAAAGGAAAAAACGGAACCCTTATAGGATCACTTTGTTGTCCGTCTGTCTGTCTGTCTGTCAAGTCCATTTATCTCGGGAACGCGTGGAGGTATTGAATTGAAATTAAAACCTGAAATCTGCGGTCCCTTGAAGCTGTGAAAAAATCAAACTTCTAAGTTAACGAAAAAAAAGATTCGACCGTTTATGTCGCAAAAAACGTAATTTCGACACTCTTAGTGAAACAAAATTCATAGGGTACTTCCCGTTGACCTAGAATCCTAAAATTTGGCATAAAGCAAGGTCTTAAAGCACAGATATAGAAATAAATCTGGAAACAGTAAAGTTTTTATTACATCATCATCATCATCGATTTGGAAAAATCTCCGAGACCACAATCGGGAATTGAACTATTTACGTATGTAAGTTTGTACAGTGCGCGAGTCCGACTCGCACTTGCCCAGTTTTTTCATTTGAAGTGGGATATCACCAAATGACCTCCCAATCTATGGTAGAGCGAGAGTGAGTGTCAAACTTTTACTGACTAAAACCCACCTGAGTCCTTCAGTTGCCCTTTGCGTTACAGGGCCACGGAAACTCTTTCAAAATATCTCATGGCCTCCTTCCAACGCATAGAATACTATGCGCCATCTTTACTAAGACGGCGAGTTACCTATTACTCGGATATGTTAAGTCCTACTTATTGTACGGTCTGTCTATTTTCGTTTTAATTAGCATAGCATAGCATAGTCGGCCTTATAATGTTCCCACTGCTGGGACTCAGGCCTCCTCTCTAGGAGAGGGAATGGGCCGTAATCCACCACGCGGGCCCGGTGCGGGTTGGTGGATGTCACATGTCTTCGAATTTTTGGTTCTAGGACATGCCGGTTTCCTCAAGATGTTTTCCTTCACCGTTTTGAGAGCAGTGGTGATGAAATAAATTACATAAAGTAATGCGCCTGGTTGGGTTTGAACCCACGACCTACAACTCCGTAAGTCGGGACCATTACCACTCGGCCACCACTGCTCTACGTTTTAATTATTTCGTTTCAATTTAATTCAATTCAAAAATATTTAATTGACATAGGCCTACATGGCCATTTTGAAAACGTCAGAATGCAAGTACACGGTTCCAAATGGGCATTTGCTATGGATAGCCGGCAGGAAACTCTACACACTCCACTCTTAAAAAAAAAATACAATATTTTCATTATTTATTTATTTATTTTATTTTTACTATTTATGTACAAACAAAAAACACACATTATTTGAATGTCGAACATTAAAATACCTCCGGGTAAAATGTCAGCGTTCAAAACATCGAAAATCTAAATATCGATTGTATCATAATATCGAAAATTGTTATACCTAAGCATAAAATGTCTAACATTGAAATGCCGAGTGATACAAATATCAAATGATTAAGATTGTCGATAGTCATTATACCTAAATTCAAAATCTCAACATTTAATACACCCAAGTTCATTACATTATTTATATTAAAAATACCTACCTATTAAAATATCGAACAATTTTTGTGCAATATTTTGAGAAGCGAGCGCTACTCGCCGGCCGCTTCATCATTTTGAACAGGGTGAAATAGATTAGGTTAGGTTAGAACCAACCGCGCGTGAGCAGAGCGAGAGAAGCGAGCGGTGCCGCGGCAGCGGCCGCCGAACGCTACGTCCAAGTGGCTCGCAGATTTTATTTTGCCATTTTCTAATTATCCGCATTTTCGCAATATCCGAATGATCAAATTACGTTGTGACACATAATAAATAAATATCGATATTTAGGACATTCTATACTCCGTACTTCGATATTTAGAACCCGCGATACTCTGTAATTTTGATATTTAGGTATGTATTTCGATGTCACGTTTTTAGATAATTAGATGTTAGATGTATTGGACGTAGATTATCTAACCACTCGACATTATAATCTTACGTTATTTTAATTTTCGGTTACATGGTCATTCGATATTTAAATTTTCAATGTGTTTAAAGTTGACGTTTTACCTGTAGGTATTATAATGTTCGACATGCAAATATGTACCCCGAAAGAACAGCGTAGATCAATCAACACTGTACACAAAAGTACAATAAAATGTGAATCGAAATAGAAAGTAATCTATGAATCCACGGTATCTAATACTGTAGTATTCATAGATTACTTACGTAAAAATAAACCTATAAATAAGTGAGATTTTTTCAAATAAAAATCCTGCTTATTCTACGATCTGTTTATATTTGTTTTAATGATAAATTTTGGCCCAAATTACAACACAGACTTCACTGGTTCTGAAATAAACGAAAAAGTCAGCTACTTTCACCCACGCTTTAAAAACTCCAAAAGTCTAGTATGACTTATTTCGCTAACTACTTGTCAATTTTCTAGGTGTTCCATAAATTATTTAAGGGCAAAGTTGAAGTACTTGAAATTTAATTATTGTATGAATACAACATATAACTGGAATAATGCAAACCCTTAAACAAACCAATTAGAAAATCGAGTGATCGGTAGTTTTATTTTAAGAAAATTAGATATCCAATAATTGTTGACCGCAGATATGTCAAACAGTAGAGATATGGTAAGGGGGTATGGTTCTTGCGAACGCATCAAGCCGGATAAGTGCTTCTATGTGCTTGATGTCATTTTCGGTCATTAGTCATTAGTCAAATGACAATTAGAGACTCTTCTAGTCTTCTTTGCTTATGATTTTTTACAAAATGCCGCGTTGTTCAGTGGTTGTTTGCAACAATAACAGTATTATATGTATGTAAATTACACATACGATGGTATCTCATTTTTATATTAAGGTTTTTCTTAGTAAATTCATTAAAAAATTACTTCCTGATACCAAAAAACGCAATGATGTGTCAAATCAATTATTTGAACTGAGAACAAATATCATTGCTTGCAAAATGGTTTCCTACAAAAAAAAATACAATGCGCTCTTCTCACTTTGAATTCAATTTCTTCCAAGTTTTGAAGACAAATGAAGTTATAATTTGATATTAACTAGATAAAAACTTAATAAATTTAAAAAAAAATCAATCCAAAAGTAATGTTCGTTGTTTGTTAGATTTCCATGAATGAATATAGTTTTGAAGTACACTGATTTTATTATATTAGAAGTTAACTGCTACTGTTTACTAGAACTATGAATAGTCTTCATATCGTGTCTACAAAATCGAATTACTCGTAACTTTCATATTGGTAGTTAATATTCTAATTTATGATTATGAATTTAGATCAATTTTCGCTCGTATAAAGTTACTTTCCTGTTAAACTTCTCATAACACAAAATTTATATTTTTTTTTTCACAGTCAAGATAATTTTTAGAAAAGACAGGAGATATTGTAGGTATAGGGAGTCCTATCCCACGAAGGTGGTGTCGATCTTCGATATGTGTGTATACTCATGTACACTTCATTTCTGTGTAAGCGCCAGCAATTTTAATAGTGTTCAGAGTTTGAGATGGAAAAAAAAGTCATCAAACATACTACTCGTATACATCAAAGATTGTCTTGGTGAGATTACTACTTAACATCACTGATTGTATATTTTGCATATTGTGTGTTTATTCTGTCCCTGTAGTTACAAGTAGATGCTCCACCTCCTTTTTAAATGAATTCTATAATCGTGTTTATTTGTGGTGAAATCAGTATTTATTAAACATATTAAGAAAGAAGGCCCAGCAAAACCAGTATACATCACGGAAATCCTGACCCATAAAGCACAACATCTATTTTATCTTGCTAGAAATTATGCAAAAGACAACGACTACAAGTTTTGTTGGACATCTTTCGGAAAAATCTTTCTGCGAAAAGCTGAAGGCGGTAAGCAAATATGGATTAAAAGCGAATCGGACATCAACAACCTTCGTCTGAAAAATTGACTAGCGAGTAGATCACGTCATCTTGGTTGTACTAATTTTGAAATTACTATTTATCTAACGCATTTTATCTTATTGTTACCTATATATTATAATTTTATACCTACAAAGTCGAAGCATACTAATCAATGTACATTCCAATTTACTTATACACTCTATATACACAACCACATTTACCAATTCATGACTTATACAAGAAATAATAAGGCAATAGTTTGTATCAGGATCATTTTTGAAGCAATCCATTTTCGTGTATCCTTCTTTTATCAAATTCTAATAATATGTGACATAATATCTAATTCTATTCCCAATGGCTAATAATATCAATACCATTTTAACAGATCTAGACTCTATCTCTGTGGCTAATAGCTTTCTTTGTGACCCTGAGACTTGTAATTCAGTATTATTAAATTCTGCGACGAATTCTCTGAAAATGATAACTCAGAACATTCGCAGCATATATAAAAACCTTGACCATTTTCAGGCACAGCTAGCCAGATTCTCTTTCGATATTGACATTATAATTCTCACTGAATGCTGGCTAAATGAACATAAACCAGTTCCTACTTTTGAGAACTATGAAACATTTTCTTCTAAGACGAGGCTTAATCAAAATGGCGGCATCGTAATTTATGTTAAGAAAAATATAAAATGTACTGTGGAGGAGCCAGAGTCAAATGACGCTAGTTTCTTATTGCTTCAGGTTCATCCAGATATTAACATATTAGCAGTATATAGATCCCCATCAACTCACTGTACCAGCAGTTTTTTGGACTCATTAGATGCGATCATAAGGCCACTTAAAACTAAACACATAGTTATTGCTGGGGACATTAACATCGATATTAAACCTAATAATAATGACAGAAACAGTACATCTTATCTGAATTTGACTGCAGAACTAGGTCTACTTCCAGCTCATACATATCCAACAAGGATGGCCAACTGTCTTGATCATATTATGACAAACACACCCGACTCTGCAGCGGCCTTTGTTATGGATTCTACCGTGACTGATCATGCCTCTGTCCTCTTAAGTCTATGCTCTTCAAATCATAAATCAAGTAGAAACAATGTGTACAAGAAAATCGATTACGAGTCTGCCTTTGCACATTTGCAAACCATTGATTTTTCCTTCATAAACAGTGATGCGGATGCAAATATTGCCGCCGCTCGCTTTGTTGAGCATATTTCAAATGCTTTAACACTACACTCTACAGTGATCTCAAGACCCTGTAGGAAAAGATTGCTTAAACCGTGGATAACCCCTGGATTACTACGATGTATCCGCCATAGAGATAAGCTTCACAAAGTTACCAAAAATAATCCTCAAAATGAATCTGCTCGATTGATATACAAAAGGTACAGAAATTTTTGTAACACTCTTTTGACGAAGTTGAAAAGGAATTACAACAAATCTTTGCTCGAAAATGCAACTTGTAATAAAGATAAATGGCATGCCGTCAAGTCTATTATCAATTCATCTAAACAAAAATCCGTTGGGGATCACCTATTGAATCCTCGAAAAAGTGAGTCAAGTGCTGTAAACGACATTAATATGTACTTCTCTAATATTGGTAAACTTCTTGCAGATAAAATAGAGCCAGTACAAAATAATTATAAATTTGAGGTAACCCCAGTCTCAAACTCAATCGTTTTACTACCACCAGACAAAGACGAAATTGATACGTTGATAATGGGTCTCAGGAATGACTGTGCCACAGGCTGGGACTCTATTCCAGCCAATTTTCTGAAAATTGCCAGACATATTATCGTTCCCCATTTAACAAAACTGATAGAAATCTGTTTTACCCAGGGTGTTTTTCCAAAGGTCTTCAAAAAGTCCCTTATTACTTCTGTCCACAAGGGGGGGAAGAAGGACGATGTTGGAAACTACAGGCCCATTTCAGTTCTTACGACCATGTCAAAAATATTAGAAAAAGTTTTAAATAACAGGCTTACAAACTTTGTGCAACACAATAACATACTGGCTGACGCCCAGTTTGGCTTTAGGCCTGGATTAAGCACAGAAGACGCCATAACTCAATTGGTAGATCACGTGACAAATAAATTAGACGAAAAACAGAAATGTATTGGCGTATTTCTCGATTTGGCTAAGGCTTTCGACACCGTCATGATTCCCTACCTTGTGGACAAGTTGGAGAAAATCGGTATACGCGGTATTGCTTTGAAAATCTTTAAGGATTTCCTTACCGACCGAACCCAAAGAGTTAAAATCAAAGAATTTATTAGTTCTGATGCGTCGGTTACCTACGGCGTCCCACAAGGCAGTATTCTCGGACCGAGTCTCTTCTTGATCTATATAAATGACCTGTGTCAGCTACCACTTACAAGCGGCAAGATATTTACCTACGCTGATGACACGGCACTAGTATTCCATGGATTGACTTGGGACGAAGTTCGACAAAATGCTGAACTGGGACTGCATAAGGTAGGGCATTGGTTAAGGTCTAACAGCCTCACCTTGAACCTTTCTAAATCTACATTTCTTCAATTCTCTTTCTCCAAAATTAAACCGATTGATTTAAATATTAAACTTCATGTCTGCAACTTAAACTCTTGTCTGGAATGCTCATGCACAGCCATCCCTAAATCTACACATGTTAAATACCTTGGTGTGATGGTGGACGAAAAACTTGGCTGGCAACGGCATATTGATATCACCACAACGCGTATTAGGAAACTTATTTGGGCATTCAAAAAATTAAGACACGTAGCAAACTTTCAGCTCCTTAGAACCATTTATTTTGCGCTCGTGCAGTCAGTGTTGGGTTATTGCATTGCTATATGGGGCGGTGGGTGCAAGACTTTTATGATACATCTCGAGAGGGCCCAAAGGTCCCTACTTAAAGTCATGACTTTTAGACCTTTCAGATTTCCCACCAAGGTCTTATTCAAGAAATGTGAGCTGCTAACAGTAAGACAGAATTTTATTTTGCAGGTTGTTATAAAACAGCATAGTAGTACACCTTATAATCCTCAAATAAATAAAAAGCGCACCATTACGAACGTTTGCACATCTGTGCTCTACCATACGACGTCCGCTAGGCGACAACAGGCATTTCTCGCAACTTTTCTATACAATAAGGTAAACAAAATCCTGAACATAAATCCACTCACAACTCGTGAAACCAAATCCAAGGTTAAGATCTGGCTACTGACACAGGATTACTACGAAACAGAAAACTTATTGATATCAAACTGATTATTGCAGTATACATTTTATTATAATTATGATATTGGTATTATTACCCACATACATTCACACAATTTACTCACATGTTCACGACTTAGTATTTGGTTTTAATTTATATATATTAAGAAAAAAAAATCTTTTGACCTTAATTTAATTTTCATTTATTTTAATTTAGTTCTAATTTATTAACCTATTTTTTTATTATTATTTTGTATTTGATTTTAATTTGTTATCGAAATTTTATTATTTTTTAATATTGGGTAATTGGTATAGTTTGATTATGAGATATTTATGTTATTTTCATGGCTTACATTATTGTAATTAGTAATTAAAAAAAGTAGAATTATTCAATACATAATTAATTTTATATTCAGGTTGTGCAAATAATGTTTTTACCTAAATTATTTCCTTATATTAATGTCTATATTTATTTCAATGTTGTATAATGAAAATGAAAGAAGTCACTGGCTCCTGAAACACAGGCACCTAACCTAGCTCAGGAGTCAGGGGTTCACTTATTTGTACATGTTTTACAACAATAAAGAATTATTATTATTATTATTATTATATAGTATCCTTGTGTTCATGAGAAATATGAGTTTGTGTGTCAGTTCTTATAATTTTTGATTTTGTGTTAGTGAAATAAGTGGACGTGGTTTGGAAACATTTGAACTCGAATACCTAAATTGGTGCTTAAAACATATCTTTACTGTTTGACATATCTGTGTTGTAGACAAATAATATGGGAACCGAAGTGCTATACTGGTAGCGCATCGGTATTGGTGGACCTACGCACATATACACGATCTAGTAATGCAATCAAGATTTACATTTTACAAGTTTAAGGGTGTGTGGTGAGGGGTTGCCACGACACTGTCTGGCAATGGATGATCATGATTACTAATACAATCCAGAAAAATATTTTAAAAAATTAAGCTTTATAGTTTAACGAATTTAATCAATCAATCAATCAATCAAAATATTTATTTGCTAGAATATGGTACATAAGGTGTTACAGTACATTTGTTTCAGCATATCCTGCCATAACATGGCGTGCAAATATATTCACAGTCAGTGTTGTCAATTACTCGATCTTGTCGATTACAGATTATATTGACTTGTCTTCTAAATAGTCCATAACGGTATAATATCTTTTAAACAATAACAGATTAAAAAGTATTTTTTCAAACATTGTCAGTGGTAACTCTTGTAAACTATTTGGTAAATGATTGTAAATAATAATCGACATGCAGTATACATTTTTGTTACATAATTTTAGCCTTATTTGTGGCAGCCGAAGTCTGTCTCTATGCCGTGTTCGGCTATATGGCCTGTCAGTATTCGTCTCGAAAATATTGTAGTATTTCTTAACAAAAACACATATCTCAAAAATATATAAACATGGTAAAGGTAGAACTTTAAGTTTTTGAAATAGTGGCTTACAGCTGTCTAAAAAGTGAGCTCCACAAATGGCTCGAATACATTTTTTTTGAGCTTTAAAAACCCTGTCAAAATCTACTGAGTTACCCCATATTATAATACCGTATCGAAGAACGGATGATACATAACCATGTAAGCCAGTATTGCAGTATCACAGTTTACTGTTTGTCTAATTCTTTTCAAGACATATATAAAACGATCAATTTTTGTAAGAATTTTATCTATATTATTATGTGCTTTCCAGTTGCAATTTTTGTCGATCGTTATACCCAAAAATACACAATTATCGAGAGTTGTCAAGTGAGAATCTTTATAATAAATGTCAAGCTTATTTATGTTTGAATTGTATGTCTGAAATTGTATGATGTTTGTTTTAGTCATATTTATTTTCAAGTTATTTATTTCAAGCCAGTCGATTGCATTATCTAAAGCCTGGACGATTTCATTTTCTAAATTTTTGTCAGTGTCACTCTTAAGCATTATTGTCGTGTCATCAGCAAATAGTATGCAATCTTTGCCTATTGCCTCTAGAATGTCGTTGATGTAAACTAGAAAGAGTGGTGGGGATAATATACCTCCCTGTGGCGTGCCATAATTCTTTTGTTTATATTCCGACCTATAGGTTCTTTTTTCATTATGACAAATTTTTGTTACTTCCACGCATTGTTCTCTTTCAAAAACGTAACTTTTGATCCAGTCGTTGGCCTTCTCCCGGATCCCGTAATGCTCAAGCTTTGAGAGTAGTGTTTTATGGCAAACAAACACGCAACTTATCTTAGATTTTTGATTAAGACTTTCAGTTATGTATTTTACTAGTGTAAAACATGCTAAAGCAGTTTAGGTTGCTGTGTTACACACCTTTTTTACTCATTGTCTGCCAAAGCCACCATAACTGAAACTTCATATCAGGGCATCGTTCCTGCCTGTGTGTTCCTGTGTTGGGGCCTTGCACTGACAAACTATCAGCTTTTATAAAATGACGAAAGTCTGGTACCCACGGGCTTTTAAGCTATTACCAAAATGAGAAAAAGTAATCAAGAATTTTAAGGTAAACACACACATTCACACTGCATACAGCTTTCAAGCTTTCTGGATGTGCGTTTATTATATTGCATGTTTTATGAGTAAATATAAAATTCATAATGTATTAAACACTATGAATTTTAATTTTCGTTGCAATAACTGAAATGAAGTCGGTTAAAAATACTGAATGAACTATTGGTTAAGTGGGAGTGAAAATATGAAAATATCCACTACAGCAAGAATAATTAAAATTCTGTAAAAAATATTGAAGCTTATAAATTATGAACTCTGAATATAAATTACCTTTTCTGAATATAAGGTTATTTAAAAACATTTCAAGTAAAGATATTTATAGTTGACACTTCGCGTGACTTAAGAGCTGGACCACGTGACTGAGCGTTGAGATGACGTCAGAACAAAGAAATCGGAGGCGTGGCCGACTCGAGGCAATCGACAAAAAGAGAATCGAAACGAAACGGTTTTAACTTGGCTTGGGGGGCAGATCGTCACAGCACCTTTGCCGCGATCGACCTCGAAAGCGTCGACCTCCCTCACGCGTCTAGTGAGTGCTGATACTGCGTCAAGCAGTCTTGTTAAGTAGGTACCTTAAATGTTTAACAAAAAACTTACCTATTTGTTTATTTATTATCTCGCCAAGTTTCAAACGGAATGAGCATAGAAGTTAGTTCCAACATATGCGGTTGATGATTGGAAGTAGCGCGCGCAACCTGTAAAAAAAGAAAATTTATGTTCAGCATTTATATTATTTTCAGCAACTACTTCACGTTTTTAACATTTTAACCGCAGTCATGTACACATGAGAAAGCAAAATGTGTCCACCATGCCACTGTCATGACTACCTGACAGACTTAAACGCTAATAAATCTAATAAAAAAGTACTGTTTTTATTTTTATTCCGTTTATTTATCTTTTTCAACGTATTAATTACATTTTTATTTAAATATTTCTTATAAGAAGGCTAAAGTGAATAGGCTCTTAATAAACTAGTGCGTCTCACCATCAATGATTGCATCACTGCTTACCATCTGGTGGGATCGCAGGCACTCGTCAAGCACTGGTATTATCAATTTAAAAAAAAAGAACTTACAAACTAAAAATTATATTTAAAAATATAAAAAATAGTAAGTATTCCACTGTTGTCGGGGGCGTACCATTGGTACCGGTAGCTTAGACCTTAGTCCGTGTCCTTACAGTTGGATCCTAGTTCGTCACTGGTGGTTAGGCCGGATCCAGAGACGGGAACCTCTTCACAATACAATCCGTATCGAGGAGTACCTTTTGTGTCAGGCCCTCGATCCAGCTGCGCAAAAACAGCTTCAACAGGTTTTGTCGAGGCTTTTGGCCATCAGGCCGTTGGCGGTAACGACAATCTTAATAAATCAATCATTAAAATTTAAATCAATATTAATAATATGTATCAAATACAATGTAAATTGTTCCTGATAAATAAATAATAATCAGCAACTTTTATTATTTCGTACAAGTATACAATGAGCTTGTTGATATGATTATCTATATTCTTGCATCAGACTGTGATTAAACTAGTGGACTATCGTAGTGATTTTTAGGGTTCCGTACCTCAAAGAAAAAAAAGGAACCCATATAGGATCACTTTGTTGTCCGTCGGTCTGTCTGTCAAGACCCTTTATCTCGGGAACATGTAGAGATATCGAGTTGAAATTAAAACCATATACTCAAGTCTGCGGTCCCTTGAAGCAATGAAAGTGATCCATCAGATGTATTAATGATGTGAACATGATGCGGCATACGTCGGAAATGAATATATTCGCAGGAGAACCAAGGTTACCGACATAGCCCGAAGTATCCCCAAACTTAAGTGGCAGTGAGCAGGGCACATTGCTCGCAGAACAGATGGTCAATGGGGACGAAAGCTTCTGGAGTGACGACCATGGTACCGGAAGATAATGCGTTAGAAGGCTTCTCACAAGATGGACTGATTAGTGAGGGTCGTGGGAATCCGATGGATGTGACACGATCAGGATCGGTCGTTATGGCAAAACTTGGGGGAGGCCTATGTCCAACAGTGGACGTCTTTCGGATAAAATGATGATGAATGATGGTATACTTTCTTGGAGTTTTTTTAAAGTTAGTTCAGATGTATAAATATCATATTCCAGAGTTGGATATAGGTCCAACAGTGGACATCTTTCGGCTTAAATAATAATGAATATTGCATCACGTTCTGTGATTACATACATTTACATTTAATTCTCGGAACATTTCAAAAGTTATCCTTCATTTTATTTGCCGCAAATCATACAGAGAAAATACAGAATCTACGCTCAAATTCAACAACCACTTCCAATTTCATTTGCTAGTAACATTATTAGAAAATACCTAAACCAACTAAACTTTCTCATAACATTCAAATTAGATTCGCTTGCAGTTCTCCGCGCATCTATCTAGTTATACATTTATTAAAGCAATTCAAACATGGCACACGCGTACAATTGAACGAATGATCGAATGACTCATACAATATGTTCATTCGTAATAACATTGGTCCGCATGAAGCCGGAAATTGTTGTGTTTGTAGTTTGTTTGTGTTAAAACACGTTTGTTTGACACGTGGACGTTTTATGAAAGGCGCAGTTTTCAAACTGATATTTCAGGAGGTTGTTATAAAACTCGTAAATAATCGTTAAAAAATACGAAACCTAACAGAAGTTTTTTTCAAGCTATTGCATAGCTTCTATCGAGGGCCTTGAGCGCGGGGACCGAATCCAGAAATTCCGTAACGAAAAAAAACCTCACGCTCCCCACTCCGACGGGCACGGAGGTGTGGCTTGAAGGCCGTGCATTGTCTAACGTCGTTTCTTTTCGGCAGTCTTCGACACGGTGTTTGTGTGCGTGCAACTAGCCGTATTGTTACTACATAAATAAAATAAATAAATAATTATAATTGCATAAGTTGATACAAAATGCTATGCAATAGCTTTACCGCGGCAGTCCCCGAGTGCCACACGTCTTTTTTTTTAATTATGAGTGTTATTCAGAATAACTCTCTTAATAAATCTCAACAAAAAAAAATAGAATTACCCGTTGCGATTTATAGCGTGTACGAGGCTCCGTCCACCTACTCCACGAAACGCTTTTATCGATTTTCGTAAATAAAAATTGTATTGCTCATTCGGGTCGAAAAACATTAACATAATTGCCTGCTGAATTTTTTTTCCAGAATCAAAACTGCACTTTGTATATGTACAAATATAACCTATTATTATGTAGGTATATAATATGACTATTGTAAAAGTATTGTAAAAGTTGAGTATTATAAAAAGTATAGCATAGCATAGTCGGCCTTATAATGTTCCCACTGTTGGGACTCAGGCCTCCTCTCTAGGAGAGGGAATGGGCCGTAATCCATCACGCGGGCCCAGTGCGGGTTGGTGGATGTCACATGTCTTCGAATTTTTGGTTCTAGGACATGCCGGTTTCTTCACGATGTTTTCCTTCACCATTTTGAGAGCAGTGGTGATGAAATAAATTACACAAAGTAATGCGCCTGGCTGGGTTTGAACCCACGACCTACAACTCGTAAGTCGGGACTGTTACCACTCGGCCACCACTGCTCTTTATAAAAAGTATTTATGAGTATTCTAAATCTTATGTTATTAAAGACTATCTCCATTAAGCTGTTGATCCCCGCAATAACGCCGGCGTTAACGCGCCATTGTCTTTCTATTGTGTCTCTAATTACGCTACTCCAAAAGTTAATATTAAATCAGATATTAAGTAAAGCTAAATCAAAGAGCACATTTTAAACTGCGATTGATGTTATATAATTTATATTCCCTGAATATTATGTTTATTTATTTATATTTTTAAAGTGGCCTGAGAAACACCAAACCCATCACAAGTTTCTCAATACCAATTTTATTTTGTGGTGGGAATTCCTCAATTAACTTTCACAGCTCTGGGTGGAGCCAGACAGAATATCAGATTTTTACTGACTTAACCTATCTATGTTCCTTCAGTTGCCCTTTGGTTTCCAGGGTCACAGTAGCATTTCTAAACAATTCCGCTAATTTAATACCGTAAAATTGAATTGTTATTTTTACACAATAAGTCCCTAAAAGTCCGACAAAGACTCCAAACACATAATATCGTGTTACGTAATATTAGATTCTAGAGATCAGATATGCAGCTTCCTAATATAAAATACCGTACTTCAGTTACCGTAATTGGTAACGGTTGCGGGAGTCCTATGGATGCGAGACGCACAGGACCGTTCATTGTGGCGACACTTGGGGGAGGCCTGTGTCCAGCAGTGGACGTCTTTCAGCTGAAATGATGATGATGATGATGATGATGATGACTTCAGTTGCGTCTAGTTATACCACTGTAAGATTATCCCAACATAGTTTTTTTTTAACGTGAGAAATCATCTAATGACCTCTCTCGCTCTAGGACGGACCGGGAAGGCGTGTCAGACTTTTACGGACTAAAACCATACCTATATATATACCTTGTTTGCTGGGAGATGGATAGATGAGTGTCGTGAATGTCTAAGGTTTTGTGAGAAGATGGATGAAAAATAAGTAAACATTGTTTCATTTGTTTTGTGGGATATATTATTTTAGTGGTAATGTTTAAGTATTTCCTTTTTATTTCTAAATTATATTGAGTTTTTTTTTTGAGTGTGTGTGTGTAACATCGAATAACACGTTCCCGTAAGTTTACTAATCCGAAACACATAACAACGAATGCACGTTACCACGAGAAACTTAACGCCGTAGCCATGCGATCTCGAATTACACGATTCAGAAAACTGTAATATCGAATAACACGTCCCGGTATGTTTACTAATAGGAAACTCTTCACAACGAATGCACGCTGCTACGAAAAACCTAACCGAATCAACCTCGCTCTCGAATAACCTAATAATGTGTATGGGTTTTTTGTTAGTATATTATTGTTCATTAAATGTACTTTTTTAGTTTCTAAGTTTCCATTGTACATCACCTTGGACATCCTGTATAAGTGCTTGTAAATAAATAAATAAATTAATTCATTTTTTGCCTTGCTCTCCACGACCCCGGGTTTCTCTTTTGAAAGTCAAGACATGGCCCCACGAGGCTTAGACCCTGCTGGGCTCCTATGATCCTGATATAGTTGAGTCAAAGCTACGCAGACCATGGTATAGCGAACAGTTTTATCGCTGCCAATTTTAACTTAAAATCCTGAAACTCATGACCCATATTCCGACAGCCCCACATTGATAACGACACACAGATACAATCCGCCTGCAATCGACTACATCTGCCGCATAGATTTGATTGACACCTTTATTGGCACACTGGTTTGTGTCCGTGATACGGTTACATTCAAACTTGTTGCTTGTTCTGTGTTTGGAATAGACTGCATAAAACTGTGATAGTAAGAAAATGGGTCAGTCCTTATATTTGTAATAAAACCTTCACTTCATAATAAAATAATATGTTTACAAAACAATCCTTCGAATTGTCAAGAAGTCAGTCAGACAGGATGCACAGATACAATCCGCCTGCAATCGACTACATCTGCCGCATAGATTGGATTGACACCTTTATTGGCACACTGATTTTGTCCGTGATACGGTTACATTCAAACTTGTTACTGTTCTGCGCTTGGAATAGACTACATGAAACTGTGATAGTAATAAAATAGGTCAGTCCTTATATTTGTAATAAAACCGCTCACTTCATAAAAAAATAATATGTTTATCACTCAATCCTTCGAATTGTCAAGAAGTCAGTCAGACAGAAAAGTGATGTTAATTGCACATTTCTCAATACCAGCCACGGTAGACGCGGGCTTGCGGACGTCGAGCAATGGGTAGCTCGCCGTCTGGCCGTCCGGTAATTAACCGGACCGAGCACAGTCGTCAACAGCACGTAGTAATCCACGCACTCCTCAAAGAGATGTCAGCAAACCGTAGGGGCCCAGCAGGGCCGAACCGCGGGGAATTTCTGAAAAGGAAAGCCGTAGTCCTAGAACGCAAAAGGTCACTGAAGTACACAGGTGTGGTTTTAGTCAGTAAAAGTCTGACACACTCACCCGCTCTGCCCAGAGCGTGAGAAGTCATTAGATGATTTCCAACCTTAAAAAAAACATGCCAACCCCATTTTAAATCCAGGCAAACTCTGTCCATTCCAGGTTGCCTGGAAGAGGTCGCAGAATTTAATAAGGTCGCTTTTAAGTTTAAGGCTCAAACTGTAGTATGTATTATATTGTTGTACAATAAAGTATATACAAATAAATAATAATAAATAAATAGAGTCATCAAATCATAGTTACGTCGTCAAACCAAATAAATATAGCCGATTATTACGGAGTTAGAATTTCAATCATACATAGTTGTCAATCACACATAATACGCAAGGAAACTCCGAGTATAGCCCTTTCCATTGCCCTTTAAGTGACTTTAAGCCTTCTGATGAGGCCCATTGTAAGCGAACACGTTTCGGAGCCATATGTCATCACTGGCAACACGCACTGGTCATAGACTTTCGTCTTGAGACACTGTGGTATATTGGACGAGAAGACACCGCGCAGCTTCCCGAACGCTGCCCAGCCGAGCCGGATTGTCGTCGAACCCAACTGGATTGTCTGTTCCAGGTAAACGTAGTCGTCCACAACTTCGAGTGTAGAGTCTCCAATCTTGATAGGAGTGGGTGCTACATGGATGTTAACCATGACTTTGGTTTTGTCCATGTTCATTTTAAGTCCCACTGTTTCGGAAGCTTTACTGAGGTCACCAAGCATTGTACTGAGCTCCTCCGTAGTCTCAGTTATGACTACTATGTCGTCGGCAAATCGAAGGTGAGTAATGTACTCGCCATTGACAATTATGCCTAGTCCACTCCACTCCAGAACCTTGAAGACATCCCCCGTTGCGGCAATGAACAGTTTCGGAGAAATTATGTCTCCTTGCCTTACATTCCGCTGCAAGAGGATAGGTTTCGAGGTCTGGTCCTGAAGTCGGACTGACATGGTGGCGTTTTTGTATAAAAACTTCAGCACTTCGATGTACCGATAGTCAATCTGGCACCGTTGGAGAGACTGCAGTACAGCCCAAGTCTCGATCGAATTAAAGGCTTTCTCGTAGTCCATAAACGCTAAACAGAGAGGCTGATTATACCTACTCCTCAGTATAATTATTATAATGATTAAATTGGATCATGTACGCCACAAGGTAATATACATACATTTGATTTTAGGAAATAATTAAACCTACATTATTAGTGTAGCTAATCACAGGTCTAATGGGTTATTAAATTGATGTTAGATATTTCAATAAAGCTATTAGATTAATTATTAGATACTAGATGATTATTATGAAGCTAAAACTTTGATGTGGTTGACGATGGAGCACGTTTGCCCAGAAATAACCTATTTTATCAAAAGTGAGACAATACTTCACGCTGGAACAGCTGCTCAAACTTTATCAATCGCAAGTTCGATCGTGTATGGAGTATTGCTTTTATCTATGGTACGGATCCGCCAGATACCAGCTTGATGTATTTGAGTCAATTGAAAAACGAGCTAGTTGAGCTTCAAAGTCTTCAGCCTCGACGTCAAGTTAGCTAGCCTGTCGGTTTTCTACCGGTTGCATTTCGGAGAGTGCGGCGGAATTGCATAAACTAATTCTGACAAGCCGACCATCAGACGCACGGTGATGCGCCACCAGTACAAAGTGGACATCATCATCATCATTTCAGCCGAAAGACGTCGACTGTTGGACATAGGTTTCCCCCAAGTATCGCCACAACTAACGGTCCTGTGCGTCTCGCATCCACCGCATTCCCGCGACTCTCACCAGGTCAGCAGTTCACCTTGTGGGAGGCCTTCCAGCACTGCGTTTTCCGGTGCGCGGTCGCCAGTCTAGAACTTTTCGACCCCATCAACCATCCGTTCTACGAGTAAAATGCCCTGCCCACTGCCACTTAAGTTTGGCGATTCTTCGGGCTATGTCGGCGACCTTGGTTCTCCTGCGGATATCTTCATTCGTGATTAGATCACACAAGGAAACTCCGAGCATAGCCTTTTGGTTGACTGAAAGTCTTATGATGAGAGCCATTGTAAGCGACCACGTTTTAGTGCCATATGTCATCATGGGCAATACGCACTGGTCACAGACTTTTGTCTGGAAACACTGTTGTATGTTGGACGAGAAGATACCGCGCAGCTTCCCGAACGCTGCGCAGCCGAGTCAGATTCGACGATTGACCTTATACTCGAAGTTAGACCTGCCCAACTGGATTGTCTGTCCCAGGTAAACGGAACTTGAACTGTTTTCATAGGTAACTTTGTACGGAACCCTCAGTGCGCGAGTCCGACTCACACATATCCAGTTTTTTATACTAAATTCCCTTGACCCATAAGCAAAGAGATTTAAAGAGATACAATAGAGCGGCTATCAGAATAAATGTCTTAAGAAAAACTGTCATCCTATGTTTCAGTGACGCCATCTGGCTTTGAATAGCAAACACGCGAATTAAATTTGTCAAAATTTATAATTATTTAACTATCGCTCGGTAGGTGGCCAGGGGCCTTACCATGATAATGTTAAAATGTCAGTCGTACGAGCGAAAAAGAGTGATGCAGCTATACGCCCTATATAGCTCCATCCCTTTAACAGTTCGGTTTAGGTTGTAAAATGGATCACGTTATGATCTCGTGGTAGAGCCTCAGTGTGTGATAAAGGTAAGGTTAAGCTTTTCAGCAATAGATGGCGTTATCACAAAACCAGCAAATGTTTTAGAACAATTTCTCAAAATTATTGAATTTTAATTAATCACTTCGTAAATACCAAAAATATTTACGAAAATAAACCGAAGTTAGGTCCAGTTATTTTATCATAACAAGATTTGCAATAGCGTAATGCGAAGTTCGGCATATTTTCTCAGAAAATGATTTTCTTTTAATGCATAGAGCGGATACAAACACGACTTGAAGTGTAGGGGCGTCATACTAGACTGAGCGACTTATGACCACTAGGTAATAAGTATCGGAGCACGATTTAGTTCGCTATGTCCTGTCTATTGGTAGTATATATTTAATGTCTTTGCCCATAAGTAACCCTGCACTTTAAACAATATCTACCCATAGAACTAATTTACCTTCGCTCAATTACGTACCATCAATCAATTCATTGTCTATCACGATGTGGGGAAAAACGGACCTTCATTAAAATGTCATTCTTATTATCTGCACAAAAGAAGTTAATTTAGTTTGAAGTCCTTTTATTAGCTAGTCGGCGTGGTAATCAATAGGATCGGATGTCGCTTTGTAGATAAATAATTGGTTTATGAAACTAGGCTCTGAAAATACATTAGAGGATAGATCATTGTTGGTGACAGCTAAATAGAGAGTGTGCGAAATGGAGATAATCGTACTAGAGAGTAATGACTCGCTATTTAAACTTACGAGCACATAATAATATATTTTTACACCACCTGCTCGATAATGCCCTTTTATACGTCATACAACCATCACTTAAAGCAAGTCATTATGTCCCTAGGGAGATAATGCAGTATGGGCGATCCCTAGGGAATAATGAGATTTGAATTTGAAAAAAATATCAGCTGTTCAGTACATTAGGCAAACATAAATGTACTGAACAGCTGTTTTTTTTATTCGCGATTTCAGGTTTGTTCCCATAGCAAAAGTTGTTGGTTATCATGAGCACAATTACGTGTTTAAGTATCGTACACTAATTGCCAGTCACCCTATATGAGTATTGTAAAAGTATTGTAAAAGTTGAGTATTATAAAAAGTATTTATGAGTATTCTAAATCTTCTGTTAATTAATATAAGATTTAGAATACTCATAAATTTACTTTTTTACTTTCTATTTAATATTAATAGAGATAGTCTTTATTAATAAAGACTATCTCCTTTAATATTAAATCAGATATTAAGTAAAGCTCAGTCAAAGAGCACATTTTAAACTTCGATTGATGTTAAGTAATATAAATTCCCTGAATATTATGTTTATTTATATTTTTAAATTGGCCAAAGAAACACCAAATCCATCACAAGTTTCTCAATACCAGATTTATTTTAAGGTGGGAATTCCTCAATTAACTTCCACAGCTCTGGGTGGCGCCAGAGAGAATATCAGATTTTTACTGACTTTTCAGGACGACTTGACGGTTTCCAGGGTCACAGTAGCTTTTCTATACAATTCCGCTAATTTAATACCGTAAAATTAAATTGTTATTTTTATACAATAAGTCCCTAAAAGTCCGACAAAGACTCCAAACACATAATATCGTGTTACGTAGATAATATTAGATTCTAGAGATCAGATATGCAGCTTCCTAATATAAAATACCGTACTTCAGTTGCGTCTAGTTATACCAATATAAGATTATCCCAACATAGTTTTTTTTTATTCCTATATAAATAGGTATGTTATAGGTATATACATATACTTGTTTGCTGGGAGATGGATAGATGTGTGTCGTGAATTTCTAAGGTTTTGTGAGAAGATGGATGAAAAATAAGTAAACATTGTTTCATTTGTTTTGTGAGATATATTATTTTAGTGGTAATGTATATGTATTTTCTTTTTATTTTTAAATTATACGTTAGTTTTTTATTTTTTTTCAATGTGTATGGATTTGTTATTAGTTTATTATTGTTTATTAAATTTATTTTTTTAGTTTGTAAGTTTCTATTGTACAACGCCTTGGATATCCTGTAAATAAATTCCTTTTTTGCCTTGCTCTCCACGACCCCGGGTTTCTCTTTTGGAAGTCAAGACATGGCCCCACTAGGCTTAGACCCTGCTGCAGTCCTAAGATCCTGATATAGTTGAGTCAAATCTACGCAGACCATGGTATAGCGAACAGTTTTATCGCTGCCAATTTTAACTTAAATCCTGAAACTCATGACCCATATTCCGACAGCCCCACATTGATAACGACACACAGATACAATCCGCCTGCAATCGACTACATCTGCCGCATAGATTTGATTGACACCTTTATTGGCACACTGGTTTGTGTCCGTGATACGGTTACATTCAAACTTGTTGCTTGTTCTGTGTTTGGAATAGACTGCATAAAACTGTGATAGTAAGAAAATGGGTCAGTCCTTATATTTGTAATAAAACCGCTCACTTCATAAAAAAATAATATGTTTATCACTCAATCCTTCGAATTGTCAAGAAGTCAGTCAGACAGAAAAGTGATGTTAAATGCACATTGCAAAGCAAGAGAAATTCCGACCTCAACTCTGGTAGTTGAGAACGGTAGACACGTAGCTCGCCGTCCGACCGTCCGGTAATTAACTGAATCGAATCCAGTCGTCAACAGCGCGTAGTTAGTTATCCACGCGCTCCTCAAAGAGATGTCAGCAATCCGTAGGGGCCCAGCAGGGCCGATAGCTGGACCGAACTGCGGGGAATTTCTGAAAAGGAAACCCGTAGTCCTAGAACGCAAAGGGCAACTGAAGGACATAGGTGTGGTCTGTAGTAAGTAAAAGTCTGACACGCCCTCTCGCTCGACCCAAAGTGGGAGAAGTCATAGGATGATTTTCAACCTTAAAAAAAAAACCCAACATGCCAACCCCATTTTATATCCAGGCAATCTCTGTCCATTCTAGGTTGCCTGGAAGAGATCGCAGAATGCAATAAGGCCGCTTTTAAGTTCAAGGCTCAAACTGTACTATGTATTATATTGGTGTACAATAAAGTATATATAAATAAATAATAATAAATAAATAAAGTCATCAAATCATAGATAAGTCGTCAAACTAAATAAATAGAGCCGATTATTACGGAACTAGAATTTCAATCATACATAGTTGTCAATCACACATAATACGCAAGGAAACTCCGAGCATAGCCCTTTCCATTGCCCTTTGAGTGACTTTAAGCCTTCTGATGAGGCCCATTGTAAGCGACCACGTTTCGGAGCCTTATGTCATCACTGGCAACACGCACTGGTCATAGACTTTCGTCTTGAGACACTGTGGTATATTGGACGAGAAGACACCACGCAGCTTCCCGAACGCTGCCCAGCCGAGCCGGATTTGAGGAACCCAACTAGATTGTCTGTTCCAAGTAAACGTAGTCGTCCATAACTTCGAGTGTAGAGTCCCCGACCTTGATAGGAGTGGGTGCTACATAGATGTTTACCATGACTTTGGTTTTGCCCATGTTCATTTTAAGTCCCACTGTTTCGGAAACTTTACTGAGGTCACCGAGCATTGTACTGAGCTCCTCCGTTGTCTCAGCCATGACTACTATGTCGTCGGCAAATCGAAGGTGAGTAATGTACTCGCCAATGACATTTATGCCTAGTCCACTCCACTCCAGAACCTTGAAGACATCCCCCTTTGCGGCAATGAACAGTTTCGGAGAAATTATGTCTCCTTACCTCACATCCCGCTGCAAGAGGATAGGTTTCGAGGTCTGGTCCTGAAGTCGGACTGACATGGTGGCGTTTTTGTATAAACACTTCAGCACTTCGATGTACCGATAGTCAATCTGGCACCGTTGGAGAGACTGCAGTACAGCCCAAGTTTCGATCGAATCAAAGGCTTTCTCGTCGTCCACAAACGCTAAGCAGAGAGGCTGATTATACCTACTTCTCAGTATAATTATTATAATGATTAAATTGGATCATGTACGCCACAAGGTAATATACATACATTTGATTTTAGAAAATAATTAAACCTACATTATTAGTGTAGCTAATCACAGGTCTAATGGGTTATTAAATTGATGTTAGGTATTTCAATAAAGCTATTAGATTAATTATTAGATACTAGATGATTATTATGAAGCTTAAACTTTGATGTGGTTGACGATGGAGCACGTTTGCCCCGAAATAACCTATTTTATCAAAAGTGAGACAATACTTTATGCTGGAACGGCTGCTCAAACTTTATCAATCGCAAGTTCGATCGTGTATGGAGTATTGCTTTTATCTATGGTACGGATCTACCAGATCCAGCTTGATGTATTTGAGGCAATTGAAAAACGAGCTGGTTGAGCTTCAAAGTCTTCAGCCTCGACGTCAAGTTAGCTAGCCTGTCGGTTTTCTACCGGTTGCAATTCGGAGAGTGCGGCGGAATTGCATAAACTAATTCTGACAAGCCGACCATCAGACGCACGGTGATGCGCCACCGGTACAAAGTGGATATCATCATCATCATTTCAGCCGAAAGACGTCGACTGTTGGACATAGGTTTCCCCCAAGTATCGCCACAACGAACGGTCCTGTGCGTCTCGCATTCACCGCATTCCCGCGACTCTCACCAGGTCAGCAGTTCACCTTGTGGGAGGCCTTCCAACGCTGCGTTTTCCGGTGCGCGGTCGCCAGTCTAGTACTTTTTGGCGCCATCAACCATCCGTTCTACGAGCAATGTGCCCTGCCCACTGCCACTTAAGTTTGGCGATTCTTCGGGCTATGTCGGCAACCTTGGTTCTCCTGCGGATATCTTCATTCCTGATTCGATCACACAAGGAAACTCCGAGCATAGCCTTTTGGTTGACTGAAAGTCTTATGATGAGAGCCATTGTAAGCGACCACGTTTTAGTGCCATATGTCATCATGGGCAATACGCACTGGTCACAGACTTTTGTCTGGAAACACTGTGGTGTGTTGGACGAGAAGATACCGCGCAGCTTCCCGAACGCTACTCAGCCGAGTCAGATTCGACGATTGACCTTTTACTCGTAGTTAAACCTGCCCAACTGGATTGTCTGTCCCAGGTAAACGGAACTTGAATTGTTTTCATAGGTAACTTTGTACTTTCAGTGCGCGTGGCCGACTCACACTTGTCCAGTTTTTTATACTAAATTCCCTTGACCCATAAGTAACCCTGCACTTTAAACAATATCTACCCATAGAACTAATTTACCTTCGCTCAATTACGTACCATCAATCAATTCATCGTCTATTACGATGTGGGGAAAAACGGACCTTCATTAAAATGTCATCCTTATTATCTGCACAAAAGAAGTTAAATTAGATTGAAGTCCTTTTATTAGCCAGTCGGCGTGGTAATCAATAGGATCGGATGTCGCTTTGTAGATAAATAATTGGTTTTTGAAACTAGGCTCTGAAAATACATTAGAGGATAGATTATTGTTGGTGACAGCTAAATAGAGAGTGTACGAAATGGAGATAATCGTACTAGAGAGCAATGACTCGCTATTTAAACTTACGAGCACATAATATATATTTATTTAGAGAACCAGAAGCTTTTTTTTTATTGGGTGGGAAAATCATCTTATGACAAATCTCGCTCTTGGGCGGTGTGGGAGATAGTGTCAGACTTTTACTGACTAAAAACCCACTCCTGTTCCTTCTTTAATAAATAAATAAAAATAAAAATCTTATATTTCGGACGAAGTCCATAGTTGGTTAGTATACACAGAACTTATAAACTAGTGTTAGTACTTATAGCTACCGGAAACAATTTTTTATGAATTATACGCCACAGGGGCATGCAGGCGTACCCAATGCTCCAGTATGGGACTGTCCCACCTGTCCGCTATTGTCTTCAGGATGCTATTAGGGCTGACGCGTACCCTGCGCATGATGGAGGCGCATCGCTTGCGGATAATGGCATGAAAGCCATCAATTTCTGCCTCTGCGAACATACCAGATGCACTGCAGTAGCGCGGCAACCCCATCAACACCCTAAAAGCATCATTGTATTGAACACGCAGAGCACTGTATGCCCTCTGCGTGTAGTTGACCCACAGCCTGCATGTATAAAATGACTGACAATACGCTCTAAACAATGTTGCCTTTACGTCAGTCGAGCATTTCGCAAATCTGCGAGCCAACATATTGCAGCGGACAGCCAAAGCTCTGCGCTGACGCTCAATATCTCGATTGTCCCTGAGGTCTTCAGAAACCCAGTGGCCCAGATACTTGAAAGATGTGACTTGCTTTAAAGGGCTTCCGCAAAGTTTTAAGTGTGGCACAATCGGGTAGGTTTTAGTTCCTGCCTTAAAAACTAGTACCTCACTTTTCTTAACATTGTATCTGAGCCCATTGGTCTCCGCATACCTCTCACATATCGTAAGCAGGCTCATCATTGCGTTAATCGAAGGGCTCAGCAACACCATATCGTCAGCATAACTTATATTATTGATGCATATGCCGTCAACATAACATCCTTGATACGTGTTGCTGAGCTCGACGATCAACCGGTTTATATACAGACTGACGAGGCGAGGGGAGGTCAGGCCGCCCTGCCTTACACCGCACTCCAGCCCATACACATCCGATAATGAGCCTGCCCACCTCACACAATTGAGCTGATTATTATACCAATACCGTAGTATTGATATAACTTCCCTATCCACTGAGGTATCGTTCAATAACTTTTGCCACAATAAATCGTACGACACAAGATCGAACGCTTTGGAAAGGTCTAGGAAACAGGCGTTTACAGGCGTTTTCCTCGACGTATAGTACTGAACAGTATGCTTGAGAGACAGTATGGCACTCTCCGAGGAGAGACCCGGGCGGAACCCAAACTGTGCGTCATGCAAATCGATGCGAGTTGCCATATGCCTATCAAGCAAACTGTCCAGCACTTTGGCTATGACAGTAGCAAGCGATATAGGCCTGTAGTTTGACAGATCCGATGTATCCCCAGTCTTATCCTTAACAATTGGCACAACCACAGTCTTCATCAGATCGCTGGGCAGATGAGCGTGGCTTAAACAGAGCGAGAAGAACATCGCCAGTACTCTAGGCAGGTGAACTCCTGCATGCTGCAGGTGCTCGATGCTGAGGTAGTCATGCCCTGGTGACTTGCCCCTAGTCATACTTTTTATGACAGTAGCGATATCTTTCGCTGAAAACCTGACATTCAAGTCCGTCAGACAATCCTCAGCATCGACCGCCTGTGATGCTAAACCTAGAGAAGATTCAACCTTAAAATGTTTCATAAACAAATTAGCAATTGCCGCAGGCTCATGTTGCCCCGCCACACTCACGGGGACGCCCGGCTTCGGATTCAATTTATTTGTGTTCTTCCAAAACCTTGGAAAATCTTTAGATTTATGATTTTCAGCTATTATGTCCATTTTTATTTTATTTTCATTGTCTTGAGACCATTTCAACTTTTGTTTAAAGACTTTTCTGGTGTCAGACATTTGTTTGTAACATGAACCAGAAGTTGGTTTCCCAGCTAATTTCCAGACTTGAAAAGCTAGCCGAGCGTCCGCGTGAGCTTGCTTAACATGCCTATTCCACCCAACAACCCTTTTACCTTTCCTACCCCCTCCCGAATCCTCATTACCGGAACATTGGGCAGCCTCCGTAAGAATATTTACAATACTTTTATACATATTGTCTAATACATGTTTGTGACTGGTGTTTCTACAAAAACCGTTAGCACAATCTTTAAAATCTAACGGGAAATGAATTTCCCTCAACTTGGCGTGACAAATATTTTTGTATTTACTAATTTGATTAGTGTCCCGTTCTCCCCATACCACAAAATTCTTTGCCTTCGTCCCAGGGCCCCGGGTTTCAAGAGAACCAGCAGCTAAAATAAATGGATAACAATAGTATATGAGACATTACGCCAATTACTCAGATAATTACAATGAATTACAAACTTTTCTTTTGTCGTATCTACACACTATTGTCTAAGTTTCTATTAATCTTTTTTTTCACAGGTTTTCTGAAAGAAACTTGAAATCAGCGGTAGGTACCTTTGTAAATTTTTTTAGGGTTCCGCACTTAGGATCTCGGATCACTTTGTTGTCCGTCTGTCGGTCGGTCTGTTAAGACTCCCCTTTATCTCGGGAACGCGTAAAGGTATCGAGTTGAAATTAAAACCATATACTCAAGTTTGCGGTCCCTTAAAGCTGTGAAAAAAAAAATTCTAAGTTAACGAAAAAAAGAGATACGGCCGTTTATGTCGCAAAAAAACGTATATTATTATTTCGATACGCTCAAGGGAATCAAAATTCTTAGGGTACTTTTCGTTGGCCTAGAATCCTGCAATTTCTTATAGCACAGATATAGGAATAAATCTGAAAACAGTAATTTTTTTGTTACATAACAAAAAAATACTTTTTTTGCGATTAAGAATTTTCGAGACTCCATTCGGGAATTGAACTATTTATATTGGTAATTTTATATGGAACCCTCAGTGCGCGAGTCCGACTCGCAATTGCACAGTTTTTTTTTTTATAATGATCTGTCTTCTTCTGTTATATGTATAAAATAAGACTGGCGGCATTGCCACGTTGTATGGCAATGCTTAATCTCTGACCGAGGTAAAAGCCAGCCCTTTGGTCACGCGAAGTGTCAACTAGCCGTTTGGACAATTCTTTAAAAAGCGTATGAGCACTCGGACCCCACGGCCCAAGAGTCTCAACCTCAAATGGCTCAAAAATATAACTACCGACGAGGTTGTTATATTTTCGCCGCTTGAGGTTCTCCGCAGCCGCAGCGGCAGCACCAGCACAGCGCGACGAGCCAGGAAGATGGGATGGCGCAAGAGTGTCGACACAGGTAGCGTCCCATACTAAAGTCCTACCCTTCTTCCATGGAAATAAAGACATACCGTCCGGTCTCTTACCATCGTCGCGTGCCAAACCATGAGGTTCCAATACAACCGGAACGCCGACGGTGACAAGGGCTCGTTGAATGATGTCATTAATATTCGCGTGCCGCGCTATACGTCCCGCGCTTCGACTGCTTGACAGGCCGTGGTGACCGAGGCTGTTGACAACTTCGCCACAGTGGCAAGTATGGCTGTACAACGATCCCCACAAAGTTCTCTGCCGATGAAACCCGCTGCTTTGGTGCATTACGGATCGGATTCTGCGATAAATAAAACAACGATGGAAGAAACCATGGGTAGCGAATTTTTACGCGACAACCCAAAGAAAGGAGTTATATCAACCATCACATACCGTAACAATAAACGGAAATGTACAGAAACTGGTATTGCCCAGGATCAACAATCAATTTTGATGAACAGTACAGATGCTGGTATTGAACAGGATCAACTATCAATTTTTATGTCTGAAATGAAATCCATGCTCCTAGAATTCAAGGAGCAACAGAACACCAAAATAGAGAAAATTTGTGAATCTATTGAGGAGATAAAATTGCAAAACGCAAAGATTCAGGACTCTGTTACCTCTCTATCACTATATTACGATGGTTTGAAATCACAGATCGACCAGCTAGAAGCCAAACTTGATGCAGAACGGAAAACCAACTTACAATACCGTACCACATTAGAAGACAAGCTCGAACGATTTGAGCGTAGTGCGAGATCGACATGCGTGGAAATAAGAAATGTGCCTGTAACTAAACCAGAGACAAAGGAATACTTATTAAATACCGTGATGAGGGTCGGCTCTGTCCTGGGTGCTCCTATACAGGCTCAGGAAGTAAAAGATTTGTATCGAATAGGACCAAATGATTCAAATACCAGAACTATTATAGTGGACTTTACTACCAACCTTCTTAAGGAAAAATTTATTCATATGTTCAAAAATTATAATAAAAACATAATAAACTTACTACTGAACATCTTAATGTAAGTGGACCGGCAAAACCCATATTTGTGTCCGAAAATCTCAAACCGAAAATGAAGCGACTCCTGTTCTTGGCCAAAGACTTTGCCAGTACCAACGAGTATCGCTTCTGCTGGGTTACTAACGGGAAAATTTTCCTACGTAAAAAAGAGGGTGCTCCACATATTCTGATCAAGAACGAATTGGACCTACCAAAACCTGCTAACACCAATTGACTAGTCGACTTTACTACTCATTGGGTCTTTGATTCTCACGTTTTTACCTTCTTGGTTATCGTTTGTCTGGAGATTGCTAACAGCTTCCGCATCTTGTATTTTTCTTTTGTGTCTATTATGTTATTTTATGTACAGCAGTCATTTAAACTATTATTTGTACTTTCTTTACTTAAGTTATTTTATGTCATGTTTTTATGTATGATAATCCTTGTTCTACATCTAGTGCTCCTACATATAGTACATACACACAAATACACAATAATACTTTCACACACATTCAGATTTTTGTACAGAAGCAATTTAGTACTTAGTAAAATCCCTTCGGATCAGATTAGTCTGTTCTGTCCAGTCCTGTGCGTTAAACATCAACTCATAGTTTATTTGTTTGTTTTTAGGATCGCCAAATGAATACTGACAATTTGGTAATTACCGACGATATAGATAATATAGTAAATCTTTCGGTCTCAAAATCTTAAATTTGTGCCCCGGAACAATGTGCCTCATACCTTAGTGATACCACAAATGGTCTTAGATTTTTCCATCTAAATATAAGAAGTCTGGGTAATACCGCAAACTTCAATAACCTCCTAATCTTATTAGATAGAATTAGAGTACAATTTGATGTTATTGTGTTGTCGGAATGCTGGTTAAGCTAATGTCCCCATCTACCTGAAATTCCTGGATTTGAGTCGTTCCAGTCCGAATATGCTAACCAAAATGAAGGTATTGTCATTTATTCTAGACGTGGTGAATCATTTATTGTTGAGAAACCAGTATTCCATGGTGCTAACTGCGTAATTCTTAAATTTCGCTCAGATGTAGCATTAGTAGCAATTTATCGATCTCCATCACATAGAAACATCCAAAACTTTATCGACAGCCTAGACCTTACACTAGACTCACTTAAAAGTTTTAAAACTGTCCTAGTTCTAGGGGATATCAACATTAATATATCACCCAATAATGCTGACGTGAATTCGGATAGTAACCTGAACACAGTTGCATTGCATGGAATGCTGCCCGGTCATCTCTTCGCCACTTGCAAGACCAGCTGCCTAGATCACGCAATTATCAGGACCAACAAACCTGCTATTACTCTGGTAGTCGACTCATTTATTACAGACCACGCTCCAGTAATAGTTTTCTGCCAACTTAAAATAAATGTACCTAAAACAGTGGTAACCTCTCACCGCGTTGATGTGGATGCTTGGGTGGTCGAACTTGACAGAAACAATTTTTCATGTGTTTTTGACAGTATCGATGCTAACGAAGCTGCAACCAATTTAGTGACTTTAATTTCCACTGTGGTGAATAGAAATACTTGTTCTGTTATAATCTCTAATTAAAACCGAATCATTAAACCTTGGATAACGGCTGGGCTTTTGAGATGCATCCGTAACCGGGACACTATGTACCGGAAATCAAAAAGAGACCCCGAGAACTACACCCTTAAAGTGACTTATACACGCTGTAGAAATTTCTGTAACAACCTACTAAGAAAAATAAAAAGACAATACGAATCCTCAGAATTCCGGAGGCACCACAATAATCCAAAGGCTACCTGGAAACTAATTAAAAGTATTTCTAATCTTAAAGATAACAAACCGTTAACTGGTGAGCTCTTGTCCCTAGAGGCTAACCCTTCTCTGTCACTTAATGCCGTGAACCACTTCTTCGCAAATGTAGGGAAAACTCTGGCATCTAAAATTACACCTGAGCTTAGCGAACCACCAAATGTTTCTTACCCTATTACAAGTGTCAATCCCAGCTCAATGGCCATCTTCAATACCGACATTGAAGAACTAGAACAAATAGTTCTAGGTCTTAAACTTAATAGTGCTGTGGGTTGGGATGGTATATCTGCTGTTCTTATAAGGGCCGCTAGGCATATCCTTATTCCAGTTATGTGCCATGTTTTTAACCTTGCCCTCATGTCAGGTGTCTTTCCCTCTGCTTTCAAAAAGGCAATTGTACACCCTATATACAAGAGCGGAGACAGAGGCAGTGTCAATAACTATAGACCTATATCAGTTTTGATAACCTTGTCAAAAATCTTTGAAAAAGTTCTTAACAAAAGACTTTTAAATTATTTAAATTCCCAAAATATACTCGCCTCAAATCAGTACGGCTTTAGGGCAGGAAAAAGTACCGAAGACGCTGTCTTGGAATTAACTGGTACTATTGCAAAAAAGGTTAAAGAAAAACTCAGAACTATAGCAATCTTTCTTGACCTTTCTAAGGCTTTTGACACTGTCTCTGTCCCCATTCTACTCACTAAACTGCAAAAGATTGGCATTAGTGGTTTGTCTCTTGATATCTTTAAGAGTTATTTGACGGACCGCTCTCAAGCCGTTAAGATAAGTGACTTTACCAGTGAGAATGAGTTCATTAATTACGGAGTTCCACAGGGTAGTGTTCTTGGACCTACCCTATTTTTAATATACATAAATGACCTCTGCAAATTATCTTTAAGAAACTCAAACATGATAATTTACGCTGATGACACAGTAATACTTGTCCATGGCAACGATTGGCAAAAAACTCGCTTGTATGCAGAATCTGCTCTTCAAGCTGTCATGGAATGGTTAAATAGGAATCTGCTTACTTTGAACCTAGAGAAAACAAAATTTATCACGTTTGCGCCCCTTCAATCATCTCAACCAGCTTTCAATCTAACTGCACACAAGTGCTATTCGATAATAAACACTATTTGTAGTTGTAACGTTATTACGCAAGTCAACAGCATAAAATATCTTGGTGTTATTATTGATAGTACTATGTCCTGGAATGAACACATAAGATCGCTGGTGTCACGGGTCAGGAAGTTAATATTTGTTTTTAAAAATTTGAGGTCTTCTGCCGACTTCCATACTTTGAAAATTGTTTATTCTGCTTTGGCGCACTCTATCATAACTTATTGTATAGTGGCTTGGGGTGGCTCTGGTAAATGTTTGATACTGAGACTGGAGAGGGCACAGAGGGTGGTTCTTAAAGTCATGTCACACAAACCTATTCGCTTCCCTACAAACGAACTCTATGCCCTTTGTAAAGTACCCACAGTAAGGCACGCATTTTTCCAAAGTACCATACTCCGAAAACATTCTGAACTCACATTCGACCCCAATATCGGATCTAATAAACGTAGGGCGGGCTTAGTTTGTCAGACAGAAAAGGCCAACGTTATGATGGTGAAACGCCATTACCATTTCTTTAGCCCTGTTTTATACAATAAAGTTAACAAAATTTTAAATATCTATCCACTTACCTTTCGTGAGTGTAAGGTAGTCATCAACAAGTGGCTCCATAGCCGAACATATGAGGAACTAGAAAATATAACAAATAGGTAGGTATTATTTGTCTAGATTTAATGCAAGACAAAATCTGCTTTTGATTCCACTTCCATGTAACGTATCAACGGAGTAAAATCTACTCAATTTTCTGTATATCTACTTAATATTAACCTACACACACACACACACACCATCACACACACAAATCCCACAAACACTCACACTAAGTGAACTAGAGCACCTGGATCTCACTTTTGTTTTAGATTATTAAATGATTTTATTTAATTAATTGTAATAAATAAATAAATTGTAATAATATAAATAAATTGTAATAATATAAATAAATTGTAATTATAATTCAAATTAATAGGTAGTTGCTTAACCTATTCTAATTCTAAATTAAGAGTAATTAAGTCTAACTACGAATATAAATTAATTGTAAATTTATTATCATACATTTTGGAACGCCGACGTCTCCCTTTTGGAGGTGGGCGCTAATGGCTACAACACAGTTTTAAACTAATGTAGTTGTTAACGAACACTTAAAATTTTGTAAACAAGTTTATTGTTCCAATAAAAATATTATTATTTATATTATTATTATTATTATAAATGAGAAGTTTGATCATGTGGCCAATATAACAATATTTGGCTTAACTTATTATTACTGTTTGTCATATCAACGCGCAGCCGAAACAACGTGAAAAGGGACAAGGAACGTGAAATTTTGCACAAGATTATTTTTTGTGACGTAGGCGAACACTAAGGGAGGATTTTCCAAAATGCACTCCCTAAAGCGCTGAAATGGGGGTCCAAAGTTTGTATGAATAAACCTAGAATCACGCAGGTGAATCCGCTGGCTGAAGCTAGTTTCTCATAAAAACAATTATATTTATTATGTTTGTAATTTCTGGAAGTAGATACTGATCCCATCAAGAAAATTATTTCATTTATACTAGCTTTTGTATTTTACACCCACATTGGAACTTCCCTAGGTTATCCTACACGACTCGCATATCTTTATCATTTCACCAATTAATATTTCCAAACCATACAATTCATAGGGAAAATTGTTACATAAAATTCCTGCTACAAAACGCCAGTTATTCAGGATATTAGATAAATTGCGAGCCGGATATCCGGTTCTCCAAAAAATGAAGGGAATAGAGAGCCTACCCGGACATACATCCGGCGCTCGTCGGGCTTCTGAATATTTAAACTAGTATTGGTACGGGGAACGGGTAGAGTTGTATCGATCTTGTATACCGTTCTAGATTCATTTATTCAAATCATTTAGTAGTAAAGCGAGAACTTTGCCAAAAGGCTTTTTACACTGTAAAGGACTATGTTGAGGACGAAAAAATTTGACATTGATGTTTAGTTTTTTACAATTAGACATTGTAGATTATTTTTGATTTCACAATTTGACGTGATATTTTTTTAAATTAATTTTTACTTATAAATATATTTACTGTGCTAAGTATTACATTTTTAACCGACTTCAAAAAAAGGAGGAGGTTATTCAATTCGGTTGTATTTTTTTATTTTTATTTTTTTTATCATTTTTTTTTATGTTTCTTACCTTATAACTCCGTCATTTATGGACCGATTTGCAATTTTTTTTTCCCTTTATAGGATATGCTTTCAGATTGGTCCCATTTTTTTCAAAATCCAGTTCTGATGATAGAATTCATGAGGAATCGAGGGAACTCCTCAAATATTATAGGCTACCATATGGTGATTTTTGTATTTTCATCGAGAACTTAAGCATTTACAGTCAAAAAGTAACATTTGATGAAGTTTTGGCTATAAGGTACTATCGAACTGATCTGATGATGGAGCCGGAAGGTAGGCATATAGGAACTCCGTAATTAATCAATGTATGCTAGCCGTGTTTGGGCTTATTAGAATTGTCATGAGATGCACTTTGGCTATAAGGTACTATCGAACTGATCTGATGATGGAGCCGGATGGTAGGCACTGGAACTCCGTAATTAATCAATGTAACCTAGCCGTGTTTGAACTTATTAGAATTGTCATGAGATGCACTTTGGCTATAAGGTACTATTGAACTGATCGGATGATGGAGCCGGAAGGTAGGCACAGGAACTTCGTAATTAATCAATGTGTCCTAGCCGTGTTTGGGCTTATTAGAATTGTCATGAGATGTACTTTGGCTATAAGGTACTATCGAACTGATCTGGTGATGGAGCCGGAAGGTGGAAGGTAGACACAGGAACTTTATAATAAAACAATGTAACTTAGCAGTGTTTGGGTTAATTTTTGTTTTGGTTTGGGAATCATCATGAGAAATAGGCACTCTGTTTATAAGTGTATCGCAACGAAAAAGTGTAAAATAAAAACTTTTTACAAAAAAAAAAATAATAATTACCGACTTCACTAAAAAAAACACTAAAGGGATCAAAATAACTTTAATTTCGGAAGTCGGTGTTAAATAGGAAACAAACAATACCGAGAAACACCGACTTCCGAAATTAAAGTTATTTTGATCCTTTTAGTGTTTTTTTTGAGTGAAGTCGGATATTTTTTTTTTTTGTAAAAAGTTTTTTGTACATTATACATTTCCTTTTATTATTGTGAATGTGAGGACTATGTTGATTCCTTTTTTTTCTTTTCAGCAATTTTAACGTATGTCTGGCAATTTGAGTATTTTCTGCGGCCTACCCAAATGTCCTTTCCTTGGTATTGTTCATCAAGTCGTTGAGCTCCGTAGTAGTCCTGAATTGAGCTTTGCGAATATGACAAATGGAAGCAACGGAACCGACTGGACAGGTCCACTCAAATGGTTTTTTTTTTGGTATGGTTCTTTCTTCAAAAGACCATCTCAGACAAATCTGCATGGTTCTCATGTGATTTGACCATTACATATTTACTGTATGGACTTTAAAAGAGAATTTGACTCCTGAGTTTGTTTCGGTGTTTCTTCTCAGGGTAGTCAGCTAGGAAACACCGGCCTCATCTAGTTTAAATTGACAAAAAAAAATGACGAGTAAAAGTGTTTTTTTTTAAACCTATTTTTTAAACACAGATAGGTTTTGGTTGATAAAAGTCGGACTCTTCATTTAACTCCACCCGGAGCGGGACGACGCTCATCATCAAATGACTTCAGCCGAAAAATTTCCACTATTCAACATAAGCCTCGCCCAAAAGTCACTACAACGAACGGTCTTGTGCTTCTCGCATCCATCAAATTCCCATGACCCTCACCAAGTCATGAATCTACCTTGTGGAAGGCCTTCCAACACTGCGTCCAGTATACGAACGCCATTCCAGAACCCTTCGGCCCCAACGACCACCTGTTCTGCGAGCAATGTGCCCTGACTACTGTCACTTAAGTTTGGCGAGTCTTCGGGATATATCGGTAAGCTTGGTTCTCCTCATTTCTGATGCGATTAAGCAAGGTAACTCCAAGCATAGCTCTTGCCATTGCCCTTAGGATGACTTTAAGTCTTCTGATGATGGGGCCCATTGTCATCGACCAACTTTCAGAGCCATAATATGTCATGAATGGCAACAGGCACTGGTCATAGACAGTCTATGACCAGTTCGTGTTACCAGTGATGACGACATCCACTAAAAATAATATATATTTTGCGTTTTGTCTAGACCTCGACAAATAAATAAAAGTTAGTATTCACAATGGCCTATATATTTTGTCGATTGTGACAACTTGATTTCGCTTGATAATTGTCATAATAATGTTAGTAGATAAACAAGGCTATCAATCGTACATCTAGAAGTAGTTTTTTCTGCATCAAAAATCTTGTGAATATCCATTGATAAGATTTTCCACACCGTTTATTTCGTGTGTTGTTTTTTCCAGGATTTTTGTTTTCTTTTGTCCCACTGTAGAAATTAGGTATCTAGTTGAAGGTGAATCGTTTGTCTTGGTATGGTCATGTGTGAAGAAGACCGATGAAACGCAAGAGTTATGAGTATACAAATGTATATATATACGAGTATGTATATAGGATAGAGAGGGAGAGGCCAAAGAAAAAATGGATGGATTGTGTGAGAAGTGATATGTGAGAAAAATGATAGTATGACGAGTAACAGAATGGAAAAAAAAGCACGTTACGCTGACCTTAACTAACACGGGACAAGGGCAGGAAAATAATAAGTAGGAATTAGGCATCTACTCCTGTTCTTCGGTGTATCCACATACATAAACTCGCATACACAAGATACCCTGTCTCTGAACTAATATCTGTTACTGCCCCCTAGCCAAGTTACAACCGTTTCATTTCGATTCTCTTTTCGTTGATCGCGTCGAGTCGGCCACGCCTTCTAATTTTAGAAATTCCTTGGTTCTGACCACGTGACTGAGCGTTGATATGACGTCAGAACAAATGAAGCGGAGTCGTGGCCGACTTGAGGTACTCGACGAAAAGAGAATCGAAACGAAAAGGTTGTAACTTGGCTAGGGGGGCTGTAGGCAATACAAATATGTACAGCCAATCGCTTGATCACTACACCAACGATGCCATGCGGCCACATTCTTGAACACTTAAGACTAACTGCTGTATTGTCTTTCCTTCTCTCTTGTAAATCCACCCATTGATGTAGACTAGCAGCTAATGAGCAATACAAGCTCACCGTATGCTCTACACGCGCCTTTAAAGAGATGTCTCTCTTTTTTTATTATTGATAGGCTCGTGTTTGACCACTATCTCACCTGATGGTAAGCGATGATGTGGCCGGCGATGGAGCACGCTTGTCTAGAAGTAACTTTTTCACTCTTGACTTAATGACCCCTAGGTTGTAATTATCAGGAAACAGAGACTCCGGCAGGGAATTCCACTCCTTAGCTGTACGCATAATGAATGTGCTCCCAAAACACTTTGTACTTATGGGTCGACGAAACGCCTTACGTCTAGTGGTCCGATGATGCATCGGACTCGGTGGAACTAAACTGTGCAATTCCAACGCACACTCCCCGAAATGTATCGATACAAAACCGACAGGTCAGCAACTCGGCGTCGATGCTCAAGGCTTTCGAGTTTTGACACGACAAGTGCATCATCACCGATGATCCTCTTAGCTCGCTTCTCAATCGACTACAAGGGATCAAGCTGATATTTGGCAGATCCATCCCAAAGATGTAAGCTAGTATTATATGTGATTCAAAGTATTTATTTCAAATAAACCATTTACAGGCACTTTTGAATTGTCAAGAATACAGTCAGAAAAATGATGCTAATTGCATATTCAAGAAGAAGAATGTGCAAGAAACTCCATGAACCCTTTTTTCAATCATAGCATAATAACAGCATAATCAGCCGTTTTAATGTCCTCACTGATGGGACTCAGGCGTCCTCTCTCTAAGAGGGGAAATGGGCCGTAATCCACCACGCGGGCCCAGTGCGGATTGGTGAATGTCTTCGAATTTTTGGTTCTAGGACATGCCGGTTTCCTCACGATGTTTTCCTTCACCGTTTTGAGAGCAGTGGTGATGAAATAAATTACACAAAGTAATGCGCCTGGCTGGGTTTGAACTACAATTGGGTTCGATCTACAACTCGTAAGTCGGGGCCGTTACCACTCGGCCACTGCTCTCTCTTTTCAATCATGTCAATAAAAACAACAAGAATGACACATACGTAACTAAATCAATCAGACCCTATCCTCAGTATTTCTAACAAGGCTCCAGGTTACCCGGTGGAACGTGCACGTTCAACAAACAAAGTTGTGTCGTCTACGCTCGCGAGTCACTGCAGGACGTGACCGGTACATACGTGGTACTATCCCAAGGAGGCGTTAGTTTATCACCCAATAAATAGGAGTTGAAGTTGCACTGCCTGCAGTCCGTGGCTGTAAAGTCCGAGCATTTTATGTATTTTTTCTTCATATATCTCAGGATCCTGGGGTCCTGCTAAACCTTTGAAAGGCATATGAGGGGCCGAAACCAACTCGCAGAGGCCCCTTAGACACTTTTCATGGAACTTGGTACCTACCAACCAGTGATTATCCCTGTACGCGGACCGGAGCGGAGCTCTCGCCTTAGCTTTCACGGTTATTTTTTTATAACCACAAATCCCGCCTAAACTTGTGTGAAACTTGTGTTTGTTTAGCTACGGGTTAAGAGAAAGAGAAAGAGTCTTGACAGACGGACAAACAGACAGATGGACAAGAAAATAACCCTGCATGGTTTCCGTTTTTGCCAACTGAGGTACGGAACTCTAAAAAATTCATAGTATGTTCCGTCGGTTTCTGTATTTTTATTTAATTAAAGCGAAAAAGCCGCTTAGTGACCACATCGCCTAGTAGAGAAAAACACAGAAACTTACAATCTAACTGAAGACTAACTCAAATTTGTTAAGTAAGGATTGTATTACACAAGCCAATATCATAAGTTTTACAGCGTCCAAAAAAATTGGTCCTCGTATTTACATTCCGAACACACTCCATCAAGACATGGAAAACGTCATCAACCACTCCACAGTCATCTCAATTTGAAGACAAAACTTTGTTCATCAAATAGTAGAATTTTTTTCATAAAATGTGTCCGTAATGCCCATCTGTAGCGTAAGTCTCTTTGAGGAATGGCTGGAAAGAAGTCATGGACCCGTTTGGGCAGAGCACCGCCATGTCCTCGTGGGGGTGGTCGACGGTAACGACGCCAGATCCTGGTACAGGCCACGGTCCGGAGCGAGGAGGAATGGCAGGCAGTCACCACCTTCTGCGAAGCAGTAATGCCAGCGAAAGGGCGGCGGCACGCGTGAGGGAACAGCCCTCACGCCCCAGCCACCGGGATCCTAACCCCGATTGACTGGCGCGTCATGGAGGGGGTGGAGACGTACTCAGACCACCGGTACATCCGGTTTGACGTCTCCGCCCAGACCTCGACCGCGCCGGTCCGACAGAACCCATGTGGTCCGCGGTGGGCACTAAAACAGCTGGACCGGGAGCTCCTCCTTGAAGCCGCTATCGTACAGGCCTGGGTGTCAGCACCGGACAGACCTGTCGACATAGATGCCGAGGCGGATTGGTTCCGGGAGGCCATGTCGGAAATATGCGACGTGGCAATGCCCCGAGTCCGGCCAGAACGTGCCCGGCGTCAGGTGTACTGGTGGTCGCCGGAGATTGCGGAACTGCGCAAAGCATGCGTCTCCGCACGGCGCCGGTACACCAGACACCGCAGGCGCCGCATTCGCCCTCCGGATGCGGAGGCCATAGAGGCGGAGCTGTACGAGGGATACAGAGTGGCGAAGCGCACCCTCCGAGCGGAGATACGGCGAGCCAAACTACAGGCCCGCGACGTGTGGTTGGGGACTCTGAACGGAGACCCATGGGGACGCCCCTACAAAATGGTGCGGGATAAGCTCCGCGCCTGGGCTCCTCCGCTGACACAGAGTCTCCGGCCCCAGCTCGTGGAGGGTGTAGTGAACGCTCTGTTCCCTTCGAGAGAGGCGCCAACGGCTCCGCCTCTCGCGGTGTCCGACGCGGACCACGACGGCGATGACGACGATACTCCGGAGGTGACCGAGGTAGAGATGAGTGTGGCGGTACGAAGGCTAAACGCTAAAAATACCGCCCCAGGACCCGATGGCTTGCCTGGGAAAGCCTGGGTCCTGGCCATGGAGGAACTCGGGCCTCGACTAAGAGGGCTGCTTAGCGCATGTTTGGAGAGGGGCCAGTTCCCACTTCGTTGGAAGACCGGGAAACTGGTCCTTATAGCGAAGCCGGGGCGCCCCGCGGACTCTCCGTCCGCATACCGGCCCATAGTGCTGCTCGACGAGGTGGGCAAGCTCTTTGAAAGAGTAATTGCAGACCGCCTCGTCGCGCATTTAGCGCGGGTGGGGCCGGATCTTTCGGACAGCCAGTTTGGCTTCCGCAGGGGGCGCTCCACGGTGGACGCCATCATGCGCGTGCGAGCCCTCACGACGGGGGATGCGGTGTCCCGGGGCAAGGTCGTAGTGGTGGTGTCCTTGGACATCACCAACGCCTTCAACTCCCTGCCCTGGAGTAGCATTAGGAGGGCACTCCGGTATCACCAGGTGCCCGACTACCTCCGTCGTTTGATCGAGGCCTACCTGAAGGACAGGTTTATCATCTACCCTGGTCACGAGGGAGAGTGGAGACGGCGAGAGATGTCGTGCGGTGTTCCGCAGGGATCGGTACTAGGGCCGCCCTTGTGGAACATCGGGTACGACTACGTGTTGCGCGGCGACCTCCCCGACGGGGTCAGCGTGGTCTGTTACGCAGACGACACGCTGGTCCTGGCGCAGGGGGAGTCGCACCAGGCGGCGGCCGAACTAGCGACACGCGGGGTTGTGACAGTCGTGGACAGGATCCAGGAGTTGGGACTCGAAGTGGCACTGCACAAGTCCGAGGCCATGTGTTTTCATGGCCCTCGGAACGCGCCACCACCGGGTTCCCAAATAACGGTAGGAGGGGTTCGCATCGACGTCGGGTCGACGATGAAGTACCTAGGACTTGTCCTCGATAGTCGGTGGAACTTTGTGGAGCACTTTCGACGTCTGACTCCCAAACTGCAACGGACCGGGGCTGCCCTAAAGCGGCTCCTGCCCAACCTTCGGGGTCCAGACGCCTCCTGCCGGAGGCTCTACGCGGGAATTGTTCGGTCCATGGCCCTTTACGGGGCGCCGGTGTGGGCGCCGTCGCTGCAAAAGCGACCGGCGGCCATGCTGAACGCTTGCCAGAGGGTCATGGCCATCCGGATGATACGGGGATACCGCACGATTTCCCGCGAAGCGGCGAGCCTCCTTGCTGGCCTGCCACCATGGGATTTGGAGGCAACAGTCCTTGCATGCTTGCACGATTTGCGCGTGGAGATGCAACGCCGGGGCGAAACTCCGCTCCGCGCCAAGTCGCGGCATGGCGGACAGAGTTTCGGCGGGATCTCATGGTGGAATGGCGACGGCGACTGTCGCAACCCAGTGCTGGGCACGCCACAATCATGGCGGTAACTCCCCTCTTTGAGGAGTGGCTGGAGCGGCAACACGGCGTCCTCACCTACCGCATGACGCAGGTCCTCACCGGACATGGCAAGTTCGGGAGGTTCCTGCATCGGATTCAGGCGGAAGCAACGCCCGAGTGTCATCACTGTGCGGACCACCCAGAGGACACGGTGGAGCATACGGTGGAGGTGTGCCCCGCTTGGGCGGAGCACCGCCGTGTCCTTGTGGAGGCAATTGGCGGCAGCGACCTTTCGCGTCGGGCCCTGGTTCAGGCTATGGTCCGAAGCGAGGAGGAATGGCAGGCGGTCGCCTCCTTCTGCGAAGCAGTAATGCTAGCGAAGGAGGAGGCTGCACGCGTGAGGGAACGAAGGCCCTCACGCCCTAGCCGCCGTAATTCCGACCCCGACTACCAGCCACGGTAGACACGGGCTTGCGGACGTCGAGCACTGGGTAGCTCGCCGTCCGGCTGTTCGGTAATTAACCGGACCGAGCCCAGTCGTCAACAGCGCGTAGTGATCCTCGCGCTCCTCAAAGAGATGTCAGCAAAACCGTAGGGGCCCAGCAGGGCCAATGCCCGGTAGCTAGGACCGCGGAGAATTAATGAAAGGGAAACCCGTAGTCCTAGAACGCAAAGGGTAATTGAAGGATACAGGTGTGGTTTTAGTCAGTAAAAGTCTGACACGCCCTCCCGCTCCACCCAGAGCGCGAGAAGTCATTTTGATGATTTCCCACCTAAAAAAAAAAAAAAAAAAAAAAAAAAAAACCCCGATTTCCAGCCACCGTAGGCGTGGGCTCGCGGACGGTGATCAATGGGTTGCTCGCCGTCCGACCGTCCAGCAACTGTCCAGACCGAGCTCGAGTCGAATCGACGGCGCGTAGAAAATACGACAACGCACGCGCGCCTCAAGGAGATGTCAGCAACCGCAGGGACCCAGTAGAGTCTAAGCCATGGTTCGCTTCTGAAAGGAAAACCCGGCCCTGGAATGCAAGGTAAAGAAGGAACATAGAAGTGAGTTTTAGTCAGTAAAAGACCGACACGTCTTCCCGCTCCGCCCAAGAGCGCAAGATTTCATTGGAAGATTTCCCACCTAAAAAAAAAACAAACCATGACCAACATTTTCTATTCAACTAGGTAATAAAATAAGATATTCTGAGTTGACCTTTTGTCTACCGAGAGATCACTAAGGATAAACTCATAACTATTCTAAAAAACTGCCCAAGTGCGTGTCGCTCTCACACGAAGGGTACTACAATATTAAAAACAAACAAAAAAAAAAACGCCGACAGAATGATACGTCCTTTAATTTTTAACTTTACTTTTTTTAAATAATATAAACTAGCAATGAAAGTAGTGCTAGTTAATCGCACTAGTTTATTAAGAATCTGTAAATGATAAATGATATTTATTTTGCAAATAGGTTTAAAAAAACACTTTTACACGTCAATTTTTTTTTTGTCATTTTAAACTAGATGAGTGTTTCCTAGCTAACTACCCTGAGAAGAAACACCGAAACAAACTCAGGGGTCACAGTCTCTTTTAAAGTCCATACAATAAATATGTAATGGTCAAATCACATGAGAACCATGCAGATTTGTCTGTGATTGGTCTATTCACTCTAGCCTTGGAAACACCAAAATTATAATCGGACGGGAAGACGGCTGCAGGCACGTGGCTTATTTATTATAGTAGTGGCAATAGAAATACATATTCTGTGAAATATTTCAACTTTCTACCTGTAACGGTTTATAAGATACAGCTCGTTGATAGATAGATTAACGGACAGACGGATGGATGAATAGTGAGGGTTTGTTTATAAGGTCCCGGGTACGGAACTCTAAAAAAGAACTGGGCAAGTGCGAGTCGGACTCGCGTACTGAGGGTTCCGTACAAACTTGAAAGGTAAATTGCGGTTTACAATTTTTGCATGGTAATGTACCTACATCATCGAGATATAAGTACTAACGTACGTTAGTACTTATATCTCGATGACCTACATCATATATTTTTTTTAGTTTTATCATTCTCTTATTTTAGAAGTTACAGGGAGGGGGACACACATTTTACCACTTTGGAAGTGTCTCTCGCGCAAACTATTCAGTTTAGAAAAAAATGTTATTGGAAACCTCAACATCACTTTTGAAGACCTATCCATAGATACCCCACAAGTATGGTTTCGATGAAAAAAATTTGTTTAGTTTCAGTTCTAAGTATGGGGAACCCCCAAAATGTATTGTTTTTTTTTTTCTATTTTTGTGTGAAAATCTTAATGCGGTTCACAGAATACACCTACTTACCAAGTTTCAACAGTATAGTTTTTATAGTTTCGGAAAAAAGTGGGTGTGACATACGGACGGACAGACAGACAGACATGACGAATCTATAAGGGTTCCGTTTTTTGCCATTTGGCTACGCAACCCTAATATGACAATATTTCCAGCCCGTATCATTTTGTCCTATTGACTTATAGTACATATATATCAATGTTTTGTCCTATTTTCTATACGAGTAGGTAGAAAAAAGGATTTCATTTCTACATTAATAGTATGTTTTTATGTTGACCTTTACGTTACGCCCACGTCAAAACAAATGAGCCGATGAGGTCTAAGCTATAATGGATATTTGTTATTTGTACTTATATTTGTTACTTATTTATGATTAAGTACACTTGTACTTAATCATATATTATTGCAGCTTAATAATACGACTCAAGCTCAAAGGTATGGAGTCTATTAAAAATCCTGTAATGTATATTGATTTAAAAGGAGAAACTGACTGATTGGCACATCAACGCACAGCCGAAACTACTGGGACTAGGAGCGTGGAATTTTGCACAAGGTTTCATTTTATGACGTAGGCGAGGACTAATGCCCGGTTTACATTATTCCAGTCCTGTGATCCAGCGAGAATCCAGTCCAGTGCTGGACTGGATCTGTAACGTCTACATTATTCCAGTTATTTAGAATCCGTTGAAATGTGAACACTACAGTGACAATGATTTCAAGAAGAGATCAGTTTCGAAAATGTTTCAAATATGCTCAATTACTCTTGCTACAAGAAGTTATTAATGAGGTTGTTATGGAACTAAGAAAAAAGGAACGGATTTGGGTGAGAAATTGGATCAGTGAAAGAGAAAAAAAAGGAGGGTCAGTAATGCTTTTACAACAACTGAAGTTAGAAGATCCCACTGAATATAGACTGGCATTGAGAATGACAGCAGAAAACTTTGAGGAACTGTTATCATTAGTTTTAATTAATTCAAGTAATCCACAAAAACAACCAATACGTGTTTACTGTGTCAACACTGGAATGGCACTGGATTGGCCGTCTACATTATTCCAGTTGCACTGGATTGGTTGCACTGGATTCAAAAGTAGACCGCCAATCCAGTTACTGGACTGGAATGCTAACTGGATTCAGTGCATTCCAGTGCCGGTTTACATTTTTCCAGTAAGCCATCCAGCACTAGATTCGATCGCTGGACTGGAATTATGTAAACCGGGCATAAGAGAGGATTTTTCAAAATTCACCCTCTAAGGGGATGAAACGGGGGTCCAAAGTTTGTATGGAGAAACGTACTTTGGCAAAACTGCTGGCAGAAGCCAGCTTTTTCCATATTTTTTCTGGTAAAGTTTTGTAAATTACATTAAAGCTTGGCAGCCAGCACATGACCAGTGCGTGTCGGTTTTTAATGTTCGCGCACAATGTAGTTAAAAAATAAATGAAAAAAAAAAACTGGGCAAGTGCGAGTCGGACTCGCACACTGAGAGTTCCGTACAAACTTACCTTTGATAACAGTTCAATTCCCGAATCGAGATACAAAGATTTTCCCGAATCGCAAAAATAGTTGGTTTTTTGTGACGTAACTACAAATTTACAATTTTCAGACTTTTCCTATACTTGTGCTATGAGACTTTGCTTCATGCCAAATTTCAGGATTCTAGGTCAATGGGAAGTACTCTATGAATTTTGATTACCTTGCGAGTGTTTTTTTTTTTCGTTAACTCAGAAGTTTGATTTTTTTTCACAGCTTCAAGGGACCGCAGACCTTAATATATCGTTTTAATTTCAACTTTCCCGAGATAAAGGTTCTTGACACCCATACAAACAGACAGACGAACGGACAACAAAGTGATCCTTTAAGGGTTCCGTTTTTTTCTTTTGAGGTACGGAACCTTAAAAAACAACTAGACCTCCACTCCACCAACAAATCAACTATCCAACCAACCAACAAGAGAGAGTGTGGCTATTTTGCGACCACTTTTACTGTGTGGGGTATTATAACAATATTGTATGTGTTAATAAAATAAATAAATAAACTTGTCAGGAACTAGTCTAGCCTCTCTGGTTTAAGTAAAAAAAAAAATGCAAACCAGACGAGTGTATTTACGATTAATATTAAAAATACCAATTATAAAATTGTGCTCTTATAAGTAAACACAACAAAACCCATTGTGTTTTAATAAAGCAAACAATGTAATCAGAGATGTAGATAAAATATAATCAAGCATTTGAAATGCAAAATTGCAATCAGATTAAAATTGCATTTGAAAATCAGCTGATCTCGCCCTGATTTTCCTCCTTAGATTCCTTCTTCCCCTAATCGATATGCAGCGTACCGATGTTAAGAGATGCTTCACGAATATCGAGTAAGACCCGCATCGATACGATAGCTGTCTATACCGTGGCGTACCGGGAAACTTCCGCATAGAATGCAAGGGATGTGACTGAAGTCATTTTGCGGAGACAGATGCAAAAGTGAACAGAAAAGAAAAAAAAATACTTAGGCAAAAATTTAAATTCTTTTTTTTAAGCACCTGCCATTTTTTCTCTTCACCACACTTGGTTGACTGGTAGATTTTCTACCAGTCAACCAAGTGTGCCTAAGCATTACGTAAGTTCATTTTTGTACTTTTGTGTTTTAAAAGTTTTATTATATAAATAAATTTCCAAATCAAGTCTCGAAGGTTTTCCCGAATGGCAAAAAGTATTTATTTTTGTGACGTAACTATAAAATTGTTTTCCAACTTTTCTATATTTTTGCTGTAAGACCTAGTTTTGTGCCAAAATTCAGAATACTAGGGCAACGGGAAGTACTCTTTAGGTTTTGATTTCCTAACGAGTGCTTTTTTTTCGGTGGGAAAATCATCTAATGACATCCCCCGCTCTCGGGCGGAGCGGGAGATAGTGTCAGACTTTTACTGACTAAAAACCCACTTCTGTTCCTTCGTTGCCTTTCGTACAAGGGCCGAGTCTTCCTTTCAGAATCAGACCCTTGGCCTCAGTAGGCTTCGACCCTGCTGGGCCCCTAAAGTTGCTGACATCTCTTTGAGGCGCGCGTGGAACAGTAAGCACCGTCGACGACTTGGGCTCGGTCGGAGGGAATATTCTTAACACTTAGAAAACTATTATCACGACGCATGGATTTTGTTAATTAGTTTTATATATATGTACCTAGATGTCGCTACAACCTTTCTTTGGTATTCAAGGGATTTGCCATGTAATTAAACAAAAACAGATTTCGGCTTGGTCACTTTTAGGTAATTTCTCAAAACGGTTTCAAAAGTATTAGCCACACAAACCAGTTGCTAACTTAATACTGAACGCGGTAACGGTCGCAGAGATAAAAAACTTGGAACTTTATTTTAGTTACACATGAAACTTTGTTAGAAGTTTCAACTAAGTAAACAAACTTTAATGTGATGGACCTTCGCTTTTTAGATTTCCGTTATAACTTCGCCAAAATATACGGAGGCGGATGGGATGATTTCTTGCGGAAATTCCACACATGCACATATTCATTGTGCGTACAGCTAAAGGAAAGGAATTTCCCGCCGAAGTCTGTGTTTACTAACAACAACAATGCAACCTGAGGATCTTTAAGTCAAGAGTGAATAGGTTACTTCCAAGCAAGCGTGCTTCATTGTCGCCCATACCATATATAATTATAATTATATTTATTTATGATAAAAAAATAATTCAATGCAAAAAACAATTAACAATTTCGCTACAAAATTTAAATTATAATGATACAGAATTACTTTTGCAACGTGTTACTTGATTATAAATCTCACTCATAATCTCCTTCTCTCCCACACACATACACACCCACACCATCACACACACACACACCCAAATCGCTCACGCACTTAAACAATTGATCGTTTTTTTTTCTTGTTATTCTATTTATTTTATTTTTTTTCCTTTTTATTATCTGCCTAGTTGAATATTTATAATACAAGGGAAGAGCGGAGCTTTCAACTACAGGCAATATTATAGGTATATGATATGCAATAAACTTTTTTATTTTTTATCGTCGCTTTCCACAGGGTTAGATACGTCAAAAGCAAGCCTATCAGCAATTTAAAAAAAAAATGCGGAAGCGAGGTCGAGATTTGTTACAACCCTAGTGTATACGGACTCTGCAGTGACTAAATCCAGAGTTTCGAGGACGTATTCATGGCGAACGACTAAGAGCGACGACTTTTGAAGGGTCTGTGGGACATTCGAGGCGTTCCTTAGCTGGATCATTCGAACAATGTAAGACTGAAAATCAAATTTTCAATTTTCAGTATTATTATCTTTATTCATTAACCAACTTCAAAAAGGAGGAGGTTATATGTTCGGTTGAATGTATGTTTTTTTTTATTTTTTTTTATTTATGTTCACCGATTTCTCGGTCAATTGTGGACCGATTTTGAAATTATTTTTTTAGATTGAAAGGTTATGCTTCCGAATTGGTCCCATAGAAATATTGTTATGATCTGATCATGAACTTCGAAGATATGGAACAGAACTCCTCATAGGATCACAGCAGAACCGTCGTAACAAGTAAAATTGCTTTGTTTATACGTGTAGTCGATGACTGACTGAAAGTAGAGGGGGAATATATCGAACTGATCTGATGATGAAGCCTGAAGTTCGGCACCGGAACTCTGTAATAAATTAATGTAAACTAACCGTGTTTGGGATTATTAGAATTGTCATGAGATGCACTCTGGCTATAAGGTATTTAAGTTTGGCTGAGAGGTACTTTTTAGTGGTGGTACCATAACTAAAAAGTGTAAAATAATTTTATTTATATTAGATTTTATTTATATCATGTTTGTAATGTATATTTAATTTTATTCTTGTTAGCTTAGTTGCTTAAATTATTTTTGTGCATGCTGTGGTCTCCTATAAGTGAAGGAGTACACCAACAAGATACCGGAACCTCTAATTATAAGATACAGATATTGTGTACATCCTTTGTTGGAGATCCTAAATAAATAAATAAATAAATCGTGTGTTATTGTGAAATGCAGTTATCGCTGGAACAAGGGTTAAGAGGAATGTATCATAAATGAATCGCAAATTTCAGCATCACGTGTTAATTTTGTTTTATTTTCGTTTTCTTTCGTCAGCTTTTTGTACCTAACTGTTTTTAGAGTTCCGTACCTCAAAAGGAAAAAAAACGGAACCCTTATAGGATCACCTTGTTGTCCGTCTGTCAGTCTGTCTGCCTGTCTGTCTGTCAAGACCCTTTATCTCGAGAAGCCGTCGAGGTATCGAGTTGAAATTAACACCAATTATACTAAAGTCTGTGGCCCCTTAAAGCTTTGGAAAAATCAAACTTCTGAGTTAACGAAAAGAAAAGGCGTTTATGTCGTAAAAAACGTGTATTTCGACACTCTCAAGGGAATCAAAATTCATAGGGCACTTACCGTTGACCTAGAATTCTGAAATTTGGCATGAAGCAAGGCCTTATAGCACAAGTGTAGGAACAAATCTGAAAACTATACAAAACTTTTTTTTGCGATTCGGGAAAATCTTTGTAACTCAATTCGGGAATTGAACTGTTTTCATAGGTAAGTTTGTACGAAACCCTCAGTGCACGAGTTTGACTCGCACTTGCCCAGTTTTTTCATATAAGACAAAGTCTTTTTAACTATTTTCAAAAATGGAGGTTTTTCAATTGATTCATATTTTTTTTTTTTTTTTTTTTTTTATTATTGATAGGCTCGCGTTTGACCACCATCTCACCTGATGGTAAGCGATGATGTGGCCGACGATGGAGCATATGAACGTATCTATTCGGCGGCGTCTCAAATAGGTGTACAAAACCGTAGGGGTTTAGTAGAGCCACGGGAAATTTCTGAAAGGTGATCCTGGAGCGCAAGGGCAACTGAACGATACAGGAGGGTTTTCGTCAATTAAAGTCTGACACGCCCTCTCGCTCCGCTCCAGAGTGGGAGAAGACGTTGGATGATTGTCCACCTCAAAAAAAAAACCGTAGACATTGCTCACTGTGTAGTTTCAGTGGTAATTATTTTTGTAAAGTTTAAGTTTCAAGTCACAACAGTAAGCAGTCGGGCATGCGGACGGCGAGCATGGGTAGTTCGCCGTCCAACCGTCCAGTAACCGTCTGGACCAAGCCCAATTGGTAGACGGCGCGTAGTGTTCCACGCGCGCCTCAAGGAGATGTCAGCAAACCGTAGGGGCCTAGCAGGGTCTAAGCCTTCTGAGGCCAAATGGTCACTTATGAAAGGAAAACCTGGGCCTGGAATGAAAGGCAACGAAGTAACTAGGAGTGGGTTTTAATCAGTAAAAGTCTGAAACGCCCTCTCGCCCCGCCCAAGGCCGGGAGATATCATTGGATGACTGAAAAAAAAAAAACAGTAAGCAGTCGTTCTTGACTCAAAATACATTAGTAAAGTGTTATTTAGAAAATAATAAGCAGATAAGTAGATCTATTTCTGCAAAGCCCTCAATCTAGGAAGAAAAAACTTCAGCGTACAGTAATAGGAGGTTTACAGAAAAAACGAGCGACGTTATTTCAATAAGAACCAGACAAGAATTTCATTACCCCTTCACCTTAACGCTGGGAAAAGCCCTTATCCTTTAAATATGAACCGTAAAATTTACATAATTGCTAACCTTTCCAAGTTTAATGTAAGTATTAAAATCTGCACAAAATATAAATGTACCTATAGCAGCAACATCTATCTGTCCTTGTCCCGTGTTTTTGTGGTCGTCGCAACATGGTCTTTTCTTCCATTCTGTCTTGCCCGTCTCATTATCCCTTTTCTTTCCTCACGCCCTAGCCGCCGTAACTCCGACCGTGATTTCTAGCCACGGTAGACGCGGGCTTGCGGACGTCGAGCAATGGGTAGCTCGCCGTCCGGCCGTTCGGTAATTAACCGGACTGAGCCCAGTCGTCAACAGCGCGTAGTGATCCACGCGCTCCTCAAAGAGATGTCAGCAAACCGTAGGGGCCCAGCAGGGGCGATGCCCGCTAGCTGGGACCGCGGGAAATTTCTTAAAAGAAAACCCTTAGTCCTAGAACGCAAAGGGTAATTGAAGGACACAGGTCTGGTTTTAGTCAGTAAAAGTCTGACACGCCTTCCTGCTCCACCCAGAGCATAGCATAATAAGCATAACATAATCAGCCTTTTAATGTTCCCACTGCTGGGACTCAGGCCTCCTCTCTAGGAGAGGGAATGGGCCGTAATCCACCACGCGGGCCCAGTACGGATTGGTGAATGTCACATGTCTTCGAATTTTTGGTTCTAAGACATGCCGGTTTCCTCACGATGTTTTCCTTCACCGTTTTGAGAGCAGCGGTGATGAAATAAATTACACAAAGTAATGCGCCTGGCTGGGTTTGAACCCGCGACCTACAACTCGGTAAGTCGGGGCCGTTACCACTCGGCCACCACTGCTCTACTCGGCCACCACTGCTCTGCTCGGCCACCACTGCTCTACCCAGAGCACGAGAAGTCATTTAATGATTTCCACCCATAAAAAGAAAATACAATTCTCTTTTCTTTCATACCACTTCTACTTCTCACATAATCCTTCCGTATTTTTGGCCTCCCTCTCAGTCTCCGTTTACATGTACACTCATAACTTTTTAGTAACGCGTTGTATCTCTCCTCTTCACATGACCATACCAAGACCAACAATTCCCTTTCAACTTTTCAGTCACTGGCGAGGCGAAAAGGTTTCATAATCCAACATTCTGATCATCGGCCACCGTAGGCGCGGGCTTGCGGACGGCGAGCAATGAGTAGCTCGCCGTCCGACCGTCCGGTAACAGTCCTGACCAAGCTCAAAGCGTCGACGGCGCGTACTGTTCCACACGCGCTTCAAGGAGATGTCAGCAAACTGTAGAGGCCCAGCAGGGTCAAAGCCTACTGGGGCCTAGGGTCTGCTTCTAAAAGGAAGACTCGGCCCTGGTACGAAAGGCAACGAAGGAACAGTAGTGGGTGTGTGTAGTGACTAAAAGTCAGTAAAAGTCTGACACACCCTCGCGCTTCGCCCAAGGGCGGGGGATGTCATTGGATGATTTTCCCAACCACAAAAAAAAAAACATTTTGATCATAAAAGTACCTATAGAATGCCTTTTTTATATGGAATCATTAAATAACCTCCTCCGCTCTGGATGGAGTGAGACGAAGTACCAGATTTTACAGACTAAAAATTACCGGTTCAACAGTAGCATGGACCCCAGTGGACACTGTCACTCATACCAACAGCTCTTTGAAGCTCGCGCGAAAAACAACGCGTGGTATATTTGGGCCTGATTCATACCGGATGATAGGCTTAGGGAGAGCAGTGGTGGCCGAGTGGTAACGGCCCCGACTTACGAATTTTAGGTCGCGGGTTCAAACCCAGCCAGGCGCATTACTTTGTGTAATTTATTTCATCACCACTGCTCTCAAAACGGTGAAGAAAAACATCGTGAGGAAACCGGCAAGTCCTAGAACCAAAATATTCGAAGACATGTGACATTCACCAACCCGCACTGAGCCCGCGTGGTGGATTACGGCCCATTCCCTCTCCTAGAGAGAGGAGGCCTGAGTCCCAGCAGTGGGAACATTAAAAGGCTGATTATGCTATGCTATGATAGGCTTACCAGGGTAACGGCGTAGTTTGGGTGGCTACCCAGTGCTCGCCATCTCAGGTTTGCGTTTATTATTACCGCAGCCACCGCCGATCACCTTCACGATGACACAGCGTGACTTTGCCTAAGCGGAGCCGACCTCCACCGAGTCCACCGAGTAATCCGGGTAATTGTAACATCAGGGCGTTTCTTCCCGCTGAATTTGATACGGAAAACTTTCGAAGCAATCGTGTCCGGTGAGGTCCAGCGACAGGCAGAAAGTGAGGATGCCGGCTGTGGTGCTTCTGTAACCTCTCCTCAAAGAGGGGTCATGCACAACCTACAGCATTGCCAAGAATAATCTTTCATCCCTTTTGAAATCTAAATATAGTCCCTTAAACGTATTATTATTTCCATTCTTTTTTCATTTTTGGGGGATGAACTGCTCGCGTCCGTAGGATCTACTTGTTTTGACCACCCTACACGTGTCCCCTGGGTAGTGCCAAACGAGCAGTAAAATACGGTGGTAGGCCATAGTATCGGCTGCCGGCTTAGGAGTTACCACCCACCAGACAAAGCCATGCCGCCAAGCGACTTGTCGTGTTTCGGCGTGATGTCTGGTGAAGCCATATGGTGGAAGATGGGTCTGAGCAGTTGTGTTGCGATGTGTACTGTACCGGGTATGATGCGACAGCTGTTGTTGTGTCGGACGTTTGATCGCGGAGGGTAGCGGGATCCGAAGCACGGTTATCCGCTGGCCGACCGCAGATAGTTGGGGGCCCAAGTAGTGTGCCAGCCACGCACAAAAGGCTGCCCCGCCAACTGCGAAAAATCCCAGGGTGGCCCCATCGTGCCGGTTGGCGACCGGGCGAGAGGACCCGATGGCGATCCCTGGGGGGGTTCGGGCGTCCCCGCAGTCTCCAGATCAGACCTCCATTGGCGCAGCAACTCTGGTCGCGTTGTTGGATTTACATCGCATCACCTCGCTCAACTGCCATCTTCCACCTACCCTATTCACTCAAAATAATAAAAAATAAAATGAAAGGTAAAAAGAAAAGTAAGTGTGTACAGCGGATGCACGTCCTCTTATTCCAAGTGCACCTCTCTAACATTCGAGGACTGCACTCCAATATCTATGCGGTCCACCATCACCTTGAGACTGACAAGCCCCACTTACTTTTCCTGACGGAGACGCAGATCAGATGTCCGTCAGATGCGGCGTATCTCGACTACCCGGGATACTCATTGGAGCATGGAAGTTCGCATTGGAAGTTGTCAACTGTCAACGGAACGTCAACAGCTTGCTCTGTATATAATGAGTGTATTTAATTATTTAAAAAATCCTAATCAGTGCTGAATAGACTCTAATATAAAGACAATTAAGTGAATTTTAGTGACTAATGTTTACGTGCGCAAAAAACAAGACACTACTGAGCTAATTGAAAAATGACTGTGACACTCGTGAACCTTTGAATAGTGACCAAAACGTGGAAATATTACTGATACACTACATAAACACTACACAGAAGTAATCTATGGATGACTGGATGACTAAAAACAAACAAGGTATCTGAAACATTTTAAATATTGAAGATATTTCGAAGAAAAAGTACGAGACAACCGTTGTTTTGTTTACATTTAAAATTTTCTGACATCTGCAATAGACAATACTTCAAACTAGTGTGACCATATTAATAATGAACAATCGACTAAATTGTTAAAAAAAAAAAAAACTATCAAAATGTTGCCACTCTTCAACCAGTATTACCAGATATTAAAATCTCAGCGCGCACTAGAAGTTCTTTTTGAGATAAATAAATAGTTCCAATCAATAAATATGAATAATTTTCTTGGAAATATTACATTCCGTGGTAAGCGCGTCCGAACCAATTCGGACCCAATACCAAATGAAAATGACAACGATTCGATATCACAGACACTTGAGTGCACTTCTAACAGTTTACCAGACATATCAGAAGACGAAGACTATGTAAAAACATTAAAAGAAGAAATTAAAAAACTTGAATCGCAATTAAACAGTGCTCACAAAGAGATAGAATCATTAAACCTAGAAAACAGTAAACTAAAACACACAAATGAAATCCTGACTAAAAAAAACCAGATATTCAAAAAAGTAACAACTAATAGTCCTATTAAATCAAATCGGAGTACACCTAAGAAAAAACCTCTCACTAACTGTAAGTCAAAACAAACTCAAACTGATACCATAATTAATCAAGAATATGACGCTATAATTATAGAAAAAAAAACAAGTAAAAAAAACAAAGATAATACGCAAAAACTTAGTTCACCAATAAACGATAAAAGTACTCATCAGACAGGTAGAAAAAAAAGAATATGCATTCTTAGCACGGATGGCAAACATAAGGTCCTAAACATTGCACAAAATGTATTATTAAAAGATCGTGATGAGATTTGCCACTACTTAACACCGAGAGTAGGAATAAAACAACTTCTTACTGGAATCGAGGCAAAACTGTCTGAATTCACCAAACAAGACTATTGTATAATATTGATTGGATCAGAAGACTTTAAATCAACACACGATTATCGCAATATCATAATTCATATCCGGGATGTGCTAAGTAGAATCAAGCACACAAATATTATTATATGCTTTCCGACATATACCTTTGTAAGAAATAACGACATCTACAACTGGAGAATTGAAACTTTCAATAATTTGCTTTACCTGGATATAATGGCCCATGAATACGCCTACTATCTCGATTCAAATCTGAACTTAAAGTGTGATTCCTGTATGTTTGGAAAAAAAAACGGATTTATAAACAATATAGCAATGAGGACAATTTTTGACGATCTTAAGACTTTAATTGATGACATTGAATGCACCAACATTACCTATTTTAGCGAATTTAATGACAACAATTATGCAATTTATGACGAAGTTTCTGACGACTGTATTGAAAATACTTCCTGTGACAATCAACCTACAAAGTTTTTTCGTGACTAAACATCTACGTGTGTTACATCAGAATATCGCTGGACTGTTAGCAAAATCTGAAGCTCTAACAGTGTGCCTAGAAGAGTTAGCAGCCTCACAATCATGTGTGGAGGTACTATGCATCACGGAACATTTTATTATGGAGGGCTATGAAAAATATCTAGATATTCCTAATTATCAGCTTGCAGCATGCTACGCAAGAAAAAAAAGCAAAAGAGGAGGAGCATGCATTCTTACAAGAAACGGACTTCAGTACAAGGAATTAACACAAATTTCTAGATTTTCAGAAACCGGTGTCTTTGAATGCTGCGCCATCGAACTGATTAATTATAAGATTGTTATTGTCTGTATTTATAGAGTCCCAAATAGTAGTAACTTCAATACGTGCATGGAAAAACTACATATGATTTTACGAGAACTGTCAAATAAGTCCTTTAAAGACAGTAATATTGTAATAGCGGGAGACTTTAATGTAGATATCCTAAAAAGAACTTATCAAACCTTAGATTTTGAATGTTTATTACTGAACTACGATTTAAGATTATCAGTTTTTCAACCCACTAGAATAAAGAGTCAAACTTGTATTGATAACTTTGCCCACAATTTTGAAAAAAAATGTAAAGCGGAAGTGATTGAATTTGCCCTGTCTGATCACACTGCGCAGTTGCTGAAGTGTCCCGTACGAGTGGAATGTGTTCTGAAATACTGGTACAAATCACAACGAGACTTTAGCCTGGAGAATATTATTAAATTTAGAACCTGCCTTGAGAGGCTAACTTTCTCTGAAGTCTACGACACTGACGATCCAAACGATTCTTTTAACTCGTTTATAGAACAGTTTAAACTATTTTACGACTTGTGCTTCCCCCGTAGGCTCATTAAAATACATACAAGTACAAAACCAAAATGGATTTCACGTGGACTCAAATTATGTAGCTTAAAAAAAAGGCAATTATTATGGACATATAGACACAAACCAACACAATCAAATAAATTAAAATATTCTAATTACACCAAATTATTTAAAAAAATTATTAAATTGACGAAACGATCTCAAAATGACTACAATATTAAAAACTCTGACAACAAAAGCAAAATGACATGGAAAATAATAAAGACCCCTAAATTTAATTTACCTAATGACATAACAAATAAAATTAAAATTGACAATAAAATAATTAAAAATCCTCAATTGATTGCTGACAAGTTTAACGCCTATTTCATTGATAAAATTGTACCAATACCAGGGGCAGGTAAAAAATCGACTACGCACATTTTAAACAAACAAAAATCTATGTTTATGGCTCCATGTCAACCAAAGCAAATATTTAATATTATAAAAAGTCTCAAAAACACCCATAGCGTAGGATATGACGATATTTCAACTAAGATCATAAAACATGTTGCCGACCTAATCTCCAACCACTTGAGCCATATCCTTAATTTATGTATTAGTCACGGTGTTTTTCCGGACCGTCTTAAGGTCTCCATTGTAAAACCCATTTTCAAAAAAGGGGATAACGATCTAATAGAAAACTATAGACCTATTGCGCTCTTGCCAATTTTCTCCAAAATTTATGAAAAATATATATATAATGAACTGTATGCGTATTTAGAAAAACACATGATTCTTTGTAACGAGCAAAAAGGGTTTCGGAAAAATAAAACAATAAATATGGCAATATATGACTTCCTAAATACAATTATGACTAATGTTGATAATAAGACTCTTGTTTGTGCTATGTACTGTGACATGAGTCAAGCTTTTGACTGTGTTGACCATGATATCTTAAGAAAAAAACTTGACTCCTATGGTATACGAGGTAACATTTTAGATTTATTAAGCACTTATCTCTCAAATAGAAAGCAATTAACTGCTATAACAGACTTAAATCTGAAAACTAAAGAACAAGTTACATACCTATCTAAAGAACGTACTGTACATTTTGGCGTACCACAGGGCAGTGTTCTAGGCCCTTTGCTTTTTTTAATTTATATTAATGACCTGCCCAAAGCCATAGACTACCCCATTACACTATTTGCTGACGATAGTACAGTAACAGTAGCTTGTAATAATCCCGACCTATATGAAGCAGATGTTAATAACGCTTTAACCTCAATAATCTCTTGGCTTAGTAATAATAATTTGAAAATCAATTTAGATAAAACTCAAATTATGCACTTTGGCCATAGAAAACCTAGTGTTAAAGTGAACGTAAAGTTCAAAAATAATAATATAAATGACGTGGATAGTGCAAAATTCTTAGGACTTATAATTGATAGTCACCTTAACTGGAAGGATCATATCGAAACATTATGCAAGAAGATTAGTAGCTCATCCTTTGCCCTATATAAACTTGCTCCAACAGTTAACACAGATGCACTACTCACAGCCTATCATGGTATTGTTGCATCTATACTAAGATACGGCATCATATTCTGGGGCAACTCTACAAATAGAGAAGCTGCTTTTAAAGCGCAAAAGCGCTGCATAAGAGCAATGTTTGGGCTTCAGGTAACGGACAGTTGTGTGCCATATTTCAGGAAACATAAAATTCTGACACTGCCAGCTTTGTATATATATGAGACTGCCTTATTTGTAAGATCCAATCCACATTTATTTCCTTACCTATCTGATACGGTCCAACGTAATAGGCGAAATGATATTTTACGCGGACGCAGAGCCAAGACCGCTCTTATGCGGAAAAGCATATTCTGCACAGCTCCGCAAATTTATAATAAAATTCCGAAATCTTTAAGTCTTTAAGTGGACTGTATGTTCTTATGAGAAATAAATTTCTTTAAACCGAAATCTATTAGAGAGTTGGATTTGACCGGGTTTAAGAAAAAATTTAAAGAATTTTTGTGTAATAAATGTTACTATAATTTAAATGACTACTTAAATGACTCTTTGACATATTAATTTAATTATTATTTATATGATTTTATTTGACTGACCTTTTTAATTTCAATTATAATAACTATCACAATGTAATGTAACCTTTTTAATATTTGTACGCCCATGTGGTAGAACGTGCTGAGACTAAAAAATGTTTAAACCTAAGACCATGTAATTTACATACCTACCATGTTCTAACAAATAAATGTTTATGATTATGATTATGAGCACCATTTCCTGCAGCGTGCCGGGGTCTGTGTGTACGTCCGCAATGACATCTGTTGTCAGCGTCTCCGTCACCTTGAGGACCCTAATTTCTCAACGTTGTGGTTGTTGGTGGACACCGGTGTGGACAAAATTGTCTATACTTGTGTCTACCGATCGCACAGCGGTGACCAGGAGACGACTCAACTGTTTGGCCACCTCAGTGAGGCCGCCGATAAGGCTCTGCATCGGCACCCTGATGCGCAGTTTGTCGCTCTGGGGGACTTTAACACCTTCAACAAAGACTGGCTTTTCCCGTACCAGAGGACCGACCACGCTGGGAGAGAAGCGCGAAACTTTGCAGTATCGATGGGCCTCTCCCAGTTGGTAAAGCAAGCGACAAGGGTGCCTGATGTAGTTGGTCATACTGCCAATTGTCTGGACCTTTTACTGACCACCGATCCGGACAGATGTATCGTAACAGTTTCCTCACCACTAGGAACTTCAGATCACTGTCTGGTGAAGTCTGTATCGTCCTTCTCCCCACCTGACTGCGACTCACGCGGTGAACGGCGAATGTGGCGTTACAAGTCAGCAGATTGGGATGAGATGCGGCACTTCTTTGCATCTTATCCTTGGCAGCAGGTCTGCTTCTCTTCTAAAAATCCGTCGAACTGTGCAGATGCTATATCCGATGTGATACGTCAAGCTATGGAGTATTTCATTCCCTATCGCGACGTACCCATCGGTGGCTCAGCTCACCCATGGTTCAACGCCGATTGCGTTCAAGCTGAACAACGTAAGCATTCGGCGTTTCTCGCCTGGGTTGACGCTCGTGACCACAAAGCTCCGGATCTGAGTTCAAAGAAGAGAGCCTTCAACCATGCTGCCAAGTCCTACAAAAAGGCACTAAGGAAGGCGAGCTTCGACCGCATTAACCATATTGGTACAAAGCTCTCTGCGCAGCCGTCCGGTAGCAGAGCATTCTGGTCCCTTGCCAAGTCGGTCGAAGCGAACTTCTGTCGGCCCTCATTGCCTCCGCTGATTAAACCTGATGGAACACTGGCTCATACAGCGAGAGAGAAAGCGGGTCTCTTTGCATCTCTCTTCGCCCATAATTCTCGTCTTGACACTGGTAGTGCTACTCCACCGACTCTACCTCACTGCGATACTTCGATGCCCGAGGTCCGCATAAGGAACAAAGAGGTTCTGAGAGCACTGTGTCGTCTTGACGTGAATAAAGCTAGTGGACCAGATGGTATACCAGCGATTGTTCTCAAGGCTTGTGCACCCGAGTTGTCTCCTGTACTGACGCGTTTGTATCGCCTCTCATTTGGGACTGGTATAGTGCCCAAGTCCTGGAAGCTTGCCAACGTGCAACCCGTGCCCAAAAAGGGCAGTCGTACCGATCCTACCAACTATCGGCCGATTTCAATAACCTCCATACTCTGCAAGATTATGGAGCGTGTATTGAACTCGCGCCTCTTGGCATACCTGGAAGGTAACGATCTCCTCAGTGATCGACAGTACGGGTTTCGCCACAATCGATCTACTGGGGACCTTCTAGTTTATGCCACCCACTTGTGGGGCGAGACCCTCGAGAAGAATGGGGAAGCGATTGCTGTTTCCTTGGACGTCTCGAAGGCCTTCGACAGGGTATGGCACGCTAGTCTATTGAGTAAGCTTTCAGCGTACGGCGTTTCCCCTGGTCTGATTAACTGGGTAAAAGACTTCCTGAGTGAACGTTCTCTCCGAGTTGTTATCGATGGATGCTCATCAGAGCCCATGACGACTAATGCCGGAGTTCCTCAGGGTCTGTTCTCTCTGCAACTCTCTTCCTGCTGCATATCAACGATCTGCTGATGCCCGGTATCTATGGGTATGCAGATGATAGCACAGTTGTAGAGAGATACCTGCCAGGTGCTCGAGCTAGTAGGGAGCTAATCCGGTCCGAAAGAGAGGCTATGGTAGAGCGTGCGAATGTCTCACTTCAGGCAGTCTCCAAGTGGGGTGAAGCCAATCTGGTGGGATTCAACGCCGCCAAAACACAAGCGTGTCTATTCACCGCTAAAAGGAGCCCGTTCACCTTGGCTCCTGTTTTTCAGAATGTATCCCTGGAGTACACCGACCGCCTTCAGCTCTTGGGAGTTGAAATTTCTTCAGACCTTAACTAAGGGCGGTTCATTGAGTCCAAAGCCAAGGTAGCTGCTAGGAAACTCGGCGTACTTGCAAAGGTCCGGCGGTACTTCACACCAGGGCAGCTTTTAATGTTATACAAAGCACAGGTCCGTTCGTGTGTGGAGTACTGCAGCCACATATGGGCTGGTGCTGCAAAATGCCACCTGGCAGCTTTGGACTCGGTGGAAAGGCGTGCAAAGAGGCTAATTGGTGATCCAGATCTGGTTAATTCCAATCTACAAAGTCTTGAGCACAGGCGTAGGGTAGCCAGCCTTTCGGTGTTTTACAGAATTCATTTTGGAGAGTGTGCGCAGGAATTGCATGACTTGATTCCACCATCTCATTTCTACCATCGGACAAGCCGACGAACGGCGAGTATCCACCCTTACGTTGTTGAAACCTCTACGGTCCGGACCAAGCGTTTTGCCTCGTCGTTTATACCGCGTACATCGAGGGACTGGAATAATTTGCCTGCTGCGATTTTCCCGTCCGATTATAATTTGGGTCTCTTCAAGGCTAGAGTGAATAGGCTCTCAATAAATTAGTGCGCCTCACCATCAACGATTGCATTACCACTTACCATCAGGTGGAATCGCAGTCAAGCACTAGTTTATAACAATTAAAAAAAAAAAAAAAAAAAATCAGCTTTGTAGGCGTACTACGCCCTTTTATAAAACTGAAAATGTTCGTGGATACAAAAACAACTCTTCAAAAAGAACTTATCAGTATTCAATACAAGCACTATTGTGAAAGTAGAGCTTTACTTTTTTATCAGAAGCTGAATGAGCGAACGCCTTCGCACGCCGTTGGAGTGCCAAGCGCGGGAAAATAAAAAAAAAGGATGGCCACGCGACAGCACGTCATGGAAAATGTCAACCATTTACTATGCGTTCTAAAGAAGCGCTCTTCAAAGGAAAATTCATGTTCCAATAAATAAATTGTCAAGGAATAATAATGGACACTTTGATAGTGCACATACATTTTCTCCTATATTGGGTTTTCTAAAGTTGGAATTGCTGGAATGTGTCCAACAAATTGGAAGTCTTGCCAAGTCTTAATAAATGAATATGTCCCACAAAAAGAAAGGTGTATTTACGAAGTACCTAGTGATTTAAGAGAAAGCCAAAAAAATAGTAATCAAAAGTATTTATAAGTGCTACACAATAACAACAAGTAGGGTAAGTGCACGCAAAATGTGCTGAGACAAAATCTCACCATTGGTACTTTTAGGCCTTATTAGACGCAACCTCTCTCGCCGAGCCGTGATTCAGGCAATGGTATGGAGGCAGGAAGAATGGCAGGTGGATTGCGGACGACAAGCAATTGGTAGCTTGTCGTTTTGTCATCCGGTAACCATCCGGACCGAGCCTGAGTCGTTGCCGAGATGTCAAAGAGATGTCAGCAAAACCATAGGGGTCCAGTAGGGCCGAAACCTACTGGGGCCATGGGTTGGCTTCCGAAAGGGAAACCCGGGATCCTTTAACGCAAGGCAAAGAAAAAACATAGGTGTGGTTTTAGTCAGTAAAAGTCTGACATGCTCCCCCTCGCTCCACCCCAGAGCAGAAGAAGTCATTGGATGAAACCCACCTTAAAAAAGGGAAACCCGCGAAATTTTAATTAACTTACGTTTTTTGCATTTTAGTGTCAAGTTCTATGTAGGTATGTTCGTTAAAATATGTTTTGCGACCGTCACAAATATGGCTCTACAGAGTTATAATCATAATTACAACCCTCTCCAATTAACCTAAAACTAACTAACTACCTGAACCTAATCACTTTGTCATGAAACAATTCAATAAATTCAGACAAACTGAGAGGATAGTAGGTTTTATGATTTTAATGATTATAATTCAATAGATAAATACTTACCGTGTTAAGATCGCAAATCGTGTCTTAATCAATATACAACTTGACATTGATCTGCAATATGAACTTAAGAAATTTTCAAAAAAATTAAAGAAATAAAATTAAAATTTATTGAAATGAAAAAAAAATACGACATGGCACAGCGTCACTACAATTTTTTTTAAATAATTTTGGTTTGCTTTTTTTCTTTATTTTTTTGGCCGCCCATTGTTACTGTACTATGTGTTTTAGTTTTAGTTTCCTTTTTGTATGTGTAATGGTGTACAATAAATAAATAATAATAAAATTTGTATTTCGCGGGCTACCCCGGAGCATTCATCTTAATGGTACAGCTCTTTAGTATACAGGGTGTCTTTAACATCGACAAACGAATACCATGGATCCAGTACATGATTCTGAACCAGTGGTGGAAGTTTTTATCCAATTTTTTTTTTTTTGACGCGGATTCGATATCCTCAAACACACATTAGTGTTCTGAATCTGAGTGACTTGTGTATGTGACTTTACATTTTTGTAAACACACTCACGTCACAGGGATTATTCCTTGTGTGAGGTAGTTTATTTCTTTATGAAAGAATTCACTGCAGAATTGGGGGTTCCCAAGGTAGGCCCAATTACATTCCTCCTGGCACTAACTTATCTACAACACAAAACCTTGCCAAGTCGTTTTTGTTTAACTTAAAATATATTATACATTGCAACATCTGCACTGGTACGTTTTCAGTCCAAATTGTGTTAATTTATATGCTAATTTGGAAACACAATGAGAAATAATGTGTCAGGTGCTTGACACTCCGTGCTGAGAGCGAATTTGCACGTATATTATTGTCAAATCAAAATAACGATTTACATATTCAAACTGATCTTTGTTTGTCAAAGAATTTGAATAAAGCTAAAGTGTGAATTATGAAGTTGCAGTGTGGTTGTTGATTTGGGCATGCGGTACTGAATTTACCACTTGGTACTTCGGGTGCTCAATAATAAACCTGACTCCTGAGTACTGGAATAGCTGTAATTCTGAACTATCGACCGCTAAAGGTCAATAAGATATAATTTGACCTATTTGAACTGACGAATCACGGACATACTACGAAGGGTCATTAAAGCCCAGAAAATCTTAACAGCGAGATTTAGAAAAATTGCGTGATTGCACAACGCCATCTATTAAATGAATTCGGAACTAATTTAATACACACCATCTATGAGAAAAAGTATGAACTAATTTTACATCAATGTACGTAAATATGATGTTAGAACTTGCACAGTGGTAGTGAATTTAAGTAAACAAACCAGACAATTGTTTGCACTGTAATATTGTTGTTGTAATTAATTAAATCGTGTGTTTGAATGCACGTTACGCTCAGTTGTTTCCTGGTGGAGTAGTAGCAGCATTGTTAAGGGATATTACATTTAGATGGTTTGTAGATTAATTAAACCAATTAATTTGTTGTTTGTTAGGTGCAGTGTAAGTTTTCATCAGTATACAGATCGTTTACTTCTCATGTTATTGCATACAGACTTATCATCATTATTATCATCATTTCAGCCGAGAGACGTCCACTATTGGACATAGGCCTCCCCCAAGCGTTGCCATAACGACCGGACCTGTGCGCCTCGCATCTTTTGGAGTCCCGCGACCCTCATCAGGTTACCTTGTGGAGGGCCTCCCAACGCTGCGACTTCCAGTACACATACTGCTCTGTACTCCGTTATACAGACTCATAGTCGGCCTTATAATGTTTCCACTGTTGGGACTCAGGCCTCCTCTCTAGGAGAGGGAATGGGCCGTAATCCACCACGCGGGCCCAGTGCGGGTTGGTGGATAATGTTCTAGGACATGCCGGTTTCCTCACGATGTTTTCCTTCACCGTTTTGAAAGCAGTGGGTGATGAAATAAATTACACAAAGTAATGCGCCTGGCTGGGTTTGAACCTGCGACCTACAACTCCATAAGTCGGGGCCATTACCACTCGGCCACCACTGCTCTCTCATGTGTTATACAGACTCACAAGTCGTTATATACAGAAAAGTAAGAATTACCTGCAACTTAGTGATTTTCTGATAATTACAGTAACTACTAAAAATATCATATTGCTTATCTTAGAAAAACAAACTCCAAAAAAACTTCTTTCAAATAAAAGATGGATGGATTGTGTAATGAATACAAGGGAGTTAGTGATAGAGTGACGGGTGACAGAACAGAATAGAAAAAAAAACGTGTTATGCTGACCTCGAGTAACACGAGACAAGGGCAGGAAAATGATGATGATGAATAAATCTTCTCTTATGTGTTCAAATGGAGAATGTGCGCGGTAATTGCATGACTTGATTCCGCCATCTCCTTTCTACCATCGAACAACCCGACGTACGGCGAGTATCCACCCTTACGTTGTTGAAACTTCAACGGTCCGGTTTAAGAGTTCTGCTTCGTCGTTTATACCGCGTACATCGAAGGACTGGAACAATTTGCATGCTGCGGTCTTCCCATCCAACTATAATTGAGGTGTCTTTAAGGCTTGAGTGAATAGGCTCTTAATAAACTAGTGCGCCTCACCATCAATGATTGCATCTCTTCTTACCATCAGGTGGGATCGCAGTCAAGCACTGGTTTATATCAATTTAAAAAAAATGTAAATAAAAATAAGACACTATTTTTAATTAGTACAAAAATGGGGCTCTATCTGTATCTCTTACTGATTATTATAATAGGTCTTCACCTATGAAATTGGAGATTTTATCGGTTATAAGTACTGCGATATTACAGAAAATACAAAACACAAAGAAACCAATAAATATCTAATTTCAAAAGAAGAATAACATACCTTTAATATAAAATTTATTTGAACTTATGATTCCAAGTCAATCCAATGATTTAACACTTCAAAGCAACCCGTTTTAAAAATCTCCAATTTCTTAGGTACCTATTATTTGTGTAGTCAAAAGTAAAAAGACAAAAACTTATCATAATTGGTAATTAAATCCATCATTCATAACAATTGATCTTAGAAAATATTACGTTCAATGTTTCTTCGTTGTTTTTCATTCATAATCAATAGCCTGTAATATTTCATTGTTTATATTTTTTCATAAATTGAGTTACATTTTGGGATATAAACAAACGCTAATAACTTTGCAGTTTATGAATATTATTTATCGAGACTTTACTTAAATAATAACAAGACCTTTTCGAATAAGCCCTTTAAGTGTTTGTACTAATTTAAAAATAGGGGTGTATGTATATGTATATATCTTCGTAACAGAAACCGTTGCCCTACAATAGGAGAGGCCTCCTGTATCGTGGGCTTGTTCACAAACATTTAACTCACAAAAACAAGACACCCAGACCCGGAACTTCTTTTCATTTTGCACCCGTGGCGACGATTTGATTTAAAGGTGATATGCATACAGAAGATTCTTAAGCCTAAATTGTTTATATAGAAAGTGAAAAATCAATCACCCTAATCTCTTTTTCGAAAAAATCTAAATTATATTTTTATACGTAAACTAGCTGACCCGGCGAACTTCGTACCGCCTATCCTACTCTACCCAACTCTACCTTACTCTACCCTACTCTACCCTACTCTACCCTACTCTACCCTACTCTACCCTACTCTACCCTACTCTACCCTACTCTACCCTACTCTACCCTACTCTACCCTACTCTACCCTACTCTACCCTACTCTACCCTACTCTACCCTACGCTATAAACCTCACGGAGCCCGAGACCTTTCCAACGAATGCAAAACCGTGGAAATCGGTTCGTGCGTTCTGGAGTTATAGCGTGAGGAAGGAAAACCCGGCTTATTTTTATATAGTAGATAATAACACATTTTATATTATAATATGAAATAGCATGGAGCGTTTACGTAAACGCTCTCAAGCTATGTGAGTATAATTTATCTGTTTATTTTTTCAGCCAATTATCCTATTATATTTTTAGGTGGAATATCATCTAACTTCTCCCGCTCTGGGTGGCGCAAGGAGTGTCAGACTGTAAACTTAATAAAAAGTTAAGATTTAACAGACCAAACTCGGACGACGAGAAATGGATAGCTCGCCGTCCGACTATCCGGTAACCGTCAGGATCGAGCCCAAGTCGTCGACGGCGCGTAGTGTTCCACACGCGCCTCAAGGAGATGTCAGCAAAACCGTAGGGGCCCAGCAGGATCCTAAGCCTACTGGGGCCAAGGTTTATGCGAAAGTAAACCCCGGGACCCTGGAACGAAGGAAAAGGGAAAAGGAGTGGGTTTTAGTCTGTAAAAGTCTGACCCGCTCCACCCAAGGGCGAGAGATGTCATTGGATGATTTCCCACCTAAAAAAAAAACTAACCTATTTCTTCCAAAGAAACATTTGGTATAATAGTATCAAATCACAGAACGCAATAAGGAATAACAGCTGTGTTGCATACCTACCTAATTAAAATTAAAGCCGGATCGGTCGTGCTAATTGAGCAATCTATCTCAATATCATATTAATTAATATTACGCCATGAAGATGCTTAGCATGAATTATTTAAACAGGTTAACAATATAGAGCTTCGCTAATATTGTGTTTCAGAATGTTTATAATTCTTCTTGTAATATTAATTAAACGTGACGATGGTACACTTTACGGTGTATTTTATAGCATTTTTTTATGAGTCAAGCCTCAAGAAATATATAAAAAAATGCAAATATATATTTTATTAATTTATTTCTCTCAGATCGAATTGAATTACCACTTTTAAAAATAAATAATAAAACATATAATAAAACACCTTGCCTAACAGAATAGTAAGTCTCATCAAAATCCAAAGGGAATCCAAATGTTGAAACATGTCGAAAAAAAAAAACTAAGTAGACCACCTTTATAACCATCATGTTGAGTTTTGGTAATATTGTGTTTCAAAATATTTATTAAGGAGTAACCAGATGGTTGCAAACCAACGTCCCAACCAAAGTGACATTGCTAGTTTCAATCTGTGTAGACAGCAGTTGTAATCCATGATCTTCAACGCCCCTTTGTTGGGAGGCGCATTTTGCCAACCACCGAACGTGTTGGCGCGTGTTTTACATCCATGTAGCCGCAACACAAACCAAACACATAAACCAAGGTCACCTTGGCTGGAACGCTAGTTTGCAACCGTCTGGTCACCCCTTAAATTCTTCTTGTAATATTAATTACACGAAGGTGTAAATCAATTAAGCTGGTGGAACGATCTGATAGTGTTTGAAGGCCAAACTTGACAAGGGATCGTGTAATACAGAAAGATTTGGAAGAAGATAAGAAAGGTCTCTGCCTAGTGGTAGGACACAAACTAGGTCAAGAATAGAAGTAGGAAATTTTAAAAATAACTTTTCCCACTCTGTGAAAAACGAGAGGAAGTGTCAGATTTTTAATCCTACAGTCCTACGGTCTCCTAAAACTGTTAATCTAACCCTTATTTAGTAATTAAGAATAGTTACTATGTCCGTACTATTCTAAACTGATAAAAGACCAAGTGAAAATAAATGAATCCGGCTCGAAGGACCAATTTCAATAAAAGTTTGAACAACACAGCGAATTACGGCATAATAGCTGTAGGACCTTCTATAAAGGCGACCTATGTTTATAGGTCTCCAAGGTCTAATCTAGGCATAATAAAATCTCTAGACCTGTTTCGTGCTAAGCCCGGTTTAGCCTGTGGACAATTACGCCTACGTGTTTTATTATTTATAAAGCTGAAAAGGTTTTTGTTAGCCTGAAAATGATATAACAGCAAAATGGACAAGATTTTCTCCGACTGAAATTAGTAACCTGTCTGCTATAGTATGTGTTTTTGTGTATTGTATGTATGTGGGTATTTTTAGGTTTCCGAACCCGAAGGGTAACGGGACCCTATTGGTATCACTCCACTGTCCGTCTGTCTGTCACCAGGCTGCATGAAGCCTGCTGTCTCATGAAGCGCAATAGCTAGGAAGTCAGACAACAGTATTTTGACAGTGTTGTCTTTCTAACCCAAAGGTTGACTGGTAGAGAATGCCTTGTCGCATTAAGTCCGCCTATGTACCACTACTGTGTATGTAATTGAAATAAATAAATAATGTATTTCTATTACCGCTATAATAACAAATACTAAAAATAAAATAAATAATATTTAAGCGATGTTCATAAACAAAAAATGTGATTTTGAGTTGATCTCTTCTCCTTTTGTCGTCTTCTATAGCTAAAATGCATCAGGCCATGTCGTGTTCATTTCTTCGCATTACGTGCCTATACCATTCCATCAGTTTTCCGGCATTTTATGCTGTATTTCAGCTTAAAATACACCTGACAGATATAAAAATCACTTTGGCTGAACGACGAAAAGAAGACCAATGTTGGATTTGAAGTCTAATCCAACTTTATTCTAAGTATCACCACATTGAACGTCCTCAGTACAGCTGGGAAAAGATTAGGTAGAGATATGGTCATAAATATATGTCCCGAAGACCTTTCATCATCACATCGCTTGGCTGAAATGATGATGCCTCTCTCAAAATATGAATCGGAGATAACAGTCCGCAAACTTTTCTATTTCAACATCTCGATAAATTCTTAAAAATAAAGTCACTATGATTTCCGAATTAGCCTCTGTTGCTCAATAAAACCTAGATTTTTCATCTAGAATCATCCCTGAGGGAAGAAATGCTTACAATACTTTTTATATTAACATTAACATTTTGAACACTTCGAATATAAGCTTGTTCGGTTGTTCACTTATTTTGATCTAATTTGCTGAAGTTGGTACAACAGTTTCGTGGTTTTAATTAAGTAGGTAATTTAGAAGTTGGTAGACATTTTTGGTTCAACTTTTTTCTGGCTTTCATGCTATTTGAATTTGATTAAAATCTGTTCACGTTTCTGTGGACGTGTGGACGCGTGCAGTGTTTGTTTTGTTTTTTGTTGTTTTTGTCTTATTTGTACAGTGATTGACCAATTCAATGCCATACGTGGTTTTATTCATAAAGTATCGTACAAAATATTAACGAAATTGAGATGCTTTTGGAAAGATATGATGGATAGATTGTGTGTGAAAGAAAAGACGTACCGCGTACATCGAAGGACTGGAACAATTTGCCTGCTGCGGTCTTCCCGTCCGATTATAATTTAGGTGTCTCCAAGGCTAGAGTAAATACTAATATCATCAACACGACTGCATCACTGCTTACCATCAGTTGGAATCGTAGTCAAGCGATTCGATCTTAGATTACTTACGACTCACTTTTTTATTTATGATTATTTTTATTGTGCTTTTAGGTACCTACAATATTGACTGGTCTACACTGTTCTTACATAATATCTATTAATACTGTAATATGGAAATATTGTAATATCAACCACTTTTTTTGAAAGAGTTACTTATTTGGAACCAAGCACTAGCTTCTGACGTTTTATAAGTGCCCATGTAGGCCTATGTGAAATTATAATATTTAGAATTTTGAAGCCTTAGTTTATATCATATGTATTGTGTACGCGTGAACGCCGCGCGAAGGAAACCTCACGTTTCCTTCGCGCGGCGTTCACGCGTGTCCTTTGTCGCAGGAAAAAATACCGACTCTGATCTGGGAACAGGCGTGGACGCGCGTGAATCCCGCGTAAATCGTCCACATTTTCGTTCACGCCTGGTTTCGGAAAAAAGCGAGTTAGTGATAGCGTGTCGGATGGCAGGACAGAATGGAAGAAAAAAAATGTGTTGCGTCAACCCCAAATAATACGGGACAAGGGCAGGATAATGATGATTACGAGATGGTTTTCTAATAGCTAAGTAACATGATGACCTCTTGTTACATGACTATAAGCCGTCTGATGAGGTCAATCAGTTTACAATATTATACGGTACTACACTACAGGGTGTCTTTGTCATCGACGTGCAAACGACTACCATGGATCCAGTACATGAGTCTGGACCCCCCAGTGGTGGAATTTTTCGTTAGAAGAAAGTCGTAGATATACGTAATTGGTATTGCTTGCCCTTTGAAATGCATAGTTTCTACGTTGGAACTCTTAATATGAAAAAAACGTTTTTTTATTAGCTTTCATGGTTATAAGTACTGCGATATTACAGAAAATACAAAACATAAAGAATCCAATATATACCTAATTTTGAAAAAAGAATAACGTACGTCTATAATATAAATTTTATTTGAACTTATAATTCCAATTCAATCCAAAGATTTGCTTTACACAACACTTCAAAGCAACCCGTTTTAAAAAACGGCAATTTCATACTTTATTTTTATTTTTATTAGAATGGATTTTACACAGAAACTTAACACAGTAGTGAAACAATAATGGTGATTTAGCAATTCATGTACGAAACTTTAATTTGTATCATTTTTTTTTTAACTTAGCCCCCTCCAGAAAACTTTCTTCTATAATATCGTGGATGCGTTTACAAACATTTGAATACACATAGGTATGCACAAACACTCAGACCCAAAACAACTATCCGTAGGCCATCCTCCTCCTTGCGTCGTAATGACCTGAAGGTCGTGACCTCCCTGCTTCATCACTTTCATTCGAACGATATTCCTCCATCTGCTTCTGTCTCTGGCGGTGTGAAGGGCATTGTATAGCGTAAAGTCAAGATCGGTGTGGATCTGGTTAGACCAACGTATTGGGCTGCGTCCACGAGGTCTTTTCCCATCTACTTAACCGGTCACGATGAGCCTTTCGAGGTTGCCACCATCTTTCCTTGCAATGTGACCGAAGTATTGTAGAATCTTGTGTAGACACTGTAACGACAACGTTTTTGAGTTCTCGCAATATGTATACGTTGGTCTGAAATGCTGTCCAAGGTATACGGAGCATCTTTCTCCAGCACCACATCTCAAAGGCGTCAATGCATTTGTGGTCTGCAGCTTTTAGCGTCCAAGTCTCGGTGCTATATAAAGAGACCAAGAAGCCCAGGGTCCGTACCAGTTTGGTTTTGGTCATTACGGAGATATTGCGGTCCGTAGGCCATAAAAACAAGTTATTATGTGCGGGAATCGACCTCGCCATACGCAGTGTAACAGCTGATCGCTCAACCACTGCCCCAACCGTGTCACAGTTTTGTTTCGTTCCACAAAAGCCCTACCGCGAGTTTTTAACGCAATCCATTTTACGACCTAAGCTGAATTATTAAAGGGATGGAGCTATATAGGGTGTGGGTGGGGGTGAGCTTCGTCCTTCTATCTCACTCGCACAACTGGCAAATTTATAAAATAAACCTGTGTTACAATGTACCTTTATGAGAGAAATAAATGATATTTCTTATTATTATTCCGTTTATTCATAATTCTAACATTTAAATTATATTTTTAAATATTTCAATAAAAAGAATAAAAAAACATTTAAAAATATAAAAAACAGTGTCCCACCGGTATCGGGAACAGGGTCCAAGCTACCGGCGGTCAGGGCTCCAGAGAAAGGAACCTCCTGACAATACGAGCCGTGTCCAGGAGTACCGCTTTCTGGATCAAGCCCTTGATCCAGCCGCCTAACGCGAGCCTCCTAAGGTGTTGGTCGAGGCTCTTGGCTATTAAGCCATTGGCTGACACGACTATCGGTACAATGATCGCCGAGTCTACATCCCACATGTCGACAACCTCGCGAGCCAAATCAATATACTTGATTTGTTTGTCTTTCTCGGCTTTCACGAGGTTCTCGTCATGCGGAACGGATATGTCAACAATCATTGTACGCCTCTCTCTTCGGTCCACCACCACTATATCAGGCTTATTGGCTACAATAGTCCTGTCAGTGATGATGGACCGGTCCCAGTACAGCGTGATATCGTCATTATCGAGAACTGGGTCGGGCACATACCTGTAGTATGGCACCTCCGATTCCACAAGAGAGTAATTCAGAGCAAGTTGCTGATGGATAATCCTGGCTACAAGGTTGTGTCTATGCAAGTATTCCCCGTTAGCTAGACGAGAACAACCAGAGATAATGTGGCGGATTGATTCACCCGGTTGGTGACATGCCCGACAGATGTCAACCGTGCCGTCCTTCACAATTAATCTCCGGTAGTTATTCGTCATGATAACTTCGTCCATAATTGCACAGACAAAACCTTCGGTTTCCACAAAGAGGTTGTAGCGACATCTATGGCGTCACATAAGAAATAATCCTGCATCGCGCAATCAAAGTTCTCCGCGCGATTAGAACATATAGAACAGCCCGAAATCATCTATCGGGCAGTTGCCCACCAGACATACCCGTCTGGCCGGAGGATCCTCCCTTTTCAAAGGAGGTTTGCGGGACTTTACTCTCTGTTCCGCCTACCTCCACACTGGTGACCCCGACGTGATCCATTTTGGAGGTAGGCGGAACAGAGTGTAAAGTCCCGCAAACCTCCTTTGAAAAGGGAGGATCCTCCAACCAGACGGGTGTTATGTCTGGTGGGCAGCTGCCCGATAGATGATTTCGGGTTGTTCTATATGTTCCAATCGCGCGGAGAACTTTGATTGCGCGATGCAGGATTAGTCCTTATGTGACGCCATAGATGTCGCTACAAGGTCACCGAGCACAGCCAGGCTACGGACGCTAGTTGATCTACATCGGGCCCATGAAGGGCCCGGAAAAAGCGTCCGTGGAGTTTCTTACTCTGCCATACTTCCCTGCGATCGTTAGTGTCAAGCACTACAGGTTTGCGACAGCTCTCGTTAGCCAAGGAGAGCGGGGTGAGTCCCTTGTCCACTGCCACTACATCACGATGCATACCCACGTCGGCGGTTAGGAAATATTCCCTGAGACTGCATACCTCGCGATTGTGCGGGGTCTTAGCATTTAAAAAGCCTCGACCCCCATACTTCCGCGGGATATACAATATATATATATTATTATTATTTTAATTCGTCATCTTTGATTGTATGATTCTAAGATATGTTTTCTCATCATAGTTCTCTTCACCAACTTAAAGAGCAATTTGAAGTTAGGGACAATCACAAACCCATCGTTTAATACCTACAACAACTTGGAAACCGTTCCCTCTATAATTGAACTGAAGCCAGAGAAATGGTACAGGCTTTCTTATAATGAAATCTCGCCAGAACTGCTATTTATATAAAATAAAATAAAGCATTGTTCAGTTCTTTGGAATACTCTTGAAATTTATGTGGTACGTTTGTGGTAACTTTAGTATTTTTCAACTGGAAAAATAAAAATGAAGGTAGAAATGATCCTTAAAAATATGATCCTCTATTTTTGCCAGTCTCGTAAAAAAGTAGTAAGCAATCTCTCATTAATATAATTTTTTTTTAAACTCGTACAATGTTAATTTGTAAACTGCTAATTGTTGCTTTAAAAATTAAGCAAATCCAGCATTTGGAAACTCAGCTCACGTGGAGCACGAATTTGTGGTAAGAACATCCCAAAAAGAACGGCCATTAGAAACATTTTCAGTTCAAAAACTAAATTTATATTTATAAGCTTGCACTTGACTACTGCCTCATCTGATGGTAGGCGATGGTGTGATTGACGGTGGAGCACACTTGCCTAGAAGTAACCCTTTTGACTTACAGACACCTAGGTTGTAGCTGATAGGAAATACAAACAGGGAATTTCACTCCTTAGCTGTTACCTACGCACGATAAAAATGTGATCCAAAACATTCTGGACATATGAGTGGGATGTTTATTATGTACCAGTGTTGCATTGCCTTACGTCTAGTGGTTCGATAATGGAACGGGCTTGGGTTTGCAGAATTAATAATAATAATCATTTAATTCAGACAATTATTCCCATATAAATTACAAACTACATACAAATATAAGTTACGTACAAGTACGGCGGGCTGTGCTGGCGCTGCCGCTGCGGCTGCTGAGACCCTGAAATGGCGCAAATACTGTTACCTTATTGGTAATTACAGTTTTCAGCCGTTTGGGTTCGAAACGCTTGGGTCATGGGGTCCGAGTATCCGTCTCCTTTTTAAGGAAATTTCACGCCGACTGATCGACACTTTGCGTGACCAGAGGGCTGGCTCGTTCTTTGCCCAAAGAATTAGCATTGCCATTCAACGTGGCAATGCTGCCAGTCTTCTGGGCACATTCCCGGATGACAGCGATGTGGAGGAGTATTTCGACGCCTGAGTGTATTTTGTGTTTTTGTATTATATTTAAGTACATAGTTAGGTTTTAGTATAGTTTAGTTAATATTTATGTATTTTATGTAAGAAAGTGTTTATATGTACTAATATTAAAAATTCAATGCAATATGTTTGGTTTACTGAAAGAAAAAAAAAATTACGTACAGAAATAAAATTAAAATTACGTCACTTATTATTATCATTGCACATTAAAATCATTGCATCAAAACAACTAAAACAAAGTCAATCAATTAAAATTAAATTAAATAAATTAAAATAACATTGACATTTTTGCAAGGCCTTTTTTACAACTGGGGCCCGCTGGAATTCAAATCTGAATCAAACAAAAACAGAACATGCGAACACAGACTGAAAATAAATCCCAACATATCAAACTAAATCAACACCCATCTACAAATAAAAAACCTCGATACACGACACTACTACACAAAACATTCCATTTACACACAACAAACATCGTCGTGTCCCATCCCTGTCGTCCCGTAAATCTACTACAAACCATAGTCGATTTAATAACTGGGTCAGCCCATCACTATCGTGTTTGGCATGTGGGTACACACTCAATCAACGTGTTAAGGACCGGTCCCTTTGGGAAAAGTGCACGATTTTCTCTAAGCGGTTCATATGACGTGACCCTTTCGACGACCAGAAACTGTTCATGGATTTAAAAAGATCGGGGAAGCATAAGATTTTTCTTGTTCTTGATAGGCTCGCGTTTGCTTTTATTTCACCTCATGGTCTACCTTTCATATTAAGCGATGATGTGGTTGATGTTCGAACACGCTTACCTAGAACTAACCTATTCACTCTTGACTTAAAGACCCCTGGGTTGTAGCTATTAGGAACACAAACTTCGACAAGGAATTCCAATCGACTTAGCTGCGCTCAGAATAAATGTGGTATAGATACCGGCACGGATCTTGAGCGCTGACTTTTATAGTTCTACTTGCGCAGAAGGACGCAGAAGTGAAATATCGGGTCCCTTTAGTGGTATGAAGAGAGATGCGGGAGCGCGGAGTGAAATCCTTATACAGTGATTGGCTCGCCGATATTGTACGATGCGCAAAACTATCCGCGCTCTTTCGCCGAGCGCTTAAGATTTGTCCCGCTATCTATAGCCCGGAGGGACTCTCGCTTACTTACTAGCTGTATCTTTGAATACTTGGCAGGTTTTTCACATAAGACAATGATTTTACCACCTAAAAAGATAAATGGAAACAAGATTTGGAAACCCAATTGGTAGGATCGTCGTTTTAAAATCAAATAGGTACTAAACCGGATTAAAACTGAAAAAAAAAATATTTTCTTTCTTTGTAAAATTTTGCAAAACTCCAACTCTTCCAGATTTTTTGCCAGATTAGATATGGAAACTACTTGAGAATTAGTTTTATTTCTGACATTTTGTCTTATTACTTGGGGCATCCAACTTGACATACATTTTCACTGTTTTTCATACAACCGCTCTTACGCGATTATGTCGTTATTACACATTTTTCATTAGATGTTTTGGAAACACAGTATCTTGTGGATATTATCTAGGCTTCTATTAAAATCAAGTTATAAATTTGTGTAAAACTAATCCAGTAAAGACCTCTGAAAATCTGCTATTTTACATGAACTTTGACACTTCATAAATTTACTCAAAAATTTCAAAAGTCAAAAAAGTATGACAATAGATGCCTTGCAATTTTAATCAAGATTCTGGATGATGACAATTTTTTTCAAAAACTTTTAAGGGTTTAACTTATTTCCTGGAACAAGTTTTGTAAAATATTCGAGTAAATCACGGAATTACCAAATGCTAACAGAGTTTTCAGGCGTTATTTCTCTTTTTTCGCGTTGCCATTTCGTCAAATATCGCGTTGGCTTGCGTTAGATTAAGTAACAAGCTTTTAAACCATGCTCGATGTTGACGATAGGCGAGTGAAAAAGGACCCTCTTATCGTGTGGTTTCGTTATTAGTCATAAAATTCGTCTGTTACATTGACCGCCAAAAAAACATATTCTATTTGTTTTTTGGGGTGGGATATCGTGAAATAATTCCTCTCACTCTGGGTGCAGAGAGGGAGTGTCAGACTTTTACTGACTAAAAACCACCCGTGTTCCTTCAGCTACCCTTTGAGTTCCAAGGCCGCTATACCTACTCGTATTTTGAGCAAGCCCACAATATCTTCTCTACTTAAGCATAATGTAAAACCAATAACAGCTAAATAATTTAAGTTCACAAGACCTCAATTTTGTGGGTTCATAAATATCTGAAAACAATGAAGGGTTTATAGGTAGAACTTCTACAAGTCCAGATTATGTCTAGACAGGTTTAGGCAATCTAGATTAGAAGCTATTTATATGCCAGACATGCAGACGTGAATTGATTAGCAACTGTAATGAAAATTAGCTACCTTATGCATGAACCGATAAGATTGCTAATATAAATTGTGGGAAAATTAGAATAATTTGGTTGTAACATATAATGATGTCAGTTATCTCGATCTCACTGAGGCACGCACAACTAGATAAACTTGAGCGACTTCAAAATGTTTGCATACGATTTATATTTGGCTTGCGCAAGTATGATCATATTTCCGATTTTCGTACCAAACTCAAGTGGCTTCCAATACGTCTTCGCCGAAACGCACACATCTTGTGTCTGCTCTATGGTGTTCTGTTCAATCCTAAAACCCCCGCTTATCTTAAAGAACGTTTCAAGTTCCTTCATGACACACATAATAGATATTTGAGGTACTTGAGGCTGGAGATGTCAAGCCAATCCACCAATTTCTATGACAAGTCGTTTGCAGTTTAAGTCGTTTGCAGTGCGGCTATGAAATGCTTTACCCGTGTCAGTAAGGCAAGCTCAAACAGTATCAATTTTCAAAAATATGGTTAAGGATCACTACCTCTCCTTTTAAACGTCATTAAATACATTACTTCTCTGCACACATATGTATAGGTATATATATATATATATTGTTTGTATTAAATGTATTTTATTAGTTATACCTGCGTATTTTTTCTCCTTCTCTGACAAATTCATCCAAAGATTGTCTGTAAAAAATCGCTTTTAGCGTTAAGACCGCCCATTGTGACAGCCGACACAAGATGAATGATGATGATGTTGTGTGATTTTAAGTTCCTATTGTAATTTTATTATTGGTGTACAATAAAGAATATATCTATCTATCTATAATTCTTCTGTCCATGTGATTGTCAACTAACTCCTCCTAAATGGCTTGACCGGTTTGGATAAATTTAGCGTGTATATTTGAATGGGTCCCTGGATGATTTGAAAATGAAACCCGGGTGGCGCTGCGATCGGGTCCTCAATTTTTTATCTAACGAAAGGCCAGCTTTCGGGGAGGACAACGTCTGCCGGGACCGATAGTTCAATTATAATATTTGAAAGTCATTTTAAAAGGTTCGTGGTCGTTGGTCATCTAATGTGGCGGCCGCATTCAGTTTAACTGATTAATTAAATTTGGTTGTTTACATTAAGTCGGTCACCGAATACGTTTTAAGTTGTTGATTTACCGGATTCGACGACCGTATTCAGCTGAACTGTGTACACTCGTGTTGAGCGATGAGAGACGCGTTTCAACAAGTCAGCCGTGTTCAGTCATCGAATTGCGCAAAACGACCTCATGTGAATGAGGCATTACCGACTGATAGCTATTTTTGGTTCAATCATCAACAAACCAATCTGCACAAAAACAATAACTTCGACCCTCAATTCGTCCTTTCTGTCCTAAGAATTGAGTATTAGAAGCGTAAGGGTGGCCTCTCTGTCTGTTTGTCTGTTCCAAGGTTAGTCCGTCCACAGAATGGTGAAGGGGCACGTACAAATGGCAAGTGTTTATTCAGCTTCATAGTACTGTTTTGTCTCTGGTCCCTAGGGATTGTTGTGGAACTTTAACTATTAGCTTGTAATTATCTCTGGGTATGGCAGAAGCGAGTCTAGTAACTTTCTAAGAAACTTTACCGTCTTCTAGATGAGTTGTTTATATGGCATCTGATTGAAATAAATATATTACGGAATTAAAAACTGTTGTGTTATGTTTTAAGGGTTTCGTACCTCAAAAAGAAAAAAGGGAATCCTTATAGGCTCTTACATCGAGGCTAACGCTCAACAGGCTGCCAAAAAATTGGGGATACAGATAAGGTGAGACAGTACTTCACGCCGGGACAGCTGATCAAACTTTATCAAGCGCAAGTTCGATCGTGTATGGAATACTGCTGTCATCTTTGGGATGGGTCTGCCAAATACCAGCTTGATGCTCTGGAGTCGATTGAGAAGCGAGCCAAGAGGATCATCGGTGATGATGCACTTGTCGAATCAACACTCCAAAGCCTTGAGCATCGACGCCGAGTCGCTAGCCTGTCGGTTTTCTTTCGATTACACTTCGGCGAGTGTGCGTTGGAATTGCACAATTTAATTCCACCACGTCCGTTTCATCATCGGACCACTAGACGTGCGGCGTTGTGCCATCGGTACATGGTGGACATCCCACCCATAAGTACAAAGCGTTTTGGGAATACTTTCATAATGCGTACAGCTAAGGAGTGTAATTCCCTGCCAGAGTCTGTGTTTCCTGATAGCTACAACCTAGGGGTCTTAAAGTCAAGAGTGAATAGGCAACTGGGTGGGTGGGGTGGTACTTCTAGGCAAGCGTGCTCCATCGTCGGCCACATCATCGCTTACCATCAGGTGAGATAGTGGTCAAACGCGAGCCTATCAATAATAAAAAAAACACTTTGTTGTCTGTCTGTCTGTCTCTCTCCTCTAAGTTGACGAAAAAAAAAGATACGACCGTTTTATTGTCGACACTCTCAAAGGAATCAAAATTCATATGGCATGAAGCAATGTCTCATAGCTTAAGTATAGGAAAAAATCTGAAAATTGTAAAGTAGTTTTTTTTTTTCATTCCCATCAGGGTTGAATCCTACTGGGGCCAAGGGTCTGATTCTGAAAGGAAGACTCGGCCCTGGTACGAAAGGCAACGAAGGAACAGGAGTGGGTTTTTAGTCAGTAAAAGTCTGACACTATCTCCCGACCCGCCCAAGAGCGGGGGATGTCATTTGATGACTTTCACACCCGAAAACAAAAAAAAAACATGTCTTAGAATATAAATTCTCAGTAAGTTACAGCCACTATCAGAAAATCGCAAAATTGCAGATAACTTTCTTTACTTCGCACCCGTCAAAATGTACATAAAATGCACATAAAAGTTCATACGTGTTAACAAATATCCTGGTTCCCTGCTACGAGCTCGTTTGATAAGCCACAGTGTGTTCCAGCTAGCAGGCTCTGTTAATTGCAGCAACTATATACACACTGTTCTACTTTATAAAGTGAGTCTGTGTGTCACCTAAAACTTATTGCAAGTATCATTTTGCAGCTCATGTCTTGATGGCTAAAGTGTCTATGTGTTGGGTAGATGGAATACAAACACTGATTACTAAACGGAATTTTGATTACCGTGGACGCAGAGTAGAGATGAGATATAAAACAGAACTAGAAACAGAACTCCATACAAACTTTGGACCCCTATTGACTCCCCTCAGGCGATGAATTTGGGAATTTTTTTCTTAGTGCGCGCTCTCGTCATAAAAGGAAACCTTGTGCAAAATTTCACGATTCTAAACACTGTAGTTTCGGTTGTGCATTGATATGCCAGTTAGTTTCTCCTTTTAGGGTTCCGTAGCCAAATGGCAAATAAAAGAACCCTTATAGATTCGTCATGTCTGTCTGTCTGTCCGTCCGTATGTCACAGCCACTTTTTTTCCGAAACTATAAGAACTATACTGTTGAAACTTGGTAAGTAGATGTGTTATGTGAACCGCATCAAGATTATCACACAAAAATAAATAAAAACAATAAATTTTGGGGGTTCCCCATACTTTGAACTGAAACTGTTGTGAACAAAATGTTTTTTTTTTCATCAAACCCATACGTGTGGGGTATCTATGGATAGGTCTTCAAAAATTATATTGGGGTTTCTAATATCATTTTTTTTCTAAACTGAATAGTTTGTGCAAGAGACACTTCCAAAGTGGTAAAATGTGTATCCACCCCCCTGTAACTTCTAAAATAAGAGAATGATAAAACTAAAAAAAATACATGATGTATATTACCATGCAAACTTTCACCGAAAATTGGTTTGAACGAGATCAAGTTAGTAGTTTTTTTTTAATACGTCATAAATCGTAAACCGCAATTTACAGAATGTCTTTATATACAACTTTCACCAGCTTTTTTATCATTAGACAATACAAACATGTTTTCTTTAGATGTTACTCTTGAAAGAGCGACATAAATTGGCCATGTGAAAAACACTCAATGCTCAAATCTAAGCCTGTAACGTTGAAAGTTTGACTCTGCGGTTTATTAATGGTTTTCAAAAATATAACTTTACCGGAAATTTTAGGCGTTTAAATTGGAACGGTAAATCCGATGGTATCATATCAGGTATAAATTTTGTTTCTTTTTTTGTAGTGATTTTGTCCTGGATACTGAATTCTTTAAGCCACCGCCCTTTTAAAGACGTGGCGTAATGTTGCCACTTTATACGTGTGTAGATAATTGTATTTCCTCACTATTTATTTATTTACTGTTATTTCCATTTATGACTTTGTCCTAAAAATTTATTTATATTTAATTTTACTCAAATGTATTGGTATGTACACAATACCGTTGCCGACGACAGTTAGTTGATAACGTCACCGGCCCACGCTGAAAACCAGCGCTGTGGACTCGTCGCATTTTTGCGTTGTGGACACGGCATTATGCTGAGCGTACGGCCGTTTTGCTCGGACGTGGCGGATATATGTTATTTCTGATTAATTATGTTTTTGTCTTGCAAAATGTTTGCAATATGTTTAGTTATAAGTTTGCACCTTTTCCGGCAAATAAAATGTTTTTCTTTCTTTCTTCTTTCTTTCTTTCTTCTATCAAAGGAAATCGGGAAATCAATACATCTTCTCCGGTACCACATCCGGTGAGTATTGTGCATTCTATTATGAAAGTTTTTAGTGACTTTATCAGCAAACGCGTGCCATTGCAAAGTTTGGGTGGATTATTTTATTTATTTTTTATTTGATATAAACCAGTGCTTGACTGCGATCCCACCTGATGGTAAGCAGTGATGTAATCATTGATGGTGAGGTGCACTAGTTTATTGAGAGCCTATTCACTCTAGCCTTGAAGGCACCTAAATTATATTTGGACGGGAAGACCGCAGCAGGCAAATTGTTCCAGTCCTTCGATGTACGCGAATTCAGGTTTCTTAATAAAATAACAGGACAACCTACTTTCAGCACCATTTTGTGCAATTTATTTTTGGTGCAATGGTACTCAAGATATGCAGTGAAGGACCCAATCTATCAGAGATTGGGTCCTTCACTGCATATCTTGAGTTCAATTTAGCACAGAAAAAGCATATGTATAACCTACAAATGGTTGTTTCGGGTCTTATGTATGTGAGTTTACATGTTTAAAATGAGTAATTCCTAGTGTAGGAAAAAAAACTAGGCAAGTGCGAGTCGGACTCGCGCACTGAGGGTTCCGCACAAACTTGAAAAGTAAATTGCAGTTTAAGATTGATGACGTATTAAAAAAAAAATACTTACTTGATCTTGTTCAAATCAATTTTCGGTGGAAGTTTGCATGATAATGTTCATCACATATTTTTTTTTTAGTTTTATCATTCTCTTATTTTAGAAGTTACAGGGGGGGACACATTTTACCACTTTGGAAGTGTCTCTCGCGCAAACTATTCAGTTTAGAAAAAAATGATGTCAGAAACCTCAATATCATTTTTAAAGACCTATCCATAGATACCTCACACGTATGGGTTTGATGAAAAAAAAAATTCAGTTCTAAGTATGGGGAACCCCCAAAATTTATTGTTTTTTTTTTCTATTTTTGTGTGAAAATCTTAATGCGGTTCACAGAATACATCTACATATCAAGTTTCAACAGTATAGTTCTTATAGTTTCGGAAAAAAGTGGCTGTGACATACGGACGGACAGACAGACAGGCATGACGAATCCATAAGGGTTCCGTTTTTTACCATTTGGCTACGGAACCCTAAAAAGAATAAAAATAGATATAATTATGATGAAAGTAAATAATATATACTATATTCAAGACATTGAACTGTTATCATTCGTCTTGGTTACAATCGCAACTAACAAACCTAATAATTTGATATCAAGGATCAGATAGATAAGGTTATTATCTATCTTTCTTTTCCGATAATGATGTCAATCTCATACAAAAGACGACTATTTCTAGTAATAGCCTTCTATTTGCAGGAATAATTTCCACGAACGTCGGATCTAGAATAGCCTTGCGACAACAACTTATACATTTTTCAGTTTGCCGACGGGAATGAACGTCAGGTTAAAATAGATCATCCTTTGGAATAGGGTCGATCTATTATAGGGTTTTAATCTGCTTCGATCAGTATTAAAGGTCATATTAAGATCAAAGTGCCAGTAAAGCCATCAAAAATAAATTTTCTTAAGTTTTTTTTTCATTTTGCAGGTCAGTATTAAGATTAATGTTGATTATAATATAATTGGCGTCCGTAACACGTATATTTACGGAATTATAGTCATTAAAATTATCAACACAACCCTCAGTTCGTTTCCCATCCATTTTCACATCCCATTCCCTATCACTTCGGACCATGGCCTGAACCTGGGCTCGATGGCCTAGCCCTAGTTCCCACTGCCAAACAGTGGGAACATTATAACGCTGACTATGGTATGGTCTTCTTCTTTTAGATTCGATGGTAAACTCGTCAAACTGTTTGGGCCCAATAGGTGGCTACATTAATTGCAGCATCGGTAGCACTCATCAAATCCTCCAAAGTGCAGGTGTATGAGCACTTGGGAATTCTAATGTGTGGCTCATGTTTTGAACAGGAGCACTGCATGGTATGGTTACAAAATCTAATCAGTTTACCACAGTATAAGTATTAATAACTACCTTTTGCCCGCAGCTTCGCCCGCGTACATAAAATATAGCCTATGTCACTCAGGAATAAAGCAGCTTTCTATGGGTAAAAAAATTTTAGCAATTGGACCAGTACGTTCAGAGATTACCTCCTACACACAAAAAAACAAACTTTACCTCTCTAAAAAATATTAATGTAGAAGACAACAATATTTATAACAAGCAGTAAACTACCCAACCATTCTCTCCGCATAGTGCCTCAGATTATGGGAGTAAGGACTCTCAACCACTGTTTTCAGAATGCTATTGAGTTGAAATCTAATTGTTTGGATAGGGTTTTAATTTTTAACTATATTGCTTGCTTTTGCTGCGCACGTGGCTCGGGCGGGCAGCTGTCAGGCGTGTGGCGAGCAAGTCAGGGAAGTGAAGGGTAATTTGTGTGAGCAAGGTCAGGAATGTTGAAGTAGTCTTCTAACTTCACTGCCGCGACAATTCCCGGCGGGATCTCATGGTGGAATGGCGACAGCTACTGTCGCAACCCAGTACTGGGCACGCCTTAATTATGGCGGTAAATTCCTTCATTGAGGAGTGGTTGGTTAGGCTTCACGGTGTTCTCACCTTACGCATGGTGCTAGTCTTCACCGTTTACAGTAAATTCGGGAGGTTCCTGCATCGGATTCAGGCGAAGAAACGCCTAGGTGCCACCATTGTATGGGCAGCTCGGAGGACATGGTGAAGTATATGGTGGAAAGCCGCCAAGCGGGCACACCCCACTTGGGCGAGGCACAGCCTTGTCCAAGTGACTTGCGGTTATTGGCGACGGTGACCTCGCACCGGGCCCTGGTTCGGGCCATAGTCTGGAGCATGGGGAATAGCAGGCGGCGGCCTCCTTCTGCGAAGCAGAAATGCTAGCAAAGGAGACGGCCGCACTTGTGAGGGAACTGGTATGCACACGCCCTAATCGCCACGACTACGACCCTGACTTCCAGCTACGGTATGCACAGGCTTACGGACGAAGAGCAATGGGTAGCTCGCCGGCTTGCCATCCGGTAACTTTCCGAACTGAGCACTCGGGCTCAGTTCGGAAAGTTACCGGGTGGCAAGCCGTCAACGGCGCGTAGTGTTTCACGCGCACCTCAATGAGATGTCAGCAAAACCGTAGGAACCCAGCAGGGTCGAAGCCCACTGGAGCCATGAGGTGAAAGTTATTTTCATCCCGAAACCCGGCAAAACTGACTATACACAACCCAAGGCGTACAGGCCCATAAGCCTGACATCCTTCCTACTGAAAACACTGGAAAGGCTTTGCGACAGACACATCCTGGACGGACCTCTCTTGAAGAGACCGCTCCACAAGCCGCAACATGCAACTCAACAGGTAAATCAACAGAATCTGCACTACATAGCGTGATCTCAAAGATTGAATGCGCAATAAATCACAAAGGCTCTTCGTTAGCAGTCTTCATAGACATCGAAGGAGCTTTCGATAAGACTATGTTCCGAAGCATCAGCACAGCACTCGAAAGTCACGGTGTTGACCCGACCTTGAGTGGCTGGATCACAAATATGCTCAGACTTAGAGCAGTACAAGTAAATATAAATAACACCACAAGGGCCATGGTGGCAAAGGGTTGTCCCCAAGGGGGTGTCCTCTCGCCTTTACTATGGAACCTAGTTGCAGATGATCTAGTTAAAAGACTTAACACCAAAGATTACTTCGGCGTAGGATATGCCGACGATATAACCATTATAATAAATGGCACTCACGAAAATACACTATGCAACCTTATGCGGCAGGCCTTGAAAATAGTAGAGGACTGGTGTAAGGAACACCAACTGACTGTGAACCCCACTAAAACTGAATTAGTACTTTTCACCAAAAAAAGGAAATTGGCAGCACTACAGCTACCACGTTTCTTTGGAACTACCATTAGCCTGTCAACTGAAGTCAAGTACCTGTGCGTCTACCTGGACAAACAGCTGAATTGGGCAAAACATACCGAGTACATCACCAAAAAAGCCAGTATGTATATGTGGCAGTGTAAACGCATGCTAGGCCGCACCTGGGGCATAGCCCCAAAGATTACTCACTGGCTATACACCACTGTAATTAGACCAATAATCACATATGGTAGTTTGGTGGCCCAGGACCGAACTGAGCACAGCACAAAAAGATCTTGAGAAACTACAACGACTCGCCTGCGTAGCGATCACTAGCAGCATGAGAACCACACCCACGGCTGCCCTGCAAGCGATGCTGGGACTGCCCCCACTGAATCTAATAGTGCAGGAGGAGGCGGCCTCAGCGGCCTTCAGGCTCAGCGCATCGGGCACCCTGAGTAAAGATTCCAGAATCAAACACATACGCATAATGGAAGACGCTATTAAACGACAGCCTATGATGGCAGCACCTAGCGACAAAGCTCCAAAGGTGTATCATTTCCAAAAGCATTTCAATATTCAACTAACAGAAGAAGAGCACGATTACTCAGGCTCAGCTGAACTAAGAGTCTACACGGATGGATCAAAGATCAAACACAAACGAGGCACGGGACTGGAACGGCACGGGAGTTGGAGTCTTCTCCAATGACCTCAATATCAGAATATCCAGAACGCTAGGAAAATTCAACACCGTCTACCAGGCGGAATGTGTTGGTATAATCTTAGCGGCCCATGTCATAGAAACTAGGAATGTAACGGACACACACATTCGGATACTCTCCGATAGTGCCTCAGTCCTACAATCCCTAGGCAAAAACTCTACCACCTCGAAAATCATACAAGAATGCCACTCAGCACTGGAAAGTGTCACAGTGCCGAAACGCAATACTGTGACACTACAATGGATTAAAGGTCATAGCGGCTCACTGGGCAACGACGCGGCAGACGAACTGGCCAGGAGAGGATCTGGAGCGGTGACCTTCGGGCCTGAACCAATTGTGCCGGTCCCCTTTGGTCAGCTGCGTAGTTGGCTACGTGAACACACGCATATACAAGCAGAGCGCTGGTGGTCCTCGACACCGAGATGCAGGCAGGCTAAGGAGGCCCTGCCACATCTCAATAAAGCCCTCACCAAAAAATTCATAAGATTGGACAGAGGCGGCCTGCGCCTGGTGACGGGGACCATCACCGCACACTGCACACTGAATAAGCACCTCCACACAATAGGCATCACAGACAGTCCCCTGTGCAGAGCATGTTTGGAGGGGGAGGAGACAATTGCACATGTGCTCCTGGACTGCACAGGTGTCACTGAAATACGCACACGAACCTTAGGATCCCCGAACTCCCTTAATGATGTCCTGAAAAACCTAAGAGGCCTTCTCTGTTTTTGGAGAGAGGTGGGCTGGTTGGAATAAGCCCACCTAAGGTTATGGCCGCCATGGCCCACGTACAATGGTCCACATAGGACTAAGTGCGGAAACCAAACATAAATAGATAGAGGACCCCGGGGCCCTGGAACGAAGGCAAAGAAGGAACAGGAATGGGTTTAGTCAGTAAAAGTCTGATACGCCCTCACGATCCGCCCAAGTGCGAGAGATGTCATTAGATGATTTACCACCTAAAAAAAATTTGGTTTTAGTCAGTAAGAGTCTGACACGCCTTGCCACTCTACCCTAGAGCGAAAAGGGTTATTGAATGATTAACCAACTCAAAAAAAATTCAAGTATTATACAACTACTTACTTTCTTAATTCTTTATTGCACACAAGACATACATAATACAAGGTGAGACATACAGTTTATGTACAAAGGCGAGCTTAACTCAACAATGAGTTCTCTTCCAGCAAACCCTTGAGTTACAGAGAGAGAACACATTCGAGGGTAGGATCCAGTGCACAATATAAACCTTACATAACTAAATCTAATATATAATTATATATATAATTATTATACAAGTCTAATATATAATTATAATATAAATACTATTACATACTAATATATACATATTAATATTATGTCAATAATGAAAGGAAGTGCTCTTTAAGTTTCCTCTTGAAGACATCCAGAGAAGGGCTGTCGCGAAGGGAGTGTGGCAGAGAGTTCCAGAGACGCACTGCAGTTACAGAAAAGGAACCGCCATAGCGGCTGGAAGTGTGACGCGGCGTACGAAGGAGAAGAGAAGAGGTAGTGCGACAGAGTTTACCCCTAGGGACGACATACTCAAAGCGTTCTCGAAGGTATTGAGGAGCTTTAGGATTATGCAGGATAGTGTAGAGAAGAGATAGTATATGTGTATCTCGCCGACGCCGAATCGGCAGCCACCCCAATCTGGTCCGAAACTCCGACACGTGGTCGTATTTACGGAGGCCAAAAATAAAGCGGATGCACAAATTCTGCAGTCGTTCAAGTTTGTTTAGAAGTACCTCCGAAGCATCTAGATAACAGACATCCGCATAATCAATGAGCGGTAGAAGAAGAGATTGAGCAAGATTAACCTTAGTGTGAAATGGTAGGAATTTTTGGAGACGTTTAAGAGACTGAAAAGAGTAAAAGACCCCTCCTACTCACATCAGCAACATGAACCTCCCAAGAGAGGTTAGTGTCCATATGCACGCCAAGGTTTTTAGCGCTTTTGGAGTAAAATATGGGCACAGAATCATACACTACTGTCGGGAGCGACTGGTGATCCAATAAGTTGAGCATGTATCTACCACCAACAATGAGCGCTTGGGATTTAGCTGGGTTTACTAAAAGTCCAAAGGATTTAGCCCACTTGTGAATGTTTTCAAGGTCATTGTTGATGGCAGCCACAGCTTCAGCGAGTTCGTCTACTTTACAATGACGATATAACTGCAAGTCGTCTGCATAGAGATGATAATTCGAAGTTAGGACCTTAGTGAGAGCATTTATAAAAATCGAGAAGAGAAGAGGAGAGAGGACGCCACCCTGAGGAACACCCGCAGCCAACTCAGACCAATCAGAGGAATCCTCATCTGATCGAACAGACTGCGAGCGGCCCCGAAGATAAGATTTGAACCACTCAATTACTGGTACTGAGACATTAAGAGAGGAAAGAATTCCTAAGAGGATGTCAAAGTCAACTGAGTTAAAAGCACTGCTGAAGTCCAGTAAGACCAATATTGTTAAACTTTTATTATTCATGGCCAGTCTTATATCGTCAGTTATTTTGACAAGAGTTGTCACAGTGCTATGACCAGGTCTGAAACCAGATTGGTAAGGACTCAGCAGGCTGTTAGAGGACAAATAACAAGAAAGTTGCTTTTGAACAACACTCTCAAGGACTTTGGAGAGGATTGGGAGGATGGATATTGGACGGAACTGGGATGGTGAGGAAGGATTTGAGACTTTAGGGAGCGGTAAGACGTGAGCCTTCTTCCAAGCAGATGGAAAGGAGTTATTGAATAGGGAAAAATTTACTATATGAGTTATGACAGGAACTATTTCACTCATAATAGGTAAGAACATTTGGATTTGAAGGCCATCGTCACCTACCGCCTTAGTGGATATGGATTGGATACATTTCTTAATATCTAGTTCAGTAAATGGGTGGAAGGAGAAAGAAGTATTTGCTGGCAATGGAAGTTTAGAAAGATCATTGAGAGTGGAGGATTTAACATCGTCATCGATTATAATTGGTGACGTAGAAAAGTGCGCATTAAGTGCATTGAGGTCCATCTTATCAGGAGAACTCTTTTTTTTTTTTTTTTTTTAATTGATATAAACCAGCGCTTGACTGCGATCCCACCTGATGGTAAGCAGTGATGCAATCATTGATGGTGAGGCGCACTAGTTTATCAAGAGCCTATTCACTCTAGCCTTGAAGACACCTAAATTATAGTTGGACGGGAAGATCGCAGCAGGCAAATTGTTCCAGTCCTTCGATGTACGCGGTATAAACGACGAAGCGAAACGCTTAGTCCGGACCGTTGAAGTTTCAACAACGTAAGGGTGGATACTCGCCGTACGTCGGGTTGTCCGATGATAGAAAGGAGATGGCGGAATCAAGTCATGCAATTCCTGCGCACACTCTCCAAAATGCAACCTGTAAAATACCGATAGGCTGGCTACCCTGCGCCTGTGCTCGAGGCTTTGTAGACTGGACTTAACCAAATCAGGATCCCCAATTAGCCTTTTCGCACGCCTTTCCATTGGGTCCAAAGCTGCTAGATGGCATTTTGCAGCACCAGCCCATATGTGACTGCAACTCTTGCTAGTGGCTTTGCCAATACCAAGAGTTTTTAAAAATTGCCATACTTGTGTTGGGTTGAAATTATCAATTGAGTTGTGAATGTGGCGCCTTTTCGCATTCCTACACAAACGACCGCAGCTATTTCGCATCTTCTTATAAAACTCCCAGTTTTCTTTGGTGGGCCGCCTTCTGTATAACTGCTTGGCCTTGTCACGCTTAGCCATCTGTTTTTTTATAGCTGGGGTTAACCATGGCGCAGGAAGGTGCTTCACCCTCACCTTTTTAAGAGGAGCATGTGAGTCGTACAATCTCAATATAGTACTACTGAAAACCGACACCATAGTGTCCACATCGTCGCAGGTGAACACAGGTGACCAATCGATCCCACCCGCATCAGCCCTCAAACGCTCCAAATCAATGTTTTTAAAACTGCGAAGAACGAGAAATTTGGCCTTGCGTTTAGGAGGTCGAATCTTATAGGGAATATAAATGAGGTCATGGTAGGAAAAAGGAGCAGGCAGCTGTCCATGTGTGGCTACTTTATTAGGGTCAGAAACTAGAATGATATCTAAGAGAGAAGGAGTACAGTGAGGAGCCCTGTGAGTAGCATTTAGTGGGAGCAAGTGCATATTGACAGAAGAAACAAGCGATTGGAGTTTACGGCTACGTGAATCTCCTTTAAGTATACAAGTGTTGAAATCTCCGAGAATAAGCGTGTGATCATAATAAGATGAAAGATTTTCTAATTTGTTTTCAAACGAAGAAAAGTAATCAATTTGGCAGGACGGGCTATAATAAACACCTAAAAGCAGCTTTGTGTGTTGAAAGTCTATTTCAATGAATAGGTGTTCAGCAAACTTTGAGTAGACACTCGGAGACTGGTCAACAATCCTGGAGGCGATGTCACCACGGAGATAAATGGCAACCCCTTCACATCCCTTGCCAGTTCTGTCATTACGCACAATCTTGTATCCCGGTAGAGAATATTGGGTGGATGGAAGTGCAGGCTTGAGAAAAGTTTCGGAAACAAGGACAGCGTGAACAAGATCAGAGTCAAAAGATGATAGCAGATCAGAGTAATGGGAAGGAACGCTTTGAGCATTTATATGAACCACGTTGAAAAATTTGCGACAATTGGAAAATGTGGAAGAAAGTTCGTCCCGAAGATTCAGAGAATTGTCATCGCTGGAAGCACTGGCAAAGCTCTGATCTGATGCACAAGAGGATGAGCACGAGAAGAAACTGTCATCTATGAGGTTATTTGACATAATAAATAATTTAAAATTATAAATAATCTATAAAACTAAAAAACTAATAAAAATACAAACAAAATTAATTTAGGTACTCAAACCTCGGTGCACTCGCTGACAACAGTTTTATTCTGTTTACATTAATAAAAGATGAAAAGCCAATATGCCACATTAATTAATAAATAACACGTACGTATGTTTCTGAACGAAACTAAAAGTGACATTAGTGACAATTGTTTTAAACGTCAAACAAAACTTCAAAACAAATCAAAAATGTTAGATATTGAAAAAAAAAAAAATTAACAAGAAAATCGAGTGACCGACATACATAAGAATAATCATAAATACCTATACTCAGAAACAAAAGAAAGTATTGTGATGTTGCACCGTCATTTTGCTGGTTTCCGAGTTCTTTTTTCTGGAATTGGTTCTTCTTTAATTCTTTAATTCTTTATTGTACACAAAAACATAACATAATATATTGACATACAAACAGTTCATGTACAAAGGCGAGCTTAACTCAGCAATGAGTTTTCTACCAGCAAACCTTTGAATTGTAGAGAGAGAACATACTTTACATTTTTTTCAAAGAAATGTTTTTTTGCAAATAGCATAAACTAGTTTTTAGAGTGTGTTCAGTATATCCAGCTAAATGCAAACCTTAACTTAGAGTCCACAGTGTAGCCAGTAGTGTAGTGATTATGTTACGAACCACAAAGCGAAGTGCTCCAACTTCGTCTGTTTCATCGTGGCTATTGCATCACCCAAACGTTTTATTTGAGTTGTTAATGCATTCTGGGAGAGTAAGTTAATTGTACGACTGTTGTGTAACTTGCAACTCTAATGTTTAGGCGACGTTCACACCGCACTATAACGACCTCCACATCACACCTAACTATACTTTCACAACTCACTGTAATAAAAACATCCACATCACACCATAATAAAGACTTCAGACATTAAAATTTTCTTATTTTTAGGTTTCTTTCTTATTCATCACATGATGTAAAAATTATTGGAATCGGTCCAGTTACTGATTGTGTGAACAGTGATATGAAAGAAAAGGAAGTTAGTGATAGCATGACGGTTGACAGGATAGAATGGAAGAAAAAAACATGTTGTGCCGACCCCAAATAAGATGGGACAAGGGCAGGAAGATGATGATTCAGTTACTGATTCTGAACAAACCACACCACACCACACCACACATCACACCACACACACATCACATCACACCATAATAAAGACTTCAGACATTAATATTTTCTTATTTTTAGGTTTCTTTCTTATTCATAACATGATGTAAAAATTATTGAAATCGATTCAGTTACTGATTCTGAACAAACTATATTCAGGTTTCGAATACACTAAAAATAATGTTTAAGGTTTAATATAAGGTTTCCATTTATAAATTGTTATCTTGGTGTACAATAAAGTATATATAAATAAACTAGATTCTGCCAGCAGCTTCGTCCATGTGAAATAAGATTTCTTAATACATATTTTATATGAATAATAATAAATAATAATAATAAATAATAATATTCCACAACTATCACACAACGCCGTCTAGTCCCAAGCTAAGCAGAGCTTGTGTTATGAGTACTAGACAACTGACAAACATACAAGACTTATATATTTCTAAATACATACATATTATAGATAAATTACACCCAGACACAGAGCAAATGATCATGCTAATCACACAAACATTTATCCTGGGTGGGAATCGAACCCACGACCTCCGGCATAGCAGTCAGGGTCACTAACCACTAGACCAACAGGCCAGTCATTAATACCAAGGCGTTGCTGCCTTCCTGGAGGAGCTGGGGTGGATCGAATGACGAATTTGTCCCACCAGTACGCAAAATACGCGCTTAGTCGTGGAGCTGCGGACACCAGCCCGAAATACAAATACATATTTTGAACACCCGTTTCATCCCCTCAAGGGGAAAATTCTCTCTTAGTGCTCGCCTAAGTCATAAAAGGATACCTTGTGCCAAATTTCACGTTCCTAGTCTAAGGAGTTCGGCTGTGCGTTGATATGTCAGTCAGTCAGTTTCTCCTTTTATATATATCGTATGAATTGATCACTTAATGATATGGCCACTATAAAAAACTGGCCAGATCGTTTTAAACGTGTTAAAGTTTGATGATATATCAATCCTCGTTTGGCCTACTTTCTTTAGATCAATTCTAAGATCTGGTCACGAGATATATATTAGTTATAAAGATAGATAAATAAATATACTTATAAGCCCATCTATTTACCTCTTGTTTTCCAACCGTTAAGTAATCATTCTCAATAAAAACATTCTCTCTTCTAACCGTCTTTACAGATGTCTCAAAACTGTCTATCTATTTGTTCTACTGTCAAAAACTTTTGAATTAAACACAATAGCGAAGAAAATTTGTATGAACAAAGGCGAAAATGGTATTTAGAATCGGATAAAGTTTTTTTAACTGTTCTAACAAAGACTTAGTAATGGTAGTGGGAGGTAAAAACAAAATGATGGAAGAATAAATTGTCTTTTCTATTTGTCTAGCCTGGTTACGACTATGTTGGCATCGGGATTTAGCTTAGTTCGCAGCTAAATACCACTCCAGCTAGAACTGTGGATCCTGCCAGCGCAGCAGAACCTGCTAGGGCTGTGGATCCTGCCAAGATTAGGGATCCTGCCAAGGCTGCGGATTCTGCTAGGGCTGCGAATTGTTCGAAGTTCTTACAACAGCCCTCACAAAAAGGGCAACTGAAGAAACAGTGGGTTTTAGTCAGTAAAAGTCTGAATCTCCCTCTCGCCCAACTTAGACTGGATAAGTCGTTTGATGATCTATCACGTAAAAAAAAAGCTAAATACTAGTGTTTTACGTGAAGTAACTGCCTGCTTAATGTCTCTACAATAAAAGCACAGTTACTGGTTAACATGATACCACTAAACAGTGAAGAAAAACATCGTGAGGAAACCGGCATGTCCTAGAACCAAAAATTCAAAGACATGCTACATTCACCAACCCGCACCGGGCCCGCGTGGAGGATTATGGCCCATTTCATCTTCTAGAGAGAGGAGGCCTGAGTCCCAGCAGTGGGAACATAAAAGGCTATGCTTATGCTATGATACCACTTAGAAAACTACCAATGATATACAAATAACAGCTGGATCCAATAGCTTTACGAAGGGTTCTGGATGTTATAGACAGTCACATAAAATATCAACAAACTGACCTCTTTATTTTGGTGGGGAATTATCAAACTCTTCTGCTCTGGATGAAGCTATCGGCAGTGTCAGACTTTTACAGACTAAACTCCACCTATGTTCCTTCAGTTGCTCTTTGCATGCCATGACCACAGTAACTCTTTCAAGCAATCTCGGCCCCGTCAGCTTTGAGGTGCGCTTGAAAAAACACTAAAAAGTGCAAAATAACTTTAATTTCGGAAGTCATAATTGTATCTTAGATTTCTTACATATATGTCGGTTGTATTTTTATTGTTAAAAAGATTTTTATTTTACACTTTTTAGTTGCGGTACCACAACTAAAAAGTACCTCTCAATCAAATTTAAAGTCATCGCGTATACGTATAAACAAAGCAAATTTACTTGTTACGACAGTTCTACTGTGATCCTATGAGGAGTTCCGTTCCATATCTTCGAAGTTCATCATCAGATCACAGCAGTATTTCTATGGGACTAACTCATCAGTATAAATTTCAATCAAAAAAATAATTTTCAAAATCGGTCCACAATTGACCGAGAAATCGGTGACCATACATAAAATAAAATACATACAGCCGAACATAAAACCTCCTTCTTTTTGAAGTCGGTTAAAAACGATATGCCATTCACAAGGGCACGGTCCTTACCTGATGGCAACCTGTCCATTACTCGCCGTCCACAACCTGCAGTGGCCTGGAGGCACCCTGCTATTACCAACGCCCACGGCATCTCTTGCGGAACTGAATGACCTTGACAAGTTTTTCTTTACATTAAAAAAAAACACGTGCAGCGGTTATTATACAACCATTATCCCTGAAGATAAAAATCTCATTCGTCTCGAGTTTTACAACGATATCGTCATTAATCCAACACCATTTTCCCTTAACAAATCTGTATCGGATGACATACCATCAATTTTCGCGTCTCATTTTTACGTCCGGCGATATTAACGATGAATAAAATTATCGTTCTGTCCGACTTTTATGGATGTCGTAAAAACAATGGAGAATAAACGAGTGTTACGATTTCGTTAAATTCACGCTTTTCTGTTTATGAGGTGGGGTGATGGAGGAGGACCTATTGGCGTCCACCAAAAACTCGACGGTACTAGTCATCATCATCACCATCATTTTAACCGAAAGATATCTACTGTTGGACATAGGTCTCCTCCAAGTGTCGCCACAACGACTGGTCCTGTGCGTTTTGCATCCATCAGATTTCGGTGACCTTCACCAGGTCATCGGTCCACCTTGTAAGAAGCCGCACCAATTACTGCGTCTTAAGGTACGTGGTCGCTACTAAAGAATCATTCGGCCCCATCGACCATCTATTCTGTGAGCAATGTGCCTTGCCTACTGCCACATAATTTTGGTGATTTTCCGATTTCTTGCGTAATCACATCAGAAATGAAAATATTCGCTGGAGAACCAAGGCTGCCGAAATAACCTTATAACACATTCAAAACTTATTATACCTTTCTTTGAGCTACAAGAAAACCTAAATTTATACAATTTACTTACTAGGTACTGCCATGCTAACGTAACTAATGTAGTTTTGATGGCAAACCTCATATTCCATTTGAATAGCATAACTGAATGCCCTGGCAAATGATGTGCATGTCTGTGCAAATAGAGTAATTCAGTTTAAAATGCAAGATATGAGGGAATGACTAGATAGTCAACGACTGCAATAGAGCAACTCACACAGCTATTTAAATTGTATAGCGTTCACCGCCGTGTCCATGTGTGAGTTATCGGCGGTGGAGACCTCTCACACCGAGCTCTGTCCCCCTAGCCAAGTTACGATCGTTTCGTTTGCGTCGAATGCATCGAGGAGGCCATGCCTCCGATTCCTTTTTACTGACGTCATCTCTACGCTCAGTCACATGGTCAGAACAAAGCAATCGGAGGCGTGGCCTACTCGAGGCGTTCGACGCAAACGAAACGATCGTAACTTGGCTAGGGGGGCTGGTACCTATAGGCCATAGTCTGGAGCGAGGCGGAATGAGCGGCAGTCGACTCCGCGTGCGAAGCAGTAATGCTAGCGAAGGAGACGGCCACACTCGTGAGGGAACGGACATCCTCACGCCCCACCCACTGAGACCCCGTCCCTTACTACCAGCCACCGTAGGACTTGCGGACGACGAACAATGGATAGCTCACCATCCAACCGACCGGTAACCGTCCGGACTGAACCCAAGTCGTCGACGGCGCGTAGTATGCTCCGTGCGCCTAAAAGAGATGTCAGCAAAACCGTTGACCTTCTACTAAGGCCATGGATCGTCTTTTGAAAAGGTCGTTGAACGTAAAGGCAACTGAAGGAATGAAGGTGCGGTTTTAGTCAGTAAAAGTCTGACATGCCCTCCTACTCCACCCTATAGTAGGAGAAGTCAATAGATGATTTCCCAACTTAAAAAAAGTGGCACTGTGTGTTATTAGACCTTTCAAATTACAGAAATGACTTGTCAAAAGTGATTGGAAGGCCAATTAGTCTAAAAGCCAGTATTGCTTTTGTTAAGACGCGTGTGTGTAATATTTGATTAATGACACTATGTGATTCTTATTACTTATGAATCAAGTTGACCTTAGCTTAAAGAACAATATACTTACTAAGGTCATAGTGTATATTGAACAGAATTTTAGACAAAGAAAAGTAGGACCAAGAACATGGCGACCGCGTACCGGAAGATGCAGCGTTGAAAGGCCTCCCTCAAGGTAGGAGTCCAATGGGATAGGATAGGATGATAATAACAAAGCTAGCGGTCCAGACGGGATACCGGCAATTGTTCTAAGAACGTGTGCGCCTGAACTGTCTCCGATCCTGACACGCCTATTTAGGCTTTCATTTGAGGCTGGAAAAGTGCCGATTGCATGGAAGCAAGCTAACGTACAGCCCGTGCCCAAAAAGAGTAGTCGGGCTGACCCAGCTAACTCAGGCCAATCTCAGTAATGTCCATTCTCTGTAAGACTATGGAACGTATACTCAACACTAAGCTCCTGGCATACCTAGAAGCTAATGACATCCTAAGTGACGGACAATACGGCTTTCGCCGAAATCGGTCAACTGGTGATCTTCTAGCGTATGCCATCCACATCTGGAGTGAGGCCATCGAGAAACACGGGAAAGCGCTTGCCGTCTCCCTCGATATCTCGAAGGCTTTCGATAGGGTCTGGCACGAAAGCCTTAATTATTAGTAAGCTTCCTTCTTTCGGTTTACCTGCTGGTTTGTGTGCTTGGATTGCAGACTTCCTGAGTGACCGGTCCATCCGAGTGGTCATCGATGATTGCTCGTCAGCCATTAATGCCGGGGTCCCTCAGGGGTCAGTGCTCTCGGCAACATTGTTCTTGCTGCACATAAATGATCTGCTTAAGCCCGGTACCTTTGGGTATGCAAACGACAGCACTGTTGCTGAGAGTTACATATCCAGCGCGCAGGCTAGTGGGTCACAGATCCAGTCTCTCCGAGAGGCTATGGTCGAGCGCTTGAACTTGTCCTTGGAGGCAGTCTCTGAATGGGGCGATGCCAATTTGGTCAAGTTCAATGCTGCTAAAACCCAGGCGTGTCTATTTTCCGCTAAAAGGAGCCAATTCAGCCCTGCTCCAACTTTCCGGGGCGTAACTGTGCCAATAACCGACCATCTTGATCTCCTTGGTGTTACGCTGACGTCAACACTCAACTTTGGGCCATACATCGAAGCAAAGGCTCAACTGGCAGCAAAAAAGCTGGGAATCCTCGCGAAGGTCAGACAGTACTTCACGCCGGAATAGCTGCTCAAACTTTATCAAGCGCAAGTTCGATCGTGTATGGAGTACTGCTCTCATCTTTGGGACGGATCTGCCCGATACCAGCTTGATGCACTTGAGGCAATTGAGAGGCGAGCCAGGAGGATCATTGGCAATGATGCACTCGTTGAGTCGAGGCTTCAAAGTCTTGAGCATCGACGCCGAGTTGCTAGCCTGTCGGTTTTCTACCGGTTGCATTTCGGGGAGTGTGCGTCGGAATTGCATAACCTAATTCCGCCTAGCCCGTTCCATTATCGGACCACCAGGCGTACGGCAATGCGCCACCGGTACATGGTGGACATCCCACCTATACGCACAAAACATTTTTGGAACACATTCATATTGCGTACAGCTAAGGAGTGGAATTCCTTGCCGGAATCTGTTTTTCCTGATGGCTACAACCCGGGAATCTTTAAGTCAAGAGTGAATAGGTTACTTCTAGGTAAGCGCGCTCCATCGTCGACCGCATCGTCGCTTTCCAGCAGGTGAGTTAGTGGTCAAGCGCGAACCTATCAAGAATAAAAAAATAAAATTAAAAAAAAAATATGATGAAGACCAAAAGTTGATCAAATTAAAAAAAAAAATGTTGATTGAAAAGTACGGATTGCAAAGAAAACTTATTTGCATATTAATAACGTCGTGTTTTTTTTTTGCTTTGCATTACTGAGTCTTAGTTAAATTTAGGTGAAGTAAAAACGTTATTGTTAAATCTAAATTAGCTAAATATATTATTTAAGTCATAATTAGTAAAAAAAACACTATTTCTTTCTTATTTTCATTGTTAGAAACAATTCGCCTTCTTCTTCCATTTGGCACTACTCAGACACTACACACAGTGACGCAGAGATTAACAAAATTGAAGAACTGGATTCTAATTAAACTTTTTTCGTTCATGACTCGTACTTTACGTAATTTTTCGATTTTATTTTAATTTTATTACTATTATGAAAACGTATAGCCAATTCTTACAGTAAAAACTTAGAATAGGTAAAAAACGGCCATTTACAAGTTTTCACTTATACTAATGTGAGTGACTAAAACTAAGACGACAACAGCATAAAGTTAACGCGAGCGCGCTCATACTATACAAAAAAAAATAAAATACAAATCATTGTTCAATTTGTAACAAAAAAGCGATCGGCTATAGTTTTCTTTACTTTTTTAACACTGGTTGTAAACAAATCTAGGTCGACATCCTGACACACCGTATTAGAAGTACGACAAGCTCTTATTAAATATGAGTTTTTAGGATAGTTTGTTGAAACTATAGGAACATGAAGGAGACGCGATTTGCGGCGAAGCGCACAAGTATTAGGTACCCGAAGTCTAACCTTGCTCACCAACTCAGGGATGTCAGTAGATCCATTCATGACGCTAAATAAGAAAGATCTGCAATTTTCCTTCGTTCACGTAGGGGCAGAATATGAAACTTTTTACACCGACTCACATAATTAGGAAGAAAGGTGTTTGAGCGATATTAAGCGTATCATAAAAATCTCTTCTGTATGCTTTCAAGGCGATTGACATATTAAATTGGGATTCCAAACTTGAGAAGCATATTCAACGTGCTACGGACAAACGCACAGTAAAGAATTTTCATTGTCTTGATATTCTTAAAATCAGTAGGAATCCTAAAAATAAAACCTAGGGCTTTAGAAGCTTTCATAACTACTTTATTTATATGCTCATCAAACAGAAGCTTAGAGTCAAAAGTTACACCAAGATCCCTTATGACGTTGATTTGACAGCTATGACGTCTCAATATGGCGTACAAATCTATCCTATTCTTATTTGGGACGCATTGTAAATTGTGCAATTGTTTGCTTGAGATTATTTAACTGGTTTATTTTATCCAGTGGAGTTATATTGAAAGATGTCGAAAGCTGGAAACGAGTGCGACTCATTTCCAGCTTTCGACATCAATGTTTTTATGACTCGTTTTGAAATTGTAATCACCACCATCTGTTAAAAGATGGAATTAATCTCGACGGCCAGAGAACGTTATAGATTTCGCAAAATTAATAACATAATGATTGATTATGATGTAAGATTAGATTTTCTTTCATTACTATATTCTTTTACAATATTCCCAAATGAGCTATTTCTTCTGTAAGTAAAAAAGTGTGTTCAATATTAATGGGGATAATCTTCCAAAATGTCATCTACCAGCTTTGGACTCAGTGGAGAGGCGTGCAAAGGGGCAAATTGGTGATCCAGATTTGGTTAAGATCAATCTACAAAGTCTGGAGCACAGGCGTAGCCTTTCGCTGTTCTATAGGAGGTTTTTTTGCAAATACATGACATAGACAGAGTGGTTGAGTGGAGTCATAACAACAAACTCTATTTCAACACAGCGAAATGCTCAATTATGTCATTTACGCGCGCAAAGACTGCCATAGCCTACGAATACCAAGTAGAGGAAGTGCCAATCCAGCGAGTGTCTCAAGTACGAGATCTAGGAGTACTATTTACACCAGATCTAACGTTCCGGGATCATATAGTTAAGATTTGCAAGAAAGCGTACAGAAACCTCGGTTTCGTGTTGAGACAGTCGCAGGGATTCACTAATATTACCACGCTCAGGGTACTGTATGACGCCTTGGTAAGGAGTCATTTGGAACACAGTGCGGTGATTTGGGCTCCTCATGAAGCGAAATACAGTGTCATGCTGGAGCGAGTACAAAATAAATTCACAAGACACTTGTATTTCAAACTTTATGGGGTTTACCCGTTTTACCCACTGATGTATCCTACACTGTTTGTACTGGGTATGGTGGGGTACAACGAACTCAGAGTGCGCCGGGAATTTACACTCGCGGCGTATGCTGTAAAGCTCTTGCGTGGAGTAGCGCACAATCCGGGTGTGCTGCTGCACCTGAAGCTGTGCGTGCCAGACCGGTACGTGTGGAGGCGGCGGCGGCCGCCATTGCTGGCCGTACCTGCTGCCAGAACCAACCTACTGTCAAAAGCACCCCTCACCCGCACAATATGTGTACTAAATGAAGTGCATGAGAGGATGGACCTATTTTCGAGCCATGAGAGTGAAATCGCAAGGGTTTTATTAAATTTTATTAGTTCTAGTTAAATATTTGTTATGATTTTATATTGTATTTACATAAAGGTTAACGTTTTTTATTTTTTAAGTTTTTTATTTATTTTTTATGTACTTCTTTTATTTTTTATAGTTAGTTGTATTGTAATAGTTTAGTGTTATTTTAGCTTTTTAGGATGTTAGTGTAAGATTATGACTTTTTTCAATTATTATATTTTTTTTCGGTTTGGAAACCACTATTGTATTAGGTTCCGCCTGTGAAGATAGTGTGTGTATATTTAATAATAAATAAATAAGATAAATAATAAATAAATAAATGTTTCCGCCATTACCTTTCTACGATCGGACAACCCGACGTGTGGCGAGTACTTTACATTGTTGACACCTGTAAGATCGGATCGGACTTAGCGTTTCGCCTCGTCGTTTATACCGCGTACATCGAAGGACTTTAACAATTCGCCTGCAGCGATCTTCCCGTCCGATTATAATTTAGGGGTCTTCAAGGGTATTAGTCTCTTAATAAAGTAATGCGTTTCACCATCAACGGTTGTATGACGTTTATTTATATGATTAAAAAATGGAAAAAAAGTGAACACTAAAATTTAATCTAGTTTTTATGGATTGCTTGGATAGCTATTGTTTTTATGTACAATCTACTCATAATATATGTCTATAAATACTTTAGACATATAAGTAGATTGTATATAAAACAATATATATAAGACTGACTTACACTAATAGGTATTATAAAGGCGAAATTTTATATGTATGTATGTTTGTTAAACCTTCATGTTCAAACGGCTGAATGGATTTGGTTGAAATTTGGTACACGGGTTACTAAGATCCCATATTTCACGCAGTTAAAGCTGCTAGTAGAAGCTTGTAATCTAATCTAAGGGACGAAGGCAAAGAAGGAACAGGAGTGTGTTTTTAGTCAGTAAAAGTCTGACACTATCTCCCGCCCGCTCAAGAGCGGGAATTGACATAAGATGATTTTCTAACCTAAAAAAAAACACATTATCTCCCGCACCCCGCCCCGCCCAAGAGCGGGGGATGTCATTACATGATTTTCCAAGCTCACCACAAAAAAAAAAATACATAAATTAAATTAATCCTAAAAAATAAATAGAAATTACGCCTCGAAGCACACATGGAGTATTTTTTCTGAAAATTCTAGGTCTAAGAACTACCCCACTTGCTGTAATTACAAAAGGTTGTAACGCTATTTCTTACTTCTAAAAATAAATATATAGCCCACAGCACTTGTCAAGACAACAATGTTACAATATCAAGGTACGCAGCGTCCTGCAACATTTTTCTAAGTAATGAAATTTTCTACGTTGCTGGCGAGTGAAGGTAACTGTTTCTCGTAAAGAATAATTCAGTGAAAACGTTGTTTGTGTAGCAATACGGCAAAAGTAGGTGAATAGCTACAGAAGATAACATAGTGCTTACTGTATCATCTTCCTGCCCTTATCTCAGGATATTTGGGGTCCATAACACTAGTATACAACTGAAATGCAGAGATCTATATGATCCAAATATGATTCTGTATTCAAAAAGGCCGTTCGACGCCATAAAGTTATTGCCATTCAACGTGGCAATGCTCCCAAAGTTCTGGGCACTGTTTCTATTGACATCGACGTGGATGAATTTTTAATGCCTAGTAAAATAAATTTCACATCAATACTTTTAAAATAAACATAAAAAATGAAATAACTATGATAAGTTAAAAAAATTAATATCATCAGCGCTATGTAAGAATATTTTTCTTATTTACTTTTATTTTTGGAAAACTTTACGATGATGCAACTGAAAATGTAAACGTGATGGATTTTTTCTGCTATCAAATTCAAACTAAGGAGCCTTCAGAGAAACGAAACACTTAAGAGGGTCCTTTTCCACTCACCTATCGTCAACATCGAGCATGGTTTAAAAGCTTGTTGCCTCATCTAACGCAAACCAACGCGATGTTTGATAAAGAGGCAATGCAAAAAAAGAGAGATAACGCCTGAAAACTCTGTTAGCATTCGATAATTCCGTTATTTACTCGAATATTTCACAAAATTTGTTACAGAAAATACGTGTTTTTTAAACCCTTAAATGTTTTTCAGAAAAATTGTTATCATTCAGAATCTCGATTATATGTGCAAGGCTTCTATTGATGTACTAATTTATATTTTTAATATATGAGTACATTATGGAAGGCCAAAGTTCACGTAAAATAACAGATTTTCAGAGGTCTTTACTACTACTTACTAGATAATATCTACAAGATAGCTGTGTACCCAAAATATCTAGAGAAAGATGTGTAATAACATCATAATCACGTAAGAGCGGTTGTATGAAAATGTATCTCGAATAAAAACTTTTTACAAAAAAAATACAACCGACTTCAAAGTAAAAAAAAACACTGAAAATTGCAAAATAACTTTGATTTCGGAAGTCGGTGTTTCTATAATAGTTTTGTCTCATCGTTATTTAACACCGACTTCCGAAATTAAAGTTATTTTGCACTTTTCAGTGTTTTTTTTTACTTTGAAGTCGGTTGTATTTTTTTTGTAAAAAGTTTTTTATTTTACACTTTTTAGTTATGGTACCACCACTAAAAAGTACCCCTCAGCCAAACTTAAATACCTTATAGCCAGAGTGCATCTCATGAAAATTCTAATAATCCCAAACACGGTTAGATTACATTAATTTATTACAGAGTTCCGGTACCTAACTTCAGGCTTCATCATCAGATCAGTTCGATATATTCCCCCTCTACTTTCAGTCAGTCATCGACTACACGTATAAACAAAGCAATTTTACTTGTTACGACGGTTCTGCTGTGATCCTATGAGGAGTTCTGTTCCATATCTTCGAAGTTCATGATCAGATCATAACAATATTTCTATGGGACCAACTCGGAAGCATAACCTTTCAATAAAAAAAAAAAAATTTCAATATCGGTCCACAATTGACCGAGAAATCGGTGAACATACATAAAAAAAAAACATACATTCAACCGAACATATAACCTCCTCCTTTTTGAAGTCGGTTAAAAAGACTCTCTCTGTTGCATTTTAAAAATAGAAATTTGGAGAGAAATGTAGACGTTTTTCACATATTTCATCCATATTTTTCTTGCCTTCCTCACCTTCTTCATCTATCAACATTTATTTTCGTCACTGTCACAATGCATTTCATCCCTCCACGTCACATGCCCTTAGAAAATGAATACAAACGATTCCCTTTAAGGCAACAGCTCCAGGGTAACCCGCGAAATTCAAATGTTCGACTTTTTAAGGTTCCGTACCTCAAAAGGAAAAAATGGAACACAAAGGATCACTTCATTGTCAGTCTGTCGGTCTGTCAATACTCTTTATCTCAGTTACGCATGGAGGCATCGAGTTGAAATTAAAACCATATAGTCAAGTCTGCGGGCCCTGAAGCTGTGAAAAAATCAAACTTTTAAATTAACGAAAAAGAAAGATACGGTCGTTTATGTCGCAAAAAACATATATTTCGACACTCTCAAGGGAATCAAAATTCATAGAGTTGATCCAGAATTCTGAAAGTTAGCATTAAAGTAAGGTCTAGAAATAAATCTGAAAACAATCAATTTGACGTTACGTCAAAAAAAAATAATACTTTTTACGATTCGGAAAAATCTTCGAAACTCCATTCGGGAATTAAAGTATTAATAATTTAGATAGGTAAATTTGTACGGAACCCTTAGTGCACTAGTCCGACTCGCACTTGCCTCAGTTTTTTTTTTGGAAAATGCAGCTCACTATTGGATAGTACAGTAATAAAAAATATATTTTCCGTAACGCTTAGTCCGGACCATACTTAATACTTTCAAAGTATTAATTGCCTAAAGATAGGTATTATAGACGATCGGATTCAAACTATTTTAATAAATGGAGCCATCCGCAATTCGTGCAAAAGGTCAGCTCAAGATTTAATTCTAAAGTCTGTTGATATGATTGGAAGTTCCATTCGCGGTTTTAAGCTTTCAATTATTTTAGTCTGCCAATGAATTTTATATGAAGCTGTAGTGAAAGCAAGTGAGTTTTTTTTTAATCAGCCGTAATATATAAGGAAACAGCAGATTCAGATTCAAAATCAGTAGCAAGCCGCTTTGGATTCTACTTTTTTTCTTAGGAGGGTAGTCATCCAATGGCTTCTTGCACTTTAGGGTGGAATAAGAGAGCGTGTACATGGGCGACATGGGTAACATGGTCGCTTACAATGGGCCTCATCAGAAGGCTTACAGCCACCCAAAGGGCAATGGAAAGGGCTATGCTCGGAGTTTCCTTGCGTGATCGCGTAAAGAATGAAGATATCCGCAGGAGAACCAAGGTCGCCGACATAGCCCGAAGAATCGCCAAACTAAAGTGGCAGTGGGCAGGGCACATTGCTCGCAGAACGGATTGTCGATGGGGCCGAAAGGTTCTAGAGTAGCGACCACAAGGTAGAATAGAAAAGAATAGAATAGATCTTTGGACCGACGACCTGGTGACAGTCGCGCGAGTGCGGTGGATGCGAGAAGCACAGGATCGGTCATTGTGGCGACGCTTGGGGGAGGCCTATGTCCAACCGTGGACGTCTTTCGGCTGAAATGATGATGAGGCCGCCAATTGTATGTTTTTTTAATATAAGGCTCATATGTATAATTTATTATCTTGGTGTACAATAAAGTATATATAAAATAAATAAATAAATAAATAAATGATGATGATGAAGAGAGCGTGCGCGTCTTTTGCTGAGTAAAGCCCACCTATGGCCTTCAGTAGCCCTTTGTGTTCTAGAGCCACGGTCATTCTTTCAAACATTCCCGCAGTTGTTGATTCTACTTGACATTACTTTGAAATCATTTATTGATTTCTCTCGGTCTGTGGTCGAGCGAGAGGGCGTGTCAAACTTATACTGATTAAAACTACACTTATGTCCACGAGCACGAGTTTTCTTTTTCAGATATTCCCCAAGGCCCTTATGGGCATTGACCTTACTGGGCTCCTACGGTTTTGCTGTCATCTTTTTAAGGCGCCCGAGGAACACTACACGCCGTCGACGGCAGGGGCTTGGTAATTACTGGACCGCCGGTGGGCAAGCTACCCATTGCTCGTGCATTGTTGGTGCTGAAAATCAGCGCTGAGGCTCTATTTTATACGAGCCCCAGCATTTTTGCTGAGCGCTGGCCGTTTTACGCGGATATGACGCATAACCTACCATATATATATATGTCGTTATTGTTATTTGTTTATTTTAAGGTGTGCGCCATATTTGACGTAAATAAATTCTTTTTCTTTCTTTTCTTTCTTTCTCGTCGTCCGTATACCCGCGCCTATGGTGAGACCCAAAAAGAGATGGCGACGGGTCTACGGTGAGACCCAAAAACAGATAGCGTGACGAATTGCTCGAAAACGACTGTACCATAAGGAGTTATTTATGCCAAGTTATTTTATCCACCACAAAAAGTATCAAGTAGTCAAGTTATTTAAGTTTTTTTTTTTTCAGTTTTTTTCCCCCACCGGCCCACGCTGAAAACCAGCACTGTGAGCTCATCGCATTATGCGTGAGGCCGCAGTTTTATGCTGAGCGTTCGGCCGTTTTGTTTTGCGTGGATGTGACGCATATCTTCCCTATCTATTGATTATGTTTGTTGGCTAGTTTTAAGATTGCGTCATTTCGTGTAAATAAACTGTTTTTCTTTCTTTCTTTATGGCATGATGTGTCTTATTGTCTCATTGTCCCAATACTTTGTTAATTACATCCTGTTCAATTGCCCGATTGAGTAAAGTTCACCCTAGTTCGAAAACACCATGAAGATAGTAAGCAGAGCTTTCTAAATAGGGAAAAAACAACTCAATATCAGCGTCACACTCTGTTTGTCTTCGTTCCACATACGCTCGCTGCAAGCTGGAAGTTTTATCATGTGCCTATTTATATCCTGGAGGTGGGTAGGTGAGTTGGTTCACTGGGGGGTTGAACTTTAACCATAGACCTTGGTGACGTGTGTAAATAGCAATCACCTGAATGGGGTGGTGTTTTAAGACTACCAATATGGTGGTGAAATTATGGTTGTATTACACAAAATTAAATCCCTGTTGACGATTCCCTGCGACACCAGAATCTGGCGACGTTCATAGCAATTCATAGCCCACGTACCTTGCTAATCCAGTAACCCCACTCGTCGTCAGGAAAGCGCTTCGCTCACGGACGCGTGGTCGGTGTGTGTGCTGCCGGCCGGCGAGCTAAATCTTCATCCATCCACCGGTGGGCTGGTCAGAACTCGTGAAACCAACACTGCACTCTAAGGTCTCAACGTCTCACAGTAGCAGATACACTTATTACAGGAGAATTCTCAGGTTTTCAACAGATATGGGATTTTGATAGCGGAGCGGTTTTTATTCGACGCAATGTCGATTTGCGTAGCGGACACAACTGTTTTATTAGCGGGTTAGACGCCATCTAGCGGTCTTTAGCGAGCGTCTCAAGAAAGCATTCGATACGTCACCAGTGGGCGTTGCGGTCGTAGATATTGGTGAAGGAAATCGTCAACAGAGACTCAATTAACTTAGAGAATGCGGGAAAGGTAACTAATTTATATTATTTATTCTCTAAAAATACATATACCTTAAGAAAAGGCATTGACGCTTCACCATGCTCCCCCCCTTGGAAGGACGCAAGTGCTTTCAAAGGGAAAGGTTAAAATTGTAAAGATTTACTAACCTAGATCATGATCGGAAAGTCTAAGCTTTATGACTAAATGCGGAAAATAAAAATCATTTAGAATACTAATCCTAAACCTTAAAAAACTACGAGTATCGTTAAAATGAAATTTTATTGCGTTGGAATAGGATATAGTTTTGTGACAGAGCGTTTAAAATTACCGAACCTTGTCCTCACCATTGCAACGCGAGCGACATTGTCAGTCCCTTTATAAACCTCAGTTATGACTCCTAATGGCCAACACAGAGGAGGCGAATTGTCCTGTCCCACGAGTACGACAGTTCCAACTTCTACAGGCTTGTCCGGAGTTGCCCATTTTTGCCTAACTTGCAGCGTATGCAGATACTCTAGATGCCACTTCTTCCAGAAGGATTGCACCATACTATCTAACAACTGTTTACGTTGGGACAGATTTAAGCGCTGATCAGACAAACCGGCTGCCGGCAAGTACTGCAATGGAGTCGACATCAAAAAATGAGCGGGAGTAATAACTTCAGGATGCGGATCAGAAGACAACACGCTCAGAGGGCGTGAGTTCATAATGCACTCTATTTGGATGAGTACAGTTTGTAACTCTTCATAAGTGAGAAGTTGACTTCCAATCACGCGATAAAGATACGTTTTTAATGTTTTTATATTGGCTTCCCACATAGCGCCAAAATGTGGGGAGCGAGGTGGAATCATTTTCCACTTAATGCGGCGAGTTGATAACTCATTTAAAAGAGATGAATTGAGGTTTGACCTCATTAAGAAATTATAAAGTTCATCCAATTGAGCCTTAGCACCAACGAAATTGGTAGCGTTATCCGAATAAAGACAGGATACTGGCCCTCGACGCGAGATAAAACGTTTAAACGCGGCTAAAAAGGCGTCGGTAGTAAGTTCAGAGACTAACTCTACATGGACAGCCTTGGTTACCAAGCACACAAACAAGCATATATAAGCCTCCTGAGCGTGTTGACCTCTGCGACGAGAGAGAGTTATGCGTATGGGACCAGCATAATCCACTCCAGTATGGACAAATGCCTTTGACTCCGATACACGGTATTCAGGAAGGTCCGCCATCATTGGAGTGGGATGCGTCGGATTAACTCTAAAGCATGTGTTGCATTGTCGCAACTTGGACCTAATGACAGTCCTGGCATCCAGTATCCAAAATCGCTGTCGTAAAATAGACATAAGTAGCCCTGGCCCAGTGTGACAATTCATCACATGGTAATGACGAATTATCAAATCCACAACAGGATCATGTTTGGGAAGTAAAAAAGGATGCTTAGCATCAAAGGGAAGGTATGACTTTGAAAGTCTTCCCCCAATGCGTAGTATACCCTCTTCATCTAAAAAGACAGATAAACTGCGAAGTTTCTTTGGTAACAATTTACCAAATTTAATGAGCTTAATGTCATCTGCGAAATGAACAGATTGCACAGCACGAATCATAACTCGTTCCGCCGCTGACAATCCCTGCGGCGACCGGGGTTCACAATGAACCTTCGGTCTAGCGAATTTAAGTACATAAGATACGATGCGCAACAGCTTATCCCATGATGAGGTGCGCTGCGCAAGTTGACAAAAAAGGGGAAGTTCTACTTGCGTGGTCACAGTTAAGACATTTGCCTTATGCTCGGGGAGTTCCCCACAGTCAGCGGGACAGAACGGTTTGACAGGCCAATCTTCAGGAGCACAACGAAGCCAAGAAGGGCCGCTCCACCAAAGATCATGTGACACCAACTGCGAAGGCAGTAAACCACGAGATAGGCAGTCGCTTGGATTCTCAACACCTGCTACATGGTAGAAATGTTGAGAGCCCAGGTTCTCCTGACATTGAGCTACTCTATTGCTGACGAAGACTGACCAGCGATGCGGAGAGGAATGAATCCACGATAAGGCTATCGTGGAGTCTGAAAATGCGTAAATCCCTGCAATAGGAACACGTGAAGCGTAAGTATCGCGAACAGTCTTCACCAACTTTGACATGAGCACGGCTGCGCACAGCTCCAGACGTGCAAGAGTTGTGACTTTGGTAGGTGAGACCTTTGACTTCGCACAAAGCAAGCGAACTACGACACCGGACGGGCTAGTAGAGTGTATGTAAATGACACAACCGTACCCACCCATACTGGCATCGGCGAATGCGACTATACGAATACAACAATCATCGGTAACACCCACATGACGTGGTATCCGCAAGGAATCCAACAAGGAAAACTCCTGCATGAGAAGCGAAAAACGTTTGACGATTTCATCAGGAGCGACATCATCCCAACCGATATTGCTCAGCCATAACTCTTTGATGAGCAACTTGGCGTAAAAGATCACGGGAGCGACTAGACCGAGAACATCAAATAAGCGGGCAACCATCGAGAGTATATTTCTCTTAGTACATTTCTCGGCTACTTGAGCGGACGTGAAGAAGAACTTATCCTGAGAAGGTTCCCATGAAAGACCTAGAACCCTGGACACATCATTGCCCTCGTGAAACTCGAGTGACTTACGATGTGAATCAGGTAGGCTGTTTAAAAGCGCGGGCGAATTGCTACACCATTTTACAAGGTCAAAATCGCCCGACTTAAACATTTTTATGAGATCATGCGATAGCTGTATAGCGTTCTCTTCGTTATTCACCGAATAGACCAGATCGTCCATATACAAGCTGGTCTCTGCTACTTTAGCAGCTTCGGGATAATGCGGACTGTCCGAGGCCAGCTGTCGCACAGTGCGCATAGCTATGTAAGGACTCGACTTCAGTCCAAAAGGTAAGCGGTTAAAAGCGAATGTCAACACAGGATCATTCTCACTGAATCGAAACAAAATGCGTAGGTATTTACGCTGCTCAACAGGTACGCAAATTCGTAAATACATCTGCTTTATATCAGAATTTATAGCGATAGGAAGTAATCTAAAATTGATTAAAAGAAGAAACAAATCTGTTTGTAAATTTGGACCAATATGGAGTACATCATTTAAAGATAAACCGGTGTGAGTCCTGGCACTCGCATCCAATACAACGCGCGGCATCGGCTTGTCTGGCCGAACGACAGCGTGATGAGGGATGTAGTATCCGTCATCCGAAATGGCGGATTCGTCGACTGGACTTAAGTATCCATTATCTATGTACTCTTGGATCACTGCGTTATAATTTTCCCGCAACGTCGGCGATTGGCGGAGTTTTCTCTCCAGCGCAACCAGTCGACGGTACGCGGCGGTACGGGAGTTACCCAACTCGCTGGGATCCTTACTAAAGGGTAACGCGACAGTATAACGTCCCGCATCGCCACGTGACACGGTCGAGGAAAAAATATTCTCACATTCGGTTTCCTCAGGAGATAAAAAACGTTTATTTTCAACTTCTTCCAACTCCCAGAACTTTTGTAATAAATCATTAAGGGCTAATGCTGTGAAAGAAGAGCTAGGTAAATTTAAATTATCTTTACTATGCGGAAAATCACCCATAAGGACATACCCGAATGTAGTCAATAATGCGGGTGGCGCATTTGAACCTAAGTCTACCCTATTACCCAAATAAATATACGGAAACAGTTGAGCGCCTAACACTATGTTAATATCTCCTGGAATATTCCAGCTTAAATCAGCGAGCGGAAGCGAGTGGAAGTCCACATGACAATCCCACTTAATATGGTGCGAAGGTAGCTGGTCCGTAATGCAATCAACTACTAACGCGTAAATAGTATATTTTTGATGCAGGTATACGCGAGACTCGATATCTAGATTCACATAACCTATTATCGGCCGCGACACAGAACCAACTCCTTTGACAAAAGAATTATTCAAAGGAATTATTACTAAGTTGAGTTTTCTACAACAATCTGTAGTTATTAAATTATTTTGCGAACCATTGTCAATTAAGCACCTAACTATTGTTTTATGGCCCGAACTATTATTGTTAGCGCGCGCATAAACCTGAGCGGTCGACAACAAGACTGCCGACTTAGCCCTCGTATCTGCAGCCAATAATACGGCCGTGTTATGGGTCGGACATGTTTGAGCAACGTCACCCGAACCACAAGACGCCGCGCGGGGCGGGAGGAACGCGGGGGGCGCAGTGGCCAGCGGCACAGCCAGGCTGGACGCGACGGCTACATTGCAATTCGTCGGTTTAACATCAGCTACATGCGATTGTTTATTATTTTTCTCAAAATGTAATAAAGTATGATGGCGTTTTTTACATACGTTACAGACTGAGGTCGACTTGCAATTACTCAAACCGTGCGACGTGCTCAGACAATTTACGCAACCATGTACGGATTTAATAAACTCAAACCTAGTTCTAGGAGTCAACGCGGATTGAAACTCAGCGCACTTATACAAATGAACATGAGCGTTATCTTTACAATACGCGCAGACGAAGCGGGGCGGAGCTGGAGCGGTAGAATTAGGCGATACATTCACAACAAACGCTTTCGTTTGCGTGCGAGGCTCGCGAGATGCGGGACTATGAAGTTTATTATAATTATTTTTCGCGTTCGAATGAGATAAATTCAAGCGTTCTAATATCTTAGCCTGATCTTGAACAAAGCTAATTAACAATTCAGTTGTAGGTATCTCAACATCGCGAACGGAAAGTTCAAACGATTGACCAGTCTGTGAATCTATTTTTCTCATACCGCAATGCAAGAGAATAAAATCCGCAAGATCCGGAATACCAAGTTGTTTCAAGGCAGAAATACTTGCACTAAATGTTTCAATGAAAGAATCGAGACCATTTGCGTTACACAAACAACTTTTTAAATCTAATATATTATTTAAATAGTGTATACCTAATGTACGCTTATCCTGGTATTTATTAACTAAGCTGTCCCATAGAAAATGATAGGTATCAGCCGTAGGCACAATACCGGCTGTAATCTTTAACGCGTTATGTGTAAGTCTACCTACTAAATACTGCACACGCTGCGAGTCAGTCAGCTGATCATTGTCATGAATATTCGACTTGAACGACTCATAGAAAACAGGCCAATTCTCAGGTTTCCCGTCGAAAAATGGCAATGCAATCGGAGGCAGCTTTATTTTTAGTGGTTCAAAAAGCGTTTTCGAATTACTACATTGAGATAACTGAGATTGACTACTGTCGATTTTATTCCTAATACGCTTAATGCGAATAAACAAATCTTCAAAGGATTCTAAACAAGCATAGTCGGGACTCGAACCAGGTTTCAAATTAATGTTTATGTGGTTAATTTGATCGACATAAGATTCAAATTTATCACGAATGTCGTCAATAGTGAAAGTTTTATGACTGAATCGGAAAGATTCAGTCATAAAACTTTCACTATTTCTCGTATCGAACGACGAAATATTTTTCGATAATTCATATAATCAATTAAGGCGTTTGAATAACAATCCTTTCTTCTCATGAAGGATAGTCAGTAAATCTTCCGGCTTTAATTGTTTCTCAGTCATTTTGTTAAGTTAGTATCAAGAGCAATATCTAAAAATATGCGCGGGTAAACTTATCAGGCGGTTAGCAATCGTAAAGTATCCTCCCGCTCTGTGGCGGTATCTGACTAAAAATCACTAATACGCACAAAGCCGAAATGATGTGAAACTACCTCCTATTATATGTTATCAAAGTGAAATACGTAACTCATTAAATTCTATGAAACAATATTGACAGATTTACCAAAACCTACGTAGAATCTATTGTCAATTATGTTTATGTTATAGCGGAGAGCGGTTTATAGGCAAAAATAATTTACCAAAGGTTTACGTAAATATCTATAACCTATATATACCTATTATGATTTTCACCAAATATTACGTAAAAATCTAACTAGGGAGCGGTTACCTGGTTATCTATCCAGGCTCGAAAGGACCAAAATAATTATGTTGACGCGTGTAAATAGCAATCACCTGAATGGGGTGGTGTTTTAAGACTACCAATATGGCGGTGAAATTATGGTTGTATTACACAAAATTAAATCCCTGTTGACGATTCCCTGCGACACCAGAATCTGGCGACGTTCATAGCAATTCATAGCCCACGTACCTTGCTAATCCAGTAACCCCACTCGTCGTCAGGAAAGCGCTTCGCTCACGGACGCGTGGTCGGTGTGTGTGCTGCCGGCCGGCGAGCTAAATCTTCATCCATCCACCGGTGGGCTGGTCAGAACTCGTGAAACCAACACTGCACTCTAAGGTCTCAACGTCTCACAGTAGCAGATACACTTATTACAGGAGAATTCTCAGGTTTTCAACAGATATGGGATTTTGATAGCGGAGCGGTTTTTATTCGACGCAATGTCGATTTGCGTAGCGGACAAAACTGTTTTGTTAGCGGGTTAGACGCCATCTAGCGGTCTTTAGCGAGCGTCTCAAGAAAGCATTCGATACGTCACCAGTGGGCGTTGCGGTCGTAGATATTGGTGAAGGAAATCGTCAACAGAGACTCAATTAACTTAGAGAATGCGGGAAAGGTAACTAATTTATATTATTTATTCTCTAAAAATACATATACCTTAAGAAAAGGCATTGACGCTTCACCAGACCTAGTAATATATTCAGGTGAAATTGAATGCGTAGAGGAGTGATTGCCTCAGTTTACGAGTGGATTCAAACTCAAGGTAAGCGCTTTACATATTTTGTGTAATTTATTTCATCATCTCTGCGCTCAAAACAAACCTACAACCGAAAATTCAAAGCCATGTGAAATTTTATCTCCAGTAACTAGCACTAAACCCGCGAAGTGACATACGGCCCATTTTCTCTCCTAGAAAGGATGCCTGGATGCTGTATGTTTGCTAGTAGAAATCTATGAATATACTGACCAGATTAGGACATTTACTCTACTAACAAAACGTTTTGGGAACACATTCATTGTGCGTACAGCTAAGGAGTGGAATTCCTTGCTGGAATCTGTGTTTCCTGATGGCTACAACACGGGAATCTTTAAGTCAAAAGTGAATAAATTACTTCTAGGTAAGCGCGCTCCATCGTCGACCGCATCGTCGCTTTCCATCAGGTGAAATAGCGGTCAAGTGCAAACCTATCAAGAATAAATAAGAAAACTACTTTAAACTACATTATTTGTTAAGTGTCAGCTAGATTTTAATGCTATGAAATTGTACGATGTCTACCGGAGTAAAAGTGCCGAAAAAAGCGTTTTTGTAGTATTCTGATTACGACAATTCTATCACTAATTGAAAACTATACGATTGCTGTGTCTTAAGCTAGTTTTTATTCAATTATAAGAAGTGACGAGAGTGAAGCCTCAGCAAAATACTAGTTTCAAATATAGATATAATTAATTATTATCTAAGTAGGTATGTGTCAAGAAAATTGATCCCAAACGTTACCGATGATGGATTACTTATACATTTTTGAATGGCGAACATTCAAAAGAGATATTTTTTTAAAATTAATTTTAAGAGAACTTACAGCTAATATAACACAGTAAATAACATTATATGGAGAAGAAGGCCAATTACAAGTTTCCACTTACATATAAATAAAATTAACAAAACGGCATATATAGCGTGAGCGTTAAACATAGAAATAAAGGGTGTCCAGCGGAAATTTTTCAACTTTAAATTATCGTTATTCATTTATTGGCGTAGAGGGCGAGAGGGATAGCGTTGGTTGCGGTACCTTTGCGGATTTATTAAGCATGAGTCATTGGTCAGAAGCGCAACGTGCATATGCAGTTGAGCAACATTTAAAGTGTAGTGAATCGTTAGTTAGAGTGCGTCGCGCTTTCTGTTCCCACTTCGATATTCGGCGATTAAACGATGGTTCAAGCACGCAGTTTATATGGTCATAGGTACAAAGATTCCGAAAAGAAGGGACAGTGGTTGATAGGTCGCCAACAGGACCGTCTACGTCAGCAGCAACGCCAGAACGTATTGCTCAGGTGCGACAAGAAATTATCAGAAATACCAGAAAGTTTACAAGAGAAGAAACAAAAATACGATACATTACAAAACAAGATCAAGCTTCAAAGAAAAAGTTACTTAACATTTTTTTAAGTTTCTGGACACTATTTGCAAATAAATCAAGCTCAACATCCCGGCACACTGTGTTGAACATTCTACATACTCTTTGAATGTATGACAGTGACAGTGTCTGCAGACAGTTTTCATGATAGGTACGTGAAGAAGATCAGGTCTCCGAAAAAACACAGACGGTACACGCTGTCCAATCTTGGCCACCAGCTCAAGCACTTCAATATCAAGGGTAGAATATCAAGATTAGATGTTGTTTTATTTGAAATATATCGTCGACATTTTCCTAGCCTTTTCCCAACTGGCTTTGGGGTCGGCTTCCAGTCTTACCAGATGCGGCTGGAATACCCGTGTTTTACATGAAGCAGCTGCCTATCAGACTTCCACAACCCGGTCGCTAAGCAACACGATACTCCTTGGATATGTCGTCGCCAGATCTTAGAAATTGATCACTTCATGATATGGCCAAATAAAATTGGCCAGATCGTTTTAAACTTTAAAGTTTAATGATATTTCAATCCTCGTATGGTCTACTTTCTTTAGACCTTTAATTATCATAGAAATCCTACATCAATATGACCAAACGATTATTGACGTATCATCAAATGTTTACGTTTAAACGATCTACCCAGTTTTAGTTGGCCATATCATGAAGTGATCAATTCTATGATCTGGCCAGCTTTAGTTGACCATATCATGAAGTAATCAATTCTATGATCTGGCCAGTTTTAGTTGACCATATCATGAAGTGATCAATTCTATGATCTGGCCAGTTTTAGTTGGCCATATCATGAAGTGATCAATTCTATGATCTGGCCAGTTTTAGTTGACCATATCATGAAGTAATCAATTCTATGATCTGGCCAGTTTTAGTTGACCATATCATGAAGTGATCAATTCTATGATCTGGCCAGTTTTAGTTGGCCATATCATGAAGTGATCAATTCTATGATCTGGCCAGTTTTAGTTGGCCATATCATGAAGTGATCAATTCTATGATCTGGCCAGTTTTAGTTGACCATATCATGAAGTAATCAATTCTATGATCTACCCAGTTTTAGTTGACCATATCATGAAGTGATCAATTCTATGATCTGGCCAGTTTTAGTTGACCATATCATGAAGTAATCAATTCTATGATCTGGCCAGTTTTAGTTGACCATATCATGAAGTAATCAATTCTATGATCTGGCCAGTTTTAGTTGACCATATCATGAAGTGATCAATTCTATGATCTGGCCACGACAGATGTGTGATGGTCAGACTTTCTGGCATCTAACTTACCTATAATGAATACCCATTTGACTGAAAATAATATATAAAAATCAATTGATAAAAATTTTTCAAAGAAAATAAAAAACGTGTACATTTTGTGTACATTTTTTACTGAAATTAACTTTTCTTATACCTAACTTCTTTGAAAGTAGCCAAAAAAACAGTCTCCGAAGAATCTTGATTTGATTTCTGTACATAGAAAATTTCTATTACTCGTAAATAAAATAGTTATGGAAGTAAAACGATTTTACGATATACCAAATAGCACGAGACAAAGGTGAAAAGGACAGATATTTGTATTGGAATTGTTATTTTCAATATTCTGTTTTCTATGTCACTTCTTTTACGTTACCTACTGATCTTTTATAATAAAGGTTGACACGGTAACTGCCGCTATATCACGGGTTAGACAAATGATTTTTCTGTTAGCGTTCCCGCCGAACGTCAAGTACAAAATGTACATCTATTATATACCACGGGTAGTGTGAAAGTGAAATCCGGGGCCCTGGGACGAAGGCAAAGAACGAACAGGAGTGGGTTTTTAGTCAGGAAAAATCTGACACTATCTCTCGCTCCGTCCAAGAGCGGGATTTGTCATAAGATGATTTTTCCACCTAAAAAACAAAAAACTCCTAAAGGGTTTTTTCGGTGGGAAAGTCATAAAATGACATGCCCCGCTCTTGGGCGGAGTATGAGATAGTGTCACACTTTTACTGACTAAAAACCCACTCCTGTTCCTTCTTTGCCTTCGTTCCAGGGCCCCAGGGTTCTCTTTCGCATCACCCATAGCCCCAGTAAGCTTCGACCCTGCTGGGCCCTTACGGATTTACTGACATCTTGAGGCCCCTAAGGGGATAAAACGGGGGTTGGTAGTTTGTTGGAGAAACCTACTTTTACGCGGGTGAAACCGTTGGCAGAAGCTAGTCATATTAGTTTCCTCGTGGGGGCAGTCGGCGGCAACCTCCTTTCGCGCCAGGCCTTGGTATGGTCCGGAGTGAGGAGGTTTGGCAGGCGGTCGCCTCCATAAAAAGCAGTAATGCTAGCGAACAGACTTCCTCACGCCCGTGCCAGCTCAGATCCCGACCCCGATTTCCAGCCACCGCAGGCGTGGGCTTGTGGATGACGAGCAATATGTAGCTGGCCGTCTGGCTTCTGGTAACCGTCCAGACCGAGCCTGAGTCGTAGACGGCGCCTAGTGTTCCACACGCACCTCAAGTAGATGTCAGCAAAATCGTAGGTGCCCAGCAGGGCCGAAGCATACTGGGGCCATGGGTTCGTTTCTGAAAAGAAAACCCGGGGTCCTGAATGCAAGGCAAAGAAGGAATATATGAGTAGTTTTTTTTAGTGACAAGAAACATGTAACCGAGATATTTGTAATACATCATGATTGTAAAGAGTGTCCATGGAGTTTCTTGCACATTCTTCTCTGCAGAGATCTACACTTCGGAATGTGCAATTAGCATCATTTTTCTGACTGACTGAATTTAGCCAATTTCATACCTCGGTCAGAGACTAAGCATTGCCATACAACGTGGCAATGCCGCCAGCCTTTTGGGCACACTTCCAGTCGACAGCGATGCGGAGGAATTTTATGACGCCATATTTTAGCTAGTAGTTTTTGCCTTTAGTGTATATATAGTTTTAATTAGTTAAGTGTTTTTATATAAATAATTAAATCTTTGTGCTCTACAATAATGATTTCATACCGAATTTCACAATTTATATTTTTATAAATTTTGAAATTCAGCCAATTCCATATCTACCACAATTTCAAGTTACATTCATTTTAAATTCTGAATATATTTTTTCTAGTTATGGTACCTCGACTATTCCACTGAATATGTTTAGCCAGCTTATTGCCGAAGTAATATTCGTTGTCGGCAGATTGCCAACATCTGATAAGTATTATCTTCAAATATTTACATACATAAGTACAAGGTACTCATGTGTGTCGATTTGTTTTAATTTCGTATCCCTAATCAGTGGCGGCAAAATCTCTTAAGTTTTATCTCTGCAAAATTCCTGATTAAGTGGGCGTAAAAAACATTGAATTTTTACTCGCCATTGGTCAAAATTTTGTGTAATTACTATTTTTGTGCTGTATGTTGATTGGTATGCGATAAGACCGCCCATTGTGACACCCTATTATTTTTTGGTTCCTATTGTAATTTTATTATTGGTGTACAATAAAGAATATGTCTATCTATCTATGTTCTCAGTTCACAGATCTACTTGACATACTTATATTTGTTTGTTTAGGTCAGCTGATAAAATCTCCTGGAACTCTGAAAAAAATTATGGAAACATATAATTCTGCAGAGCAGTGGTGGCCAAGTTGGGGGGTTAGCTAGGAGTCTTTAAGTCAAGAGTGAATAGGTTACTTCTAGGCAAGCGTGCTCCATCGTCGGCCACATTATCGTTTACCATCAGGTGAGATAGTGATCAAACGCGAGCCTATGTATAATAAAAAAAAGTGGTAACGGCCCCGACTTACGAGTTGTAGGTCCCGGGTTCAAACCCAGCCATGTGAATTACCACTGCTCTCAAAACGGGGAAGGAAAACATCGTGAGGAAACCAGCAAGTCCTAGAAACAAAAATTCGAAGACATGTGACATTTACCAACCCGCACTGGGCCCGCGTGGTGGATTACGGCCCATTCCTTCTCCTAGAGAGAAAGCCTGAATCCCAGCAGTGGGAACATTATAAGGCTGATCATGCTCATCATCATGCTTAATTCTGCAGTAGGCAGGGTAAAGCTAAGAAGTGCCTGTTCAGTTGATGTGGCGACACTTGGGCTGCCTCAAGGTGTCCACCTGTATCCAGCTGTTAATGTCTTTGGATGATGATGACGAGCTTAAAGTTTTATTAAAAGATTGAGACTGAGACGCTCTTTACAAAAGTTTATAAAAACCACAACATAACAAGATTGACGAACCCAAATAGAAAAAAAACATTTTTTTATTATTACGCGACTGCATCCGAAGGAGGGTTCATTTTCGAATATAAGTTTTTATGTATTTGGAGGTAGGCGGAACAGAGTGTAAAGTCCCGCAAATTTCAGTTGAAAAGGGAGGATCCTCCGACCAGACGAGTGTTATGTCTGGTGAGCAACTGCCCGATAGATGATTTCGGGCTGTTCTATAATATATATGTTCTAATCGCGCGGAGAACTTTAATTGCGCGATGCAGGATTAGTTCTTATGTGACGGCATAGATGTCACTACATGTATGTTTCTTTAGTACACCCTAGAGGGATGTCCTTAGATTGCTTTTAGTTATAAGAGTGATACTGGGTACCTACATCAAAATTATAAAGAGAAATAATTGACGAATTTTGTTGTTGAATTATATGTTTTCAAAATGAACGAATGAATGTCACGACTGGCATCGAAATAAGAGACTCGAAAAGATGCATAATAACAATATACATCAAGGAGCCGATTTCACGATATTATTCATTAAAATTTAGTAAATAAAATATTGATTGTGTCAAAAAACCGGACAGCAAACGACTAAAAAGTTCGAAACCAGTTGCTTTACAAAGTGTGATACAGTTGATGGGGTCATATCTATGATTGAAGTAATAAATTTTACCAACTTAATCTTAATTTTATCAACCACTTGATGTATATTTATATCCGTCTTGTATCGAACTTTTTAGGCGTTTTTTTATCACTTTGTTGTCCGTCCATCTGTCTGTCTGTCAAGACACTTTATCTCGAGAACGCGTGGAGGTATCGTGTTGAAATTAAAATCAGGTCTGCGGTCCCTTAAAGCTGTGAAAAAATCAAACTACTGAATTAACGGAAAAAAATATACGGCCGTTTACGTCGCAAGAAACGTGTATTTCGACACTCTCAAGGGAATCAAAATTCATAGGGTACTTCCCGTTGACCTAGAATCCTGAAATTTGGCATGAAGCAACACAAGTATAGGAAAAAAATCTGAAAACTGTAAATTTGTAATTACGTCACAAAAAAATAAACCTTTTTCGCGCTTCGGAAGACTTCGTAACTCAATTTTTTTTAAATTATTTTTGATAGGCTCACGTTTGACCACTATCTCAATTCGGAAATTGAACTGTTTTCATAGGTAAGTTTGTACGGAACCCTCAGTGGGCGAGTCCGACTCGCACTTGCCCAGGTTTTTTTTAATTTTGTCATTTTTTTTTATTGTCTGAAACGATTAGGTAAGTACACACAAGAACGTGCAATGTTAAGCATTGACGTGCTCGTAGATCTAAACAAATTAGTACTGCTGTCGTAAAAATAAGAGAATCACGAGAAATTGTTGAAAGCTATTGAATAAATTTGCATAAAGAAACGTTATTTTTTTCATAGGAGTATGCGCAGACGAGCGACAGAATGAGAACGACTTTTTGCTGGCGTTAATTGACCTGCATATAATGCATACGCATTGCCTGGTTTTTCTAGATTCCCTAACTAGTTTCAGACTCAAATGGAGACTTTGTTTTGTCTGGACCTAAATTAGCCGAAAACTTTGCTAAGGCCATGATTCGTAAAGAAAATAATTGTAGTCAGTTCCACCTAGTTTTTGTCGACACCGTCAACGGTCCGTACTGAAAACCAGCGCTGTGGACTCGTCGAATTTTTACGTTTGGACACGGCATTATGCTGAGCCTTCGGCCGTTTTGCGCGGACGTGGCGCATAAATGTATTTTTTTTCCAAAATGTCATCTGTTATAGGTTAGTAATAATAATAATAATGGGCGCGTAATAGAAGTGTTAGGCAATGCTGACGTGAAACAATCGTTGAGGGAGCGCTTCTTTGGCCGCCTGAATAAAGTGCTGAATAGTCTTTTATCAGGCGGGAACAAGGTGCGCGCCTTCAACGGTTGGGTCATGCCGGTTTTGGTGTACTCTTTCGGCATACTCAAATGGACTCAGATGGAACTCGACGCCCTGGATAGGAGGGTTCGCTTACTACCCCATCACCCACAATCATCGGTGATGAGGCTGTATATCCCGCGGAAGTGCGGAGGTCGTGGTTTCTTAAATGCTAAGACCCTGCACAACCGCAGTCTCCAGGAATACTTCCTGAAAACCGACGTGGGGATGCACCGAGATGTGGTCGCGGTAGACAAAGGCCTCACCTCGCACTCCTTGGCTAACGGGAACTGGCGCAAGCCTACAGTAATGGATACTAATGAACGCAGGGCAGTATGGCAGGGCAAGGAGCTTCACGGACGCTTTTACCGGGTTTTACATGAGCCCAATGTAGATATTTTAGCGTCCGTATACTGACTGCGCTTTGGTGATCTCTTTGGTGAAACCGAAGGTTTTGTCTTTGCTATCATGGACGAAGTTATGATGACGAACAGTACCGGAAATACATTGTGAAGGACGGTACGGTTGACATCTGTCGGGCATGCCACCGGCCCAGAGAATTTTTTAAATTTAGCTAACGGAGATTATTTGCATAGACACAACCTTGAAGCCAGGATTATCTACCAGCAACTTGCTCTTAAATACAATCTTGTGGTATCAGAAGTACCGTACTATAGGCCGACCCAGTTCTGATGATGCCTGGCAATAGTGGTGATAGATCGACAAGACCGTCGCACAATGATTGCTGATATAGCAGTCCCTCATGACGAGAACCTCATAAAAGCTGAGAAAGATAAACAAACTAAATATCTTGACTTGGCTCGCGAGGTTGTCGACATGTGGGAAGTGGATAGAGCAATCATTGTGCCAATAGTCGTAACGGCCAATGGCTTAATAGCTAAGCTCTCGTTAGGCAGCTGGATCAAGGGCTTGATCCAGAAAGCAGTACTCCTGGACATGGCGCGCATTGTTAGGAGATTTCTCTCTCAGGAGCCCTAACCACCGGCAGCTTGGACCCTGGCGGGCGGCTTTTACCTCTTTTTTGTTCTGATTGGCGAAGAGCGATTTGCACCACGTGGTCCTCACTACGTCTTTAGACGTCTATGCCAACGAAGGCGATTTTCAGTCATCATATCGGAGATTTTTATTTTTTATCGACTTTGAAGCTTCCTTGAACGTTACTCATCTTCGAACGTTATTCTTCTTAATAAATAATAATAGTACACCAGTCCCTCTCGCGCGTTTCCATTTTTTTAACCTAGACATCCAGACAACCTACGATAACATTGGAAGTAACTTTTTGGTAATTATATTTGTTAAAAACTGTCAGCTCCGTGGTATGGACGTTACGTGATTTCAATGACAAAGCGAAGTTTGTTTTTGTAACAAAAATGTCACCCTCTGCTGTTGTCCAACTTACCGGACTTTCTTGCGAAGATCTGAAAAAGAAAGATAAATTATTTTGAGCAAACTTGTAACAGATTCTGCAAGACTAAACTTTTGAATTAAAGAAAATATGACTGAAAAAATCGTAATTGGTGTGAATTTAAAATAAGTTTTGTTTTTAAATTAATATTTCAAGTAAAACAGTTTGGAGGTAGGTCGAACAGAGTGTAAAGTCCCGCAAATCTCCGTTGAAAAGGGAGGATCCCCCCACCAGACGGGTGTTGTATCTGGTGGGCAGCTGCCCAATATATGATTTCGGGCTGTTCTATATGATCCAATCGCGCGGAGAACTTTAAATTGCGTGATGCAGGATTAGTTCTTATGTGACGCCATAGATGTCGCTACAACAGAAAAGCGAGGAGAAGCGGCAGGCATTTGCCTTCTTCTGCGAAGCAGTAATGCTAGCAAAGGAGCCGGCCGCACTCGCAAGCGCGGGCTTGCGGACGGAGAGCAATGGGTAGCTCGCCGTCCGACCGTCCGGTAACCGTCCGGACTGAGCCCAAGTCGTCGACGGCGCGTAGTATTTCACGCGCGCCTCAAAATCAGCAATCGTAGGGGCCCAAGCAGGGTCAAAGTCATGGGTAATGTTAAAGAGAACCTCGGGGACCTGGAACGAAGGCAAAGAAGTAACAGGAGTGGGTTTTAGTCAGTAAAAGTGTGACACTCTCTCTCGCCCCGCCCAAGGGCGGGAGATGTCATTTGATGATTTCCCACCTCAAAAAAAAAAGTTTTGAGCAAAACTTTTTAGTTTAGGATAAAAATTACAATAAGTCTATTTCTCACTGAATTTATTAGGAAATATGCTATGAGCAATGAGCATGGAACCTTTTTATTTGTTGAATTAAATAATTTTAACTTTAAACAACGACAAAGTTATAAAGCTTCAAAGCTGCTAACAAGAAAGAGAAGTCCTACGTGGAATTTCACGTCAAAGTTCATAAAGACAGAAAGAAAGAAAAACAATTAATTTGTGCGAGATGACGCAATCACGCCCTTAAATGGCTGCCATAGAAAAAAAACGTTTTAACGAGAGAGTTAGTAATATTTATTTAAAAATATTATGCCTTATTTACTTTTCTACCAATTTCGATATGGTTTTCACTGCTAAATCTTCTTTATATAGGGTGACTGGCAATTAGTGTACGATACTTAAACACTTGATTGTGCTCATGATAACAAACAATTTTTATTATGGGAGGAAAGCCGTAATCACTAAAAAAATATCAGCTGTTCAGTAGGTACATTAGGCAAACATAAATGTACTGAACAGCTGATTTTTTTTCGCGATTTCAGGTTTGTTCCCATAGTAAAAGTTGTTGGTTATCATGAGCACAATCACGTGTTTAAGTATCGTACACTAATTACCAGTCACCCTATATATATAAAAGGAGAAACTGACTGACTGACATATCAACGCACAGCCGAAACTAGTGAGACTAGGAGCGTGATTTTGCACAAAGCTTCCTTTTATTATATGATGTAGGCGAGCACTAAGAGAGGGTTTTACAAAATTCACCCCCTAAGGGGAAGAAACGGGGGTCCATAGTTTATATCGGAGAAAGTTACTTTCACACGGACGAAGCCGCTGGCCGAAGCTAGTTTATTAATAAAATGGTTATATAAGCATAAGCATAATCAGCCTTTTAATGTTCCCACTGCTGGGACTCAGGCCTCCTCTCTCTAGGAGAGGGAATGGGCCGTAATCCATAATCCACCACGCGGGCCCACTGCGGGTTGGTGAATGTCACATGTCTTCGAATTTTTAGTTCTAGAACATGCCGATTTCCTCACGGTGAAGGAAAACACTTCACCGTTTTAATAAAATGGTTATATTATAAATATATTTTTTTTAAGGTGGAGCGACGAGCTGGTGAGAGTCGAGTGAATGCGGTGGATGCGAGACGCACCGTCCGTGAACGGGCGCTGTCAGTTGAGACTGGTCATCTCTTAGCTGCCAGTTGCTATTTTAATATCTATATTTAGTTTTTATTTTTACTTTATTGACATTGTTCTCACATGATAGCGACAAGGAACATGTAACAGAGATATTTGTAATTGCAAAACATGATTGACAAGAGTGTTCATGGAGTTTGTTGCACATTCTTCTCTCTAGAGATCTACGGTTTGGAATGTGCAATTAGCATCATTTTTTCTGACTGACTGACTTCTTGACATTTCAAAAGTGCCTGTAAATGGTTTATTTGAAATAAATGCTTTTGAAACTTTAAATCTTTGCACAGGATCGGTCGTAGTGGAAACGCTTGGGGGAGGCCTAAGTCCAACAGTGGACGTCTTTCGGCTGAAATGATGATGATTTTTTTCTTGCATATTGCCAAAACATATGCTTCCACAGAATTATTGATCTACGTAATACAATTATTTAGTTTAGATACACTGTGAGTTTACATAGGATAGGTACTGTAATTTATATTATACGTTTATTATATGAAGCCGATAGATTTAACTTAAGACCAACGACCATTATTAGCTGAAAATGTTAGCTGATGTTTAGTTTAATGCTAAAAGACGATGTCGGTACATTTTCGTGTTCATTACGAAGGATACATTAGAATGAGGAACCTCGCACTATTTTTGCCACTGTACAATAAATTGAAAGAAGTTTTACTGTGAGCAAAGTGTTAGTCACTCTACATGTGGTATTTTTTAGTTATAGTACGTTGATATACAACGTTTTTCTTAATTTGGGTATCAGAGTTCAAAAACATTAGAAGTTCAATAAAAAAAAAAATAGTTTTTCTGTCTGTATATATGTTGTGTTTATTAATTGCAATAAAAATATTATTATTATGTTTTATGTGGGAATCCTTTCAAATTTAACTAATACCTAAAACAAATTTAAAAGTTTAAATGATTTTAAGTCAATACTATCTAATATTATAAAGCTAAACAGTTTGTTTGGCGCTAATCTCAGAAACCACTTCTCCATCTTCTTTTTAAAACAACATGCCACACACACACAACGTAATATGGCGGGGGACAGTTAGTAAATTATTACTAGCTGTCTCCTAAACTTTGAGTATGTTTCGACAATCTCAAGGGAATCAAAATTCATAGGATACTTCCCGTTGACCTAGAATCCTGAAATTTGGTATAAAGCTAGGTCTTATAGCACAGGTATAGGAATAAATCTGAAAACAGAAAATTTGTTGTTACCTACGTCACAAATAAAACTTTTTTGCAATAGGCAAGCGTGCTCCATCGTCGGCCACATCATCGGTTACCATCAGGTGAGATAGTGGTCAAACGCGAACCTATCAATAATAAAAAAAAAAAATCTTCGAGACTCCATTCGGGAATTGTATTATATTGTACGGAACCCTCAGTCCGTGAGTCCGAATCGCACTTGCCCGGTTTTTGTTTACTGAGCTATAAATTATTTTTACCTCTGATTCTATCCCTATTATATTATATTACATTATACAGGGTTCAAGAATAAGGAAGTTAGTGAACCTTATCCCACTTATCTGTTTAGTGGCCTCACTTCCATAGTTAGTTAAGTAAAGCTAAGCGTTCTTCAATTTACTATGTAGAGAACCTTAATTATAATGGATTCTAGTTTAAGTTTACTAATTGCGTGCGTGTTCTGTTAAATTTGTGTTATTAATCTTGATTAAGTTTTGTATCTAAAGTGGATTAATGCCAGAGATCGGAATGGAGGTTCAAATTAATACTTGATGACCCAGTTAAGAGTGTTTACTTTTTAAAGCCACTTCAAGTCTAAAATCTAGCATATTAATAAACTAAATTGAGTGAAATTCCTGAGGGTCGTGAACTTTCCTCATGGGGGCGATCGGCGGCAGAGATCTCTCGCGCCGGGCGTGGGTATAGGCCATGGTCTGGAGCGAGGAGAAGTGGCAGGCGGTCGCCTCCTTCTGCGAAGCAGTAATGCTAGCAAAGGAAGAGGTCGACCGCACGAGGCTACGGTCCTCTCACCCCAGCCGCCGGGATTCCGATCCCGATTACCGGCCACTGCACCGTAGGCGCGGGCTTGCGGACAGCGAGCAATGGGAAGCTCACTGTCCGACCGTCCGGTAACCGTCCGGATCGAGTCCAAGTCGTCGACGGCGCGTATTGTTCCACTCGCGCCTCAGGGAGATGTCAGTAAATCGTAGGGGCCCAGCAGGGTCGAAGCCTACTGGGGCCACGGGTAGTATGAAAGTGAAACCCGGGGCCCTGGGACGAATGCAAAGAAGGAACAGGAGTGGGTTTTTAGTCAGTAAAAGTCTGACACTATCTCTCGCTCCGCCCAAGAGCGGGATATGTCATTAGATGATTTTCCCACCTAAAAAAAAAAGGGACGTCACGGCCCTTGGGAATACGAATTAAACTCTCCCCGCTTAAAATTCTACCATTACAGTGGTATAACACAAACAATACAAATAAACAGACCGACGAGACAATGCAATTACAACACAACTATACACTTAGACACAAACAAGATGGAGAATAAATTGCAGTAGCTGTTTGTCATCCCACGACGTCTGTACATTACTATCGAGACATAAATAAATAGTGTAGGTAAAAGACAGGCGGAGCGGGGAGATTTGTCTTGTCTCAGACGTGGTTATTAAGGGCAATCAATTGAAGGCTTATTCTAAAGAGTTACCGCGAGCCTGGAACATGAAGGGTAACTGAAGTAACTGCCAGATACCAGCTTGTTGTGCTCGAGTCAATTGAGGAACGAGCCAAGAGGATCATTAGTAATGATGCACTCGTCGAATCGAAGCTTCAAAGTCTTGAGGATCGACACGGGGTTACTATAGCCTATCGGTTTTCTGCGGTTGCATTTCGAGGAGTGTACGTCGGAGTTACACAACCTAATTCCGCCAAGCCGGTTCCATCATTGGATCACTGGCACATGGTGGACATCCCACCCATACGCACAAAACGTTTTGGGACGACATTAATTGTGAGTACAGTGTTTTTTTCCCCTGGTTCATCCATGACATCCCCCGCTATTGGGCGGGTGGGAGATAGCGTTAGACTTTTACTGACTAAAAACCCATTCCTGTTCCTTCGTTGCCTTTCATACCAGGATCCTGTTAGGCCCCTACGGCTGCTGACATCTCCTTGAGGCGCACGTGGAACACTACGCGCCGTAGACTACTTAGGCTCGGTCCGGACGGTTACCGGACGGTCTGACGGCGAGCTACCCATTGCTCACCGTCCACAAGCCCGTGCTTACTGTGGCACGGAATCCCGGTGGCTGGGGCGCGGGGTCCATTGCCTCGCGCGTGCACTTGCGGCCTCCTCCTTTGCTAGCATTACTGCTTCGCAGAAGAAGGCGACCGCCTGCCACTCCTCCTCCCCGCGGAGCATGGCCTGTACCATGACCCGGCGTGAGAGATCGCTGCCACCGATCACCCCCACGAGGACACGGTGGTACTCTACCCAGGCGGGGCTCACATCTACCGTATGCTCCACAGTGTCCTCCGGGCGGTCCACACAATGGTGACACCCGGACGTTTCTTCCGCACGAATCTGGTGCAAGAACCTCCCGAACTTAACACGCCCGGTGAGGACCTGCATCATGTGGAAGGTAAGGACGCCGTGTTGCGTTTCCAGCCACTCCTCAAAGAGGTTCCCTCTTACTGCCATAATTATGGCGTGCCCATCCCTACCGGAGTCTGGGTTTCCTGATATTTACAACCTATGGGTCTTTAAGTCAAGAGTGAATAGGCTACTGCTAGGCAAGCGTGCTTCATCATCGATCACATCATCGCTTACCATCATGTGAGAGTGGTCAAAAGCAAGCCTATAAATATCAATAAAAATAATCCCACGATATCTGTGTATACTATTGAAATTAACGTTGTGGTAAAAATACAAGTAAGTATAGATATCTCTTACCTAATAATAAAATAACCTAAGCATAATCAGCCTTGTTCCCACTGCTGGGACTCAGGCCTCCTCTCAAGGATAGGGAATGGGCCATAATCCACCACGCGGGCCCGGTGAGGGTTGGTGAATGTCACATGTCTACGAATTTTTGGATCTAGGACATGCCGGTTTCCTCACGATGTTTTCCTTCACCGTTTTGAGAGCAGTGGTGATGAAATAAATTACACAAAGTAATGCTCCTGGTTGGGTTTGAACTCGCGACCTACAACCTAACTAATAATATAATTATATTCTGAGAAATAAATGACCAAGATACTTTTTCTCTTACATTTTTCACGAAGTTTATAGAAGTAGATTAATGGCCTATAAATCATAGATAGTTTATTAATATAACTTCGATTTACTACTCAATAACAAAGAAGTGGGAATGCTTTTTAGAAGATGTTCATACGCAATAAATAATAATTTCGTAAGCGATAATTTTTGCTTTTATAGCACGGATTCGTCATTGAGTCCCTTCAACGCAAGCTCATGTCGGGATACGTAAATAAGGGGATTAGACAAATCCAAAAATATTTGGAGAAGGACCGGTGTATTATGATTATGAATGAACGGTTTTTTAGTCGTTCGCCACGCGATTAGTAAATACGTGTCACTGAAATTTTAAGCAGATATTATTGTCACGATTAATATAGATGACTATTATATTTATTAAAAAACTGGGCAAGTGCGAGTCGGACTCGCGCACTGAGGGTTCGGTACAAACTTGAAAGGTAAATTGCGGTTTACGATTTATGACGTATTGAAAAAAACTACTAACTTAATCTTGTTCAAACCAATTTTCGGTGGAAGTTTGCATGGTTAATGTACATCATATATTTTTTTACTTTTATCATTCTCTTATTTTAGAAGTTACAGGGGGGGCACACATTTTACCACTTTGAAAGTGTCTCTCGCGCAAACTATTCAGTTTGGAAAAAAAAATGATATTAGAAACCTCGATATCATCTTTGAAGACCTATCCATTTTTTTATGGTACAACTAGTACTTGACTGCGATCCCACCTGATAGTAAGCAGCGATGCAATCGTTGATCGTTTCAGGCCACTGTGGCCGTTTCGTCTATTTTACTGAAAGCTCTTTGAGACGCATGGACGCGCTGTTGACCTAAGCTTGGTCCACAGCGGATAGCAAGCTACCCTTTACTCGCCGCCCGTATACTCGCAGCTGAGGTAATTCTTTCTGGAGGAAGAAATTCTGCGTTAACCTTCTAATGAATCGAAGTGAAAGCCAAAAGATGATGAAGATATGCAGAAAGTCTGCTATACCTGAACGATTATTATAGCTTTGCTGGATATAAACTGCTGGCCATTTGTATCCTAAAAACCGTATAATTTTCATGTATCCTATAAAGTGGTGCCACTATCTCGGCTTTCGAGTACTAACGGGTAGTAAAGTGACAAGTAATAAAGGAGACCGTCCCCTTTAACACCGCAGTAGAAGCAAATATGTAAATGTAAATATTTTGCTTCTGGATGATAAAGGTTGATGCTACGCTTTATGTTAAGAATGTTAGCTTGGTTTATCCACTGTTACACCACAGACTACCTTCTTTTTAAGGTTCTATAAATGATAAATGATATTTATTTTGTAAATAGGTTTAAAAAAACACTTTTACACGTAAATTTTTTTTTCGTCATTTTTAAACTAGATGAGGCCGGTGTTTCCTAGCTGACTACCCTGAGAAGAAACACCGAAACAAACTCAGGGGTCAGAGTCTCTTTTGAAGTCCATACAGTAAATATGCAATGGTCAAATCACATGAGAACCATGCAGAGTTGTCTGAAATGGTCTTTTGAAGAAAGAACCATACAGATTTGAGTGGACCTGTCCAGTCAGTGCAAGCATTTGTCAGTATTCGTAAAGCTCAACTCAACAACTCAAGTATACTCATAGGGTAAAAATAGGACCCTAATGCTACCATTCCGCTGCCCGTCTGTCTGTCACCAGGCTCATGAACCGTGACTGCTAGACAGTTGAAATATTTTACAGACTGATGAGGTATTTCTGTTGCTGCTATTCAAAGATTCAATGCATTTTATTTCAGATGAACTATTTACAGGCACTTTTGAAATGTCAAGAAGTTAGTCAGTCAGAAAAAATGATGCAAATTGCATGGATACTCTTTTCAATCATGGTTTGTAATTAAAAATATCTCTGTTACATGTTTCTTGTCGCTATCATGTGAGAACAATGTAAATAAAGTAAAAATAAAAACTATAGATATTAAAATAGCAACTGGTAACTAAGAGATGGCCATAACTATAACAACAAATGCTATAAAAACAGAATAAAATAAATATAATAAACGTGTTTTTTTTTGCCGTGTTTTGTTACGGACAGCACGGAACACTTCATGCGCAAGACCGTCTCGTACTCAGCCGGTTTTATTTTAAGTTTCCTCAGCCTCATAGCATAAATAATTATTTTTAATGATTTGTGCTTTGATTTGTTTTTTTTTTTTACTGTGGATGGTTTTTACGTGCACGTCTTTCTGCATCCTTTTCTCATATATGTATGACTAGCTTCTGCCAGCGGTTTCACCCGTGTAAGATCTATGGTTTTAATTACTACAATTGTGTAAACTTACTATTCGATACTGACCTGTAAATTGTGAAAAACGTACAAAAATTTGAATTTCGCGGGCTACCCTAGAGCTTTCAGCTTTTTTAACCGACTTCAAAAAGAAGGAGGTTAAAGTACATATTGCCGAACATAACGGCACTATGTATTTTTTTTAACCGACTTCAAAAAAAAGGAGGAGGTTATCAATTCGGTTGTATTTTTTTTTTTATGTTTGTTACCTCAGAACTCCGTCGTTTATGGACCGATTTGCAAATTTTTTTTTTCCCTTTATAGGATATGCTTCCAGATTGGTCCTATTTTTTTCAAAATCCAGTTCTGATGATGGAATCCATGAGGAATCGAGGGAACTCCTCAAAAATTATAGGCAACTCTATGGTAATTTTAGTATTTTCATCAAGAACTTAAGAATTTACAGTCAAAAAGTAACATTTGATGAAGTGGAACTGATGAAGAAGACCAGAAATGGTCAACGGAACTTCATACTCAAATAGATATCACAATGAAGATATACATAGTTAAGCGACTATGACAATACAAATAAATGAATGATTCTGAATAGTTACGTTGAAAATGGTATCATCGAAGTGATCTGATGATGATGATGGAGCTGGAAGGTAGGCACTGGAACTCCGTAATTAATCAATGTAACCTAGCCGTGTTTGGACTTATTAGAATTGTCATGAGATGCACTTTGGCTATAAGGTACTATCGAACTGATCTGATGATGGAGCCGGAAGGTAGGCACAGGAACTCCGTAATTAATCAATGTATCCTAGCCGTGTTTGGGCTTATTAGAATTGTCGTGAGATGCTCTTTGGCTATAAGGTACTATCGAACTGATCTGATGATGGAGCCGGAAGGAGGAAGGTAGACACAGGAACTTTATAATAAAACAATGTAACCTAGCAGTATTTGGGTTAATTGGAATTGTCATGAGAAATAGGCACTCTGTTTATAAGTGTATCGCAACTGAAAAGTGTGAAATAAAAACTTTTTAGAAAAAAAAAATAACCGACTTCACTAAAAAAAAACACTAAAAGGATCAAAATAACTTTAATTTCGGAAGTCGGTGTTAAATAAGAAACAAACAATACCGAGAAACACCGATTTCCGAAATAAAGTTATAAAAAAAGTTTTTTTTGTAAAAAGTTTTTTTTATTATTATTGGTAAGCTCCCGTTTCACCACTGTCTCACCTGATGGTAAACGATGATATGGTCGACGGATGATATGGAGCACGCTTGCCTAGAAGTAACCTATTCAATCTTGACTCCTAAGCTATAGCTACCAGAAAAAACAAACTGCGGCAGGGAATTTCACTCCTTTGCTGTACATACAATAATTAATGTGTTCCCAAAACGTTTTGTACGTATGGGTGGGACGTCCACCAGCTCAATGAGAATCCAGAATATGTGTACAGTTGCGAGATTGTTCAAAAAAGTTACTGCAGCCTTAGTGCGCAAAGGGCAAAGAACTGAAGGAGCATAGATGGCTTTCAGTAAAGGTCATTAGATGAAAACCCACGGTGTGTACGGTAACGTAAGACATTGTCATGAAGAACCACTAAAAAACTTCTTGCCTTAAAAACTTTCAAAAATAAGCAACGCCGCAGGCAAAGCGAGTTAAAAATGAAGGACAAAATGAAATAGGAGATTTGTTTATCAGCTCCTAGTGTGAACCTTGGTTGAGAGGAAATGGTTTCCATAATGTTAGCAAACAGCGGATAAATATAGCGGATTATGAGAATTGTGGTGTGTACTGACGAAGATTTACGAGTGTAGGGGTTTCATGGTTAGGAAGTTATGCTGTTCCATTGCCAACCGTTTGAAAGACATTTTAAAAAAGATCTCTGTCTTTACCACGACTTGTTACAATGTCTGGCGAGCGAGAATGACGGATGGAGTTATTTTTTAGGGTTCCGTACTTCAAAAGGAAGAAAACGGAACCCTTATAGGATCACTTGGTTGTCCGTCCGTATGTGTGTCTGTCTGTCAAAACCCTTTATCTCCAAAATGCGTGGAGGTATCGAGTTGAAATTAAAACTATATACTGCGGTCTGCGGTCCCTTGAAGCTGTGAAAAAATAAAACTTCTAAGTAAACAAAAAAAAAGATACGGCCGTTTATGTCGCAAAAAACGTATATTTCGACACTCTCAAGGGAATCAAAATTCATAGTGTACTTCCCGTTGACCTAGAATCCTGAAATTTGGCATGAAGCAAGGTCTCATAGCATAAAATATAGGAAAAATCTGAAAACTGTAAATTTGTAGATACGTCACAAAAAAAAATTGTAATTCGGAAAAATCTTCGTAAATCAATTCGGAAATTGAACTGTTTACATAGGTAAGTTTGTACGGAACCCTCAGGGCACGAGTCCGACTCGCAATTACCCAGTTTTTTAGTGATAACGAAAAAGGCGTCATAGCCACTCTTTAAATTTTACAAGGCGCGTAGGTACTCCGAAGCTCCATTTGTAATGTATAGTATTTCTCGTCCTATTACCATGTAACCTAACCCTTATTCTCGTTAAAACTAACTCGTTATGTCATTTACTGACTCGAGCCTCGGATGCCTCGGTTGAGGCACTTAAGCCTAGCTTAGACTAACAAAAACGGCTCGGTTTTCTTAAGTTGCTTTAAGCGAGTTTGTGCTGACAAAGCATAATGGTTTTAATTGAATATTTTATTTTTGAAGTGATTTTTTTACAGTGACAGTTCAGTATCTAAAAGTTCTGTGTCTGCTAGATATATGCTATCATACTGATATTATAAAGGTGTAAGTTTGTGAGTGTGTACACACATAAAAAGACAAAAAAAAGGAAATATAAAAATAGGTACAAAGGTAAAGTGTACGTTAGGTGTACCTACTTTTTTTTTCGTAGGTTTTTTTTTTTACGTGGGAAAATCATCTTGTGACAAATCCCGCTCTAGGGCGGAGCGGGAGATAGTGTCAGTCTGACACTATCAAGACAATCTAGCAAGACGATGTGTCAGACTTTTACTGGCAAAAAACCCACTCCTGTTCCTTCGTTGCCTTACATACCAGGGCCGAGTCTTTCTTTCAGAAGCAGACCCTTGGCCGCAGTAGGCTTCGACCCTGCTGGGCCCCTACTGTTTGCTGACATCTCCTTGAGGCGTGCGTGGAACTGTACGCGCCGTCGACAACTTAGGTTAGCGGACGATCAGACGGCGAGCTGCCCATTGCTCGCCGTCCGCAAGCCCACGCCTACGGTGGCCGGAAATCGGGATCGAGATCCCAGCGGCTGGGGCGTGAGGGCCGCGCCGTCGCGCGTGCACGTGCGGCCTCCTCCTTTGCTAGCATTACTGCTTCGCAGAAGGAGGCGACCGCCTGCACGTTAGGTGTACTGGTGTGTGTATGTTTATTACTTCTTCACTCTCAAACTGCTAAACAGATTTGAATGAAGTTTGGTACATACGTAGTCCATGTACACAATAGCACATACTTTTTTCCGGTAGTTTATTCCCATGACACAATTTTACTCTCACGCGGGCGAAGACGCTAGCAGCAGTTATTCCACTATTCTTTATTATTTTTAGGGTTCCGTACCTTAAAAGGAAAAAACGGAACCCTTATAGGATCAGTTTGTTGTCCGTTTGTCTGTCTGTCAAGACACTTTACCTCGAGAACGTGTCTAGGTATCGAATTTAAATTAAAACCATATAGGTACTCAAATCTGCGGTCCTTTGAAGCTGTGAAAAGTCGAACTTCTAAGTTAACGAAAAAAAAAAGATACGGCCGTTTATGTTGCAAAAAACGTATATTTCGACACTCTCAAGAGAATCAAAATTCAAAGAGTACTTCCCGTTGACCCAGAATCTTGAAATTTGGCATAAATGAAAGTCTTATAGTACAAGTATAGGAAAATTCTGAAAATTTCTAGTTATGTCACAAAAAAAAAATTTTTTCGATTCGGAAAAATCTTCGAAACTCGATTTAGGTATTGAACTATTTACATAAGTTTGTACGAAACCCTCAGTGTGCGAGCCTGACTCGCACTTGCTCAGTTTATTTTTCCGTATCTTTTTCCAACGTTGTACGCTGATTAATAAATTTTATACAGATGAGATTTGTTAAATGTTGCTGTACTATATAGTAGATAATTATATTCTGTGTAACCCTATTATAAATGTTGAACTAGATACACTAAGAACTGCTTAAGGTCCTACTGTCCTCGGACGCGTAGCTTCATAAACGCATATTCGTCATTATACGCTTGGTGTCCGCCTGCATGAAGCTTACATACTAAACAATGAAACTGTATCGACGAAGTGGCAACGACACAACGGTACGACGCGTCCATGAAGCTACGCGTCCGGCTTATTTTAGTAAGATACATAAAAGCTTTACAATAAAGGTATAATGTAAAGGTACAAAGATAGAACAAAGTGGAGATATACACTTTTTTTATTTATTTATATTTATTTATTTAAACTTCATGTACAGTAGTGGTACATAGGCGGACTTAATGCAACAAGGCATTCTCTACCAGTCAACCTTTGGGTTAAAAGAGACAACACTGCGGTAGGTGTGCACAATAAATAAATAACAGATGTATCAAGTAGAATGTAGTATCATTAAATTAGGTTACTTACAATAATAAAATACTTATATTATGCTAATATTATAAACTAATAAACACATTACACATACACATTACATATTAAATTTATTTTAGAGGAGAAAAATAAAGTTTTTGATCCACATTAACTTGACCCACATCGATCACTCAGGCTTATATAATATTTTCCCTCTACTTAATCTTGTGGGACTAACACTACCAAAAACCCAGTCAAGTGCGAGTCAGACTTGCGTACCGAGGGTTCCGTACAAACTTGCCTAATAGTTCCTTCCCAGTTTAATGAATCGAGTCTCGAAGATTTTTATGAATTACAAAAAAATATTATTTTGTGATGTAACTACTATTAGAGATAAACGTACATTTAACTACTTTTGTCACATAAAACATTATAAATTTAAACTATTCAAAAAGTTTAACACCGTGAAAAAGGGCGCGTAATTCTCTGTTCAACTGTCAAAGATGCTAATGCGGGGGCGTTAATGCGCGACGACATTTAGGGATGCGCTTGACATTCATCGGCTTTTTAGTCTTGCTATAAGATTTTAGTAATAACAATAATAAATCTTTATTGCAGACCATTTCATCCATATTTTACAAATTATACGCATATTAAAAAACTAAACAATTTGGGCACTGTTTGCGATCACTAAAATACAAATCCAAAAGTTTTATGATAATTGACCCTTCGCTCGATAGATGGCGTTGGGATCAAATTAAAAGTCGATGTGGTTTCGTTACCGCGATTTGGTTAGGGCCAGCAACCAACCTCAAAATATATGATTGATATAGATCAGTATACGGTGTTTTATTTTAGATACCTACCTGTATACACACATATAGAGTATCAGTTCAAATTTTAGTACTGAGTGTTTCCGCTGCGGCGCTCGGTATTAAACATTGGTCCATCGAGCCAGGATAAATTAACGTTTTTTGAGTTATCTCGCGCGGCCGGTTCCGCCTTGCCCGTGGTACTGCAGTGGATCGCTGCGGCAAAGTACCCGGTACTCGCGTCAGCAGCGACGACAGCTTCGTCCAGCGTTGTGGACGGGGTCAGTAGCAGCGGCATCGTGGTGTTGTAGAGGGCACCACTTGCATCAGATCAAACGAGGTGATAGTTTACGTCATTCTCGGATTTCAACGGGTCGTCATAGAGACGTCATCCAGATCAACGTGACAGTAGAAGACCGACGTCACGCACTAGTTCGACGTTTCGCCACCAGGGGGCGCCACCAGTCACCAGCATTGAACGTGTGTGAGTGAAGTGCAAAAATTGTAAGTACAGTTCTGTTTTAATCTGTCAAAGTGCAAGTTCACAAAGTTCGCCAATTTGAACCTTAGTGTCATCACATAAATAACTTAGACAATTTTCAAATTTGTTCATGATCAACGAAGTTAGAACATTGAAGAAAGGACTTAGTAGATTTTAAGTGATTATTGTGTGCATGTTTAGACTTAGAATAGTTTTAAAGAAAACGAGGGAACGGGGAACCTATGCCCGTTTTTTCTCCCGCAGTATATTAATTGCCAAACACTTGTAAAATTTTAAGCAAAATTTTGGACTTGCAAAATTTTAGGAAACGTAATGTTCTAGTAATTTATTTGTTTACAAGGACTTAGAAAATTTGTGGTAGATTTTAAAATTGTCTTTATTGCTTCAACACTTAGAAGATTTTACATTGCTGTTTTTATATTGTTATTTGTTTTATGTTTTTTTTATTTGCTTCGCTTAGAATAGGATTGTAGTTTATTATTGATACGTGTTTAAATCAACTTATAGAGTTTTATTTACACTTTTTTATTTAGTTAATAATTTGTTAAAATGGAAGGCTTAGTCAATGTTTTAAAGGAACTTCAAAATGTAGTACAACGGGGCTTAACCAACTTTAAAAAGAGTCCGAAGGATAGGTTGACAGTTGATTATATACAAACTAAAGATGAATTATTAGAACGAGATTGGAATTTATTTACAAACAATTACACTAAACTTCACGAATTATATACAACTAAAGATAATACTAAAATAGTAGAAATGTATGATAGTACAGAGGATATTTACATTACATATAAATGTTTAATAAAATCTACGCTGAGCAAATATAGCGTTGCAAAAAAGACTGATAAGGAGTCTAGTTCATCAAGCAGTATTCCTAAGTCATGTACATTTGTAAAGTTACCTAAGATCGCCATTCCGGTGTTTAGTGGCAAATATTCAGAGTGGACAACATTTCGGGACCTGTTTGTTTCACTAGTGCATAAAAATGATGGGTTGGACAATGTACAAAAAATGCATTATTTAAAGAGTCATCTCAGCGGAGAAGCTGAACAGTTAGTGAGACAAACACCCGTGTCTGACTCAAATTACATTCAATGTTGGGCAAAATTAGAGAAGAGATATAGTAATAGGAAATATCTAGTTAGCTGTATATTACAACGTCTATTTAGCCAAAAACGTATGCAAGTAGAATCTGCATCGTCATTAAAGGAGATGCTTGATACAACTAATGATTGTCTTAACGCATTGAAAAATTTAAAGATGGATGTGACAACTTGGGACGTCATGATCATTCATATAAGCGCCTTTAAACTTGATTCAGAAACCCGCAAACAGTGGGAATTTAGTATTAGCAATTTAGACTCCAATGAATTGCCCACCTTTGAGGGATTTGCTACCTTTTTAGAGAATCGTTTTCGTGCCCTAGAATTCATAGAACCAAAGCGGAATAATCAGGTCAATAGTTCACACAGTCCAAAAGCTATGGTAGTGAGTTCAAGCAATATTAAATGTGAATATTGTAGTGAAGGTCATAAACTTTGCTTTTGCAAATCATTCGCAAAACAATCAATTGATCACCGTCGTGACTTTGTGGCAAAACATAAAATTTGTTTCAACTGCTTAGGTGGTAATCACATAGTCGCAAACTGTAAAAATACAAGTACATGCAAGCTTTGTCACAAAAGACATCATTCGTTGCTCCATCTGAATGGAGAACTTGCAAATAAAGTGGATGCTTCATCAAGCACGCCTGCTGTTGAAACTAGTCCGTCGACTAGTTCCACTCCAGTGGTTTCTTGCCTATCCACTAAAAAGGTGCCCAAACCTGGACAGGTTTTACTAGCCACTGCGCTAGTAAATATCGAGTCTAAGATGGGTTATCAAACGGTTAGAGCTTTAGTCGACCAAGGTTCACAAGCTTGCTTCATTACTGAGTCCACAGTGCAGTTCCTCAGATTGAAAAAAATTCCCATACACGGAATTGTATCAGGATTAGGCCAAAAGTCAACAATAGCAAAGTATATGGTTAACATCGAAATCCAATCCAGGGTTGATCCAAAGTTCAAATTAAATATAAACGCATATGTTATAAGTAAAATTACCTCTTACCTGCCAGAACGAACCATAGATCAAAATTCCTTTGACTGGATCGATTTTACGAGTCTGAAACTTGCCGATCCCCTATTTTGCAAACCTAATAAAATTGACATCCTGTTAGGGGCAGATGTTTACGGCTGCGTGGTGAAAGAAGGCATGATAAAGAGTCCATCTAGTAGTCTAGTCGCACAGAGCACAACTTTAGGGTGGATCTTGTCGGGGGTGGTTGGTTCAACCACTAGTTCACGCTACACAGAACCTAATGTCAGTGTAATGCATATCAATCTCACTACAGACCAAATCCTAAGACAATTCTGGGAAATCGAAGAACACATTAGTTCAAAGAAATTGCTAACGCGTGAAGAAGAACAAAAATGTGAAGATTTATATGCAAGTACCACCAAGAGAACACAAGATGGAAGATACGAGGTCCGGTTGCCATTGCGCGTTGAAGATCCTCCCTGCACGTCCGGCGGGTTACGCTCCATCGCTGAAAACAGATTAAGATCATTAGAAAGAAGGTTAGGGAAAGATGCAGAGTTAAAGAAAAAGTACAAAAAAGTAATACATAAATACTTACGTTTAGGACACCTTAGACCTGTAAAAGAAGGAGATAATAAGAAAGAAATTGCAGTTTACCTACCTCACCATGCCGTTATAAGAGATGACAGATCGACTACTAAAGTGCGAGTCGTGTTCAACGCATCTGAAACGAACAAAATAGGAGTCTCTCTAAACGACACAATGATGGTTGGGCCAACTTTGCAAGCCGATTTGAGGCACACAGTTTTGAGATGGAGAAAACATCCTATTGGTCTAGTAGCGGACATTATCAAAATGTACCGTCAAATCAGAGTCGCAGATGAACATGCCATGTATCAGAGGATTCTGTGGCGAGATGACCCTGAAGAAGAAATCAAAGACTATGAATTAGTTACCTTTGGAACAGCCTCAGCGCCATACCCAGCTGTAAGGACTCTACATCAAATTGCATATGATGAAGGTGGCAAGCATCCATTGGCAGCTGAAAGAGTCTTAAACTCATTCTACGTGGATAATCTTATGAGTGGGTGTGAGGACGTAACAGAGGGAATTGAAATATATAAACAAATGAATGAACTGTTAGGCAAAGGTGGATTTCAGTTACAAAAGTGGAACAGTAATAGTAAAGAAATATTAGAGAAAATAAGGATATTAGAAGGTAATCATAGCATAAATAAAATAAGTACAATAGAAAGCAATGAGGAGGACAACGAGAACCATAGAGCAATAAATAATAACAACCATAAAGAAGTAACAATTAAAGTAGATGATACGATGAAAATATTGGGACTTACCTGGGACCGCCAAGAGGATTCCTTCCGGTACACGGTGTGTGTTCAGCCGTCAAACAATCAACCTGTAACAAAAAGAGCTGTAGTGTCAGACATTGCCAAATTGTTCTACCCATTGGGGTGGTTGGCACCTACCATTGTCTTAGCCAAAATCTTCATACAGAAGTTATGGCTAGCTGGTATTGGGTGGGACGAACAATTAACAAGTGATCTGATAAAAGAATGGTACACTTACCGCGAAGAGTTACCTCTACTTGCCAAGGTACACATACCTCGTTGGCTTGGTACAAGGACAGAGAGTGATGTAGAGCTGCATGGCTTCTGCGATGCTTCAAAGGCAGCGTACTCCGCTGTGATATACTTACAGTTCATAGATTCTACAAATGAGGTCAAGGTTTCACTGCTAGTTGCAAAGACTAGAGTGGCATCTATAAAGCAAGTCAGTATACCACGGTTAGAGTTGTGCGGGGCAGTACTGTTGGCGAATTTGTTGTCAGAAACTGCGGAGGTTCTAAATTTTTCAAAGGAAAGGATAGAGGCATGCCTGTACTCACGTCCAATGAGCATTATTAATTCTGAGGATCCAAGTGAGCCAATTCCATTGACTCCGGGTCATTTTTTAGTAGGTGAACCGTTAATCTCCGTACCTGATTATAACTACGAAGGTTTATCGGTAAATTCTCTAACCAGGTGGCAATTCGTGCAACGGATGCTGCAATCCTTTTGGAGACTATGGTCTCAGGAATATTTGGCTAATCTAATGAACAGATACAAATGGAGTTCTAAAGTTCCTGAACCAAATATTGGCGACGTCGTTCTTATCAAAGAAGACGATCTGCCTCCTAGTCGTTGGGCACTAGGATGAGTTCTTGAAAAACATATGGGAGATGATGAGGTCACGCGAGTTGTCACATTAAGCACCAAACCAAGTACCATAAAGAGGCTAACCAATAAAATATGTATTCAACCCATTGCTGATTCATGACCATTGATGAACATTTACATTTTTAAACTTTTACATTGTTTTTATTCTTTACACACTGTTTTTTGTTGCTATTGAAATTATACACTGTTTTATTTTTGTATTTTACATTTTTGTTAGTTTTAAATTTTATGTTTACATTTTTATTATACTCAGTTGCATGTTGTAAAAGGTACAATCCCTTATCAATCATTTAAGCAAATTGTATTTGTTGAAGGGCATTTTGCCACTAAATGCCCTTGGTGGGCGGTATGTTTGCGATCACTAAAATACAAATCCAAAAGTTTTATGATAATTGACCCTTCGCTCGATAGATGGCGTTGGGATCAAATTAAAAGTCGATGTGGTTTCGTTACCGCGATTTGGTTAGGGCCAGCAACCAACCTCAAAATATATGATTGATATAGATCAGTATACGGTGTTTTATTTTAGATACCTACCTGTATACACACATATAGAGTATCAGTTCAAATTTTAGTACTGAGTGTTTCCGCTGCGGCGCTCGGTATTAAACAGGCACGAATAAATGTTTTCAGGATGTTTGAGTCCTGTTTATTAGCAATGACCTGTAGGATGCCGTTAGTGCTACCTCGGACTCTGCTTAGTAAAGAAGCGAGCCGCTTGCGCACGATGGCATGGAAGCCATCTACCCTGGCCTCCGCAAACATACCGGAAGCACTACAAAACCTGGGTAATCCCAACAACATCCTAAATCCATTGTTATATTGGACACGTAGGGCATTGGTTTTGCTTCTTGCCAAATATTAGGATTTTAGGTTAAAGAAGCAGACTTGAGCATTTGACATTCATTTCAGCTTAATAACTTTAAGCGTTCCTGAGAAAAAAGTCGTGACAGACGGACAGAAAAGTTATCCTGTAAGGAATATGTTTTTGTCGACTGAGGTATGGAACCCTAAAAAGATATAAACTTACCTTTTTTCTAATTTTTTGCCGAGAATTAGGACAAAAAAATTTACAGAAAACGGCTAGCAACGGTCTTGGTATAATAGACTTTAATTTGTCACTATATAAGCCTCTCTCACACAGTCCCCCACACCTTTTCTCATTAAGTTGATATAAGCCGTTTCTGCTCGCTCCAAATCTCCTAATTAGTCATTCTACGGCCTAATTACTCTCTTGTTCACCAAGCACTTCCATTATTAAATAGTATTACATCCCTACTTTCTTCACTCACATTACAGGGTTAAATATCACATATTATTTTATGAGCTTACCCTTTAAACTACTCCACGTGTTTTATCAAAATAAAAAATTATTCTCAACGTGTTTTTTTCGAGGAAAATCTTAAGTCGTTCAAGCACTTTTCAGACAATTGTATACCCACTCTTTCGACACGAAGCTAAAAGGAACAAAAGTGCGAAGAGTTTTCGAGAACTCAAACACACTTTTCAACAATGGTATATAATAAAAACAAGACAAAAAATATTTCGTAATATATCAGAAATATTTAATTATTTTGTTCCCGGGAGAGCCTTTACAAGTCCGTTAAGGGACAGAAAAGTGGAATGTCTTTATTTGTCGAGAACTGAGAGGTCTGACATCGGAGTGGGGTCGCTCCCACTCCTCACAAGAAGGAAATGTTGTTCTGTTAGGGCGACGTCAGATTGTGGCACGAATCTAATTAAGTTGTGACGTTGATTTTTTTAGTTACGAAATGAATTGCTCTCTGATTTAGTGAGTAGGTATTTGACGTAATACAACAAGTTTCAAAAGTTGTTGTATTATGTCAAATACCAACTATTTATGATCGGAAGTTCTAGATTTTTCAAGTTTTTGCTATCATTAGCAGCAGCAGTGAGCAGTGGTGACCCAGTGGTAATGGCCCCGACTTACGTTGTAGGTTGCGCGTTCAAACCCAGCCAGGCGCATTACTTTGTGTAATTTATTTCATCACCACTGCTCTCAAAACGGTGAAGGAAAACACCGTGAGGAAACCGGCATTAGGACATGCCGGAACCAAAAATCCGACATGTAACATCCACCAATTGGGCTCGCATGGTGGATTACAGCCCATTCCCTCTCCTAGAGAGGAGGCCTGAGTCCCAAAACTGACTATGCTATGCTATGCTATCATTAATAAGAAACTTTGAAAAGCGTTTTAGGAACGCATTTATTGTACCTGCGTACAACTAAGGGGGGGAAACTTCCTGCCGGAGTTTTTTTACCTGATAGCTACAACCTAGGAGTCTTTAAGTCAAGAGTGAGTAGGTTAATTCTAAGCAAGCGTGCTCCATCATCGACCACATCATCTCTTACTGTCAGGTGGGATCGTGGTCAAACGTAACTCTACCAATAATAATATTAAAAAAAAAACCATGCAAGTTCGAGTCGGACTCACGCACTGTGGGTTCCGTACAAACTTACCTATGAAAACAGTTCAATTCCCGAATTGAGTTACGAAGATTTTTTCGAATCACAAAAAAACTAACTACAAATTTACTGGGATGCTACAGCCTCAATGTCTAACATGCCGAAATCTCGCTTGCATCATCTAATGCAGCTGGTACTTTAGAACCACGTGCGCTCAGAGTGGACACTCTACTCGCCCATCAAGTGATTCCAAGGTAGACGGTGGCATAGTTATGCCGTACACAATGAGGGTCAGGGGAGTTGTAGTCTCCTCAGGGATGAGTCCTAACAGGCGTTGCACAGAGAGGGATCCGGAATGGTATTTTAAGAGGTAATGGGGTCCTTTCTATGAGCTAATGGTAATCACCGGAGTGATTTTAGTGAGGCAAAAATTCCACATTCCTCGGATTTATTTCCAAAGTCCGGGCACCTTTTGAAGGTTTTCCCTCGAAAAGCTGCGCTAGCTTCTGACGTTTTATAAATGCCCATGTACCATGTGCACATCCATACTTTACTAATAATAAAAATGTGAAAATAACTCTATCTGTCAGTCTGTCTGTTACGCTCTCGTAGTTAAACTACTTAACCGATTTTGATCAAATTTGGCACGAAGGAAGCTTGAACCAACATACACGCGGACGAAGCCACTGTCAACAGCTATTCTGAAATAAAATAATTCTGCGTTTGAGAACCAAAAAAGGTAAGTTCGAATAAACTGAATATTTATTTTACGTTGCTGCTAATCCAAAAATCCACAACACATTAAATACGGGAAATTAAAAAGCGACCTTCGTCCAAATCTGGAGTACCACACACGTTTCCAATAATTCCATTAATTTCCTCGCCACTCGAATTCTGACACGGCTCGCGATAAGCCCGTCAGCCGCGCGATAATCGCGTCAATCTGTCCGAGGCCCTTGCGACACGCGTTCAACGGCAAAATATAATAACATTGCTTTATTCGACGTCTCACCAGTTTATTCCAAGTTATAACAATAGAAAAACGATTTTTTGATGTTTGTTTTCTGTGTCAGACTTTTTCTCAAACGACATTTTCAGATGATTTTTTGCTTGTTATTTCAATATATTTTTAAGAGGATCTTTGCTGTGTATTTTGGCAGCATTTGTTATTTCTTTCCGGGTTGTTTGAGCTTTGATATTAAGGTATCTGTCCATTACACCGTAGCATACTATGACCATGCTAAGAATGAGTCAGGCATAAATAAATCTATATATTAAAACAAATGAGACTGTGCCCACTAGACGGTTTTGCCACCGACCAACACCGTCGCATAATATAATTTTACTAGTGCCAATACGCTTCCTGCAGAGCACGCGATTGTACCAAATAGTACCGTTGAGCGTACGGGCTATAACCGCGTATGATGGCCATTCTAAATCCATTAAATGACCTCATACCAAATTTTTTGCAAGGCCATAAGAATGGAAAAGATACGCGGATGATGAGAGTATGATACGCTGTTGACACGTTGTAGTGGGCATAATTGATTATGTCGTGTTTCTTTCCGTAAAAGATATATTTTTAGCACGATGAATGTGATATGTAACGTAATTATATAGGTATCTTTTCCACAACGCCATCTAGTTCCAAACTAAGCAGAGCTTGTGCTAGGAGTACTAGACAATCATCATAATCATCATCATTTCAGCCAAAAGACGTCCACTGTTGGACATATGCCTCCCCCAAGCGTCACCACAACGACCGATCCTGTGCATCTCGGATTCACCGCATTCCCGCAATTCTCACCAGGTCGTCGGTTTTCCGGTGCGCGGTCGCCACTCTAGAACCTTTCGGCCCCATCGACCATCCGTTCTACGAGCAATGTGCCCTGCCCACTGCCACTTTAGTTTGGCTATTTTTAAATATATATATATTATAGATTAGCTGACCCGGCAAGCTTCGTACCGCCTAATAGTCAATGAATGTAGTATATTATCTTTCACGATGAAACAAAGCCTAAGTAATACATCAAGTTTGATTGACCTGTTACGGTGGAGTGGGTAGAATCCTTTATAAAGTTGGGAGATTTTTTGAAGACAATAGTCTTACTTCTTTCATTAAAATTTTATCAGTGTACTTACTTAAAATAATTGGACGAGCTTTTGTTTTATTAAAAGCAAAAAATATGAATGAAATTTCACTGTTATATTTACTGCTACCGGCTCCGGTCTTGTTTGATCTATTTTCGTTTAATCTTATTAAAAATTACGAAGAACGGAACATTAAACTATCATTTGTACTTATTGCTTTGATCTACGGCATTATTTTTAGGGGTGAACTCGTTTGATACACAAATTTTCCTAAAATTGACGTTTGGTGATCATGCGCCACCGGTACATGGTGGACATCCCACCCATACGAACAAAACCTTTTGGGAACACATTCACATTATGCGTACAGCTAAGGAGTGAAATTCCCTGCCGATATCTGTGTTTCCTGATAGCTACAACCTATGGACCTCTAAGTCAAGAGTGATGTAGTCGACCTATTGTCGACTACATCATACATTCCACATCTACAGGTGAAATAGTGGTCAAGCGCTAGCTTATGAATATTAAAAAAACCAGGCAAGTGTCAGTCGGACTCGCGCATTGAGGGTTGCGTACAAACTTACTTATGAATACAGTTCAATTCCCGAATCTTACGAATATTTTTCCGAATCGTGTTTCCGAAAGTTTTTTTTTTATGACGTAACTACAAATTTACAGTTTTCAGATTTTTCCCTATACTTGTGCTAGACCTTGCTTCTTGCCAAATTTCAGGATTCTAGGTCAACGGGAAGTACCTTATGAATTTTGATTCTCTTGAGTGTCAAAATACACGTTTTTTGCGAAATAAACGGCCGTATCTTTTTTTCCGTTAGCTCAGATGTTTGATTTTTACATCTTCCAAGGGACTGCAGACCTGAGTATATCGTTTTAATTTCAACTCGATACCTTAACGCGATCCCAAGATAAAGGATCTTGACCGACAGACGAACGGACAACAAAGTGATCCTATAAATAAGGGTTCCGTTTTTTTTCCTTTTGAGGTACGGAGCCCTAAAAAACACATACATGAACTTATTCCTTTTTCCTATGCTTTATTGGCTCTTTCAAACCATCCGTCAGCTCTGACAGCTCGGCTCTAAAAGGCCCTGTCAACTAAACTGACATCCCTTTGAGGATCACTTGGAATACATCACGTGGTTTCCAGGTCTGAAGTTTATGCTTGGCATCCGCAAACCCGTGGTGTTGCCACTACTGATCGCCTCTATTCCGGCAAAGTAAGAGAAATATCTAGCGTATGTTCCATCGTAAGTTACTATCTATCTTTTTGGGATGTCAACATTTTCCTTGCCTTCTCCCAACTAGCCTATTATCCTGATAGAACGAGGTGTACCTAGTGTCAGTTGTTTTTTTTTTATTTTTATTTTTTTAAGAGCCTATTCACTCTAGCCTTGAAACACCTACATTATAGTTGGACGGGAAGACCGCAGCAGGCAAATTGTTCCAGTCCTTCGATTTACGTAGTATATGCGACGAAGCGAAACGCTTAGTCCGAATCGTTGAAGTTTCAACAACGTAAGGGTGGATACTCGCCGTATTCCGCCATCTCCTTTCTACTATCGGACAACTTGACGTACGGCGAGTATGTGTACGTTGTTGAAACTTCAACGGTCCAGACTAAGCGTTTCGCTTCGTCGTTCCTACCGAGTTCATCGAAAGACTGGAACAATTTAACAACAACAACTATAATTTAGGTGTCTTCAAGGCTCTTAATAAAGTAATGCGCCTCACCATCAATGATTGCATCACCGCTTACCAGGTACCAGGTGGGATCGCAGTCAAGCACTGATTTATACCAATTTAAAGAACTTACACTACATATAACATCACATTACATCCGACATGACATCTCCAAGTTACATTAAAGCGACACCCACTATAATGCATTACGTGCCGTCATCACTAGCTCATCGAGCAAACTTCCTTCAATATTAGCATACATACTGGTTTCCACAGAAGTACGAATCGTAGTGAAGGTGAGACACCAGTTAGGACTTTGATATCGGAGATATCGATATGCATTGAGCACTCGCTTTGAAACTGTTTCTGACTGTAAATTGATAGTATTGATGTGAGAATGTTGTGTAGTTAGAAATATGTTCTGTTTTATTGCATAAAGAATAATGGTAGATGAAAAAAAAGGGCAAGTGCGAGTCGGGCCCGCACACTGAGGGTTTCGTACAAACTTACCTATGAAAATAGTTCAATTCCCGAGTTGAGTTACGAAGATTTTTACGAATCGCAATTTTTTTTTTTTTGACGTATCGACGAATTTACAGTTTTCTGATTTTTTTCTATACTTGTGCTATGAGACCTTGCTTTATGCCAAATTTCGGGTCTAACTCAAGGGGAAGTACCATATGAATTTTGATTCCCTTGAGAGTGTCGAAATACACGTTTTTGCGACATAAACGGCCGTATCTCTTTTTTTCGTTAATTTTTATAGATGTTATGAATATTATTCTAAAGTAGTATCATAAGTTTCAGACAGTTTCTATGGACAAAAACTTCTTACTATCTGTTCTGTGAGATGTGCGTATTTTTTTGTTCTAATATTTCATAACGATCGTAATTTTTTCTCATTTAGATTAAATATTTAAATTCAGAATAATAACATTCACGACTGTCAATGAAGGACTCTTCGTGTTATCATAATGTTATTTATGAGTCGATATTGACGTCATTCCATTGTAATTTCAAATGATTGCCATCAAAAAAGCGAATTTTAGGAGGAAAATATTTTTTATTGAATTCTGTTCGTTATCGAAAAGTTCGGTTTGGGTCCAGAGAGTTTTCTCATTACCAACTTTATCTCTGAAAAATTTTTACAACACAATTTCATGTATGTTGGTGTTTGAAAAACAACTAATTTAGAAATCACACATTAAATTCGAAGTCATTTCTTCCACTCGACTCGAACTCCGCTCATAAACTGTTACTGTCATTTTTAACATGTTAATTACTCAATACTTTATTGCGTTCCATAATGTTATTTTTTTTTTAATTTTGTGAGTATTAATTAAACACAGATAGAACAAGAAAATTAAAATAATGTTAAATAGTTTGTATGTTGTCTAAAATTAAGATTCAATTATGGACCAGGTCGGGTATAGCAAAATCAAAGTTATATAGGAGAGAGGATGAATAGAGTTAAATAAAAGATAAATTTAGTGGAAACTTACTAATTATTGCACTTTTATCCAATTTATGGACATTGTTAAAGATTTGTTTTTCGTTGCCATAGCTACTGAGTAGCGTTGACTAGGTGAAGTTCCCTTCAAAAAGTCATAGGTGTTACATTTTTTGCTTTGGTACAGCTAGCTATGGCTCAGATTAACTACCACCATCACGGTCCCAGGAGACAGCCGCCGCCGAAAGAGACACCCCGGGCGTAGAGAATTGCAGGGCGATCCCGGCCACTAGTTTGCCATCCACAAGCCAATGTACCTATTGGCTTGTGGACGGCGAACTAGTGGCTCGCTGTCCGACCGTCCGGAAATGACCGAGCCCAAATCGTCGACAGCGTGTAGTGTTCCACGCGCGCCTCAATGAGATGTCAGAAAAACCATAGGGGCCCAGCAGGGCCGATGCTTACTACAGCTGTGGGAACATTGGAAAAAGTGACCGTGGCCCTAGATCGCAAAGGGCAATTTATATATATATATTTTTTATTTATTTATTTAAATAACACAACTATCACACAACGCCATCTAGTCTCAAGCTAAGCAGAGCTTGTGTTATGAGTACTAGACAACTGATAAACATACTTATAAATGTCTAAATACATACATATTACACATACATACTATCAGTAAGAAAAATATGTACATATAATTATATACTTATATATTTCTTTCCTCATTAGTTCAAATTTTGTCAATAACATCTACGCTGTTCGCTCATAATCTGCCCCCCTAGCCAAGTTACAATCGTTTCGTTTGCGTCGAACGCCTCGAGTAGGCCACGCCTCCGATTCCTTTGTTCTGACCACGTGACTGAGCGTTGAGATGACGTCAGAACAAAGGAATCGGAGGCGTCGCCTACTCGAGGCGTTCGACGCAGACGAAACGATCGAAACTTGGCTAGGGGGGCTGTTCGTCTATTATCTATGCGAAGACACTGCCTCCTAAGATACAGGATCTTCTTAGTTTAGGAGTCAGGGTATTCAAGTTAAATTGACTGTTGTATTTTTCATTTGATGTCAAACATGTATTTGTTAATAAATATTATTATTTTTATTATATTATAGATAAATTGAAGGACATTTAGGTAGGTTTATGCCCCATTTAGAAAAATTGCTGCTCCATTTGGTCACGAGCCACTCAATATCAATAAGCAGTACATTAAGATGTATGGAACACGTATGATAGATAAAGTATATTTTAGGTCAAAATGTATGTCTTAACGCTACATAATGTTATTCTAATAAAATTAAGGAAAGTGGAAACGTGCCAAGACGTTGAGTAGTTTTTATGTGTGACAACATTAGTCTTATTTATTTTTCCCAGCTGGGATCTTATCTTCAATCTTAAAATATCACGCGTGTGAGTGGCAAGAGGGATGGAGCTGTACACCCTATATAACTCCATCCCTTTCACAGTCAGTTAAGGTTGTCAAATGGATCGTGACAACAGGTCGTTTTAGGGCCTTTCGTTCGCTACTCTCGCCTACCCTACAGGAACCCTTTATATTTAGTTTCCCAAGAACTGTTCGTGAGTGTATATCGTCAATTGTTTTTATTATCGATAGGCTCACGTTTGACAACTTTCTGACCAGATGGTGAGTAATGGTAGAGCACGCTTGCCTAAAAGTAACCTATTCAAAACCTCAGTTTTCAGCTATCAAGAAAAATACTCATATACACACATAATTTCGCCTTTATAATTGTTATTAGTGTAATGTCATTATATTACCTACTTTATTTAGATAATTCTTTCGCAGGATAACGTATTCGTAGAACGTACTAACCTAACTTTAAAAAAATGTCACGTCTACGCAACAAAAAAATTAAGGAACCCTTTTATTACAATATCGTGCTAGTCTCAATTATTTTAAGTGAACTGTAAAAGCTCTTTTGAAAAACAAAATGTTTTAAAAACAGAGATAAGCACTTTGAACAATACGGCAGGGTTATAAGAAAAAGAGGTCACTAAACCCACTTGTTTTAAATGTTTTGAGTTCACGTAAGATTCAAAATTTTAGTCCTGTCTTATTTAAATTGTAATTATCACATTATTAGCAGAGATTTAGATACAAAGCGTACAGCTAAAATGTATAATTTCCTGCCGTAGTCGGTGTTCCCTTAAGATGCCATTCGAACCTCGGCGGCAGGCTGCGGATGCAGGCAGCACATGCGGCGGCTGCACGAAGCCAGCTGGAGTTGCACGTGCTGCTGAACTTCAGCTGCGAGTGCTGCCGCGACCTGCAGCCGCAGCTGCTCGCAGACCAGTATGCTGCGGTCGCAAGTCGATGCGCACATAGTTACGTCACTCCGACCTCTTTAGACAAGTCCGAAATAATCGCTACTCGGAGCCGATAGCGCTCATATTGGATTGAACCGTAGATTTGCGACTGGCAGCACGTGCAGCCAGCCTCGGAATCACTTCCGGCTGCAGATGCAGGCAACGGCTACGTATCTAGCATATGCTATGTGCATTCGCATCCTGCATCCGCAGCCTGCAGCCGAGGTTCAAATGACACCTTTATAGTTTCAACCTAGGGTTCTTCAAGTCAAGAGTGAATAGATTACTTCTAGGCAAGCGTGCTCCACTGGCGAACACGTGAAGAAGAACCGATAAGAAACTTATGAATGTACATAATATATTTTCGCCTAAAACACATCACTGTTTTGTTAACTGTAAAAATAAATGGACCCTTTTCAAAACGGCTACTAAAACTGTTCTTAGTAATGATAATGTAATGCCTTGAATGGGATAACTTGAGGAAGCTGCCCCTTCGATAACATTCCCATATATCTTTTAAAGGCGTTTTATGGCCTAACTAATTTATCCCCTGACAAGTCTACGGGTATTTTTATGAGGTCATGGTCAATCCATTTTTATATGTATTTTTGGGAGCAATGGTAGCCCAGTGTTAATGATCCCGACTTACGAGTTTTCAAACCCAGGCGCATTACTTTGTGTAATTTATTTCATCACCACTGCTCTCAAAACGATGAAGGAAAACATCTTGAGGAAACCGGCATGTCCTAGGACCAAAAAAATCAAAGACAAGTGACATCCACCAACCCGCATGGTGGGCCTGCGAGGTGGATTACGGCCCATTCCCTCTCCTAGAGACGCAGTGGGAACATTATAAGGCTTATTATACTTATGCTTATGTAAAAAAAGGGATCATACCTTCAAGCTTCTATTTTTTGGTGTAGAAAAAAATCATTAAATGACTTGTCTCGCTATGGGAGGAGCGAGAGAGATTGATCACTACTTTCTTACAAAGAATACACAGTTTATTTATGTTCACTATGAAGTCGGGTCTCTTCAAGGCTAGAGTGAATAGGCTCTCAATAAATTAGTGCGCCTCACCATCAACGATTGCATCACCATTTACCATCAGGTGGGATCGCAGTCAAGCACTAGTTTATATCAATGAAAAAAAAAAAAAGTTTTCAAAATTATTTTCTAGATCTGATCTTGCTTGAATCACTTAGGTAGCGTAAATGAAGCTCAATGAACGCTTTATCTATAGTTATCAAGAAGCATCCTACACACAGTGTATTCACCTCAATTGCAAGAAAAGCAATTGCTAAAAATAACAACGTACCACCACAATGGAAATTAATAGTTTTCAGTCCTTATCGGCACGATCGACGCCTCTGAAGCATATTGACGTTCGGTAGCCATTAATTTTATGACACCATAAAGCGTCGTGAAGCAAATGGTGTCTTAAAGGTCATTGACATGAGTGTGGTCTGCCATATGTTTACTGTCACACTTTAGTACACAACATGTGAATATGGTTTTAGATGCTAATAAAATAAGAATGGCTTTGTAAATAAGGTAAAAAGGGTTAAAAAACATAGCATAGCATAATAGCATAATCAGCCTTTTGATGTTTCCACTGCTGGAAATCAGGCCTCCTCTTTCTAGGAGAGGGAATGGGCCGTAATCCACCACGCGGGCCCAGTGCGGATTGGTAAATGTCACTTGTCTTCGAATTTTTGGTTCTAGGAAATACCGACGATGTTTTCCTTCACCGTTTTGAGAGCAGTGGTGATGAAATAAATTACACAAAGTAATGCGCCTGGCTGGGTTTGAACCCGCGACCTACAACTCGTAAGTTGCTGCTCTAAAAAAAAAAACATACATTAACCCATTATGGGCCTACCACACGCACAAGCTTCACCACAGTTTTCACTAGTTTATATATTTTATATATACATATAAAACTAGTTATTATAATCTATACATATAATAAAACAGTAAAATGGTGGAGCGTTGGTATTAGTTGGCGCAAAAACTACTGAACCAATCCTGTTCAAATTTTGCATACATAATCCTTATAGGCCGGGTCAACTGTTAGGCTACATATTATCACGCTTTTTGCTATGGGGGGTGAGCAATATTCCAAAATGTTCCAATTGAACTACAATCGCTCTAAGTTCGATCCTCAGAAACAGTTAATATTTTTGTGATTGTTTTAGTGTTTTTTTGTACATAATATAGAATGATATTTCCAGAACAATAATAAAATGGCTTTTTATGTATTTTTAAATTGCCATCGACATTTTTATTCGATATTTTTCCAAATATTTCAGTAAAAACCCATCAAAACTCATATTAAAATGAAACCGGAGATAAAAAATACACTTCTTTTTAAAATTTGGTTAGGAATTTAAGGTCAAAAATGAAAATCATCACGCTATTTTGTACAAGGAGTCAAGCAGACAAGCAATGACGTGTATTTAAGAACGGCTATTTAGAACTAGATTCTGCAAGGACCGTGGCGCAGTAGTATAGTGACGGATTCGCGTTTGCTATGTTGCGAGTTCGAACCTCGCGTAATTTTTGTGATTTTTTTCTTTTATTTTTTATTTATTTATTGCTTTTTTTAGTACTTTAGGGCTTTTATTTTTATTTTGTAAGTTAGTTTTAATTACGTTATTATTAGATTTAAATGTATATGAAATGAATAAATACAATTCATCTGTGAAGTAAGTTTTTATACGTATTATTTGTATCTCTAGAAATTAATCAATTCGTATTAATATCAAAGCAAATTAAAAACTTCATTGATTTCTTTTACAGTACTACATCTTATTATTTTTAAATTTAACTTCAGAACTTCTATCATTACTTTAAAGACAGCGCATTGGGAAGGGTTTACACCGTTCATCCCATTAATGGATAGTGTCATTATTTGCGATGATTGCTTCACACTGTACGGGCCCCAACGTCATCACGATCAACGCTGGGACGACACTGACAGTGACGGAGGCTAGCATCACCGATAGCCCCAGACGACTGCGACATTTGTTTGCCATTATTTTAGTATTTTGTGGAGTCACAAACCCAGGTCGGTTGTGGGTCTCATGGTGGAATGCCAACAGCGACTGTCGCAACCCAGTGCTGGGCACGCCACAATTATGGCGGTAAGTCCCCTCTTTGAGGAGTGGCTGGAAAGACCACATGGCGTCCTTACCTTCCACATGACGCAGGTCCTCACCGGACATGGTAAGTTCGGGAGCTTCCTGCACCGGATTCGTGCGGAAGAAACGCCTGGGTTCCACCATTGTGTGGACCGCCCGGAGGACACGTTGGAGTATACGGTAGAGGTGTGCCCCGCCTGGGCAGAGCTCTGCCGTGTCCCCGTGGGGGCAACCGGTGTCAGTGATCTCTCGCGCCGGGCCTTGGTACAAGGTATGGTCTGGAGCGAGGAGGAGTGGCAGGCGGTCGCCTCCTTCTGCAAAGCAGTAATGCTAGCAAAGGGGAAGGCCGCACGTGCGAGAGAACGGCCTTCACGCCCCGCCGCCGTCCCGATCCCGATTTTCGGCCACCGTAGGCGCTGGCTTGCGGACGGCGAGCAATGGGTAGCTCGCCATCCGACCTTCCGGTAACCGTCCGGACCGAGCCCAAGTTGTCGACGGCGCGTAGTGTTCCACGCGCGCCTCAAGGAGATGTCAGCAAAACCGTAGGGGCCATGTGATGCGAAAGAGAACCCCGGGGCCCTGGAACGAAGGCAAAGAAGGAAGCGTTTTTTTTCTTTTTTCTTTTTATAGTTGGGAAAATCATCTTATGACAAATCCCGCTCTTAGGCGGGGCGGGAGATAGTGTCAGACTTTTACTGACTAAAACCCACTCCGGTTCCTTCGTTGCCTTCGTCCCAGGGCCACGGTTTCGTTTTCACACTACCCATGGCCCCAGTAGGCTTCGACCCTGCTGGGCCCCTACGATTTGCTGACATCTCCCTGAGGCGCGCGCGGAGCAATACGCGCCGTCGACGACTTGGGCTCGGTCCGGATGGTTACCGGACGGTCGGACGGCGGGCCACCCATTGCCCGCCGTCCGCAAGCCCGCGCCTACGGTGGCCGGAAATCGGGATTGGAATCCCGGTGGCGGTTGGGGCGTGAGGACCGTTGCCGTTGCCTCACGCGATCGGCCGCCTCCTTTGCTAGCATTACTGCTTCGCAGAAGGAGGCGACCGCCTGCCACTCCACCTCGCTCCGGACCATGGCCTGTACCAAGGCCCGGCGCGAGAGATCGCCGCCGCCGATCGCCCCCACGAGGACACGGCGTTGCTTTTCCCAAGCGGGGCACACTTCCACCGTGTGCTCCACCGTGTCCTCCGGGCGGTCCACACAGTGGCGACACCCGGACGTCGCTTCCGCACGAATCCGGTGCAGGAACTTCCCGAACTTCCCGTGTTCGGTGAGAACCTGCGTCATGCGGAAGGTGAGGACGCCGTGAGGTCTTTCCAACCACGCCTCAAAGAAGGGACTTACCGCCATAATTGTGGCGTGCCCAGCACTGGGTCGCGACAGTCGCTGTCGCCATTTCTCCATGAGAACCCGCCGGAGCTCTGTCCGCCATGCTGCGACTTGTCGCGGCAGCGGAGTTTCGCCCCGGCGTTGCATCTCCATGCGCAGATCGTGCATGTGAGCAAGGCCTGTTGCTACCAGATCCCATGGTGGCTGTCCAGCAAGGAGGCTCGCCGCTTCGCGGGAAATTGTCCGGTATCCTCGCACCATCCGTATGGCCATGACCCTCTGGCATGCGTTCAGCCAGGCCGCCGGCTGCTTCCGCAGCGCCGGCGCCCATATCGGTGCGAAAAGAACAGGAGTGGGTTTTTAATCAGTAAAAGTCTGACACTATCTCACGCTGCACCCAAGAGCGGGGAATGTCATTGGATGATTATCCCACCGAAAAAAAAAAATAAAAAAGGTCGGTTGTGGGTAAATTATCGCCATCATCTGTCCGAAGACTTTTTACGTGCTTTAAGGTGTACTACTGAGGGTGACATTGAACAGAACAACGAACGCGTTTTGAATAGTTGTCTAGGTTCACTTCAAGACGTGGTCATTTCCATCGGTGGCAATCCACTGGACTGGTCGAATATGCATTACCGGCTCCGCAATCATTGGCATATCAAGGTCGAGGAAATCGGGGTGATATCGTCAATGATCATCGTCGCGTTAGGCTCAGCCAGGGTAAAATATTTTGCATTAATGCTCCAGGTGGAACAGGAAAAACATTCATTGCCACTGGCATCCTTGCAGAAATAAGGTGACAAGGCAAAATAGTGATTGCGACTGCCTCTTCTGGAATTACTGCCACACTGCTTCCACGGGGCAAAACAGCGCACGTAATGTTTAACATTCACATCGATTTAGAGAGCAACGAAATGCCAGTGTGTGGGCTATCACGCAACTGTGACAAAGGTTGGGTACTCAAGGATTGCTCTTTAATCGTATGGGATGAATGTACTATGGCGAATAGAAAAGTAGTGAAGGCTGTAAACAGAACCCTGCAGGACATACGCAGGAATCAAGATGTGATGGGAGGTGTCACTGTTTTGTTTAGCTGCGATTTTCGGCAAACTTTGCCTGTGGTGTCGCGAGAAATTAGGGTTGACGAGGTGAATGCTTCGTTGAAACGATTGAATCTATGGTCACGAGTTTACAGACTGCGCTTGACCATTAACATGCGAGCTCAGTTGGGCGGATATACTCAAGAATTCTTGGATGTTCTTTTAAAAGTTTGGTGAAGGCAACTTACCAGAAGAGAGCTCTGAAGTGCGCCTACCAGAGACTCTAAGCAAAGTAGTTCCCACTATTGAAGAACTAATTTGTCTGGTGTACGGGGACGTCGGTCGAATACCGCTACAAGAGAATTCTTGGGTGTGTGAACGGGCCATTTTAACACCCAAAAATGATCAAGCTGCAGCAATTAACGAAAGCGTTCTCTCGCAAATTGATGCGAACGAAGTGGTATTTCTATACCTCTATAAATACTGTTGTAGAGCAAGATGACGCTGTATATTATCCCGTAGAGTTTCTGTATTGGAACGGCAAGTGGACTCCCGGCGCACACTATCCAGCTGAAGGTCGGTGTCCCGATCATGCTGCTACGGAATTTAATTCCACCTAAACTATGTAACTGGGCCTAGCTCAAAGTCATCTCTCAAATATTATTGAGGTGGAAATTCTAAAGGGTTGTGGCGTCGAGGAAACAGTGTTTATACCCCGAATACCACTAATCTCTCACAATTACCCCTTCTAATTCAAGCGTGTGCAGTTCCCTGTAAGCGTATGCTTCGTAATAATAATAATCTAAAGGCTGCAGGTGTTGATCTCAGGACAGCTGCTTCTCACACGGATATCTGTATATCGCTCGCTCCCGCGTCACCAGTCCTGAATCTCTGTACATTTCGGCTCCTGAAAGTAGGACTAGAAATGTGGTTTACAGAGAAGTTTTATAAGAAAAGTAAAGTTTTGGTTTATGATTTATCCGCATAAACAAATTGTGTTAGAAATATAATGGTTATTTGCGGACGAAGTCGCGGGCAACAGCTAGTTACATATAAAAGTGATCTCTGGGTTTTTTTAATAGCACATTATCATACTGCACTTCTCAAATTTTAAGTTTGATAATAAAGATTATTATTTCACTGAAATTCGCCTTTCCTTATAAGTTTCTCAGTGAAGGCAAAATAAACTCGACTGCTTTCTATCCCGTTCTACTAGGCGTGGACTCGATAAAAAGGAGCGGAAGTATTTGCAAAAGGAAATTGATATCACGCTTTGCGAGAAACCGTAATACGATATTCAAGATCTTTGTAGATACAATCAGCTACCATGGTGACAGTCTTTGGTGACAGTATGACATTGAAGGCTGGCCTACAGATAATGATATGATTACGCTTTCTCATTTAAATTGTCTATAAGCTTGTTGCTGATTTCGGGATGAAACGGAAATGGTTATATAGGAACTGAATTTGGAACTGGAGTTTTCATATTTAGTTTATTGGAATCGGATTCAAAACCAGCCTCCAGATCCCATGGTTGCTGATCAACAAGGAGGCTCGCCGCTTCGCAGAAATCGTGCGGTATCCTCGCACCATCCGTATGGCCATGACCCTCTGGCATGCGTTCACCCGGGCCCGCGACTGCTTCCGCAGCGCCGGCGCCCATACCGGTGCGCCATAAAGGGCCATGAACCTAACGATTCCCGCGTAGAGCCTCCGGCAGGAGGCGTCTGGACCCCCCTGGTTGGGCAGGAGTCGCCCGAGGGTAGCCCCAGTCCGATTTAGTTTGGGAGCCTGACGTCGGAATTGCTCCTCGAAATCCCATCGGCTGTCGAGAACGAGTCCCAGGTACATACTTCATCGTTCGTTCGTATCGTTCATCATCAAAAATTAATCAGAAGTTCCGAACTTCTGAATCGGAATCAAACCCCCTTAACATCTTTCACATTTATTTATTTATTTATTTATTTATTAAAACTTCATGCAACATAAAGGTACAAAGGCGGACTTAATGCCTTAGGCATTCTCTACCAGTCAACCAATGGTAGTGAAGCGAAAACATGGTAGGTGCATAAAAAAAAAGAAAAGAACACACACACACACACACATATATATGTTACTGGCATTTAACTGGTTTTGCCTAGGCCAATCCCGTGATATTAACCTAAGAGCGAGCGAAGCGTGCTCGCCATTTTAAGGCACCCCAAAAAGAACAGGTTAGGTTTGAAGGCCCGTCTTAACCTTAGATTTTTTTTTATATAACCACCCAGAAATAAGAGCACCTCGCGTGTAGGGAGAACTGGTTTGGTCTAGTCGAAACAAGTTCATCCCAACATCGGGTTTGGCCAGTAACATATTATATACATCAAGGTTAGGTAGGTAAATAACTCTGGTCAATGTTGATTAAAATTCAAAATATGATACGGGCACTTAGAAAACATCAAAAGCCAGTGAACAGCTCCAGTAAGTCGTTTCCTAAGGAAAAGAACTAAAAAGAAAATCCATGATTACTCTTTAAAATAAATTATTCGTAGATGGTTGACCCTTACACTGAGACTAAAGGTAGAACTACTTGGGCACATATGGACCACGTACGCCGATCTGGGCGCGTCGGTCTCCATATATTTTATATGGCAACTAGACTTGCAGAGCTACATTAGACCCACGCCACGCCACGCCACGCGACGGGTTGCTACGTACAAATCAGGCGTGGCACACGTGTGCGTCGGTTTAATGTAGTTCCCGCTTCAGTCGTGCTTCGGATAATACCTTAAGCCGCTGGTCTTGACTGTCATTTGTAGATCCTTATAAGTCGTTATGGATAGTGAGAAGACAGCAAATCTGAAACCAATCTTGCTAACCCCCCTATCGTGTTTTCTAGTCACTAGGTTGTTGTTGAGACCACTGCTCTCAACATCGCTGCGCGTCGCCGACGGGACTGAACGAGGGGACCGGGTGCAACGGGAATCAGCTGGCCGGCGACGGCCACCCGGATCGTCGCTGTTGCACGCCTCCACGCACAGCTGCGCTTGCGCATTTCTTCCAAATTCATTTTCATATTTACGTTACTCATAACCGACCGTTGTAATTTCTTTTTATTTTAACATTATTCATGTTATACAGTCCACTCATCTCTTTTATTTGATGTACCACGACCTATCGTCGCGCACAGTTGTTGAGGTTAGATAGGCCGTCGCACCATGTAAAATACTAGTATTAAGCACATCACTTTAGACTGGACGCCGACCCTAACTTAGTTGGGAAAATTCTAAGCAGACTGATTTCTATAAGAGCACGTCGTAGCATTGTTCGCAATTATTGTCTACCGACCTTCTCACCCTTTTTAAGGTTCTATAGTTTAGTTGGGATAAACGTATCACTTTGTTGCTCGTCTGTCCAGACGGACTTTGTTGTCTATCTGTCAAGACCCTTTTTCTAATAAACGCATTGAGGTGTCAAGCTGAAATTAATATCAAATACTTAAGCTATAATATATATTAGTTAAGATGTATATACTTGCAAATGTGAATAATTAATTAACAGTTTATACAATTAAAGCAAAAATACTCAAGTCCTCTACCCCTTCATGGGTAGTGTGAAAACGAAACCCGGGCCCTAGGACGAAGGCAACGAAGGAACAGGAGTGGGTTTTTAGTCAGTAAAAGTCTGACACTATCTCCCGTTCCGCCCAAGAGCGAGATTTGTCATAAGATGATTTTCCCACCTATAAAAAAAAGTCCTCTACCCCTTGGAGCAGTGAAAGTATCAAACTTCTAAGGGCGGAATTCACCAATAAAACTAATCGCGTTTTAATGTTTGGCTCGCATAATCGCGTTTAGCCGCTGTCACTAGTGTCCCTTGTCTGTATTTTTCTGTTGTTGTATTTTTACAAGTGACACTAGTGACAGCGGCTAAACGCGATTATGCGAGCCGAACGTTAAAACGCGATTAGTTTTATTGGTGAATTCCGCCCTTAGTCAACGTAATTTAAAGTAATGGCCGTTTATGCTCCGTTTATGGCGCATATTTTGCCGTTCGCAAGGGAACGAAAACTTACATGAGACTTTCCGTTGACCTAGAGTCATGAAATTTGATAAAAAGCAATGTCATAAAACATAAATAAAGGATAAATCTGAAAACCGTAATATTTATATCACAAACTATTTTGCAATTTGGGGAAATCTTCGAGAATCGATTCAGGAATAGAATCATTTAGGTAAGTTTATACGGAACTCTCGATGTGTGAGCCCGAGTCGCACTTGACCAGAGCAGTTTTCGTTGTTCGAGTTTTACCACGTGCCTACAATTTCCCTCTTGAATACTGAAATTCAGGCTGATCGAGATTTATTGCCAAAGAAGATATGCTGGGTAGACACCAAATAAATTGCCAAAAAGGTTGGAGAATAATAATGAATGTCTATCAAAGCATTATGCGACTAATTCTAACTAAATTCCGATTTTTTTGTAAGGATTTCATCAAAATTTGTTTGTACGAAGAAAATTACTTTTTATTGCAGAAAATCAAATTTAGAATAAGGAAAGGTATTTTATAAGTAGTGGTCCTAAATTTATTTTCATTATTAACATTAAAAAAAAACGAGGCCAGTGCAAGTCGGACTCGCGCACTGAGGGTTCCGTGCGAAATTACCTATGAAAACAATTCAATTCTTGAATTGAGTTTTTTTTTTTGTGACATAACTACAATTTTACAGTTTTTAGATTTTTTCCTACATCTGTGCTATACCTTGCACCATGCCAAATTTCAGGATTGTAGGTCAAAGGGAAGTATCCTGTGAATTTTGATTCTCTTGAGAGTGTCGAAATATACGTTTTTTGCGACATTAACAAAAAAAACTAGAGTAGAGTATCTTTTTTTTCGTTAACTCCAAAGTTTGATTTTTTCAAAGTTCCAGAGATATAGGGTGGGCACTATAGCAGTTTATAACAATAAAAAAAGTAATCTCTTAAATTTTTGTTCATGTTCAAATGCCCCACCCCCCTCCTCTTATTGTTTTTAAGATTATTCCTTGTATGAAAAACTACCTTTTGCCCGCTGTTTGGCTCGCGTACATAAAATATAGCCTATGTCACTCAGAAATAAAGCAGCTTTCTATTGGTGAAAAAATTGGTGAAAATTACCTCCTACAAACTTTAGCTCTTTATAATATTAGTGTAGATATCTGTGTGTTAAATAAATAAATAATAAAAAAGCACTTGGAAGACACTCTCACTCCACCAAGAGCGGGAGAAGTAATTTGATTTGGAAACCTCCCTCAAAAAAAAAGACTACTTTAGAATTCTCCGACGAGCTTATATTAAAAATAAGATAGGTAGTTGGCATAGGTACTCAGAGCAATATAAATCCTTTGACAAACCAGCAAGTAGCAATATATCATGAGTGAGGGCAATATTCATTCAGTGTGATGGTACAGAAGTCAATGTACATACAAAGCGCACTCGAGCAACGCATACATAGATACAGCTCACGGAAACGATATCTCGGCTCAATTCAGCTCAATGCAAGCTCGAGGGAGTTGCGGTGCTCGTTTGAGACACGCGTCTGTGAACTTTTTTGTGGAAAAATGGACCAACAAAATACCTTATTCTAACTGTTCAGTGGACGGTTGTTTAAATTCAACATTAAATATTATAAATTGACGTTTATTAGGCTACCAATTAAAAAGTAGATATTTGCTTGTATTTTGATGGATTGTTTTAACGTAAAACAGAACAGGCCCCGCGCCGAGAAAGAGAAGATGATTTTGTGGCTATGAAATATTTTTACATTTTAGATTAGGTAGGCGTTTATCACCGCGCCCGCACTCGAACATTTCGGGGCCACGCGCTGACCCTAGCGCGATCGCCGAGCCTAGGTATAAAAAGTGAAGTACATGTAACATGAGATTGACTTCTGTACCTATTTATTTTGTGGTGGTGGTCTGTTGTATGTTCTGTTGCCAAAATTTCATTTTAAATTTTTATTGAACGGTAATGAAAAGATATTATAGTTTTCTAAATATTAATTGTACCTTTTTCCCAGACAACACCGATCTCACCTAATTTAATTAGACGAAAAACATTTTTTGTTTAAAAAAAAATTGCGTCACACACTAAGAGGATTACTTCTGTATCGTGGGTGCCTTCACCAACATGTAAACACACATACACAAGACGCCCAGACCCGGAACAACTATCTGTAGGCCATACAATTTTTACTTCCGAACGGGAATCGAACCTGCGACATGCAGCGCAGCAGCCAAACGCTCAACCACTGCGCCAACCGTGACTTCATACACTGCCTTGTAAAAGTATTATTTTCAACTAATTTACAAAATAAATATTCATTTAGTTGATATAATTTATTTATTTGGCATCTGGAACCACGGGCGCCGATTGCGTGGGTGCTCGGGGGCTCAAGCACCCATGAGAAATAAACAATGGCACCCCTCAGAATAGGCATCAAGAAACCGATCAGTAATCACCTTTTAGGTTACATATAAATTATAATATTTCTTGTTAATAAAAACTAGTTTAATTTTTATATAACGGTTTCATTTTACATTTTTATCAAACATAATAAGTAATTAAGTACCCAGTATGTAAGTAGGACATTTATTTATTTATCGGTCAATCAGTGTGCATTTCTCTTCTCACACTTCGCCACTTTTTCGAGTCATCAAATGAACATGAGCACTCATGAGGGTTTCTAAAAGCCGGCGCCCCTGTCTGGAACAAAGAACATTTTGGCCTCTTGGCGCCCGAGCATCGGGAGCCGTATACCACGCCACGGTTACCGTAGGTACGGACTTGCGGACGATAAGGAAGGATAGCTCGCCGAGCTCGAGTTATTGACGGTGCGTACTGTGACACGTGCGCCTGAAAGAGATGTCAGCAAACCGTAGGAGCCCAGCAGAGGCGATGCTCGCTAGAGCTACGGCGAAATTTCAAAAACGAAAACCAGTAGTAAAAGTCTGAAACGCCCTCACGATTCACCCTAGAACAAGAGAAGACATTAGATATGATTTACCACTTCCCAAATAAACAAAAGTTAACCTCTTAGTGCACTTCTCGACTTAACCTTTTGAGTGCGTAATTAGAGACACAATAGTAAGACAATGGCGCGTGAACGCCGGCGTTAATGCGGGGATCAACAGCTTACAGAAGACCTAAGCGTACACGATGACTTTTATGAAAAAAAAATATTTCGTAACATTGTCGTTATAACCTAAGTCAATATGTCCCAACTATAACTCAAGAGAATGATAAACTTCATCGTAAATCTTATTGAAACAATACGTCTTGCGGTCGACAAGTAACTGACGTCCATATAGCTAAATTGCCCGCAATCTGTCAAAGCACCACCTACGACAATAAATTGTTTCCCATCGCTGGCCAGAAATATATAGAGTTATTCCCATCCGCTACGCTTCGAAAGAAATGTGCCATTAACGTGAGTTCTTCTCGTTTTCTGACTATTAATTTTTCACATTTATATCACCATTCCATTGTCATTATTCCTTTTAAAAGGATAAAAAGGCTTAAATTACGATTTTGATTTGTATAATTATCTTTTTTCCCTGAATAATTTATTTTTCAGTACCAACACGTAAGTTATAGGCTACACCGAAATTCGTAATATATTATTACCTAACGTACTTTTCCTTTTACGTTATAACCATAGCATTCAACGAGGAGACGCCGTAACGGGAAAATGATATTATTTATTCCCATTGAATACGATATGTTGGGAAAGTAATGAATTATATTATTTTGTGAATGTTATAACCGTATTTTTTTTATTTAATATATTTAATAGAAAATAAACAAGATTAAAAATACTTTTTCTTAACAATAAATATTATTAAGGTTTCTATTTTGAGCTGTTTTTCTGTGAAGATAAGGCCTTAAATTAGCGGTTGATTTTGAACAATACCCAAAGTCTTTGAATTCAAAAGGTTCAAAGAGATTCTATTAATTCATTTCTCTCACCATTGCAGACGGCTTAAATCTGAATTCCAATCCGCGGTTACAATTTGTCATCTTATTGAAGAGAATTTAACAAGATTTTATGTTTACGTAATTAGAATAAAGTTATATTCATGAAGGTTATAAATGTTCAGGGTTCACCTTTGTTTTATTTTGGAGGTTCATAATAACAAGCGTGGCAGTTTGAAATAGAGATAATTCAAAGAAACGTACCTGGCGATGAGTTAGTCGTATCGTGTTGTTTATAGCAGTTGTTAGCCGTATTATAAGTTTGAGATTTAGGGAATATAATAATCCTCCATTTATATTCTGAGGAAACACGTTTTAATAATAAACAGAATTTCAACCAGTTGTTTTGTCATTTTTGTTTACTACGCCAACCAGAGCAGTGGTAGCCTAGTAGTAACGGCCCCGACTTACGAGTCGTAGGTTGTGGGTTCGAACTTAGCCAGGTGCATTGATATTTGTGATTTATCTCATCACCACTGTGCTCAAAACGGTGAAGGAAAAATCGTGAGGAATCCGACATGTGCAAGAACTAAAAAATCAAATTCATATGACAACCCGCACTGGGCCCGCGTTGTGGATTACGGCCCGTTTTTTCTCCTTGAGAGAAGACCTGAGTCCCAACAGTGGGAACATTTAAAGGCTGATTATGCTTATAAATACTTATACTACTCGAATTTAACCTAGGTTTTTTTAAGTGGGAAAATCATCTAATGACATTTCTCGCTCTTGGGCGGAGTGCAAGGGTGTGTCAGACTTTTACTGACTAAAAATCGACTCCTGTTACTTCGTTGCCTTTCATACCATGGTCGATTTTTCCTTTCAGAAGCAAACCATTGGCCCCAAACCTAACCTAGGTTGGCTATGCTATTATAAATAGTTACTGATTTCATTAAGCAGTTTTTTATGAGGCTGAAGGTATTATGCTATTTTGAGATTTAACTATTTTAGTATTTTGGTAAACAGATGCTTGATAAAAATATTTACTTTACATAGGGAAAATGCAAAGTTTTCCCAATTTTCTCAAAGGTAAGATAAGGCAGGTTTTTCACAAATTCAACATACCTTACGATGCGTTCTGAGACTCAAGTGTTTTCTCATGTTCACGCTTTGAAAATCATAGCATGTTATCTCTTCTCTGCGAGAGGAATATGAGGTACATTTTAACTCGGAAAAACATACTTCCCGTGGGAAGCTAGGTACTAGATTCACACGAGCGAAAACAAGTGAAGTTAGTACATATAATTATCATGTAGCTTGCGTGCCATGTGAGAGATTTATTCAGCTGTGGATATGCAGTTTTATAGTAAAATTACATGTCAGCATTGTCAGCTATATTCCTATTTTTTTGATAAAGCAAAGATGAAGTTTTTGATATTATTGGAAAGTTACAAAACTTTTTTGAGATAGGAATGATAGGAATGAATTTTTATAACATTTTAAGAATATTAAACTTATAAGTTTATTGTTATATTAACTTTTTTAAATTATGATTTGACATTCTTAAACTTGCTTTAATAAAAATTTCTTGATGCTTTTTTTATTTTATTTGACTTTTCTCTCGCTGGAAGTGGAAGGGCGTGTCAGACTTTTACTGATTAAAACCCACTCCTATGTTCCTTCTTTACCTTGCATTCCAGGTCCCTAGGTTTAGCTTTCAGAAGCAAACGTGGCTATGGCCTTAGTAGGTTTCGACCCTACTGAACCCCTACGGTTTTGCTGACATCTTTTGAAGGCGCGCGTGGAACACTACGCTCTGTCAACGCATCGGGCTCGGATCCGGACGGTTACCGGACGGCCGAACGCCGAGTTACCCATTGCTTACCGTTCACAAGATTACGTCTACGGTGGCTGGAAGTCGGGGTCGGGATCCCGGTGGCTGGAGTGTGAAGAAGTCAGTTCCCTCACGTGTGCGGGCAGGAGTATAGGTCACTAAAGTATTTTGTTCTTTGTCTCTTAACTGTGACAAACTACCAAACCGAAGTCACAAGTGTGTTTCCTGATAGCTATAACCTAAGGGTCTTTAATTCAAGAGTGAATAAGGTGCTTCATCGTCGGCCTCATCATCGCTAGCCATCAGGTGAGGTAACGGTCAAACGCGAGCCTATCCATAATATAAAAAAAAGTTTCAACTCTATTTTGTACCTAATCAACCAAAACAGAACTATCCGATAGATCCCGAGGCCTCTTCTCTCAAGTTGTTGTTCAATCAAGTAAAGTATCACAAAACCTAACGGCGTGTTCGGATAGACGCGTTTCCATCCGACCGATTTTCAATTGCTACTCAAGAAACCTAGCATCCTTCAGCAAACTTGAAATTGTAAAATGAAATGAACCAGTGGTGACTCCAAGTAGTTCTTAGCAATAAAGGTTTGAATAAATATTAAAACTAACTTGCCAATATTCTCTATTGTTGTGTTAAAGTGGGAATTTCTTTAGGTTTCTGTTTTTTATGCTTATAAAAAGCATCGACTGTTTTTATGTCATCTCTGTTTTATCGTATGTATTTAAGCATTCTAATTTGGTTTTGTGTACCTACCAAATGAAACCTAGCATCCTTTAGCAAACTAATTTTAAATTTAACAAGTAGTTTTTATCAACACAGGCTTAAACAAATATTAAAACTAACTTTATAAATTTTCGAGACGCGGGGCCACAACAGACGACGAAAGAAATGGTAGGACGACTTGGATGTCTTCCTTAAGAATTGCAAAGAGAAAGTGAGGAATCATGATCACTAGAAAGCATCGAGGTAGGTTTTTGCCCAGCTGTGGGCAACGGGCTAGCTATAATAATAATAATTATAAATTTTTTCATTGTTCTATTGAAAGGAAAATGTCTTCAGGCTACCAGTTTGTTAAGCCCAGAGGATATTATGGAAATTATAATGCGTAACCTTATTAATGTGTTACGGTGTTTAGTTTTGAAAAACTTTTTCGCTCGTATTTTTGCGAGGCAGTTCAAAATAGCTAGGAAAACAATGAGAAAGTTTTTAAGATAGGCTGTGGGTGGGACAGAGACGAATATTTTTTCCAACATTTTATTTTTAACATTTACTATTTTCAATATTTTATTTCTTGTTTTGCCATTAAGGACAACACTGTTTCTATATTTAGACTAGCTTGCATTTCACATATCTATAATGCATTTAACACTAAAAATATTTCAACATTGATTTCTTTCTGTCATGTTCTAATTATTATTGGCGGAAGAGGAAAGATACTTCATTTTATTTTTTTTTAAATTGTTTTGCACTATTAAGTGTGTTTTTTTTTAAATTTTATTTTAACAAAATAAACTAGTAATATTTGTTTTACCCTTTGTGCTGAAAACCGTAAACTCGAAGTAACTATAATAATAATAATAATAACCCCATCGCCGTATCTCTACGTTGACGTCGTGGTGGGGCTTGCGTGCTCCAATATACCCTAGGTCTGTATCGGTAAAGTTTGCTTTGCTGTAATATGCCTAGGGTGAGGGGCCAGACTAAGAGAGATACAATCCGCAGTGCAGTTTTGTGGCAAACTGTTGGGCATTAGCGACCCCACGGACCCGATCTCCCGGGAGAATTCTTGTTCTTCATCTCCGGCTTGCCTTTATTGGCCGGCCGTAGTGAACACTGACGAGGAACTGAGCTCCCACCTCTCTCTTGCCTTTATTGGCTGGCTTGAGTGGAGATTCGCAAGAGCAAACGTGCTCGGGAGAAGGATGTATAATCCAGTAAGGTGCTGGTAGGGATCTTGACCGTACTTCCGGGATTGTCCTGATAGCCGTGGTATACCTCTCCACTCCTTAAGCACCTCAGGATATGTTGCCCTCTTGTTGCTACGTCACTTCGTGCTAGCGGCCGTTTTTGGGGGCCCATTTATTGAGTGTGCAAGTCACCCCCTGCCTTTTTTCGATGCATATTAATAACGTTGTTCAGGCAGGGGCCATAGTCTTGACATAGTTCCATGTTACCAGTCCACTTAAGACTCCAAAAACCATAGCCCTATTATCTTTGTTCTCCATATGTCGTAACAGTTTTTCAATAACCGGGGGTTGTCCTTGGGTGCACTAGCATAGCGCGTACAGGGATAATCGTGGGTTGGTATCATGTTCCATTATAATTGTCTAAAGGGCCTCTGCGAGTTGGCTTCGGCTCCTCGTACGCCTCCCAAAGGTCCAGGACCTCAGGGTCCGTAGATAAATAAAATATATAAAAATAATAATAATAATAATATGTTTTTTTATTTTTTTTATTGATATATTTAAAAATATAATTTACATGTTATAATTATGAATAAACGAATAATAATAATAATAATAATAATAATATTTTTAAATGTTTTTTTTTTTTATATGATTTTGTTAAAAATATATTTAAAAATGTAATTAATATGTATATTGAACGAATAAAGAAATAATAATAAATTTATTTGATCCAAAAACATCCAATTAACACACAAGAGCTAAACAATATCGGGTTAAAGGTAGGTACTTAATAAATATAGATACTTAACTCTGATAAACAAAACATTTTTGTATCATAAAATATACAAATATTTGTTTCTATATCTTGCTTATAGTTTTCCTTGACTGTATCTACCACAAAAACCGAAGTAACCTGAAATAAAAAGAAACGTATATTTATTGTTAAAAGCATTATTTGTGAACCGATATGATTTCATCTATTACTTACAATCTTAATGTGACTGAACTTTGTATGTTCAGAAATAAAACATAACTAGTTTCAGCCTGTGGCTTCACCTGTAATTATCCCAGGGGAATATCACCCTTCTTCTTCTTCCTGCCCTTATCTCATATTATTTGGGGTCGGCGCAACACGTTTTTTTCTTCCATTCTGTCCTGTCACTCATCACACTAATACCCTCCAGCCTCCCCCTAGCGTCGCCACAACGACCGATCCTGTTCGTCTCGTATCCACCGCATTCCCGCGACTCTCACCAGGTCCTCGGTCCACCTTGTGGGAGGCCTTCCAACGCTGCTTTTTCCGGTGCGCGGTCGCCACTCTGGAATCTTTCAGCTCCATCGACCATCCGTTCCACGAGCAATGTGCCTTGCCCACTGCCACTTAAGTTTGACGATTGTTCTTTCTTTTGATCGTGAAAGAGTAACAAACATTCACACACACACACAAACATTCATACAAACTTATGCCTTTATATTTCGTAGTACATGGGAATAATCCCATAAAAAAACTGGACACATGCGAGTCGTACTAGAGCACTGAGGGTTCCGCTCAAACTTACCTATGAAAACAGTTCAATTCCTTTATTGAGTTCAGAAGATTTTTCCGAATAGCAAAAAAGTTTTTTTTTTGTTTGAGACGTTTGCAGATTTTTTTCCTGTACTCGTTGTGCTATAAGACCTTTCTTTATGCCAAATTTCAGGATGCTAAGCCAACGGGGAGTACCCTATGAATTTTTATTCCCTTGAGAGTTTCGAAATATACATTTTTTTGCGACATAAACGGCCGTGTCTTTTGTTTTCGTTAACTCAGAAGTTTGATTTTTTCACAGTTTTAAGGGACCGCAAACTTAAGCATATAGTTTTAATTTCAACTCGATGCCTCCACGCTTTCCCGAGATGAAGGGTCTTGACAGACAGAGAGACAAACAGACAGACGAACAACAAATTGATTCTATAAGGGTTCCGTTTTTTTCTGTTGAGGTACGGAACCCTAAAAACAAATACAAAAATTACGTTGTACAGAAATCGTTCAATTTTCCACTTATAAAAATACGGGCTGTTTTAATGTCACCTCTTTTTTATTGTGCATATTTAAGCATTCTAATTTTATTTTGCGTACCAAATGGGAATAAAATATTTACGTTTTTCCCATTAGCTACGCACCGCGACTTGTTTGTGATGTCGGTGTGTATTTTGGAAAACAAAATGCTTTCTATACATATAAAATGAGCAGAGTTTCTAGGGAAATATACTGCTGGTAAGGTTCATCACTATCACCCGGTAATTCTAAATAAATTATCGTTGCGTGGTGAGCAGTGGTGTCCGAGTGGTAACGGCCCCGACTTACGAGTTGTAGGTAGCGGTTTCCAACCCAGCCAGGTGCATTACTTTGTGTAATTTATTTCGTCACCACTGCTCTCAAAACGGTGAAGGAAAACATTGTGAGGAAACCGGCATGACCTAGAACCAAAAATTCGAAGACATGTGACATCCATCACATGACACATGATCATGATCCATCATATGACATGTGACTATGTATTACCCATATTTGCAAAATAAAATTCTATTCTATTCTATTCTATTCTATCATCCCGTACTGGGTCCGCGTGGTGGATTACGGCCCATTCCCTCTCCTAGAGAGGAGGCCTGAGTCCTAACCACCTAACAGTGCGAATATTATAAGGCCGACTATGCTATGCTATGCTATCGTCGCGTCATAAATTAAACACCAGTCACGTGATGCGTTAGGCTCTTGGGGATTTATTTAACCGATCATGGAAGCTAACTAGCGTTTATCACATTAATTTAGTGATAATTTTAATTCCCGAAACGATAAGTGCCGATTCACACTGGAATTGCAGCGGCTAGCAGCGAAGCAAGAGGCCAGCGAAGCCGGCCGTGAGTGGCAGGACTGCTGAAAAGTCACGCGTGCCCGCTTGACTGTTCACCGCGCCACCGTGAGCAGTATCGCAGCACCGCGAGCAGCCGCATGCCCTTTTTGAACCTTTCAAGCGATATTGGTCTTTTAAGGCCGTATATAAAGTTTAGTCGATACCGTTACCGGCCCACGCTGAAAACCAGCGACGTAGACTCATCGCATTTTGCGTGTGGTCATGGCATTATACTGAGCGTTCGGCCGTTTTGCGATGTGGCCTTGTTCCGAATAAAATATTTTTCTTTCTTTCTTTGCTTTTTCTTCTAAAACTATTTCAGTCTAAAAGTGTTTTTCGTGTTGCTGTCTATTGCTGCCATTTCGATATAGATATATTGGCCCATATGATAGCGATATTACAAAAAAAACCCAATGAATCAAAGAGGTAACTAACTAATTTCAAAATGAGAATAACATATCTTAATTATAAAGTTTATTTGAACTTATAATTTCAGGTCATACTGAAGATATACAGCCAACATATACAGTTTACATAACGACTATTTAATAGGTAAAGTCCCAATTATTATTGAATAAGATTAAATCGGTTTACTTTTTATAAACTAGCTTTTGCCCGCGGCTTCATCCGCATACATAAAATATAGCCTCAAGAATAAAGCAGCTTTGTATCGGTGAAAAAATTTTAGCAATCGGACCAGTTCTTTCAGAGATTGCCTCCTACAAACAAAAAAAAAAAACAAACTATACCTCTTTATAATATTAGCGTAGAGGTCTACATTTCCGTTCATCCAGTGAGTTTGTATCAACAACTATAAAATTAGGTGTTGTATTGAAAGGGCCAATAAGGCATTTGTACAATTTGGCGTTAACACGGGTGCCCTACATTCAGGATATTACCCAAACAATTTGGACATAGTTCACACAGTTTTTAATCTGAACTGACATGTATGAATTTTGGTTATATTCTTGCTTCTACATTCCAGACATTTTCTTAGGTTCTGGCTTTCTTTAGGTGGGAAATCATCCAGTGACTTCTCTCGCTCTAGGGCAGAGCAAGAGAGCGTGTCAGACTTTAACTAACTAAAACCCACTCGTGTTCCTTCTTTGCCCTCTCGGAAGTCAATCCCTGGTCCCATAAGGCTTCGGCCCTATTGGACCCCTACGGTTTTACTGGCGTCTCTTTGAGGCGCGATTGGAACACTACGTGCCGTCGATGATTCGGGCTCGGTCCGGGCCATAGAAATATAAATATCTATGGTCCGGGCGGTAGCCGAACGGCGAGCTACCTACTGTTCGTCGTCCGCAAGCTCATGCCTACGGTGGCTAGAAATCGGGATCGGAATCTCAGCGGTGAAGAAGTCTGTTCCAACACGCGTACGGCCGCCCCCATCGCTAGCATTACTGCTTCGCAGAAGGAGGCGACCACCTCCTCGCTCCGGACTGTGGCCTGTACCAGGGCTCGGTCGTAGGTACTGGCTCCACCGAAATTGCCGTTTCTATCCGTTTATAGACTGCAGTTTCTATACGCTGTTCATTTAAAATGATTGACATCACTTTGATTGAAGAGTCAATCTTGCTGAAATCTTAATTTCCAAGCATCGCTTTATACTTTAAAAATACAACTTTATACTATAATACTTTCAAGATATATTTAGAGATCGCTACAAAAATAAAACTGGCAAATTAATTTGTAATTTTTTTTATTATTGATAGGCTCGCGTTTGACCACTATCTCACCTTATGGTAAGCGATGATGTGGCCGATGATGGAGCCCGCTTGCCTAGAAGTAACCTATTCACTCTTGACTTAAAGACCCCTAGGTTGTAGCTATCAAGAAACTTATTTGGTTACTTTAAAATCAAAGTAAAACAATTTGTAGTTGCTTTCAACTACCGACTAAACTACCCAGGGAAATGCTTCAAGCCTAATGGCGTGGCAGATTGCACCATTACTGTCATGCCAACACGATATGACACTAACGATATTGGATGGCTACAACTAGCGTCACTCTATTGTTAAACCTACATTTTAAACGATTATGGTTAACCTCCGATTCGGCTGGGTAGCGTTCGGGAAGCTGCGTGGTATCTTCTCGTCCAACATACCACAGTGTCTCAAGATGAAAGTCTGTGACCATTGCGTGTTGCCAGTGATGACATATGGTTCCGAAACGTGGTCGCTCACAATGGACCTCATCAAAAGGCTTAAAGTCACCGTGCAATCGTGTGAACTGCACACCGACTGCAATCGAACTGCACGGTTGGTTTGCAGTTCTATTGCAGTCGTGTTAACTGCATTCAAACTGCATCCGAACTGCACCATACCCACCCGCCCGCACTACTTTAACGCTCCGCCCTCCCCCCCCCCCCCGCACGCATAGAATCAGTAGTAGTGCAGTTGTAATGCAGTTGACACGACTGCAATAGAACTGCAAACCAACCTTGCAGTTCGATTGCAGTCGGTGTGCAGTTCACACGATTGCACGCCGACTGCAATTGAACTGCAATCGGACTGCACGTTTGGTTTGCAGTTCTATTGCAGTCGTGTAAACTGCATTAAAACTGCATCCGAACTGCAATTTGCGGTTCGATTGCAGTTGAAATGCGGTCCGTCTGTCTAGAGCCTTACAATCATTATTTTTAACATGCTCCTCATTTGCTAACATTACTGCTTTGCAGAAGGAGGCGACCGCCTGCCACTCCTCGCTTCGGACCATGGCTTGTATCAAGTCCCGGTGCCGATCTCCTCCACGAGGACACGATGGTGCTCTGTGTGCTCCACCGTGTCCTCACATGTTGTAATATTGTTGATATAGATTAATGAAAGCACCTTGTATGTAAGCACGTTTATTTAAAAGTTTTATTAAGACCATAACAATTAGTCAGAACGGACGCCATCTTCTACAGATAGTGATGTGCCGCGACTAAACATAGTGTTGTACAACAATCACTCACAACACCTGGCAGCCTATATGTATTAGATTGCTTTTTCCAATGATCAATCACATATAAACTTTTTCCGGGATAAAAGAAACCAATGCCAGTCAAAAACAGTGTAACTTCCCATCAGGGAAGAAATCTTCATAATCGGATCAGCACTTTCTGAGATCACGTAGTACAAAACAACAAAGAAACTTCTTTACCTTCAGATTACAAGGCCCAAAAAAACAGGAAAAATATCCGGGCAAGTGTCGAGCACCAAGGGTCCCGTAAAAACTTACGTAAGTAGTTCGACTCCCGAATCGAGTCTCGACGATTTATCCAAATAGTAGATTTATTATTTTGTGAGCAAAACGGTTTTATAAATAAATTTTCTCTGTATTTCTCGTTAACTCTTTATTGTACACTAAGGGCGGAATTCACCAATAAAACTAATCGCGTTTTAACGTTTGGCTCGCATAATCGCGTTTAGCCTCTGTCACTAGTGTCACTTGTCTGTATTTTTCTTTTGTTGTATTTTTACAAGTGACACTAGTGACAGCTGCTAAACGCGATTTTGCGAGCCAAACATTAAAACGCGATTAGTTTTATTTGTGAATTCCGCCCTTAAACAACTTATAAAATAAGTAGATAACAAAGTTCATGAGATAGGCGAGCTTAACTCAAAGTTGAGTTTTCTTCCAGCAAACCATTGAGTGATAGAGAGAGATCACGATAGAGGCACTGGATCCTACGATCCAGTGTACAATATTTTGAAATTACAAATAATACGAAAAAAATAATAATATATAAATATACCTACATACATACTTACAAACATACTTATATAATATGTCATCGTGAAAGCAAAATGCTCTTTAATTATTTTATTAATAGGATTTGTGCTATGAGACATTGCTTCAAGCCAAATTTCAGGATTCTAGGTCAAAGAAAAATTTTTGTTCTCCTTGCGAATGTCAAAACATGCGCCATAAATAGGGCTTAAACGGCCTTATCTTTAGATTGCGTTTACTTAGAGGTTTAAATTCTTTCATTGCTGCTCGGGATGGTAAACCTGAGTATTTAATAGATATTAATTTCATTTTCTTACCTCCACGTGTTCCTGAGACAAGGGGCCTTGTCTGGCGGACTTATAGACTGACGGACTAATAGACTAACAGACTATCGGACTGACGGGCTGACGGACTGACATACGGACGGACTAATAGACTAACAGACTATTGGACTGACGAACTGACGGATTGACGGACTGACGGACTGACGGACTAATGAACTGACGGACTGACGGACTGACGGACTGACGGACTGACGGACTGACGGACTGATGGACTGACGGACTGACGGACGGATGGACCAACGGACTGACGGACTAACGGACTGATGGGGTGAGGGACAGACGGACTGAAAACCAGACAGATAACAAAACGATCCTATAAGGGTTCCATTTTTACCAACCGAGGTACGAAACCCTAAAAAAAATACAAATACACTTTATTTATTCAATACCACTTACGATACAACGTCAATACGTCGAAAACTATGATATTAATAGTCAAAGTTCTCCCAAAAACTTTCTTATGAGCATCGATTGATGATATTAAAACTATCTAACCTTGTCCGTGAGAGATTGATGAGTATACATACATATACATATATGTGTATATGCTTGTGGTTCCCGAAGACTTCGTTACGTCAGTACTTGGTAAGGAAATTGTGCTTATTAAGCTGCCTTGTTTGAAAACAAGGAAGTGCTCCACGAAAGATAGGAGTTTGAACATGGTTAAGTGAAATTAGACATGCGAGGACAAGTTCGTTGTTTCGAGTAATAGTTTATGGGGATGGTAATTGTACTCGTATTGTATGTTATCTACACTTATGTTATAAACAGGTAAAGTTTTTTGTTTTTAGGAGGTAATCTCCGAAAGTACTGGTGCGATTGCTAAAATTTTTTCACCAATAGAAAGCTGCTTTATTCCTGAGTGACTTAGGCTATATTTTAAATAAAATAAAAAATAATAATAATAATTCTTTATTTTCAGGCAACTAAGGCCCATAGACAGAATACATAGAATAATCTTAAAAATAATAAACTAATACATATTAATAACATACAATAACTAATCTATTTTTCTTCTTTGCACTATTGCACACGAAGTGACGGCGTCGTGTTTCGCTGCGAGGTCGGTATTCTTCCACGAAATCGTCGATACACGACACCCTTCGGCCAAAACTCTCCTTTGAAGAATTCATCCCGCCCAAGAGCGATGGATGTCATTAGATGATTTTCCCACCCGAAAAAAAAAAAACTTATTTCTTAAAAAACCACATAACTTGAGTGTATTTAGGTAAAATTTCAAAGATCAAGCAAACTTATATTATATTATATAAGCAATATTATGCGTTTAAACTAAATCAGCGGTTCCCAAACTTTTTTAGGGTTCCGTACCTCAAAAGGAAAAAATGGAAACCTTTAGGATCACTTTGTTGTCCGTCTGTCTGTTTGAATGTCTGTCTGTCGGTCAAGAACCTTTGTGTTTAAGGAAATGTCGGCCCTGGGGCGAAGGCAAAGAAGGAACAGGAGTGGGTTTTTAGTCAGTAAAAGTCTGACACCGCCACCCACACTCGCTCTTGGGCAGAGCAAGAGGGTTCTTGCTCCGCCCAAGAGCGGGGGATGTCATTGGATGATTTTCCCACCGAAAAAAATATATCGTAAAACTTGCAAAAACTAAACCTGCCCGAACAAAAGAAAGGCAGAGGTTGCCCAGAATTTACCTGATGGTCTAGAATCGAGAGACCCAAAATAGCCCATTTACCAGACAACCCAGGGTAGAATAGGTATCCTGGCACCGATCAGTGAGAAGAGCCGACCCCAAATAATGGATGTACCCAGAAGAGGACAAATTTTTAAACTTATCAAGGACCGCATTTTATCCCTTACGGACCACGGGGTGGTCCGCGTGTCACAGATTGAGAACCACTGAACTGAATCAACCGCAAAGTATTCCAAAGACCCCTAGGGTAATACGGTATAAAGTTTTCCTATACCACAAGTTTCAACTTAACTACATCCTAAAATGCACCAGCGTGAACTTAACTATCGAACTTCAGTGCAGCATAGGAAGCGATCAAAAAAGTTATATGAATATAATTAGAGTAAGTTTAAAGAACGTATCGAGGAAAACTGTTTACGCCTTGGGGAAATATGGAAGCTGAATATTGAAGAAAATATGAGAGTAAATGGGAATATGGGTAGCTGTGAGAGGTTTAAAGCAGTTATTGTATTGTCAGGAGGCTTTCGTGATTGCTTATGTAAGACTTGTTTATGCCTGCCGCTTCGCCTGTAGATTTCTCCATACAAATTTTGGATTCCCGTTTCATTCCTTTGGGGGATGATTTTGGCAAATCCTCTCTGAGTGCTGGCCTACGTCATAAAAGAAATCGTTGTGCAAAATTTCGCGCTCCTAGTCCCAGTATTTTTGGCTGATAATATGTCAGTCGGGCAGTTTCTCCTTTTATTCACGGAGTCTTTGACATCGACGCAAAAATTACGGATCCAGTACATGATACTGGTACCGCAATTTTTCAAAAAAAATCTGTCCTTTTTTAAATTTTTAACTGTGTAAAATCGTTATTCTAACCAACCCCGATGATATTTATAGTAAAAAGATTTTCTTTTAATTAAAAATTAGTTAATTAAAATGTCATTGGGGTAGATAAAATTCTAATCAATCCCGATGAATTTCTTAATTTTAAAAGTAATTCATTAAGTTTTTCATTAAAAATGTTAACTATTTTATACAGTTTTAAATTAAATAACGTAAAGATTAAAAAAAAAAATAGGAAGTAACTGACAAAAAATTTACCACTGGGGGGTCCAGAATCATGTACTGGATCCATGGTATTCGTTTGTGCGTCGATGTCAAAGACACCAACAAACAAACATACAACTAGACAACACACAACAACAACAACACAACAACAACAACACAACAACAACAACAAACAACAACAACAACATATAACTAGTTTCTGCCAGCAGCTTCGTTCACGTGAATGCAAACTTTAGACTCCGTTTCATCCCCTTAGGGACTGAATTTCGGAAAATCCTTTCTTAATACTCGCCTACGTCATAAAAGGAAGCCTTGTGCAAAATTTCACGCTTCTAGTCCCAGTACTTTATAGGCTATGCGTTGATATGTCAGTCAGTCAGTTTCTCCTTTTATATAGATAAATGATGCAATAAATTATTGAGGTAATATTTTCGCACTTGGTTTTAGGTTATTAGCTATCAGATTTCTCATTATTTAGATAGTGGCAGAATGATTAATATTCACGATCCAATATTTCCGGGCCTGGAAAATAATTAATCATCATGAGCATTTAATCACGAGTATCTATTAATTTTAGGTTCTTAAGATGGCTTGAAATTTGCTATTTCTTGTTGATTAATTAATAATTGAAGTTAATTTAAATCGTGGCGTCACTACAGACTACACCAGCGAACAGAGCAGTGGTGTCCCAAATAATAAAGACCCCGACTCACGAATTGTATAGTATGTCGTGACACGTGACATCCACCAACCCACTCTGGGCCCTCGTGGTGGACTACAGTTCAATCTCTCATAGAAAGGAGTCCTGAATCTCAGCAGTGGGAACATTGCCAAGTCCGGTTACCGTCCGGACCGGGCCCAAGTCGTCGACGGCGGCGCGTAGTGTTCCACGCGCGCCTCAAGATGTCAGCAACCGTATGGGCCCAGCATGGTCGAAGCCTACTAGGGCCATGGGTGATGCGAAAGAGATCCCCGGGGCCCTGGAAAAATGGCAAAGAAGGAATAGGAGTGAGTTTTTAGTCAGTAAAAGTCTGACACTATCTCCCGCCCCGCCCAAGAGCGGGGAATGTCATTAGATGATTTTCCCACCCGAAAAAAAAGTGTTCCACGCGCGCCTTAAAAAGATGTCAGCAATCTGTAGGAGCCCAGCTGGGCCGAAGCCTACTGGCGCCATGGGAGGTCCGAAAGGAAACTTCGGTGTCCTAGAACGTAATGCAAAGAAACAAACATGTGGTTTTATTCAGTAAAAGTCTAACACCCTTTCACCCCGCCCTAGAGCATGAGAAGTCATTGGATGATTTTCCACTTAAAAAAACCTTTCCTCTTCACAAGACCATACAAAGACAAACGATTCACAAGACCATACAAAGACAAACGATTCACAAGACCATACAAAGACAAACGATTCACAAGACCATACTAAGACAAACGATTCACAAGACCATACAAAGACAAACGATTCACAAGACCATACTAAGACAAACGATTCACAAGACCATACAAAGACAAACGATTCACAAGACCATACAAAGACAAACGATTCACAAGACCATACTAAGACAAACGATTCACAAGACCATACTAAGACAAACGATTCACAAGACCATACTAAGACAAACGATTCCCAAGACCATACTAAGACAATCGATTCACAAGACCATACTAAGACAAATGATTCACAAGACCATACTAAGACAAATGATTCACAGACCATACTAAGACAAACGATTCACAAGACCATACTAAGACAAATGATTCACAAGACCATACTAAGACAAGTGAGTCCTCTTCAACTTTACAGTCACTGGCGTCATTTTCAGATTTCCTCTAAACTCATTTCTCACTTTATTCATTCTCATTACACTACCACACATTTATTTACAAACACTACCAAAATAGCCCTATTCAAGCTTGGAAAATCTCCTAATTAGCGTGAATTTAATAAGTATTCCCAACAGAGAACACAATGTTGATCCTGTTTGCGTATTCTTTAAGTCTGTGACGCCACATGTTGACCAAACGATGTTGACTTTACCTGTATTTTAAGGGGGATTAAATGACTGTTTAAAGAAGGAGTGGCGTATTGAAAAATAGTTTGCGAGTTTTATGTGTGAGGGCGTGTTATTCTTCAGTTGTTATCGTATAGCATAGCATAGTCGGCCTTATAATGTTCCCACTATTATGCACATTTTGTATGTACATAAAAATATAAACATGTTTTAAAAATACAGTGATGTTCATAATTTTAATACTAGGAACAAACACAAATTTGTGGTTCCTACAACCAGGCTGAAAAAAATAGGGGGCTCATTTAGATGCCAGTGTATACACTTCTATAATAAACTTCCTAGTCATATTCAACAACTAAGCCTTAATAAATTCAAATTATTAGTAAAGCGAAAACTTTGCCAAAAGGCTTTTTACACTATAAAGGACTATGTTGAGGACCAAAAGGCTTGGGATTGACCTGCTCCAGTACGCACTGCAACTGTTGTCTTATTATTATTATTTTTTCTTTTGTTTTTATTTTTAATTGTGTTTTTTATTATTTATTACAATTCGATATTGTAGATTATTTTTATTTTGCAATTAGACTTTTTTTTTTCTATTAATTTTTGACAAAAATGTTTACTTTGCTAAAATATTACATTTTGTAAACTATATTTTTCCTTTTATTATTGTGAACGTGAGGACTATGTTGATTGTTTTTTTTTTTTCCTTTTCAGTAATTTTAATGTATGTCTGGCAATTTGAGTATTTTCTGCGGCCTACCCAAATGTCCTTTCCTTGGTATTGTTCGTCAAGTCGTTGAGCTCCTTAGTAGTCCTGAGTTGAGCTTTACGAATACTGACAAATGCTTGCACTGACTGGACAGGTCCACTCAAATCTGTATGGTTCTTTCTTCAAAAGACCATTTCAGACAAATTTGCATGGTTCTCATGTGATTTGACCATTACATATTTACTGTATGGACTTTAAAAGAGACTTTGACCCCTGAGTTTGTTTCGGTGTTTCTTCTCAGGGTAGTCAGCTAGGAAACACCGGCCTCATCTAGTTTAAAAATGACGAAAAAAAAAATCGACGTGTAAAAGTGTTTTTTAAACCTACTTACAAAATAAATATCATTTATCATTTATCATTTATCATTGGGACTCAGGCCTCCTTTCTAGGAGAGGGAATGGGCCGTAATCCACCATGCGGGCCCAGTGCGGGTTGGTGAATGTCACATATCTTCGAATTTTTGGTTCTAGGACATGCCGGTTTCCTCACGTTTTCCTTCACCGTTTTGACAGCAGTGGTGACAAAATAATTACACAAAGTAATGCACCTGGCTGGGTGTGAACCCTCGACCTACAACTCGTTAGTCGGGGCCGTTACCACTCGGCCACCACTGCTCAATCTGCTCAATCTGCTGTTACCGTATGATATAGCATAATAGAATATTGGTAATGTTTCCATTTCAACATCGGACCACTAGACTTACGGCGATGCGCCACCGGTACATGGTAGATATCCCACCTATACACATAAAACGTTTTAAGAACACACTCATTCTACGTACAGCTAAGGAGTCGAATTCCCTGCCGGAGTCTGTATTCCCTGATAGCTACAACCTAGGGGTCTTTATGTCAAGAGTGAATAGGTTACTTCTAGGCAAGCGTGCTCCACCGTCGACCACATCATCACTTATCGTCAGGTAAGATAGTGGTGAAGCGCAAGAATATCAATAATAAAAAAGACTGGGAAAGGCGAGTCGGACTCGCGCACTGAACGCGCACCGAATTGAGCTACGAAGATTTTACCGACTCGCTAAAAAACTTAACTAACGAAAACTATAAATTTACAGTTTTCAGATTTTTTCCTATACTTACTTGTGCTATGAGACCTTGCTTCATGGCAAATTTCAGAATTCTAGGTCAACGGGAAGTACCCCATGAATTTTGATTCCCTTGAGAGTGTCAAAATACACGTTTTTTACGACATAAAGTGAAATTTGATTTTTCCACAGCTTCAAGGGACCGCAGACCTCACTATATCATTTTAATTTCAACTCGATACCTCCACGCATTCTCGAAATAAAGGGTCTTGGCAGACAGAGAGACTGATAGACGGACGGACAAAAAATTGATCCTATAAGGGATCCGTTTTTTCCTTTTGAGGTATGGAACCCTAAAAACAATTGTTTGACACAAGAGCTTCAGTGTGTTCTTTCGTACGCTATTTTTAGGTGGGAAATCATCGAAAAACTCCTCATGCTCTGGGCCTAAACCACCTAGGTTTTTTCTTTAGCAGGGCCTATACCCGCGGGGGCCACGAGGAATTCCTGAAAAGGAAACTTGCGTCTTAGAACGCTAAGTTTAAGGTTTTAGTCAGTAAAAATCTGACTCGCCCTCCATCTTAGGGCGCGAAAAGTCATTAGATGATTTTCCACCTCCATAAAAACCGTTGTGTTCGTTCAGTTGGCCTTTGTTGTATAATCCAGGGCCGCGATAACTCATTCTAATAATTCTTGCAAAGTTTTTTAGTATGTTACGTACTTACTTCAGGTTTCAGGCTCTTCAGGTTGACTTGTTACGCTTGCTACCAAACGGGACTACTTCATAACACGCAGACTCTGAAAATAAAGAAACGACACGTTACAAGTTATACAAAAGTGGTGAAGGAGGAAGTGACTCTCAGCATTGAGGAATATGACGTAACGTCATAATTATTATATTTTAAGTTCTCTTAATGATTTGATATTTTTCATAATATTTATTAGTTTATATTTTTTTTCTGTTTGAAGTATTTGTTATTTGTTTATTAAGGAAGACTCGGCCCTGGTACGAAAGGCAACGAAGGAACAGGAGTGGGTTTTTAGTCAGTAAAAGTCTGACATTATCTCTCGCTTCGCCCAAGAGCAGGAGATGTCATAAGATGATTTTCCCACCGAAAAAAAAAACCACAGTGTTGTCTTTTTAACCCAAAGGTTGACTGGTAGAGAATGTCTTGTTGCATTAAGTCCGCCTATGTACCACTACTGTACATGAAGTTTAAATAAATACAATTGGCTGGCGGCATTGCCATACAACGTGGCAATGCCGCCAGCCTTTTGGGCACACTTCCAGTCGACAGCGATGCGGAGGAATTTTATGACGCCATATTTTAGCTAGTAGTTTTTGCCCTTAGTGTATATATAGTTTTAATTAGTTAAGTGTTTTTATTAATAATAAAGATTAGACCTTGTTATTGAATGAAATATATCCAAGTACAACATAAAATCACAATAAGCCTATTAGCTGTTTAAAATTCATCACACTTCGCACAACTATACAGGCGAAAGTTTGTTTATGTGTGTGTATGTTTTCTTACTTCTTCACACTCAAACGGCTGAACGGATTTCAATGAAACTTGCTCAACGGATAGACCATGTCCTATTTCAGGACATGATCTGATCAGATTTTATCCAGGGACTATGTTCCCTTGGGATAATTTTCTAATATCATGCAGATGGATACTTTTTATCTCGGGAGTACATTCCTACTATCACGCAGATAGAACCACACAGCTAGTAGTTTGATATGTCACATTAATTTTTCGATATTTTTTGCCTTAGAATCTGTGTCTTTTTCTTCAAGGTAGGTATACCTATGCTTACTATTGCTAGAGCAGTGGTGGCCGAGTGGTAACGGCCCCGGTTTACGAGTTGTAGGTCGTGGGTTCAAACCCAGTCAGGCACATTACTTTGTGTAATTTATTTCATCACTACTGCTCTCAAAATGGTGAAGGAAAACATCGTGAGGAAACCGGCATGTCCTAGATTTAAAAATTCGAAGATTTTACACCACGCGGGCCCAGTGCGGATTGGTGAATGTCACATACATTCACCAATCCGCACTGGGCCCGCGTGGTGGATTACGGCCCATTCCCTCTCCTAGAGAGAGGAGGCCTGAGCCCCAGCAGCGGGAACATTAAAAAAATCGCTGATTATGCTATGCTTTATACCTATGCCACATAGTTTCACTTGTCTCCTTTATTTTCTACGTATAGATTGGATTTCGTCGGAAGAAGTATGTGTTTCCTGATAGCTGTAACCTAAGGGTCTTCAAGTCAAGAGCATCTTACTTCTAGGCAAGCGTGCTCCGTCGTCGACCCCATCATCGTTTACCATCAGCACCCCTAGCCAAGTTGATAATCTGCAATCGTTAACACTAGTCTAGTCGAAAATTAATCAAATGTATGGGAATGACATCATCTCAACGTTAAGTCACGAGGTCAGAACAAACAAATAGAAAATTCGTAGCCAAGTTCACATCGTTCAAAATTATAGAATGAATTATTATCGTTTCTACAATGTTCAACGCTACATACTTTGTTATTGTAGAACGACATCGTAGAACGAGCGGCCGACTCAGCCCCCTTAGCCAAGTTACAATCGTTTCTTTCGCGCCGAACGCCTCGAGTAGGCCACGCCTCCGATTCCTTTGTTCTGACCACGTGACTGAGCGTTGAGATGACGTCAGAACAAAGGAATCGGAGGCGTGGCCTACTCGAGGCGTTTGGCGCGAACGATACGATTGTAACTTGGCTAGGGGGGCAGGTGCGTCAACATGGCTACCAGCTTATCGTTTTCTACAACTGCTGACACCGAAGCGTTACCGATCATAGAACGGAATTCGACACGAAACGGTTGTAACTTGACTAGGGGGGCAGGTGAGATAGTGGTCAAACGCCTATCAATAATAGACAAAATAAAACCTTTCTTTTTTAATTAAGTCAAGTAATTTTGTAGTAATAAACATAACACATCGAGTACCATTTTTGGTCAGCCACAAAATGTTATTAGGTACAAAATAACATTTCCACGAAATTACTATCTATTCGCAATACAACAGTTTTCCGAATCCATTTCCATTTACAGTCCAATTTTGCATTCGTCAGTCAATTACATGATATGAAATAATACAGAGAAAACACGATAAAACTTTTTTTTTCTTGTGTAAATTTAATTTATACGATTGTGTGACGCATGAATAAACATTTTTTCTTTCTTTTCGTTCTTTCTATAAATAAAAAAAACAGTCAAATGCGAGTTTGACTGTTATATGAAGGGTTTTTTTTAGGTGGGAAATAATTCATCTAATGACAAATCTCGCTCTTGGGCGGAGCGTGAGATAGTGTCAGACTTTTACTGACTAAAAACCCACTCCTGTTCCTTCGTTGCCTTCGTCCCAGGGCCCCGGGTTTCGTTTTCACACTACCCATGGCCCCAGTAGGCTTCGACCCTGCTGGGCCCCTACGATTTGCTGACATCTCCCTGAGGCGCGCGTGGAACAATACGCGCCGTCGACGACTTGGGCTCGGTCCGGACGGTTACCGGACGGTTGGACGGCAGGCTACCCATTGCTTGCCGTCCGCAAGCCCGCGTCTACGGTGGCCGGAAATCAGGATCGGAATCCCTACGGCGGTGCTGGGCCCTTACAGTTATATGTTATATGGTTCCGTACACATCAGGTAAAAACAGGACCCTATTACTAAGACTCCTTTGTCCGTCCGACGGCCTGTCTGTCTGCCTGTCTGTCTGTCTGTCACCAGACTGTATCTAATGAATCGTGATAGACAGTTGAAATTTTTACAGATGATGTATTTCTGTTGCTGCTATAAGAAAAAACACTAAAAAACAAAATAAAATAAATATTTAAGGGGGCTCCCATACAAAAAAAGTGTTTTTATTTGCTGTTTTTTTGCTATGGATAGTTGTTTTTTTTTTCGGTGAGAAAATCATCTTATGCGGAAATTATCTTGGGCGGAGCGGGAGACAGTGTCAGACTTTCTTCGTTGCTTTCGTATCACTCCTGTTTCTTCGTTGCCTTTCGTACCAGGGCCGAGTCTTTTTTTCAGAATGGAACCCTTTGTGCGCGAGTCCGTCTCGCACTTTTTCGGTTTTTTATGTTTTTGTTTTCAACAAAAAAAAATCTTATGAAAATTTCAACTGTTTCCTATTATGGTAGGTACTCGTACATGAGCCTATTTATAGATAGATGGACGTACGTACATACGTTCTGTTTATCACCCTTTGGATACAGAACCCTAATAAAACAAAATATCAAGTAAAATTGTCGTAACAAAAATGACATTTTCAGTGTAACAGTGCAATTGAGATAATAGAGTCGGGACTTCAAAAGTCCGTCGGAACGACTCTCTGTTAGTGTAATGACTGACAATGACAGCGCAAACCGTTTCAAAGTAGGGCTACCATGGGACTAGGAGCTGTTAGGACAGTTTTTAAATGGAAGTTTATTTTATACGGAGTATTTTTTTTAAATTATGTATTCTAGTGCTTGACTCCGATCCCACCTGATAGTAAGTAGTGCTGCAATCGTTGAAGGTGAAGCGCACTAGTTTATTAAGGGCCTTTTCACTCTACTTTTGAAGATACCTAAATTATAATCGGACGGAAAAACCGCAACAGGCAAATTGTCTTTCGATGTAAGCGGTATAAACGAGGAGGCGAAACACTTAGTCCGGACCGTAGAAATGGTAACATTGTGAGGTCGGGTTGTCCGATTTAAGACAGATTTAATTCTTAGAATTTTTAAATAAAACTTTAAACAAAATGCCTAAGATGTTATCCAATTTAAAGCTAATTAAAAACGTTGAAGAGATAACATAGGCTGGTTATTTAATTTAAAAATACAATAAAAACTGTGAAATAATAAAAAATAAACTCTATGCTAACCTATTTCCATTTTTTTTTTGGGTTCTGTACCTCAGTCAGTAAAAACAAAATCCTTAAAGGATCACTTTGTTTTCCGTCGGTAGAGACCTTTTTTTCATGAAAATGTGAAGGTATTAAGCTGAATTTAATATGAATATTCTAATCTGCTATCCTTTGGAGCAGTGCAAAATCAAACTTAATTTTTTTTTTCACCATTTATGGCGCATATTTTGATTCTAGAAAGAGAATCAAAACCTATGTACCTTCTCGTTAACCTAGGCCCTGAAGTTTGGCAAGAAATAAAGGAAAAAGTCGGAAACCGTAAATTTATTTATTTAAAACTTTATGCCCTAATTTAACGTACGAAGGCGGACTTAATGCTGTAGGCATTTAAAATTTGTATTTACATCACGAAACAATTAAGAACTTTTTGCGATTCGGAAAAATCTTCGAGACTCGTTTCGGGAATCGAACTATTTACATAGGTAAGTTTGTACAGACCCTGGGTGCGTGATTCTGACTGGCACTTGCCAGTCGCGCACCAGACCATTTTTTTTTTTAATTGAATTCTGTTGTATTTTTATTGTGAAAAGCTTTTTATTTTCCACTTTTCAGTTATGGTACCCTGGCAGCTAAACCTTAATAGTATGCAAGTTCTATAGTAAGGTACCTATAAAATATAACCATTAAAACCGTTTATAGCCAGAGTGCATCTTGTCATAAAAATTCCAATAAGCAGTAACACTGCTGGCATGCATAGTTTTATTACGGAGTTCCCCTGCTTACCTTCCGGCTTCATCATCAGGTCAGTTCGATGATACTTTACAGCCAGATTGATCTTATGACAAATATAATAAGCGTACTTACACTTAAGATACGTTGTTTTATTACTGAGTTAATCACGTCGGGGTCACCAATGTAATGAATACTACGACTACTACGACGATTACGTGTCCTAAATTACTCTTTTATTTATATATTGACTAACCTTATATACCATTAAAATAGATTACTCAGCAGGCATACACGCACACAACATTAATACAAAATATATCTAAATAATAAAGTATCTGGGCCGGTTGAACGTGAGATGTAAAAGTACTAACACATTAGTACTTTTCGTACTTTTTGACTTCATAATCAGATCAGTTTGATGGCACTATTTTCATCACAACCATCATCATCATGCATATTATGTTTGTGCCTTGTGCCAAATAAATTATTTTTCTTTCTTTCTTTTCAGATTTGCTTGTTCCTATCATTTAACCTTCTTGAACGAGATGAAGAGAGGCAAAGTCTAGATAAGCTGTTACTGTATTTTATAAAAATGAAAACTATGAACTCCTAATCCAAATAATATATGTTAAATACGCTTCCCATCTAGGATAGTACTTTTATAATTACTGCCTGATAAACAGTAAAAATAAGTAGAGAAGTATTTTGTTTTTTTTTTTTTAATTTTTACTTCACAAATAACCAGAACCTTAACCGTCGGAATTCGGGCGGTTATAATTATGGTTGAAAAATATGGCAAACAATGTCATAAGTGAGGTAATAATATTAATAAATTTCTAATAATAAATCGAAGTCTAACATATATACAGTTAGAAATGTTTGGATCAATCAAGTTAAGTAGTTTCCCTTGTTACCCGCCAGCCATTGATTTAAGACATTCAGTGTTACTAAATCTTGGGCATTTGTCAGTGGTTTATGTATTTACATGAAGAGACAAATGAGTTTTGTGAACTTTTAGGATAGATACTTGATGAAACTATTTCTGTTTATCTTTTACGAACCCAATTCACAGTTAAAAGCAAGTTTTGATGTTATTTTTGTCTTAATTTTTTGTTTGTTTTTATGATATATTATAATTTTATAACTGATCTATTATTGTCAACACCTCGTTTATTGATAGATTTAATTTTATTCTTATGTAGCCTCATTTTTATAATGTAAATGTGAGAACAGTGAGACTCCGTGGATTCATAGATTACTTTTTATTTCGATCCACATTTTTATTGTGCTTTTGGGTTCAATCCCAACTGGTCTAATATTTTCATACCTATTAATATTGTAATATGGAAATAATGTAAAAATCATAATTTTTTTAAAGAGTAATCATGGAGTTTCTTGCGGGTTCTTTTCCAATAAAACGACCAATTCGAACCGCGCTAGAGCACGGTAGCATTAGAAGCTAGAACTAGAGCTAGTGTGTCGGAAGGGTCCAGCAGGGTCAAAGCCCGTAGGGGCCCATCAGGGTCGAAGCCTATTGGGGCCAAGGGTCTGCTTCTGAAAGGAAGACTAGGCCCTGGTATGAACGGTAACGAAGGAAGAGAAGTGGGTTTTTAGTCAGTAAAAGTCTGACACACCCTCTCGCACCGCCCAAAAGCGGGATATGTCATTGGATCATTTTCCCACCGAAAAAAACTTTTTGTACCAAGGCCATTTTCGTTATGTGCGATCATCTTATTAAATCATTATGAGGTTAATTATTTTAAATTTTGGGAGTTATATAAGATTGTAAGTTTTATAAAAATATGGTTGAAGAGACATTAATCATTACTCAACTTTGAAAAAATTTGTAAATAAACCCTTTTAACGACAATAAAAACTAATGTGATTAAAATGGACAGTGACATGGCAAAAATAACACGATTACAACCATAAAAAAAAAAAAACGAATAGTCTTGTCACCCTACCCTTGAGTAACTATCTCAGCTTTTCACAACTACATTCACGCGAGCACGAACTCTACTGTAACAGTGATAAGAGCTGTTATACTTTGTTTCGCTTTATATTCACCAAACTATACATGGGCCCAACATGTTTGTCGTTGTCTAGTGCTATGTTTTATCTTTTTAGTGATGTACTTTGTAAGGGTGTGTCTACATCGATAAGTTTGTGAACTCCACAACTCATTTTTATGGCGTTGAAATAGGTCATATAGGCAGTTAAGTAGTTTCGTGTAATTATCTAATAGATAATTAATTACATGGAACCACTGCCTATTGTATATATAAAAGGAGAAAGTGACTGACTGACACACACACACACTGACACACTGTGTGTGTGTGTTGTGACTGTGTTACAAGTGACACAGTCTAAACTACTGGGACTAGGTGCGTGAAATTTTGCACGAGGTTTCTTTTTATGACGATAATACGGATACAAAGTTATGAAAGGATTTTTCAAAATGAGCTTTTTTTTTTTGAAAATCATCCAATGACATCCCGCGCTCTTGGGCGGAGCGGGAGATAGTGTCAGAATTTTACTGACTAAAAATACACTCCTGTTCCTTCGTTGCCTTTCATACCAGGGCCGAGTCTTCCTTTCAGAATCAGACTCTTGGCCCCAGTAGGCTTCGAGCCTGCTGGGCCCTTACAGTTGCTGACATCTCCTTGAGGCGCACGTGGAACAGTACGCGCCGTCGACAACTTGGGCTCGGTTGGCTTGGCCTATGGTGGCGGGAAATCGGGATCGGAATCCCGGCAACTGGGGCGCGAGGGCCACTACCTCGCGCGTGCACTTGCGGTCTCCTCCTTTGCTATCATTACTGCTTCGCACAAGCAGGCGACCGACCAAGGCCCGGCGCGAGAAATCGCCGCCGCCGATCGCCACTACTAGGACACGCTCTGCCTAGGCGAGGTACACCTAGACCGTATGCTCCACTGTGTCCTCCGAACGATCCACACAAAAAAAAAAAAGTTCCGATCCGGAAAAAAATTCGTAATCTCTATTCAGGAATTGAAATGTTTTCATTTTTTATTTTTTTTTATTATTGATAGGCTCGCGTTTGACCACCATCTCACCTGATGGTAAGCGATGATGTGGCCGACGATGGAGCACGCTTGCCTAGAAGTAACCTATTCACTCTTGACTTAAAGACCCCTAGGTTGTAGCTATCAGGGAACACAGACTCGGGCAGGGAATTCCATTCCTTAGCTGTACGCATTATGAATGTGTTCCCAAAACGCTTTGTACGTATGGGTGGGATGTCCACCATGTACCGATGGCGCAACGCCGTACGTCTAGTGGTCCGATGATGGAACGGACTTGGTGGAATTAAATTGTGCAATTCCAACGCACACTCCCCGAAGTGTAATCGATAGAAAACCGACAGGCCAGCAACTCGGCGTCGATGTTCAAGGCTTTGGAGTTTTGATTCGACAAGTGCATCATCACCGATGATTCTCTTGGCTCGCTTCTCAATCGACTCCAGAGCATCAAGCTGGTATTTGGCAGACCCATCCCAAAGATGAGAGCAGTATTCCATACACGATCGAACTTGCGCTTGATAAAGTTTGAGCAGCTGTTCCGGCGTGAAGTACTGTCTCACCTTGGCCAAGATCCCCAATTTTTTGGCAGCCTGTTGAGCTTTAGCCTCGATGAAAGAGCCGAAATTGAGGGTAGATGACAACGTTACCCCAAGAAGCTCAAGGTCACTGGTTATCGGCACGGTTACACCCCGGAATGATGGAGTCGGGTGGAATTGGCTCCGTTTGGCGGAAAAAAGACACGCCTGGGTTTTAGCAGCATTGAACTTGACCAGATTGGCATCGCCCCAGTCGGATACTGCCTTCAAGGAAAAGTTCAAGCGTTCAACCATAGCCTCTCAGAAAGACTGGATCTGTGACCCACTAGCACGTGCATCAGACACGTATCTCTCAGCAACAGTGCTATCGTCTGCATACCCAAAGGTACCGGGTTTAAGAAGGTCGTTTATGTGCAGCAAGAACAGTGTTGCCGAGAGTACCGACCCCTGAGGGACCCCGGCATTAATTTCCATTTGACCGGACGAGCAGCCATCAATAACCACTCGGATGGATCGCCCCCTCAAGAAGTCTGCGATCCAGTCACACAGACCAGTGGGCAGACCGAAGGAAGGAAGCTTAGCAATAAGGCTATCATGCCAGACCCTGTCAAAGGCCTTCGAGATATCAAGGGAGACTGCAAGTGCTTCCCCATGCTTCTCGATGGCCTCGCTCCAGATGTGAATGGCATACGCTAGAAGATCCCCAGTTGACCGATTTCGGCGAAAGCCGTATTGACGATCACTGAGGATGTCATTAGCTTCTAGGTATGCCAGGAGCTTATTATTGATCACTCGTTCCATACTCTTGCAGAGAATGGACGTTACCGAGATAGGTCTGTAATTAGCAGGGTCAGCCCGACTACCCTTCTTGGGCACGGGTTGCACGTTAGCTTGCTTCCAAGCCATCGGTACTTTTCCAGCCTCAAACGAAAGACGAAATAAGCGTGTCAGGATCGGAGACAGTTCAGGCGCACAAGTTTTTAAAACAATTGCTGGTATCCCGTCGGGACCACTGGCTTTGTTCACGTCAAGGTTACGTAGCACCCTACGGACGTCCTTCTGATGGATGCGTATGTCTGCCATAGTCGTCTCGCATCGCTCAGGAAAGGCAGGGGGCCGCGCGTTACCGGAATCAAGACGTGAAGATTCCGCAAAAAGAGAGGCAAATAGATTTGCTTTCTCCTCAGCGGTGTGGGCCAGCGACCCATCGGGTTTCAGCAGTGGTGGTAGTGAGGGACGGCAGAAGTTCGATTCAACAGATTTAGCCAGGGACCAAAACGCTTTACTACCTGCTGGGTATGAAGCAAGTTTGTTCCCAATTCGGCTAATGTGGTCAAACCGAGACCTCCGCATCACCTTCTTGCAGGATTTGGCAGCCATAATATAGGCTCTCTTTTTTTGAGTCACGTCACTTGCCTTGCGCCTACGAGCGTCGACCCATTCTTGGTATGCCGTATGTTTAAGCGCTTCAGCGCGATTACATTCGGCGCCAAACCAAGGTCGAACCTTGTCAGACATTGTTACATCAGAGAATGGAATGTAATATTCCATCCCCCGACGCAACACATCCGACACTGCGTCCGCGCACAACGACGGATCAGCGGAAGAGAAGCAAGTAGGCTGCCAAGGATAGCATGCGAAGAAAGAACGCATACCATCCCAATCTGCTGACTTGTATCGCCAAACCCGCCGGGTTCCTCTTAGGCTGGGATCGGGCGGGGAATAGACGGATACAGATTTCACCAGACAATGGTCGGAACTACCTATTGGTGAAGATATCGACACTGAGTACCGGTCCGGATCTGTAGTCAATAGAAGGTCCAAGCAATTGGCCATGTGTGACTCAACATCCGGCACCCTTGTAGCCCCCTGGACCAGCTGGGTGAGATTTAACGCTAGCGCTAGCTTCCGCGTCTCTCGCCCAGCATGGTCTGTGCACTGGTATGGGAAGAGCCACTCCTGATGGTGGGCATTGAAATCCCCCAGTATCACCAATTGGGCAGAAGGGTACCGCTGCTGAGCCACATCCGCCGCCTCACTAAAGTGCTGTGCGAGCCTGGTTGTCTCCCGATCACCACTGTGCGAACGGTAGACACAAGCATAGACAATTTGATCTATGCCAGTGTCCACCAAAGCCCAAAGCGTGGAGTACCTGGAGTCCTCAAGATTGCGGAGACGCCGATAGCAGATGTCATCCCGGGCATACATACATACACCCGCGCGTGGTTTAAAATGGTGCTCCAGGGTAAACCCTGGGTAAGATAAGTACGACACGTCTGACGGACTACTGATCTGCGTCTCCGAAAGAAAAAAAAGAGCAGGTTTCTCAGTCTCCAGATGGTGGTGGACTGCGACGATATTTGAGTGCAGTCCTCGGATATTACTGAGGTGCACTTTAAGAGAGAGGGAGTGCTGCCGCTGTTTAACTGTTCTCTTTTTAATCTTTGTCATTATGTGTGATAAGAGTGAATGAAGGAGAGGAGAAGGAAGTGAGATGGGGTTTCACGCTGCTATCCTTCAGGCAAGCACTGATAGGACGGCATCATTGGGGTACTAGTCCGGAGACTGCGGGGACGCCCGAGCCCCCCCCGGGAGTGTCCATCGGGCCCTCTCCTCTGGTCGCCAACCAGCACGATGGCGCATCCCGGGATTTTTCGACAGTTGGCGGGGCAGCCTTTCATGTGTGGCTGGTACATTACTTGGGCCCCCAACTACCTGCGGTCGGCCAGCGTCGCACCGTGCCTCGGATCCCGCTACCCTCCGCGACTAGTCTCCCGATACCTCCACACCAGTGTGGGCCAGGTCGGTCTGCCTGCAATGGAACCACCACTTCGACCCAACTCCTCTAATTTGGCTACACTGAGCATCGTACCGGAACACGGCTAGGCCGCTTGGCGGTACGTCTTTGCCCAGTGGGTGGTCGCAAGCCAGCGGTCGAAACCTACCACCAGTAAATGTCACCTGATTAGCACCACCCAGGGACCACGTGTAGGGACTTACAATGGGTATTCTCCTACGGACGCGGGTGACTCAGCCCCCAAAATCATCATACCTCATAGGTAAGTTTGTACGGAGCCCTCAGTGCGCAAGTCTGACTCGCACTTGCCCGGTTTTTTTTTTTAAGGTGTATATCTCATTCCACCAGAGTGACGTCTCATTTGGCGCAGTGGTTGAGCAATTGACTGCTGCATAGCGTGTCTCGAGTTCGATATCCGAACAAATAATTGTATAGCCTACATATAGTTGCTCCGGATCTGGGTAACTTGTGTATATGACTACACATCTGTATGAACACACCCAAGATACAGGACTAAGTTCTAGTCTGGGGGCAATGTGTTTTCTTTTTAAAGAAATAAAGAAGAGAGGGAGAAAATGTTTGATTATTTCCCACATCAAATAAAAAAGAAGTAATGATTGCAATTTCTTTTTGTTAATGATATTTTCGCTTTGGACTCGGTGGAAAGGCGTGCGAAGAGGTTAATTGGTGATCCAGATCTGGTTAAGTCCAATCTACAAAGCCTTGAGCACAGGCGTAGGGTAGCCAGCCTTTCGGTGTTTTACAGGATGCATTTTGGAGAGTGTGCGCAGGAATTGCATGACTTTATTCCACCATTTCATTTCTACCATCGGATAGCCCGACGAACGCCGAGTATCTATCCTTACGTTGTTGATCTCTACGGTCCGGACCAAGCGTTTCGCCTCGTCGTTTATACCGCGTACATCGAGGGACTGGAACAACTTGCCTGCTGCTGTCTTCCCATCCGATTATAATTTAGGTGTCTTCAAGGCAAGAGTGAATAGGTTTTTAATAAATTAGTGCGCCTCACCATCAACTATTGCATCACTACTTACCATCAGGTGGGATCTTGACTGCGATCCCACTTGCGATGCACTAGTTTATAACAATTTAAAAAAAGAAGATATTAACCACTAACACTATTATATAGTGATGCCATCGATGATGGTGAATAAGAGCCTTTTTACTCTAGCCTTGAAGACAGCATAATTATAATCGGACGGTAAGACCGCTGCAAGAAAACTGTTGCAGTCTTAACATCGTAGTAAAACTTGCACATATTCATGCATGCACAGACACATCTCATGTACGTAAATATGAACAAATCCTTACCAAGGTTCGTCTAACTTAGAACTCACAAATAAATATACTTAATACCGAACATTCGCATGCAAAAAGCTTCCATGTTCCGAAATTCCTTTTGTATTTTTCACAAAGGAGATTTAAAGCAGTTCAAAGATCGTATTGTTTAATTTTTTGTCAAAGAATTTTAAAATAATTACCTGATTTATTAAGTCCAATGTGACTTGTTTTGTCTCAAAGGTTTTAGCTATTATTTTTTAATGAGGTAGGTTGGCGAATACAATTGAGGATCGGTACTGACGTTAAGGTTTGATTTTGTTAAACGTATTTTTTGAGACTGTAACTTCTGAAATTACTTAGATGCGTAAAACTTCAATAGAATCATCTAAATTACTAAAGTTTTAACATAAACTGTTTGTTTGTCTCAAAACTACCAATAGGGTATTAAACTCATTTTTTAAAAGTATCTCAATTACATTCTAATGTACTAAAACCACTAAAAAAAACACAAAATTTTTATTCAGTCGCTAAATACCCTGAAAATGCATTTAAAATTTATGTTTTCAAATTTCGCGCGTAATTTGACGAAAATGTAGAAAGCAGTGGACGCCATATTTACTCTTTGGTCGTGACGTCAGTTGGCTGTGTAAATAAATGCGCTCAGTTTGGCCGATCAGTTGACAGTTGACAGCTGTCACTATAGTTTACACAGCCGAATGACGTGATAACATGGCTACTATTTCATGGCGATAAAGAACAGATAATAAAAACCAAAAACTTTGAATTGAATTTTAAACTTTATTTTGTTATTTTATGAACTAAAACTAACACTTACCGACTGCATTTTGTCTAAGCTATCTTAATAATATATTTTTAGATTTTTTCTCATATAGAGTAAAATATTATAAAGAGGATTTTTTTATTTTTAAATTGTTTGTAATAAATAAACTCTAAAAATACCGGAGTGATTTTAAAACATTAATTCACTCAATAACTAGCCTGTTGGCTTAGAAGTTGGTGGCCTTGACTGCTCATTCTTACATCAGTAGAAACCTACTTCATGACTGAGTAACATAAGCTTTATATTTTCTACTTTTGCGCGGGTGAAGCCACAGGCAGAAGCCAGTTTAACCTTTTGAGTGCGTAATTAGAGACACAATAGTAAGACAATGGCGCGTGAACGCCGGCGTTAATGCGGGGATCAACAGCTTAATATGTGCTTGTAAAAGACATAGCGAAAAAAAATCGTAAGTCCCCCTAGCCAAGTTACAACCCTTTCCTTTCAATTCTTATTTCGTTGATCGCTTCGAGTCGGCCACGCCTCCTGTTCCTTTGTTCTGAACACGTGACTGAGCGTTGAAATGACGTCAGAACAAAAGAATCGGACGCGTGGCCGACTCGAGGCGATCGACGAAAAGGGAATCGAAACGAAACGGTTGTAACTTGGCTAGGGGGGCAGGTGAGATAGTGGTGGTTATTACCTACTTAGGCATGAGCTCTTTGTATCGTAAAGACCTTTTTTAGTTCTAACATCACGTTTGCTACTTATAAATCAGAAAACAAGCAAGTTTTGTACTGCACTGCAAAAATAAAACAAATAAAATTAAAAACAAACCGTCACTAATTGAATAAAAGTGTCCCCCTAAGTAATTATAGCGCAGAGTGAAGTAATAATACGTCCTAATAGCATTATTAGCAATAAGTCTGCATCTCTATCAAGTTACAGACAAATTGAGTTACTAGAACTACGCGGGAATGCTGCGCGACTCCATTTTAAAACGAACAAACAGTATAGTGCAACCGTATCGTCTGTTTGCTCAGAGAGAACGCAAGATAATAAAAGGTTTATTATATGAAGATGATTTTCTTTTTTTTTTACGTGTGACGATCTCGAGGTTAAGCAACGCTTGCCAAGGTCAGTCTTTGGATGGGTGGCCATTCCAACACACCGAAATTCCTTCGTGTTGGTCTCTGTTGTCATTAATAGATTTTTGACCGTCGTAACAGTAGGCTAACCGAGGTGACATCACTTGTCACGTGACTTCTCTGCAGGTAAATTCATTGCCATACTTTTTGCGCTTAGCGTTCGGCGGGAATGCTAACAGAAAAAAAGGCAAGGAAATTTATTTATTTATTTATTAAAATTTTATCTTCATGCAACACAAAGTACAAAGGCGGACTTTATGCCTTAGGCATTCTCTACCAGTCAACCTGAAGAGACAATATGGTAGGTGCGTAAAAAAGAAAATGTTATTTAGAGTAAAAGTATACATACAGTTAGAATAAACACACATATTATATTTAATATAATATATAATACATATAAATTAATATAAGGTAAGAAGAGAAGTTTTCGAGACGATTCTGCTATTAGTAGAGAAAATAATTCCGTAACTTCCGCTTAAATACATAACGACTTTCGGCCGTCCTGATATAGAGAGGAAGCGCATTCCACAGAAGGATGGATTGTATATAGAAGGATGAATGGACAAAATTAGAAGTATGAGAAGGACAGAGCAGTAGGAGATTGTTAGAAGAACGCAGATTTCTTGCGTGTGAAGAACATAGATACTGAAAGTGAGTTATGAGATAGGACGTGGGAGAGTTGAGCAAAGAGAAAAGTGTAGTCAGAGCGTGCAAATTTCTTCTCTGGCGAATTGGCAACCATTTGAGCTCAGACCTGAAGTCCGACACATGATCATGTTTCCTTAAGTTAAATTCATATTTAACTCCGGTTCATACCGGATGCAGTTGTTAAGGAGTCTGTCAAACTTATCCAACAAGACTGCGTTCAAGTCAAAGTAACACACGTCACCTTATTCTATAAGAGGAAAAATCAAAGTCTGCACAAGCAAATCTAGAAAATCTGATACAAGTCTTGCCAAAAGGTATCGTGCTACTCGTACCTAATATCTGGGTTATGGAGTTCAGATAAGTAGTCACTCCAAGTAAAATACTGATCTCCAACTACATCTAACGACAGACCCTGGTACAGGCCATGGTCCGGACCAAATGGAAATGGGAGGCGGTCGCCTCTTTCTGCGAAGCAGTAATGCTAGCGAAGGAGACGGCCGCACGCGTTAGAGAACGGACTTCTTTACGCCCCACCCGAAAATCCCGACCCTGACAAAGCCACCGTAGACGTGGGCTTGCGGACGACGAGCAATGGGTAGCTCACTATTTGGCTGTCTGGTAACCATCCAGACCGAGCCCAAATCTTCGACGGCGCGTAGTGTTCCACGCGCGCCTCAAAGAGATGTCAGCAAAACCGTAAGGACCCAGCAGGACCATAGCCTACTAGAGCTATGGATCGACTTCTGAAAGGGTTACCCGTGGTCCTAGAACGCAAAGGGCAGAGGAATATTGGTGTGGTTTTAGTCAGTAAAAGTCTAAAGTCATTAGATGATTTCCCACCTTAAAAAATAGCTGCATCAGATAACACTGGAAGCCGACCCCAGCCCAGTTAAGAGAAGGCTAGACAGATGTGGATATCATCACGTTACAAATGTCCAGTCTACATAAAAATACAAGGTAGATTAGGGTAGGTAAGCTGTGAGGTGTACAATAAAATATATAATAATAATAAGCATAGCGCTTACGTGGGTTAATCGTCGGTTGGTATCACGTTCTATTAAAAGTATTTAAAGGGCCTCTGCGAGTTGATTTCGGCTGCTCGTACGCCTTTCAAAGGTCCAGGACCTCAAAGTTCTGAGATATAGTGCTATATAAAAAATATAATAAATATTATATTTTCATGTCAGTTACAATCTGGTAAGTAAACATTTAATGAATATTAATCAAGATGTACTGTTTAGATAACAAAGGTTATTATAACAGTTATAAGCCTTAAAATTGGTGTTTACAGTCTGAAACAAAGTTTAGGTAATTTTCCGTCGGAATTAATTTGATTTAAAATGTTTGATGTAACATCATGACTTGTCTGTATCTCATTCAGGGGATGGCAGGGATTTTTAATACTGTATTATAAATTGATCATAAGCCCCCCTAGCCAAGTTACAACCGTTTCTTTTCGTTGATCACCTCGAGTCGGCCACGCCTCCTATTCCTTTGTTCTGACCACGTGACTGAGCGTTGAGATGACGTCAGAATAAAGGAAACGGACGCGTGGCCTACTCGAGGCGATCGACGAAAAGAGAATCGAAACGAAACGGTTGTAACTTGGCTAGGGGGGCAGGTACTTTATTTCTAAGGAAACGGTTGGCGCAGTGGATGAGCAATTGACTGCTACGCTGCGTGTTGCGGAGTCGATTCCTGCGCGTAACATGGCCTACAAATATGGTTGTTCCGGGTCTGGATGTCTCATGTATATAGCAAAGCATAGTCGACCTTATAATGTTCCCACTGTTGGGACTAAGGCCTCCTCTCTAGGAGAGGGAATGGGCCGTAATCCACCACGCGGGCCCAGTGCGGGTTGGTGGAAGTCACATGTCTACGAATTTTAGGTTCTAAGACATGCCGGTTTCCTCACGATGTTTTTTTTCACCGTTTTGACGGCAGTGGTGATGAAATGAATTACAGAAAGTAATGCGCCTGGCTGGGTTTGAACCCGCGACCTACAACTCGTAAGTCGGGACCGTTACCACTCGGCCAGAACTGCTCCATGTGTGATGTCTCATGTATGAGAGTTTAAATGTTAGTGAACGCACCCACGATATAAGAGTAATTTTAAATTAGTGTGGGAAAAAGATCCTTTTTTTTCTACTTTCTTAAAAAAGACTTAAATCATTTATTTGCTTGCTTAAGGTACAGAATGTTGATATCTACCTACACTAATATTATAAAGAGGTAAAGTTTGTTATTTTATTTTTTTGTTTGTAGGAGGTAGGTAATCTCTGGAAGTACTGGTCCGATTGCTAAAATTTTTTTACCAATAGAAAGCTGCTTTTATTCCTGAGTGACATAGGCTGTATTTGATGTACGCGGGCGAGGCCGCAGGCAAAAGCTAGTAATGGATATAATTGATCTCTTATTCTGCCTTTAACTAATTTCTGTCTTCACATGAGTGATGACGCTGGCAAAAAGAACAAAAAACCTCACATAAAGTTGATGGTCCGAAGCCAGGAGGAGTGGCAGGCGGTCGCCTCCTTCTGCGAAGCAGTAATGCTAGCTAAGGAGGAGGCCGACTGCGCGAGGCAACGGTCCTCTCGCCCCAGCCGCCGGAATTCCGATCCCGATTTCCGGCTACCGTAGGCGCGGGCTTGCGGACAGCGAGCAATGGGTAGCTCACTGTCCGACCGTCCGGTAACTGTCCGGACCAAGCCCAAGTCGTCGACGGCATGTATTGTTCCACGGGTGCCTCAGGGAGATGTCAGAAAATCGTAGGTGCCCAGCAGGGTCGAAGCCTACTGCGGCTACGGGTAGTGTGAAAGTGAAGCCCTGGGACAAAGGCAAAGAAGGAACAGGAGTGGGTTTTCAGTCAGTAAAAGTCTGACACTATCTCCCGCTCCGCCCAAGAGTGGGGGATGTCATAAGATGATTTTCCCACCGAAAAAAAAACCTTTACAAAAATCTAGGATATTTTTTTTATTTATCTACGTATTTCATTCTGAGTGAAGGACTATTTTTGGAACCACCAAACTTTCTCTCTAAATAGAGCTTTCATTCAACACTCGACAAAATTATGAGTTTGTCTGCGGGGTTTAAAATTTTCAGCTTCATACATATTTGCACGCCATATTTGTAAATAACTTTGTGGTAAAAATTCCGGAAATAAAGTTTTAAACCTATATAAGAGATAGGAGTTTGAGTACATATTGTGGGAACCGAATTCAAATCTGTAATTATACAATTGCAATAATACTACATTATACGAAGCACCGACCTTAAATTACGATAGAGCAAAATTTTGTGATGACGCCCTTAACACTACAGCGAACATAACGTTAATTTTGTAACGTATTCGTATGCATAGCATTCAACTCTGGGGTAGTGCCTACAACTCTACCATCTCATGTTTGCAGAGAATGCAAAACATAATACTCCGCACGATCAGCAATGTCCCATGGTATGTGACCAACCAAGAAATTCACGAACATCTGAAAATGCCCACCATAAAGGAGGAAATCCAAAACGTAACCTTGAAATACTGGGAGAAGCTAAAGAAGCACCCGAATACGTTAGCAGCACAGCTCACGATGCGTAGCTAAGTAAAGCAGCTTAAGAGCCCGGCGTAAGCCGCTTGCAACTGCAAGTTGACGCGTATCGCGGAATATAGCTATCTCTGTTTGACAAAAACAAGTGAGCGACTGACGCAATGCGCAGCTGTGTGTGTATGTGAGCGTATTGCAATATTGTTAGTAAAATTAGGTATGTTCATTATTTGCTTTATTTTTGCCGAATACTTTAGGGAATCGTTAGTGAATGTACAGACTAGTAATGCGTTTTTTGGAAATTTTATTACCGTGCCGATATCTCAACATATTAGGATAACTAGCACACACTAACAAATCAGAAAGTGTTATGGAGCCGAGTGCTTTTTTTTTAAGTGGGAAATCAGTCAATGAGTTCAGTCAATAAATCAGGCCATCGGCGGCAAGGCAACGAACTCTCGCGCCGGTCCCTGGTACAGGTCATGGTTTGGAGCGAGGAGGAATGGCAGGTTGTCGTCTCCTTCTGCGAAACAGTAATACTAGCGAAGGAGACAGCCACATGCACGCGGGAACGGCCCGCACGCCCCAGCCGCCGGAATCCCGACCCTAAATTCCAGCCAATGTGGGCGTGGGCTTGCGGACGGCGAGCAATAGGCAGCTCGCCGTCCGGCCGTTCAAACCGAGCCCGAGTCGTCGACGGCGCGTAATGTTCCACGTGCGCCTCAAGGAGATGTCAGCAAAACCGTAGGGGCCCACCAGGGTCGAAGCCTACTGGGGTTGGTCACGCCACAAATATGGCGGTAAGTCCCCTCTTTGAGGCGTGGTTAGAAAGACCTCACGGCGTCCTCACCTTCCGCATGACGCAGGTTCTAACCGAACACAGTAAGTTCGGGAAGTTCCTGCACCGGATTCGTGCAGAAGCGACGCCCGGGTGTCGCCACTGTGTGGACCGCCCGGAGGACACGGCCACGGTGGAGGTGTGCTCCGCTTGGGCAGAGCAACGCCGTGTCCTCGTAGGGGCGATGCGGCGGCGATTTCTCGCGCCGGGCCTTGGTACAAGCCATGGTCTGGAGCGAGGAGGAGTGGCAGGCGGTCGCCACTTTCTGCCAAGCAGTAATGCTAGAAAAAGAGGCGGCCATCGCGTGAGGCAACGGCCTTCACGCCCCAGCCGCCGCCAGAATTCCGATCCCATTTCCGGCCATCGTAAGCGCGGGCTTGCGGACGGCGAGCAGTGGGTAGCTTGCCGTCCGACCATCCGGTACCCGTCCGGACCGAGCCCAAGTCGTCGACGGCGCGTATTGTTCCACGCGCGCCTCAGGAAGATGTCAGCAAATCGTAGGGGCCCAGCAGGGTCGAAGCCTACTGGGGCCAAGGGTAGTGTGAAAGCGAAATCCGGGGCCCTGGGACGAAGGCAAAAAAGGAATAGGAGTGGGTTTTTAGTAAGTAAAAGTCTGACACGCTTTTTCGCTCCGCCCAAGAGCGCGAGAAATCATTGGATGATTTCTCACCCAAAAAAAAAGTACCTAAGCATTTGAAGTTTAGTAAAAGGAATATATATATATATATATATATTAGTTTTGATGTTCATAAGCATATAAATAATTTGCATGGTCCGGAGCGCGGAGGAGTGGCAGGCGGTCGCCACTTTCTGCGAAGCAGTAATGCTAGAAAAGGAGGCGGCCATCGCGTGAGGCAACGGCCTTCACGCCCCAGTCGCCGCCGGGATTCCGATCCCGATTTCCGGCCACCGTAAGCGCGGGCTTGCGGACTGCGAGCAGTGGGTAGCTTGCCGTCCGACCGTCCGGTACCCGTCCGGACCGAGCCCAAGTCGTCGACGGCGCGTATTGTTCCATGCGCGCCTCAGGGAGATGTCAGCAAATCGTAGGGGCCCAGCAGGGTCGAAGCCTACTGGGGCCAAGCGTAGTGTGAAAGCGAAATCCGGGGCCCTGGGACGAAAGCAAAGAAGGAATAGGAGTGGGTTTTTAGTGAGTAAAAGTCTGTCACTGTCTCCCGCTCCGCCCAAGAGCGAGATTTGTCATTAGATGATTTTCCCACCTTAAAAAATAAAAAAGCCTACTAGGATCGCTTCTGAAAGGAAAACCTGGGGCCCTGGAACGCAAGACAAAAAGGGAATATAGGAGTCGATTTTAGTAAGTAAAAGTCTGACACGCTCTTTCGCTCCGCCCAAGAGCGCGAGAAATCATTGGATGATTTCTCACCCAAAAAAAAGTACCTAAGCATTTGAAGTTTAGTAAAAGGAATATATATATTTATTAGTTTTGATGTTCATAAGCATATAAATAATTTACATGGTCCGGAGCGAGGACGAGTGGCAGGCGGTCGCCACTTTCTGCGAAGCAGTAATGCTAGAAAAGGAGGCGGCCATCGCGTGAGGCAACGGCCTTCACGCCCCAGTCGCCGCCGGGATTCCGATCCCGATTTCCGGCCACCGTAAGCGCGGGCTTGCGAACGGCGAGCAGTGGGTAGCTTGCCGTCCGACCGTCCGGTACCCGTCCGGACTGAGCCCAAGTCGTCGACGGCGCGTATTGTTCCACGCGCGCCTCAGGGAGATGTCAGCAAATCGTAGGGGCCCAGCAGGGTCGAAGCCTACTGGAGCCAAGGGTAGTGTGAAAGCGAAATCTGGGGCCCTGGGACGAAGGCAAAGAAAGAATAGGAGTGGGTTTTTAGTCAGTAAAAGTCTGACACTATTTCTCGCTCTGCCCAAGAGCGAGATTTGTCATTAGATGATTTTCCCACCTTAAAAAATAAAAAAGCCTACTAGGTTCGCTTCTGAAAGGAAAACCTGGGGCCCTGGAACGCAAGACAAAAAGGGAATATAGGAGTCGATTTTAGTAAGTAAAAGTCTGACACGCTCTTTCGCTCCGCCCAAGAGCGCGAGAAATCATTGGATGATTTCTCACCCAAAAAAAAGTACCTAAGCATTTGAAGTTTAGTAAAAGGAATATATATATTTATTAGTTTTGATGTTCATATGCATATAAACTCGTAAATAATATGCATCACAAAAAAAAAACAAAAAAAAGTAAAAGGAATACAGAAAGTCAATAGAAATATTACAGTAAAATTTACAACGCGACCGAAGTAATGACATCACGTACACACTGACACTGACGCACACACACACACTCTCGCTTGCCGCGATAGCACTACTAACTCTTGGAAATTTAGGATAAATTTGGATGTGTTCCGTAATACCAAAAATGATGAATGAAAACTTAATGTTTTTTCATTTTTTTTTCTATAATTTGTAACTTGATAATATAAACTATGTTTCTACGGAAAGAATATTAGAAATATTGTTGTTTATAATACAGAAAAAACAAAATGAAAACATGCCATTTACGCTACAAAAATATGCGAAATGAAATTCGCTTAAATTTCGTTTAAGGTAAGTATTTTAAAAAAAGAAAGATGTAGGAACCTAGATAAATATTGTCTTAATCCGAATATCATCATAATATGGTGGAAATATGCTCCATCTGCAAATAATTTTGGTATTACGTTTGTATGGATAATTCAGCTGTCGCCGTCGCCTTGAGCGAAAGGACATCATATAGATGAGGAGACGTTCCCAATGGGGACGCACTCAAACTGACATAGCGCACTCACCAAATTTGCTCATAGTGTCAAACACTGATCGCAGATTTAACACAGAGAAAAAAAATTGTAACGTTAATATACGGCTAAATATTTAGTGTGTAAAGGTTCTAAGTGTTCCCTTCCTCCCTTGTCTATCGTGATATTAAGAATGGTTTAAAAGCTTCTTGTATCATTCAACGCAATCCAACGCATGAAGAAGAGGCAACGCGAAAAAGAGAATTAACGCATAAAAAGTTTGTTGGCATTCGGTAATCCCATCATTTGCTTGAATATTTCAGTTTTTTTTTTTAAATTAAACCTTAACAGTCTTTGGAAAAATTGTTTCGTCATGAAAAAATACGATAAATCTGCAAATTTCAAAATAAAAAAAAATAAAAACTACAGTTTTTCTAATTTATATATATTGTTTTTTATTTGTGAGTACATTATGAAAAATAGCAAATTTTCAGAGATTAGATTTGATTACTGCATTAGCTTTACACTTTATGTTTTGACTACTTATGTACTAGATATATTCTGTGATTCCAAAATATCTAGAGAAAGATTTGTAATCAGAATCAGAAACATTTATTTTAATAGACTATTTACAGACACTTTTGAATTGTCAAAATGGTCGGTCAAAAAAATTGTCAAGCTAAATTGCACGTTCCAAAGCGTAGATCTCTATGGAGAAGAACGTGCAAGTAACTCCATGGACACCCTTTTAAATCATATTATGAGTTAAGATGTCATTGAACCTCGGCTGCAGGCTGCGGTTGCAAGCAGCACATGCGGCGGCTGCATGAAGCCGGCTGCAGCTGCACGACTGGGTTTCTATGTAGTAGTATGGATTTTTGTGGAAACTATTCCGAACGCGGCTGCGGCCGCACGTGCTGCCGAGTTTCGGCTGCGAGTGCTGCCATGACCTGCAGCCGCAGCCGATCGCAGACCAGTTGTGCTGCGGCAGCAAGTCAATGCACACGTAGTAACGTCAATCTAACCTGTTTAGACAAGTCCCGAAATAATCGCTACTCGGAGCCGATAGCGCTCATATTAGATTGAATCGTAGATTTGCGACTGGCAGCACGTGCAGCCAGCCTCGGAATCACTTCCGGCTGCAGATGCAGGCAGCGGCTGCGTATCATGCGTGTGCTACCTGCATTCGCAGCCTGCATCCGCAGCCTGCAGCCTGTAGTTTCGAATGGCACCTTTACATAAATCTTTGAGCATGACGCTTGCATCAGCCCCACTCATCTCAACCATTTTGAAGCGAACTGAATGACACAATAACACATTATGCCACCCTCAGCGCATACTGGTAATGTCAAACTAGTTGTAATCTAATAAAAATGCTCGGCATAATCACATAATCGGCATAATCACATAAGAGCGGTTGTATAAAAATTTATCTCGGGTTGGTCGCTCTTAAGGAGACTTATAACTTTCGTCATTAACATATTCATACTTCGATGAGCCCCTAAAATATTTCTACCGGCCCCTATCACTCACTATAATCACACATACTCCTATTAATCTAAACACGAAAACGTATAATTCTGAGAAAAGTAAATAAACTGTTGTTTTATCATGTTTTGTTAACAAAACGTTATCGACGTGGGTGTTGCGATGTTACATGTAAAATTTTATCTTGTTACACAATTATTTGTGTTTGCTCTCCGGATAACGTATGTGTGAGCACGGACCCCGATTCATTTTTCCTCTCTTATTGACATGTTAAAACGTTTTTTTACAAAAAAACTGAGCAAGTGCGAGTCGGACTCGCGCACTGAGGGTTCCATAGAAACTTGAAAGGTAAATTGCGGTGTACGATTTTTGACGTATTATAAAAAACTACTTACTAGATCTCGTTCAGACTAATTTTCGGTGGAAGTATGCATAGTAATGTACATCATATATTTTTTTTAGTTTTATCATTTTCTTATTTTAGAAGTTACAGGCACACACATTTTACCACTTTGGAAGTGTCTCTCGCGCAAAGTATTCAGTTTAGAAAAAAATAATATTAGAAACCTCAATATCATTTTTGAAGACCTATCTATAGATACCCCCCCACACGTATGGGTTTGAAGAAAAAAAAAATTGTGTTTCAGTTCTAAGTATGGGGAATCCCCAAAATTTATTGTTTTTTTTTTCTATTATTGTGTGAAAATCTTAATGCGGTTCACAGAATACATCTACTTATCAAGTTTCAACAGTATAGTTCTTATAGTTTCGGAAAAAAGTGGCTGTGACATACGGACGGACCGACAGACAGACATGACGAATCCATAAGGGTTCCGTTTTTTGCCAATTGGCTACGGAACCCTAAATAAAAAAAACAACCGATACGGCGACGTAAAAAAAAACTGACCAAGAGCCAGTTGGACTCGCGTGCGAAGGGTTCCGTACCATCCATAGCAAAAAACGGCCATAAAATCAAGTTTGTTGTAAGGGAGCCCCGTATAAATTGTTATTTTATTCGATGTTTAGTATTTTTTATTATAACGGCAACAGAAATACATTATCTGTGAAGATTTTAACTGTCTAGCTATCCCGGTTCATGAGTTACAGCCTGGTGATAGACGGACAAACAGACAGACGGATGGATAGCGGTGTCTCAATAATAGGGCCCCGTTTTACCCTTTGGATACGGAACCCTAAAAATACAAAATAACTATGATTTTTTAAGTTTGTGTTTCTGGATTCGTTTGTCATTTTTTGACGCTGACTTAAAAAAATAAAGTTTTGCATGTTTAGTTTGTTTTTGAAGTCGGTTGTATTTTTTGTAAAAACGATTTTTAGTTTTCACTGTTTTGTTGTGGTATTCCACAGCTAAAAATAAATAGTGAGCAAATTCTGTAGTACTTTTTTGTGGTGTAGGTAGCAATGAAATTTCTACAGAGTTAAAACTTAATCCGACACCAAAAGAATTATCAAAATCGGTCCATTACTTGTATAAAATCATTAAATACTGTATAATATCATTAAGTTACTGACTGATTTTTTTTCTTTTTGTTTTGTACCGCACAACTATTGACCTGTTTTTTTATTTTAATATTAATGCTAATTGTTGTTGTTTGAATTATTTGTTTTTGTATTTTTAAAATATTATTGTTTTCGACAAAAATTACTTATTTGCACACCAGCCATGGTCAAATATGTTGAGCCAAAGAATATTTTTGTAACACCTATAATAAGCATCTTACCATATAAATTATTTACACATGTTTTTGCAAATAAATAAATCTAAATCTAAATTTTAAAGAAAAAAATAACAAAACGGTTTGTGTAACTTTAAAATAAATGTTTAAAGTAACTCAAATCTTAATTAAAATGGTTTTAGTCATTACTTCAACCAAAAACTAATAATACCTACAACAAATAAAAATAAATATAACAATATAAACATCCATTTCCCAAAGTCTTCTCTCATTGGCAAAGGGATTGAAAACAATGTAAATATAGATGAACAATATTCTTTTCGTTAACAAACATTATTTATATTTTCCATCAGAATCCCGAATCTCGTGGTATTTGTACCATAAGACTCTGTGATGTATGTAAATAGTATCAACAGGGGTATCAGAGACCAGGCTTATTGAAACGCCCCGATATCGAATAGAATAGGGTTGACAGAAATTCGGTGTTACGGCAAACTTGATTTAGAATAATATCATGTACCAATCGGTAAAGTTGGGAAATTATAGCACTGGAGTCGTGTTACAGGAAAAACGGTAAATAGAAAACATCACCTTAACTTATTCGTATTATTTGGTTTTGTAAACATCTCAAATCCAATCATTTTTCTTCAGAATATCAGTAAATCATTATTAAATGATATATACAACATATTTTTCAGTAAATGCGAAGCCTGAATATAGTTTGTTCAGAATCAGTAACTGAATAGATTCCAATAATTTTTACACCATGATAGATTTCTATTTTTTCTCAAAAAAAAATAAAAAAGGTCACAAGTTGGCCACCACCAAAACTAAGTACAACACAGTTAACGGTAGGTTATAGCGGGCATTAGGCGTCAGCGCACAGCTGTGTTCGGAACAAAACATACCCTTAGTTGCCGGGATGGCCCGGTGACTATGTATTTTTGCGGACAACCAGGTAAGCTGCAAGATGTATTAATATATTATAAGTTTGTGATTTTTCATTAGACACATCCATTAGTCAAATTCCATTCAAATTCGTTCAGCCGTTCGAGCGTGACGAAGTGACAAACATACTCACACTTACAAACTATCTTCTTTCTAATATTAGTGTGACTAAACTAAAAAAGAACCTTTTTGTACAAATCATCATCATCATCAGATCTCCCTGCCGTTGTCTCATGTTATTTAAGTCAGCGCAAGACGTTTTTTTCTTCCATTCGATCTTGTCAACCGTAACGTTATCACTCCCTTTTCTTTCATAATCCTCTCTCTCTCTTCTCTCTCTTTTCTCCCTTTTAATTCCTTCATTTTGCGTACAGCTAAGGAGTGAAATTCTGTGCCGGAGTCCGTGTTTCCTGATAGCTACAATCTGTGGTCTTTAACTCAAGATTGAATAGGTTACTCATAAGCAAGCGTTCTCCACCGTCGACCGCATCATCGCTTACTTTATGGAGTGCCAATGATAATAATCATTTTGAGACTAAAATATTTTTCCACATTATAATTAATTTATCCAAATATCGAGGTCAAAAATATGAGCCGGCCTCATAGTGATATTAAATATATCAGTTTATTATTTTATTACCTATCTATTTATCTTTAGTGTGTGTTCCGTGCAGTAGGAGAGCGTAGGAGTTAATCTCTGGAAGTACTGTTCCGATTGCAAAATTTTTTTCCCCATTAGAAAGCTGTTTTATTCCTGAGTGACATAGGCTATATTTTATGTACGCGGGCTAGCCGCGTGCAAAAGGTAGTTCGATATAAAATAGTTAATATTTCTTTGTTGTTCATAATATTATATAACATTTGTTGTTGTTGATTCTGTGCGAATCACAAAAAAAATTCTTTTTTCTTTCTTTAACAAAAAATATAATTTCTAATAAACATTTTTAAAAGTTACAAAATTATTCTACCATTCACGAAATTTAGACAGCCCTGCATCAAAGCACGAATAGCTTCATGATGATTTAACGTTGGAATCAAAGAAAAATGTTTTTTGAATAAATAATGAGATCTGACACGTTTTGATCAATCATTGGGGTGAAAAAATCAGGAAACGTTTCAAAGTGATTTTTCCAAAATGAAATCAGGCATTTTCCTCTAACAGGAATTGTTATTGAAGACGATATTTTAATATTTGGGTTTGTCGTCACTGATTTAGCAAATTTTCCATTTCTTTTATATTTACTTAGATAGATTATTTTCTCAATGTTTATTAAAATAAAACCTGCGAGTGCGAATAAATCACAATCTTAATAATTTCCGGCCACTGTAGGCGCGGGCTTGCAGACGGCCATCCGGTGACCATCCGGACCGAGCCCAAGTCGTCGACGGCGCGTACTGTTCCACGCGTGCTTCAAGGAGATGTCAGCAACTGGGCCCAGCAGGGTCGAAGCCTACTGGGGACAAGGGTCTGATTCTGAAAGGAAGATTCGGCCCTGGTACGAAAGGCAACGAAGGAACAGGAGTGGGTTTTTAGTCAGTAAAAGTCTGACACTATCTCCCGCTCCGCCCAAGAGCGGGGGATGTCATAAGATGATTTTTTGGTTGGAAAACCTACTTTTGTAATAACAAAGACTTGTTATAGATTTTCCTGTATTTATAGCTGTTCGGTATTTTTTTCAAAAAGGCCAATTTTCTTTAATCGATTTTTTCTTTAAATTCCAAAAGAAACACAATTGCGACGAATACATAATCTACCTTTTTATTTGATATGTCGTAATTTACACTTGCAAAAAACTGTATTTTTAATTATTCGTTTTCAGATTTGTGACATGGCCTCCCGGAGCCACTCTGCCTCGACGTCGATGTCGACAGGCCTTTCCGGTGCTTGCACCTAGGCCTGTACCATCGCGGCTTCCAGGAGAAGCTCCCGGTCCAGCTGCTTCAGAGCCCACCGTGGACCACACGGGGTCTGTTGGACCGGCGCGGTCGAAGTCTGGGCGGAGACGTCAAACCGGATGTACCGGTGGTCTGAGTACGTTTCCACCCCCTCCATGACGCGCCAGTCGACGACACGTGGCGACAGAGCGGGGTTGGCAAACGAAATGTCCACCACTGACTCACCCCGCATCCGTACACACGTGGGGACAGAACCCCGGTTTAGGATGACCAGGCCTGTCTCCAGAGCCCGGTCCTCCACCATCCGATCCCGCTGGTTCGTGAACCGGGAACCCCAAGCCAAGTTCTTGGCATTGAAGTTCCCGCAAACGACCACGGGGAGGGATCCAAACCCAGCGTCCTATATCATAGGTGCGTTCACAAACGTGTGAACTTGCATACATATAAGACACCCAGACCCGGGAAAACTGTCTATAGGCTATACAAAAATTCAAACTGCGTGTGGGAATTAAACCCGAGACATGCAGCACAGCAGGCTATTATTCAAACACTGCACCAACCGAGTCGTTGGCCGTGATTGATTGTTTAATAAAATAAAAAATGGCTAATCCATAGCCATTATAGAACCCACATTATAGAAAATATAAATGTCAAGGTCAAGTGGTACATATTGTTTTTCTTTTTTCCACTTCACGAACAATTAATTTCCATAAGAACGTTAAATTTCCCTAAGAATGAATATTTATTTAAAAATAACTTGCTACGTTTTTTTGGAACAGCATTACCTACGTATGTTCAGGAAATTCCACTTCATACTTACAAAAATGTTATCATGAATTTATTCATAAATGTAGGATAAAAGTACTTATATCATTTTTAGCGTTCCGTACCTCAAAAGGAAAAAACGGAACCCTTATAGGATCACTTTGTTGTCCGGCTGTCTGTCAGTCAAGACCCTTTATCTCAGGAACGCGTGGAGGTATCGAGTTGAAATATTAAAACCATATGCTGAAGTCTGCAGTCCCTTGAGGCTGTGAAAAAATCAAACTTCTAAGTTAACGGAAAAAAAGATACATTTATATCGCAAAAAACATGTATTTCTACACTCTTAAGGGAATTAAATTCATAGGGTACTTCCCGCTGACCTAGAATCCAGCAAGGTCTCATAGCACAAATATAGGAAAAAAAAAATTTTTGTTAGGTCGCAAAAAAAAACTTTTTTTGCCATTCAGAAAAATCTTCGTAACCCAATTCGGGAATTGAACTGTTTTCACGTACGTAAGTTTGTACGGAACCCTCAAAGCGCGAGTCCGACTCGCAATTGACCGGTTTTTTATTCTGATTCTCGTTTATTTTTTTTATGAAATCCCAGTTTTTTTGTGATGATACTTCAATAACACCTTCAAGCAATCCCTTGCGATCTAAGCAAAGAGAGAAGGAGTGTCAGAGTTTTATTATTCAGTACCTACCTTTTTTTCTTTCAGTTGCTCTTTGAGTTTCAAGGCCACGGTAGCTCTTACGAAAAATCCTGCAGCTCGAGTCCTTATATCTAGGGGCCAATTTAAGCTGGGTTATTATTAACTCTGAGTTAATTACCAAATCGAGCCTATTTATGTACGAAACTAGCTGCTAGAAGCAGCTTTACCTGCATAATATTAGAAAATTAGCCCTATGGAACATATTCCCGGTACAAAAAGTATTCTATATGCCAAGACATGGTCTACCGTTGTACCAAGTTCCATCGAAATCTGTTCAGTCGTTTGAGCGTGAAGAAGTAACTAACATACATACACTCACAAACTTTAGCCTTTACAACATAAGTGAGATATTTACTAACATACATACACTCACTAACTTTAGCCTTTACAATATAAGTGTGATATTTACTAACATACATACACTCACTAACTTTAGCCTTTACAACATAAGTGTGATATTTACTAACATACATACACTCACTAACTTTAGCCTTTACAATATAAGTGTGATATTTACTAACATACATACACTCACAAAGTTTAGCCTTTACAACATAAGTGAGATATTTACTAACATACATACACTCACAAACTTTAGCCTTTACAATATAAGTGTGATATTTACTAACATACATACACTCACAAACTTTAGCCTTTACAATATAAGTGTGATATTTACTAACATACATACACTCACTAACTTTAGCCTTTACAATATAAGTGTGATATTTACTAACATACATACACTCACTAACTTTAGCCTTTACAATATAAGTGTGATATTTACTAACATACATACACTCACTAACTTTAGCCTTTACAACATAAGTGAGATATTTACTAACATACATACACTCACAAACTTTAGCCTTTACAATATAAGTGTGATATTTACTAACATACATACACTCACAAACTTTAGCCTTTACAACATAAGTGAGATATTTACTAACATACATACACTCACAAACTTTAGCCTTTACAATATAAGTGTGATATTTACTAACATACATACACTCACTAACTTTAGCCTTTACAATATAAGTGTGATATTTACTAACATACATACACTCACTAACTTTAGCCTTTACAACATAAGTGAGATATTTACTAACATACATACACTCACTAACTTTAGCCTTTACAATATAAGTGTGATATTTACTAACATACATACACTCACAAACTTTAGCCTTTACAACATAAGTGAGATATTTACTAACATACATACACTCACAAACTTTAGCCTTTACAATATAAGTGTGATATTTACTAACATACATACACTCACAAACTTTAGCCTTTACAACATAAGTGAGATATTTACTAACATACATACACTCACAAACTTTAGCCTTTACAATATAAGTGTGATATTTACTAACATACATACACTCACTAACTTTAGCCTTTACAATATAAGTGTGATATTTACTAACATACATACACTCACTAACTTTAGCCTTTACAATATTACTGTGATAGTTACTACTACCTTCTGCCAGCGGCTCCGTTGGCGTGACTGATGGTTATTGTGGACAGGAAGTCGAAGACGGAGTTCAAGCTTCCTCCGTACCAAACATCAAAATCAGTTCAGTAGTGTGTATAAGGTGTATAGTGCCTTGAACATATCATCATCATCATCATTTCAGCCGAAAGACGTCCACTGCTGGACATAGGCCTCCCCCAAGCGTCACCACAACGAACGGCCCTGTGCGTCTCGCATCCATCGGACTCCCGCAACCCTTGAATAGACAGACAGACAGGAGGCGGACAGACTGGCAGGAGTTAAATGCACACAAACTCATAGTGCCACGAGCGCCCGCATAGAGCTCTGCTGCTGACCTTTAAAACCATTTTCTTTGCGAAATATTGATTGATTTACATATGCTATGTAAATTTTAATTTGTCGTCATTTATGCAGTAAAGTGTTGGCAGTCCCAAAAAAAATAAACACTGTGTTTTCTATTTAATTCAAATCTTGCGTTAATTTTGGGACACCCTGAAGAACACTTAACCAGATATTTTTTTGTGTAAACATTTCTAAAGATCAAAACTGTTTGAAAGGAATAGGGAAAACCAGGGAAAAAATATCATATTGTTAAATATATTTTTTTTAGACAAATCTATCAATCGCACGAAAAATCATTATGTTGATAATATTGTACATGAATCTATAATAAACATATATTTTTTCAAATCTATTAGCCCAGCTATTACCGAGGAGTAGGCTTCAGATAGTCACTATTTTCGTTTCAGAAATGAGGATATCCGCAGGAGAACCAAGGTTGCCGACATAGCACGAAGAATCGCCAAACTAAAGTGGCAATGGGCAGGGCACATTGCTCGCAGAACGGATGGCCTTGGGGCCGAAAAGATCTGGAGTGGCGACCGCGTACCGGAAGACGCAGTGTTGGAAGGCCCCCTACAAGGTGGACCGATGACCTGGTGAAGGTTGCGGGAATCCGATGGATGCGAGACGCACAGGATCGTTCGTTGTGGTGACATTTGGGGGAGGCCTAGGTCCAGCAGTGGACGTCTATCGGCTGAAATGATGATGATGATGATGAGTCACTATTTTATGCCACTGCTCGGAAGCTAGAGCCTTAACCGTTAAAGAGTAACAGATAGACCAAAGAGTTATTCACTTTTATAATATTTAACCACGTAATAGCAATATTGACTTGGAGTAAATAAGTTAACCCCGGTTTGCTCCAGAGGGTCTAACTGTAACAAATATTTTTATGACCCACTTTTTGTGACCTAGTCATTATTTCTTAGTATAGAGGCTTCTGTCGTAAAATACCTAATTTTATGTCGCCATAAACATTTACATAGTATCTTGTAGTATGTTTGCCATTGTTGGTGTCCATGTTCCTAATTTTCTCAAGGTCTAAAAAAGTTTCTTTTTCTATTTTTTTTTTTGCGGTTATTCATTTCTTCAATAGGAGTTGTTTTTTTTGGGTTCAGGGACAGAAACTTCACAACTTATTTTTATTGTTTCATTAAGATAATATGTTATCATTTAATCAATAATATAGAGAAAACACAGATTTTGTAAAAACATATGTAATTAAGAATTTTTTTTTGTTGATTTGTTATCTACGTTTTGCTAGCTACATGACTGGCCAGTTATAATTCACCATTCTCTTGCCGTATCCCAATTAGGTCGGGGTCAAACAACAGATCTCCCTATTTTTAGGGTTCCGTACCTTAAAAAGAAAAAACGGAGCCCTTATAGGATCACTTTGTTGTCCGTCCGTCTATCTGTCTGTCTAGACCCTTTATCTCGGGAACACGTGGACGTATCGAGTTGAAATTAAAAAAAATACTTAGGTCTGCGGTCCCTTGAAGCTGTGAAAAAATCAATTTTCCAAGTTAACGGAAAAAATGATATTTCCGTTTATGGCGCAAAAAACGTATATTTCGACACTCAATGGAACCAACATTCTAGAGTACTTCCCGTTGACCCAGAATCCTAAAATTTTGCATAAAGCAAGGTCAAGTTTAAGAATAAATCTGAAAACAAAAAAAAACTGTTGTTACGTCAAAAAAAAAATTGCGATCTGGAAAGAACTTTGAGGCTCCAATCAGGAATTGAACTCTACATCGGTAAGTTTGTACGGAACCCTTAGGGCGCAAGTCCGACTCGCACTTACCCAATTTTTTTCATAGATAATTCTCTTTTCCTTTTGATTTTAGCAGTTACCCTCTTTCTAGCCATATGTAAATGTAAAGATGAATTAATTTTCTTAATTCATCTTTGGAGGAGATCAGCGGCGAGGACCGCTCGCGTCCTGCCCTGGTCAGGCCATGGTTCGGAGCGAGAGGGAATGGGAAAAAGTCGCTTCCTTTTACGAAGCAGTAATGCGAGCAAAGGTTATTACTTTTCCTTGTTCTTGTTGTTGTAGATATTTTCACGGCCCAACCACCGCCGAAGGAGACGCCCCAAGCGTTGGAAGCCCATACGGTAAGTAAAACCCGATTCGAATGTCCCACACTCGCCTCGCAAAAATGTCAGCCAAACTGAAAGGGCCCAGTAGGGTCAGTCCTGCTAGGGCAGTGGGAAAATTTGATAGAGTCACCGTAAACCTAGATCACAAAGGGCAACTGAAGAATGCAGATGGTAAAAAACAGTATCGATACTGAACTGCAAATTGTAAAAAAGCTTTCGAATATTATAAATTCTTACCTGGAACAATTATGTCAAACCTATCCTATACTAACACAAAATTAGTTATTTTAGTAGCAAGATGCAGCCAATCGACCCAGTTTCGCTTCCAGCCCTCCCCGCATTCGCAATATCTCGTTCGACTACCTCATTGTCTTATATTTACTGCTTTATGGATTTCTAATAACATTCAATTCAAAAACAGACACCTAACATCTTTGTTCATTTAAAGAAAGATTTTTATAGCGACGTGCAACTGAAAACTAACAGATTTTTTTTAAAAAACAGTGTTACTGTATTTTATTTATTTATTTAGTACCGCAAAATAGCCATTTGCGCTTTCACTCTGTTTTCTCACAGAATCGCAAACTTTCTAATAATATTGTCTTCCATTCATCAACAAACAAATCCACTCCAAGGTTGGTCTCCACGAGCGCGTTGAGCATCGTTAGCATACGCGGTATAGGGGAAGTGGATCGAGCTACATTGCGAAAAAATGGGACATCAAATAATTTATGCCTTCTAGAGCGATTGAAATTATTCGGAACAAATAATTGACACAACTCTACATGTAAGTCGGACGCATCAGGGTAACCATTAATAATTTTATAGGCTGTTGTAATTTGGTCAACAGTCCGCCTAACCTTTAATGGATTACAATTTAAGTATCCTGAAATAAACATAGTAGGATACATATATATGGATAGTATCCAAATAATCGTTTATATAGGTACCTGAGAATAGCGTTTTGATGTAGATATTATCCTAATATTATAAAGGTGAAATTTTGTATTTGTTTGTGTATGTTTGTTACTTATTTACGCTCAAACGGTTGAACGAATTTCGATGATGTTTGGTACACTGATAGCCCATGTTCTGGACACAGAATACTTTTATCCCAGGAGTATTTTCTATTGAGATACCTTCCTACTTTCACGCTCCTATAAGTCGTTGTAAAATCAACCACAAAATTCAATTAGAATTATAAAAACTGGGCAAGTGCGAGTCGGACTCGCGTACTGATGGTTCCGTACAAACTTACCTATGAAAACAGTTTAATTCCCGAATTGAGTTACGAAGACTTTTCCGAATCGCAAAAGTTTTTTTTTTTTTTTTTGGTAAGGTAACTACAAATTTACAGTTTTCAGATTTTTTCCTATATTTTTGCTATGAGACCTTGCTTCATGCCAAATTCAGGATTCTAGGTCAAGTCAGGAAGTACCCTATGAATTTTGATTCCCTTGAGAGTGTTGAAATACACATTTTTTACGGCCGTAACTTTTTTTTTCGTTAACTCAGAAGTTTGATTTTTTCACAGCTTCACGGGACCGCAGATTTGAGTAACTATATAGTTTTAATTTCAAATCGATACCTCCACGCGTTCCCAAGATAAAGGGTCGTGACAGACAGACAGACTGACGGACAGACGGATAACAAAGTGATCTTATATGGGTTCCATTTTTTCCTTTTCAGGTACGGAACCCTAAAAACAATTTAACTTAAAAAAAAATGCACGTTTTTCTTGCAGATAGAATAGAATAATTCACCAACGCAATTTTTCAGTTCAGATAATAAAAAATCTTACATGATAAGAATGTCTGAAGCCAGTGGGTAACTCAAGTATCTTTTATACTTTTAAGATCTTTTCATAGATACTAGAGCTCTTGAGAACACGATAATAATATTTAAAGAGGAATCTTACTCGAGCAACTTTTCATGAGGTATGAAAAACTTTGTTGTCAAATCATAATCGACTCTGCACGCTTGTGGTTTAAGTAGGTATTGCTTTGTACCTCGGGTTTTATGAGTACTTTGAGTAGGTATTGTCTCGCATGTAGGAGTTTTTACATAAAGAAAGTACTGTACTCATGCTCATAAAATGAATAATGTTCGAATTATTATTTCAAGACATTTCAAACAGATGCTGTTTTAGGATGAATATAATTAACATTATCTTTCGTTTGTAGTCCAAAGAGATGGCGAAGTAAACCAAGACGCAACGGATCATCTCAGGATGAATAAAATGGTGAGAGGTAACCGGAATGAATTTGCGACACACGAATGCTCCGCAAGTTAAAGGACAGCATTTACAAGTCCGTGATAAAATGTGTTATACTGAATGGATCAGAATATTAAGCTGTGAAAAAGATCGATGAAATAAGATTAAATGTAGCGAAGATAAGAATGTTGAGATGGATGTGTGGAGTGATGAGAATGGATACAGTGAGAAATGAGTATATTAGTGGAAGTTGGCGAAGTGTTGTCATCATCATCATCATCATTTCAGCCGAAAGTCCTCCCCCAAGTGTGGACACAACGACCGATCCTGTACGTCTCGCATCCACTTAGCGTTGCCAGGCGTCCGGATAAAGCCGGACAGGTCAGGCTTTTTAGTTGCGGGTCCGGCCAAATTAAGTAGAGTCCGGCCTGTCCGGCTTTTTAAATTGGACAACTGTTTTTTTAGATGTGTCATGTTTTCTACTTTATCTTGTATCGCTAGCGTAAGCGGAGCGGACTAGCAATTATAGCAGCCAATTTTATTGTTGTTTCATTGTTTTATATATTATGGTCAATAATAAAAAAAACAAGATTGACTTTAAAAAAAATGTCGGCCATTTTACTCAATGTCCGGTTAAATTGGCTGGTCTGTCCGACTTTTTGGTTTGAAGACCTGGCAACCCTACATCCACTGCATTCTCGCAACTCTCACCAGTGTCTCAAGACGAAAGTCTATGACCAGTGCGTGTTGCCAGTGATGACATATGGCACTGAAACATGGTCGCTTACAATGGGCCTCATCAGAAGGCTTACAGTCACCCAAAGGGCAATGGAAAGGGCTATGCTCGGAGTTTCCTTGCATGATCGCATCAGGTATGAAGATATAAGATATAAGAAAACCAAGGTCGCCGCCAAACCAAAGTGGCAGTGAGCAGGGCACATTGCTCGTAGAACGGATGGTCGATGGGGCCGAAAGGTTCTAGAGTTGCAATAAACAAATATCCTATAAATTTTGATTCCTTTGAGAGTGTCGGAATGTACGTTTTTTTGCGACCTAAACGGTCGTATCTTTTTTTTCGTTAACTCTGAAGTTTTATTTTTTCACAGGTTCAAGGAACCGCAGACCTGAGTATATAGTTTTAATTTCAATTTGATACCTCAACGCGTTTCCAAAATAAAGGATCTTGACAGACAGACAGACGGACGGACAACAAAGTGATCCTATAAGGGTTCCGTTTTTTTTCCTTTTGAGGTACGGAACCATAAAAAGAATAAGATATTTAGCATCTCTTTATTATCAAAAGAATCTCATAAAGCACTATTTTACCATGTTCAAGTAAAAAACCCGTTCTCACGTATTTACTTTTAATCAAGTCTATAGCTGTAAACACACTGACACTCCGCTCTCCTACGTAATGACGTCATCCGTCACGTTTCATTAACTCCATCCCACCAGTTATTTGAACTGTACCTATACATAAGTTTTACAGTGTTGTGGGTGGAACCATTTTGCGCAGTTTCTTTTAATTTTGATATTACAGTAGAAACATCCATTCCCAAATGATACTGGAAAATGCTATAGTGAGATCTGTGTAGCTTTTCCCCAAACATGTTATGGCCGGCTTCTAGTCAAACTGAAGCGGCAGTGTTTCACATGGGGTGACTGGTATATCTGACTTTTGTATAAGGCAGATAGGCAGACGCTCCATGCAACCCAGTAATAGGAATAGCGAACCCATAGGGCTATATTTCACTGGGACACCATGGTGGCGCGTCCAATCGCCGCTACCAACAAAATGTATACAGCTCTATAGAGAGTTACTCACCTGCCCCCCTAGCCAAGTACTTAACAACCATTTCGTTTCGATTCTCTTTTCGTTGGTCGCCTCGAGTTGGCCAGGCATCCTATTCCTTTGTTCTGACCACGTGACTGAGCGTTGAGATGACGTCAGAATAAAGGAATCGGAAGCGTGGCCTACTCGAGGCGATCAACGAAAAGAGAATCGAAACGAAACGGTTGTAACTTGGCTACGGGGGCTGGTGTCCGTGTGGTTGCGTAACCAATTTAGCCGCCCGACCAACTCGGACGCGTGCACTTAAGGCCCATTTTGATACTGTCTCAGTGTAGCGACTCTGGTATGTGTATGGTAGACACCATACGGCAGTTAAGTAGCTTACGGACACCATGGCGGCGCAACTGGTCGCACCGCCATGGTGTCTCGGTGAAATATAGCCCGTAGAAAAGGTGAAATATGGTCCATCTGTCAAGAATTATTTTCACAAGAACGCGTGGAGGTATAAAAAAATACTCAGGTCAACCAAGTTTTTGGCGTTATACATTGATCAAAAAATTACTTAGAAAAAACAAATAGAGCATATAAGTAACAAATTAAACAGTTATTCGTTTGTTTTACGTGGTCTTAATATGTAAAATCGTGGATATTACAACCTTGGTAACTGCTTACCATGGTTATGTGTCGTCTACTCTTCGATACGGTGTTATTTTTTGGAGCAACTCCACTGATTTGGAACGTGCGTTCAGGGCACAAAAAAGGTGCGTAAGAGCGATATGTAGCTTAACTCAAACTGACTAATGAGTCAGTTTGAGTTAGGCTACATATCGCCTATGATGATGATATCGCATATGAGCCTCATTTCAAGAGATTAAAACTATTAACATTGCCCAGTATCTACATTTATGAGACAGCACTATTTATTCACTCTAATCTGAAGCTGTTTGAGGATCGTACTAGAAAGTGTCACGCAGATAAATTATGCGTTCCAGCTTGTAAAACCGCGCTTCTGACTAAAAGCTTTGTTTGCATGGGCCCAAATATATATAATAAACTACCCTCAATTATACACAGTTCAAATAATTTAAACTTATTTAAAGATAAACTTTATTATTTTCTTCTTTTTTTATTTTTCGGTTAAGGAGTACTTTAATGACAAAATTTAATGCAATTACTGTTAGTAATATAATTAATTAAATAATAGATAGATAGATAGATAGATATATTCTTTATTGTACACCAAAAATACAAATTACATTAGGAACTTAAAATTAATAGGGTGTCACAATGGGCGGTCTTATCGCTAAAAGCGATTTTTTACAGACAACCTTTGGATGGATTTGACAGAGAAGGAGAAAAAAGATACGCAGGTAGTTCGTGGTGTACTATTTATATAAATACAATACATAAACTAATAAATTTCATAGAATACAAACAATATATTATATATTTAAATATATAATTATGAAAGCAAAAAGAAATGATGTACGTAATGACGACATTCAAGAGGAAAGGTAGTGATCCTTAACCATATTTTTAATAAAAATCGTGAGTGTTTGAGCTTGCCTTACTGACACGGGCAAAGCATTCCACAGCCGCACTGCTTGAACTGTAAATAATAGATGATGATGATGATAATAGCAATGCTGTGATGTGTATAATAGCAATTCAAATATAATTTGTTGACGTACTTAATTATTTTTTTTATTTAATTTGACTTTTAATTTATTATAATCATTATGTACTTACCACTTGACTTTTTGTATTCTTATTAATCATTTTTAATGTTTATTTGGATTGGCTTTTATCAATGTTTTACTACTATTTTAAAGACATGACCATAATATCATATGACATTTTACTATACATTTGCATGCGAACATAAGCTGAATATGGTGAAACTGTACCTGTGCAAACATCTTTGTAAATCCATATTATGCAAATAAAATGATTGATTGATTGATTGATTGTGACACCCTATTAATTTTTACTTACTTACTTACTATTTTTATTTTCGGTGGGAAAATCATCCAATGACATCCCCCGCTCTTGGGTGGAGCGCAAGATAGTATCAGACTTTTACGGACTATTAACCCATTCCTGTTGAAGGAACAGGAATGGGTTAATAGTCTTGAGTTGCCTTTCATAACACTGCCGAGTCTTCCTTTCAGAATCAGACCCCAATAGGCATCGACCCTGCTAGGCCCCTTCGGTTGCTGACATCTCCTTGAGGCGCGCGTGAAACACTACGCGCCGTCGACGACTTGGGCTCGGTCCAGACGGTTAACGGACTGTCGGAAGGCGAGCTACCCATTGCTCGCCGTCCGCGAGCTCGGCTTACTTACTATAAAGTTCCTATTGTAATTTTATTATTGGTGTACAATAAAGAATATATCTATTTATCCAGAAAGCAAATGGCAACTGTAGGTACTTGTATTTGGTTTAAGTTAGTAAAAGTCTGACACGCCCTCCCACTCCACCCTAGAATGGAAGAAGTCATTAGATAATAATAATAATAATATTCCACAACTATCACACAACGCCGTCTAGTCTCAAGCTAAGCAGAGCTTGTGTTATGAGTACTAGACAACTGATAAACATACTTATATATTTCTAAATACATACATATTATAGATAAATTACACCCAGACACAGAACAAATGATCGTGCTCATCACACAAACATTTGTCCTAGGTGGGAATCGAACCCACGACCTCCGGCATAGCAGTCAGGGCCACTAACCGCTAGACCAACAGGCCAGTCATTAGATGTTTCAGTCAATTTCAGTCAATCAGATGTTTTCACACCTCCAAAAAAAACCTACGGTTCCACGCAAGATATGCTCCGCCTCACTCGTCACTCTACACCTAAAGACTGTGTAGATAGTGTCAAGCAAGCCCTAATACCTATGCCTAAACTAAAACTAAACAACTGATTAAACAACACTTCCATACTGTTTGAAGATAAGATAATAGGATGAGAGCTCTTTAGAACCAAACTAAGGTACCTACGAGTTCTCATTTATACAACAACCCTTTGACAACTTACAACTAAATTGGGAAACTTCTGAAGAGACCTGGTAACTAAATTAGAAAATAATGTGGAACGTCTATTGTGATCTAAACTATACTCCATCTGTTTAGGTAATTAACTAAAGGTAAACAATCTTGACATATCTTTTATCTAAAAGTGGTCTATAATTTTTATCTAAAAATGTTTACAATTTGTTATTTACCTATACCGATGTTTGGTAACTAACTAAATTTAAATAATCTTTGTGTCTTTTATACGATTTTTTTTTAAATAGAAAGACATATTAAGATTGTTTACTTTTAGTTAACTACCTAAACCGATAGAGTATAAAATTAATTTTAAATACAAGTAGGTAAAATGGCGGGTCGTGGGGTTGTTGGGACCAGGATCGCGGTCCCAAATACCACCTATAAAAATAAATATTCTCTCGTCTCCTTCGTTTTCCTCCCCATTCCTGTCGTTACAGTGGTCGATCTTTCGCTTTTCGAGCTGTGCGCCTGTGGAATTCTCTTCCACAAACATTACGGGCTAACCCCTCGTTGGAGGTTTTCAGGAAAAGAATTAGGGGAACATTTCCTGTCAACATGACCCATGAATATGTATGTATAGGTTTTATTTATTGTATATAGTCACCACTCATTTCATCACCACTGCTCCATGTCCTAGAACCAAAAATTCGAAGATATGTGACATCTACCAACCCGCACTGGGCCCGCGTGGTGGATTACGGCCCATCCCCTCTCCAAAAGATGAGCCTTAAGTCCCAGCAGTGGGAAAATTATAAAGCTGATTATGCTTTGCTATGCTGTTGTATATAGTATGTTTATGTATTGTGTGCTGTGCACATATTTGTGTAGTTTATTTTTTAGTTTTAAATATGATATAATTTATATTACGAGTAGCTTAAGTTTCGTTGTGCATATGAGTTATCCTCATGTATATAATTTCTTTATATATCAGTTATACCTAAAGTTTGCTGTAAGAAACCCAACTGTGGGTTAAGCTCGCTTGTGTTTATCACCTGTCCTACTTTTTATTAACTGTAAAATTTGTGTACAATAAAAAATATATGAAGTATTTTTTTGAGTAGTATTTTAGGACGACAAGGAAAAAGGCATTAAATTAAATTAAATTAGTTACCAAAAAAACTGCATTTATTTTATTGGTGGTCCCAAAATACCCAAAACAAAATTATACGTGGACCGCGGTCACCGTACAAAGAGGCCCACGACCCAAAATAGCTTGAAATAATAAATAGTTTGACATTTAATTTGATGTAATGGATGCCTTTAGACTGAATAATTAATAAACGTTACTTAAAACCTATTTACAAATTTATTTGTACGAGTAGGCGTAAAGCCCGATTCTCAATGACGTAAGTTAGGTACTTTTCAGACAGCTTATAAATGAGAAAATGATTACTAATGTTTATTTTGAAAATAGGATAGAAATCAAAATTTACACTAAACTTTTTCGTTTACATAGATTCATTTTGACTGGCCTGTTGGTCTAGTGGTTAGTGGCCCTGACTGCTATGCCAGAGGTCGTGCGTTTGATTCCCACACAAGACAAATCTTTGTGTGCTGAGCACGATCATTTATTCTGTGTCTGGGTATAATTTATCTATAATTAGTATGTGTTTAGAAATATATAAGTATGTTTATCAGTCTAGTACTCATAGCATAAGCTCAGCTTATTTAGGGATTAGATGGCATTGTGTGAAAGTTGTGGAATATTATTATGTCGTATATTCATTTTCCTTACATATTAACATTATTTAAATATTTTTAAAATACATATACAAAAAAAAACATTTATTATTAAAGCGGATGCTCATTTCCTTTACATATTTTTAACATTTTTAAAATACACATAAAAAACCATTTAAAATATAAAAACAGTAGTCCGCCAGTGTTGGGAAGCAGTGTCCAAGAAACCGGTGCTTAGGTCTTCAGAGACAGGAATCTCCTCATAATGCGAGCCGTATTGAGAAGCACTGCCTTCTGTATTAGGCCTTTGATCCAACTGCGCAACGTTAGCTTCGACAGATGGTCGTATTATTATTATTGTTAATTTAATTTAGATTTAAAATTTCGTTAATAATAGAGAGACCTGAAAAAGCCCTCCACTTGGGGATCGACTCGTCTAGCTTTAATAATAAACCACGAGCTCACTAGACCTTAGAGCTCTTCGATATCGAAAAGAAAAAATAAAATAATGTTACAACATTCTCTAGTAACAAGTATACACTCAAACAAAATCAAAGAGTGGCAACTATCCAAATAAGATAAGTGAACTTGAAAGAACAACTAACTACTTAGGTACTGCTTCAGGAAAATAGCCTGTCTTAAATTACCAAGGGTTGGAATTAACCTGGTCCATACATTGACTACTAACTGACAGTTTTGAGTTCTTTTGAAACTTTCTCCACTCGACTCAGCTCGATTGCCATTCTCATCTTTTGAGGTCGATACTCAGGTTAAAAAAACTTGCTTTATTGGGTTTAAAACCAAAGAGCAATGCTTGGAGCTTCCTTACGCGTTCGCATCAGAAATGAAGATATCCGCAAGAGAATCAAGGTTACCGACATAGCCCAAAGAATCGCCAAATTTAAGTGGATGTGGACAGAGCATATTATTGCTGGCAGAATAGATGATCGATGGGGACGAAAGGTTCTGGAGTAGCGACTACGTACCGGAAGACATAGCATTGGAAGGCCTTCCACAAGGTAGACCGATGACCTGGTGAGTGTTGTGGGAAACCGATGGATGCGAGACACTCAGGACCGGTCATTATGGTGACATTCTGGGAAAGCCTATGTCCAACAGTGGACGTCTTTCGGCTGAAATGATGATGATGATGATGATTGTTCCGATTGTTAAAATTTTTTCACCAATAATGCCCAAGATTAAAGCGTCATGTTTATGACATATAATAATATCGATTTATTTCTCTCAAAAGGTACAGACATTGGTTCATAACATATTATTTCAATCTAATATATTCTAGGATTTAGAGAAGGTGTTATCAACTCTGTTGATAACACCTCTCTAAATCCTGAAATTCCGACCTCTAGTCACATTCAGATCCTGGAAAGCACCAGCCATGAGATATAAAAGACAAGAAAGCAGTTAGGTCATACATCCTGCAAAGGGACTCTACACTGGCACGGTGGTAGGTGTGTGCTGGGTCTATAGTTTTCCATTATTCAATTGCCATGATAATGGAAAAATACTCTAGTAAGTTAAACTTATTGAATAACAAGCTATTACGGAGCACTGCCCTTATATTCAGAGACCTGGATCCTTATAAAAGTTGTCTTGATTTCTTTGGTCAGTTTGCTAGAAAAAGAGGTGACACCTGGAAAAGCTATTACTGACTGAGAAAATAGACGGGGACCCAAAGGCAGGAGTCCGATACGTTGGTCAGACCAAACCCGTGCTACACTGGAGACCATAGTCTGCGACGCCATCTACATCACCGAAGATAGGACAACATGGTGAAATATAGTCCACGAAAAAGTTATTCGTAAAGGTCATGACTCTCAACATTGAGGATAAACGACGCAAGAAGGAGAACTGACAATGTGACTAAGGGAGACAGATTCAAGTGGAAGAGATTAATTAGAATATAGGTAATAATCAAATATCATTCAAGCAGGCACTTGGATTGAGGTATTCTATTTTAAGCACCATTCGAATGCCTCTTAAAACGTTAGGTACTACAATTCAGATAACTAAGGTAATCAGTTGCCTACATTGCAAATTAATGGGCAAAATACTCTCGCACCCACTCTCTCTCCGTACTGGTAGGTCCTTGTACACCTTCAAGACTTTATTTGCCGTCAGAATTTAAAATTTAAATAGGTATTAATTATTGTTTAGGTAACTAAGTTAGAAAAAAGAGATATAATTAAGTAAAAGTCTTTAACAGGTAAAATAGCAAAGAAAATATAAACTCCTATTCAAAAGTTTGAACATAAAAGAACAATCTGACAAATGGTTCGTTAATGAGAAAATAACTTAGTGCAAAACATTTCTCACAAATTAGTTTCAAAGGTGAGCAACAGAACAAAAGCACAAATGGAACAAACTTGAAAACATTTCTATTTAAAGACAAATTTGAAGAGGAATTATTATATCGGCATTTGGTTTTCCAACCAATGTTAATATAGTTTTAGATACTCCATTTATTAGATTACCCACAAAAGCCTTCTTCATCCTCATTTCAGCCGAAAGGCGTCCCCTGCTGGACATAGACCTCTCCCCAACTGGCGATACTTACCACGACCAACGACCGGTCTTATGCGTCTTGCATCCATTGGATTCCCGTGATCCTCACCAGGTCATCAGTCATCCACGTTGTTTCCACAAAAGCTTGCCGTGTTTCAAAATTTAGATAAAAGTTAAAATCAAATCTGAATGTGTTAACTTTTTTTCAAAGTCTATAGAATATTAAAAAGATAAAGATATCAAAAATTCAATGAATAATTCCAGGCTTTTTCCATTATTATAAATAAATTTAAAATCGATCGGCGCTAACCTAAATTTGAGGTTACAAGACAAAACTAGCGTGGGCAGATAAAAAAAAATAGATAAAACAAAGACGACCAAAGTAATTTAAGTATCCAGTGTTTATTTCAACAATGTGAAAATGATTTTAAATATAAAGTGTGTTTTGTACAAAGGCCTTTAGATGTCACTTTCATAAGCCTCTTGTCGAGCCAAAGGTTTAAATCCTTATTCAAGTCGAAAACATTAAGCAGTCGAGCACATGGGCTCAACATGGAGACGTAATTATAACATGGGTAGAACTTTACCGTATGATTTACTTTAGAGGCTACACTGCGAAGATTACCACATATTTTTTAAAGGGTTTCATAAAACATTATGTTAATTTTGTCGTTCATTAAATTTTATGTTAAAACTCATTATATGAGTTTGATTTTGACAATGTTGTCTATAAAACTCTTATAGAATTCAATATTTATACATTTTAATTCGTCCTGAGTTTATTAATTTACATACCCGTATACTCTACCCTGGAAAGTCGTGTCTCCAAACTGACTTAAATTCAAATCCTATTCTAAATTTGCAAAACCTTTTAAAAGTACCGATATCTTCCTTCGATATCACAATAAGTTATGCAAAATAGTTTATTTGTCAAATTGTCAACTTTATTTTAGGATAAAATTTATCCGTGATAAAATCCTGTTTACTATGTGTAACATATTGCAATAACGACTTTACATTATTAAATTTAAAAATATGTCTGAACTAAAAATCATTTCTGATATACAAACCTTACATAACTGAAAATAGAACGGTCAACAATGTGCTCTATTTTAAATTTAAATTCTTTAGCACACAGAAATATATTAGGGATTTTCATGGATGATATATGCTGACCGTACCGGGTTCAATTCAGGACACGAACGTGGCTTGGATGTAAATTTAGAGAATAATATATATGATCTTTATATTCATGTCACAGTGATACGACTATGTGACAGATGAGCGGGTTAGAATGGAAGAGGATGCTGAGATGAAAGATGACTGAAGACTCGGCCCTGGTACGAAAGGCAACGAAGGAATAGGAGTGGGTTTTTAGTCAGTAAAAGTCTGACACTATCTCTCACTCCGCCCAAGAGCGGGGGATGATACAGAAAAAAAAAGATTTAAAGAAAGATAAAAATGTATTTGTTTTACCACGTTGAACTTAATCTAGTTAAATTATGTCTATTATAAATTACCCTCTCGTGTCACTTTTCTGTACTCGTTTCACGTATCATCTGTCATAGGCAACTTGTAGGCTTCTTAAAGCTTCATTTTTGATTCAGTGAAGTTAAGTTTATTTTAGCTTTAGCATGGTTTGTATCTTTAGCCAGTGTCATATTTAGGTAGTATTTAGTTTTTGAATTTAGCTTCACTTTTAAGGGACCGTACCTCGAAAGGAAAAAACGAAACCCATATAGGATCATTTTGTTGTCCGTCTGTCTGTCTGTCTGCCTGTCAAGAGCCTTTATCTCGGGAACGCGTGGAGGTATTGAGTTGAAATTAAAACCATGTACTTTAAGGTCTGCGATCCCTTGAAGCTGTGAAAAAAACAAATTAGTTAATTATATATTAGTTAATGAAAAAAAGATGTTGCAAATACGTATATTTAGACACTCTCAAGGGAATCAAAATTCATAGGGTAGTTCCTGTTGACCTAGAATCCTGAAATTTACCATGAAGCAAGGTCTCATAGCAAAAGAATAAGAAAAAATAGAAAAAATCTGAAAACAGTAATTTTGTAGTTACGTCATAAAAAAAATCTTTTTTTTCGATTCGGAAAAATCTTCGTAACTCAATTTGGGAATTGAACTGTTTTCATAGGTAAGTTTTTATGGAACCCTCAATGCGCGAGTCCGAACTTACCCGGTTTTTAAATATAGCTTCACTATTTTTGACTGGCTCACATTTTAATTATTCAAATGTGCCTTTAGATGATGTATTTGAAATGAACGTTTCTGATTTGTGGTGCAGCATAAATTCTCTGTATGTCTTTAAAATTTGGATATATCAAATTCAAATATTTTTCCTGTATTTGATAGCTAATGGATCGAGTCAGCCTTAGCATACGGTTAGACCATGTCCATGGAATAGGATATGAGATATTTATTATCCCGTAAATACCTTTTCTTGGGATATATCTCTACTTTCACATCAACGAAATCTCTGGCTGGAAGTTTATAATTTAACATATTTAAAAAACAAATTACAAAAAAAAAAAAACCGACTTCACTAAAAATAACACTAAAAGGATCAAAATAACTTTAATTTCGGAAGTCGGTGTTTCTCGGTATTTTTTGTTTCTTATTTATTTATTTATTTTTTTTTTTGTAAAAAGTTTTTATTTCACACTTTTTAGTTGCGATACACTTATAAACATAATGCATATTTCTCATGACAATTCCAATTAACCCAAACACTGCTAGGTTACATTGTTTTATTATGAAGTTCCTGTGTCTACCGCCAAAGTTCATCTCATGACAATTCTAATAAGCCCAAACACGGTTAGGATCACGCCGTGGTTAGGATACATTGATTAATTACGAAGTTCCTGTGCCTACCTTTCGGCTCCATCATCAGATCAGTTCAATAGTACTTTATAGTCAAAGTGCATCTCATGGCAATAATAAGTTCAAACACGGCTAGGTTACATTGATTAATTATGGAGTTCAAGTGCCTACATTCCGGCTCCATCATCATCATCAGATCACTTCGATGATACCATTTTCAACGTAACTATTCAGAACCATTCATTTATTTGTATTGTCATAGTCGCTTAACTATCTTCATTGTGATATCAATGTGAGTATGAAGTTCCGTTGGCCATTTCTGGTCTTCATCATCAGTTCCACTTCATCAAATGTTACTTTTTGACTGTAAATGCTTAAGTTCTCAATGAAAATAACAAAATCACTATATAGTTGCCTATAGTATTTGAGGAGTTCCCTCAATTCCTCATGGATCCCATCATCAGAACTGGATTTTGAAAAATGGGACCAATCTGGAAGAATATCATTTTAGGGAAAAAAAAAATTTGCAAATCGGTCCATAAACGGCGGAGTTCTGAGGTAACAAAAATAAAATAAAAATATTTAAAAAAATACAACCGAATTGATAACCTCCTCCTTTTTTTTGAAGTAGTTTAAAAATAGTAGGTATGTTATTGGCGTGCTCGTGTACATTTAAATACTTTTTAACTCATTATAATTATATTCAAAACATGTTATAATAACGTGTAAGTTGTGGTTACCTATGCATAATTAAGTATGCATCGCAGGATAGCGTGTGGTGTATTAAGTTTTTTCTTTGAAGATGTTGTTTTGTATACTCGTTAATAATTAAAAATCTGTTGAGCGTGGGGTCCTAAGTTTTATGTCAACACCAGGAAAATGTTATTGGGTTTTCCTATAATACACTACTCTATAGCAGGCAACAGTTTGAAGTCTGATGGTATGAGACCTCCATGCCTTGGAAAGGTAAAGCTGTTGGTCCTGAGCTTGATCTGTCCCCGTTCGTGTTAAATTTCAGAGAATTCAGATTTTGTTACAACCAATCTAAAAAGCCCTGGAGCACAGGTGTAGGTTAGCCAGCCTTTCGGTATTCTATAGGATACATTTTAGAGTGCGTGTGCGGGAATTACGTGACTTGATGCCGCGGTCATCTTTCTATCATTGGACAACACGACGTACGTTGTTGACACCTTAACAGTCCGGACTAATCAATTCACCTCGAGCAAAGGACTAAAAAATGTGCTGGCTCCGGTCCTTCCGTCCAATTATAATTGAGGTGTCTTCAAGGCTAGAGTAAATAGGCTCTCAATAAGCAAATGCCCTTCATCATGAATTACTCGTCGCCAAAAATTGCTCTAGCTTCCGTTCTTTCTTCGAAAAAAAAAAAATCTTTGGTTATTCTGTTTCTTTTCGCGTTTATATATTTTTTTTTTTGGCTTTTTGTTGCATTTCTATTTCCATCACATTCTTGCATATAAATGTGAGCGAATCCACGTAAACGTTGAAGGAATGACGTTTTAATTATGCCCCGTAAATTCAATGGCCGTCATATGACTAAGATCCTTGGACTGAACCAGTAATCTAAGAACCAATGACAATGTGTATTAAGCCGATATTCAAATAGGACCTTGTTCTGATCTGTAATTTGTAATTTTGTTCTAGTCTAGTAAACTTAAGATAAATCCAACCTTACCTCTTTTGATGTGAAGTTAATTCAGATCAGAAACTAATTACTATAATAGTCTACTAAATGCTTGGCTAAGTTTTGACCTTTTCATCTTGTTGGAAGGGAAATAATTATTAATGTACTGAGAGGCGTTTTCCTTTACTTGGTGACAATTCTAATTCACTAATTAGGTTAGACCTATCAACAATTAATTTATTCCTTATTAACTGAAACTAAAACAGTGTCTTGTCTTGGATCGGTTTACTGAAACCCATACCCCAAACTAACATTAGGGGTTAAAGTATGAAATTGACGTTTTTTAAAAAGGGGTTGCTTTGAAGTGTTATATCTTTGGATTGACTTGGAATGTACAAATGAACTTTATATTGAAGGTTTTTTTTTCGGTTGGTAAATCATCTTATGACATCCCCCGCTCTTGGGCAGGGCGGGAGATAGTGTCAGACTTTTACTGACTAAAAACCCACTCCTATTCCTTCGTTGCCTTTCGTACCAGGGCCGAGTCTTCCTTCCAGAATCAGACCCTTGGCCCCAGTAGGCTTCGTTTATAAATTTATTTTTAAAATTTTGAAAAAAAGAATAACGTACCTTTGTATTAAAGGTACGATATTCTTTTTTTCAAAATCATGCATTTATTGGTTTCTTTGTATTTTGTGTTTTCTGTAATATCGCAGTACTTATAACCATGAAAGCTAATAAAAAACATAATAATCCAAAGACCAAGGCAACCCGTTTTAAAAAACGTAAATGTCATACTTTAACCCCTATTATTTTAAATGTAAAACTAACTGTCTGTCTGTTACGCTTTCACGGTTAAACGACTGAACTGGTTTTTATGAAATTTGGTACATAGTAAGCTTGAACCCAAGAAAGTACTTGGCTACTTTTTATTTGGTTTCGACTTTGGAATCGCATCTGCTGTCAAAGTGCTGGCAGAAGTTAGTTTTATCTATTTAATATTGACATAACATGATACCTATAAAGATTTGACAGAGACACCATGGCCTTGGAATGCAAAGGATAACTGAAGGACGCCACACAAAACCCACCCACCCCCCTAGCCAAGTTACAACCGTTTCGTTTCGATTCTCTTTTCGTCAATCGCCTCGAATAGGCCACGCCTCCGATTCCTTTATTCTGACGTCATCTCAACTCATCTCAACGCTCAGTCACGTGGTCAGAACAAAGGAATAGGAGGCGTGGCCAACTCGAGGCGATCAACGAAAAGAGAATTGAAACGAAACGGTTGTAACTTGGCTAGGGGGGCTGGTTTTAGTTAGTTAAAGTTTGACACGCTCTCTCGCTCCACTCTAGACCGAAAGAAGTCATTTGATGTCACAGTAATTATTTCGATTAATCCTGCAACCCAAAACATCAGAAGCTGGTATCTTAATATTTCAGAAAGTGAATTTGAGAGTTAGGTAAGCCGTAAGCCTAATAGTGGGCTGTAATAGATTGACTTAAGAGCGCCCAACCTGTGATACTATTCCCACCAAATTGCTCTTACATGAATTTAAACATTTTTATTTAGATATTTTGGTAACACAGATATCTTTTGGATATTGTACAGGTTTCTATTGAAATCAAAATATAAATTTATGTAAAACTAATTCAGTAAAGTCCTCTAAAATTCTGCTATTTTGCGTGAACTTTAGCCCTTTATAATGTACATACGTTTACCATTAAAAAGTAAAGAAAATATATTTATAGAATCTTGGCACATTTAATTGAGATTTTAATTTTTTTCCCAAAAAATTACAAGGTTTTTGAATCAACACGTATTAAAAAAAACAAAATCAAACGTTCAGTCGGTAACTCTGTGACGACTGAACGTTAGATTTAAAAAAGAGAGCTATTTTTGCGTTGCCTTTTTAATAAACTTTGCGCTGGATGAAACAACAAAGCTCAAGTTGGCCATAGACATACCGGGAAGGGCCTTCTTAAGTGATAGATAGATGTATTTTTTATTGTACACCAATAACAAAATTACAATAGGAACTAAAAATTAATAGGGTGTCACAATGGGCGGTTTTATCGCTAAAAGCGATTCTTTACAGACAACCTTTGGATGGATTTGTGTACTATTTATATATATAGAATAAATAACTTGAGAGCAGTGGTGGCCGAGTGGTAACGGCCTCGACTTACGAGTTGTAGGTCACGGGTTCAAACCTAGCAAGACGCATTACTTTGGTGTAATTATTTCATCACCACTGCTCTCAAAACGGTGAAGGAAAACATTGTGAGGAAACCGGCATGTCCTAAAACCAAAAATTCGAAGACATGTTACATTAACCAACCCGCACTGTGCCCGCGTGGTGGATTATGGCCTATTCCCTCTTCTAGAGAGGAGGCCTGATTCCCAACAGTGGGAACATTATAAGGCCGACTATGCCATGCTAATAAATAACTAATAAAATACAAAGTGATTGTTTAACTTAACCCAAACTCAAAACACACACTTTCACATGTCCAAACACAAAATCTCCACAGTCAGACTATGACTAACGTAGACAATATAGCTTAATAAAGTGTCAACGTTTCTCGTGAAAGCCGACAACGAGCGGAGCAGATCACTCCTGGCACAAACTACAAACGGCTCGTCGCTCGTAACTGTAATCTACCGTGCGACAGCTACGAACCGTATAAAGTCGGGCGTGCGTCTTATAAATAGATGGGCTTATATTGGAATTGAAGTTTAACTTGATCTATCTATCTATCTATTGTGGTCTGGTTTCCGCACTTAGTCCTTGGTGGACCCTTGTGCGTGAGCCATGGCGGCCTTCACTCCAACCAGCCCACCTCACTCCAGAAACAGATCAGTCTTTTCAGTTTGCTCAGGGCATCTACCAGTGAATTCGGTGCTCCCAAGGTTCGTGTTCTTATTTCGTTGACGGCTGTGCACTCGAGGAGCACGTGCGCGACAGTTTCCTCTGACTCCATACATCCTCTGCATAGAGGACTATCCGTGATATTCATTACGAAGAAGTGTTTGTTCAGTGAACAGTGTTCGGTGATAGTCCCTGCCACCAGACGCAGGCTACCTCTGTCCAAACGCAAAAGGTTACTGGTTAGGGTTTTATTCAAGTATGGCATGGCTTCTTTAGCCTGCCTGCAACCCGGTACCAGGGACCACCACCTTTCCGCTTGTGCATTAGTGTGCTCACGTAGAGTGACGAGTTTAACTTGGTAATAAATAGTAGTCCTATGCTCGGAGTTTCCTTGCGTGATCGAATCAGGAATGAGGATATCCGCAGGAGAACCAAGGTTACCGACATAGCACGAAGAATCGCCAAACTAAAGTGGCAATGGGCAGGGCACATTGCTCGCAGAACAGATGGCCGTTGGGGCCGAAAGGTTCTGGAATGGCGACCACGTACCGGAAGACGTAGCGTTGGAAGGCCTCCTACAAGGTGGACCGATGACTTGATAACGGTTGCGGGAGACCGATGGATGTGAGACGCACAGGACCGTTCGTTGTGGCGACACTTGGGGGATGCCTATGTCCAGCAGTGGACGTCTTTCGGCTGAAATGATGATGATGATGATGAAATAGTAGTTGAATGAATGGTATCTGTATGGAAAATACTGACATAATCCTTGATGTGAAATTGGACGCAGTTATGCAATAATCTCTTTTGAAGAGTCATTGCAGACCACCTTGTCCCGTGGCTGGTGTGGGTGGGGTTAGATCTGGTGGAGAGCCAGTTTGGTTTCCGCAGGAGGGGATCCATGGTGGACGCAATCATGCAGATGGCGAGATGCTTTGTTCGCAAGATCCCTAACTCCTTCAATATAATGACCTGAAGTTGCATTAGGGATGCACTTCGATATCATACGATGCCAACCTATCTTTGTCGCATAGTCGAGGCCTACTTGACGGACAGGGTCGTCATCTACCCCGATCAACGGGGAGAGTAGAATCGGTGAGTGGTCGCGCGATATTCCACAGATATTGGTTCTGGGGCCGCCCTTGTGCGACATCGGTTTCATAACCGATGTCCCATAAGGGTAGGAAGGATAGTCATCTACGAACTGCGCGGTGACCTCCCTAGCGGAATCAGCTTAGCTGGTCCTGGCACTAGGGGGGTTGCACCTGGCGATGGCAGAACTAGCGATAAACAGAATTGCTACAATCGTGAGAGGATCTGGCATTTGAGACTCGAGGTGGCACTGCACAAATTCAAGGCTATGTTCCTTTATGGCCTTCGAAACACGCTACCACTGGGTTCCCGAATAAAAGTAGGAGGGGTTCACATCGGCATCGAATCGACGACAAAGTATCTGGGATTTGTCTTCGACAGCCGGCGGTACTACCAGACTAGAACAGACCGGGGCTGCCCTAAAGTGACTCTTTCCTAATTTAAGGGGTCCAGACGCCTCCTGCTAAAAGCTCTACCAGGGGATCGTACGCTCCATGGCCGTCTACAGGGCACCGGCGTGGATGCCCAGCCTGCTGAATGTGTCCCAGAAGGTCATGGCCATTCGGATGGTGCGGGGATACCGCACGGTCGCCCGCGAGGCGGCAAGCTTTCTTGCTGGCCTGCCACTAACGGATTTGAAGGCAACAGTACACATATGCAAGACTTGCGGATAGAGATGCAACTCCGGGTTGAAGCTCCGCTGTCATGATAAATTGTGGCGTGTTGGACAGATTTCCGGTGGGATTCATGGTGCTATGGAAACAGTAACAGTCGCAACCTAGCGCTCGTTGAGGAGTGGCTAGAAAGGCGTGACAGCCTTCTTATTTTTTGTCTGACGTATGTCCTCGACCTGCCAGTTCGTGAGGTTCCGGTTTCGTATTTAGGTGGAAAAATAACCCTCAATGCTATGCAGCGAACACTGACAAGCACGTATATACGAGTATATCCTACTCAAACTACATGAAAATTTATGGAGATGGGTGACTGAAAATTGCACTCCACGACGTGTTATTAAAGAGTAAAGATTTACGTCCAATTTGCGAGCTGATATGAGTGACTTTGACTGTGGCAAAGCAATTATACGATCTGCGTAAAGTGTCTGGATATAGACACAATGTCGTGACCACGGTTTCAACGTGCGCATTATTGGAAGGAATATATTATGTCTTTTACGGTAGTTATTCCTCCAAATCTAAGTGCACATGAATATTAGTACGAACGAAAAACATTTTTTTTGTGATTTGCGCAGGGTGAACGAAAATGTAAAATATTTAATTTGAAACATGAAGTATAAAAAAATAATAATAATATGAACATTTATTTTGGGCACATTACCAGTCGACAGCGCTGTGGAAGAGTTTGAAGACGTCATATTTTAGTTAGTTGTATATAGTGTAGTTTTTATTATTTTTTATTTTATTTTATTGTAATTATAGTTAGTATTTTTAAATGTAAATACCTATGTAAATAAAATTGTTTTCCTAATAATAAAAAAAAAGAAGTAACTTAAATAAAATAAGAACAAAATTTTAAAAAAGCGAGATGCCAAAAAGGATCCTATCTCAACATATGCAATGTTAAAAAAAATATAACAAAGTGCTGGTATTTTGATTAGGCCTGTGTTGCCACGGACACAGATTATAATTTGGCTATCTTCAAAGTTAGAGTGTAAAAATAGGCTCTTAATAAACTAGTACGTTTCACCATTAAAGATTGCATCACTGCTTACCATCAGGTGGGATTGCAGACAAGCAATAGTACATAATTATGATTAAAAAAAAAAAACCAGTCGAGTCAGACTCGCGTACTGAGGGTTCCGTACAAACTTACCTATGAAAACCGTTCAATTCCCAAATTGAGTTACGAAGATTTCTCGAATCGCATAAAATAAAGATTTTTTTGTTACGTAACTTCAAATTTACAGTTTTCAGATTTTTTTCTATTTATGCTATAAGACTTTGCTTCTTGCCAAATTACAGGATTCTAGGTCAACGGAACGTACTTTATGAATTTTGATTCCCTTGAGAGTGTCGAAATGTACGTTCTTTGTGACATAAACGGCCGTATCTTTTTCGTTCGTTAATTTAGAAGTTTGATTTTTCCACAGCTTCAAGGGACCGTAGACTTGAGTAGATGGTTTTAATTTCAACTTGATACCTTTACGCGTTCCTGAGATGGTCTTGACAGACAGACAGACAGAAAGAGACAGACGGACGAACAACAAAGTGATCCTATAAGGGTTCCGTTTTTCCTTTTGAGGTACGGAATTCTAAAAAAGATAATGAAAAAGCATTTTTGCGTGTTGTATAGATAGCTACATGAAACTTGGTCACCCTATATTAATAACTAGCTTTTGCCCGTAGCTTCGCCCGCGTACGTAAAATATAGCCTATGTCACTCAGGAATAAAGCAGCTTTCAATCGGTGAAAAAATTTTAGCAATCGGACCAGTACTTTCAGAAATTACCTCCTACAAACAATAAAAAAAACGAAAAAACAAACTTTACCTTTTTATAATACTCGTAGAATTCTACACTTCTACGAGTATTATAAAAAGGTAAAGTCACTTTATTAACTGCATATTATGTTTATTTTAAACATTAAACAGAATAAGAACCTTTTCAAGAATAACAATTGAGCCATTTAGGACGACTCTTCACGAAACAAAATGGCTGCCATAATTAATATTGGGAAGAAATGAGTTCTGCTCCTTCCATTTTAAACTTAAATATGAAGAAGTAAATTAACGAAAAGATGGCATGATTGTGTGAGGAGTGATATAAAAGAAAAGGGAGTTAGTGATAGTATGACGAGTGACAGGGAAGACTGGAAGAAAAACCGCTTGGCGCTGACCCAAAATAACACGGGACAAGGGCAAGAAAATGATGATGATTAAGATGTTAGTATTGAAGCTGTTATCATCATCATCATCATTTTAGCCGAAAGACGTCCACTGTTGGACATAGTCCCAAGTGTTGCCATAACGATGGGTCCTGTGCGTCACGCATCCATTGGATTCCTGCGTCTTCCGGTGCGTGGTTGCCACTCCAGAACTTTTCGTCCTCATCGTCCAATAGCATAGCATAGTCGGCCTTATAATGTTCCCACTGTTGGGACTCAGGCCTCCTCTCTAAGAGAGGGAATGGGCCTTAATCCACCACGCGGGCCCAGTGCGGGTTGGTGGATGTCACATGTCTTCGAATTTTTGGTTCTAGGACATGCTGGTTTCCTCACGATGTTTTCCTTCACCGTTTTTGGAGCAATATCGACCAATACTGAGAGCAATATGCCCTGTCCACTGCCACTTAAGTTTGGCGATTCTTCGAGCCATATCGGTGACCTTGGTTTTCTTGCGAATATCTTCATTCTTGATGTTATATTAAGGCAATAATAAAGCAGTTATATCCTCCAAAAGTTGACAAGGGATTGAGCAATCGAGAAGTACTTAAGCCACCCAAACAGTGTTAGTTTTGCCACAAAGCCATACGGCACTAAATGACATATCATTGGCAGCTCGCCAGCTATAACAAAACGCGGGAGTATGGCCGTGTTGCAGTTGACAGTTTATGAGCCGAGTGGAATGTTAAGCAGTTGATATTTTGGATTCGTTAAGGTGAGTATCGATTTGATTGATTTTGTAGTTGTTGGCGTTGGTTTTTATGAAATTTAAAGTTAAAAAAACTGATGCATCGTTTTCTTGGGCTCAGTTTGCCTGCCCTTTTTAAACTATATTAGGGTGTAGTCTAACTGGATACAGTTTTTTTTCGTGAAAAATCATTAAATAACTTTCTGAAAAACTCTACGTTTAGCTTCTAACTGACTTGATCGTAAGCGATGATGTGGTCGACAATGGAGTACGATTACTTAAAAGTATTCTTCTATTAGCTTTTGACTTAAATACTCCTAGCTACAAAGCTATCAGTATTGAGCCGTTTGGGGTCGAAACGCTTGGGTCATGGGGTCCGAGTGCGCCTCTCCTTTTTAAGGAAATTTCACGCCGACTAATCGACACTTTGCGTGACCAGAGGGCTGGTTCATTCTTCGCCCAAAGAATTAGAATTGCCATTGAACGTGGCAATGCTGCCAGTCTTCTAGGCACTTTTCCGGATGACAGCGATGTGGAGGAGTACTTGGACGCCTGAGTGTACTTTGTGTTTTTATATTATATTTATGTACATAGTTAGGTTTTAGTATAGTTTAGTTAATATTTAAGTTTGTTTATGTAAGAGAGTGTAAAAGATAAATTGTAAGTATAATAATATCTATCAGGAAACAAAAGCTCAGTTAGGGAACACCACTCTTTTTCTTAATTCAAGACGGCCACTTAGAAAATGTCAGAACCTAGTGCTTGTGGACGGTCAGCCATGGGTAGCTCCCCGTTCGGCCGTTCCTAGGTCGACGGCACGTTGTGTCCCATATGCGTCTCTTATAGATGTCAGAAAAATTAATGGGCCCAGTTAGGGCCCACGCCTGCAAAGACTGCGGATTGTTTAAACTAGTTACCACCCTCGTAAAAGGAGTAACTAACTGAAAAAACACTTAGTTTTAGTCAGTAAAAGTCTGATACTCTCTCTCTCGCTCTTCCTGAAGCGAGAGGGACTGCAAGTTTTTTTTTAATTCTTGATAGGTTCGCGTTTGACCACTATCTCACCTGATGGAAAGCGACGATGGAGTGCGCTTACCTAGAAGTAACCTATTCACTCTTGACTTAAAGATTCCCGGGTTGTAGCCATCAGGAAACACAGATTCCGGCAAGGAATTCCACTCCTTAGCTGTACGCACAATGGATGTGTTCCCAAAATGTTTCGTGCGTATAGGTGGGATTGGGTGGTGGATTTTTACTGATTAAACAGTCGAAAGGTTAAAACCAAACCTGTGTGTTTCAGTGGCGCTTTGCGTGTGGTAAGGAAACTCGAGTTTCCTTTTCAGAAATTCCCCGTAGCTCATGCTAAGATGGATTATGTAGTTTAAAGGCACAAAACAAACAGATAGAGGAAACTCGGTGACATTAAAACTGTTCCATAAGTAGGCTTATCTTTTGAAGTTCTAAGCCTGTTTGGAAGTTTGAGCACTTAAACTTTTACAGCGCTGGTATTTATTAACATTATTCATTTTTATACACTAGAAAAATCATGTTTTTAGTTTAAGATAGCGATACCAGAAACTGTGAAAAAGACTGTGGGAAAAAAATTGTAGGTAATGGACGATACGCGGTGTGACGAGAATGGATAAAAAATGAGAATTGAGTATATTATAAGTAGATTAAAAGTTTCAGTGACCGAATAATTATTTCTGCAATTATTAAAACACGTAATAACTATCAACTGACGAAATAAGAATTGATTAGCCCCGTTGACGGGCAGTGGAGCACAATATAATAAGTGTTAATCGAATAGATCGCGTTAGAAACACCACCCTGCGCTTAATAACTCAAGTAGAGGATATCGGAGAAAAAAAAAGCCAGGCTGAAATGAGAGTGAACTGACCACGTCGCACAAATGCACCCGGACTGGTGGGTGAAGATCACTCACTAGAGGCCTGAGGAAGGTTGAGGTCATCGATGTCGACCGCGGCAAAGATAGTGTGACAAAAAAGTAAATAATTGAGTGCTAACCAAATATAAAAGAAACTGGGCAACTGCGAGTCGGACTCACACACTGAGGGTTCCGTACAAACTCACTTGTGTAAATAGTTCAATTCCCGAATCGAGTCTCGACGATTTTTCAGAAAAGTATTTTATTTTTTTGTGACGTACTCGTAACTACAAATTTACAGTTTTCAGATTTATTCCTATACTTACGCTATAAGACCTTGCTTCGTGCCAAATTTCAGGGTTCTAGGATGGACAACGGGAAGTACCCTATGAATTTTGATTCCCTTGCGAGTGTCGAAATATACGTTTTTTGCGACATAAACGGCCGTATCTTTTTTTACATTAACTTAGAAGTTTGATTTTTTCACGGCTTCAAGGGACCGCAGATTTAAGTATATGGTTTTAATTTCAACTCAATACATCTACGTGTTCTTGAGATAAAGGGTCTTGACAGACAGACAGACGGACAACAAAGTGATCCTATAAAGGTTCCGTTTTTTCGTTTTGAGCTACGGAACCCTAAAAAATACTATTTCATTACTTTTTTTTTCTCATTTTCTAATAACGACGCTTTTAGATCTCAATCTCAATATGTTCCTATATTATAATTGACAAGCTTACTAACCAGAGCCAATCAGCTCACACCTTTAAGTTCCCGAATTAGCGCAGCCATAAACTACCAATTAGGCGTATAAATAAACATTTATGGTCATAGCCACTAAGCTTTCAAAGTTTCTTAGTGTCGCCGTCGACGTTACACATACAAATCATATGAGGAAACATATACTTGGAGTTAATGTTGGACTAAATAGAAAACACGTAATGTGTTGAAAAATAAAACTTTTCGGTTTCTTTTTTCGGTGGGAAAATCATCTTATGACATCTCCAACTCTTGGGCGGAGCGGGAGATAGTGTCAGACTTTTACTGACTAAAAACCTACTCCTGTTCCTTCGTTGCCTTTCGTACCGGGGCCGATTCCTTTCAGAATCAGAACTTTGGCACCAGTAGGCTACGACCCTGCTGGGCCCCTACGGTTTGTTCACATCTCCTTGGGGCGCGCGTGGAACACTACGCGCCGTCGACGACTTGGGCTCGGTCCGGACGGTTACCGGACGTTCGGTTGGTGAGCTACCCATTGCTAGCCATCGGCAAGCCCACGCCTACGGTAGCCGAAATCGGGGTCGGAATCCCGGCGGCGGATGGGGCGTGAGGACCGTTGCCTCACGCGATCGGCCGCCTCCTTTGTTAGCATTACTGGTTCGCAGAAGGAGGCGACCACCTGCCACTCCTCGCTTCGGAACTTTTTTGGGTAAGTATAATACTGGACAATGACATTGGTTAGAATGGAAGCCGATCCCAAGCTATTTGGGAAGAGAGATAATGATTAAATACTGGACCATCATTATCATCATCATTTCAGCCGAAAGACGTCCACTGAAAGAGGGCCTATGTCCAACATAGGCCCTCCAAGCGTCGCCACAACGACCGGTCCTGTGCGTCTCGCATCCATCAGATTCCAGCGACCCTGACCAGGTCATTGGTCCACCTTGTGGGAGGCCTTCCATCGCTGCGTCTTCCGGTACGCGGTCGTTACTCCAGAACCTTGTGGCCCTAACGGCCATCTGTTCTGCATGCAATGTGCTCTGCCCATTACCACTTAAGTTTGGCGATTCTTCGTGGCAACATGCACTGGTCATAGACTTTCCCCTTGAGACACTGTGGTTTGTTGGAGGAGAAGATTCAGCGCAGCTTCCCGAACGCTGCCCAGTCGAGTCGGATGCGACGGTTGATCTCTTTCTCAAAATTAGATCTACCCAACTGGACTGTCTGTCCGAGGTAGACCAAATATATTTTAATTATATTTATAAGTTTAATTAAAATTGAAGTGTCGATTAAAAAAAAAATAACACTAACAATACTTATCTACTAAAATAGTGCTCAAGATAAAAACTGAAAGAGATACATTATTATTTTTTAAAGATTTTATGTAAATAATTTCGTGGTTTTTCTATTAATTTGAATAAGTTTGCTCTCTATTTTTTTATGTTAAACCAAGAATGACTAAAACAAAATAATTAATATATTTTTTATATAGTCAGTAACAACCACTTATCTTTATCGTAATTATAATTTAAATAAAATTACTATTTTGGTGTTTAATTAAGTATAATGTATTCTATTTTTTTAAATGGATGAAGGACCAAAGAAAAGATGGATGGATTGTATGAAGAGTGATATGAAAGAAAAGGAAGTTAGTGATAGTATGACGAGTGACAGGGCAGAATGGAAGAAAAAAACGTGTTGCGCTGACCCCAAATAACACGGGACAAGGGCAGGAAGATGATGATGAGATGATGATGATGTATTCTATTTTTTGACGTGACAACGTCTTATAAATTGGTTTGCCGGGTGACACTTCAAGAAACTGCGTTACGCTCCGCTCACGTTATGCGCTCACAATGAGAGCGAGTGAGAGGCACGCGTCCGAGCGCGAACGCGTAAGAGCGAGAGAGACAGACATAAAAAGATTTTACCACTCAAAGTCGTTGTCACGTAAAACTTTCGCCCGTATACCGACTTTACAGGCAACCAATTTTTTTTGTTCTTATTAATTTATTGTACGCAGATGGCAGAAACAGACACTAGTACACACAGTACACAGTGATTTGATAATTCATGTACAAAGGTGAGTAACTCAACAATGTGTTTTCTTCCAGCAAACCTTTGAGTAATAGAATTAATTCACATTCGAAAGCAGGATTCAGTAGGTATAAAATATGACCCAAAATAAATAAGTCTAATATATGAAATTAGATTCTAGATACTAGCAGATTCCAAACGTGTGCTGGCTACGCTAAAAAAAGAAATACATTTTATTAATTTGTTGGAAAAAAAGAAATTTGCGTTAGGTACTGTTAATACATTATTTTAATGGTCTAATATTATCTTCGCTGTATTGTCTTTCTAATGAAACTGGTTTGGGGCACATCGGCTGGATGTTTTCAAAGGCTATAACGGACAGAGGAAGATTTTTGTTGTGTTTTGTAAACATACTAACTAAGAAAAAAATAGAGGGTAGGGACCTACTCTTAGACCACTTCTCTACTAAATGCACAAAAAAAACCATAAAAATCAGTCAAGGCGTTTTGGAGAAGTTTGATAACAAACACTGTGACACGTAGATTTTTATATACCTATTAGATATAGATAGAATACTAATAAATATAAGCATATATAGCATATTCAGCCTTTTTAATGTTCCCACTGCTGGGACTCAGGCCTCCTCTCTTTAGGAGAGGGAATGGGCCGTAATCCACCACGCGGGCCCAGTGCGGGTTGGTGAATGTCACATGTCTTCAAAGTTTTGGTTCTAGGACCTGCCGGTTTCCTCACGATGTTTTCCTTCACCGTTTTGAGAGCAGTGGTGATGAAATAAATTACACAAAGTAATGCGAATGGCTGGGTTTGAATCCGCGATCTACAACTCGTAAGTTGGGGGCGTTACGGCTCGGCCACCACTGCTCCACAAATTTTTTAAATAATAAATATTATATTTTTATTAGTTTTATTACTAATTTGGTGTACAATAAAGTTTATTCTATTCTATGACAAACGCATGAAAAAAAAAACGGAGAAACAAAAAGAAATTCAGACTGCAGAGCTTAACTGAAAAAAATAAACTGCTTTTCTCTCTTTGTTTAATTCTGACAAGGTGACTATAAGCATTTCGTTTTCAGTAGCAAAAGTTTTCAACATTCTATGCTGCGTATGAATTAAATAATTTAGTATAGAGGTCGTTTTTCATATGCTAGCTTTAGACAGCAGCTTCGACTGGATGAAAGCAGGAAATTTTCCTAAGAGAACATAGAAGAATGGATTTTATGTGCTATTTCAGGGCATACTCGCGCTCCTCAAAGAGATGTCAGCAAACCATAGGTTGGCCCCTACGGTTTGCTGACATGGCCATTAGCAGGGCATCAGCAGGGCCGATGCCCGCTAGCTAGGACCGCGGAGAATTTCTGAAAGAGAAACCCGTAGTCCTAGAACGCAAAGGGTAATTGAAGGATACAGTTGTGGTTTTAGTCAGTAAAAGTCTGACACGCTCTCCCGCTCCACCCAGAGTGCGAGAAGTCATTTGGATGATTTGCCACCTTAAAAAAAGGGCATACCCTGAAATACACCACAATAGACGAATGAATGTTTTGGCGGTTGATTCGACCTATAGTTATCTATTTATTGAAAATTAATTACTTATTATTTATGGTTTATGATTTATTTTTACAGATTCAGATTTCATTTATTTGCTCAAACATATACATACAATTATTATAGAAAACAATGCATGCAAGGTGTTACAATCAATGGAGTTGTGCTAACATATTTACCATAAATTGTCATGTTGTGCAAATATTATAGAATATGTTAAGAATTATTAAATTATATAATTATAATTTAAAAATTAGATTTAGAAAATAAGTTAACATTAGATTACACTGCTTGACTATAAAATTAGTTACATTATACTAGAAATAGACAGCGACCTAAAATCGATAGAAGATTACATATTATTGCTTTTTTTTTGTTTGTTTTTCGTCTGTTAGTTGATAACGTCACCAGCCCACGCTGAAAACCAGCGCTGTGGACTCATCGCATTTTGCGTGTGGACACGGCATTATGCTGAGCGTATGGCCGTTTTGCTCGGTCGTGGCGCATATATATATTTTTTTTTTTGGCATGGAAAATGTTTGCGCCTTTTCCGGCAAATAAAAAGATTTCCTTTCTTTCTTTTTATAATTTTAATATTAATCATGATAATTATTTGTATTAAATGATTATATTTTTATTTTATTGTAATATAATCGTGACTCTGCATGTGTTGGTTTCGACTGCTAGTGAGATCCTGAGAGACCTGTCATAAAATAAATAAATAAGAATAGACCATAGTCTACCCGTGTGCCTAACTTAATCCAAATTCGTTCAACTATTTAAGCATGAAAGAGTACACACGCAAACATACATAAAATTTCGCCTTTATAGGTAGTTACACTAGTTTCTCCAAGCGGCTTCACCCACGTGTAGAAAATGATCCTAAGGGAACATGTTCTCGGGGTAAAAAGTGTCCTGTGTGCTATTCCAGGATATGGTCTACCTGTGTACCAAGTTTTATCAAAATCTGTTAAGCCGTTCAAGCGTGAAAAAGTAACTGAGTTGAGCTTTGCGAATACTGACAAATGCTTGCACTGACTGGACAGGTCCACTCAAATCTGTATGGTTCTTTCTTCAAAAGACCATTTCAGACAAATCTGCATGGTTCTCATGTGATTTGACCATTACATATTTACTGTATGGACTTTAAAAGAGACTTTGACCCCTGAGTTTGTTTCGGTGTTTCTTCTCAGGGTAGTCAGCTAGGAAACACCGGCCTCATCTAGTTCAAAATGACAAAAAAAAATTGACGTGTAAAAGTGTTTTATAAACCTATTTGCAGAATAAATTATATCATTTATCATTTTATCATTTATCAAACATACACACAATCACTCACAAACTTTCGCCTTTATAATATAGTGTGATTATTGTGATGGAATTGGTACAATTTCCGCTGGCTCATTATACAACATAGTCATTGTACGAGTATTACAGTAACATTGTAGGTAAGGTCAAACCCGTATAATTTTACATAAAATACCGCATACCAATAAAAAAAATAACATTTTCAGTTCAGCCATAAACCTTGCACACCAATCAAACCCTGAACCCAATAACAATAAAACCACTGCGCCATACGGCGTTCTATGACTCAAATAAGTTATAAGATTTATTCAAAGGTAGGCCTCGTAACTCTTAGCTATTGATATTTACTACACTCCTGTTCCTTCGTTGCCTTCGTCCCAGGGCCCCGGGTTTCGTTTTCACACTACTATAGCCCCAGTAGGCTTCGACCCTGCTGGGCCCCTACGATTTGCTGACATCTCCCTGAGGCGCGCGTGGTACAATACGCGCCGTCGACGACTTGGGCTCGGTCCGGACGGTTACCGGACGGTCGGATGGTGAGCCACCCAATGCTCGCCGTCCGCAAGCCCACGCCTACGGTGGCCGGAAATCGGGATCGGTATCCCGGCGGCGATTAGGGCGTGAGGTGAGGACCGTTGCCTCACGCGATCGGCCGCCTCCTTTGCTAGCATTACTGCTTCGCAGAAGGAGGCGACCGCCTGCCACTCCTTCTCGCTCCGGACTATGGCCTGTACCAAGGCCCAGCGCGAGAGATCACCGCTGCCGAACCATCCGATGGTAGCATGTTCGAGGCGTAGGCACAAAAGATAGGCACAGAAGTCAATCTCATATCGTCCCTTAGCTTACAACACCGCTCAAGTCGAAAATTGACGGTTTTCACATATGAATGCCTTTAGATGGAACTGCTCATTGCGCGTCTAACCATTGGTCACATGATATAGATTTCAGCCAATCAGAAGCCATAGTTCGAAAAGTAGTGATAGCGTGCAAGTCGGCTGGCCTCTCAACACCGAACAGTTTTTTTTCGATTTTCCTGTAAAGTTGGTAAAAATTACTTATGCGGTGTTGGACTAAGGGACGATATACGTACTTCATCGTGGGCTTGCAGACGGCGGGCAATGGTTAGCTCGCCGTCCGCGAGCAGGAGTTGCCAAAAAATAGCAATACATGGCTCTTATAATAGTTTACGTCATTTATGATACAAGTTTACATAATTTCTATCTCATTAATATCAAATGAACGTAGGCACAAAAGATAGATTCAGAAGTCAATCTCATATAGTTACTTCATCGTGGGCTTGCAGACGGCGGGCAATTGTTAGCTCGCCGTCCGCGAGCATGAGTTGCCAAAAAATAACAGTAGTGGCTCTTATATAGTTTACGTCATTTATGATACAGGTTTACATAATTTCTATCTCATTATTAACAAATGAAAATGTAGCAATTAAAATCAGCATTATAGCATGAAATTTTGCACTGATGATGAATATTACAGAGCAGTGATGGCCGAGTGGTACCGGCCCCGACTTACGAGTTGTAGGTCGTGGGTTTAAACCCAGCCAGGCGCATTACTTTGTGTAATTTATTTCATCACCACTGCTCTAAAAACGGCGAAGGAAAACATCGTGAGGAAACCGACATGTCCTAGAACCAAAAATTCAAAGACATGTGACATTCACCAACCCACACTGGGCCCGCGTGGTGGATTACGGCCCATTCCCTCTCCTAGAGAGGAGGCCTGAGTCCCAGCAGTGGGAACATTAAAAAGGCTGATTACGCTATGCTATGCTATGATGAATATAAGGTAAGTGTGTAGCACTGTAGATAAGTCAAGTTCCTTGGCTTGCCGCCTATAAAGGTATCTGGCACGCCACTGATTTGAAGCACCAAAAGTCCACTCTCAGTCTAATCCACTATAACTATTTCTCCTTATCTCTCTGCTGAACTAATTCCAGTCCCGTATAATTTACCAAATCCCACCTAGACAATTCTCTCCTATCTACCTACATAGTTAAATCTAAACGATAACTGCTCTGTCCAACTATTAGAGAGATGCTTATCGACGTCCTAACGGCATATATCCGACTAACCGGCTCTAAAGTACACGAGCTACCGGCCACAGCCACAAAACGCTGTCACTGGTATATTTCCTGTAGTTTTCATACATTTTATATAGACTGGCCACACACTGTTAACGCCGGTGGCCGCCACATACTACAAATCACCGCTGCTCGATTCTTGTGCCCCGCACTGGCCACAAAACGCCGACACAAAACCGCCACTCGCGCGATCAAATCTTCTTTATCAGAGTCGTTTATGATACTGCACGGACCTTACGTTTCGCGGGGATTTTCTGAAAAAGAAACCCGTAGTCCTAGAACGCAAAGGGCAAATGCAATACAGGTGTGGTTTTAGTAAGAAAAGTCTGACAAGCCCTCCCGCTCCACTCAGACCGGGAGACGTCATTCCATCCATCATCATCATCATCATTTCAGCCGAAAGACGTCCACTGCTGGACATAGGCCTCCCCCAAGTGTCGCCACAATGAACGGTCCTGTGCGTCTCGCATCCATCGGACTCCCGCAACCGTTACCAAGTCATCGGTCCACCTTGTAGGAGGCCTTCCAACGCTACGTCTTCCGGTACGTGGTCACCATTCCAGAACCTTTCGGCCCCAACGGCCATCTGTTCTGCGAGCAATGTGCCCTGCCCATTGCCACTTTAGTTTGGCGATTCTTCGTGCTATCATTATCACTCTTTATGCACACTATCATTATCATTCTTTATGCATTCCATCCACCTTAATGAAAAAGAAAACGTATGTGTTAAAAAAAAAATAGCAGCTACAAGTGGCTGTCGCGTGCTTCAGCCATCTTTGTGACCGCTTCTAGCTTTTCGTGGCGATGTTTGTGAATGTCGCGTGTGGACCGAGTGCAGCCAACTTAATATTCCTATTACCGTGTCATTATCCCGATAGGAACCGTTGTGAAAATTGATGTGGACCTAAAACCTTGTTTTTAAATGTATTTGCCATAAAATTCGACGGTAAAACGAGGAAGGAAAAATAGAAAAGTAATCAGTGATTTATCCGGTCTTTATTTTGCCATCTGTCTTTTGAGAAACGGGAAAATAATAAGTGTTTTAGATACTTTTTACTTTATTCGTAAAAGGGACGGAAAAAGGATAGGACTACTAATGACAAAAAAATAAGTCGTGATAGAACGGTTGGCGCAGTTGTTTTGCTATAGGTTGCTGCACTGCGCGTCGCAGATTTGATTACGCAAACAGTTGTTCCGGGTCTGGATGTATTTTGCATGTGAGTTTATATGTCTATATACATACACATGACACAAGAGAAATTCTTAGCATAGAGCAGTGTTTTGTTTTTGTGTGAAAAAAAACGGAACCCTTGTAGGATCACTTTGTTTTCCGTCTGTCTGTCTGTCTGTCAAGACCCTATATCTCGGAAATGCGTGATTATCGAGTTGAAACTAAAACCATATACTTAAGTCTGCGGTCTCTTAAAGCTGTGAAAAAAATAAAACTTCTGAGTTAACGAAAAAAATAAATATTGCAAAAAACACACACTCAAGAAAATCAAAATTCATAAGGTACTGCCCGTTGACCTGGATTCCCTAATTTGGCATTAAACAATGTCTCATAGCCCTGACATATATAAAAAAAAACTTTTTTGCGATTCGGAAAAATGTTCCTAACTCAATTCGAGAATTGAACTGTTTTCATAGGTAAGTTGGTACGGAACCATCAGTACGCGAGTCCGACCCGCATTTGCCCGGTTTTCATTTTTTTATGACCTTGCCGAATTTTTGTTGTAACTTTAATCGCGGAGTGAAAATAAGAAATTAGGGCGTCATGCACTATTAATTACTCAGAACTTATAGGTACTAAAAATTATGACGTGGTCCTAAAACGCAAGGCAACTGAAGGATACAGGTGTGGTGTTTAGTCAGTTAAAGTGACATCCCATTTCACATCGGGGCGGGAGAAGTTTTTCGATGATTTCTCACCTAAAATAAAAACTGGCACTGCACACACAATATGCATTTAACATTAAACCTGATTCAGTCAGGTGAGCAATAGGTAGCTCACCAACCGAGAAGAACTAGGCCAGCCCCCCTAGCCAAGTCACAACCGTTTCGTGTCAAATTCCGTTCTCCAATCGATAACGAGCAATTGTAGAAAACGATAAGTTGGTAGCCATGTTGACGCGCCTGAGTCGGCCGCGCGTTCTACAATAACAAGCGTTGAACATTGTAGAAACGATAACATTTCCTTCTATCATTTTGAATGATGTGAACTTGGCTACGAATTTTCTATTCGTTTGTTCTGACCACGTGACTTAACGTTGAGATGATGTAAATCCCATACATTTGATTAGTTTTCGACTAGCGTTAACGATTGCAGATTATCAACTAGGCTAGGTGTGCAGTTGTATTTTTGATCTTTAATATCTCAAGACGTTATACGATATTAGATTTCGAGACACACCCTACAAGGTCTAAACAAAGGTCTATGCCAAAAGCTAGCTTATTCGCCCGAATTCTAAGGTTGACCCTTATTTCCGTTTAATAAGCCTGGGTTACAGGACTTTGCCTGACTATATTAGGGTCGACCTTACAAAGCAACTCGGCAGCAAAAAATTTGTTCATAAAACTCTTGCCTCTCTCTATCCCTACACATACACAGCTGTGCTTAATAGATATTAGTGCCACAAAATTTTCAACAACAAAAGATTTTTCAATTTTGTCTCCAAAGTAGACAATCTCTACTGTAGGTGACGTTAATAGTGGCCGTAAAGAAATTTCATTTTGAGAAGGAACAGCTGCACTGCTATTAAAAATAGAATGTTAATAGTTGAGAATACTCCGATCTTCCACATCATTGTTAGTAGGTACTTTCTCAATCAATACTCAATACTGTAGACTCAGCACACTCATTGATATTTTCCGGAGGTCTTGGGTTCGATTCTCACCCAAGGCAAATGTTTATGTGATGAGAACAATTATTTGTTCTGTCTCTGGGCGTAATTACGATCAGCCATGAAGACGTGGAGAAGCTCACGAAGGTATGGAAAAAAACACCAAGGTTCGCTTAATTAGATGTTTAATATTCCCTATTTTCCTGTATGAAGCTGAAACATGGACGATCCAAGAAAAGCAGCGTAAAAAAATTGACGCCCTTGATATATGGTGCTGACGATAAAATGGACTGCTCACCGCACTAACGTTTCCATTCTGAAAGAGCTTCGCATCAAACAGACTTATCGATTGTGCAACTGCGAATCTTTAAAATGCTTGGACATATCATCCGCAATGAAAGCTCTTTGGAACGTTTAGTGGTACAGGGTAGAGTAGAGGGCCAACGTTCTTGCGGTTGATCACCTACCAGATGGACAGACTTCATCAAATCATCTTCAAACTGTTCCCTCACTGAATGCACACGCAATGCCACGAATAGACAGAGCTGGAGAAGTCTCGCAAAAGCCGCAACCACACTACCAGACGTTACATGACCACGACCACTCCACCAGGAGTGTACGATTGAGAAAAAGAGACTTTGTAAAAGTTCTACTTCAATAAAAAATAACTTCGACCATTTCTGATCCCTATAAAAAATCATTATCAAAACTCTTAGGGATAACCCATCGCCCATAAAGCGACCACAGAATGCATGCTTGTGTACCCTATAATGGGGACCCTCTCAAGGACCCTTAGGGGTCAACAGACCCTTCGGTCCTTATAAATACTCAGCTATTGTCGAATGAGCGAAAAAGGGATCCCTCGGAATACACTTTGGATAGCAAAACGGTATTATGAACGGATGGAAGCTGAAAAGCCAGATTCATATAATCTTTCTTGGTGAGTTAGGTACGTAATGATGCAAAGGTGTTCTTTATTCGGGTTACTAAAGTTTTTTTAGTAAGCATATTTTTTGGGTTCAAAAAGTTTTTTGTTGGTTTTTGAGAATTTATTTTTATTTGTGAAGATTTAGCAGTATGTAACATCATAAACGCATATCCTGAAAGTGCGCGGGCTTGCGGATAGCGAGCAATGGGTAGCTCACTGTCCGACCGTCCGGTAACCGTCCGGAACGAGTACAAGTCGTCGACAGCGCGTATTGTTCCACGCGCGCCTCAGGGAGATGTCAGCAAATCGTAGGGGCCCAGCAGAGTCGAAGCCTAATACTGGGGCCACGGGTAGTATGAAAGTGAAACCCGGGGCCCTGGTACGAAGGCAAAGAAGGAACAGGAGTGGGTTTTTAGTCAGTAAAAGTCTGACACTATCTCCCGCTCCGCCCAAGAGCGGGATTTGTCATTAGATGAGTATCCCACCTAAAAAAAAAAAATATCCTGAAAGTTATGTTCAAAATCGGCTACCAAATATAAAATTTTTTGATTGTTATTTTAGGTTAAATAAGCTACCTATTTTTTGATAAATTCTTGATAAATGGTCACTGCGCTACCAGTGGTGTGCGTCAATACCCGTACGATTTACCTACAATTAGGATAAATAATTTCTTAAAAAAAAACCACCATCTAAGTGCATTTAATTATTATTTTTTTGTTATTGGTAGGCTCGCGTTTGACCATTATCTCACCTGATGGGTAGCGATGATGTGGCCGACGATGGAGCATATTTGCCTAGAAGTAACCTATTACAGTACACTCTTGACTTAAAGACCCCTAGGTTGTAGCTATCAGGAAACACAGAAAAAATGTCAGTGCTTGAATTATGATTGTAACTTAATTTTCTATTTGGGGTGTATAAGGGCTATATTTCACCGGGACACCATGGCGGCGCGACCAGTCGCCGCTACCAAAAAAATGTATACAGCTCTATAGAGAGTTAGGTACTTGCCTGGTGTCCGTGTGATTGCGCAACCAAATTGACGGCGCGATCAGGTCGCACGCGTGCACTTAGGGCTATATTTCACCGGGACACCATGGCGGCGCGACCAGTCGCCACTACCAACAAAATGTATACAGCTCTATAGAGAGTTAGGTACTTGCCTGGTGTCCGTGTTATTGCGCAACCAAATTGGCGGCGCGACCAGTTCGCGCGCGTGCAATTAGGGTTATATTTCACCGGGACACCATGGCGGCGCGATAAGTCACCGCTACCAACAAAATGTATACAGCTCTATAGAGAGTTACTCATCTGGTGTCCGTTTGGTTGCGTAACCAATTTGGTGGCGCGACTAACTCGGACGCGTGCACTTAAGGTTCATTTTGATGCTGTCTCAGCGTGGTGTAGCGACTCTATAGAGCTGTATACATTATGTTGGTAGCGGCGACTGGTTGCGCCGCTATGGTGTCCTGGTGAAATATAGCCCTAATACCTGCAATACAGTTTCTAGTAGAAACTGCGCAGGGGTTAGGGAATCTTATAATCCAAATTGTAAATATGCCAATAAAAAATATTATTATTATGGTTATTATATCTCAGATCCCTGGGATCCTGGACCTTTGGAAGCCGTTAGAGGAGTTAAAACCAACTCGCAGAGGCCTCTTAAACGCTTTTAATGGAACGTGGTACCAACCAGCGATTAGTATTATTATTGTTTAAACTTATGCATTTCTCTAGTAGAAATAGTAATTTAAAAAATATGAAAGACACTTTTGCAAACTGCTATAACTATTCATGAATACGAAATAACTGCCACAAACTGTTCAGTATCTTCCACGGACTGACATAGAAATTCCCCAGGACTTCACAGTTCTATTTAATTCATATTTCTGATGTCCCTTACGTAGAAAGTTAGTCCTCATGTGCAATATCACTTTATATTAATTTCTACGAACAAAATAAAACTGCGTTCTACAGGGAGCGCTTGGGCAATATATTCTATCACCTATGACATTAAAGAAGGATAAAGTACAATTTATAAAGTGGCGAGGCATAACGTCTGATGTTTTGGTTTACGTAGCGAATTTAGATTTATGTAGTGTTACCGACCTCGGGTCCTGCATTTACCAGCTCGATTTGAAAACTCTTTATTAAACTAAATTTTGTTTCTTGGTTTTTAATTGTAATCATTTGGTAGCTTCTTCGTCTGTTGAAATAACTCGAATTATCAAAAATAAAACCAATAGGGTACTTTCCATTTGTCAGTTTTTAGTGCATCAAATAATTAGCAAAATTTAATAATTGTGCATGATTTTTTGAATATTATTACCTTGTTCAGTATTTCGTAAGTGTTTTGTATTGGGTACAAAAACTCCGACTGCCATCCAGATTTAACTTCTTAGGGTTTCTAAGCCGAGTGGCTTTTTTTCGGCTATGAAGAACAGTAAAAATTCCAAATTATATGGTATTGATTTAACATAGAATGTTAAAGAAAGAAAGAAAGAAAGAAAGAAAACATGTTTATTCTGCCCAAATAGACGCACAATAAAATATAGCAAACTGTCGGGCCATGTGCAAACCGAGCATAACTGTGCTGCACTATAGACACACAATAATAATTATATAATATAAACACAGTTGACTGATGTCTACATAGTCTGTGGTTGTCTACACAAAACAGTCTGATCTTACAGCTTAGTCTGTGGTTGTCCATTGTCATCCATTGTCTATTATCATATGCCGACAGAGACTGACATAACCTAATATAAATATAAACAATAATTTAAGAAAAACAAATAACAATGTATAAATCCAAGTTGTGCGTCGCATCTAGGCAAAAATAGGTTGTTGCTCAGCTTATACCGCGACGCTGGGCAAACCCAGCAATCTACGATGCTGATTTTCAGCAACCACCGTTCTAGTGACACTTTGGCGCTCCCTCCGCGAGCTTGTGTACTTTAACAGGTTAGTACATAATAATATATACACATGTTATGTTATCGACATAATATCACAATGTCAATCACTCACATTTAATATTTTGATCGCTATCGCAGATGGTTTGGCATTTCGTTTAGGCCATTTAATAATGTAACAACCATCATAAAGTGAACAATGTATACAAATTGCAATGTGACTTTAACACATTTAGTGTATTTTAATCTGAGTTGAGATTTTGCGAGAACGGACTATAATGCAGCAGGTAACTATGAATATGTTCAAAATATAGAACCAAGAATATTCCTAAACTCCAGCCCAGATTCAAAAGTGTGCGAACTATGTTCAATTTACTTGGGTACCATTATAAATGTAAGAAACCTAAGTATGGTTCACCATTTCAGCTGGACATCTACTGCTGGACAGGCTTCCTCTAAATGTCATCACAATGACCAATCGTGAGCGCCTCGCATCCATCGTATTCTCGCGGCTGTGAGTAGTATCTTCTCGTCTGACATGCTGCAGTGTCTCAAGACAAAAGTCTATGATCTGTTGTCACTGATACAGCTCTGAAATGTAGCCGCTCACGATGGGCTTTCTCAGAAGGCTTAAAGACACCCAAAGTTTAATTAAAAGGGCCATGGTCAGAGTTTTCTTGCGCAAGAGATCTTGGTTACCGACATATCCCACCCATTGAATCACAAAACTTATTTGGTAGTGGATACGGCACATTGCCCTTAGAATAGCTATGTCGATGTGGCCGAAAGGTTCTGCAGTGGTGACCACGTACCGAAAGACACAACGTTGGAAGACGACAAGGTGGACCGATAACTTGGTGAGGGATTACCGGTTCGGTCAGCTAAAAAAAAAGTTATGACTCGTACATCAATTACAATAAAATAAATAATTGTTTAAACATAAATAACAAACTAGAATAAAATAATAATATAACAAAGACTTTGGCGATGCCAAAAAAGCTTCTATCTGAGCATAATACCACAGTATATATGCTCAGATAGAAGCTTAATATTAAAACAAAATTCTGACAGGACCTATGATACTACGAACACACTCACGGAAAATAGACTATAAAAGTTAGAATAACAGTGATATACGGATAAAAGAGCATGGATTTATGAGTGAATATAAAACGTAGGGCGTTGAGCCACTGGTACATGGTGTACATTCCAAATGTATTGTACAGCTTATTGGAGTATTTTACAGCTCACCAACAGAGCGACACGTCTATATATTCACACTATATACCCAATACCGACAACGACCCGATGGTTACTGACAGTTGTTAAATACATCATGTCACTATGCTTGAGACTGCCCAATAGCCAATACACCACATCAACCATACCACAAAACGTTTTGGGAACGTAGGTGCTGGCTTGCGGACGGCAAGCAATGGGTAGCTCGCCGTCCGACAGTCCGGACCGAGCCTAACTCGTCGACGGCGCGTAGTGTTCCACGCGCGCCGCAAGGAGACCTCGGCAAAACCGTAGGGGCCCAGAAGGGTCGAAGCCTACAGGGACCATGGGTGATGTGAAAAAGAACCCCGGGGCCCTGGAACGAAGGCAAAGAATGAACAGGAGTGGGTTTTAGTCAGTAAAAGTGTGACACGCCCTTTGCCCCACCCAAGGGCGGGAGATGTCATTAGATGATTTCCCACCAAAACGTTTTAGGAAAAACATTCAGTATGCGTAAAGCTAAGGAGTGGAAATCCCTGATGGATTCTGTGTTTCCTAATAACTACAAAATTAAATTAAAAGTGAATAGGTTACTTCTAGGCAAGCGTACTCCATTGTCGACTATATCGTCACTATAAGGTGAGATAGTAGTCAAGCGTGAGCTGTGGAAGCCAATCATAAAAAAAAAAGACGTGTGGCACTCGGGGACTGCCGCGGTAAAGCTATTGCATAGCATTTTGTATCAACTTATGCAATTATAATTATTTATTTATTTTATTTATGCAGTAACAATACGGCTAGTTGCACGCACACAAACACCGTGTCGAAGACTGCCGAAAAGAAACGAGGTTAGACAATGCACGGCCTTCAAGCCACACCTCCGTGCCCGTCGGAGTGGGGAGCGTGAGGTTTTTTTTCGTTACGGAATTTCTGGATTCGGTCCCCGCGCTCAAGGCCCTCGATAGAAGCTATGCAATAGCTTAAAAACATCTCGGTAAAGTCGATAGTACGAAAGCTAAAGAACGAATGAACGAGTCGAAGCAATGTTAAAACGTCACATAATTTTGACAGAATCTAGGCTGGCGTTTGCGCGAGCCAAACAGATAAAAGTTCCGACCACAGGGACGTGGCTTTTTTTGCTCTGACGGCGGAACGTGTGATCAACTAGTCTAAGGACTGTCTCACGGTTTGTTGTGAATTCATTGAGCTTACATCATAATAAATCAGTTGCGTGGTCTGAAATAGTTTGTTTATTGCTCATTACCCACTCGTTGCCCACAGAATATGGTCTCTGGAAAGGATTTCCACTCTGATCGGTATCTTGATCTGTATACGTCATTATCATCATTTCAGCCGAAAGATGTCCTCGGTTGGATATAGGCCTACCCCCAAGTGTCGCCATAACGACCGGTCCTGTGCGTCTCGCATCCATCGGATTTCCGTGACCCTCACTTGGTCATTGTTCTACCTTGTAGGAGGCCTTCTAACGCTGCTTCTTCCGGTACTGACAAATATAATATTATGAGAGCAGTGGTGGCCGAGTGGTAACGGCCCCGACTTACGAGTTGTAGGTTGCGGTTTCAAACCCAGTCAGGCGCATTACTTTGTGTAATTTATTTCATCACCACTGCTCTCATAACGGTGAAGGAAAACATCGTGAGGAAACCGGCATGTCCTAGAACCAAAAATTCGAAGACATGTGACATCCACCAACCCGCACTGAACCCGCGTGGTGGATTATGGCCCATAACCTCTCCTAGAGAGGAGGCCTGAGTCCCAACAGTGGGAACATTATATGGCCGACTATGCTATGCTAAATAAAATTAACCACTGACCAACGCCCGATGCTCTGAATTTGACTGAGCAGCGTTTATTGTAACCGGGACCGCACAAAAATGTCCTATGCATAATTTCATCATACGAACCCCTTTTATCATATCTCAGTGCGCATAAAATACCTTTGTATCTTCCTTTCTCTTTCTCAAGGGACACAAATATGATGATTTGTTTCTTTTTTCTTTTGATACAGTCGACGTTAAGCTACCCCTTTTTAGCCTTTTCCAATACGAAAGTAACTTATACAAATAGTTCTTATTTCTCTTTGAAAATACCTGTTAGGGACAGTAGGGATTTAGTAAATTATAGAAACTAATAAAATAAAGTATTCTGTCAAACAAACGCATTCTATGGATTTGCTTTTTTTGTTCGATTTCAATGATGATGGGTTTAGGGACCATTGTACTCGTATATCTATTGTTGATATTTTGTATATACATGAACTGTCGATTAATTCACAGCTTCGAATAAAAAAGGTTTTGATTCATTTGAATGGAATTGTGTTTGAATTGTATTTCAATGATTTTTGTATTTCTTTTAAAGATTTATTTTGAAACTTATTGCATGTTGAATACAATAGCATATTAGGGGAAGTTTGAAAGTGGCGCCAGTGACTGAAAAGTTGATAGGGAATCGTTTGTCTTGGTATGGTCATGTGAAGAGGAGGGATGAAACGCATGTTACTAAAAGAGTTATGAGTTTACATGTGGATGGATGGAGAGGGAGAGGGAGACCAAAGAAAAGATGGATGGATTGTGTGAAGAGTGATATGAAAGAAAAGAAAGTTAGTGATAGCATGACGAGTGACAGGGCAGAATGGAAGAAAAAAACGTGTTGCGCTGACCCCAAATAACACGGGACAAGGGCAGGAAGATGATGAATAAAATAGAAAACGTATATTCGACACAGACGAAACACAAGTTAAAGACAAGAATAATAAAGAGTAATAAATATAATTCAATTGCGCTGATCATGCACTTTCCGAAAGGGTTACCAACTCACCATGTACTGAATGTCAAACAGCCAGCACGTATTTAGCTATTATATACTTAAAATTAATATTGATGTTTGTACACTTACATAATTATTTTATTAAAATACATTACGTAAATCAATAGTAACGTACCACGCCGGTTTAAATCTATTATTACTCACTATAACTATAATAATTTAATGATGCGTGAACACAGCGCATCAGCCGACTCGCTGGCGCATATTCGAGACGCTGTAATGTAGGAAGTCAGTGCAAAAAAATGGGCAAGTGTGAGTTGGACTCACGCACTGAGGATTCCATATAAACTTACCTATGTAAATAGTTCAATTCCCGAATGGAGTCTGGAAGATTTTCCGAAACGCAAAAAAAAAGTTTTTTTTTTTGTAACGTAACAACAAATCTACTGTTTTCAAATTTATTTCTACATCTGTGCTATAAGATCATGCTTTATGCCAAATTTCTGAATTCTGAGCCAACAGGAAGTACCCTATGAATTATGATTTCCCTGAGAGTGTTGAAATATACGGTTTTTTGCTACATAAACGGCCATAACTTAGAAGTTGCTACTGGTCCACGAAAGAACTATTTAAAGGCATCTTGCCTATGCCACTTAAGTGTAAGCAAATTAATATGTGTATTCTCCCTATCCTGACCTATGGTGCACAGACTTGGTCTTTGACTAACATCCAAAGGTCCTTAAAGTTTGTAAACGTGCTTTGGAGCGCTGCATACTAGGTGTGAAAATAACAGATAGCGTTTGAACCACTATACTGAGCTCCAAAACGTAGATCATTGACGTGTCTCAGAAGGCTGCCCAGCTTTAGTGGGACTGGGCTGGACATGTCTGCCGCATGCTGATCGAGTGGTGGGCCAGTAATACACAAAGTTGGTGCCCTGAAATCGCACGTCGGGGTGGCGTCAGACCAAGAAGAAGATGGCGGGACAACTTAGATGTCTTCCTTAGGAATTGGCAAGAAGTGGCCCAAAGTTGGCGACAATGGAAGGAAGGGAGGGAGGCCATTGCCCAGCAGTGGGACAGTATAGGCTAGATATAATAATAGTAACTTAGAAGTTTGGTTTTTTCACAGTTTCAAGGAACCGCAGACCTGAGTATATAGTTTGATTTTAACTCGATACCTTCACGCGTTCCGAAGATAAAGGGTCTTGACAGACAGACAGACGGACAACAAAGTGATGCTATAAAGGTTTCGTTTTTTTCCTTTTGAAGTACGGAACCCTTCCCGGAACGGAAAAAGGAAACGTTGCCTCTCAGAAACATATATTTCCAAGTGCCAGTAAATTAAAATGGTTCAGATGAAGCTCTTAGAATTGCGGGACTGTTCGAAAAAGTTAACGTGGCCCAAGAACGCAAACGGGCAAATAAAAAATTGCAGGTGGCTAAAAGTCTGACACTTTCTCTCACTACACTAAGAGCGGAAGAAGGTTGGATAATTAACTAAAACAAAAAGAAAAGCTAATAGTAAGAGGTGTAGGTCTCACCCTCCTTAGTCACTACAGAATGTTAAGATTGTTATTGGAAAGGATTCTGACGGAAACGAAAAATCAAAAGTTACATAGGTACATGAAAGAAGAAAGAGACGACTGGCCTGTTGGTCTAGTGGTCAGCTGCCCTGACTGCTACGCCGGAGGTCGTGGGTTCGATTCCCTCCCAGGACAAATGTTAGTGTGATGAGCATGATCATTGTGTCTGGGTGTAATTTATCTATAATATGTATATATTCGACCACCACTGCTCAACTCCCCGACCCCGACTTACGAGTTGTAGATCGCGGGTTCAAACCCAGCCAGGCGCATTACTTTGTGTAATTTATTTCATCACCACTGCCTTCAAAACGGTGAAGGAAAACATCGTGAGGAAACCAGCATGTACTAGAACCAAAAATTTGAAGACATGTGACATCCACCAACCCGCACTGGGCACGCGTGGTGTATTACGGCCCATTCCCTCTCCTAAAGAGGAGGCCTGAGTCCCAACAGTGGGAACATTATAAGGCCGACTATGCTATGCTATATGTATATATTTAGAAATATATGGATAAGTATGTTTATCAGTTGTCTAGTACTCATGCCACAAGCTCTGCTTAGTTTGGGACTAGATTGGGTTGTTAAAAAAAAAACAAACAGAGAAATCCAGGTAACCAGTTTTGCCAAGAAGTGTCTTGTTAGCCAGTTACTTGATTGTACAGGTCATATATTAGTTAGTTGTTCGACGTAAAATACTGCTTTTCACTAATGCTACATCCATTCAGACTGAAGGTCACCTTATTATGGTTGAAAAAAGCTGGCTGATTCTTTGATTGATATTAACGATGTGCCGACTATAAATTTGGTCACATAGTCGGTTGTAAAGAAGTCGAAAAGTAGTATTATTAGTAGTACTATAATTTAGGTGTCTTCAAGGCTAGATTGAATAGGCTCTTAATAAACTATTGCGCCTCACCATCAACGATTGCATCTGCTTATCATCAGGTGGGATCGCAGTCAAGCACTGGTTTATATCAATTAAAAAAAGTATTAAGGTTTTTACTTAACATTGCTTTTTAATTTTAATTTTGCATTGGTCAGAGTGGTGCTTTTCTGTCAAAAATGAAGAAAATATTTTTATTCTTAATTAAAATGAAAGAGCTTAATTAAAATCTAATTATATGTCAAAACGTAAGTCCAGTGTTTGGTTTTGACCAATTGGACAAGAATTCGCGTAAATTCAAGTGTAGGTAACCAGTACCAAGATGATAATTTCGTATGGTGGACAAGGAAAAACAGCATAAATATATACTACGAGCATGAACAATCATATCAAATAATGACATCAAACCCTGATACCTCAGTAAGGTTCGGAATATGAATCCGTGTTGGTGTTTACCATATATTGTGTTTGTGCCTTGTGCTGTACCAAATAAATTATTTTTCTTTCTTTCTTTTCTTTATTTATATATAATTTTATCGAGAAATACATACAAAGTAAGAAGCCGAATAGTCGCCGACTACTACAGTGGTCTGATAGTTGGCTTTACCGACTAGTCCACAAGTAGCAGAGCAGTGGTGGCGACTTACGAGTTGTAGGCCGCGGGTCCAAACCAAGCCAGGCGCATTACTTTGTGTAATTCATTTCATCACCACTGCTCTCAAAACGGTGAAGGAAAACATCGTGAGGAAACCGGCATGTCCTAGAACCAAAAAATTCGAAGACATGTGACATTCACCAACCCGCACTGGGCCCGCGTGGTGGATTACGGCCCATTCCCTCTCCTAGAAAGGAAGCCTGAGTCCCAGTAGTGGGAACATTAAAAAGACTGATAATGCTATTATTATGCCACAAGTAGCGGACACATTTCTAGTTGATATGAAAATTTTGAGACACATAAAAGAAGTCCAAAAAAAACACATAAAGCCTAATGAAATCAGCTATATTTCAGAAAAAAATCTCTGTCTCCCAAACAAAATACAGTTATCAACATTACTCAACGAAAATACTGTTTTTATCTTCAAGAGGCACGCGTGAAACCGTAGGAACAGAATAAATGAACAAAAGGAAATATGACCAACTGTGGCAAAGACAACGGAATTACCAACGTAAAGCGTTGTCTTCAGTTTAAGCCAGGATTATCCTCACCGAGATGTATCTACTGGGTTTAATCAAAAGATAAACATTTAATTTGTTGCTTTTTAAAGTAAATGAACGGTTTTAATTTTAGCCAAGACGGTGGCTGTGTTTTAAAAATGGATATGAAGAATTTGATTTATTAAACAAGCTGTTTCGATGGAAAATTCGGGTTTATATAATTATAAGTACTTTTCTGGTAAGCCCAGAAATATTTGGCGAGACGAATTAGACACCGGTGGGTGTCTGTATGTATGAAGGTTTGGTTGGTACCAGGCAGCACAGGAAAAGAAGTCCTGGAAATACTTGGTGGAAGCCTTTGCCCAGTAGAGAGATGGCTCAAGCTGGAAGAATAATTATTGTACTAATCTTAAGACAATAAACTCGTTAAAAATTAAATGGCCGGTTTTGACAATGAAAAATATCCTAGAATGTAACTTGGAACGAAACTGAAAGAAACAATAAAATAATAATTAATTACATAAAGCGTTTTAAAAACACATACATTTTTTTTGGAGCATTAAATAATATTAGGTCTTTAACTATGAAATTGCTGTTTTTTAAAACGAGTTGCTTTGAATGGTTGTATTATCTTTGGATTGACTTGGAATTGTAAGTTCAAATAAACTTTATATTAAAGGTACGTTATTCTTTTTCCGAAATTATGTATTTATTGAGTTCTTTGTATTTTCTATAATATCGCAGTTCTTAATACCATGAAAGCTAATAAAAAACGTTTTTTTTTTTTCATATTAAGAGTTCCAACGTAGAAATTATGCATTTCAAAGGGCAAGCAATATCAATTACGTATAGCTATGACTTTCTTCTAACAAAAGAACTTTGTGCTTTGTAATTGTTGATGGGGTGGGATATTTTTATTACAAAATTTGAAAATCATGTTGAAGGTTTTAGAGATATTAATTTTTTAAGAGTGTCTATTGAGATCAGGAGAAAGGCTTGTTGAAATTTCTTGGGTTTCTGTAAATTTTAAGTCTTGTATAAATAAGCCAAAGTAAAAAAGACATGTATCATCCACGTAAAATGCTATATGACTGTGTAAGCCAAATTTTGTTATTAAAGTAAATTGCGAATAGTAACGGCGCTAATAATGAACCCTGTGGAACTCCACATTGTAAAGGCAATAGTTGACTTTGAATGTTCCCTAATTTGACTATTTGGTATCTGTTTGTTAGGTATGACAGGATTATCTCCAGTATCAGAGTGTTGATGTTGATGTTTTCAATTTTTTTGGATAGTTTTGGTGATTATCTGTGTGAAATGCTTCTTATAATACTAATATTTTATTATAATGTTGTAAATTTGTATGTGTGTATATCTGTTACTCCTTCACTAAAATGACTAAATGTAATTGAGTGAAACTTTACAATAGCATAGGTAGCTTATACTTCAGAATTAGAAATAGGATACATTTTATAATGGGGGAATATCAATTCTATGCATGTGAAGCGGTTTTCATAAGTTAGTATTTCATAAAGTGTGCACGTCTGTTATTTGTATAATACCCTTGGAAGACTTCATAAAATATAATGTATCCATTTTTGTGTTTGTATTGTTGATGAGCCATAAATATAAAATTAAAAGAAAATCTTTATTTTATGATTTATGAAATCTTACGTAACATTAAACATAAAAATCCTTTTACCAACCTGTTAATATTTCAATAAAACTATCAATTTTACGTCCATACCTCCCAAAGGTAGGAAATACTTCGCAAAATAAAATTGGAATGTCGGCAAACTGCGTTTTAATGCACTTCGCTCCGGACTAAAAATCGATTTATCAGTTTACGAGAATGCATTTTGCCCGTTCTTTTCACATTGGAATTCTGACATTAATCTACATAGGGATGGCCACAACTACCAAAATAGCTCCAAAGCAATTGCAGAACAAAGAGAAAAACAAATAAAATAGAGTACTACTTTATTTATCTCAGTGTTTATGACTAGTCAGTAAATGAACAAATTTAAACATAGGAATAGGTTTTTTTTAAAGAGTTGCGATGGAGGTTCTTCTCCATAGGAAAACGACCATTTGGAACTGTGCACTAGCTTCTGACGTTTTATAAGTGCTCATGTAGGCCCATGTGAAATAAAAAGATTATGAATAAATTTTTTTGAACTCCTACCCATGCTATGTGCAAAGGAAGAGGCCGCACGTGCACGTGCGAGGCAATGGTCCTCGCGCCCTAGCCGCCGGGATTCCGATCCCGATTTCTGGCCACCGTAGGCGCGGCCTAGCGGACGGCGAACAATAGGTAGCTCGCCGTCCGAACGACCGATAACTGTCCGGACAGAGCCCAAGTCGTCGATGGTACGTAGTGTTCCACGCGCGCCTCAAGGAGATGTCAGCAACCATAAGGGCCCAGCAGGGTCGAAGCCTACTGGGGCCATGGGTGATGTGAAAGAGATCCCCGGGGCCCGGGAAAAAAGGCAAAGAAGGAACAGGGGTTTTAGTCTGTAAAAGTCTGCCCAAGAGCGGGGGAAGTCATTAGATGATTTTCCCACCCAAAAAAAACCCAAGCTATGTTAAAAAAGACCTTAAAACTTCTAAGCCGGAGCCGTTACCATTGGTCCACCATACCATCACACACAAGCATGACGATAATATAATGAATGTGAATTCCAAACGAACTCCTACGTTTCGTCATCTTTCAAAGAGTACAAAAGTGAGTAGCTAAGGAGTTCCGCTCCATTTTCCACCGAGCGTATACATATTAAAGAGGATTGAATGAAACGCGAGTAAAGTACATAATCCTCCAATAAGATGTCTTGAGAAGGAATATCGTGCAAGCAAAATACCGTGGTTAGATACGATAAAAGAATGAGATATTTCCATAGAGCTAAGAGACAGCGAGTAGTAACAACATCCTAAAAAAAAAAAAAATCGGTTGTCTGTAAAGTCGGTTTACTGACGATAGTTGAACGTGACAACGTGTTACATTTATTTGTACGCATAAATACAAATAAACAATTAACACGACATTCACTTTTCACTGCACTTTATACTTGACGAAAACATGCAAATGTATTATTCTATAGCAGTTGTCACGACGCAGACGCATCGCTCACCCAATTAGGAGAGAGACAGATGTCGAACACTGCCGAACGCGGAGGCCGAACGCGCTCTCGCTTGCACTTCAAGCCTTAAATGGAACGCCTCAGAGCGAGGTAACGCCGCATGCGTCATACTTTTTTATGATATATAGATAGCTCGGAATCATGGCCGTCTTTCACCTATTAGTGGCCCTGAGCACATTATGATATATATATACTCCCTAGCCGATTTCGGCTACGGTGACTGGATTCTGTTTTAGTGCAACTACGGGTTGCGATCATGTGCTCTGATGTGACTAATAAAGCCTATCTTTGCTGTAAACGTGCGTGCGTGCACAGTGCGGGCACGTTAAAACTCTATTGTTGTTTAAGTATTGGATGTTGGAGGGCGGCTTATTCTTGATGGTATCTCGCCTGAAGTCGAGATCACTCTTACGTTGGTCTTCAAAGGTATTGTGACGACTATGGAGATCACAGTTATTATTAACTTGCAAAACTGGTATGTTATACTTTTAAAGTTTATGTTATAAAAAGTTTAGTTTAGATTGATGTTCAATGAATAAGATAGGTAAACGTCTTAAATGAGTCAGGATGTATTTTTATAGAAAATCTATAGATGAAAGTGCTTAATACTATAAAATAATAGACTAATAACTAACAGAAAAGCCTTTCATTGCGCCCCCTGCGTCACAGTATAGACGTTCTGTTTAATTAAACGCACATTATGATAAAGAGACAAAGACCGTAGATATGCAAAGTTTTAGCTTTAATTTTATTTCTTGATCTTTTATGAGATATTATGATGAATAGACAATACAATGTGATCCACACTAAGTAACCAGCATCCACGATTAGTCCTTATTTAAAAATATCTATGCTGATTGAAGAGGTTTCTAGCAAAATCGTTAATCACATCTTCAAAATCTGTGTTTTCGAGCATATAATAATATTTATTTATTTTAAGACAACTTTTGGTCCACATTATATGTTAGTACCTACTTATTTCTATGTTAGTTCATACATACATCACACTGTTTTTATATTCTTCCCATAACAAATTACAAAATTATTAAATTCAAATTTATTAAAATCAATTACAATTGTCACTAAATTAATTAAATGTCTTAGAATAAAAATTAAATATGTCAATAAATAAAATAACATTGATTAAAACTTAAAAATGTCAATAGATAAAATATCAATAAATGAAATGGCATGGAAACAAAAAATTTAAATGTCATAGAATAATAAAAATAAAATGTCATGGAATAAAGATAAAAATTTCAATAAATTAAATTTCATGGAATAAAAAAATGTATATAGGTACATTCTATTGACATTAGCGACAAACACAATTCAAAATAATTAAGATTTTGCTTTGTTTTTTCCGCATCATTTTAATGCCGCGATCCACTACCGTAACTGTTGATCAAAAACACAAAATAATTTACTGATCAATGATTTTTTTCAAAACAGTAAAATTTAATATAAATTTAATATATCTATTATATACAATTAATTTTATATGTACGAGTATATTGAAATTTATTAAAACATGCTGCAATAGGTAAGCCTGATTTTCAGGCGAGAGTAGAGTAGCTATCGGTTATCGTTTGGTAATCGAGTAGGGACTAGGGGGCCCCAACACATCGCGGGGCCCTCTGCACGTGTCCAGTGTGCCCAGTGGGGAAGAGGGGCCCGCTCAGAATTCACAATAATCCGGTTGAGAAATATAACAAAACTGTTGAAACTTGAATATCATGTTTTGTTAAGGAAAATCACAGAAGCATTGAAGTCGCGATGGCCCAGTGGTTAAGTTACTCGCCTCTCATGCATGAGGTTGTGGATTCGAAACGGGTAAGTACTAGTGTGATTTTTTCAATTCATAATAATACTTTTCTAAGTTTATCAATGAGATGACTGACACCCCGTGCCTCAAAAAGCAAGTAAAGCCTTTGGTCGTGATTGTCATCCATAGATTTTTAACAGGTGTTACAGGTAGTGATACGCCAGAAATTCTGACTATCAGTTTATCCAATGAATATCGTGTTGCCCAGTAATTGGGTTGTGGATCATTCGGTCCCCTTCAAAATGGTCAAGATGAGTGGTGCTAACATTCGCGTCATGTCCGTGAACGGGTGCTGTCAGTTGAGACTGGTTATATCCTAGCTGCCAGTGGCTATTTTATTTAATATCTATATTTAGTTTTTATTAGTACTTTATTATGTTACTTGTCGCTATTATGTTCTCACATAATAGCGACAAGTAACAGAGATAGTTGTAATACATAACATGATTGAAAAGAGTGTCCATAGAGTTTCTTGCACATTCATCTCCATAGAGATCTACGCTTTGGAATGTGCAGCTTGCATCATTTTTCCGACTGACTTTTTGACATTTCAAAAGTGCCTGTAAATGGTTTATTTGAAATAAAATGCTTTGAATCTTGATTCTTTGCTCCATCTAAAACTCGGTTATTCAGTCGCACCCGATTAGACTGTAAACCAACCCCAAGCCAGTTGGAAAAAGAATAGGGATATGATCTTAAGGAAGATCATAGGACTTAGTCAAAATTTTTAGCGAGGAAGAGTAGCAGGAGGTCGCCTCCTTCTGCGAAGCAGTAATGCTAGCAAAGGAGGAGGCCACACGCGTGAGGCAACGGTCCTCTCACCCCAGCCGCTGCCGGGATTCCGATCCCGATTTCCGGTGAACGTAGGCGTGGGCTTGCGGACGGCGAGCAATGGGTAGCTCGCTGTCAGACCGTCCGGTAACCGTCCAGACCGAGCTCAAGTCGTCGACGGCGCGTACTGTTCCACGCGCGCCTTTAGGAGATGTCAACAAACCGTAGGGCCCAGCAGGGTCGAAGCCTATTGGGGCCAAGGGTCTGCTTCTGAAAGGAAGACTCAGGCCTGGTACGAAGGCAACGAAGGAACAGGTTTTTAGTCTGTAAAAGTCTGAAATTAGCTCCGCCCAAGAGTGGGGGATGTCATTAGATGATTTTTCAACCGAAAAAAATTATCCCTAATTCAATTTGCTTTAAACAAACTGTAAATCTTGCTACAAATTTTAAATCTAACTTTTTCATGTGTGGTAGAAAGCCCATCAAAGATGTTCCTTTACTTTTTTAATAATTCTATTGACAACTTAAATGAACTTGAAGTTGGTGATAGAAACAATTTTGCTTCTTACAAAAGCTCTCTTAGCGTTATTTAGGCAAAAATTTTAGACAACTACGTTACTATTCAAACCACCATTATAGTTTTAGCTTTGACGGCACTCTACGTGATCATTTGAAAGGATTACCGTGGATCTCATAAAGGGTTACTGTAGGATCTCAGGTGAGGTTTACTATCCCTTTTATGAGCTCAAACTTATAAATTATGTATAAATTATATAATAATTGTTTTATTACTCCTGCGTGCGTCCTGGCAGACGCTGTTCTGCCCGTAAGCTGGCTTTTCGTTAGAACCTGATCGCAGTTTTACCTACCGGTTCCAATTGTATTTTCAAAACTATTGAAAGCCCCACTCAAATATGCATACAAAATTTCATCCAAATTGGTAAAGCCGTTTAGGAGGAGATAGGTGATAAACACAGGTACAGAAGAATTACATATACACCACTGATTTTTAATTAGTACAAATTAGGGCTTATTAGACAGGGTCTTGTTATTTAAACAAAGGTTTCAATAAATAATATTTATAAAGAGCAAAGTCAATAATGTTTGTTTCTATCCCAAAATGTCACTCAATTTATGGAAATATTGTACAGGCTATTGATTATGAATGAATGAATAGCGATTAAAATAGAAAAACACTGCGTGTAGTATTTTCTAGTAACAATTGTTATGAATGATGGAATTTTCGTGGAAAATTTTGGGATTTTATTTTTATTTACTTTTGATCACACAAATATGATGAGTAAAGGGTATGGATACAAACCCATTTTTTAAGTACTAATAATAGGAGTGTATAAATATTTGGTCAGCAAAAGTCTGACACTCCCTCACGCTCTGGGCGGAGCAAAAGCCGTGTCAGGGTAATTTGTTGTTTTCCCACGTTAAAAAAAAATAACATTGATAGCAATGCCTTAGTGGTTTCCTCGATATCATATTGATTTGGGAATTCAAGGAAAGCGTGGGTAGCCAGGACAATGAAATGATCGTAGTTTTATTTCTTTCCCTTCACATTTATGGCGAAGGGTATAACGAGATTTCTTTCAATTTCCCTTACTGAAATGTCGGTTCATTTATTGTTTATTTTGTATAGATTTTTCAATGGGTTTTCCTCGTAAATATCTAACCTTTTAACTGACGGCACGATTGGCGCAGTGGTTTAACAATTGGCTGGTGCGCTGCATTTTGCGGATTCGATTCCCACACGGAATAAATATTTGTATGACTGGTAGTCGTTTTGAATCTGAATGTTCTGTATACGTGAGTTTACACGTTTGTAAACTCAACCACGTTTATAAAAAAAAAAAAAATTAATCACAATTTTTGAGCTATAATGACATCCGGTATGGTCATGTGAAGAGGAGGGATGAAGCGCATATTACTAAAAGAGTTCTAAGTATACATGTAGATGGATGGAGAGAGAGAGGGAGGCCAAAGAAAAGATGGATGGATTATGTGAGGAGTGATATAAAAGAAAAGGGAGTATAACGCCCTAGTTATCACACCAGCGGTTTGCGAGCGACTGCGGGGCGGGGTGGATGCGCAGCGAATGCGTCGCGAACACGCCGTGGCTGCAAAGTGAAGACGTTGCGAATTTCCACGTTTATTGTACGTACAATAAACTCAGTAACAAATAAATGGATTCTGACGAAGAGACACTGATGGCTTTGAGACTTTGAAGATGCCGGAGACCTGCATCTCTTAGCCGGATCTTGTTGCGCGTCCGCAACAAATTCGCTGCGCTTGCGCGGCGTGTTCGTTGCGCGCCCGTAACGTATTCGTTGCGCACCCGCTCTGCTTTGAAGACGCTCGCAATCCGCTAGTATAATAAAACCCTTAGTGATAGTTTGACGGGTGACAGGACAGAATGGAAGAAAAAAAACGTATTGCGCCGACCCCAAGTAATATGAGATAAGGGCAGGAAGAAGAAGAAGATGACATCCACCCCATTATTGTATGGTTTCCTTTTCCCTCTTTTTCCAAACTATGACTCCGACCTCAAGGGCGGCTTCGAGTCCAACATAATGTAACAGAATTATATTTTGCATATAGTGACTACGGCTGTTTGATACCTACAAATTCTACAACCTTGTTAAGTTTCTGAGTATTACAATATCCCTTGATGTTCAAGCGTCTGACCTGTCAAAGCAGCTGAAGCTGAAATTTCATCTTCCTCATCAAAGTACGAAAAAAAAACGGAACCATACATGTTTCAAAATGAACTCCGATTCATTTACATAACGGCTTAACGAACACAGATATTCTAAATTCAAAATCCAAGATGAAACATGTACCTAACCGACACTAAACGTTCCTCCCATCCGAAATTCGAAATACGTACTCGGATCTTAATCCCAGGAATTCGAAATCCGTGCACCAATGAGCGCCGCGTATAACCGCGAATAAATTCACGCTCGGATTCCGAATCTACGTTTGATTCGAAAGTAATGTTTGCTACACTGTGACTTGTTAGAAAATTGAGGAAAAACGTTGCGTGCTTCATAAAATGTGATGGAGGCTTTTGAATTTTCGTGAATTTAGATAAAAACGTGATGAAAATAGGCCTTTAGCGTGGTGGGGTGTGAGTACGAGAATTTAATCTTCCAGTCTTCTTCTACCAATAAAAAAAAATATATATAAAATAAATTTTGTATAAAAAAAAATATACAAAAATCATTTGCTATTCTTTAGTTTCGCTAAAACCCAAATCGGTTCACCGATTTCTAATATCTTTTGTTTTGTTTTGTTTAATTTAAATTAGGGGTGGATTAAAAGAAAAAAACTGGCCAAGTGCGAGTCGGAATCACGGTTATGTAAATAGTTCCAATTCCCAAATCAAGTCTCAAAGATTTTACTGAATGACGAATAGTTTATTTTTTTGTGACGTAACTACAAATTTACAATTTTCCGACTTTTTCTTATACTTGTGCTGTGATACCTTGATTCATGCTAAATTTCAGGATTCTAGGTCAACTCTATAGGTTTTGATTTCTAAGCGAGTGTCAAATTATTGGCCTAAACGGAACATAAATGGCCTCATCTTTAGACTGCGTTGACCTAGAAATTTGATTTTTTCCCTGCTGCTTGTAGTAGCGGACCTGAGTATTAAATTTCATATTTGTTTCAGCTTAATACCTCCACGCGTCTTAACAGACGGACAAAAGGATAACCAAATGATCCTATAACGGTGCTATACTTGGGTACGGATGCCTAAAAATAGGGAAAAAAACAGTTGAAAAATTTAAAATTGACAAAAAGGTGGAAAGTAATTTCACTGGAGTGGAACCACAGGCGGCTGCTAGGGCAACTGAGAGTACACATGTACGTTTAATTTAGTAAAAGCCAGACACTCTCTCCCTTGCTTCATACAGAACGCATGCAGAAGATATTTGATGATTTCAGAAAAGGTACCTTATTGTGCCATATAAATCTGACTTTAAAGAGCAAACATTTTAGCCGTGCTGGCATTCAGTAAAATCAGGAAGTAAGTAATTGCAGCTAAGTGGCGACAAACTGCCGTGTTCGAGACATTGAGCGCTACAATGGCCCATTACTCTTTTGTGAAGTTTAAGAACTGGCAATGGAAGGCGAACTGCATAAATAACAGTTATATCTTAGTTGTAGAGGCGGCCTTGAATGTGTACTAACATCGCAAATATGTGTCACCATTGTAAGAGAGGAATTTTCACCAGACATGTGTGCAAGGGTCTTGATGGGCTTAGTCTATTTTGGAATAGTCCTTGTACGCATGCACGATTTGTGCGTGGGAATAATTAAACTCCGCTGCTGAAACGAAAGAACTAGGAGTGAGTTTTAGTCAGTAAAAGTCTGACACGTCTTTCCGCCCCACCCAAGGGCGAGAGATGTCATTGGATGATATCCCATCTAAAAAAAAGTCCATTTATGAATTGAATAAATCAATAAACAATAAAATAAAGTTGCTGAGAGCTATGCTGGTGGAGATAAAAATCTGAAGGAAAATGGTCTCTTTCTGTGAGACCGTAAAGGTCCAGAAAGAGGCCGCTGAGTGAGATCGGAGAAGGCCAACCCACTCGAGAAAGAAGGCATCGGGGCGGCATTCGCTACAATGCCTAACACGCTAAAACCAATATGGCAAATTTAAAAAAAAAAACATGTAGATATTATGATGTCTAAAGGGCGCCATATTTAATTTAGTGTTAACTAGTCTATTGGCTTTGAAGGATACTGTCAAATATTGATTGGTAGTTTAGGAATTTATTTATTTATTATATACTTTATTGTATCTTCTTTTTTGTGTGTGTTTTTTTTGTACTTTATTGTCTTTTTTGTACTTTATTGTGTGTTGTATTATTATTATTATTTTATACTTTATTGTATTGTCTGTGTATATCGTTGTTTGTATTGAAGAGTCGAATATACATTAACATGCACTCTAATCAAAACAATAACCCTCAGTTTTGCTTCACCGTACTTGGTTAAAAAGTTAACAGGCCTTCACCCTCCGTCGATAAAACAACAGACTATAATAACCTATAATCCAAGTGCGTCACAACCACACAACAGCCTCAACCCTGTCACTTAAAATTAAATTTATTTAACGCGCGATCTAAGATGGCGGATGCGTACCCTTTACTCCGCATTAATATTCCATCAATAGCCGCCCTTGGTTACGAGGTATCTCGTAAAATGCGATTAGATTATGTATATACTAGTTTAAAGCGTATAGTCCTTTGAACATCTGGCCGGACTTAAATACACACACATAAGTACTCATAATACCGGCAGCGCCTGCATAGAGCCAATTCCTTCGCTAACCAATTTAACCATTTTTAACCGACTTCAAAAAAAAGGAGGAGGTTATCAATTCGGTTGTATTTTTTTTTTTTTATCCTTTTTTTTATGTTTGTTACCTCAGAACTCCGTCGTTTATGGACCGATTTGCAAAATTTTTTTTCCCTATACAGGATATGCTTCCAGATTGGTCCCATTTTTTTCAAAATCCAGTTCTGATGATGGAATCCATGAGGAATCGAGGGAACTCCTCAAAAATTATAGGCAACCCTATGGTGATTTTAGTATTTTCATCAAGAACTTAAGCATTTACAGTCAAAAAGTAACATTTGATGAAGTGGAACTGATGAAGAAGACCAGAAATGGTCAACGGAACTTCATACACAAATAGATATTACAATGAAGATATACATAGTTAAGCGACTATGACAATACAAATAAATGAATGATTCTGAATAATTACGTTGAAAATGGTATCATCGAAGTGATCTGATGATGATGATGGAGCCGGAAGGTAGGCACTGGAACTCCGTAATTAATCAATGTAACCTAGCCGTGTTTGGACTTATTAGAATTGTCATGAGATGCACTTTGGCTATAAGGTACTATCGAACTGATCTGATGATGGAGCCGGAAGGTAGGCACAGGAACTCCGTAATTAATCAATGTATCCTAGCCGTGTTTGGGCTTATTAGAATTGTCGTGAGATGCTCTTTGGCTATAAGGTACTATCGAACTGATCTGATGATGGAGCCGGAAGGAGGAAGGTAGACACAGGAACTTTATAATAAAACAATGTAACCTAGCAGTATTTGGGTTAATTGGAATTGTCATGAGAAATAGGCACTCTGTTTATGTATCTTTTTTTGTATCGCAACTAAAAAGTGTGAAATAAAAACTTTTTATAAAAAAAAAATAACCGACTTCACTAAAAAAAACACTAAAAGGATCAAAATAACTTTAATTTCGGAAGTCGGTGTTAAATAAGAAACAAACAATACCGAGAAACACCGACTTCCAAAATTAAAGTTATTTTGATCCTTTTAGTGTTTTTTTTAGTGAAGTCGGTTATTTTTTTTTTATAAAAAGTTTTTTCTTTGCGAAATATTGATTGATTTACCTATATACATTCTAAGTAACGTGAGAATACAGCAGGAAATGATTGGTAAAATATAGCAAGTGACAGGGACAAATGGAAGGAACTGGAGGAGGCCTTCACCCGTGGAGGGGACCATATCCCGACGAACTTACTAACTTAGATAATAAGGAAAAACTACTAACAAATTAGTAATAAATATAGTACCTACTTAGATTTAACCTTTATAATGTTATGGAGTAATGAGAAATAAAGGCTTTTTTATTTTATATACATTCTGAAGAACATATATCCAGCAATTTTTTTCTTTAAACACATTTCTAAAGATCTAAACCGTTTGAAAGGAGTAGGGAAAAGAAGGAAAAAATTTTTTTTTTTTTTTGACAACAGTATTAGTCATACGAAAAAATCATATGTTGATAATGTTGTAAATGAACATACAATATTTTTATTTTATTTTAAACCTATTGACCTAACTGGTACCGAGGAGTAGGTTTCCAAAGTCACTGTTTTATGGCACTCCTCGGGAACTAGGGCCTTAAGATCAGTTTTGCGTGATCACGTGTGGAGGCAAAACTGTTAGTTAATGGAGACGAAGCTTTCAATTTGGGTGGAGTTGTGGTTGAAGATTATTGGTTTAGGAGTTAACATGGCGTTGAGAATTTTAACCTTGAGGTTTTACTTTATTATTGATAAGCTCACGCTTGACCACTATTTTACCTGATGGGAAACTGCGCGTCCAACATACCACAGTGTCTCAAGACGAAAGTATATAACCAGTGCGTGTTGCCAGTGATGACATATGGTACTGAAACATGGTCGCTTACAATGGACCTCATCAGAAGGCATACAGTCACCCAAAGGGCAATGAAAAGGGCTATGCTCGGAGTTTCCTTGCGTGATCATATAAATAATTAAGATATCCGCAGAAGAACCAAGCTCGCCGACATAGCCCGAAGAATCGCCAAACTAAAATGACATTGCTCGTAGAACGGAAGGTCGATGGGGCCGAAAGGTTCTATAGTGGCGGCCGCGCACCGGAAAACGTAGCGTTAGAAGGCCTCCCACAACGTGGACCGACGACCTGGTGAGAGTCGCGGGAATGCGGTGGATGCGAGACGCACAGGATCGGTCGTTGTGGCGACGCTTGGGGGTCCAACAGTGAACGTCTTTCGGCAGAAATGATGATGATGATGATGATGATGAAGCGATAATGTAGTCGACGATGGAACACGCTTGCTTAGAAGTAACCAATTCACTTTTGACTTGAAAATAGTCCAGATTGTAGTGATCAGAAAACTCAGACTCTGGTAGGGAATCCCACTCTTCAGCTACGTACAATGCACGTGCGCGGAATGCACAAAAAATGTATTCCCAAAACGTTTATTGCTATGGGTGATGTCCACCATGTGCTATTAATAAATTGCTGTACGTCTGGTGGTCTGATGATGGGACAGACTCTTTTCCGAAAATACAACGGGTAGAAAGTGGTTAAGGTGTGCAATAAAGAAATAAATAAATAAAAGACCGGTAGAAACGGCAACTGAAGGACATCTATGTGGTTCTAGTCAATAAAAGTTTGAAATGTCTTCTCGCTCTACCCTAAGGCGGGGGAATCATAAGACGATGTCCTACCTCAAAAAAGCGTGGTTTTAAAATTTTGGTATAAAATGTGTATATCCAGCATTCTATAGAATGCTTAAAATCTTCAGCTAATGCATGAAATGTTATTATTTTATTCTATACTAACCGTTCCCGTACTCGCCCCGCTTCACTCGCTCTAGAACCAATCATTAGGGGGTAGGACATGTCGGGGTCAGTTTGACCACGGACAGGTGAAAGAGTTGGACCCACTCCGTATACTTATACTTCCTACACTTTAAATAAAGGTATTTTATTTTTCGTTAATTTTATGCTTTGCCTGTGATACCCTCGTTACCTTCCAAGCAATGCTTAGGCATCGCAAACACTGATTTTTATTGAATATTTTACACAATAAAAATAAATAAAATAATTATTTCAGACTAATTTCAATGTCCATAGTATGTTAGTGACTAAAACTTAAACCTACTTTAGTGTAATATTCAAATGCATTGAATTAGTCAATTAGTTCACAAGAAATTAATATACATTAAAATAAATCATTCCAAAAACACAGTAATCATAATATTTGTCAAACATAATACACAAAAAATAAATAGTTTATAAAACATGAAAGAAAGAAAGAAAACATTTATTAGAGACTCGCACAGGACAAACAACAATAAAATAAAAAGTAACTACTTAATCTATAAATACTTAACTTAAAATAAAAAAAAAAACAATATTAATAGATAAAAATAAAAGACCTGAGCGAGGCCAAAAAGGCTCCTATCTCAGCATATGTTACATGCAGTTTTATAAACCTATCCCACACTGGTGACTCTGGGCTTTAAGCGATCATCTTTAGAATTCTGTTACCACTGCCTCTAATTCGACGCATGAGTGAGGCTGACTTTTTACGCATTATTGCATAAAAGTCATCCACACCCGCGTCCGCAAACATGCCTGAGGCACTGCAGAATCGAGGAAGTCGCACCAGATCCCTAAAGGTGTTGTTGAACTGGACTCTGAGAGCGTATACAATGCCTGAATTTTATAATTAACCGGTAACATATGGGTACAGTTATATGGGTATGTTGTAGAGCAGTGGTGGCCGAGTGGTAACGGCCCCGACTTACGACTTTTAGGTCGCTCGTTCAAACCCAGCCAAGATCATTACTTTGTGTAATTTATTTCATCACCACTGCTCTCAAAACGGTGAAGGAAAACATCGTGAGGAAACCGGCATGTCCTAGAACCAAAAATTCGAAGACATGTGACATCCACCAACCTGCACTGGGTCCGCGTGGTGGATTACGGCCCATTCCCTCTCCTAGAGAGGAGGCCTGAGTCCCAGCAGTGGGAACATTAAAAGGCTGATTATGCTATGCTTATGCTATATGGGTACAAATCAGTTTGGGTGAGCTATCGGAAATTGCCATTATTAATAGCAATTCCACAGATTAATCGCCTCTGTTAGATGATAAATTTGTTATGTTAGAAAATACTGACATACTACTATTGAACGCCCCCTGAACTGCACCGCTGATAACTAAGTTTTATATAACATAGTTATCTTATCTAATTGAATAAACAACAAAAATAATTTATATAAATCTATACAAATATATAAAGCGTTGTACCACTCACTCACGAAATCTTAGAAACTATAACTCCTACAAACTTAAAATTTGGAAGGTAGCGTTTCTTATAGGGTGTAGACATCCGCTAAGAACGGATTTTACGTAACTCCACCCCTGAGGGGGTAAAACGGGGGTTGGTAGTTTGTATAGAGAAACCAACTTTCACGCCGGCGACACCGCTAGCACCGAAGCTAGTAATATAGCATAGCATAGCATAGTCGGCCGTATAATGTTCCCACTGTTGGGACTCAGGCCTCCTCTCTCTAGGAGAGGGAATGGGCCGTAATCCACCACGCGGGCCCAGTGCGGGTTGGTGGATGTCACATTTCTTCGAATTTTTGGTTCTAGGACATGCCGGTTTCCTCACGAAGCTGAAGCTAGTAATATAATATAATATATTTTATTTATACATCATCGAACATAATAAACGCATATCCTGAAAGTAGAGTAGGATCCTACCTATGTTTAGAATCGGCTACTGAATCGATTTCAGCTATTTTTCAAAATAGCTAATATATCCAAAAATATTTGTTAATTATTTTATGATAAAAAATATTTATTTTGGTAAATTCTTGATAAATCTTGATTACGTCACTAGAGTGCTTGTGTGTGACTGCGTAGATACCAATACCGATGCGCTACTAACGTAGCGTTTCGATTCTTATGTTACTTGTCTACAATTAGGTTAGATTTTTTTTTTTCAACGTGTATCAAATGAAGTTTTTCAATACACTTACGAAGAAATAAATAAACGAGGGCTGACCGGAGACTCGTGGGGTCGCTTAGCACCCACTCTGATATGATAAATACAATAAATTGTGGCGGGGGCGAGCTCATGAACTTTTCCACACTAGTGCTGAAAACAGCGGATAAATTGCGTGCCTAAAAGAAGTAGAGCTAAGAGCGAGTTTTTAATAAATGTATTGAAAAACATATATCCTCTACTGACTCAACACAACTGTAACAATCACAAAGAAAACGAGAAGAACAGACAAAAACTTATGATAATACGAGTAAGTTATAAAAAAAGCTGACGACGTAACGAATGTTTACTCCACACAATTTCGTAGCGTCATCCAAATAAAAACCATACGTGAGTGACTGACCTATCATTGCTAAATAATAAAATTTATCCATACATAGGTACTCTTATCAGGGCTTAGCAACATAGCAGATATTACACTCGTAATCCTATAAACCAGTTGCGTGTCACCCTCTGTATCAGTCAACAGAAAGGACGACCCTTTTCAATGCTAAGCTGTGTTCAAGTATTTATCAAGCACTATCATAGATGGAGGTTGTGAAAAACCCGCTACTGGTTTATGAAAGGGGTTAGATACACTATTTGCTGCTGATTATAACCATATTGTTCAGCTCCAAGAGCAGTGGTAACTTAGTGTTAACGGCCCCGACTTAAATGACTTGATTCTGCCATCGCCTTTCTACCATCGGACAACCAGACGCACAGCGAGTGTCCACCCTTACATTGTTGATACGTACGCGTACATCGTAGGACTAAAACAATTTGCCTGCTGCGGTCTTCCCGTTCGATTATGATTTAAGTGTCTTCAAGGTTAGAGTGAATTGCTCTTAATAATCTAGTGCTAGAGCAGTGGTGGCCGAGTGGTAACGGCCCCGACTTACGAGTTGTAGGTCGCGGGTTCAAACCCAGCCAGGCGCATTACTTTCTGTAATTTATTTCATCACCACTGCTCTCAAAACGGTGAAGGAAAACATCGTGAGGAAACCGGCGTGTCCTAGAACCAAAAATTCGAAGACATGTGACATCCACCAACCCGCACTGGGCCCGCGTGGTGGATTACGGCCCATTCCCTCTCCTAGAGAGAGGAGGCCCGAGTCCCAACAGTGGGAACATTAAAAAAGGCTGATTATGCTTATGCTAATCTAGTGCGCTTACCATCAACGATTGTATTACTACTTACCATCAGATGGGATCAGCCATTTTGTATGGCAATGCTTAATCCCTGACCGTGGTAAAAGCCAGCCTAAGTCACGCAAAGTTTCAACTAGGTTTTTATAGCATATTCGGCCTTATAATGTTCCCACTACTGGGACAGGCCTCCTCTCTACGGGAGGGAATGGGCTGTAATCCACCACGCGGGCCCAATGCGGGTTGGTGGATGTCACATGTCTTCGAATTTTTGGTTCTAGGACATGCCGGTTTCCTCACGATGTTTTCCTTCACTGTTTTGAGAGCAGTGGTAATGAAATAAATTACACAAAGTAATGCGCCTGGCTGGGTTTGAACCCGCGACCTACGACTCGTAAGTCAGAGCCGTTACCACTCGGCCACCTTTGCTCTACCAGGTTTACTTTAGGATTAGGTTTTCTCTAGGTTTTTATAAGTAGACCTATAAACAAATTTTATAAAATGGACTAAGTCGAAGAAAGAATGTGTTCCCAAAACGTTTAATGCATAAATGTGTGATGCCTCGTTTACATGTGGGCCCAGCCTCGGCCAATAGTCATTGTTTAAACGGGGTTTCCTCGTTAACACAATTTATATGGAAGGCGATTGGTCGAGGCTGGGCCCGCGTGTAAACGAGGCATGAGATGTCCACCTACTGTGTACCGGTGGCACATCGCCGTATGTTTTTTTTATTTTATTTATAAAAAAAAAAACAGCAGTCCTTTATTTCACCCTTCCTTCCGTTTCGTTGCGTGATTGCATAAAGAATGAAGATATCCGCAGGAGAACCAAGGTCGCCGACATAGCCCGAAGAATCGCCAAACTGAAGTGGCAGTGGGCAGGGCACATTGCTCGTAGAACGGATGGTCGATGGGGCCGAAAGGTTCTAGAGTGGCGACCGCGCACCGGAAGGCGCAGCGTCGGAAGGCCTCCCACAAGGTGGACCGACGACCTGGTGAGAGTCGCGGGAGTGCGGTGGATGCGAGACGCACAGGATCGGTCGTTGTGGAGACGCTTAGGGGAGGCCTATGTCCAGCAGTGGACGTCTTTCGGCTGAAATGATGATGATGATGATGATGATTTATTTCATCATTCGTCGTTCGTAATTATTTTTTCGTTTTTTATGTTTGACAGTCGTTACAGGAAGTCAGACGCCTGAAAGTCTGATCATCAGTCTATCCAAGCAGTATCGTTTAGCCCAGTAACTAGGTTGTGGTCTGATAGGCAGTCACTCCAAGTAAAACACGGCTATTCAGCCGCATCTGGTTAGATTGGAAACCGACCACAAGCTAGGGAGATAATTTATTTTGCCAGAGTATATTATATTGTATTGTGTACCTTGATGATTTCCTACCATGAAAAAAGAGTCAGGGGTCAAAACTGCATTGCACTTCCATCAATGTTAAAGGGTCTAAAATGTCTTTGTAGAAGAGGGTCAATGGTTCATGCCTGATTTGATTTGTAGCATAGAATCTATAGTATTGATTAAACGAGTTGTGGACTATGAAACTTCTACTGCAAAGAAATATTAGACACTTTAGCATCGGTACAGTGCAACTGCATTTTTGACTCCTGACTGTACATAGGTAGAAGGTAATCTACACTAAATACATTAGTATTTAAGCTGGAACTACACTGCGCACACGTGTGTCACGTACGCCGATCTGGGCGCGTTTGTCTCCGTACATTTTACATGGAAACTAGACTTGTAGAGCTACACTAGATACACGCCACGTGACGTCGTTCTACGTACAAATCAGGCGTGTTACAGGTGTGTGTCGGTCTAATGTAGTTCTAGCTTTAAACGAAAATGTGTCTGTCTGTTACGTCCGTGTAAACTGTTAAACTGATTTTTATGAAACTTGGCACGTGAATATATTACGACTTTTATCTATTAGATTTATTCCCATGGTAAGTACTCTTAGGAGAATACAACTCTTTACACGTTCTAAAAAATCATTCATACTGAAGTATTATAAAGCTGAAAATTTTGTTTGTTTGTACGCGCTAATCTCAGGAATTACCAGTTTAAACAGTAAAACTATTTTAGTAGCATATTAATATTAATCGTATTGCAAACAATAGGAGAGATACTGTAACCAAAACGCAGGCGAAACGGCGGGTGATATCTAGTAAGTTATAAAGTTCTAGAAAAACGTTTACATCTCGGTATTTTACTTACAATGCGTTCCAAATAAGAATAGGATCGATTGCCATGTTGTGACGTCACGTCATACTGTCAAATTGCAAGAAATTGTTGACTAACTCAGTGATGAGCAAAATTGAAGAACTGGATTCTGTTTAAACTTTTTTCGTTCACAGTTCGTAAATAAATTAAAGTTTAAAAATTTCTTGTTTTGCTCACTACAATAATTCTTCGATTTGACAGTATGACGTGACGTCACAACATGACAATCGATCCTATTCATAATTGGAACGCATTTTACTACGTTTCGACATAAAGTACTACCCTATTCTCGACAATTCTTAGATAATAATAGGTAATCCAAAAAAAAATACAATTTATTTCGTTAATAATTGCTCTTATTGTCTCTCGCTCATCATTTCAATGTATCGAGAACATATAACAACAATTGGTTCAATTTGCGATTTTCAATAAATATATATTTATTGAAAATCGTAAATTGAACCAATTGTCTGATCTATAATAATCATATTATTTTCTTTCAGCAAAATATTAATATTCCTTTCGATGTTTCAATTTAATTACAACATTCATTTCGGTCGGTGATTTTTTTTTTCATCTCCTTTAAGATGAGAGCTCCTAGTTATTGTCTGTTAACTTTGATTTTATTGATTCTAGATAATTCAAAATGCTATTGCTATAAATGCTTTTCACAAACGTTTTACAGTGAAACCGTAAAAGGGTAATAAACATGCCATAAAGAAAGATAGAAACTAAGAAATATTTATTTCTAAGTATATGGTACTTTGAGATCTTACATTAATAATAGTTTCACATACATACATATTGCTGGCGTAGAAATATAAAAAAAGTTAAGTTCAAGCAAATCATTGACTAACTGTAGTACATTAAACATGTGTCTTTATAATAATCAAATCAAGATATAATCATTTAATGTAGAAATAAAGTAATGAAAATGACTAAGCCATTGTCTATTTGGCACAAAGCATAAAAGCTTATAATTGCCTACATCTAAAATTAAATAAAGCATTATCCCTGAACTTTCCTGAAGGGAAATTATTCTAAATTCAAACATATTTCGGGTTTACCCAACTTGTTCGGAAACATAAATACATTTTTATTACTCACGAATGTGTCTCAAAAGTTCTAACTAATGTTAAATTACTGTCCTACAATTTTTTGTAATTTGAATTAAAAAATAATAATCCCAAGCTGGCTGGCTTGGTACGTTCTCTTTTTAAAATTCAAAACGGTTCCATCCATAAAGAATGTAATGTCCTCCTAACCGTAAAATTACATAAATAACGGCCAGTTTTTTTGTAATTGGAAGTAAAACTTATTCCCAGGATAGCCGGTTTGATACGTTCTTTTTTTAAACTTCAGAGGGCAGCGTGCAATTTTTTACTCTATAATAATATTTACTCAATAATCGAAATAGATTTAAAACGCTGAAATTTTGCAAATAGGTCTTTTTTTCGATGGGAAAATCATTCAGTGACATCCCCCGCACTTCGTCTCTGCCCAGAGTTTCCTTGCGTGATCAAATCAGGAATGAGGATATCCGCAGGAGAACCAAAGTTACCGACATAGCACGAAAAATCGCCAAATTTAAGTGGCAATGGGCAGGACACATTACTCGCAGAACGGATGACCATTGGGGCCGAAAGGCTCTGGAATGGCGACCACGTACCAGAAGACGTAGCGTTGGAAGGCCTCCTACAAGGTGGACCGATGACCTGCCCCCCTAGCCAAGTTACAATTGTATCGTTCGCGCCGAACGCCTCGAGTAGGCCACGCCTCCGATTCCTTTGTTCTGACGTCATCTCAACGCTCAGTCACGTGGTCAGAACAAAGGAATCAGCCCCCCTAGCCAAGTCACAAACGATAAACGTAAACTCTCAGTAGTCTTTAATAGATTTTCAACTTTATGACATTGGATATAAAGTTGAAAATCTATTGAAGATTACATAGTGTTTTCGTTCGTTCCGGTCGCTAACGCTCAGTAGTCTTTAATAGATTTTCAACTTTATGTTCTTAGGTATAAAGTTGAAAATCTATTGGAGATTACTAAGCGTTCACGTTTATCGTTTGCAACTTGGCTAGGGGGGCAGAGGCGTGGCCTACTCGAAGCGTTCGGCGCGAACGAAACGATTGTAACTTGGCTAGGGGGGCTGGTAGAGGTTGCAAGAATCCGATGGATGCGAGCCGCACAGGACCGTTCATTGTGGCGACACTTTGGGGGAGGCCTTTGTCCAACAGTGGACGTCTTTTGGCTGAAATGATGATGATCCCCGCCCTTGGGTGGATCGGGAGGGTGTGTCAGACTGTTCTGACTAAAAATCCACTCCTGTTCCTTCGTTGCTTTTTATACCAGGGCCGAGTCTTACTTTCAGGAGCATACCCTTGGTTCCAGTAGGCTTCGACCCTGCTGGGCCTCTACGGTTTACTGACATCTCCTTGAGGCGCGCGTGGAACAGTACGCGCCGTCGACGACTTGGGCTCGGCCCGGACGGTTGGACGGTGAGCTACCCATTGCTCGCCGTCCGCAAGCCCGCGCCCACGGTGGCCAGAAATTAGGATCGGGATCCCAGCGGCTGGAGCGTGAGGGCCGCCCCCTCACGTGTGCACATAGGTCTGGCTTTCTACAGTATATGTATACAAAGAATAAGAAATAATTTTCCAAAATTCACCTCCTAAGGAGATGAAACGGAGGTCTAAAGTTTGTAAATCGCAGGCAAAAGATAGTATTATTATGTATAAACTTCAATTTGAAATAGGCTCTCAATAAACTAGTGCGCCTCACCGTCAACGATTGCATCATTGCTTACCATCAGGCGAGATCACTAACAAACTGGGTTACCATGACGTTTAAAGTAAGATTGTTTTATTCTTATTCCATTGTGGGTAAGAGATGGCGCTAGACAACCTGTATAGCTCTGTCTCTTACCCAACCCCACAAGAACTAGTTTATATTATTAAAAATAAAAGATTATATTTTAAAGCTCGAGAATTTCCCTAAAAAAATCTAAATCGTCGTCGTCTCGTTCTATTTTATTCTATAAAACGCAATAAATGAGTTATCAAATTGACAGTGTGAATTTAAGTCTGTCTGTCGTACCTTTTTGTATCTAGGTATGTTGGGTTCAGCTTTCAGTATTTTACATGGAACAGAGGCTAGGGCCACTGAAAATAAATAGTCGTAAATCCTATATACGATAGTCACCATTATAGAGTAACTACAAATATTTGTAGGTAGCCCGCAGATTCGAGTCTTTTTGTTTGGACGATCCTCCCGGCAGTTGCGACATTACCCAATGGGATCAGAGTAAATCATTTAAATTGCGTTTTGTGGTAGTCATTGTGAATCGGCTATTGAGGTTGGTATTGGTGTCAATTGATACTGAGTATGTCATTATAGCTAGGTATGTCTGGTGTGAACTGGTTTAAAAGTGTGTGCTGCAGGAACTGTTGGAAGAGTTACCACGGCCCTAGAATGCAAAGGGTAAATAAAAGAAAATAGGTGGGTTTTAGTCAATAAAAGTCTGACGTATAAATGATGACCCACCCCAAAAAAAGTGGTGGTCTAGAGCATGCTAGGACCAATACAAGGCAGGTCTGCGGGATTGTTTCTAAAAGTTAATAACATATTCCACAACTAACAAACTAAGCAGAGCTTGTGTTATGAGTACTAGATAACTGATAAACATACTTATATATTTCTAAATACATACATCTTATAGATAAATTACACCCAGATACAGAATAAATGATCGTGCTCATCGCACAAAAATTTGTCCTGGGTGGGAATCGAACCCACGACCTCCGGCTTAGTAGTCAGGGTCACTGACCACTAGACCAACAGGCCAATATCGCAGCCCTGGAACGCTAAGGGCAACTGAAGGAACATATAAGAGGGTTTTAGTCAGTAAAAGTCTGACATATCCTCTTGCTTCACCCAGAGCAGGAGGTTTCATTTGATAATTTACCACTAAAAAAAGAAAGCTAGTTTTGGTTCAGTGGTAATCGCATACTACTATAATCACCATAATCAATCATAGGCGCAGGCTTACGGACGGCGAGTAATGGGTAGCACGCCGTCCGGTCGTCCGGTAACTGTCCGGACCGAGCCCAAATCGACGGGGGGGATGTTACACAGGCGCCTCAAGGAGATGTCAGCAAATCGTAGGGCCCCAGCAGGGTCGAAGCCTACTGGGGCCATGGGTTAAGTGAAAATGAACCCCGGGGCCCTGAAACGCAAAGCAACGAAGGAACAAACGAGTGGGTTTTAGTCAGTAAAAGTCTGACACGTCCTCCCGCCCCGCCCAAGGACGGGAGATGTCATTAGATGATTTTCCACCTAAAAAAAAAGTGGTAACTGCATCGACTTATGACTCGTAAGTCGTGGGTGCAAACCCAGGCAGGCATATTGCTTCGTGTAATTTATTACATCACCACTGCTCTCTAAAATGGTGAAGGATACCATTGTTAGGAAACCTGTTCCATGTTTCATCAACCCACACTGGGCCCACATGGTGGATTGGGGCTAATTTTTCCACATAGGCAGGAGGCCCAAGTCCCAGCAGAGGGATAATTAGAAGGCATAATCAAACTTATTACGAGAAAGGACTTGATCAATGTTTCATAGCCTGTTCAGCAGTCAAGTACGAAGGTTTAGACTGATGAGCTTTGCTCTTAGAAGTTCACTAGTGATAAGTTGGAGGATTATATTCAAGATAAAAATGCTTGGCTCAATGCTGGTCCAGCTCCACTACCACCGGGGTGAACAAATTGATTAGTTTGGAAATTATTATTATTATTTTTTAATGTTTTTTTTTTTGGAATTGTAAAATATTATAAGTATTGTATAATGTAGAACATTTTTTTCAAAGATTGTAAATGAGTAATTTTATGGATTTTTATGGACTTGTTTGACATAAATGAGCATTGCAGTTGAGAGTTTGTCATGCTCACTCAAATGTCTCACTGATGGTGGCGCATGTGTTGGACCATTTGGTTCCCTTCAAAATGGTTGAGCTGAGTGGTGCTAATATTGGCGTCATGTTCGTGAACGGGCGCTGTCATTTGAGACTGCTTAGCTGCCAGTTGCTATTTTAATATCTATATTTAGTTTTTATTTTTACTTTATTTACATTGTTCTCACATGATATCGACAAGGAACATAATGTAACAGAGTTATTTGTAATTACAAAACATGATTGAAAAGAGTGTCCATGGTGTTTCTTGCACATTCTTCTCTATAGAGACCTACGCTTTGGAATGTGCAATCAGCATCATTTTTTTTCAGACTGACTGACTTCTTGACATTTCAAAAGTGCCTGTAAATGGTTTATTTGAAATAAAAAGCTTTTGAATTTTTTGAATTTTAAGACAGACAAGTTAGGTAAATAAAATATCGTTTCCGTATTATTTTTTTTTCACAAAAAGTAATTAAGAGTGACGGGATCCTCGCCTACTCTATAATTGTACCAATATCAATCAAACCTATTAGTAACCAATTAACGTTAATGTGTCAAAAAAAAGTTAATAAATAAACTCCACGGTAAAAAGCATTTTCAGTTTTCCCAAATTTTCCATTCCAAGTCATCATCATCATCTTCCTGCCCTTGTCCCGTGTTATTTGGGGTCGGCGCAACACGTTTTTTCAAGTAATTTCCCTAAAAAAAAAATAAACCAAATCAGTCCAACCGTTCTGAATACGATTACAAACTAACAGTATCTATTTTATTTTTCTTTCAACATGGGTGACTGGTAATTAGTGACCGATAATTAAGACACGTAATTGACCTCATGATTACAAACAACTTTCCCAAAGAAACTTTTTTATATACTCATTAGTTTTATGACAATAGCAAAACAGCTGTTTGAAATTCGCGCGCGCTCGGGAAAGGGCAATGTAGGTACTGCGTGTCATAAAACTAATGATTCTAAAAAAAATTTCTTCGGGAAAGTTGTTTGTGATCATGAGTACAATTACGTGTTTAAGTATCGGTCACTAATTACCAGTCACCCTATATTTATATAGCAGTTTAAAGATAGATTAAAAATTAAGTTATTAAACGAACTCTTTTTCGATCGAAACAGAAAATCATCCTTGAGTGCTAGAATTGAAGGTGATAAAATATTGAAAAAGAAATTGGTTTCGCTCCATTCCCTGTCTATAACACCTGTCATATCAATTTTCCTCAAACTTAGCTAACCTGTGAATTTCCATCGTTGCAGAGTCATTTCTGTTACTTCATTTTACTATTTGCTCGTGTTTGACTACTATCTCGCCTGATGGTAAGCGATGATGTGATCAACGATGGACGAAGAGTACGCTTGCCTAGAAGTAACCTAATCAGATCCTCAAGTTTCAGCTATCAGAAAATAATATAGTGTCCAGTAAGAAATTCCGCTCCTTAGCTGTTCGCGCAATGTGTTCCCTAATTATTTTGTGCGTATGGGTGGGATGTCCACTATATACCGGTAGACTATCACTCGTAGTTCATAAATCTCTTGCGTAGTTATAATTTTTTTTAGATGCTTTTTAATAATCCTTATTTTTACTTACTACTCAATGAGTGTCGTGTGAGAAAGTTCCGATATACGGATCAAATTAAAATGAAATGTAATAATTTATAATTGTAATGTAAACATGTTATTTAATAGGTTATTCATTAAATTAAATTCAAAAGCATATGTACCAAATTTATTTTAATCTATAACTATTTATTTATATGTGTTAAATACTTTATACATAAAACAAGTACCTACAGAGGCAGAGTTAATGCCTTAAGCGTTTTCTATCAGTCAATTTTTGGGTGATGTGGAAATAAATAGTGATAATAAACAGTATCTATATTCCATGTCAGATAAATTTGGAATAGAGTGCATTGACCTTTTCCTGATATCTTTGCTTAAATACCAGATAAATAAACAGTGAACTGTTTTTCATTACTAGAAAGTGTGAAAGATCGAGATAGATGTCGATTCTAGACAACTATATGTCTATGTTTTCGTTTTTAAATTATGAATGACAATTAATTTTCCTACACTAATTTAAATCGTACTTAATTCTAATTTTTCTGGTAATATCACTACATAGTATAAAAAAGTCGCTTCCGCTGTCTGTCTGTCCCTATGTATGCTTAGATCTATAAAAGTACGCAACGGATTTTGATGCGGGTTTTTTTAATAGATAGAATGACTCAAGAGGAAGGTTTATGTATATATTGCATGCATAATAAAGAAGAGAAACACTGATAATTTTAGAGGTTTTTAAATAATAAAATACAAGTGCGAGTCGGACCCGCTCACGCAGGTTTCCGTTAACATTATATAGCAATCGGAAAAAAGTCACATATTTTATATAGGAGCCCCCTTAAATATTTATTTTATTCTGTTTTTTTTTGTATTTATTGTTATAGCGGAAGTAACCTACTCACTGATGACTTTAAGGTTGAAGCTAATTGAATACCAAAAAAATTGTCGATAATTGTTACTATGTACCTACATAGCAAATATTTTCATGCTAATGCTTAGCGAAACATGTTTGCTCCTAATATTGTTTTCCTTTACTATCTTGTATACCGTGTTTTTAGCAAATAAATATATTATTATTATATTATTATCAGAAAACAAAGACTCAAGCAGGGAATTCCACTCCTTAGCTGTTCGCACAATGAATGTGTTCCCATAATGTTTTGAGCGTATGGGTGGGATGTCCACCATGTACCGATGGCGCAACGCCGTAAATAATAATAATAATAATGATAATAATGATTTATTGTTCAGAAAAAAAAAATACACTTTTACATCATATACTTCACTGGTCTCTCTCCACACTAGGATTCTCTGTCGTGGAGATCAGTCTCTTTCATCATGGTTCAAGAAGAAATAGAATAAAAAATAAAAATACAATGTAACACATAGATTATGTAGAACATAGGGTATGTTAAACTAATAAATCAACATTTTTAAGAGGAGTACATGGCATCTAGCAGTGTGTAAAAAAGTAAGTTATATGGTGTTGTGCGTGTATGTGTAAGTGTGTGTGTGGTTGTGTGGGTGCGTGTGTGTGAGGTGTGTGGGTGCATGTGTGTACGCATGTCATGTCTCCAAGAACATCTGGTGGTCGAAAGACGGAATGGGCTTGGCGGAATTAAATTGTGCAATCCCGATGCACACTCCCGAAATCTAAACGATAGAAAACCAACAAGGATTTCAATAACTCGGCGAAAATCTTCGATTTCTTTATATTCTTCAATTAAAAACATTAATTTTTAATAAACCACTTACAGGCACATTTGGATTGTCAAAATGTCGGTCATTAAAAAAAAGTGAAGCTAAATTGCACATTCTAAAGCGTAGATCTCTATGAAGAAAAACATACAAGAAACTCCATGGACACTTTTAAATCATCCTATGGGTTACAAAAATTCTGGTTATATATTTTCCAGCCAGTCCCTAATTTCTGGTAGTGTTCACTTTCCGTGTATTGCCCTCCCACTCGCGAAATTTATTGCGATCATGCTATCAATTAATACATACTAGAGTAATGATTATTTTATTAAGATTGATTGCGTTACGGAAAAACACTGAAATTGGTGAAATGTTTTTAGGGTTCTGTGACAGCTTTTAAAAAGTGAACCCCTTATTATTATTCCTTTATTTAAACTTCATGAACAGTAGTGGTACATATGCGGACATAATGCAACAAGGCATTCTCTACTAATTGACTGAAATAAATACGAATAATAATAAATAATAATTATACTTTATCTATATGTAATTATTATGTATAAAATTAATTATTAAGAATATAATAAATAAATAAATAATAAATAAATAAAATTGAACTATGTTTTTAATAACAAAATAGCAATTTTTTTAAATAATACATATGAAGGTATATTTGATACCAAAAACGCATTTTTTTTTAAATTTTGGTCTATCTGTTCCGGTCAATATCCGAAACGGCTAGACCAATTTTGGCAAGACGTTCACTGGTAGAATGGATTACGATTTTGGCAAGACTAAGAAAAGGGGAAGCCTAAAATAAGATTACCGTTACAGTTACACTCACTCATACACTTACACACACATTCTCCAACATGAACAGGTTGCACTGTCTTTTCTTTCTTCTTCACTAGTCTTCCTCTGATAAACAAGTGGTATTACTTTTAAATCTATGGTAGACCGACACACTTCGATGAAAAATAATAGATTATCACTGTCTCTTAAGATAAAGGACAACCCTAGTTTAAGAGGCAGGGCTCATCAATTTCCGTAGAGGTCTTATTTTTGCACAGCTTCAGTATCCTTCTACCAGCCACATGTAATTATTTAATCTGTAACTTAATTTTAAATCCTTGATTCATTTTGTTATTTAAACAACATTTTTTGTAAGTATCTATAGTTTTTGGAATAAATAAAATTTATTATTATTATTTCCTTTATATATTCAATATAAATAATTACAAATTATATTTTTAAATATTTTTTTTTAAACAATACTTATAAAAAAACATTTAAAAATATAAAAAATAGTAGTTCACCGGCATCGGGAACAGGGTCCAAGCTACCGGCGGTATTATTATTATTATTACCGCAAAGAAAGCTTATCGAAATTGTGACCAATTGGCATTGTTTTGTTTTAAGATTCTGATTGATTTATTATTATACAATACAGAAAAATAAATGATCAAAAGTTGCAATAAATGTAATTAAAACGTTTGATCTCGTACTATATTTAAAATAAAAAGGCCTCCCTGCCGTTGACATTTTGTTTCGATTTAACTCAATGCTAAATATTGGCTGAAAGTCTCTTCTTTGCAAATTTCAACTAAAATTTTAATTCGAAAAACAGAAAATTTTAAAGTATAATATTATACAAAGTCTGCCCTGGTTTTCAAAGGAATTGCTAATATTTAAATTTAAGTGCAAATTAAATTTGCAAAGCATTCTTGTTAGCAATAAAATGGTAAATTCACTCATTTCTCAAACCTAATTAATTGTATTGGATACCTAGTTTAAATTTTTAACAACATTTATTGAATCTGCATTACTTTATTTCGTAGTAATTTTTAAAAATGTCTGTATGTATTTTTTTCAAAATCATTTGTAGAGAAATAATTCGCAACTTTTAATAAATCTAATTATTTTGCTTTCACAATCATACGGCAAATTTTAAAACACAATTAAAGTTCAAACTTAACGTCAAAAACACCCAATTTAAATTTCAAATCAGTGAGCCCTAGGATGGAAATAACAATCTAAAACTTTGTCGTAAAATATGCTAAAACTTTCAAAATAACAGTCCACACGTTGGTAATTTATTCCGAAAAGCCAAACCAATATTATGTAAGGTAAACACGACCTCTTTTGTTCGGTAATAAAAGTTACTTAATTACTTACATTACATCCTATTGAAGTCTCCACAAACAGCTAAAACTTCCACAAAAGTCAGAAAAAAAAACAAACACACACTGCACTTTGAATTTGAATTTAGAACACTTCAAAACTGATGATTACAAACTCACACGTAAAATAAAATCCGGAATATGAAATTCGAATTTCACGAACGTTTCGACACACTTGGGTAGTGGGTAAGCGACACACGACCGCCCGCTCCGCTCTCCAATCTCCGACTGGCGAATGGCGAAGTGAGATTTTTAAGAGAGGAAGAAAAATCACCCGGACAAATGGTGGTGACAAAATATTTACCGAAATGCGTATCTAATGAAATATTGTTTGGACGACAGGAAATCTGGGAAATGATACCTGGGAAAAGTATCTTTTTACTTTTATTTAACGAATGAGGGGTCTTTTCAGAGCTGTGAGTGATGGGCTGTTGGTAGCATCGTCGTAAATGTGAGGGGTTATGTTCACCAATATAATGTTATCGTCGGCAAAATCGTGTGGACAAATTGTTTTTTTTTTTTTTGTTAGACTGATATGTTGAGTGAAAGATCAGAACTTTATGACACAATTTGAAAGGGTTATAGTGTCATGTAGAGCTTGGTTTTTAAAATCTAATATAGTCGTGATAATCGGTAGTATTTCAGCCAGTCAATTTATACATATTTATTTAAACTTCTTGTACAGTTAGTCGTACATAGATGGACTTAATGCAACATGGCATTCTCTAGCAGTCAATCGATCACAGTGTTATATTTATTTATAAAAGGTGTTATAGTTACATAAATGTATTTATTTATTGTGCACATCTACCACAATGTGCAAAATAAATAAATACTAGATATGCATAATCAGCCTTTTAATGTTCCCACTGCTGGGACTCAGACCTTCTCTCTAGGAAAGAGATAATACTAGATATATAAAAATGGAATGAAGTATCATTGAAATTAGGTATCATTAAATAACAAACTTATAAATACTATGTTAAATATCAAATCATTACTATGACGAGAACTCAAAATATATTATAATATTACGAAGACCAAACTAAGTTTGAAAGGATTTCAAGTAGTAGTTCCAAATTTTACGCAAAAAATACTTTTAGCTTTTTTGATGTCAAGGAGAAACAAATTCTAGAGTTTTATAGTAGAGACAGCGTAAGAATTAGACATAAGCGCAATGCGGTGAGAAGGAATATGAAGAAGTAAGTTTTTGGATGCTTGAAGGTTGAGATTATGAGAACTGCCCACTCAACACTTTAAAATATTGTTTCATATAATCAGGAGCACATGGAACATTCACTATAGTAAAGAGCGTGCAGAGGGATATCCTGTGACGAATAGGCTGCCGTTTAAGCTGAGAACGGAAGGAAGAAATGTAATCGTATTTACGAAGGCTGAATATGAAACGAATGCAGTTGTTGAGAAGTCGATCCAATTTGTTTAGAAGTTTTTGGGATAGACCAGAGTAACAAACATCACCATAGTCAATTATAGGTAACTAGCTGTTACCCGCGACTTTGTCTGCGTCAAGTTAGTAAAAATGCACAAACGTAATTAATAATTCTGTGCTTGTGATTCGTGCTAAAAAAATCTAATTCAAATAACTGAAATTAAGTTCAGTAAATATAATATGTAAAATGTATTTCTTATGTCCAGATATATAATTTATTTTATTTATTTGGCTCACCAGTAATAGAATACTCGTTCATGATATACATAAATAAATTACTTATCATCATTAATTAACAGAAACAGACATGTTGAGGTCGAAGTAGTTGATAAACTATGGTTCTGCCTACCCCTAAAAGGAAAAGGTGATAGTTTAAGTTTGTTTTTGGTTTACTATACGATGAAACAACGCTGTATGATTTTAATACGATTGGTTCATTATAATAGACTAAAAGTGTATTAAACCGTTGTTTTCTTTTAACAACACTAAATAAATGTTATTTAACGTAGGCTATAAAAAAAGTGTATAAAGTAGTTTTCAAAATGTTAAATGTTGCCAAAATGTATAAAGAGTCTGTACGGATCTTGTTCTGAGGTCAATACCCACAGTTTTTAGTGTCTGCACGTTTTACTTTTAGGAAGAAAATCATCAAATACCTTCCCCCGCTCTGGGTAAAGCGAGAGTTTGTGTCAGACTTTTACAGACTGAAACCGCAGGTCGGTTTCAGTGTTCCTTTAATTGCCCTTAGTGTTCTAGAGCTACGGTAACTTGCACGCGGCAGCAAATCTTCCTTCTTTGAGGAAAAGAGAGGACGCTGTGGTGTCTTTCTAAAGAAACCACAGCGTCCTCTCTTTTCGCCTGACGAAGATCTCTAGGGCCAATGCCTGTTAGAGCTGAGATTTTTCGAAAGAATTACCTCCCATAAGAATTTGCCTCGATGATATTTCTCTGCAGACTTTTAGCCGGGTCCGTTATGCAACTTTGGCGGAGGTGAATTTCGAAGGAGCATAATCGGCTTCAGCCCATCTTCAGCTGGATAACGTGCACTGATTGTCCACTACTGCTAGCGATTATTAAAATACTACAGAGTAACCTACGATGTCATCTTGCTCCACAACTGTACTTATAAAGAATTTGTGAAAAAATTGTTGCAGTTTGATGTTGACTTACATCACGTCGAATTTGAAACAGAAACCTCTCGAAACACCCTAATACGCCCTCATTACTCCGTGTTTGTGAGTCCACAAAACTATAAAATGACAGCATGTCGCAACCAATTGGGGCTGTGACTGACGAATGCCAGACATCCGTCAGAATGTTGTCCCAGTGTTGATCACCACTCTTAAGGAGGTAACGTCCAGTTGTCGACTTAAGGCTGCAAGTAATGTAGGATACATCATACGTAATCAAACTATCTTCAGGAACGCAAACCACGTCGGGGCCTTGTGTGAAATATATGTCTTCATGGGTTTTTCATGAAAATTCTTAATGATCTTCAATTTTTGGAATCTTTGAAATTAGGTACTTGTTCCAAACAGTAGGTTGTGGTCAAGTCCGAGGGAGAGACTACTTGAAGTACTGGTAACCTTCACGAACTGCTCAAGAAGCATCTTTCTGTGATTAAGTACCTACCTATATTTGCTGGTTTTTTGGGGGTCCTTCCAAAACATCTACGTTCGATGAAGACCTGCGTCAGGCGGAAAGAGAGCCTTTTTAGACTTTCCTCAAAGAAGGTATTTGCTGCCGCAATTGTGGCGTGCAAGTTACCATAGCCCTGGAACGCTAAGGGCAACTAAAGGAACACAGGTGGGTTTCAGTCAGTAAAAGTCTGGTACTACCTCTTGCTTTACCCAGAGCGGGGGAAAGTATTTGATGATTTTCTTCCTAAAAGTAAAACGTGCAGACACTAAAAACTGTGGGTATTGACCTCAGAACAAGATCCATACAGACTCTTTATACATTTTGGCACACTAAAAACTGTGGGTATCTCAGTATCAACTCCGTGACTCAGACTATTTATACATTTTGGCAACTGAAAACTACTTTATCCACTTTTTTTTTGATAGCCTACGTTAAATAACATTTATTTAGTGTTGTAAAAAAGATAATTCTACGGTATAATATACTTTTAGTATTTTAAAATCATACAGCGTTGTTTTATCATAACATAAACCAGAAAGAAACATACATATAACCCACTCCTGTTCCTTCTTTGCCATTGTTCCACGGCCCCGGGAATCTCTTTCGTATACCCATAGCCCCAATAGGTTTCGACCTTGCTGGGCCCTTATGGTTGCTGACAGCTCCTTGAGGCGCGCGTGGAACACTACGCGCCGTCAACGACTTGGGCTCGGTCCGGACGGTTACCGGACGGACGGACGGTGAGCTACCCATTGCTCGCCGTCCACAAGTCCGCGCCTACGGTGGCCGGAAATCGGGATCGGAACCCCTCGGTTCGGATCGGCTGGGTCGCGAGGGTTATTGTCTCGCGCGTGCGGCCGCCTCCTTTGCTAGCATTACTGCTTCGCAGAAGAAGGCGACCGCGCCCAAGGCCCACCGCGCTTTACGCTATTACAAATCTTGTTATGATAAAATGACTGGACCTAACTGCGTTTTATTTTCGTAAATATTTTTGGCATTTACGAAGCAATTAATTAGAATTCAATAATTTTTGTAAATAGGTCTAGAAACATTTGCTGATTTCGTGATAACGCCATCTATTGCTGAAAAGCTTAACCTTACCTTTATCACACACTGAGGCTCTACCACGAGCTCATAGCGTGATCCATTTTACGACCTAAACCGGACTGTTAAAGGGATGGAGCTATATAGGGTGTATAGCTCCATCACTCTTTTTCGCTCGTACGTCTGACATTTTGACATTATCATGGTAAGGCCCCTGGCCACCTACCGAGCGATAGTTAAATAAATAGTTTGACAAATTTAATTCGTGTGTTTGCTATTCAAAGCCAGATGGCGTCACTGAGGCATAGGATGACAGTTTTTCTAAGACATTTTTTCTGATAGCCGCTCTATTGTATCTCTTTAGATCTCTTTGTAGACGTTTGAATGCATAACCGCTGGATTTCTGTCTTGTATAGTGAAGGTCAGTATAATCTGCCAAACTGCTTCGAAAGTGCTGATGTAGAAACCAGACTGTCGATAAAAATAATAGTAAGAACGCAAAAATATACCAAAATACAAACCACAATAAATATGCAATATGTACCTAATGCTTAATATTGCACCTACCACCAGTTGTCTCTGCATCACCCAAAGGTTGACTGGTAGAAAATGCCTTAAGGCATTAAGTCCGCCTCTGTACTTTTGTGTGCATAAAGAATTAATAAATAAATAAATAAATAAAAATATGTAAAAATTTCTTGTTTACAGTAAAATAAAACAAAACTATCACAAAAAAGAAACTGAGTTTTGAACCACTATCCCCTTACGTGCCGATCTAATCCAGACACGACTGCACTACGGTGTTCGTTGACTTTTGCGTAAAATAGGTGTTCTTATATAAACGTCATCATTGTCTGCTTAACCCTTTGTCGATGATAGCGTGATGATTTTCATCTCAGATATTAAATTCGTAGCTAAATGAAAAAAAGAAATATTATTTTCGTTTTTCCACTTAGATTTTATTACATGTTTGATTACTTTTTACAAAAATATGGAGTAAAAATGTCTAAGATGTGTTAAAAATATGCTAAAAGTCCTATTATTATTGTAATCGAAGTACCATCGCATATTATATATGTCGTGGATTGATGGCGCAAGGGTGCGACGGACAGCGCCATCTAACAATTAGTTCCGTAAACTAATAATATCGTCACCGGAAACGCAAGCGGCGCCCTACCGCTTGGACACGATCGTCGGTAGAGGGGATGCAGCGAGGACTGGAGGGAAGCCTGAGAAGTGCGGCATTCTACCTCGGACAGTCTCGGCATGCGCTCAGTACCAACGCACGTGTTTGTTTCCTTTTGTAAAACCGTTATCAAAATAAAATTATTCTGATTCAAATTATCTTTCGTTCGAGTACCCATGTCAGTGCCCACACCTACCAAGAACTATGTCGGAACGTATGAAGACCCGATGTTTCGCATCTCGGCCACCCTTGATGCGACATCAGAAGTGGGATACACTCGAACTAAAGAAACTCAAGAAATATTGCAGAATGAAGCCATGACGTCACGGTGCGACGAGAATTTACTCCGCACGCTGCTGGCTGCTCAAAACCAGAATATGATATCCCTGATAGAATCCATCAAGGGCCCGGCAAGTACCAAGCGTATTTCTTTGCCTGAATTTGACCCAGATAAGCCGGATGAAGACGCACGTGCCCGGCATACGACAGCAGATCTGTACCTATCTGAAGTACCGCTTCAAGGAAGTGCCTTGATCATCACCTTGGGACAGGCAACCAATGTTACCACTTCAGACCAAAGAAGAAGTTCTTCAAGACCAAAGCAGCCTTCGGACGTCGTCTGTTCATGATGCCATAAAGCAACAATGGAGGTGCCGGTGCGGCTGGAGGCCCGAGCAGTTCTGGAGCAGCGCTTGCGGCAGCAAAGCGCAACGAGACGTGTTGAAGTTTGCTATGTTGACAATCCCAGCTGATGAATCTGGTGAGTCATATCCATTTTATTAGGATTCTGGTTTCGAATGCTCTCTCATCAAAGATTTTGTTGCGTCAAAACTTAGTGGCAAGCTTAGTGTAAATAACATTGTGATAGGTATCGACCATATTAGTTTGCGAAGTACCCTACAAATTTGATCTGAGGTTATGATTAACGACTGGGGCTAAGTGTTGTCTCTCTTCCACTTTAAGGTATGTAATCACTATTTCACGGCAAACGTAAACACAGTGTTGTTACATTGAAGGGTTAGTTTAGTGTGTTCAGATTACTTGCGTAATTTAATTGAGATTTTAATTCATGCCCAACATCATTTGCGAAATTATATTTTGGCCATGAAATAATGTTGCAAGGGTTCAGTTCAAATAGTATGACCATTACACACTTTTTTGACAAATTGCTAAAGTTCACGACGTAAACAATTGTAATTACAACTACCCTCATTAGATCCAGTAGAATACCGTTTCGTTTTTTTTTTTATGACAGTGATAATTCCTCCATAGATAATTTTGACGTTATTGACACTGACGTGTGACGTGTGTCGGTATGCTACTCGTACAAACGCGTGTTGCAAAAAGTAAACTTATCCGTTTAATTGACTCTTATTTGACTGTATAAAGACGACCATAGCGGCCTGGCGCGGAAAAATTAAAAATAATGCGTGAGCGGGTAGATGAATGGTTGCGTGCAAATATTATTCGACCGAGTAATTCGGTGTTCGTTAGTTTAGCTCTTTTGACTTAAAAACTCGACCGGTCAGATATAATGAGCAAAGATTACTGTGAACTAAATAACAATGTGGGTAGAGTAAAGTAGTAGAGATAATGAGATTATTAAGTTTACATGATGATCGGACTATACCAGAGTTAATTTGTAGCCGTAGCTTAATAGAAATCGGTATCTAGTGGTCACAGTAGTCCGTGAGTACGCGGTATTGCGATCAAACCTGGGACGTAATGTGGGGAAACCATTAAGTCGTGAGAGTTGGCAATCCTGGAGGGATGCGCAGGAATGGTTGAGTGACTAGAGGTTACTGGGCTATTAGTAGCCAGAGATCACGTGCAGAGATTAATGTTTAGTGTTTTGGATTAGTTTGATTGATTGATTTCGTGGTGAAGTTACCATGATAATTAATTCACGGTTATGCTTTGAATTTTCTGATTATTGATTTTGATATTGAAACGATATAGAAATTTTGATGTTAATTTATTTTCTTTAATTGAACTTAGCAGTACTATGAACAGTAGTGAGAATTAGTAGGTTAGTTAAAAGAAATTTAGAGTTTCGATACATCTCGAGTTTTGTTGAACCTTCATAATTTACGGTTGGCGCAGTGGTTGAGCGATTGACTGCTGCGCTGTGCGTTGCGGGTTCGATTCCCGCAGGGGGCAGAAGTTCTTATGGCCTACAGAGAGAGGGATACTAAAACATGAGGTTCCGGTTGAATTAGATGTATAGGAAGTAGGTGGGGAAAGTGATCATGGCACTATTTAATCACTGCTGCTTTAGAATTAAGGAACGATTAGTGAGTTATCCTCGTTTACGTTGGTGCGTAAACGAGATGAGTCGTTGTAGCGACGCCTGTAGTGAGTTATCCTCGTTTACGTTGGTGCGTAAACGAGATGAGTCGTTGTAGCGACGCCTGTAGTGAGTTATCCTCGTTTACGTTGGTGCGTAAACGAGATCAGTCGTTGTAGCGACGCCTGTAGTGAGTTATCCTCGTTTACGTTGGTGCGTAAACGAGATGAGTCGTTGTAGCGACGCCTGTAGTGTGTTATCCTCGTTTACGTTGGTGCGTAAACGAGACGAGTCGTTGATGCGACGCCTGTAGTGAGTTATCCTCGTTTACGTTGGTGCGTAAACGAGATGAGTGACCGCCGATGATGATGTGACAGAGGTTAATTTAGATGAGATTAGATGAGAGTTAATTTAGAGAGCAAGCGACACAGAATATTGAGAAAAATGCAAATTATGATAAAAATCGATTTGATCAAAAGTCTCAGGTTTCTAAGTTGGCTATTAATGATTACGTTTTGATTGAAAATGAGGAAAGAAATCAAACAAAATTAGATCCTAAATTCAAAGGTCCATTTAAGATTATTGACTTGTTAGACGGGGATAGATACCTACCAAGGGCGCTTGACTCTAAGCGAACTTACAAAAACCCCCATGATCGTGTGAGGAAGATCCCCGATCACCAAGTTTCTCGAGAATTGGATGTCATAGTTGATGACAGTGGTAGTGAAACCAAATCTGATTAAGAATGGCTTGTATACTCATACTCGAAACTCTAGACCGCACCTCACGAGTAACATGTGGCGATGGGTCTGAAAGGAATCGTTGGTGCGATTTCAATGTGTGTTTAGACCGCACCTCATGAGTGACATGAGGCGATGGGTCTGTAACGAATCGTTGGTGCGATTCGGGTCTGTGTTGGTGCACAGAATGTAGGGAAAGTTAATGAGTTGAGTATGCTTTGCTTATGAATTATGGTAAAGAAACAGAATTGTTAGAATTACCTTGTTTATTCCTTTTAACTTGGTGGTCGGATCATTTAGATCTAGTGAATTATATTGTGCAGGGAGCACTGTGTACGTAAGCTTAATTACGAGGCATTTTAAGGTGTGAAAGTTGATTATTGTACTTAGATTTAGAAGAAATAAAGTACTAATGAGAATCAGCCACCTTTGTGTGTATTGGCAGGATAGCCGAGCTAGTTTACTCTCTGAGCATATTTTGTCCCCAGGTACTACACCCGAGGACGGGTGCTAGTCAGGGATGGCCGTGTCGTGGATTGATGGCGCAAGGGTGCGACGGACAGCGCCATCTAACAATTAGTTCCGTAAACTAATAATATCGTCACCGGAAACGCAAGCGGCGCCCTACCGCTTGGACACGATCGTCGGTAGAGGGGATGCAGCGAGGACTGGAGGGAAGCCTGAGAAGTGCGGCATTCTACCTCGGACAGTCTCGGCATGCGCTCAGTACCAACGCACGTGTTTGTTTCCTTTTGTAAAACCGTTATCAAAATAAAATTATTCTGATTCAAATTATCTTTCGTTCGAGTACCCATGTCAGTGCCCACACCTACCAAGAACTATGTCGGAACGTATGAAGACCCGATGTTTCGCATCTCGGCCACCCTTGATGCGACATATATAAAAAAGACGACAAAATACTCACAAAAATTATTACTATAACTGGGGATCGAAGTCACGGCAAATCGTTAAATACCGACATTTTGGAATATTGCTCACCCCCCATAGCAAATAGCATGATAATTTATAGCCTATGTCCTTTCTCAAGCTCTATTCTAACGATACAAAAATCTTCACCTAGAATAAACTGCTTGCGTAGCTGTACAAAAATTGATATGAATAATCTAGAACGTGACATTCGCGGTATTGACTTTGACCCTGTTTACGAAACTGATGATGCAAATATTTCTTTGCAGTATTTCATACATTCAATACAGCATGCAATAAGCAAAAATTCAATTACCAAAATTACGTCCAGAAGGTATAATTCTATTAAACCGTGGATCACTCCCGGTCTCGTTCGTTGTATACGACATAGGGATAAACTACACCAAAAGTCGAAACTTGCGCCTGATAATGAAATACTTTCTATCTCATACAAAAGATATAGAAACTTCTGTAACAATCTTTTGAAAAAAATTAAAAATAAATACGAGAAGGACGAATTACAGAAGGCGGGAAAAAACAGTAAACTTGTTTGGAAATTTATCAAAACAAATACCTTTCGATCAAAAAATCCTGAACCTCCACTCGAATTAATATCAACAGAGATAAACCCAATAGAAGCCGCGAATAAAGTTAACAGTTTTTTTGCTAACGTTGGCAAAACGTTAGCTGAAAAATCCTTGAATCATAATAGTTCTTCCCACCAAACGTCGGCAGTGAATTCCCCTACGAAAATATCAAAATCTTTTGTTTTATTTGACACTGACGTCAATGAAATTTTAAGGATAATTACAGGGTTAAAGGATAACTGCGCTGTTGGGTGGGATAGCATACCTAATAATATACTGAAAAGGTTTAAACACCTTCTTGCACCTCCATTAACCCATATTTTTCAGTCATGTTTATCTAACGGTATATTTCCCAAACTGCTTAAAAAAGCAGTAGTTACACCAGTGTTCAAAGCGGGAGATAAAAACTTTGTTAACAACTACAGACCCATTTCAGTACTAACAGGACTTTCAAAAATTTTAGAAAAAATTATAAACAGCAGATTAATAGATTATCTTGAAGTTAACAAATTGCTTTCCAATAACCAATTTGGGTTTAGACCCAAAAGATCAACTAACCAAGCAGTCCACAGGTTGTCCGAATACATTAGTACGAAACTAGATAGTGGCATGCATACCATTGGGATCTTTCTGGACCTCGCTAAAGCTTTCGACACAATTTCATGTTCTATATTACTGCACAAGCTTGAAACGCTTGGGATAAGAGGAGGGCAACTTCTGTTATTCTCCAATTATCTTAGAGACCGTCAACAATGTGTTAAAATAGGGCAGTTTACAAGTTCTGAGATAGAAAATAGTTGTTTCGGAATACCACAAGGCAGTATTTTGGGCCCTACATTATTTTTAATTTACATTAATGACCTATGTAGTTTAGTCCTTCGTAATGGGCTAATATTATCAGCGGATGACACGGCTTTACTGTTCTCTGCTGAGTCCCGAGTTGAAGCATATGAACATGCCCAAAACGGATTTAATGTTGTGTCTAATTGGCTACATCAAAATTTACTAACATTAAATATAGATAAAACAAAATACATTTTATTCTCAATGAGAAACATTAACTTACCGCTTACTAACCTTAATATATTCGCACACAATTGCAAGCATGCTGACATTGCTTGTACTTGCCCTACTTTAGTTAAAGCTGACCACATAAAATACCTAGGTGTTACGATTGACACAAATCTAAATTTCCGTAAACATATTGAGCTATTGTGCACAAGAGTGCGTAAATTAATATATATTTTTAAAAACCTACGTCACATAGCCGATTATAAGTTAATTAAACAGGTTTATTTGGCTCTGTGTCAATCGGTTCTTACCTACTGTATTACTTCATGGGGTGGAACTGCCAGGACTATCTTGCTTCCTCTAGAACGTGCTCAAAGAGCAGTTCTAAAGGTTGCAACCTTTCGCCCTTTTAGATTTCCTACTCACCAGCTATACACAGCATGTAAGTTACTAACAGTACGCCAACTATTTATATTGCACATCGTACTTTATTAGCACTCTGAGCTTCCTTTTGACCCAGTACCGTCAACCAGGAGGAGGAAAGATTTGGTTTGCAGAAAACCACAGACGAGACATGCATTTGCTCATAGATTTTATGTCTTTTTGGGACCTTTTTTGTATAACAAGCTCAATAAATTATTAGATATATATAGCATAAATTATATTAAATGTAGTACATTGTTATCGGAGTATCTATTGAATCTCAATTACACAGACACAGAGAAACTATTGGAAGTTTTAGTATGATTGTAAGGTTTAGTTCGTAAGTTGTTATTTCTGTTTAGATGCTCTTGTTCATTAGTCTTGTTAAGTGATGACCCGAAACACAGGTTTTATAAACCTAGTTCGGGCAAGTCGCTACTTATACATAATTCTAGGTGTAAAGTTAATTTTCCTTAAGTCCTTAAAAATTGATAATTTAGTTATACTCGTAGTTATTCGTTGGGAATTAATTTATCTATATTTTGTTTAAGATTTACTTGTGGCTATTACATGTAACAATATTGTATAAAGATTAAATAAAGATTATTATTATATCTTTATTCGTTCAATATACATATTAATTAAATTTTTAAATATTTTTTTAACAAAATCATATAAAAAAAACATTTAAAAATATAAAAAATAGTAGTCCGCCGGTATCGAGACAGGGTCCAAGCTACCGGTGGTTAGGGCTCCAGAGACAGGAACCTCCTCACGATGCGAGCCGTATCGAGAAGTACTGCCTTCTGTATCAGGCCCTTGATCCAACCGCGCAATGACAGCTTCGACAGATGGTCGTCGAAGCTTTTGGCTATAAGGCCGTTGGCGGTCACGACAATCGGCACAATGACAGCCGAGTCTACATTCCACATGTCAACAACCTCGTGTGCTAAGTCGAGATATTTAATTTGTTTCTCTTTCTCAGCTTTCACGAGATTCTCGTCATGTGGGATGGTGACATCGACTATCATTACGCGGCGCGCTAATCGGTCTATCACTACTATATCCGGCTTATTGGCTACAATAGTCCGGTCAGTAATGATAGACCGATCCCAGTACAAGGTGACATGGTCATTTTCGAGAACTGGGTCGGGCACATACCTGTAATACGGTACCTCATAATCCACTAGGTTATATTTCAAAGCAAGTTGCTGGTGAATAATCCTGGCTACTTGGTTATGCCTGTGCAAGTACTCGCCGTTAGCCAGACGAGAACAACCAGAGATAATATGTCTGATAGACTCACCCGGACGATGGCATGCCCGACACACGTCAACCGTCCCGTCCTTCATTATATATCTCCGGTAGTTATTCGTCAAGATGACTTCGTCCATAATTGCACAGATAAAACCTTCAGTTTCCCCGAAGAGGTTGCTGAAACGTAGCCAGGCTACGGACGCTGCAAAATCTATATCAGACTCATGAAGAGCCCGATAAAAGCGCCCGTGGAGCTCCTTACTTTTCCATACTTCCTTGCGGTCATCAGTTGTAAGTACCACAGGTTTGCGCCAGTTCTCTTTAGCCATGGACAACGGGGTGAGTCCCTTGTCCACTGCGACCACATCTCGGTGCATACCCACATCGGTTTTGTGAAAGTATTCTCTGAGGCTGCACACCTCGCGGTTGTGCAGGGTCTTCGCGTTTAAAAAACCTCGACCTCCACACTTCCGCGGGATGTACAGTCTCATCACCGACGACCGTGGGTGATGCATCCGGTTTGCGGTCAGCAGTGTACGGACCCGCCTATCCACAGCGTCTAGCTCGGTCTGAGTCCATTTGAGTATGCCGAAAGAGTACATTAATACCGGCATGACCCAGCCATTGAAGGCGCGCACCTTATTTCCACCTGACAGAAGGCTGTTTAATACCTTCTTCAGGCGGCCAAAGAAGCGCTCCTTCAACGATTGCTTCATGTCAGCAACGTTAATGCCTAACGCTTCCGACATACCCAAATACTTATAGGTTTCGGTCGAGGAGAGGGATCTAAAGTGTATGGAATCTGAGAGTTGAAACCCCTCAGATTCCATAATCTCCCCTCGCTTTACATGCATGACTGCACATTTATCCACACCAAATTCCATCCTGATGGCACTACTGAAGGTTTCAGTTACCTTCAGTAGTTCCATCAGTCGTAACTTGTTGGGGGGAAATGAGTTTCAGATCATCCATGTAAAGAAGGTGTGATAGAACCTGACCACCTCTTCTCAACCGATAGCCCAAGCCTGATTCCTCCAGCAATGTGCTTAGAGGATTCAGGGCTAAGCAGAACCAAAGTGGACTCAGACTGTCGCCCTGGAATATTCCCCGTTTAATCCATATAGGCTCATCGTCCCTCAGAATCGATCGACATCCTGGATAGCGAAGAACTGTGTTCCATTGCCCCATACATGACTCAAGGAAGGTGCGTAGAGTTGCATCTATTTTATACAACTCCAACACCCTCATGAGCCATGTATGTGGCACAGAGTCATAGGCCTTCTTATAATCTATCCAACATGTCGACAGATCCTTGCGAGATCGACGAACCTGTTGGCTTATGGCCATGTCTATGAGGAGTAGCTCCTTAGTACCGCGAGACCCGTTCCTACATCAATTCTGAGAGGCAGACATAATTGAGTTGCTATCAATATGCTTGTTAATTTTCGTTCTCAGAATGGACGTAAGAAGTTTATAGACCGTTGACAGGCATGTTATCGGTCTATAATTCTTGGGTTCCGCAGTACTACCTGTCTTATGGAGCAGATGGGTAACGCCAGTTGTTAGAAACTGAGGTAGCGACCCAGACTCTAAGGATGACTGGAATTGAGATGCCAGGAGCGCGTGTGAGCTGCTATACCATTTTAGCCAGAAATTTTGAAGTCCGTCCGGTCCTGGAGACTTCCAATTCGGTAACGGACGGACTGCTCTGGCTACATCTATTGGGCTAATGACTATTTTTTCCATTTCTGGTATAGCTTCGCACACGCGCTCAACTTCACGCATCCAGCCATCCTCAGTGTGACAGACGGGCACCGACCAAATATTGCGCCAGAAAGTATTCGTGGCGACAGCATCTGGGCGGGTCACGTCAGTCACATTTTGTTCAGGTCGCTCCCAAGCTCTGTATACCCATCTCTCATCGCTCTGGAACATGCGATTCTGCGAGTACCGGTCGACTCGCCGCTTATACCGTCGAATACGGTTGGCCCATGCACAAACTTTCTGCTTCAGGAAGTCGATGCGCTCCGTGACACGAGATAAGTATTCTCGAGGGCTGATTTCAGTCCCCGAAAACGCTCGCCTCACGTAGCGCATCACACGTGGTCGTGTATTGCCCTCCCTGAAGCAGTATAGTTTACCAATGAGCGCTCTGGCCTCATCAATACGCCTCTCAATCCTACATTGCCAGGCAGGTGCGGCAGGCTTTGGTCGAGTAGCTCCGTCACAACTTGATAGTTTGACGTTGGCTAAACGACATGCCGCAATAGCCCCGCAATAGAGGATTGAGTGCGTATCAGCGAGGTTTACGCTGCTCTCGAACACATTCTCAAGCAGCGAGTCCAGAGCACACACTAGCGCCCTATTTTTTTTGTGCATAGGTAACCGGGGTAGACGAGGTCTAAGAGCGATCGGAGTCGATCTGTACTCGCGGAGTGCATCCTCCAGTGCGCTCCTCAGTCGATCGTTGCACTGGCTACTTACTGTGACAACCCTATCATCTGCTTCATCATCAATATGATTGGACCGCGGCAGGATTGCATCTGTAGCCTGTGGTGCCTCAGTCTGTGTCTGTGATGGAGTCGAGATGATACGGTTGCTCAGTACCTCTGAGCGCAGCCTATCAAGTGCGGCGCCGTCCAATCTGTGATTTCGTTGGATAACCCGCACCTGATCCGACAATCGTTGAGCCGTGACATTGACGGTTGGTTCCAGTTCCTGAAACAGAGACAGCATCCTAACACGGTACGCAGTGAGGTTAGTTCCCCCCTCTGTAGACCCATAATATGCGCGCATGACATTTTCGTTCATGGACTGAGTCCATTTCATGCGCTGCACACAACCACCGGTAGCGGGGACCCGGCTCGGGGCCGGTTGGCCCCTAGGTCCTAAGCTCTTCGGTGGCCGGCCTCTCCCCGGCCGACGTACAGGTGTTGGCGACGTCGGCGGGGAGAAATACTCGTCGCTCGAGCTCGACGCAACTGCAGTCGTCGGTGACACTGGTGATCCGAGGTCCGGCGGCGGCGAGGCGGAGCTGAGCGACGAGCCCAGGGGTGAAGGGCGTGCGCGTCGGGTAGCTGCTCTCGTCAACATGATCATAAATGTTTTTTCATTCTTTGTTTCATTATTTCATTATATTTATATTGATGACATCTGTCATCTGTCTGGTAGATATGCATATTTTTTCTTTTCTTGATTATTGTCGTTTTATTTTCTTTGGTTTTGATGAGTATTTAATGGGTGTTGTTTTTTGTTAGCTATTGCTGTGAAAAATATGTAAAACTGGGATCAGAAATTAATATTTAAAAATTTTCGTCAATGAAAAAACAACTTGTTGACATTGGGTGTTGCCAGCTTATTATTATTATTATTCCTTTATTTACTTTATATACATATTTTGTACATTTTTAAATATTTCTTAAAACATAAATAAAATAAAAACATTTAAAAATATAAAAAATAGTACCCCACCGGTATCGGGAACAGGGTCCAAGCTACCGGCGGTCAGGGCTCCAGAGAAAGGAACCTCCTAACGATACGAGCCGTGTCCAGGAGTACCGCTTTCTGAATCAAGGCCTTGATCCAGCCGCCTAACGCGAGCCTCCTAAGGTGTTGGTCGAGGCTCTTGGCTATTAAGCCATTGGCTGACACGACTATCGGTACAATGATCGCTGAGTCCACATCCCACATGTCGACAACCTCGCGAGCCAAGTCAATATACTTGATTTGTTTATCTTTCTCGGCTTTCACGAGGTTCTCGTCATGCGGAACGGATATGTCAACAATCATTGCACGCCTCTCGCTTCGGTCCACCACCACTATATCAGGCTTATTGGCTACAATAGTCCTGTCAGTGATGATGGACCGATCCCAGTACAAAGTGATATGACCATTATCAAGAACTGGGTCGGGCTCATACCTGTAGTACGGCACTTCCGATTCCACAAGAGAGTATTTCAGAGCAAGTTGCTGATGGATAATCCTGGCTACAAGGTTGTGTCTATGCAAGTACTCTCCGTTAGCTAGACGAGAACAACCAGAGATAATGTGACGAATTGATTCTCCCGGACGGTGACATGCCCGACAGATGTCAACCGTGCCGTCCTTCACAATAAATCTCCGGTAGTTATTCGTCATGATAACTTCGTCCATAATTGCACAGACAAAACCTTCGGTTTCCCCAAAGAGGTCACCGAAACGCAGCCAGGCTACGGACGCCAATTGGTCTACATCGGGCCCGTGAAAGGCCCGGAAAAAGCGTCCGTGAAGTTCCTTGCTCTGCCATACTTCCCTGCGATCGTTAGTGTCAAGCACTACCGGTTTACGCCAGTTCTCGTTAGCCAGAGAGAGCGGGGTGAGTCCCTTGTCCACTGCCACTACATCTCGATGCATACCCACGTCGGTAGCTAGGAAATATTCCCTGAGACTGCATACCTCGCGGTTGTGTAGGGTCTTAGCATTTAAAAAACCTCGACCTCCACACTTCCGCGGGATATACAGTCTCATCACCGACGATCGTGGGTGATGCATTCGGTATGCAGTCAGCAGTGTGCGGACCCTCCTATCCAGGGCGTCAAGTTCCGTTTGAGTCCATTTGAGTACGCCGAAAGAGTACATCAATACCGGCATGACCCAACCGTTGAAGGCACGCACCTTGTTTCCGCCTGAAAGAAGACTATTGAATACCTTCTTCAGGCGTCCAAAGAAACGTTCCTTCAACGATTGCTTCATGTCAGTGATATTGATGCCTAGAGCTTCCGACATACCCAAATACTTATAGGTTTCGGTTGGAGAGAGGGATCTCAGGTTTATGGAATCCGTGAGTTGAGTGCCCACGGATTCCACAACCTCCCCTCGTTTTACATGCATGACCGCACATTTGTCCACACCAAACTCCATCCTGATGGCACTACTGAAGGTTTCAGTTACCTTCAGTAGCTCCATCAGTTGCAGATTGTTGGGGGCAAAAAGTTTCAGGTCATCCATGTAAAGTAGGTGAGATATTACCTGACCACCTCTCTTCAACCGATAGCCTAGACCTGAATTCTCCAGCAGTGTGCTTAGAGGATTCAAGGCTAGGCAAAACCAAAGTGGACTCAAACTATCTTATTATTATTATTATTATTCTATCTTTGTACCAAATTTCATTGGTTCAGCGGTATAAGCGTGAAAGCGTAACAGACAGACAGACAGACAGACAGACAGACAGAGTTACTTTCGCATTTATAATATTAGTATGGATAATTGACTTTATTGGATTGGACCAATTTTGGTATAAGAAAAATATTTAAGAATATAATATTTTATTCAGTATAATATTTTGTCAGATGGCGCTGCCGTCACATTAACATATCGCTCCGTATTTTTTATTTCTGAAAATTTCAAAAGTTGTTATATCGCGGTAAATTTCTACTGAAATATCTTGTATAACCCTTATACATTAGTGATAGTGTTATCTACTACGAAATAAGGACACAACATAAAAAAAAAAGAAAAATATTCGGACAAGAACTCTGGAAGTGACAGTGTTTACATTTAATATTTATAACTGTGTAACAAGTAGTCAAATATGTGAAGAAAAGAAAAAAGATCATAACAAGTGAGAAGATATATTAAAGTGGAAGTGATAAACTGTATAATAATATGAACTTCGCATAACAACAAAACGTTAAGAAAAAATATTTTTGAATAATGGCACAGTCATTATGTTAAAAACTGGGAACAACGCCATCTGTATAGTAAGAGTTGTATTAAATTAACACGTAAAGAGGTGTCGATAAATCAGAACATTTACAATATTAAAAGACCTACAAAGCGATCGACTAATTTGACATGCTCACGTAAACACTTGATAGCCGTGGAGCGAAACCATACGTAATGAACGTATGTCCGTGGGTTCAAACCTCAGTCAAGCGGTTACTTTTTGGATGTTTATCAAGACTTTAAAATGAATTCTGATAGAAATAACATAACGATGCGGCAGAGAAACAAAATAGCATCTAATACATCATGTGAAAGGCTATGTTTAACTAGTTCGTCATCGTCCGAGAAGTCACTAGCAGACAGTCTACCCGAACAGAATACAAACTACGAGGATGACCATACCAAAAATTTAAAAGAACAAATTAAATCACTAACCGACCAACTAAATAGCGCTCACGAACAAATTGAAGAATTATTACTCGAGAATAGCTCACTTAACAAAGTCACGCAGGAACAGCAAAAACAAATCGCGTATTTAAAAACCATATGTACAGGTACTCCCCAGAACACTAACTCGGCTCGTAAGAAAAAATACAAAAAGAGATGTAGGAAAACACTTGAGTTCGAAAGAGATGATAGTGACACTGCACTCAGGAACGAGACAAACGAAATTAGGTCGCAAACACCACAAGAACATATTCGCTGTGAGACTAACATAAACAATCAAGAACAACTTTTGCGGAATCAAATAATTAGCACACAAGTTGAGAAACCTAGAATAATAATTTTAGGAGATGAACAAGTTCGAGGACTTTCACAAGTGTTAATAAATAGAAGAAAGGACGAGTGGAATGACTGCTACACAGTCTCAGCCCTGGTAAAACCTGGTGCAACATGCTCCGAGATCTTATCTAATAATGTAGACTTATTTAAATCGCTATCTGAGCAAGACATTGTGATTATCTCGGTAGGCACAAATGACACTAATCCATTTCATCTGCTAAAAGAAGTATGTATAGCACTAAATAACTTAAAAAAATGCCAACAAATCTATGCATTGGGCGTGCAATGTAACTATTATTTAAATACGAAAATGTTAAATCAAAGCATACAACTTTTAACGCAAAACTTTTCAAACAGTAAATATATTAACTTAAATGAATTTTCTAACTATAAGCGTTACTTTTATATAAAGCAAAATAATCGCACTTTTTTAAAAGAACTTAGCTCTAAATTAAATATTGAAATTGACTATTTAAAATACACACAAGAGTTTCTTATGAAAAAGGCATCGTATGTCAATGCCCACAATCAGGAAAGATGTATTGAATTCAATAACGTAAATAGCTCTCGTCAGAAGACAATTTTAGATTATTTTAAGCCATTGACATATAATAATAACATAGAGCTAGGGATTAATAATAAAGAACAATTCGACTCTAAATTTTCAGATTCTGTTTGTGATAGTCTTTTTCGTGTATAATCATATTTTTATACTGCATCAGAATATTAATGGACTGATAAATAAGTCGGACTTACTAAGTGTACACCTGAATAATTTTACACAGGAGGGGAAATCGGTAGATATAGTATGCATAACAGAAACAAACATGAAAAAGGATGACCATATAAATCTTCATGTACCTAATTATACACTTTACTCATATTATGAACGTGATAATAGGAATGGAGGCTCGTGTATACTAATGAAAAATACGTTGAACGGGCAACAATTAGATATAGGTCAATGGTGTAAACCAGGTCTTATTGAAGGTTGCGCAGTTGAGCTGCAATCACACACTATAATCATTTTGTGCATATACAGGCCTCCCAAAACAGATAAAGCCTCAGTGAATACCTTTCTTTTTAATTTGGATATAATTCTTAATGACTTTTGTTTTAAACGTAAGAAAAGGGTTATATTGTGTGGTGATTTTAACATAGATATTTTGAAAGATAATTATGCCTCTTGTAGTTTTAGAAACTTATTGCAAAGTTTTAATTTGAAATTAGGTGTGCGAACTCCAACACGTCTTTGTAGCGGTACCTGCATCGATAACATTATCGACAATGTAAGGGGAAGTAAATGCGTAACTGTCGAATTGGCAATGTCAGACCACACAGCGCAACTGCTACAATGTCCTGTCAAAAAAACTTGCATACTCCCATACTGGTACATATTTAGACGTAGTTACTGCAAGGAGAATATGTCAAAATTCAGAGGCTGTCTACAAAATTTGACATTTAATGATATTTATGCCTGCAAAGAACCCAATGACGCATTTAACAAGTTCCATGACACATTTAAACTGTTTTATAATATGTGCTTTCCACTCAAGAGAATAAAAAGATATGCAACAAAAAAACCGATGTGGATAAGTAAGGGCATAAAATTATGCTGCAAACGTAAGCGTGAAATGTTATGGCAATTTCGAAAAAACCCCAACTCGAAAACTAAAACAATGTATAAAACATATGCGAAACGGTTAAAAACGATCATTCGTTTAACTAAAAAATCCCAAAATATTAACTATATTAATAATGCGCATAATAAAGGTTTTTTTTTTTTTTTTTTTTTTTTCGGTGGGAAAATCATCTTATGACATCCCCCGCCCTTGGGCGGGGCGAGAGATAGTGTCAGACTTTTACTGACTAAAAACCCACTCCCGTTCCCTCGTTGCCTTTCGTACCAGGGCCGAGTCTTCCTTTCAGAATCAGACCCTTGGCCCCAGTAGGCTTCGACCCTGCTAGGCCCCTACAGTTGCTGACATCTCCTTGAGGCGCGCGTGGAACAGCACGCGCCGTCGACGACTTGGGCTCGGTCCGGACGGTTACCGGACGGTCGGACGGCGAGCCACCCATTGCTCGCCGTCCGCAAGCCTGCGCCTACGATGGCCGGAAATCGGGATCGGAATCCCGGCGGCGATTGGGGCGTGAGGACCGTTGCCTCACGCGATCGGCCGCCTCTTTTGCTAGCATTACTGCTTCGCAGAAGGAGGCGACCGCCTGCCACTCCTCCTCGCTTCGGACCATGGCCTGTACCAAGGCCCGGCGCGAGAGATCGCCGCCGCCGATCGCCCCCACGAGGACACGGCGTTGCTCTGCCCAAGCGGGACACACCTCCACCGTGTGCTCCACCGTGTCCTCCGGGTGGTCCGCACAATGGTGACACCCGGGCGTTTCTTCCGCACGAATCCGGTGCAGGAACCTCCCGAACTTACCATGTCCGGTGAGGACCTGCGTCATGCGGTAGGTAAGGACGCCGTGTTGCCTTTCCAGCCACTCCTCAAAGAGGGGAATTATCGCCATAATTAGGGCGTGCCCAGCACTGGGTTGCGATAGTCGCTGTCGCCATTCCACCATGAGACCTCGCCGGAGCTCTGTCCGCCATGCCGCAACTTGTTGTGGCAGCGGGGTTTCGCCCCGACGTTGCATCTCCACGCGCAGATCGTGCATGCGTGCAAGGCCTGTTGCTACCAGATCCCATGGTGGCTGGCCAGCAAGGAGGCTCGCCGCTTCGCGGGAAACCGTGCGGTATCCCCGCACCATCCGTATGGCCATGACCCTCTGGCACGCGTTCAGCTGGGCCGCCGGTCGCTTTCGCAGTGACGGCGCCCACACCGGCGCCCCATAAAGGGCCATGGACTGGACGATGCCTGCGTAGAGCCTCCGGCAGGAGGCGTCTGGACCCCCGAGGTTGGGCAGGAGCCGCTTGAGGGCAGCCCCATTCCGATTCAGTTTGGGAGCCAGACGTCGGAAGTGCTCCTCGAAATTCCACCGGCTGTCGAGGACGAGTCCCAGGTACTTCATCGTCGACCCGACGCCGATGTGAACTCCTCCTACCGTTAATTGGGAGCGCCGAGGCGGCGCGCTCCGAGGGCCGTGAAAACACATGGCCTCGGACTTTTGCAGCGCCACCTCGAGTCCCAACTGCTGGATCCTATCAACGACTATCGCAACCCCGCGTGTCGCTAATTCGACCGCCGCCTGGTACGAGTCTCCCTGAGCCAGGACCAGCGTGTCGTCTGCGTAGCAGACCACGCTGACCCCGTCAGGGAGGTCGCCGCGCAGCACGTAGTCGTAGCCGATGTTCCACAAGGGCGGTCCTAGTACCGATCCCTGCGGAACACCGCACGACATCTCTCGCCGTTTCCACTCTCCCTGGTGACCAGGGTAGATGATGTACCTGTTCGAAAGGTAGGCCTCGATCACACGACAGAGGTAGTCGGGCACCCGGTGATACCGGAGTGCCCTCCTAATGCTACTCCAGGGCAGGGAGTTGAAGGCGTTAGCGATGTCCAATGACACCGCCACGACACACCTGCCCTGGGACACCGCATCCCCCGTCGTGAGAGCTCGCACGCGCATGATGGCGTCCACCGTGGAACGCCTCCTGCGAAAGCCGAACTGGCCGTCCGCCAGATCCGGCCCCACTCGTGTTAGGTGCGCGACGAGGCGGTCTGCAATTACTCTTTCAAAGAGCTTGCCCACCTCGTCAAGCAGCACAATGGGCCGGTACGCGGACGGAGAGTCCGCAGGGCGTCCCGGCTTCGCGATAAGGACCAGTTTCCCCGTCTTCCAGCGAAGTGGGAATTGGCCCCTCTCCATGCATGCGCTGAAGAGCCCTCTTAATCGAGACCCGAGAGCCTCCATGGCCAGGACCCAGGCTTTCCCAGGCAAGCCGTCGGGTCCTGGGGCGGTATTCTTGGCACTCAGCCTTCGTACCGCCACACTCATCTCTGCCTCGGTCACCTCTGGAGCATTGTCGTCGTCGTCGCCATCGTGATCCGCGTTAGACACCGCTGGTGGCGGAGCCATGAGCGGGGGAGAGTGTTCCCCTCGCGCAGGGAACAGAGTGCTTACCACACCCTCCACAATCTGGGGCCGGAGACTCTGCGTGAGTGGGGGAGCCCAGGGGCGTAGTTTTTCCCGCACCACCTTGTAGGGGCGTCCCCACGGGTCTCCGTTCAGAGTCCCCAGCCACACGTTGCGGGCCTCCAACTTGGCCCGCTTTATTTCCGCTCGGAGGGTGCGCTTTGCCACTCTGTATCCCTCGTACAGCTCCGCCTCTCTGGCCTCCGCATCCGGCGGGCGGATGCGGCGACTGCAGTGTCTGGCGTACCGGCGCCGCGCAGAATTGCATGCATTGCGCAGTGCCGCAATCTCCGGCGACCACCAATACACCTGGCGCCGGGCACGTCCTGGCCGAACTCGGGGCATTGCCACGTCGCAAATTTGCGACATGGCCTCCCGGAACCACTCTGCCTCGACGTCAATGTCGACAGGCCTGTCCGGTGCTTGCACCCAGGCCTGCACCATCGCGGCTTCCAGGAGGAGCTCCCGGTCCAGCTGCTTCAGCGCCCAACGCGGACCACACGGGGTCTGTTGGACCGGCGCGATCGAGGTCTGGGTGGAGATGTCAAACCGAATGTACTGGTGGTCTGAGTACGTCTCCACCCCCTCCATGACGCGCCAATCGACAACACGTGGCGACAGAGCAGGGCTGGCGAACGATATGTCCACTACTGACTCGCCCTGCATCCGCACACACGTGGGGACAGAACCCCGGTTTAGGACGACCAGGCCTGTCTCCAGGGCCCAGTCCTCCACCATCCGACCCCGCTGGTTCGTGAACCGAGAACCCCAAGCCAAGTTCTTGGCATTGAAGTCCCCGCAAACGACCACGGGGAGGGAACCAAACCTAGCGACGACGGCATTCAGCTCCATAAGGGAGATGTGGAGATCGGCGAGAGTTCTGTTCGGGGACAGGTAGACGCCTACCACTGCAATGTCCCCGAACCGTGCTGCCACGCAACCCCGTCCCCTCGTGACGGCCTCGAGGGACGGAGTACCAGCGGCGGCCGACGAAATTAGGGTCACCGAGCCGTTCAGGTCCTGAACCCAGTCTCCCCTGGGCAGGACATAGTACGGCTCGGAGACCACGGCGATATTGATCGACCACTGCGCCATGCTTTGGAGCAACAGATCCTGAGCGGGGGCGCAGTGGTTGATATTCGCCTGGAGGAGACGTAATGGAGCCGTATTTAACAGTCCATTACAGTCTCCTCCCGGGCCCCTCGTGAGGGCCTGGGCCTTGGCTTTGGTGGGGGGGTCGCAGGACCTGCTCCCAGCCCGGTGATCGGCAGGCTTGCCTGCCGCCGCACATGCGTAGCAGTGCGGCGTTGCACGGCATTCAACCGCCTTGTGACCGGGCTGACCGCACTGGAAGCAGCGGTCACTGCGGTCCACCTCCGCGGCACAACAGGCCCCCACATGGTGCCCCACGTGGCAGCGATAGCACCGCAGAGGTCTGGGCTCCAGCAGTTTCACCTGTGCGGAGACCCAGCCTACCAGAAGCCGTCGGCCCTCCCCGGTGATGGTCTTGGCCGCCGACACGGGGCAGCTAACCGTCACGGCTCGCATGCCCGTGCTGTCAGCACGAATTGTGCCCGCCCGAACCTGCTCGGCAGCGCATCCTCCCGCCCTGACGATGGCGGCCACCACCTCGTCCACCCTGACGGAGCGCATAATAAAGGTAAAGCGACATGGCAAATAATAAATAAGTGCAAAAATAATAAGCCGCTTGAAGGAATAACAAAACTTAAAATAAATACCAAAGATGTAACTGACCCAAGAGATGTTTCCCAAATTTTCAATGACTATTTTATTGACGAAATTGAATCTGTATCTGACATTAATAATATTAGTAATCAAAATTTAAAATTTGACATGCATCGTGACTCATTATTTTTAAGACCCACAGTTCCCTCTGACATTATAAATTTAATTAAATCGTTAAATAATACAAACAGCTCTGGGTATGATGACATCACAACTAATGTAATTAAATCTGTATCGGATATTATCGCGCCAATACTTAGTCATATAATAAATCTGTGCTTAGAATTGGGTGTGTTTCCGAATAGGTTAAAATTGGCAGTTATAAAACCGCTGTACAAGAAAGGAAACAAACATGACCCAGCCAATTACCGGCCTATTGCATTGCTACCAATATTCTCCAAAATAATAGAAAAAGTTATTTATAATTCTCTATACTCATTTTTTGAACAAAACAATCTTTTTGCTGGTGAACAGTATGGCTTTAGAAGGAAAAAGAATATTAATATGGCAATCTTTAATATCTTTGAAAAAATTGTAACGGGTATTGATAACAGAAGTCCAGTGGCAGCTTTATTCATGGACATGAGTAAGGCATTTGACTTTGTGGACCGTACAATACTTTTAAAGAAGCTAGAAAGATATGGAGTTAGAGGTAATGCTCTCAAACTTTTGAAATCGTACCTATCAAATAGAAAACAAGTTACGAAGATAGATAAAGTCTGTATTACGTCAACAACCGAGCGTTCGTATGTATCAAGCCAGAGACAAAACAAATATGGAGTACCTCAAGGAAGTATTCTAGGCTCTTTATTATTTATTATATATATTAATGACATGCCTAGAGAAACATATCATCCTATGGTTTTGTTTGCTGATGATAGCACGGTTGTCTTTAGTGGCATTAATGATGCGACGACACTCGAGAAAGAGATAAACCACTGTCTCCAGGTATTAATAGAATGGATGGACGTGAATAATTTAAGGATAAACATTAACAAGACTAAAATTATGACATTTGAGCAAAGGACAAATAATAAAAAACTTGACATTAAATATGGAGACAAAATTATTTCAGAAACGAGTACTACAAAATTTTTAGGACTAGAATTAGATAGAGATATGACGTGGAAAGCTCACACTTACAATCTATGTAAACGTCTGAGTCAACATTCATATGCTCTACGCAATCTGGCTAAGGAGGTAAATCTTAAAGCCTTGGTTACAGCGTATCATGCGTATGTTACAGCTACGTTACGCTACGGCATCATATATTGGGGTAATTCTACAAATATGGACACGGTATTTAGGGCTCAAAAAAGGTGTGTTAGGTCAATATGCGGCATTCAAAGCACGGAAAGCTGTAAACCGTATTTTACGAATCTTCGTATATTAACAGTACCCTGCCTGTACATATATGAGGTGTCGGTATTTGTTAAAAAAAATCTTCATTTGTTTGGGACTCATAATAGCGCGCGACTTAGACATAAGATAAGCGGTAGACCACACAAAAAAGCCATATTTCATAAAAGTTTATTGGGAATGGCTCCACGGGTATACAATAAACTCCCTAAATCTTTGCTAGAATGCAACGATTTTGACTTATTTAAAAAACAATTGCACAATTTACTCATTAAAAAAGCGTACTATACCGTGAGTGAATACCTCTCAGACAGGAATATATGTGTACAATTATGATAATGGTTGCTTCTTTCTAGGTCCGATTTACTTTACTGAATCGATTTATTGTATTTATTTTTATTTCGTGTTGACATTGTGATTTGACTATATAAATTTTGTATTTGTTCTGTGTTGACATTAGCATTTAGTATCAATCTCTGACATATATTATGTACTTACATTACTCACAAAATGTTTTTTTTGAATTTACTATAATTTTGCATGCCTAATTTGGTAAAACACAATTAACTAGAGCATTCAAATGACATCCAGAAATGTATAATTTATTGTATTGTGTTCTGCAATAAAGATTTGACTTTGACTTTGACTTTGACTTTATTGTCTAACACATACATTTTATAGGTTGATTTCATGGAACTCACACGAGGATTCCCTGTATCGTGTGATCCTAACTCCTTCGTTACATTTATTGTTATTATTATTTTATTATATACTAGCTTTTGCCCGCAGCTTCGCTCGTGTAAAAGTTGGTTTTTCCATACAAACTTTGGAACCCCATTTCATCCCCTTGAGGGGGTGAATTTTGAAAAATCATCTCTTAGTGCTCGCCTACGTAATAAAAAATCCTTGTGCGAAATTTCACACTCCTAATTCCAATAGTTTCGGTTGTGCGTTGATAGGTCAGTTTCTTCTTTTATATATTTACATGCTATATGTATGATTTTTGGAATTTAAAGGGTATCTTTGGAACACAGGGCGGTTTTAGGTAAAAATTACAGTACACAGAGCGAAAGAAGTTAGTGAATGATTTCTAAACCTCATAAAAAAAAATGCTGGGCGGAGCGTTTTTGCAACTCCTCATATTAGCCCTACATAGGGTAGACTACACCGATAGGACGGGTACCCGACACATTCAAAATGATTGATTGCCGTGACTTTATGTATATGGTGAACGCGATTCTATAAGGAAACGATCTGACGGACCCATATTTTATATTTATAACTATTTCACATTATAGCTACAGTCATTATTAAATTATTTCGTGACAGTCGATGTTTAGTAGTACCTACTAGCAAAACTGAAATAACAATAATAATAATAAATCCGCAGGGCAGTTTTGTGGCGAACTGTTGGGCATTAGCGACCCCACGGACCCGATCTCCCGGGAAAATTCTTGTTCTTCATCTCCGGCTTGCCTTTATTGGCCGGCCGTAGTGAACACTGACGAGGAACTGAGCTCCCACCTCTCTCTTACCTTTATTGGCTGGCTTGAGTGGAGATTCGCAAGAGCAAACGTGCTCGGGAGAAGGATGTATAATCCAGTAAGGTGCTGGTAGGGATCTTGACCGTACTTCCGGGATTGTCCTGATAGCCGTGGTATACCTCTCCACTCCTTAAGCACCTCAGGATTATGTTGCCCTCTTGTTGCTACGTCACTTAGTGCTAGCGACCGTTTATGGGGGCCCATTTATTGAGTGTGCAAGTCACCCTCTGCCTTTTGTCGATGGATATTAATAACATTGTTTAAGCAGGGGCCATAGTCTTAACATAGTTCCTGGTAACCAGTCCACTTAAAAATCTTAGTTTTCCATATGTCGCAATAGTTTCCCACCAACCGGGGGTTGTCCTTGGATGCACTAGCATAGTGCGTACAGGGATAATCACCGGTTCGTACCACTTTCCATTAAAAGCGTCTAAAAGGGCCTCTGCGAGTTGGTTTCGGCTCCTCGTACGCCTTCCAAAGGTCCAGGACCTTAGGGTGCTGAGATAAATAAATGTATAATAATTAAGTATATTGACTTGGCTTGCGAGGTTGTCGACATGTGGGATGTGGACTCGGCGATCATTGTACCAATAGTCTTGTCGGGCAATGGCTTAATAGCCGAGAGCCTCGACCAACACCTTAGGAGGCTCGAGTTAGGCGGCTGGATCAAGAGCTTGATTCAGAGGGCGGTACTCCTGGACACGGCTCGTATTGTTAGGAGGTTCCTTTCTCTGGAGCCCTGACTGCCGGTAGTTTGGACCCTGTTCCCGATACCGGTGGGATACGATTTTTTATATTTTTAAATGTTTTTTTTTTTGTGATTAGGTTTAAAAAATATCTAAAAATGTAATTTATATGTATTTACAATTAATAAAGATGATAATAATAAACAATTCAGATAACAATGATCTATAATGGGTAGTAACAATTTAAACTTATAAACTGTGTTAGTAGCTATAATGAGGAAGTGGATGATATATTATGATAAGTTAGTTAACACAAACGGAAACGTAATAATTATTACTGAGAACTGCGGACGGCGGTTGACATCTGTTAGGCTAGCTGTGACAGCCGCCGTGATCTGCTTGATATTTAGTGTTTATCTGCCAAAACTAATAATAATAATATAATATTCCACAACTATCACACAACGCCGTCTAGTCCCAAGCTAAGCAGAGCTTGCGTTATGAGTACTAGACAACTGATAAACATAAATAAATATTTCTAAATACATACATATTATATAGTAGTAGATAATATAAAAATGAATCCCTATTTCCCTTGGTCACGGCATCACGCGTGAACGGCGGCTGGACCAATTTCACTTTTTTTTTTTTGTTGTATTTGTTACTGTCAGGAGAAAGTTCTTATGAAAGCAAAAATTAAATAAATTGGTAGTAGGGTAGAGTATGGTAGAGTAGGGTAGATTAGAGTAGAGTTGGGTAGAGCAGAATAGAGTAGTCAGTTGACGGGAGCGAAGCCGCGGGTAACAGCTAGTTATAGATAAATTACACCCAGACGCAGAACAAATGATCGTGCTCATCATACAAACATTTGTCCTGGGTAGGAATCGAACCCACGATCTCCAGCATAGCAGTCCGCAGGGCCACTAACCACTAGACCAACAGACCAGTCAAATAATAGTAGATTATGTGACTAGGGGATAAAGCAGTGTCTTTAAGTCGCGGGCGGCATGTTGAATTCCGAACGAAACGAAGGCTGCTGCTAATTTTAATCCCAAACGACAGTGAGGTATTATATGATTAACTCCCGAGCATTGCGAGGGAGTTAATAAAGAAACCTGAGTGAAGTGAGGAATTCAAGCCACCCAAGACAAAGACAGCTTTATCTCCGTGTTGGATACTCTACTTTTTACACCATCTGTGAGATAATTAAAAGACAATTTAGCAAAACAAATCATATATTAGAGAAATATAAATATTATGTACACGTTAATCTTAACTATAACTCAACATGTTTTGAGATTCAAAACAAACAAACTCTAAGATTCTATAGTTACTCGTACAATTTTCTTTTTACACCACCTGCTCGATAATGGCCTTTTATATATCATACAACCATCACTTAAAGCAAGTCATTATGTCCCTAGGAAGATAATGCAGTATGGGCGATCCCTAGGGAATAATGAGATTTGAATTTGGAACGTCAGAATCGTGAATACAAATGTACGTGCATCATAAAAATTTATTCAAAATTCAAACTGGCCACTAACAAAAACAATTTAACGTGGTTACTGACGAGTTTCTAAAAAAAAGTATTGAAAGAGCGGGAGCGCTAGAGAAAATTGGAACTATAGAATCATAGAGTAGTGAATTTTGTGTGTTTCAAATCTCAAAACATGTTAAGTGATAGTTAAGATTAACATGTAAATAATACTTATATTTCTCTAGTGTATGATTTGTTTGACTAAATTGTCTTTTAATTACCTCACAGATGGTATAAAAAGTAGAGTATCCAACACGGGGATAAAGCTGTCTTTGTCTTGGGCGGCTTGAATTCTTCACTTCACTCAGGTTTCTTTATTAACTCCCTCGCAATGCTTGGGAGTTAATTATATAAATTCCTCACTGACGTTCGGGATTAAAATTAGCAACCTTCGTTTCTTTCGGAATTCAATATGCCACCCGCGACTTAAAGACACTGCTTTATCCCCTAGTCGCATAATCTACTATTTTACACCACCTGCTCGATAATGCCCTTTTATATGTCATACAACCGTCACTTAAAGCAAGTCATTCTATCCCTAGGGAGATAATGCAGTATGGGTGATCCCTAGGGGATAATGAGATTTGAATTTGGAACGTCAAAAACCGTCAACAATAAGTGAACTAAAATGTATGTGCATCAAACAAGTTTATTCAAAATTCAAACTGGCCACTAACAAAAAAAAAAACAGAATAAAATGTGGTCGTGGTTACTGGCGAGGTTCGAAAAAAAAGGAATGAAAAAGCGGGAGCGATAAAGAAAATTGAAACTATAGAATCTTAGAGTACCTAGTGAATTTTGTTTGTTTCAAATCTCAAGACGTGTTGAGTGATAGTTATGATTAACTTGTAGGTACATAATACTTATATTTCTCTAATATTGATTTGTTTTACTAAATTATCCCTTAATTATCTCACAGATGGTGTAAAAAGTAGAGTATCCAACACGGGGATAAAGCTGTCTTTGTCTTGGGTGGCTTAAATTCCTCACTTCACTCAGGTTTCTTAATTAACTCCCTCGCAATGCTCGGGAGTTAATTATATAAATCCCTCGCTGTCGTTCGGGATTAAAATTAGCAACCTTCGTTTCGTTCGGAATTCATCATGCCGCCCGCGACTTAAAGACACTGCTTTATCCCCTAGTCACATAATCTACTATTATCGCTCCCGCTTTTTCATTACTTTTTTTTTTAACTCTTCAGTAACCACGACCACGTTTTATCCTGTTTTTTTTTTGTTAGTGGCCAGTTTGAATTTTGAATAAACTTGTTTGATGCACGTACATTTTAGTTCGCTTAATGTTGACGATTTTTGACGTTCCAAATTCAAATCTCATTATTCCCTAGGGATCGCCCATACTGCATTATCTCCCTAGGGACAGAATGACTTGCTTTAAGTGATGGTTGTATGACATATAAACGGGCATTATCGAGCAGGTGGTGTAAAAAGAATATTATACAATATTTCCTTCAAACACTGCAATAATACAAAGGCGAAAGGTTGTGATTGTATGTGTATGTTTGTTAGTTCTTCATGCTCGAACGGTTGAATGGATTTGGATGAAATTTGGCTCACGAATAGACCATGTCCTGGAGCAACAAATAGAATAGTTTTTTTTTCCCGGAATCATTTTCCCTTGGGACCATTGTCTACTTTTACGCGTGCGAAGCCGCTGGCTGCGGCCAGCCGTTGTATATTATAAAACAAGGTCTCATATGCTTATCTGTCTGTCTGTTTGTTCAAGATAAATTAAAAAACTGGGCAAGTGCGAGTCGGACCTGCACATTAAGGGCTCAGTACAAACTTACCCAAGAAATAGTTCGATTCCCGAATGGAGTCTCAAAGATTTTTTCCGAATCGCAACGTTTTTTTTATTGTGACCTAACAACAAATTTACTGTTTTCCAATTTATGCTGTAAGACCTTGCTTTATGCCAACTTTCAGGATTCCTGGTCAACGGGAAGTATTCTACAAATTTTGATTCCTTTTCGAGGGTCGTAATATACGTTTTTTTGCGACATAAACAGCCGTATCTTTTTTTTCGTTAACTTAAAATTTTGATTTTATCCACAGCTTCAAGGGACTGCAGACTTGAGTATGTGGTTTTAATTTCAACTCGATACCTCCACGCGTTCCCGAGATAAAGGGTCTTGACAGAAAGGCAGACGGACAACAAAGTGATCCCTAAAAACTACTAAATGGATTTTCATGCGATTTTCACCAATAGACAGAGTTATTCATGAGGAAGTTTTATGTGAATACAGTGTAATTAACCTTTTAATATATCTATTTGGCGGCGCGCGCGCTTTCTCCTACTTCTTGTAGACCTTATTTTCGATATTTACAGACTATTTGAAGAAGTTTGATTATTTAAAGAGAAAAGAAAGAAAAGAAAGAAAACATGTTTATTCTGCCCGACAGATTTCTGTATCTTATTGTGCGTCTACACAATAAGATACAGCAATCTGGCCATGTGTAAACCGGGCATAACTGTGCTGCACCATAGACACTAGACAAAACACAGTAACAGTTGTCTGATGTCTACAGCTTAGTCTGTGGTTGTTTATACAAAACACAGTTGTCTGACGATGTCTACAGCTTAGTCTGTGGTTGTCTACTGTCTATTGCACCGACCACCGATCGACAGAGACTAACATAACATAAATATAAACAATAATATAAGAAAAACAAATATAATATAATTATAAATCCAAGTTGTTCAATTTACGTTCTTGAATAAATTTCCTACATATAGAATGCGTAATATTTTTAACCTACTACTTGGGGATCAACTAGTACAAATAAAGAGAAAAAAATAATATTCAACCACTTTCATACAACGCCATCTAGTCTCAAAATAAGCAAAGCTTGTTCTATGAGTACTAGACAACTGATAAACATACTTATGTATTTCTAAATATATAGTAAACATATATAATTATAAATAAAAATACACACAGACACAGAAACAAAATATTTATTTATTTAAAACTTTATGCACTAATAAACATTGTACAAAGGCAGGCTATGTTTGCCAAACTTAACTCAAATAAAGCTTTTTGATTATAAAATCAGGGTAGTGTTCAGTGACTGTTTTAATTACTGGCAAATTCCTAGTGGATATTGTGATGGAAAATTGGTATAGTTTTGAACTTTAAGTATATACACAACTAGACAATATGTGGGATTATTGAATCAGGCGCGGTCTCAGTAAAATGGGAACGAGAATTCTATTATAGTAGTAAAGTTGTCAAAAAATAAAATGCCCGTTTTGTCATTTGTATTTTGACTACCTAGCGGCCTTACCTGTGTAGTGTAGCTACTTATAAATTAGCTGAAATAGCTACTATTACACCGGACCCCTAATTATTATTTTATTGTTTCTTTCAGTTTCGTTCCAAGTTACATTACTTTCTCAAATGCCAAAACGGGCCTTTTAGTTTTTAACCAGTCTATTTTTATTTTATTTTATTTAGGTATCCAACAGCGATACACAAAGTATGTTACAGAGTAAGTGCTTATAGTAAACTATGGCTAATAACAGCTTTCCCTTCATAACTGGGATAATTCTAATAACATGCGAACGGACTAATAAGAAAAATTAACAAAAATGTACAGTTACAATTTTGCTTGAATTCATTTTGGAATAAATATTAGAAAAAATTGTTTAAAAAATAGATTAAATTATGGGAGATTAATTGCCAGTCATTTGGCTTCTTTTACAGTTTTAACAATTAGTTTTTTGAAATCCTATCTCCGCGATACTTACCGAGAAGGTTTGCCAAATACTGCAAAAACGTTAGAATGTGTACCATCTGCAATCCCGTGGAAAACAAAGTGACTGACGAAATATCTATACATACCTATAATAAATCTGTAGAGTTTTTTAGTTGTGCGCGCATCACTTAAAATATACGGAATTAATGTGAATAACTTTTATACATTAAAATTGTGTGTAACTTGATATATTACTTAGGCTTTGTTTCATTGCAATCGATATTAAAAGATATACTACATTCATTGACTGTTAGGCGGTACGTAGTTACGAGAGCAGTGGTGGCCGAGTGGTAACGGCCCTGACTTACGAGTTGTAGGTCGAGGATTCAAACCTAGCCAGGCACATTACTTTGTGTAATTTATTTCATCACCACTGCTCTTAAAACGGTTAAGGAAAACATCGTGAGGAAACTGGCATGTCCTAGGACCAAAAATTCGAAGACATGTGATATTCACCAACCCACACTGGGCCCGCGTGGTGGATTACGGCCCATTCCCTCTCCTACAGAGGAGGCCTGAGGTAGTGGGAACATTTTAAGGCTGATGCTATGCTAACTTTTATACATTAAAACTGTGTGTAACTTGATATATTACTTAGGCTTTGTTTCATTGCAATCGATTGACTATATCAAAAGATATACTTCATTCATTGACTGTTATACTTCATTCAGTGACTGGCCTGATGGTCTAGTGGTTAGTGGCCCTGACTGCTATGCTGCAGGTCGTGGGTTCGATTCCCACCCAGGACAAATGTATGTGTGATGAACACGATCATTTGTTCTGTGTCTGGGTGTAATTTATCTATATATTTATTTATTTATATTAAGGTACTCCAACGACTTATTCACTAATTACATATTACAAAAAAAAAATAGCTTATATATATGTATTATATATGTATGTATTTAGAAATATATAAGTATGTTTATCAGTTGTCTAGTACCCATAACACAAGCTCTGCTTAGCTTGGGACTAGACGGCGTTGTGTGATAGTTGTGGAATATTATATTTATATTTATTTATATTTGTTAGGCGGTACGAAATTCGCCGGGTCAGCTAGTTGGAAATAAAGAACGAAAACATGTTTTGCGTACGAAGCCGCTAAACTACTGTATGATCTCTTGCTAGATCACAAATTACTTGTAGATGATGTGGGCAGAATAAAAAAAAAGATAGTAAAATAATTTAAACTACTGTATTGTTCCAAAAGTTAAAGGTAAAATGACCTAATGAACTGATGTGCGTGAAAAGAGTGACGTGGCCCTTGTTGGCCGTGGTGAGATCGCCCGGCTTGACGACTCGACGTGAACTGAGGATTGTTATAAGGCAAAATGAGTGTGAGGCGTAACGGCCTGCCCCCCTAGCCAAGTTACAACCGTTTCGTTTCGATTCTCTTTTCGTTGAGCGCCTCGAGTCGGCCACGCCTCTTATTCCTTTGTTCTGACCACGCGTTGACGTCAGAATAAAGGAATCAAAGGCGTGGCCTACTCGAGGCGATCGACGAAAAGAAAATCGAAACGAAGCGGTTATAACTTGGCTAGGGCGGCTGGTCACGACTTCGGTTTTAGCGCCGAGCGGCACGGCGAGCGGAGCGGCATCGGTAACCGGCGCGGGGCGCTATGAGCGGCATCTCGTGGCTTGCTTCAAACATTTTCATACTTTTGATCTCACCGCTCACCGCCCCGCGCTTAGCTACAACTCACAGTGGCAAGGTCGTGAACAAAAAGTCATTCACCAGTTGAATGCTACTGTATCACTGAGTGACATAGGTTGAGTGACCTTTTCACCTGAACAAAGCCGTTGGCAGAATCTATGGTTTATAATGAAAGGAAGAACAAAGCGCTTTGGGAACACATTCATTATGCGTACAGCTAAGGAGTGGAATTCCCTGCCCGAGTCTGTGTTTCCTGATAGCTATAACCTTCAGTCTTTAAGTTCTGTTAAAAGTGAATAAGCAAGGCCTCATCAGAAGGCTTACTGTCATCCAAAGGTCAAATCGGAATTTCCTTGCATGATCACGTAAGGAATGAAGATATCCGCAGGAGAACTAAGGTCGCCGACATGGCCCCAAGAATCGCCATACTAAAGTGGCAGTGGGCAGGGCACATTGCTCATAGAACGGATAGTCGATGAGGCCGAAAGGTGCCTGGCGACTGCGCACCAGACAACGCAGCGTTAGAAGACCTCCCACAAGGTGGACCTACGACCTGCCCCACGTGACTAAGCGTTGAGATGACGTCAGAACAAAGGAATCAGAGGCGTGGCCTACTCGAGGCGTTCGACGCAAACAAAACGATCGTAACTTGGCTAGGTGGGCTGGTGAGAGTCGTGGGAATGCGGTGGATGCGAGACGCACAGGATCGGTCGTTGTGGAGACGCTTGGGGGAGGCCTATATCCAACAGTGGATATCTTTCGGATGAAATGATGATGATGAATAACCAAGTCGGCAGCTTCAATTTTTTCTTTCTACTTTTCGTTTAAAAGATATTTACACTCAAGTCACACTTCTCACGTCAAACAAAACACTCTCAGTAATAATAATAATAATAACGTTACGCGGTTGGATCAAGGGCCTGATACAGAAGGCAGTACTCCTTGATACGGCTCGGATTGTGAGGAGGTTCCTGTCTCTGGAGCCCTAACCACCGGTAGCTTGGACCCTGCTCCCGACACCGGCGGACTACTATTTTTTATATTTTTAAATGTTTTTTTTTTATATGTGTTTTTAAGAAATATTTAAAAATATATAAAATATGTAACGAAAATAAATAAAGAGAATAATAATAATATATTTATTCAGATTTAAAATTTGGTAAAATAGTTACATAAAATCTTAGGAATAATTACAAAGGTATGTCTATGTTAAATGTCTGTACTAGGTTAAACCTGTATCACAGACGGTAGAAGCTCTTACACTATGGTTTTGTAGGACAATAAAATTCATAACAATATTTAACATTCAGTCTCTAAATAGGGGAAAATATAATTTAAAAATATAATGTTATATACCTAGTTTACTTAAACACTAAAAGTCACAATTGTGGTATTACGTATTTTAAAACTGTTTCTTGCACTTTATTCTCTAGTTACACACACACATGATTTTGCGTCAGCAGAATTAGTAATTGGGTTAAAGTCGAGGTTGCTAAAAAGTTATGTTTACATTAGACAAATATGTTTAAATATAAAGAAAAACGATGGTTTGTAGGTCAGCACACTGGAATTTTGAGTCAGCAGTAAGCGTTACACGGAAGTCTGGCCTTGAGTATGACGCTCTAGGCGCCCTCATAATCGATGGAGTTAATATATCTATATTCTGCTATTTTCCTAGCAGGACACTCAGCGTCTCCCGTTTTATGGTTGGAGGGCTTTTTGAAGCGAGAGCAAGTTGCACATTTCGGTGAGTCCGCTTTCTTTAAGCACTCGGACATCGAGTGTCCTGTCTCACCACAGTGGCCACACGTCGAATTGACCTCTCTACAGGTTTTTGCTGCATGTCCATACTGCTGGCATTTATAGCATCTCGTAACCAGGGTGAAGTCCCTGACTGGGCAGGAAGTCCAATTTATGAAAATCCTTGACTGGGAAATTAGAGCTCTTCGTATGTTGGCTGGAACTTCAACCACGTAGTTACAAGTCTGCGAATCTTTTTTCCCCGATTTATGACTTAATTTAACCATGGTCAAAAAGGACTCCATGGAAATCGTTGGAAATTTTTCGGCTACATTTTGTTCGTAAATGCACCTGAAGACTTCAGTTTCAGCCAAAGAGGATGGCACTCCTACAACCACGATCCGGGGTTTGCGCTTGCTGGGTTCGTCGGCGGTAAGGCCGGATGCAGATTGCTGGACTGCGTACTTGATTTTATCCGCGTCATCCTTTGTCTCTGTACTGATTATAACGCCTCCGTTTTTAGTCTTACGGACACCACGTATATGCAGCTTGACTTGATCTGGTCGTATCATCTTTTGCACAAGGACTTTTGTTTCGTCACTGGACTTTAATTTGTTGTTGGGATATATGGCCACGGAGTTCAAATTGGATGGTCGAACGAAATCATTTGACCCCTTCTTCACCATGTCGGCAAACGAAACAGTGCCAGAGTCCTTAATCGTCTTTGTGAGGTCCAAGATGTGGTCCGTCAAGTTGCATTTTTCCATTAGATCTTCATTGAGGATGCGCGCTTGGACTGCTTTCTGCTTTAGCGATTGATATAGGACTGCCATCTGTGAGGTGCCAGATCCTATTTTACGGCACAAGGTTGAAATTTTCAATTTCTGCTCCGAGTTGAGTTTGCCATCCGAGGCAATAGAACAAACCTCGTTTAGATGCTGCTCAATGGTTGACATCCATCTTTGTATCTCGGGTGTTGAAACAGCTTCGATTGAGAGATCAGATTGGGCTGGATTTTGCGGCATCGTCTTCGCTGGAGATGCGGAGAGATTCACTCGATCTCTTGAGAAGGGGCTGTTGTCCATTTTATATAAAACTAGTTCACTTATTCTAGGTTTCCATTGTATTTACTAAACTACACACTAGGCAAAAATTACTGCAAAAACAAGGTCACTGATATTATTTTATGAAATTAAATATTGCTACTGAGCACGTCTGTATGCTACGAGATATACAAAGCGTATAAAGTGTGAGTCAGTGTGATAAGGAAGCTCCTACTAATGAGGGCATAACGTATTCTTTTTAATGTCGACGACACGTTGCTGGCGGGACGCAGACGTGGCGTGTTGCAGTTGCCATCTTTTTGTAATGAGCTCGTGTGTTTCAGTTTTTATAACTTTAGGGTAAGATCGGGATAGATGCTACACTTTTTGAAATCATTTTTTATCTATAATAATATCAGTACAATAAACATAATATTCTATTAAGGTAGGTGACAGATTTTGACGCACCTACAATAAAAAAAGGAAAAAAGGGAAAAGAAAAGAGAAGAAGAGAAAGGAGAGGGGGAGGGAGAGGGAGAGGTGAGAATTTTATATATTCTATTCTAAATTTATTGATTTTCTTAATAAAAAAAATGGAAATTAAACATAAAACTGCCTTGAATCGACATTTGCCGTGATCCTTTATATTTCCTAATAATATAAAACGGTTAATTGCTTGTTTTTATTTATTTATTTAAGCGTCAAGATCGAAAAACTGACAGATATAAATAATAATTCTGTGCATGCGATTCATGCCAAAAGAATGTAATTCATTTACTTTCACATAAAACGGTTAAAGGCCAAAACGTAAATTACTTTCAGTAAATATGATATCATCATCATCATCACCATTTCAGCCGAAAGACGTCCACTGTTGGACATAGGCCTCCTCCAAATGTCGCCACAATGACCGGTCCTGTGCGTCTCGCATCCATCGGATTCCCGCGACCCTCACCAGGTCATCGGTCCACCTTGTGGGAGGCCTTCCAACGTTGCGTCTTCCGGTACGTGGTCGCCATTCCAGAACCTTTCGACCCCATCGACCATCTGTTCTGCGAGCAATGTGCCCTGCCCACTGCCACTTAAGTTTGGCGATTCTTCGGGCTATGTCTGTAACCTTGGTTCTCCTGCGGATATCTTCATTTCTGACGCGATCACGCAAGGAAACTCCGAGCATAGCCCTTTCCATTGCCCTTTGAGCAAAATAAAATATCAAAAAAATCAAAAATGAAATATGTTATGTAAATTTGTAATTTGCCCAAATGTTATTTCCAATTTGTGTAGCACCTACCTATAGTAAAACTGGCAGGTATTTCAACTTTTTATCTACAAACGTACCTACGTAAAATAGAAAAATATTTTTGATATTTGGTGTTACCGATTTTCCGAACCTCGACATTTTGGGTCGTCCATTCCATAATATAGGGTATAGTTGCTAATCCGTATAAATTACATTTGAGGTAGAAGATCCCCCGAGAAATAGATCATCTATCCTGCATAAATTTTGATCGCGCGCGTGATCCACAGGGCTTGAGAAGTGTTTAGGGGTCTGAAAGGATAGCAGATGACCCCTCCAGTTGACCATTTCAATTTGGCACACGATGCACTAAACACCCTGTATATAATAGAGCAACATTTGTAAAAAGAAAAAAAAAGACCTGTACGTGGCCAAAAATTCCCCCCTATCTCAGCATATGCTACGATATTTAAAAAAATATAGCATGAAATTCATGAGCAAAACTCGAGTCATTTCAATCAGAGCACCTATAATCCGGGTGCATTTATCACGGTTATTCCTTAATATCTCACCAACTAAGAGGAAATGCTCCAGAGGAAGGAAAAGAAAAATTCAAAAAGAATAAAAAAGAACGATCCTCAATAATAATCATTTTTCTGCCCTCAATAATAATCATTTTTCTGCCCTCGTACGAAATTATTTGAGGTCGTAAAAACATTTGTATTCTACTTCCATTCAGTTCTTAATGCCACATCGAAAGCCATTTTCATTCGGTAATATTGTTTAATAAGAAAAAAATACTTATTTTACAATAATTTAGAAATATTTACAGATTTATGATAATTATTTTGAGGAGAATATATATTGTTTCTATTATTGTAATTTATTAGTTTATGTATAGTTTTTATATTATTTGTATACACCCCTAGTTTTTAATTAGTACAAAGATAATGGGACTCTGTCCGTACCCGCTACTGATCATATTTTTGTAGTCAAAAATAAAAAAAAAAACTAAATAAAAATTTTTTTTACGAAAATTCGACCTAGTTGGTAAATTCATAATAGAATCAATCATTCATAACAATTGCTACTAGAAAATACTACGCGCAGTGTTTTTTCCATTTTGATCGTCATTTATTCATTCATAATCAATAAATAGCCGTTACAATATTATTTTCATAAATTGAGTGACATTTTGGGATATAAACAAATGCTAAGCCAATAACTTTGCCATTTATGAATATTATTTATTGAGACTTTACTTAAATAATAACAAGACCTTTTCTAATAAGCCCTTTAAATATTTGTACTAATTAAAAATTTGTGGTGTATATGTAAGTAGTACACCACGAACTACCTGCGTATCTTTTTCTCCTTCTCTATCAAATCCATCCAAAGGTTGTCTGTAAAAAATCGCTTTTAGCGATAAGACCGCCCATTGTGACACCCTATTAATTTTAGGTTCCTACTGTAATTTTTAGTTTTGGTTTACAATAAAGAATATATTTATCTATCTACAATCATCATCTCAGATAGTACGAAACGTTTAGGAAATAACACAACAATAATTATAATTTAAGAGCAGTGGTGGCCCAGTGGTAACGGCCCCGACTTACGAGTTAACGGCCCCGACTTACGAGTTATAGGTTGCGGGTTCAAACCTTATAGCCAGGCGTATAACTTTGTGTAATTTATTTCATAACCACTGCTCTCAAAACGGTGAAGGAAAACATCGTGAGAAAACCGGCATGTCCGAAGTTTTTTGCGAAGTGCAGTACGAGGTCAAATAGACCCCGTATTAAAGCAGATACACCACTGCATTCTGTTTTAGAGTAACCATGGAGTTTCTTGCCGGTTCTTCTCCGTAGGAAACGACCAATTTAGAACCGTGCACTAGCTCCTGACGTTTTATAAGTGTCTGTATAGGCCTATGTGAAATAAAAACCATTAGAATTTTGAAGTTTTTTTTTAGAATTTTTAATAGAGCATCTTGTGTATAATAATATATTCATTTCTTTTCTAAACTAAACCAAATTGAAGTTACAGCTTCCGTACGTCAGTGAAGGCTATGTTTTTCTTAGCCGCACCGCAAGGAATACATGTACGAGGCCTATTAGACCTCGTTCCACACTGAACGTGTTAACTTTCCTAGTTGTGATGGCTAAAGCTGAAAAAGAAATACCCAACCACTCAGCCTGGACTTCAGTGTGAGTTAAGAACCTCCCAATGGCGTGGCATGACTTGAATTTTACGTGGTTTCACCGCTTAAATGTGGGTTTAGGTCCATCCATCTTTTCCGAAAGGGCAATCAATTCTTAACTTAAGTAAATATTTAAAAGAACTATTTCTTAATGCTCTTGGGAAAACCCTGGGTAGATGCGACCATAATGACATTACTTTTGAAGTCTGACGTACATACTTTGTATTAACGATTTCGAGACATGTTTAGTATCCTGTTTTGAAGTTTTAATGTACTTTTGGTGCTGTGTTCACTACTTTAACATACTCCTCTTCACATAGTATAAAAGCATTATCAACATTATAATGTTTGTAATGCTGTGACCCAGGCCTACTCTCTAGCAAAGGGAATGAACTGTACGTAATCCACCACGCGGACACAGCGCGCATTGGTGGATGTCACATGTCTTCGAATTTTTGGTTCAAGGACATGCCCGTTTTCTCACAATGTTTTCCTTCACCTTTTTGAGAACAGTGGTGAAAACCTACCTAAAACCCATATCTATAAAAATGATCAATATTAAAAAAATTAACTAAATACAAAAATCAATAAATTATAACGACATAAATTAAAATCATTATAAGTATTTATACAAATTAGCATAATCAGCCATAAATTGTTCCCACTGTTGGGACCAATGCCTCCTCTGAAGGAGAGGGAATGAGCTGTAACCCACCAAGCGGGCCCAGCGCGGATTGATTCAAAAAATTAAAATCTCAATATTCAATAAATTAAGGCAAAGAAGGATCGGGGTGGGTTTTAGTCAGTAAAAGTCTGACACACCCTCCCTCTCTGCCCAAGTGCGCGAGATGTCATTGGATGTTTATCCACCTAAAAAAAAACCTAATGCCAAAACTCAACAAATACATTAACTCTCAGCTGGCAGCTCCGTCTCAAGCACTAAAACCATTTAATGAAGACACAAGGACCACTGTAAACAAAGCACTGGCACACGTGTAAGGGAATACACCTGTGTACAGGTATACCTCTGTCAAGGGACCTAGAGGTATACATGTATCTCTTAAGATAGCTGTCCGTTGTACTACTAGAATATTGTGCAGAATTATTCAATCTTATCGTGGTCTTGGGAGATGTGCACGTGCTATGTTGATATTGTAACGAGTCGTTTTCGCCTCGCCACTTGTTTTAGTTTTATAGGCGATTTCCGAGCTATTCATACGGAGACATTGCTTAGAAGTCTTAGTTACCAAGCAAAAAAAAAATCATTAATTAAAAAATGAGCTGTCAGATTTGACAATTCGACTCTTGGATCAAATCAAAGAGTATAGTAAATATAGGGGATCAAAAGTATAGCAGGCTGATATTTTTGGAACTGCTAAATTATTTCCATTAACCAAGACAATCGTCGCTAATTTAGGCCGTAACATGGTTTTATAAAGTTTAAAACAGCCGAAGAAGCTGTTTTAGTAAAATTCGGACAATATTTCGATTTAGTGATTTTCGACCTTTTGGCCCCGAGGTTAGCGCACTATACCCCTTTTTTACAAAAGATACGCCGTCTGGCGTTTCTTTTGGGGTTTTTCGAGATTTGTATTGATATTGGATATCTCGCAAAATCTCCACGTGAGAGAGTTTTTTATCAGAGTGTTCCATTAATCTTTTTTTATAGCCAAATAGCACAGATGCAATATTATCACCAGCTATAGTTAAGATTAGATCCTAAACATGAAGCTACGGACAGGGAAATAAGAGACAAAAGTTTATTCAGTTTTATTTTTCCTCCATAAGCCTATCGCTGGCATATTAAAAGTTCTATCTCTTCCACTTTGGATATTTCCGGTTAGTTTGTTTGTGATCCTACAGTGGGCCCGAATACATCATCCTTTTCTCATATTTTTGTTTTATTCTGTGGGTCATCAGCCCCTCATCACCATAATATTTTTTTTGGAACGAAGTTCCTTATCGCGCGTTGCGAAAGGGGGCTAGATGGAAAAATTAAGACCAAAAGTTGTTGCGACGCGCAAAAAGTGTCGTTACAACCTTTGGTCTTAATTTATACTATATATTTCTATTATATATTTTTATTTATAATGATGATGATGATGATGATAATGATGATGATGATGATGATGATAATAATTTATTTATAATATACTTAGGTATATTTTTTTTTAATTTCGTTTTTTTTTTATATTATTATAATTTAAAAAAAAATTATTACAATTCCTTCACTAATTAAAAGAAGTTCGTTCCATCCGGGTGTCCCTTGACAGCTCTCAAGTTTTTTTATATTACAATATGTCATGTTACGTTTTTTTTTAAATATTTGTTAATTAGGATATAACAAAACATATGTCATGGACATAAATGACTTAAATATTAACTAATTATAAGTATTCATTCATTAACCTAACTACCTGCTACCAGCGTCATCGCTTTCGTGGAAGTGCCGCGTGATTTGGTGGTCAAACGCGAGCCTATCCTTAATAAAAAAAAACTGGGCAAGTGCGAGTCGAACTCGCGCACTGAGGGTTCCGTACAAACTTACCTATGTAAATAATTCAATTTGAACCGAATGGAATCTGAATTTTTCCGAATCGCAAAATAAGTATTTGTTTATGACGTAACCACCAATTTACTGTTTTCAGATTTATTCCTATACTTGTGCTATAAGACCTTACTTTGTGCCAAATTTCAGGATTCTGGGTCAACGGAAAGTACCCTATGAATTCTGATTCACTTGAGAGTGACGAAATATACGTTTTTTGCGACATAAACGGCCGTATCTTTTGTTTTCGTTAACTTAGAAGTTTCATTTTTTCACAGCTTCAAGGGACCGCAGACTTGAGTACCTATATGGTTTTAATTTCAACTCGATACCTCTACGGGTTTCCGAAATAAAGAGTCTTGACAGACAGATAGACAACAAAGTGATCCTATAAGGGTTCCGTATTTTATTTTTGAGGTACGGAACCCTAAGAAAAGAGGATAATTATCCCAAGATAACATTTCCTTGGAATAAAATTTAGTCAGTTTCCTATTACAGGATTTGGAATCAAACCCGCTTCCAGCAGCGCAGCAGCCTATCGCCCAACTACTGCGCCAATATAATCTAGTAGCCAGCGCATCAGTCATGCGTTGAAGATATAAGAAATCACAGCGTAGTACTTTGTTTTCTCGAAGTATAAAATAAACTTCATCATCAAATTTATATTAAGACATCAAACAAAAATACAAACTAAATAATTATTATAATTCACGTGAATTTTCAGATTCAGTAGAAACCTTTAAGATCTGTTAACCAAATTAGGGGTGGAAGTTTTTTATTTAAAATGTGGTCTAGATATTACAAAAATTTAGGTTAAATTAAAAATGAATTTTATCTTCAATCTCTATCGTGTTCTGGCTAGAATAATTATACCTACATTATTTTTGGTAACAGGGAATAAGCACGTGTTTTTTTGTACTAAATGATATACTTAGGTATTAGAGTATGGTAAACTATTAAGAAAAAATTAAAAATATCTTCTTGAGGTCCAGGACACTTCACGAAAGTCAAACTTTTGGAAAGGTTTTTTTGCAATTTTTATAATGTGAATGTGAGAACACAATTTTTTTTTATTTGTATATATTGTGCCTCTGGGGACATATTGACTGTGCTGCACTGTTCTCACATATGTTCTTATTAATATTGTAACATGGAAATATTGTACAACCAATCATTTTTTTACAGTAAACAGTGGAGTTTCTTGCTGGCTTTTTTCCATGGGAAACTACCAATCGGAACCGTGCACCAGCTTCTGGCTTTTTATAAGTGCCCATGCAGGCCTATTTAAAAACATTTTGAATTGAATTGAAGTTTGCAGCTCAGTATCGGACAGTATGGTAACAAAAATTATATTTGCGGTAACGACACGTCCACGTCCATCATAACTACACTCACTAAAAACCTTCATCATAACTCTCTAACTTCATCATTTCAGCCGAAAGACGTCAACTCTTGGACATAGGCCTCCCCCAAGCGTCTCCACAACGACCGATCCTGTGAGTCTCGCATCCACCGCATTCCCACGAGTCACACCATTCGTCACCACCGTAGTCGGTCCACCTTTCTAACTTAGAGTCGACTAAAACGTTTTTTTTTTAATCAAAATCTTTGGTGCAATTTTTTATTATTAAAAAATAATACTGTAATATTGTAATCAACCACTTTTTCTAAAAGAGTAATCATGTAGTGGAGTATGAGAGAGCAGTGGTGGCCGAGTGGTAACTTACTAGTTGTAGGTCGCGGGTTCAAACCCAGCCAGGCGCATTACTTTGTATAATTTATTCCTTTACCACTGCTCTCAAAACGGTGAAGGGAAACCTCGTGAGGAAGCCGGCATGTCCTAGAACCAAAAAATTCGAAGACATGTGACATTCACCAACCCGCACTGGGCCCGCGTGGTGGATTACGACCCATTCCTTCTCCTAGAGAGGAGGCCTGAGTGCCAGCAGTAAGGCTGATTTTGCTATGTTATGTTGAACAATGGAGTTTCTTGCCGGTTTTTCTCCATAGAAAACGACCAATTTGGAACCGAGCACAAGCTTTCTGACGTTTTATAAGTGCCCATGTAGACCTATGTGAAATAAAAATATTTAGAACGAGTACATTGTACGAACGAGTACGTACATTTAATTACTGCAAATTTTGTTTTAGTTTTCTATCCGATATTTAACTGCTAATTGCAAATAACGTACGAATATTTGTATTTCACAGACTACCCTAGAGTATTTGCCTTAAGCGGCAAAGTTATAAAACTGATAATTAGAAGGAAAATTCCAACATGGAATCTGTGGAATATTTCCAAGTTCATTACGCCTATAGCTGAATTATAATATTCATTAATATTATTTGCAAAGAGTTCTCATTTGACCCTTTTACCAGTAAAACTTATTCTGCACGCACTCGGCTGAATATTAATCTTTTTAACCGACTGCAAGAAGGGTTATGTTTTTCGCGCGTATCTTCTATAATATTTATTTTCTTCTATATAGCACGTATTATTTTTAATTACCTCATATCTTCCAAACTGTTGAACGGATTTACATAATTAAGATATCGTTAGATATGTCTTGATAACCCAAGTGTTCTTAGATAAGTGACATTAAAAAAAAAAACAACATAATGACTGTGAGACGCTATACTTTAGAGTAAAAAAATCTTTTTTGGGTACTGCAATATGGGTATCAAATTAAAGACCGCATCATGAAGATTGCAAAATGGTATATCATGTCCATATAAAAAAATACAATAAGAAATATCTTAATAGAACAGGATTTAATTCCCAGGGGGGACCCTGAGAATTAAATCCAGTTCCCGCGGGAAAATGAAAAGCAGCTTCTTTTACTCCTTGTAACATCAACTATCCGTCAGTTGGGCACGCCATAATCATGGCGTTAAGCTCCCTGTTCGAGGAGTGGCTGGAGAGGTGTCACGGCGTCCTCACCATCCGCTTGACCCAGGTCCTCACCGGAGATGGTAAGGTCGGGAGGTTCCTGCACCAGATTCAGGTGGAAGAAACGCTCGGAGGTGTCGCCATTGTGCGGACCACCCGGAGGAAACGGTGGAGCTTACGGTGGAGGTGGGTCGCACCGCAGTGTTCTCGTGGGGGCAATCGGCGGCGGTGACCTCTCGCGCCGGGCCCTCGGCGGTATTTTTTTCATGCATGTTAAAACTAGCTGTCCCTTTCGTCGAACGCCTCGAGTCGGCCACGCCTCCGATTCCTTTGTTCTGACGTCATTTCAACGCTCAGTCACGTGGTCACGACGTGGACGAGGCGTTCGACGTAAACGAAACGATCGTAACTTGGCTAGGGGGGCTGCTTTCGTCGGTTGTTGTAGCGATCTTTTTTTTTAAGTTGGAAAATAATCCAATGACTTTTCCCGCTCTAAGGGCAGAGCGGTGAAGCGTATCAAACTTTTACTGACTAAAACCACATCTGTGTCCATCTCAGAGCGAGAGAAGCCATGGATTTTTCTAATTAAAAAAAAATAACCAATCTTGTTTCTAGTGCATAAATAATTCTGTAATTCTAAATAATCTAATTCCTTAATAAAGAAAACTTAGTAGAATATCATGCGACTCAAATGCAGTTTAGTATTCAAGCAGGAGCGGTTATAACGTTGCCAAAATATGTGCAAGTATTAAATTAAGGTGAGCAAACGATAATACACACGGCGGAGGACGTAGAGTTTGCAAAAACACAAAACTTTTTATGCGAACAATTTGTATTAAAAATATTCAGTGTCCAAACGATTAGCGTATCATCATCGTTTCAGCCGAAAGACGTCCACTGTTGGACATAGGTCTCCCCCAACTGTCACCACAACGAACTATCCTATGCGTCTCGTATCAATCACATTCCCGCGGCTCTTACCAGGTCCTCAGTTCACCTTGTGGAAGGCCTTCCAACGCTGTCTTCCGGAACCTTTCTGCCCATTGACCTTCTGTTTGGCGATTCTTCGGGCTATGTCGGTAACCTTGCATGGTTCTCCAGCAGATATTTTCATTCCTGATGCGATCACGCAAGGAAACTCCGAGCAGCTTATTATCACGACAAATCTCTTCAGAGGGAAATAAACTTGGCTAGCATAATGCTACGTGTTCTGATGTGACTTTTTATGCCAACCATACAAGCTTACCTCTGCCATTCTGCGCATGTTTTGATAATGCCCAAAATGTGGAATTATGTTGGTATACTACCGGTATGGAGGCACTTACTTTAAATGCATGATACTGGTTTTTCTCGAAAAATCTAAAGCGTGTTTGTGGTTAATTTTTGGTACAGTTTTTATTAACTTATCGGTAGAAATATTTCACAGAGAAAAACTGAAATAAGTGTTTGGTCTTATTGTGTGTATCAGGAAGAAGATGAGTGTTTAAGCAAGGTTATTTTAGTAACAGACCAAAATGGGTTACGTATTATGTTCATGGATTATGGTTAAGCTCTACCCTGCTGTCATACAGCTGCTGGCTGACATTCGGACCCTGGTACAGGCCCCAGTCCGGAGCGAGGAGAAATAGCAGGCGGTCGCCTCCTTCTGCGAAGCAGTAATGCTAGCAAAGGAGGCGGCGGCAAGCGCGAGGCATGGACTTCCTCACAACCCAGCCTCTGGGATCCCGACCCCGATTTCCAGCTACCATAGGCGTGGGCTTGCAGATGACGAGTAATAGGTAGCTCACCGTCACGCGCTCCTCAAAGAGATGTCTGCGAAACCGTAGGAGCCCAGAACTGTTGCCTACATAGTACAGGGGTCATGCGTTTACATCGGAAAGGAAAATTTTGGTCCTGGAACGCTAGACAAAGAAGGAGTAATGATTCTATCACATTTTAGAACTCCGGGTCCTTAACCTCTAAAATGAATACTTGAAGAGACCAAAGCTAACTTGTGGAGGCCACTAGCTGACGACTGTTTCTATGCAACTACGTCTAAAGGTGTGTCCAGACCTGGCGAATGCCCCGCTCGCGAGCTGCTTGTGAACTGCGCGCGTGCATTTTATGTTCGTACGAATCTCCTCCTACGCTCGCGCGCAAGCTACGCGCCGTACTCGAGCGGCGCAGTAGGTGCGCTCGTACCGTCCACTGTATACATACATAGTTCAAATGCGAAAGGAGCTACGTCGGACCTTGCTGGAGTTGGTTTTTAGTCAGTAAAAGTCTGACACGCCCTCGCGCTCCGCCCAAAGAGCGAGGGATGTCATCGGATGATTTCCCCACCTAAAAAAAAAAACTGCAATATATGAAAGTAAAGATATTACCCAAATTCTTTCACGCGGGCGGAGCTGCCGACAGAAACCAGTTATTTATAAGCTCGCACTTGACTTCTATCTCACCTAATGGTGAGTGGTGATGTAGTCGACAATGGCACGCTTGCTAAGAGTAATCTATTCACCCCCAAGTTCCACGCGCGCCTCAAGGAGATGTCAGCAAACCGTAGGGTCGAAGCCTACTGGGGACGCCACGGGTAGTGTTAAAGCGAAGCCCGAGACCCCGGGATAAAGGCAAAGAATTAACAGGAGTGGGTTTTTAGTCAGTAAAAGTCTGACACTATCTCCCGCCCCGCCCAAGAGCGGGATTTGTCATTAGATGCTTTAACCACCTAAAAAAAAAACCCCAAGTTGAAGTCATCAGGAAACACAGACTTCGGTAGGGAATGGGTTTAACCGGATTTACGCTAGTTATATGCAATTCTGACGCAATCTCTACGAGATCCCACCGATAGAAAACAAACAAACAAGCAACTGGGCGTCGATGCTCAAGACTTTGTAATTTTGGCTCGATGAATGCATCATTGTCAATATTATTTATGACCCGACATCTAACCTTTACAAAATAATCAGATTTATCAGTTATTCAACAAATCTTTCAACTCAATTTGACAGCTGTCAAATTTATTCTCCTAACAGCGATATTCTCCAACAAAATCTGCTCAGTGAAGCACGTCACATTATGATGTCAATGGCCGTGATCCGAATAGCTTCCTTATATTTAAACGAATTCCAATGTTCTTTTATTTCAAGATCTTTGGATTTATTTCCTGTTACATGAAACTTCGATTTATTGCTGCCTCACCTAGAGTTACCGTAGTAGGTAAAACCGTAAAATTAACCATGGATATTTAAATTCGCCTAAGAGTGGAGAGCTCTGGACTGATTGATGATTTTGGTACTATTTAGGGTTCTGTACCCATAAAGATAAAAAGGGGATACTACTACTAAGCCTCCACTGTTCGTCTGTCTGTCACCAGCCCCCCCTAGCCAAGTTACGATCGTTTCGTTTGCGTCGAATGCCTCGAGTAGGCCACGCCTCCGATTCCTTTGTTTTGACCACGAGACTGAGCGTTGAGATGAGGTCAGGTCAAAAGAATCGGAGGCGTGGCCTACTCGAGGCGTTCGACGCAAACGAAACGATCGTAACTTGGCTAGGGGGGCAGGCTGTGCCTCGTGAACCGTGATAGCTAAACAGTTGAAATTTTCACAGATTATGTATTTCTATTGCCGCTATAACAACAAAAACTAAAAAAAAATTGGTTGCCTGTAAAGTCGGTATACGGGCGAAAGTTTTACGTGACAACGACTTTGAGTGGTAAAATAATTTTAATGTGAATATTCATTCGTATAGTAGGAAGAAGGATGAAATAATAGTAACAATTTAAAACATTTATTTATACAAAGAATTATATTTAAAACATTAATTTATACAAAGAATCTCGCACTGAATTTCATATTAACAAAATTTTATTTTTACCTTTACACATACATACGTATTTATATACAAATTTAAATCACATTAATTGTTAATATCAATCGATTTTAATTCAAAGTGTATTTTCTAAAAGGAGAAAACTAATTCACATTTGATCTTTGAATTTGTAAATCGCGCGCTTACGACCTTGCGCAGTGATTAGTCGTCTCGGTTTGAATGTTTGAAAGTTTCGATTTGACAGGTTGGAGGTTAAACATTGTTATTTCAATTTTTTACATAGCAAGTCGCGCTCATTTTTTCAAGTTAAACAAATTATTATTGGTTGAGAAACGATTTATACTACTTTTTTGATTGAAAACTACCACAACATTGTGATTACTACAACATAACCTATTCACTTATGTCTTAGTCATTTATTTCATCATGTTATATTATCAGTCTGAAATTATTTACCTTTGCTGTTTGAATTGTTGCGATGGACGAAACTACCTTCACATTATCACTACACAATCGTTTTACAATTAACTGGCAATGTGTAAACTTGTATGCAGGCGCCTAAGCGAAATAGAAGCGCAAGACATGAACCGGTGTGTATGCCTATCTCTCTCACTCTCTCTCTCTCGCTCTGTCTCTCTCGCTCTTAGGCGGGCTAACTGTGCTCGAGTGGAAGGGACGCGTACCTTTCACTTTTTATGTCTGTCTCTCTCGCTCTTAGGCGGGCTAACCATGCCCGAGTGGAAGGGACGCGTGCCTCTCACTCGCTCTCATTGTGAGCGCATAACGTGAGCGGAGCGTAACGCAGTTTCTTGAAGTGTCACCCGGCAAACCAATTTATAAGACGTTGTCACGTCAAAACAGAATGAAATAAATTGTGTAAACAAAAGTTGTTTAGATAGCATTTCGCCTCGTCGTTTATACCGCGTACATCGAAGGACTGGAACAATTTGCCTGCATTGTAATCGGATGGGAATACCTCTCCCATCCGATTACAATGTAGGTGTCTTCAAGGCTAAAATGAATAGGCTCTTAATAAACTAGTGCGCCGCACCTTCAACGATTGCATCACTGCTTACCATCAAGTGGGATCGCACTCAAGCACTAGCTTATATCAAATTAAAAAAAAAGATAATGGTACGGAACCCTTCGTGCGCGATTCCGACTCGAAAATGGCCGGTTTTTTTTATTAAAATTTCAGAAAGAAAACCAGATTTCACAAAAAAAGGTTTAATAACCTGTAAGGCTTTTAATTCATTAAACCTCCAGCAAACGCCGCCGCCGTTCTCTCATTGTCTTTCTATTGTGTCTCTAATTACGGAATTCGAAAGATGAGAACCTCGTAAAAATGCACGAGTGTCTATACAAACAGATTGCAAATATTTGACAGTTTTATCACACTTCGCACTAATATTATACAGGCGAAAATTTTTGAGTGTATCTGTGTCTTACTCACGCTCGAACGGTCAAACAGATTTGACCATAGAACATTTAATGGAATAGCACACATGATATTTTTATCCCGGGAGTATTTTCCTCTAGGACAATTTTTTACTTATACGGGGATGAATAGAAATGTAAATGTAGTGGAAATGAAGATATCCGCAAGAGAACCAAGGTTGCCGACATAGCACAAAGAATCGCCAAAATTAAGTGACAATGGGCAGGGCACATTGCTCGCAGAACAGATGGTTGTTGGGGCCGAAAGGGTCTGGAGTGGCGACCGCGTACTGGAAGACGCAGTGTTGGAAGGCCCCCTACAAGGTGGACCGATGACCTGGTGAAGGTTGCGGTAATCCGATGGATGCGAGACGCAGAGGACTGTTAATTGTGGCGATATTTGGGGGAGGCCTAATGTCCAGCAGTGGAAGTCTATCGGCTGAAATGATGATGATGATGATGGATGAATAGAATAGAATAAACTTCATTGTACACCAAAATAGTAAAAAAACTTTTACACCAACTTAAATCTATGGGTACAATGGCGGTCTTATCGCTGACAGCGGATATCTACCAGACAACCTTAGGAATTTAGGATGGATGAAGTCGCTTCCACCAAAAAATATTCGCCACATTTGTGGCGGAAGCTTTTAAATGGTCAACGAATTTTCGATATAAGGGAACTGGCATACCTACAGTACCTATATCCCGGCCTGATCTAGTTTAAATTGACGAAAAAATAGACGTTTAAAAGTGTTTTTAACCGACTTCAAAAAAAAGGAGGAGGTTATCAATTCGGTTGTATTTTTTTTTTTTTTTTTTTTTATCATCATTTTTTTTTTTATGTTTGTTACCTCAGAACTCCGTCGTTTATGGACCGATTTGCAAAATTTTTTTTTCCCTTTATAGGATATGCTTCCAGATTGGTCCCATTTTTTTCAAAATCCAGTTCTGATGATGGAATCCATGAGGAATCGAGGGAACTCCTCAAAAATTATAGGCAACCCTATGGTAATTTTAGTATTTTCATCAAGAACTTAAGCATTTACAGTCAAAAAGTAACATTTGATGAAGTGGAACTGATGAAGAAGACCAGAAATGGTTAACGGAACTTCATACTCAAATAGATATCACAATGAAGATATAGTTAAGCGACTATGACAATACAAATAAATGAATGATTCTGAATAGTTACGTTGAAAATGGTATCATCGAAGTGATCTGATGATGATGATGGAGCCGGAAGGTAGGCACTGGAACTCCGTAATTAATCAATGTATCCTAGCCGTGTTTGGACTTATTAGAATTGTCATGGTTAGCACTTTGGCTATAAGGTACTATCGAACTGATCTGATGATGGAGCCGGAAGGTAGGCACAGGAACTCCGTAATTAATCAATGTATCTTAGCCGTGTTTGGGCTTATTAGAATTGTCGTGAGATGCTCTTTGGCTATAAGGTACTATCGAACTGATCTGATGATGGAGCCGGAAGGAGGAAGGTAGACACAGGAACTTTATAATAAAACAATGTACTTAACCTAGCAGTATTTGGGTTAATTGGAATTGTCATGAGAAATAGGCACTCTGTTTATAAGTGTATCGCAACTAAAAAGTGTGAAATAAAAACTTTTTAGAAAAAAAAAATAACCGACTTCACTAAAAAAAACACTAAAAGGATCAAAATAACTTTAATTTCGGAAGTCGGTGTTAAATAAGAAACAAACAATACCGAGAAACACCGACTTCCGAAATTAAAGTTATTTTGATCCTTTTAGTGTTTTTTTTAGTGAAGTCGGTTATTTTTTTTTTCTAAAAAGTTTTTATCAAAAAACCTAGTTGCAAAATAAATATCAAATGAATAAAATATATATTAATAATATATGTGTATCATGTAATCGTAATCTGTCAGCTGCTTAACTTGCGTGAAAGTAGGTCTTCTTAGCGTATCGATGGCAAAACTAGTTAAATTCCTTGTCTGGCCCAGTATTCAGCCACGGCAATGCTGTTCGTTGATGCTATCATCAGGTCCCTACGTGAACAGGTAACAGGACACGTGATGCAGGATGGAAGGTGGGACATGGTCTGCGGAGAGACGCCGCACAAACACTGAATATCGGAACCGTCCGAGAACCCCCATCTGTCGAAAATGACTTTGCTGTGTCCAACTTGGGTGCGGAGTCTGTTTAGTTTTCCGGGTTGGCCATGGCAACTCGTGTCCAGAAGAGAGGCTCTCAGACGGCTCGATAAAATCATCAAAGTAGATTTTTCCATAAAAAAATTTCACATCCGTTTCATCTCCTTAGGGAGGTGAATTTTTGAAAATCCTTTTTTCGTCTCGCTCGCCTTCATCACAAAAGGAAACCTTGTGCAAAATTTCACCTTCCTAGTCCAGGTAGTTTCGGCTGTGCGTTGATATGTCAGTCAGTTGTTTGTATATATATAATTTAAAAAAGGTTTATAGTTAAGGTCAGCCTCTATTTTATTTAAGCAACCCCTATCAAACTTTCCATTGGATAAAACAGAAGGACCTTCGACCCTGATACTAGATCGAATGTAATAAAAGACACTGTTTCATGTAAATGTAATCGCAAACATTTCTGATTCTCCGACTATGTACCGTCAGCATGATAAGTCCGTGAATATTTTAGCGTTGGTATCAACTATTTATTTATTTGTTGGTTTGTTTTAGCCCCTTGAACGCTAAGGTATTTTGAACCTTCTGCCCCCCTAGCCAAGTTACAACCGCTTCGTTTCGAATTCCGTTCTCCAATCGTTAACGCCTCGGTGACAGCAATTGTAGAAAACGATAAGTTGGTAGCCATGTTGACGCGCCGTTGTCAATGTCGTTCTACAATAACAAAGGATGTAGCGTTGAACATTGTAGAAACGATAACAATTCATTCTATCATTTTGAACGATGTGAACTTGGCTACGAATTTTCTATTCATTTGTTCTGACCACGTGACTTAACGTTGAGATAATGTTATTCCCATACATTTGATTAGTTTTCGACTAGCGTTAACAATTGTAGATTATCAATATGGATAGGGGTGCTGGATATGAATGCACGATATTGGGCTAGGCTATTCTGAGCGTTTCTCCTATGCTACATTTGAAAGGAAAAGTATAAGAACCATCGAATGACTTCTTTATAAATGCCAGACGGTATAGAGACAGACCAAACCGAAGACGGAGGGACAAGCTAGACTCCCACTTTAAAGTCTGGCCCGTACTAGCAAAGGACAAAATTGTGTGAAAAAGGAAGAAGAGGGTATTTGCCCAACTGTGGAATGAAATAGGTTTGTTACCTAGATGAGATTTAATTAGATCTTCAGCAAGGAAAGAAAATTTAGTAATATTGTGAATGTGAGAAACGGAATTATAGCATCTACGATAAAAAACTGGTCAGGTGCAATCTGTTGGACTAGAGACCACTAGTTAGAAAAACCTAGCAGATGACCGATAGACAAGTTTGCAGCCTCTACAGTCCGGACTAAGCGTTTCGCCTCGTCGTTTATACCGCGAACATTGAGGAACTGGAACAACTTTCCTGCTGCGGTCTTCCCGTCCGATTATAATTTAGGTGTCTTCAAGGCTAGAGTGAATAGGCTCTTAATAAACTAGAGCGCCTCACTATCAACGATTGCATCACTGCTTACCATCAGGTGGGATCGCAGTCAAGCGTTAGTTTATAAAATAAAAAAAAAGTTGTTGATAAATGGCGTTGGCGTCGAGTTACATGGTGCTCTGGTTTCGTTACAAGCTGGGTCATTTTTTATATATTTTTTGTTCTGTTTACCTTTTGTAATTTTTGTTGTTGTTAGTTTTAAAAAACGTTGCGTTGTTTAGGAATTCCTCGTGTGAACTAGGAATTTCTCGTATATCATAGATGCGTTTACAAACATAAAACACCTAGGACCCGGAACATCTATATGTAAGCCATACGACTATTTATTCCGGGCTACAATCGAAACCGCGACTCACAGCGAAGCAGCCAATAGCTTAACTGTACTGCGTCACGCGCGCCTCAAGGAGATGTCAGCAACCGTAGGGGCCCAGCAGGGTCGAGGCCTACTGGGGCCATGGGTGATGCGAAAGTGACCCCCGGGGCCCTGGAAAAAATGGCAAAGAAGGAACAGGAGTGGGTTTTTAGTCAGTAAAAGTCTGACACTATCTCCCGCTCCGCCCAAGAGCGGGGGATGTCATTAGATGATTTTCCCACCCGAAAAAAAAAAAAAATAAAAAAAAAACTGTACTGCGTCAACCGTGCTGTCACCAGCTTATTGTACAAATAATATACTTTAATAAAATTTACGATTGGTAACGGTCCCGACTTACGAGTTGTAGGTCGCGGGTTCAAACCCAGCCAGGCGCATTACTTTGTGTAATTTATTTCATCACCACTGCTCTAAAAACGGTGAAGGAAAATATCGTGAGGAAGCCGGCATGTCCTAGAACCAAAAAATTCGAAGACATGTGACATCCACCAATCCGCACTGGGTCCGCGTGGTGGATTAAGGCCCATTCCCTCTCCTAGAGACGAGGCCTGAGTCCCAACAGTGGGAACATTATAAGGCCAACTATGCTATGCTAAGCAAAAGTTTGCTTCTAACAGTTTGGCTTCATCTCTTTGAACCGTCGACCCGGGCTTGATCCTTACCGGATGGCCAGACGACGAGCTACTCATAGTACGCCGTCCGCAAACCCGTGCCCACGGGTGCCGTTAGTCGTCCTGAGGTATCTCCGGCGGCGAACTTATGATTTATAAAATTATGTGCACCATCAAAAAAAACTTATTATTTTACTAGCGACCCGCCCCGGCTTCACATGGGTCTTCTTCAAAATCAGTTTCGTAGTTTTAAAGATCTAGGCATATATAGGAACAGACAGAAGGAAGCGACTTTGTTTTATGCTATGTAGTGATTTTAGATCTTAGTCATTGTCATAAGATAACACTTAAGTTACATTTGTTTTTAATTTTTTTTTAGATGTATTAATTATTCCGAAGTATTAATAAAGTATTAGTAAGGTATTACTTACAACTACTTATAAGTACAATATAATATGAAACTTAAAACAACTAAACAATATTAAAAGAACTTAACAGTTTTTTGACTGATCGACATTTTGATAATTCAAAAGTAATTGTTCTATTAATAGTTGTTGGTCTATTTGAAATAAATGATTTATCCGCAAAAACTAATAGTGTTAAAAATTTACTGTGTATTTGCGGAAGAAGTCGCGGGCAACAGCTAGTTTGAAATAAATTTCGAAATTTTGTAAGAATAACAATTTTTTTTAAAAGAGTAACCATGGAGTTTCTTGCCGGTTCTTCTCCATAGGGAACGACCAATTTGGAACCGTGTACTAGCTTTTGAAGTTTTGTATGTGCCTATGTAGACATATGTGAAATAAAAACGTTTCTGATTTCAGATTTAAAACCAAAACTCCTTTCTAATCTGAAAATATAACAAAAAAAAAAAATCTTTGATAAACTTTGTTTTCACGCTGTCTGTACATTTAATATGAATATTACGTACCTACATTTCACGCAAGCGGTATTTCGCTTAACATCAGGCTAACGGGTAAATATGAGACGGGTTTTATCAAAGATACCATATTATGCTGTTTGCTGGTAGTAAGTACCGACAATTTTTATATTTCACGACATACTGGGTTTCCGGAATAATGATCTGTGTAAACGGAACTTTTCAAATAAACTATGTTTAGGGGGTTGGTATCATACCCACACATTTTGCAGGGATGTTTTTTTTTTTTTAAGTAGAAGCGTAGTGCTCGCCTTTGAGCTATTTTCATATAATTATCTGTGATGTTTTACTTATTTTATTATGCTTTCGTATATTTACCCCAGGAACATACGAGCGAATGAACTTGATTTTTTCATGGACCTTTGTTTTGGCCATGTAAGGCGTGTCTCTAAAATCTAATTATATCATATCCTGCCAGTCTTGAGGAATTGAAGATCACAGGTCATAAAAACCGTTTTTTTAGGGTTCCGTACCTCAAAAGAAAAAAAACGGAACCCTTATAGGATCACTTTGTTGTTCCTCTGTCTGTCTGTCTGGCTGTCAAGACCCTTTATCTCAAGAACGCGTGAAGGTATCGAGTTGAAATTAAAACCATTACTCAAGTTTGCGATCTCTTGTAGCTGCGAAAAATTCAAACTTCTAAGTTAACGAAAACAAAAGATACGGCCGTTTAGTCGCAAAAAAAACATGTATTTTGACACTCTCGGGAATCAAAATTCATAGGGTACTTTCTGTTGAATTAGAATCCTGAAATTTGGCATAAAGCAAGATCATAAAGCACTAGTATAGGAAAAATCTGAAAACTGTAAATTTGTAGTTACGAAACAAAAGAAAAAATACTTTTCTTGCGATTCGTAAAAATCATCGAGACGCCATTCGGAAATTGAATATAGGTGAGTTTGTACAGAACCCTCAGTGCGGGAGTCCAAGTCGCACTTGCCCAGTTTTTTTTTTGTATATGGGTCTTCGTTTATTAAAAATCTTAATCTTAAAGTATCAAATAACTACTATGGAAGGTTGTCCAATTGCTAGTCCAAAACCTTTCCGTAGTTAAAGAAGGATTATTTTTACAATTAATTTTAGTTAATTCAATAAAATTGCATTTAATACACTAACACATTTTCATTTATTATTTGTTAAATGGGCACGTAAACCTTTGTTATTGCTTTATGAATAAGACTTCCAACATTAATTTTATTTGTTTTCTGCAGAGAATTAATTTAAATTCATTTTATTTGTGTTTTGAGCTTATGGAACTCATGAGTTGAAGTTTAAAATCAACGTCAGGCTTTGAGTTGTTATTGGTCATTATGCTGCATTGAGGCCCATTTGGTATTATTCAGCATACCTTTTTATTTTGTTTAATTTTAAGGTGTTTTCGTTTTTATAATGCCAATAAACGCAATTTTCTTTGTAACACAGCTAGGTTAATTCTAGCCAAATAAAATTACTCAACAATGAACGACAAATTAAGGCACAGTACCGTTCAGACATTTCTTAAATGACAGTTTGCCTGGACGATGTATGACAGCCATAATGTCTCAAGGTGCCCCGTGAGTCGAACCGGTTTCATCCAGTTATATCCAATGCCCTAATGGATCAAATTGTCTCATGACTTTGAGACAGACGTGGATACCTAATCATTTGGTTAACAACGACCTGTCTGAGCAATCCAATAATGGAAGAGGTTGTATTCAATTCTTGTGAGGATAAATGTGTAATTTTTTTTCGATTTTGTGGCATATCCCATCGATACTTTGACTGTTCTGAGTTATTAAGTAAGTATCATTTTTTTCTTTGATTTGGGCAGTCTTCTAATAATTTCTCCCGCTCTACGGAGGAACAAGAGAAGTTATCAGAAGTCGGTGTTTCGGTAATAGTTTTGTCTTTTCGTTATGTAACACCGACTTCCAAAATTTAAGTTAATTTGCACTTTCGACAATTTCAAGGGAATCAAAATTCATAGGGTACTTCCCGTTAACCTAGAATCCTGAAATTTGGCATGAAGCAAGGCCTCATAGCACAAGTAAAAAGAAAGGGATGGAAATAGCAAACAACAGCCAAAAAACTGGGCAAGTGTGAGTCGGACTCGCGCACTGAGGGTTCCGTACAAACTAAATTATGTAAATAGTTTGATTACCGAATCGAGTCTCAAAAATTTTTCCAAGTAAAAAAGTTTTTTTTTTGTGACGTAACTACAAATTAGCAGTTTTCAGATTTATTCCTATACTTTTGCTATAAGACCTTGCTTCATGCTAAATTTCAGGGTTCTAGGTCGACGAGAAGTACTTTCCGAATTTAAATTTCCGAGTGTCAAATTTATGATTTTTGCGAAATAAACGGTCGTATTTGTTTTTCGTTAACTTTGAAGTTTTTTTTTTGTCTTGACAGACAGACAGACATACTGACTAAAAGACAGATGGACGGACAACAAAGTGATCCTATAAGGGTCCCGTTTTTTCCTTTTGAGGTACGGAACCCTAAAAATGAATTTATCTCGTTTCAGAATCATCGTAACCAGATCAAATTGGGTCATGGTTGATCACTGGTGCTATTAAAATGTCAGCTCAATATTCATCCATAATACAGAATTGTCAGCCAGCAAGACTAAGTTCAAGTTATTTTGACGCCATTTACTCGACGCGTAGCCAGGAAACAGCGGAGCGTAGCATACGTAGCTGAATCTGCTACGGCGTAGCAACCTGGCTACGAGTTTCTAAATGTATTCACATTTTTAACAACAAACAGGTGAAATTTTGTGTGTATATTTGTTACTCCTTCAAGCTCAAATGGCTGAACGGATTTGGATGAAAATTGACATATGCGTAGACCATGTTCTAGAATAGGACATAGCATACTTGTCTATCTCGAAAACATTTTCCCTTGGGATAACTTTCTTCTTTTATGTAGATGAAACTGATAGTAAAAGATAGTTGATAAAATATCCACGTCCTTCTTGCGTCGTTTCTCCAGTGCCAGGTCGTGACTACATTACGATTTGAAAACTTTTTCTTGATATAATGGCTTCTAAAAAATGTAGGAAGCTGTAAAATTACATGTCTGTTTTTACACTACTGATGGTATATTTACATCTACACTAATATTATAAAGAGGTTAAGTTTGTTATTTTGTTTGTAGGAGGTAATCTCTAAAAGTACTGGTCCGATTGCTAAATTTTTTCACCGATAGAAAGCTGCTTTATTCCTGAGTGACATAGGCTATATTTTATGTACATAGGCGAAACCGCGGGTAAAAGTGAGTTTTTAATGAAGAATTGGTTTCTGCCAGCGAAATCAAAACTTCTTGAATTACTTCAATAATTTTATAGATATTAATTTTGTAGTTTTCGTTTTTTAAACTGTATTTGTTAATTATCACAGTATTCTTTAATAATTAATTAAATGCGGACCAAAATAAACTGATTGCTTAGTCTAGTGATGGACTAAAACAAAAGTTTTTGTTAACCTAGCTCAGGTGAGTCGCTACAAGTTGTAATGGCAGTACTAATACACCATTAATAGGTCAATAAAAAAAAATAGTAAATTAAACTGGTTTTTATATAATTAGGTTATTAAGTCAATCTTTTTCGAAATTAGTACTACTAAGTATTCATAGGTTTGTTTTATGTATTTCTCTGTAAAAGTACTTAAATAAATTATTATGAATATAATTATTAAAAAAAATATTATTATGAAAAATCACAAAGTAATAAGCTTGTTATGTTACCTGGTTGTCCACAAAAATACATGGACACCGGGCCATCCGGGCGACTAAAGGGTTGTTTTGTCCCGCAACCAACTGTGCCCTAGCGTCTAATGCCCGCTATGACCTACCGTGACCTGTGTTATACTAAGTTTTGATGGTGTCCAACTTGTGACCCTTTTTAATGTTGTATCTTTTTTAATGTCTATGTTTGTACATAAATTATAAAATAAATAAACAACTAAAATTTCTGATCAATGCAAGGTTAATTAATCAGCAGTTAGAACTGTAATTTTTTAAATTAGGTATATAAGCTATAACGACTGATATTGTTTGCATTCATATTCCCTTGTGTCCCCTTTCATAATTGTCTCCAATTCACCCTAATCTATCACAGCGTAAAATTAAACGCTAAACGCCCGCCACGCCTTCTAACCGTAAAAGTGGAACATCTGTAGACGCCTTTGAAAGTCGTTAATCATAATTTGCACACACACTCAAGGCGTAAGTCCATAGAGCATTGAGATGCCTCGACGACTCATTTTTCTGTACTTTATTTTTTTTATTTTCAATTAAAAAATATATTATCAGTAGTTATAAACATTAAAACTCGGTGAGGCCGCGTTCCCACTTTGCCGTGGCGACAGATAATCGTGTAGTTATAAGTGTCGTAGCTTATGAATGGCGGTGATCACATTTAATTCGACACGATTAATTGTCGTCTACGACATTTTTGCTGAGACAGCAGATTGTCATGATAGTGGGAACGTTACGTAAAACGATAAAACATTGTCAATTCTAAACTCATGTGTCGTTGTTGCGACTGTCAGGGTCCTGACAAACAGTTGTTATAATAGGAACAGCTAGATACAATAATCTTCCGACAATAAAATAACAGTTACGACATAATGAGAACGTGGCCTTACTCAAACAGCCAAACCCAGAAAAATTGTGTTTTACAAATATTAGTTCTGTGCAGAAATCGCATCCATCACACGCAGTGCCGGATCCCATCTCTTAAGGTCCTCCTTTTTCTAAGTTTTTTTGTTTATATGTATGCTCAACGCATTCTGTGCTTTTCTTCACTTTTAATTTTTGTGTTTATATCCGTTGTGCTGTGTCTGTCACGAATGAGCGCTTTTCTATTTTGTTCTTTTTCTTTCAGTTTATTATTATTTAAGATTATTTTACCTAGAGGCTTCTATCATCTTCCCGCCCTTGTCTCGTATTATTTGGGGTTGGCGCAACACGTTTTTTTTTTCTTCCATACTGTCCTGTCACCCGTCATTTTCTTTCATTTCACTCCTGGCACAATCCATCCATCTTTTCTTTGGCCTCTTTCTCCCTCTTCATCCATCCTCATGTATACTCATAACTCTTTTAATAATATTTGTTTCTAGCCTTCTCTTCACATATCCATACCAAAACAAACGATTCCCTTTCAACTTTTCAGTCACTGGCGCTACTTATCGGAAAACAAAATTGATATTATGATTAATATATAGTCGCCTAAAAAGCCTTTGTCCCAAACATGGAAGCGTTATAGGCTGACTATGCTTTTATGCTTTAGCCACTGACGGCGCGGTGTTCCAAACTCTATGCAAAAGACACATTCAATGCAGAACACTCTCGGGACAATAATTCATAGCTCTTTGATTTATAGCTTCAAATAGCTTAATGTAGGGATTTAATTTTGCCGTAAAAGGGCTTGCCAATCGATTTTTTTAATGTGTTAGAGTTTTTGCTTGTATTTTAGTTATACGGATTAAATCACAGTTTGGTACATAATGTAGTAACACGACTATGTTCCACGAGGGATTAGGTTATACTTACTTATGTATGTCGGGCGGGTGCCCATCACTCCATGTTCAAAGCACGTATTTTGCGTACGGTTGGATCTAGTAAATTCAATCTACCCCAGATCCTCAGTCCTTGCACGCATGCACGATTTGCGCGTGGAGATGCAACGCCGGGGCAAAACTCCGCTGCCGCGCCAAGTCGCGGCATGGCGGACAGAGTTCCGGCGGGATCTCATGGTGGAATGGCAACGGCGACTGTGCTGGGCACGCTACAATTATGGCGGTAAGTCCCTCTTTGAGGAGTGGCTGGAGCGGCAACACGGCATCCTCACCTACCGCATGACGCAGGTCCTCACCGGATGCAATTGGCGGCAGCGACCTTTCGCGTCAGGCCCTGGTTCAGGCTATGGTCCGGAGCGAGAAGGAATAGCAGGCGGTCGCCTCCTTCTGCGAAGCAGTAATGCTAGCGAAGGAGGAGGCTGCACGCGTGAGGGAACGAAGGTCCTCACGCCCTAGCCGTCGTAATTCCGACCCCGACTACCAGCCACGGTAGACGCGGGCTTGCGGACGTCGAGCTCTGGGTAGCTCGCCGTCTGGCTGTTTGGTAATTAACCGGACCGAGCCCAGTCGTCAACAGCGCATAGTGATCCTCGCGGTCCTCAAAGAGATGTCAGCAAACCGTAGGGGCCCAGCGGGGTCGATGCCCGCTAGCTAGGACCGCGGAGAATTTCTGAAAGGGAAACCCGTAGTCCTAGTACGCAAAGGGTAATTGAAGGATACAGGTGTGGTTTTAGTCAGTAAAAGTCTGACAAGAAGAGCGCGAGAAGTCATTTGGATGATTTCCCACCTTAAAAAAAAACCCCCGGATCCTCAACAAAGGCCAACAGCGCCTTAGTGTGACTACCCATTTGGCGGATAGTATCTGGGCTTCTGAAGCTCATTGCCTTATCACTGGGCATCTTAGAAGCAGATGAATTTTGTCTCGTTCTCCTCCATGCAGGCTCTGCAGAGTGGGCTGTCTGTAACTCCAGACAGAGACAGAGAGGTGAAAAAGACCTGTGGCTAATTGTAACGGCCGTGACTTTGTACAACTGCTGTTTAGTCATTCGTTTTATGTAGTGGCCGTCAATGGAGGATAGTGTCTCGTTGGCCTGCTTGCATTCTCTAGGATCAATTCATAGTTTTCATATTTTGTATATAAATAAGACAAACACATTTTGGCAGATGTTAATGTCCCACATAATAAGGTGCGAGTCCATTGCCCTCAATCATTCACAAATTCATATTTCAGCAGGCTACTACTGTTTGAGGTAGGAAAACAAATGACTTCTCTTGCCCTAGGGTGAAGTGAGAGTATGACTTCCGCTGACTAAATCCTACATGTGTCTTTCAGTTACCTTTTAGGCTCCAGGGTCACGGTCACTTTTTCGAACGTTTTCGCAGCCCTTTATCTTTTTTTTTAGGTGGGAAATCATCAAATGACATCTCCGCGGGGCGGGTCTCGGACGTGTCAGACTTTTACTGACTAAAACCCACTCCTGTTCCTTCTTTGCCTTCGTTCCAGGGCCGAGTACGCTTCGACTCTGCTGGACCCCTACGGTTTTGCTGACTTCTCCTTGAGACGCGCGTGGAACGCTACTCGCTGTCGACGACTTGGGCTAGGTCTGGACGATTACCTGATTGTCAGACGTCGAGCTACCCATTGCTCGCCGTCCGCAAGCCCGCGCCTACGGTGGCTGGAAATCGGGATCAAGATCAAGGCTGGGGCGTGAGGGCCGTTGGCTCGCGCGTGCGGCCGCCTACTCTGCTAACATTACTACGTTCTCGCAACCCTGTGATTGTTTGAAAGAGTCACCACAGCTCTGGAACGCAAAGGGCAACTACAACAGTAAAAGTCTGTCATACCCTCTCAATCTCAGAGCGGGAAGAGTTATTTCACGATCTCCCACCCCAAAAAAAGACTGTTAATGCGAAATTTCAGATGGAAAAACCCGTTAACAGATTAAAACTAGAACCTCATACTCCACAGTATCTCTTGGGACCACTAGACCAATTAGTCAGTTTACATTTGGGATAGGTAAGTTGGGACCTATAATTTCATCAATGGAAAAGTGTGGGTGTAAACAGATAGTGAGTATTCAGTATGTTTCAATGTCTCTGCTGATATGAAATTCATTCATTTGTTTTGACCAATCTACCATGACGATAACCGATAACAGGTTAAAGTACTTTGTTAGTAACGCCTTCATCGTAGAATTTAAGACCGTATAAAACGCAATGTTTTTGGTCGAAAATAAGGTTTAGACTTTTCCCTTTTTTTGAAAATAACAAAATAAATGTATGCTGAAAAATTCAATAATAGTACGGAAACCAGTTTGACAATAAGACAAAGCATTATGTGAGGATTACAAGCTTTGGCAGAGTCTGGGGCCCAAGTCTGCTATTTTTATAAATTCGTCATTGTCATTTTGCTCAAAGTTTTTAATCTGCTAATTCATAATAATCGATCACTGATCGGTCAATGGTCTCGTAATAGAGTTGTCATAGAATGACAATATCGAGCTGTCTTGTAATAAATTAAAAGCAATAACTGCACACTGATCATTGGAACTCTCAAAATTTTAGCAGATTACCGCAAACTTCAGACATTCATTTGTCATTATGTACGTGATTACTATTCTATGCCATTTCTTTCAATGGAGTGTCAGTGGTTGACCATTGGAAAGTCATAATAACGCCATTATATTAGTAGATTACCAAATTTGTCAAAATCAACAATTATGAAATCAATTATAGACCATTCTGACACTATTGTAATAGCAGACTTGAGGCCCTGGCATGACGTTACCAGTGTATTCGACTATAAAATAAGTGATTAAGAGCGTTCTTTTCAAGGTACATTTTCATACAACCGCTCTTACGTGATTATGATTTCATTACACATCTTTCTCAAGATATTTTTGATACACACCTATCTTGTGGATATTATCTAGGCTTCTATAGAAGTCAAAACATAAATTTGTGTAAAACTAATCTAGTAAAGACCTCTGAAAATCTGCTATTTTACGTGAACTTGGCTCTCCATAATGTACTCATATATTAAAAATATAAAAAAGTGCATCAATAGAAGCCTTGTTTTTGAAAAATCTAAAAAATCTGAAAAACTTTTAAGATTAAAAAAAAAACACGTATTTCCTGGAACAAGTTTTGTGAAATATTCATATTTATTTTTTTAGAGTTTTGGCAGCTTCCTGGCTTGCGTGGAACAATACGCGCCGTCGACGACTTGGGCTCGGTCCGGACGTATACCGGACGGTCGGACGGCTGGCTAACCATTGCTCGCCGTCCGCAAGCCCGCACCTAGGGTGGCCGGAAATCGGGATCGGAATCCGGCGGCGGTTGGGGCGTGAAGGACCGTTGCCTCACGCGATCGACCGCCTCCTTTGCTAGCATTACTGCTTCGCAGAAGAAGGCGACCGCCTACCAATCCTCCTCGCTCCGGACCATATCAAGGCCTGTATCAAGGCCCGGCGCGAGAGATCGCCGCTGCCGATCGCTCCCACGAGGACACGACGTTGCTATGCTCAAGCGGGGCACACCTCCACCGTGTCCTCCGGGCGGTCCACACAGTGGCGACATCATGGCGTCGTCTCCGCATGAATCCGGTGCAGGAACTTCCCGACAACCACGCCTCAAAAAGGAGACTTACTGCCATAATTGATCCTATAACAGTTCCGTTTTTTACTTTTAAGGTACGGAACCCTAAAAAAAGAAAAAATCTTTTCATATCTCTACAGCCCAGTGTTAGCTAATGTGTTAACTTTAGAGAAAGATTGCATAAGAAACTTATTTAGTGTACCTAGATATAGTGTAGCGGGAAGGTTTTAAATAAAACGACCAAAACGGGTAACACACCCTCTATACTTTTGCCTTGACAGCACACAGTTATTACAAATATCATAAATCAATACCATTTAAAATAATAATAATTATATAGTAGCACTTACTCTGAGATGTTGCTTGCCCCGAAGACTGGAACGGAATGTGTCAGGACAGCGCAGCGCGTTATTTTATAACCTCTGTCAACTGTCATAGCGCTGAGCTGTCAAATCGCATAACGTTCCAGTTGTCAGTGCAAAATAAATACATTTTAATGTTTCCAATACAGAAAACAATCATAATGTATGTAACTAATCATAAAAATTGCTAACACCAGTCACTGGATACTTGTAAAATGATACACCTTGATACGACTGGTTATCTGTTCGCCCTTCTGTCAACCCACTGTAATGTAACTAACTTAACTTAAAAGAGTGTCCATGGAGTTTCTTGCACGTTCTTCTCCATAGAGATCTACGCTTTGGAACGTGCAATTTAGCTTCACTTTTTTTTCTTTTGACTGACTGACATTTTGACAATTCAAAAGTGCCTGTAATTGGTCTATTTGAAATAAACGTTTCTGATTTCTGATTTCCAACTCCTTAACGTGCTTTTCACGACACGGATAGGTCTCACTATGTATGAATGGTCACCACGAACCGACATTTCGAAGCATATTTGACTTGGAAACTGTCCCGTAGTTAGTTGTTTGTACTATATATCTATTGATAGTAAGCAAAACCGCTGCTTCTTTGCTTTGAAATAACTTCCGTTGTGGCTACAAAATATTAATCACACCAATCGAACCCTCGCACTCCCAAGCGGACGGTAACAGCAGGGTCTGAGGGTATCGTGGCCCACGACGTCACTCCAAACAGTCATATCCATAGTCTTCCCACATACACATAACCACATAAATAATCATAACGGTCCGTTATTTATAGTGCAGCTTGTTTGCGGCGGGACCTTTGCGCACAATTCTCGATAATATTAAGCACACAGCGCGTTTGTTTGTCTGTCCCATATTCACGGCTCAAGTGTTCCATACGGGCGTGTCGTCAAGCGGAACCGCGGGACATGATAGTGAATGTGGATGCGATTTAACTAGAACATTGTTTCGTAAATGTGTTGGAGATAAGTGATATCATATTCATGGAAATATTTTATTTAAGAGACTGAAATATTCCGTTTTTCCGTACCTATTGTTTAATAAATGAATGAAAGATTTATTTGCTGGAATACAGGTCATTTTGGAGGTAACAATTTCAGATGGTTTCACAGCATTCGAATTTTAAATCGTGCATTTATTTATGTTAGCTTAGGTTAGGTTAGAGTAGCATGGTCGATGCACGCGTGAGGGAACGTAGGTCCTCACGCCCTAGCCGCCGTAATTCCGACCCCGACTACCAGCCACGGTAGACGCGGGCTTGCGGACGTCGAGCACTGGGTAGCTCGCCGTCCGGCTGTTCGGTAATTAACTGGACCGAGCCCAGTCGTCAACAGCGCATAGTGATCTTCGCGCTCCTCAAGAGATGTCAGCAAACCGTAGGGGCCCAGCAGGGCCGATGCCCGCTAGCTAGGACCGCGGAGAATTTCTGAAAGGGAAACCCGTAGTCCTAGAACGCAAAGGGTAATTGAAGGATACAGGTGTGGTTTTAGTCAGTAAAAGTCTGACACGCCCTCTCGCTCCACCCAGAGCGCGAGAAGTCATTTGGATGATTTCCCACCTTACAAAAAAAAAAATAAAAAAAAAAATAAAAATGGTCGATACATGTATTTAACGCCGGGTCACACAGAGTTCATGCTAGGATAGCAAGAAATTACTTGTAAGTTAGGTACCAAGTTACTCTTTGGTTTGGTGTATGCAGAAGTATCTTTTATTTAGCAATTGAGAAATATAGTAAGCGATGAGATAGAATAAGTATGAGGATGTAGCGACATCTATGGCGTCACATAAGAACTAATCCTGCATCGCGCAATTAAAGTTCTCCGTGCGATTAGAACATAGGTATAAAACAGTCCGAAATCATCTGTCGGGCAGTTGCCCACCAGACATAACACCCGTCTGGCCGGAGGATCCTCCCTTTTCAACGGAGGTATGTGGGACTTACTCTCTGTTCAGCATACCTCCAAACGATGATATGTTCGTTGTATGATGCGTTCTATTTTTAAGTTGGTATACCCCTTCACCGAAGTAGCGTACAGCTAAAATAATATCAAACCATTACCGTGATCATCTTATCACACCAAGTGTTCTTTGTAAACGCCTGTCAAGAAGCAACCGCAACTCAGCTAGTTTACAATAGCATAAAGCATAGCATAATCAGCCTTTTAATGTTCCCACTGCTGGGACTCAGGCCTCCTCTCTCTAGGAGAGGGAATGGGCCGTAATCCACCATGCGGGCCCAGTGCGGATTGGTGAATGTCACATGTCTTCAAATTTTTGGTTCTAGGACATGCCGGTTTCCTCACGATGTTTTCCTTCACCGTTTTGAGAGCAGTGGTGATGAAATAAATTACACAAAGTAATGCGCCTGGCTGGGTTTGAACCCGCGACCTACAATTCGTAAGTCGCGGCCGTTACCACTCGGCCACCACTCTCTCAGTTTACAATAAAATAAGGTAATTCACAAAAACTAAAAGAATTTAATACTCCCCAAATAGTTAACAACTCGTCTAAACAAGAAATAGAACGATCACCGTCAAGATCTACGACATGTTTCAAAAATGTCTAGGGATTGTTTTGTTCTTTTTTAGGGCTCTAGACGAAGAAAAATGGAACCCTTATAGGGTTCCGTTTTTTTCTTTTGAGGGAAAAGCTTTATGTTTTATAAAATTAACACAGAATCTATATATTTATTAAAACATTAGTAGATAACACTGAACAAAAGTGAACTTAAGCATTTTGTACCCGTCGACCTTAGGGCGGTGCAGAAACGTAACATGGCGGGTCACTACTAATTAGAAACTTGGATTTTTCGCCTAGGCTTCCTTGGGTGTGCGTAACGTGTTAAGTAAACACGTTAGTCGATATATCAGACAATGGTGACAACCAGTGGATAATCCATCCAAGCCACACCAGACTGCAGTGGTAAGTCCCATTTTTGAGAAGTGGCTGAAGTGGCGTAACGGCGCTCTCACTTTCTGCCTGACGTAGGTCTTCAACAAACATGGCTAGTTCAGGAGGTTCCAGTTTTTGATTCATGCGGAAGATTATAATCACGTCTTAGCTGCTGCCATTAGAGACATCTCAGGCGTGGGGAGTAGCAGGGCAATTCCTGGCCACCGTAGGCGCGGGCTTACGGACGACGAGCAATGGGTAGTTCGAGAACAAGCCCGAGTCTTCGACAGGAGACCAGTGGGGCCGCGGGAATTTTTGTATAAGTATTCGTGGTCCTGGAACACAAAGGCCAAGTGAAGGACACAAGTGGGTTTTAGTCAGTAAAAGTCTGACATGGCCTCTTGCTTCACCCTCGAGTTTGTTCAAGTACTGAGTACACAGAACTAATTAGCAGCTTTTATTGGCTGGCCTGATTACCTATAGGTAATTAGTTCTTACCAATTAATTTTATGAGCTTGTAATCATCTAGTTGCTGGAGTAATTACTGTTTGTAGGAACTAATAATGTCTGTATTCATAAACTAATCTAATAACTATACATAACATATTTTTTTGTTTACCTCTAATAAGTAGATCTAGTCGTAATATGATTTTTGTTTACCTTAATTTTCTTTTTCTACAAATAAGTCTGGTGGTCTGGACCTGGTGGAACACTAAGGGTAACTCAAGGAACACAGGTGGGTTTCAGTCTGTAAAAGTCTAGTACTCCCTCTCGCTCCACCTAGTACTGGAGAAGTTATAAAATTTGATGATTTTTCTCCTCAAAAGAGTGGTCTTAAATTATCTATAGAAGTCCATTACATTTATTTATTACTAGGTTTTTCCGCGGCTTCGCCCGCGTACATATAATAATAATAATAATTCTTTATTTTCAGGCAAATAATACCCATAGACAAAATACATAGAATAATCTTAAAAATAATAAACTAATACATGTTAAGAACATACAACTAATCTATTTATTTTTACAAACTATTACACACGTAGTGACGGCGTCGTGTTTCACTACGAGGTCGGTATCCTTCCACAAAATCATCGATACACGACGCCCTTCGGCCAAAACTCTCCTTTGAGGAAGGCCTCCAAGTTTTGAGTCGGCAGCCGCACCACAAACGACTTAAATTTAGTGTTATGGCGCGGCTCCAACTGCACGACTCTCAAAGTACAGTTTGACTTAACGCGTACATACTCCACGATCTCCTCAGCCTTCGTGGTGTGATGTAGTCTCGACACGTACAGCAGCGTTGTGGGTATTGCTGGACGCAGCAATATATTGGGTCCTGCCAGCGCGGTACCGCACTGGTTCTGACAAGGAGGCTTCTTCTTCTTCTTCTTGATATAGCCACAGTATGCACAGTAAGCTGCTTTATTACCGTGTGACACAGTAATAAAGCAGCTTTCTATCGAAGAAAAAATTTTAGCAATCGGACCAGTACTTTCAGAGATTACCTCCTACAAACAAAATAACAAACTTTACCTTTATATTATTATTTTAGATTATCATTACCATCTTCCAATTAACGCCTTTTCTTCTCCGATTTTCCTGTCAATTGTCACGCTTGGGCACCCCCTAATTATGGCGTTAAGTCCCCTCTTTGAGAAGTGGCTGGAATGGCAACATGGCGTCCTTACCTTCCGCATGACGCAGGTCCTCACCTGACGTGGTAAGTTCGGGAGGTTCCTGCACCGAATTCGTGCGGAAGAAACGCCCGGGTGTCACTATTGTGTGGACCATCCGGAGGACACAGTGGATCATATGGTAAAAATCTGACACACCGATATGTCATTAGATGATTTTTCCACCTAAAAAAAAAACTGACATGCTGTTTTCAGTCCCATTTATCTATCGTTAACTATATCTGTCTGCATCTCCATTATTTTGGGCACGCTACTATCGCAACAGTAAGTCCCCTCTTTGAGAAGTGGCTGGAGAGACGCCACGGCGTCCTCACCTTCCGCGTGACGCAGGTCCTCACCGAACATGGCAAGTTCGAGAGGTTCACTATTTCGGATTCAGGTGGGAAAAACGCCTGCAGGATATCGGAAAGGGATACCGTGGTTTTGGAGCACCACGGGCTCACCCGTGTCTTTCTATACTTTTTATTTTAGTCAGTAAAAGTCTGACACGCTCTCACGCACCACACCAGAGCGAAAAAAAAAAACATTGGATGATTTGCCACCTTTTTCCCGTCATCTCTGTTCATTGCTTTGAAAACCCATTTAAAATAATACAAATTGATTATCACACTAGTTACATAGGCGAAAGTTTTTGAGTGTATGTGTGTATGTTCGTTACTTCTTCATACTCGAACGGCTGAACAGATTTGAATTAAATTTAGTACATGGGTGGTCCTGGAATGGCACATAAAATTCTTTTTATCCTGAGATTACGTTCCCTTGGAACAACTTGGGAAGCCGCTGGCAGGAGCTAATTGGAATACAATTACAAGTTTCTTACTTATAACTCAGTAGAAATAAGTATGCCTCCATAAATACATAAGATTGTTTCCTATATTATTGTTTTTTAGTGTTCCGTACCTCAAAAGGAAAAAACGGAACCCTTATAGGATCACTTTGTTGTCCGTCTGTCAGTATTGTCTGTCTGTCAAGACCCTTTATCTCAAGAACGCGTGGAGGTACCAAGTTGAAATTAAAACCATTTCAGGTCTGCAGTTTCTTGAAGTTGTGAAAAAATCAAGTTACTGAGTTAACGAAAAAAAAAGATACGGCCGTTTATGTCACAAAAAACGTGTATTTCGACACTCTCAAGGGAATCAAAATTCATAGGGTACTTCCCGTTGACCAAAAACTCTAAAATTTGGCATGAAGCAAGGTACAAGTATAGGAAAAAATCTAAAAACTGTAAATTTGTAGTTACTTAACTACAAATTTAATCTCAAAAAAAAAATTGTGATTCGGAAAAATCTTCGTAAATCAATTCGGGAATTGAACTGTTGAGTAATTCGTCAACTCGTACCGCATACCTACGGCCCATATGGAACGAGTTGCAGAAAATAAAAATAAATTATATTTTCATTTTTCAACTCGTCCAACATTTCTTTTTGTATGGAACTTTAAACCTTATCAACGTTTGGTACAGTGTTAGTAACACAAGATTAATAATGTTTATTTTTTTTTGGTTTCGTTTTGTTCATAGATTATTTCATATTAAAAAATCTAACGAATTAAGAACCTCCTCTTTTTTGATGTCGGTTAGAAAAGCCAGTAATTACATTTTTTTTATTGTTTCACTTTACAAGCAACCGCACAAGTTCATGTGTTATCCGAAATAAATAAGAATAATAAATCCTAAAAAACTTTACTATTAGATATAATATGATTGTTGAATCTTTTTAAAATTTTGTTGATCACTTTGTTTAGTACATTTGTATCTGTGTTTATTACAAAATTATCCCTATCACTATTGATTGTTTAAGAACTGTAGAGTTTATTTGTAAAATTCATTTTTAAAATGTGATATTCGATTAAACTATCATAGAAACTCTAAAGATTTTTTTGTGGTTTTGAAATTGTTGATTATTTTATTTAAATTTATACATTATTATTACATTTATTTTCTATATATACATATTATTTACATTTTTAAATATTTCTTAAAAACAAACATAATAAAAAAATATTTAAAAATATAAAAAATAGTAGCCCACCGGCATCGGGAACAGGGTCCAAGCTACCGGTGGTCAGGGCTCCTGAGAGAGGAATCTCCTAACAATGCGCGCCGTGTCCAGGAGTACCGCTTTCTGGATCAAGCCCTTAATCCAGCTGCCCAACGAGAGCCTCCTCAGATGTTGTTCGAGGCTCTTAGCTATTAAGCCATTCGCCGTTACGACTATCGGCACAATGACTGCTCTATCCACTTCCCACATGTCGACAACCTCGCGAGCTAAGTCAAGATATTCAGTTTGTTTATCTTTCTTAGCTTTCACGAGGTTCTCGTCATGAGGGACCGCTATATCAACATTATTATTATTATCATCTTTATATTTGTTGATTAATATCTTTATAAATGTTGACTATAATCTTTATGACGATTGCTTATTTTTTTATAAGTAATATTTGTTTTTTTTTTTATAGTTAATCCTATATGTATAAATGTTTTCTATTATGTACGTCGTGTGTTAATTGATGTCAAATTTGTGATGGTTTTATAATTTCTGTTTATATGTGATAGTTTAGTGGTGATTAAATATTTTATAGCAAATTCGTAACTTTCTTTATTATTTCCACACTAACACTTTTGCTACTGATTGTACCTTTTCTTATTGTGATAGTGACGTGGGACGAGTTGACCAATGAAAATATAATTTATTTTTATTTTCTGCAACTCGTACCACATGGGCCGTAGGTATGCGGTACGAGTTGACCAATTACCCGAACTGTTTTCATAAGTACCTAAGTTTACGGAACCCTCAGTGCGCGAGTCCGACCCGCACTTGCCCGGTTTATTTTTTAATTTCTTCAATTGCTTTATGTATGGGTATTTTATAGTTTTAGATTCATTATTTCAGCCGTAACTCGTCCACTGTTGGACATAGGCCTCCCTCAAGTGTCACCGTAATGACCGATTCTGTGCGTCTCACATCCATCGGATTTCCGCGATCCTCATCAGGTCATCGGTCCACCTTGTGGGAGGCCTTCCAACGCTGAGCCTTTCGGCCCCATCGACCATCTGTTCTGCGAGCAATGTGCCCTGCCCATTGCCACTTAAGTTTGGCGATTCTTTGAGCTATGTTAGTAACCTTGGTTTTAGATTTTATAATTGTTTTATTAAATGTATTTTTGGTTTGTAAGTTTCCATTGTACATGCCCTGGATTTCCTGCGTTATGTTGTAATAATAATATTTTTGTGACAAAAAAAAAAGTGACACAAATACAACTAAAAAATTACAACACACTCACAATAAAACAATCATCGCTTCAGCACCCCAGCAGAGCTACTGGAGCAACGATTTAGAATACAGCAGTCCAGTCTGTCAGCAATCATGCCCAAGATGCCGCTGGAACTGGCTCGCACCCTGCGCACCAGGGATGCACATCTTTTACGCATTAATGCATAAAAGCAATCAATTCGCATTTCCGCAAACATCACTGATGCGCCACAGAAGCTAGGCAGCCCCATCAACACCCTAAAACGTACCCACAGGCTACAGGTGTAGAACGATGAACAGAAGGTTCTAAAAAGTGTTTTCTTAATCTCCGTAGAAGCAATAAGTATAAGCACTTGTAAATAAATAAATAAATTAAACGAAGCTGAAACTCAATTTCCTCGTCTATCATATTTTCAGTAACGTTATTCACCCTCTTCAATATGAACACATTTCGTGCAACCTTTGTAGTCTCATTTCAATTTGTTTGAAGCGTAAAAAGAGTTCGCTCTCAAAGTGAGTCAAGATTCATTATTAGCTTGTAGCACAACTTGAGATGTGAAAACGCTCTGATGTACAATGTACATGTTTTATTCAATTTCATTTCAATTTGCTAGACTAGAATATACAACATGGGAATTTTTGTTTAACCGCCCCTAAAGCGTTCTGGGAATACATTTATTATGCGTACAGCTAAAGGAGTAGAATTCCCTGCCGGAAAATGTGTTGCCTAATTACTACAACCTAGGGAACTTTAAGTCAAGAGTGAATGTACTTGTTTATTTACATTTAAAAATACTAACTATAATTACAATAAAATAAATAATAATAAAAACCCTAATCTAATTACAACTAACTAAAACTAAAATATGGCGTCAAAAAACTCTTCCACATCGCTGTCGACTGGTAATGTGCCCAAAAGACTGGCGGCATTGCCACGCTGTATGGCAATGCAAGCAATATCCGAAAAAAAAATATTTAAAATATAAAAGAGTGAATAGGTTACTTCTAGGCAAGCGTGTTCCATCGTCGCCTCGTCGGCCACATCATCGCTTACCATCAGGTGAGATAATGGTCAAAAGCGAGCCTTAGATACAAAATAAAAAAACTGAGCAAGTGCGAGTTGGACTCGCGCACTGAGAGTTCCGTACAAACTTGCCTATGTAAATAGTAAAATTCCCGAATGGAGTCTCGAAGATTTTTCCGAATCTCAAAAGAACTTTTTTAATTGTGACCAAACAACAAAACTGTTTTCTGATTTATTTCTATACCTGTGCTGTAAGACCTTGCTTTATGCCAAATTTCAGGATTCTGAGTCAACAGGACCCTATAAGTTTTATTTCCCTTGAGAGTGTTGAAATATACGTTTTTAGTGACATAAAAGGCCGTATCTTTATTTCGTTAACTTAGAAGTTACACTCACACACAAAACACACACATACACACAGACATACACTTTAAATTCTATGTGGGATTGTATGGCAAAATAAACGAACGGTTCTTCGTAAAACTGTTTATAAATACATACTATAACAGATTATTACAATAATTTTATCCCACATCTATTTTTAAATTCAATTTTTGCACAACCAACTCAATATTATAAAAGGCAAAATTCAAATTCCATTGTATTTGTAGTTTTTTAACCAATTTCAAAAAAAAGGAGGTGCTTACCGATTCGGTTGTCACTTAAAAAACCGGTAAGGGTCGATTCAAAGAGAATTGGTCAATTCGTACTCACGCATCGAGTGTTCCGTATAAACTTAGCTTTTTACCTATTTTAACTCTACGTTTTGCCGAGAAAAAGGTCTTGACAGACAGTAGGACGAAAAAAGTGATCCTATAAGGGTTCCGGGTTTTGTCAACTTAGGTATCGAACCCTAAAATTCGAAGTAAAACACTCAGTGTTCTAAATTTGGTACTTCAGTTGGTGTGTATTATGAGTTAGAATTATAAATTCAAGTATAGGGAGATTATAAGTATTCAGCAGATAAGCAACTCCTAAAAACTTACCTATTTACTAAGGTTTGTATATAAGGTGATAACAAAATAACAATTCCCAGATTAACAAGATCCGGTGCGGTGGAAACAAGAAATAAGAAAAATTGGAAATATACCAGAGCGGTCGTAAATATCTGCACGACTCAAATTGGAATTTATGACCCCTTCAGACTATGTAGCGGATAGCTGTCTTTGCGTTACGTCTGTGACAGATATCTAGGACATATAGAGGTAATGATGTAGACTTTATATCTGGAAAAAGCTGGAAAACTAGTTATAGTAGTGAAGTAACAGTCGTGTGATTTGAGAAGTTAGACTGTGATGGATGAAGCGAATTGGTCGACGGATGACTATTGTTTTTGACATATATGTTTCTATACTGTGCTACAAAACACAGAACATTGACGTGGCTCAGAAGGCTACCATACAGTAATTTATTATTATATACAATTCTTTTCAACGCGTTTTACACCTAACTCCTCCGAAACGGCTTGACCGACTAGGATAGAACTTTGTGTGTATATTTAAAAATTAAAAAAAAAACAAAAGCTTTTATTTCACATAGGCCTACATGGGCACTTATAAAACGTCAAAAGCTAGTGCAAGGTTCCAAATTGGTCGTTTCCTATGGAGAAGAACCGGCAAGAAACTCCATGGTTAATCTTTTAATTTTTTTTTGTTATTCTTACAATATTTCCATATTACAGTATTAGCAGATATTATGTAAAGACATTGTAGACCGGTCAATATTGTACTAAAAAGTACAATAAAAATAATCATAATAAAAAGTGAGTCGTAATAAGAAGTAATCTAAGAATTCGCGGAGTCTACATTGTTCTCACATTCACATTTTAAAAAAGGGGCTATACAAAAAAAAGCAAGAAAAGTAAATGGCGGGACAATTTGGATTCTTAGGAATTGACAAAAAGTGGCTCAGAGCAGAGAACAATGGAAGGTATGGAAGGAGGTCCTTGCCCAGCTGTGGGACAGTAGGCTGGATAAAATAAGATAATGAATGTTCCAAAATAATGTCTTGGAAAGTATTTAAAGGTACAATGCGTTCAAAATAAGAATAGGATCGATTGCCATGTTGTGACGTCACGTCATACTGTCAAATCGAAGAATTATTTATGATGAGCAAAACAAGAAATTTTTAAATTTTAATTTATGTACGAACTGTGAACGAAACAAGTTTAATCAGAATCCGGTTCTTCAATTTTGCTCAATTTCTTGCGATTTAACAGTATGACGTGACGTCACAACATGGCAATCGATCCTATTCTTATTTGGAACGCATTGTAACGCTCCTTCGAACCGGGCATAGTCCTTACCGGATGGCCGGACTGCGAACTACCCATAGCTTGTAGTACTTTTCTTTGTGAGAAAGCTTGGGCTGTTACCCTCTACGCTGGCCTAGTGTGGGTTTTTTTTTTTTTTATATGTGGGAAAATCATCTTATGACAAATCTCGCTCTTGGGCGGAGCGGGAGATAGTGTCAGACTTTTACTGACTAAAAACCCACTCCTGTTCCTTCGTTGCCTTCGTCCCAGGACCACGGTTTCGTTTTCACACTACCCATGGCCCCAGTAGGCTTCGACCCTGCTGGGCCCCTACGATTTGCTGACATCTCCCTGAGGCGCGCGAGGAACAATACGCGCCGTCGACGACTTGGGCTCGGTCCGGATGGTTACCGGACGGTCGGACGGCGGTCCACCCATTGCCCGCCGTCCGCAAGCCCGCGCCTACGGTGGCCGATGGCTGTAACATGTTTTAGAATTTATGGTAACAGGATAAAGTTTTTGAACTACGGGATTGTTCGAAAGAATTACCGTAGCCTTAAAATGGAAAGAGTAATTAAAGAAACACAGGTTTTAACCAATAAAAGTCTGACACACCCTCTTGCTCAACACAGAGAGGAAGAAGTTTTTTAAAGAGTTGCCATCTGAAAAATGGATATGCCCATCGTCCTCACGACTACTATATTGTTTTGAGAACGATAATGAAATAAATTCTATACATACAGACACATAAAATTAAATTACGTGACCACTAGGCCAGCAGTACTCTCATCATAAATCTCATCATCATCATCATCATCATCATCATTTCAGCCGAAAAACCTCGACTGTTGGACATAGGCCTCCCCCAAGTGTCTCCACAAAGACCGATCTTGTGCGTCTCGCATCCACCGCATTCCCGCGACTCACCAGGTCGTCGGTCCACCTTGTGGGAGGCCTTCCAACGCTGCGTTTTCCGGTGCGCGGTCGCTACTCTAGAACCTTTCGGCCCCATCGACCACTGTGGTATGTTGGACGAGAAGATATCGCGCAGCTTCCCGAACGCTGCCCAGCCGAGCTGCATCTGATGCCAGCTGCATCATAAATGTATGGTAATCGTAATAGTAGGTATATATCGCTCCAAACAAATTCACATAAAGCTTCACCGAACCACAATATTTTGCAAACCTAGATCATAAAACTTGTCTGTCTAAGCTCGAAAGTGGCACTATTTTTATGGTCCATCTACTTATGAATAAAAGAATATCAAACAGATCAGTGCGTGCCTCGTGAACTCGTAAATATCAGGTATCCACGTGATTTACGGTGGCCGCCATTTTGGGCTCGACGTTTCTCATAAAACAAAATGTAAAGTAAATTGGTTTTCTCTATGCACATATATAGGTATACTGTTTTATTGCTAGGAAAAAATCTAAATTCTATTTTTGCATTCGGAAATTTTGACACAGGAACTACATTTATAGACAGCGATATATCACCACGATAGGGCAGAATAGTGAGACAGAATAGTTTAGAAAAACTGTGGCGTTAAAATACAGGACAGTCCGCGAGTGATAGCAATAGTGTCAACAATGACAACGGTAACGTTTACCAAACTTACTCAAAATTGCAGCACAAATGGCTCTGGATGAGCTAATTGGAATTGTAAAAAACCGGGCAAGTTCGAGTCGGACTCGCGCTCTGAGGGTTATGTACAAACTCACTTATGAAAACAATTCAATTCCCAAAATGAGTTACGAAGATTTTTCCAAGTCATAAAAAAAGTTTTTTTTGTGACGTAACATTACAAATTTACAGTTTTCAGATTTTTTCCTATACTTGTGCTCTAGGTTAACGGGAAGTACCCTATGAATTTTGATTCCCTTGAGAGTGTCAAAATACGCGTATTTTTCGTTAACTCAGAATTTTCACTTTTTCACAGCTTCAAGGGACCGCAGACCTGAGTATTTGATTTTAATTTCAAATTGATACCTCCACGCGTTCCCGAGATAAAGAGTCTTGACAGACAGACAGACAGACAGATAGATAGACGGACAAACAGACAGATAGACCAACGGACGGATAACAAAGTGATTCTATAAGGGCTCCGTTTTTTTCCTTTTGAGGTAAGGAACCCTAAAAAAAACACATTTCCTAAAAAAGTCAAGTTACTTTAATGCCAACGAACTATCAAGACTTTATCAAAAAATATTAATTATAATCATCATCAATCATCATTTCAGCCAGAGGACGTCCACTGCTGGACATAGGCCTCCTCCAAATGCGTTATTTATCGTTTTAAATATCGCAGCAATTGCTGAGTTAGGCGCCTTTTTGGCCTTGCACAGATTTTAAAGTTATTCTTTTCATACTTTCATACTTTTTGTAATACTACTATATGTGTGAGGTACGAATAAACGTTTTTTCTTTCTTTCTTTCTAAATGTCGCCATAACGATTGGTCCTGTGAGATTTCCGTATCCCAAAAAAATATTCTGAGAGGCAACAACAAAAAACTTTCAAGCATTCAAAAACTGCTAAGACTGAACGTTTTTTTCTCTATGAATATCATTTTTTAAATACTTGCAAAGGAAAACGGCCAACAAGCGAATCACAGGGAATTTAAGAAAAATAAAAACGTTTAAAAAGAACATTTCAAAAGTCATTCAAAACTCCAGCAACTGAGAAGCTCAAGCATCTAAGTAATACATTCAAATTATAATAGCTAAGTACCTACTTCAATAAAAACACTTAAATGTTTCAAACTATTCACTAAAGGCAAAAACTACTAGCGTATATGGCGTCATAAAACTCCGCCTACCTACGTACTACCTCATCTTTTCAGCCGAAAGACGTCCACTGCTGGACATAGGCCTCCCCCAAGCGTCCCCACAACGACCGATCCTGTGTGTCTCGCATCCACCGCATTCCCGCGTCTCTCACCAGGTCGTCGGTCCACCTTGCGGGAGGCCGGCTACTACCTACTTGATTATAATCCTAGCAAACGAAAACACTGAGATTTTACAAGTATAATTAACTAACAGTAACCGTTTTTACTTAAATATCAGCTTGTAACGTAAAAGTAGTTAATAATAATAATTCTCCGTGGCAGTTGGTGATAAATTCGGGACATGACCTTTTTTTTTTTGTAGTTGGGAAATCATCTAATGACATAATCATCATCATCATCATTTCAGCCGAAAGACGTCCACTGCTGGACATAGGCCTCCCCCAAGCGTCACCACAGCGAACGGTCCTGTGCGTCTCGCATCCATCGGACTCCCGCAACCGTTACCAAGTCATCGGTCCACCTTGTAGGAGGCCTTCCAACGCTACGTCTGCCGGTACATGGTCGCCATTCCAGAACCTTTCGGCCCCAACGGCCATCTGTTTTGCGAGCAATGTGCCCTGCCCATTGCCACTTTAGTTTGGCGATTCTTCGTTCTATGTCGGCAACCTTGGTTCTCCTGCGGATATCCTCATTCCTGATTCGATCACGCAAGGAAACTCCGAGCATATAGCCCATTGTAAGCGACCACGTTTCGGAGCCATATGTCATCACTGGCAACACGCACTGGTCATAGACTTTCGTCTTGAGACACTGTGGTATATTGGACGAGAAGATACCGCGCAGCTTCCCGAACGCTGCCCAGCCGAGTCGGATTCGACGATTGATCTCTTTCTCGAAGTTAGACCTTCCCAACTGGACCGTCTGTCCCAGGTAAACGTAGTCGTCTACAACTTCGAGTGTAGAGTCCCCGACCTTGATAGGAGTGGGTGCTACATGGCTGTTTACCATGACTTTGGTTTTGTCCATATTCATTTTAAGTCCCACTCTTTCGGAAGCTCTACTGAGGTCACCAAGCATTGTACTGAGCTACTCCGTAGTCTCAGCCATGACTACTATGTCGTCGGCAAACCGAAGGTGAGTGATGCACTCGCCATTGACATTAATGCCTAGCCCTCTCCATTCCAAAACCTTGAAGACATCCTCCATTGCTGCCGTGAACAGTTTCGGAGAAATAACGTCTCCCTGCCTCACACCCCGCTGCAAGAAGATAGGTTTCGAGGTCTGGTCTTGTAGTCGGACTGACATAGTGGCGTTTTTGTACAAACACTTCAGCACTTCGATATACCGATAGTCAATTTGGCACCGTTGGAGAGACTGCAGTACAGCGCAAGTTTCAATCGAATCCAAGGCTTTCTCGTAGTCTACAAACGCTCAGCAGAGAGGCTGATTATACTCCTCAGTCTACTGTATAACCTGCCGCAGCGTATGTATGTGGTCCACGGTGCTGAAGCCTTTTCAAAATCCGGCTTGTTCGGGAGGCTGGCAGTCGTCGAACCTGCGCGCGAGACGATTCGTGATGACTCTGGAAAACAGCTTGTAGACATGGCTCAGAAGCGAGATAGGCCTATAATTCTTAAGCAGGGCATTATCGCCCTTCTTAAAGAAGAGTACCACCACGCCTCTGCTCCACGCCTGTGGCGTTTTTCCCTCGAGTATGACGGAATCATTTACGACTCATTTATGACAGTCATTTATGACTCGATTATGTTGAAGGCTTTTCTCATGTACTTTTTAAGACACTATTTAATTTATTTTATTTTAAAATTATGGATCCTGCCGGGCATATCAAAATGTTATCATCATTATCATGATCTGCTTAAACTGAACTCTTTTTTAGGGTTCCGTACCTCAAAATGAAAAAACGGACCCCTTATAGGATCACTTTGTTGTTCGTCTGTCTGTCTGTGAAGACCCTTTATCTCGGGTCTGCAGTCCTTTGAAGCTGTGAAAAAATGTGAAGACTTCTGAGTTAACGAAAAAAAAAGATCATCATCTTCCTGCCCTTGTCCCGTTTTATTTGGGGTCGGCACAACACGTTTTTTTCTTCCATTCTGTCCTGTCACTCGTCACGCTATCACTAACTCCCTTTTCTTTCATATCACTTCCACACAATCCATCCATCTTTTCTTTGGCCTCCCTCTCCCTCTCCATCCCTCCACATGTAAATTCATAACTCTTTTAGCAACATGCGCTTTATCCCTCCTCTTCACATGACTATACCAAGATAAACGATTCCCTTTAAACTTTTCAGTCACTGGCGCCACTTTTAAACTTCCCCTTATATACTCATTTCTCACTTTATCCATTCTTGTTACACCACACATCCATTTTAACATTCTCATCTCCGCTACGTGCAATCTTTTTTCATCCGTCTTTTTCACAGCCCAACATTCTGATCCATACAGTATGACAGGCCTTATCACGGACTTGTAGATTTTATCCTTCAACTTAAGGGGCATCCGTGGGTCACAAGTTGTTCCCGTGACCTGTCGCCATTTCATCCATCCTGCGTTGATCCGATGTGACCCCCTATCCCCTTGGACGAGCGACCCGAGGTACCGAAAGTCGGAACAGATCGGTATGGGCGTTCCGGCGAGAGCTAAAGGCACTAGATTGGAGAGACCGAAAAAAAAAGATACGGCCGTTTATGTCGCTAAAAACGTATATTTCAACAATTTTAAGGGAATCAAAATTCATAGGGTACTTCCCGTTGAGTTGGAATTTGGCATGCAGCAAGGTCTCACAGCAGGTTCCTGGCGACAGTGCTCGCCGTCCGCAAGCCCGCAAGGTAGCAGTAGCTCCGATCAAGTTTATGTATGTACCTAGGCATATAGGGTATAACCATACTTGCAGTCATCACGCTGGCATCCCTACCCCATGTGAAAGGAACAACTAAACAACTTATATTCAATTAAAAACTATGGCATACAAATAAATAGTAAAGTAAGAAAGGAACTGGCGTAACCTAGACCTCAACATCAACTTCGCAGTCGGTTGACTGCTGCAAAAATAATCTAGCCAAATGTGGTTTCCTGGACCCATCCTTATCACAGTGCCAGTTTCACAGGACATGCGTCGCCTGTTATGTTGCTCGTCCTGCACAACCACCTTCTTTTTTTCCGGATTTATACGGGGCCAATAACAAACAATTGTTCAATTTCCCAAATATTGGTCCGAAAAAAAATTGAATCCGGAATACGGAAAGAAAAAGAACATTATTTTTTCTTTACTGTCGGGCCAACCCAATTCGAAGGCAATAGCCGTATAGAATTTTAACTTTTGAGTATCGCTGTACACAATAACAAACAACAACCGCTCGTATAATTGGATGAACAATAGGCTTGAAACAACAATAAAAGCAAAATACTAGATAAAATCCGTAACGAGTACATGATAAGAGGCAGTTTTAAAGTTGTTCCAATATCCGATGAAGTCAAAGAGAAGCGCTTGGGGTGGTATGTCCATGTACAAAGACCTTAGAGAAGCTCATCTCGACACCGACATGGCACAAAATCGTGAACAATGGAAAACGAGGACAAGGAGGGCCGACCCCAAATAAATAGGATAAGGTCTAGCCAGAAGAAGAAGAGGCTTGAAACAAGGTGATGTTGACTTAATCCTTGGACATAAGGGCAAACCTGAGGGGAATCGCCCTCAGGTACAACGCCCTCCTTTCTTGTCCATTATTAACGTTATCCCTCAGGTCAGACGTCAGAATATGGCTTACGTATTTAAATCTCCCTCCCTTAGAGAGGTCTGAGTCCCAGCAGACGGAACGTTATAAGGCCGATTATGTTTTGTTATGTTATTTTATTTAAATCTTGATACTTGCTCCAAGAACAACCCGCAATCTTTCCCTTGTGGAAACAGCGTCGGACATTTAAATCTTGATACTTGCTTCAAGGACAACCCGCACAACTTTGCCCAGTGGAAACCTCGTCGGACATTTAAATCTTGATACTTGCTCCAAGGACAACCCGCACAACTTTCCCTTGTAGAAACAGCGTTGGACATTTGAACCCAGTTTTGAAGACCATAAGTTATCGCTCTTTTTTTTTAAATTGTACTTTAGCTCAAGAGTAAAACCGTACGCTTAGTAGATTCCTATAACAATACGCTTGCCCCTTCCCATCGTCTTCATGGGACATTAATATAGTAACTGGCTCAAACTGGAAGCACTAATAGTTTGTACACTGCCAAACCCTTCGGAAAAATCTGGCACAATATTGTGTCTTGTAATGAAACTGTTTTAGACTTTATCGTATCTTCCGTAGTTCTTCGCATTGCTTGCAACATGATAATGCTTGTTCATTTTGCATAGCATAAAGTAGCTTCGAATTAAACAAGCAGTTAATTTCGCAACACTTTATGATTCTTGTTAAACCCATTGTGTGGTCGAATTTATGGCCTTAATAAAAATAAAATAAAATTAATTTTGTTTTGGTCTACTTTTAATGTCCACTTATGTTAGTAACTGAAACTTAAAACTACGTTAGTACAGTATTCAAATGCATAAATTAATTAATTAATCAATTAGTTCATAAAAAAATAATATAATTATCATTAAAAAAAAAAAACAATCAACATGATCAGTTATAATTCATTTTTATTATTTAACAAAAAAAAAATAGTTCCTATGATATGCAGTTCTATAAACCTATCCCACACTGGCGACTTTGGGCTTTCAGTGATCATCTTAAGGATTCAATTGCCACTACCCCTAATTCAACGCATGAATGAGATTGATTTTTTACGCATTATTGCATAAAAATCTTCCACACCTGCATAATAGCATGAAGAGTAAAAAATATAATTATCTAGTATTGGAGAGTGTTCATATATAAATGTTTTCACTAAGAAACCAGTGAAAACATTTCTATAATAATATAATCAATCAAAAATGACTGCGAAATTAAAATACAAAAGTTTACTCACAACGATAATTGCAGTCTCTCACTGAAGAGTGTTATTATTCGATATAGATTTGAGTGATTTGTGGTGCTACGATCTCCGTAGCACCACAAATCACTCAAATGCACAAAAGATTCTAAGTCGCACATAAGCTCTTGCGTTATTCTCAGTGCATAGCATAGTTCCCACTGCTGGGACTTAGGCCTTCTCTCTAAAGGAGTGAGTGGGGCGTAATCTACCACACGGCGGGTTTGTGGATGTCAAATTTTTGGTTCTAGGACATACCGGTTTCCTCACGATGTTTTTCTTCACCATTTTGAGAGCAATGGTGATGAAACAATACACAAAGTATTGCGCCTGGCTGGGTTTTAAGTTTTAACCCGCAATCTACAACTCGTAAGAGTCTGCCCCCCCTAGCCAAGTTGCAAACGATAAACGTGAACGCTTAGTAATCTCCAATAGATTTTCAACTTTATACCTAAGAGCATAAAGTTGAAAATCTATTAAAGACTACTGAGCGTTAGCGACCGGAACGAACGAAAACACTATGTAATCTTCAATAGATTTTCAACTTTATATCCAATACAACATAAAGTTGAAAATCTATTAAAGACTACTGAGAGTTTACGTTTATCGTTTGTGACTTGGCTAGGGGGGCTGGGCTGTTACCACTAGGCCGCCATTGTTCCATTTTCAGTACAATTGTATTTTATTCTATATTCGTACTCTGCTTCTTTTTATTTTGTATTATCTGTGTCGAATAAAAGATTTATAACATTATTTTTAGTATATATAAAACCTGAATATACTCTGTTCAGAATCAGTAACTGAATCGATTCCAATAATTTTACATCATATTTTATTTTATTTAAAAAATATTTAAAAAAGGTTACAAGTTGGACTCCACCATAGATATCCATGGACTCCACCGATACTAAGTATAATACAGGTCACGGCAGGTCATAGCAGGCATTAGGCGCCAGCGCACAGATGGGTACGAGAGCAAAACAACCCCTCAATCACCCGGACGGACCGGTGACCATGTATTTTTGCGCACAACCTGGTAACATAACAAGCTTATAACTTTGTGATTTTTCATGATACAGTTATGAAATTTAGTACATAGATTCTTTACATAAAAATACTGGACACGTGTTTCGGGTTTCGCTACTAAAACGAATGTTGTATATTCTATTCTTTTATTTTTAGTCTTTTTGTCGTAATGGATCAGTGGTTGAGGCACCCGCCTCTCATGTATGAAGTTGCAGGTTCGAAACCGGATAAGTATTTTTCTATTTATATGTACATTATAAGGACATCAGAAGACTTAAAGTCACCCAAAGGGCTATGCTCGGAGTTTCCTTGCGTGATCGAATCAGGAATGAGGATATCCGCAGAAGAACCAAGGTTATCGACATAGCACGAAGAATCGCCAAACTAAAGTGGCAATGGGCAGGGCACATTGCTCGCAGAACAGATGGCCGTTGGGGCCGAAAGGTTCTGGAATGGCGACCACGTACCGGAAGACGTAGCGTTGGAAGGCCTCCTACAAGGTGGAACGATGACTTGGTAACGGTTACGGGAGTCCGATGGATGCGAGACGCACAGGACCGTTCATTGCGGCGACACTTGGTGACACAAATGATGATGATGATGATGTTAAGGACATTACTGACACCCTGTGCCTCAGAAACCATGTAAAGCTGTTGGTTGTCATTCGCAGATCTTTTACAGTCTTTACAGGTAGTCAGATGCCAAAAAGTCTGACCATCAGGTCTATCCAAGGAGTATCTTGTTGCCCAGTAAGTGGATTGTGGAAGTCTGATTGACAGTCACTCCATTTCATCATCATCATTTCAGCTGAAAGACGTCCACTGTTGGACATAGGCCACCCCCAAATGTCGCCACAATGACCGGTCCTGTGCGTCTCGCATCCATCGGATTCCCGCGACCCTCACCAGGTCATCGGTCCACCTTGTGGGAGGCCTTCCAACGCTGCGTCTTCCGGTACGTGGTTGATGGCGGTCTGTGGTTCACTCTATGTAAAACACAAGTATTCAGCCTCATCCAGTAAGACTGGAAGCCGACCCTAAGTTAGTTGGAAAAAGGTTAGGGAGACGATAATTCTATTATTTTATTCAACATAAGTGTAATGCTACTATACTTAATCCCGATGGTAATTTTCCACCATAATTATTAAGTTCAAGGTGGCTCGAGAAAAGAATATCTGGAAGAAGTTAGGGGAGTACCTTTGCCCAGCATTGGGAAAGTATAGGCTAAATAATAAAAAAAAAATTAACTTCCACAAAAGCTGGTTGTGTGATCACATCACAGTAATAAAAGGAAAAGTTTGTTCGTATGTGTAGGTTTGGCTTGTAGACGGCGAGTGGCTTGCGGACAGCGAGCAATGGGTAGCTTGCCGTCCGAACCGTTCGGTAACTGTCCGGACCGAACCCAAGTCGTCGACGGCGCGTAGTGTTCCACGCGCGCCTCAAGGAGATGTCAGCAACCGTAGGGGCTCAGCAGGATCGAAGCCTACTGGGGCTATGGGTGATGCGAAAGAGAACCCCGGGGCCCTGGAACGAAGGCAAAGAAGGAACAGGAGTGGGTTTTAGTCAGTAAAAGTCTGACACGCCCTCTCGCCCCGCCCAGGGCAGGAGATGTCATTAGATGGTTTGTTCTTAATCTACGTTCAAACTGCTAAAAAGGATTTAGATTAATCTTGGTACACTGGTAGACCATGACCTGGAATAGCAAATTGGATCCTTATATCCTGGGAGTATGTTCTCTTCAGACAATTTTCTACTTTCAAGCAGGTGAAGCCACTGGCAGCAGCAAGTATTATAAAAGCCAAAGTTTGTGAGTGAGTATATTTATTTATTTATTTAAACTTCGTGTACAGTAGTGGTACATAGGCGGACTTAATGCAACAAGGCATTCTCTACCAGTCAACCTTTGGATTAAAAGAGACAACACTGTGGTAGGTGGGCACAATAAATAAATAACAGATAAATATCGTATATGTTTGTATGTGTGTAACTTCTTCGCTCTCGCACAGCTGGACGGATTTGGATGAAACGCACACGGGTATACCATGTCCTGTAATAGCACAAACGATACTTACTCTTAGGGCGCCTTCAAATTAGCCGCAAAGTGCCGCGCAACGGCAGCGCGGCTTTTTTTTTTTTTTCGCTGGCAAAATCATCTTATGACATCCCCCGCCCTTGGGCGGGGCGGGAGATAGTGTCAGACTTTTACTGACTAAAAACCCACTCCTGTTCCTACGTTGCCTTTCGTACCAGGGCCGAGTCTTCCTTTCAGAATCAGACGAATCATCGCGCGTGGAACAGCACGCGCCGTCGACGACTTGGGCTCGGTCCGGACGGTTACCGGACGGTCGGACGGCGAGCCACCGATTAACGGCAGCGCGGCTGCAGCGCTGAATACGCGCGACTGCTGCGTTACACCCACGCTACAGTCGCACTGCTGTCGCCCGGCACTCTGCAGCTAATTTGAAAGCGCCCTTAGCGATAATTTTCGACCTTGATGTGAAGCCACAGACAGAAGGTAATAGGGATATAAATATGTTGCTTTAGTATCTGGGTCACTACGAAGTACTTACACAAAACAAAAGTATTTGTACTCGTGTCTCAATTTACGATACAGCATATCTAAGTAACATCAGCCCATTAGGCAGATAAAAGAATTCCATATTTTAGCAGAGCGATCTCTAGACAGTGACTTAAAAACAATGTCTCCAACAACCCATCCAGTTCTTGACCTAAATCTGCGTCGCTTAACCTCAATCTCATCACGTAACTTCCCCTACTTTGATAGAGTTGCGCAAATAAAAAAGTTTGTCGAGAAAAATACAATCGATGTTAATTCCTGGGGGTGAGTTGCGTAAACAATTGGCAGATTGCCGTTCCCCATAGCTCAGTACACCATCGGAGCTTATATAGACACCATGTCACATTTGTATCCCATATTCGTCTATTTTGGGGTAAGAAATTTTTAACCGATAAAAAAATCATCAATACTATTGTGTATTGATGATTTTTATTCATTTAAAAATCGCTCCTCAAATCTTTTTTTTTTTCGGTTTTTTCGTTTTAAAGTCAATTGTTTTTGCCAACGCATGCGTAGTTCTTGTTTTTGTATAGCATGACGTCAGTGTTTACCCGGCTAAGTGAAATAGGTCATTGGTTATTTGATGTGTGGTGTCGATAGGTCGTTTTGTGTTTGGTCGTATTTTATTCATGTGGTGACGAATCGTAATGTGTTGTTGAAATAAGGGTCGAAGGGTAACTCTGCTTTGATGTTTCAATGACATGTATAGGGGTGAAGTATTTTGGAGTGATTTTGAATAGTGTTAGAGGTTTCACTGTGATATACCGTTGTAAAGTATCGAAATTGGTAACAGCTGTTGTTTTTGTTTTGATTGTTTATTAAGCTTTTAATGTTTTAGAGAAACTGCAATCAGACTTTTCAAATACATGCCCTTCTAATAACCTAACATTGGGTGGCCAAATCCAATGTATAGCACTTTTTTATTATGTATAGGTTCGTGTTTGACCACTATCTCATCTGATGGTAAGTGATGATGTGGCCGACGATGGAGCACGCTTGCCTAGAAGTAACCTATTCACTCTTGACTTAAAAAAACCCCTAGATTGTAGCTATCAGGAAACGCAGCCTCACCATCATAATTATCATTTTCTATCATTAATAAAAAAAAAAACGATTTCAGGCCAATTTTTGCTTTTTTTTAATTTATTTTTTAGGAACATTTTAAGACAATCTGCTGTATTTACTCGTACTTTAGTAATCGTATTGTAAGTTTAAATTAGAATTAAAAAACGATAAAAAATTATTAACAATATCAAACCAATTTAATCATATCCAAACTTAGGAAGTTTGTTACCTCTTGAAATTCCTGGTGAATTTATTTAAAGGGATATTACCCTTTACCCTGACATATGTCAGGGTTAGTCTTGACTACTAAAAGCAGCAGTTTCTTTGAAAGTGGTAGGTATACCGAATAAAATATCGCAATTATAGTTGTTGAAATCACGACAAAAGCTAATGCATTTTTAGCCATCAAACAGTTAAAAATTTTTGCAGTTTTTTTGTTTTCATGTGTGAAGTCATTAAATGACTTCTCCTGCTCTAAGATGGAGATAGATAGATAGATATATTCTTTATTGTACACCAAAAATACAAATTACATTAGGAACTTAAAATTAATAGGGTGTCACAATGGGCGGTCTTATCGCTATAAGCGATTTTTTACAGACAACCTTTATGGAGCTAGAGGCCGTGTCAGACCTTTATTGACTAAAAGCACACCTATTTTCCTTTAGTTCCCCTTTGCTTTCTAGGAGGCATCGGCCTTGCTGGACCCCTTTTTTTTAAGTAGGAAATCATCCAATGACATCTCCCAAGGGCGGGAGGACGTGTCAGACTTGTACCGACTAAAACCCACTGCTAGTTCCTTCGTTGCATTTCATTCCAGGGCTGGGTTTTCCTTTCAGAAGCGAACCCATGGCCGCAGTAGGCTTCGACCCTGCTGGGCCCCTACGTTTTGCTGATATCTTGAAGCGCGCGTGGAACACTACGCGCCGTCGACGACTTGGGCTCGGTCCAGACGGTTACCGGATGGTCGGACGGCGAGCTACCCATTGCTCGCCGTCCGCAAGCCCGCGCCTACAGTAGCACCTGGGGCGTGAGGGCCATTCCCTCACGCGTACGAGTGCGGCCACCTCCTTTGCTAGCATTACCGCTTCGCAGAAAGAGGTGACCGCCTGCCACTCCTCCTTGCTCCGGACCATGGCCTGTACCGAGGCCTGGTGCGAGAGATCGTTGCCACCGATCGCCCCCACGAGGATATGGCGGTGCTCTGCCCAAGCGGGGCACACCTCTACCGTGTCCTCCGGACGGTCCACACTGTGGTGACACCCGGGCGATTCTTCCGCACGAATCCGGTGCAAGAATCTTCCGAACTGACCATGTCCGGTGAGAACCTACGTCATGCGGAAGGTGAGGACACCGTGAGGTCATTCCAGCCACGCCTCAAAGAGGGGACTTACCGCCATAATTATGGCGTGCCCATTGCTGTATCCCTACGGTTTTGATGACAACTCTTTGAGGCGCACGTAGAACATTGCGCGAGTTTGGTATCGACTTCCAGTATATCCAGATGCGGCTGAATACCTGTGTTTCACATGGAGTGACTGCCTGTCAGACCTCTACCAGCCCTGGTTTTTTATCAACCCGTGCTCGTTTGTTTTATCAGTTCGGGCATTATTTTATTATTGGAGTATTGTTGGTAACAAGTAATTTTATAGTTTTTTTTTCCAATGTGTCACATATTTTAATCTATAATATTATGTGGCTATTTATCAAATAGTTATTTATGTATTTTATCTCAATAAAATTATACACCAGGTAGGCAAATATTAATATTTAATTCAATTATATGTTATTTTTATTTATTTATTTTTGCCTTCGTCCGTGCGTCACTGCGGGGTGTCAACTGAAAACCAGCGCTGGGTGTCTGACGCTCAGCAAATGCTGAGTTAGTCACCCTTTCGGTACGTACCTACACGCTCAGCGCATTCTGAACTTTGTTCTTTTTTACTTTGTGTTCGTTGTACCGTGTCTGTCCTGAATATCTATTCTTATTCTGACCCTAAATCAGATACTCAAGAAGCAAGCCCTAAAATCTCGTCTTAATTTGCAAAGAAAATATATTTATTGAACCTACTGTTACTGAAAGCTCCATAAACTCAAAAATATTTATGTTCCCCCAAAGTTCATGTTTTTCTTACATATTTGTTAAGCCAAGTGGGTAGGAGAGGAGAGGCTTTGCTACAATATGGAGATTTCGTAATGAAATGAAAACATTGTGTCGGATAATTTTATTATTTTCAGGGAACCTTTTATAATCTGTAGTTGGTTTAGGGACTTAGGTTTATGAAAACTTACGAGTATGTTTGTGTAGCCCTTAATATAGGTTTCATGGGTTAAAGGATACCTGGGGATTTAGACAAAGGGACATTGTGTGATGACATTATGTCATCACTAATGATGTACGACGATAGTCTGCACACTTATGGTAAAATGATAGAAACCGGGGATGATAATAAAACCGCCAGTGTTGAATGTAGAAAAGTCACTGATTTATTTTACTTAGTAACTATTATACTAAATGTTCGCGCGTGTGCAAACGCTGCAGTTGCATAACCTACTTAATTATACGAATGTGCGGGTTCACCGTACAAATGATGATAAGTGATATATTACTATAATAAACAGCCTGTATTGTCCCACAGCTGAGCAAAATCCTCCCTCCATTTTTTTCAACGATCGCGTTTCCAATTGTCAAGAAAGACATGCAGGCCGTCCCACCTTAAGGGGTGAAAAGATGGTCGCAAACCAACGTCCCAACCAAGGTGACCTTGCTGGTTTCAATCCGTCTAGACAGCAGTTGTAATCCATGACCTTCAACGCCCTTGGTTGGGAGGCGCGTTTTCCCAACCACCGAACGTGTTGGCGCGTGGTTTACATCTATATAGCCGCAACACAAACCAAACTCATAAACCAAGGTTACCTTGGTTGGAACGCTAGTTTGCAACCGTCTGGTCACCCCTTTATCCTTCTTTGTCTGCCGCGGCCCCGTGTCGCGGTGTTTGGGCACCAATCTCGAGATCACAGCTCGTTAGACATGCACATTAGTGATAATAACAGTCAAATTAGACTGGGCGCTGGAAAGAGTTGAGTGCGCAAAATATGTGGACCACATTGCATGCAGATTGTTATTCTGGATGTTACCAGCCCCCCTAGCCCAGTTACAACCGTTTCGTTTCGATTCTCTTTTCGTCGATCGCCTCGAGTAGGCCACGCCACCGATTCCTTTGTTCTGACGTCATCTCAACGCTCAGACACGTGGTCAGAACAAAGGAACAGGACGCGTGACTGACTCGAGGCGATCAACGAAAAGAGAATCAAAACGAAACGGTTGTAACTTGGCCAGGGGGCCAGTTGTCGTTTCAATTTTTTTTGTATCTTTCGGAAACCACATGATATTTCAGTAAAGTAGCGCATGGCGATAGGATATCACTCCACCTCATTTTAAAATGCGATCTAAATTTAGTGCCGGGATTACTACTAAGTTTAAACCATGACTTTCTTTGAATTAACTGATCTTTGAATAGTCTTAATTTTGTAATTAGAACACATTTCAATCTTAGTACTAGCTTGAGTACCGTAACAAACCAAGACCTTTTAGTCTTGGTTTAAACCAGTAATATGTGTGTGTGTGTAGTTATGTGTGTTTTTGTGCAATAACACGGACTGTGTTTAAAGTACATCCAATTAGCTTAATTTGTCATTTAGTTAATAGTGTTTTTTATGTGAAAATTATCAAATATCTTGTCCCGCTCTGGATGTAGCCAGTGTGTCAGCGTAATTAGCATAATCAGCCTTTTAATGTTCCCACTGCTGGGACTCAGGTTTCCTCTCTCTAAGAGAGGGAATGGGCCGTAATCCACTATGCGGGCCCAGTGCGGATTGGTGAATGTCACATGTCTTCGAATTTTTGGTTCTAGGACATGCCGGTTTCCTCACGATGTTTTCCTTCACCGTTTTGAGAGCAGTTGTGATGAAATAAATTACAAAAAGTAATGCGCCTGGCTGGGTTTGAACTCGCGACCTATAACTCGTAAGTCAGGGTCGTTACCACTCGACCACAACTGCTCAAGAGTGTCAGACTTTGGATGGATGGCGATAAAAAATGTGCAGGGGCCATGGCAGGCCATTGGTTCTAACTGGCCCCGTTTTTGCTGACATATCTTTGAGGCGTGCGTGGAACAACGCACTGTCGTCTCGGGTTCGATTCTTATCGGACGGCTGGACGACAACCTATACATTGCTTGCAGTCCGCGAACCCGTGCCTACAAGAGCAGAAAATTGCTCTGCGACTCCTGATACCCGTCAATTTACCTTATAATTAAATGGCGCCGTTCTATTATCGGTCTAAATTATTCAGTCGATGCGTCTAATGCTACACTTAATGAACTGGCTGACTATGCTTTAGCCATTCATCCGATGGTGTGACCATGCGACGAAAACAACTAAGAGTTAAAAACTGGTCAACATAACATAATTAGCATTTATAGCGTTCCTACTGCTGGGACTCTGTCCTCTTTACTAGAAAAGAGAAAAACTTATCAAAATGTGAGTATTTGCAAATTAGAGTTATTTTAGACCGATTGCACCAGAGAGCTGAATACAAATTATCCTGAAAACCCAGGAATTTAAATGAGGTAGTTGTCAAATGCAATAAAGAAAGAAGGAAAGAAAAACAATTTAATTTTTTATTTTATTTATTTTTAAATATATAAATCACACGTTTGATTAAAAATTCTCAATAATATGATTTATTTATAATAAAATAAAATTTAACAAAATTAGAATAAAATTGGTTGCAATATCATAAAATATGTTGGAATAAAATCAATTCAGGCAAATTTTATTTGGTATACACACATAGATAGACACAGTGTAGAAACAACGTTTAGAAAATTTAGATTAAAAAAGAACACTGACAAAAAGTGTGTCTCACGACTACGCCAAACTGGACCTACACAGTTCAGCAAAAATGCCAGACAACTGTTCTATGTAACAGTTGCTTAACGCTGGATTTCAACTGAACTTTACTGAGAATATATTGAGAGTATATAGGTTTTTTTTTAGGTGCGAAAATCATCTAATGACAAATTGCGCTCTTGGGCGGATCGGGAGATAGTGTCAGACTTTTACTGACTAAAAACCCACTCCTGTTCCTTCGTTGCCTTCGTCCCAGAGCCCCGTTTCGTTTTCACACTACCCATGGCCCCAGTAGGCTTCGACCCTGCTGGGCCCCTACGATTTGCTGACAACTCCCTGAGGCGCGCGTGGGACAATACGCGCCGTCGACGACTTGGGCTCGATCCGGAAGGTTACCGGACGGTCGGACGGCGAGCCACCCATTGCTCACCGTCCGCAAGCCCGCGCCTACGGTGACCGGAAATCGGGATCAGAATCCCAGCGGCGGTTGGGGCGTGAGGACCGTTGCCTCACGCGATCAGCCGCCTCCTTTGCTAGCATTACTGCTTCGCAGAAGGAGGCGACCGCCTGCCACTCCTCCTCGCTCTGGACCATGGCCTGTACCAAGGCCCGGCGCGAGAGTTCGCCGCCGCCGATCGCCCCCACGAGGACACGGCGTTGCTCTGCCCAAGCGGGGCACACCTCCACCGTGTGCTCCACCGTGTCCTCCGGGCGGTCCACACAGTGGCGACACCCGGGCGTCGCTTCCGCACGAATCCGGTGCAGGAACTTCCCGAACTTAGCGTGTTCGGTGAGAACCTGCGTCATGCGGAAGGTGAGGACGCCCGCCGTAAGGTCTTTCCAACCACGCCTCAAAGAGGGGATTTACCGCCATAATTGTGGCGTGCCCAGAGAGTATATAGGTGAAAGTTTGTAGTTGTGGCGATTGTAGCAAAAAGTTCTTAAGAGGCCTTCCACTCGCCTATCATCAACATCGAGCATGGTTTAAAAGCTTGTTACTTTCTCTAACGCAATACAACGCGATGTTAGACGAAAAGGCAAGGGGAAAAAAGAGAGATAGATAACGCCTGAAAACTCTGTTAGCATTCGGTAATTCCGTGATTTACTCGAATATTTTACAAAACTGGTTCTTGGAAATACGTGTTTTCTTAAAACCGTTTACTAGTTCTTGAAAAAAAATTTTCGTTTTTTAGAATCTTCATTAAATTTGCAAGGCTTCTATTGTTATACTTTTTTGCCTTTTTAAATTTTTGAGTAAATTATTAAGTATCAAAATTCATGCAAAATAGTAGATTTTCAGAGGTCTTTACTGGATTAGTTTTACACAAATTTATAAATTGATTTTAATAGAAGCCAACAACAATTATTAAACCTTAATAACTATAATTACAATAAAATAAAATAAATAATAATAAAAACCCTAATCTAATTACAACTAACTAAAACTAAAGTATGGCGTCAAAAAACTCTTCCACATCGCTGTCGACTGGTAATGTGCCCAAAAGACTGGCGGCATTGCCACGCTGTATGGCAATGCTTATCCTCTGTCCGAGGTAAAAGCCAGCCCTTGGGTCACGCGAAGTATCAACTAGACGTTTTGACAGATCTTTATACAACTTGTGAGCACTCGGACCCCACGAACCAGGAGTTTCAACCCCAAACGGTTCGAAAATATAACTTCCAACAAGGTTATTATATTTTCGCCGCTTGAGGTTCTCCGCAGCCGCAGCGGCAGCACCAGCACAACACGACGAGTTAGGAAGATGGGAAGGCGCAAGAGTATCGACACAAGTAGCGTCCCATACTAAAGGCCTACCCATCTTCCATGAGAATAACGACATGCCGTCCGGTCTCTTGCCATCGTCGCGTGCCAGGCCATGGGGTTCCAATACGGCTGGAACGCCGACGGAGACAAGAGCACGTCTGATGATGTCGTTGATATTCGCGTGTCGTGCTATGCGACCCGCACTTCGGCTGCATGACAGACCGTGGTGTCCGAGGCTGTTGACGACTTCGCCACAGTGACAGCGATGAGGAGAACAACAGGGAGCGCCTAGACGTAAGGAAGCAGCGAGGCGGACAGTATTATCATCGAGCAAGGTGCCTATGTTCGACGATGGTAGTGCGTGAAGCCAGAGACCCGACTCCCACTCTCCCACAGCCAGCAGGCGCGCACGCTCCGCAGGAGCAGTATATGTTTCAATCAAGTTTTTTTGAATTACTTTGCAGAGCGGCTCATCCCACAGTCTTTGGGAAGATGGTTCATCGGGTGGATTAGAATTCGGGCAAGCGAGTCTCCAGGTATCTATAGCCTCGACGAAGCACGGCATATAGAAGCCTAGATAATATCTACAAGATACTGTGTTTCCAAAATATTTTGTGAAACACGTGTAATTACGTCACAATCGAGTAAAAGCATTTGTACAAAAAACAGTGAAAATGTATGTCGAGTTGCATCCCCTTAAAGCCGTTTCACTGGCTCAGAGAGGGAACGATTTATAACTTTTAGAAATAGACACAAAAGACTAAACAAGAGTATCTACTGGATATTATGTAGGTAGAACAATTGTCTCATTTTTTTTAAAAGTAGCATTGTCACATTTTCTGAAACGTGTCTCGAAGTTTAAAGTTAATCTAAATGGAAAGTTCTTATGTTTTTTAAAACTCTGTCTCAACAATATTATATTCCATTTCAGCGGGGAATGGATATGTTTTTATTCAGTGGTAGTTTCGAACAAAATTTTATAAAGTCATGATAATGAAGTAAGTAGGTATCAAGTTTTCGATTTTGAAAGCAATGTGTGCTTTTACAAAATTTTTGGTCTTGACACTAGTGGTTAGTGGCCCTGAATACTGTGCCGGAGGTCATGGGTTCGATTTCCACCCAAGACAAATGTTTTTGTGATGAGTACCACTTATTCTGTGTCTGGGTGTAATTTATCTATAATATGTATGTATTTAGAAATATATAAGTATGTTTATCAATTGTCTAGTGCTCGTAGCATAAGCTCTGCTTAGTTTGGGACTAGATGGTGATAGTTGTGGAATATTATTATTATGCCATTGAATTTAATCCTAAAAATTCTCAGTCCTCTTAAATCGGAACGAAATTATTTGTTTTCGACCAGACATTAGAGATTGACAGTGATGAAAATAGATAAATTCTTTACTATATTCTAGCTAACCGGTAAAATGGAGTTCTGTCAAAAAAATAACTTAAAAAAAAAGAAATAACCGACTTCACTAAAAAAAAAAAAAACATTAAAAGGATTAAAATATTTTTAATTTTGAAAGTCGGTGCTAAATAAGAAACAAACAATACCGAGAAACACCGACTTCCGAAATTAAAGTTATTTTGATCCTTTTAGTGTTTTTTTTTTAGTGAAATCGGTTATTTTTTTTTTGTAAAAAGTTTTTTATTTCACACTTTTTAGTTGCGATACACTAATAAACAGACTCCAATTACCCCAAACACTGCTAGGTTACATTGTTTTATTATGAAGTTCCTGTGTTTACCTTCCACCTTCCGACTCCATCATCAGATCAGTTCGATAGTACCTTATGGCCAAAGTGCATCTTATGACAATTCTAATAAGCCCAAACACGGTTAGGTTACATTGATTAATTACGGAGTTCCTGTGCCTACCTTCCGGCTCCATCATCATCATCAGATCACTTCAATGATACCATTTTCAACGTAACTATTTAGAACCATTCATTTATTTGTATTGTCATAGTCGCTTAACTATCTTCATTGTGATATCTATGCGAGTATGAAGTTCCGTTGACCATTTCTGGTCTTCTTCATCAGTTCCACTTCATCAAATGTTACTATTTGACTGTAAATGCTTAAGTTCTCGATGAAAATACCATAATCACTATATGGCTGCCTATAATATTTGAAGAGTTCCCTCAATTTCACCAAGATTCCATAATCAGATCCCAACTTGGTGACTATGGAACCATTTGGAAAGTATACTCTTTCCAACAAAAAAAAGAATTTTTCAAAACGGTTGGCAAGCGACGAAGTTATGCGCGAACAAACATAAAAAAAAATACAAACATCCGAATTGAGAACCTCCTCCTTTTTTAGAAGTCGGGTAAAAAGAAGATGGATTAGCAATGCCTAATGATACATAACGGTATCTAAATCGACAAAAGTCTACTACCGATATGTATGCCTAATCTTAACCGATGTGTTTTGTTTTGACATAATCCCAAATCGATTGATTGGCGATGAATCTTCAGTAATTAAAAGAAAACAGTGTATTCCATGTTTGTTATTTTAGTTTTAACCTAGTTTACAACGTTCGCTGAAATGTATGCGTCAATATTTAACAATGTTATTTTTCCTAGAGTTGAACAACGTCCAGAGAGTTTCCTTTTAGCGAATGGTAATGAATGCTTGGTTAATTTTTAAATGGACGTTAAATGAAGTGAAAATTGATTTTATTAAAAATGAGCGTTGAAAGGTTTTTGTTACACAATTTTGTTGGCACTTCATGCACTTTTAAAATTAAAAAACAGTCTTTTCCTTTAGGCAAATATGTTTGCTAAAATTTTTATTCAAGTCTATGTTATACAAGGACAGTATCATTTTTGAATTTCTGGAAACGTATACATATATCATGCAAATTACATATATTACCAAACATTTATATACCTGTTACTGGTGAAATATAAGGAACTTATTACTGTGTTTGAAATCCATTTATAGTACTTTTTACTTTTCAAATAAAATACTTTTTTTTTCAAAAACAAAAAAATCTTTCATGTCAATCCGACTTTAATCTGGTCTGAAAAGTATTTATCCACCTGGACCGCTATCTCGTTGGCCTCGCATTCACGGTAGGTGCAGGTGCATGCAAGATGCATCTCGCAGATACTGGGCAGGAAAGGAGGTGACACATATCCTGTGAAGAAGATTCACACTGACACTACACAGACAACCAGAGCCCGCAGTGGGTTCAAATCCCGATCCGGGTCCGATAAAATCGACATCTGAATTTGTTTCAGTGGTTCTTCTTAGTGTAGTCAACTTTGAAACACCGACCTCATCTAGTTAATTGAGACGAAAAAAAATTACGTGTTTTATTTTTAAAAGGTTTATATAAAAGCTCGCACTTGACCGCTATCTCACCAGATAGGAAGCGACGATGTAGTCGACGATATTTATTACCTTTTTGCAAAATGAATATCATTTATCATACCTTTTATTAAAATGCATATCATTGTCCAATTTAGTATTCGAAATGCATAGATACTGAAACGAAGTCTCACTGCTTTACCTTTTTAAAAAGAGCAATGGGGTCAGTCTAGCAATTTGTCAGGCCATAATCCCGGTCAATGCCTCTCATAGTCTTCCTAAATTCCACTTCCGCGTCTAATTCCTCAACTAAGCTAGATAACTGTTATTCTTCTTTCATCTTTCTTTTCTTTCCAGCTGTACCTCCTCTTCATGCTGGTGTTCTTCATAATCCTGTGTCTGGTCTGCATCGTGGTGCTCCTCTGGTATAACAGAAGATACACCCAGGAGCTGCATTCCACCACCGAAGCCCGAGAAGACACCCCCATGAGGAGACCGTGCCTTAGTGAATTCTAATCCTGTGCCTATGTGTTAAGATACTTTAATACAATTGCAGCTCAATTTGATTGATGACAGATGTAACATATTTTAGAGAAAAATATGGAAAACGATTCCGGCCAACAAAGATACTATTTTCATATTTCCATAGTTGTTGTTTAAAGATGTACACACTATAAATTATACAATTGTCTTGTTTTCACATGGCAATTATCGGAAGACATAAGTTAGAAGGCCTCCCGTAATGTGGACAGATGACCTGGAAACTTACCATGATGTGTTAAAATATCAGTTGTTTAAGCAACAAAGAGGGATGGTGCTATACAGCTTATATAGCTCCATCCCTTTTTCTCGCTTGGATGGATGGTTTCATAGCACGTCCTCTGGTGCGAGTCGTAGGAACCCCATGGATATGAGAGCGTTTCATATCCATGGGGTTCCCACGACTACCTACTACTACTAGAACCGGTCGTTATGGCGACACTTGGGGTAGGCATATGTCCAACAGTGGACACCTTTCGGTTGAAATGATGATGGCAATTACAATCATTATTCTTTCTTGATATTTATCACTTGTTAAGGTACCCGATCGATAGATGATGTATAGTTTTAGTGTTATAAAATGCTCAAGATATTATATATTCAGGACGGTTTTTATACCTTCCTATACATAATATATATTTCTTTTTTTTTCAAACGATAGGAATTTTAATAAGTGAAAGTAGGTCAATGACTGTTATTGCCAAGTTAAAACATAACAGTTATAGCTATCATAAGTTTTCAATGGATTGACATGGGTTAGTTCAGAGAATCAATCTAATATTTCAAAATTCAACAAAGAAATTTTAACCCTTTGGACGCGTGGATGTACGTCATTTTTCTCGCCAAAACGCTCCCGTATTTACGTACATTTATCGTCCAAGTGTAATAATATAGAGGAAGAGGGGTAGACAAATTCTCAAGGTCATCGACTAATAGGAGCCCCTTATGAAAAATGAACTAAGGTCTATTTTACATAGCGTAGGATGACAGCAGGACAAAAATATGCATCTATAAGATGAGAGAAAAGGATAGGTAGCAACATTGTATGAATCCGACAGCTGTCACCCGCATCATCCTATAGCATTCATAGTGTAAGCCATCGATATAATCTATATTTGTAACATTTATTTTATCAAATAGAATTTAAGCCAAATCTTTCATACATTTACAAGAAGATGCACACAAACGATTCTTAATTTTAATTACTCGATGTTTTCACTACATTTACGTCCAAATAAACTTTATTAACATAAAACTATTTACCAGAACGTGATACGAGCAATTGTGCCCTTATACATTTTAATGTTAAAAATAAACGAAGTGCCATTTTGAGTCTTAAATGTTTAACATACGGTTGATTTAACAACGACTGATTCAGTGCCAAATAAAATTTGATTGTAAATAACTTGGAGTTTTATTTAATACTAGCTGTTACCCGCGACTTTGTCTGCGTCAAGTTAGTAAAAATGCACAAACGTAATTAATAATTCTGTGCTTGTGATTCGTGCTAAAAACATCTAATTCAAATAACGGAAATTAATTTCAGTAAATATATTATGTAAAATGTATTTCTTATGTCCAGATATATAAAATTTATTTTATTTATTTGGCTCACCAGTAATAGAATACTCGTTCATGATATACATCAAATAAATTACTTATCATCATCAATAAACAGAAACAGACATGTTGAGGTCGAAGTAGTTGATAAACTGTGGTTCTGCCTACCCCTAAAAGGAAAAGGTGATAGTTTAAGTTTGTTTTTGGTTTATTCTATAATGAAACAACCCTGTATGATTTTAACATGATTGGTTCATTATAATAGACTAAAAGTTTATTAAACCGTTGTTTTCTTTTAACAACACTAAATAAATGTTATTTAACGTAGGCTATAAAAAAAGTGGATAAAGTAGTTTTCAAAATGTTAAATGTTGCCAAAATGTATAAAGAGTCTGTACGGATCTTGTTCTGAGGTCAATACCCACAGTTTTTAGTGTCTGCACGTTTTACTTTTAGGAAGAAAATCATCAAATACCTTCCCCCGCTCTGGGTAAAGCGAGAGTTTGTGTCAGACTTTTACAGACTGAAACCGACCTGTGTTCCTTTAATTGCCCTTAGTGTTCTAGAGCTACGGTAACTTGCACGCGGCAGCAAATCTTCCTTCTTTGAGGAAAAGAGAGGACGCTGTGGTGTCTTTCTAAAGACACCACAGCGTCCTCTCTTTTCGCCTGACGAAGATCTCTAGGGCCAGTGCCATAGCCAGGCCTCCCATAAGAATTTGCCTCGATGATATTTCTCTGCAGACTTTTAGCCGGGTCCGTTATGCAACTTTGGCGGAGGTGAATTTCGAAGGAGCATAATCGGCTTCAGCCCATCTTCAGCTGGATAACGTGCACTGATAGTCCATTGCTGCTAGCGATTATTAAAATACTACAGAGTAACCTACGATGTCATCTTGCTCCACAACTGTACTTATAAAGAATTTGTGAAAAAATTGTTGCAGTTTGATGTTGACTTACATCACGTCGAATTTGAAACAGAAACCTCTCGAAACACCCTAATACCCCCTCATTACTCCGTGTTTGTGACTCCACAAAACTATAAAATGACAGCGAACAAATGTCGCAACCAATTGGAGCTGTGACTGACTCTGGCATCCGTCAGAATGTTGTCCCAGTGTTGATCACCACTCACTGACCACTCTTAAGGAGGTAACGACCAGTTGTCGACTTAAGGCTGCAAGTAATGTAGGATACATCATACGTAATCAAACTATCTTCAGGAACGCAAACCACGTCGGGGCCTTGTGTGAAATATGTCTTCATGGGTTTTTCATGAAATTCTTAATGATCTTCAATTTTTGGAATCTTTGAAATTAGGTACTTGTTCCAAACAGTAGGTTGTGGTCAAGTCCGAGGGAGAGACTACTTGAAGTACTGGTAACCTTCACGAACTGCTCAAGAAGCATCTTTCTGTGATTAAGTACCTACCTATATTTGCTGGTTTTTTGGGGGTTCTTCCGAAACATCTACGTTCGATGAAGACCTGCGTCAGGCGGAAAGAGAGCCTTTTTAGACTTTCCTCAAAGAAGGTATTTGCTGCCGCAATTGTGGCGTGCAAGTTACCATAGCCCTGGAACGCTAAGGGCAACTAAAGAAACACAGGTGGGTTTCAGTCAGTAAAAGTCTGGTACTACCTCTCGCTTTACCCAGAGCGGGGGAAGGTATTTGATGATTTCCTACCTAAAAGCAAAAGGTGCACACACTAAAAACTGTGGGTATCGACCTCAGTATCAACTCCGTGACTCAGACTATTTATACATTTTGGCAACTGAAAACTACTTTATCCACTTTTTTTTGATAGCCTACGTTAAATAACATTTATTTAGTGTTGTAAAAAAGATAATTCTACGGTATAATATACTTTTAGTATATCTAATGAACCAATAATTTTAAAATCATACAGCGTTGTTTTATCATAACATAAACCAGAAAGAAACATACATAAAACCCACTCCTGTTCCTTCTTTGCCATTGTTCCAGGGCCCCGGGAATCTCTTTCGTATCACCCATGGCCCCAATAAGCTTCGACCTTGCTGGGCCCCTACGGTTGCTGACACCTCCTTGAGGCGCGCGTGGAACACTACGCGCCGTCAACGACTTGGGCTCGGTCCGGACGGTTACCGGACGGACGGACGGTGAGCTACCCATTGCTCGCCGTCCACAAGCCCGCGCCTACGGTGGCCGGAAATCGGGATCGGAACCCCTCGGTTCGGATCGGCTGGGTCGCGAGGGTTATTGTCTCGCGCGTGCGGACGCCTCCTTTGCTAGCATTACTGCTTCGCAGGAGGCGACCGCGCCCAAGGCCCACCGCGCTTTACGCTATTACAAATTTTGTTATAATAAAATGATTGGACCTAACTGCGGTTTATTTTCGTAAATATTTTTGGCATTTACGAAGCAATTAATTAGAATTCAATAATTTTTATAAATAGGTCTAGAAACATTTGCTGATTTCGTGATAACGCCATCTATTGCTGAAAAGCTTAACCTTACCTTTATCACACACTGAAGCTCTACCACGAGCTCATAACGTGATTCATTTTACGACCTAAACCGGACTGAGAGGGATGGAGCTATATAGGGTGTATAGCTCCATCACTCTTTTTCGCTCGTACGTCTGACATTTTGACATTATCATGGTAAGGCCCCTGGCCACCTACCGAGTGATAGTTAAATAAATAGTTTGACAAATTTAATTCGTGTGTTTGCTATTCAAAGCCAGATGGCGTCACTGAGGCATAGGATGACAGTTTTTCTAAGACATTTTTTCTGATAGCCGCTCTATTGTATCTCTTTAGATCTCTTTGTAGACGTTTGAATGCATAAACGCTGAATTTCTGTCTTGTATAGTGAAGGTCAGTATAATCTGCCAAACTGCTTTGAAAGTGCTGATGTAGAAACCAGACTGTCGATAAAAATAATAGTAAGAACGCAAAAATATGTAAAAATTTCTTGTTTACTGTAAAATAAAACAAAACTATCATAAAAAAAGAAACTGAGTTTTGAACCACTATCCCCTTACGTGCCGATCTAATACAGACACGACTGCACTACGGTGTTCGTTGACTTTTGTGTAAAATAGGTGTTCTTATATAAACGTCATCATTGTCTGCTTAACCCTTTGTCGATGATAGCGTGATGATTTTCATCTCAGATATTAAATTTGTAGCTAAATAAAAAAAGAAATATTATTTTCGTTTTTCCACTTAGATTTTATTACATGTTTGATTACTTTTTACAAAAATATGGAGTAAAAATGTCTAAGATGTGTTAAAAATATGCTAAAAGTCCTATTATTATTGTAATCGAAGTACCATCGCATATTATATACAAAAAAGACGACAAAATACTCACAAAAATTATTACTATAACTGGGGATCGAAGTCACGGCAAATCGTTCAATACCGACATTTTGGAATGTTGCTCACCCCCCATAGCAAATAGCGTGATAATTTATAGCCTATGTCCTTTCTCAAGCTCTATTCTATCTTTGTACCAAATTTCACCAAAATTGGTTCAGCGGTATAAGCGTGAAAGCGTAACAGACAGACAGACAGACAGACAGACAGACAGACAGACAGACAGAGTTACTTTCGCATTTATAATATTATAGTAATAGTAATAGTAATATAGTATAATAGTATGGAAGTATGGATTGGATTTACATCATAGTATCGTTCATTCCCATTTTATTTTTATATGCTACACGCATACAAGTAATTATTGTAGCGTTAATTGCAATTTCGATACAGCTCTGTGCATTTCCAATTTATTGAATAGGCTTGAAAACATAGTTATAATATTCCACAACTATTTATCACACAACGCCGTCTAGTCCCAAGCTAAGTAGAGCTTGTGTTATGAGTACTAGGCAACTGATAAACATACTTATATATTTCAAAATACATAAATATAGTTAAATTACACCCAGACACAGAACAATTGATCCTGCTCATCACACAAACATTTACCCTGGATGAAAGGCTAAAAAGATAGAGTTAAATTACTTATTAAAGTCTTTTAGGCTAGCTTGTAAGCAATTTTGGGGTTATTAATAATAAAGTTACGTTATAAATAGATACTGTCTTAGTATTTTAAAAAGATTTTTTTTTAAAACAAAGTGTTAAATGATGTCTTTAATGAATTTATTGTGTATGATAAATAAGGACAGTAAAAGATAATAACTATACGAGATGGTATCTTTATTAATAGGCATATACTGTATCTTTTACTGTTTGCCTAGTAAGCAATATTCTATCTCCCTAAGTGCAATTATAACTTGCAACAAATTGCATTACCATTTGTATTGCATTTTGAAGACGCTATCAAGACTCAAGTATAACTTGAAATCCTGGGTACAATTCCAATTTGTACTACACAATAACCCTGGGGATGACGCAGCATGTAATTTTCATTCTGCAGTACCTCTGGAGATCTTTTCGAAATTGACTGAAGATGACGACGTAAACTGCAATCTTGCACCAATTTTCTTACCAATAAAAAAAGGATTTGTCCAACTGTGGGTTGGTTAGGTAACTGAGGGCTTATAGTGGTAATTACGAAAAGTAACTATGATTCTTTAATAGAAAATTCCAGGTATTAATGTCCAATATTTAATATCAAAGAATCTAAATTATTAAAAATACTTTGTATAGATAGAGCACCGAACGCGTTGAAATATGTAGCATATTCTTTTGGGTTTTATGCTATTTTTGAATTATGAGAATTTCAATTATGATAAATTAAACATTTCTTAGAATTAAGCTTTAATACAGTAAGGCATTAATACTTAGAAAGTTTAATATTTATTCGGTACAAAATTTTAATTTACTAGTGGTCCCCCCCGGTTTCAGCCGCGTCTTTGGTTAGTCTCCGCTCCTATGAATAGTAACGTAATATTATCACTTTTCACTTTCCTCGATAAATGACTATATAATATTAAAATAATTTTTCAATTCGAACCAGCAGTTTTTGAGATAAACCCGTTCAAACAAACTATAATATTAAGAAAACCAGAGTGGAATTACTCCCATTTTTTGAATTGAGAATATGTCAAGTAATTAAGCTTGTTAAAATATAATTGAATGCAATTCATTTCGAATTCTGAAGTTAACAAGTTCTCGTGCTAAAGTCGATTTCTATGAATTCTCAATTCAAAATTCGATGCATTTTACACGGTATTATTTCCTTTTCTTGAGAACGTTTCTCGTTCGTTTCTTTAGCTAAGCCAACAAGTGTTATCAGATAATTATATTAGGGGACAAAATAACTACCGACATGACGTTTGATCTACGTGATGCTGCAAAGTTGCCCAGAGTCCCACAACTTGCAGTCCCAATTTTACTATACATTTTCGTAGCGCGGGATATGTTGTTGGACTATTTGACAGGGTAGCGCGTATGTTAGGAGACATTTTGTCTCCTAATGTATCCAAGGCTTTATATTGAAAAAGTCTTATAATAGCGTCCTAGACTCCATTATCGTTCCCTAATCCTCCGGTTTCAGTTCTATAACTATCTGTTAACGACCTCTACAAGCAAGTTTCAATTCAATAAGATTTTACGTTCACGAAGAGTGACGAAGCTCCATTAAATGAAACGTCGTCTAACCAGACTATAAAAACCTTCAAATTTCAATATTACTTTACATGGAACAGTTAAAGGACGCGTTAAAGTGTAACAAATAAAAAGTAACGATGCGGCGACGGGGACATTAGGAGCGGTGACGGTTTTATCGCTTAAACTAGCTGTTGTTAGCGGCTTCACCCACGTTATTATAGAAAATTATCCTATATGAACATACTCCTATAATAAATAGTACATAAACTATGTGAATAGGGGATAAAACAGTATCGTCAAGTCGCAGGGGGCGTGTTGGATTCCGATCCAAACGAAATTTGCTGTGTTTTATTCCCGGACGCAGTGACAGATTTATATAATTAACTCCCGAGCACTGCGAGGGAATTGAAAAACGTATTTTATGTGCTATTTAGAAATCTGTTCGAGCATAAAGAAGTAACAAACATGAAGTAATAAAAGGCAAAGGTTTGTATGTATGACACACAAAACTTTCGCATTTGTAATATTAATGTGAGAAAAAGTTTTAGTGGCGCCACTCCTGTGACGCTACAAAAACAAGATGGCGACAGCGATTTGTGAGTTTAAAAAATTCACACAAAACTTAATATAACAGACAGTGATTTCTTAACAAACGCGGCTATCCCGGTAGCGGCTTCCAATCAGTCTCACTATATCTTGGTGTCAAAACAGTACACGCCATATTCCTAAGATTTCCATCTATTTAGACAGCTAAAACACATCTCTTGTAGGATGTTTTACAATAGTGACAAGAATATGGATTTTCAGGAAAATTCACACCACCATAACTGGTACTGGAAAACGTATACATGACGTTGACGACAATTTAACTAATGTCATTAACATGAGCGTCTTGACCGGTGCCTGGACTTGACGACCCAGTGCTGCCACCTGGTGAACGTCATTTTAGAAAACCCTTATTGCTCTTTGATCGCACGGGTAGAATACTTTATAGCTAATAGAAAAGCAGTGGAGGCTGTTTAGAGAAACTCGCTGGACCTTCGCAGGAACTAAGATATGATGGAAATAACGCAGTTCTGTTTGGTGATATCATCATCATTTCGGCTGAAGTACGACCACTGTTGGACATAACCCTCCCCCAAAAGTCGCCACAATAAACGGTCCTATGCGTCTCGCATCCATCGCTTTCCTGTGACTCTCTTATATACAAAACATATGCGCATATCTTCCCTTTTTTAGTTTTTTAGATTGCGTCATTTCGCGTAAATAAACTGTTTTTCTTTCTTTCTTATTCTTTCTCACAAGGTCATCGGTCAACCTTGTGGGAGGCCTTCCAACGCTGCGTCTTCCAGTGAGCAGTCGATCATTTCCAGCAAACGACAAACTCGTCCTGTGATGACACGAGAAAAAATGCTGATTTTGTGTTACGGGTCCTAGATATTTCGACTTGTGCAGAGAAATATCATCGAGGTAAAAATTGATACAGGTCGTGGCATTTGTGCAGTTTTACACGAGCAAAACCAGTAAAAATGACATGAAATGAAAACCAACGTTTCATATACTATTTATTTAACAAACGATTCGTTTTGCAAATGTTTCATTTTACAAACGTTTTTTGGCAAATTCTTCTCTTGATAAATGGTTTGGATGATCATTATACATTTAATATTTTGTTTAATAATAATAATAATAATAATCATTTATTTGCTAATAATGTAGGTATACAGATAAGGTGTTATAATTGTTGATTGTCCCAATACATTTTGCCTTACGGCATGCAAAATATTCATATTTTATAGTAAATAAGGAGAATATTAAAAAAAAAAAGTTAAAAATTGTCAGCTCATTAACTTAATCGTTCAATTATGTGATATGTCGTACAAATTCAGATAAAATGTCATATAAATTCAAATTCAATGTCATAAAAAAATTTCAATACAATGTCATAAAAAAAAAATCGAATATAATGTCATAAAAATAATACAATGTCATGCTTGAAATAATACCATGTCATACAAATAATAAAATGTCATACAAATGATAAAATGTCATCAAATAGAATACAATGTCATATGAAATGAAATAATAAAATACTATTAGGAACCAATGACATGGAAAAAAAAATCACATTGAAGGAGCAACATTTTACTTGATTGTCTTGTCATACAGAAATTCTTTGATTGAGTAGTAACACTTGTCCAGTAAAAGTTTTGTTAATTGCTTTTTAAACATTACTATAGGTAATTCCTTTAAATTTCTTGGCAAAGTGTTATAAATAATGGGACCCATGTGTAAAATACTCTTTTTTAATAAAGCAGTTTTATGACCACCGGTATATAGTTGATTTTTATATTGGGCCCTTATTACTCTTAAGTGTTGCCTTATATCACTCATTGGCGTAAATAAGTGCAGATTCGTTCTAACGAATATTGCAACCTCTAGTATATACAACGATGGGAAAGTCAGAATTTTGAGAGATTTGAAAACTGGTCGACAGCTTTCTGTCACCTTAAGACCAGTCATTGACCTAAGGCAACGCTTTTGCGCTCGAAATATGCGTTCTCTCTCGCTGCAATTTCCCCAAAATATGACACCAAATCTTAACAATGAGGCAACCAAACCATGATAGGCTGTCATCAAGGAATTTAAATTCATTTTTTTAGCTAAGTTATAAAGAACAAATGCAGTTTTACTTAACTTTTGGCATATGATATTAGCATGAGATTCCCATGTTAATTTTTGGTCAATATTTATTCCTAAGAATTTTGCCTCGAAGGTTGATTCTACAGTTTGACCATTATATTGAACGTTTATATTCTGTGGCTGAAGCCGCTGCCAAAAATGCATGACTTTAGTTTTTTGTAAATTTATAACTAAATTATTTTTATTGAGCCAATCTATCATGGATTTAAGTGTAATGTTTATTTCCTTTTCATATTGAATTTTATCTCTGCATTCAATTATGGCTGTACTGTCGTCTGCAAATAATGTCATCGGTTGAGTAATTTGGCGAGGCAGGTCATTAATATAAATTAAAAATAATAAAGGCCCCAAGACACTTCCTTGTGGAACTCCGAATTTAATGATTCTGCAATTTGACAAGTATTTTACTTCACGTTTAGTTCTACTACAAACTCTCGTAATTTCTGTGTACTGTTTTCTACCCATGAGGTAAGATTTTATTAGGTTTAAAACGTTACCTCTTACACCGTAGTAGTTTAATTTAGTTAATAGTACGTCATGCTTTACGTAATCGAACGCCTTCGTCATGTCTGCGAAAATTGCACATACAGGATTCTTCTTATCTACATTATTCATGATCACTTTCAGAAGATCAAAGATAGCCAAATTAATATTTTTATTTTTACGGAAGCCGTATTGTTCATCGCATAATATATTGTTTTTAGTCATAAATGAGTAGATTGATTCATATATAATTTTTTCAAGTATCTTAGAAAATACTGAGATTAAGGCCACCGGTCTGTAGTTTGTCATGTCTTCCTTACTATTTTTCTTATGTAGTGGTTTTACAATCACAGTCTTTAATTTTTCAGGAAATATACCTGAGCTTATGCTTGCATTTATTATATGACTCAGTGGTTTTGCTATAATGTCAGAAACGTACTTTACGGCAATGGTAGAAATACCATCAAGTCCAAAGCTTTTTTTATTTTTTAATTTTTGGATTACACGTACAATATCTTGAGGCACAACCGGAGGCATAAACAAAGAATTCTGGATTTTAGTTCCAATTATATTGCACGGCTGGTTATTAGCAACATTCTGAACCTGGTCAACAAAGAAATCATTAAAAGAATTAGCAATTTGCTGCGGATTCTTTACTAATTTGTCACCTGTGTTAATTTGTAAAATTGGTTCTTTCACTTGAGTAAAATTATTAATTATCTGCCATGCTGTTTTTGATTTATTTTGTGAGCTGTTAATTAGATAATTATTTTGGGCTTTTTGAGTGAGATTTCTTTTGGAAAAATTACATTTACACTAAATACCATTTTATAATAATTTTTTCAAACAATTATGACGATATTGTGTTTCGTTATAATTGATAGCTAAATTTGTATGAAAAATACGGTATATTTTTTTCATTTTAAATATTAACATTTTAAATTGAACGTGTTTGTCTTATTTTTAATGGGTATCTAGCTTTAATGGGTATTTAACTGTTCCTCAATTTCATTTAAATGTTCCTCATTTGATTCCTGTTTTTAGCAAATTTTGCCATTGTTCCTCCAATAATACTAAATGTAAATTATAACATGCGGATTTATGAGTGGAAGAAAGTTTTTTCCCTCCCCTATGTTGTCGAAAGACTAGTCGCTGGAGCCCCGCTTGCCGGAGCTCCTCTGGGTGGTTTAAAAGAAATAAGAGGCTACCCCAAGTCCCGAGCTCGATTCGCTCGCTCTTGCAGTTCTTTGAGCCTTTTTACTAAGTGAATGAATGTCGGGAATAATAGCTGCAGCGTTGACAAACATTGAATGACATGACATAAAAAAAAACAGTCGGTTCAGGGTCTAATCAGTCGTGCACTCATGACAAAGTAGCCGTGTTCATGTCTCGGTCGAGTCCTACGTCACCGCTTCTCTCACAACACGACGCCATGCAGCTCTGTGTTTGGCTTTTTGGTTCCGGATAGCCTACTAAAAATACACAAAACGTTATATGCATATTCCAAACGTTGTTTTAATATATAAAATGAATAAAAAGTGACACGTTATTAAACAAAAGTTTATTTGGAGATTTGTTTGTAAAGTAAATTATTTGGAAAACTTGTCGTTGTGTAAATGATGAAATGACGAACCATGTTTTTACTAATCGTTGGTTGTCAAGTGAAAATTTGTAAATTAATTTTTGGTGAATTGACAGGATACCTACCCTTCTTCTTATCTTAAAATTTATTCCATTCCAGTCATTTTCGATGAAAACTATACTAGAACATAAATATGTTCAAAATTAATTTCTCTATTTACAAATTAACGTGAACCCAAAACAAAATCTAGACCTATCAGGTTCTGTAGCTTAATAATTCCATCGCAATCAGTGGGACAAAGTGCCGAACGATTAAAAGGCCTTGATTACATAGCTGGGCGCAGATCGACGCTTCTAAACGAAACAGATTCAAATAGAAGCCTTTTAATGGTTTCATTTAGAGTTCTAAAATGTATTTGTATTTTCAGGCAATTGTGCCAATTTAATGAAGCATCTAGATCTTTTTTTTCTTAAGAATATGCTGTTATTTGTTGGCTTTTGTTCAAATTATTCTACCCGAACAGACAAAATCATGCCGCCAAGCGATCCGTCGTGTTCATATAATGTTGTCTGGTGAAGCCGTATGGTGGAGGTTGGGTCTGAGTAATTGTGTTGTGATGTATGCCGTGTATGATGCGCCAGTTGTTGTTGTGTTGGATGTATGATCGAGGAGTTATCTTCTGCTAACGGTTTCATCAGCATAGAATCAGCGGTATTCGAAGCACGGTGCTCCGCTAACCGAACGCAGATAGTTAGGGTAAAGTAGCCCAAGTAGTGTGCCAGCCACACACAAAGGGCTGCCCTGCCAACTGCGAAAAATCCCATGTTGGCCGCATCGTGTCGATTGGCGGCCGGACGAGCGGACCCAATGGCAATCTCTGTGGATGGTCAGACGTCCCCGCAGTCTCCAGATCAAACCCCCATAGGCGCAGCAACTCTGGTCATGTTGTTGAGTGTAACATTGCATCACCTCACTAAACTGCCATCTTTCATGCACCCTATTCACACTCATTAAAAAAAATGGTCAAAAAAAGAAAAGTAAGTGTCTACAGCAGAGGCACGTCCTCTCTTTCCAAGTGCATCTCTCAAAAATTCGAGGGCTGCACTCAAATCTTGATGCGGTCTACCACTGTCTTAGTACTGACAAGTCACACTTGCTTTTCTCTTCTTGATATTCATTGGAGCATCATTTCCTGCAGTGGGGTCCGTGTGCACATCCATAATGACATCTGTTGCCAGCGTCTCTGTCACCTTGAGGACCCTAATTTTTCAACGCTATGGCTATTGGTAGACAGTGGTATGGACAAAATTTTCTATCCCTGTGTCTAACGATCGCACAGTGGTGATCAGGAGACGACTCGGCTGTTTGACCAGCTCAGTCTGCCGACAAGGCTCTGCATCGGCACCTTGATGCGCAGCTCGTTGCTCGGAGGCTCAGATCATCGATTATTATTTAATTAGCAAGTTAGGTGATTGGAATCTTGAAGTGAACAATGGTAATTTTTCGTATAACGATTTTTTTTCAATAGTCCAAACTGAGTTCAATAAGACTTTTGAAAAAAAAAACTAAAAGTATCTGCCTTAGGTTTAGATTTAGTGACTGGGCAACTAAAGGAATCAGAATAAGTAGGGAAAGACTTTTTGAGCTGTATGGCCTTAAGCCTATTATTAACACTGAAACTTTTAATAAGTATGTTGCTACATATTCAAAAATATTTAAAAACACTTGTAAGGCAGCTAAGGCCTTGTACATTAGCAACAAAGTTAAATCGGCAGATAATAAAATAAAAACGGTTTGGAAAATTATAAATAATGAAACCAACAGGAACAAAATACATAACAATGATTACACATTGGAGACACATCATGGTCTTATTAGCGATAACAAACTAGTTGCAGAAGAATTTGTAAATTTCTTTGCCAGTATACCAATTAAAACTACTGAAGCCCTAAATTCGTCGCCATCGCATGCTTTTAGTTTATTACAGGCGAACGTTGCAGCCTGTTCGACTGAATTTAACTTTAAGCATATAAACCCTATAACTGTAATAAAAGCTTTTAAACAAATCAAGGTTAAATTGACAGAAGATTTGTGGGGTATGTCTATCAAAGTTTGTACCTCAATTATTGAGACTATAGCGCCGTACTTAGCTATAATATTTAATTTGTGTATAGATCAAGGAGTTTTTCCGGATCTGATGAAATATAGTAAAGTGATACCACTTTTTAAATCTGGGGACAGTAAAGACACTAATAATTTTAGGCCGGTGTCCGTGTTGCCGGTTTTTAGCAAAATATTTGAAAAGGTGATGTTAAATCAAATGCTTAATCATTTTAACACAAATAACATCTTACACGATAAACAGTATGGTTTCACCAAAGGACGTTGTACGAGTGACGCTGGTGTCTCCTTACTAAAACACATTTTTAATGCGTGGGAAGAGGCACAGGATGCTATAGGTATCTTCTGTGACCTGTCTAAGGCGTTTGATTGTGTGGTTCATGAAACATTACTCCTGAAACTTGAGCATTACGGACTAGGCAAAACAGCTTTAAGCTTATTAAAATCTTATTTGATTGACAGACAGCAAAAAGTTCAAATAAACGGTGTCAATTCGTCGGGATTAAATGTGAAAATGGGGGTACCCGAAGGTTCAATTTTAGGTCCTTTTTTATTTTTAGTTTATATTAATGATTTACCCTATTTGTTGCAAAATAAACTTAATATGGTGTTGTTTGCCGACGACACTTCTTTGATTTTTAAGATAAATAGAAGGACTAATAATCTTGACGACGAAAATAACGCACTATTGCAGGTCCAAAACTGGTTCACTGCTAATAATCTAGTTTTAAACGGGAAAAAAACTAAATGCATAAGATTTTCCTTACCGAATGTCAAAAGTAGTAATTGTGACGTAATACTAAACGATGAAAAACTAGAATTTGTCGACAAAACTGTTTTCCTGGGGATAACGCTTGACTCTAGGCTACAATGGGGTCCTCATTTAACATCTCTTGCAGGACGGCTTAGCTCAGCTGCATATGCTGTTAGAAAAATCCGCCAATTTACGGATGTTGATACCGCTAGACTAGTCTATTTTAGTTATTTTCATAGTATCATGTCATACGGTATCTTACTATGGGGACGGGCTGCAGACATCGACTCAATTTTTATACTACAGAAAAGAGCCATCAGAGCTATTTACAATCTTCGCCGGTGCGATTCTCTAAGGGAACTGTTTAAGGATATTAATATCATGACGGTGCCTTGTCAATATATTTATGAAAACATCATGTACGTTAGAAAAAATCTTCATCTTTTTAGCAAAAGAGGCGATAGACATAATTATGTTACAAGAAATAGGGACCAATTAGTTCAACCAGGTTTCAGACAGGCTAAAGTGGCGTCTTCTTTCATGGGGTACTGTTTGAAATGTTATAATAAAATACCTCCACAAATATTAGAACTTAATGAAACAAAATTTAAATCTTGTATTAAACGCACACTATGCAGGCGCCTGCATATTATAAGTTGGAGGATTATATTCAAGATAAAAATGCTTGGCTCAATGCTGGTCCAGCTCCACTACCACCGGGGTGAACAAATTGATTAGTTTGGAAAGGAAATTATTGTTATTATTTTTAAATGTTTTTTTTTTTTTTTGAATTTTTAAATAATTAAATTATTGTATAATGTAGAAGCATTTTTTTTTCAAAGTTTGTAAATGTGAGTACCATGGAGCTATTTTATGGTTTTTTATGTTACTATTGGACTTGTTTGACATAAATCAGCATGGCAGTTGAGAGTTTATCATGCTCACTCAAATGTCTCACTGATGGTGGCGCATGTGTTGGATCATTCGGTTCCCTTCAAAATGGTTGAGCTGAGTGGTGCTAATATTGGCGTCATGTTCGTGAACGGGCGCTGTCAGTTGAGACTGGTCATCTCTTAGCTGCCAGTTGCTATTTTAATATCTATATTTAGTTTGTATTTTTACTTTATTTACATTGTTCTCACATGATAGCGACAAGAAACATGTAACAGAGATATTTGTAATTACGAAACATGATTGAAAAGAGTGTCCATGGAGTTTCTTGCACATTCTTCTCCATAGAGATCTACGCTTTGGAATGTGCAATTAGCATCGTTTTTTTTTTCTGACTGACTGACTTCATGACATTTCAAAAGTGCCTGTAAATGGTTTATTTGAAATAAAATGCTTTGAATCTTTGAATCTTTGATTGGGGTTCAACGTCGATTGGGTTCAAGCTGAAGAGTGTCAGCATTCGGCGTTTCTCACCTGGGTTGAAGCTCGTAACCAGAAAGCTCCGGATCTGGAGAGCCTTCAACTGTGCTGCCAAGTCCTACAAAAAGGCACCAAAGAAGGCTCGCTTCGACCGCATTACCCGTATTCGCAAAAAACTCTCTGTGCAGCCGTCAGGTAACAGAGCATTCTGGTCCCTTACCAAATCGGTCGAAGCGAACTTCTATCGGCCCACACTGCCTGCACTGGCTAAATCTGATGGACAAAAAAAATGTTCATTTTTACCTTGTGTTCCAGGATCCAGGGATTTTCTTTCGGATTATCTATGTATTTACCACCTGCTACCAGCGCCTTCGTCAGTGTGAAAGAAGAAAATTGACATACTTCTGGAATAAAAAGACATAGTCTATCCGTTTACCAAGTTTCATCGAAATCCGTTTAGCTATTCGAGCGTGAACAAGTAACAATCACACACTAACAAACTTTCGCCATATAATATTAGTGTGATATATGTTCTGGCTGTTATGAAATAAATTATTCAACATAGATTAGGGTTTCCTCATGAAATGTAAGACTAATTTGTATACAATGGGACCCAGATTTATGAGAACATTCTTTGTATAAATGTATACAATTGTATGTTTCTGTTGGTCAAATTACTGCAGTAGATACTGTGATGTAAGTTGGTCACATAATATGAGTTACAGAAAACCAATCGTAATATTTTTTGCGTCTTTAATTAAATAAAATTGATTCAATAATCCAAGAGATCCAAGGTCACCGACATAGCATGAAGAATCGCCATACTTAAGTGGCAATGGGCAGGGCACATTGCTCGCAGAACGGATGGCCGTTGGAAGGTTCTGGAGTGCCAACCACGTACCTGAAAACATAGCGTTGGAAGGCCTCCCACAAGGTGGACCGATGACCCGGTGAGGGTTGCGGGAGTCCGATGGATGCGAGACGCACAGGACCGTTCATTGTGGCGACACTTGGGGGAGGCTTATGTCCAGCAGTGGACGTCTTTCGGCTGAAATGATAATGATGATGATGATGATGATGAACGCACCCACGATTCAAGAGTGATTCCTAGTGTGGAGCAAAGTTTGGCGAACGATGTTATTATATCTCATAAACATCTTTCCCTAACTATTCAAGAACTTCGGATGTCACAAAGTTATGTGCAATTTTTATATAAAATAATACTAACGAAAAATTATCCGCAAAAACACATTTTTATCGCTATAACGGCAACATAGAAATAAAACTCAAACAGAGTAAATATCGGAGGTTTTATGTTTGAGCCGTTTGAGGTTGAAACACTGACCGGACCATGGGGTTCGAGCGCTCATCGAGTTGTTCGGGAAAATTATATCCTTCTTTTGCTGTGCCCGACAGGGTCCATGATTGTTTCTTTTGACAAATATTTACCACCTAAGTCTACATTGTGGAATGCAATAAAGAATTGAGTATTGAGTATTGATATCAGCAAACAGCTGGTGGACTTGTTATCCAACATGGCAATGCTGCCAGCGTTCTGGGTACTTTTCCCGTTGACTTTGATGTGGAAGAAATTTCGATGAGTTCTTTTTCTACACATTATTCATACCTTTTTAAGCTATATTACTCGTATTTATTAGTTGTAATATTTATTTGTTGTTTTTTGTTTTAAATAATATATATTCAACATAGAAGTTCATAATTTGCCTGTAGTAATAGCATTTGTTCTCACTACCCTGCCTACCCTACTCCCTCTCGCCACAACGTCACATGCTGGAGGAGCTCGTATTTTATTAATTACTAACTTATAACGATGTTTCGTGTCAGACATGCTTGCCGAGAAGCTCTGCCTTGTCTAGGAAAATGTTTTAAAGTTGTGTTTATAGTAAAAATTATAAGTTTAAAACTAGAATTAACTAGAATTTTTGTTAGATCGTGTTTTTATATAAAATTGGTTAACGAAGACATCTTTTGGACGAATTTAAAAAATAAAATAAAAAATAAATAAAAAAAGTTCATTGTTTCGTCTTAAATAACTTATCCTATTTACAATGGAGAGAATCCTTTTAAGCAAGGAGTATGCTTGTATTAGGATGCTCTGCCCTTCCCCAGGGTATGTAATTGTATTTAAGTTATTAAAACTGATCAAGACATTTATTTTTTAAGATTCAAAGATTCAAAAGCTTTCTTATCCAATTAACATTTTTTTGAAGGCCCCTAATTGATAACAGTATCTACATTCAATTTAAAACTTACTTAGGTTAGGTACTGTATTTTCGTTTATAGGTACACAATTATTACCTACTGGTTATAAAAAAGGGGTTAAATATAATGACCACCATAAAATGCTTTGATACCCTTAGTTCTTTTACCAAAATATTATATACTTGACACCAGAAAAATAAAGTCTAAAATTACAATAGTACTAGCTATTTTAGTCACGACTGCACTTCAAATTGTATTCGAACACCAAATGTAGTAAATGATCACCAAATCTTAGCGAGCAAATTACTGCGCTATTTCTGCCGGTATACCGTCGTTTGCCCGAATTTGACATTGGATATGTAACGGTTGTTATATCAGGAGAAACTGGATGCAATCGGGAATTTAGGGCACTCCAACTCGGATAGGTTAGGTTAGAAGGGGATGGCGGGGTCGTGTGAGCGAGCGAAGCGAGCGAATAGACCCCGCTATCCCTTTCGTGGTTATTTTTTTATAAACCACACAGAAGTAGGAGCCCCGCCAAGCGGGGCTCCGTCAACCAAGCCCACCATCAACCATGCATAGAATTTTGGTGATCATTTACTACTTTTGGGTTAACAATGATTTATTTGGAGTCATTTTGCTTAAATAGGATAGCGAGATGTTAAAACTATGGTTATAATTTTACATTAAAGTGCGGGTTTAATTTTGGTGATCACTTACTATTTCTGTCTGTTATATGTTACTATATCTGGTGGTAAGTTAAACATAAGCCATAAAAAAATATAAACTCATACCTTTTTCCTACGAGGCAAGGGTAGACAGAAACTACAGAACGCTGCTACGATTTTTTTTTTCATAGTGGGAGGCAATTTTATGATAACAAAATCGAGGATTGTTGTGGCTACGTATCCATCATCTCCATCCAAAATTTAATGACATTACTGAATAGCTGAAGAATCAAAGAATTTGGCACGCTAGTTCATGACCGTAACGCGTCACGCGTGATGGAGGGAGAATACCGACATTTTTTTTTACTTTGCCCCGCACTAAGAATAACTCCCGTATCGTGGGTGTGTTCACAGAAATCAGAAACGTTTATTTCAAATAGACCAATTATAGGCACTTTTGAAATGTCAAAATGTCGGTCAGTCAAAAAAAAACAAAAGAAGCTAAATTGCACGTTCCAAAGCGTAGATCTCTATGGAGAAGAACGTGCAAGAAACTCCATGGACACTCTTTTAAATCATATTATGAGTTACATAAATCTGGTTACATATTTCTTATCGCTTCTAATATGTGAGGACAATAGATATATAGTAGATAAGTAATAATAATGAAAAAAAAAAAACGAATTCAAAATTAGAAATTAAATTAAGCCAATGGCAGCTAAGAGATGACCAGTCTCAACTGACGGCACACAAACAGGTAAACAAGACACATTGTCCTGGAATACCTATCTGTAGGCGATATAAATATTTGTTCCAAGCGGGAATTGAACCGCGCAACATTCAATTGCTCAACCACTACGCCAACCGGTAGACGAAAAGTCTGAATCTTCCGATTTATTTTTTCCGACAATTATTATTGTAGTTTACTGTGTGTACTAATAAACAAGAACATTATATTTGAATAGCTCTTGGCCGCGTACATAAAATATAGCCTATGTCACTCAGGAATAAAGCAGCTTTCTATCGGTGAAAAATTTTAGCAATCGGACTAGTATTTCCAGAGATTACCTCCTAAGAATAAAAACAAACTTTACCTGTTTATAATATTAGTGTCGATAGTTACCATTATAAATTGAAGTCTTTCAACCTCAATTTAAAATGGGGTAAACTAAAAGAATGCATTACATTGACTTTCAGTCCTGACCTCACTCTCACTTACTGACTCCGTCTTCGTCTGACTTTCAGTGCCTAGCACTATTCACTTATCTATCAGGTTTGTTATTCATGCGTGATTTCACTTCATTAAGTTACCCTTTGAGGTTACTGAAGTAAACTTTACGGGGTTTCACGCATTTGTGCTTTCAGATCATCAAGTTATGAACAAATAATACAGTAATAATAAAGTTTTCGACATACTTGCTCAGAAAGTGACTATAATTGCACTACACTAAGGTATATAATGACGCTTATAACCAAACTGTGACTTTTTGATTACCATTATGCACTAGTGTGATAATGTAGTTAAAACCTTTTTGTTAAACCTCTGTTCCCATGTTTTATTTTATTTTAATAACCTGGTCACTTGCTTTAAGTCAAGCCTCCTGTTCTCAAAACAAATTTTTAATTTGAAAAAAAAAATCATATTAGGTAAGTACCTATTGCGTTCAATAGTAAATATTAGTGTCTTGCTTATTTTTTGCAATTTTGTGTTTAAATAAACTATTTTAACTTTTACATGTTTAATAAATAAATATTTCATTCCAAAAAATATTTTTTATTTAAGAAACCTCATTCTTATTTTTAAACACTCTAGAGCTAGAGTAGCTAGTCTATGGCTGCCATTATGAATGCGCGCGCATAAGAAAACAGAACAATTTTTTGCCGCCATATTACAAAAAAAATACAATAGTTAATTATCATTTTGTAAAAATGTCTACAACTACTATTTATGAGGAAAGTGATTTGTGCTGTACACCTCCCGATATAAGATGTGAAGTCCTTAACGTTATGGAAAGTTTACTACCAGAATACTTAAAGGAAAAATATCTGTTGGCGTACCAAAATTTCATACAATGGAAAATCAATAAAAATACACAGTCTTTTTCCGAAAATGTATTCATGGCATACTTTAAAGAATTATCGTCCAGGTACAAACCTAGCTCTTTATGGTGTATTTACTCAATGTTAAAAAGTACAGTGCGAACAAAAAATGGAGTGGACTTAAAAACATACTGTAATTTAACAGCTTATCTAAAGAGACTGTCCGATGGATTTCGAAGTAAAAAATCTAAGGTTTTACACCTGATGACATTGAAAAATTCATAAAGGATGCTCCAGATAACCAATATTTGGCTACTAAGGTTAGTTAAATTCGTTTTCGGTATACTCTGTGTAAAGTACGCGACTCCAGTCTGTGTTGTGTAATAAAAAACTTAATGATTGTTCCTTCTTTTCAAGTTGCTTTAATATTTGGTGTAACTGGTGCATGTAGAAGACAAGAATTAACAAATATATCTGTAAAGGACATAGAGAATCACGGCCAGATGCTTTTAGTGAAAATACATAACACAAAAAATAAAATACCGAGATCATTCACTACACATGGTCAATTCTATCCAATTGTTAAGAAGTATGAAAGTTTGCGTTCTAAAAAAGCAAAAACTAACCGTTTTTTCCTAAATTACCAGAATGGAAAATGTACCTGTCAGCTTATAGGTGTAAACAAGTTTGGTTCTATGCCTAAAACAATTGCTAAGTTTCTAGGTTTAGCAGAAGCTGAGACTTACACTGGACATGGTTTTAGAAGGACTTCAGCTACATTGCTGGCTGATTTAGGAGCTGATATACTGACTTTAAAGCGTCATGGTGGGTGGTGATCTAGTAATGTAGCAGAATCATACGTTGAAAATTCCATACAAAACAAGAACGAAATTTGTGCCAAAATTACAAAAAGAATACGACCAGAGTCTGAGGCGCATCCTAGTTCCGAATCACCAAGTACATCGAATGATTGGGTTTCACCCACCTACACGGTTAATGAACTATCTCAAATAATAGAAAATGACAGTCTTCCAGTAGAAAATCTATCTCATGCGACCGCTATACCGTCAAAAATAGTCAATTATAATTTTACTAACTGCACATTTACTAATTGTTTCTCTAAATAAACTTTATCCTAAATAAAACTGATTTTTCATTTATTTTTCTTCTCAAGTGTGCCGAAAAACGTCGTATGATCGTCCTCGGCTCTCTTAAGATCCTCGCCTTCGGCTCGGATCTAAATACCGCCTCAGCGGTAATCACCAACATTATACACTTGTATCATAATGTACTAATATGGTATAGTAGTAATGCTATTTCGTAAGAAGTTGGCAGTAGTGTCATCACAGCTTTAATGTTTTCCAATTGTCGATTTAAATCAACTGTTTGACTTTATTAGTGTAGATATCTACACTATATAGCTTATTAATTTGTGTATGTATTATATTATAATGTATGATATTTATGGTTTATTAGTATATCTATTCTTGTATCTTTCGCCTTTTCTCTTTCTTTTATTGCACCTACCACTATTTATCTCTGCGTCACCCTAAGGTTGACTGGTAGAAAATACTTAAGGGATTAAGTCCGCCGCTGTACTTTTGTGCATAAAGTGTTTAATAAATAAATAATACAGTGCCAGTGTGAGGCTCTTTCCCAGGATATTCATCACCTCATTTCCTGCCCAGTTTGCAATAATACCTTCCACGACTTATGCGCCAACGACAGAGCGGTCCAGCCCCCTAGCCAAGTTACAACCGTTTCGTTTCTCTTTTCGTTGATCGCCTTGCGTCGGCCACGCCTTCTATTCCTTTGTTTTGACCACGTAACTGAGCGTTGAGATGACGTCAGAACAAAAGCATCGGAGGCGTGGCCAACTCGAGGTGATCGACGAAAAGAGAATCGGAACGAAACGGTTATAACTTGGCTGTCTGAGGGGGGCACGTGAATAAATTTTGGTCGGACCAAATTTGAGTCAGATGGACACGAAAGAAGAGGAAGAAGATCAAGTTATCAACGATGCCTGCTGGGTCAGGGCTGCGGGATAGCTTGAAAGAGTCTCCATGGCCCCGGACGCAAAGGGTAACTGAAGAAACAAAGGTAGGTTTAGTCAGTTAAAGTTTGACAGTTTGAGAAAAGATATTATAAAAGTTGCTACAGCTAATCATTACAAACCGGGTAAGTGCGAGTCGCACTCGTACACTGAGTGTTCCGTACAAACTTACCTATGTAAATAGTTCAATTCCCAAATGGAGTCTCAAAGATTTTTCCGAACTGCAAAAAAAAGTTGTTCTTTTTGGCGACATAACAAAAAATTTACTGTTTTCAGATTTATAGAACTTTTGTTAAAAACTTTGCTGAAGATCCTATACTTGTACTAAAAGACCTTGCTTTATACCAAGTTTCAGGATTCGAAACTCTCACTTCTCGTTGAACCAGAATCCATATATGTTTTTTTGCGACATAATTTTTTTTCATAGCTTCAAGGGACCTGAGAGACCTGAGTATATGGTTTTAATTTTAACTCAATAAGTACCTCCATGCGTTCCCGAGATAATGGTTCTCGACAGACAGACAAGACAGACGGACATAAAAGTGATCCTACAAGGGTTCCGTTTTTCCTTTTGAGATACGGAACCCTAAAAAGCAAAGCTTTTTATTCCAATGTGTCTTGAAAATACCAATAATAACCAAAGAGTAACTCAGGACAAAAACTAACGTAGTTATTTTTTAATCTCAAATCTTAAATTGTTATCGTAGTCATTCACAGGGTAACGCAGTAGGCATACACTAGACATGGCTACAACTTGTTTAATAACTCACATTAACAATTAACTGTTCTATAATCCATATTAATCTTCACGTAAGGCAGCGTTTGTCTTACGAATTATAGCGTTCACACAGCACCCTCTCACCAGCCGCGACAGATGGTTCCACCCCTAATGCGCAGAAATGTATTAAAGTTAATAAATTATGGTCTCTGTGTTCCTCGCGTTAATCGTAAATCCCGAAACTCCGCTTCCCACATATTATAATTAATTGTTGTTGAATCTTTTATTTATGGTTCTACTAACACTAATTGGGGATTTTGAAACAAGGATCTAAAGTTAATTAAGCCTATGTATTAAGCTGGATGGTTCAGTGACACCACAGTGGTGGGGTGACTTTGAAATTTTGGTGTCCATCGACAATCATTTATTCTTTTTTTTAGGGTTACGTAGTAGTAGTAACAAGGGTTACTAAAAGAGTTATGAGCATACATGTGGATCGATGGAGAGGGAGAGGGACGCCAAAGAAAATATGGATGGATTGTGTGAAGAGTGATATGAAAGTAAAGGAAGTTAGTGATAGCATGACGAGTGACAGGGCAGAATGGAAGAAAAAAACGTGTTGCGCCGACCCCAAATAACAAGGGACAAGGGCAGGAAGATGATGATGATGTAGCAAGGAGACGTTACAGTCTCCTTCTGTTAGTCCATCCATCGGTCTGCGGTTACCTTCTGGTAAGCTTTCTAGCTGTAATTTTGACCGATGGGACTCTCTGATGCTGGCTGGATGGCTCCACGCCACGCCGACGTTTAGAAAATTGTCACCATCATCGGGAAGTTCACCCACACTTGCCACTTACTGTTTAGTGACCAATTGATTTATTACTAATACTATTTTGTTAGCTCGCATGTTTACTAACAAATATGGATGTAATCGTAAAAAGAATCTGAAATAAATGATAGATTATTGTTATTATAGTGATGAGCGCCCTCAAGTTTTCAAGGCATCAACATCATCATCATTTCAGCTGAAAGACGTCCATTGCCACTGCCTATGTCCAATAGGCCTCCGCCAAGTGTCGCCACAATGAACGGTCCTGTCCTGTGTGTCTCGCATCCATCGGTCGCAACCCGCTCCAGGTCATCAGTCTACCTTGCAGGAGGCCTTCTAACCCTGCGTCTTCCGGTACACGGTCGCAACTCACCTTTTTGTCCCAACGGCCGTCTGTTCTGCGAGCAATTTGCCCTGCCCACTGCCACTTAAGTTTGGCGATTCTTCGGGCTATGTCGGTCAGTCGGTGGTTCTCCTGCGGATATATTCATTCCTGATTCGATCACGCAAGGAAACTCCGAGCAGAGCCCTTTTCATTTAACTTTGGGTAACTTTAAAATTTCTGATGAGGCCCTTTGTGCCGGGCCTTGGTACAGGCCATGGTCCGGAGCGAGGCGGAGTGGCAGGCGGTCGCCTCCTTCTGCGAAGCAGTAATGCTAGTAAAGGAGGCGGCCGATCACCTGAGGCAACAGTCCTCACGCCCCAATGGTTGCCGGGATTCCGATCCCGATTTCCGGCCACCCTACGGTGGCTGGAAATCGGGCGGGGAAAGCGCGGGCTTGCGGACGGCGAGCAAGTGATACGTAGCTCGCCGGCCGACCGTTCGGCAACCGTCCGGACCGAGCCCAAGACGTCGACGGCGCGTACTGTTCCAGGCGCACATCAAGGAGATCTCAGCAACTTACTGTAGGGGCCATCAGGGTCGAAGCCTACTAGGGCCAAGGGTCTGATTCTGAAAGGAAGACTCGGCCCTGGTACGAAGGCAAAGAAGGAACAGTGTGTTTTTAGTCAGTAAAAGTCTGACACTATCTCCCGGTTCGCCCAAGAGCGGGATTTGTCATAAGATGATTTTTCCACATTAAAAAAAAATGAGGCCCATTGTGAGCGATCACATTTCAGAGCCACATGTCATCACTGGCAACGCGCACTGGTCATAGAATTTTAAGGAATATACAGGTATATATATATACCAATATACAGGTATACACCAATAAAGGCACATTAAAAGAACCCTAAGCTCCAGCTATGCCGACCTCTGACCGATTACCAAGTCAAATTGTGTCCTGAAAAAGTGGAGCTCGCTCAAAAGAGCCACTTCACAGTCTGGTTCCTGAAATTGAAAGCGTCAGTTGAATTTTAAATTCCTGAAAGGTGAAATTGACTTAACGAGTTTTTACTTTTTGTAGGAAGGATAAGGTTTTTCTAGGGTTCCGTACCTCAAAAGGAAAAAAACGGAACCCTTATAGGATCACTTTGTTGTCCGTCCGTCTGTCGGTTTGTCTGTCTGTCTGTCTGTCTGTCTGTCAAGACTCTTTATCACGAGAACGTGAAGAGGTATCGAGTTGAAATTAAAACCATATACTCAAGGCTGCGGTCCCATAAAGCTGTGAAAAAAAACTTCTAAGTTAACGTTAAAAAGAGATACGGCTGATTATGTCGCAAAAAACGTGTACCTACTTCGACACTCTCGAGTGAATCAAAATTCATAATGTAGTTCCCGTTGACCTAGAGTCCCGAAATTTTGCATGAAACAAGGTCTCATAGCTAAAGTATAGAAAAAAATCTGAAAACTGTTAATTTGTATTTGCGTCACAAAAAAAAAATGCGATTCGGAAAAATCTTCGTAACTCAATTCGGAAATTGAACGGTTTTCAAAGGTAAGTTTGTACAGAACCCTCAGTGCGCGAATCCGACTTGCACTTGCCCAGTTTTTTTTATATTTATTTCTTCAGTTTTTGTTAATTTTGTACATATTCCCTCGCCAAACTTTACGGTTTGATGGCGAGGTACGCTCGCTTTTTTGGGTTCCGTACCTTAAAAGGAAAAAAAGGGATCCTTATATGATCACTTTGTTGTCCGTCTAGTCTATCTGAGCGTCAGTCTGTCTGTCAAGACCCTTTACCTCGGGAAAGGGTAGAGGCATCGAGTTGAAATTAAAACCATATCCTCAACCCACGGTCCCTTGAAGATTTGAATAAAATTAAACTTCTAAGTTAAAGCAAAAAAAAGATACGACTGTTTATACTGCAAAAACGTATATACTCTCAAGGGAATCAAAATTCATAGGGTACTTCCTGTTGCCCCAGAATCCTGAAATTTGGCATAAAGGAAGGTCTGTATAGGAATACATCTTAAAACAGTAAATTTGTTGTTACATCCCTTGTTGTGGGCCCTGGTACAGGCCATGTTCCGGAGCAAGGAGGAATGGCAAGCGGTCGCCTCCTTCTGCGAAGCAATAATGCTAGCGAAGGAGGCGGCCACACGCGCGAGGGAGCGGCTCTCACGCCCCAGGCGAGCAATAATAATAATAATAAATGTTTATTTTCTCACCACAATATTTTACAATACATCAAATTCTTAAAATGTAGTGACAAGTGTTTTATTATTGTGGAAGACTGGTGCCTAAACTAGGCTGCAAGCCTGTATTTCAGGACACCAGGACCCCGCCTTTTATATAGTAATTAATTTTCTCGTTACATTAACATTAAGTATTGTATACTGATCGGTGAACTCATACATAATTATTTTCAATAAATAAATATATATTGGTTAGTATATGTGTGTGTGTGTGTGTATATGGGCATATAAATATATGAGTGTGTGTTGCGTGTGGAAGTGTAAGTATGTGATGGTGATGGTGTGTGTGTGTAATTACGTTTGAAATGTTAAACCAGAGTAGCAAGTAGTTTCTCGGTGTCGTCATAATTTAGTGCTTGTAGAAAGGAAGTTATTTTCTTTTTACACATGATTTTAGTAAGATTAACTATCGGTAGCATCCTATTAATTTTATTGTAAAGAAAACCACCAATATGGCAGAAGAAACGCTTTGAAAATTTGGTTGTAAGGCGAATTTTTGGCCGATCCACGGGGTTGTATCTTCTCTTACCTTGTGAAGATGAAGGGTGGTATGATATCATAGAATGCTGTTTTAATATTATGCTCTTAATGAATAGTTGACGCACTGTGAGAACTTTCGCATCTTTATATAAGAGCTCTGTAGGGTAACGGTAAGGTAAAAACGAAGACACCTTTAGTATGGCTCTTTGCGTTCTCTCCAGTACTAGGAGTGTAGACTTTGGAGCTCCACCCCATACATTGATGCAATAGGTTAGCAATGACTGTGCGAGGGCAAAGTATACTGTTTTAGTTAGCTTCGCATCTGCCACCTCCCTCAACGTTTTAAAGACATATATCAGCTTGCGTAACCTAGTATTAAGTGCATCAATGTGTTCCCGGAATCTGAGGGTATTATCTATAACTATACCCAGGTATTTAATATGTTGAGTGCTTCTAAGGTGTGGACAATTACATGCATCATTTTCTTGAGGTGTTTGAAAATTATGTGCTATGATTGCATAAGATGTAGCTGAGTTGGGATCGTTTTTACTGGTTTTTAGAGTGAATGCAATGTAATTAGTTTTATCAGCATTTAGTGTTAATTTGTTATTCCGTAACCACTTTGTCACAGTATTGAAACCCTGCTGAGCATGTGAAAAGACCTCAACCCATGTGTCAGCATTGAAAAGTAGTGCGGTATCGTCTGCAAATGTTATAATCCTCCCTTTTGGGAGTGTGAGCATACCCAGGTCGTTAATGTATATGAGGAAGAGGGTTGGGCCAAGTACGCTGCCCTGGGGTACGCCATAAGAGACAGTCCGTTCCTCACTTATGAACTCATTCACCTTAACGCACTGAGTACGCTCACTCAAGTAGTCTCTAAACAACTCCAACTGGACCCCTCTAATTCCCATGCACTCCATTTTTCGGACTAGAATGGGCACAGAAACCGTGTCAAACGCCTTAGCAAGGTCCAGAAATATGCCTAATACCTTTTTCTTACTGTCCATATTAGTGACGATATAGTTGGTAAGATCGTGTACTGCATCAGACGTGGATTTACTAGATCTAAAGCCATATTGTGTTGGAGAAAGTAAATTTTGCTTCTCGAGGTAATCTTTTAGTCTATTATTCATGACCCGCTCAAGTACCTTAGACAAAGCTGGCAGCACTGCTATAGGCCTATAATTGTTGACACGGCTTCTGTCCCCACTCTTGAAGACCGGGTGTACGATAGATCTTTTAAAAACTTGAGGGAATTTGCCTGATGAGAGAGCCATGTTACAAATATATGTCAGAGGTGGTACAATTATCTCTTTATGCTTCTTAAGAAGGTTACTGGATATTTTATCCCACCCCACCGCACAGTCATTGCGAAGAGACATTAATACTCTTTCAACTTCATCTTCATTTGTTGGTAATAGAACCATTGATTGCGAGTTACTATTAGCAGGTAAGACAGAAGAGTCTGCTGGGTCTGAAATTTTCTCCGCAAGATTTCTACCAATCTCAGCAAAGAAATTATTAACTGAGTTTAACGATAGTTCAGGTGTCTCTGACAATCTTAACAAATCAGACGAAGTTTCTTTCTTTTTGATTCTATGTGTAATGGTGTTTATTGCTGTCCAAAGTTGCTTAGGATTTGTTCCTGCCTTAGCTATTTCATTTTTTTCATATTATGTTTTAATTCTCTTTATTAATTTGTTACAGAAATTTCTGTATCTAGTAAAGGTAATTTTAAGGTCATGATTTTCTGGTGTCTTTTTTAATTTTTTATGCAAGTTGTCCCTGTGTCGGGCACAACGAAGAATGCCTGGCGTTATCCACGCCTTCACGATCTTTTTACGGTTAGGGACCTTGACAGTTTGAGAGTTAGTATCTATAACTTTCTTTATTTGATTTACCATAGTTTCTGCTGCAACATTTGGATCACGTGTGTTATATACTTCTCTGAAGTTGAGTTGCTTAATGTCATTATCCAACTGCTCATGATTGATTCGGATCATTGATTTTTTTACATCTGTTTTAGAGTTCTTATTTGCGAGAAATAATATTACCGTTTCATGATCAGTTAGTGCCGAGTGTGCTACAAGTGTTGCAGCAGGCCACTGGGTTTTTAATGCGAAATGGTCAAGACAGGCATGATGACGTGTAGGTAATGTGTGAGTAGGCAGTATTCCGTGTGAGGCTAGTAAATTTAAGTAAGTATGTTTGTTTGAGTCTTGGCTTTGATCGTGGATATTAATGTTAATATCGCCGCTAATTATTATGTTTTTGTAGCGAGCTATATTTGTTAAAGTGATGTTTGTTGTGAGCAATGAGTAGCTCGCCGTCCGGCCGTCTGGTAACCGTCCGGACCGAGCCCGACGGCGCATAGTGTTCCACGCGCGCCTCAAGGAGTTGTTAGCAAAACTGTAGGGGCTCAGCAGGGTCGAAGCCTCCTGGGGCCATGGGTTGTGTGAAAGTGAATCCCGGGGCCCTGGAACAAAGGCAAAGAAGGAACATTGAAGTGGGTTTTAGTCAGTAATAGTCCGCGTGGATCCGCACTTGATAATAGTAGATTCCCGCTGAGTAATTTCGAACTTTCGAAAACTTACTCGGAGAAACCGCTAAGAGACCTCAATAAAGTAACTTTTTGATCCTGTGTGTGTAACCTTCCTATCCAACATATTCTCACTCTCTCAGCTGCATCGATAACTAAAAACTTCACCTCTTTACCTTTAGCAATATCGTTAAACTGGAATGAACTTTGCAAACTTTTGATCTAACGAGATCGCTACTATAGTCAAGATTAACTATTTATATGCTCTCGTCTCGGGTAGGACTTACAAAGTTAACCTTATGGCATAAATATTAATTATGCGAGTTTTCTTAGATTTCATACAAAAATGTTTATAAGTACTGCGATATTACAAAACAATACAAAACACAAATAAACCAATAAATACCTAATTTCAAAAAAAGAATAACGTACCTTTAATATAAAGTTTATTTGAACTTATAATTCCAAGTCAATCCAAAGATAATAAGACTACAAAGCAACCCTTTTTAAAAAAAACGACAATATCTAGGCGAAAATTTGTGAGTATGTTCATATGTTTGTTACTACTTCACGCTGAAACTGCTGAAGGGATTTGGATGAAATTTGATATACGGATAGACCATATCCTGGAATAGCACACAAAATGCTTTTAATTCCAGGAATATGTATCCTTGGCATAAATTACTGCTTTCACGCGGGTTAAGCCACTGGAAGCAACTAGTAGGCATAATTATAAATCTATATATATATATATAAAAGCGAAATACCACTCACTGATTAATCACGAAATCTCAGAAACTATAACACCAACAAACTTAAAATTTGGCAGGTACGTTCCTTATAGGGTGTAGACATCCGCTAAGAACGGATTTTCCAAAATTCACCCCTTAAGAAGAAAAAAACATGTTGCGCCGACCCCAAATAACACGGGAAAAGGGCAGGAAGATGATGATGATGACCCCTTAAGGGGATGAAACGGGGGTCCAAAGTTTGTATGGAGAAACCGACTTTCACGCGGGCGAAGCCGCAGGCAGAAGCTAGTATATTTATATAGCGTTTTGGTAGTTTCTTTGAGAAGCACCATACAGTGCATATAATCCACGTATAGTTATAAGCCTGGCTACAATTATCACGTTCAGTGCTGAACGAGGTCTAATGTGCCCCGTACGTGTCTTCCTTGCGCTGTGGCTAAGAAAAACAAAGTCTTCTCTGCCATGTGGAGGCCATAATTTCAATGTGGTTCAGTTTGAAAAGAGACGAATATGAATGTCAATATTAATGTATTTTTTAAGTTTTAGTATTTAAGTTTCTATATTATAATCGTTTTCTCATTGTGTGTACCTGTGTGCCAAATAAACGTGTTTTCTTTCTTTCTTTTCATTCTTTCTTTCTAATATATAATAAACCAGGTATACATGCCCCGGTGAGTATTAAGAGCCCCACTTACAAATTAAGACAGTCCCTTTTCCACTCGCCTGTCGTCAACATCGAGCATGGTTTAAAAGCTTGTTATTTCATCTAACGCAATCCAACGCGATGTTTGACAAAACGGCAATGGATTCATCAGTAACTACTTTTTCTATTTAATTTTCGATAATCCACGCAATTTATATAGCGTTTTGGTAGTTTCTTTGAGAAACACTATACAGTGCATATAATCCACGTATAGTTATAAGCCTGGCTACAATTATCACGTTCAGTGCTGAACGAGGTCTAATGTGCCCCGTACGTGTCTTCCTTGCGCTGTGGCTAAGAAAAACAAAGTCTTCTCTGCCATGTGGAGGCCATAATTTCAATGTGGTTCAGTTTGAAAAGAGACGAATATGAATGTCAATATTAATGTATTTTTTAAGTTTTAGTATTTAAGTTTCTATATTATAATCGTTTTCTCATTGTGTGTAAGTACCTGCGTGCCAAATAAACGTGTTTTCTTTCTTTCTTTTCATTCTTTCTTTCTAATATATAATAAACCAGGTATACATGCCCCAGTGAGTATTAAGAGCCCCACTTACAAATTAAGACAGTCCCTTTTCCACTCGCCTATCGTCAACATCGAGCATGGTTTAAAAGCTTGTTATTTCATCTAACGCAATCCAACGCGATGTTTGACAAAACGGCAATGGATTCATCAGTAACAACTTTTTCTATTTAATTTTCGATAATCCACGCAATTTATATAGCGTTTTGGTAGTTTCTTTGAGAAACACCATAAAGTGCATAAAATCGAAGTTTAGTTATAAGCCTGGCTACAATTATCACGTTCAGTGCGGAACGAGGTCTAATATGCCCCGTACGTGTCTTCTTTGCGCTGTGGCTAAGAAAAACAAGTCGGTAACGTATTAAGAGCCCCACTTACATTTGTTAGTGGGGCATTTGTGGTGGGGTTGTGGGGTTGTTGTTTGTTTGTGTTTGTGTTGTGTGTTTGTGTTTGTGTGTTGTTTTGTTGTTTGTCTTAATTTTAAGACGGTCCCTTTTCCACTCGCCTATCGTCAACATCGAGCATGGTTTAAAAGCTTGTTATTTCATCTAACAAAATCCAACGCGATGTTTGACAAAACGGAAACGCGAAAAAAGATAGATAACGCCTGAAAACTCTGTTAGCATTCGGTAATTCCGTGATTTACTCGGTATACTTTTTTGACTTTTTGAGTAAATTATGCAGTGTCAATGTTCATGCTAAATAGCTGATTTTCAGAGGTCTTTACTGGATTAGTTTTACACAAATTTATAAATTGATTTCAATAGAAGCCTAGATAATATCCACAAGATACTGTGTTTCCAAAATATCAAATGAAAAATGTTTAATAATGTCATAATCGCATAAGAGAAGTTGTATGAAAAATAGTGAAAACTTGTCGAGTTGCATCCCCTTAAGACACGCATTCAAATTTTGGTGCTTATTTTTTGTCCGATCTGGTTAACTTATAAATATGACAGCGATGTAAACTGTACAATGCAAGTTTAACATGCTTTGTACAGTTTAATGTAATTTTAAATGTGTGTCTTAGTTTTGCAAGTAGGGCGGGCATAAATACCTGGTTTACCCAGTGGTGTAGATATATACATAAAATAAATACAGGGTCACTTTGACCTCTTTAAAAAACAAAGCTTGTAGTTTTGCTTTTGTGACTTTTAAAATTTTTTGACTTTTCGAATTTATTTTTAATGTTTTTAATTTAATTAATTCAATTACATCTTAATGTATTTTATTCTATTTTAATTCATTTAATTTTAATTTAATTTATTTTTAATGTTTCCATCTGACTTCAATTTATTTTTATTCAATTTAAATAATTAATACTTAATGTTTTAATGTCCTGTAATTTGATTTGTTTTAAATGTTAATGTAATTTGACTTGTTCGATTTTATTTAAGTTTTTTTTTTGAGTTATTTCGTCTTAATCTGACTATACAGTGAGTTTATGTTAAATATAAGATTATAATTTTTAAGGCAGCAAAATTATTGTAGTGAGCGCTATGTACGCCTTAATTGTCATGTGCATAAAGTCATTTTGTTTTGAGATAGTTTTTTTTTTAAATGTGAAATGTATGTGATGTAGCTTCATTTAAATAAATAAATAGTTGCCCCATAATCCGCGTAGCGCAAGAATGAAAATAATACAAAAATGAGCGCCGCTGTCAACGTCTTAAGACGAATGAGGCATACAAAAAAGAAATGGAAACTAAAAACATGGATAAATCTCAATTTCTTTTGGCAAACGTGCCAATATACGCCGGTAGAGAGGGTAAATTGTACCTAACTACAAAGCCAACCAGAGATGAGCTCACGGACGTCATAAAGAGTTTGTCGACAGAGGTCAAGTTGGCAATATCGGCGATGCTATGGACGTGGGTTACATTTTATTTGTAGTTTTTGGATGTGCAATATGTAGCGAGCTGTAGACTATTACTATATATTTGTCGCATCAAGGGTGGCCGAGATGCGAAACATCGGGTCTTCATACGTTCCGACATAGTTCTTGGTAGGTGTGGGCACTGACATGGGTACTCGAACGAAAGATAATTTGAATCAGAATAATTTTATTTTGATAACGGTTTTACAAAAGGAAACAAACACGTGCGTTGGTACTGAGCGCATGCCGAGACTGTCCGAGGTAGAATGCCGCACTTCTCAGGCTTCCCTCCAGTCCTCGCTGCATCCCCTCTACCGACGATCGTGTCCAAGCGGTAGGGCGCCGCTTGCGTTTCCGGTGACGATATTATTAGTTTACGGAACTAATTGTTAGATGGCGCTGTCCGTCGCACCCTTGCGCCATCAATCCACGACACGGCCATCCCTGACTAGCACCCGTCCTCGGGTGTAGTACCTGGGGACAAAATATGCTCAGAGAGTAAACTAGCTCGGCTATCCTGCCAATACACACAAAGGTGGCCGATTCTCATTAGTACTTTATTTCTTCTAAATCTAAGTACAATAATCAACTTTCACACCTTAAAATGCCTTGTAATTAAGCTTACGTACACAGTGCTCCCTGCACAATATAATTCACTAGAAATGATCCGACCACCAAGTTAAAAGGAATAAACAAGGTAATTCTAACAATTCTGTTTCTTTACCATAATTCATAAGCAAAGCATACTCAACTCATTAACTTTCCCTACATTCTGTGCACCAACACAGACCCGAATCGCACCAACGATTCGTTACAGACCCATCGCCTCATGTCACTCATGAGGTGCGGTCTAAACACACATTGAAATCGCACCAACGATTCCTTACAGACCCATCGCCACATGTTACTCGTGAGGTGCGGTCTAGAGTTTCGAGTATGAGTATACAAGCCATTCTTAATCAGATTTGGTTTCACTACCACTGTCATCAACTATGACATCCAATTCTCGAGAAACTTGGTGATCGGGGATCTTCCTCACACGATCATGGGGGTTTTTGTAAGTTCGCTTAGAGTCAAGCGCCCTTGGTAGGTATCTATCCCCGTCTAACAAGTCAATAATCTTAAATGGACCTTTGAATTTAGGATCTAATTTTGTTTGATTTCTTTCCTCATTTTCAATCAAAACATAATCATTAATAGCCAACTTAGAAACCTGAGACTTTTTTGATCAAATCGATTTTTATCATAATTTGCATTTTTCTCAATATTCTGTGTCGCTTGCTCTCTAAATTAACTCTCATCTAATCTCATCTAAATTAACCTCTGTCACATCATCATCGGCGGTCACTCATCTCGTTTACGCACCAACGTAAACGAGGATAACTCACTACAAGCGTCGCATCGACTCGTCTCGTTTACGCACCAACGTAAACGAGGATAACACACTACAGGCGTCGCTACAACGAATCATCTCGTTTACGCACCAACGTAAACGAGGATAACTCACTACAGGCGTCGCTACAACGACTCATCTCGTTTACGCACCAACGTAAACGAGGATAACTCACTACAGGCGTCGCTACAACGACTCATCTCATTTACGCACCAACGTAAACGAGGATAACTCACTAATCGTTCCTTAATTCTAAAGCAGCAGTGATTAAATAGTGCCATGATCACTTTCCCCACCTACTTCCTATACATCTAATTCAACCGGAACCTCATGTTTTAGTATCCCTCTCTCTGTAGGCCATAAGATCTTCTGCCCCCTGCGGGAATCGAACCCGCAACGCGCAGCGCAGCAGTCAATCGCTCAACCACTGCGCCAACCGTAAATTATGAAGGTTCAACAAAACTCGAGATGTATCGAAACTCTAAATTTCTTTTAACTAACCTACTAATTCTCACTACTGTTCATAGTACTGCTAAGTAAGTTCAATTAAAGAAAATAAATTAACATCAAAATTTCTATATCGTTTCAATATCAAAATCAATAATCAGAAAATTCAAAGCATAACCGTGAATTAATTATCATGGTAACTTCACCACGAAATCAATCAATCAAACTAATCCAAAACACTAATCATTAATCTCTGCACGTAATCTCTGGCTACTAATAGCCCAGTAACCTCTAGTCACTCAACCATTCCTGCGCATCCCTCCAGGATTGCCAAGTCTCTCACGACTTAATGGTTTCCCCACATTACGTCCCAGGTTTGATCGCAATACCGCGTACTCACGGACTACTGTGACCACTAGATACCGATTTCTATTAACTTCTTGAGTAGCGTAATTAGAGACACAATAGTAAGACAATAGCGCACGACCGCCGGCGTTCGTGCGGGGATCAACAGCTTAAGCTACGGCTACAAATCAAATCTGGTATAGTCCGATCATCATGTAAACTTAATAATCTCATTATCTCTACTACTTTACTCTACCCACATTGTTATTTAGTTCACAGTAATCTTTGCTCATTATATCTGACCGGTCGAGTTTTTAAGTCAAAAGAGCTAAACTAACAAACACCGAATTACTCGGTCGAATAATATTTGCACGCAACCATTCATCTACCCGCTAACGCATTATTTTTATCTTTTTGGTCGTCTTTATACAGTCAAATAAGAGTCAATTAAACGGATAAGTTTACTTTTTGCAACACGCGTTTGTACGAGTAGCATACCGACACACGTCACACGTCAGTGTCAATAACGTCAAAATTATCTATGGAGGAATTATCACTGTCATAAAAAAAATCGAAACGGTACTGCATCTAATGAGGGTAGTTGTGATTACAATTGTTTACGTCGTGAACTTTAGCAATTTTTACTATTTGAACTGAACCCTTGCACCAATATTCCACGGCCTAAATATCACTTCGCAAATAGATCTGATGTTGGGCAAAGCATGAAATAAAATCTCAATTAAACTACGCAAGTAATCTGAACACACAAAACCTATCCCTTCAATGTAATAACAGTGTTTACGTTTGCCGTGAAATAGTGATTACAGACTTTAAAGTTAAAGAGAGACAACACTCAGCCCCAGTCGTTAATCATAACCTCAGATAAAATTTGTAGGGTACTTTGCAAACTAATATGGTCGATAGTTCGATACCTATCACAATGTTATTTACACTAAGCTTGCCACTAAGTTTTGACGCAACAAAATCTTTGATGAGAGCCTATTCGACACCAAAATCATATTAAAATGGATATGACTCACCAGATTCATCAGCGTACTGCTGGGATTGCCAACATAGCAAACTTCAATACGTCTCGTTGCGCTTTGCTGCCGCAGACGCTGCCCCAGAACTCCTCGGGCCTCCAGCCGTACCTCCATTGTTGCTTTATGGCATCAGGAACAGACGACGTCCGAAGGCTGCTTTGGTCTTGAAGAACTTCTTCCTTGGTCTCAAGTGGTAACATTGGTTGCCTTGCCCAAGGTGATGATCAAGGCACTTCCTTGAAGCGGTACCTAAGATAGGTACAGATCCGCTGTCGTATGCCGGGCACGTGCGTCTGCATCCGGCTTATCTGGATCAAATTCAGGCAAAGAAATACGCTTGGTACTTGCCGGGCCCTTGATGGATTCTATCAGGGACATCATATTCTGGTTTTGAGCAGCCAGCAGCGTGCGGAGTAAATTCTCGTTGCACCGTGACGTCATGGCTTCATTCTGCAATATTTCTTGAGTTTCTTTAGTTCGAGTGTATCCCACTTCTGATGTCGCATCAAGGGTGGCCGAGATGCGAAACATCGGGTCTTCATACGTTCCGACATAGTTCTTGGTAGGTGTGGGCACTGACATGGGTACTCGAACGAAAGATAATTTGAATCAGAATAATTTTATTTTGATAACGGTTTTACAAAAGGAAACAAACACGTGCGTTGGTACTGAGCGCATGCCGAGACTGTCCGAGGTAGAATGCCGCACTTCTCAGGCTTCCCTCCAGTCCTCGCTGCATCCCCTCTACCGACGATCGTGTCCAAGCGGTAGGGCGCCGCTTGCGTTTCCGGTGACGATATTATTAGTTTACGGAACTAATTGTTATATGGCGCTGTCCGTCGCACCCTTGCGCCATCAATCCACGACATATTTATGTAATAATAATACATATAATATAATGTTCACACAACTATCACACGTCCCAAGCTAAGCAGAGCTTGTGTTATGAGTACTAGACAACAGATAAACATACTTAAATATTTCAAAATACATACATGTTAAAGGTAAATTACACCCAGACACAGAACAAATGATTGTACTCATCACACAAACATTTGTCCTGGGTGGGAATTGAACCCACGACCTCCGGCTTGCGCTTACGCTTGGTCCGGACCGTAGAGGTTTCAATAACTTAAGGGTGGATACTCGCCATTCGTCGGTTTGTCCGATGGTAGAAATTATGAGATGGTGGAATCAAGTCATGCATCTCCAAATTGCATCCTGTAAAACACCGAAAGGCTTGCTACCCTACGCCTGTGCTCAAGGCTTTGTAGATTGGACTAAACCAAACTTTAGTCAGTAAAGTCGGCCACGCCCTTTCACTCCAACCTAGAATGAGAGAAGTCATTTGATAATGTCCCATGAAAAAAAAACATCTTAATAAACTAGTGCACCTCACTACTAACGATTGCATCACTGCTCACCATCAGGTAGCATCGCAGTCAAGCACTAGTTTATAACAATAAAAAAAAACTTCAAAACACAACATCATCATCTTCCTGCCCTTGTCCCGTTTTATTTGGGTTTGGCGCAACACGTTTTTTTCTTCCATTCTGTCCTGTCACTCGTCACGCTATCACTAACTCCCTTTTCTTTGATATCACTTCTCACACAATCCATCCATCTTTTCTTTGGTATCCCTCTCTCTCTCCATCCATCCAAATGTAAACTCATAACTCTTTTAGTAACATGCGTTTCATCCCTCCTCTTCACATGACCATACCAAGACAAACGATTCCCTTTCAACTTTTCAGTCACTGGCGCCACTTTCAAACTTCCCCTAATATACTCATTTCTCACTTTATCCACTCTCGTCACGGCACACATCCATCTTAACTTCAAAACACAGCACATAGGTACAAAATGCGTCCTCAACCACAAATCTGTCTGACGTCCACTGTCATTACGGTCTAACTCGATAAGGTTTTGTACAAACACACGTAATGGCGCGTTGGACAGACGACCCCTGTAATCAAATGTTCCCAGGCCTAAGCCAATTTTATACAAATTAAAAGCTTACATTGCAAATGTGTCATTTTGTATCTGTAAACGCCCTTTCCTGCGAAAGAAAAAGGAGCGAGTACATGCGTAATTCTAATGATAAATACCTATAAACTAACTAGTTGCTGTCATTGGCTTCGCCCGCGTGAAAATATATTTTTTTACCAAGGAAACATATTCCCGACATTTCAGTTTCCTCTGCGCTATTGTAGGACATGGTAAGAAAACAGAAATCAGAAACGTTTATTTCAAATAGGCCAATTACAGGCACTTTTGAATTGTCAAAATGTCGATCAGTCAAAAAACAAAGTGAAGCTAAATCGCACGTTCCAAAGCGTAGATCTCTATGGAGAAGAACGTGCAAGAAACTCCATGGACACTCTTTTAAATCATATTATAAGTTACATAGATTTTGATTAGATATTTCTTGTCGGTTCTAATATGTGAGCTCAATGTAGATAAGTAATAATAATCTAAAAAAAAAAAAATTAAAAAATAGAAATTAAATTAAGCCAACTGACGGCACTCGTTTACGAGCATGACGCGTGCATCAGCCCCACTCAGCTCAACCATTTTGAAGGGAACTGAATCTACCCGCTAATTGGTCTACCCGTAAGCCAAACTTGATCCAATTCCGTTTAGCCGTTCTTAGGGCTCAAACACACAAACACGTTACGACGACGCAACGTGCCACGGCACGGCATCACGTGAGAAGACTAAAAAGAACAAAACCGTTCGATTTAGTGTTTAGTGATAGTGAATAGTGTAATGTAGCATAATTGCTACATAATAAACACAAGAACGAAGTGTATTCGCCTTAATAGAGACAACAAGAAAAATGCTATTGGACACATTCTCAGTAAAGACAATTTATTAGTTTAGGATATAATTAAATTACTTATTAGTCTGTTTACAAGCTAGATTGTAATAAATTAGGGTCCATCCTTTGGATGTACCCTAGGACCAAGTAAAAAAAATGTTACCGCGACGTGGAAATCGACGTCGAGCAACGTAAATAATCACGTTATGACAACGCAATGTGCCACGTAGCATAGCACGTCACATTCCGAGAACACATTTCGAGAACACTGAAGCCTACATACCTGAGTTTTTTTTTGTGGGTAGAAAAATCATCCGATGACGTCCCCCGCTCTTGGGCGGATCGGGAGTTCTTGTCAGACTTTTACTGACTAAAAACCCACTCCTGTTCCTTCTTTGCCTTCGTTCCAGAGCCGAGTTTGCCTTTCAAAAATAAACTCTTGACCCCAGTAGGCTTCGACCCTGCTAGGCCCCTAGGGTTTGCTGACATCTTCTTGAGGCGCGCGTGGAACAGTACGCGCCATCGACGACTTGGGCTCGGTCCGGACGGTTACCGGACGATCGGACTGCGAGCTACTCATTGCTTGCCGTCCGCTACATACCTGAGCTAGGTTCCCATTTCCACAATATTCTACCGTTTATTTTGCCGTGTCATTGATTAATTTTCCGATGATTAATTACCTATTCGGTAGTAGGAGCGGCTGTCGCTACTTGCCGTTTGAAAAGAAAATTTTATAATTCACTTTAACCTCTGGGATCGGAATATCGCTCGATTAACCTCATTGAACAACTTCATCCGTCTACTCACTGACCCTATTTTTTCAAGCAGAAGAAAATTTGATTAAAGAACAAATTACTTCAGACACAATTGTTTTACAAATAAAATACGTTAAAAAGAAAATTTTTGATTTACGTTGAAAAAAATATTTTAGAAGCTAAAATTTTAAATTATTGTAGCTTCTGTAAACATTGTTAATTATATTAATGTAGTAATATTATTAAGCTAGTGCAGGGTAGTGGTTTTGCCCACGTGAAAGTATAAAATTATCATAAGGGATCAAACTCCCAGGTTATAGCATATATCATATTCAGCCTTATAATGTTCCCACTGCTGGGACTCAGGCCTCCTGTCTAAGAGAGGGAATGGGCCGTAATCCACCACGCGGGCCCAGTACGGGTTGGTGGATGTCATACGTCTTCGAATTTTTGTTTCTAGGACATGCCGGTTTCCTCACGATGTTTTCCTTCACCGTTTTGAGAGCAGTGGTGATGAAATAAATTACACAAAGTAATGCGCCTGGCTGGGTTTGAACCCGCGATCTGCAACTCGTAAGTCGGGGCCGTTACCAGTCGGCCACCACCGCTCTCAACTCCCAGGGTAATAGTATCTAATGCGCGATACCAGGACTTGCTTTAACGTGTGCCAAAATTCATACAAATCCATTAAACCGTTAGAGCATGAAGAACAGGATAGCAACTCGGCGTCAACGGTCTATTCACGTAGTAATCCTACTACATAAGTTTATGGTTTAATATTAATAATTATCTTTTTTACACTTTTATGTAATTTATTTTTACTTTATTGTTTTAATGAAGTATTAAGTGCTATAAAATATCGCTAACTTCAGCATGCCTATTGGCGGAGGCCTCCTCTAGATTTCATCAATCCACCAACTTATTGGGTTTATAAACGTAACCTTATATACCCCATTGGTTGACTGTTTATTTGTATTTGCGACTTGTGATAACCCGCAGCGCCATTTTGTCATCGATACATAGCTACGTCACAACAAGTAACCCCGCATCCTCATAAAACTTAGAACTCTGCAATGTGTTTTTTATAGGCTACTTACATTTATTATACCACTTTTTATTTATTTAAACTTCATGTACAGTAGTGGTACATAGGCGGACTTAATGCAACAAGGCATTCTCTACCAGTCAACTTTTGGGTTAAAAGATACAACACTGTGGTAGGTTACACTGTGTTTAGACCTTCATGTATTTCTTTTTTTGAGAGTAGACCGTATTTGCCACATCACAGACATTAATTTGAGTCGCGGGAATGCGGTGGATGCGAGACGCACAGGATCGGTCGTTGTGGCGAAGCTTGGGGGAGGCCTATGTCCAAAAGTGGACGTTTTTCGGCTGAAATGATGATGATGATGATACATTTATTTAGAGTACGTACTGCCATATTACAAAAAAAAAAAACATTCACGTCGCTATTGGTCTGAGATGTAAGTGTCAATTACAGCGCACACAGCATTCAAAAGTGAGTGATGCAAAAGTGTATTTAAAAAATACTAAACATAATTAAATTAAACATATTCCCCTATATAAATACACTAGGTACAGGAAATACAATTATTGTAAAGCAATATCTTGACTTACAAATGAAGGTGAACATGACTTAATTTACTTCTAATCTAAAATACATTTTGTTCAAGGATTGTTCAAAAGAGTCACCTAGGTTCTTGAACACAAAGGGCAACTGAAAAAACACTCCCACTCGCTTCACTCAGAATGAGAGAATTATTTGATGAATTCTTACCCAAAAATAAAATAGTTACACTTCTTATTTTGGGCACGCCACAATTATGGCGGTAAGTCCCTTCTTTGAGGCGTGGTTGGAAAGACCTCACGGCGTCCTCACCTTTCGCATGACGCAGGTTCTCACCGAACACGGTAAGTTCGGGAAGTTCCTGCACCGGATTCGTGCGGAAGAAACGCCCGGGTGTCACCATTGTGTGGACCACCCAGAGGACACGGTGGAGCACACGGTGGAGGTGTGTCCCGCTTGGGCAGAGCAACGCCGTGTCCTCGTGGGGGCTATCGGCGGCGGCGATCTTTCGCGCCGGGCCTTGGTACAGGCCATGGTCCGGAGCGAGGAGGAGTAGCAGGCGGTCGCCTCCTTCTGCGAAGCAGTAATGCTAGCAAAGGAGGCGGCCGATCGCGTGAGGCAACGGTCCTCACGCCCCAATCGCCGCCGGGATTCCGATCTCGATTTCCGGCCATCGTAGGCGCGGGCTTGCGGACGGCGAGCAATGGGTGGCTCGCCTTCCGACCGTCCGGTAACCGTCCGGACCGAGCCCAAGTCGTCGACGGCGCGTGCTGTTCCACGCGCGCCTCAAGGAGATGTCAGCAACTGTAGGGGCCTAGCAGGGTCGAAGCCTACTGGGGCCAAGGGTCTGATTCTGAAAGGAAGACTCGGCCCTGGTACGAAAGGCAATGAAGGAACAGGAGTGGGTTTTTAGTCAGTAAAAGTCTGACACTATCTCCCGCCCCGCTCAAGGGCGGGGGACGTCATAAGATGATTTTCCCACCGAAAAAAAAAAAAAAAACACAGTTCATCGTGGAACACGTCAAGATCGGGTATTATCGCTATAAAGCCTCAGTTACAGTAAGTAACAAAATGTCCCCCAAAACATGACGCGCAACGCTCAATCCACGTGACACTGCAACGATGCCCAGTGTCCCGCAACTTGCCCCCAACATTGTACAACGCTTTCATCTGACGCGAATTATGTTGTTGGACAATTGGACATCGTTCCGCGTCATGTTGGGGGACAATTTGTTCCCTAATGTATCTGAGGATTTAAGACGACCTTCGAGTACACAAGCATGTTGTTTTATTATTTAAGGGGATGCAACTCGACATACATTTTCACTGTTTTTCATACAACCGCTTTTGACGTTACTACACATTTTTCATTAGATATTTCGGAAACACAGTATCTTGTGGACATTATCTCGGCTTCTATTGACATCAATTTATAATTTTGTGCTATAACTAATCCAGTAAAGACCTCTGAAAATCTGCTATTTTACATGAACACACACACACTTCATAATTTACTCAAAAATTAAAAAAGTCAAAAAAGTATAAAAATAGAAGCCTTGCAAATTTAATCAAGATTCTAAATGACAACAAATTTTTTCTAAAACTTTCACGGGTTTTAAAAAAAACACGTGTTTCCTGGAACAAGTTTTGTAAAATATTCCTGTAAATCACGGAATTATCGAATGCTAACAGAGTTTTCAGGCGCTATCTCTCTTTTTTCGCGTTGGATTACATTAGATGAAGTAACAAACTTTTAAGTCATGCTCGATGTGTGTGGTGATGAAAAAGGACCCTCTTAAATACTATTAACGACAATCTAACACTAGTTTTGTAGGAGGTTCTAAATCCCAAAGCTTACAATATTAAACACAATTTAAGTTTAGTAAACTCACTAAGTTTACAAAACTCGTTGAAGCATCTGAGATAAGAATACTGAGCCCGGTCCATTATCCCTATTTCACTGACCTATTTGGTGTTTACATTAACCCCCTTGTATCTTTAAGTTAAATTGCGATCCCTAACAGCGGTAATCGGTTTGGCCTAAGCTAATAAATTTTGATATTCAATGTTTAGGTGATTTATTTTATACGATTCGTTGGGCTAGTATCGTATATTTTTCTCCTTTTAGTTACGCAATTTGCTGTTTTCCGCACTAGTGCGGAAAAGTGCACGAGCTGACCCCCACCACAGTTTATTGTGTTTATAGTATAAGGTTAGTAGTTGCGTAGTCCCTACTTGTCACCGGGTAGCCAAAGTTTATTTATTTCTTTGTAAGTGTATTTTAAAACGTCGTATGATACACGTGAAAATTTGTCACTGCACTGCAGTACTCGGCTCCATAACACTCTCGCCTGTGGCTCGGGTGAATCTCGCCTCGATCGCAATGACAAACTTTCTCCACTTGTATCAAAATGTACTACTTTTCTTTTTTTTAGGGTTCCGTACCCTAAGAGTAAAACCGGACCAATTTGCCTACAGCGGTCTTCCCGTTCGATTATAATTTAGGTGTTTTCTAGGCTAGAGTGAATAAGCTCTTAATAAACTAGTGCGCTTCACTATCAGCGATTGCTCCACTGCTTACCATCAGGTGGGCTCGCAGTCAAGCACTAGTTTATAATATTAAAAAAAAAACAGACTTCCTGGCCCTGTTATAGCTAATCATCAGTGGAAGCGGTTACATGCTTATTTATTTATTTATTTATTGGCCTAAAACATCGTATAAAAAGATGTTACATGGGTTAAAGATGAGATCATACACGTTTTACCCTCAGGTAAAACATGTATGAGTCTTAACTAAAGCATGCAAAATGATTAACAAAACTCATGTTCAGTGAAAATTATTATCGTTAAGCCATTTAAACAAATGAATCTTAAACAGTCTCCCGTTCAATAATTTAAAACATGGTATTTTATTATATACTAACTTTTGCCCGCAGCTTCACCTGCGTACATAAAATATAGCCTATGTCATCCAGAACTAAAGCAGCTTTCTATCGGTGAAAATTTAGCAATCGGACCAGTACTTTCAGGGATTAACTCCTAAAAATAAAATAAAAAACAAAAAAACAAACTTTACCTCTTTATAATATTAGTGTAACATCTACATGTTACCGGCAATCTGTATAATCCGGTATTCTATACAATACCTAGGCAATGTAATGTATACCTAAAACGTGTTGGTTTTTTTTTAGGTGGGAAAATCATCTAATGACAAATCCCACTCTTGGGCAGAGCAGGAGACAGTGTCAGACTTTTACTGACTAAAAACCTACTCCTGTTCCTTCTTTGCCTTCATCCTGGTAAAACGTGTAGGTAATGTAGGAAATATTATTTATTTTATACTCTGCCTAGGTATTTTATACAATACCGAATGCGCCGCCGGTAATGTGTGTAAAAGACGAGAGCAGGGAAGAGGTGATGTAATTTTATGGCACCCCAACGCGGGCAGGTTAAGTAAGAAGGCTAAGGCGGGTGCGGAGCTACCAACCATAACAGTTTAAAAACGTTTGACTACAACTTTTCATTTTGTTCTTTTCTAGTTTCTCCAGTAACCTTGTTCATTTCAGCATCCTGAAAATCTTGTTTCTGCGTCTGTGTTTTTTCAGCATCGTTTTTTTTTCGTAGTCAGTCTTTAGTTTTTTTACTTTTTTGTAGCTTATCGTCCACATCCACGCAGCATACCTGCTTAGCTCATCCTCTAGTGAAAAAACACTCAAAGAAAAATAAATTCACAGAATAGTTGCTGACCATTAGTCAGTTACCAGTATTAGTACTCATGATTTCTACGGAGCTGTCTTTCATCATAAAAGCATTTGCCTAAGCCGTGATTGGCCTAAAAGGATTTCTGGAACAAAGGCTGCAAAGTAATTAACTTTCAAGCTACGCTCAAAACACGAAATAATGTTTATCTAACAAATTAATTAAGTACTGTCTGTGAAAACAACGAAAATATGAGAACATAGCAACAAACGAGGGGTTCCGTGATTTGTTTTTTTTTTAATATATAGTTGTAGCGACATCTATGGCGTCACATAAGAACTAATCCTGCATCGCGCAATCAAAGTTCTCCGCGCGATTAGAACATATAGAACAGCACGAAATCGTCTATCGGGCAGTTGCCCACCAGATATAACATCCCGTCTGGCCGGAGGATCCTCCCTTTTCAACGGAGGTTTGCGGGACTTTACTCACTGTTCCGCATGTCTCCAAATAGTTATTTTGTATTTAGGCACTATCAAAGAAATTGATATTCATCATCATTTCAGCCGAAAAATGTCCACTGTTGGTCTTCCCCCAAGTGTCGCCATAAAGGCCGGTCCTGTGCCTCTCGCATTCATCGGATTCCCGCGACTCTCACGCGGCCTTCCAATGCTGCATCTTTCGGTGCGAGGTCGCCACTAGAACCACCGACCATCAGTTTTGCGACCAATGTGCCCTGCCCACAGCCACTGAAGTTTGGCGATTCTTCAAGCAATGTCGGCAACCATGGTTTTCCTGCGGATATCTTTATTTCTGATGCAATAGGGTAAGAAAAATCCGAGCATAGCCTTTTCCATTGCCCTTGGGGTGACTTTAAGCCTTCTGATGAGGCCCATGGTAAGCGACCACGTTTCAGAGCCATATGTCATCACTGGCAACACGCACTGGTTATAAACTTTTGTTTTGAGATACTGTAATATGTTGAAAGAAAAGATACCGAACCTTGCCCAGCCGATTCGGATTCGACGATTAACCCCTTTCTCGAAGTTAGGTCTAACTTCGAGAAAGGGGTTAATAAAATAGATAAAATGACGTTGTGCCTTATTAAACAAATACTGGGCAAGTGCGAGTCGAACTCGCGCATTGAGGGTTCCGTAAAAAAATACTTAAGTAAATAGTTCAATAATTCACGAATTGATTTACGAAATTTTTTCCAAATCGCAAAAAAAGTTTCTTTTTTGTGACGTAACTACAAATTTACAGTTTTTAGATTTTTTTCCTATATTTGTGCTAAGAGATCGTGCTTCATGCCAAATTTCAGGATTCTAGGTCAATGGGAAGTACCTACCCTATGAATTTTGATTCTTTTGAGAGTGTCGAAATACACGTTTCTTGCGACATAAACAACCGTATCTTTTTTTTTCATTAACTCAGAAGTTTGATTTTATTCACAGCTTCAAAGGACCGCGAACTTGATTAATAGTTTTAATTTCAACTCGATACCTTCACGCGTTCCCAAGATAGACTGGGACAGAGAAGGTTTTGACAGACTGACAGACGGACAACAGAGTGATCCGATAAGGGTTCCGTTTTTTCCTTTTGAGGTACGGAGCCCTAAACCAAAAAAAGATAATAGGTTACACGAGTTGTCTATATTTAGTCAATTAAAATTTATCCTTCGTATACCAAAGTTAATTAACTTTCACTCATTAACGTTAATGACTTAACTAGTCAAAGGAGATGAATTCATTACGAGCTATTTCCTAAAATGTTGTAAACTGAATGTTCAAAGTATCTTTTTCCATTCGTTATCTTGGTTTCTGCATTGATAAGAAGTTTTCTTACACACCGACAGTATTTGTGGGGCTTTAAGTCAAGAGAGAATACAATAATAATATATAATAAGACGTCGAGCAATGGGTAGCTCGCCGTCCGGTCATCCGGTAATTGACCAGACCGAACCCAGTCGTCAACAGCGCGTAGTGATCCCCGCAGCGCTCCTCAAAGAGATGTCAGAAAACGGTAGGGTTACAGTCGTACCGCATGAAAAGAGAAGGAGTTGGAATAGAAATGGGTACTATGGGATGGGAAATTGAGATAGTATTTAAAGTGGGATCTGCATGGGGCATCGGCAGGGCGAATTAACGAAAAACGATCACGCAAAAAGCCAGGGTATGCAGGGTTGAAAAGGATGTTGAACAAGAGACATAATACCCGAGTGTTCCTACGAAGACGAATAGGGAGCCACTTGAGATCCTTGCGGAATTGAGAGACATGGTCATGGTTTCTTAGGCCAAAAACAAAACGAATGCACAGGTTTTGCAAGCGCTCAAGCTTATTTAATAGCTCCTCAGTGCCATCCAGGTAGCAGGCATCCGCATCATCAATTATTTGTCTTCTTCTTGCTCGTTTTCTTCTTCTTTTGATTGTTTATTTAGAAATATAATAAGTATGTTTATCTAGTCTAGTACTCACACCACAAGCTCTGCTTAGTTTGGGACTAGATGGCGTTGTGTGATAGTTGTGGAATACATAATCGTACTTTAATTCCGGTCAGCCCCCCTAGCCAAGTTACAATCGTTTCGTTCGGCGCGAACGCCTCGAGTAGGCCACGCCTCCGAATCCTTTGTTCTAACCACGTGAGTGAGCGTTGTGATGACGTCAGAACAAAGGAATCGGAGGCGTGGCCTACTCGAGGCGTTGGCGCCGAACGATACGATTGTAACTTGGCTAGGGGGGCAGATGTTCAAGAGACTATACGCCTTAAGTGTGAGCTGATTTTTGAGGAGATGGGATGACTGTCAATGCCCGTACCAAACAAATATTCGAATGGCCTACAGGTAATTGTTCTAAGTCTGCGTGTCTCGTGTGTGTGTGTTCACGTGTTTGTAAACGCAGCCACAATACAGAAGTAATTCCTAATCATTATTTCAGCCGAAAGACGTCCACTGCTGGACATAGGCCTCCCCCAAGCGTCTCCACAACGACCGATCCTGTGCGTCTCGCATCCACCGCACTCCCGCGACTCTCACCAGGTCGTCGGTCCACCTTGTGAGAGGCCTTCCAACGCTGCGCCTTCCACTCTAGAACCTTTCGGCCCCATCGACCATCCGTAAAAAATAATCGAATCGAATTCCTAATATAGGGTTGCAATACAAAGTTTATTTTTTGTTTGAGAAAGTAGCAATATACCCCGCACAAAATCTTCCAAACTATTATTAGCAATGTTTACCTACACTATGTTATTTTCCGCCTTTTTACTTCCTGCCCCCCTAGCCAAGTTACAACCGTTTCGTTTCGATTCTCTTTTCGTTGATCGCCTCGAGTCGGCCACGCCTCCTATTCCTTTGTTCTGACCACGTGACTGAGCGTTGAGATGACGTCAGAATAAAGGAATCTGAGGGTACTCGAGGCGATTGACGAAAAGAGAATCGAAACGAAACGGTAGTAACTTGGCTAGGGGGGCTGATATTAACTATCAATAAAAGATACGATTTGTACTAGAATCAACGCCCCAAAATCAAAACGTAATTTCTCTATATTCTCGCTCATGTACATCAGCCAAATATACAGAGTAGATTACTTTGTTCTGTATTAACAAAACAAAATAATAACCTCCTGTTAAAACCATTCCGCCGGTATGGTAACAAATTTTAGGGAACATGTGGTTTTATACTTACCTCAAAACCCCTTAGTAATTTCTTTATCTCTATGCATACAAAAGGTTTCAAATGCCACAAAGGTACGCAATGCAAAAAGCTCTTGTTTTTGTTTAGATACAGGTTGTATGTTTTCATTTATTTTTTAACCGACTTGCAAAAAAAGGAGGAGGTTATCAATTCAGTTGTATTTTTTTTTTTTTTGTCTTTGTTACCTCAGAACTCCGTCGTTTATGGACTGATTTGCAATTTTATTTTCCTCCCTACAGAATATGCTTTCAGATTAGTCACATTTTTTTCAAAATTCAGTTCTGATCTTGGGATCCATGAGGAATCGAGGGAACTTCTCAAATATTATAGGCATTTATATAGTGATTTACGTGTTTTCATCGAGGACTTAAGCATTTACAGCCAAAAAGTAGCATTAATTGATGAAGTGGAACTGATGAAGAAGACCAGAAATGGCCAACGAAACTTCAATCTCACATAGTTATCACAATGAAGATAGTTAAGCGACTATGACAATACAAATAAGTAAATGGTTCTAAATAGTTATGTTGAAAATGGTATCATCAAAGTGATCTGATGATGATGATGGAGCCGGAAAATAGGCACCGGAACTCCATAATTAATCAATGTATCCTAGCCGTGTTTGGGTTTATTAGAATTGTCATGAGATACACCTTGGCTACTGAACTGATCTGGTGATGGAGCCGGAAGGTGGAAGATAGACACGGGGACTTCATAATAAAACAATGTATCCTAGCAGTGTTTGGGTTAATTGAAACTGTCATGAGAAATAGGTACTCTGGCTATAACGTGTATCGCAACTTAAAAGTGTGAAATAAAAAACTTTTACAAAAAAAAAGAAAATAACCGACTTCACTAAAAAAAAAAACAATAAAACGATAAAAATAACTTTAATTTCGGAAGTCGGTGTTAAATATGAAACAAACAATACCGAGAAACACCGACTTCCAAAATTAAAGTTATTTTTATCGTTTGTGTTTTTTTTTTTGAGTGAAGTCAGTTATTTTCTTTTTGTGTAAAGTTTTTGTATTGATGTTCTGGACAGAACTACGTTTTGTAATTATTTTTTCTTATATATACCTAACTAACTTTTATCTGATCAGAAAACATTGTCATAAATTGCGGAAAGAATTTCATGATGAGAGATCAAGAGAGAAAGGTATCTAGTACAACACCATCCAACCCGAACCGTTAAAAAATCCCTGGATAGATAATTATGCAGATAGAAAAGATATTGTTACTGCCATAAGCCTTCGATCTGGTTACATCCCATCGAGGCAGTTTATGTTTCTTATCGGTATCACATCTTCACCTAATTATGAAATTACGGATTAATCGAGGACAGGAGGTACATTATATTCTGGTGGAGTGTGAGCGGGGCGAACGCCTTAGGAGAAATTTGTTTAGCAATCTAAATATGTTTGAAATCGGTATTTGCAACTGTGTCTTTACGTGGACGAGGCAAGAGTTCTATATAAAATAAATTACAATAATTAAGTCAAAATTTGGCTATGATAGATTGACTTAGTCAATATTGTGACAAAGCTCCTTAATAAAGATTTTAAAAAAAAACTACGTTTTAATATATTTTCCTTTGACTGCTACTGAAATAAAACTAATTGAATAAAATAAATTCAATTTATTATTTTCATTACTAACTAAGATGAAATGGAACAATTTTGCGCAAATCATTCTGCAGATTAATTAAATGTTAATCGTTTAATTACAATTATATACGTTCTTTTTTAATAAAAACTTTTAATTATATTTATTTTTAATAAAACATCGTGCTACACATAGATATAAAGGCAGACTTGATGCCTTAAGCATTAGACATTATTTGATTACAACTCGGACAGTTAATTTCTTAAAACTAAAAAAAGCACCAAGTCATCATCTTCATCATTTCAGCCGAAAGACGTCCACTGCTGGACATAGGCCAATTGTCGCCACAATGAACGGTCCTGTGCGGTCACCTAAGTGCATTTAAGTAAAACTTCAGTGTTTGAATACCGTAATTAGAGACACAATAGAAAGACAATGAGAGAGCAAACGCCGGCGTTCGCTTGGGGTTTAATGAATTTATTATTATTTATTATTGTAACTTCAATTTCTAATTGGTGTGTATAAGGGTGTGCTTTACTCCAGTTACAGGTTGTATACAGGAAAAGTTTTTAACCACTGCGTTTGGTGGTCCAGTGTAAGTAATAGAACACATTTCCATTTTTAGTTCATAACTTTTTTTTTCTCATTTCTCTACCTTGTCCTAGTTTGAAATAAGCAAAACATGTACACAATTTAATCGTAGTATTATGAACGAATGCGGGTTGAGTGGAGGTTGCAGGGGGGGCGGCAGGGGAGGCGGCGGCGGCGCTGGCGTTTAATCGAGCGCCCGGCGACCCGGTACGTCACACACGGAAGTCGTATGCGGATGTCCGCTTCGTTTCACCTTCGCGCACGTATGACACTCGTGTTCTATCGGTCTCGTTTATGTAGCCCCGTGTGTGTTACCGTGGCCGGCTAGGTCCCCAGATCTCAGTCCCTGTAATTTTATTCTCTGGGAAGAAGTGAAACTCCGGGTGTATGAAGAGCCTAGATGACTTGAAACAAAAAATAAATTCTGGTTTTAATGAAGTGATAATAGTGTCTTATACAAAGTTAATACAAAATTTAAACGTGCATGTTTATGTCTGAAAAAAGGAGGCTACTTCGAACAATACGTGTGTTCCGGTTAAACAATAGTTTCTTTTTGTTTGGATATTATTGTAAATAAGTAGTTGATGTCTATTTTTTAAATACCCCAAGTGTAAGTGCTTTAATTTGAATGTATTTTAGATTGTTTATTATAATTTATTTTTTGCATTTTGATGGTCTTAAGCCTATGAAAGTAAGAAAGAAAAATGGGAATTACATTTACTAATAACTTTATAACCTAAACTTAAAAAAGTAGTTCGAAATTGTTAAAATAGCGGTCAGTGACCGTACCCCGCGCGCACCGCCGTACTTTACCTACAATCCGCGCGGGTCGAGCGCCCCGATCAGCTGACCGGCGCTCGACCCGCGCGGCGGCTTGTCCTTATAATAAGTTTCTAAGTAAATAAGTCTCGTAAGCGATAACTTTATTTTTTACTATTAACACATATCAAAATAAAAAAAGGGGTTTATTAAAATATATTCAAGTTTATCATGTCAAAATTTGCGCACTGGTTAAAAACTTTTCCTGTATAGTAAAAAATTATATACAAATATCTATACTAATATTATAAAGAAGAAAGATTAGATTTTTTGATTGTTTGTTACAATTTAACTCAAAAAATTCTAAACCGATTTTCATATTTTGTTCACAAGTTAGAGCTACTTTATCACCAGTTAGAGCTACTTTAGAGCAGTGGTGGCCGAGTGGTAACCGCCTTGATTTACGAGTTGTAGGTCGCGGGTTTACACCCAGCCAGGCGCATTAGTTTGTGTAACTTATTTCATCACCACTGCTCTCAAAACGGTGAAGGAAACATCGTGAGGAAACCGGCATGTCCTAGAACCAAAAATTCGAAGACATATGACATTCACCAATCCGCACTGGGCCCGCGTGGTGGATTACGGCCCATTCCCTCTCCTTGAGAGAGGAGGCCTGAGTCCCAGCAGTGGGAACATTAAAAGGCTGATTATGCTAGAGCTACTTTATTACCAGTTAAAACTACTTTATCGCTGTGTAACATAGGCCTATATTTTCTATTTTCACGCAGGCGAAGCCGCTGGCAAAAGCTAGTGTTTAATTATAATATAATATATATTTATAATTTATTATAAAATAAAATGGCCAATGGCTTAATAGCTAAGAGCCTCGAACAACATCTAAGGAGGCTCTCGTTGGGCAGCTGGATTAAGGGCTTGATCCAGAAAGCGGTACTCCTGGACACGGCGCGCATTGTTAGGAGATTCCTCTCTCAGGAGCCCTGACCACCGGTAGCTTGGACCCTGTTCCCGATGCCGGGTGGGCTACTAGTTTTTATATTTTTAAATGTTTTTTTATTGTTTTTGTTTTATAAGAAATATTTAAAAATGTAAACAATATGTATATATAGGAAATAAATGGAATAATAATTAATAATATTTTTTTATATATTTTTTTATAATTTATTTTTTTTTTTTCAAAGAAGGTACATTATGACACCATAAAAAAATAACAATAATGGATTTATTTTTTCAGTAAACATGAAAATTTGATTCAAATAAAAAGTAAATGAGAAACCTTTCAAATTAATTTATATTCATACGTGGGGCATACTGAAAGTTTCTGGACCTGGCCACTTACAATAAAAGAATGAAAATATTTTAGAATTCGAAAATGGAACTCTTTGTGAGCATGTTACTATTTAATTTGCAAGCCTGACATTCGTTTTTCATTGTGGCGTCCTTTCGAAGATTGTGTATCGCTATCAAAATTAATTTCACTCATGAACATTTTCGTTCAATGATTTTTTATGATTTTTGTTGTGGCTTAAGTCAACAAGAGAGTTGTCAGTACCATGTCGCAGCTTTGGGTATTCGTAGTTTGGAGAATTTAAACGTAGACGTGATCATCTCTATGACGAGGTACGTGAAGGTCGGCCGGCGACTGTGGTTTTTACAGCAGTAGTAGACTGTAGTTTTTAGTAGTGTAGGGGTGGAAAGCTCAAATGAAAGGCTTTTCTGTATTCTTGAGAGTATTATTATTTAACATTGAGCACTTTCATTATGTTTTACATATAAAATATATCTCGACGTTCCTTGACGTCTCACTTTCTTATTGATTCGAACGTCAATCCTCTAACTAAACTTTTTATTACGTAAACCTTAAAAGTTTAACATTCCAGTTTTGCAAGTTAGTAATTAGTAGTGGAACCTACACGGTTGCCACAGTAGTTTCGACAGCATTTTGCTGAGCGCTGGCCGTTTTGCGCGGATGTGTCGCGTAACTTCGCTCTTTGGTATTGTGTTATATATATATATTTTATAATTTTTTCTAAGTTATGTGCCATGTTTGTGCATATAAACTTTTTTTCTGTCTTTCTTTTTTTTTTCGGTTACAGACTCGAATATTGACACCGTACGACAATTTATTGAAACTGACAAAAAAATCACTTCATCAATCAAATCCAGCAAATTCGTGTTTTGTTAGGCATTAGAATAAGCCAAGTGCAAAACATTTTACATATGCATCTGAAGGTTCGGAAGCTTTGCACTCGATGGACACCACATGACTTAACGGAGGACCAGAAACGACTGCGTGTCCAGTGGTGCTGGTGGTGATGGTAGCAGTGTGGTAAAATAATAAAAAAGTTTAATGGAGAACAGTCATCGGCTGTCTATAACATCATGACAGGTGACGAAACCTCGGTGTACTGCTTTGAACCCGAAAGTAAAAGCAAGTCGGCAGAGTGGGTCTTTCCTTTTGAAGATTTGCCGCCGAAAGTTAAGAAAAGTCAGTGTTGGTAAAAATCTTTTTTTTTTCTACACTACAGTATCGCTACAGTTTTCTCCCAATCTTGGACTATGCTGATGCCAGCTATCTTGATCTCAACCAAGACCAATTGGATAAGCTTGAGCGACTTCAAAATCTTTGTATCAGGTTTATATTTGGCTTGCGCAAGTATGACCACGTTTCTGAATTTCGCACTCAGCTCAAATGGCTTCCCATTCGCCTTCGCCGGAATGCTCACATACTTTCTTTGCTTTACAATGTGCTCTTTAATCCTTCGACTCCTTTTTATCTTAAAGAACGCTTTCAGTTCCTCTGTGACACACATTCTAGGTCCTTGAGGTCATCGGAGAATTTAAAACTTAGTATTCATATACATTCCACATCGTTCTTTGATAAATCTTTCACGATACAAGCAGCGCGTTTGTGGAATGCATTACCCTTAGAAGTGAGGCGTGCCCAAACGCTACCAACTTTCAAAAAGATGGTGAAGGAGCATTACCTATCACTTTAATTTTTCTTCTCCTTTCGTTGTCGTATATTTTAATATTTATTAGTTTATTATTTGGTAATATACTTATTTATGTATTATATGTATTTTATTATCTTTTTATGTTGTTGTACACTGACAGCCCCAAATCTTTTCCTTTCGTCACAGTCCATCCAAAGGTTGTCTGGTAGAAATTGCCCTGTGCAATAAGACCGCCTATTGTACACTTATTTTTTTTGTAAATATCTGTCCTGTAGAAAGTTAAGGTGTGCAATAAAGTAATAAATAAATAAATAAATACAGTATCGCTTGAAGATCAAAGGACAGTGACTGCAGATTGGTACTTCAATACTTGCTTGCCCAGAGTCTTAGAAAAAGTTTGCGAAAAGCGTCCTCGAAGCAATATACTCCTCCACCGTGATAACGCATCCTCACATTCCCCTAAGGTAACAAAAGCCTATTTGAAGGCTTCAAATGTGGGACTGATGACGCATCCGCCTTACAGCCCGGAACTCGCACCCTGCGACTTCTATTTGTTTCCAAAAATTAAAGACAAAATTAGAAGCACACGTTTTACGAGCCCTGAATCGGCGGTGAATGCGTTCCATAAAGCCATTGATGAGGTCCCTAAAGAAGACTGGTCCAACTGCTTTGTACAGTGGTTTCAAATGCAGAAATGCATTTATTGCGAGGGAATATATGTACTTTGAATGAAACTTTCAGTATGCCCTAAATAACAAACTGATTCATTCAAAAACCGCTTCACTAATTCACGTCCAATCTCACTCCACTTTGTGTACACCCTGTATATAGACTTACATTTCGATGAGGCTGTATAACGAGACCTTTCCTTTCTCCCGGCTTGCCCGGCTTGCGGGCGAGACAATCCAATATGGCGTCCGGATGCAGCTCTCCTGGACCCTTCATTTCCGGTCCGTCCGCCGGAGACCATCCTGTATCAACGTCGTTTAATTTTTAACATTTCAGAAGAGGTAGGTACGCTAAGAATTGTTGGAGATTGGAATATTTTATCTTTAGTTTTGTTTTGAAAGTTTTAATATATACTTACATTTTTTTTCTAACACATTCCTTTTGCATTTTTTTTAAATTATGTAGACTTCGACTACCTTAAATTCGTTAGTAATTTATTTTGTTAACATCTCATTTATTGATTTTTGTTTTTTTTTTTTGCTTTTCTTTCTTATAATATGAAAGTGAGAACACTGTAAGAGCAGTGGTGGCCGAGTGGTAACGGCCCCGACTTACGAGTTGTAGGTCGTGGGTTCAAACCCAGCCAGGCGCATTACTTTGTGTAATTTATTTCATCACCACTGCTCTCAAAACGGTGAAGGAAAACATCGTGAGGAAACCGGCATGTCCTAGAACCAAAACTTCGAAGACATGTGACATTCAACAATCCGTACTGGGCCCGCGTGGTGGATTACGGCCCATTCCCTCTCCTAGAGAGGAGGCCTGAGTCCCAGCAGTGGGAACATTAAAAGGCTGATTATGCTATGCTTATGCTATGAGAACACTGTAGACTAATAATACTGTGAAATGGAAATATAGTAACATCAACTACTTTTCTTAAAATAGAAACCATGGAGCTTCTTGCCGGTTCTTCTCCATAGGAAACGACCAGTTTGGAACCGTGCACTAACTTCTGACGTTTTATAAGTGCCCATGTAGGCCTATGTGAAATAAAAATATTTGAATTTTTCAAAGCAACTTACTTCTGTCAACGGCTTTTCTCGTGTAAAAGTAGATAATTTATGCGTATGTCATTCAGTGATAAAGTAGCATCTTACTGGCGAATGAAGTTTTAAAATCAGTTTAGTAGTTATATATAGCTTATTTTGTAAGTATATTTATATGAATTAACGAAGAAATCGGATTTCGCGACCCTCACCAGGTCATCGGTCCACCTTGTGGGAGGCCTTCCAACACTGCGTTTTCCGGTACGTGGTCGCCATTCCAGAACCGTTCGTCCCCATCGACCATCTGTTCTGCGAGCAATGTGCCCTGCCACTGCCACTTAAGTTTGGCGATTCTTCGATTTCTTGATTCTTGCGAGAATCCGATGGATGCGGGTTCATTTGGGGGAGGTCTATGTCCAACACATAGGCCTCCCCCAAATGTCGCTATAATGACCGGTCCTGTGCGTCTCGCATCCTTTGCTATTATATAATGTACTTAACTAACGATAGAGAGCTTTATTGTTGGATTTATCGGGGATATAGGTTAGGTTGTTTAAACCCTTATAATATTGTTTGTTAAACTTTACAACTGCCCCCCCAGCCAAGTTTTGAAACTTGGCTGTGATTTCTTTGTTCTGACTTCATCTCAACGCTCAGTCACGTGGTCAGAACAAAGGAATAGGAGGCGTGGCCGACTCGAGGTGATCAACGAAAAGAGAATCGAAACGAAACGGTTGTAACTTGGCTAGGGGGGCTGATGAACTATAATATGAATAAGTGGTGGAAACTCGATTTAAATTATCAAACTACAACCAAGCTATATACGTGAATAACAGGAGCAGAGCAGTAACCAAAGACGTGGATGAAACCGCGAAGTACAGCTGGTAATAATTATTAATAAATAGAATTATACCTAATTTGCAGTTGTTTAGCCATTTTGAATAGCCTGTACGGAATGTATTTTTGGGGGGTGTATACGGGGTCCCAATCAACACCTATCGGGACCCAAGCCAACCTCACCTGCACGTGGTGCACCCTGCTGATAAACGAACGAGGCTATGGCGACCCGCCAACACGCACTGGACCAGCGTGGCGGGTTATGGTCCAAACCCCCTCAAATGCATAATGCAACAAGAAACAGGCCCCAAGTGCCCGGTGACTCCAGCGGTTGTGCTAGCGTGGACGGGCGTGGGCGCAGCCCTGGGGTCTGGGGTGCTAAGAATCTCCGGGCGAGATCGATCAACCGTCGACGACTGGACCTGGCGACGTACAACACGCGTACACTCCGGTCCGATGAGAAGATTGCCGAGCTTGAGGAGGAGTTGAGCAGGTTACGATGGAGTATTGTGGGATTATCCGAAGTCCGAAGACAGGGGGAGGACACGATAATCCTAAAATCTGGTAACCTGCTCTATTTTCGGGAGGGGGACCAGCAGTCCCAAGGTGGTGTCGGGTTTATCGTCCACAGGTCCCTTGTGAACAATGTGGTGAAGATCGAGAGCGTGTCGACCAGGGTGGCGTACCTTATACTCAGAATATCATCAAGATATTCGCTGAAGGTCATACAGGTTTACGCTCCGACACACCCCGATGACGAAGTAGAGACCATGTATGAGGATGTATCCAGAGCCATACATGGTTATAAGACTCACTTCACCGTGGTCATGGGGGACTTTAATGCGAAACTGGGCAAACGAGACGGTGACGATCTGCGAGTGGGGCAATTTGGATTTGGACGTAGGAACCACCGGGGACACCTACTGGCCAGCTTTATGGAGAGGGAGGGCCTCTACATGATGAACTCCTTCTTCAGAAAGCGTGAGCATAGGAAGTGGACCTGGCAAAGCCCTGATGGTGTAACAAAAAATGAGATTGACTTCATCATGTCGACGAAGAAGTAAATATTCAATGATGTCTCAGTGATCAATGCGGTGAAAACCGGAAGTGATCACCGCATGGTAAGAGGCACATTGAATATCAATGTCAAGCTTGAAAGATCTCGACTGATGAAGTCTACGCTCCGTCCTGCACAGATCCAGATCCAAAACTCCGAGAGCTTTCAGCTCGAACTTCAAAATCGTCTCGAATGCCTAGGAAGCTCTGTGGACGAATACAACGATGGGTTCGTGGAAACTGTCCATACGGTCGGGTCTAAATTCTATAAGACTCGTACAAATAAGAGCAAGAGGCTCACAGATCGAACTCTCCAGCTTATGAAGGAAAGGCTTGAGATGATTCTGCAGTCTTCAGACGATGCGTGCACATATCGGCTGCTCAATAAACGGATCTCTAAGTCCTTGAAACGCGATATCCGTCACTTTAATACTGGAAAAATTAAAGACGCGATTGAGCGAAATAAGGGCTCCAAGGTGTTTGCAAGAGATCTGTCTATTGGGCAGAGCCAGCTCACGAAACTGAAGACCGAAGATGGCAGAGTCATATCCGCCAAATCGGAGCTTCTGGGAGAGATCGAGGCTTTTTATGGACAGTTATACACGTCAATCACAAAACCCACTACGAATCTAGCAAACGACCCAAGAGCTAGGTTGACCCGACACTATACCGAAGATATCCCGGACGTCAGCCTGTACGAGATTAGGATGGCTCTGAAGCAGCTTAATAACAACAAGGCACCGGGTGATGACGGAATTACAGCCGAACTCCTGAAGGTGGGTGGTAAACCGATCCTTAAGGCCCTTCAGAAGCTGTTTGATTCCGTCATATTCGAAGGAAAAACACCACAGGCATGGAGCGGAAGTGTGGTGGTACTCTTCTTTAAGAAGGGCGACAAGGCTCTGCTCAAGAATTATAGGCCCATCTCACTTCTGAGCCATGTCTACAAGCTGTTTTCCAGAGTCATCACGAACCGTCTCGCGCGCAGGTTCGACGACTTCCAGCCTCCCGAACAAGCCGGATTCCGAAAAGGCTTTAGCACCATAGACCACATACACACGCTACGGCAGGTTATACAGAAGACCGAGGAGTATAATCTGCCTCTCTGCTTAGCGTTTGTGGATTACGAGAAAGCCTTTGATTCGATCGAGACTTGGGCTGTGCTGCAGTCTCTCCAACGGTGCCAGATTGACTATCGGTACATCGAGGTGCTGAAGTGTTTGTACGAAAACGCCACTATGTCAGTCAGACTGCAGGACCGGACCTCGAAACCTATCCTCCTGCAGCGGGGTGTGAGGCAGGGAGACGTCATTTCTCCGAAACTGTTCACGGCCGCAATGGAGGATGTCTTCAAGGTTCTGGACTGGAGTGGATTGGGCATTAATGTCAATGGCGAGTGCATCACTCATCTTCGGTTTGCCGACGACATAGTAGTCATGGCTGAAACTACGAAAGAGCTCAGCACAATGCTCAATGACCTCAGTAGAGCTTCCGAAAGAGTGGGTCTTAAAATGAACATGGACAAAACCAAAGTCATGGTAAATAACCATGTAGCACCCACTCCGATCAAGATCGGAGACTCTGCACTCGAAGTTGTAGACGATTACGTCTACCTTGGACAGACAGTCCAGTTGGGTAGATCTAATTTCGAGAAAGAGGTCAACCGTCGAATCCAACTCGGCTGGGCAGCGTTCGGGAAGCTGCGCGGTATCTTCTCATCCAATATACCACAGTGTCTCAAGACGAAAGTCTATGACCAGTGCGTGTTGCCAGTGATGACATATGGTTCCGAAACGTGGACGCTTACAATGGGCCTCATCAGAAGGCTCAAAGTCACCCAAAGGGCAATGGAAAGGGCTATGCTCGGAGTTTCCTTGCGTGATCGAATCAGAAATGAAGATATCCGCAGGAGAACCAAGGTTGCCGACATAGCGCGAAGAATCGCCAAACTAAAGTGGCAATGGGCAGGGCACATTGCTCGCAGAACGGATGGCCGTTGGGGCCGAAAGGTTCTGGAGTGGCGACCGCGTACCGGAAAACGCAGCGTCGGAAGGCCCCCTACAAGGTGGACCGATGACCTGGTGAAGGTTGCGGGAATCCGATGGATGCGAGACGCACAGGATCGTTCGTTGTGGCGACGTTTGGGGGAGGCCTATGTCCAGCAGTGGACGTCCATCGGCTGAAATGATGAATGTATTTTTATTGAACGTGTATTTAATTAAATACAAGCAAATAAATAAAAACCAACCTATTTTATACTATTTTATAACACTTGATCAACAAATAGAAATAATAGGGGTTAAAATATGAAATTGCCGTTTTTACGGCCATGATTGCATCACTGCTTACCATCAGGTGGGATCGCAGTCAAGCACTGGTTTATCAAAAAAAAAAATATATATTAAAAAAAAAAAAACGGGCTGCTTTGAAGTGTTATATCTTTGGATTGACTTGGAATTATAAGTTAAAATAAACTTTATATCAAAGGTACGTTATTCTTTTTCCGAAATTAGGTATCTATTGGATTCTTTGTGTTTTGTATTTTCTGTGATATCACTGTATTTATAACCATTTTTTTATGAAATATAAGAAAATTCGAATTATTTTGTAATATGATTTCTACCGCGGAAACAATGTATCTCAAGCGCTATGCAATATTGATGATGTATACGGGCTTAAAACTGCTAATGAATGGGATGTCTAGTTTTGTTTGAATCACTAGAGACAATCATTTTTTTTTAATTTATCCAGTTTTGTATTACAAAGGTCATCGAACTCTGACTAATTAATTCGGCACTGGCACCGTTCGTCCATTGTGGCTATTTCAATAAATTAAATAATAAGCAAAACCGTATAAATAAAATTTAATTCACTGAGTATGTGCTACTTCAACGAATTCATTTGTGACAATTATTTTAATGAATTCCCACTAATTGCTAAATTAATGAGTTTGGTGTTGATTTTGTTTTTAATTGATCTGTTGTTTATTTGGATGGTCAACTACAAATCTGGTATTCATAAAATTTATGGTAACATAACATAATAATAGGGGTTAAAGTATGAAATTGCCGTTTTTTAAAACGGGTTGCTTTGCTATAAAGTTTATTTGAACTTACAATTCCAAGTCAATCCAAAGATTTAACGCTTCAAAGCAACCCGTTTTAAAAAACGGCAATTTCAGAGTTAAAGACTGGAGCATGTATGCCTTAACCATAGTTATTCCTAATATATTATGGTTAAGGCATACATACTTTAGTCTGTAACGTGCCCCGCTTATAAAACTAAGACACGCATATAAAATTTAGTGTTTATTTGATCCCATCTGATTAGTTTTCAAGTATGACGGCAAAATAAACTACACAAAGCAAGTTTAACTGAGTTGTGTAGTTTATTAAGATTTTAAATGCGTGTCTTAGTTTTTAATTAAAAAAATAATAAACTCGTAGTCTCAGAACGCAAAGGACAACTTAAAAACACAGGTGGGTTTTAGTCAGTAAAAGTCTGACACGCCCTCTCGCTCCCCTTAGAGTGCGAGAAGTCATTGTATGATTTACCACATTAAAAAAATCTTTTTGCAAGGCCCCGGGAATCTCTTTCGCATCACTCATGGCCCCAGTAGGCTTCGACCCTGCTGGGCCCGACGGTTGCTGACATCTCCTTGAGATCTATCTTATACAGTAGCTTTTGCCCGCGGCTTCACCCGCGTACATAAAATATAGCCTATGTCACTCAGGAATAAAGCAGCTTTCTATCGGTGAAAAAAAAATTAGCAATCGGACCAGTACTTATAAAAGGAGAAACTGACTGACATATCAACGCACAGTTCAAACTACTGGGTCTGAGAACGTGTAATTTTGCACAAGGCTTCCTTTTATGACGTAGGCGAGAACAAAGAAGGGGTTTTTTGAAATTCTCCGCCTAAGGGAAAGAAACCTTCTACCACACAGGCAATGCCATTGGCAGAAGCTAGTCATATTATAACGTTCAAAAAGCACAAGTTTCAACCAATTTTGAAGCCAATAATGACTGAAGTTTTCATTTGAGTCGTGAAAGCAATTCAAATACACCTAGATCTTTAGATATGATAACAATATCGTTTGCCAATTATTTTCTAAGTTTAAACATCAGATCAAAATCAATGTTTATATACTTTATTGGAATATATACTAATTAGAATTTTGATTACAATCAGTTTAAGATAACATTCACAGAAACTTGTCATAATAATCATTTATAGTGCAAAAGAATTCGCCCATAAATAACAACAGTGATTGTAGTATATAAAAGAAAGAGAAGGCTCGATGCTTAAAAAACTGGGCAAGTGCGAGTCGGACTCACGCACTGAGAGTTCCGTACAAACTTACCTATGAAAACAGTTCAATTCCCGAATGGAGTCTCGAAGATTTTTCCGAATCGCAGAAAAAGTTTTTTTTTTTGTGACGTAACAACAAACTTTCTGGTTTTATATTTATTACTATACCTGTGTTATATCATCGTATCCTCGTGAGGGTGATTGGCGATCGCGCCGGGCCTTGGTACAGGCCATGGTCCGAAGCGAGGAGTAGTGACAAGCGGTTGCCTCCTTTACGAAGCAGTAATGTTAGCAAAGGAGGATGCCGCACGTGCACGCACGAGGGAGCGGCCCTCACGCCCCAGCGAACTGTTCCACTCGCGCTTAAGGAGATGTCAGCAAACCATAGGGGCCTACCAGGGTCGAAGCCTATTGGGGCCAAGGTTACGAAGGAATAGGGGTGGGTTTTTAGTCAGTAAAATTCTGACACTATCGCCTTGGCGCCGCCCAAGAGCGGGGGATGTCGGTTCTCGGTGTTCTTCTGACTAATTCTTGTAGATAAAAGTGGTTTTGACCAATTTAAAGTTTCGACTGTGACATATACATCTCACTCGTGGCCTCGATCTTATAATTAGGTAATCATACACATTCCAAGCATGGTTCATGTTTGGCAGAGTAATTGATTTCATGTTACGCAATTACCTGTACTAAATATGATTAACTCAATAATTATAAAGCATGAAGTCATCATCTGCTAACCAGCCTGGGGTCGACTTCCTGTCAAAAGAGGAATTTGGGTACTTAATAAGATACCTTATTGAAGACTTTTTGGGAGTAAGGCTTCCTTCCAAAGAACAATTAGTGTTGTTAGTATTTTTTTAACCACTATAAAGAAATAAAAAAAAACGCATCCGTAAACTGCAAAATCGTTAAGTACAAAACAGCAATTCATATGGAAGACAGCTAATATTCCTGCATTATCAGAAATTCTTTATCTTTTTGTAATATATATGGGCGCAAAACCATTATTTGATAAGTGTTTAATTTGATCACTTCCTGTTTATTTATTTTAATATTGCAACATCCTGTTGAATGTATTTAAGGATTTAATTTGATAACTTCCCTTTCGATTATTTAAAATATTACGACATCCTGTTGAATTTATACAAGGATTTCAATTGATAACTTCCTATCGAATTACTTTAAATATTGCAACATCCTGTTCAATTTATGTCAAATTAAATGACGACTTCCTTTCTAATTCTTAAAAATATTGTAGCATCCGGTTAAGCTTGTAAGGATTTAACCTGACCACTTCCTTTTTATTTCTTTAAAATATCAGAGCATCCGGTCACATTTAAATAAGAATTTATTGTGACAATTTCCGTTTCGTTTATTTATTTTAAATATTTTTCTACCTTCATAGTGAATTTTTATGCTTGTCAATTTCTGTGTATAAAAACCGATGTAATGTGATTAGAAAGGCACTCTTTCGCCGCCCATGGAATAAACACTTTGAACTGGAGTAAGGTATTTCTTTATTATCACTTCCTGCCAATCTATATTATTGTGACTGTGTATTTTGTGTGACGTCGACACCGATGGCGATCATACGCCGACAGCAGCGGTGGGATCCAGCCCGCTCCTACTGAAGTCCTCTGGATTGCGGGTCTAGCGCCGTGACTGCAGCACCGTCCGCTACCCTTGTGCCTTCTCGGGATTATGGCAATTCCTACCTACTGCCATTCGATGCCGAGGTGGGCGCTCACATCAAGGACTGGTGTGCCAATGTTGACGAAATCATTACAACTATTGGCATACTGAAAGGAAGACCGAAGACCTGGGCTAACACGTGGTCTCTGCAATATACCACATGGAAGCAAGTCAAGCAGGACCTGATTCAGACGTTTGGCGAAGAGTTCCGGTATGCTGACGACGTCCAGTGGTGGCGCGACTGCACGTTGGAGCAGGCGAGCAGACACGCGGTTTACGCAACCAAGGTATGGACGCTCTTCAAGTGAGTGCAGCTAGAAGCAACAGCTGGTGAGGTAATTGATTCTCTTGTCACTGGTATTTATCCTGATTTTATGAAATGTGTATTGTAGTTTAACACTCCTGACTCTTTGCCCACACTAGTCTCCATTTTCAAAACTTTCCGTAAACGTGACCAATCAAAAACTAACGGTACAAACATAAATTATTTAAACCAAAAAACCTTCGTTTATGGTAGGTAGGTATTGTTGTCGTTTTTAGTAGCTGTCATTGTCGTTTTTAGTAGCTGTCATTGTCGTTTTTAGTAGCTGTCATTGTCGATTTTAGTAGCTGTCATTGTCGATTTTAGTAGCTGTCATTGTCGATTTTAGTAGCTGTCATTGTCGTTTTTTGTAACTGTCATTGTCGTTTTTTGTAACTGTCATTGTCGTTTTTTGTAACTGTCATTTGAAAATGACATTCTTAGTCCTGACTCGTCGGGTCAGTGTTCCATTCGTTTTCAATGCTTCTGAACGTAATATTTCCGCAAAGTTTTCACGGAGACGGCTCCGAAAGACCGCAAATTAGTCGATTTTAAATATTGCTAGAAAGAATTCTTGTTTCCATAAACGAAATAACGAAAGATTGAAATCAACCACCTGAAAGTGAAATTTAGAGTTTTTTGTAAAAACATCTGTCAAAATTGAATTGATTTCAATCCTGTGTAAATTTGTTTTTATAAGTACTGGGTTTGATAGTTCGATTCAAACATTGTTGGGTTGTAGGATCGACTGAATAGGTTGTTGGGTTGATTGTTGGGGTTGGATCAATTGTTGGATCGATTGTTAGAGCAATTGAATCGAATCTAAAATCAATATTAATTTGCAAACGTTCTAAACCTCTATTTTTCTGAAGCTAATTTTAAAAAAAATCCAATTGTGAAACACATAACATTTGGGCCACTTCTTGTATAGTTCTTTCAAACAGGAACAGAGTACACCGTTGATCCTCCTCTGCCTTGCGTCGTACTAAGGAGGAATCTTAGCTAAAAAGGTTTCATTATTCGTTTTTCAAAACTATCCCATAAAACGATTTGGGAGATGTCAAAGGTTGTGTGGGTGAATCTTGCTCTTTGGGTTAATAAACTTAAAACTTAGCACAAATTCTAATCAAAATTAATAATAAAGACTGTAATTATTAGTTCTTTAAAACTACCCTCAAAATACGGTTTAAGGGTTGTTAAGGTTTTCTCGCGAATGAAGTCGCTGGTAAAGTGCAAGTCCCTGTTAAATTCATAATGAGGATATCCTGTTGCAATAAGTTGATATCTTGTTCCAAAAGTAATTCTACGATTAATCATAACGGCTGGCATCTCGTAAAACAAGACCTGGACACAATTGAGCAACTTAGTTTTGTTGATAGGATTGGTAATTGCGTTGCGCTTTGGTAAAATTCAAATCGAAAATAAAAACTCTTAAACATGATTGCGTCACATCTTCAATATTAGTTAAATATATAGCCTTCTAAACGAAATAATATTAGAAAAAGTAACGGTAAACCTTACAAATAAACGGTAATCGTTTGAATTGGTGTTGATAACTATATAGTTATAATCAGACCAAATTAGTCCGATTTAATTAAAGAAGACCCTCCCGGGTATTGATTATCACAATCCACACATCTAATAAATAGCTAACGATGCCGGTCGGGCAGACTGTCAGGTTGACATACAAGAGCTTCATAAACAGTGGCAATTAGAGATTTGCAGTTGACTATACTTATTTTACGTCAAAAAGTACGTGAGTTTCCCATGTTTGTGTTGCTTTAACGTATTGCCACTGTGTTTTAAGCTTTCATGTAAATTAAGGATGGACGAGCGATAATTTCGAGACAAGTTAAGATTTGATACGAACAAAGATGAAATGAGATCTTTTGAAAAAGGATGTCTTACTGTATCGGCACGAAAGACAATGGCAAAATTTGATCAAAGATTTAGAAGTTTCTATTAAAATTTTACAAGTATTGCTAAATAGTGCTATAAAGTGAAGCATGGTTACAGTTATTATTTAAGATGTTCCGAAAAATCGCTGTTCATGAATCTGAGTTTTTGATTATAATGAACCGACCGTATGGGCGGAGAATTTGTGAATTAGATTTATCGCATTAACTAGTCCCTTTTCCCACCTATTACGTTGACTGATCACCAGCGTATCCTTTTTCCCGGTCTAGAGCTGATCCTATGCGGGTGATGCCATAAGAGATGGCTAGATCCAAGGCGGGTGATGCTGTTAGGGGGGCTATATCCTATGCGGGTGATGCCATGAAGGAATATGGCTAGATCCAAGGCGGGTGATGCCGTAGATAGGTTTTTTTAAATGTGAATTGGCTTATTGCTATGAAATAAATTATATTGATTTCTTATTCGAATCTATTCAAACCATTAACCATTCTTTAAGCGCGATCTTAGATTTATTAGATTAATTAGTCCCTTTCCCACCTATTGCGCTGGCTGGCCACCATGCGTATCCTTTTTCCCTGTCTAGAGCTGATCCAATGCGGGTGATGCCATGAGGTATGGCTAGATCCAAGGCGGGTGATGCTAGTTAGGGGGCTATATCCAAGCGGGTGATGCCATTTGGTATGGCTAGATCCTAGGCGGGTGATGCCGAATTAGGGCTAGAAGGCGACTGATGCCGTGTAATGCCAATCAGCCAATTCACACCAAATATTTGATACTGTAATTTTTGGCTAACCCTATGTGGGTGACGCTGATAAAATGTTTGATACTGTAATTTTTGGCTAACCCTATGTGGGTGACGCCGATAAGATGTTTGATGCTGTGTAATTTTGGGCTAACCCTATGTGGGTGACGCCGATAAAATGTTTGATGCTGTGTAATTTTATGGCTAACCTGATATGGGTGACGCCGATTTGTTACAACTGTTTGACTTTATGAGCAGTGCAGTTGAGAGTTTGTCATGTTCACTCAAATGTCTCGCTGATGGTGGCACGTGTTATTGGGTCATTCAGTTATCTTCAAAATGGTTGAGCTGAGTGGGGCACGCGTCATGCTCGTGAACGGGTGCCGTCAGTTGAGACTGGTCATCTCTTAGCTGCCTTTTTCTTAGTTTAATTTCTATTTTTTAATTCGTTTTTTTTAATTATTATTACTTATCTACATTGTGCTCACATATTAGAAGCGACAAAGTTGTAACCAGGATTTATGTAACTCATAATATGATTTAAAAGAGTGTCCATGGAGTTTCTTGCACGTTCTTCTCCATAGAGATCTACGCTTTGGAACGTGCGATTTAGATTCACTTGTTTTTTTTGACTGACAGTTCAAGGGTGCCTGTAATTGATCGGTTTGAAGTAAACGTTTCTTATTTCTGATTTCTGAATATCGGATGCTCTATAATGAAGATTAAACCTAATGTGAGTGATCTGAATTGATGTAAATTCCTGTACAGCGCAGAGAGCGCGCTGAGATCAGAATGGCCGTATGGGCGCAAAACCATTATTTGATAAGTGTTTAATTTGATCACTTCCTGTTTATTTATTTTAATATTGCAACATCCTGTTGAATGTATTTAAGGATTTAATTTGATAACTTCCCTTTCGATTATTTAAAATATTACGACATCCTGTTGAATTTATACAAGGATTTCAATTGATAACTTCCTATCGAATTACTTTAAATATTGCAACATCCTGTTCAATTTATGTCAAATTAAATGACGACTTCCTTTCTAATTCTTAAAAATATTGTAGCATCCGGTTAAGCTTGTAAGGATTTAACCTGACCACTTCCTTTTTATTTCTTTAAAATATCAGAGCATCCGGTCACATTTAAATAAGAATTTATTGTGACAATTTCCGTTTCGTTTATTTATTTTAAATATTTTTCTACCTTCATAGTGAATTTTTATGCTTGTCAATTTCTGTGTATAAAAACCGATGTAATGTGATTAGAAAGGCACTCTTTCGCCGCCCATGGAATAAACACTTTGAACTGGAGTAAGGTATTTCTTTATTATCACTTCCTGCCAATCTATATTATTGTGACTGTGTATTTTGTGTGACGTCGACACCGATGGCGATCATACGCCGACATATACTACTTACTGTTATTACATATTGGCTCGCAATATCAAATAATTTTTCAAGATCACTTTTCCATTCTTGCCTTTTTCTGTTAGGTGTGTCCAAGTTTCTCGATTTGTCTTTTTCCAAATTCCTTAATTATTTTTTGTATACTAGCACAAATATTTTCCTTTATGTTAACAGGAATATTAGCTGTCTTCATATGAATTATTAAATACATTTTGTTTCATTGTATGGTCACACTATTCTATCTATTTTTATAGGACTAAACAAATAATATTATCTCAGCTAAGAGGTAATAAATGTACTATTTTAGATGCGTATTATTTTGTAGAAACTTTCTACTAAAAAGATAGGTATACTAGACTTTCTGATATATCTCTCGTCTATCAGCTAGAACATCCACATAATTGGGTGATTTTCAAAATTTATGTACATTTTGGGACGTGAAAACGTCCCCCGGAATATTGTCCAGACATAACATATTAAACGATCAAATTATTGTTATTATCATTGAATATAAGTTTATTGAGAAGGATTTCAACATTTCAGTTTAAAAAAAAATAAGTAGTCTGAAATATATGACATTCATGCTCTTAGTGTCATAATATTTCCATACATCTACTACGTGTCTCTAAGCGAGAGCGCGTTACAAAAACCATCATAAAGATTAACCTACTCATTTTATTGTAAGTTCTGTTTGCGGAATATCTTATTGGGTAATTATTATGTAAATTATACAAAATTGAAATAAAAAACTTTATATAATAATTATAATAATAGCCTTTCAAAATGTGTCTTCTATTTCATTCAATTTTGTTGATCATTATTGTAACACAAATATTAGTAGATATTTGAGATTCTTTATTAGTAACACATTCTTGTCAAAGACATCCAATCAGATGGCAACAAAATATTATTCCGCCATTTTGTCTGCAGGTGTCATTGTTGTGAAAAGTGTGTTTCTTGCGGTGTAGTGTTTTTTCCACAATAAAGTTTTCATTTTAGTTGATCAGCTATAAAAACAACGGTAAGTCTCTGTTTTACTATTTTTGCGTAAATTCAAAGAATAATATTGATTCAATTTGATTAAGGTGATAGACAAGTCCAACAACACTATTTTTAACCTTCAAATGTCGAAGGTCGTTATTCAACAAACTGTTGATTTTCATTTTCGTAACGATTTGTTACATATTTTGGTTGCGTAACAAAAAGGATGTAACAAATATGAAGCAAAGCAGATTTCATAATGGAATTATTTTTTTAATTATGCGTACCTACATACTGGGTAATGTATTAACTAGTGCGCAATTTTTTTACTTACAGATCATTGGACTCGATCAGCTGACGTACAAATCAATAGTGTTTCATGTACCGGATCGACCCTCCACGGGATTAAAACGATCAAAATTTCGCGGTGTAGATATAACAGTTTCCTTACTAATTATTTATAAGCGACGTATAGATACTACTCGTAGTAGCTATACGGCACTTATGAGTATTTTTTATTTGGTTTATTACTAGTTCTTTCTTAATAAAAAATGCTGATAAATAAAAACTAACTTTACTATTATTTTTGTAATTACGTATTAAAAGTAATTAATAATTTTTAACCGTAAGTTACATCACCAATGGTTTGTTTTCTGAAGGCTAAACATTTTAATAAACACTTAATGACCAAACGGAATGCACAATTTGTTCTGAGACTGTATTTTGTAATTAAAGAGTGCTTATGTTATCAATAAATGATTAAGCTCTAATTTCATTGTTTTAATAGTGTTGTGAAATAGCCCTAATATTTCCTTTTTGTTATTTTTTTGTAACGTTGATCACTTTTGTAACGATATTCATTTTTGTTTCATTTTTGTAATTGTACAAAAAATTTGAAAATCACCCAATTATGTCTGTGGAGTTGAGGATTGAGGGACCAGTTTTAATAATCGCTATCCTTTAATTGCGTCAATAGTTTTTTTCTATTTCTTTTTCTTTTTTACAAAATGTATCAAGACGTACTAAAACTTTATGTAGAAAAATATTTAAAGAAAAACAAAAAACCCGACTGCGTCGAAACTAATTTTAAAAAATACGTAAAAAAAATAACTTAAATAAAAACTAAAAAGAAACAAAAAAGCCCAGTAGTTTAGAATTCTGTTATGCAATCCATACTTCCATACTAATATTATAAATGCGAAAGTAACTCTGTCTGTCTGTCTGTCTGTCTGTCTGTCTGTTACGCTTTCACGCTTATACCGCTGAACCGATTTTGATGAAATTTGGTACAAATATAGAATAGAGCTTGAGAAAGGACATAGGCTATAAATTATCACGCTATTTGCTATGGGGGGTGAGCAATAATTCAAAATGTCGGTATTAAACGACATTTTGCAGCGAGTTCGATTCTCAGCTACAGTTAAAAATTTTGTCATTATTTTATCTTATTTTTTTTTGTAATAAAATAACTTTTACCATTTTTTCAAAATAAAATTGACATTTCTATTCGACATCTTCTAAATATTTTGTAAAAACTAATCAAAACACATAATAAAATCAAAGCGGCGAGTAAAATCACGTACTATTTTGTTACATTATTCTATTTACCTGCAAATTTAACTTCTGAAAGGAAAATCATCACGCTATCATCGATAAGGAGCCAACCAGGCTATTATAACGTTTATATAAGAACGTCTATTTTAAAACACAATCATCAGAGGCCTCAGCACAGTGGTTTCGTATCTAGACTTGCGTGTAATATAAAGATGGTTCGAGTCCCATAATATGGCTCTCATAAAAGAAATTTTTATTTTATTTTTCACCGTAAATAAGATTTTTTTTACATATTTTTGCATGCTTACATTTTTTTTATATCTACACACAATATATCTGTAGAAGTTTTTAGTCGTGTGCGTATCACGCAAAATGTTAATAATATAAAATGTAGATAACTTTTAAACATTAAAATTGTGTGTCACTTAAAATATTACTTAGGCTTTGCTTCATCGCAATCGGTTGAATATATCGAAAGATATAATTATATATAAATTTAAAGTTTTCAAGAAGTAAAATGTAACACTAGACGCAATTCAGATACTCGCAACGCCATCTAAAGACTCAAAGTAGAAATAATGATGACAATGGCATTTGAAATTCATATTAAATTTGATAGATAGATGGCATTGTGTAATTTATGTAATTTTCTGAGTGGCGGAAGAATGACCATCGCCCACGTTTGCAGACAGTTCTTTTTTTTAAGCTAATTGACCTATATGGTATTTAATTATTGACTTTAAAATAACACGGCCAAATTTTTGGAAGGGGTTACATGGTACCTTGCGTTGGAATGAAACCGATGACCTGGTGAGGGTCGCGGGAATCCGAAGGATGCGAGACTCACAGGACCGGTCATTATGACACTTGGGGAGGAAGTGGACGTCTTTCGGCTGAAATGATAATGATGACGATGGCACCTTTTTATTCTTTTTTTAAGGGTGAAAATTATCCAGTGACTTCACCCGCTCTGGTTGGGGCGGGAGGGCGTGTCAATCTTTTACTGACTGAAACCACACCTGTGTCCTTCAGTTGCCCTTTGCGACATCTCTTTGAGGAGCGCGTGGATCACTACGCGCTGTTGACGACTGGGCTTGGTCCGGTCAACTACCGGACGGCCGGACGGCTAGCTACCCATTGCTCGACGTCCGCAAGCCCGCGTCTACCGTGGCTGATAGTCCGGGTTGGAATCTCGGCTCGGCGTGGAGCGGCCTCCTCCTTCGCTAGCATTACGGCTTTGCAGAAGGAGGCAACCTCCGGCCATTTTTCCTCGCTTTGGACCATAGCCCGAACCAGGGCCCGGTGCGAGAGGCCACTGACGCCGATTGCCTCCACGAGGACACAGCGGTGCTCCGCTCTTGCGGGGTACACCTCCAATGTATGCTTCACTGTGTCCTCCGGGATGATGGCACCTTGCGGCCTAATAATAGCGTGTTTTATTATTTGCAGTCACTGCTTCATATAAAACGAGGTCGAATGTGTTTTTCTGATCACAGTTGTATGTCAATGTATCTCAGATTCCTTGCAGCCTTACGTCGACATCTGGACATTGCCTCCTTGCAGTGAGTGGTGACCAACACTGGATTATGGTATTGGTACTGGTATTTCAACGGTTTCTGTTCCGGATTCGGTAAAATAAATAATTGCGATCCTTTCGGAATGAATTGCAAGCACAGAATGTTTGTACAGTTTTACGAACTTAACGCGGACGAAGTCGCGGGCAACAGCTAGTACTAAATAACTACACAACAACAGACCGACTCACAGTCGGGGCCCATTCAAATTTTACCAATCAAATCTTCCCAAGGGGCCCCGACTGTGAGTCGTTCTGTTCTGCATTAGAATGTATGATTTGTTTTATGTGTGTATCGATTATAAAACTATTTAAATTGTGTAGTTATTTAGTATTACATAACAGAATTCTAAACTACTGGGCTTGTTTGTTTCTTTTTAGTTTTTATTTAAGTTAATTTTTTCACGTATTTTTTAAAATTAGTTTCGACGCAGTCGGGTTTTTTGTTTTTCTTTAAATATTTTTATTTTATTTTATACTTTTTAGTTACGATTCATTGACTTCGTTATAAAAATATGGTAAATTTCGCAATCTAGTCATTTCATTGAGGGAGTTAATATCGTGGGGATTAAGTAACTTGCGGTGGTCTAAACTACTGATGATTAGTCCCTCTAGAGACCTAACTCGGCTCAAAGCTATATATGCTTGACCTTTAGCAAAAATGCGTGAACTTAAGTTAACCACAGCTCGGTTCAAAAGTCCAAAGTAGTTCCTTGGAGCTTGTGTACAGTTACACCCCAGCCCAATATCAATGGCAACATTTTTCGCTCTATTTTACCCTGTCCGCGAAGTGCATCGAATTCTGTCGTCGATGGTTCGATTCTGACTCCTACTCCAGGAACATTGTTTTTAATTGCTTTGTCGTCAAATTCTATATAAACAGCTTGTGGCAATTCTCCGGGTTCCAATTGGTCCCTCCGAAGAGCTGGCCACTCAATTGTCCTTATAACACCCATTGCTCCGTTAACAAGACCATGGGTAACATTCAAATTTCTTCGTAACATAACTCGTGATCCTAAACCAATTGTTAAATATTTAACGATTCCTCCAGTTTTGTTAGGATCATCAGAAACATATACCTACATCTTTCGGTTTTTGACCCTACACGAGTATTTTCGATTCTACTGATATATCAACTGCATGTAATTTATACAACCTAGTAGTTTTTGCCAATATAGTTGTCATCTTTTGCTTATGTTCATCGACCTGTCTAGTAGATGGGAAAACTCGAATGATTTGATTTACAAACGTGCATAAAATTAACAACGCCATCTATCGAGTTTGGTGGTAAACTTTTTTTTACCAAAAATATTTGTTCTTCATGCTTTTTCACTGTTTTTTTTTTATTTGTGTTTCGTTTATACTTGAAATGAAAACTTAAATCAATAAGTAAGAAAATTAGCGAGAATGATTGTTTTGTTAAACAACTTTAAATCGTTATATATCCTAAACTATTATTTAAAATGAAAAATGATAAAAGGAACCTAAAGATGATTTTAAAATACCTATTCAACGACACCCCACTTGACATAGTTCATCGACTTTTTTTTTTTCATTTTGACAATATGGCGTCTGGTTGTAGCTGTGGTGAATTTTGATTACTGTCATGTCTTTAGTGACACTCGCAAGGTTAAGACGAATCGATTGACGTAAGAATTATCAAAATCGGCCTACGCATTTGGTCTCTAGAACGCCACATAGAAACAAACATACATACATACATACATAGACTGATAAACACATTACCCTCCTTTGCATCGCGCAGTCGGGTAAAAAGAAAGATTTAATTATTAGATTCGGTAATATTCACTAAAATATTTATCTTTTTTGTGTGGATTTAGAGATAGTTTAGTCGTTATATATATTTTTTTTAATTGATATAAACTAGTGCTTGACCGCGATCCCACCTGATGGTAAGCAGTGATGCAATCGTTGATGGTGAGGCGTATTAATTTATTAAGAGCCTATTCACTCTAGCCTTGAAGACACCTAAATTATAATCGGATGGAAAGACCACAGCAGGAAAATTGTTCCAGTCCTTCGATGTAAGCGGTATAAACGACGAGGCGAAACGCTTAGTCCGGATCGTAGAGGTTTCAATAATGTAAGTGTGGATACTCGCCATACGTCGGGTTGTCCGATGGTAGAAATGAGATGGTGGAATCAAGTCATGCAATTCCCGCGCACAGTCTTCAAAATAATAATAATAATAAGATAATAACTAAAATAATATTCCACAACTATCACACAACGCCGTCTAGTCCCAAGCTAAGCAGAGCTTGTGTTATGGGTACTAGACAACTGATAAACATACTTATATATTTCTAAATACATACATATTATAGATAAATTACACCCAGACACAGAACAAATGATCGTGCTCATCACACAAACATTTGTCCTGGGTGGAAATCGAACCCACAACCACCGGCATAGCAATCAGGGCCAACAGGCCAGTCAAAATGGTGGTTTTTGGTCTGTTATTCAGTAAATATCTTTAAGAATTCTGTACTAAATGTTTGTAGTCACAATACATTAATTTTTCAGATACTTTCCGAGATCTGGCTGATGGACTATGAAGACTGAGGGACTGCACTTTAAGGTATTTAGTATATTTGTTCACAAATTCCCAGATTTGGTGGGTTACCATGACGTTCAAAGTAAGATTGTTTCATTCTTATTTCTGAGTGGGTAAGAGACAGAGCTATACAGATTGTCTAGCGCCATCTCTTACCCACAATGGAATAGGAATAAAACAATCTTACTTTAAACGTCATGGTATGTGCAGAATGGAAGAAAGAAACGTGTTGCGCCGACCCCAAATAACACGGGACAAGGGCAGGAAGATGATGATGATGATGATGATGGTAACCCCCTTGTTCTACAATTGTTTGTCTACTACTAAATCCTACTATTTATTTTGTGAAATGCCAGTGTAGTCCCTCAGTTCACATGCACATATTATTATCGGGTCCAAAATGGCATTTAAACTTCACTTATCATCAAATAATACAAACCATTACAGAAACATAGGTACCTACTTCTCTGTTGACGCCTAAAACACAAAAAATATTGGCCTGAAAATAGCGCTATTGGCGAAAACCCCACAAAATATTATTACAAATAGGTCCTTGAGTGTTTTCAATCAATTCTATGAACGTGTTGGCACCTTCATATGTATTTCATGGAAACAGGGCTGTGATCAAAGACTTTGATTGAGGCCCAGTTATTTCATCAAAAGTCTTTGAACATATAATTTGGTTTATGGTACATTTAAACATATATTATATATTAAACAGATTGGTTTTAGGTGCTTATACCTATGAATAAGTGAGACTTTATATTGTGACTTTGTTGAGGTTATCGAGTAATTGAAGGTGAAATAATGTAGTTTTACCAAATCAGTCTAAATAACAAGTTTTCAATATTTCTGTAGAAATCAAATGAAATGCCAAATAGCTTTTTTTTTTCAAATTTTAAGCCAGTGCTCAATATGGTTTTTGTAAAACTGATAGTAATAAGTAACTGAATAAGTAAAAAGTCAAAGCGTATAAGAATAATAATAAAAGATAAGACTTGTAAATAAAATTTTAAAAAGAAAAAAACCGGATGTATATGTAGACTTGTTTGTGTAAATATTGGTCTTGTTTGCATTATGAAGTGTAAATCAGTATCTATAATAGGTAAAGTCCTTATTCACTCACTTACTCATCAACGCCCAGTCCAAGTCCTTGGACCTATCGTAATGAAATTTTGCACCGAGGTTTCTTTTACCATGTGAACAAAGTATAAGTAAGAATTTTTTTAAATTCACCCCTCAAAGGATAAAACGGGGATCCAAAGTTTATACGTAGAATAGGGTAGAGTAGAGTAGGGTAGAGTATGGTAGAGTGGGATAGAGTGATGTAGAGTGGGATAGAGTGAGGTAGAGTAGAGTAGGGCAGAGTAAGGTAGAGTAGGGTAGAGTAGGGTAGAGTAGGGTAGAGTAGGGTAGAGTAGGGTAGAGTAGGGTAGAGTAGGGTTGAGAAGGGTTGGGCAGGGTAGGGTAGAGTTGGGTAGAGTAGAATATAGTAGTCAGTTGACGGGAGTGAAGCCGCGGGCAAAAGCTAGTTTATAATAATTTATCACACTAGTATATGACCAAGCATATTTATGAAAATTATCCTTATAAAAATTATCAAACAGTCCTAAACAGCCCTAGAAATAATTCCAATCACCAACACATATCGAGTTTCGCGAAAAAAGGAACAAACAGAAAAAGATCAATTTGTTCAAAGCCGACACGTAGGGCTAATATTTGTTCGACGGCTGATGACGTCAGAGCGCGATTAGACCGATATTTGGTTTGTTCGGGAACGCTGATTAAGGGCAACCTTTTAGGTGGACGGACCGACAGACACTAGGTAGATACTTGTCAGGTATGTTATGTAAGTGTAATGTAATGTTTGATAAACAACCAAGCAAAACCAAGACTGCTGAAGAGATTGTGTACGCCACAAACGTGGAATCGCTGCGATAAGTCTCATCTTGAAGAGTGGTTAGAGAGTCGCCACGGCGTTTTCTTTTGCCCCTTGACGCAGGTTGTCACTGGACTGGGCGGTTTCCGGAGGTTCTTGTTTCAATTTCGACAGAGAGATATGTCCGGGTTTTACCATAGTATGGATCGTTCAGAGGACATGGTGAAGCATTCGAAAGCCGTATGCCCCGCTTGGACATGCTAACACAAAGAGCAATTAGCAGTATCTTTTGTAAAGCCACACGCATCTTTAATAATATTTCAGAGCCTATTAGATAATTAAGGAAATTTAAAAAAAAATATATAAGATTTTCCATGATCTGTTAGTAGACAAATGCTACTATTCCATAAAAGACTTCTTATTGGACCAATCAATGCTCCAATATAGTTTCCCTCAGTCATTATGCATTCAGTAGTCCACTGATGTATACCTTGATTTGTTTTGTTTGGTTTTATTCTTTAAATCTAGATAATTTGTATAAATAATGTACCCCTGTGTGACTATTGTATGCCCTAAGGGCAGGACATAGCTAATCAATTTCATTAATTAAGGCCTGTATTATGTATGTACAAACCTATGATCCATTATAAAGATATTGAATTGAATTGACAATCAAAGGAACACGGCTGGGGTTGATACTTCATTTCGCTCCACTCAGTGTCAGTAGTTATTCGATAAATCGGCGAATAACGTATGTATAAATAATCACACATGGCCCCACAGATTGCTGTATTTTATTGTGCGTCTATTCGGGCCAAATAAATATGTTTTTTTTTTCTTTCTTCCATACAATTTTAAAATCCTTATTTTTTTTAATGATGGCAACCTTATTTATTTTCTTAAGGTACTATTTGTGCTAACTTACAAGTAGGTGTATTGGCACATACAAAGAGATTTTGCATACAAACGGAATTCCCCTTTTCACTCCTTTAAAGGTTGAATTTCTAAAAACCTCTTCTTAGTGCTCGCGTACGTCATAAAAGGAAGCCTTGTGCAAAATTTCATGTTTTCACTAGTTGGCTAAGGCTGTGCCAGTTTTTTGCGACATAAACGGCCGTAACGAAAGGTCAAACACGCAAATACTCGTCCCGTCGAGCTAGTCACCTTGTATTGTTCAGAACTAGAACAAATTATGGTAAAAATAACTTAACTTATGGGGGAGCAGAGTTATTTAATCAACTTCCAAAAAATGTAAAAGAAGCGACTTCATTAAGTAGTTTTAAAAATAAATAAATTAACCATATTTACAATAACGATACACTATATTAATGTAATTTTATCATTTTACGACTTTTACTTACTTTACTTTACTTTTCAAATAACACTAGAGTCTTTTAACTTGGGCAACCGCCTTATCTCAGGAATGCTGTGAATTCGCTTCTTCTAACTTGTCGACAACTAATAATGTATTTTTCATATACCCACACTGGAACAATATTACTACTTTATAATATTATTATTTTTTTTTATAATGTTCTCATGTAAGTGACAATTGTGTTTTAATGGGAATAAATATTTTTAAACCGAACTTTTTTTTTCGTTAACTCAGAAGTTTGATTTTTTCACAGATTCAAGAAACTGAAGACCTTAGTATATAGTTTTAATTTCAACTCAATACCTCCACGCGTTCTCGAGATAAAGGGCATTGACAGACAGAAGACGGACGGACAACAAAGTGATCGCATAAGGGTTCCGTTTTTTTCCTTTTGAGGTACGGCACCCTAAAAAATCACAAATAAAATATGCGTCATGAAAATACCGACATCTTTTTTAAGAATCATCTCTTGCTTATTTCCCGTACTTATCAATAATTTCTAACCCAATGACGCGATACATAATTATATGAATGTTATTGACTTTTCCATTTATCTGTTTCCTTTTAGAACATAAGGTAATAATCGCAATAAATTGAAAATCAAAACAAATTATAATTGAATTCGAGAGTTTCGAATTCTGCTTAGATGATAAGCCAGCTACAATCACTAATAGATCTCTAGAATAGTTCTAAACTTACTTCAAACACTAAGGTTCTAAATACCTATAGATGAAGCCTAAGTCCTGGGTCCTGCTAAGTCACGTGTCACTATAATCACAGAACAGGATTGCCAAAGAGGATTGCGTCACGTTCGGGACAAACAACAAAGTAATCACCATTGATTCTGGCTAGGAGGTGGGCTAGCGCTTGAAATTAGTCTAGGAATGTACCTTATTACATAATTATTGTGGTGCGTTTGTTCTCGATCAGCACGCTAGAATACTGACTCTCAACCTCTTTTGTCCTGGAATTAATTTGGTTTCTTTGTTGTTATTTGGGACCGGAGATGAAAGAAAATTGAACTGCGTTAATTTTTTTTTTTTTTATCTGCTTTATGCATACAAAAGTACAGAGGTGGGCTTAATATCTTAGGCACCTTTGGGTGATGCAGAGAAAAATAGTGGTAGGTGCAATAAAAGAGAGAGAGAAAAGGCGAATACAAGAATAGATCTAATAAACTATAGATATAATTGGTCTGGCCAGGCCAGGACTGGCCTGTTGGTCTAGTGGTTAGTGGCCCTGACTGCTATGCCGGAGGTCGTGGGTTCGATTCCCACCCAAGACAAATGTTTGTGTGATGAGGACAATCATTTGTTCTGTGTCTGGGTGTAATTTATCTATAATATGTATGTATTTAGAAATATATAAGTACGTTTATCAATTGTCTAGTAGCCATAACACAAGCTCTGCTTAGCTTGGGACTAGACGGCATTGTGTGATAGTTGTGGAATATTATTATTAATTTAATTATACAATACATACTCAAATGATTAAACTACACTAATATAATCGAACAATTGGTCCAAATCTACAATGGGAATATTAACACTGTGATGGTGATGATACTATACTGCCAACTTCTTACGAATTAGTTCTCGAACTTTAGTTTTGAATGTTAATCAGTTAAAATCTAAAAGAATTTTGTAACATGAATTCAATTATTTTAGTATACATACGAGTATGTATCATTTCTTAAAAATCAAAATAACAAAACAACTTTATACTTTTTACTTTTTTTTTTCAACTTTAGTTTGGTCTTCGAGAGAGAACTTAATAATAATTCTGAATTATTATTAAGTTCTCTTAATGATTTGATATTTTTCATAGTATTTATCAGTTTATAATTTTAGCATATTTATGTACTTTATTATTATAAACAATTTTTATTTTATTTTATTTTTTCTTTTTGAATTATCTGTTATTTGTTTATTGTGCAAGCCTACCACAGTGTTGTCTCTTTTAACCCAAAGGTTGACTGGTAGAGAATGCCTTGTTGCATTAAGTCCGCCTATGTACCACTACTGTACATGAAGTTTAAATACGAGTAAATAAGTAACAAGCACTTTTCAGCTGTAGTTTCGTATTAAAAACCTGTGAACCATTTTATTAGCACATACGACTATAGGTTGGGTTAACCTCTGCGCACGAGTAAAATAACAGTACATTGAAATTTCGATTAATTTACTTTTTTTTACACACTTTCCTACTCGAAAATCCACCTTTTTTGGAAAACCATCAAATGACGTCTCACGCTCTATGGTGAAGTGAGAAGGAGTGTCAGACTTTACTGACTAAACCCAATCTGTGTCCTTCAGTTACCGTAAGCGCTTGCTTGGGAACGATGAGCAATTGGTAGCTCGTCGTCCACCCATTTGGTCAGAACCAGGCCCGAGTCAACGGTGCTCAGTGTCCCACGCGCGCTTCAAAGAGAGGTCAGCAATACTGAAGAGGCCCAGTAAGGCCGATGCCTGCTAGGACTTCGGGTACGTTTGAAAGAATGACAGTGGCCCTGGAAAACAATTAGCAACTGAAGGACACGCCCTCCAGGTCCACCTTAGGGTGGGAGAAATCATTGGATGATTTCCTACTGCAAAAAAAGTGCAGCCTACTTGAAAACCAAAGCAATTCACGTTCAGGTGGCGGATGTTCCTGGTGTTTCTAGAAGTCCGGGGCTATTCATCCAACAGCTTCCTTAACGCGTAGGTGGTCCGTCTTGACTGGCTCGTATTCAACGAAGAATACTAATTTGACTCGAAGTCTTGCCGGATCTATTTTGTGTAGAGGGTATATCGGCGTTCGAATTGATTTGAATTTATTTACGAACAATTTCCCAGAACAAGCATTGAGCTTAGTACAAATACCACTTATAAAACTATTACTTCATACCTATATGTATTTGTCTTAACCAATATTTTTTATAGCTTTTAGTTTCCTAGTTCACACATCACGCCAACAATCTATAACCTTTTTTCCAAAATACAACCATTATTTTCCATAACGCAAATACGCATACAAGAGACGCAAAAATACACGTGTAACCCCACACACCCTTTTCTAATATTTATACACATTGTACATGAAATATCTACTTGCAAACTCATAAATATTGTCTGCAAAAGTCACAGACGTCGACGGAGTAAAATTGTAAAAGGCACAATATCAGAAACGAGATGAGTTCCACCTCAACGTGTCCTACAATATGGCGTGTTCAATATTAAGGCTTGCCAATATTAATTTTGAAAGAGACGCAATTTCAATATGAATAAATTATAATGTCGCACTTATTACTATTTAACTTTCTGCCTGGTATATTAAACGCTGGATTGAAAATAAGAAATATGTACTATATTAGGATGCATTTAAATTAAAATCATCCAGGAGTAAAAATCTTTGCTACTAAAATTATTAATTGACGTATATTTCTATCCCCAAAGCATTTCATTCTGAATGAAATGAAATAAATTCTGATTTTTTGAGACAAATCTTAGTACCATGTTTTAGCCTGGCGAACATCAAGGAAAAAACATCACAAAAACAATCGACAGTAATTTTCGCAAGTAGCCTCTCCAAATGGGTCAAAGAATTAATTTTCTCTTTCTGTTTCTCAAACGTTTTCAACTTCCACTTTGAACCACAAAATTAACATTTCTAAAATACTTTGATTTATGCGGGAGTTTTACTTCGGATATTTACGGAATCGAGCTACGGGGTTCAGTATGTGCCTCCATCATAAGCATCATATAGAGGGTTTACGTCTATTAACTGATCCATAATATACTCTTCTTTTCCATTTTTGTGACGTTATTTCTGTTATGTTTTTATTATTGTGTAAACCATAGTCCCCTTAACTTCATTAGTAATTTATTATTGAATACATATCATTTATTGATGATATTATTATTTTTATTAACCTCTATTTTTAAAATGTGTATGTGAGAACACTGTAGACTCCACGAATTCATAGATAATTATTTTTATTGCACTTTTGGGTACAAAGTTGACCAGTCTATACTATCCTCTCATATCTATTAATATGGAAATGTAAAAATTATTGTAGAATCAATAATTTTTTTAAAAGAGTAACCATGGAGTTACTTGCTGGTTCTCCATAGCAAACGACCAATTGAAACCGTGCATTAGCTTTGACGTTTTATAAGTGCCTATGTAGACCATTTTTAGTTTGATTCAAAATTATAGCCTGAAATCAATTTCCAACTCACCGTGGTGTTTAAGGATCTTAGAAACAAGTAAACAAACAATTTTAAATAATGACAATCAAAGAAGAGATCAGATCATCCTGCTCTAAAGTCTAAACACAAAGCACGATTTGCAATTCATCCAATCAATTTCCACCTTCAGCTTTAACGGATTACTCCAGACGGTTGAAATATAACGCAAAATAATAATTTGATTCTATCGATATTGGAGCCCAGAAATCAATTAAAATAAATTTGGAGTCAGAAATAATGAGAACAGAATTCTAATAATTGAAATTTTAATAGTCCTGAATTACGAGTATATTTCCATTATAAGTCTCGAAGTTTATCTGCTAAACAAATATGAACGTAACTATGAACTATTCCAATATTGGTAGACTTCAAATTGGTAGGGCTTTTAATATCTGTTTATCAGTTTTAATATTTTATATAACAAATAAATGAAAAAAATAATATAAGTGATCATGTAGGTTAGGTTAGGACAGTGACTATTAAAGCGTGAAGGCGAGCGAGCGAAGCGATCATGTGAGTTAGGTTAGGTTAGAACAGTGACCATTAAAGATCGCCAGATCCCCTTCTAATGTTAGTAAATCATTTGGGTTAGGTTAAGTTGAAAAGTCAACGCTACGTCTTCCGGTACGTGGTCGCTATTCCAGAACCTTTCAGCCTCAACGGCCATCCGTTCTGCGAGCAATGTGCCCAGCCCATTGCCACTTAAGTTTGACGATTCTTCTTCGGTGACCTTGCCTAGGCCTCGTACAAGATGGACCGATGTGGTAACGGTTGCGGGAGTCCGATGGATGCGAGACGCACAGGATCTTTCATTGTGGCGACACTTGGGGGAGGCCTATATCCAGCAGTAGACGTATTTTGGCAGAAATGATTAGAATGATGAAGTTGAAAATCGAACCTAGATTAGGTCAGGTAAGAATAGTGAGCATTAGAATGCGATGGCAAGCGAACGAAGCGATCATGTGGGTAAGGTTAGTTTAGAACAGTGACCATTTAAGATCCCCCTCTAATGTTAGTGAATCATTTGGTTAAGTTAAAGGTTATTATGATTTATAAAAAGCTATCGTTCTTTCATATTAGACTAAATAAGTATTATGTCTTTTGAGTGGTATAAAGATTTGATAATCAATGCATGTTATGCTTATAAAAATTAGTTATTTGAAAATTATATCAATCGTTTATCGTTAATTGATCGTTATATCAAATAAAATTATAGATTCAGTTGTTATACCTTGTAAATATTAGAGATTTTGTAATTATACCATATATTACTTACCCCTTAATAAGCACTGAAACATCTAAGTAGACCTAAGTTCAATATTCATTGGTATTATTTGAGCAGGATTAACTTTAAGTTAAACTGTTTACAAACTAAAGCAATTTCTAGAAATAAAATTGTTCGTAACTTAAAGTATTAGGCTTCATAAAGATCGAACAATATTCTAAACTAATATTGTAAATTAAAATTGTTTCTTTATAGGTACACTAGCTTCTACCAGCGGTTTCACCTGCGTAAAAATAGGTTTCTCCATACAAACTTTAGACCCCTGTTTCATACCCTTAGGGGCTGAATTTTGAAAAATCCTTTCTTAGTGCTCGCCTATGTTATTAAAGGAACCTTTGTTTAAAATTTCACTCTCCTAGTCCCACTAGTTTCGGCTGTGCGTTGATATGTAAGTCAGTCAGTTTCTCCTTTTATATATATAGATTGGGCACATTGCTCGCAGAACAGACTGTAGATGGGGCCGAAAGGTTCTGGAGTTGAAACATTGTACAGAAGACACAGCTTTGGAAGTCTTCCGACAAAGTGGACCGATAACCTGGTGAGGGTCGCGGAAATCCGATGAATGCGAGACGCACAGAAAGAAAAAGAAAGAAAGAAAACATTTATTTGAGACTCGCACAGAACAAACAACAATAAAATAAAAAGTAACTACTTAATCTATAAATACTTAACTTAAAATAAAAGAAAACAATATACACACACAGGACTGTTTGTTGTATCGACACTTGGAAGGCCTATGTCCAAGAGTGGACGTCTTCCAGCTGAAATTATGGGGAGGTATTCCCTTGAAGCCTGTGAGAATAAGGTATTAAGCTATACAGGATTGTTGGTAAGAGTTACCGCGGCTCTGGAACGCAAAAGGCAACTGAAGGGACACAAGTGGGTTTTAGTCAGTAAAAATCTGACTCTCTATCTCGCTGTGGGCGGGCAAGAGGAAGTTATTTGAGAACCTGGTATAAGTACCTACTTACAACATATCTAGACTTAATATTATAAAGAGGTAAAGTTTTTTGTTTTTTTTTTGTTTGTAGGAGGTAATCTCTGAAAGTACTGGTCCGATTGCTAAAATTTTTTTACCGATAGAAAGCTGCTATATTCCTGAACGACATAGGCTATATTTTATGTACGCGGGTGAAGCCGCGGGCAAAAGCTAGTTTGGTATAATCTCACGAAAACCGACCGATATTGGATATGTGTGTAGATTCACATGCATATTGTTAAGCGTGGGTAAGCTATTTGCTATTACATCAAGAGTTCCGAGCTTATGGTTGCCGCATACGGGTTACCGGCTACAACCACAAAACACCGCCACTGGCATATTTCTCATACATTTTATATGAATTCGCCGCACATGGTTGACGCCGGTGGCCACCACACGCTACAAATTGTGGCCCGCACTGTCCACTAAACGCCGATACAAAAAACCGTCACAGGCCACTCGCGCATTTCAACCTTCTTTGTTAAAGTCCATTATGATATTGCGCGTATGGATTAAAAAAAGTAGCAGCCACCGGCCACAAGTGGCTGTCACGCGCTTCAGCTGCCTTTGTGTCCGCTTCTAGCTTCTCGTGACGGCGTTCGTAGTGGTCGTAACTATACCTACAGTAACCACGAGGAGTTCACATCGGCGTCGGGTCGACGATGAAGTACCTGGGACTCGTCCTCGACAGCCGGTGGAATTTCGAGGAGCACTTCCGACGTCTGGCTCCCAAACTGAATCGGAATGGTGCTGCCCTCAAGCGGCTCCTGCCCAATCTCGGGGGTCCAGACGCCTCCTGCCGGAGGCTCTACGCAGGCATCGTCCAGTCCATGGCCCTTTATGGGGCGCCGGTGTGGGCGCCGTCACTGCGAAAGCGACCGGCGGCCCAGCTGAACGCGTGCCAGAGGGTCATGGCCATACGGATGGTGCGGGGATACCGCACGGTTTCCCGCGAAGCGGCGAGCCTCCTTGCTGGCCAGCCACCATGGGATCTGGTGGCAACAGGCCTTGCACGCATGCACGATCTGCGCGTGGAGATGCAACGTCGGGGCGAAACTCCGCTGCCACGACAAGTTGCGGCATGGCGGACAGAGCTCCGGCGGGGTCTCATGGTGGAATGGCGACAGCGACTATCGCAACCCAGTGCTGGGCACGCCGTAATTATGGCGGTAATTCCCCTCTTTGAGGAGTGGCTGGAAAGGCAACACGGCGTCCTTACCTACCGCATGACGCAGGTCCTCACCGGACATGGTAAGTTCGGGAGGTTCCTGCACCGGATTCGTGCGGAAGAAACGCCCGGGTGCCACCATTGTGCGGACCACCCGGAGGACACGGTGGAGGTGTGTCCCGCTTGGGCAGAGCAACGCCGTGTCCTCGTGGGGGCGATCGGCGGCGGCGATCTCTCGCGCCGGGCCTTGGTACAGGCCATGGTCCGAAGCGAGGAGGAGTGGCAGGCGGTTGCCTCCTTCTGCGAAGCAGTAATGCTAGCAAAGGAGGCGGCCGATCGCGTGAGGCAACGGTCCTCACGCCCCAATCGCCGCCGGGATTCCGATCCCGATTTCCGGCCATCGTAGGCGTAGGCTTGCGGACAGCGAGCAATGGGTGGCTCGCCGTCCGACCGTCCGGTAACCGTCCGGACCGAGCCCAAGTCGTCGACGGCGCGTGCTGTTCCACGCGCGCCTCAAGGAGATGTCAGCAACTGTAGGGGCCTAGCAGGGTCGAAGCCTACTGGGGCCAAGGGTCTGATTCTGAAAGGAAGACTCGGCCCTGGTACGAAAGGCAACGAAGGAACAGGAGTGGGTTTTTAGTCAGTAAAAGTCTGACACTATCTCCCGCCCCGCCCAAGGGCGGGGGATGTCATAAGATGATTTTCCCACCGAAAAAAAAAAAAAAAAAAAACCTACAGTAACCACTATAATTGCATAGTATATCCAAATTGTTTTGTTTGTACTTACTTTCTTATTACCGGTGTCTATATCTCTTTTTTTACAACTTTCCTTTTGCAGTGCTGGAAGAGATTTCGGTAGATAAAAGTATCACACATACATATCTAGATTTATATTTTATTTGTCTTAGACCAAGGTGGCAGCTAATTGCCGAGCCGGTGCAACGGAGTCTGTCTCGTTTAAATGCATCATCACGGCGATCGTCGCGTCGCCTGACGTTATATTATTCTTGAATATTGTGGGTATAGTGAACAAAATAGTTTGTAACTACCGTGGCATATATTATAATATTTATAAAAGCAAAATTATCACACAAATACACTTGTATCAATTTTTTAGTTTAAGTAAGGGTTATTTTTATATAGGTTTATTTATATGTTATATTTATTTACCATCATCCGTGCGTCACTGCGGGGTGCCAGCTGAAAATCAGCGCTGGGTGTCTGATGCCCAGCAATTGCTGAATTGGTGACCCTTTCGGTTCGGGCATGCTCAGCGCAACTATATTGTAAATCTGTACTTTTTTGTTGTTGTTGTTGCCTATTGTATTGCCTGCATCGAATAAATACTATCCTATTCTATTCTATTCACAGTACTTATTTTTCTGTTTCTTCCTTCTTCTATTTTTGCATTTTGTGTGTGCATGAATTGAATCAGCTCAGTACAATGCTCAATGACCTCAGTAGAGCTTCCGAAAGAGTGGGTCTTAAAATGAACATGGAGAAAACTAAAGTCATGATAAACGACCATGTAGCACCCACTTCTATCAAGATTGGAGACTCTATACTCGAAGTTGTGGATGATCACGTCTACCTTGGACAGACAGTCCAGTTGGGTAGATCTAATTTCGAGAAAGAGGTCAACCGTCGAATCCAACTCGGCTGGGCAGCGTTCGGGAAGCTTCGCGGTATCTTCTCGTTTAATATACCACAGTGTCTCAAGACGAAAGTCTATGACCAGTGATGACATATGGTTCCGAAACGTGGTCGCTCACAATTGGCCTCATCAGAAGGCTCAAAGTCACCCAAAGGGCATTGGAAAGGGCTGTGCTCGGAGTTTCCTTACGTGATCGAATCAGAAGACGCAGTGTTGGAAGGCCCCCTACAAGGTGGACCGATGACCTGGTGAAGGTTGCGGGAATCCGATGGATGCGAGACGCACAGGACCGGTCATTGTGGCGACATTTTGGGTTGGCCTATGTCCAACAGTGGACGTCTATTGGCTGAAATTATAATGATGATGATGAATTGAATAATTATTATAATCGTGAAAGTTTCAACCCCGATCGAAATGTTTCGACCATTTCGAAGAATGCTTGAAACATTTAAAACACTCTAGCTTTAAATACGTAAAAATGTAAAATATTTAATTCAATTGAAAATAAAATTCCATTTTAAACGATGGAAACTGAACTCGATCCCTTTCAAAGAATCAAAATGTCATGTAGCCGAGCTTCAACTGATGAAACCTTTAGCATAGCATAGTCGGCCTTATAATGTTCCCACTGTTGGGACTCAGACCCCCTCTCTAGGAGAGGGAATGGGCCGTAATCCACCACGCGGGCCCAGTGCGGGTTGGTGGATGTCATATGTCTTCGAATTTTTGGTTCTAGGACATGCCGGTTTCCTCACGATGTTTTCCTTCACCGTTTTGAGAGCAGTGGTGATGAAATAAATTACACAAAGTAATGCGCCTGGCTGGGTTTGAACCCGCAACCTACAACTCCGTAAGTCGGGGCCATTACCACTCGGCCACCACTGCTCCTACTTTGATGAAACCTTTACTGTTTCGTAAATAATAAAAACTATTATTTATGTAAGACTAGCTTCGGCTCGCGGCTTTGCCCGCGTTAAACTTTTCGCATTAACTGTTTCAAGACTTACACTATCTACATACATATTTGTTTAATTTCATCATAGTTGAGCAGTTTAGGCGTCCAAACGTAACAAACAAACAGATGGATAAACCGACAGAGTTACTATGCAATTATTATAATTATTTCTGAATGTGTGTACGGAATTCAAAATAAAAATACCAGAACATCCATATAACTACGACGACTAATTTGGTCCTGTGAAGTGGTTGGGTTTGATATTTGGGTCGAGTAAAAAATGTTTGGGATTTTCCATTTAGAATATCCTAGCCACGTATGACGCAGGTCCTCACCGGACTTGATAAGTTTGGGAGGTTACACAATTGGGCGAACCACCTGGAGAACACGGTGGAGAATACGGCGAAGATATGCCCCACTTGGGCGGAGCATCGCCGTGTCCTCGTGTAGGCGATCGGTGATGGCGACCATTAGCGCCGGGCACCTTCTGCGAAGTGTGCAAGCGTGCTCCATCGTCGACCACATCATCGCTTACCATCAGGTGAGATGGTGGTCAAACGCGAGCCTATCATTAATAAAAAAATAAAAAAAAGCAGTAATGGTAGCGAAGGAGACGGCCGCACTCATGAAAGAACGGACATCCTCACATCCAGCCCACCACGACCCTGACCCTAACTACCAGCCATGGTAGGAGCTGGCTTACAAACGACGAGCAATCACTGCACAACAACACACACAACACACACTCCATACACTCTCAAATATTCCCACATAATACTAACCATACTAACACTATATAGAATTTATATCTAACATAAATATTGTTAATAATCGCGACAAAAATTTGTTAGAGTATTAGGTAAATATAAAAATGTTAATAAAACCTAAGGGTGGTGTCCTGGTGTCCTGAAATACAGGCCTCTAGCCTAGTTTAGGCACCAGTCTCCCACAATATGCTTACTGTATCTACCTTTACCCTAGAAAATGTAATTATAATGTATTGTGGCAAAAAAAAGACTTATTATTATTATTATAACGGGTTCGCCGACCGGCGGCGGTCCGGTAACCATCCAGACCGAGAATAAGTCATCGATAGCGCGTAGTGTTCCACACGCTTCTCAAAGAGGTGACCTGCAAGGGCCGCGGGGATTTTCGAACAAGGAGACCCGTGGTCCTAGAACGCAAAGGGCCACTATAAAATACAGATCAAAAGTCTGACACGCCCAGGTTGGGGAGGAAGAAGACATTGGATGAATTTCCTCCTTAAAAAATGCCGATATCTGGACATGTGCCCGATTGTGATAACGGTATAGTAGGATGTCTTGAAAATAACTAATGTAACGAGTGGTTTTTTTTTATTCTTGATAGGTTCGCGCTTGACCGCTATCTCACCTGATGGAAAGCGACGATGCGGTCGACGATGGAGCGCGCTTACTTAGAAGTAGCCTGTTCACTCTTGAGTTAAAGATTCCCGGGTTGTAGCCATCAGGAAACACAGATTCCGGCAAGGAATTCCACTCCTTAGCTGTACGCACAATGAATGTGTTCCCAAAACGTTTTGTATAGGTGGGATGTCCACCATGTACCGGTGGCGCATTGCCGTACAGCTGGTGTATATTAGTACTTTGAGAAATACTAGTGTGGTGTGTTATTTTGTTGTTTGACGCAAATAATTATCTTCTTTCTTTTTTTTATCATCGATAGGTTTGCGCTTGACCGTTATCTCACCTGATTTAAGGCGACGATGTGGTCGACGATAGAGTGCACTTACCTAGAAATAACCTAATCACTCTTGGCATAAAAATATTTGTTCCAAGCGGGAATTGAACCCGCAGCTCAAAGCGCAGTAGCCAAATGCTTAACTACTCCGCTAACCGTGCCACCAAAAGCAAAGTATAGTTAAATTATTCTCACATTTAATACTGATTATAAAAAATAATCCTTCGTATTGAAAACCTTTTCCTTTTTTGAAGTCTATAAATAACGAACATTATTAAATCTAATGGAATAATTATAATTATGGACATATGGATAAAGTAATCATTTACTTAGCATTTCATATGAAAACATAATTGTAATAAAATAATATTACGATATAAATGTTTATTTAATTAGGGTAAATTACATGCTCGTAAAAAAGTTGCGACCCAAGATAAAAATGCGGAGATTTGTTCAACCGTTGGATACACATATTATTTTATCATTTGCTACATAAACATTCGATTAAACATAAATAGAATGAATAAAACATTTATTTTTGTTTTTATTACATTAGAGGAGAACTTACCGTATTTCAAAGGAATGTCTATATTCTTATTTCAGTCGTAATCTGTCATCAAAAACATCCCAAATTTTTCCTATATTATGATTCTATTTCGCCTAAATTGCTAGGACGCGGTCGCTTCCTTCTGCGAAGCAGTAATGCTATTGAAGGAGATGGCCGCAAACGTGAGGGAACGGACATCCTCACGCCCCAACCGCCAAGATAGGAGACGTTGCGGGTGTCGGGAGTGGCAGGACAATCCCCAGCCACATTAGGCGAGGGTTTGCGGCCGACGACCAGTGGATAGCCCACTGTCAGCCTGTCTGATAAGGACCTAGCACGAGTCTTCGACGGAGCATGGAGCATGGAGCATGGAACATGGCTAGGGCCTCTGGAAATTTCTGAAAAGGAAACCTGTGGTCCTACAACGCAAAGAAGAACTGAAGGAACATAAATTGTAGGTGAGTTTTAGTTTTAGCTCTTGGACGGAGTGGGAGATAGTGTCAGACTTTTACTGACTAAAAACCCACTCCTGTTCCTTCGTTGCCTTTCGTACCAGGGCCGAGTCTTCCTTTCAGAATCAGACACTTGGCCCCAGTAGCCTTCGACCCTGCTGGGCCCCTACAGTTGCTGACATCTCCTTGAGGCACGCGTGGAACAGTACGCGCCATCGGCGACTTGGGCTCGGTCCGGAAGGTTACCGGACGGTCGAACGACAAGCTACCCATTGCTCACCGTCCGCAAGTCCACGCCTACGGTGGCCGGAATTCGGGATCGGAATCCCGGCGGTGGTTCCCCGACGTGAGGACCGTTGCTTCACGCAGAAGGAGGCGACCGCCTGACACTCCTTCTCGCTCCGGACCATGGCCTGTACCAAGGCCCGCCGCGAGAGATCGCTGCCGCCGATCGCCCCCACGAGGACACGGCGGTGCTCTGCCTAGGCGAGGCACACCTCTACCGTATGCTCCACCGTGTCCTCCGGGCTAAAGTGATATTGGGACTGCAATGTGAACGATTCTTGAGTACAAGGAATTGGCCTTCCTTTATCATGGGATTTTTTAAACCTAAGAAAAATTAAATAAAACAGCACAATAGTGTGTTAGATTTTAATTTGATATTCAGAGTTAACTTAACTTCTATTTTACAATTGTTTTACAAACTAATCGTTGTAACGTCGAGTTGATTCTATAATTAACATTTCAATTGAATGCAGATGTACTATTTTTAACTGCGGTTAATTTATAGACAGGTGTGTTTACATCAATGGTTCTGGCTCCGGTTCAAATTCACGATCAGTTGACCGGAATTCCAATTAGTCATTGAACCAATTGTATTGACACTAATCACAACCTATATAAAGATCATAAGTTTCGACATTGTCTTTTCTAATACTATTAATAAGGAATGATTTACTAATATGAATTTGCTTTCGTTAATTATTGTAATGATAAATGCTAAAACAATGAAAATTGTGCTGCAGTATTTAATCAATGTTACAAGCGGAATGAACTCTACACTATTGTAGCCATCCGCGATTGTCACTCATTGCCTATCATTTAAAGGACTTGGCGAGAGCAACCATGTGAATAGATTATGAATATATCATCTATCTTTCGTTATTAGATTCAGAATTTTCCAAATTCTGTCCATCGTCACTTAAAATACTATCTAGTATATTATTGTCTTCTTCACTTCTAGACGCACTGTCACTAGTTTTTCCTAGCACTTCATTTAATATGTCATCATCATTGACTGCACCGTTTACCTCGACATTATCATCTATAGCATTCTCAACTTCTTCGCCGTCAACTGCTTCATTGTTTTCTTTATTTATTTCAGGAACTGGTATAATAATGTCTTTAGAATCATCATTATTTTCTTCGTCTTCTTCTTCTATTTCATTATTATTTTCAATGATTTCGTTACTTATTTCTTCATCTTGTTCATTATTTACTACTTCTTTCATTTCTTCATTTTGATCTGCATTAATTTCCTCATTCTGTTCTTCATTTACAACTTCATTTACCTCTTCTTCATTTCTGGAACCTTCTTTTTTCTCTGCTGACTCATCTATTGTTTCCTGTCGTTCTACTTTCAAGGTGGATCTTCTAGATCTATTTGACTTTTGCTTAAATTCTTTAACTGTTTTTTCATCTTTAGTCGTTTCACCATCCGATTGGTCGATTTCGCCAGTTCCATTGCTAAAAGCTGCTGCTTTTGCTAATCGTTCTTGTCTATCTTTTCTGGCTTTTTGTTTGACTTCCCATAACGAGGGTATAGGTTTCTTGCTATCTTGAGCTTCTGAATTATCGTTATCTTTATCTTTACTAAAATGAACAATGTCTTCGGTAAATCGAAGGCTTGGTAGAGGAGGATACTTATCCCTGGAAGAAAAAAAAAACATAAAGTCAATTTTACTTCTCAGAATATTGTTACGAGCTATATTAAATAGGGAAGGTTTCGTGCGTTACATTAAAGACGGCCACAAGACTACATTCATTTTAATTAAAAGGATTCTGAAAGAAAACATAGTTAAGAAATAAGAGTATTAGGAATATTATTTAGGTGCATTCAAAGATTTAAATAGTTGGGTGCATAGGTAATATAAAGCTTGAATTAAAAAGTGTCAGAGATCACAAGGTTGCGGGCCGGGTGTAACTGAATGCTGCTGGCACCTTTACAAACGCTAGATGACGAGTTGTTGATAGATTGATGATGATCCTAAATTCCTAGTACATCAGAGTCAGTGTCGGAGTCCCAGCTAGAAACAAAACATGTATGACAGAATTAAAATTATAACATTATTACGTGACTACTATTACGAGATTTATAAAACTTCTATTTGGAAATCAGTTTTTCTCATTCATCAGTGATAATGATTTTCAAAGACTTGAAAATGTTGGATTGTTTACTTGGTTTTTCGATAGCACCTTATCTTTCAACAGTTCAAGTCCTTATATGGAGATTCAAATGAAAGTTTGGCTAGTGAAATTCAATTAATTCGTTTCGTATCTCAACTGATTACTCAACTAGACAATACGAGGAATCATTGAAAAATGCGCAATCTTGGTAAACTAGCATTGAAAATGTTTTTGTACGAGTAGTAATGACTAACTCAGCGAAACCGAGAAGGCTAACTCCATACATTTGCTGTCAAATACTACAAAGCAAGAGATTGTGTGTGTGTGTGTGAAATATGCGTAAATATATGATATTCTGTATAAAAACTGAATACTTTTTAAACTTGATACTGACAAAATGCACAAATCGTGTGAAGCTAAAAGAAAATCCTCTACATTTTGGTCATTAAGACAATAGCCATCCGCAATAGTCACTCATTGCCTATCATTTAAAGGACTTGGCGAGAGCAACCATGTGAACAGATTATGGATATATCCTCTATCTATCGTTTTAGTTTCGAATTATTGTCTTCTATTATTTGAATTATTTCTACTTTATCAACCTACTTATAATATTTTGCTCACCTTCGTGCCTCTTCGTATTTACTAGGTACCATGAAACAGTTGGATTCTCTGTAGATAAATCTTCTCTTGCTAACCCATGGCCATTGTAAACTCCAGTAGTGGCTCTGAAAAGCAATTAGTAAGAATAAATTATGATTTTTTTGTTTAACAAAAAGGACCTGCTTGAATCTTTCATAAAGATAAACCATAGTTTGAGAATAATTTATTTTGAATTAGGTGTTTTTTTATTGAATTAATTAGACAGTAATAATAGTATTAGTAAATACAATTTATTATTATTATTACAAACATTAAAAATACAATCAGTTTGAGATTTGTACAGCTTAATGCTTATAGCTTTATAATTCACAAACCTGAGTTGTAACTTTGTGAAGAAAAAATAAACTTTTTATATTAGTGTTGTTTTATATTATATTTTTTCTTTATATATCTTATTTACATATTTTTATAATACATAAAAATACCTATTATAAACCTTTAAATTTACCGTTGGTCATGACCCCTAAGTGAAAAACTCTTCATGTTACGTGCCATGTCCAAGAGTAATACTTTCTCGATCAAGTCCTTGATCTAACTACCCTTCTAATAGAGCCTTCTTAGATATTGTTCGAGGCTCTTAGCTCTGACACCATTGACCGTCATGAATATCAGCACAATGACTGCTGTATCCACATACCACATCTCAACGACCTCGCTAACCAATTCAAGGAACTTAGTTTGCTTATTATTCTCAGCTTTCACGTGATTCTCATCATGAAAAACCGCTATATCAAAAATCATTGTGCGACGCTCTAGTCGATCTATCACCACTTTATCATTATTTTATTATTCATTCTTCATTATAAATAACAACACTCATGCAGAAAATTGGTCTCAAAAAGCGTTATAGAGCTGAAATTTATGAATATTTGGTTATTTGTATTATCGTTCAGCAATATTTGCTCAAAATATTTTATATGACTTGAAATTCAAAACGTGCTCTCCAAAATAAACAAGGGATTATCTAAAATAAATCGAACAAAGTAAGCCTATTTTTGCAAGTAAAAATATTTAAATGAGTATAATACTGGATATTCCAGTTGATATGCCCACGGCAATCGAGTGGGATCACAAATTTCAACCTTGGTGAAATTATTTATATTATTTACGGTATTGAAACAATAATATGTATCTAATTTAAGATTATAGATAAAGGTATTTCTTTATAGCAACATGTTTGTTTTTTAAATCTGCAGTTACACACTATTATTTTTTTTAATATATTTATTTTGAAGAAAAGGTTTTAATCACGGAGCGATTATGCCAACAAAAGGGTAGACCCTTGAAGACACCTAAATTATAGTTGGACGGGAAGACTGCAGCAGGTAAATTGTTCCAGTCCTTAGATGTACGCGGTATAAACGACGAAACCATCAAAATCAAATAATATAACTTAACAGCTACTTTGATTGTAGGTTTAGATAAGATCAGATTACACATACCTCCATCCCTTATAATAAACTATTTTCTAACTCTAAAACTCATACTCTACCAAAGCGTGGTAGGTGTCATCCCTAACCTAACCAGTTATAATTTGTGCACAAGTAAAACCTATTCAACGCAAGAATATAATATTATCCTGAGTAGACTTGTGTCATCACAGTTTTCAGTTAGTTCCCTTATGCTTTAGTTCCACTATGCTCCACTCGTAAAATACTTACCGAAAAGTTCACTATGCACTAAATTACATTCGCGGGCAGTGATGAAGAAAGCTGTTCGCATAGTATTTTATTTTCTGAGGTGGGATATCGTCAAATATTTTTTTCCTTTCTGGAGTGGAGTCTGATTCACCCTCGTGTTAGACTCTTACTGACTAAAGTTCACCTGTGTATTTCAGTGGCCCTTTTCGTGCCAGGGTCACGGTAATTCCTTCAAATGTTGCCGCAGCCCTAGTGGGTATCGCCACTACAGTGCCTCTCTAGTATTGCTGACAAGTTGTATTTTGCATCGCGATTGTAAATTAAAAGTAAAGAACTGGCTTCCTTTAATCTTGATTACGATAGTGAAGAGAAAATAATTTTTATTTAATATTTTTTCACGTAATAATTTTTATAATATGGCAATTATATTTGTGGACGTACATATACTCATTCATAAACAAGCACACATACACAACACTACACAATTACACATACAGCAGGATTTAGTTGATTTAAATGGTTAATTTAAAGGTATGGTATGGTTTAATTTTTTTTTTAGGTCGACTGGTAGAAAATACCTAAGGCATTTAGTCCGCCTTTGTACAGTGTTTATTACTAGTGCATTAAGTTTTAATAAATAAATAAATTTTTCTAATACTTTTTAAAACAAATTACATTTATAAAATTCATCATCATCATCATTATTTCAGCAGATAGACGTCCACTGCTGGACACAGGCCTCCCCTAAATGTCGCCACAACGAACAAAAAAAAAAAATATATATGTTATAAAACTGTTTACAATAAATTTGGGAGGCCGCTGATTACTGACATCTGTATGTCATGCCCGCCTAGTTCAGTGGAAGTCAGAGGCTTCATAAATTATACCATTATTATGCCAATAAAGAATTATTATTATCTTCTAAGTTGAAAAGTAAGTACGTGTTCCAAGCAATAAACGAAAGGTAACTCAGAATTTTAAAGAAAGTTTTTTCTTTCATTATGTTAAGAATACATACCACTCTTGCACAAACCCTCCTTTTCTCGGCCTTTTCTTCTTCAATTCTCCTTTCCTCCTCACTGTCGTAACCATCGACCTGGACAACAAGATAGTTAAGTTGAATTATAGTTTGTAACACATTCTATAACATACGAGTAGATAGATAGTGGGTGCGGTGCAGCAAAGAGCGAAGCGAAGCGATCGCGATCAATTCGTTTGATATTTTCGCGTTAACTATTGCGCTACGATGAAGTGTTTTATCTAGTAGCGGCTAAATCGGCTACTTCGCGTACACCTACATGCACAAACGCGAATTCAACGCGACGCAGTGACTATACCCTACGACATAGTCACTGCGTCGCGTTGAATTCACTTGAACTTACGTAGGACGCTGTGTAAGTAATAATAATAAAATTTATTTTCTCGCCACAATACATCATAATTACATTTTCTAGGGTTAAGGTAGATACAGTAAGTTTATTGTGGGAGACTGGTGCCTAAACTAGACTTGAGGCCTGTATTTCGGGATACCAGGACTCCACTCTTAGGTTTTATTAACATTTTTATATTTACCTTGTGCTCTAACAAATAGTTGTCGCGATTATTAACAATATTTATGTTATAAATTCTATATATTGTTAGTATGGTTAGTATTATGTGGATGTGAATGTTTAAGAGTGTATGGAGTGTGTGTGTGTGTGTGTGTGTGTTTTATCGTGCAATGAGTGAACATGTGGAATTTAGTTGTAAGTGTAATTGGAGAACAATAAAATTACTCTATTTATAACCTGAACTACACCGGGACATCTAGGATTTTTTCAGTCTCAAAGTAATATAATTGTTAGTTCCAACCAGTGGGTTTCATTTTGCATTTAATCTTGTTAAGGTCATAAATAGGTAGAATCTTGTTAATTTTGTTATAGAGGTATTTACCGAGGTGGCAGAAAAAACGTCGAGAAAACTTAGTCAAGTGAATGTTCCTAGTTAGTGTAATCAGAACTCGTACCGTATTGTGAAATACTGCTCAAGATAGAATCGTGCATTACGTCATGCAAATGTTCTCGCTAAAAAACAAAGTATAAGGTACTAAGCTAAACAATTACCTTTTAAGTACTCTTAACTGTGTATTTATGATTGTTTTTTGACGAAAATCTCAAGAATTTGAAATAAATCTAACAGGTACTTACAATGGGATCTTCATAGCAGTAATATGAATCTTCTTCGTCCTCAGGCCTGCAAGAGAATACGAATGATATTGAGCTATTTTTTTTTTTAATTCAAAAAGTTGAGCTGCCTATAAAGAGCTTGATGACGATTTATAATCAACCACGCTCGTATATATTTTTCTTTTGTTTTTCTATTTAAAAATAAAACTTTGCTTCATACATGCGGTAATTAGCCAAGTACGCAGGAGATAAAATATTGTAGTACATAAACATACAGTACATACACACAGTCAGACAGTACAGTCGTACAGTGGGTTTGTAGTACATTTTGTTGTTGTAGTCTAGTATATAATTTTAATATAATATTTATGTTATTAATTTGCAGTACACCGCAGACTACCCCCCTTTTTCTATTTCAAGTTCTTCCATTCTATCCTAAGGTTGTCTGGTAGTATCGCTCTCAGCGATAAGACCGCCTTTGTGCCCATAGATTTAAGTTAGTGTAAAAGTTTTGTTACTAATTTGGTGTACAATAAAGTTTATTCTATTCTATTCTATTCTATTCTATTCTATTCTATTCTATTCTATTCTATTCTATTCTATTCTATTCTATTCTATTCTATTCTATTCTAATCTATTCTATTCTATTCTATTCTATTCTATTCTATTCTATTCTATTCTATTCTATTCTATTCTATTCTATTCTATTCTATTCTATTCTATTCTATTCTGCCCCCCTAGCCAAGTCACAAACGACAAACGTAAACTCTCAGTAGTCTTTAATAGATTTTCAACTTTATGTTATTGAATATAAAGTTGAAAATCTATTGAAGATTACATGAGTGTTTTCGTTCGTTCCGGTCGCTAACGCTCAGTAGTCTTTAATAGATTTTCAACTTTATGCTCTTAGGTATAAAGTTGAAAATCTATTGGAGATTACTAAGCGTTCATGTTTATCGTTTGCAACTTGGCTAGGGGGGCTATTCTATTCTATTCTATTCTATTCTATTTTATTCTATTCTATTCTATTCTACATAAGTCTGTGCGCAAACGCAGCTGTACTATCTGTTCCTTCACTCTCATAGTCCGATTGGACGGCTATCCGACACGATCGGAGAGAGATGAAGTGCAGAACTAACAGCTTTACTAGCTTTCCGAGACACGAGGGTGTCATACAACCAACTATCGAAATCTCGACTTCTACAGATTAATTCTTAGTAGAAACCTTCAATGGCGCTTTGCAGAGAGCAGTGGTGGCCGAGTGATAATGGCCCCGACTTACAGAGTTGTAGGTCGCAGGTTCAAACCCAACCAGGCGCATTACTTTGTGTAATTTATTTCATCACCACTGCTCTCAAAACGGTGAAGGAAAACATCGTGAGGAAACCGGCATGTCCTAGAACCAAAAATTCGAAGACATGTGACATCCACCAACCCGCACTGGGCCCGCGTGGTGGATTACGGCCCATTCCCTCTCCTAGAGAGGAGGCCTGAGTCCCAACAGTGGGAACATTATAAGGCTGACTATGCTATGCTAATGGCGCTTTTGGCTTGTCCAGAGAAAAGAACCAGGACTCAGCAGTCGGCTAGCGTAAGTTTTAAGTACTCACGAAGTAACAGAAAGCTTGAGATGGATGCCCGAATCGATGATGATGTCGTGAGCCTCTTGGATTGTGAGCGTCGAAGTGTCCAGGTCGTTGATCCGCAGCAGCTTGTCTCCGGGCCTGATGCCCGCCTTCTCCGCACGGCTGTCCGGTTTCACCTGAACGGAAATAGTGTATTTTTATACAAGTGGAGAAAGTTTGTCATTGCTAACGAGGTGCGATTCGCCCGAGCCGCAGGTGAAGGTATATAGAGCCGTGTGATAAAGTTTCATGTGAATCATACTACGTTTTTCAATACACTCAAAGAAGAAATTAATAAACGGAGGCTGCTTGGCGACCAGCCCGATACGATAAATAAAATAAATTAACGTGGGAGCGAGCTCGCATTTTCCGCACTAGTGCGGAAATGCTAATAGCTAGAGCTAATAATACGTCTGGCTGGGTTCGAACCCACGACCTAAGAACTCATAAGTTGAGGCTGTTACCACTGCTCTACGCTCTGTAAAAATATAAATAAGCGTCGCCCAGTTTCTGAAACAGAGTCCAGATAATTTAGAGACTTTTTAGCTAATTCCTTTTCATTACACTTACTCGAAAACCTTCCGTTTTTGCACCAGTGCGGAAAATGCGAGCTCGCTCCCACCATAATTTATTTTATTTATCGTATCGGGCTTGTCGCCAAGCAGCCTCCGTTTATTTATTTAGATAGGCTGATTATGGTAGGCATATATACATAATTAGAAATGAATAATTTGAATACGGATGAGGTCCTTTCTCTTACCAAAAGCTTAATCGCTTTTTAAAATTATGTACCACTTACACAATATAATATTTAGAAAATAACTGTTGTAATCATGGAATTCGCAAAAACTTTCAAAAAGCGGCAATAGCGGGTATTAAAATATAACTAAAAGATCTGCAGGCATTCCAAAAACGCAGCTATGGTGGACCATCCTCTAGGCCAGTTAATAGTCTCCTAACGACATCAGTCCTGGAAGAGGGCACAAGCAATAATGTTTGCTAAAAAGTCCAAAATATATGGGATATACATTCGCTACGAAGCGTCACGTGATCTTTCTTAAATATTTTTATTTATTTAATGTTTATTTCAGGCTATATCCCATAAAAACATTATTGAACTAAATTAAATGAAATTATTACAGCAAAATAAATAAATTATATAAATTAGATTGGATAAATTATTGAATTACATTGATAAAATTAAAAAACGTGTTGCGCCGACCCCAAGTAATGTGGGATAAGGGCAGGAAAAAGAAGAAGACATTGATAAAAAATATTGATAAATAATTGAATTAGATTAATAAAATTATTAAAATTAATTGACTAACGGAAAAATTAATGGACTTATGACAAATGCTTTCGTCGGTAGCAGGTCCTCTTTCCTAGGCCCTCTTTTCCCTCCCGGTGTCGTAGGGTGACTAGATCAATTTTGTAAAATACCACATAATTAACTTAATACTTACAAAAGTAACTCTCAACGGAGTCTTATAAAATATTCCACCGGCGAGATCGAAGCCCCAGATGGAGTCTTCGAAGCTGACCCTCTCGTGGATACCTTCGTTCCTGGACTCCCAGGTGGGCTTGTTGATCTCACCCGCCAAGAGCGCCGCCTCCTCGGCCTTCAGCTTCGTATGCCTCATCGAAATCGCCATGTCTGGTGGCATTACCCTGGGAAGGAAGAGATAGATATAAGTGGAAAATTAACCAAAACCAGTTGCATGGAATTGACACCTCATCATCATCATCATCATTTCAGCCGAAAGATGTTCACTGTTGGACCACTGTTTGCCTCCCTCAAGTGTCGCCATAATTAACAGTCCCGTGAATCTCGCATCCAACGGATTCCCGCGACCCTCACCAGGACATCGCTTCATGTTGTGGGAGGCCCTCCAACACTGCGTTTTCCGGTACGGAATTGACGCGCCAGCAGGTAATTAAATAATGTAATTCATAATTATAAGTAGTTAATTTCATTTAAAATAAGCAGCATCTGTGTACTCTTCTATCTTTATTTGTGCTTTTCATTTTATAAAATAAAATAAATAATAATAAAAATAAATAATTAAAATAATTTAAAAAAAAAATATATATAAAAAAATTAATAATAATTAAAATTAATAAAAAAAAAATTATTATTATTATTATATTTTTTTTTATTTATCTCAGGACCCTGAGGTCCTGGACCTTTGGGAGGCGTACGAGGAGCCGAAGCCAACTCGCAGAGGCCCTTTAGACAATTATAATGGAACATGATACCAACCGACGATTATCCCTGTACGCGCTATGCTAGTGCACCCAAGGACAACCCCCGGTTATTGAAAAACTGTTGCGACATAAGGAGAACAAAGATAATAGAGCTATGGTTAATTATTATTTATTATTAATAATTTAAATAAATATGACTGAATCTAATGCTCGCATAAAATTATATTGCCGAGATGGGGGAAAACTTGAGAACTCTAAATTCGCTCTTGTAACCTAAATAGTATATTTTATAACAGAACACAGCTTGGCGACAAATATAGATGTGGTGGTAATGCTTGCACATGTTTGTTCTGTCATAGCCATGTACTGAGTTGGTCACGGGCCGTTAAATTTTATAAATAAATTTATCACGCATAAATTATATTTTTCGGTAGGATATCATCAGAGAAATCACGTCAAACTGTTTTAAATTGGACACAAAAATAACGAATGAAAATACACACATTATAGCGACTGTGACTCGTAGCATTTAATAAATAAATGTGAAACTACTCATATCTTGTTCAATCCCAAGAGCAAAGTAATTTGAGCTTCATTATTTAAAAATTTTTTGTTCTTCATTATATTTTCTGAAAAGTTATCGAGTTCTGAAATTTTACTTAATTTGCAATCAATATAAAAGTTACGGTATGAATGAAAATTAGGCGTAACTTTCAAGTTTTCGCTTTTAATAGGAATTTTACGGGCTTTCCTATTAAACTTAAAAATAATGGAGGAAAAAGAAACACAAAAAATACGACGACAACAAAACGAAATTTCCAATAAACCATGTTTGAAGATACCCAACAAAGTTGACAAGTTAATAAAGACAAACATGGGGGCGGTTGGTTTTAATGAAAATATTCACAATAATAATCTTATTTTACTGTCTAAAGGCCACTTGTGAAACAAAGCGCTGTGAGCGGTGTGCTCTAGGCAAGAAGGCGGGGACCAGTGTGGCCATGAATTGAGCGTGATTGAATCTTCGGAATCAAATACTTCAAGCTTAACAGAACCCTAGACGCACGCCTTGTATGATGACATCTGTTGAGGAATCGATTGTGTTAGCTCTTCTTACTACAATTGAGGATAAAAAATTGATGAATACTTTTATAGTTTACACATCCAAAAAGTTAATTAAGATGGATTTTGGTTTTATTTAATTTAACAAGCATGTTTTTTTGCATGTTTTTTTTTGTATGGATAATATGAATAGAGGACTTAAGTTGTCCGAAATACTATGTAATCGTAGCAGAGCCTCATCGAAGTGCCTAACGAACCCCGGTCGGCATTCATGGATCGCCTCGACGTTAACAGATCATCACACTTGCCACTTTTCACTGCTTTTGTCCACTCCACTCTGCCAGCTTCTGTGGAAACGCAACCTTAGACCGGTAGGTGTGATGCAGGTTTTCAAGTCTTGAAAAACAAAACTGGATAGTTTTAAACCCGTTAGTTCTATAGCCACACTATTAAAGGTCGGTGTACAAGGCAGTGCCTGTTTAACATAAGGCCTACGCTCTTGACTCCGGGCAGTAATATAGAAAATCTTTCCCTTTATAACTCACCCGGACATACTCAAGGTACTTTTGTGGCTTATAATTAATTATGTTTATCTACTCACATGTCTCATTTAACCTCCATAAAAAACAGGGCAAGTGCGAGTCGAACTCGAGCACTGAAGGTTCGGTACAAACTTATCTATGAAAACACAAACTTATCGATTACCGAATTGAGTTACAAAGATTTTTCCAAATCGCAAAAAAGATTTTTGTGTGACGTAACAACAAATTTACAGTTTTCAGATTTTTTCCTATATTTGTACTATGAGACCTTGCCTTGACCGTTCCGGTCCCTATGAATTTAGATTCCCTTGAGAGTGTCAAAATACACGTGTTTTGCGACATAAATGGCCATATCTTTTTTTTCGTTAACTCAGAAATTTGATTTTTCACAGCTGCAAGGGTCCGCAGACCTAAATATATGGTTTTAATTTGAACTCGATACCTCCACGCTTTCCCGAGATAAAGGGTCAAGACCCTTGTCTGTCAAGACAGACAGATGGACAACAAAGTGATCGTATAAGGGTTCCGTTATTTCCTTTTGAGGTACGAAACCCTAAAAAATGGTTATCTTACAATATTTCCACATAACAGTATTAATAGATATTATGTAAGGACAGTGTAGTCAGGACAGTCAATATTGTTTGATTTTAAGCAATACTGTACGTTTTTAAAGATTTTATTCTTCTAAAGTTTTGTTGTAACAAATGCTATAATAATTATCCCAGTTAAAACTTATGCCGGCCATAAAACACTGTAAAACACTTACTCTGTAACATAATATATTTTATATATCACTGTGGGTTACTCAAATTAAATAAATAAATAAAGAAACTTGCTCCACTCCACTGTTTCACTTACATAATTATTTTGATAAAGAGTAACTCAGATCTTAAAATATCAGTAACTAAGCCGCGTAGCACACAAAACTGATGCTACGCGTGGAGCTACGGCGTAGCTCGTGCTACGAGCTGCGGGGACCGTGAGCTCTACGAATCAGCAAGAAGGTAGCTAAGTTTACTATTAGAGCACGATTGACATTTAGATCTTACGATTTTTATCGATTTGATTCATGTAAATTAAAAATTCAATAAGGATTAAACAAGATGTCTTTTTTTTTTCGGTAGGAAAATCATCTAATGACATCCCCCACTCTTGGGCGGAGCGTGAGGGTGTGTCAGATTTTTACTGACTAAAAACTCATTCCTGTTCCTTCGTTGCCTTTCATAGCAGGGCCGAGTCTTCCTTTCAGAAGCAGACCCTTGGCCCCAGTAGGCTTCGACCATGCTGGACCCCTACGGTTTGCTGACATCTCCTTGAGGCGCGCGTGGAACACTACGCGCCGTCGGCATCGACGACTTGGGCTCGGTCCGGACGATTACCGGACGGTCGGGCGGTGAGTTACCCATTGCTCGTCGTCCGCAAGCCTGCGCCTACGGTGGCCGGAAATCGGGATCGGAATCCCAGTGGCTGGGGTGCGAGGGCCATTGCCTCGCGCGTGCCCGTGCGGCTTCCTCCTTTGCTAGCATTACTGTTTCGCAGAAGGAAGCTACCGCCTGCCACTCCTCCTCGCTCCGGACCATGGTCTGTACCAAGGCCCGGCGAGAGAGATCAGTGCAGTGTCATGTGATTATGGTGACCAATGATGTGGTTGACAATGGACCACGTATATCTATAGGTAGCCTTTTCACTCTAACCTTAAAGAACTCCAGGTGGTAGCTATGAAGAAACAAAGGCTCTTTCTGAGAATTATACTCTTTAAATGAGTGCATGCTTTGTGTGCAAAAATATGAAATAAGTTTTCTCGCTCTAGGTGGAGCGAGAGGGACAGCTAGACTTTTACAAAAAAAAAAAAAAACAATATTTTTATTTCACATAGGCCTACAGGGGCGCATATAAAAAAAACAGAAACTTGTGCACGGTTCCAAATTGGTCGTTTCCTATGGAGAAGAACCGGCAAGAAACTCCATGGATTACTCTTTTAAAAAAAGTTGTTGATGTTACAATATTTCCATATTACTAGCTTCTACCAGCGGCTTCGCCCGCATGAAAATAGGTTTCTCCATACAAACTTTGGACCCCCGTTTCATCCACTTAGGGGGTGAATTTTGAAAAATCCTCTCTTAGTGCTCACCTACGTCATAAAAAGATACCTTGTGCAAAATTTCATGCTCCTAATCCCAGTAGTTTCGGCTGTGCGTTGATATGTCAGTCAGTCAGTTTCTCCTTTTATATATATAGATTATTATTATAATAAATAAATAAATAAAGAAACTTGCTCCACCCCACTCTTTCACTTATATAATTATTTTGATTAAGAATAACTTGATCTTAAAATGTCAGTAACTAAGCCATGTAGCACACAAAACCAATGCTACACGTGGAGCTACGGCGTAGCTCGTGCTACGAGCTACGAGGACCGTGAGCTCTACGAATCAGCAAGAAGGTAGTGAAGTTTACTATTAGAGCGACAGACATCTCCTTAGGGCGCGCATGGAACATACGCGCTATCGACGACTTGGGCTCGGTCTGGACGGTTACCGGACGGTCGGGCGGTGAGCTACCTATTGCTCGTTGTCCCCAAGCCCTCGCCTACGGTGGCTGAAAATCGGGATCTGAATCCCAGCGGCTGGGGTGCCAAGGCCATTGCCTCGCGCGTGCCTGAGCGGCCTCCTCCTTTGCTAGCATTACTGTTTCGCAGAAGGAAGCTACCGCCTGCCACTCCTCCTCGCTCTGGACCATGGTCTGTACCAAGGCCCGGCGGGAGAGATCAGTGCAGTGTCATGTAATTATGGTGACCGATGATGTGGTTGACAATGGACCACGTATATCTAGAAGCAGTTTTTTCACTCTAAACTTAAAAAAACTCCAGGTGGTAGCTATCGAAACCCGGGGCCCTGGGACGAAGGCAACGAAGGAACAGGAGTGGGTTTTTAGTCAGTAAAAGTCTGACACTATCTCGCGCTCCGCCCAAGGGCGGGATTTGTTAAAAAAAGTTTGTTTTAAAAAAAGGTGGTAGCTATGAAGAAACAAAGGCAGTGTCTGGAAAATTGTACTCTTTAAATGGGTGCATGCTTTGTGTGCAAAAATATGAAAAAAGTTTTCTCGCTCTAGGTGGAGCGAGAGGGACAGTTAGACTTTTACAAAAAAAATAACGAATATTTTTATTTCACATAGGCCTACAATGGGCATTTATAAAACGTCAGAAGTCGTAATATTAAAACAAAGTTCACATAATCACAATTGAGTTCACTTTCACGTCCATGTGTTCGTCCTGCACCGTTCCAAATTGGTCGTTTCCTATGTAGAAGAAGCGGCAAGAAACTCCATGGTTACTCCTTTAAAAAAACGTGGTTGATGTAACAATATTTCCATATTACAGTATTAATAAATACCAACTCAAACCCGTCCGTTTTCCTTCAGTTACCCTTTGCGTTCTAGAGATGTGGTAATTCTTTTGAACTACAGCCCTGGTTCATATACCTTTATTTAAATGAAAATTACCATATCTCACGACAGAAGCTTTTTTGGCATTACAGAAGTCTTTATATTTGTTTTTCTAATCGAACCAAATATAAACATCGTCTGTCTTTCGCTCAAAAAGATATTCTACGATCGACTAAATATATGTTAGGAACAGATTACTCCCACACGTTATCAATATATCTTATATCAATCTTCTAGCCCATTCACAACTAATGACAATATGTGAGTAATATTTATAACCCGTATTATAAGTAGTTATCAATATGGCGTCTCATTAGTATCAATGCACTGCTCCACATAGTTTGGACATCTGCCCAACTTCAAAAGGAAGAAAATGATGACAAATTATAGAATCTATGACTCGAGCCAGATAATCTAAAGAGAATTTAATAAGACAGAAGCTATTATAGGTGTAATTGAATAATATAAATCAAACGCTGATTATTTTTATTGTACTTTTGAGTACAATATTGACTGGTTTACACTCATCATCTTCCTGCCCTTGTCCTATATTATTTGGGGTCGGCGCAATACGTTTTTTTTTCATTCTATCCTGTCGCCCGTCATGCTGTCACTAACTTCCTTTTCTTTCATGTCACTCTTCACGCAATCCATCCATTTTTTTCTTTGGCCTCCCTCTCTCTCTCCACCCATACACTTGTATACTCATAACTCTTTTAGTAACATGCGTTTCATCCCTCCTCTTTACACGACCATACCAAGACAACCGATTCCCCTTTAACTTTTCAGTCACTGGCGCCATTTTCAAACTTCTACACTGTCCTTACATAATATCTAATATGGAAATTTTGTAAGAACAACATTTTTTTTTAAAGTGTAACCATGGAGTTTCGTGCCTATTCTTCTCCATAGGAAATGACCAGTTGCAACCGTGCACTAGCTTCTGACGTTTTATAAGTGCCCATGTAGGCCTATGTGAAATACAAATATTTGAATTTTGATGTAATAATGGATTGTTTCTACTTCCCAAAGCGATTGAAAGTTTGAACTTGTAAAAAGATACCGCGGCCTGGAACGTGAAGGGTTTACTTTTGCAAAGCATAATCAGCCTTTTAGTGTCCCCACTGCTGGGACTCAGGCATCCTCTCTAGGAGAGGGAATGGGCCGTAATCCACCACGCGGGCCCTGTGCGATTTGGTGGATGTCGCATGCCTTCGAATTTTTTGTTCTTGGACATACCGGTTTCCTCACGATTTTTTCATTCACCGTTTTGAGAGCAGTTGTGATGAAATAAATTACGCAAAGTTTTGCACCTGGCTGGGTTTAAACCCACATGTCCACGACCTACTCTCATAAGTCGGGGCCGATACCACTGGCAAAAAAAAAACTGTGGTGGCATAGTTCTGTTTTTTTTGGGAGGGGGGAAAATCATTCAGTCATCGTAAAAGTCTGACACTATCGCTTTACTCAGAGCGGGAGAAGTCATTTAATGTTTCCCCACTCTCAAAAAAGTGAAGCACAAGACAACATCTGAGAAACAAAACATATTTTTTTAAACTCGTCAAAAAATATAAAAAAGGCCCGTTTTGACATTTGAGAAATGCCCTAGAATGTAACTTGGAACGAAACTGAAAAACACAATATCATAGTAATTAATTAGTGTTTTAAAAATATACACAGTTTTTTTCTTTTGGCGCGTTAAATAATATTATGGTAAATATTGCGAGTATTAATTTTTACCCGACTACGGCAAAGCCAAAGGAGGGTTATGATTTTGACAGGCTATGTATGTATGACTATGTATGTGAGTATGTTCATCTGTTCCCTCATAGCTTCTAATCTACTTATCGAAACTTGACATATAAGCTATCGTTAGAGCCGTATTAATTGTCCGCTGAACATATGTTACGTGATGTATCACAAAACTCGATATGGCGCCCTCTAGCGGACAAAAGTAATGTGTTAAAAAATACAAATGAAGATAAATACGCCGTGTTTTGTATCATTTAAAAGGGCTTTACTTGTAATTTTCCAAAATTTTGTTCAAATTTAATGTGACGCCCTCTAGCGGACAAAAAGTCATGTGTTAAAAAATGTTAAGATAAATACACCGTGTTTGATATCATTTGAAAGGGCTTCAGTGGTACTTATCAAAAAATATCATCAAAATTCAATGTGGTGCCCTCTAGTGGACAAAAAGTTTTGTGTAGATAAATACGTCGTATTTGGTATCATTTGAAAGGGCTTCACTTGTACATACTAAAATAAATAGTACAGTGATTTAACACTAAAATTGTTTAAATAAAAATAAAAAGTTAAAAACTAAAACCCGACTACGACAAAAACGACGCTGAAAAAATATGAAACAAGATTTTCAGGATGCTAAAATAAACAAGGTAACTGGAAAAACAAGAACAGAACTAAAAGAAAAGCCGTATTCATACCCTATTAAAGTGTTTCGGTTGGTATCTATAACGTGTGTTCAGCGTCGTTATTTTTGTCGTAGTTGGGTTTTTGCGTACCTATTTAAGTATTTGACATCTCTGTCAAAACCGGCCTTTTATTTTTTGACGACTTTACCACATACATCGTAGGTACTTATTTTCCGTCCAAGTTAAACCTACCTTAGTGTTACGTGTGAACAAAGAAAATAGAAGACTAAAAGAGAAATTTTACACTCGGGCTTTCTACTTACTACCATACCTACCGTAGTAGATCTACCTAAACCATTCACTGAAAATCATGTTCTAAAAATAGCTCTTGTTTACATAATCTGTGACTGTACATCAACGTCGATAGATCAATAATCTATTTGGGGCTAGATTAATTATACACAATCAATTTGAATCTAATGACCGCGACCAGTCAAACCCACGAATCGTATGTCACCGGTTCGAACCCAGGCAGGTGTTTCACTTAATGAAATTTATTTCATCACCACTATCTATACTATCTATACATATAATAAAACAGTAACGAAAAAAAAACTGTACATTGAAAATTTTCGAGAAAAAATAAGTGGCTTTTGTTAGAAAAACGTAACTGATGACAAAAAGTGACTTTTTAGAATTTTTGTCTGTTTGTCTTTTTGTCTGTGTGTATGGTACGGCTTCACGCCAAAACTACTGGATAGATTGAATTGAAATTCAGCAAAAATATTCTTTGTAAACCAAGGAAGGCTTTAGGCTACATATTATCACGCCGTATGTTATGGGAGGTAAGCAATATTGATTTTAAAAGGTTTTTGTTCGTAATTGAATGTACAAATTGACATGTTATTTAGTTAATAACAATTTAACTCTGGGAACATATTAAACACGCTATTTTTATAAAGGAGCGGGCCAGTAATATTATAAATTCCAAGTTACTACGGGCAAATTATTTTTTTTAAGTATGTAATTCTTAGTTTTGTTCCTTGCTGCTGTTACCATTTTTTTTTAATGCAAAAATTAGGTAGTTGTCTGATAAATTAACGACAGTTTAGTTTTATTCATAATTTAATTTGGGTAAATAATATGTAGTTTCCGTTTTCTAACTAGATGGCGTTGGCGTCGAGTTAGATCACGCTATGGTTTCATTCCCAAAAAGTGATGTTATAGGTCCCGATGTGCCGCTCTCATCCTATAGAAACGGGGGTTACCTTTGTTGTCTGTGTTGGTTGATGTGTTTAATTTTCCTGCTAATAATCATTATTTTTCTACTTACTAGCAATTCTCACATACTTATTCGATTACTTTTCATTGATTTGAATATCGTTAGTATCGGATTAAGAAGAAATTTTAGCTGTGCCTTTTAGAAAAAGATCAAATCTGTCTCGAAACTCAAGGGTTTCTAAGATGCGCAGGTTAGTTCGATCTCTCGAAACCGACGCAGAGCGTGAACAACGGCTAGGTGCTAACCGTGAGCGTAATACACTAAGTTTTTCCGCAGAAACTAGCACGTAGCGCCAATTACGACTAGAATTTAAACGAGTCCGCACTACTGCTTCTCGATCTCAGGAAAGTGTGGAACAACGAGAAATGCGTTTAGCTATCGACCGAGATCCTCATTATTTGTCTCGCGCATCCAAAACGGTTACACAGATGGATCAGAGGTTGAATCTTCAGAATATCCGCTCTGAGACTGCTCGATCACTTGAGAGCAGTCAGGACCGTGAGATAGGACTTGCACGTGACCGAGAACGTCATTCTTTATCTCGCGCTTCCGAAACGGATACAGAGAGAGAGCAGACATTAAGTCTTCAGCTTTTCTGCACTGAGACTGCTCGGTCGCTCGAGAACAGTCAGGAGCGCGATACACGCCAAGCAAGCGATTGCTAGCGCCACGCAGTATCTCGCGCTTCGGAGACTTACACGCAGAGAGACTCGCGTTTAAGCTCCCAGCGTATTTGCACTGCCACATCTCGATCACTTGAGAATCCTGAAGAGCATGAGACGCGCCTTAGTGCAGGCCGCTCACAGCATGCTCTAGCTCGGTCATTGGAGACAGACGAGCAGCGTGAGCAACGTAACGTACTTGCTCGGCAAAGATATCACGACATGCGTGTTGAGGTGTCTGTTCATTCCACGCAAGAACGTGAGCGGATTCAGGAAATTCGGGCAAGTCAGTCAGTCGAACGGCGTGTGGCCCAAATTGATCTAGACCGTATACGTCGCAATCTTCGCAATTCATCAAAGAGCAACCGTGGTTCAATAAAGAAAGGAGCGCGTTTTCCTATAACCCATTTATTAATTACATCGAACACGAAGACACTGGCACCATGTCTGAGGTGTGTGCACACTGTCACGCGCGTAAGTGGAAGGGAGAGATCAAGGGAATGTGTTGTGCGTCTGGAAAGGTACGGCTAAACTCTATGCAAGAGCCACCAGAGATCTTACGAGTTCTTTTGAATGGCGAGCATCCCAAGTCCAGCCATTTCTTAAGCAATATTCGAACCTACAACACTGCTTTCTAGATGACTTCATTTGGAGCTCTTCAAGTCAATAAATTTGGATTCATGCCGACTTTTAAAATTCAGGGGCAAATCTACCATAGGATAGGATGCTTTCCACCGAAATGCCGAAATTTTTGCAAATATATTTCGTTCAGATTTTGCACATTCCTAATTTAGACTTAAGCCTTATAAGGGGATTACAAAACACAGCACAGTGTCAACCCATACGTTACCGATTTCAAAACCGCTCTGGAATCGGTGCCTGAACACGAGCGCGATAATTTTAAATTCGTTATTAGCGCAGACAAAAGACCGACCGCAGCCCATCCAAGACGATACGCACCAACGTCAAACGAGGTAGCCGTCCACTTGGTTGACCAGGAATGCGACAAAAGGGACATTGTTTTCCGCACTCGTGATGATCGCCTACAGCGTATCAGCGAGACACATCGCGCTTATGATACCCTACAGTATCCCCTAATGTTTTGTCGCGAAGAGGATGGCTACCACTTTGCCGTATACAATGTAGACCCGCAGACAGGTGCCCCAAATTATAACAAAAAGACTTCCACCCTCCAGTTTTACAGTTACATGATTCAGCTCCGTTCCATCGACAACTCTCATCTCCATTATTACAACAGGTGGATAGTTCCATACTCACCTGTACTTTCCAGGACGTTCAGTACCCACATTAACGTCGAGTCGTGCACAAGCGTACAGTCAATTAAATACATCTGTAAATTCGTCAACGAAGTGACCAAGTACCAGTCTGGTCGCTACATCAGCACTTCTGAGGCGGTTTGGCGAATACTGGTCTTCTCTATACACGACAGGCATCCAACAGTCATGCATTACAGGAGGAACACCTGTTGTGGAACTCCAAAGCCCAGCGACACTATAACATATATAGGAATGACGTCTTTGTTGTTCTGTCTGTGTTTGTTGTCTTGTTTAGTCTGATGGGCATTTCCTGTTGACTTACAAAAATGAAAGATCTGGAACGTCTCGAATCGTCTCGCGCATCACGTTGTTTTCCCGTCCCCGGGCTCTTACAATTCGACATCGACGTTTCAGATCTTCGATTTTGACGATCCCGTTTTCGCTGATATAAGCAACAGAATCCGCGTACGAAGTCGCGGGCAGAAGCTAGTAATATAATAATAATATTCAACAACTATCACACCACCACCAACCAAGCTACATAGAGCTTCTGTTTCGAGTACTAGACAACTAATAAACACTTAGATATTTTTTATATACATACATATTACAGATCACAGAACAAATGATCATGCTCATCACAGAAACATTTGTCCTAGGTGGGAACCGAACCTACGACCTCCGGCATAACAGTCAGGGCCACTCACCAATAGACCGTAAAGCCAGTCAAAAGTCAGGCCAAAACTGCTGCATGCATGTGACATCTACCAATCCGCACTAGGCCTGTGGTGAATTTTCTCTCTCTTAGAGAGAAGGCTTGATTCCAGCAGTGGGAATATTAGAAGGCTGATAGCCAATTTGAATCTCAATGTTCAGCTTAAATTAAAACAAAAATAAATTGTAAATACAAAATGTAAAAAAGTAAGTAGAAATAAATGAAGTCTAATCTTTAAAACAACATAAGCTAAAGGACGTTAAATTAAGAAAATTAAACGACAAACTATGAAACGAGATGAAACGCATGTTAGTAAAAGAGTTATGAGTATAAATGTGGATGGGTGGAGAGGGAGAAGTGGACCAAAGAAAAGATGGATGGATTGTGTGAACAGTGATATAATAGAAAATATAGTTAGTGATAGCATGACGGTTGACAGGATAGAATGGAAGAAAAAATCGTATTGCCCCGACCCCAAATAAGACGGGACAAGGGCAGGAAGACGATGATGTTCAACAAACTATCATGCGAATTCATTATTACAACACTGATTACGCTATTGAGTACACTGATGAGTTTGATTGACAACACGTTGATTTAATATTCTTCAAAAGATTTGGTTTCATTAGAACAGAAGAAACTTCTGACAGTCTATGTCAAAAAAAAAACAATTTAAAATGGCAATGACGAGAGAATTTTGATTGATTGCCGATGATTTAAAGGTATTTATATGCATACAATTGCTCCTCCATGCAAATCCTTTCAATTAGTTCTATCTTAACTTATCTTATCTTTGAAGTCTGGTTTCCGCACTTAGTCCTTATCGGACCATTGTGCGTGGGCGGACTTTACTCCAACCAGCTCACCTCATTCCAGAAACAGATGAGTCTCTTCAGTTTGCTCAGGGCGTCCATCAGTGAATTCGGTGCTTCACAATAATTTTCAAATAGATAAAGCGATGCTATAACAACTATATAATTTGGATATTGTGAATTTATCACTGAAAAAATCTTAGTTATATACCTATAAATAAAAATTCAAAATCAGTTTAACAGACAAGTAAGAGATAAGTAAGTTTAAGTTTTAAAAATCCTTAAAAACCTTCGAGCATCCAAAAACATGCTTCTTCATATTCCTTATCACCGCACTGACTTTATGTCTAATTCTTACGTTGTGTCTACCATAAAACTCTGGAATGTGCTTCCCCTTGACATCAAAAAAGCCGTAAGTAAATTTTCCTTCAAGCGTAAAATTCGGAACTTTTACTTGAAGTCCTCTCAACCTTAGTTCGGTCTTCGTCAAAATTGTTATTTTTTTTAGTTCACCTAATCATAATGTATTATTTTATTAGTTTATAATATTAGCATATATAAGTATTTTATTATTTTAAGTAACTTAATTTAATGATACTACATTCTAATTGATATATCTGTTATTTATTTATTGTGCACACACATAGTGTTGTCTTTTTTAACCCAAAGGTTGATTGGTATAGAATGCCTTGTTGCATTAAGCCCGCTTATGTACCACTACTATACATGTAGTTTAAATAAATAAATATAATTGTCAGTTGTGGAAGATGGCCCCAAGTCTTGGCCGTAATTTAAGATATGGGAACAGCTTCAACTTTTTCAAAGATAGTGATGTCATTATAGATAGCGTATGAACTGGATATGAAATGATTATGTAGTCAATATCGTCACACTTATCACATCACATATCTATTAATATTATTAAGGTGAAAATGGGTTTGTTTAGATTTGGATGAAATTTAACAACGGGTAGAAAATGTCCCGGAACAGCTCATAGGAATTTTTTATCCCTGGGGACAATTTTCTCCTTTCACAAGGTGTAACCACTGGCCGAATCTAAATATAACTAAATATTATAGATAGATAAAATTGTTTGTTTGTTTGTATACTACAGAGATTACCTCTGAAACGTTTAGTCTTGCAGTGATGAACAGATACACTATCAATGACAGTTAAACAAGCTTCTTGGAAAACTTCACGATACCTGTAGGATTAGACGCGGAACCACAGTCAGGGGAGAAAGCCTAGTAATTATTTATAAATAATATTTTACCCAAGTGCTGCAAAACACTAAAAGTCCAAAAAATCCGCAGTAACAAGTAACCCTTGTTGAACACTTACACGGCTTGCACTATTCACTAAGTAACGATCACAGACACAGCAAGCTCACCTCACTACGTCTCGGTCGGATGGGCTGATTCACTCGATACAAAGAACATTAACACACTGAGCCAATTAATATTGATTAAAAGGCAAGTGGGCGGTGTTCGACATCTAATACTCAGCGGTCAATCGGGATGGTTGCACCGCCAACGGGAACTTTAATCAAGCGTTTAACTGATCGAGATTAAGAGAAACATAACTGCACTTGATGGCAAACATTGTCGGCGTTCAAGAGCTAGTTTTGGATGATTGACACTGACAGCACTTTAAAAAGTTAGATACAAGTCAACATCTTCTTTCACAGATATGACACGCACAGAAGTGGTCATTGTAGTGACGCTTGGAAGAAGCCTATATCTGGCAGTTTCGGAAATCTTTCAAATGAAATGATGATGGTAATGATGAAATTGCTACTATTTTTGAGTATCATAGTATTTATGCTAACAACGAATACCTTTCAGGTTATGTAAAAAAAAATAAGGGTTTAATGATTTCTAACACTAATCCTGTAAGGCATGACTTCAAAAAAAAATATTTTGTCACACCACATCATATACTGTAATCCAGAGCCACACATATGCCCTAGGTGCACTACACAACTCTGTCACACAACCTCTTAACCTTTCGAATACCGTAATTAGAGACACAATAGGAAGACAATGAGATAGCGAACGCGCTTGGGGTTTTTTTTACAAATAACAATGTAAAAAATGGCGCAGACCATCATCTGCGCCATTTTTTACATTGTTATTTGTTTATAAAAATTTTTGCATTGGCATTTTGTCGTGCCCTCATCTTAACAAATATTTACTTAAAAACCAAGCTTAAAAACTACGCGAGTCTATCTTACTCACTATTTTTTTTTTGTTTTTTATTTAGTACTGTTTTATAACAGTATTTAATGAATTAAACTATAGTTAAACTTCCACGTAGTGGTGCAACCAGGCCTTATCACGATGCTGCATGAATGGAGAGAGCTATGACAGCATGATCAAGGTGGGACATAAATAAATCACTTATAACGACACACTCAATCTTTAGATCGTAGGGTGGATGTTCCTATTGATAGCTCCAAAACCGACGTTTATTTTTTGTTAAGTACGTAATAAGTAAGAGTAAAGCAAGCTGTACCACCTACCATTATGGTGCCTAATCCAAGGAAAAAAGTACGTAGGAAGACACTTAAGTAACCATTTTATAGTCAAATATAAGTAAAAGGGTGTTGGACGCCACCGTTTTCGACATCCTTGTGCCATCTCATTTTTCATTTACGACGTGCTGTACAGGCACTACCTAACTGCCGCAACAGCTACTGAGGCCCTCAGATGGAGAAAATACTGTAACCTCATTGGTAATTACCTACAGTTCTGAGCCGGTTGGGGTTGAGTTGCTTAAGCCATGGGACAGTGCGGGTTTTCTATGATATTTTTTTCCATCTGATCCAATACTTGCGAGACAAGTAGGCTGGCTTGTTTTTTGAACAAAGAATTAACATTGCCATTCCACGTGGCAATGCTGTCAGTCTTTCGGGCACGATCTTTCTTTCTTTCTTTCTTTCTATATTTAAGTAGTAAACAGTGGGTATAAGTATTTCTTGTAACGACTTCATCATCATAATAATAAGTCTAACTTTACAGTTACAAAAACCTTTATATAACCTCAATTTACGCATAACACATTACACATTTAAATTCATCTAAATTAAGCCTTCAAGTACAACAGTGCTAAGCTCACATAACATTATCTAGACAAAAGATCTCGTACCTTAAATACAAAAACAATGGACCTAAAATTAGTACCTATTAATAAATAGTACAATAGAATTAAACGGTTGGGCGCAGAACTGGGAGGTTCACCCTCTTGTCAATGTGATGTCGCAACGGATCCGTGCGCCAACTACACGTACTGTTACCCTCCTGCCACGTGGCCATCTTTAAATGATTTCCCTATCTGTCATAAGTAATTTTGAAACTTATGACGTGTCAAAATAAAGACTGTCTTTCTGTGTGTATGACTAAGGGGTGATTTTAAGATCAATTTGAAAGTATACGAGTATATCTCTGTTTATAATAGGTTACAGGTTACTCATTTAGTACACGTTTCTACGCATGCCTAAAAAGAGATGTCAGCAATACCGTAGGGGCCCAACAGGATAGAATATCGGTCGACTTCTGGCAGGAAACCTGTGGTCCTGGAACGCAAGGCAACTTAAGGAACATAGGTGTGGTTTTAGTCAGTAAAAGTCTAACTTCCACCCCACCTTTGAGCGAGAGAAGACATCAATGATTTCCCACCTAAGCGAAGAAATGTGTGCACATTTTGCTGTATATTTCGATTGCGAGTAGATACTTAATATTAGTCATTCGGCAGTTCGGCATACAACAGGAAAATATTCTGTTGAATGCTTAAAAAAAATAGATATAAAAAAATATTTACAAAACCGCAAGAGCAGTAGTTCTTTTACACGTATACAAAAGATTTTTCAATGACAAAGTAAGTACTTGTGTATTAATAGCCACAGGAGACCGTCAATCACCCACAAACACGCCTGATATTCGATGCATCTTTCATTCATGCTCAACTTGACGTGAGGTATCAATGTGAAATGTCAAACAACTGCAGACTACGAAGTTTGATTGACAGATTTTTTCCCATTCAGTAATACTGGCTTGTTACTGACCTAGTGCATGGCACCGTCTCTCACGCATAAATTACCAAACAGCCACAACACAACACAAGACAAACTTGAAATTTTCCACGTTCCAAAGCTCGTTGAAAGCTCCAAAACTTTAATAGATTAATGAAAAAAAACACTATCCATACTTCATAATTTCACCCGAAAGATGTCCACTGTTGGACATAGGCCTCTTCCAACTGTTCGGATACCCATGACTCTCATTAGGTCATCGTTTCGCCTTGTGGGAGGCCTTCCAACGCTTCGTCTTCCGGTACATGGTCGTCACTCCAGAAACTTTCGTCCCCATCGACCATCTGTTCTGCGAGCAATTTGCACAACCTACTGCCACTTAATTGTTGCGATTTTTCGGGCTATGTCGATAACCTTGGTTCTCCTGCGGATGTCTTCTTTTCTAATGTGATCACGCAAGAAAACTCAGAGCATTGCCAGAGTAAGGATTATCCATACAATAACTATGTGCTGTTTATACTAAAGGTTCCCCGACCCAGTTCTCGATAATGGTCATGTCACATTGAACTAGGATCGGTCCATCATTACTGACAGGACTAATTGTAGCCAATAAACCTGATATAGTGGTAGTGGACCGAATCGAACGAAAGAGAAGAATGCTATTAGCCATTCCATGGTTCCACTGCTTATCTTTCTCGGCTTTCACGAGGTTCTCGTTATGCGGGGTGGTTATAATTATGAACAATCATTCGGTCCACTACCACACCATATCAGGTTTATTGGCTACAATTAATCCAGTCAGTAATGATGGACCCATCGAAAAAAACACTAAAAAGTGCAAAATAACTGTTTCGAAAGTCGTGTTAAATGACGAAGAGACAAAACTAATATAGAAATACCGACCTCCGGAATTAAAGTTATATTGTACTTTTTAGGGTTCCGAAGTGGTAAAATGTGTGTCGTCGTCATGTAACTTCTAAAATAAGAGAATGATAAAACTAAAAAAATATATGATGTACATTACTACGCAAGCTTCCACCCAATAAAAAACTTTTTACAAAAAAAATTCAACCGACTTCAAAGTAAAAAAAAAAAAACACTGAAAAGTGCAAAATAACTTTAATTTCGGAAGTCGGTGTTAAATAACGAAGAGACAAAACTATTATAGAAACACCGACTTCCGAAATTAAAGTTATTTTGCACTTTTCAGTGTTTTTTTTTACTTTGAAGTCGGTTGTTTTTTTTTTTTAAGTTTTTTATTAGGTGGAAGTTTGCGTAGTAATGTACATCATATATTTTTTTTAGTTTTATCATTCTCAGTTTTTTATTTTACACTTTTTGTTATGGTACCACCACTAAAAAGTACCCCTCAGCCAAACTTAAATACCTTATAGCCAGAGTGCATCTCATGACAATTCTAATTGGGCACGCCATAATTATGGCGGTAAGTTCTCTCTTTGAGGAGTGGCTGGAAAGGCAACACGGCGTCCTTACCTTCCGCATGACGCAGGTCCTCACCGGACATGGTAAGTTCGGGAGGTTCCTGCACCGGATTCGTGCGGAAGAAACGCCCGGGTGTCACCATTGTGTGGACCACCCGGAGGACACGGTAGAGCACACGGTGCAGGTGTGTCCCGCTTGGGCAGAGCAACGCTGTGTCCTCGTGGGGGCGATCGGCGGCGGTGATCTCTCGCGCCGGGCCTTGGTACAGGCCATGGTCCGGAGCGAGGAGGAGTGGCAGGCGGTCGCCTCCTTCTGCGAAGCAGTAATGCTAGCAAAGGAGGCGGCCGATCGCGTGAGGCAACGGTCCCCACGCCCCAATCGCCGCCGGGATTCCGATCCTGATTTCCGGCCATCGTAGGCGGAGGCTTGCGGACGGCGAGCAATGGGTGGCTCGCCGTCCGACCGTCCGGTAACCGTCCGGACCGAGCCCAAGTCGTCGATGGCGCGTGCTGTTCCACGCGCGCCTCAAGGAGATGTCAGCAACTGTAGGGGCCTAGCAGGGTCGAAGCCTACTGGGGCCAAGGGTCTGATTCTGAAAGGAAGACTCGGCCCTGGTACGAAAGGCAACGAAGGAACAGGAGTGGGTTTTTAGTCAGTAAAAGTCTGACACTATCTCCCGCCCCCCGAGATCTAATAAGTAGTTTTTTTTTAATACGTCATAAATCGTAAACCGCAATTTACCTTTCAAGTTTGTACGGAACCCTCAGTGCGCGAGTCCGACTCGCACTTGCCCAGTTTTTTACATTGAAGTCGGTTGTATTTTATTTTTTTTGTAAAATGTTTTTTATATATATCTTAACTTGCCTAAAAAAATACCATAATCTTTTTACAACTTAGTAGCATAGTACAAATTAATATAATTAAACAACAATAAAATCTAAATAGAAATGTTCTGAAACAAATTGGTTGGTATTAAATCAATCGGAAAAATGAGACACGTTAGAATGACTGCCGTCGAGCAAGTATGGCATGGCATCCGCATTGCAGTGTCAACTATACAACTAGTTGCAACTAATAAAATAAATATATAAATGTGACTAAATATATCCTCGACTCATAATATTGGGAAGAGCAGCTTGGCTAATGAGTAACATATCAACACTCGCGATACACGGGCAAGCAATGGATAGCTCGCCATCCGAACAAGCGGTAACCGTCCAGGGGGGCTATTGGCTAACTTTTTCAATAACAGTTGACAACTAGCATTCGTTGCACACTAAACTTTGTTGTCAACTGACAATTTCATAAAATTGGTATTACGTATCACACAAGTGACTAACAAACTACGGTGGAAATGTGGTGAATTATAAAAAATTACGGTGCATATTGTGACCACTCTAAAATTTTATCGACTATTATACAGCTTCAAAAGCTTACACTATCGCAATTTTAAAAAGTATCGATACAATAACATCTGTCAAAACGTGTTACGGTGGCTATCAAAGGCACCAGTGGCTAATGACGTCACTGCAGTTGGTCACTGAAGATAGGCAATACGAAACTAGCTGCTTGACAGTTCAATGATGCACATTGTTAACAAGTGATCATCACTTGAACTGTCAACAGAGTTACGCAATAGCCCCGCAGACCAAGTCTGAGTCGTCGATGGTTGCACGCGCGCCTCAAGGTGATGTCAGCAAAACCGTATGGGCCTAGCAGATCGAAGCCTGGAACGAAGGCAAAGAAGGAACGTAGAAGTTGTATTCAGTAAACTTACTACTATTCCGGAAAGCGTGGGTTCGATTCCCACCCGAGACAAATGTTTGTGTGATGAGCATGATCATTTGTTCTGTGTCTGGGTGTAATTTATCTATAATATGTATGTATTTAGAAATATGTATAAGTATGTGTATCATTTGTCTTGGACTCATAGCACAAGCTCTGCTTAGTTTGGGACTAGATGGCGCTGTGTGAAAGTTGTAGAATTATATATTATTATAAAGGTTGTGGTTGACCACTTACTTATACAGTATTTTGAAGCTAGAAACAAGATGCGCGTATCCGAAATAATAATAATAAATAATAATAATTATATAAATAATAAAAATCTTTATTTCCAGCTTTACAATTTTACAAGAAGTAACTCTGTACTTTAACATAAATATAATGAGGTATATTGTAAGTTATCACAGCGATAAACACCTCTGACACCCAAGCTAATATTGAACTTGTATTATGGATTTCAGGGCTCTCTCAAAATTGAAAAAGGCATCGAAAGTTCGGAGTCATAGTTATCTAAAAAGAAGATTAAAAAAATAAAATCTTTGTTCTCAAAAAGCGACAAAAGATGAGGTGTTTGAGTGACAAAAGTATATAAACATAAAAACGCAAACCACCAGTGAAATTGTATTAAATAAGTGAGTGTGTGTGCGAAGGTGTCTGTGTGTGTATGATGATATGTGGGAGGGGGAAATTTTGGGAAAGTGTGCATAAAGCTACGTTTTGAGAATACTTTCAACCTCCTCATAACCGAGGGTGGTGATCCATTTACTAACTCGAGCTTTGCATTCAAATTTATTTAATTTGTAGATGCAACACTTTATGTTGACTAGGTTATAAATACGACTGCCTATAATTTTAAAATGTCGCTTTGCGAGTTTTTTTTTTCTATGCCATACTATGGAGCACACGTTTGTTTTCCTACGTTTGGTCTATTGAACCAATATGTGATAAGAGCGAATGTTACAAATAATAATGGGTCGGAGCTTAGACCACCCATGCATGAGGATAGAAAGAGGCAGCGTAAAAAAAAGATGGATGGATTGTGTGAGGAATGATATAAAAGAAAAAGAAATCGGTAATAGCGTGATGGTTAATAATTGTCAGAATAAAATAAGAAAAAAAAAGTAAAAAACTAAAACCCGACTACGACAAAAAAAAACGACGCTGAAAAAGTATGAAACAAGATTTTCATACTTCGAACAGAACAAAAAGAAAAGCCGCAGTCACACGTTATAGGTACCAACCGAAACACTTTAATAACGTGTGACTACGGTTTTTATTTTTGTTCTGTTCGAAGTATGACAATCTTGTTTCATACTTTTTCAGCGTCGTTTTTTTTTGTCGTAGTCGGGTTTTAGTTTTTTACTTTTTTTTATTTGAACAATTTTGGTTTTAAATTTAACACATGACTTTTTGTCCGCTAGAGGGCGTCACTTTAAATTTGAGCAATATTTTGGAAATGTACAAGTGAAGCCCTTTCAAATGATACCAAACACGGCGTATTTATCTTCATTTTTATTTTTTAAACATTAATTTTTGTCCGCTAGAGGGCGCCATATCCAGTTATGTGCAACGTCACGTAGCCTATGTTCAGTGGACAATTAAGACGGTTCTAACGATACCTCATATGTCGAGTTCCGATAAGTAGATTAGGAGCTATGAGGGAACAGATGAACATACTCACATACATACATAGCCTGTCAAAATCATAACCCTCCTTTGGCTTTGCCGTAGTCGGGTAAAAAGAGTTGTGCTGCCTTAAGTAACATGGAATGGGGCACAAAATAATGGAGGTTGGATCAGCCATAACCAGACCATTTTAGAAGATTTTCCTGATGATATCTTGGAATATTGCTTTAACACGAAATCAAAATTATCTAGCGGTCTTACATTAACAGCTTACATAATCAGAGTAAAATTAATTAATCAATTCACGCTAAAGATTAAACCAGAAGGCGAAATTACGATACGGTAAATCAAATTACGCAGCAAATAGAATTTTAGAATTAAGGCTTGAATAGATTAAATTCATTAACTACAATGACGAAATCGTATTTTATTGGGGACGATTAAAACGAGCTATTCTTGTTAGTAATACTTATTATTCAATACAAACACACCGCTACCCTGGGCCGGCCCTCACGCCCCAGCTGCCGGGATCCCTATCGCCAATTTCCAGCCACCGTAGGCGCTGGCTTGCGGACAGCGAGCAATGGGTAGCTCGCCGTCCGACTGTCTGGTAACCGTCCGGACCGAGCCCAAATTGTCGACGGCGCGTAGTGTTCCACGCGCGCCTCAAGGAGATGTCAGCAAAACCGTACGGGCCCAGCAGGGTCGAAGCCTACAGGGGCCATGGGTGATGCGAAAGAGAACCCCTCGGCCCTGGAACGATGGCAAAGAAGAAACAGAAGGGGTTTTTAGTCAGTAAAAGTCTGACACTATCTCTCCCTCCGCCCAAGAGCGGGGGATGTCATTACATGATTTTCCTACCAAAAAAAAAAACCGCTACCGCGGGCCGCGGGCTTGAGGACGTCGAACAATGGGTAGCTCGCCGTCTACTCGTCTAAGGACCGAGCCCGAGTCGACTACGGTGCGTAGTGTTCCACCTGGGCCTTAAAGAGAAGTCAGCAAACCGTAGAGGCCCAGCAGGACTGATGCCTCCTAGGGCCATGGGGAGAAGTATGAAAGAGATACTCGTGATCCTGGAACGGTTAAGGTGACTCAAGGAATATAGGAGTAGTTTTAGTCAGTAAAAGTCTGACACGCCCTCTCGCTCCACCCTTGTGGGAGTAGTCATATCTTTTCCTACCTATAAAAAAGACTGCTACCCCGGGCAGAAAGTAAATCAATCAATACATCCCACTTGTACGCACAAAACGTTTTGGGTACACATTCATTGTGCGTACAGCTAAGGAGTGGAATTCCTTGCCGGAATCTGTGTTTCCTGATGGCTACAACCCGGGAGTCTTTAAGTCAAGAGTGAATAGGTTACTTCTAGGTGAGCGCGTTCCATCGTCGACTGCATCGTCGTTTTCCGTCAGGTGAGATAGCGGTCAAACGCAAATCAATCACTTTTTAGATTTTAACATTTTGAAATTCACGTCCGTTTTTTATTTGATTTAGAAAACGTTTGGAACAAGTTGTAGTGTTATATTAATATGAAATACCTAATACTCACAATCATTTCATAAACATGGCAATGTTTAAAAAAAGTGTGATAGTAACAGTTACACTTTTTTAAGCCTTTTTATTATACTTGTAATACTGTCTTCTGTTACCGTGTGATACTTAGTCTCTATAATATATTATAAAAGGAGAAACTGACTGACTGACATATAAACGCACAGCCAAAACTACAGGATCTAGGAAAGTGAAATTTTGCACAAGGTTTCCTTTTATGACGCAGGCGAGCACTAAGAGAGGATTTTCTAGAATTCACCCCTTAAGGGGATGAAACGGGGGTCCAAAGTTTATATGGAGAATCCTATTTTTACGCGGGTGAACCCGCTGGCAGAAGCGAGTTTCTTATAAATTAATTAGGTTTTATTTACTTCTGTCAAGGAGAACTTTGAAGAGATCCTCACTACCTAATCCAAAAAGAATGGATAGAACTAGGTATTTATATTAATTGCTAAGTACATCATTCACCATCGGTTTGCCGACGACACAGTAGTTTTTTAAGGTTCCTTACCTCAAAAGGAAAAAACGGAACCCTTATAGGATCACTTTGTTGTCCGTCTGTCTGTCTATCAAGACCCTTTATCTCGGGAACGCGTGGAGTTATCGAGTTGAAATTACAATCATACTCAGGTTTGCGGTTCCTTGAAGCTGTGAAAAAATCAAACTTCTAAGTTAACAAAAAAAAAGATACGGCCGTTTAAGTCGCATAAAACGTATATTTCAACACTTAAGGAAATCAAAATTCGTAAGGTTTACTGGTTGGCTGGTGGTGGTTTGGTGGTTGGTTGGTTGGTTTGGTGGTTGGTGGTTGGTGGTGGTTGGTGGTGGTGGTGGTGGTGAGTGGTGGTTTGGTGGGCTTTTAACCCAGAATCCTGAAAGTTGGCATAAAGCAGAGTCTTATAACACAAGTATAGGAATAAATCTGAAAACAGTAAAATTGTTGGAAGGTCACAAAAAAAAAAATATTGCGATTCAGAAATATCTTCGAAACTCCATTCGGGAATTGAACTGCTTACATAGGTAAGTTTGTACGGAACCCTCAATGCACGAGTCCGACTCGCACTCGGACAGTTTTTTTTATTAATAAATAATATTTACTAGTACTTGACTGTGATAAACAAAATACACTTAAGCGTCGAAGTACTTCTTCACATCGCTTTCATCCGAAAACACACCCAGTAGACAGGCAGCATCACCACATTGAATGGATTGCTGATTTTTTGGGGGAAGAATGAGCCAGCCCTCTGATAGATCGATTAGTTAGTAAGATATATCCTTTAAAAATAGAGGCGCACTCTGACCACATGACCCCAATTACCAATAAGATATTTGCACCACTTGAGCCGTGGCCTCAGCCGCAATGGCAGCTTCAGCACAGCCTGCCGTGCTTGGAACATGAGGTGGTGAAATGGTACAGACACAGATTGGGTCCCACACCACAGACGCACCCACGTTCCACGTTACCAACGTCATGTCCTTACAACATTTTCTCATGCTTCTGCATCACATGTCCATACTATGGCAACCTATGTAGTAGCGCCAGGTGGTATATTATGCTGAGCTGAGGCCCTTTTGGCATTACTCAGTGTACCTTTTTGTTTAATTTTAAGTTATTTCCGTTTTTGTCATGCAAATAAACCTAATTTTCTTTCTTTTTTTCATTCATAACATTTAGATATATTAGCATAGCATAGTCGGCCTTATAAGGTTCCCACTGTTGGGACTCAGGCCTCCTCTCTAGGAGAGGGTATGGGCCGTAATCCACCACGCGGGCCCAGTGTGGGTTGATCGATGTCACATGTCTTCGAATTTTTGGTTCTAGAACATTGTTTCCTCACGATGTTTTCCTTCACCGTTTTGAGAGCAGTGGTGATGAAATAAATTACACAAAGTAATGCGCCTGGCTGGGTTTGAACCCGCAGCCTACAACTCGTAAGTCAGGGCCATTACCACTCGGCCACCACTGCTCCACTCGGCCACCACTGCTCCACTCCGAAATCTCGAAAAATCTCCGAAATACTCTTAAATATATTAGAAGAACATTTTAGATGCTCAAAGGACTTAGCACTACCACACAGGTCTTAACGCAATCTAAAACTAAACTGTTAAAGGGTTGGAGCTATATAGGGTATATAGCTTTGACTAGCCTGTTGGTCTAGTGGTTAGTGGCCCTGACTGCTATGCCGGAGGACAAATGTTTGTGTGATGAGCACAATCATTTGTTCTGTGTCTGAGTCTAATTTATTTAGAATATGTATGTACTAGCTTCTGCCCGCGGCTTCGCTCACGTGAAAGTAGTTTTCTCCATACAAACTTTGGACCCCCGCTTCATCCCTTTAGGGAGTTAATTTTGGAAAATCCTTTCTTAGTGCTCGCCTCTGTCATATAAGGAAACTTTGTGCAAAATTTCACGCTCCTAATCCCAGTAGTTTCGGCTGTGTGTTGATATGTCAGTCAGTCAGTTTCCCCTTTTATATATATAGATTTAGATATTTATTTTTATTTTTTATCAGATCTTGTATTTAGAAATATAAAAGTATGTTTATCAGTTGTTTAGTACTAATAACACAAGCTCTGCTTAGCTTGGGGCTAGACGGTGTTGTATGATATTTGTGGAATAATATATTATATTATAGCTGCATCCTCATTTCTCGGTCGCATGCCTGACATTTTAACACGTCATGGTAACCGTATAGTAAGTAAATAAGCGTAAGAAACGATGATTACTTTCATTTGCTCAAACACCAATATATTGTATTTAATTAGCTCTGATTAATTCTAATTTAATCGTCAAAATGAGATGTGTCTACCTGTTAGCCATTATGCATAGTTCGCGTTGATTGACGTGTGGCTGCTCGCCAACTCCGCTGCGAATCTTGTGATCGACACAGGTAAACAATATGATTGTATCACACATTTACGAGATGATAGACACGGAAATGAAGTGAATCCCGGAAAAGAAGGAAACTGTATGCTCGCTCCTCATATTATTGATAATAGCCACTTTTTCTTCTCAGCTAAAGCACTAAGAAGTGAGAAACAAATTGGTAATCATATCGTTCACACACACTACAACGACGATATCAAAGAGCAACGCGGCACGGTGGCGGCGCGAGGACCAAGAACTACACAGCACGCGCATTGCATCGTCCGACACGACCGCGCTTAGACATACCATTAGATATAGACCTACTTATTGCTACAAAATAGAATAAACCTTTTAATACAGTCCGCTTACCTTTAATTTATCTACCATCAGACAATCCGACGTTAACACCTCTTCGGTCCAGACTAAGCATTTCGCCTCATCGTTTATACCACGTACATCGAAGGACTGGAACAATTTGCCTGCTGCGGTCTTCCCGTCAGATTATAATTTAGGTGTCTTCTAGGCTAGAATTAATAGGTTCTTAATAAACTAGTGCGCCTTACCATCAACGATTGCATCACTGCTTACCATCAGGTGGGATCGCAGTCAAACACTATTTTAAATTATTTAAAATAAAATCTGGGCCTTTATATGGTCATTCGAACCGAAAAGCAACGAGATCATATTAAGATCATCAATATCTTATTTAAAATACTGTTTCTGGCCATATAAATGAACTTTCTTTGAGAAAATCATAGTCAAAGATAATTGGGCCGCCCAAAATAGTTGGAGGTGATTTTAATGGACATGTGGGAAGAATGAGCGTCGTCTAAGAAAGAGTAGGTACATGAGCCTTGGAGTTTTGGAAGTCTTAATAATCCATAATAGGAACAAGTTTCATCGTTTAATATTCTCTGTATATCGGTTTGCCTATAAGTACGAATGCAAACGTTGCGGGTAGCTTAGCTAGCTTTTGTTTAGAGTCACATACACAGGTGCCACAGATTTTGTTTTGTTTGTATTTAGCGACAGATAATTATTATGATACTTCTGTCCATATCCTAACAGGTTATGGTGTTGGTTTATGATTTAAGAATAAAAGGATTACATCGAATTTAACGTAGAATTTTATATTTTTACAGTCTTACAGAGAACCCGAGAACAGTATACGATCGTTTTTCGATTCGACAACCATTGACCAAGTATGGTATTAGTTTGTTCATAAAATATCTTCAACTCATAGGTACTCGTTGGAGTATGGGCACGCCACAATTATGGCGGTAAGTCCCCTCTTTGAAAAGTGGCTGCGTGATTCATGCGGAAGAAACGCGCGGGTGGTCCACCGACGCCACCGTGTCCTCCGAGCAGGCCACACAATGGTGAAACATTGTGTGGCCCGCTCGGAGGACACTGTGGAGCATAAGGTAGAAGTGTGCCCCGCCTGGGCAGAGCACCGCCATGTCCTCGTGGGGGCGATCGGCAGCAGCGATCTCTAGCGCCGGGCCTTGGTACAGGCCATGGTCCGAAGCGAGGAGGAATGGCAGGCGGTCGCTTTCTTCTGCGAAGCAGTAATACTAGCAAAGAAGGAGGCTACACGTGCGCGCGCCAGGCAATAGGCCCCGCGCCCCAGCCGCCGGGATTCCGATCCAGATTTCCGGCCACCGTAGGCGCGGTCTTGCGGACGGTGAGCAATGGGTAGCTCGCCGTCCGACCGTCCGGTAACCGTCCGGACTGAGCCCAAGTTGTCGACGGCACGTAGTGTTTCAAGCGCGTGGGCCCCTAGGCCCAGCAGGGTCGAAGACTACTGGGACCTTTTACTCGACCTTGGGTCTGATTCTGAAAGGAAGACTCGGCTCTCGTATGAAAGGCAACGAAGGAACAGGAGTAGGTTTTTAGTCAGTAAAATTCTGACATTATCTCCCGCTCCGCCCAAGAGCGTGGGATGTCATTGGATGATTTTCCCATCGAAAAAAAAAACTCGATGGAGTAAAATTATGGATAAAGTTGAACGTCGTCGATGTATACGTATAGGTTAAGAGAATTAGACCTAATAAAGAGGCATGCGGGACTCCTAAGTAAATATATGAAGTAAATCTTGTACAACTGTGTAAGAGCAACTGCCAGTCGCTACCCTCGACGACAGGACTTGGGGTTGAGCTTGTTTCCTTTCCTTCAAACGACTTATTCTATCATTATAATAATATTATATATTATTCATAGGGCACCGGATTCACTGAGATTGTGTTGCTTCCCAGCTGGTTGCGGGATGTACTTCTATGGGTTTTGTGGACTGTATTTTGTGATTATGGTTGACCAGATAGGTACGTGACTCTTGCAGTATATATTGGGTCGCATGGTGCCGTTTTAAGATTAGAAAAGACAGGGGAAAAACAGCTCGAAGTGACAGGGATTTGCACAAACCTTTTGAATTTGAAGACAGTGTCAAAATCTGTCTTATGATTTAAAAATAAACTAATTCTCTATTTCACTAGAACTTTATTATAAAAAGACAATAACAAGTGAAAATAAGTGCAAATAACAAGTGACGTTATTATCAAAAGATATTGTTCTGTGTACAATATACAAAAACAGTAAAAACCGTAGTGCAATCAGGTGCTAGTATTTTTCTACCCGATACGTGCAAATAATACATAGTTTTTACATAGTTCCTGCAAATACTTGGTGACCCAGTTCCAGTGTATGCGCATCTCTACCTTAAAACCGTGTTTTGACATATTATGGTGTCATAACTCACCATAACACCGTGATAACTGCCGTAAACGCATTATTGAAAACAACGCCATCTATTGACACCTAGAGGAACTGCCTTATAGATCAACAGGTCCAAGTGTGTTTGATTATTTTATAACTAAAATTTCACTATGGTTAAGTGTGGTGGCTGCGGGAAGTTTCTGACGTCGACAGATGCAGCTAAATGCGACAGCTGCCGATGTTGGTATCATAGGCAGTGTGTCGGTATTAGGAAGACAGGCTCTATAGCGTCTACTTGGCAATGCCCGGAGTGTGAGAAGGACGTTGTGCGGGATAACCGGTCCGAAACGCCAGTTAGAGGGCGTGCAGATGCAGTCATGGAGGACCTCTTGGAAGCAAGTCCTACGAATACCACCTCTTCAGACACTACGCATGAGCTCACGCAGGACATCAGGACTGAACTGAAGAGTTTCAAAAAGGATTTTATAAGAACGGTGCGCAGCGAGTTTCAGTTACTGCGCAGTGATCTGGCTGAGCTCAGAGCCACGTTGCAGTCCACCAATGACCGTATGAGCAGTTTGAAGGAGAGAGTGGCGACTATGGAGAACCAAAAATCAGTTCAGCCCTAGGACTCATCAGACGTGCATCAATTAATTGCCCAGTTGCGGAGTGACATTAATGACCGCGATCAGGAGCTACTTGCCGGCAATATACAGATCTCTAACTTACCAGAGTCAAGTGGTGAGAACCTCATTCACGCGCTATGCTTGTCGCCTCTAAGATTGGCGTTAAAATCGAGGCTCGCGATATTGTGAGTTCCGAGCGTATTGGAGGCAGGCGAATCAATGCTACGCAGCCATCGCCAGTGGAAACACGCCCGCGCTTTCTCGTCGTGCGCTTGGCGCGCCGCGATCTAAAAAACGAGATGCTGGAGGCTGCACGAGTACGGCGTGGCATGACTACTGCTGATCTCGGTATGCCTGGCACACCAATGCGATTTTATGTGAACGAACGCCTTACAAAGCATAATGTAAGTTGTTTCGGATGGCGCGGGAGATTGGAGTTCGGCTCTGTTGGCAGTTTGTATGGTGCAAACGAGGTCGCATCCTTGCCCGACGCAAACCTGGAGATGTTGCTTCTCAAATCCGCTGCGAAGCTGATACAGCGCATTTTCGAACCCATGTCGGTACCGGTTGCTAAGCCCTAAATATTTTCTAAGTGTCTTCACTACACATTTTTTTCTGTTGTTTTATTTTATGTTGTATACTTTATTCTTTCAGTTTTTATAATACCCATGACTTGTATTTTATTGCATGTTGCTAAAGTGTCATGGTTGTATTTATGGTATTTCTTGTGCTTGTTAATTGTAGCAAATGTTTGTATCACGGCGACGCAACGTTTTTCGGCGATTTCATCATATTTTATTATTTACGTATACAAACATACTTTACACAGCGTTACACTTTAAACTATTTACATATTTTCATGGAACACTTATAAATTATTATTCTGTTTACTATTTAATATTGACAAATGACAATACAACTAGATTAATTTTATTTCAATACGGAATGCAGGTAATGACAAACCTAACGTTAATTAAAGTAGTAATTTTACATTTTACTCATGATGCCTAAAAGTGGTAAATATTTTAAAGTTGGCTTCCTCAACGCAGGGTCCCTGGGTACTGGCCATGATGATTTGATATGTGCAATTGACAGGCACAAATTTGATATTATGGCTATAAATGAGACTTGACTTCGGCCGTGCGGGGAGGCACGCGCGCCGCTGTTGCCCGGCTATCGTCTACGTCATACTCCGCGGCCGACAGTGGTCCGCGGGGGTCGTGGTGGGGGTATTGGATTCTATTTGTACCGTAGCCTGTGCGTGTGTGTTTTTACTGGCACGGTTGATCCTAAGTTCGATTCCGTCGAACAAATGTGGCTGACAATGTCACTAAACGGGAAGAAAATTGCCATTGGTACAGCATATCGACCACCTTGGTTTGATGTTGATCTGTTCCTTGATGGCATCACTAACACTTTGGCGTCATTGGGCAACTGTGATCACTATATTTTGCTAGGTGATTTCAACGTGAACATGCTCAATGTGAAAGAGGCAAAAACCAAAAAAGTATTGGAGTTTCTAAATTACATGAGCCTTGTTCAGCTGGTCACGGCGCCGACTCACTTTACAGATACGAGTGAAACTCTGATCGATTTACTGTGCACAGATCTAGAGGCAAGATGCACGACAGTGGAATCATTTGGTTCCATTAGAGGCCACTCCATTATAATAAGTGAATTTAAAATAAAGCGGGACAAATTTACACCATTCGTATTACAGTTCACACCGATACGAGCTAAATGTAGGGATAATTTTTACAGAGATTTATCGCAATTAAATATAGAACGGGCTTCTGAATTGTCCGACATTAATGACATGGTTGACTTTTTTAACAGTTGCATTACAACTTTGTTTGATGTTCACGCTCCACTAAAGACTGCCACTGTTAGGGAACCATCACACCCATGGATTACGGACACTATAAGGTTTCAAAGCAAGGACAAGACCTTCCCCACATTTCAGGAACCCAGATTTTATAAATAACACTTTTTTGAATGTCCCCGAAAACCCCGTAGCTGGTGCGTCACTTATATCATTCTATGAGTCCAACAGATATAGTGATGGGGTTTTCACACTCACTCCGGTAGACCAGGCCGAAGTTTCTCGCATTATTTGTGATCTAAAGTCTAATGCTGAAGGTTATGATAACATAACCTTAGATATGCTTACCCTAACTTTGCCACATACTTTATCAATTATAACACATATTATAAATTACTCCATATGGACAGCTAGATTTCCCTGCCAATGGAAAATTACCAAAGTTAAACCTTTACCTAAGAATACAAACCCTGTAGAGGTTAGAGACTTGCGACCAATCAGTATTCTACCCTGTCTGTCAAAGGTAATGGAAAGAGTGGTTTGCCGTCAACTGACTCGGTTTCTGGAAGAGAACGAAATATTACCAGAACTACAATCCGGTTTCAGGAAACAGCGAAGCACCCCAACGGTGTTGCTGGATGTTACGGACAACATTTTGGCTGCCCAGGATAAAGGCATGTGTACAGTGATGGTGCTACTTGATTTTTCCCGTGCTTTTGACTGTATAAATGTCTCACTGTTACTGTCAAAGTTAAAATACTACGGTTTTGATGACAATATAATCCAGTGGTTCCAAAGCTACCTTAGTAACAGAAAGCAATGCGTAGAGATACGTTTGGCGGATGGGAGTACCCTGATTTCAACTCTTTCTTCTAATGAAAGGGGCGTTCCTCGGGGATCAATTTTGGGGCCGATTCTTTTCATTATGTACTGTGCTGATATTATAAACTGTCTTCAGAAATGCAAATATCACATATATGCCGATGATATACAGTTGTATTTGTCTTTCAAACCGGAGGATTATGACTCAGCCATTAGAGACCTGAACGACGACCTGGAGAGAATCTCCACCTGGTCAGACGAAAACTGCTTGACTTTAAACCCATCAAAGACCAAATATATGTTGTTTGGTACGAAGCAGCAGTTGAAGGAGGTACCTCTAGGTCTTAGTTTATCCCTAATGGGTGAACCTATTGAAAGAGTCGATGAGGCCCGAAATCTTGGGTTACGTATGGACAATAGCCTCAGATTTAAGAAGCATGTTCAAATTGTTTTTATCGCCTGAAACTGCTGTATAAAATGAGACCCTACTTGTCTGAAAAGCTCCGCGAGCAGCTAGTCGAAACCCTTGTTCCCTCTAAATTAAATTACGCTGATACGGTTTACGGCCCACGCTTGCTGGCTCGTACTGATAGACTTGTACAAAGAGTTCAAAACGCATGCGCATGTTTTTGTTATTCAGTTCCACCGAGAAGTCATGTCACCCCCTTTCTAAATAAACACTTTATTCTGAAAATTAAGTCAAGGCGTAAGTTACATTTAGCATGTCTTCTTTTTGGCGTCGTCAAAACTAAGAAACCGAGGTATTTATACGACAAGCTCAGCTGGATGGCTAGTAGACGGGAATGTGCGCCCAGGCTTTTTGCGCAGCAACTCTCAACCCAGTCTCATAGGACAGCAGCTTTCAAAGGCAGTTTCCAATACGCAGCTTCTAAGGTGTGGAATAATATTCCGCCACCATTAAGAGTACTGGGCAGTATCCATACCTTCAGAACGCGTTTACGGCAGTATCTGATAGATGCGCAAAGGAAACTAGTATTATATGCGGCAAATTTTGGTACTAATTTTTACGCGGAAAACACAAAGTGATATTGGCGCAACCACCAGCATAGGCCACACCTAAAGCTTGCCACAGAGTTTAGCATGATTGTCTCTCGTGTGGCGTACAGGTCAGGCTTTTTATAAGGCTGGTATCCTCGTGTGCAACTGGAGCACGTCTCTTTATCGGCCTGTCAGCCCGGCTATCCCTTACCACATATTTCTTGCACCGAGTTCAGCGCCAAGGAGTATCGTTCCAGCATTAGGTAGTCCCACGCAAGCTCTATGGTATTAAGACCTACATTTGCTGCAATCAGCGGCCTCAGTCGTGGAAAGGAACTTGCCAAACCACTGCACTTACCTATTGTAGAACTTGCTCATGTCTTGGCTCAATCGTTCTGTCTGAACAGTACATTGATTTATCAACAAGTGGCAGAATATTGAAGAATACATAATGGCTAATGCAATTAGCATAATTTTTTTTTTCTGACTGACTGACTTCATGACATTTCAAAAGTGCCTGTAAATGGTTTATTTGAAATAAAATGCTTTGAATTTTGAATTTGAATTTGAATTTGCTGTTTTACGGTGTGTTATGATGCAGATAGACGTAAGTTGAGTCACTAATAGACACTAACAGCCACAGAACACACTGAAAGTTGGTCCAAGTTTTTTTCATACAAATAAACGATTGATAGTTTATTTTAAGTTTCGGGTAGGTGCTCAAAGTAGGTAGGTATCAAGATATTATATTCAGAGTTTTTAAATATTTCACGGAACACAGATACATTGAATTACACTGTTACTTGAAAGTTGCTCTTGTAGGTTAACTTACTCAATAAAATTATGAGAATCTAACAGTTAATTAGGTATTTAACAGAAGAATACAGAAAGATAAGACTAATTGAAATTTGTGATGTCACTAAATGTCATCCAATGATATCTGTCTGACCTGTCGCCCCTGAACCGAACAAAAAACCCGTTTGCATACAATGATAAGATTAATTGCGACATTGCGAATCAAAATGGCAATTTTTAACTCTAATCAACTCCCGAACAAGCCGGACTTCGAAAAGGCTAAAGAACCATAGGTCACACACATGATTATACAGAAGACCGAAGAGTTTAATCTACAGCGTTTGTGGACCACGAGAAAACCTTCGTTTCGATCGAGACTTGAGCTGTACTGCAGTTCTTCCAACTGTGATTGTTCCTAAAAGACCCTAGGCTGATAAAATTTTCGTTTTTCCTGAATTTGCCTACATGAAGGTATGAAGGTCGGCTACCCCCTAAGGGGTAGAAGGTGAGCTCCTCCTCACGCTCACCTTTGTGGTTCTCATCCAGAGACGTGGCCAAACCCCCACCGATTAATGATGAGTAATCGTGAATTCCATAATTACGAAGTGGTCTAATACCTTATCACATTGTTCGGACAAGGAAAGAGTTGAAAGAATTGTTTAGTGAGACCTTGGAATTCATAGTACGAATTGTATTAGAAGTGGTTTTAGAAGGATACATAATATAACTAAGGGACGTAAAGTTATGATTAATTAACATTAGGTCATGTGAGCAACCCTTACGCAAGCGTAATAGGTGTTTGGTCAACAATTACTCACACGGCACCTCACATCCGAACTCATAGCACTCAGGGCAACATTTCCATAAGCGACGCATACGGCTTTTCAGCAACAATACGTCAACAACATGCTCCTATTGAACATGGTCCCTAGCAGTTCTCTCGAACTGTAATACGTGACGAAGCAACCTTCCCTGCTGCAAACCGTGCGACCGTCCTTGTCCAGCAACGGGGCTAGCTAGTTCCAGTGCAAGACGTCGACATCATGCTCCTATTGAACATGGTCCCTAACAGTCCTTGGACTGTATAATATGTGATAGATATGGTCAACCCATCCCCAGGATGTGCACCCTTTGTACTTTAAGTACATCTGCAAGATACAGTGCTCGTATCTGACCGAAGTAATGGTCGCAGATAGAGAGTATAAACTCAAGAGTAAATGCAAATACTAATAAATAATATAGACGGGAGTCGTCGCTCCAAACATAAATAGAGTTGTACATCTTAACTCTCTTGAATGCCTATATAGACAGCCCCAAAAGCGCCCCACCATTCGCTATTTCCTAGTGTTTGAGCTGGAAAGAAGAAATAGCGAAACAAACTCCCCAGCAACACATTTCTGTCTATTAGTTATAAAACTAGCTTCTCCCGCGACTCCGCTCGCAAGTCTGTGTATAGCAACACAATATCAGCCTAGGATAAATTAGAACAATTAATGACTCACCCAGTCGCACCATCAAACACACACACACTGTACGCTTTGCTACTTTAAATAGGTACTAGACCAGTCAATCGGACTGTGGCCATTTGTATCTAATTGAATCACAATACTAGCACTTCCAAGAATTACAACGAGACATTATGTAGCCCTACAATATCCACTGAGTTAGTTAGCCTCTCCTGCCGGACGTCAGAGCCCTACCCTCGTCCGAAGCCAAGTGTCTTCTCTTGGCCGAGCCCACATTCTGCCTTCCCGCTCCACGGCCCAGCCCCGCCCAGCAACTCCCACGTTTGCTAACAAGTTTCTATGACGGTTTTTGTATAGTTTCCAATTGTTTCTCGTTGCTTGGTTTTTAACAACTTGCCTAGCACATGTGCGCCACCAGAAATCCCATAATTCAATAGTTTCTTTAGAATTCCATCGGCCCCCTCTTTAAAAAGGACAATTTATGGGGGTCCAAGTGGCTGGCGCCATTCGTGGTATTTAAAAATAAATATAATTTTTTTGTTATTAATTTGGAATAAGTGACAGACAGTCACATTCCCCCCTCTGAAAATCAGACGCGTGACGTAGTAAAGCGGATGAGCTTTCACAATAGGATAAACCACTCATTCTCATTAAATCTAATATAGAATCCCATTCCCATTTGGTGGGTTAAAATAGTCTAATAATCTAGTTGGTCTGGTACATGAGTCCAATAAGATAAAATGTCTGCTAAGATTTCCTAACGTACTAGACGTCAACAAGGAAGCATCCTTTAGTGATTACATTCACTGAATCTATATCGTTAATAATCCCTTAAAATTGGCACATTATAATACCAAATTAATATACATGTATGTCTGTAACCTTGTTTTACATACATGTTATTATGAAATAGGATTAAAATCCAAAGAAAACATTTGGAAATCCAAAACTTTGCATTGTAATTAAACAATTACAGAATGCTATAGAGCTTTACCCTTTTGGTATGTTAAAATAATCTAAAATCTAATCATTATAGTTATTCCAGCAAGATGGGAATCCAGTTACAATTATTCCAGTGGGTTGTCGGCCATAATTCGGCTATGTGTCACCCATGGGTTGTAACACAATCGCTTTACCTATTTCAACCTATAGTCCATCAAAATGGCTAAGTTCTCACTCTTTATCCTACCTCAGTGTACCAACTGTTTGCTTACGTGGTTTTATCACCAAGACCCTTCTCCAGTAACCTCACTCAAAACAATGAGCATGTGTTCAGCTCCTATTTTTTTATTGGCCTATTGAGTTTAAGAAACTTTAAAACAGTCCCTTTTTTTTTGTTTCATAAGGATCGGCAACATTGTGGCAACAAAAATTTTTTTCTGTGCCTTAAATGTGCGTCGGGTCATTTCGTTAATGACTTTTAGAATTGTGATGAATATGGCATCTCAATGGGCACAAAATATTGCTTTCGCCACATGGCGGACATAAATGTGGGCTTGTTTTCCATAAAACTCAGGCTAAATGAGTTTTCAAGAGGTCCCATATTATGTTACGCTATTTTAAAACGGATAACAATTTTTTGTTATTCTTAAACTAATTGACAGACTGTCAAGTCGTAGAATACACACATAAGGTACATTTAAGTGGCTCGATGTAGCCGGTCTATATGGTAAATATATTTAGTCGTCATGAGTAAATTATATATCGATAAAACCTAGTCAGCGCTAGAGTTCCTATATAGGTGTCATAAGAAACTAATAACTAAAATGTCATGTGATAGGTACGGCAAAAGAAGCTAATACTCATAACCATTCGATTTGAAACATGACTCAATTAAGATGTACATATATATAACGTCAATTATTATTGCAAGATGTGCCGTAGAACCATCTTCAAGAGATACACTGTAGCTTTACCTACTTCAATACCTAGTTCTGTAAAACGTTCTCAGGCCCATCTGACGTTCATTCGATACATAGCTGGTATTTCTAAACCTAGTTTTACCCAATTACCACGAAGGGTTATTTTGAATAATACCTATACCTTCTTGTCATATCGAAAAATCACGGTTTTATGAGACCTTATGTTTATGTTTTTATTTTACACCAGCGTCTCATCTAACCTGTAGTCGGCGTGTAACTACTATAACGGGATTTTTCTGCGACTTAGTATTGTTGTCATTTTTCGAGCAACTGCATTTCAGTAGACCTGTGCATGCTTATAGTTTAATTTTACATACCAGGGTCTCTTCTAGGGCTATTACGTGTACCTACGGTGCTCGCTCGTTCTAATCTCAGCCTATCGCAGTTGTCGCAGGACAAAGGCCATCCTTTATGCACCTTCACGCTGAGTCAGCTGCTGAGATCGACTCCAAGAGTAGCTGGAATAGTCCGCACATAAAAATATTAGATTATATTTCACTGAGACGCAATAACCCCCCTCTGATTCTAAGAGGATAGAATAGTTCTGAAATGCAACAAGTTTTAGAAAGTTATTGATACTGATTCTGCTAGAACAGATAGTTTTGGGTATCCTAGAAGAGTTGAGATGAATATCTATTCATTGGAGAATGTCTATTTCCTATAAACGTGGGCACTTTGAGAAACCTGATAATGCCTCCTTCGTTCTTACTACTATAAATCAGATTAATCACTGGTATAAATTGTGACGCGAATTGTGCGGTACCTATGCCATTATTTTTTCTTTTAGATTGGATTTCCCATTTACGAAATAAAATCAATTAACTCCTCTCGCTCTGGGTGGAGCGCGAGGGACCGTCAGACCTTTACTGACCAAAACTCAGCAGTGTTCCTTTATTTCTGTAAACCTAATCACTAATATTTAGTGTCATATCAAAGATCATACGCGAAGTAACGTAAGGGTCTTATAAAAGTGAAACTTAGCTTCGCAACAGGGACTTCGCTACAGCAATCACTGGAATCAGATGGTGTCAGCAATCAGATGAACTACGGGCTAAGCGCAGCGCACAAACTGCAAGTTTAGTAACTGCGTTGTCGTAGCGATGTGAAGATTTAAATATCCTGGAATTTATAATAAGGCCACACAAGTATCTATTCAAATAATGTAACATACGCTGCAGACTTGGCAATATTTAAAATATCCTACTATAATGTAATCACTGAAAGATATACCTACTACTATCTTTGTAAACGAGTTGTCACTGTGTAGATAATCTACACGTTTGTTAGACTTAGGTACTAAATTATATTTCATGTCCATTCCTTTCACTTAGCACACACACCGATCTCAACCTCAAAACCACATTTCATTTTCACAAACATTCATTCAGATTTAAAACTTATGATTGCAGGGAGTCGAACCCATTCTGACATTAGCTCAAGGCCCTATTATTATTGAACCTATTAACACTAACTAGGTACATAACATTACCTCCTCATATAAGCATGGGGATCGAACCCATTATTAGAAGCATATAAACACAAACACACATTCATACAAGCTATAATCTACATACATAATTATATCTCCGTGTTCACGGGAATCGAACCCTGATAACACAAAGAAATTGAAACTGAATAAGTCAAGCGGGAATTGAACCCACATCCGTGACACAGGAACTCCAGAATTTATCAACCAACGAATTAATCGGGAATCGAACCCAAAATTCATGACAAATAAAATTATATACTTAAACTAACAAATCATGCAGGAATCGAACCTGCTATAAAAGTATATATTTATGTAAGTACGTAGTTAAAGGATTCAACTACATACAAAATTCAGATCTTTACCTAGCCGTTGTAATTCTTTCTACGTTTAAATAGTCCTATCATTTTATATCTCTAGAAAATTACGTTGTGTTATTTTAGTAGTAACCCATAAATATCGTTTCTCGTTGCACTGAAGTGAATCAGTACATTTAATGACGAGAATCCTGGTCACGGCACCATATGTGATTGTTCCTAAAAGACCCTAGGCTGATAAAATTTTCGTTTTTCCTGAATTTGCCTACATGAAGGTATGAAGGTCGGCTACCCCCTAAGGGGTAGAAGGTGAGCTCCTCCTCACGCTCACCTTTGTGGTTCTCATCCAGAGACGTGGCCAAACCCCCACCGATTAATGATGAGTAATCGTGAATTCCATAATTACGAAGTGGTCTAATACCTTATCACATTGTTCGGACAAGGAAAGAGTTGAAAGAATTGTTTAGTGAGACCTTGGAATTCATAGTACGAATTGTATTAGAAGTGGTTTTAGAAGGATACATAATATAACTAAGGGACGTAAAGTTATGATTAATTAACATTAGGTCATGTGAGCAACCCTTACGCAAGCGTAATAGGTGTTTGGTCAACAATTACTCACACGGCACCTCACATCCGAACTCATAGCACTCAGGGCAACATTTCCATAAGCGACGCATACGGCTTTTCAGCAACAATACGTCAACAACATGCTCCTATTGAACATGGTCCCTAGCAGTTCTCTCGAACTGTAATACGTGACGAAGCAACCTTCCCTGCTGCAAACCGTGCGACCGTCCTTGTCCAGCAACGGGGCTAGCTAGTTCCAGTGCAAGACGTCGACATCATGCTCCTATTGAACATGGTCCCTAACAGTCCTTGGACTGTATAATATGTGATAGATATGGTCAACCCATCCCCAGGATGTGCACCCTTTGTACTTTAAGTACATCTGCAAGATACAGTGCTCGTATCTGACCGAAGTAATGGTCGCAGATAGAGAGTATAAACTCAAGAGTAAATGCAAATACTAATAAATAATATAGACGGGAGTCGTCGCTCCAAACATAAATAGAGTTGTACATCTTAACTCTCTTGAATGCCTATATAGACAGCCCCAAAAGCGCCCCACCATTCGCTATTTCCTAGTGTTTGAGCTGGAAAGAAGAAATAGCGAAACAAACTCCCCAGCAACACATTTCTGTCTATTAGTTATAAAACTAGCTTCTCCCGCGACTCCGCTCGCAAGTCTGTGTATAGCAACACAATATCAGCCTAGGATAAATTAGAACAATTAATGACTCACCCAGTCGCACCATCAAACACACACACACTGTACGCTTTGCTACTTTAAATAGGTACTAGACCAGTCAATCGGACTGTGGCCATTTGTATCTAATTGAATCACAATACTAGCACTTCCAAGAATTACAACGAGACATTATGTAGCCCTACAATATCCACTGAGTTAGTTAGCCTCTCCTGCCGGACGTCAGAGCCCTACCCTCGTCCGAAGCCAAGTGTCTTCTCTTGGCCGAGCCCACATTCTGCCTTCCCGCTCCACGGCCCAGCCCCGCCCAGCAACTCCCACGTTTGCTAACAAGTTTCTATGACGGTTTTTGTATAGTTTCCAATTGTTTCTCGTTGCTTGGTTTTTAACAACTTGCCTAGCACATGTGCGCCACCAGAAATCCCATAATTCAATAGTTTCTTTAGAATTCCATCGGCCCCCTCTTTAAAAAGGACAATTTATGGGGGTCCAAGTGGCTGGCGCCATTCGTGGTATTTAAAAATAAATATAATTTTTTTGTTATTAATTTGGAATAAGTGACAGACAGTCACACAACGATGCCACATTGACTATCGGTACATCGATGTGTTGTGAGTGTTTGAACCGAAAGGCCACTATATCAGTCCAACTTCAAGACCAGACCTCGAAACCTATCCTACTGCAGGAAGGTGCAAGGCAGGGAAACGTTATCACTCCGAGAATATTCACTCTAGCAATGGAGGATAATTATCTTCAAGGTTCCAGACTAGATAGGAGTAAGCATTGATAAATGATATTTATTTTGCAAATAGGTTTTTTAAAAACACTTTTACACGTCAATTTTCTGTCAGTTTAAACTAGACGAGGCCGGTGTTTCCTAAATGACTACCCTGAGAAGAAACACCGAAACAAACTCAGGGTCAAAGTGTCTTTAAAAGTCCATACAGCAAACATGTAATGGTCAAATCATATGAGAACCATGCAGATTAGTGTCTGGGATGGTCTTTTGCGGAAATAACTACACAGATTTGAGTGGACCTGTCCAATCAGTGCAAGCATTTGTCAGTAATCGTATAGCTCAACTTAGGACTACTAAGGACCTCAACGATTTGACGAACAATACCAAGGAAAGGACATTTAAGTAGGACGCAGAATGAGTATTTCTGCGTCCTACATTATTAGCCAGACATACGTCAAAATAACTGAAAAGAAAAAAAAAATGATCCACATAGTCCTCACAATTATAAACAAAAATATCACTACATAGTATAAAACAAAGTCGCTTCCGCTGTCCCGGCTGTATACAGAGATAATATTTAATTACTATAGTTATAGTATTTTGGGTTTTTTGTTTACGAGTATAAATCTAGTTATCAAAGTAGAGGTCAAACATTGATAACTTAATTATGCTGATTATTACGGGGGACAAACCAACTGCACTGAATAAATATAAACATACCTATTCCAAAGATCTGGGATAAGTATATAATATTTTCTTCATAACATTCGTGAGTCAAATTTAATAAGTTAAATATAGTACTCAATACTCAATACTTTTCCCGATGCGCCGGAGTATCTCCTGCATGTACAGACATACATGCAGGAGACACTTCGGGGCATCGGAAGTCGTAGGGCAATTTCCAGTCACCGCAAACGCGGGCTTGAGATCGGCGAGCAATAGGTAGCTTGTCGTTTAATAAAAACCAGAACTGGGTGATGCCGACGGCGAATTGAGTTCCACGCACACCTCAAAGAGATTCCAGCTTTCTTGGGAAGATGTCAGGTCAGAAGATGTCACTGCAGCCTTGGAACACAAAGAGCAACTGAAAGAACATGGATAGTTTTTGGTCAATAATAGTTTGATACTCCTCCTCGCTCCACCCAGGGGGGGAGAAGTTATTTGATCATATATCAACCTGCAAAAAAAAAATCCGGTCAACTGCGAGTCGGACACGCGCACGAAGGATTCTGTACCATCCGTAGAACAAAACGTTCGTGAGAAAAACTGCACCTAAGGATCAACTAAAATGTGGTTTTTACTATAACTAACATCAATTTTCAATATAATGATGCGATAAGGCGTTTTTCGATTACCGGCCACCGTAGGCGCGGGCTTGCGGACAGCGAGCAATGGGTAGCTCACTTCCGACCGTGTGGTAACCGTCCGGACCGAGCCCAAGTCGTCGACGGTGCGTATTGTTCCACGCGCGAGTTAAGTGTGATGACCCCAACTCTATTCGCTTCGTCAGCAAATCCCCCTCCACGCACAATAGCATTTAAGTAGTTATAAGAATATTGTCAAATTAGCAATAAGTAAATATAAATACATGTGTAATTATTAGAATGATTATTATTATCTTGATACTGTTACTCTGCTTGACTAAAATAAAGTTTTTTTTAAACTAATCAAGTGTCGACCACTTAATTGGCGCAGCCGGTAGGATCTCTGTAGTCAGTTTGCGACGTATAAAACTCTACAAGCAGCTGGACGTCTGTTTCTACAGTTTAACAGGGATCTCCGAACAAACAAATTCATTGAGTACCAGACACATCGGCGGGAGCAGTATTCAATAATAGTCACAAGGAGGAGATGGGAGTAACTACGGGACTGTGAGTAAAACTTCTTCACTATCCTTTCTATTTTCCTTTATCGTTTTCCTCTTTGTTTTAATTGTATGTGTTGTGTTATTGAGGGTTGAGCAATACCGCGATAACATTCTTTTATTTTATTACGATATAACTAGCGTGATAATATTAATTTTAGTTAGATATTTAGTGTATTTTTCTCTCTCTTTTCGTGCTTTGTTCTTTCAAAATGGATCAAATCATGCAGGTCCCGTCAACAATGGCAAACATTATTCCAGAATTTAGTGGCGATTCTAGACAGCTTCCACTTTTTATAAAGAAATGTGAATATATAATAAATACATTTCAAGGTGGAAAAGCCCAAAATGAATATCTATTCCACGTTCTTACTACTAAGTTAACAGGGGAAGCCGCGAACTTAGTGGGGGAACGAGATAGTATTGGTACTTGGTTAGAGTTGAAAACATTATTGGCTCAACATTTTGGTGACCCTAGAACCGAAGATTGCTTAGTATTGGAGTTAGAGTCTATGAAAATAAATTCTAATGAAAGTTATTTAGATTTTTGTCATAGGATTCAAAACTTGCGTAGTATCTTGATTGCGAAAATAATTGAAACAGTAGACGATGCGAATTTACGTCAGGCCAAACAACATATCTATACTAATTCGTCATTGAATGTTTTTCTATATAATTTACCTCCTTATTTAGTTAGATTAATACGGTTGAGAAATGTGACCACCTTAGAAGATGCCCTAAAGGTAGTGTTGGAAGAACAAAACTTTCAGGCAGTTTACGAATCTAAAAGTAATAGAAACAAAAATAATTTGAAACCCCAAGGGAAAATTGCTAACAACAATGGAAATTCTCAGCGTACTCTCAACCCACAAAAACAATCTAGTACTCCACCACAAAATAGTTTGACAGAAAATACAAATTATCAAAATAACTTAAATCAATCTAGAAATTCCTTTAGAAACCAAAATAACACTCATAACCAGCCGCCACAACAAAGTAGGTCAACGCCTTGGCCAAGTCAGCAGGCCAACGCGACGCGAACAACGCCTGAGCATAATACAACATCAGCAAACTCGGGTTCAAACACCGACGTTACCATGCGAACTGCAAGTTCTAGACGCGTAAATTATACGAATAATGACTCATTTATGACATACGATAATAACGAAGAAAATGATTTTGATTACGAATCACAACCAAGCACATCATATGAGCCCGTACAAGTTGAAAATTTTTACCTAAGGGCCTCGTACAGAGAGAAAAAATAATTTTAAATTGTACTAATTACCGTTCTTTGCCTCACATTATAATTCCAGAGCTAAATAATGCAGTTTTTATGTTAGACTCTGGCAGTTCTAGATCATTTATAGGTCAGCGTGTCGCTTACCACTATTTTAAAAATAATATTTATAGAGAGCCTTTCGAAGTAGTCAGTACCCATGGTGTTAGTATGCATACGGAAGTTGTTTTAACCCCCTTGCCTAAAATATTTAAAAGCCCCGAAAGTCATAAGTTTTATGTTTACGACGTTGACAATAACTATGACGGTTTATTAGGCAGTAATTTATTAAAGCAATTGGATGCAAAAATTGATTACCAAACATTAACTTTGTGTACAAGGAATACTGACATACCTTTTGTTTATCCTTCGGCACTGAAAGATACTTACATTTTACCGCCACGTAGTGAGTTAAGGGTAAAACTTCCTGTAAACTTAACTAATGGCGAGGCTATTTTAGATTTTAAAGAATTAACTAAGGGGATTCGGATGCCCTGTGCATTAGTCAACTGTGTAAATGGTTATGCGTATACAGTCATACAGAACTGTAAGGACATAGAAATGACCCTCAAGGTCACTAGCCCGTTTCAGGTAGAACCTTACAACCATCGCGAAATCTTAGTTAATCAATTAAACGACACAGACAGAATGGATGAGTTATTATCAAACAACTTAAAGAAAATAAGGCTAGACCATATGAATGAGGAAGAAAGAACGATGATTCAGAAAATTTGTGAAGAATATAAGGATATTTTCTATTGTGAGGACATACCGCTGTCATTCACTAACGAAGTTAAACATAAAATTAGAACGGTAAACGAAGACCCTATAAATATTAAAGCATATAGGTTGCCGCCCGCTCAAACAGACGAGATTAGGCGTCAAGTAGATAAAATGCTAAAGGACGATGTAATCCGAGAATCAAACTCTCCTTGGAGTGCACCAGTCCACCTTGTTCCAAAGAAGTTAGATGCCTCCGGACAACAGAAGTGGAGGATGGTCGTAGATTATCGACGTTTGAATGAGATAACCATAGACGATAAATACCCTTTGCCAAACATCAATGATCTTTTTGATAAATTAGGAAAGAGTATGTACTTCTCTACCTTAGACCTTGCATCTGGCTACCATCAATTACAAGTTCAGGAAGACGACAGGCAGAAAACCGCGTTTACAACACCATTCGGCTTATACGAATTCAACAGAATGCCGTTCGGTTTGAAAACAGCGCCAGCCACCTTCCAACGTGCAATGGATAACGTTCTCAGAGGTCTACAAGGCTTGCATTGCCTCGTATATCTTGATGACGTCATCATATTTTCTACCAGTTTGCAAGAACACATAGATAAATTACGAGCTATTTTCGAGCGCTTCAGAAAAACTAACTTAAAAGTTCAGCTCGATAAATCCGAGTTTTTACGAAAGGAAGTCATGTACTTAGGGCATACAATCACTAAGGATGGTCTTAAGCCTAACAATGACAAAATAGAGGCTATTCTGAAATATCCGTTACCCAAAACAGTGACAGAAATTAAGAGTTTCCTAAAGTTAATAGGCTATTATAGGAAGTTTATCAAAGACTTTTCTAAGATAGCCGCACCCCTCACAGCATGCCTGAAAAAAGGAAAAGGCATCGTGATAAATGACGAATATAGGAAAAGTTTTGAAATCTGCAAAGAGTTGCTGACACATGCACCTTTGTTACAATTCCCTGATTTCACAAAACCGTTCATTCTCACAACTGACGCTTCCAATTTCGCTGTAGGTGCAGTACTTTCTCAAGGCACTATAGGATCAGATAAACCTATTGCATATGCTAGCAGAAAACTTAGTGATACAGAGTCCAGATATAGTACGATAGAGAAGGAGTTATTGGCCATAATATGGGCAGTCAAACATTTCAGACCCTATTTATATGGCAGAAAGTTTATAATATATACCGACCACAGACCTTTAGCATGGTTAAATTCATTAAAAGAACCTAACAGTAAACTAACCCGATGGCGTTTACGTTTAGAAGACTATAATTTCGACATACACTACAAGAAAGGCAAACAAAATACAAACGCAGATGCCTTATCGAGAATTAAAATTAATGTAACGAAAGATGACTCAGAATCACTGATAGTTAACTTAGATGAAAAGGAAACTAGATTGCAACAGCATTTGAAAGATATTACTGACGAAATCGTAAAACTAAGCGTTAAAGAACCGGAAATAGAGACAATAGAATTATCGGATTCCGAAAGCGACGCTGCCACAGCACATTCAATATCAAATAGGGAACATGAAGGTATTCCTATCCTAAATGAGGCGGTTGATACAAAAAATAGGCAAATTCACGTTTTCACCTGGCACAGGGATGATATCTGTGTCAAAGATATTTCAAACGACAAACAAAAAATTTTAGAAGTCCACCTGCCTTCTAAAAACAGCGAAAACTTAGTCAAAAATTTTCTTAAAGAATATATAGATTACAAAAATAAGTACTTCATTTACTTTGAAGACCATGAGCATAGAAAAACATTTGCTAAAGTAATTACGTCACTTTACAAAAAGGGAACCCAAAACTTTGTCGAATGTACTGAAAGAGTGGTGAACGTTACAGATGAAAGTGACCAGAAAGAATTAGTTACCAAATATCATCATGGAAAGACTTGTCATAGAGGTATTAGAGAGACTATAAAGAAATTAAAAAGAACATATTGGTGGAGCAATATGAATGAAACAGTGACAGCTATTATTAACGCATGTGAGGAATGTAAGAAAGCGAAGTATGACAGAAAACCTCTGAAACCATTAATACAATTAACTCAAACCCCAGACAGCCCACTTCAAGAAGTTTTTATAGATCTATTATATATAGAAAAAAATCAATATTTAACGGTAGTAGACTCATTCAGCAAGTTAGGTCAAGCAATACACATTCCCAATAAAAGTACACCCGAGGTAGTGAGAGCTCTAATAAAATACTTTAGTATGTATGGAATACCCAAAAAAATAAGTAGTGACCAAGGTACCGAGTTTAATAACGAATTGCTCAAGGAAATGCTAAGTTTATACAAAATTGAACAACACATAGGGACACCTAACAACCCTAATTCAATGGCAATAGTGGAAAGATTTCATTCCACAATTATCGAAATATATAGGTTAGCAAAATACGATCAATCTAGTTTAGATGCAACCTCTGTTATGACGTATGCGATCATGGGTTATAACAATACTATACATAGCGCGACAAATTTTACACCTCATGAAGTAGTTTTTGGACACACAGAATCAGGAAATGCCTTTGATATTGACAGGGACAAACATCTACTGCAAAAAATATTACAGGATCATCGTAAACGATTGAAAATCCTTTATGAACATTTAAGTGATCAAATGATCGGACATAAAAGCTTAGTTAGGGTCAAGAAAGGAGGTGAGGACCCACCAAAAATAGTGGACGGTGACACGATTTTTATGAAAAATACTAGGACTAGGAAAGCAAAAGAGTTACCGCGATACGAAAAAGCTGTTGTCACTGGAAAACCCGAACGTAACATAGTACCAGTTAAGCTTAAAAATAGAAACACTAAAGTAGCATTAAAAAATGTCAAACGCCCTTCACAGATGGTGGTTGATACTTCTCGCCCTAGCGGATCAAGGGACGACCTTGAATATCCAGAGGATGGACCAGAATCCGGGAATAGCTCCGATTCGGATTGGGACGGCTCTGATGAGGACTAATCATTGGGATATTATTAAAACTATAGATTTAAATTCATTATATATCCAATTAGAAAATAATATAGAAGAATATAATAAGTTAAAAATCATAAGTCACAGTAATAGTGAAATACATAGGGAACTTTTAGGGTTGACAATACAAATAGAATCATTTATAGAACTGACAAAAGATAGGTTAAAGCAGATTCTACCTTCTAGCAGAACTAAAAGAGGAATCTTAAACCCACTAGGGTCTCTCATAAAGGTAATAACAGGAAATTTGGATAGCGAAGATGCTAGGAAATATAATTTAGAGATTAGTAATCTAGGAAATAGAGAACATTCAATAAAACGAAAAGTATCATTGATGCAGAAGGCTTTTGATAAATTTCTCAATGTTTCTGATGACATTAACTTTAATACTAAGCATTTGAACTTCAAAATAAAACAATTCCAAACACTTATTCAAAATCAAACCAAGTACTCTAACCTTTTAACCGTAATGAATAGTATGAACCAAGTTTTAAATAATTGTCGTACTATTTACTCTATTATTTATGAATTGGAAACTGCTATTACTTTCAGTAAAATGCATATATTACACCCATCAATAGTAAATACCACAGAATTATTCAATATTCTTAATGTCATAAGAAAACATCATAACTTAATTTATCCATTAACATTAGATAATTTAGTAAAATTAGAGGGAAACATAGAAATTAAGGGATATATAGATAATAGTAAAATTATATTTATATTAGAAGTTCCACTTATAGACAAAAACACATACAATTATTATAAAGTTATTCCTATCCCAATCTACAACCAGATAACCCAAAAACCTAATATCATTATACCCCAATACCCTTACCTAATAGTGAACAAGTCGAAATACAGATCCGTAGTCAATGGCTGTAATGAAATAGAAGACCTGACATACCTCTGTTCTGATGACAACGTGGTACAGTACGCGGAGGAAACATGTATCCAGCAACTCATGCTAGTACAACATAACTTCAGTAATTGCCAGCAACACCAGGTGCAGATTGAAGAAACTAAGGTGCAGCCCATATCTAACACCCACTGGTTGATATACACAGAAAAGGAAATAGCTGCAACGGAACACTGCGAAGATGAGACCCGTAGACACAATCTACGAGGCACATACATATTAGTGCCAAGTCAGCAATGTACGTTACAGATTGCCGATATAACAATCACAACACCCATGAATACCAGCTCAGTCTCCTTCAGACTGCCACCAGTACAGATGCCAGAATTACGCAGAGATGTCACCCCGTCAGCCAAGCAGATGGACCTCAGAGGAATAGATCTAGGCGACATCAAGGAACTGCTGAACCAGGCAAAATATAGTGATAGTGTCAGTGATGGTGAAACGATTATAGTCAGTGATAAAATCAGTGTATGGACCATAAGCATTTACGCCATTATAATTGTATTCGTCATAGGACTCTTGTTTCAAAAACGAGATCTTTTGACTCAGCGATTAAGACGAAATTCTCTAAAGACTACAGAGTTACCTTTAGATAATTTCTCTCTTAGGGAGGGAGGAGTTAAGTGTGATGACCCCAACTCTATTCGCTTCGTCAGCAAATCCCCCTCCACGCACAATAGCATTTAAGTAGTTATAAGAATATTGTCAAATTAGCAATAAGTAAATATAAATACATGTGTAATTATTAGAATGATTATTATTATCTTGATACTGTTACTCTGCTTGACTAAAATAAAGTTTTTTTTAAACTAATCAAGTGTCGACCACTTAATTCGCGCCTCAGGGAGATGTCAGCAAATCATAGGGGCCCAGCAGGGTCGAAGCCTACTGGGGCCACGGATAGTATGAAAGTTAAACCCGAGGGCCTGGGATGAAGGCAAAGAAGGAACAGGAGTGAGTTTTTAGTCAGTAAAAGTCTGACACTATCTCCTGCTCCGCCCAAGAGCAAGATTTGTCATTAGATGATTTTCCCACCTAAAAAAATGGCGTTTTCATAGAAACTGTTCTAACGAGATTATCTGTAAGAAATTTTATTTATCTCTTTATTTAAACTTCATGTACAATAGTGGTACATAGGCGGACTTAATGCGACAAGGCATTCTCTACCAGTCAACCTTTGGTTTAAAAAAGACAACACTGTGGTAGGTGTGGTTGGTTCGTCTGTAGAGAAGGCTTGTCACTTTTAGATTCTCGCGTAGCGCTTGTCTATGAAAGATTTTATTGCGTAGTTTCTATGAATCAAGCGAAAATTTTTGTAGGTAATGTTATATTTACTAGATAAGTATAAAAAAGACAGCCCTTGTTTACAGTTCAAGATGCATTACAAAACTTACAGAGTAATAAAAAACTTATACAAAAAATAATAATAACAGACTTCACTAAAAAAAATAAAAAAAAATAGGAGGTGCCTATTTCTCATGACAATTCCAATTAACCCAGACACTGCTAGGTTACATTGTTTTATTATGAAGTTCCTGTGTCTACCTTCCACCTTCCGGCTCCGTCATCAGATCAGTTCGATAGTACCTTATAGCCAAACTGCATTTCATGACAATTCTAATAAGCCCAAACACGGCTTGGATACATTGATTATTTACTATTAATTAGTACAGAGTTCCGGTACTTATCTTCCGGCTCCATCATCATCATCAGGTCACTTCGATGATACCATTTTTAACATTCAGAACCATTTATTTATTTGTATTGTCATAGTCGCTTAACTATCTTCATTGTGATATCTATGTGAGTATGAAGTTGGCCATTTCTTCATTCATTTCTAAGTCTTCTTCATCAGTTCCACTTCATTAAATGTTCTGGATGAAAATACCAAAATCACTATATTTGAGGCCACCTATAATATTTGAGGAATTCCTTCGATTCCTCATAGATCCAATCATCAGAACTGGATTCTGAAAAAAAAAATGGCACCAATGGGAAAGCATATCCTCTAAAAGGAAAAAAAAAATGTAAATCGATCCATAGACGACGGAGTTCTGAGGTAACACACATAAAAAAAAACGTACAACCGAATTGATAACCTCCTCCTTTTTTATGAAGTCGGTTAAAAAGGTTCGCGGCTAAACCTATATACCCTGATAATAAATTCCTTGCTCAATATTTTACCCGACTGCAAAGAAGTTCATATCATATCAGTAAGCTTACGTATTTATTGTTTGCAAGAACTGAGATATATAAATGTCCGTTGTCTCCAGTTCATGTTATTACAATTTCAGTAGTGGAACGATACAGACACAAAAATGTTGAAGACGTATTATTTTGTTTGTTTATCATTCTTGTTAATTACTACTGGTAAGTTTAGTTTCTATACTAGCTAGGCTAATGGGAGACCACGCGCACAAGCGTCACCACAATTTTGGCTGCTCGGTTGGTAAAACTATTAGGCCTATTGTCCAGGGGCGCGTAGCTTCATAGACGCGTATTCATCATTATAAGCGTACATCAAGCGTGGTGTAACATCTGCTCGCAGCTTACAATCATACAAAACTAAGCAGCAACGACACGACGCGGCAACGTTGCCAGTGTTGTTGTTGTCGCTTACCGCCTGCGCCGCGCCCGTGATTTAACTCGCAATTATATTTGTTACGTGATCTGAACGTTTATGTGGATTATTTAATTGTTTCGTGCTGTGACTATTGTGTGTTTCTGTCTATTCTATATACTCCTTCTGTGATTTGTTTTCTGTACTCATAAATGTATCTCTAGTGCGAGTAAACCGTGAGTAATTGTGCTAAGCGACTTTTATTTCTACGCACTCTCACTATCTACATACACACTCCTAAATGTCTATAAAGCAACGCGTCTGTGGATAGTAGGCCTTACATTTTCACTTGATGTTCAGTATACAAACCGGCCTGCGCAGGCAAAACTGTGGTGAATCTTATGCAAATGGTACCTTAGCCCACAAGTCAGAGAACCGCGTCGATAAATCCGATTAGCTTGATGTTATCTACTCAAGTTGATGTAGAGGGTTGACAATAACGCCACTAAGTCTTCTCTTCCGTTCTGGGCCTCAAGTCTGCTATTACAATAGTGTCAGAATGGTCACTGATTTCATAATTGTTGATGTTGACAAGTTTGGTAATCTACTAATATAATGGCGTCATTATGACTTTCCAATGGTCAACCACTGACACTCCATTGAAAGAAGTGGCATAGAATGGTAATCTCGTACATATTGACAAATGAATATCTGACATATGTATATGCGATAATCTGCCAAAATTTTTACAGTTCCTTTGATCAGTGACCTACCATTAGAACGTCATTGTGCAGTCATAGCTTTTAATAAACTTTAGTACGAGACCATTTACTGATCAATTATCGATCATTATGAATTAGCAGATTACGAACTTTTAGCAAAATGACAATGGGATCGTGTTGGAATGACGAATTTATAAAAATAGCAGACTTGGGCCCCTGTAGTTAATGTACTTTTATTTCAAATGTGAGATGGTAATTTTTTCATTTCCCTTCATTACTCATCACATTTATTTTTAAACGTTTGTGTTTCAATTTGTTTCTGATATTTACGTTTTAAATTGAATCTTTACCTTCCAGGATTTGTACGATGTGACACGGACTTCGTATTTGACTTTGAAGCGGGTGGATGGCTCAAACTGCATTCAATCCCCGCCACCTGGAATGAAGCCTACCTGAAGTGTCATAATGAAGGTAAAATCTAATTCTGTTATTAATAGTTTCTTTAGCGTTCTCTTGCTCGTGTAAGAGGCGCAAGTATCTTACTTGATTCGGCTGACCAGGGATTGGTTAACTTGGTTAGAGCACCGCTTTGGTGCCACTGGCTTTGCTTACTCATCTGTAAAAGGAGAAACTGTCTAACTGAAAAATGAATGCACAGCTGAAACTACTGAGATTATGGGCGGATTTCTGAATTGAGTATTTTGAGTTAAGAACGTCTCAAACCATACTTAACTGCCAAATTTTGACAGGTTTTCAGGGCAAAGTAGAGTTTGAGTAATTCTCAACTTCGAATGCTTAAATCAGAAACCGAGGATAAGAGCTTCATGTTCTTAGTTCCAGTAGTTTTAGGTCAAGGTTAAGGTTCAAGGTTTATTTTTATGACGTAGGCTAAGAGACTACTAACTTAATAAGAGAGGATTCCCCAAAATTCACCGCATAAGTGGATGAAACGGGGGTGAAAATCTTGTATAGAGAAACCTACACACATGCTGACAGAACCTAGTGTACAATATACAGAAATCAATGTGTCACGTTGCAGGCTCGGTGTTGGCGTCTCCGTTGAACAAAGAGCTAGCTAATGCTCTTCGTAATCAGATCACTCAGTTACAAGAGAGTAACATTTACCTGGGAATCCATGACTTTCACTCAAAAGGGCTATTTGTCTCCGAGGAAGGTTAGTTTAACTTTTTTTTTAAATGATTTAACCTAGTGCTTGATTGCGATCTCACCTGATAGTAAGCAGTTTTGCAGTCGTTGATGGTGTAATGCACTAGTATATTAAGAGCCTATTCACTATATGTTGTTCTTAGTAATCTTGCACGGTATGGAGCTACTGCCCCAACCGTTCTTAACCAGCTCTTTAAATCTGGTTATTCCTTAAGTAGATCTTAGGGTGTCCTTCTTTTCAGTCTTGATAATGTGACTGGATTAGACAGAAGTTCCATTGTCAGTTGATTTGGATATGTCTATAATTTGGTGGTGTATGTGGCAATATTTACCTTGATTTTCTCGTTGATAGTTTTTATGTTAAGGTCTTCATTAATTCTTTTTGTGACGTACCAAGGTGCGTTAACAATTCGTCTTAGTGTTTTGGACTGAAACCTTTTATGTATTTCGATGTTCAACTTTTCTTGATGAACATTATCTCATATGTGATTATTGGAATCAAGTCTGGTGAGATTGTACTCTAATTGACGATGCATTTTATGGTAAGGTTCTGATGTTAACAAGTGTATATGTAGTAGAAAATTTACTTACTCTAAACTGTTAATGTCGTATATTCCAGGAGTGCCAATGTCTGCTATGGACTTAAGATTGGATTCACAAAATAATAAAGCAGACACCGAACACTGCCTCACTATGTCTGCCGATGGAAGCGTGCATTATTCATCATGCACGGACCCACTACCCTTCATATGTTACAGGAAACACGAAAATCAAACATTGAACGAATGTGACTATGGTAAGCAAATTCTTAGCAACTAGAACTCTTAGTATCAAAATAATACAAAGAGTGAGTGAGTTTATCGCAAACAAACAGACGGAGAGGATTTTGTTTTTTTAGGGTTCCGTAGCCAAATGGCAAAAAACGGAACCCTTATGGATTCGTCGTGTCTGTCTGTCTGTCCGTATGTCACAGCCACTTTTTTCCGTAACTATAAGAACTATACTGTTAAGCGTGTAAAGTAGATGTATTCTGTGAACCACATCTATTCACATCATCTATTTTTGTGTGAAAATCTTATCACACAAAAATAGAATAAAAAACATAAATTTTGGGGGTTCCTCATACTTAGAACTGCAACTCAAAATTTTTTTTTTCATCAAACCCATACGTTCTTTTTTTTTTTTTCGGGTGGGAAAAGTGAGGTACCTATCTATGGATAGGTCTTTATTATTTAAAATGATATTGAGGTTTCTAACATCATTTTTATCTAAGGTGAATAGTTTGCGCGAGAAACACGTGGTAAAATGTGTCCCCCTGTAACTTCTAAAATAAGAGAATGATAAAACTAAAAAAAAATATATGATGTACCTACATTACCATACAAACTTTCACCGAAAATTAGTTTGAACGAGATCAGTCTAGTGAGTAGTTTTTTTTTTTTTAATACGTCATAAATCATAAACCGCAATTTACCTTTCAAGTTTGTACGGAACCCTTAGTGCGCGAGTCCGACTCGCACTTGCCCAATTTTTTTTTAATATGTATGAATTCAAATTCTTTTTATTTGACTTAGGCCTACACGAGCACTTATAAAACGTTAGAAGCTAGTGTTCAGTTCTAATTGGTCGTTTCTTACCGGCAAGAAACTCTTTAAAAAAAATGAAAGATTTTATTATTATATTACAATTTTCATGTGTGCAGACTGGCGAAAATCGCTCAAATACTTTCATCAGTAATAAAAGAACTGATGATTTTCAAACGGCTGAACAGATTTTCTTGAATCATTTCTTAAAAAAAAAAATTCTCGATAGGTTCATCAGCTCAGGAACCGCGATGCCCCAGACACAAATACACAGATACAAAGAAAAACAGATACACACGGCGCATAGTGTTCCACGCGCGCCTCAAAGAGATGTCAGCATAACTGTAGGTAGAGGCCCAGCAGAGCCGAAGCCTACTAGGGCCATTAGAAGCGACAAGAAATATGTAACCAAGATTTATGTAACTCATAAGATGATTTAAAAGAGTATCCATGGAGTTTCTTGCACGTTCTTCTCCATAGAGATCTACGCTTTGGAACGTGCAATTTAGCTTCACTTGTATTTTTTTTGACTGACCGACATTTTGACAATTCAAAAGTGCCTGTAATTGGTCTATTTGAAATAAACGTTTCTGATTTCTGATTGGTCTTCTGAAAAGGTTACCCATGGTCCTAAAACGCAAAGCTGCTACACTCGGCTCCCATGGGTCTTCCGAAAGGGAACTCTAGGATGCAAGGCAAAGAAGGATCACAGTAGTGAGTTTCAGTCATTAAAAGTCTGACTCGCCTTCTCGCCTTCTCGTCTTCTCCGCCCTAGAGCGAGACAAATCATTAGATGATTTTTTACTTTAAAAAAAACACGTCAAACTTAAAATACCCCTGGGGCCTTATTACCAAGAAGTGTTAAAATGTTAAGAGTACGAGTGAGAAAGATTTTAATTTTTATCTTTATTTGATATAAACTAGTGCTTGATTGCGATCCCACCTGATGGTAAGCAGTGATGCAATCGTTGATAGTGAGGCTCACTAGTTCATTAAGAGCCTATTCACTCTAGCCTTGAAGACACCCAAATGGAGCTATACACCCTATATAGATCTATCCCTCTAACAGTTCAGTTTAAATTGATTTTTTTTCGGCAGGAGTGGGAAATCCTCATGGACGCCCAGGCTGCCTCTCAGACGAGCCAGTCTGGGCAGTGTCAGACTCCTACTGACTAAAACCACACTCCTAACTTACATTTAAACCACGGACATGACGTCCGTGCCCTTGTTTGATAATTATACATTATTTGCTTTTGGACAACTCCACGTGTCAGTTTAGGTTGTTAAATGGATCATGGCTCATCAATGGCTTCTGTTTTTGGTCGAAGGTTAGTAGAGGTGTAGATATCAAGTCGAGCCTTTACAGGAAGAAAGTCGAAAGCGATTGTTCTCACATTTTGCAGAAAGTCGTTTTTTATTTTCTAATTACAAAGTATTTTATTCGAATTGTAGTTAAGAAACTTAAATGTTAAAACTCACCGTAGGCGCGGGCTTGCGGACGGCGAGCAATGGGTGGCTCGCCGTCCGATCGTCCGGTAACTGTCCGGACCGAGCCCAAGTCGTCGACGGCGTGTAGTGTTCCACGCGCGCCTCAAGGAGATGTCAGCAACCGTAGGGACCCAGCAGGGTCGAGGCCTACTGGGGCCATGGGTGATGCGAAAGTGACCCCCGGGGCCCTGGAAAAAATGGCAAGGAAGGAACAGGAGTGGGTTTTTAGTCAGTAAAAGTCTGACACTATCTCTCGCTCTGCCCAAGAGCGGGGGATGTCATTAGATGATTTTCCCACCTAAAAAAAAAAAAAAAAACCAGAAAAAAAAAAATGTTAAAACTAAAATAAGTATTTATATTATATCGTAACTATGTAGATACGATACAAAACATATTTTTATTAATCCAAAAAGTAGTTATTTATGATATTAATTGATCTTTCTAAAAATGATATGACGTGTTTTTCATGTTGCTACTGTACTGATCTATTAGATTAGAATAGTTCCAATTATCATAAATACTTTTCAAAACACTTAGGCACGCAATTTACTGTTTTCCGCACTAGTGCGGAAAAGAGCGCCATGTCGACCCCGCCACAATTTATTTTATTTATCAGACTTGAATCTAGGCGTCCCCAACGAGTTGTCAGTCAACCTCCGTTTGTTTATTTCTTCGTAAGTGTATTGAAAAACGTCGTTAGTTACCTACATGTGGAAAGTCATGAATTCTCCGCCTCGGTCGTAATGTCAAAGTTTTTCCACTTTTATCAAAACGTAATATTTTATTAAGAAGTAAAAACCCCTCCAGCAAAAAGCTCAAAATGAAGCTTACAAAATTCTTCATGAAAAGGATCGAAGAACTTAATTACGCCCTGATTGCAAAAAAACTTAGTTGGTACATTTTATTCTTAATTATTTCCAGAATATCAGTACAATCAACAAATGGGCAGGTGTTACAAGGTCCATGTTGTGGAGCAGACTTGGACCCGAGCATATGAGATATGTGCATATGAGGGAGGTCATCTTGTCATCTTGAACGACGATGAAGAAGCCAACATTATCAAGGCAATGTTCCCTGCTGATATCACAATACAACATAGGAAGCAATTCCATATAGGTCTACGAGCCTGGGGTGCCGAACGCATATGGACTACCATACACGGTAGGTACCTATAGTAAAAACATTTTGTAGAAACAAAACCTTTATCATTTCAGCCGAAAGACGTCCCATAGGCCTCCCCAAAGTATCGCCACAACGAACAGTCCTTTTTTTCTATGATTTCGGGGGAAAACCTTCAAAAGGCGCCTGGACTTTTGAGGAAGAGACCAGGGAATGTGGGATTCTTACCTCACTATAACCACCCCGGTGATCACCATCGCATATGGAAGAGAGCCCCGTGATCTCTTGAAAGACCACCCCGGAACCCCGTCTGTACAACGACCGTTAGGGCACATCCTTGAGGAGACTGTGACTGTGCCACCGTCTTTTCTGAAGTCACTCGGCGCGCGGACAGAGTCTCCACTAAGTCATCGGTCCACCTTATGGGATGGGAGGCCTTCCAAAGCCGCGTCTCCTGTTGTGTGGTCGCCCCTCCAAAACCTTTCGGCCTCATCGAATATCTGTTCTGTGAGCAATGGGCACATTGCCACTTAAGTTTGGCAATTCTTCGGGCTATGTTGGTAGCCTTGGTTATAACATCAACACATATTATTGCCAAGTTTGAAATGCTATTTAAGCTAACAAAAATGTTTGTCTCTTTCAGGTGAGAGCATACAAGATGTGTTCAACCATTGGAATACTAGCCAACCTGACAATTGGTACGGGAATCAGGACCGAGCCACTTATCTTCCGAACGGTTATATGGACGACGTCCAGTCATGGACAATAGCCATGTTCGTCTGTGAAAAATCTCCTAAATAAGTCTAGAACAATTTGAAGAACTAAACTGGAACTAAATTTTCTTGGGTCGATCAATGGTTCAAGACTCTAGCTATACCTAGTGCATAAAAAATTAGATTACATTTAGCCAACTTGTGTAAAAACTATGGTTACTTGTATATTAGTTAATGAGAAATAAATAGTTAATATAAATACATTTCTTTCTTACTTGATGCAAACACCCTATGTTCCGGTAAGTGTATCCAGCCCGAGTCGACGATGCATTGTGTTTCACGGCGCCTTATGATTCAAAGATTCAAAGCATTTATTTCAAATAAACCATTACATTTACATGCACTTTTGAATTTTCAAAAAGTCAGTAGGTTAAAAAAACCGGGCAAAAGCGAGTCGGACTGGGTTCCGTACAAACTCACCTACGAAAACATTTCAATTCACGAATCGAGTCTAAAAGATATTTCCAAATCGCAAAAAAGATTTTTATTTGTGACGTAACTACAAAATACAGTTTTTAGATTTTTTCCTAAAATTGTGCTATGAGACCTTGCTTCACGCCAAATTTCAAAATTCTACACCAACGGGAAGTACCCTATGAATTTTGATTTCTTTGAGAGTGTCGGATGTACGTTTTTTGGGACATAAACGGCGATATCTTTTTTTCATGTGAACTTAGAAGTTTTTTTTTTCACAGCTTTATGGTTTTAATTTCAACTTGATACCTCCACGCGTTCCCGAGATAAAGGGTCTTGACAGACAGACAGACAGACCGACAGACGGACAACATAGTGATCCTATAAGGGATCATGGTACGGTCCCGTGGTACGGAACCCAGAAAATTATGCTAATTGCACATTCTAAAGCGTAAAGATCTATGGAGAAGAATGTGCAAGAAACTCTAAGGAATCTCTATTTTAATTCATGTTAATGTGTTTACAAATTTATATGTCGGTTACTTGTTTCTTGTTACTACTATGTAAGAACAATATTATATTAGTATAAAATCAAATTCTAAATAGCCAGCAGCTGCTGATATTAAAAACTGGGCAAGTGCGAGTCGGACTCGCGCACTGAGGGTTCCGTACAAACTTGAAAGGTAAATTGCGGGTTACGATTTATGACGTATTAAAAAACAACTACTTACTAGATCTCGTTCAAACCAATTTTCGGTGGTATTTTTTTAGTTTTATCATTCTCTTATTTTAGAAGTTATAGGGGAGACCACATTTTACCACTTTGGAAGTGTCTCTCGAAAAAACTATTCAGTTTAGAAAAAAATGAGATTAGAATCCTCAATATCATTTTTGAAGACCTATCCATAGATACCCCACACGTACATATGGGATTAATAAAAAAAAATTTGGAGTTTCAGTTCTAAATATGGGGAACCCCCAAAATTTATTGTTTTTTTTTCTATTTTTATGTGAAAATCTTAATGCGGTTCACAGAATAAATCTACTTACCAAGTTTCAACAGTATAGTTCTTATAGTTTCGGAAAAAAGTGGTTGTGACATACGGACGGACAGACATACATGGCGAATCCATAAGGGTTCCGGTTTTTACCATTTGGCTACGGAACCCTAACAAGTTTGTTGGCGGCAGTTAGAGCCGATAGCTGCCAGGGCTGCGGATTGTTTGAAGGAGATATCGTGACCTTTATAAAGGGAAACTGATGGAAAACCGTGGCTTTTAGTCACTTTTAGTGTGCTTTAGTAAAGGTCTGAAACTACATTTCGCTCTGCCCACAGCGGGAGGAGTCGTTTGATGATTTTCCTCGTAAAAAAAGCTCGATATAACCGAAAATTTGATCTACCTAATGATGTTACTTGAACAAATTCGTTACCTATTAAATACCTACGTAATTTCACCAGTAATACTTAATGTAAATTGGTTGTTAAGATTCTGGAGCTCAAAATGCTTTCCCAAGTTGGAAAATTCATAATTATGGCGATAAGCCCCCTCTTTGAGGAGTGGCTGGAAAGACCTCACGGCGTCCTTACCTACCGCATGACGCAGGTCCTCACCGGACATGGTAAGTTCGGGAGGTTCCTGCACCGGATTTGTGCAGAAGAGACGCCCGGGTGCCACCATTGTGTGGACCGCCCGGAGGACACGGTGGAGCATACGGTAGAGGTGTGCTGCCCACTTGGGCAGAGCACCGCCGTGTCCTCGTGGGGGCGATCGGCGGCAGCGATCTCTCGCGCCGGGCCTCGGTACAGGCCATGGTCCGGAGCGAGGAGGAGTGGCAGGCGGATGCCTCCTTCTGCGAAGCAGTAATGCTAGCAAAGGAGGCGGCCGATTGCGTGAGGCAACGGAACTCATGCCCCAACCGCCGCCGGGATTCCGATCCCGATTTCCGGCCACCGTAGGCGCGGGCGCGGGCGGGGCGTGTGCTTGCGGACGGCGAGCAATGGGTGGCTCGCCGTCCGATCGTCCGGTAACTGTCCGGACCGAGCCCAAGTCGTCGACGGCGCGTAGTGTTCCACGAGCGCCTCAAGGAGTTGTCAGCAACCGTAGGGGCCCAGCAGGGTCGAGGCCTACTGGGGCCATGGGTGTTGCGAAAGTGACCCCCGGGGCCCTGGAAAAAAATGGAATACTCAACTTTTAAATAGGGAATTACCCCAAAATGCTTGTGAATGTACTGGAACTTTCTGATAAGTGAATAAAATAATACTATAATTTTTACATAATAAAATTATATTTTTTTTTATTCCATACCTTTCACACAACGTCACCTAGTCCCAAATAAAGCAAAGTTTGTGCTATGGGTAGGTACTAGACAACTGATAAACATATCTACTTATATATTTCTAAACACATACATAATTATTATAGATAAATTAAAGCCAGACACAGAACCAATGATCGTGATCATTACACAAATATTTGTCCTGGGTGGAAATCGAACCGACAACCCCTGGTTTAGCAGTCAGGACCACTAACCACTAAACCAACAGGCCAGTCACTATTACTAGCTCATTATTCAAAATTCAAAATACTATGTATATTAACATAATAAACTCCCCATTATGTCAGATTACTACCAACTTCAAGACATTTCCTCCAATAGGATCTGTCAGAGCTTGGTTCCTCGTGCCTCCAATTTTCGAAGAACCAGCTTTGACCTTGCATTAGCTCCACTTGCCGTCAGCGGTACGATGTAAGGATTATCGTCCAGATCCTAAGGTAAGATAGTTACTGCTTCACAGGAAGTCGTCAGATATTCACACAGTAATGATACCAGTCTATATTATATTAGGTGACATATAAATATGTCAGTAAAATTTAAAATAATTTGTTATTTTGGATATGTATGAGCGACCACTACCCAAGATTTGGCTGTCCACTCTGTTCGACACCACATCCAGAAGCATTGCCGGGCCTTGGTACAAGCCATGGTCCGGAGCGAGGAGAAGTGGCAGGCGGTCGCCTCCTTCTGCAAAGCAGTAATGCTAGCAAAGGAGGCGGCCGCACGCGCAAGAGAACGGCCCTCACGCCCCAGCCGCCGGGATCCCGATTTCCAGCCACCATAGGCACTAGCTTGTGGACGGCGAGCCATGGGCAGCTCACTGTCCGACCGTCCGGTAACCGTCCGAACCGAGCCCAAGTTGTCGACGGCGCGTAGTGTTTCACGCGCGCCTCAAGGAGATGTCAGCAAAACCGTAGGGGCCCAGTAGGGTCGAAGCCTACTAGGGCCATGGGTGATCACACAACGAAGGCAAAGAAGGAACAGGAGTGATGATGAGGGGATGTCATTGGATGATCTTCCCACAAAAAAAAACATCACACAACATTTTTTTTTAGGTGGGAAAATCTCGCTCTTGGGCGGAGCGAGAGATAGTGTCAGATTTTTACTGACTAAAAACCCACTCCTGTTCCTTCTTTGTCTTCATCCCGGGGCCCCAGGCTTCGCTTTCACACTACCCGTGGCCCCAGTAGGCTTCGGCCCTGCTGGGCCCCTACGATTTGCTGACATCTCCCTGAGGCGCGCGTGGAACAATACGCGCCGTCGACGACTCGGACTCGGTCCGGACAGTCACCGAACGGTCGGACGGCGAGCCACCCATTACTCGCCGTCCGCAAGCCCGCGCCTACGGTGACCGGAAGTCGGGATCGGAATCCCGGCGGCGGTTAGGGCGTGAGGACCGTTGCCTCACGCAATCGGCCGCCTTCTTTGCTAGCATTACTGCTTCGCAGAAGGAGGCGACCGCCTGCCACTCCTCCTCACTCCGGACCATGGCCTGTACCAATGCCCGGCGCGAGAGATCACAGCCGCCGATCGCCCCCACGAGGACACGGCGTTGCTCTGCCCAGGCGGGGCACACCTCTACCGTATGCTCCACCGTGTCCTCCGGACGGTCCACACAATGGCGGCACCCAGGCGTTTCTTCCGCACGAATTCGGTGCAGGAACCTCCCGAACTTACCATGTCCGGTGAGGACCTGCGTCATGCGGTAGGTAAGGACGCCATGTGGTCTTTCTAGCCACTCCTCAAAGAGGAGACTTACCGCCATAATTGTGGCGTGCTCAATCCAGAAGTATGTTTGTGCTACCCTTTTCCCTTAACCACTGGGAGTCCGTTTTTTTGCGAAGCACCGCCTAGAAACCATCTGTGCCGTACTCGACGAACAATGCACCGCCATGGAAGCCCTACAGACCCCTGAACGCGTTGTAAGGTCGGGTGTCAGATTGAATGAAACATCACAAGATATGGTACAAGACTGCCGTTTATTATGTTAATACACGAGTTATATATTTGGTTACACACATTGAAATAATAGGTACGTACATACTACATCACACCTCCCAAGGCAATTAAAAAAAAAAAAAAAAACTATTCTGTTTTTTTTTTTTATGGTACATTTTTATTATCACTTATTCCTATGATTACAGATAATACAAAAAAAAAAACAATACATGTTCTTACAATTAATACATATTCTTCTTAGCTGATATAATCTATCCAGTGTAACATGAGTGTATATCATTTTACAGCCACGATCGCAATGTAGGTCAGTAACCTTGGTATTGTTACTATACATAATTATGAGTAATACAACTTCGTTCTGTTTTTATGAATAACATCATTTTTTCCATTGATGTTTACCTCTACATTTGGTGATAAATCTCTAATAACACTGTAAGGACCATTATAAAGGTTTGAGAGCTTATTACCAGTTTCATTTTTTATCAATATTTTATCATTTGTTTTATATTTTATAGGTCTTACATATTGATCATATCTGTTTTTCCTTTCTAATTTCGAATTAATTAAGTTTTCTCGTGCTTCTGTTTGTGAAACCTGCAGTCTATATTTAAGCTCAAGGGGATAACTGTCATAGTTGTAGAGTGGTTCTACTGTTCTTAAAAGGTTACTTGGTAAGTTACATTTCTTTCCATAAACAAGTTCGAAAGGAGTAAATTTTGTCGATGAGTGTACTGTGGTGTTGTATGCAAAGGCCCAAAACGGTAACCACGAACTCCATGAGTCTGGTCTTTGATTGATGTGTATTCTTAAAAAGGCTCCTAGGGTTTTGTGGGAATTTTCCAGAGCGCCAATGCTCTGATGATGATACGCTGTTGAGTTCAGTTTAGAAATATTAAGAATTGTACATACCGTTTTGAATGTTTCTGACATAAACTCCGTACCTCTGTCAGTAGCAATTTCCCGAGGCACTCCGTGCACGAGAATGAAGTTGTTGACGAACACACGAGCGACTTCAGCTGATGTTCTACTCACTAGTGGAAAGGCACATACATATTTTGACAGTTCGCACTGAAGTGTTAAAATATATGTGTAGTTATTGTAATCTCTATCTAGTGGTCCTACGATGTCTAAAAATATTTTTTCAAACGAAGATTGTGCCGTTGTTGTTATAACCATGGGTTCTTTTACTATAACCGTATACTTGTGTTTTTGACAGGTAGAGCATTTTTTAACAAAGTTATTTATATCCTTTTCGAGACCCGGCCAGAAGTAATATTTTTTAATGTTGTTAAACATTCTTTTTGTGCCTGCGTGGCCACTTGTAGGTAATAAGTGAAAATCATTCAAAATGACTCTCCTGTCTTCTAAATTATCTATTCTTTCTATATCATTTAAGATACATAACCGTGGTCCTTCCCATTTAGTATATCTTTTAGCCTCATTAGTTATTTTTTCTAAAAATACGTTATTGTATTTATTTTTCACAAAATATATTTCATGTATCTCATTGACCTTGCAGAAATCACACATCGCTCTCACAAATGCGGCTGGCACGAGTTATATATTTGGTTACACACATTGAAATAATAGGTACGTACATACTACATCACAGCGTTGTTATACTGGACGCGCAGAGCATTGTAGGCTTTTTAAATTTAATTTCTCTTGTAACCCTGACCACCATTGCTTTCTGCCGACTTCATAATATTGTGACCCACTCGAACACAAAGTTACGAACCTTCGGCCAAAGACCAGCTGAATGTGGTTTTAAAGTTAAAAGTATGAAATAATGCAAATCTAATATGAACCTCTAGAAAAATTACTCTCAAAATGATGAATGTAAACATTGTGAGAAAACAGGCATGGACTAGAACCAAAAATTCGAAGACATTTGTGATATCCACCAATCCACACTGAGCCCGTGTGGTGGATTACTGCCCATTCCCTCACTTAGAGGGAAGGCCTGAGTCCCTGCAGTGGGAAAATTAAAGAGCTGATACTATGCTATAGTTTACTATGCTGTAAAATTGAATTAGGTCCGCGTCTCTATGTCACTTAGTGATATAGTAGCATTGGTAAAAGATTTTTTTAAATCGTTCCAGTTATTTTGAGTTTATTCGTTACGAAGAAAAATACAAATCTTTGCTCTTTAAATTATTAGTATAGATAATTTTATCATCATGCCGATAACCTACCTATCAACAAATTTTGATAACCCATTATTCTTTTTTTTATAGTACCTACTTAATTAATGATGATGCCGCTTAACCAGCCCGCTGCTACAGTGCCTCAGGGTAGCTATTTATTTATTTATGTATTTTATGATTTTTTATGTATTTATTTATTTGTTTATTCATTTATTTATTTATTATATGTATTTTCAGTATTTATCTCAGGACCCTGAGGTCCTGGACCTTTGGAAGGCGTACGAGGAGCCGAAGCCGACTCGCAGAGGCCCTTTAGATAATTATAATGGAACATGATACCAACCGACGATTATCCCTGTACGCGCTATACTAGTGCACCCAAGGACAACCCCCGGTTGTTGAAAAACTATTGCGACATATGGAAAACAAAGATAATAGGGCTATGGTTTTTGGAGTCTTAAGTGGACTGGTAACATGGAACTATGTTAAGACTATGGCCCCTGCCTGAACAACGTTATTAATATCAATCGAAAAAAGGCAGGGGGTGACTTGCACACTCAATAAATGGGCCCCCAAAAAACGGCCGCTAGCACGAAGTGACGTAGCAACAAGAGGGCAACATATTCTGAGGTGCTTGAGGAGTGGAGAGGTATACCACGGCTATCAGGACAATCCCGGAAGTCCGGTCAAGGTCCCTACCAGCACCTTACTGGATTATACATCCTTCTCCCGAGCACGTTTGCTCTTGCGAATCTCCACTCAAGCCAGCCAATAAAGGCAAGAGAGAGGTGGGAGCTCAGTTCCTCGTCAGTGTTCACTACGGCCGGCCAATAAAGGCAAGCCGGAGATGAAGAACAAGAATTTTCCCGGGAGATCGGGTCCGTGGGGTCGCTAATGCCCAGCAGTTCGCCACAAAACTGCCCTGCGGATTATTATTATTATTATTTTGTATTTTTTTATTTACTCAAAATTTAAAAGAACAAATACAGATAGAAGACCACAAAGGTAATGTTTATTTCAAAAGATATTTCTTCCAACAGACCTGAGACAAGAATGTTGGACTTCTTACGAAAATTATACATACAAAATTAAAGGTATTACTGGAGGTTCAAAGAAGTATTTAAAAGCGATATGCCCATAAATCTAAAAAAGAAAATAATAATAATAATAATAATAAATCGTTTATTTATAACATAGGGCATTTACATTTACAATAAAGTATATTAAATATTAAAAAGAACACAGTTGCTTATATGCCTGAACTAGGGTGAACCTGTGCTTCAGGCGAGAGAGTGCTTAAATACAAAATAATAAATTAACTCTAAATATGACTATTAAAAAAACTTAACTAAATTTAGATATACGGCGAGTTTTATTTACAAACAGTAAGTAGGTCTTCTGTCTCTACATAAGATATGCTTAGGAAATATTGGAAAAAGAATAATAAGAATATTGGAAAGATAGTTATGGACTGGAGTTAAGTCATGTTTAAGATAATATATGCTTGCCAAACCTGGAAGCCAACAGAACAAAAAACAATAAACTTACATGTCTAAGGGAGTATAGTATGTTGAACATTAAATGAGTACAAAGATTAAGACACGCAGATATAATAGTAAAAACAAAAACAATTGACGCTCTAAACCAAGCACAAAAATTAATGTGAAAATGGGCCGGACATGTGGCGCGACTTAAAAACAACCGATGGACAAAAACAGTAACATCGTGGCGCACGCTAGGAAGATGACATCAGAAAAATAGCTGGACCGCAATGGCAACAGATAGCCCAAGATCGTGAGAGATGGAAATCCTTGGAAATGGCCTTCACCTGAGAGGGGTTCTTTACAGCAATCTGTAAATATAAATTATTAACAATAAATATTAATTTATTAAATTATCAATGATTATAACTATCGGTTATTAATTATTATTAATATTATGAATTATTGGTTATCAATTATTAATTACCTGTTATTATTATTATTCCGTGTATTCAACAATGTTAACTTACTATTTATATTTTTAAATAAATTAAATTAAAATTCATTTAATTTGAACCACAGCGTTTCATATTTTTTAGTATTACAAAAAAAAAAAATATTTATGAATATAAAAATAGTATCCCACCGGTATCGGGAACAGGGGCCAAGCGGTTAGGGCTCCAGAGAAAAGAACCTCCTAACTATACGAGCCGTGTCCAGGAGTACCGCTCTCTGAATCAAGCCCTTGATCCAGCCGCCTAACACGAGCCTTCGAAGGTGTTGGTCTAGGCTCTTGGCTATTAAGCCGTTGACTAATACGGCTGTCGGTACAATGATCGCTGAGTCCACATCCCACATGTCGACCACCTTTATTAATCCGTTTATAATCTTTCTCGGCTTTTACGAGATTCTCGTCATACGGAACAGATACGTCAACAATCATTGCACGCCTCTCGCTTCGGCCCACCACCGCTATATCACGCTTATTGGCTACAATAGTTCTGTCAGTAATGATGTGCCAATCCCAGTAAAAGGGGATATGACCATTATCATTCATCTCTTAGCCGCCAGTTGCTATTTTAATATCTATATTTAGTTTTTATTTTTACATTATTGACATTGTTCTCACATGATAGCGACAAGAAACATGTAACAGAGATATTTGTAATTGCAAAACATGATTGAAAAGAGTGTCCATGGAGTTTCTTGCACATTCTTCTCCATAGAGATCTACGCTTTGGAATGTGCAATTAGCATCATTTTTTCTGACTGACTGACTTCTTGACATTTCAAAAGTGCCTGTAAATGGTTTATTTGAAATAAATGCTTTTGAATCTTTGAATCAAGAACTGAGTTGGGCTTATACCTGTAGTACGGCACTTCCGATTCCATAAGAGAGTATTTCAGAGCAAGTTGCTGATGTATAATCCTGGCTACTAGGTTGTGCCTATGCAAGTACTCGCCGTTAGCTAGAAGAGAACAACCGAAGATAATGTAACGAATTGATTCTCCCGGACGGTGACATGCCCGACAGATGTCAACCGTGCCGTCCTTCACAATAAATCTCCGGTAGTTATTCGTCATGATAACTTCGTCCATTATTGCACAGACAAAACCTTCGGTTTCCCCAAAAAGGTCGCCGAAACGCAGCCAGGCTACTGACGCCAATTGGACCACATCGGGCCCATGTAAGGCCAGGAAAAAGCGTCCGTGAAGTTCCTTGTTCTGCCACACTTCCTTGCGATCGTTAGTGTCAAGCACTACAGGTTTGCGCCAGTTTTCTTTTGCCAAGGAGAGCGGAGTGAGTCCCTTGTCCACTGCCACTACATCTCGATGCATACCCACGTCGGTAGCCAGGAAATATTCCCTGAGACTTCATACCTCGCGGTTGTGTAGGGTCTAAGCAAAAACCTCGTTAAAAAACCTCGACTCCCACACTTCCGCGAGATATAAGTACTTACGTAAACGTAACGATCGTGGGTGATGCATTCGGTATGTAGTCAGCAGTGTACGGATCAAGGGCGTCAAGCTTCGTTAGAGTACATTTGAGTACGCCGAAAGAGTACATCAATACAGGTATGACCCAACCGTAGAAGGCGCGCACCTTGTTTCCAACTGAAAGAAAGCTATTGAATACCATCTTTAGGCGTCCAAAGAAACGCTTCTTCGACGATTGCTTCATGCCAGTGATATTGATACCTAAAGACGTCCACTATTGGACATTGGCCTACCCCTAATACCGCCACTATGAACGGTCCTGTGCGTCTCAAATCCACTGCATTCCTGCGACTCTCACCACCTGGTGAGAATCCCAGTTGAAAATCTATTGGAGATTACTAAGCGTTCACATTTATCGTTTGCAACTTGGCTAGGGGGGCAGTTTATATTGCATTCGTTGCATTCGTTAATTCATATCGCACTGTAGCTCGATCCACCTCCCCTATACCGCGTATGCTAACGATGCTCAACGCGCTCGTAGAGACCAACCCTGGAATGGATTTGTTTGCTGGTGAATGGAAGACAATATTATTAGAAAGTTTGCGATTCTGTGACAAGACAGAGTGAAAGGATTAACGTAGTTTTAGTATTAATGGCTGTTTTGCTGTACTAAATACATACTGTAAAAAATACTTAAATATTGTACCCGATAGCAAGGAAGGGTTATGTTATTCATACTTTTCAACATATCATTTTGTTTTCAAACGGTTATCTCAAACTCGTTTAACTCGGTTCATGGGCAGCGCTGCGGTGATGATCTAGCTAGCTGGTGCGTAACTAACGTATGAAGTAAGATACTACAACTTTAGCAGTGAAACGTAAGACACAAACATGTTCAAGGCATATTATTTTGTTTGTTTACCACTCTTATTAATTTTAACTGGTGAGTGCATTTTCAATTATTGTGTTCCGTTTGAGATCCAAAATCCATTATGAGAGAGACAGACAGTAGGTATATCGTTTTTTTTTGCCACAAGATGAGAGACAACCAGGAAAAGTGGAGCCAAATAGTGACAGATTGGTACCCCAGGGATGGGAAACAGAGTAGGGGAAAACAACTGTTGAGAGAGGATGAGTTGAAACCGACAGCGGGCCCCAACTGGAGGAGAGTGACTCGTGATAGATTACAATGGAAACAGCTAGAGGAGGCATTTGCTTGGAGGCATACTACATTAAGAGATAATATATAACAGAAGAAAAAGATAAGAAGGAGAAAGTGATAATTAGTTCAAAATAATAAGGCTATTATTATTGTGTCGTCTTTTTAAACGACTTCTACAAGAGGAGATTCTTAATTTGATTGTTAATATTTTTGTATCTTGTTCAGATTTTTTTTTCCAAAAGTACCTACACTACTTAAGTAAAATTTCACTAAGTAAATTAGGACTGTTACTTAATTTTCTTTTTAGGCTGTAAAAGGTTGTCCATTATTCCAGTTACCTGATGTATAAATAATAACCTAAAGATTAACATCGACAGTAAAGAGATACCAAAAAAAAAATTGTACACTTTTAAAATCAATTATTTAATATTTAGATCATGCGCGATGCCAGTCTGAGTACTTCAACCTTGAAGCGGGTGGCTGGCTCGAGCTGCACACGATGCCAGAAACTTGGGAGGAAGCCTTCCTAAAATGTCACCATAGAGGTAAGATTCACTTTCTCTTATTATATTCAGTTTAACGAGCGGCAAGCTAAGGGTGCGTGCCGTGTCATGTACAGAACTTGATGCGTCATGTTACAGGCGCGGTGTTGGCGTCGCCGCTGAACAAAGGACTAGCTCATGCACTCCAACTGCAGATGTTGCAGTTTGGTGTGAATGGTAACATTTTCCTCGGAACCCATGCTTTGTACTCTAAAGGACATTATGTCTCTGTAGAAGGTCAGTGGAATTGTTAACTTTTTCGAATTGATAAAATCAATGAAACGAACAGTTTTCATTGTTAATGTTTTTCGTGTGCATGTTCCAGGAGTGCCACTATCTGATATGGAAATAAACTGGGGATCACATGCTCATGTCCATCGAGCGGGCACCGGAGACTGCCTCACTATGTCGGTCGATGGAAGCATGCATTACTCGTCATGCACAGACCCACTACCCTTCATATGTTACAGGAAATCCGACAATCAAACGATGAACGAATGTGGCACCTTTGATAATAGTGAGTAAATAACTAATCATCAACCTATAATGAACCTAGAGCAGTGGTGGCCGAGTAGAGCAGTGGTGGCCGAGTGGTAACGGCCCCGACTTACCGAGTTGTAGGTCGCGGGTTCAAACCCAGCCAGGCGCATTACTTTGTGTATTTTATTTCATCACCACTGCTTTCAAAACGGTGAAGGAAAACATCGTGAGGAAACCGGCATGTCCTAGAACCAAAAATTCGAAGATATGTGACATCCACCAACCCGCACTGGGCCCGCGTGGTGGATAACGGCCCATTCCCTCTCCTAGAGAGGAGGCCTGAGTCCCAGCAGTGGGAACATTATAAGGCCGACTATGCTATGCTATGCTAACCTATAATGACATACAATGTTAAAAAAAAACATACTGAATTCCATGTGATCGATGTCGTTCTTGATACAGTTTCTGCAGTGCTTAGCATCCTTGATTTCATGTATGGTTATTCTACAAAATGTTTCAGAATACCACCTCAATGAGCAAACAGGTAGCTGTTACAAGATCCATCTCGATAAGCAGACTTGGACCCGTGCGTACAGTATATGCGCATCTGAGGGGGCTTACCTGGTCATCCTGAATGACGCAGAAGAGGCCAGCATCGTCAAAGACTTGTTCCCTCCTCCTCCGAGTACACCATGGGATGGATTTTATATAGGTCTTGTAGCCTGGGGCAAGGAGCGCACCTGGACCACCATTCACGGTATGAGACCAGTTTGTTTGGGGCTTTAAGCCCAATATTGTTTCATGGTATTACATAAATATACTATTCATTCATTCATTCCTACCCTCGCATCGTACACGCGACAACAAGTATTCTTATGTGCTCGCATAATTAAAATTACATACTGGTGTCCAAAGTGAAGAATTATCTCAAAAACGTATATCAACGTGTAGCTAAGTGTATGAGCTTCCTAGTGCACAAATCAGTTTGTAAATCCACCTAACCGTTAAGAAGAAAACTCAGTATTAAGTTACGGTTGCAAAACAAATTAGTCAGCTGTTATCTAGCGGAGTGACGTCAGTGAACGACCGGCCTTCGCTCGTCTTGCTTCGGACTAAATCGGAGGCTCGAAGAAACACACTCGGCTTGATCGGCTTCGCTCGGTTTACATCGGATGGCGCTCGGGCTGCGAACATAGATAGTGACAACAACTTCGGCGTTGCCTTCTCCTGCGCACCAAAATCAAGTTAGTAACTAACTCACTGACAATAAACCCACAAAAACGCGTTGGTTTAGTGTGCAGTACCGCCATAGCGTAAACTATGTCACTAAAACGAACACCACCCGCCTCGCGTTGTCACTCGGCAGTGATGCAAATAGACAACCAAGAAAGTAGTCGACAGACTGCTTTAACCGCCACTGAAAATACAAATGAATCACCATTATATCACTGTGAATCTGCACCTGATCTACAGTCACTCACGGCTAACATCTCGGACCGTAAAAAAAGGAAGTTCACAAATAGCGATAAGAACATCTCTGCTACAATACAGGATCTTTTCTCTCAATTATCTAAAGATCAAGAGAAACGTTTTCAAGAACTTCAAACCACAATAAGTAAACTAAATGAACAAAATGACGAATTACGGAAAAGTGTTAGCTTAATGTCTGATAAATACGACGAATTTCTATTGCGTATTTCCCGTTTAGAGTTGGAGAAACAGGAGGATAAGAAAACTATTAAACAACTGGAAGATAAACTCGAACTACTGGAACGCAAATCACGCGTGTTGGGTATTGAGATACGCAATATTCCAAAAGAAAGCGGTGAAACTAAAGATAGTTTGTGTAACGTATTGGTGAAGCTAGGAAAAACCATTGATGCTGAAATAAATTATTCAAATATTAGGGATATTTACCGTCTGAACACTAGAGACGGGTCTAATCCGGTTATTGTTGATTTTACCTCAGTATTAATCAAAGAAAATGTTATAAAGAAAATCAAGAGCTTTAATAAATCCAAAACAAAAATGGATAAACTCAACACTACTCACCTTAACCCAAATAATCAACAAAAGCCTTTATACGTGTCTGAAACCCTAACACAAAAGACACACAAAATGTTCTTCCTGGCCCGATCGTTCCAAAAAACTCATGGTTATGCATTCTGCTGGACATCCAATGGAATAGTATATCTAAAGAAAAATGCTGACTCTCCTCAAATACGCATAACCACTGAGTTGGATATAGAGAAGCTGAGAATATCGCAATGACTATGTATAAATAAGCTTAACCATAGCATATTATTGTTAACTGTATTATTAATGCATGCATCAATTTTTTTTGCTAATGTGTTTTATTTCTACTCTTTTTTATTTTTTTATTTTGTCTCAAATTATAATAGTGTCAAGAAAAAATACATTGTTAAATACAACATATTTAAACAGTCACATAATCATTTATTTATAAAATACAACTACACCATACCGAATTTTTACTCAAACAAAATCATCACTCATAATGCATCATGTAAAAAGACATACAACATCATATTATTAATTTTTTTCAATATTTTACCTTATAAAACAAACAGACATATCTACATATACATATACAATCACATACTACATATACTTATCACACCCCTCTTCTTTAACACTTCAACTGACTCAATGAGATACCTTATAAACTTTGAAAAAACACTTTATTCATTAACACAAAAATATGAACTTACACTGTCGTATTTGTCTGATTCAACTTTCTCGCACAGTCACAGCTTTGCTATCTTATTCTCATCAGGAACTCATGCGGGCGATCATAATTCGCTAATACGTGTGACTAACTTATATTTAATATTTATTACAATTAAATCTATATTCGACAGATATTTTAAGTACCATTATAAAATTCGATAATTTAAATGATTTAACAGAAAATATCGATAAGGTAGAAGTATCTGAATCACGGTATGCCGACGTTGAAGATTGTCACAAAATAATTTTGCCCTCTTCTGAGAGTCTTATAAATTTCACCCAAAATATACGTAGTATAAACTGCAATATGAATGGTTTGGAATTATTATTAACTAGATTAAATCTACACTGTGATCTACTTGTTCTTACAGAAAGCTGGCTTTCGCGCACAAATTCATTACCTAATCTACTAGGATATCGATCGTTTGCGACAAAAAATAATGTGAAACAAAATGATGGTGTAGTCATATTTTATAAGGAACACCTTCGTTTTACAATTGTGGAGCCGGACTTCAGCGAGGGTAACTGTCTGATCGCTAAGCTAAATAATCAAATTGCAATTATTGCAATATATCGTTCCCCATCTTACTCTAATTTAGACGCATTCAATAAATCCTTGAATGAGTTTTTAAATAGTTGCTCATCCTTTAACAATCTTATTGTAATGGGCGACATAAATATTGCAATCAACCAAGACAAAATTGACCATCAAGGCGAACGTTACCTTAATTTGGCTGCAAGTCATGGTATGCTACCTTCAAATACATTAATTACACGACCGGAAAGTAAAACATGTATTGACCATATACTTCTTAAAACAAAAAGTACCTGCAACACCATTATACCATTAGCAACTTTGACTGATCACTACCCGGTTTTACTGCACATGAACTTTAAGAAAACTCAACAATTCGCGACATCAAATATTATAAGAACTAACGAAGATGGCCTGAGGGATGAAATGGCAAGGATTGACTTCTCTCCAGTATTTGAGTCACATGATCCTAACATTTCTCTAGCATATATTACTAACTGTCTTCAGACTGCAATAAACAATAACACCAAAGTCATTACCCTATCACGTCGGAAGAAGATTATAAAACCCTGGATCACACAGGGGTTGCTGCGCTGCATGAGGAATAGGGATCAGTTACACAAAAAATCAAAACTTTTGCCAGAAAACTCTACATTAAAACTAACGTATACACGCTATAGAAACTACTGCAACACTATATTGAAAAAAGTAAAAAGAGCATATGAAAAAAATCTCGTCAAATCAGCTCAAAATGATAATAAAAAACTGTGGAAAGTAATAAAAGACGTCACAAACACAAAAAAATACAACTGCTCAAATGAACTTCTTTCTCTAGCTGATGGTCCTAGACAGTCTCTGAATAAAGTAAATAGCTACTTTGTTGATGTGGGTAGATCACTGGCAAATAAGATCAGGCAAAATAAAACTAGTCACATAGACACTAATGTAGATACAAGCACTCAATTAAATTCGTTCGTATTGGAGGAAACGGATGAATGTGAGGTAGACCGTCTCATCACTAATTTAAAAGCAGACAGCTCAACGGGTTTCGATGGGATTAGCAGTAAATTTTAAAAAAAATATAAATCTATTTTAGTTACTCCACTTACCTTTATTTTTAACTCATGCCTCCAAAATGGAATATTTCCTGATTCCTTAAAGAAATCTGAAGTTTGCCCAATACATAAGGGTGGAAACAGAGATTGCATCACTAACTACAGGCCCATATCCATACTCCCAGCTCTGTCAAAGATCCTTGAGAGAGTAATTAATATGAGACTAACAAGGTATCTTGAAAGTAAAAACTTGCTCTCACCTAACCAGTATGGTTTCCGTAACGGGAAATCTACTGAACAAGCTGTAAACAATCTAAGTTACATTAGTGATAAACTGGATAAAAAAAAGAAATGCCTGACCATCTTCTTAGATTTGGCAAAAGCCTTTGATACAATCTCTGTTTCAGTGCTCTTGGCCAAGCTGGAAAGATTGGGAATCAGAGGCAGGCAGTTGGAACTTTTTAAGAGCTACCTAGCTGATCGCTATCAGTGTGTACGTGTGGGAAAATTTACTAGTGCTGACCTCCCAGTTACACATGGAGTTCCACAGGGCAGTATCTTAGGACCAACCCTTTTTCTCGTATACATAAACGAACTCACTAACTTAAAACTTATCCAGGGCGAGATTATTTCCTTCGCTGATGATACTGCTCTCCTTTTCTCCGCCGATAACTGGAATGAAGTCTTTGATGCTGCCCAATTTGGTTTTAGTACTGTCAGAAACTGGCTAAGTGACAATGTTTTAACGCTAAATACCGATAAAACCAAATACATTTGTTTTAGTATTCGATCAGACTTCGACATTGATCACACCTATGCCATTATTCCACACGAATGCATATCTCATGGTGATTGCTCTTGTGTTGCAATTGAAAGGGTTGATACAATTAAATATTTGGGCGTTACTATAGATAAAAACCTGAACTTTAAAGAACATATAAGAATTTTAACCGGACGGGTTCGAAAACTGATATATGTCTTTAAAAATATACGACACATCGCTGACCCACCTGTCTTAAAACGGATTTATTTTGCCCTCTGCCAGTCACTCATAACATATTGTATATCTGTGTGGGGAGGTGCTGGAAAAACCTCACTCAAATCTGTTGAGATTGCCCAACGTGCAATATTAAAGGTAAGCAATTTTAAACCTATTCTTTTCTCTACTGCCTCACTCTATCAATTATGTGGAGTACTAACCGTGAGACAATTATTTATTCTAAAAATTATTTTAATGCAACACTCACAAATAATTTACAACCCACAGATGTCTAATAAACGCAGAAATTACACGGTTTCCACTCAACAATGCTCTTCCAACACAAAATTTATAGCAAAATTTATTAATTCCATCGGCCCTTACATTTATAACAAAATTAATAAAATTCTTAATATATATCCTCTTAACAAAGATCGTTGCAGGAGTAAGGTAATGGAATACCTGCAAAGTCTCACTTATGATGAGACTGAACAGCTTCTAACCGTATCGAGATAGATAGCAATTATAAACATATTATATTATATACACATAAAACAGTATCTCAGTCAATAACATGTCCTCTCATTAACTTCCACATACCACACTCATACTCAACTATATATACACCCTCTCACACTCACTCATTCACCTATCATAACACACTAAGAGAGGAACAGAGCAGAACTATATCGGAGTGCACCTTATATTCATGTGTTGTATAATACGAGCATTTAAGATTTATAAGTATGAAATGTAACGCGGTGGGGTTGGCGCTGAAGCCGAAATACAGACTAGTTCTAGTTCGGCTCCAGCTGCTAAAACTTTTGTGTACATGTCTATTACTGTTTAGAGCATTTATTTTGTTAAAATACAATAAGTACTTTGTTTGTGAAATAAATAAATATTATTATTATTCGTTTATTCGTAATTATAACATGTAAATTATATTTTTAAATATTTCAATAAAAAAAAAAAATAATAATTTATTATTATAAACTTATTATCTCAGGACCCTGAGGTCCTGGACCTTTGGGAGGCGTACAAGGAGCCCAAGCCAACTCGCAGAGGCCCTTTAGATAATTATAATGGAACATGATACCAACCGACGATTATCCCTGTACGCGCTATGCTAGTGCACCCAAGGACAACCCCCGGTTATTGAAAAACTGTTGCGACATATGGAGAACAAAGATAATAGGGCTATGGTTTTTGGAATCTTAAGTGGACTGGTAACATGGAACTATGTCAAGACTATGGCCCCTGCCTGAACAACGTTATTAATATGCTTCGAAAAAAGGCAGGGGGTGACTTGCACACTCAATAAATGGGCCCCCAAAAACGGCCGCTAGCACGAAGTGACGTAGCAACAAGAGGGCAACATATCCTGAGGTGCTTGAGGAGTGGAGAGGTATACCACGGCTATCAGGACAATCCCGGAAGTACGGTCAAGATCCCTACCAGCACCTTACTGGATTATACATCCTTCTCCCGAGCACGTTTGCTCTTGCGAATCTCCACTCAAGCCAGCCAATAAAGGCAAGAGAGAGGTGGGAGCTCAGTTCCTCGTCAGTGTTCACTACGGCCGGCCAATAAAGGCAAGCCGGAGATGAAGAACAAGAATTCTCCCGGGAGATCGGGTCCGTGGGGTCGCTAATGCCCAACAGTTCGCCACAAAACTGCGCTGCGGATTGTATCTCTCTTAGTCTGGCCCCTCATCCTAGGCATATTACGGCAAAGCAAACTTTACCGATACAGACCTAGGGTATATTGGAGCACGCAAGCCCCACCACGACGTCAACGTAGAGATACGGCGATGGGGTTATTATTATTATTATTACTATACACTAACTATTTCTCGCAACTTCGTCCGCGTCATGTTTGCAAAACTGACACATGTAACTAATAATTCTGTGCTTGTGATTCATGCCAAAAGAAATAAAACGGTTAATAGCCAAATCGCAAATTACTTTCAGTAAATATGTGATATATATTTGTGTCCAGATATATAAATGTTAATACAATTCAATGTAGGCTGTTATAAAAATGTATATAAAGTAGTTTTCAGTTGCCAAAATGTACAAAGAGTTAGTCAGTAGGAGCTGATCCTGAGGTCAACCGACTCGCTGCCTTTAGTGTTTGTACCTTTTTTTTTTTAAGTATGAAATTATGAAATACCTTCTCCCGCCCCTCAAATCACGATACAATGCTCGATGACCTCAGTAGAGCTTCCCAAAGAGTGGGACTTAAAATGAACATGGAAAAACCAAAGTCATAGTAAAAAGCAAAGTAGCCCACTCCTATCAAGATCGGAGACTATACACTCGAAATTGTGGACGACTACGTTTACCTGGGACAGACGGTCCAGTTGGGTAGGTCTAACTTCGAGAAAGATAGCAGTCGTCGAATCTGACTCGGCTGGGCAGCGTTCGGGAAACTGAGCGGTATTTTCTCATCCAATATACCACAGTGTCTCAAGACGAAAGTCTATGACCAGTGCGTGTTATCAGTGATGAGATATGGCTCCAAAACGTGGTCGCTTACAATGGGCCTCATCAGAAGACTTAAAGTCTCCCAAAGGGCAATGGAAAGGGCTACGCTTGGAGATTCCTTGCGTGATCGAATCAGGAATGAGGATATCTGCAGGAGAACCAAGGTTACCGACATAGCACGAAGAATCGCCAAACTTAAGTGGCAATGGGCAGGGCACATTGCTCGCAGAACGGATGGCCATTGGGGTCGAAAGGTTCTGGAATGGCGACCACGTACCGGAAGACGTAGCGTTAGAAGGCCTCCTACAAGGTGGATCGATGACCTGGTAAGGGTTGCGCAAATCTGATGGATGCGAGACGCACAGGACCGTTCATTGTGGTGACACTTGGTGAAGGTCTATGTCCAACAGTGGACGTCTTTCGGTTGAAATGATGATGATGATGATGATGTTGTATCTCCACGCGCTAATCATGCATGCGTGTAATGACTGTTGCCTCCAGATCCCATGGTGCTAGGCCAGCAAGGAGGCTCACCGCTTTGCGGGAAATCGTGCGGTATCCTCGCACCATCCGGATGGCCATAACCCTCTGGCATGCGTTAAGCTTGGCCGCCAATCGCTTTCGCAGCTATGGCGCCCACACAGGCGTTCTATAAAGGGCCATGTACCGAACGATACCTACGTAAAGCCTCTGGTAGGAGGCGTCTGGACCCCTAAGTTGGGCAGAAGCCGCTTAAGGGCAGCAAATCTAATTTGGGAGCCAGACGTTGGAAGAGTTCTTCAAAAATCCATTGGCTGTCGAGGACGTGTCCCAGCTCCACCTCTCTGGCCTCCGCATCCGGCTGACAGATGCGGCGCCTGCTGTCTCTGGCATACCGGCGCGGCGTCGCGCGGCATTGCACGCGTTGCGCAGTGCCGCAATCTCCGGCGACCACCAGTACACCTGGTGCCGGGCTCGTCCTGGCCGGCCTCGGGGCATTGCCACGTCGCAGATTTGCGACATGACCTCCCGGAACCACTCTGCCTCGACGTCGATGTCGACAGGCCTGTCCGGTGCTTACACCCAGGCCTGTACCATCGCGGCTTCCAGGAGGATCTCCCGGTCCAGCTGCTACAGCGCCCAACGTGAACCACACGGGGTCTGTTGGACCGGCGTGATCGAGGTCTGGACGGAGACGTCAAACCGGATGTATCGGTGGTAATTACTGTAGCTAGGGATCGAACTCGCGGCAAATGTCGTTCAATACAGTATTCATTATTTAATTAATTTATTCTATTATTTAACATTCCTGAACTTGTATTAAGAGAAACATTGTCTTCATTTTCTTGAGATCTTACTTGCAGACCCAGCTCCAGAGTTTGAGGCACTGCGTGCCGAAATACAGGCACCTAGCCTAGTTTGGCAGTAAATACAAAATTAAGCACAATTGTGACTGTCTTGTGTAAACTTAAATTGTTTATAGACAAATTGTGTGAACATGTATTTTTATGGTGTAATAAATTATTATTATTAATACAAACATTTTGGAATATTGCTCACCCCCCATTACAAAAAGCATTACAAAAAAATTAACGCTTTGTGCAGGCTATAAATTATATTTTGTAGCCTATAACTTGATCAGATCTTATCAACTAAGTAAGGATTACGTATGCAAAATTTGAACAGAATCGGTTTAGGTAGTTTTTGCGCCTACTAAAGACATCGCACCACAATTTTACTGTTTTATTCTATGTATTTATTATTATTTACTATATAGAATATAGATATAAATACTCGCTGTAGCCACCATATATAATTATGTTTGCCTCGACTACCATTCTGTGCATGATATATGTATATAAGGAAATCCATTCTAACATTTGTAACAAATAACTTAAGACGTGTTAGTTACTTAGTGACCCGCCCTCCTAGAACTAACTATGGAAGAAGAAATTTGGAGTTTGAGGGTGTTACAATTTATAATAAGATACCGTCAGTAATAAAACAAGAACAAAGTTTTGCCCGGTTCAAAAAGCTGCTAAAAACTCACACAATTAATACATACAAATAAGTGAGTAGATGGGAAAGGAGAAAAAAGAGAAAAATCATATAAATACACACGTTATATAGATTAACTTTATTTCTTTAAACTAAAAATATAAACTAGTAATTACTTAATTAAACAGAAACAAATAAAATCCAACACTTCCCAAACATACTTACCCAAAACATCTAAATAGAACAATAAACTAAAAATAAAATAAACTTATAATAATAAACGTGCTAATAACCGACGATACCATCAGTGCCACATCTAGTAAAAATCAAATTCGTGCATCCATGTTATGTTTGGATAACTTATGATTGAAGTATGTTATCTGTTTAGATTTACCCACATTTTGTCTTATTTTTTATTTTGTTTTTTTTTTCCTGGCTATCTTGTTTTGTTATTTTACATACGTACTTACATCTGTGCGCTCTAATTATTAATTTTAGTTTTAAATATTGTTTCTCAGTAAGTGAATTATGTATGCAATTCTTTATGAGAAATAAAGTTGTTATAAAACCTAAATATATTAGTTATTTAGTTGTTATTAGTTTATCCCTATGGCAGCATGTAAACCGATCGCTCTTCATACCTTTGCTGCCTGCTGTCTATTTTATGAAAGAAGAACATTTGGTACTAAATAATAAATATTCCTAACCTAACCTAATTATTTTTTGCCATTTTCAGGTGAGAAACTAGAAGAAGTGTACAACATATGGAATATTGGTCAGCCTAACAATTATAATGGGATTGAGGATCGTGCGCAATGTTTTTGGAACGGCAGGTTAGATGACACCCCTAAAGACGACTCTAAGATTACGCGTGTGTTTGCATGTGAAAAGTCTCCCCAAGTTTGAAGTCTTACCATAATGCACTAAACATTTGAGGAGCATGTGTACCGTCTGTAATTAAGCACAGTAAATCATGAACTCAATTTCTTTGTTTCACTGAAATGCGGTTTTTGTTCATTTTTTGTGATTATTAAAATGATTAAACATTACGAAAGAGTAACTTGTTTTATTTTTTCATTGAATCGCGTGGCAGTGTGCAGAATCTCTCTTGAACAAAATCTCGATACAACCATTACTGTATCTGTGATTCAAACCAACGATAAGAGTATGTATGCATATAACTACGAGTAAACAAGTATCTATGACAATATCAACATCATTGGAGACGCTAATCAGATAAAGCGTTTTCGTATTATTGCATTATAAGCTATAATTATAAGCATTTCAGATTGAAAAGTTGAAAGGGAATCGTTTGTCTTGTTTCTGTTTGGCAAAATAGCAGCGTATCTAAAGCTAAAACTACATTAGATCAACGCACACGTGTGATTTGTACATAGAACGACGTCGCGTGGCGTCCCATGGCATGGATCAAGTGTAGCTGTACAAGTCTAGTTTCCATATAAAATGTATGGAGACTGACGCCTAGATCGGCGTGTGTGGCACACGTGTGCGCAGTGTAGTTCTAACTTCATTCTGCCGCAGCACGCGAGGAGGAGGCGGCGTCTGTATCTTCCTGCAAGATAATGTCGACTTCAAAGAGAGAAACGATATAACGAATATGGCCATAGAGCATATTTTAGAAGTATGTGCAATCGAGATACCCAAAGAAAACATATTATTAGTAACCAAAGACAATAAATATATACTACTATTAATAGACAGGACATAGCAAACAAAATCGTAATCCGATACTTATTACCTAGTGGTAAGTCGCTCAGTCTAGTATGACGCCCCTACACGTCAAGTCGTGTTTGTATCCGCTTTATGCACTAAAAGAAAATCATTTTCTGAGAAAATATACCGAGTTGCGCATTACGCTATTGCAAATCTTGTTATGGTAAAATGACTGGACATAAATTCGGTTTATTTTCGTAAATATTCTTGGTGTTTACGCAGTAATTAATTAGAATTCAATAATTTTCACAAATATTTCTAGAACATTTGATGATTTTGTGATAACACCATCTATTGCTGAAAAGCTTAACCTTACATAGTACACACTGAGGCTCTACCACGAGCTTTTAACGTGATCCGAGCGATAGTGAGATTAATAAATTTTGACAAATATAATTCGCGTGTTTGCTATACAAAACTAGATCCCCGACAATATTGCGGTATAATACTTTTACTTGCATCCTTGATCCTGGTATTGTTACTTAACTTCGGAGGCTTCAAGTTCCTAAGCAACATCACTGGTGTGCCCACACGCAGTACACGTTTAAAGTATGGAAGGCCGGCAGGATTAATAGTGTTCAGAAACTCAACCAGACATAGTGGACTGCTTCGTCTGCATTTACCACATCATCAGTATCTATTGAACACACTATTTCCTCAGCTTCTAATGATGTCAATAAAATATCAATGATAACTACTGCTTGGTCGTTCTTTGGCGTCAATATAGCTCTTTCTCTTAGCCATTATAATGGTTTGTCCTTTATTTCAGCCACACCACAATATTTTTTTTCTATCATCTCTTCGACTGTACTTACCACCGTGCATATTTTTTCTGGTATGTCTCTATCCCCATATAATTCTTGATACTTGCCGTTTCCTAATTGGAGTAAAACGTCTGAAAATTAACCTGCAGAGACGTCCCCTCTCAGATATACTCTCGTATTTTTGGTTAATTTAAGTATTTTAGTACGGTATCTTTTAATGCATGTTTTAATTTCATCCGCTCGTGTCTCTTTTAGTACAACCGGTAACGTTTGGTGAAAATCTCCTGCCAGCAAGCAATACTGTCAAATCACCCATTAAGTAGTCGTTGCTTCTTATATCTTGTAGAGTTCTGTTATTATAATATTTCAATAGCTCTTTTGCGCACCATTGTGCCTTCGTCCCAGACTATTATATTTGCTTCACGTAACAATTAGGCAAGATTACTTTGCTTAGAAATGTGGCTTATTGGCGTCTAATCATTGGCGCAAAATCTGATCCAAAAAATATTCTAGTTTGTTATTTACCTGCCTCTCCTTGTGTGGCTAAACTTTCCTCTATGGACCGTCGATTTGGAAGTTCATTTTTTTATTGTAGATAGTAGGTACTCATAAATAGAAAGCTTTTTACAAATTATTAAGTAGCGGAAACTCGCGGTTTACGAGATATAATTTATTAAAGTTTCCATTTAAATTGAAAAATAATACGCCATTTAGGTTAGATAAATTGTCATTGTAGATCAAAGAGTATAGTAAATTTATAGGTTATAGGTTGTAGATGTTAAAGTTGACGTTTCACGTTTCGTTAAGCGTCCACGCTTGTTTATGGTTTGTTTCATTCAATTGTATCATATATTTTTTTAAATATAATTTTATTTTCACATATTAAATTTGGTATGTAATTAATGTGCACAAAAGCATGCTGTAATAAGCAATTAGGTCCATTGTCTTTTTACATAAAAAATAACGAATATTTGTTTACACTGTGGAACGGAACGGAACGTGAAGCGACGCCATTTTGTTTTATAGTCGTCAAGACGTTATGTCAGTCCTGCGTCCCCCCCCCCCCAACCCTTAAATCGACGGTCCATAAAGGAAATTTTAACCTCCTTTTTTCCTCCTATCGAACCGTTTACTGTTTCAAACATAGAATGGGGATTTCACAATACAGCAAGATCTTCCCTGATAGCTACAACTTAGGGGTCTTTAAGTCAAGAGTGAATAGACTACTTCTAGGCAAGCGTGCTCCATCGTCGACCACATCATCGCTTACCATCAGGTGAGATGGTGGTCAAACGCGAGCCTATAATTAATAAAAAAAAATAAAAAAAACTTTGCAAAGTCATCTACTTGACATAGTTCAAAAAAAAGAAGTGAGAGTCGGTTTTGGTGGACAGGAAACCTTATTAGCTAAGTTTTCTTGATTAAAAAATACTCTTTGACCATTTACTAAGTGCACAGCAAAATGAAACACCGTGGGAAAATGCTCAAGGATAGAAAACCCAAAAATTCGCCACATTGCCTCTGAACTACTGATATTCCTTCTACTTTCATACGTTTTGACTTCATCTTTTAAATTATTTAAAGAAATAGTACCTAGGTAGTCACATATTTACAAACATATTTAATCGATTTTACCAAGTAACAGTGTTCCACATTGATATGAGCGTTCAATGTTCTTAAAAGATCTCGATTAAAAGGAACTACCCAACGATTATCAAGCTCTACTCTCGTTATGGTTACAGTAAATCCGCCATTATCTGAAGGACGTCTCCTGAAGTTTGGATATCCGTCATCGCCGGTCTGTGTTTCTGTAAGCATCGTTCGAAGATAGCGTATAGTGCACAGCTGGTCTCTCATGCATGGTGAGTTGGTTTTTAAATTTCCACAGGGGCCTTGTATCATATAGATAGATAGATTTTACTATCTCATAGAGCTTTGGATCTAGATTGGGATCAGGTATTTCGGCACAAATAAAATTGTCAACAATGTCAAAAGAAATATGGCTTTTTGGCCATATCAGAATATGAATATGCGGAAGTCCGCTTTTTGGTTATTGTACTTCACTGAATATTTTTTCTTTAGTTATCAAGTCCATATTTTTTTTATATTTTGCGAAGATATCGCGGCGATCGTGAGGTTTTTGACCTGAAAACAATTTTTCTTTAATTTCTTTCCACCTAAGGTTGCACGTGAAGGTAACAAATAAGTCTGGGCGACCATAATGACGTACATAAGTCATGGCGTATTGAGTTCGCTTGTACATGTATTATATATGTTAAGGATCCGTCTTAATAAGTACAAGCAATACATTGGGGACCGCTCTCTATAGGTTCACGCAACATGGTAGCGTCTCCTCGCATGAAAAGTGACGCAACAATGAGGAATGGTGGAAGGAGTAGTGGCTTGCTGTGTGCTGTTAGTTAGTACTAACTACCACTCCTTATGTTAGGGAAGCTCGCTCCACTATCCAGCAGTGGCGCTGAGGTCGATTTACGTAAACGTGGGAAAAAAATACGACTAACTTCAAAACAAACTAAAAAATGCAGAATAACTTTAATTTATGATTTTGTTACTTGACTTTTTTAGAGCGACTTCCGAAATTAAAGTTATTTTGCATTATTTTTGAAGTCGGTTGTATTTTTTTGTACAAAGATTTTTTTTATCTTTCACTTTTTATTGTGTACTAGCGACCCGCCCCGGCTTCGCACGGGTGCAATTATGCTGATCACTTCATAGTATAAAAACAAAGTCGCTTCCCACTGTCGGTCCCTATGTACGCTTAGATCTTTAAAACTACGCAACGGCTTTTGATGCGGTTTTGATCAGTATTGCATCCGTGCGAAGTCGGGGCGGGTTGCTAGTACTAAATATACTACAAAATGTCTTTATATACAACGTGCACAGTTTTTTTGTCATTAGACAATATAAACACGTTTTCTTCAGACGTTACTCTTGAAAGAGCGACATAATTGGCCATGTGAAAAATATTCAACGTCCAAATCTAAGCCTGCAACGTTGAAAGTTGGACCCTGTGATTTATTAATGGTCATTGCAAAGATATCTTTACCGGATACTGTAGGTGTTTAAATTGGTACGATAAATCCGATGGTATCAGAAGAATTTGGGGAATCCATACATCTTCTCTGGTACCACATCCGGTGAGTATTGTGCACTCTATTATGAAAGTTTTAAGTGATTCTACCATTGCAAAGTTAAGGTGGATTCAGGTTTCTTAATAAAATAACAGGACAACCTACTTTCAATACCATTTTATGAGGAGAGAGATCAAACGAGTTCAAAGAAATAAGAAATTCTGTAGGAAAAAACTTTTTATAAAAAAAAAAAACAATAACCGTCTTCACTACAAAAAACAAAACACTAAAACGATCAAAATAACTTTAATTTCGGAAGACGGTGTTTCTGGTATTGTTTTCTTGTTATTTAACACCGACTTCCGAAATTAAAGTTATTTTGATCGAAAAAAAAATTCAGACAGATTCTTCGAAACAAAATAGAATTGTCAAGTTTGGTATAAAGACGATGTAGTTTGTCATAATGGACTTCAGACGTCAAACGAAACATAAAATAAATAAAAATGTTTATTTGAATAAATCAATAAAAATGTACTCACCAGTTAAAATTAACAAGAGTGGTAAACAAACAAAATAATATGCCTTCAACATTTTTGTGTCTTTTTCAGTCCGCTGCTGAAGTTGCAATAGCTTACTTTATACGTTACGTACGTTTTAAGCTTTCGGTAGTTTTTTTTTTTTTAGGTGGGAAATCATCAAAATGACTTCTCACGCTCTGGGTGGAGCGGGAGGGCGTGTCAGACTTTTACTGACTAAAACCACACCTGTATCCTTCAATTACCCTTTGCGTTCTAGGACTACGGGTTTCCCTTTCAGAAATTCTCCGCGGTCCTAGCTAACGGGCATTGGCCCTGCTGGGCCGCTACGGTTTGCTGACATCTCTTTGAGGAGCGCGAGGATCACTACGCGCTGTTGACGACTGGGCAAGCTTTCGGTAGTGTACCAGCTACGAGCTAGCTTACCTATCTCAGCGCTGCCCATGAACCGAGTTGAACAAGTTCATCAGTTTTTGAGATAACCGTTTAAAAACAATGTGATACGCTGATTAAGCCAAATAGTAAACAGGTCCATTGAAAATGATTTTCTTGAGTAACAAATGCTGTTTTTTTTTCTATCTTCAACTTTAGGGAATAGACCAGAACGCGGAATTTATGTCTAATGTTGTGAAATATTTACTTCTTGTTTTTATCTTTCAATTTATTCTTTATTTCTATACTGTACACCAAGATAAGTTACAAAATTGTAGATATCAGAGTTCATGTACATAGGCGAGCTTAACTCAAAGTTTTTATACTTCCAGCAAACCATTGAGTGATTGAGAAGGATTACAGTAGAGGGTAAGATCCAGTGCTCAATTTTAAAATTACAAATAATATGAATAAAATAATACATAAACATACAAGCATAAATACATACTTAGTATGTATTTTTTTTTATTTGATAGGCGGTACGAAGTTCGCCGGGTCATCTAGTTTTTATTTTTATTTAAACTCAAATATCATCTTATCAAAATTTTGTTTATCTTTACTTTTTGCAATAGATTTTACCCAATAAAAAATTACTACTTACGATAATTTATAGAATAACATAATAATTAAGATAAACACACAACCGCAGCGGTTGCGCTGCGGTGACCTACCACTCTATCAGCGAAAACCTAAACTAGATAATCATGGCGCCGCTTTCAAGAGTAACAAGTGATCACACTACAGTCAGCTGCGGAGAACAAAGGCATCAAGCCTACCGCAACACTGTGGGCCGAGGCTGCCCACAAGCGGCTCCTGTCGAACCTAAAGGGTTAAGACACCTCTTGCCGGACGCACTAGGTAGGAATCGTACGGTCTATAACCCTTTATGAGGCGTCTGGGTGGGCGTGGATGCAGTAGAAGCGACCGGCCCGCAAGCTAAATGTATCTTAGAGGGTCATGGTCATCCACTGCTTACCATCAGGTGAGATCGCAGTCAAGTATTGGTTTATATAATACTCGTAATATTGCCGCTACTAACCTAATTATTTTTCTCAATTTCAGGTGAGAACATAGAAAATGTGTACAACGAATGGGATGCTGGTGAGCCAAACAATTATGGTAATCGTAATGAATTTCGGGTAACGGCAAATTAAACGACGTCTATAATGACATGTTTCCCATGGTATTTGTATGTGAAAAATCTTCCCAGTGTACCGCAAACTACGGAAGCAAAGAGAAGAATGTGTAGTTTCACTCACTCAAATTACTAGTTTCACTGAAATGGGATTTTAGCACATTTTTTTGTTAGTTAAACCATTGTATATTACACATTAATAATAACTTGTTTTTATTATTATTTAAACCTTAAGTACCACGTCATACACTTCTCTAGTTTTGTGTTTTACGAAGGAGTGTCCTTCAAGGAGCGTTGAGAATTGCAAAACAATTGATGAAATTCTTCCAGAAAAGAAATTTATCATTAGTTATGTTGAAGATTAAATAATTCAAAATCAGTCCATTATTGAACAAGGAATCGGTGACCAATTAAAAAAACCTTACCCATAAAACCTATTTTGGTGCATAACTTTTTTCTGCAATAGAATTGAAGCTTGTGCCAATAGTAACAATTCAAACAGAAAGCTTTACCATATGCCGTAAATCTGTTAGTCAATGAATCCAATTTGTCCCATTGTCCTTTGACCCGATCATACATAATTACATGCATATATACATTGCAAGTTAAAAAAGTTTGTAATAAATGATATATGATACTTTATGTAATAAACTGTTTTCTAATTTTAAGATATCAACGAGGTCTCCAGACAAAAAAAAACAAGTTGTCATCACACATTCTAAGTTATTTTTAACCGACTTCCAAAAAAGGGGGAGGTTATTAATTCGGTTGTATTTTTTTTTATGTTTGCTACCTCAGAACTCCGTCGTTTATGGACCGATTTGCCAATTTTTTTTTTCCGCTTAGAGGATATGCTTCCAGATTGATCCCTTTTTTTCAAAATCCAGTTCTCATGATGGGATCCATGAGGTATCGAGGGAACTCCTCAAATATTATAGGCAACCATATAATTATTTTGGTATTTTCATCGAGAAATTAAGCATTTACAGTCAAAAAGTAACATTTGATAAAGTGGAACTGATGAAGAAGACCGGAAATGGCCAACGGAACTTCATACTCATATAGATATCACAATAAAGATAGTTAGGCTACTACTAACTCCGTAATTAATCAATGTATCCTAGCCGTGTTTGGGCTTATTAGAATTATCATGAGATGCACTTTGGCTGTAAGGTACTATCGAACTGATCTGATGATGGAGCCGGAAGGTGTTAAGTGGATACGGGAACTTCATAATGAAACAATGTATCCTAACAGTGTTTGGATTAATTCGAATTGTCATGAGAAATAGGTACTTAGGCTATAAATACACTTATAGCCGCAACAAAAAAATGTGAAATGAAAAACTTTTTACAAAAAAAAAATAACCGACTTCACTAAAAAAAAACACTAAAACGATCAAAATAACTTTAATTTCGGAAGTCGGTGTTAAATAAGAAACAAACAGTACCGAGAAACACCGACTTCCAAAAAAGTTATTACATTTTGTTTTATTTATTGTTTTTTTTTTTTGGTGAAATCGTTTTTTTTTTTTGTAAAAAGTTTTTTATTTATTGTTTTAACAAATAACTAAAAGGATGTGCTATAATTAGAACTGTGATTCATTGCAAAGACTACATAATCGTATTACTTATGGCTATAAGCTCCTGATCACTAATTCCACATATTTTCCAGTTGTGTACAGTTACGACAAAAAAGATAGTTATAGTTACGGGAAAACGTTCTTATGAGGATCGATAACTTCTTAAGATCTGAACTGCATTCACAGACATTGGAAAAAAATACAGTCAGCAAAAAAAAATATTGTCATAAGTCGGATGGACATAGTACGTGTATATTTATAAAGACTAAAATAAACTTATCATTATTTTACTCGTCTATATTATAAGTTTTGACCCGTAGCACCCTACTTATTCTGAATAGGTTTTACATAACTCTTATTATTACACTGGCTATCATGAAATAAGTGACCACAATATTACTACAGATTCTTGACAATATAGTGACAAGTTTTAGATCAACGCCCAAGGCTGTATTATTTATTTAAATTCGATGAAGAAATATTCTTCTTTGCTATTAAAATAGACGCTAAACAGATTTAAAATGTACTCATACAAAACAGACTGACTAAATATTTATATAATTATCAGAAAAAAAAACTAAAAGATAATTTTTATTCCTATCTAGAAAATTTTATTAGTACTCCACTTCTTAATTAAATAAGAAAGTAGTTGTAATTAAATATTCTTTGTACCTTCGACCTTGAGAAATAAGTTTCTTTCCAAGAGAGTAAAGTGAAGTAAATTATTTATTGTAAGAATAGAATTAAACAGAATGGTTTTATCAACAAGAACTTGTGCCAACATAAAAGAAAAGTAATTACAAGCATTACGCTTGTATTTACAAAAGGAGTTGGTAGAGTTAAATTATAAAATCAGTATATTATATTATAATTAAAATGATATTACTAAAAATACAAACCTGAAAGAAACTTTTATATACCTTATTTCCAAAAAAGAATAACGTACCTTTTCTATAAAGTTTGTAGCGACATCTATAGTGTCACATAAGAACTAAAAAATACGAAATCTGCATCGCGCAATTAAAGTTCTCCGCGCGATTTGAACATATAGGTACAACAGCCCGATATCATCTATCGGTTAGTTGTCCAGATTAGACCAACAAAACATCCATCTGGTTGGAGGATTCTCCTTTCTCAACAGGTCTTTACACCCGGTTCCGCATACCTCTAAAAGATTATTTTGAACTTATTAACATTATGTGGATAGATGAAGTGGGAGAGGGAGACCAAAGAAAAGATGGATGGATTGTTTGAGCAGTGATATGAAAGAAAAGGGAGTTAGTGATAGCGTGACGAGTGACAGGTCAGAATGGAAGAAAAAGACGTGTTGCGCCGACCCCAAATAAAACGGGACAAGGGCAGGAAAATGATGATATTCCAAGCTTCAGACTTATAATTCGAAACAACAGTACTATACAGGGTGTCACCGACAACGACGCACAGATGCATGCCATGGATCCGATACATGATTCTGGACCCCCAGTGGTGGAATTTATCTTCAGTTTTTTCCTAATTAAAAAAAAAACTTTATGTACGTTTTTTTTTAATTTAAATTATGTCATCGGGGTTGATTAGAATAACGATTTTATCAACCCCGATGACTTTTTAATTATTATTGGTTTTATTTAAAAAATAACATTTTTTTTTTTACTAAAATATCATCGGTATTGGTTAGAATAACGATTTTATACAGCTTAAATTTAAAAAAGGACAGATTTTTTTAAATTAGATAAAAGACGACGAAAAATTCCACCACTGGGAGGTCCTGAATCATGTACTGGATCCATGGTACTCGTTTGTGCCTCGATATCGGTGACACGGTTTATATAGCCATTCAAATATTTGTTTCACTCAGATCAAACCCACGAAACTTAGTGCTGCAGGCAATTGCTCAACCACTGCATCATTAGTGCCGTCAAAGTCAGTTACATACTAAAAGTATTCTTAAGGGCCTGCGCACACTTGAGACAAGACTGTCTTAGACAGACTTGTCTACGATGTCGCAGACTTGTCTACAACAAGACTGTTTTGAGACGTCCAGTGTTGCCAACAGTGACACTAACTTACCACTAGAGTCAACTTTAAGAACCACCAGAAAACCACTAACAAAACATTATCCCAGACACAAAATCGCAAAATTTCTCACTAAAAAAATGTGTGTTGTACGAAATAAAATAAGTAGGCATATAGGTTATTAGTTTCCTTCAATAATAAGTGATAAAAATTAACAATCAGTGGATCAAAATACCATTTGTGCATAAATTAACATTAGTAGGTAAATCAACATACAAATTATTCAATAACGGCTATGTATTAATTCGTCTTCAGACGAATCATTTTTGTTTGCACCATCACTGTCGGTATCAGATTGATAATTATGGATTCTATGGTGCTGATTTACACCCGAGTGATCGAATTTTTAGTAAGAAATTGAATTTATTAAAGCACTAGAAAAATCCAATATCCACTAAAACCAATATTTCACAACCATGTGGAAAATCCACTACGTTGGCAACACTGGCCGTACGCCGCTAGACTGTTTTGTCTTGATGGTGTGCGCCGGGTCGTAGACAAAACAGTCTTGTCGCAGACAAATTTGCGATGTCATAGATAAGTCTGTCTAAGACAGTCTTGTCTCAAGTGTTCGCAAGCCCTAAAACTACAAAAACAATTGTGAGGCTGAGTATAGGTACTTTAAAATACCTGAGTGAAATATCCTTCCAGAATTTACACGGCCTTCCCAACATTGTGTTGAGTAACATCTCAGCAAATTGAAAACCGCAGGCTCGTGCTGAAACTGCATATTGGTATGAATAGTCTCTAAATCTAGGTTAGACCTGAAGATAGATGGAATAGGAAATAGTTGCCAAGAGCGAGCCTCGAATCTTTAAAGAGAATTCTTGGCAGGGAGTCAAGAGTTTGTGGTGCCGAGGATGGGTTATAAGTACGTGTTTGTATTGCCTGAAAGGATATTTTTAATAATAAATAAATTTTCACCGTTTGTATAGTTTGGTCTTCCGACCAGACGGATGTTATGCAGACATAAAAAAAATCGGGCAAGTGCAAGTCGGACTCGCGCAGTTAGGGTTCCGACAGACTTATCTATGAAAACAGTTCAATTCCCGAAATGAGTTACGAAGATTTTTCGGAATCGCAAAAAAAGTTTTTCTTTTTTTGACGTAACTACAAATTTACAGTTTTCAGATTTTTTCCTATATTTGGGCTTGACCTTGCTTCATGCCAAATTTCAGGATTCTAGGTCAATAAGAAGTACTCTATGAATTTTGATTCCTTGAGAGTGTCAAAATATATGTTTTTTGCGACATAAACGGCCGTATCTTTTTTTTTGTTAACTCAGAAGTTTGATTTTTTTTACAGCAACAAGGGACCGCATACCTGAGTATATGGTTTTTTAATTTGAACTCGATACCTCCTCGCGTTCCCGAGATAAAGGGTCTTGACAGACAGACAAACAGACGGAAGGACAACAAAATGATCCTATAAAAATTGAAATCAACATCTTACTGATTAGAATAGATACAATTGTAAAACCGTGATGCAGACCCTTTATATACCGGGTTGTGGATATCTGATAGGCTGCAGTCTCTCCATCTATAATACTGGTATTAAGCAGCAACTGGTTAGACTGGCCAAAGGCTAGTCTAGATTGATTGTTACGAGTCTTGTATTGAATGTCGCCAGTATTTTGCGTACGGATCGGACAAATGTGCCATTCGATCCACCCCAGCTCTTCAAAGAAGGCCAGCAGCACTTTGGTGTTTTTTTTTTCGGTGGGAAAATCATCCAATGACATCCCCCGCCCTATGGTGGGGCGTGAGGGTGTGTCAGACTTTTACTGACTAAAATCCCACTCCTGTTCCTTTGTTGCCTTTTATACCAGGGCCGAGTCTTCCTTTCAGAAGCAGACCCTTGGCCCCAGTAGACTTCGACCCTGCTGGGCCCCTACGGTTTGCTGACATTTCCTTGAGGCACGCGTGGAACAGTACGCGCCGTCGAAAACTTGAGCTCAGTCCGGACGGTTACCGGACGGTCGGACGGTGAGCTACCCATTGCTCGTCGTCCGCAAGCCCGCGCCTACGGTGGCCGGAAATCGGGATCCCAGCGGCTTGGGCGTGAGGGCCGCGCCCTCGCGCGCTAGCATTACTGCTTCGCAGTAGGAGGAGACCGGGGACACCTCTACCGTGTGCTTCACCTTGTCCTCCGGGCGGTCCACACAGTGGTGACACCCGGGCGTTACTTCCACACGAATCCAGAGCAGGAACTTCCCGAACTGACCATGTTCGGTGAGAAACGCTTTCGTGTTACTGATAATTTCGCGGAAAATACCTTGGTTCTCGAAATATTTTGCCCTATACCCAGCGACCACTGGACAGTTTAGAAGTAGATGAACGTTTGTTACGAGTAGCAAGGTACTAAAGAAAAAAATAAAAAGAATTCAAGGAGATGAATAAAAGATGTGCACACATTAGCTCTGAATGTAATGGATAGCCGGTTTATGGAATCTTTCCTTAAGGAAACTGCGAATAGACCTTTATCAGGTTATGTATATTAGTTGGGTAAGCCAGTTTATGTTCAAGGATTTGTACGGGTTTATTGTACAAACTTTTTTTTAGTTTGGAAATCATAAAAACTTCAAATTAAATAACGAAGAGACAAAACTATTATAGAAACACTGACTTCCGAAATTAAAGTTATTTTGCACTTTTCAGTGTTTTTTTTTTACTTTGAAGTCGGTTGTATCTTTTTTGTAAAAAGATTTTTATTTTACACTTTTTAGTTATTATACCACTAAAAAGTACCCCTCAGCCAAACTTAAATACCTTATAGCCAGAGTGCATCTCATGACAATTCTAATAATCCCAAACACGGTTAGATTACATTAATTTATTACAGAGTTCCGGTGCCTAACTTCAGGCTTCATCATCAGATCAGTTCGATATATTCCCCCTCTACTTTCAGTTAGTCATCGACTATACGTATAAACAAAGCAATTTTACTTGTTACGACGGTTCTGCTGTGATTCTATGAGGAGTTCTGTTCCATATCTTCGAAGTTCATGATCAGATCATAACAATATTTCTATGGGACCAACTCGGAAGCATAACCTTTCAATCAAAAAATATTTTCAAAATCGGTCCACAATTGACCAAGAAATCGGTGAACATACATAAAAATAAAAAACATACATTCAACCGAACATATAACCTCCTCCTTTTTGAAGTCGGTTAAAAAATAAATAAATAGGTTAGTTAGGTTACTTCTAGGTCAGCGTACTTCATCGTCGACCACACATCCTTCATAAAATATATATCATATCAAAAAAATAATTTCTCGGGTAATCTCTCTCTCGAGAGAATATCGTTTAACTAAAACTTACCTATGTTCTTCAAGTTGCCTTTTGTGTTCCAGAGCCGCGGCAACTTTTTCGAAAAAGCTCATAGCCCTGGCAGGTTTATTGAACATAAAGAGCGGCAAACTCGAGGTACATTTTCATACAACCGCTCTTACGTGATTATGATGTTATTACACATCTTTTTTCAGATATTTTAAATACACAGACATCTTGTGGATATTACCTAGGCTTCTATCTCGCGCCGGGCCTTGGTACAGGCCATGGTCCGGAGCGAGGAGGAGTGGCACGCGGTCGCCTCCTTCTGCGAAGCAGTAATGCTAGCGAAGGAGGCGGCCGATCGCGTGAGGCAAAGGTCCTCATGCCCCAACCGCCGCCGGGATTCCGATCCCGATTTCCGGTCACCGTAGGCGCGGGCTTGCGGACGGCGAGCAATGGGTGGCTCGCCGTCCGACCGTCCGGTAACCGTCTGGACCGAACCCAAGTCGTCGACGGCGCGTGTTGTTCCACGCGCGCCTCAAGGAGTTGTCAGCAACTGTAGGGGCCCAGCAGGGTCGAAGCCTACCGGGGCCAAGGGTCTGATTCTGAAAGGAAGACTCGGCCCTGGTACGAAAGGCAACGAAGGAACAGGAGTGGGTTTTTAGTCAGTAAAAGTCTGACACTATCTCCCGCCTCGCCCAAGAGCAGCGGGGGATGTCATAAGATGATTTTCCCACCGGAAAAAAAAACCTAGGCTTCTATAAAAATCAAAATATAAATTTGTGTAAAACTAATCCAGTAAAGATCTCTGAAAATCTGTTATTTTACGTGAACTTTGGCCCTCCATAAGGTACTCATATATTAAAAATATAAAAAAGTATATCTATAGAAGCCTTAAACATTTAATCGAGATTCTGAATGACGGCAATTTTTCTTATAAACTTTTAAGGGTTTTAAAAAAAATCACGTATTTCCCGGAACAAGTTTTATGAAATATTCGAGTAAATCTCGGAATTTCCGAATGCCAACAGATTTTTCAGGCGGTATCTCTCTTTTTTCGCGTTGCTTCTCCATCAAACATCGCGTTGGATTGCATTAGATGAAGCAACAAGCTTTTAAACCATGCTCGACGTTGACCATGCTGAATGAAATACCAAAATCTTGGAAGTAAATACTTCCATTTCAGTACAATTTGCCTAATACCTGTATGTAAGATGTTTTCTTAGTAGAGAAATTAATAATTCGCAAAGTATTTCTATGGGTAGTTCGTTTATCTAAACTTCCTTATAAAAGTTCCTAACTAAGTTGGTATGGTTCAACCACCTTACAGTCACTAGACGTCTAATAACAGGCGACGCATGTCTGTCAACACATATGATTATAGATCTGATATCTCGACCAATCAGAACACAGTACCCCGCTCCCCCGTACCAATCAGAACTTATCAGAACGTAGTACCCTGCTTCCCGTACCTCGGCTAGTTGACAGAATGGTTTTGCTGCGCTAGTTCAAGCATGAGGCATCTAATGGCTATAAGGTCGTTGGTATGCCTTAAGCATAAGCATTCATCATGTTGGGTGACATTATATCCTCTAATGTATCTGAGGCTTAAGTAGATGGAAGTCACATGTTTTCGAATTTCTTGATTCATTTCGGTTTCCCACGATAGAATAGAATAGAATAAACATTTGTTAGCGATTTCTATGATTAGTTACATACATTATGATTGTTCTCTGTATTGGCAACATTAAAATGTATTTATTTTGCACTGACAACTGGAACGTTATGCGATTTGACAGCTCAGCGCTATGTCAGTTGACAGGTTATAAAATAACGCGCTGCGCTGTCCTGACACATTCCGTTCCAGTCTTCGGGGTAAGCAACATCTCAGAGTAAGTGCTACTATATAATAATTATTATTTTAAATGGTATTGATTTATGATATTTGTAATAATTGTGTGCTGTCAAGGCAAAAGTATAGAGGGTGTGTTACCCGTTTTGGTCGTTTTATTTAAAACCTTCCCGCTACACTATATCTAGGTACACTAAATGAGTGTCTTATGCAATCTTTCTCTAAAGTTAACACATTAGCTAACAATTCAGAAGTGGAATAAACGAGTCGTTTATTTAAATGCATTCGTTTATCCCGCCCACAAGCGATTTTTTTTCCTAAACTGCATCTTCTACTTTTGCTTTGAAAGTACCTACGTATGTAGGCACCGTTACAATGTTGTTGATAAAATAGTACCTATCTAAGCGGGCATAGTGATGTGTACTTTAAAATGGTGAACTTTAAAATATTCAGGCTTATCGCTTTTGTTGTACTACCTTATTCAATATGAGTTTCTTCTGACACCACACGTGCCTTGCCAGGGCTACACTCTGGAGGTACTACCACACCACCACATGTGCCTTGCCAGGGCTACACCCTGGAGGTACTACCACACCACCACGCGTGCCTTGCCAGGGCTACACCCTGGAGGTACTACCACACCACCACGCGTGCCTTGCCAGGGCTACACCCTGGAGGTACTACCACACCACCACACGTGCCTTGCCAGGGCTACACCCTGGAGGTATTACCATACCACACGTATGTAAATCTATTGAGTACCTAAGGACAACTCGGGGTGTGTTCAGATGGATTAGGGACTGGTTTTGGATCACTGTTAAATGACCGTAGCAAACATATCTACCAACTTATGAATCGTTGTTACCATGACCTGCGTTCTGAGCTTACTTATAAAGTAAATGAGCAGACCAGTAATACTTTTGATTAGGAATAATCTAAATGCAACTAAAGAGGACAGTCAATGAAATTAAAATTAGGTAAATTAATATTATATGGATTGCCTTTTGACAGATAGTCTGACATTTATTACATTTGCCTCCTAGCTTTAGCCCGCGGCATCGCCCGCGTACATATTAATATAGCCTAGGTCACTCAGGGATACAGTGGCTTTCTATGTGTGAATGCAATCGGACCAGTACTTTCAGATTCAATCAATATTTTGATACCTTTAGATTCCAAGTTATAGATTTTTAAAGTGAGCGTGCGATGACCGATCATTTGAGCCTTGATTTCATAGTGCAGCGCTCGCTCAGTCCGTTCCCACTGCCTTGCGTTATTAGATATTCTGTGCTTGCGTTTCACTATAACTTATAAATTTATTATTTTTCCTAAATGTCTAATATTCATACTAGAAAATCATGCGTTGTGCCAAAATGTACAGATTTACATTTCAACGGCAAAGAAAACATTATTTGTCACTAAATAATGAGCAACCATTCTAATGTATTTTAGGTAGGTTATCTGATTGTCCCTTTTTCGAATCCTTGTATGATAAAATAAAACGAAATAATAATAATAATATACTGCGCGAGTAAACAGTTCTACTTCAGCTGGCGAATTGCGGCTGAGCGGAGCGTAGTAAAATGACGTCACACGCGGTCACGTGACTTTACAGAGTTTTATGCAAACATTGAATGCAAATATAACTTCTTGGTATTTCCAAATAAAACAAAAGGGTGTATCTGTATGCAGCTTTATTTTTGGTATATGCGAAAGCTGAATATAGTTTGTTCAGAATTAGTAACTGAATCGATTCCAACAATTTTTACACCAATGTATAAAGTTGGACACCACCGACACTAAGTACGACACAGGTCATAGCGGGCATTAGGCACCAGCGCACAGCTGGGTGCGGGAGCAAAACAACCCCTCAGTCACCTGGATGGCCCGGTGACCATGTATTTTTCGGACAACCAAGTAACATAACAAGCTTATAACTTTGTGATTTTACATGATAGTTTGAAATTTAGTACATAGTTTCTTTACATAAAAATGCTACCAACGTATATCAGGCTTCACATATGCTGGAACTGGCGTTGTATATGTTTTACTGTTTACTACAGTTTAAAGTGATTTTACATACCTACTAGTATTACCCATTTAACTGAAACCAGATGACGAAGAGTATTATCTAGTATGCCTAATGATGCTGAAATAGATTCTTTGCTCTTAGAAGCGGCAGAAGGGTAGGCTAATAATAACATTTTATTACATCACCAGAGTAAATCGCTTTACTGGAAAAACTCTACATGTAGAAATATTAATAGTCAAATCTTGTTTCCGTGAAACTCCTTTTAATGTGTATAGGTATTCTGTAAAACATGAGCTTGTAGTTGGTACAAATCGGAATAGTAAGTACAGTAGAACATTATGTCTAAGGTTGATGGCCTATATAATTTGCCATAGGTAGTGGTGCGAAGAATATACAATTGCATATTATCCAATTGAACACAAGTAGTTGCCAAATACATAGTTTAACATAGTTAAAAAAGAAACTGTTTTTGACAAAATGACATTTTTGTCTAATGAAGGAGTTAACACACAGTAAAAGGGAAATCTAGCAAGTAATTAAATTACTATACAAAAAAAAAAGTGTAAAAATTTTCAGCACTTTGTTTAATATTATAGGTGCCAGGCGTATGATACATATATGCATGAACGCTGTTGGCTCAATTAAAACAGTGACAATAAATAATAATACTCATAGTTAAATAAGCAAGGCAGAATAAAAATATTATATTTAATAAAATATATGGTTGGCAGTTGTCGATAGTGTTGAGTCCAAATATTACCCTCCTGCATCTTTGTTGTTGATTAAGTATTTTTTATTTTGTAAAGTGATGTGGGTATCAATGGAAATGGAGAAGTGACACAAGTAATTACACAATATTTTTGTGGTGCTACACCAAGGGGCTCGTATACTCTATAGGTTAAAAGAAGGTCCGTTACAAAATACAACACCAAATGAGACACGAGAGCGCAGTGCCATGTTATGCTGTTGGGATAGCTTCATTATTGACAACTGCTAGGTTTAGACAAAGTTCTTGTTCAATTATTAATATCTATCAATTGTGCTATGTAGGGTACCAAGAGTGTTTGTTCTTGGTTTAAAACAAAGACATTAAATATATACTACCAATAGACAGGACATAGCGAACAAAATCGTGATCCGATACTTATTACCTAGTGGTCATAAGTCGCTCAGTCTAGTATGACGCCCCTACACGTCAAGTCGTGTTTGTATCCGCTCTATGCACTAAAAGAAAATAATTTTCTGAGAAAATATGCCGAACTGCCCATTACGCTATTGCAAATCTTGTTATGATAAAATGACTGAACCTAAATTCGGTTTATTTTCGTAAATATTTTTGTATTTACGAATTAATTAATTAAAATTCAATAATTTTTATAAATAGTTCTAGAACATTTGCTGATTTTGTGATAACGCCATCTATTGCTGAAAAGCTTAACCTTACCTTTATCACACACTGAGGCTCTACCACGAGCTCATAATGTGATCCATTTTACGACCTAAACCGAGCTGTTAAAGGGGTGGAGCTATATAGGGTGTATGGCTCCATCACTCTTTTTCGGTCGTACGACTGACATTTTAACATTATCATGGTAAGGCCCCTGGCCACCTACCGAGCGATAGTTAAATAATTATAAATTTTGACAAATTTAATTCGCGTGTTTGCTATTCAAAGCCAGATGGCGTCACTGAGACATAGGATGACAGTTTTTTTAAGACATTTGTTCTGATAGCCGCTCTATCTCTTTAAATCTCTTTGGTTTAAAAGGAGTACATACTGAGTATGTACTGTGTACTTTCAAGGGAATAGCCACACGCAATTTATTTTTTTAAGTATACCTACCTACACTGATGAAAAGTTGTGATTTTATATACAGTTTAACAAGAAAACACCGTAGCTCATGTTGTTCAATAAACCACGTTTCTGAACGAAACATTGTAGAATTTAACATTATTTTCATGCTCGGAAGTCATTGTTCATAAAATGGCTTTTGTGGACAAAGTGATGTTGACTAGGCGTGTAACTCTTTACTGAACCGACTCACTGTTCCGAAATATTTTAGTGTTCCGAAAGATTGGAACATCAGTAATGTTTTAAATTTTAATGCATCATTTGGAACAATTGAACTCCGAGACACTCTTTATAAAAATTCAAATTATAACGTAAATGGCGTATATATAATTAATGACCTGAACTAAAAACCTCTGCTTTAAATTATTCTCAAATCAAAATTCAATTAAATAAAACTTTTAGTGTATATGACGCAACGTAACAGATCACGACTCAGTGTGTATATTTTGAGCCAATGTTCCAAATAATATGTTCCAATCGCAAAGATGACACACTTTTTTCCACGCCTAATATTGACCTACAATAAAAGTGGTGACATGACAGCAGTGTCATGTCACTGACGTAACACTGCCGTCAAACAAACGTTTCATGAATTTTACCGAACTTGGATACTTGCCTTTTGAGATTAGTTTGAAACTTCATAACGGTTTTATCTTCTATATAAAGTTAGAAGACCAAATAAATAAGATTGACTTTGAATATAACTATCGAAATGGATTTAGTGAAAGTATATTTTCAATACCTTCTGCGTAATAAATTTTCGTATGAGATTGTAATTCGTGCAGAGACATCTGAGGACATGATCGCTAAGCTTCGTAAATAACTTGAATGTCTGATTTGGACTATAGTCCTGCAGAATTTGCAATGTAATGTGAATTCTATTTAATGACTCCCAGAGCACTTCCAAATTATATTCATGAATTACTAATTTTAGTGTACCAACTTAGGGGATAGCATTGATTGAATTATAGGAAGTAATTTTCATGGAAAATCAGATGGTGCGGCAAAAAGTAGTTGCTAAAGTCAGTAAGCCTTTTGTAGGCATTTTTTATTTGTTTTTAGAGATTTGTCTTATCAGGGGGATGTACCTAAATATCTGTAAATGTTGAGTATTTTAGGTATGGTAAAGAGTTTTTGTGGATAAATATAATACAATAACTCCTAATTTGTTCACTAGGGACATGGAGGGATACAATGATTTATTTATTTAAAATAAAATGGTAACATCCAAAAGATGTCTCACTGTAATTTATTTAGTATAGAATGTCTATGAATATTTTGATTACCAGAGGTTATTTTTACGGAAGTGTACCTGACTTCCCACATCTAAAATTATGTTAACGAAATAAGCGATTAACGTAAAACCCATTATTCTTACATTAAGAGAAAGTAGTCAGACTGACTTTGCCTTAAGTATCTTAAAACTGATGGTATTTACAGCGTACCTACTGGTAATTAATAGTTGGTAATTTTAGTGAATGAAATCAAATAGACGAAACAATTTCATAGTTCGTGATCTCGCATTTTGATTAGTTATTGTATCGAAATTTGGAGTTTCAATAAAAACTAATCGGAGCCAAAAGAGTAAATTAAATATATACCCTCACGTTTTAGTCGGGTCAGTGATTACAACTGATATCAAATGTAAACAAACAGTCATTGTTGGTCAATGATTCACAAACAACGGGTGAAATTTTGTGGTGAGGTAAATCATTGATGTTATTGTGACATGCACTTGAAACTTATCGTGTACCTGGCCTGAGTGGCCATATCAAAATCAAAAGGGTATTTACAGAAACTATTGAGGGATCTGTTTAGGAACATTGAGGGATCTGTTTAGGACCATTGAGGGATCTGTTTAGGACCATTGAGGGATCTGTTCAGGACCATTGAGGGATCTGTTCAGGACCATTGAGGGATCTGTTCAGGACCATTAGGCCTGTTCAGGACCATTGAGAGGCCTGTTCAGGACCATTGAGAGGCCTGTTCAGGACCATTGAGAGGCCTGTTCAGGACCATTGAGAGGCCTGTTCAGGACCATTGAGAGGCCTGTTCATGACCATTTAGAGGCCTGTTCAGGACCGTTGAGAGGCCTGTTCAGGACCGTTGAGAGGCCTGTTCAGGACCATTGAGGGGCCTGTTCAGGATAAACCAATTGGCTTTATCAGGCAATTGTTTATTTACTAATGTTTGTTTTTCATTACAGGCAGGACATTTGAGGGACCTGTCTGTTTATATTAGAGGCAGGACATTTGAGAGGCCTGTTTTTCTTCAGAGGCAGGACGTTTGAGGGGCCTGTTTGTTTTTCATTAGAGGCAAGACATTTGAGGGGCCTGTTTGTTTTTCATTAGAGGCAGGATATTTGAGGGGCCTGTACGTTTGTCATTACATGATAGCGACAAGAAATAAGTAACATAGATTTGTAACTTGACTTCTTGACATTTCAAAAGTGCCTGTAAATGGTTTATTTGAAATAAAATGCTTTGAATCTTTGAATCGGTAGAGGCAAGACATTTTAGAGATCTGTTTTTGAATGACTGTATAAAGAATAAGATAATGATTTGTAAGAATAATAATATTTATTGAGCAACAAAGTAAAATCATGTATACACAATTGCTTATAAGCTACTTTTACATAACAACTAAATAACGCAATCAATTGTGTCTAAATAGTAATTGGTAAATTGATAATTATGTTTAGTCTCGTTCCTAGGTACAGCAACCAGTGTATGAATAATCTAAAGATCTGTTTGCTTTATTGCTGTTATTCTTTTTTTTCTTCTCTCATTATTTTGTGTATAACACCAATTTCTTTATTCTTTCACATACGAGGTCGTATTTGTAATACGGATGGCCGACTGTTAGCGATTTCTATGATTAGTTACATACATTATGATTGTTTTCTGTATTGGCAACATTAAAATGTATTTATTTTGCACTGACAACTGGAACGTTATGCGATTTGACAGCTCAGCGCTATGTCAGTTGACAGGTTATAAAATAACGCGCTGCGCTGTCCTGACACATTCCGTTCCAGTCTTCGGGGTAAGCAACATCTCAGAGTAAGTGCTACTATATAATAATTATTATTTTAAATGGTATTGATTTATGATATTTGTAATAATTGTGTGCTGTCAAGGCAAAAGTATAGAGGGTGTGTTACCCGTTTTGGTCGTTTTATTTAAAACCTTCCCGCTACACTATATCTAGGTACACTAAATGAGTGTCTTATGCAATCTTTCTCTAAAGTTAACACATTAGCTAACACATTATTGTACACCAAAATAGTAACAAAAACTTTTAAACTAACTTAAATCTATGGGTACAATGGCTGCCTTGTCGCTAACTGCGATGTCTACCAGCAACTTTAGGGTAGTCTGTGAGATGACGATGTTTTCCTTTATCTTTTGAAATGTGATAAAACAAATTAAACAAAGTAAAGTGCCTGCTTGGTTTGAACTCACGATCTACAATTTGTAAAACGGATCCGTTACCAGTGGGATACCACAGCTCTGCTCACTTGAAAACGAAAAATTTTGCAATGACATAATCACGTCGTAAAAACCTTTTAACAAAATCATGTCATTTCTCTATTTGTTATTTATCCATCTGTTTGTCTGAGTGCCCATTTGTAGGTTTGACTGTCTTTCTATTCGTTAATTTGCCTGCTTACTAGTTTAAAACTTCCTATCTGCATGTCACCACCGTTGGCACGGGCTTGCGGACGGCGAGCAATGGATAGCTCGCCATCCGGTCGTCCGGTAACCGTCCGGACCGATCTCGAGTCGTCGACGGCGCGCAGTGTTGCACGCACGCCTCAAGGAGATGTCAGCAAAATGGTAGGCGCCCAGTAGGGTCGAAGCCTACTGAAAGAAAAACCTGGGCACCTGGAATGCAAGGCAAAGAAGAAACATAGAACTAAGTTTTAGTTAGTAAAAATCTGACACGCCCTCTCGCCTCGCCCAAGAGCGCGAGAAGGCATTGGATGATTTCCCACCTAAAAAAATCTCTGTCAGATCTAAACAAATAAAACGTTTATTTTGAACCAAACACTTATTACAATAAGTTAGACCCACCAAACAGCGTGACAGTTATTGGCAGAAAACAGTTTATCGACGATCAATCTGATATCTGTCCATCTTAGTCTCGATCTGCTTGTTATTCTGTCGGTTTGTTCGACTTTCTGTCCATCATTCTGTCTCGTTTGTCTATATAACTGACGGTGAGGGAAGTAACACCGAGTAAGTTACGAAGTTACTATAATCACAGAAAAGGTCGAATAACAGTGACATCGGCAGACGATTGTCACTCTAACAGAGTGTCGCGTTGATGGCGGTGTGTCAGATGTCACCTGGCGACAGCAGAGTCGTTGTCGTAATGTAATTTAATTCTCACGCGCTATCAGATTGCTGAACAAAATCGCTACTAAGATAGATCTATTGGGTTATTACCTTTGGCTGAAAAGACGTCAAAGCGTTCTCATCTTCTTCATGAAGCAGGTCCTCACTGGACATGGTAAGTTTGGGAGATTCCTGCACCTGATTCGTGCGGAAGAAACGCCTGGGTGTCACCATTTTGTGGACCGCCCGGAAAAAACGGTACAGGCGGTCTGAAGATCTGGAGCGAGAAGGAATGGCAGGCTATCGCCTCCTTCCGCAAAGCAGTAATGCTAGTGAAGGAGGAGTCTGCACGCGTGAGGGAACGAAGGTCCTCACGCACCAGCCGTCGTAATTCCGACCCCGACTACCAGCCACGGTAGACGCGGGCTAGCGGACGTCGAGCAATGGGTAGCCCGCCGTCCGGCAGTTCGGTAATTAACCAGCCCGAGCCCAGTCATCAACAGCGCGTAGTGATCCACGCGCTCCTCAAAGAGATGTCAGCAAACCGTAAGGCCCAGCAGGGCCGATGCCCGCTAGCTAGGACCGCGGGGAATTTCTGAAAAGGAAACCCGTAGTCCTAGAACGCAAAGGGTAATTGAAGTTATTGGATGATTTCCCACCTTAAAAAAAGTACCAGATACCTGGGCGTCATAATTGATCAGAACCTGTCCTTCAAAGTACACATCCGAACACTCGCAAAAATGACTCGTAAATTTATTTACGTCACGATACTATTTAGATCAAGTGCTCCTAAGAACATCCGTACACAGGTTTATATTTCTTTGTGCCAATCTGCACTGCAATACCGTGTTGAGGTGTGGGGCGGCGCCGTCAAGACGTGCAAGGCTGGCTGGAGCGGGCTCAGCGCGCTGTCCTCAAGGTGCTCTTGGAAAAACCTCGGCGTTTCTCCATAGACGAACTGTACAGGGAGGCTGGGGTATTACGTGTACGTCAGCTATTCGTCCTAGGCTGTCTATTGAAGCTGGTTAAAGACGGAGCAGCTCGCTCTAGCTGCAGTAATGGGGGTAAGAAATTGTCTGATAGAATTCCTCTTCCAAATTCCTCTTCTCGCCTCATCTGCCCATACGAGTGTTCAATGCTGTAAGTAAAACATTTGCAATCCCACGTAAGTACTCGGAGGTCAAAATTAAATTAAAGAAATGGTTCTTGGACCGGACTTATGAGGAAACTGAAAGCTTGCTTCTTTGTCCAAGTTAATACCTAGGTACATACACCCAGATAAAACACACATCTTCACTTACACTTCACACCTACTCACCTTCTATATCTTTTTTGCAATATTATCTCTTTAAACTTAAAACATTTATTTTGCTTCTTTCATGTGTTATTATTATTTTTACTGGACTGCTTTTATTTTATTTTATGTATTTTATTATCTTTACGTTTTTTAACTTATGAGTTTACATGTGGATGGATGGAGAGGGAGTGGGAGGCCAAAGAAAAGATTGGATTGTGTGAGAAGTGATATGAAAGAAAAGGGCGTGACGAGTGACAGGACAGAATGGAAGAAAAAAAGCTTGTTGCGCCGACCCCAAATAAAACGGGACAAGGGCAGGAAGATGATGATTTATCTTTACCTATTTTAAATTGCCACGTAGCGCTAGTAAGCCACATAATTGTTATGAACTTGGTGTTTGGGTCACTAAGATACAGGCTGCGCCTAGTTTGGGTCCCATTGCTATCTTTATACCTTATAAACAAACCTGAAATCGCGAAAAAAAAATCAGCTGCTCAGTACATTTATGTTTGCCTAATTTACTGAACAGCTGATATTTTTTTCGCGATTTCGGCTTTGCTCCCATAGTAAAAAATGTTTGTTATCATGAGCACAATCACGTGTTTAAGTATCGTACACTAATTGCCAGTCACCCTATATATATCAGCAGTTATAATAGGAATATTGAAATGCAAAAAAATACCTTATAATGGTGGTGTTTTCCCCTATAGTGCACGCAATGCCTCATAGTCTTCGCTTAACTTACCAACTTCTTTGATCCTTTAGCTATTCAATGGTGTAATTAAATTATGGACGGAGATGATATTTATATGTAGCTGCTACAAAAAACTGTATCCCCAGTTTTTGTTATCATTCGTTTTTGAATGAGATATTTTAACTAAGCATTAAAAAATTTATCGTTCTCTTAGTATACTAATTGTAATACGCCTCGCTCGGTTTGAACCTGCGACCTACAACTCGTAAGTCGGGGCCGTTACCACTCAGCAAACACTGCTCTCAAAACGGTGAAGGAAAACATCGTTAGGAAACCGGCATGTCCTATAACCAAAAAATCGAAAACATGCGACATTCACCAACCCGCACTGGGCCCTCGTGGTGGATTACGGCCCATTCCCTCTCCTAGAGAGGAGGCCTGAGTCCTAGCAGTGGGAACATTAAAAGGCTGATTATGTTATATGTTATGCTATACTAATTGTACACCAAATACCTATTAATGGACTTTTTACAATTATTATGAGAATCGGGGCTCCCCAACTCAGACAGATTAGATCAGAAGCGAATGGTCTAATGACCGAGCGAGTTGAGCAAAAACTGACCCCGCCAACGCCTTCGTAGTTATTTTCTTAAGCCACCGAGAAGAGCATTTATTTTAGTGCATAATACTCTGGGTAAGCATTGTTGTTGGGACGGTGAAATAAAAATAAAATTATGGAATCACAAAATTATGGAAATTGTTGGAATTGTTAAATTATTAAATTTTAAATTATTAAATTTTATTATAAATTTTAAATTATTCAATTTTATTATAAATTTTAAATTATTCAATTTTATTTTATTAAATTTTAAATTATGTAATTATTCAATTATTCAATTTTATTATATTAAATTTTAAATTATCCAATTTTAAACTTTTCAATTATTCAATTTTTTATTTTTATTTTTTATTATTCAATTCAATTGTAAAATAAAATGTATGTTATGATTGTATTTTGTACCTAATAACATAGTTAATAAGTTTTAAATTGTTACTAATCATCATTATGGATCATTGTTATCTGAATAAATAAATAAATAAATTACTATTTAGTATTTTTGGTGAAAGAAAACAAGAATAAATCGAAGAACAGTTTTCAGTAAAACGTGGTGATTTTAATGAAGTATTTACGTCAAAAGCTTTTAGAGAACTTAAACTTAACATTCTTGAGAGAATAAATGTAGAATAAAGGTGTAAATAAGTAAACTGAAGACTCTTATTCCTATTTATTATGCAATAGCTTTCAGCTGTACAGTTCTAGTGGGCGCTGAGTTATTAAAACCATCTTCCTAAGTGTTTATGTGCTATTATGTAATATGGTTATTTTTATTATGATTTTTTTTCGTGTGGGAAAATCATCCGGCATCCCCCGCTCTTGGGCGGGGCTCCCGATAGTGTCAGACTTTTACTGACTATAAACCCACTCCTGATCCTTGTTTGCCATTTTTCAGGGCCCCGGGGATCTCTTTCACATCACCCATGGCCAGTAGGCTTCGACCCTGCTGGGCCCCTACGGTTGCTGACATCTCCTTGAGGCGTTCGTGGAACACTACACACCGTTGACGACTTGGGCTCGGTCCGGACGGTTACCGGACGATCGGACGGCGAGCTACCCATTGTTCGCCGTCCGCAAGCCCGCGCCTGCGGTGGCCAGATGTAATATCGCTGTTACTGGGAAATCATATTGAAGAATTGTTTGTGAAATGGTTGTGTTGCTGTTTTAAGAATAATTTTCTAGTTATTTTTATTCAGTCAACACTAAACCACGACTGGATAACGGCCTCCTATCCTAAATTATATCCTATCTGTGGGTGATTGATTGATGGAGAAGAAAAATTAAGGAGATATTTATCAATAACTATTAAATAATATTTTTACTTCACTATTTTTCAACTTTTGTAGCGTTTGAGCACGCCTCACTCCTAAGAATAATGAATTCTACAAACGAGCTGACATGACATGACATGACATGACACGACATGACTTAACATGACATAACATAGCATAGCATAACATAACATAACATAACATAACATAACATAACATAACATAACATAACATAACATAACATAACATAACATAACATAACATAACATAACATAACATAACATAACATAACATAACATAACATAACATAACATAACATAACATAACATAAGATATAGTAGGTACATTACCTGCGTTAATACCTAAGAATATCCCTTAATACCCACATTAATTATTTAAAATAAACAGTAAAACTACAGAGACCGAGAACAATAGTAATAAATTGTTTGCACAAACAGTAGCTGAATACATAATTAATTGAAGATATACTACACCTCAGCTGTGTTTAGATTGTCGAGTGAAAGCTGTGGTTCAGAGTTTTGAGTTTGGAGTACAGTGAGAGGGAAAATGAGAAGCGACTTTCAAGTAACTTGCATTGTTTTGTAACAATTTTTAGACATTTTAGCAATTAAACGCAGTACCTAATATTATTTTCTTTATTTATTTTTTATACATATTTTGTACTTTTTAAATATTTTCTAAAACACATAGGTATAAAAAAAAAAACATTTAAAAATATAAAAAATAGCAGTCCGCCGGTGTCGGGACAGGGTCCAAGCTACCGGTGGTTAGGGCTGCAGAGACAGGAACCTCCTCACAATGCGAGCCGTATCGAGGAGTACTGCCTTCTGTATCAGGCCCTTGATCCAACCGCGCAACGACAGTTTCGACAGGTGGTCGTCTAGACTTTTGGCCATCAGGCCATTAGCGGTAACAACAATCGGCACAATGATAGCCGAGTCCACATTCCACATGTCGACAACCTCGTGTGCTAAGTCGAGATATTTGATTTGTTTCTCTTTCACGAGATTCTCGTCATGTGGAATGGTGACGTCGACTATCATTGCGCGGCGCGCTAATCGGTCTATCACCACTATATCCGGCTTATTGGCTACAATAGTCCGGTCAGTAATGATAGACCGATCCCAGTACAACGTGACATGGTCATTTTCGAGAACTGGGTCGGGCACATAGCTGTAATACGGTACCTCTGAATACACTAGGTTGTATTTCAAAGCAAGTTGCTGGTGGATAATCCTGGCTACTTGGTTATGCCTGTGCAAGTACTCTCCGTAAGCCAGACGAGAACAACCAGAGATAATACGTCTGATAGACTCACCCGGATGATGGCATGCCCGACACACGTCAACCGTCCCGTCCTTCATTATATATCTCCGGTAGTTATTCGTCAAGATGACTTCGTCCATAATTGCACAGATAAAACCTTCAGTTTCCCCGAAGAGGTTGCTGAAACGTAGCCAGGCCACGGACGCTGCAAAATCTACATCAGAATCATGTAGAGCCCGATAAAAGCGCCCGTGGAGCTCTTTACTTTTCCATACTTCCCTGCGGTCATCAGTTGTAAGTATCACAGGTTTGCGCCAGTTCTCTTTAGCCATGGACAACGGGGTGAGTCCCTATATTATTTTTATTATTACGTGTTAATATATATCTATGAAAACAGTTCAATTCCCGAATTGAGTTATGAAGATTTTTCCGAATCACAAAAAAGTTTTTTTCCTATACTTGTGCTATGCAACCTTGTTTCATGCCAATTTTCAGGTTTCTAGGTCAACGGGAAGTACCCTAAGAATTTTGATTCCTTTGAGAGTGTCTAAATACACGTATTTTGCGACATAAACGGCCGTAACTTTTTTTTTTCATTAACTCAGAATTTTGATTTTTTCACAGTTTCAAGGGATATCTTATTAGGTTTGTATAAATTAAATTATTATAGCTGTAAAAGATTATTGTGCAATACTTACTCAGCATCTCTTACGGAGAGACAGAAGATCTCCTTTTAGTTTGTAAATAAATCATGCTTTGCTTTTAGTTAATTAAATTTAGGTTATTTAATATAATGACATGTGACATTCAACAACCCGCACTGGGCCCACGCGGTGAATTATGGCCCATACCCTCTCCTAGAGAGGAGGCCTGAGTTCCAGCAGTGGGAACATTAAAAGGCTGATTATGCTTATGCTTAATATAATGAATTTAATGATTTTTAATTTATTATTTCTTAGGTTCTTAGTACTTTTTAGCCTGATATACAGATCCAACCTAGTTCAGGCAAAAATGCAATGAATGCGTTATAATTGTTTTTATGTATCTTAATTTAAATGTGCCACTTTTATTAAATAAACGATATTCTATTCTATTCTATCTGAGATATCTCAAAGATCTGAATAAATGGTTTTTATGTCAACTCGATACCTCCACGCTTTCCCGAGATAAAGGTTCTTAACAAACAGATTGACAACAAAGTGATAAATAAGGGTTCTGTTTTTTCCTTTTGAGATACGCTTTTGAACCCTAAAAAGCGCGAGAATGTAAGAGTAAGTAAGAGAAGTTTACTACACACTCTCAGTGTACCTACATCCTTACCAGCGCTGCGCCTCTTGTGACAATTCTCCGCAGACGTATATAAATGTGTCTGAACGCGTCTTACATAATTTGCGCCTAATGAAAACACACTGAAAACCGAGTGTTTGGACTGCTAAATCGTTTACTTGAGATAATAGTAAATGATAAGTATGGCTGTCTGTTTGTTGTGGTTTGTATAGGGTGTCCCAAAATTAACGAAAGATTTGAACAGAGAAGTTCCTTTTCCACTCGCCTATCGTCAACATCGAGCATGGTTTAAAAGCTTATTGCTTAATCTAACGCATTCCAACGCGATGCTTGATGAACAGGCAATGGTAGGACCGACGAGTATAACCTGCCTCTCTGCTTAGCGTTCGTGGACTACGAGAAAGCTTTTGATCCGATCGAGACTTGGGCTGTACTGTAATCTCTCCAGTGGTGCCTGATTGACTATCGGTACATCGAAGTGCTGAAGTGTTTGTACGAGAACGCCACAATGTCAGTCGGACTTCAGGACCAGACCTCTAAACCTATCCTTCTGCAGCGGGGTCTTCAGGGAGACGTCATTTCTCCGAAACTGTTTACGGCTGCAATGGAGGATGTCTTCAAGGTTCTGGTCTGGAGTGGACTAGGAATTAATGTCAATGGCCAGTACATCACTCGCCTTCGGTTTGCGGACGATATCGTAGTCATGGCTGAGACCACGGAGAGAGAGCTTCCGAAAGAGTGGGTCTTAAAATGAACATGGACAAAACCAAAATCATGGTAAATAACCATGTAGCACCCACTCCGAACATGATCGGAAACTCTGCACTCGAAGTTGTAGACGATTACTTTTACCTGGGACAGACAATCCAGTTGGGTAGGTCTAACTTTGAGAAAGAGGTCAATCGTCGAATCCGACTCGGCTGGGCAGCATTCGGAAAGCTGTGTGGTATCTTCTCGTCCAACATACCACAGTGTCTCAAGACGAAAGTCTATGACCAGTGCGTGTTGCCAGTGATGAAATATGGCACTGAAACATGGTCGCTTACAATGGACCTCATCAGAAGTCACCCAAAGGGCAATGGAAAGGGCTATGCTCGGAGTTTCCTTGCGTGATCGCATAAAGAATGAAGATATCCGCAGGAGAACCAAGGTCGCAGACATAGCCCGAAGAATCGCCAAACTTAAGTGGCAGTAGGTAGGGCACATTGCTCGTAGAACGGATGGTCGATAGGGCCAAAAGATTCTGGAGTGAAGACGCAGCGTTGAAAGGCCTCCTACAAAGGTTCTAGAGTGGCGACCGCGCATCGGGAAACGCAGCATTGTAAGGCCTCCCACAAGGTAGATCGACGACCTGGGGAGAGTCGCGGGAATGCGGTGGATGCGAGACGCACAGGATTGGTCGTTGTGGTGACACTTTCGACTGAATGATGATGCAGAAAATCATGAAATTACTTTTTCTGCTCTGGGTGGAGCCAGAAGAATTGTCAGACTTGTACTAACTAAAACTCACCTAAGTTCTTTCAGTTGCTCTTTGCATTCCAGAGCCACGGTACTCTTTCGAACGATAACGCAAAATGTCATCTACATACATTAATGTCACTATAGGTACTTACCTACATTGTATTGTACGCCCTAAGGGTGGGACATAGCCGTTCGTAGAAATTAATTAACACCATCTGTATTAAATGTACAATTACCTATGATCCACAATAAAGATGATTTGATTTGATATGACATATTATTACAAGCTTTTATTTAGTTTGACCTGTCCCGATGTTTGTTTGTCTGTAATCAAATATTGCAAATTAAAGGATCATGACCAACGATGTATGGAAATCCGTCTTAAGTTGAAGCACAATAAATGTTTATTTAATATAGACTACGCTTTATATACTATTAAATAAAAGTGTTCATTTTCACACAAACACCCTAGTTTTAAAGTAATTAAACAAAAACGGAGATAACCTACAAATTATGTCTAACCAACTCGCAACTTGTAAAATGACCACAGATCACTCATGTAGGTACAAAACAACATTGTTAGTTATCATCCGTCTGTCATCTGGCTTGACAGCTGCATCTGCGTGAGACGAAGCACAAAATAAATATTATATTATCGGAACGATAAAATACATATACAGTACGTTATGGTATTACTAATTACTTAGCTATTTAAGATATTGATATCATTTTTGTGATGTTTTTGTCTAAAGGTTCATACTTACGTACAAAGAGTATAGTAATATATAGCTTACGTAACTCGTACAAATGAAGAGAACGAAACGTCAATCATGACTGGAAATGTACCTAGCAATCGTTAATTTACTGTTTATCTTAAAATCATAATTCCGGATACGAAAACAGTATTCCTGAAGTGAAAAGCTGTAAAAAAATAAGCAAATAATTTCTATATTAATTTGATTTTCGTTCACGCATCTTTGCTAGACTGCTTTTGGTCAATCTCCTTTGATCCACTTCCCGGTTACCTACCGATTGAGCTGAAATTTCGCATGCATGTGTAAATCAGACGACAATGCAAAATTATTATGACATGGAGCTGATCTGATGACGGAACCGTAAGGTGGCCATAGGAACTCAGATAACCCTATCGTGTTTGAGCTTTTTAGAAAGGTCTTGTGTATTAATTATATACGTATATAGCATAATCAGCCTTTTAATGTTCCCACTGCTGGGACTCAGGCCTCGTCTCTCTAGGAGAGGGAATGGGCCGTAATCCACCACGCGGACCCAGTGCGGGTTGGTGAATGTCACATGTCTTCGAATTTTTAGTTTTAGGACAGGCCGGTTTCCTCACGATGTTTTCCTTCACCATTTTGAGAGCAGCGGTGATGAAATAAATTACACAAAGTAATGCGCCTGGCTGGGTTTGAACCCGGAACCTACAACTCGTAAGTCGGGGCCGTTACCACTCGGCCACCACTGCTCTAAAAATGCACTGCAAACTGCTAGAGTGTGTAAAGCTTGCTATGGAAAAAATGATTTTCATTGAAAACTTGTTTCATGATTATGTATTTGAATCATCTTCCTACCAACGTTCCCGACCCCAGGCCCCAACAAAAATATAAACATTATTGATTACTTCTCAAAGCCAGCTTACACAATACCTAAAGAAATGGGGGTTAAAGAAAACTTGTGAAGTGTGAGCTTCACAATACATTTCCGCCCTTCTTGTTCACAAGTCAACGTTGAATGGAATGAGGACAATATGTTTAGACGTTCATCACAATCTTTGGGTTATTTTGGCAATGGATTGAGTATGGAGTTCTTTTATTTACATTATTTAGGAATGTTGAATTGGTTCGTAAGGATGGGTGACTGAACGTGGATTAGGCGAAGGAAACTAACGTTCGTGCCTATTTATATTTAAACTAGCACTTTGCCGGTGACTTCGTTTACGAAAATGTTTTCATAAAAACTTACCACCTCTTAAGGCGATGCAACTCGACATACATTTTCACTGTTTTTCATACAACCGCTCTTACGCGATCATGACGTTATTACACACATTTTTGTGGATATTATCTAGGCTTCTATTGAAATCAATTTATAAATTTGTGTAAAACTAATCTAGTAAAGACCTCTGATAAACTGCTATTTTCCATGAACTTTAACACTTCATAATTTACTCAAAAATTAAAATGTCAAAAAAGTATAACAATAGAAGCCTTGCTAATTTAATCAAAATTCTGCATGACGACAATTTTTCAGAAAAACTTTCAAGGGTTTAAAAACAAACACGTATTTCCTGGAACAAATATTGTAAAATATTCGAGTAAATCACGGAATTACCGAATGCTAACAGAGTTTTCAGTGCTTTTTCGTCAAACATCGCGTTGGATTGCGTTAGGTGAAGTAACAAGCTTTTAAACCATGCTCGATGTTGATGATAGGCGAGTGAAAAAGGACCCTCTTAAAATCCTATCGCACTAAAACTTCAAAAATCATACATTTAAAAGGTCACTTCTGATTTATAGACAACCTTTCAAAGATTGAAAACACATACGCTTGAATAACTTTTAGTAAGAGATTGAAATATGAGAAACTATCAGCTGTTCAGTACCATTTATATTTGCACAATAATTCGACAAAATGTGATGAACAACTGATTAATTTTTTTGTCAAATATCTAGGGAAGGTTGGTTTTGAGAGTGGGCAATCATCAAATATCTTCCTTTTCTCGCTCTGGGTGGAGCGAGAGGGAGTATAATAAACCCACCCGTGTTCCTTTAGTTGCCCTTTGCGTTCAAGGGCCGCGGTAACTCTTTCGAACAATTGCGTAGCCCCCACAATCGCAGAGCTCAGAAATATCCCGCAGCTTTACTTGGAGAGAGATTAGCAATAAATAAAACTCACCCTGTTCGTATACCATTGTGCGAACCGCCCGGAGGACACGTTGGAGTATATGGTCCAGGTGTGCCCCGCTTGGGTGGAGCACCGCCTTGTCCTCGTGAAGGCGTGGCGGCGGTGATCTCTCGCGCCGGGACCATGGTCTTGAAGAAATGAGATGTGGTTGCTTCCTTCTACGAAGCAGTAATGCTAGCAAACGAGTTGACCACAACCTTGAGGGAACGGATATCCTCATGCCCTAGTTAATGCCACAGGAGACGTGGGTGCGTGGAGCAATGGGTAGCTCGCCATCCAGCAGTCCAGAAAGGACCAAATCCGAGATTTTAGTGGAACCGTAGGCAGGTCCGATCCCCGCTAAGGCCACGGGGAATTTTTGTCCTGAATACAAAGGTGGTCTTAAATCCATAGGATTAAAAAAAAAAACACCTTTGGTATTAACTCTGCGCAGTAAAGCAAAAACGAGTTACAGAAAATCTACTGTCTTTTTCGGTACAACTTCATCCGGTATCTGCAGTGCAGTGAGTCGCTTTTAACACTGACAAATGATAGTATAGATGCAGAAGTCAGTTGATAGTGATTTGTTCCAGCGGCAGGTTGGGAGATGCGACGATTTTAGACACGAAGATGTGTTCATGTAGTTGGGATTTTAAAACCAAAGTTATACAAAAAAAAAAAAATTGTTTAATAGAAGATATTTTCTTATTTATTTAATCTTCATGCAACATAAAGTACAAAGGCGGACTTAATACTCAACCTAGGGTGGTGAAGAGACAATATGGTAGGTGGTGGTGGTGAAGGTGGTGTTTCTTCTTCTTTTTTTCAGATCGACGGTAAGCTCCCTAAACTATTTGGGCCTAGTGGTTGGTTACATTAACTGCAGCAAAGATTCAAAGCATTTTATTTCAAATAAACCATTTACAGGCACTTTTGAAATGTTAAGAAGTCAGTCAGTCAGAAAAAACGATGCTAATTACACATTCCAAAGCGTAGATATCTATGAAGAAGAATGTGCAAGAAACTCCATGGACACTCTTTTCAATCATGTTTTGTAATCACAAATATCTCTGTTACATGTTTCTTGATGCTATCATGTGAGAATAATGTCAATAAAGTAAAAATAAAAACTAAATATGGATATTAAAATAGCAACTGGCAGCTAAGAGATGACCAGTCTCAACTGACAGCGCCCGTTCACGGACATGACTCGAATATTAGCACCACTCAGCTCAACCATTTTCAAGGGAACCGAATGATCCAACACACGCGCCACCATCAGTGAGACATTTGAGTGATCATGACAAACTCTCAACTGCCATGCTCAGCACCGGTGGTACTCATTAAATCCTCCAAAATGCTGGTCTATTTGCACTTGGGGCACTGTAAGGATGTTTTTAATATCGTGCGGTTTTGATCACGCATGCGGGATTGCCTCGCACGCACCCGCAAATGTCCGTTTCATACAAGTATTTATTGTAATGCGTGTGTAGCGGGATGCGTTTTTTTTTTTTTGCATTTTGAAATTTTCTGCATGCGGGGCAATCCCGCAAACAACCAATCCCGGGCTGATAAGTGCCTACCTAATCTGAATTGTAAAAAGATTACATGGCCACAAAATCATCTTCTCTTTCCAGGCGCGGGGCCTGTTCTGTGTTACGTTAAAACATACCATCAAAATACAAGCAAATATCTACTTACCTCTATGAAATAACTGGTAGCCTAAAAAACGTAAATTCACTGTTTAATGTTGAATTTAAACAACCATCCACTGAACAGTTCGAATAAGTTTTTTTTTTTTAAAGTTCACAGACGCGTGTTTCAAACGGATAGCATTCGAGCTCGCATTGAGCTGAATTGAGTTGAGATATCGTGTCCGTGAGCGGTGTCTATGTGTGCGTTGCTCGAGCACGCTTTGTATGTAGATTGACTTCTGTACCTATCTATTTTGTGAAAGTGGTTCGGTTAGTCTGTTCCCTTGGGATTATTTTTTTACATTCACGTGGACGCAGCCGCTATCGCTATATCGCTATAAGGTAAATAACCTAACACTAACAACTATAAATAATCTAACTTTTCTACCGTACACTCTAAATAAGGTTCAGTTGAAAATCAGCGTCAGGCAACTACCACGAAGTTGTTTTGCTGAACTGGACCTATTTGGTGCAGGCGCGAGACACACAATGTTAGTTATTTTATTCTCTTATTTTTTTTTTTATCTTAAGTGTTTACATGTTGTTTCTACATTGTGTGTATCTGTGTACGTGTGCCAAATAAAATATTTTTCTTTTTTTTTTTCTATCAGCAGCTAGTATATTTGTAGGCTTTTTTTCAGGTGGAAAATCATCCAATGACATCTCCCGCCCTTGGGTGGATCGAGAGGGGGTGTCAGACTTTTACTGACTAAAACCCATTCCTATGTTACTTCGTTGAATTGCATTCCAGGGCCTCGGGTTTTCCTTTCAGAAGCGAACCCATGGCCCCAGCAGGCTTCGACCCTGCTGGACCCCTACGGGTTTGCTGACATCTCTTTGAGGCGCTTGGAACACTACGCCGTCGACGACTTGGGCTTGGTCCGGACGGTTACCAGACGGTCGAACAGCGAGCTACCCATTGCTCGCCGCGTGCAAGCCCGCGTTTACGGTGGCTGAATATCGGGATCAGGATCCCGAAGGCTGGGCCGTGACGGCCGTTCCCTCGCACTTGCGGCCACCTCCTTTGCTAGCATAACTGCTTCGCATAAGGAAGCGACCACCTGCCACTCCTCCGCGCTTCGAACCAAGGCCCAGCGCGAGAAATCGTTTCCGCCGATCGCCCCCACGAGGACATGGCGCTGCTCTGCCCAAGCGGGGCACACCTCTACCGTATGCTCCAACGTTTTATATTTTGTAGGCTTAGTTTTGAAGATTTCATAACAGGAGAGCATCTGTAACCGAACTCGAACAAATCCTATATATCGTTAAACAGCGTCAGACCCTCAAGAATGCAAAAACGTTTAGTCCAAACAACAAAAAGATACTACAACCTTTAATTCAAATTGACCAATGCCCAATGTATCCCCTTTGAACTTTGTATGTTGACCCTCATTTTTTAGTTTTAATTTGACATCATTTATTTGAATGTGTTTTTGTCTTATCTGATTGGTATTTTTTTGTGAATTTTTAATTTTTTTATCTTTCCCCTAGTTATATGTGCATGTTGTGGTCCTGTAACTGAAGGAGCACACGTAATAGGGCCCCATGCCTAATGATTTCTATTATATCTGTGTGACCTTTGTTGGAGATCCAAATCATAGCAGATTATGTGACTAGGGGATAAAGCAGTGTCTTTAATTCGCGGGCGGCATGTTGAATTCCGAACGAAACGAAGGTTGCTAATTTTAATCCCGAACGTCAGTGAGGGATTTATTAACCTGAGTGAAGTGTAAGTCAAGTCGCCCAAGACAAAGACAGCTTTATCCCCGTGTTGGATACTCTACTTTTTACACCATCTGTGAGATAATTAAAAGACAATTTAGTAAAACAAATCATTTAATAGAGAAATATAAGTATTATTTACGAGTTAATCTTAACTTTTACTCAAAATGTTTTGAGATTTGAAACAAACAAAATTCACTACTCAAAGATTCTATAATTTAAATTTTCTATAACGCTCCCGCTTGTTCATTACTTTTTTTTAGAAACTTTTTTATTCTTTTTTTTTTGTTAGTGGTCAGTTTGAAATTTGAATAAACTTGTTTGATGCACTACATTTTAATGGCTTATGTTTAACTTACCACCAGATATAGTAACATATAACAGACAGAAGTAGTAAATGATCACCAAAATTAAACCCGCACTTTAATGTAAAATTATAACCAAAGTTTTAACATCTCGCTATCCTATTTAAGCAAAATGACTCCAAATAAATCATTGTTAACCCAAAAGTAGTAAATGATCACCAAAATTCTATGCATGGTTGATGGTGGGCTTGGTTGACGGAGCCCCGCTTCGCGGGGCTCCTACTTCTGTGTGGTTTATAAAAAAATAACCACGAAAGGGATGGCGGGGCGGGCGGGGGGCTTTATAACCTAACCTATCCGAGTTGGAGTGCCCTAAAGCTGTCTTTGTCTTGGGCGGTTTAAATTCCTCACTTCACTCAGGTTTCTTTATTAACTCCCTCGCATTGCTCGGGAGTTAATTATATAAATCCCTCACTGACGTTCGGGATTAAAATTAGCAACCTTCGTTTCGTTCGGAATTCAACATGCCGCCCGCGACTTAAAGACACTGCTTTATCCCCTAGTCACATAATCTACTATTGTACTCTTGTTTTCATAATAATCTTTTTTTTTTTGTTTTTATGCACTTTCCATGTTTTCTCTTCACTACCCTTGGTTGACTGGTAGAGAATGCCTAAGACATTAAGGCCGCCTTTGTAACTGTGTGTTGCATGAAGTTTTAATAAATAATTATAACAATGATCGATTGTTTTGTATACTAAAACCTTAAAAACAATATTTAAAATAAAAGTGGTTATGTAAGATTACATATAAATGAAATAACTGTTTGTAACATAATCAAAACAATATTTAATAACTAAATGCATGTTATGAAAATATAATTATACGATACCTAGATGTGTAAGCATAGAATAGCAAAAAGTCTACATTTTCCGAAATCGCACCTGTTTCAATGATCCGGAGGACACGGTGGAGCACACGGTGGAGATGTGCCCCGCTTGGGCAGAGCAACGCCGTGTCCTCGTGGGGGCGATCGGCGGCGGCGATCTCTCGCGCCGTGCCTTGGTACAGGCCATGGTCCGGAGCGAGGAGGAGTGGCAGGCGGTCGCCTCCTTCTGCGAAGCAGTAATGCTAACAAAGGAGGCGGCCGATCGCGTGAGGCAACGGTCCTCACGCCCCAACCACCGCCGGGATTCCGATCCCGATTTCCGGCCACCGTAGGCGCGGGCTTGCGGACGGCAAGCAATGGGTGGCTCGCCGTCCGATCGTCCGGTAACCGTCCGGACCGAGCACAAGTCGTCGACGGCGCGTATTGTTCCACGCGCGCCTCAGGGAGATGTCAGCAAATCGTAGAGGCCCAATAGGGCCGAAGCGGGCAACGGGTAGTGTGAAAGTGAAACCCGGGGCCCTGGGACGAAGGCAAAGAAGGAACAGGAGTGGGTTTTTAGTCAGTAAAAGTCTGACACTAATATAATTTGCAAATAATTAAAACAGCTTCACTCATTCAAAAAAAAACTCCGTCAAAAAACCTTTCAACACACTTGCTAACATTCATATCACATAAAACATATTAAAATGGTTTTACAAAATTACACGCATTTTCAATAAAACGCTTCCAAACTTCAAATTCTCATTATCCTATCTCCAACGAGCAGTGGACATTAAAAAACCCTTTTCAACCGGAACAATTAAATTACTCCGACTTTCAAAGCTGGCACTTAAAAGTTGGAAACGCTTACGTGACCAGAAATACCTCGTTGGAACAATGCTCCAATTCCACTGAGGTTAAATAAAACTCAACTTGCAATTTCTCACTTTCAAGTCTTTTGTCGGTTCTTAACAGGTATTTAAACGAAAAGTAGAAATGGTTAACTCTGATTTTATTGATGTACTTCATCATCATTATCATAATTTCAGCCGAAAGACGTCCACTGTTGGACATAGGCCTCCCCCGTCACCACAATGAACGTTCCTGTGCGTCTCGCATCCGTCTGATTCCCGCAACCTTTACTAGGTCATCGGTCCACCTTGTAGGAGGCCTTCCAACGCTGCGTCTTCACCCAGATCTTTTAGCCCCAACGGCCATCTATTCTGTGAGCAATGTGCCCTGCCCATTGCCACTTAAGTTTGGCGATTCTTCGTGCTATGTCGGTAACCTTAGTTCTCCTGCGGATATCCTCATTCCTGATTCGATCACGCAAGGAAACTCCGAGCATAGCCCTTTGGGTAACTTTAAGCCTTCTGATGAGGCCTATTGGGAGCGACCACGTTTCGGAGCCATCATTCAACACTGGCAACACGCACTGGTCATAGACTTTCGTATTGAGAAACTGTGGTATGTTGGATGAGAAAATACCGCGCAGCTTCCCGAATGCTGCCCAGTCGAGTTGAATTCAACGGTTGACCTCTTTCTCGAAATTAGATCTACCCAACTGGACCGTCTGTCCGAGGTAAACATAATCGTCCACAACTTCGAGTGTGGAGTCTCGGATCTTGATAAGAGTGGATGCTACATGGTTGTTTATCCATACTACTTTAGATTTGTCCATGTTCATTTTAAGATCCACTCTTTCGAAAGCTCTACTGATGTCATCGCAGCACGAAGACATTGGTGCACATTGGAGCACGAAGGAGCTCAGCAGCTCCTCCATAGTCTCAGCCATGGACTACTATGTCATTCGCAAACCGAAGGTGAGTGATGTACTTGTCATTGACATTTAATGCCTAGTCCTCTCCAGTCCAGGACCTTGAAGACATCTTCCATTGCGGCCGTGAACAGTTTCGGAGAGATGACATCTCCCCGCCTCACACCCCGCTACAGGAAGATAGGTTTCGAGGTCTGGTCCTGAAATAGGACTGATATAGTAGCGTTTTCGTACAAACACTTCAGCACTTCGATGTACCGATAGTTTATTTACGTATTACGTATGAATTATATACATATAAATTTAATATCTCATGTACAAATGAAGTGTTTGTTTGTAATATCATCACAATAATATTTTATTATTAAATGCATATTATGAAAACATTTTAGAGGCATGTGGAACAGCAAAGTCCCACATACCTCCGTTGTAAAGGGATCCTCCCTTTCTCCCTTCCCTCCGACCAGTAGATGTTTTCGGGCTGTTGTATATGTTCAAATCGCGAGGAGAACTCTAATGCAATTTTTATAATTTTTGTCGTTCTGTCTATCAGTCTGTCTCTCTGTTTGTTACAGCAAATCCTCGAAACAGCTGGACCGATTTTGATGCGACTTTCACTGGCAGATAGCTGATATTATAAGGAGTAAGTTAGGCTATTTTATTTTAGAAAAATAATAATATAATAACTCAAAAAAAAAACTTCGTGGAACTCTGTCCTTTTCTTACCCGCATTGCTGTATTACGAGTCTGACGTAGCCGAAGTCACAAAAACCAGCTAGTTATGTTATAAATCTTCATGGAACACAATTTTACGAAAGCGGACCTAATACCTTAGACATTCTCTATCAATCAACTGAAAGTTTTTTTTTTATAGTGGGAAATCATCTAAAGACTTTTCTCGCTCCAGCATAAGCATAAGCATAATCAGCCTTTTAATGTTCCCACTGCTGGGACTCAGGCCTCCTCTCTCTAGGAGACGGAATGGGCAGTAATCCACCACGCAGGCCCAGTGCGGATTGGTGAATGTCACATGTCTTCGAATTTTTGATTCCAGGACATGCCGGTTTCCTCACGATGTTTTCCTTCACCGTTTTGAGAGCAGTGGTGATGAAATAAATTACACAAAGTAATGCGCCTGGCTAGGTTTGAACCCGCGACCTACAACTCGCAAGTCAGGGCCGTTACCACTCGGCCACCACTGCTCGCTCCAGGGTGGTGCGCAATTATGTCTGTTTCGATACCTATTTTATTTAACCTCCGTGAGTGTGACCGTGGCATCACCGCGGGCCTTAGCAGAATACCAGCGCTGCGTTATTTATCGTTTTAAATATCGCAGCATATGCTCAGTTAGGCGCCTTTTTGGCCATGCACAGATTTTAAAGTTATTCTTTTCATACTTTCATACTTTTTGTAATTCTACTGTATGTGTGAGGTACGAATAAAAGTTTTTTCTTTCTTTCTTATCTTTCTTTCTTTCAAGGGTGTGTCAGATTTTTACTAACTAAAACACCTATATTCTTTTAGGTGTTCTTTGCGTTGTAGAACCACGAGTAGCCTTTTCAGAAGTCTACCCATCGCCCTAGTAGGCTTCGACCGTACTGGGCCCCTACAGTTTTGCTAACATCCCTTTGAGATGCAAGTGGAACACTATACGCTGTCGATGACTCGGGCTTGGCCTGGACGGTTACCGGACGGCTGGTATGCAAGCTACCCATTGCTCGTCGTCCGCAAACCCACGCCTACGGTGGCTGGTAGTCGGGTTTAGGGTCTCGGCGGCGATGACCGTTTCCTCGCACATGCGGCCGGCGCCTTCGCTAGCATTACTGCGGAAGGAGGCGACCACCGCTCATGGATCCGTGACTCGGACCACGGCCTGTACCAGGGCCCGGTGCAAGATGTCACCGCCACTGATTGCCGACACGGGACCCAGCGGTCATCCACCCAAACGGGGCACACTTTCACAGTGAAACATTAAATATAAAAACACCCAATAACCACTCTGTTGCAGTTTGGTTGTTATTTAGATAAGATATCACAGTTCAAAACAAGCCGTTTTAAAAAAATACACAAATTTCATAGGTATGGAATATCAATTTTTTTTTTAATCTTACAAATAATTTTAGCCATGAAATGTATTTTGTAACATGTTAACTTACTTATTTCTATATTACGAAGTGTTGTACTAAGTTGTTTCGTAGTGTTGTTGTGTTGTTATTTTTTTTGTTCTTATTTGCGAATAAAGCAGTTTTTGTAACAATTAGTTTATGTGTTTGAAATGTTTACGGTTCATTGATTATTATCTTCGTTCGTTGTCATAATTATCATAAACTGACGACTGACTTCAGAGGAATATTATGAGACTTTAAATAAACCGTTTTCTTTTTACAGTTAATTAAATCGATTAAATATGAGTTTCTGAGTAAAAATATACGGATTCCTAGCCGTTTATACCATAAACACGATTTGAAGAATTTGTTCGGTACAATCGGAATAATATTTTGGGTAAAGAGAAATTAATAAAAAAATCGAAGTGACAGATTGTTTTGTAATTGCTGCTGCACAAAACCACCATCAACATCAACCAACATCAAATTATTGTAATTAACAATTTAAATGAAACCGACCGATCATACTTTGACCATGTAAATAAAACTACAGAAAAATTAACTCAACAAATAATCTCCATCGTCGTCACCATCAGAGATCTTGACCACCGCCTTCCCATAATTCTCACCATTGAGCATTCCCACAAAGGCATCAACAATATTATCAAAACCTACAGTAACATGTTCTCTGACCTTCAATTCTCCGCTTATGATCCATCCCGTCAGCGCTTTGAACGCTTGAGCCCATCTAGTCATCCATCGGAAAACGAGAAACCCTTCAACTTTCAGCTGATTCACCAAGACAATCGGCTGGAAAATGTCTGGTGTGAAATAATTGGGAGGAACTTCGTCATGAGCACTTATACTCCCGCATATAGTCACTCTTCCGTGTGGTTTCATCTGTTTCATGATAATATAACTTAATTCTCCGCCAACATTATCAAAATAGATGTCGATTCCATCTGGAGCAGCTAATTTTAAGGCTTCAGCGATGTTTTCAGTTTTGTAGTTGAATGCTTTATCGAAGCCAAGTTCTTGCGTCAGCCATTTTGCCTTGTCATCACTGCCCGTAAACCCTATAACCGTACAACCCTTAATCTTCGCTATCTGCCCTACTAAAGACCCGACGGCACCAGCAGCTGATGTAACTACCACAGTTTCACCTTTTTCAGGCTTACATATCTCGAGGAGTCCAAAATATGCAGTAGCTCCAGGCATGCCTATCGCACCTACTCCTAAAGATATAGGCAGGCCTTTCAAATCTGGTAGCTTATATACACCGAAGTCCGTATCAGAGAAATCTATACCCTTTATCGTTACATTAGGATTGATAATGCAGTAATCACACCAACCCTCGTGCGATACTACGCGAGTACCAACAGGGAACTTTTTGTTTTTTGAATCTATAACTAGTCCGATTTGGTAACCAAATTGGTCGTAAGGTAGTTTGTAGTTGGAGCTGTAAGCACGGAGATAGGGGTCCACGCTGACCCACTCAACTTTAACGAGGATGTGTTTGTCTTGTAGTGGAGGCAGTTCGTACTCTACGATTTTGAAGTCGCTTCTCTTGGGCATTCCATCAAAACGTTTAGTCATGACGTATTTGCGTGCTTTCACCATGGTAGTTGTTTCTTCAGTCGATTGATCTGAAAACAAGCAGTTTGTAACACTACGGAATTCATTTATGATTTTCATGTTGTGTTATAAATAACATCTTTCGCTCCGGATTGAGCGAAAAGGAGACTCAAACTTTTGCTAAATAAAGCCCACCCTTGTTCCTTCAGCTGCCCTTTGAGGTCTGCCAACGTTGCGTCTTTCGGTATACAGTTGCTACTCCAGAACCTTTCGACCCATCGTTCTGCAAGTAATGTATCTTGTCCACTATTACTTAAGTTTGTCAGTCAGTTCTTCGGTCTATTTCGGCAACTTCGGTTCTCCTGTGGGTATCTTTATTCCTGACTCGATCCGGGAAGGAAATTTCTTTGCAGGAAGTCATCCAAAGGATAATGGAAAGAGCTACTCGGAACTCCGAGCATAGCCCTTTCAATTACCCTTAGGATGAATTTGAGCCTTCTTATGAGGCCCGTTGTGAATATTTACTTACTTTTTTTTTATAATAAGCGTATGATTCACATAACCGTACTTCCTTATGCGACCGTTCTGTTAATGACTTGCGCATATAGCAGTCACTGATAACCTTGGTTAATTAATGCAGTTAGTTCAAAACGAGAACACTAATAGTTCCTGTAGCTTTGCTTGAGTTTTTTTCGATATTTATAGGTATTTATTTTATTCGTTAAATCTTTTAGATTAAAAAAATATGCATAAAATAATATCCCACCGGTATCCAGAACAGGGCCTAAGGTAACGTAACGCTCAAGCCCTTAACAGCGTTAGCTTTATTAAGCCGTTGGCTAACACGATTATCAGCAAAATAATCGTTGAGTACAAACCCCAAACGTCGACAACCTCGCGAACCTAAGTCAAGGTATTTGCTTTATACATAACTACTTTATTATTAGGTACAAAATCCGAGAACTACTATTATTCTTCATCATCATCATCATCATCATTTCAGCCGAAAGACGTCCACTGTTGGACATAGGCCTACCCCAAATGTCGCCACAATGACCGGTCCTGTGCGTCTCGCATCCATCGGATTCCCGCGACCCTCACCAGGTCATCGGTCCACCTTGTGGGAGGCCTTCCAACGTTGCGTCTTCCGGTACGTGGTCGCCATTCCAGAACCTTTCGTCTCCATCGACCATCTGTTCTGCGAGCAATGTGCCCTGCCCACTGCCACTTAAGTTTGGCGATTCTTCGGGCTATGTCTGTAACCTTGGTTCTCCTGCTATCTTCATTTCTGACGCGATCACGCAAGGAAACTCCGAGTTCCTATTATTCTTAGTCATTTAAAATAATAAAAACTACTCCACACTTCATCACCCCATCAGAACATCTCCCCACTGGACCTGAATCTGGAAATCTCTTAACCGAATGCAGGTTAACCGCTGTAAAAACAGTCTGGCCAAATGGGGCTTCCTCGAACCATCTCTAACTCAGTGCCAGTGTGGAGCCGCTGCACAGAACATGCTGCCCAACCTGCACATACACTTGCACTTTTCAGGATCTATACGAGGCTAATAACAGTACCAGACACCGGACCGTACAGGTTGCCATATACTGGTCAGAAAAAAATTAATAAGGGTACATCGACACGAAAAAAGGAAGAAGTCATTGAAAAAAGCTTTTAAAAAATAAGCAAGGTATTATAGCACAGATATAATGTAACCAGAACAGATTGGAGGTGTGGTGGCACAGACTGGAGAGTGTTGGCCTGAAATTGAGTAGAACCAAAACGGAATACTTGTTCTGCGATTTCGGCGGTCTCTCCAATCCAGTGCCTTTAGCTCTCGCTGGAACACCCATACCGATCTGCTCCGACTTTCGGTACCTTGGGTCACTCGTCCAAGGGGATGGTGAGGTAGACCGGGTCGTAACACATCGATCAACGCAGGATGGATGAAATGGCGACAGGTCACGGGAACAACTTGTGACCCACGGATGCCCCTCAAGTTTAATGGTAAAATCTACTAGTCCGTGATAAGGCCTGTCATACTGTATAGATCAGAATGTTGGGCTGTGAAAAAGACGGATGAAAAAAGATTGCACGTAGCGGAAATGAGAATGTTAAGATGGATGTGTGGTGTGACGAGAATGGATAAAGTGAGAAATGAGTATATTAGGGGAAGTTTGAAAGTGGCGCCAGTGACTGAAAAGTTGAAAGGGAATCGTTTGTCTTGGTATGGTCATGTAAAGAGGAGAGATGAAACGCATGTTACTAAAAGAGTTATGAGTACCTCCACCCATCCACATGTATATGTGGATGGGTGGAGAGGGAGAGGGAGACCAAAGAAAAGATGGATGGATTGTGTGAAGAGTGATATGAAAGAAAAGGAAGTTAGTGATAGTATGACGAGTGACAGGGCAGAGTGGAAGAAAAAACCGTGTTGCGCCGACCCAAATAACACGAGACAAGGGCAGAAAGATGATGATTATAGCACAGATATAGGAATAAATCTGAAAATACTGTTTTTGTTTTGTTGCTACATCACAAAAAAAAACATGGCGACTCGGAACAATCTTCGTTAATTCATTCTGGAATTGAGCTGTTTACATATTTGTAGGTAAGTTTCAAGTACGGAACCCTCAGTGTGCGAGTCCGACTCGCACTTGCCCAATTTTTGTTTTAATAAGTAGAATCTTTTAATAAGTCTTTTCAATAAGCGAGGAACCGTGATCGTTGGAAATAATAGAGGGTGGCCTTTTCCCAGCAGTGGAACAATACGTGCTAGCTATAGTAATATAATAAGTTGAGTCTGTGAGGTATAAATATTTTTTTTTTTATCTTTTTGATTCTAATCTATCCCAAAAAAAATGCTGCAAAGATTGAGGAAATTATATAACCCTTCACGTTACTACTCTTCACTCTAGATATTTTCGTATGATAAAATAAAAATAACCATACATATTTTTTTTTTAATTCATGACAACAGAACGGACTATTTATAGTCCACATATGTGTAAACAATTTGTTATTAATATTTAGTGACTTTAAATACATTGTTGCTTTAAGTACTTACTGATTCGTAATAATTAACCATTATGGTAGCGTTAATAGTTTTGATAAAAGATTTCTTGATAAGAAAAACATTGCGTATAAAAACCGTTTTAACTTGAAACTAGAAGTACGTCGATAACATTATAATAAATCTTTGTCTATTCGTATTGCTATCAAATGGGCATCAATAAAAACAACAATAAAACAAAACAGGAAACTGATAACAACAAAAGAGACCGTTAACCAGCTACATTAACGTTTACTTTACACGAAACCAACGCGATAATAGACAGATATTTGAATTCTCGACCTCATATTAGGCTCCCTCTCCCACTCCCTCTCACTTCACGCAAAGTGGGAGGGGATATTTGATGATACCCCAATAAATAAAAAAACTTTTTACAAAAAAAATACAACCGACTTCAAAGTAAAAAAAACACTGAAAAGTGCAAAATAACATTAATTTCGGAAGTCGGTGTTTCTATAATAGTTTTGTCTCTTCGTTATTTAACACCGACTTCCGAAATTAATGTTATTTTGCACTTCATCGACTACACGTAAGCAATTTTACTTGTTACGACGGTTTTGCTGTGATCCTATGAGGAGTTCTGTTCCATATCTTCGAAGTTCATGATCAGATCATAACAATATTTCTATGGGACCAACTCGGAAGTATATCCTTCCAATAAAAAAAAAAAAAATTATATCGGTCCACAATTGACCGAGAAATTGGTGAACATACATAAAAAAGAAAAATAAAAAACATACATTCAACCGAACATATAACCTCCTCCTTTTTGAAGTCGGTTAAAAAGCCCTAGAATGCAGGCGGTGGTGACTTCTCACGCCGAGTGAAAGGCCATTTTTACGCCTCAGCTGCCTCGACAGGAGACGCCCCGTATATCGGGAGTCAGCCAGCCACTCTAGAGTGGGAGAAGTCACCTCAAAAAACCCTGGAACGCAAATAGCTTCTAAAGGAACATGGGTGTATTTTAGTCAGTAAAAATCTGTCACTCCCTGTCACTCCAACCGCACCGGGAGAAATTATTATTTAAAAATTTCCCTTCCTCAAAAAACCTCCTAACATAAAATGCCTAATTGTCTCCTCAGCTTAACGTCCCTACAAACTGTTTACATTTTACGAGCCACCCTGAAACAGACGCTTCATCGTAAATCCGTTTTTATCCGTTTAGACACCAAAAAACTTAAATCTAACAATCTGAAAGTATACTTCCAAAAAATTGCGAACGAAAAGACAAAGACTTAAGATGACACTAATATCATTCGAGCGGCTCATGCCATTTGCTTTGAACTGACTGTCTGTTTTTGACTGTCGTGGCCATTGTCAGAATTGTGGGGGAGAGTTAATTTCTACGACTAAAGCAGCGACCTGCGGGGGCGTGTCTCACTTGCATTTTTTTATTATTATTATTGATAAGCTCGCGTTTGACCAGTATCTCATCTCATGATAAGCGCTCATGTAGCCGATGATGGAGCACGCTAGCCTAAAAATAACATATTCAAATTTTTTTTTTTTTTTTTTAATTGATATAAACCAGTGCTTGACTGCGATCCCACCTGATGGTAAGCAGTGATGCAATCATTGATGGTGAGGCGCACTAGTTTATTAAGAGCCTATTCACTCTAGTCTTGAAGGCACCTAAATTATAGTTGGACGGGAAGACCGCAGCAGGCAAATTGTTCCAGTCCTTCGATGTACGCGGTATAAACGACGAAGCGAAACGCTTAGTCCGGACCGTTGAAGTTTCAACAACGTAAGGGTGGATACTCGCCGTACGTCGGGTTGTCCGATGGTAGAAATGAGATGGCGGAATCAAGTCATGCAATTCCCGCGCACACTCTCCAAAATGCAACCTGTAGAATACCGATAGGCTGGCTACCCTGCGCCTGTGCTCGAGGCTTTGTAGATTGGACTTAACCAAATCTGGATCCCCAATTAGCCTCTTCGCACGCCTTTCCACTGAGTCCAAAGCTGCTAGATGGCATTTTGCAGCACCAGCCCATATGTGACTGCAGTACTCCACACACGATCGGACCTGTGCTTTGTATAACATTAGAAGCTGTCCCGGTGTGAAGTACCGTCGGACCTTTGCAAGAACGCCTAGTTTTCTAGCAGCTACCTTGGCTTTGGACTCAATGAACTGCCCAAAATTTAGGTCAGAGGTAATTTCAACTCCCAAGAGCTGAAGGCGGTCGGTGCACTCCAAGGATACATTCCGAAAAGCAGGAGCCAAGGTGAACGGGCTCCTTTTGGCGGTGAACAGACACGCTTGTGTTTTGGTGGCGTTGAATTCTACCAGATTGGTTTCGCCCCACTTGGAGACTGCCTGAAGTGAGACATTCGTACGCTCTACCATAGCCTCTCGTTCGGACCGGATTAGTTCCTTACTAGCCCGAGTACCTGGAAGGTATCTCTCTACAACTGTGCTATCATCTGCATACCCATATATACCGGGCATCAGCAGATCGTTAATATGCAGCAGAAAAAGAGTTGCTGAGAGAACTGACCCCTGAGGAACTCCGGCATTAGTGGTCATGGGCTCTGATGAGCATCCATCGACAACAACTCGGAGAGACCGTTCACTCAGGAAGTCTTTTACCCAGTTAATCAGACCAGGGGAAATGCCGTACGCTGGAAGCTTACTCAGAAGGCTGGCGTGCCATACCCTGTCGAAGGCCTTCGAGACGTCTAAGGAGACAGCAATCGCTTCTCCATTCTTCTCGAGGGCCTCGCCCCACATGTGAGTGGTATACACTAGTAGGTCCCCAGTAGACCGATTGTGGCGAAACCCGTACTGTCGGTCACTGAGGAGATCGTTACCTTCCAGGTATGCCATGAGGCGCGAGTTCAATACACGCTCCATAATCTTGCAGAGTATGGAGGTTATTGAAATCGGCCGATAGTTGGCAGGATCGGTACGACTGCCCTTTTTGGGCACGGGTTGCAGGTTGGCAAGCTTCCAGGACTTGGGCACTATACCAGTCCTAAATGAGAGGCGGTACAAGCGCGTCAATACAGGAGACAACTCGGGCGCACATGCCTTGAGAACTATTGCTGGTATACCATCTGGTCCACTAGCTTTATTCACGTCTAGACGACACAGTGCTCTCAAAACTTCTTTATTTCTTATGCGAACCTCAGGCATCGAGGTGTTGCAGTGAGGTAGAGTCGGTGGAGTAGCACTGCTAGTATCAAGACGAGAATTATGGGCGAAGAGAGATGCAAAGAGACCAGCTTTCTCTCTCGCCGAGTGAGCCAGTGTTCCATCAGGTTTAACCAGCGGAGGCAATGTGGGCCTACAGAAGTTCGCTTCGACCGACTTGGCAAGGGACCAGAATGCTCTGCTTCCGGATGGCTGTGCAGAGAGCTTTGTGCCAATGTGGGTAATTCGGTCGAACCGAGCCTTCTTCAGTGCTTTTTTGTAGGACTTGGCAGCACGGTTGAAAGCTCTCTTCTTTGAGCTCAAATCCAGAGCTTTGCGGTCACGAGCGTCAACCCAGGCGAGAAACGCCGAATGCTTACGCTCTTCAGCTTGAACGCAATCGGCGTTGAACCATGGGTGAGCTGAGCCTCCGATGGGTACGTCACCATAAGGGATGAAAAACTCCATAGCTTGACGTATCACATCGGATATAGCATCCGCACAGCTTGACGGACTCTCAGAAGAGAAGCAGACCTGCTGCCAAGGATAAGATGCAAAGAAATGCCGCATCTCATCCCAATCTGCTGACCTGTAACGCCACATTCGCCGTTCACCGCGTGAGTCGCAGTCAGGTGGGGAGAAGGACGAAACAGACTTCACCAGACAGTGATCTGAAGTTCCAAGTGGTGAAGAAACTGTTACGATACATCTGTCCGGATCGGTGGTCAGCAGAAGGTCCAGACAATTGGCAGTATGACCAACTACATCAGGCACCCTAGTCGCTTGCTTGACCAGCTGGGAAAGGCCCATCGATATTGCAAAGTTTCGCGCTTCTCTCCCAGCGTGGTCGGTCCTCTGGTATGGGAACAGCCAGTCTTGGTGGCAGGCGTTAAAGTCCCCCAGAGCGACGAGCTGCGCATCAGGGTGCCGATGCAGAGCCTTATCGGCAGCCTCACTGAGGTGGTCGAACAACCGAGTCGTCTCCTGATCACCGCTGTGCGAACGGTAGACACAGGCATAAACAATTTTGTCCATACCAGTGTCCACCAACAGCCATAGCGTAGACAAATTAGGGTCTTCAAGGTGACGGAGACGCTGGCAGCAGATGTCATTACGGACGTACACACAGACCCCGGCACGCTGCAGGAAATGATGCTCCAGTGAGTATCCCGGGTAGTTGAGGTACGCCGTATCTGACGGACATCTAATTTGGGTCTCCGTCAAGAAAAGCAAGTGTGGCTTGTCAGTCTCAAGATGGTGGTGGACCGCAACGAGATTGGAGTGCAGCCCTCTAATATTTGAGAACTGCCTCTAATATCTGAAAATACCTCTAGGTTGTAGCTATCAGAAACACAGACTCCGGCAGGTAGTTGCACTCCTTAGCTATACACATAATGAATTATACGCGATGCGGCGACTATATCCTATATGCGCGCGTAATCCATTTATATAAAACTAGCTTCTGCCCGCGGCTTCACTCACGTGAATGTAGGTTTCTCCATACAAACTTTGGACCCCCGCGTCATCCCCTTTGGGAGTGAATTTTGGAAAATCCTTTCTTAATGCTTGCCTACATCATAAAAGGAAACCATGTGCAAAATTTCACGCTCCTAATCCCAGTAGTTTCGGCTGTGCGTTGATATGTCAGTCAGTCAGTTTCCCCTTTTATATATATAGACAAGACACCGCACCGCAAGAGTTCGCACGAAAATATCAAACCAACAGATTGTGTCCGCTCCGATTCGCTCGTCAACGCACCCACTTGTGGATGGTCACGTAAGCCACCGCAAAAGAGTGTCAATTGTTTGTTCCTTTCGGGCCGCGTCGCTTCGCGTTCGCTGTCTCGTTGAATCACGTACATACGACACCGCGTACCGAATCATTATCCTATCACATTTTCTATCGAAAACTGAGTTAAAGAGCAATCCATTTTTTTTTATAATAAACAAAACCCATTCTGAATTTCTAGAACCCTTTAATATCGTATTTTTCTAAGTGGTCAAATGATAATGGCAGTTTATCATACGATCTCCTTCGATAAGATGGTACCGTCTCTAACAGTAGCCACTGAAACGTAACTGTGTAGGTAATGCGGGACTAGTGTCAAATGTCTCGCTGATGGTGGCACGTGTTATTGGGTCATTCGGTTCCCTTCAAAATGGTTGAGCTGAGTGAGGCTGATGCATGCGTCATGCTCGTGAACGAGTGCCGTCAGTTGAGACTGGTCATCTCTTAGCTGCCATTCATCATTCATCATCATCATTTCAGCCGAAAGACGTCCACTGCTGGACATAGGCCTCCCCCAAGCGTCGCCACAGCGAACGGCAGGACCGTTCGCTGAGGCGTCTCGCATCCATCGGACTCCCGCAACCGTTACCAAGTCATCGGTCCACCTTGTAGGAGGCCTTCCAACGCTACGTCTTCCGGTACGTGGTCGCCATTCCAGAACCTTTCGGCCCCAACGGCCATCTGTTCTGCGAGCAATGTGCCCTGCCCATTGCCACTTTAGTTTGGCGATTCTTCGTGCCATGTCGGCAACCTTGGTTCTCCTGCGGATATCCTCATTCCTGATTCGATCACGCAAGGAAACTCCGAGCATAGCCCTCTCCATTGCCCTTTGGGTGACTTTAAGCCTTCTAATGAGGCCCATTGTAAGCGACCACGTTTCGGAGCCATATGTCATCACTGGCAACACGCACTGGTCATAGACTTTCGTCTTGAGACACTGTGGTCATTGGCCTAATTTAATTTCTATTTTTTAATTAGTTTTTTTTTTAATTATTATTACTTACATACCTACATTGTGCTCACATATTAGAAGCGACAAGAAATATGTAACCAAGATTTATGTAACTCATAATATGATTTAGAAGAGTGTCCATGGAGTTTCTTGCACGTTCTTCTCCATAGAGATCTACGCTTCGGAACGTGCAATTTAGCTTCACTAGTTTTTTTTTTTTTTTTGACTGACCGACATTTTGACAATTCAAAAGTGCCTGTAATTGGTCTATTTGAAATAAAAATTTCTGATTTCTAGTACGTACAAGTTGGGTAATTTTGAATTTCCATATAACTTTGAATAAAACTTGTTTGAAGGTTCTTCTTTTTTTCTCTTAACGCATTTAGAATGATTACTTGAATAGTTAAGTGAAACGGAACGTTTAAATGTTTGAAATGTCAAATGTGTCATAAAATTGACAACTGTCAACCAATTTTCAAAGAATTGGCGCCTTTTCTGTTTGGGGTCATCATCATCATTTTTTATTGTCTGGAGTAGTTTAATGTTACCCAAATCAAAATTTTAGAGGATTTTCGTTATCCCAGAAAACTCAATTCAAAGTTAGCCAAAATTAGTTGTAACTTTGAATGGCTACTAAAACGTTATTTTCTCAAACATTTCTTTATTAAACCATCATTTTGGTTATATAGTTATGAATTTGAGCACAAAAGAACACTTAAAAGCCTGTTTAACGTAGTCCAACAGTAAATTTTTTTTTCAGTATCCATAATAATTTAAAAAAAGTGTTCAAAGTTACCCAGGTTGACTGTACTGAAAATATCCTAATGGAAAACTGGGGACTAGCCAGGGAATTGAACTTAACATTTTAAGAGTCATCTTAAAACAGATCCTTCATCATAAACCCTTTTTACACTAGTCTACACTGCAAAAAAGTTAAGTCAGTCCGTGGTAGTTTTTCAAAACATTGTGGTGGAAAGGTCGTAATTAAAGAGATAACTTTGTCTGAAGGAAAGTTTTCAGGACTTGTATCTTTGATCCTGTGCTCTGAAGCGTGAAGAGATTAAACACTGATAGAATGAGGATAAAGAGATTATTTCGGAAGAATGGACGGCTTAAATTCATTAATTGGTGCAGTGGTAGATGGTTTGGTGGTTGAAGGTTCCGTAGTAAGAGTGAGTTTGTTTATTTAAGTAGACGTTAAAACTAAGGTTAAATCATGGCTTTTGACTACAGACAAACCGAACTTCTACTTAAATAGCTACAAAATAAACTTTATCCAAATACATTCCACGTTAAGTGATGTATGTGCTTATTATAATAATAAGCACATAGATCGCTTATTTATTTATTTATTTAATGCTCTGTGCACACAAAAAGTACAGAGGCGGACTTAATGCCTTAGGCATTTTCTACCAGTCAACCTTCGGGTGATGCAGAGAAAAGTAGTGGTATGTGCAATAAAAGAGAGAGAAAAGGCGAATACAGGAATAGATTTACTTATAGATATACTAATAAACCATAGAATAAATATAATACAAGTATACAATATATACTCAAATTAATACACTACATACATACACTAAAATAGGTACTTAAACAATTGGTTTAAATCGACATTGGGAAAACATTAACGCTGTGATGATACTACTGCCAACTTTTTACGAATTAGCTCGCGAACTTTGGTTTTGAATGATAATCGGGTTGTTGCCATCCTGATTTCCTGGGGGAGCGCATTCCACAGAGAAATCGCTTGAATAAAAAAGGAATAGTGAAGAAAGTCAGTACGATGAGTGGGACAATAGAGAAGGCGGTTATGAGATGAGCGCAGATTTCTATACGCTTATGAGGAATCATTAACACTACACACCAACATCATTCTATTTTTACCAGACTACGGAGAGTTATTATTTTGACAGGCTATGTATGTATGTATATATGTGAGTATGTTCATCTGTTCCCTCATATCTCCCAATCTACTTATCAGAACTCTACATATGAGGTATCGTTAGAACCGCCTTAATTGTCCGCTGAACATAGACTACGTGACGTGTCATAAAACTCGTTATGGCGCCCTCAAGTGGACAAAAAGTAATGTGTTAAAAAATATAGGGAGATAAATGAAACCGTATTTGGTATCATTTAAAAGGGCTTGACTTCTACAGTTCCGAAATATTGCTCAAATTTAAAGTGACGCCCTCTAGTGGACAAAAAGTCACGTGTTAAATTTAACATCAGAATTGTTTTAAAAAAAAAAGTAAAAAATTAAACCCGAATACGAACGACGCTGAAAAAGTATGAAGCAAGATTTTTTTGAAGAAACGTCTTTTATTTTTTGTCGTAGGTAGTCGGGTTTTTATATATCTTCTTTTTTAAGTTATAATTTTTTCTTTTAGTTTTTTTTTTTTTAATTGCGAGAGACATTGGATCCTGTAACGGTACTATACCTAGCGTAGCGGCCTATGGCCTCACTATTTTTGTAAAAAAATATTTATGCCAATATCGAATTTATTTTTAATCTCCTCCTTCTTCTTCTTTTCGATTCGATGGTAAACTCGTCAAACTGTTTGGGCCCAATAGGTGGCTACATTAATAGCAGCATCGGTAGCACTCATCAAATCCTCCAAAGTGCAGGGCATTTGGGGCATTCTAATATGTGGCTCATGTTTTGAACAGGAGCACCGCACTCACATTGAATATCCGAGTTGTGTTTGCAGCGGCCTACCTGGGTTCGCAACCAATTTAGTGCTTTCCATACAGGCCATTGCAAATCGCGCCCAGGCGGGAGATGTTCTTGGGGTTTCAAGAAGTCGGATGGTGGTAGGTGATGCTCTTCCCAAAGCTTTATAAATTCTTTCTTTTATTTTTAATTTTTTTTCGTGATCAGAATTTATCTATGTTTCTTATAAGTTCTTTATTTTGAATCAGTCTGTAACTGACTTACTAGTAAGAACTCGTATTCTGTCATCATCATCATCATTGTTTCAGCCGAGAGACGTCCACTGTTGGACACAGGCCTTCTACAAGTGTCGCCACAATGAACGGTCTTGTGCGTCTAGCAATTATCGGATTTCTGCAAGCTTCACCAGGTCATCGGTTCACCTTGCCTGGTCTTCCAACGCTGCCTCTTCCGTTACATGGTCCCCATCCCAGAACCTTTCGGCCCCATCGACTATTAATTTGTTCTGCGAGCAATGTGCTCTACACACTTTTTTTTTATTAGGTGGGAAATCATCCAATGACATCTGTTTCGCTGCCTTTCATTTTAGGGCGGAGTTTTCTTTTCAGAAGCGAACCCATGGCCCCAGTAGGCTTCGACCCTGCTGGGTCCCTACGGTTTGCTGACACCTCCTTGAGGCGCTTGGGGAACACTACGCGCTGTCGATGACTTGGGCTTGGTCCGGAGGGTTACCGTACGGTCGGACGCCGAGCTACCCATTGCTCGCCGTCCACAAGCCTATGGTGGCAGGAAATCGGTATCGGGAACGTCGGCTGGGGGGGCGTGAGGGCCGTTCCCTCGCGTGCGGCTGCCTCCTTTGCTAGCATTACTGGTTCGCAAAAGGAGGCGACCGCCTGCCACTCCTCTTCGCTTCGGACCATGGCCTATACCAAGGCCCGGCGCGAAAGATCGCTGCCGCCGAATGCCCCACCCACTGCCACTTAAAGGCCGATTGTAGTCACTGAGTATTTTGTATGAACTCCGCCCGGGTCTATGGCGATTTTGCGGCCGTGTAACAGCAGTTTTATTTTTTTATAAAAAAACAATTACTATACAAGATTTTTGTTTTTGCGAGGCCCTTTTAAAAAACAAGCTTTAAGGTGCATTCTCACGCATTAGTCATAGTCAAGTCACTGACGTCGGATCGGTGACGGTTTGTGTACGTATCCACAAACACCAGTCACCGTCACGTCGTTCGTCAGTCACGTCGCCGGTTTGACTGAATCATTGAATCGGTCAACTGGGGATCTTCTAGCGTATGCCATTCACATCTGGAGCGAGGCCATCGAGAAACATGGGGAAGCACTTGCAGTCTCCCTTGATATCTCGAAGGCCTTTGACAGGGTCTGGCATGATAGCCTTATTGCTAAGCTTCCTTCCTTCGGTCTGCCCACTGGTCTGTGTGACTGGATCGCAGACTTCTTGAGGGGGCGATCCATCAGAGTGGTTATTGATGGCTGCTCGTCCGGTCAAATGGAAATTAATGCCGGGATCCCTCAGGGGTCGGTACTCTCGGCAACACTGTTCTTGCTGCACATAAACGACCTTCTTAAACCCGGTACCTTTGGGTATGCAGACGATAGCACTGTTGCTGAGAGATACGTGTCCGATGCACGTGCTAGTGGGTCACAGATCCAGTCTTTCCGAGAGGCTATGGTTGAACGCTTGAACTTTTCCTTGAAGGCAGTATCCGACTGGGGCGATGCCAATCTGGTCAAGTTCAATGCTGCTAAAACCCAGGCGTGTCTTTTTTCCGCCAAACGGAGCCAATTCCACCCGGCTCCATCATTCCGGGGTGTAACCGTGCCGATAACCAGTGACCTTGAGCTTCTTGGGGTAACGTTGTCATCTACCCTCAATTTCGGCTCTTTCATCGAGGCTAAAGCTCAACAGGCTGCCAAAAAATTGGGGATCTTGGCCAAGGTGAGACAGTACTTCACGCCGGAACAGCTGCTCAAACTTTATCAAGCGCAAGTTCGATCGTGTATGGAATACTGCTCTCATCTTTGGGATGGGTCTGCCAAATACCAGCTTGATGCTCTGGAGTCGATTGAGAAGCGAGCCAAGAGAATCATCGGTGATGATGCACTTGTCGAATCAAAACTCCAAAGCCTTGAACATCGACGCCGAGTTGCTGGCCTGTCGGTTTTCTATCGATTACACTTCGGGGAGTGTGCGTTGGAATTGCACAATTTAATTCCACCAAGTCCGTTCCATCATCGGACCACTAGACGTACGGCGTTGCGCCATCGGTACATGGTGGACATCCCACCCATACGTACAAAGCGTTTTGGGAACACATTCATAATGCGTACAGCTAAGGAGTGGAATTCCCTGCCGGAGTCTGTGTTCCCTGATAGCTACAACCTAGGGGTCTTTAAGTCAAGAGTGAATAGGTTATTTCTAGGCAAGCGTGCTCCATCGTCGGCCACATCATCGCTTACCATCAGGTGAGATGATGGTCAAACGCGAGCCTATCAATAATAAAAAAAAAAAAAAAAACATACATCAGTCAAGTTACGGGTTGGTCAGTGATTTAGTGTGTGTCACGCTACAGAATAGATTCTGCCCTGACGGATAAAATGCCACGCAATGACGGTAGCACGACGCTGACTGAACTGAGACGTGACGGGTGGGGATAAAAGTATGATACTTGTATGCAAATATTATTTGACGTGCCTGACCGGTGACGTCACTGATAGATCACGTGCTGGTGATTGACGTGTGGGAACAAAGTCATACTAGGAGTATAGAAACGTTTTTTTTTTAAACCTGTCCGGTGACGTGACTTGTCGGTGACTGATGTGTGAGAATGCACCTTTATTATGTTTTGTAATCTCGTAAACATACACGTTTGAAATCTTAAGTTATGGTCAGATTCGCGATTTGTTTTATCAAGCCAACTAATTTATATCATGTTTTGATTTTTGCATAATAATATATTCATTTTTAATAAAACTATTTTTCATGGTGTTCTGTTTTATATTTGTGGATTTCCAGAGGTGATTTAAAAAAGTTCAAAATTTTAGAACCTGGCCTTAAGTTTGGCAATTTTTCGAAGCTGCGTTTTACCACTAAAAAGCTATAAACTTAATTAATTCCTAGGTTCTTTTATGTTCAGTAAACAATTACTTAAACCGGCTTACAGTCACTGTAGGAAAACTCACGAGGTATAAAATAGATTGGATCTTCTTTACGAGCAGGCGCTTCGAAAACTGGACAGTTGGTAAGTGCTGTAAGGACCGGAGATAATGAAAAGTGCTTTTTTGAAGGTGGGAATTCATGAACTATCTTTCCTCGCCCTGAGTGGAACGAGAGAGAGCCACTGTCAGAGTTTTACAGACACCCCGTGTTTCTTCAATTGCTCTTTGCGTTCCAGGGCTTTGGTGATATTTTAAACATGGTCTTATACACGATTTGATATACGATGTATTTCTATGTATTCGCTCTATTACATTATTATAGTCACTGTATTTTATTGATAAGTCAGGTCTTATATACCTACATAGTGTATTGAAGATATAAATATTATAAAAACTGGGCAAGTGTGAGTTGGACTCGCGCACTGAGGGTTCCGTACAAACTACCTATGAAAACAGTTCCATTCCCGAATATTTTTCCGAATCACAAAAAAAAGTTTTTTTTTTGTGACTACAACAAATATCTGTGCTATAAGACCTTCCTTTATGCCAAATTTCAGGAATCTAGGGCAACAGGAAGTACCCTAAAAATTTTGATTCCCTTGAGAGTGTCGGAATATAAGTTTTTTTGCGATATAAACGGCCATATCTTTTTTTTTCGTTTGAATTTTTTCTCAGCTTCAAGGGACCGCAGATTTGAGTATATGGTTTTAATTTCAACTCGATACTTCCACGCGTCCTGAGATAAAGGGTCTTGACAGACCAACAGTCAGACGGACAACAAAGTGATCCTATAAGGGTTTTTTCCTTTTAAGGTAGGTACGAAACCCTAAAAACAAAAATAAAAGACTTCAAACCATTATCAGTATTACAAATAAATAGAAGTCAAACCACAAAAGACACACAAACAAATAAAATATGGTCACAATAAATTACAGTTTAATTAATTTTCCTGTCAAATTTCGAGTAATCATAAATTCGTCGAAGGAATCAAGAAATTGAAGTTTTTTAAAACGGGTTGCTTTGAAGTGTTATATCTTTGAATTGACTTGGAATTATAAGTTCAAATAAACTTTATATTAAAGGTACGTTATTCTTTTTTCAAAATTAGGTACTTTTTGGACTTAGGACTTTGTGTTTTGTATTTTCTGTAATCACCATTTCATTTAACGACTTACTGCCTATGTAGGTACTATATTTGGATCAGTACAGTCACGAGCAATGAGATGGTTCTTAATTACTTAACCATAGGTAATTTAGAACCAATTGCTGTTCAAATATTTCTTGAACAGCAGAAGTAAAAAATTATAGAAAATGTACTTAACTTATTGCTCGTGACTACACGATTACACTCGTACCCGAAAGTGTTACAAAACAGACATAAAATACTGACACAGCTTTTAAAAAGATCTTCACGTTCGCCATCACTATGAAAACGTTCAGTGCTACTAAAAGCCTGTAACAAAAAGTGAATGTGACGACGCTGACTCAAAATGAAATTTTCGCAGCATTTTTCCCCAAGGACGCTCTGTGCTCTCTCGTAACAGCAATAACGGTGGTTTGCTATTAAATTCGAAGACTTTACAACGTGTGTTTGTAATATTTTAAGGGTAAACATTTCCTAAATGCTGTTAAAAGATTTTGCATTTTGCTAGAGGACTGTACATTAGGTAGATAACGTTTAAATGATTGATGAAACCTTTTTTTTACCCGACTACGGAGGGAAACAAGAATAAAACAAAAAGAAAAGCCGTAGTCACACGTTATAGGTAGGTAATAATCGAAACACTTTAATAGCGTGTGACTACGGCTTTTCTTTTTGTTATATTCTTATTTTTCCAGTTACTTTGTTTATTTCAGCATCTTGAAAATCTTGTTTCATACTTTTTCAGCGTCTTTTTTTGTCGTAGTCGGGTGTTAGTTTTTTACTTTTTTTTATTAAAATTAAAGTTTAAAAAACCGGCCAAGTGCGAGTCGGACTCGCCCATGGAGGGTTCCGTAGCAGCAAGTAACATAATAATAAAGCTGAAGAAGTACGCGAATTCGCAAATGTATCGAAAAATTCGCTCCGCGCACACGACTTTCAACGACGTCTGCCCTCACGTGTCTCTGTCTGCCCGTTCGGGTAAGCGCAGTCGGAAACCTGCCCCCTTCCCGCGCGCTCCGCACCCGCTACTATCAAGCCACGCCCCGCGCGAATTATAATTATTATTTACTTAGGCACCTATTACAGATTTATTAATAGAAAATAATGGTTCACGGTGTATGTACATAATTATAAGGTTTATGTTTATGAAATTAAATGTTTTTTTTTTTATATTTGAGTTGATTGAATGAAAGGTAAAATGCGGTTTACGATTTATGACGTACTAAAAAAAAACTACTGACCAGATCTCGTTCAAACCAATTTTCGTTGGCAGTTTTTATAGTAATGTACATCATATATTTTTTTTAGTTTTATCATTCTCTTATTTTAGAAGTTAGAGGGGGGGGGGACACACATTTTACCACTTTGGAAGTGTCTCTCGCGCAAACTATTCAGTTTAGAAAAAAATGATATTAGAAACCTCAGTATCATTTTTGAAGACCTATCCATAGATACCCCACACGCATGGGTTTGATGAAAAAAAAAATTTTGAGTTTCAGTTCTAAGTATGGGGACCCCCAAAATTTATTGCTTTTTTTCTATTTTTGTATGAAAATCTTAATGCGGTTCACAGAATACATCTACTTACAAAGTTTCAACAGTATAGCTCTTATAGTTTCGGAAAAAAGTGGCTGTGACATACGGACGGACAGACGGACAGACAGACAGACAGACAGACAGACAGACAGACAGACAGACATGACGAATCTATAAGGGTTCCGTTTTTTGCCATTTGGCTACGGAACCCTAAAAAACGAGAATTAAAAAAAAATCTAGCTGACCCAGCAAAAGTTGTTCTGCCATATAAGTTATCAAAAAAAAAATGGGGAATGGGGAGATAGGAGGATAAAAATAACCTTATTTATTTATGTACACACAAACACTTAAAAATGAAAAGAACAAAAGCAGATAGAAGAGCACTAAGGTACTGCTTATTTCAAATGAAAACTTCGACGTATTCTGAGTAAAATATCCATAAAAATTTCAAGCCAAACGGCTTGAAAACGGAAGAGTTCGATAACAAACATTGTAATTTGAGATATTTATTTATACGACATAATGAAATTAATAACGTTTTTGCGGTAGTAATGAAACATAAAGGTGCCATTCGAACCCCGGCTGCAGGCTGCAGATGCAGGCTGCGAAAGCAGGTAGCATACGCATGACACGCAGTCATTACCTGCATCCGCAGCCGGGAGTGATTCTGAAGCTGACTGCACGTCCTGCCAGTACTGGTCTGCGATCGGCAGCGGCAGCAGGTCGCGGCAGCCCTTGCAGCCGAAGCTCGGCAGCACGTGCGGCCGCAGCCGCGTTCGAAATGGTTTTCACAAAAATTCACACTACTACAAAGAAAACCAGTCGTGCAACTGCAGCCGGCTTCGTGCAGCCGCCGCATGTGCTGCCTGCATTCGCAGCTTGCAGCCGAATTTCGAAAAGCACCTTAAAAGATTACTTAGTAACTGGTGCAGGTATCAATGATTTAATTACTTTTACACAATACTTCAACGTCGATGGGGACGAAAGGTTCTGGAGTGGCGATCACGTACCGGAAGACGCAGCGTTGGCGGGCTTCCCACAAGGTGGCTGATGAGCGTCGCGGGGATCCGATGGATGCTAGACGCACAGGACCGGTCGTTGTGGAGACGCTTGGGGGAGGCTTATGTCCAACAGTGGACGTATTTCGGCTGAAATGATGATGGTGATGATGATGAATACTTTAAAAAATAAATCACGACATCCATTTAAATACGACAGGTTCCGAATGAAGAAGGGATTGATCTCAGAGACGGGAAGATTGTATTTGAATTATTTAACGCCATTGGGAAATCAGCAGCTGTCCAGAGTTTAAACTTATGTCCGGTAAATAGCAAATACATCTGCCGTCACTTATCGAACAATATCGTTCAAGTAAATAATTGGCGGTTCTTAATTTTGAATAATAATAATAATATTCCACAACTATCACACAACATCGTCTAGTCCCAAGCTAAGCAGAGCTTGTGTTATGAGTACTAGACAACTGATAAACATACTTATATATTTCTAAATACATGCAATAGATAAATTACACCCAGACACAGAACAAATGATCATGTTCATCACTCATACATTTGTCCTGAGTGGGCATCGAATCCACGACCTCCGGCATAGCAGTTAGGGCCACTAACCACTAGACCAACAGGCTAGTCAAAAAGAATAGAACTCTTTGTCTCGGATCGAACTACGTATCCTAGTTTAGGCGATCATGCAATCCCAGGCTAGTCTATACTTATAATAAATCTGTAAAAGTGAAAATTCTGTACATTGGAAATATCAAAAAAAAAAAAATGGCAGGGGGTGTTATTAGACCGACCAACCCAAAAATGTGATTAAAAAATTTTTTGTCTGTCTGTTTGTTCAGGCATCACGCAAAAACTACCGGTTCGATTACGATGAAACTTGGTATAATTATTCTTTAATATCCTGGGCACCACACAGGGTACTTTTTATCCCCGAAAAGTATATACAATAAAAAACAAACTTAACTTTGCGGTTCGATCCCTAGACCCGATTACTGTACCAACCGCAAATAATAAGTTAGTCGTAGGTTACGTCACCCGCAGTGGAGTTCACTAAGGGGCGCTGCACACGGCTAAGATACAATAATATTTTATCTTAAGATACAATATCGCTCGCCATACAATTCAATGGACACACGACGAAGATAATAAATAATATTTCATATTTTCGTATCTTAAGATGAATTTGTATGGCGAGCGATATTGTATCTATAGATGTATAAAAGGAGAAACTGACTGACTGACATATCAACGCACAGCCGAAACTACTGGGACTAGAAGCGTGAAATTTTCCTTTAATGACGTAGGCGAGCACTAAGAGAGGATTTTCGAAAATTCGCCCCTTGGAGTTTTTTTTTTTTTTAGGTGGGAAAATCATCTAATGACAAATCCCGCTCTTGGGTGGAGCAGGAGATAGTGTCAGACTTTTACTGACTAAAAACCCACTCCTGTTCCTTCGTTGCCTTCGTCCCAGGGCCCCGGGTTTCGTTTTCACACTACCCATGGCCCCAGTGGGCTTCGACCCTGCTGGGCCCCTACGATTTGCTGACATCTCCCTGAGGCGCGCGTGGAACAATACGCGCCGTCGACGACTTGGGCTCGGTCCGGACGGTTACCGGACGGTCGGACGGCGGGCTACCCATTGCTCGCCGTCCGCAAGCCCGCGCCTACGGTGGCCGGAAATCGGGATCGGAATCCCGGCGGCGCGCCCCTTGGGGTTGTGAAACGGGGGCCTAAAGTTTGTATGGAGAAGCTACTTCCACGCGGGCGAAGCCGCTGGCAGAGGCTAGTATTGAAATAACAGTATTAAAATAGTTGTCACAGCGCGCCAATACATTTGTTATAAAAATTATTTCGTTTCTATGGTTCCGTTCCAGAAAATTATGCTAATAGAAAGAAGAAAAAAAAAGAAAGAAAACCATTTTATTTGGCGGAACAAGACGCAAATTTAGAACTAACAAATTATAAGTATATTATGTGAAAGAAATATGCGCCACATCCGCGCAAAACGGCCGAACGCTCAGCATAATGCCGTGACCACACGCAAAATGCGATGAGTCTACGGCGCTGGTTTTCAGCGTGGGCCGGTAACGGTATCGACATAAAGACGTCGGCACGGTATTGTGTGCTAATAGATTGGAATAAAATAGATAAGTATAAATAAATTATAGGGAAAGGAGAAAAAAAAAACAATGAATGAACTTACTTACGCTTGTGTGCGTTAGTTCAACCAAGATTAATCCACTTTAGTGAGATAGATCACAACAATGTATATCGAAAAATAATGTAACTAAAAATAGATGGCGGAAACACACCTGACAGTAATATATTAAGTGGATACCGAGCTTGAAAGTTTGTTCTGTAGAACGTTGTCCCTTTTGCTCATAACTCTCTGGCTCTCTCTTTCTAAAGCTCAATGAATCATATTTACGCCATTTCAAACTTAAATTACTCCTGACAACAACCTTATTACTACTGCGATAAAGATCATAAATCAAAATCAGAGGTAAATTAACAGAATGTACGATACCACAATGAAGATGAATACAGAAGGCCAATTTTATACAGAGAGCGAAAAGGAACACACACACACAGGTTTTTTTCCTCATAAATAAAATTTCTTAGATATATATTTTAGGTTTGCTGTAAGAAAACCCAATTGTGGGTTAAGCTCGCCTTTGTACATCAGCTGTCCAATTTTTTAAATAATCTGTTATTTTATGTAAAATAAAGAATATAAGAGAATAAGAACATACACACACACACACACACAAATATACCTTATATATAGTTTAAGTATTTTGTTAATTAAGAAACTAGAAGTTAAGCTTTAATAATATTATAAATAAATATATACAAATATAAATACTATAAATTGTTTACTTTACATATTTTTACGCATTTGTATTGTACTAGAATCCTTTTGATTATTTTTTAATTAAAAATTATTTTAGCTCTTCTCGCCTGAAACACAGTATTTCCTAGTTCAGGCACGTAAGACTCAGAATTAAGATTTATATTTAAGAATGTATTAATTTATCCTGTAAAGAATTGGAAATAAATATTATTATTATTACCTAAGCACGGCAATCTATAACAAATGTTGGTCATTAGATTACTAGCTGTACTCGAAGCGTATCTATGTAAATAGTATCTGCTTCTAATAGAATGCAGCAGATCTGTCCCTATAGCTGTGTACCTCTTGGGTAGAACTGGTGTCAGAGTTTTTTCTTACTACCCGTACCGACTATCAATGACAGATGACAGCCACGACCACAACAGCTTTTTTTTCCTGGTGGGATATCATCAAATAAATCCTTCCGCTCTGGAAAGAGCAAGAGATTATCAGACTTCTACGATCCAAAACCCACTAGTGTTCCTTGACGTCTACTGTTGGCCTCTCTAAGTGTCGCCACATATCAAATAGACCAATTACAGGCACTTTTGAACTGTCAGAGTGTCGGCTGTCCCACGACCACAACAGCTTTTAATTTCTGGTGAGACATCATCAAATAAATCCTTACGCTCAGGAAGGAGCGAGAGAGAGTGTCGGACTTCTGTGATACAAAACCCACTAGTGTTCCTTGACGTCTACTATTTGACATAGGCCTCTCCAAGTGTCGCCACATGTCAAATAGACCAATTACAGGCACTTTTGAACAGTCAAAAAAATTTAAGCTAAATTGCACGTTACAAAGCGTAGATCTCTATGGAGAAGAACGTGCAAGAAACTCCATGGACACTCTTTTAAATCATATTATTATGAGTAACTAAATAAATCTTGGTTACATATTTCTTGTTGCTTCTATTATGTAAGCACAATGTAGACAAGTAATGAAAAAGTAAGTAAAGTATACTACTCCATCAATGACTTCTTAAATGATAAACATATTGACGAATGAAATAATAATGTAAATTGTAATTGTGTGACTATGAAATTTGATTTTGACCATGTGGACTAATTTTATTAATAATAATGGATACTGACATGAAATATAATTATGTAATAATACTTCATCGACTTCAAATTATGAATGACAAAAATATTGTATACTGGGTTGTAGTCGTTGCAGCGACTCTAATGCAATTGTAAGAACTAAACCACTGGTGACAAAGAATAAATAATATTGATTGATTGATAAAAAAATAAGTGTGGCACTCGGGGACTGCCGCGGTAAAGCTATTGCATAGCATTTTGTATCAACTTATGCAATTATAATTATTTATTTATTTTATTTATGCAGTATTTCTTTTTCTTTGATATTAATTCAAGTTACACTTTTTGAGCGTGGTGACCGATAAGAAAACAAATTTTTTTCTTTCTTGTTTACTTCATAAATTGCTACAAGTATGTTCAGTTGTTATCATAGAACATTACTATAATCTATTACAATACAAAAAGACTATTTTGTTGGACCGAGATTTGAATTCGAGGCACGATGATAACATAGATAGAACGCTGTACCAATGCGCCACACAGGTCGTTAACGACTTTTCTAAAATAGGTGTTCGGTCTCTGTCGGCATTCAAGCCACACCTCCGTGCCCGTCGGAGTGAGGAGCGTGAGGTATATTTTTCGTTACGGAATTTCTGGATTCGGTCCCCGCGCTCAAGCCCCGCGATAAAACGAATTAAAAAATAGAAATTGAATTAAGGCACTGGCAGCTAAGAGATGATCCATCGGATTCCCACGACCCTCACCAGGTCATCGGTCCACCTTGTGGGAGGCCTTCCAACGCTGCATCTTCCGATACGTGGTCGCCACTTCGGAACTTTTCCGCCATATCGATCATCGGTTCTGCGAGCACGGCCATTTAAGTTTTGTCATTCTTCGGGCTATGTCAGTAACCTTGATTTTCCTGCAGATAACTTTATTTCTGATTCAATCACGGTAGGAAACTCCGAGCATAGCACTTTCCATAGCCCTTTGGGTGACATTGAGTCTTTTGACATATCCATGCGGTTATTATTTTTAGCAACGGGGTCCTCAACGCTCCTAGACGCGTGTTTTTGTTAATTATTGTTATAACGACCACTTGAACACCACTACACCTGGTGGTAAGCGATGATGTGGTCGCCGATGGAGCACGGTTGCCTAGAAGTAACCCGTTCACTCTTGACCTAAAGACCCCTAGGTTATAGCTATCAGGAAACACAGACTCTAACAGGGAAATCCACTCCGTAGCTGTACACACAATGAAAGTATTCCCAAATCGTTTTGTGCATATGGGTGGAATGTCCACCATGTACCAGTGGCACATCGCGGTACGTCTAGTTGTCCGATGATGGAATGGGCGTGTCTATGTGTGTGTGAGTTCTTGTTCGTCGTATGTAACTGACCTTCTGCAGTTATTTATGTCGTGGTTACCCCTACCAATTCGATGTTTGTCTGTGGAGGGGATCCCGAGGTGAGGTAGTCCGGTCGTATGCCGTGCGGCAGTCAGGCTTCGATTTACGCAGCTTAGCAGACGCAAAGCAGCGAAAATCCAAGTCCTCAATAATACCCTTGAATACATTAACCCAATTAACCCTGGAGAGTTAGATTTTTTAAATTAGCTTAATTAAATTAATTAGGTCTGTTTAGATATTATGTGTGAAGTTTTAACGATTTAAATTAATTTTCGGTATTTCGATTCTGTTTGATTTTTTGGATTCCGTACCTCAATAGGAAACAACGTAAGGGTGGATACTCACCGTCCGTGGGGTTGTCCGATGGTAGAAAGGAGATTGTGGGATCAAGTCATGCAATTCCCGCGCACACTTATCAAAATGCATCCTGTAAAATACTGAAAGGCTGGATTTAACCAAATCTGGATCACTGATTAACTTCTTCGCATGTCTTTCCACTGAGTCCAAAGCTGCAAGGTGGTATTTTGCAGCACTAACCCATATGTGGCTGCAGCACTCCACACACGATTGGACCTGTACTTTGTATTTTGAGAAGCTGTCCCGGTGTGAAGTAACGCTGGTAAAAAATACCACCGGTGTAAAATTATTTTAACAACGAACAAATCGAAGAAAGTATCTGCACTGGCATGTCTATTATTTTTCAGGGGGGTGGCGGCCGTTGATACGCCTGATTTTTGTATACAGTTATGAGTATTTTGGCGTCCATCATAGAATTTCGAATTAGTAGCCCAACATTACGGGGTGGTCACCTGACTATGCTGGCTCAACTAATGTCCGACCCCCCCTCCCCTATATACGCATATAAGCATCTGTCTATCACAATGATGCATAAGCATAGCATAATTAGCTTTTTAATAATAATAATAATATAATAATAATAATAACTCTTTATTTCAGGCTACTAAGGACCATAGACACTATACATAAATAACAATCTAATACATAATAACATTCTATTTTTATTTATTATTAAAACTACGTTGGGTCGGCGACGTATTGCGCTGAGTCGTGGTGTCATGTAGCCTTCCGCGAAAGCGCCGATACACGACACCCGTCGGCCAAAATTCTTCCTTCATGAAAGTCTCCAGATGTTGAGTCGGTACCCGTACAACAAAAGATTTGAAGTTGATCTTGTGACGCGACTCCAACCTTTCAACTCTCAGGATGAACCTGGTCTTCATCTTTATGTACTCCACGACATCCTCTACGCTCGTGGAGTGATGCAGACGTGACACGTACAGCTGCGTCGATGGAATAGCGGGACGCAGCAACATGTTCGGACCTGTCAATGCGGTACCGCACTGATTGCGACAAGCAGGCTTCTTCTTCTTCTTTACTACACGAACGAAGCCTTCTTCATCGACCTGTCCTTGGCTTGTTACCGAAGGTAACGAGCTTCGAACGTGGACGGAGGGCCCCTGGATACCCCTCATTTGTTTTGATGGCCGCTGATTTTTCGCTGGAGTAGCAACAACGGCAGCTGAGTAAGCAAAAGCGTTAATGCGTTAATAAGCGTTAATGTTCCCACTGCTGGGACGAAGGCCTCCTCTCTCTAGGAGAGGGAATAGGCCGTAATCCGAAACGCCCAGTGCAGATTGGTGAATGTCACATGTCTTCGAATTTTTGGTTCTAGGACATGCCGGTTTCCTCACGATGTTTGCCTTTACCGTTTTGTGAGCAGTGGCGATGAAATAAATTAGACAAAGTAATGCGCCTGGCTGGGTTTGAACTCGCGACCTTTAATTCGTAAGTCAGGGCCATTACCACTCGGCCACCACTGCTCTGTCACAATGATGTCTTCGTTGTATTTAGATGAACCAGATCCTTTTTTTTGTTTGTTAGTATATCATCGAACGACTTCCCCCGCTCTATGTGGAGCGAGGAAGTGTCAAACTTTTACAGTCTAAAATCCACCTACAATTTTCCTTTATATTCCATGGTCGTAATACTCCTTTCGAACAATCCCACAAATAAGCATGACCTATAACAAAGAGTAACTTTTTATAAGAATTTTATTAATACGCTTTATTTGTATGTGTCCAGTTACAAATTTTCCGGCCAAGTGCGAGTGGGACTCGTGCAAGAAGGGTTCCGTACCGTTCGTAGCAAAAAAACTAATAAAAAATCGTATTTATTGTATGGGAGGTTACTGGTTGTTAGTAGGTATTTGTTGTTGTATCAGCAACAGGAACCAAAGTTACAGACAGCCCGAAGAATCGCCAAACTTAAGTGGCAGTGGGCAGGGCACATTGCTCGCAGAATAGATGGTTGATGGGGACGAAAAGTTCTGGAATGGCGACCACGTACCGGAAGACGCAGCGTTGGAAGGCCTCCCACAAGGTGGACCGATGACCTGGTGAGGGTCGCGGGAATCCGATGGATGCGAGACGCACAGGACCGGTCATTGTGGCGACATTTGGGGGAGGCCTATGTCCAGCAGTAGACGTCTTTCGGCTGAAATAATGATGATGATGATGATCAGCAACAGAAATACATCATCTGTAAAAAATTCAACTGTCTATCACGGTTCACGAGATACAGCCTGGTGACCGAAAGACAGACAGACGGATGGACAGCGGAGTCTTAGTAATAGGGTACCGTTTTACCCTTTGGGCGCGGAACCCTAAAAAACAAGGTCGCTTACAGGCAGACGAACGGACAGTGAGTGAAGGCTAAGTATTAGAGTTCCGTTGGTTAATCTTCGGGAACAGTTTTTACGTGGGAAGCCATAAAATGACTTCTCCCAGTCTTGATGGAGCGAGAGAGAGTGTCAAACTTTTATTGACCAAAACCAGCAGTGTTCTTTTACGGTGGAGCTTACAGTGGAGGTGTGCCCCGCGTGGGCGGAGCGCCGTGTGTTCTCGTGAAGGTAATCGGCCGCAGCGACCTTTCGCGCCGGGCCCTGGTTCGAGCTATGGTCCAGAGCGAGGAGGAATGGCAGGCGGTCGCCTCGTTCTGCGAAGAAGTAATGCTAGCAAAGGACGTCCTCACGCCCCAGCCACCGAGATTCCGACCCCGACTACCAGCCACGGTAGACGCGGGCTTGCGAACTTCGAGCAATGGGTAGCTCGCTGTCCGGCCGTCCGATAATCAACCGGACCAAGCCCAGTCGTCAACAGCGCGTAGTGATCCACGCGCTCTTCAAAGAGGTGTCAGCAAACCGTAGGGGCCCAGTGGGCCGATGCCCGCTAGCTAGGACCGCAGAGAATGTCTGAAAAGGAAACCCGTAGTCCTAGAACGCAAAGGGCAACTGAACCACATAGATGTGGTTCAGTTTAGTCAATAGAAGTCAGACACGCCCTCTCGCACGACCCAGAGCGGGTGAAGTCATTGTATGATTTCCACCCTAAAAAAAAACCAGTGTCTTTCAGTTGCTCTTTGCGAAGGCCATGGTAACTCATTCGAACAGTCTGCAGCTCTGGCAAACATGGACCATAACTGGCCACGTCCAACTTGCTGACATCTTTTTGAAGCGCATGTGGAACACAACGCGCTGTTGAACCAAGCTTGATTCTTTCAAGACGGCGAGCTACCTATTGCTCAACGTCTGCAAGCTCGAGCTTGCGGTAGCTGGATATCGCTCTACGACTCCCGATAGCGTCTCCGATGGAGACTAAGGTACGAAACTTGTCTTCGCCTCACAGTTTCGGCTACCTCCTTTGTTCGCATTACTTCTAAAAATGTTATTGAGTTTAACACTTTACAATACTACAAAGTTTTTAAGTGTAAAATTGATATCAGACCTCAGCATTTCCCTGTCACAGAATATGACGCGTTCAAGAATTCCGGCAAAATATTTTGCTCTTTTTGGAAAGCAGTGAAGTGATATTTACGCTTCGCAAGCATTCAGTCACTTACTTCAAAAGTCAAACTTTTCAGCCATGAATTTCAGTTTGATATAATGTTTATTGCACCTTATTTATAGGAATTATATTACTAGTCTATTATTGCACAACTACCAATATTGCACAGGGCTCTTTTTAAAAAAGTTCATCACATTTGTCTTGGATAGTTATAGTCAATTTTTGGACATTAATCACTCACTACGTGTTGGAATGTTTATTAAGCTCTACATAAGGAACTCGCGTGCGCTCCTCGCCTTCACGAAGACACGGCGGTGCTCCGCTGAAGCGGGGAACACCTCCACCATATGCTCCACCGTGTCCTTCGAGCGGTCCGCACAATATTGGCACTTTGGCGTTTCTTCCTCCTTATCCGGTGAAGGATCCTCCCGAAATTGCATGTCCGGTGAGCACCTGTATCATGTGGAAGGTGAGGACACCGTGACACCGTTCCAGCTACTTCTCAAAGAGGGAACTTATCGCCATAATTATGACTTACCCAGCGCTGGGTTGCGACAGTCACTGTCGCCTTATCACCGTGAGATCCAGCCGGAACTCTGTCCACAATGCCGCGACTTGTCGCGGTGGTGGAATTCCGCCCCGGCGTTGCATCTCCATGCACAAATCGTGCATGCGTGCAAGGACCCTTGCCTCCAGATCTCACGGCTATAGGCCAACAATGAGGCTTGCTGCTTCAAGGGAGACCATACGATATCCCTGCACCATCCAGATGGCCAGGACCCTCTGTTTCAGCTTGGCCACCAGTCATGGCCACAGCCACAGCGACGGCCCCCACACCGGCGCTCCGTAAAGGAGCATGGGACGCAAGATCGCTGCGTAGAGCCTCCGGTAGGTGGAGTCTGGATTTAATATATTGGGCCGGAGTTATTTGAGGGCAGCTCCGGCCCGCTCCAGATTGGGAGCCAGAAATCGGAAGTGCTCCTCAAAATCCCACCGGCTTTTGAACACGATGTGAACCCCTCTTAGCGTTATTTGGGAACCCGATGGTGACGCATTTCGACGGCCATTAATGCACATGGACTAGTACTTGTGCAGTACCAATTAAGCAAAATAAAAGACAATTTTGTGACATATATCGCACTAGCTGATGCCAGAGGCTTTGCCCGTGTAAAACTTTGTATAAATAGTAGAAAACTGTCCCAAGGGAACACAACCCCGGGATAAAAAGTCTAAAAATCCTTTGTGCTATTACAGGACATGGTGTAGCCGTGTGCCAAATTTTATCCAAATTCATTCAGCCGTTCGAGCATGAAGAAGTAATTTATGTAACTCATAATATGATTTAAAAGAGTGGCCATGGAGTTTCTTGCACGTTCTTCTCCATAGAGATCTACGCTTTGGAACGGGCAATTTAGCTTCACTTGTTTTTTTTTTTGACTGATCGACATTTTGACAATTCAAAAGTGCCTGTAATAGGTCTATTTGAAATAAACGTTTCTGATTTCTGATATTATTAGTAATATATTAAGTATGAGTCCCAATGGATTGAACAAGCGTCATTTATACAGAGTTAATAACCCATCAATCCTTATTAGTTGTTATTAGTTTCAGATTGATCGACTTAAGTTTATTGTTCAAGGATATTGCTCGACATATTCCCGTCAGGTCGTGATCTATTTGCAACGAAAGCGAGATCTTTTTTTTTCAATTTAATTTCTAATTTAAACTTGTAATTGAAATCTGTGATGATATCACTCTAAAGGGCAGTGAAGAAGGCTTTGCTCGGAGTTTCCTTGCATGATCGAATCAGGAATGTAGGTATCAGCAGGAGAACCTAAAATGTAGTTACCGACAAAGCCAGAAACATCGGCAAACTTAAATGGCAGTGGGTAGGGCACATTACTCGCAGAACAGATGGTCGATGGGGCCGAAAGGCTCTGAAGTGGTGACCACGTACAGGCAGAAGGCACCGTTGGAAGGCCTTCCGCCTCTCACAAAGTGGACCAATGACCTGATGAGGGTCGCGGGAATGCGATGGAAGCGTGACACTTGGGTTCGGGTGTTGTGGCGTCACTTGGCCTATGTTCTGCATGATGAATTAAAGTCTCGGAACAAATAGGTTTTTGCTTAGGCTTCCTCAGATGCATATAAATATTGCAAATAGATCACTATATCACTATCAGTTTGAGCAGTGGTGGCCGAGTGGTAACGGCCCCGACTTACGAGTTGTAGGTCGCGAGTTCTAACCCAGCCAAGCGCATTACTTTGTGTAATCTATTTCATCACCACCGCTCTCAAAACGGTGAAGAAAAACATCGTGAGGAAACCGGCATGGCCTAGAACCAAAAATTCGAAGACATGTGATATTCAACAATCCGCACTGGGCCCGCGTGGTGGATTACGGCCCATTCACTCTCCTAGAGAGGAAGCCTGAGTCCCAGCAGTAGGAACATTAAAAGGCTGATTATGCTATGCTATATCACTATCAGTAAGGCCAAGCTACTCTTTGTCGCGGCGATAAATAAACGTGTAGTTTTAAGTGTGTTGAGTTAACATATGGGACGACAACTGACGTTTAGGATTTTTTTTTGCGGTGACAACAGTTTGTCTTGACAGTAGGAACGGCTAGCAAGACAGTCGTAAAACGATAAAAATTTGACAACACAACTAAATCATGTCGACAATTGTAGCTTGCTACTGGTGTGTAAACGGCAAAGTGACTACCGTGAAACAATAAAATGTCGTCGCGATCCAATGGGAACAGCTAGATACGATAGTCGCTAAACGATAAAAAAAATTGACGAGACACAGTCGTTATAACGGAAACAACTTCGTCATTTGACAAGCCTGTTGGTCTAGTAGTCAGTGACCCTGGCTGCTATGCCGGAGGTCGTGGGTTCGATTCCCACCCAGGACAAATATTTGTGTGATGAGCATGATCATTTGTTCTGTGTCTGGATGTTATTTATCCATAATATGTATGCATTTAGAAATATATAAGTATGTTTATCAGTTGTCTAGTACCGATACCACAAGCTCTGCTTAGTTTGGGACTAGATGGCGTTGTGTGAAAGTTGTGGAATATTATATTATTATGGTTGCATATTAGAAATTCAAAACTTTCTCGAGCAAATTTTAAAAGAACAATAAACGAAATAACAAAATTTAAATGACCAAATGTTTTTTTTAGAAAAATTTTAGAATCCCAATGTATGTGACATCAAATGAACGACTGATCAAAAGTTGCTGGATGTAATTTTAAAATATGAAATCATTACTAATCAAATTACATAATCACAAATGACGACTGAATAAATTTGCTAGATGTAAATATAAGAAGGTTAATTTTTGTTTAAAGTTTGAGGTTAGGTTAAGTTAGAACACTAATTTCCATCGATTTATGGGGGGGTTTGGGGCCTAAATCATAATGGCTTTTAAAATTAGAAGGGGATTTGGCGCTCGGCGGCCGCTGCCGCGGCACGCTCGCTCCGCTCGCTTGCCTTTGCGCGTTGTTGGTCACAGTTCTAACCTAACCTAACCCAAATGATTCATTAACATTAGAGGGGGATCTGCTCGCTCCGCTCGCTCGCCTTCGCGCGTTGATGGTCACAGTTTTAACCTAACCTAACTCAAATGATTCACTAACACAGTCATACGAGCGTAACTTGCAAAGGGCAACAAAAACAAACGTACGATAATTAATAATTTATCCAGTAATCCATTTTGATCTTTAAACGATTTGGTCAAGAATGTAATAAATAATTTAAACATTGATATTCCAGACTTTGGTCAGCTGAACTTTTGATCAAATGACCATCGTTATTTTAAACTTTGTTGATTTGTAGAGAGAAAGAAAGAAAGAAGAAGAAAGAAAAACTGTTTATTCGCGCGAAATGACGCAATCTTAAAACTAGCTAACAAACATTGTACGTTGTTCTTTTGAAATTTGCTCAGGAAAGTTTTGGTTTTCTAATATGCAACCATTATTATTATTATTTAGGGACGGCATAGTGAGAACGCGACCTAACCTTATTTTATGAGTTTGATTCTTAAGGAACTGGTCTGACATTCCAGCACAAATTCCTGTAAATCAAAAATCCAACCTGTATAATACTAGGAGTTTCATCTATTTTTAGAAGTTGGCCAAATATTTACCTACTTAATAATGTTGTTTGACCTGACACGTCCGAGTCTCGGTGAAAAGCCGACACGAGCTGGCTTTCAGATTAACATTACTCAATTGTTGACCGTACCTCGCCAGGTACCTTGAAATGTTCAAATCTCAAATCTCAAATCTTTATTGCAATCCATAATGTACATGACAGGTGATAAATAATAAAAAATTGAAACAATTATGGACCCTGTCGGGCACAGCAACATTATAAATTGTAGGAGAGAGGAAGAGCGCTAATATAAGAACCTATTTAATTTTATATTTTTTATATCATTTAGTTCATTTCAACTGATTACTTATTATTGCTATGAGTATATACTATAGTTTAATATTTAAGTTTAAATTAATACTTAATAATTATATTCATGTTGTATTTTCAGATAAAAAGATAAATAATAATAATTTTATAATTTGTTCACATTAATAATTAGAAAATAAGATGTCAAAATTAATAATAATACAATTTGATGTCATTAATAAGTACACAATATTATGTTGTTGACTATACCTCGCCAGGTACCCTGAAATGTTGATATTACCTGAAAATGTTTTATTTAGAAACTGTATGTGATTTGATTACATACTTTAACTTAGCATAATAACTAGGCTTTTTTTTAAAGTGGGAAACCATTTAATGACTTCTCCCGCTCTGGCAGTGCGAGAGGGCGTGCCAGACTTTTACTAACTAAAACCACGCTTATGTTCCTTCAGTTGTCTTTTGCGTTCTAGGACCACGAGTATAACTTTCATACTTTTCCCCATAAACTGGTTTAGGCTGTCTTTTATAAAGAAACCATTTTTATAATCATAGATATTCATTTATTTATTCAAACTTTATGCACTGGCAATAAACACTGTACAAAGGCGGACTTATTGCCTTAGGCATTTTCTACCAGTCGACCTTAGGGTGGTGCAGAAACATAACATGGTAGGTGCAGCTTAATGGTAAAGAAATAGAAAAGAAATACAATAATAAACATAATATACTTAGATAAATACATACAAATTAACAATGTAATTATGAAAAACGAATCCAACAAATCAACGCTGTGATGATTACACCAACTTCCTACGAATGTGTTCACGTGCTATCACCTATTATCAGATATTGACTTTTCATATTGTTCATTAGTTATTCGATTGAACGCGAATGCGATTTCGAAGCGATCAGTTGAGGTGTGCGCAAATTCAAAGTCGCGCGATAGCTTTGTACTACGTGCGCGCGAAGTTACCGCTTCAACAACAATTATTTATTTAAAAAACAAACAACCGCACTGCAAGAATTCGCGCGAAAATTCAAACCAATTGATCGCTTTCGCTTCGCTTTGCTCGGCCATACTACACCCACATGCGGTTGGCGATATAAGTAGGATATATATAGGCTAATAGAGTATAGTTTGTTCTATTCGCACCGCTTCGCTTCACGATCGCGTTTGCGTTAGATCGCTTAGCGTAGGAAACATGGATATTTGTCGAACCTACAGCGCACGACTGTATCAAAACATAATCGTGGGTCCATAGGCAAAGGAATAAAACTAGCAACTGCATCCGGACTGAATCGTGATAATTTTGCTAGTAGATAGATAGGTCGATAGATATACTCTTTATTGTTAACTAAGCCAGTAGATAGATAACTTACTCTTTATTGTACATCAAAAGTAAAATTACAATACGAACTTAAAATTAATAGGGTGTCACAATTTTGGTCGGTCTTATCGCTAAAAGCGATTTTTTGCAGACTACCTTTGGATGGATTTGACAGAGAAGGGGAAAAAGATACGCAGGTACTTCGTGGTGTACTATTTACATATATACAATACATAACTAATAAAACACATTAAATACAAACAATACATATTAATAAACCGCTATTTTTAATTAGTACAATTTTTAACTCGCCTATTGTCAGCATCAAACATGGTTTAAAAGCTTGTTACTTAATCTAACGCAATCCTATGCGATGTTTGGCGAAAAGGCAACGCAAAAAAAGAGAGATAACGCCTGAAAACTCTGTTAGCATTCGGTAATTCCGTGATTTACTCTAATATTTTACAAAACTTGTTCCAGGAAATACGTACATTTTTTAAACCCTTAAAAGTTTTTGAAAAAAATTTTCGTCATTCAAAATCTAGATTAAATTTGCAAGGCTTCAATTGTTATACATTTTTGACTTTTTTAATTTTTGAGTAAATTATGAAGTGCCAAAATTCATGCAAAATAGCAGATTTTCAGAGGTCTTTACTGGATTTGTTTTACACAAATTTATAAATTGATTTCAATAGAAGCCTTGATAATATCCACAAGATACCGTGTTTCCAAAATATCTAATGAGAAATGTGTAATAACTTCATAATCGCGTAAGAGTGGTTGTATAAAAAACAGTGAAAATGTATGTCGAGTTGCATCCCCTCAATGACGTTGAAGGTAGTGATAATTAGCAGCTTAGCTTAGCTAGTATATTGTTACCGAGTCGTTGCAAATAAACGCAGCATCAAATCCAGCCTTGAGTTTTTTTGTATGATTTTTCGTAATAATAATAAATAACACCTTAGGAGGCTCGCGTTAGGCGGCTGGATCAAGGGCTTGATTCAGAAAGCGGTACTCCTGGACACGGCTCGTATTGTTAGGAGGTTCCTTTCTCTGGAGCCCTGACCTTGGACCTTGGACCCTGTTCCCGATACCGGTGGGATACTATTTTTTATATTTTTAAATGTTTTATTTTTGAAATATTTAAAATGTAACTAATATGTTTATATAAATGAAATAAATAAAATAAATAATAATAACAATAAAGCTTTTTATTCGGACATAAATTAACCTTCGGTATGCCTGGTGGCAAAAAGTTACACGGTATGCCTGGTGGGTTTATCAGACCCGGATTTTTAACTTGTAATTTCTCAAATATTCATTGATATATAAGTTATTCAAATGTACTAATATTTTTACTAGAGGTGTATGTTAGAAAATAAAATAAAAAAATATTGCAAATCAACCAGTTGTAATAATTATTTTTCCAATTAAACTTAGGTAGTGTTTTTAAAAAAGTTTTTAAACTTCGTTAGTCTTATAACACACTTTACTTATTAAAAACTTAAGAGATCTCAATCAGACTATATAAACATATAAGGCACTTCTATGTACTTATAAATAACTAAAGAATATTTAGTCTTCACCACTTCTAGCAAATTGCACATTGGAAAATTGCATGATCGAGACATAAGTGACTCTTACAGGTCTCACAAATATATATTGCGTTTTGCGATTTTTCTTGACTGGGCATACGTAGCATCTACATTTTATACCAGGAGTCAATTTTTTCAACGGCGAGTCATCCTGGGTACCCAAACGACTACGAAGATCTTTAGATAGGTGATTGTTGTTTTTTCTTGACTACAAATGTTTTTCAATCGAAAAGAATAATAAATTACTAATATCAACATCGCACAGATAGCTCCCCATTTTGAAATTAAAATAATGTAAAAAATATTATATTTAAACCCAAAAAAAACTTCAATTTCCAAAAACACAGACAACAAATATTAACATAGAAACGTCACGTCGTATGCCTGGTCGGGTCCGTGAGACCCGCGCAAACTATATTCACATCCTAGTACCACAGGAGCGCGCTCCGGACTGAGCACAGAGTACGTTTTTATGTATAGTGGACTGAGGTAGCGGGCGGTGGGCGCCTAGCAATTCATAACGGCCAGCTACTAAGTGCGGTTAGGCGCGAAATTCGAATTTGAAGGAAATACAATGGTTTATGTACACAGGTGGGCCTGACGAACCCTACCAGGCATATCAAAGGTTAAACAATTACTTTCTTTTTTTCTTCTTTTTAATTCCCGTATTTGGTTCTTCTTTATTTTTTGTAAATCCGTTTGCCAGTTGGCAAAGGCCTCCTCCAACCTATTCCATTCTTATCTCTCTCTGGCCACTCTACTCCATGTTATGCCTGCTACTTGATATCATCGTAACATCCCAGGATTTTTCGTAGCTGTTTTATTGTTTGCAAATGGGTTCCTAGTGGATATTGTAATGTAAAATTGGTGTAGTTTTGTATCTCAAATGACTGTAACACAACTGAACAAATTATGTGGAAACATTGAAACAGGCGTTGTGGCGGTAAAATGGAGCTGGGAATGTAGTTGTAGTATTGACTACCTCAGCGAAGCTTACCGAGAACGCTAACTCGATAGGTTTATTTGCTGCAAAACACTGGAAAAACATTAGTAAAGATAGCGGCACGAATCTTGAGCGCTCGGCGAAAGAGCGGGGATCGCTTTGCGCATCGTACAATATCGGCGAGCCAATCACTGTACAAGGATTTCACTCCCCGCTCCCGCATCTCTCTTCATACCACTAAAGAGACCCGATATTTCACTTCTGCGTGCTTCTGTGCAAGTAGAACTGTAGAAGTCAGCGCTCAAGATCCGTGCCGGTTTTTTTTTTACACCTATGTGTTCCATCTGCCTGATAGAACTCAAAGTGACTGTAAAAACGAAATACTTTCTAAACTTGACACTAGCTAAATGGAGACCGAAAATATTTATTTTATTCGGGTTTTAGGTTTATAGTATATGTTGTAAGTATTATTGAATACAAATCAGCAGATTTTTGAGTCTTTTTAAATCATTTAATTTGACTAATGTTTTTATAGAACCAACTAGAATAACTCCAACCTCTGCAACTTGTATTGATAATGTTTTCTGCAATTGTGATTATGTAGATAAAGCTATAGTTAATTATCTTCCGTCTGATCATAGTGGACAAACGGTAGCATTTAAGTATCAAGCAGCCTTGAAAAAAACGCAAATTCAATTTAGGCAAATTACAATGAGCAAATTAAAAAAATTTAATAGTAACTTAGAAAATAAGTTAAATGTTCTGGGCCATGATATTGATGATGCCAATAAATTTTATGATAATTTCTTTTCAGTGGTACTCAATGAATTTAATACAGCTTTTGAAAAGAAGTCTAAAAATATTTTCCCTAAGTTTGTATTTAGTGACTGGGCGACTAAAGGTATTAGGGTAAGTAGGGAAAAACTATATGAGCTGTATGGCCTTAAGCCATTCTTCAACACTGAAACTTTTAATAAATATGTAAGTAGATATTCTAAACTCTTCAGAAAGATTTGCAAGGTAGCAAAGGCCCTGTACATTAGCAATAAGATCAAATCGGCAGACAATAAAATAAAGACTGTGTGGAAAGTTATTAATAATGAAACTGGTAGGAATAAAGTGCGCAATACGGATTTTTCGTTGGAGACTTCACATGGTCCCAAAAGCTCTAACATAGAAGTAGCCCAAGAGTTTGTGAATTATTTCACCGATATACCTCTTAGGACAACGGAAGCTCTAAATTCCTCCCCTGAAGATTCAGTTGCTTTATTGAAAGCAAACTTGCCAGGCTGTCCGGTTGAATTTCAATTCAAACATATAAACCCTTTGACAGTCATAAAGGCTTTCCGGCAAATAAAAGTCAAATTAACCGAAGACCTATGGGGATTGTCTGTTAAAGTATGCACATCTATAATTGAGACCATAGCACCGTACTTCGCTTTAATATTTAATTTGTGTGTGGACCAAGGAGTCTTTCCAGATATAATGAAGTACAGTAAGGTTATACCACTTTTTAAATCCGGTGACCATAATGACACTAATAATTACAGACCTGTATCAGTATTGCCGGTTTTCAGTAAGGTGTTTGAAAAAGTTATGCTTAATCAAATGCTTTACCATTTTAACAGCAATAAAATCTTTCATGATCAGCAGTATGGTTTCACCAAAGGACGTTGTACGACTGACGCTGGTGTCACTTTATTAAAACATATATTTGCAGCGTGGGAAGAAGCCCAAGATGCGATAGGAATTTTTTGTGACCTCTCAAAGGCTTTTGATTGTGTTAATCACGAAACCTTGCTTTTAAAGCTAGAACATTATGGACTAGGTAAACTTGCACTCAGCTTGGTGAAATCTTATTTAATTGACAGGCAACAGCAAGTTCAGATAAATGGTGTCAATTCTCCGGATTTGAAAGTCAAAATGGGTGTACCACAAGGCTCAATATTAGGTCCTTTCCTCTTTTTAGTATATATAAATGATCTACCGCATCTATTAAAAAAACAACCACATATTGTATTGTTTGCTGACGATACGTCGTTAATTTTTAAGATCGATAGACGTTCCACTAATCTTGATGACGTAAACGATGCTTTACAGCAAGTCCAAAACTGGTTTACTGTTAATAATTTAGTGTTAAATGGAAAAAAAAACTAAGTGCATAAGATTTGCGTTACCGAATGTTAAAAGTAATTACTCCGACATAGTATTGAACAAGGAGAAACTTGAATTCGTCGAGAATACGGTTTTCCTAGGGATCACGCTTGACTCGAGGCTACAATGGGGTCCTCATTTAACATCTCTGGCAGGTCGGCTTAGTTCAGCAGCATATGCTGTTAGAAAAATCCGTCAATTTACTGATGTGGATACTGCGCGACTAGTTTATTTTAGTTACTTTCATAGTATCATGTCTTACGGTATTTTGCTATGGGGACGGGCTGCAGATATAGAGTCTATTTTTATTCTGCAGAAAAGAGCTATCAGAGCCATATATAATCTTCGCAGACGCGATTCTCTTAGGGAACTATTTAAGGAAATAAACATCCTGACGGTCCCTTGTCAATACATTTATGAAAACATTATGTATGTTCGGAAAAATATTCATCTTTTTACTAAGATAAGTGACAGGCACAATTTTAATACTAGGAACAGGAACAAATTAGATCAACCTCGGTTCAGATTGGCTAAAGTACATAGTTCTTTCATGGGGTACTGTGTAAAATTTTATAATAAAATACCAGTTGAGATTCTACAACTAAATGAGTCCAAATTTAAAGCATGCATTAAACGCACACTATGTAGACAAGCGTATTATAAACTGGAAGATTATATCCTTGATAAAAGCGCTTGGCTAAATGCCGGTCCTGCTCCGCAGCCACAGCCACTTTTACCTTCAAATTAGTTTTTTTTTTAATAATTTTGGAAGAGATACTGTTCCCCTTTTTGTATTGTTGTTTTAGAAATGTTTTTTTTTTATTTTATTTTATTTCAATAGAGCTTATGATAATTGATTATCTTTTGTATTTGGAAACAGTAGCATTGTATAATGTAGAAGCACTTTGTTTTTCAAGTTTTGTGAATGTGAAGTACCATGGAGCATTTTTATTAGGTTACAACTTGTTTGACATTACGAGCATGGCAGTTGAGAGTTTGTCATGCTCACTCAAATGTCTCGCTGATGGTGGCACGTGTTATTGGGTCATTCGGTTCCCTTAAAAATGGTTGAGTTGAGTGGGGCTGATGCACGCGTCATGCTCGTGAACGGGTGCCGTCAGTTGAGACTGGTCATCTCTTAGCTGCCAGTGACTTAATTCAATTTCTATTTTTTTTTTTAATTAGTCCTTTTTAAGTATATTTATTTTATTTTAATTATTATTACTTATCTACATTGTGCTCACATATTAGAAGCGACAAGAAATATGTAACCAAGATTTATGTAACTCATAACATGATTTAAAAGAGTGTCCATGGAGTTTCTTGCACGTTCTTCTCCATAGAGATCTACGCTTTGGAACGTGCAATTTAGCTTCACTTTTCTTTTTTTGACTGACTGACATTTTGACAATTCAAAAGTGCCTGTAATTGGTCTATTTGAAATAAACGTTTCTGATTTCTGATTTCTGATTTCTGAATCATCTGTGAAAATTTTAACTGTCTAGCTATCAAGGTTCATGAGATAAAGCCTGGTGACAGACAGATGGACAGCTGAGCAGATGGATAGCAATAAGGTACGTTTTCACACTTTGAGTACAGAACCCTAAACAGGACCTGGACAGCTGAGTGATAGCAATAAGGTACGTTTTCACACTTTGAGTACAGAACCCTAAATACCACCCTTATAACAGTTATTTTCACTTCTCCATAAAATTTTATTGAATAAATCAACAAAATATATTACTACGACCCTGGGAGTCACATTCACTATTACCAATGTTATTAACTTTTCAACAACACAGCAACACGAAGCATTCAATACTTTGTTTCATGATCCAATACAATTTTACGAGTATCCAGACGTATTCTAGATCTTCTTGGTTTTACGATAGTATTATTAAATAAATGCAAATGATAGCAATTTCACTGATCTGATGTACCGTACACTTTATTTGATATTTACTATGTAAACAAAGCTGAGAGCGATTAAAGCTGCTAAGATTGTTGGTGTTTATTTAATAAAATAAAATAACCATTTATTTTCATCAAACTTTGGGGTTATACATTTTTAACCCGCGCTTATCCCTATCGTTTTTAGGCACGCAATTTACTGTTTTCCGCACTAGTGCGGAAAAGTGTGCCATCTCGCCCCGCCACAATTTATTATATTTATGGTATCAGGGCGACCTCCGCGAGTCGCCGGTCAACACCCGTTTATTTATTTCTTCATAAGTGTATTGAAAAACGTCAATAGCACATTTGATTTTTCTGCAGCACTCGGCTCCTTACCAGCTCGGGCGAATTCTGTCTCGGTCGCAATGACGAACTTTCTCCACATGTATCAAAATATACTATTTCTCTTTATTCTAACTGAAGTGCTGGTTATAGTATATTCCTCAGTTTGGTGTGCTTTTTAGGCAAAGGCCTCCTCCAACTGCTTCCATTGGATCGTCCGCTGATACCCTTATCCACTTTGGTTCTAAGGTTAGCGGATGTTGTCTTCTCATCTTCTCAATGGACGACGAACCTGTTTTCTGAAGCCATCTACTAGGTACCTGCTTGCTCCATTTGATGGCCTTCAAACGAATCATAGTCTGTCCAGCCCCATTTCAGATAGTCGATTCGAGTCAGAATGTTCAGTCATTCTGACTCGAATCGACTCGCCTTATTTTTTTGCCCTAGCTCATTGAATGCCCGGTGCGCGGATCCACGCGAGACACAATCGCTTTTTAATTGTGTCTCTTATTACGGCATACGAAACGTTAATTCGGCATTGAAATTAAATTGCACTAACATATTCATAACCATAGGGACCAAGCAGGGTAGAAGCCTACTGGGGCCATGGGTGATGCGAAAGAGAACCCCGGGGCCCTGGAACGAAGACAAAGAAGTAACAGGAGTGGGTTTTAGTCGGTAAAAGTCTGACATGCCCTCCCGCCCCTCCCAAGTGCGTGAGATGTCAGTAGACGATTTCCCACCTAAAAAAAAAACTAATATATCCATCATTTCTTTCGATGTTTATTTACTTGTGTACCTATCATATAAATAGACGAACCGCCTAACAATGTGCACTATGCAACAGAATTTGGTTGAAATTGGGCCTAAATTAAGGAATTTACAAAGTCAAGTATGCATTTACAAGCTGTGACATTGTCCGGAAGAGTCACCACAGCCGGGCGCACACGGGCGAAGCCGCTGTCAGAAGCCAGTAAAAGATAAACAGCCATTCGATTTAATAACATTGTCAGAGAAGATTTTAGGAAAGCTGTCACACCGAAAGACCAGTAGTAGTTTTATAATAATTTAAAAGATAAATTTATAGAAATAAATCCTATAGGTACTACGCAAATAACCCTATTTTAATATCCCCAATCCTCACACTCAGGGGCGCCGACTCCGTGGGTGCTCGGGGGCTCGAGCACGCATGAGAAATAAACAGTGGGTGCTGAGCACCCCTGAGAATTATAGAAATCAAGAAACAGATCAGTAGAATAGAATAGAATAGAATAAAACTTTATTGTACACCAAAATAGTAACAAAAACTTATAAACTAACTTAATCTATGGGTACAATGGCGGTCTTATCGCTAACAGCGATATCTACCAGACAACCTTAGGATGGACTGTAAGAACTTGACATAAAAAGGGGGTAGACTGCGGTGTACTGCAAATTAAATTTAATTAAATTAAAAATATATATAAAACTATACATAGATATAAAATTATATTATATAGCTATTATATATAAAAGACAAAAAAACAAACTCATGAATATTATATATATATATATATACATACATATTATATGTTACACAATTTCAAAGAGAGAAATAGAGAAAAAATAAAAATACAAAAAGGTGAAAGGACTAGAAAGAAAAAGAAGGGAAAGAACTGAATTTGGATAGTAGCAGAATTAATTATTGTGAAAGAAAATGATCTTTAACTAAATTTTCAGTAATCGCCTGTTAGGGATGGGTGTTTTTGTATTACCCGACGACCCGTTTAGCGGAGTGGTTTAGAGCGCCGATTGAGACGCAAGAGTCGCGGGTTCGATTCCCGCACCAACACCAATGTTTGTTGATGAAACAGATATTTGGGTTGGATCTGGGTGTTTGTGGTACTTTCGTTGTTTCGTTGTTCCAAGGGAAAACCTTAGTTTGGAACCAGGACAATGTATGTGATGTTGTCTCAATTTATTATTAACTAGCTTTTGCCCGCGGCTTCGCTCCCGTCAACTGACTACTATATCCAACTCTACCCAACTCTACCCTACACTACCCTACTCTACCCTACTCTACCCTACTCTACCCTACTCTACCCTACTCTACCCTACTCTACCCTACTCTACCCTACTCTACCCTACTCTACCCTACTCTACCCTACTCTACCCTACTCTACCCTACTCTACCCTACTCTACCCTACTCTACCCTACTCTACCCTACTCTACCCTACTCTACCCTACTCTACCCTACTCTACCCTACTCTACCCTACTCTACCCTACTCTACCCTACTCTACCCTACTCTACCCTACTCTACCCTACTCTACCCTACTCTACCCTACTCTACCCTACTCTACCCTACTCTACCCTACTCTACCCTACTCTACCCTACTCTACCCTACTCTACCCTACTCTACCCTACTCTACCCTACTCTACCCTACTCTACCCTACTCTACCCTACTCTACCCTACTCTACCCTACTCTAAAAAAAAAAAAAAAAAAAAAAGTAAAGTAAAGTATCCTATGTCCGTCTCCTGGTTCTAAGCTACCTCCCTGCCAATTTTCAGCTAAATCGGTTCAGCCGTTCTTGAGTTATAAGTGAAGTAACTAACACGACTTTCTTTTATATATATAGATTATTAAATTTATTTATTTGTCAGTCGATCAGTGTGCATTTCTCTTTTCACACTTCGCCACTTTTTCGAGTCATCAAATGAGCATGAGCACCCATGAAATTTTCTAAAAGCCGGCGCCCCTGCTCACACTATCAGCAAAGTTCTATGTACCTAAATGTAACAAGTCCAATTTCCTTGCAATATGCACCTGAATGTGCACAACATACTCCAGTTTAATTACCTACAATCAATCACGAGGGCGCATTGTATGAAGACAATATTGCAACCGGTAATGAAATTTAGATGTAGACGAGCGGCACGAATTCGTAACTACGCATCGTTTTAGTAAGCAATAAACAGACAAAAACAAACTAAGATAAAACATGTAGCGACATCTATGGCGTCACATAAGAACTAATCCTGTATCGCGCAGTTAAAGTTCTCCGCGCGATTGGAACATATAAAACAGCCCGAAATCATCTATCGGGCAGTTGCCCACCAGATATAACACCCCCTTTTCAACGGAGGTTTGCGGGACTTTACTCTTTGTTCCACATACCTCCAAAAACAAACTATGTTGGCGTCAGCTTCTAGTCTAACTGGATGGCTGCTGAATACTAGCATTTTACACGGAGCGACTGTCTCACCGACTTCCATAACCCAGGAAACCACTTCCTGGGTTATGGAAGTCTGTGAGACAGTCGCTCCGTGTAAAATCACACAATGGTGACTGGTGTTTTTCCTGGCTTATGACAAAAAGTAAAAGCTATTTTAATTAATGTTTTTTCGTTACTTAAAGTTTCAACAATTGCCCTTTTGTTAAGTTATAAAATAATCATGTAACCCCTCCCACTCTGGGTGGAGCAAGAGAGAGGGTCAGATTTTTACTGACTAGACCTACCCGTGTTTTTTAGTTACTTTTTGCGTCCTAAGGCCACTGGTAACTCTTACAAGAGTTTCTACAGTTTGTGTAGCCGTAAGCTTTAATTTAATTAGCAATGTGTTACAGCTGTGTTTGTGCAATTTAAAGTATTTCATTTCAAATAAATTACGCTATTATTAGATTTAAATGTAAAAGCTCTTAAGAAATTGTAACTTAAATGAATAATAAAACCTATCAATATTAGTTTTTCAAATAAAATTACATCAACATTTACAAGCATTTTTGAAATGTCGAGATGTCAATCAATCAGAAAAATGATGCCCTATATATTATGCATTAAAGCGAAAGATTGTAAGTACGTGTATGTCTATGTTTGTTTGTTACTTGTTCACGCTCAGACGGCTGAACGGATTCGAATGAAATTTGGCACTCGTGTAGACCATCTGCTGGAATAGCACATGGGATACTTTTTATCCCGGGAGTAATTTCTCTTGGGCCAGTTTACTACTTTATCGCGGGCACAGAAATCTTAATAATAAGGCAATAGAAATACTATCTACTGTCTTATAATATTGGGACGCGTGTCGCCGGTACGCAGAGCTACCAACACATAGACAAACAATAAATACACACTATCGTCTACACATGCATTTTGCATTGTAGCAACAAAAATTAAACTTTTAGCGATGACATTACGCAATATTTTCTAAAACGTATGGTCTCAGGAGGCGCGGCCCCTGGAACCAATAATAAACGTGTGCGAAAAGCAGAGAATAATATCGCGTGCTCACTCACACTTAGCGCATTTGTGTTCTACGAGACACATGCGCGGCGACAAGGTCACGCGTCTTTGCGACTTCTATTGCATTATAATTAAGATTTCTGTGACCGCGGGATAAGCCGCTGGCAATAGCTAGTTGTATAATAAAGTTGCCCGTGTGCATAGTCTGAAGTTATACAATAGGAGTACAAAGATGACATGTTGCATCAAAAGGAATATTTTAGATACTTTTGTGCATTTATTATGCACATATAAACGTAACCTTATTTGGGAACTCTTCTCAGAATACTTAAGTGTTATTTAATGAGCGACACTATTGTTGTTCCAGTGTTATTTAACTTGTGTTCAATATTTATTCATTCAAATTATGTTATTGAAATAATTTAATTATATTAATAATTTTACCCAAAATTATATCCCGCTATCAGCGTTAAGTAGGTACCTTGTTATGTTTTAGTATTTTATTTTATTTTTTTCCATAATTCTATGATAATTTAAAGTTTTATTTAACTATAAATATACGAATAAAAATAAATATTTATACATTAGACCGCGTTACAAATAAAAATTAAAATTGAAGTAGTAGTTTTTTTTTTAAATTGAAGTGCTACTTCGATTTTAATTTTTATTTGTAACGCAACTATGAAATAGTTTTTCTCTATTTAGTACAATTGCATAGTACCACAGTATCTTAAGACGAAAGTTTATGAGCAGTGCGTGTTACCACTGCTTGCTCACAATGGGCCTCATCAAAAGACATAAAAGGTGATTCTTTGAAACCGAGAGGGTGTCTCATTCGTCTGGCCTAGTTTTTTTTTTACAATTTGGTATTATTATTTGCATATTAGTTTTCCCCGATCACTAAATGTATCAAAGGCACTCATTTGCGCCCAGTGGCTTACGACACAAAATAGATAGGTACGAAAGCTAGGCCAGATGAATGAGACGTTCTCTCAGTTTCAAAGAATCACCCTAAAGTCACCCAAAGCGCAACGGGGCTATGCTCGAAGTTTCCTTGCTTGATCGAATCAGGAATGAAGATGTCCGCAGGAAAACCAAAGTTACCAATATAGCCCGAAGAATCGCCAAACTTAAGTGGCAGTGGGCAGAGCACAATTCTAGCAGAACAGATGGTCGAAGGGACCGAAAGGTTCTGGAATGGCGACGTCCTGGTGAGGGTTGCAGGAATTCATGTGCGATGGGAGACGCACTGAATCGGTGGTGACACTTAGAGGAGGCCTGTGTCCAGTAGTGGACGTTTTTCGGCTGAAATGATGATGACGATTTTTTTTTAGGTGGGAAATCATCTAATGACATCGTCCAGCTCTTGTGTGGGAGGACGTGTCAGACTTGTACAGACTAAAACCCACTCCTGTTCCTTCTTTGCTTTCGTGGGACACTACGCGCCGTCGACGACTTGGGCTCGGTCCGGACGGCTAGCTACCCATTGCTCGCCGTCCGCAAGCCCGCACATGATGATGATGATGATGTGTGTACCTGTATATTTGTTACTCCTTCACGCTGAAATGAATGATTTTTTAGGCAAAACCATTTGCCGAGGCTCGTATTTTCTAAATATCTTGTTCCTCACACACAAATCTTTCGCAACTAGTATTAATAATACCTCTTTTTTAATCTTTATGGAGAGATTTCTCTAAAATTCTGTTCTATTTGAGTGAGAGCACATCTGTGAGGCCGACGGCCTATCACTCAATGTCTTTATAGTTGAAGGATCTAGAGCAAATAAAACACGATTTTGTGTGTCATGTGATAGTCCTTCACTAAGAATTGACACTGGTTTTGCTTGTTATTTTTAATGGTCGCCATCGACGACTTTTCGTCTCATTTTATATATAATCTTGTTTTGATATCACACTACTTTTGGCGGCGTGTTGTATGTAAAACACACGAGAGAAGCGAAGGAAGGGAGGTGCAGAGCGATTGCATCGTTACTGGCGTAAAGCATAGGCGAAGTGAAGTATAAGACCAACGACAGCATCGTGATATTTTCGCGAGTTTATTGCTATTGAAATGCTTCAAAAGGTCACCGTACGTGACCTCATCATCATCGTCATCATTCCAGCCGAAAGACTGTTAGACATAGGCCCCCAAGTTCGCCATAACAAACGGTCCTGTGCGTCTCGCATCCATCAGATTCCCGCGACTCTTACCAGGTCATCGATCCCCCTTGTTGACCTTCCAAGGCTGCGACTTCTGGTACGCGGTCGCCACTCTAGAACCTTTCGGCCCTATCGACTATCTGTTAAAGTGCTAACTGCCACTTAAGTTTGGCGATTCTTCGGACTATCTCCGTCTACCTTGGTTCTCCTGTGCGACCTCAAATAACAAAACAAAGTGTAACAATGGGTTGATCGACGAAAACTTTGTTAACCTATAGTATCTTAGTTGTACGTCTTTTTTTAGAGTACAATGATGCTTTTTTACAGGGGTAATCATAATAATTAAATGACTTTTCGCGCTGTACTTGGAGCGAGAGCGAGTGACAGACTTTTAGTGACTAAAGCGAGAACTACATACGCCTGATTTGTACGTAAAGTCACGTCGCATGGCGTGAAAAAAAAAACATACAACCGAATTGATAACCTCCTCCCTTTTTTGAAGTCGGTTAAAAAGGGCAATAGCATCTCTCCCAATATTTATAAAAATATTAAAAACAAAAAAAAAACTAATTTGTAGCCAAAAGTGGCTGTGGAGCAGGACCGACATTTATAACGATATCTTTTTATACTAAAGAAAAAAAATACTAAATTACATTTGATGATACATCTATTGAAAACTATTCTTAGATATAATTTTCTGGGCAATTTACCTTATTTTTGGGACAAATAAGCAACAGTAAGTATTTCCAATTTATTATTTTCTTTACCTCTTGTTGTCTGGCAACAAAATATTGGGTACCTAATGTTAGGCATAAAAGAACAATCAAGGCTTCGTAGACCAATCGATATGTTTTCATCAAATTGTCCATAATGACAAGACAGACTGTTTTATTAGTAGTCTATTTCTAAGCTGATGTTATGAGACTATCTCTTAGTAACATTTATGTATGTAGTGGGTCGTCTGGGATGGGCTCCAAAACAAACGATTTTTAGGAACAAGTTGAGGCACATAGTTACTGAAATATCTATGTAGATAATATTATATGTTTACTGGCTGACCCGGCGAACTTTGTACCACATAATAGTCATTGAATATTGTGATACCTTTTAGCTGAACTGTCAAAGGATAACGCCATCTACCGGCATTACCAGAACCAGCTTAGTTAATTTTAAAATGACATTTTAATTAGAGATGGCGTTGTGTTCGGTTTTCTTTTTTGGTGGATTTCCCCATATTTTCTCACCGTTTAAACCTTCCCTGGACTATCACAAATATTTCAAGACCAAAATTAGCCAAATCGGTCTAGCCGTTCTCGAGTTTTAGCGAGACTAACGAACAGCTATTCATTTTTATCATAAATAGATTTTATGTATAAGAAGATTAAAACTTCATGTAATACAAAGGTGTACTGTAATAACTTAGGCATTAATATTAAGCCTTTTCCTAAACTTCGTTTGCAGCTTTTTTTCGAAGAGAAATCATCCAATGACTTCTTACGCTCTGGGGTGGGGCGAGAGGGCGTGTCAGACTCTTACTGATTAAAACCCTCTCCTTCATTCTTTGCCTTTTGTTCCAGGACCCCGGGTTTCCTTTTCGGAAATGAACTCCCTCTACGGTTTTGCAGACACCTCTTGTGAGACGCAAGCAGAACACTACGCGCCGTCGACGACTCGGGCTTGGTCCGGATGGTTACTAGACGGCCGGACGGTGAGCTAACCATTGTTCGTCGTTCGCAAGCCCTAGCTTAAGCGGTGGCTGGAAGTCGGGGTCGTGGTGCCGCCGGCGACTGACTGGGACTTTCAGAATCCGTTCCCTCACTGTTGCGGCCATCTCCTTTGCTGGCAGAAGGTGGCGACCGCTTTCCATTCCATCTTGGCCCTGAGTCATGCCTAAAAAAAATGTGTTCAGTCCACTTCTCCGCAGTTTTCATAGCCATACACTAATGCTTAAATAAACTACCCGAAAAGACCTTGTTGAATGATGCGTCATTTTTTTTACATCGCGGACAAGAACCCGAACAAAGTAATGTATCTTAAAGCTAATATTTACTTACTGTCTAACATTTTTAGTACACGAGTAATGGAAACTAAATAATAGACAGTGTTATTACACGACTGCCCAGAAAAAGGAGTGTTTTTCATCGCAGTCGAGGGACCACTCTATAAAATACTTTTTTATAGTTGAAGTCCCCCGACTGCGATGAAGATTTCAGTTTTGTAGATCAAGTAGTTTCCGAGATTCCGTGTTTAGTCAATGAGAGACTACTTTCTTCACTTTTCTATAAATTAACAAACATCTTGTTTTTGATTTTTAGTTTGTTTTTTGACATGGCAGTTGTGTTTTTTTTTTTAAGATTATTATTATTAAGGTATACTAAGATTTTTGTAACTCAAACATGATTTAAGAGTATCCATGGAGTTTATTGCACATTCTTCTCCATAGAGATTTCTGCTTTGGAACGTGCAATTTAGCTTCACTTTTTTGACTGACCAACATTTTGAAAATTCAAAAGTGCTTGTAAATGGTTTATTTGAAATAAACGTTTTTGATTTGATTTAACTTGATACATTGTTTCTTTGATTCTGTCAGTGATTTTACCCGCGTGGAATTAATATTTTCCTTCATTATAAATGCTGGAACCTTACAGTAATCTTCTGATGTATAAACTATATTACATAAGTTCCATCCAAATCGGTTCAGCCGTTTAAGCGTAAAGTAGTGACAAACACATAAGTAGAAACTTTTGCCTTTATACTACTTTTTTTTCTGGTGGGAAAATCATCTAATGACGTCCCCCGTTCTGGGAGCGGGAGCGGGAGCGCGTGTCAGACTTTTACTGACTAAAAACCCACTCCTGCTCCTTCTTTGCTATTGTCCTAGGGCCCCGGGAATCTCTTTCGCATCATCCATGGCCCCAGTAGGTTTGCTGACATCTCCTTGAGGCGCGCGTAGAACACTACGCGCTGTCAACGACTTGAGCTCGGTCCGGACGGTTACCGGACGATCGGACGGCGAGCTATCCATTGCTTGCCATCCGCAAGACCGCGCTTACGGTTGTCGGAAATTGGGATCGGAATCCCGGCAGCTGGGGCGTGAGGGCCATTGCTTCGCGCGTGCACGTCCGGCCTCCTCCTTTGCTAGCATTACTGCTTCGCAGAAGTAGGTGACCGCCTGCCACTCCTCTTTGCTCCGGACCATGGCCTGTACCAAGGCCCGGCGCGAGAGATCGGTGATCGCCTCTACGAGGACACGGTGGTGCTCTGCCCAGGCGGGGCACACCTCTACCGCATGCTCCACCGTGTCCTCTAGGCGATCCACACAATGTCGGCACCCGGGCGTTCTTCCGCACGAATCCGGTGCAGGAACCTCCTGAAGTTACCATGTCCGGTGAGGACCTGCGTCATGCGGAAGGTAAGGACGCCGTGTTGTCTTTCCAGCCACTCCTCAAAAAGGGGACTTACCGCCATAACTATGGCGTGCCCAGCCTTTATACTATTAGTGTGATGATCAAGTACCTATCTAAGTAAGTAGATAAGTATAGTGGATGACTGCATCGTTGGTCTAGTGGCCGTAGCGATGTTGCTAAGCATGAAGTCCTGGGTTCGATTTTAGTAGAAGAAGTCTGGATTTGAACCCGGTTGATGTCAATGGCTCGCTTCTATATTAAATGAGACTTAAACAATAAATGTTGGTAGTAACATCAATGCCAGGCCCTGGTTCAGACCATGGTCCGGAGCGATAGGAAATGGGAAGCGGTCACCTTCTGCTATGGCCGCAACTGTGAGAGAAAGTACATCCTCACGTCCCAACCGCCGCCATAGGAGACGGCCCGAGTGTCAGGAGTAGCCGGGCAATCCTCGACCGCTGTAAGCGCAAACATGCGGACGATGAGCAATGGTTAGCGCGCCGTCCGGGGCCCGGTCTGAACCCGAGTCGACGACACCCCGCAGTGTATGCGTATCTCTAAAAGATATCAGCAAAACCGTAGGTGCCCCAGGGCCGTGTGTTGTCCTTCTTTCTATATATATATATATACGAATAAACCCAGTATATTCTATTAAGACGATTTCTTCGTCGGTAAAGAGAGAAAGCCAAAATTATAGTTTCTTCGTCACTTATATCCAAATTTTGTAAATGAAATTCGTGTGAGCTGAGTAACCATTACACTTACAGTGGCAGAAAAAAACGATTCATGTCTTGCAATTCAATAGGTACCGTGTAAATCAAGAAAATAGAAAAATTAAAAACTGAGCAAGTGCGAGTCTACTCACACACTCATCGTACAAACTTTAAAGATAAATTGCAGTTTACGATTTATGACGTATTAAAAAAAAACTACTTACTCTCGTTCAAACAAATTTTCGGTAGAAGTTTGCATGGTAATTAATGTACATCATATATTTTTTTTAGTTTTATCATTCTCTTATTTTATAAGTTACAAGGGGGACACACACTTTTTACCACTTTGGAAGTGTCACTCGCGCAAACTATTCAGTTTAGAAAAAAAATATTAAAAAAAAAAACCTTAGTATCATTTTTGAAGACCTATCCATAGATACGTATGGGTTTGATGAAAAAAAATTTTTGAGTTTCAGTTCTAAGTATGGGGAACCCCCAAAATTTTTTTTTGTTTTTTTTTTTCTATTTTTGTGTGAAAATCTTAATGCGGTTTACAGAATACATCTACTTACCAAATTTCAACAGCATAGTTCTTATAGTTTCCAAAAAAAGTGGCTGTTACATACGGACTGACAGACAGACAGACATGGCGATTCCATAAGGGTTCCGTTTTTTGCCATTTGGCTACGGAATCCCAAAAAACCATAGAAATATAAACAAACTCCTTTCTGATATCTATGGTACGGACGGTGGGCTACCAGATACTCGCAACATAAGTTTACAACATTAGTAACGAAGATTTGTTTACCCTTGTATACAAAGGGCCTAAGTGTTATTGAATACGGTAAAAATATCATAACCAAACACCTATTTTTGCAGACGAATAAAAATGAGCAAAATATATGAATGACGCATTTTCCCCTTATGCTAACGTCAGCTGTCAATAGATTTTTCCGTTTTTTTTTTCCAAGGAAAGGCCGAAAACGCCAATAAATCATGACTATCGTCCTATCGACAAATAGGTCCGCGCTGATACGCCGTAAAGAGGGTAAGCAGCTGTCACGGTGAAAAACGGACGAGATTTTATTATTATGACTTTTTCAATATTATATTATTATGTCTTTATGTTAAAGCGAAAACTACACTAGACCGATGCACACGTAGACCACGCCTGATTTGTACGTAGCGGTAAGTTCGGATTCGTGCGAAAGAAACGCTCCGGTGTCACCATTGTGTAGACCACCCAGACGACACGGTGCAGCATACGGTGAAATTGTGCCCCACTTGGGCGGAGCACCACCGTGACCTCGTGGAGGTGATCGGCAGCAACGACCTCTAGCGCCGGGCTCTGGTACAGGCCATGGTCCGGTGCAAGGAGGAATGGCAGGCGGTCGCCTCCTTCTGCGAAGCAATAATGATGCCGAAACAGGCAGCCGCATACTTGAGGGAACAGACTACTTTCTCGTGCCCCAGCCACCGGGACCCTGACCCCGATTTCGAGCCACCGTAGGCATAGGCTTGCGGACGACGATCAATAAGTAGCTCACCATCCGGCCGTCCGGTTACCATCCGAACCGAACCCCACTTGTCGATGGCGCGTAGTCTTCCACGCGCGCCTCAAGAAGATGTCAGCAAAACCGTAGGGGCTCAACAGGTCCGAAGCCTACTGGGGCCATGGATTGGCTTCCGAAAGGGAAACCCAGGGTCCTGGAACGCTAGGCAAAGAAGGGACATAGGTGTGATTTTAGTCAGTAAAAGTCTGACTCGCCCTCCCACTCTGCTCTAGAGTGGGAGAAGTCATAAGATGGTTTCCTACTTAAAAAAACGCTTTATGTGAAAGTGGCTAATCAATCTGCCTCAAGCAGTCTTAATCCAGTGCAGAGTTTGAGTGGCAATTATTTAGATGGATGTTTAAAAGTATCCTTAAACTTAGTTAATTGAATGTTTAGACACCTAAACTTCTGATTTAATAATAATAATCCTCCCGACCAAATTTCGATCAAGGTGGCCAATCTTAATAGAGATTAGTCAGGTAGGCAGAAGATATTATTATGAATAAGTGTGTGCGCAAACGCAGGTGAACTCTGTTCCTTTACTCTTAAAGTTCGATGGGACGGCAATCCATCACGACCCCGTGAAATCAGGCGCAGGGCTAACAGCTTTACATGCTTTCCGAGTTAGGGGGATATCACACCACCAATTTCTAATTTACAGGAAGCTACAGAGTAATACCAAATGGAATAACACAACAGCACTTTTTGACCGAGCTGGAAATTGAACTAAAGACACTAAGCTCAGCAGTCGTGCTTGAGACAGCAGGGCCATCTATGTAGCCACATAGGAACTGAACTACAACATCCTGCATCACAGTGCGATATCAGATTCTTCCCGCGATTAGAACGTATACAATAGTGCGAAATCAACTATCGAGCAGTTACCCCGAACGCAACGTCTAGTCGAAAGATTCACAATTTTAATTTAGTCACAGAACCAATGAAGAAGTCAAAACTTCTGAAGAAATGTTAAAAATAGACTATCCACCTGCGGCTTCGCCCGCACGAAACTAGGTTTCGTCATACAAACTTTGGACCCCCGTTTCATCCCCTTAGGGGATAAATTTTGGAAAATCCTCTCTTAGTGCTCGTCTACGTCATAAAAGGAAACCTTGCGCAAACTTTCACGCTGCTAGTCCCAGTAATTTTGGCTGTGGGTTGATAAGTCAGTCAGTCATTTTCTCCTTTTATATATATATATAGATAGGTGAGAATTTGATATCTACAAAGCTACTCATAATTGCAAGAAATAAGCCAGTTTTTATCCTACTTCCAAGAAAGCCAAGCTACTTCTACACTGGGTGGAGCAAGAGAGATGGTCAGACTTTCACTAACTAAAATCTACCGCATCATCATTCTTGCAATCGAAAGACGTCCACTGTTGGACATAGGGCTCCCCCTATGTCCAACAGTGGACGCTAAGTGTTGCCATCATGACCGGTCCTGTGCGTCTCGCATCCATCGAATTCCCGCGACTCTCACAAGGTCATCGGTCCACCTTGTGGGAGGCCTTCCAACGCTACGTCTTCCGGTACGCGGTCGCCACTCTAGAACCTTTCGTCCCCATCGACCATCTGTTCTGCGAGTAATACCCCTGTCCACTGCCACTTAAGTTTGGCGAATTTTCGGTTGACAAAACCTACCTGTAAGGAACACGGATCCAACTGCCAAACAGCTGCTTCTAGTCTTGTCTTAGCCCTAATGCTATTAAACTAATCAATAATTCACATCACCCATGAGGAATCTGGTACTCAAACGAGTACACCACTACACAATACCACTACATACAAACACGCTCACAAGCACAACTCACACGCATAGAACCAGTTCTCGACTCTTTTGTTCTTCCTTCATGTTTTTAAAATTTTACACCAAACTCTGATGTTTCCCATTGACCTGTAGATAGGTATATTCTTGTATTCTTTAGGGTGAGGGCTTTTTTTTTCGGTGGGAAAATCATGGGCCCCAGTAGGCTTCGACCCTGCTGGGCCCCTACAGTTGCTGACATCTACATGAGGCGCGCGTGAAACAATCCGCGCCGTCGACGACTTGGGCTCGGTCCGGACGCTTACCGGACGGTCGGACGGCGAGCTACCCATTGCTCGCCGTCCGCAAGCCCGGGAAATCGGGAACGAAATCCCGGCGCCAGAAGGCGTGAGGACAGTGAGGGCTTGGAGATCCATAACACAGGGTCTCCTTGGCCTCCAGTCTCTCGCAAAGGAGCTTCTTACTCATTTATGTATAATAGATTACTTATTTAAAGAGATACCTTTGTGAAGAAAGAACTATAAATAAAATTATAATAGCCCCTCGCTTTTCAGAGTCACGGTAATTCGTTCAACATTCCTGAAAGAGCGAAACCCCTAAAATCTAGTTTCAAATTATAATTTTCTCATTTTATTGAAGCTAGACGGCGAATGGATATAAATAAATTATACGCTGAAGCCACCCAATATGTATACATACTAACAAGTTATATATTTCTTAAAGCCCTCGTTACCAGTAAACGTACTCCCACGCACAAATTTTATAGACGAATTTCTACGAATAGCGGAAACGATATACTTACGTTGCAATTTTTTAACTTAATAGCTCTTGTTACCGAGAAAATTGTTATTATATTATTTTGCAAATACAGCTTTATATACAGAAACCCTAAAAAAACATAAAATACATTAGTTTACTTAGTCTGGCCATAAGTGCTGTTACAATTTAAAAAAAGAACGTAATATTACATTTGAATTTGGAATCTGTCATTACAATTTGTTTTTTTTTATTGTTTTTGGCTTGGATACTAAGTCCGTTAAGTCATGTCTTCTTATGAATAGTTAATTTGTTTAAGAATATGGATGTACACATTCTAATGTTCTCGCCATCCGGCCGTCCGGTGACCGTCCGGACCAAGCCCGAGTCATCGACAGCGCTTGGTGCAAAAAGATGTAAGCAAAAGCGTAAGTCCAGCAGGGCCGAAGCCTACTGGGGCCATGGGTGGACTTATTCTCCTAAAATGTAAATGGCAATTGAAGGAATATAGGTGTGATTTTAGTCAATAAAAGTCTGACACCCCTCCCGCTTCGCTTTAGGTCGAGAGAAGTCATTAGATGATTTCCCACCATAAAAAAAAACCTTTTGAGGTTGTAGTGTTTAAAGTTAGAGTATAATAGTAATTAATGCTGTGCTACGCATATGACGTTAGAACAAAGTGCTTTCATCACTATCAGACTCTAAAAACTATGCTAGCTATGGACTTATGTAAAAGTAAAAATGGACACTACTCTTACCGTTTTACTCACTCTCTTCGCGATAGCTCTTCTCTACATGTCTTCTAAAGAAAACTTAAAGAGAACTTCCTTTCATTATTGACATAATATTAGTATATTCGTATATAGTATATATTAGTATGTATAACATAATTATATATTAGCCTTAGTTATGCAGGTTTATATTGCACACTGGATCCTACCCTCGAATATATTCTCTCTCTATAATTCAAAAGTTTGCTGGGAGAAAACTCATTGCTGAGTGAAGCTCGTCTTTGTATATGAACTGTCTGTATCTCCATATATTATGTTATGTTTTTGTGTATAATAAAGAATTAAAGAATTACGAATATTCACGTCGGCCTGACTCGGTTTAAACCACAGAACCTTGGCACTCATTTACATAAATCTGTTTAATATTTAGGATAACCACAGAATAAAAGAATTACAGAATACCAGACGGGCTATTTTCGTATTTTTACGGAATATTGAGTTTGTGCCCTGATAGCTTCAATCTGAAGATCTTTATCATCATTATCATCATCTTCATTATGTCAGCCGAAAGACGTCCACAACGACATAGGCCTCCCCTAAATGTCTCCACAATGAACGGTCCTGTGCGTCTCGCATCCATCGGTCTCCCGCTACCATTACCAACTCATCGGTCTACCTTGTAGGGGGCCTTCCAACACTATGTCTTCCGGTACATGGTCGCCATACCAGAACCTTTCGGCCCCAACGGCCATCCGTTCTTTGAGCAATGTGCCCTTCCCATTGCCACTTAAGTTTGGCGATTCTTCTTGCTATGTCGGTGACCTTGGTTCTCCTGCGGATATCTTCATTCCAGATTCGATCACGCAAGGAAACTCCGAGCATAGCCCTTTCCATTGCCCTTTGGGTGACTTTAAGTCTTCTGATGAGGCCCATTGTAAGCGACCTCGTTTCAGAGCCATATGTCATCACTGGCAACACGCACTGGTCATAGAGTTTCGTCTTAAGACACTGTAGTATATTGGATGAGAAGATACTGCGCAGCTTCCCGAACGCTGCCCAGCCGAGTCGGATTCGACGATTGATGTCCTTCTCGAAGTTATGTCAAATGTGAATAGGTTTCTTTTAGGCTAGCGTGATCCACCGTAGACCACATCATTGCTTACCACCATGACATAGTGATTAAACGCGAGCTTATCAATAATATTTTCTTTTAAAATCTTACCTGCTCCCCTAGCCAAGTTACAACCGTTTCCGATTTTCTTTTCGTTGATCGCCTCGTGTCGGCCACGCCTCCTATTCTATTGTTCTGATCACGTGACTGAGCGTCGATATGACGTCAGAATAAAGGAATCGGAGGCGTGATCTACTCGAGGCGATCGACGAAAATAGAATCGAAACGAAACGGTTGTAACTTGGCAAGGGGGGCTGTTTAGTTTTTTTAAATAAAATTATATGGCATTTGCTGTTTAGAAGTCAATTGAATTCATTTGTAAAAATGTTTTAAAATCAAAAATCTTTTGTCAAAAATGACCCTGTGCAAAACCAATATAACTTTTGAACAAGAGTTTCGAATGGGTATACTGCATCAATCTATACTGTGGTCATCGAATTTCCGCCTAAAATATTCCAAGACCGTGATCTTAAACTTAGGAGACGTATGTTTATTGCAAAACAAAAGTCAAGGATAGAATTAATCCGAGGTAGACCCTGGATTTATTTTGTACCAGTCTTGGGAACCTAGTAGATCTTCATAAAGATCGAGCAGCCTGTGAAATTAGGTTTTGGATAGTCAATAGAAAAATACTATTTGTCAGTGTTAGGAGTGGAATTATTTTAATGACTCCAAGGCCCACACGACATATGGATCCGAAAAGTGGTCGCAATGGGCCTCATCAGAAGGCACCCCAAAGGGCAATGGAAAGAGAGGAAGAGGAGACTCGAAGTTTTCTTGCGTGATCGAATCAGGAATGAAGATATCCGCAGGAGAACCAAACTTAAGTGTTAATGAGCAGGGCACATTGCTCGCAGAACAGATGCTATTGGGGCCGAAAGGTTCTGGAGTGGCGACCGCGTACCGGAAGACGCAGTTGGAAGGCCTCCTACAAGGTGTACCGATGGCCTGGTAAGGGTTGCGGGAATCCGATGGATGCGAGACGCACAAGACCGTTCATTGAGGCGACTCTTGGGGGAGGCCTATGTCCAACAGTGGACGTCTTTCGGCTGAAATGATGATGATAATGAAGGCCCACACGCACTACAAATCACGGAGTAACAAATATTTGTATTGCCCTATCTGTAGATAGCTGCTCCGGATCTAGGTACCTTACGTATGTGAATTTACGTGCTCATGAAAGCACCCACGATACAGGAGTTTTCTCGCGTTTGCCAACCATCTCACCTGATGGTAAGCGATGATGTGGTCGACGATGGAGCACGCTTGCCTAGAAGTAGCCTATTCACTCTTGACTTAAAGACCCCTAAGTTGTAGCTATCAGGAAACACAGACTCCGGCAAGGAACTCCACTCCTTGGCTGTACGCATAATAAATGTGTTCTCGAAACGCTTTGTGCGTATGGGTGGGATGTCTACCATGTACCGGTGGCGTAACGCCGTACGTCTAGAGGTCCGATGATGGAACGGACTTGGTGGAATTAGATTGTGCAATTCCACTCCCCGAAATGTAAATGATAGAAAACTGACAGGCTAGCAACTCGGTGGCGATGCCCAAGGCTTTGGAGCTTCCACTCAACAAGTACATAATTGCCGATGATTCTCTTGGCTCGCCTCTCAATCGACTCTAACGCATCAAGCTGGTATTTAGCAGACCCGTCCCAAAGATGAGAACAGTACTCTATACACGATCGTACTTGCGTTTGATAAAGGTTGAGCAGCTGTTCTGGCGTGAAGTACTGTCTCACCTTTGCTAAGATCCCCAATTTTTTGGCCGCCAATTGAGCCTTTGCCTCGATGTAACTCCCAGTGTGAGGCAACGACTTTTCTTTTTAAATAAAAATCAGGGTAACTGCGAGTCAGCCTAGCGCACTGAGGGTTCCGTACAAACTTACCAGTTGAACATGAAAACAGTTCGATTCCCGAATTGAGTTACGAAGATTTTTCCGAATCGCAAAAAAAGTTTTTTTTGTGACGTAACCATATTTCAGTATTCTAGGTCAACGGGAAGTACCCTATGAATTTTGATTCGCTTGAGAGTGTCAAAATACACTTATACACGTTTTTTTGCGATATAAACAGCCGTATCTTTTATTTTTGTTTACTCAGAAATTTGATTTTTTCACAGCTCCAAGGACAGCTTCAGACTTCAATTATTACCTAGGAAAACGTGCAGTTTTTCTTAGCTCTGGGCTAGTTTTTAAGCTACAATATCGGGCCAAGCCAAGTCAATGTAGGGTGTTGTGAGTAAAAATTATTATTATTATTTCGTTTATTCATTAATATCACATATAAATTACATTTTTAAATATTTCTTTAAAAAAACATAAAAAAAACATTTAAAAATATAAAAAATAGTTGTCCGCCGGTGTCGGGAACAGGGTCCAAGCTACCGGTGGTTAGGGCTCCAGAGACAGGAACCTCCTCACAATGCGAGCCGTATCGAGGAGTACTGCCTTCTGTATCAGGCCCTTGATCCAACCGCGCAACGACAGCTTCGACAGATGGTCGTCGAAGCTTTTGGCTATAAGACCATTGGCGGTCACGACCATCGGCACAATGACAGCTGAGTCCACATTCCACATGTCGACAACCTCGTGTGCTAAGTCGAGATATTTGATTTGTTTCTCTTTCTCAGCTTTCACGAGATTCTCGTCATGCGGGATGGTGACGTCGACTATCACTGCGCGGCGCGCTAATCGGTCTATCACCACTATATCCGGCTTATTGGCTACAATAGTCCGGTCAGTAATGATAGACCGATCCCAGTACAACGTGACATGGTCATTTTCGAGAACTGGGTCGGGCACATACTTGTAATACGGTACCTCAGAATCCACTAGGTTGTACTTCAAAGCAAGTTGCTGGTGAATAATCCTGGCTACTTGGTTATGTCTGTGCAAATACTCGCCGTTAGCCAAACGAGAACAACCAGAGATAATATGTCTGATAGACTCACCCGGACGGTGGCATGCCCGACACACGTCAACCGTCCCGTCCTTCATTATATATCTCCGGTAGTTGTTCGTTAAGATAACTTCGTCCATAATCGCACAGATAAAACCTTCAGTTTCCCCAAAGAGGTCGCTGAAACGTAACCAGGCCACGGACGCCAAGAAATCTACATCAGGCTCATGAAGAGCCCGGTAAAAGCGCCCGTGGAGCTCCTTGCCTTTCCATATTTCCTTGCGGTCATCAGTAGTCAGTATTACAGGTTTGCGCCAGTCCTCTTTAGCCATGGATAACGGGGTGAGTCCCTTGTCCACTGCGACCACATCTCGGTGCATACCCACATCGGTTTTAAGAAAATATTCTCTGAGGCTGCACACCTCGCGGTTGTGCAGAGTCTTTGCGTTCAAAAAGCCTCGACCTCCACATTTCCGCGAGATGTACAGTCTCATCACCGATGATCGTGGGTGATGCATCCGATTTGCGGTCAGTAGTGTACGGACCCGTCTATCCAGAGCGTCTAGTTCGGTCTGAGTCCATTTGAGTATGCCAAAAGAGTACATTAAAACTGGCATGACCCAACCGTTGAAGGCGCGCACCTTATTTCCGCCCGACAGAAGGCTATTTAATACCTTCTTCAGGCGGCCAAAGAAGCGCTCCTTCAGCGATTGCTTCATGTCAGCATTGTTAATGCCCAACGCTTCCGACATACCCAAATACCTATAAGTTTCGGTCGAGGAGAGGGATCTAAGGTGTATGGAATCCGGGAGTTGAATTCCCTCGGATTCCATAATCTCCCCTCGCTTTACATGCATGGCTGCACATTTGTCCACACCAAATTCCATCCTGATGGCGCTACTGAAAGTTTCAGTTACCTTCAGTAGCTCCATTAGTTGCAAATTGCTGGGGGCAAACAGTTTCAGGTCATCCATGTAAAGAAGGTGAGATATGGCCTGACCACCTCTTCTCAACCGATAGCCCAGTCCTGACTCCTCCAGCAATGTGCTAAGAGGATTCAGAGCCAAGCAAAACCAAAGTGGACTCAGACTGTCGCCCTGAAATATTCCCCGTTTAATCCTAATAGGCTCATCATTACCCTGGATCGGTCGACATCCTGGATAGCGAAGGACCGTCTTCCATTGCCTCATACATGACTCAAGGAAGGTGCGTAAAGTCATATCTACTTTGTATAACTCCAACACCCTCATGAGCCATGTATGTGGAACAGAATCATAGGCCTTCTTGTAATCTATCCAACATGTCGACAGATCCTTGCGGGATCGACGAGCCTGTTGGCTTATGGCCATGTCAATGAGGAGTAGCTCCTTAGTACCCCGGGACCCATTCCTACATCCATTCTGAGAGGCAGACATAATCAAGTTATTCTCTATGTGTCGATTAATTTTTGCTCTCAGAATGGATGTAAGAAGTTTATAGACCGTCGATAAACATGTAATTGGTCTATAATTCTTGGGTTCCACGGGGTTACCTGTCTTATGGAGCAGGTGGGTTACGCCAGTTGTTAGATACTCTGGTAGCGACCCAGACTCTAAGGTTGACTGGAATTGCGATGCCAGGGGCGCGTGTGAGTTGCTAAACCATTTCAGCCAGAAATTTTGCAGTCCGTCCGGTCCCGGTGATTTCCAGTTCGGTAATGGACGTACTGCTTTGGCTACATCCGCTGGAGTAATGACAACTTTTTCCATTTCTGGTATAGCTTCACACACGCGCTCGACGTCACGCATCCAGTCACCCTCAGTGTGACTGACAGGCACCGACCAAATGTTTCGCCAGAATGTAATGGTGGCAAAATCATCTGGGCGGCGCCCGTCAATCACATTTTGTTCAGGTCGCTCCCAAGCTCTATACACCCACCTCTCATCGCTCTGGAACATGCGATTCTGCGAGTACCGATCAACCCGCCGCTTATACCGCCTAATGCGGCTCGCCCATGCACAAACCTTCTGCTTCAGGAAGTCGATGCGCTCTGTGACACGAGACATGTATTCTTGAGGGCTGATACCAGTCCCCAAAAACGCCCGCCTCACAAAGCGCATCACTCGTGGTCGCGTATTACCCTCCCTGAAGCAGTGTAGTTTGCCGATGAGTACCCTGGCCCCATCGATACGCCTCTCGATCCTGTATTGCCAGGCTGGTACAGCAGGTTTTGGTCGAATAGTTCCATCTATATTAGGAAAATTTATGTTCGCCAAACGACATGCCGCAACAGCCCCACAGTACAGGATTGAGTGCGTATCAACAAGGTTCTCGCTACTCTCAAAGTTGTTTTTAAGCAGCGAATCCAAAGTACACACCAGCGCCCTATTTTTTTTGTGCATGGGTAACCGTGGCAAACGGGGTCTAAGTTCAGTCGGAGTTGTTCTGTACTCTCGAAGCGCATCCTCCAGTGCGCTCCTCAGTTCATCGTTGCACTGGCTACTTACTGTGACAACCCTATCATCTGCATCATCATTATTAGGATTGGACCGCGGCGAGATTGCGTTAGTAGTCGGCGTTGCCGCGGTCTGTGTTTGTATAGATGTCGAGACGATTTGGTTGCTCAGTACCTCTGAGCGCAGCCGATCAAGTGTAGCATCGTCCAACCTGTGGTTGCGTTGGATAACCCGCACCTGATCCGACAATCGTTGGGCCGAGACGTTGACGGTTGGTTCTAGGTCCTGAAAAAGAGACAGCATCCTATCACGATACGCAGTGAGGTTAGTTCCCCCCTCTGTAGACCCGTAATATGCGCGCATGACGTTCTCATTCATAGACTGAGTCCATCTCATGCGCTGCACACAACCACCGGCAGCGGGGACCCGGCTTGGGGCCGGTTGGCCCCTAGATCCCAAGCTCTTCGATGGCCGGCCTCTCCTCTGCCGACGTACTGGTGTTGGCGACGTCGGCGGGGAAAAATACTCGTCGCTCGAGCTCGACGCAACTGCAGCCGCCGGTGACACTGGTGACTCGAGGTCCGGCGGCGGCGAGGCGGAGCTGAGCGGCGAGCCCGGGGGTGGATGGCGTGCGCGACGGGCAGCTGCTCTAGTTAACATATTAACCCATTTCTTTCAATTCATTCCATTTCTGAGATTTCTTGTTGATTGTTAAGACGTCGTCAATGACAGACGTCATTCGGTTTTTTTCTCTTCTATTTTATTTATTTATATGGTTATGGTGCGGATTTCTATTGGTTTTCTTATTGTATCTTATTAGGCTTCTTTTATGGTAAATTGTATCACAATTTACAGGTAAAAAGTACGGGTTTATCTAATTTAAAATGGAACAGAAAAAAAATATGACATGTTGCTAGAGTGTTGCCAGTGTTTATATTATTATTATTATTATTATTATAATTATTATTATTAGTACTATCCACACTCACAAACTTTATAATACTAGTGTGATTTAGTCACCTGTACCCAAAATAAGACTTATAATTTTAAGAGCACCTAGAACAAATTAAGGTAGAAGGACAATCGTGTAATAGGGAGCTGAACTATATAACCAACTAGCTTTTGCCCGTGGCTTCAACCGCCTACATTAAATATCGCCTATGTCACTCAGGAATAAAGCAACTTTCTATCGGTGAAAAAATTTTAGCAATCGGACCAGTACTTCCAGAGATTACTTCCTATAAACAAAAAGCAAACTTTACCTTTTTATAATATTAGTGTAGATTACTTAAAGACATAAAGGAATCAAAATCTCTTCCTACTTTTAAAAGGCTATTAGCATAGCATAAGCATAATCAGCCTTTTAATGTTCCCACTGCTGGGACTCAGGCCTCCTTTCTCTAAGGAGAGGGAATGATAATTGAAATTAAAATTAAAATGAAAGGAGGGGATGTTAATTTTACAGTAGTGTTGTTTAGTTTTTTCTTTCTGCGATCCCGTCACTTAACTCATCCTTAATTAATTTTTATTTTCCTCATAGTACAGTGTGGCAAAATAAGTCGGGCCCTGGAGGGAAACTACCTTAAATCTTTAAGTTGGCTCATCCATACTAATATTATAAATGCGAAAGTAACTCTGTCTGTCTGTCTGTCTGTCTGTCTGTCTGTCTGTCTGTTACGCTTTCACGCTTATACCGCTGAACCAATTTTGATGAAATTTGGTACAAAGATAGAATAGATCTTGAGAAAGGACATAGGCTATAAATTATCACGCTATTTGCTATGGGGGGTGAGCAACATTCCAAAATGTCGGTATTGAACGATTTGCCGTGACTTCGATCCCCAGTTATAGTAATAATTTTTGTGAGTATTTTGTCGTCTTTTTTGTATATAATATGCGATGGTACTTCGATTACAATAATAATAGGACTTTTAGCATATTTTTAACACATCTTAGACATTTTTACTCCATATATTTGTAAAAAGTAATCAAACATGTAATAAAATCTAAGTGGAAAAACGAAAATAATATTTCTTTTTTTCATTTAGCTTCAAATTTAATATCTGAGATGAAAATCATCACGCTATCATCGACAAAGGGTTAAGCAGACAATGATGACGTTTATATAAGAACACCTATTTTACACAAAAGTCAAAGAACACCGTAGTGCAGTCGTGTCTGGATTAGATCGACACGTAAAGGGATAATGGTTCAAAACTCAGTTTCTTTTTTATGATAGTTTTGTTTTATTTTACTGTAAACAAGAAATTTTTACATATTTTTGCGTTCTTACTATTATTTTTATCGACAGTCTGGTTTCTACATCAGCACTTTCGAAGCAGTTTGGCAGATTATACTGACCTTCACTATAAAAGACAGAAATCCAGCGGTTATGCATTTCAAACTTAGAAAAACTGTCATCCTATGCCTCAGTGACGCCATCTGGCTTTGAATAGCAAACACACGAATTAAATTTGTCAAACTATTTATTTAACTATCGCTCGGTAGGTGGCCAGGGGCCTTACCATGATAATGTCAAAATGTCAGACGTACGAGCGAAAAAGAGTGATGGAGCTATACACCCTATATAGCTCCATCCCTTTAACAGTCCGGTTTAGGTCGTAAAATGAATCACGTTATGAGCTCGTGGTAGAGCTTCAGTGTGTGATAAAGGTAAGGTTAAGCTTTTCAGCAATAGATGGCGTTATCACGAAATCAGCAAATGTTTCTAGACCTATTTATAAAAATTATTGAATTCTAATTAATTGCTTCGTAAATGCCAAAAATATTTACGAAAATAAACCGCAGTTAGGTCCAGTCATTTTATCATAACAAGATTTGTAATAGCGTAAAGCGCGATGGGCCTTGGGCGCGGTCGCCTCCTGCGAAGCAGTAATGCTAGCAAAGGAGGCGTCCGCACGCGCGAGACAATAACCCTCGCGACCCAGCCGATCCGAACCGAGGGGTTCCGATCCCGATTTCCTGCCACCGTAGGCGCGGACTTGTGGACGGCGAGCAATGGGTAGCTCACCGTCCGTCCGTCCGGTAACCGTCCGGACCGAGCCCAAGTCGTTGACGGCGCGTTTTGTTCCACGCGCGCCTCAAGGAGGTGTCAGCAACCGCAGGGGCCCAGCAAGGTCGAAGCTTATTGGGGCCATGGGTGATACGAAAGAGATTCCCGGGGCCCTGGAAAAATGGCAAAGAAGGAACAGGAGTGGGTTTTATGTATGTTTCTTTCTGGTTTATGTTGTGATAAAACAACGCTGTATGATTTTAAAATTATTGGTTCATTAGATATACTAAAAGTATATTATACCGTAGAATTATTTTTTTTACAACACTAAATAAATGTTATTTAACGTAGGCTATAAAAAAAAAGTGGATAAAGTAGTTTTCAGTTGCCAAAATGTATAAATAGTCTGAGTCACGGAGTTGATACTGAGGTCGATACCCACAGTTTTTAGTGTGTGCACCTTTTGCTTTTAGGTAGGAAATCATCAAATACCTTCCCCCGCTCTGGGTAAAGCGAGAGGTAGTACCAGACTTTTACTGACTGAAACCCACCTGTGTTTCTTTAGTTGCCCTTAGCGTTCCAGGGCTATGGTAACTTGCACGCCACAATTGCGGCAGCAAATACCTTCTTTGAGGAAAGTCTAAAAAGGCTCTCTTTCCGCCTGACGCAGGTCTTCATCGAACGTAGATGTTTCGGAAGAACCCCCAAAAAACCAGCAAATATAGGTAGGTACTTAATCACAGAAAGATGCTTCTTGAGCAGTTCGTGAAGGTTACCAGTACCTCAGACTTGGCCACAACCTACTGTTTGGAACAAGTACCTAATTTCAAAGATTCAAAAAATTGAAGATCATTAAGAATTTCATGAAAAACCCATGAAGACATATTTCACACAAGGCCCCGACGTCGTTTGCGTTCCTGAAGATAGTTTGATTACGTATGATGTATCCTACATTACTTGCAGCCTTAAGTCGACAACTGGACGTTACCTCATTAAGAGTGGTCAGTGAGTGGTGATCAACACTGGGACGACATTCTGACGGATGCCAGAGTCAGTCACAGCTCCAATTGGTTGCGACATTTGTTCGCTGTCATTTTATAGTTTTGTGGAGTCACAAACACGGAGTAATGAGGGGGTATTAGGGTGTTTCGAGAGGTTTCTGTTTCAAATTCGACGTGATGTAAGTCAACATCAAACTGCAACAATTTTTTCACCAATTCTTTATAAGTACAGTAATTGTGGAGCAAGATGACATCGTAGGTTACTCTGTAGTATTTTAATAATCGCTAGCAGCAATGGAATATCAGTGCACGTTATCCAGCTGAAGATGGGCTGAAGCCGATTATGCTCCTTCGAAATTCACCTCCGCCAAAGTTGCATAACGGACCCGGCTAAAAGTCTGCAGAGAAATATCATCGAGGCAAATTCTTATGGGAGGTAATTAAAGGAGTCTTTCGAAAAATCTCATAGCTCTAGCAAGCATTGGCCCTAGAGATCTTCGTCAGGCGAAAAGAGAGGACGCTGTGGTGTCTTTAGAAAGACACCACAGTGTCCTCTCTTTTCCTTAAAGAAGGAAGATTTGCTGCCGCGTGCAAGTTACCGTAGCTCTAGAACACTAAGGGCAATTAAAGGAACACAGGTCGGTTTCAGTCTGTAAAAGTCTGACACAAACTCTCGCTTTACCCAGAGCGGGGGAAGGTATTTGATGATTTTCTTCCTAAAAGTAAAACGTGCAGACACTAAAAACTGTGGGTATTGACCTCAGAACAAGATCCGTACAGACTCTTTATACATTTTGGCAACATTTAACATTTTGAAAACTACTTTATCCACTTTTTTTATAGCCTACGTTAAATAGCATTTATTTAGTGTTGTTAAAAGAAAACAACGGTTTAATAAACTTTTAGTCTATTATAATGAACCAATCATGTTAAAATCATACAGCGTTGTTTCATTATAGAATAAACCAAAAACAAACTTAAACTATCACCTTTTCCTTTTAGGGGTAGGCAGAACCACAGTTTATCAACTACTTCGACCTCAACATGTCTGTTTCTGTTTATTGATGATGATAAGTAATTTATTTGATGTATATCATGAACGAGTATTCTATTACTGGTGAGCCAAATAAATAAAATAAATTTTATATATCTGGACATAAGAAATACATTTTACATAATATATTTACTGAAATTAATTTCCGATATTTGAATTAGATGTTTTTAGCACGAATCACAAGCACAGAATTATTAATTACGTTTGTGCATTTTTACTAACTTGACGCAGACAAAGTCGCGGGTAACAGCTAGTTTTACATAAAAGAGACATTCCTTTATTTTTAAAAAGAAACAAAACTGCATTCAAAGATTTTTTTAAACTCGCTTGTCTCGCCAAGAAATTTTATTCTGAATAATAATCCTATCGATTAGTATAATAAATAAAATAGCGAGTGTTTTTTTTTGACGTGACAACGTCTTATAATTCGATGGAGCCGGCTGCACGCACGGAAAAGTATGACGCATGTGGCGTTTCCTCTGAGGCGTTCCATGTAAGGCTTGAAGTGCAAGCGAGAGCGCGTTCGGCCTCCGGGTTCGGCAGTGTTCGACATCTGTCTCTCTCCTACTTGAGTGAGCGATGCGTCTGCGTCGTGACAACTGCTATAGAATAATACATTTACATGTTTTCGTCAAGTATAAAGTGCAGTGAAAAGTGAATGTCGTGTTAATTGTTTATTTGTATTTATGCGTACAAATAAATGTAACACGTTGTCACGTTCAACTATCGTCAGTAAACCGACTTTACAGACAACCGATTTTTTTATTTTTTGTTGGTTCGAGTCCCGGGCGAGGCAAGCGAGTAAAAATAAAGGAATGCCTCCTTTAAGTAAAATGAGCCAACTTAAGGATTTAAGGTAGTTACCCTCCAGGGCCCGACTTATTTTTCCACACTGTATATGCGATTCCTTTGAGTAAATAAATTTTATTTTAACAAAACTTCGGAGAAGTATTTAAGCACTTTCATTTATTTTTTTAACAAAGGTTGCCTCTGTCCACATCAACATGAAGACTTAGGAAACCTGTATTGAATCAAGGAAGGTATCTATTGACTCAGCTGTACTGAGTTCTGGGATTCCGAACACAAATACGTACTTAATTTGTCGTGTAGTTTGAAACTCAGGAGTTGATATGCTACAGAGCCCAAACTTTGTACAATTCATTTTTTTTCTTCCGCACTGGTACGGATATACTGAATCAGAATCTGATACTGAATCTATTTCATTTGTTTTAAAATAGGTAATTTTTAATATTCATCATCATCATTTCAGCCGAAAGACGCCCACTGCTGGACATAGGCCTCCCCCAAACGTCGCCACAACGACCGATCCTGTGCGTCTCGCATCCACCGCACTCCCGCGACTCTCACCAGGTCGTCGGTCCACCTTGTGGGAGGCCTTCCAATGCTGCGTTTTCCTGTGCGCAATCGCCACTCCAGAACCCTTCGGCCTCATCGACCATCCGTTTTACGAGCAATGTGCCCTGCCCACTGCCACTTTAGTTTGGCGATTCTTCGGGCTATGTCGGCGACCTTGGTTCTCCTACATTTTTAACATTAATTGAGATTTATTTTAGGATAAAAACTGGGTAAGTGCGAGTCGGACTTGCACACTGAGGGTTTCGTACAAACTTACCTATGTTAATAGTTCAACTCCCGAATGGAGTCTCGAAGATTTTTCCGAATTGCAAAAAAGGAGACAATTTTTTTTGGGCCCACTATTAAACGGTTACGTTTATTAATCATATTACACATGGAAAAAGTGATCATCTTATTATAATTAACAGACCAAAAATTATATAGAAATCTAACCGGAATAATGAAATAATAGTAAAAAAGTGTTACGGCAAAAAATGCTTGTTTAGGAGCGTTTTCAAGTTTATTTTAACGTGAAAAAAAATATGTTACTACAGTGCGCAGCGGTGACATCGGATTTAAATGCGTTTCAAGAGATAATAATTAATTGGCACAGCGAACTTGTTTTTAATGCTGTTATTAACGGTTAACACAAATATCAAGTAACGTACTTTAAAAATCACCGTGGAACGAAACGTAATTAATAGCCCGTTGCAGATGCTCTGTGGTCCAGTTTCAATCAGTTTGACACTGACAGACAACTAGTGGTGGGTCGTTGTCGAATTTTAGACGGACGAGACGTAACCGTTTTGGCGACGACAAAAACGGTTTCAAAAAACGGTCGTCGTCGCAACTGGTTTGAAGACGAAACTATCGTTGAGTGAAGTAGTTGCAGAAAACGTTCGTTGTCGCAACTAGTTTGAGGACGGTAATAAATTCTGTACTCGTCGCGTCGTTATTTCAAAACCAGTTATTACAATGAAAAATTAACTTTATGACTATATCCATAAAATTAATTTTTCATTGCAATAACTGGTTTTAAGAACGACGACGCGACGAGTGTGATAGTTGAAGCAATGGATTTTCGACCTTATTTTCTTAATAGTAAGATAACAATTCGCATACAGTAATTCGAAGACTGGTTTGTGCAACGAAGACTGTTTGGTCGCAGGATGGAAAACGGTTGTTACGTTGCAGAACAAAAAACGGTCTTTGAAAACTGTTCGTCGTTGAAACGCCCACCGCTACAGACAACATTATTATTGTTTCCGATTACTAGATAGTTGCATGTTTCTTCTGTTCTTTTCGTATTTTTATTCGAAAGATTTTATGAAAATGGCATCTTGTAGATAAATGCATAATCCACAAAGCCGTTGTATCAATTGTGCAGCACGATTTCAACGGAATGTTGAATACTGCTCTTGCTGGATACTGTTGTAATTGTTTAGTGGGCAGACGCACTGTTGGCTGCTGTGCATATGTGATGTGTACAGTGTGGTTTTTATCTTGGGCGCGGCATCAAGGTAAGGTTGAGCCACCTGCATCTTTTTTAGATGAAATACTACTTTTAAGAGATGACTTTGAAAATGATGATGATGAACAGTAATAAATACTTGTGATGTACCTATAATGTGTTTTTTTTTCTCCTTACACAACCAGCATAAAACACATCACCTTATTATTATTATCTACAGTCAATGGCCGGCAAAAGCCGCGCTATTTCGAAATGAATACATCTACGCATTTTCATGAATAAGTCTATCAAATCGTGTAAATCACATCAAAGTATGTCACGTAGTACAGACGTGACTTTGTTTTATACTGTATATTACTGAACATTGCACTATTTTAACTTAAAATACCAAGGAGACCTATCCACTCATTAGACAATCGCTCTTGTGAGATTTTAGGTTATTATGAGAGTCATGTTTTGACTGTCGTATTTCACGGTACTCCAGTTACTTAAAGTTTTGCTAATATTACCAATGTAATCTAGAGATTATAAGGAATAAACTAACGTGCATTTCATTGCTATACGCCACAATTTGTGGTGGGCCTATTCCCCAAACAAAAAAAATTGTCTCCTTTAGGTACAAAACCCTAAAAATTACCAATTGTTTTTTGATACATCTTAATTACGTCACTAGCGTACTTTGATTCCCATAATTATTATTTACCTAGAATTAGGATAACTTTTTCTTTGAAAAATAGTACCTGAGTGGATTTAAGCAATGTGTCTTTAGTGAAGTCGGTTTTTTTTGGAAAAAGTTTTTATTATGGTGGAAAGTATTTAATGACTTCTCCCGCTTTAGCCTTCTCTTTAAGGCGCGCGTGGAACACTAGACACTTTTGAAAAGTTCAAGATATGGAAAGGAACTGAGAATTTAAACAAACCAAATAATCTTAATATATGAATAGAATAGAATAGAATAGAATAGAATAGAATAGAATAGAATAGAATAGAATAGAATAGAATAGAATAGAATAGAATAGAATAGAATAGAATAGAATAGAATAGAATTTTTATTTTGCAAATATGGGTAATACACATCAGTTCTTATGATACATAAAAGCTCAGCCACATTTTACCATTTGGCATGCAAATATTTACATTATTTTATATCGTTTTTATTACGTTAAAAACAAAAGAGACATGAATATCAGATTAATTTATAAATTAGCGTTATTCAATTTTTATTCATAAATTCAATTAAATATATTTTCTATGTATCAAAAGGAAAATTTAAATTATTATACTATATAGCATGTCATTAAATTTTGAAGAATAAAGCTAGGTCTCTGCCAACTATCTACTCTGTTATTACAATAGTGTTCCAAAGGTGTGAGAAACAGACACCAGGGGCGTCAATACTACTTGAGGGGAGGAGTGGCCATTGTAGTGAGGGTGGGGGCAGCTTTCAAAACATTAGGGTATCGCAATTAAATGGTGCCGGGTGATTTGGTGACAAGCTTTCTGAATTGTTGATTAATTTAAAACCGAACTTTTCAGTAACTTTGTTTTGTTTGTATTTTAAATAGTGTAGATGTACTTTATTGAGGACGGGTTTATGCTGTACTTTAGTTATTTAAAACAGTGTCCGTGAAGTTTCTTGACCATTTTTCTCTATAGAGATCTTTTTTTAAGGTGGGAAAACATTTAATGACTTCTCCAGCTCTAGGGCGGAGCAGGAGGGCGTGTCAAACTACGTCAAGGTTACGTCATAATATTCACTAGGAATCAATTTGCGATAATTAAAACAGCCACTGAACTGCACTTGAAAAAATACCACCAAAATCCGTGCAAAAAAGAAATACCACCAAAATCCTGGCAAAAAAGAAATACCACCAAAATCCTGGCAAAAAAGAAATACCACCAAAATCCTGGCAAAAAAGAAATACCACCAAAATCCGTGCAAAAAAGAAATACCACCAAAATCCTGGCAAAAAAGAAATACCACCAAAATCCTGGCAAAAAAGAAATACCACCAAAATCCGTGCAAAAAAGAAATACCACCAAAATCCGTGCAAAAAAGAAATACCACCAAAATCCTGGCAAAAAAGAAATACCGCCAAAGTCCTGACAAAAAAGAAATACCACCAAAATCCTGGCAAAAAAGAAATACCACCAAAATCCTGGCAAAAAAAAAATACCACCAAAATTCTGGCAAAAAAGAAATACCACCAAAATCCGTGCAAAAAAGAAATACCACCAAAATCCTGGCAAAAAAGCAATACCGTCAAAATCCTGGATAAAAAGAAATACCACCAAAATCCTGGCAAAAAAGAAATACCGCCAATATCCTGGCAAAAAAGAAATACCGCCAAAATCCTGGCAAAAAAGAAATACCGCCAAAATCCTGGCAAAAAGAAATACTGCCAAAATCCTGGCAAAAAAAGTCACTGTATTCCTGGAACGCAAAGGGCAACTGAAGGAACACAGAGTTTTAGTCTGTAAAAGCCTAACACGCCCTGTCGCTCAACCCAGAACTGGAGAAGTTATTTGATAATTTCCCAAAAAAGGCTAAGCACTGATAACACAATTGCCTATATTAAATTATTTAGCTGAAACTAGGCTCTTACATTGTTGACACCTCTACGGTCCGGACTAAGCGTTTCGCCCCGTCGTTTATACCGCGTACATCGAAGTACTGGAACAATTTGCCTGCTGCGGTGTTCCCGTCCGGTTATAAATTAGGTGTCTTCAAGGCTAGAGTGAATTGGCTATTAATAAACTAGTACGCTTCACTGCTTACCATCAGGTGTAAAAAAAAAGATAGATTATTTCTTACAAACAGCGACTGTAATAAATATTCTTAATGTTTTTGTTGAAGTTTCACCGCTAATCGCAGTAACTATAAGTAATTAATTTAACACTAAGAAGAAATTTGGACTATTAAAAAATCAAAGCCTTAATACCCTTGCAAAATTATAGCACAACTTTAATAAACAAAAATTTGTTTTTTCATTCATTCAATTTAAGCGCACACAAATCATTTTGTATTTCTTTTGAGAAACATTCGCAACAAATGTTACAAGAGTTGTGGAGTTACTTGTCTATTTAGTTTCGTAATTAAGGAAAGTACCTAATACTTAAGAGCGACCAACCCAAGATACATTTCCATACAATTGCTTTAATTACGTGATTATCAAAGATCGGAGTAGGTAGATTGAATTGGGATCATTGATCCGAAACGTATACATTAATATGGACATTCTTCCGGAATTGGTTGATTATAAAAAAAAACTGGTAGGAATTGTATTAAAATGAGCAATATTATATTCTTCGTAATTTTTTTGAACGGCACACAGTCACGATTTGACACAACCCAACGATCAATTAGAACAAAGGATGATGGGTGGTGCACTATCCGGTTATCAAAACAATGCGTATGCGTAAATATTGAAATTGAAGTGCAACAATTTATAAAAAGTTGTGGCCATAAAAAGGCTAAAAATATTAATGCTTCGATCGGAATTAGATTGTTTTTATTATTCAACAGACAAATAATAAATTAATTTAGTTTTGATACCTTCTTTTACATTTTGAATTGAGTAGTAATAATATCACTACCAATATTAACAATATTTAATTGAATCCGGAAATACCGGAATTACTTTCCAGAAAAATGGCTTATCCATGTTATTCTTTCTGAATGTACTTATGATACAAGTACCAACAATCAATCTACCTACTCCGATCACTGGTGATTATAACGTTACTACACATCTTTCTCTAGATATTTTGGAAATACAAATATCTTGTTAATATTACTTAGGTTTCCATTCAAATTAAAACAAACATTTGTGTAAAACTAATCCAGTCGCCGACATAACCCGAAGAATCGGCAAACTTAAGTAGCAGTGGGCAGGGCACATTGCTCGTAGAACGGATGGTCGATGGGTTTTTCCCTGCAGTGGGACAGAACAGGCTCACAATAATAATAATAAAGCCATTTAATCCGAATTTTACAAAATTATAAATTAAATCTAGAAAATTTCTTAATAACTAGTCCATTTCATGCATTAAAAATTCATTTTTGTAATTTCGATTTCACATTTGAATTAGTAATCATCATCTTCCTGCCCTTGTCCCGTGTTATTTGGGGTCGGCGCAACATGTTTTTTTCTTCCATTCTGCCCTGTCACTCGTCATACTATCACTAACTTCCTTTTCTTTCATATCACTCTTCACACAATCCATCCATCTTTTCTTTGGTCTCCCTCTCCCTCTCCATCCATCCACATGTAAACTCATAACTCTTTTAGTAACATGCGTTTCATCCCTCCTCTTCACATGACCATACCAAGACAAACGATTCCCTTTCAACTTTTCAGTCACTGGCGCCACTTTCAAACTTCCCCTAATATACTCATTTCTCACTTTATCCATTCTCGTCACACCACACATCCATCTTAACATTCTCATCTCCGCTACGTGCAATCTTTTTTCATCCGTCTTTTTCACAGCCCAACATTCTGATCCATACAGTATGACAGGCCTTATCACGGACTTGTAGATTTTACCCTTCAACTTGAGGGGCATCCGTGGGTCACAAGTTGTTCCCGTGACCTGTCGCCATTTCATCCATCCTGCGTTGATCCGATGTGTTACGTCCCGGTCTACCTCACCATCCCCTTGGACGAGTGACCCGAGGTACCGAAAGTCGGAGCAGATCGGTATGGGTGTTCCAGCGAGAGATAAAGGCACTGGATTGGAGAGACCGCCGAAATCGCAGAACAAGTATTCCGTTTTGGTTCTACTCAATTTCAGGCCAACACTCTCGAGTCTGTGCCACCACACCTCCAATCTGTTCTGGACCTCTAGGCCACTCTCGGCAACCAACACAATGTCATCGGCAAACAGCATACACCAGGGAGCCTCTTCCTGAATGTCCGACGTCAGAGCATCCATTATCATCAGGAAGAGGTAAGGGCTGAGAGCCGACCCTTGATGTAAGCCGACAGCCACATTGAAGCTGCCAGTGGTGCCCACTGTAGACCGGACTTGGGTACTGCATCGACTGTACATCGCTCGGATCAACTGCACATACTTCCCAGGCACACCTTTCTCCTTAAGGGCCCACCACAGAACCTCACGAGGTACCCGGTCGTATGCCTTTTCGAGGTCAATGAATACCATGTGCAAGTTTTTATGCGCACCTCTGTATTTCTCGCACAGCTGGCGTATAGCAAAAATGGCATCCGCTGTACCCCGACCCGGCATAAAACCGAATTGGTTCTGTGAAATTTCACTCTCTTCTCTCAGTCGCCTTTCAATAACTTTCTCCCAGGCTTTCATAGTATGTGACATTAGCTTTATTCCTCTATAATTGTTGCACTCAAGCACATCACCTTTGTTTTTAAAAATCGGCACCAAAGAGCTATTGCACCACTCATCAGGTATGGCTTCTTCCAGCAACAACTTATTGAAGAACAAAGCTAACCACGTCCATCCATCCACTCGCAATAACTTCCACACTTCAACTGGTATTCCATCTGGACCAATGGCTTTACCATTCTTCATTCCATTTACTGCTATTCTGACTTCATCCATACTAACCATTCTCACTAATCCCACATTCACTGGTTTATTCTCTAACACCCCACTCCAATTATTTTCTTCATTCATCAATCTTTCAAAATATTCCTTCCACCTCTTTCTGATTTTTTCATCATCCGATAGAACCATTCCAGTTTCATCTCTTATACATCTTACATGACAAACATCCCTCGCCTTTCTCTCTCTTATTCTAGTAAGCCGGTATAGCTCTTTTTGGCCTGCAGGACTGTCCAGTGCGTCATATAGTTTGTCCTGGGCTTTTGATTTTGCTATTGCCACGGCTTTCTTAGCTTTCTTCTTTAAAACGTCATACTCACTCTTTTTTTCAGCTTTTAACTAGCGTTTCCAGGCTCTACACGCTGCCATTCCTTAAATTTTCTCTTTTTTTCTTTCAATACACTCTGAACTTCTGTCGACCACCACCATGTATCCCTATCTATTATGCCCTTTCCTCTCGTCTCTCCCAAAATATCTTTCGCTGCATGCCTGATACACTCAGCCATCTCATTCCAGCTTTCATTTATACTTCGATCATTCATATCTCCCATCTCTATCATTCTGTCCACCACTCGCTCCCTGAACTTCTTCGCACAATCATTCCTCTCTAACATATGCCATTTTATTTTAGGGGGAGGACGCTCTTTGTATTTGGTAGACAGTATTTTAACCACTGATGTCATAACCAGGAGTCTGTGTTGTGAGACTAGGTCTTCTCCTGGCAGTACTTTGCAATCTTTGACGTGCTTTAAGTGGTTGCGCCGAACTAGAAAGTAGTCGATTTGGGTCTTATGATTACCACTTTTGTACGTGATCATGTGTTCGTCTCTTTTTTGGAACCACGTATTGGCTACTGCTAGGTCAAATGCAGTAGCGGATTGCAGCAGGGTCTCTCCTTCACTGTTCGGACTACCGAAACCCCATCCCCCATGTACTCTTTCATAAAAACCTTTCATTCTTCCCACATGTCCATTAAAATCACCTCCAACTATCAATTCTTCATGAACAGGGATGTTCATTAAAGCTGTATCAAAATTCTCCCAAAACTTCTCTTTTACCGTTTCATCACATCCTACTTGTGGTGCATACACACTAACTATATTCAACATCACATTCTCTAACATAACTTTCACAACTATAAATCTATCACTAATCCTTTGTACTTCCATCACACTTTCTTTCAATTTACTGTCTAACACTATTCCTACACCATTTCTTTTTCCATCACTTCCACAGTAGTAGAACTTGTATCCCTCACCAATTTCTCTCGCTTTTGTTCCTCTCCATTTAGTTTCCTGCAAGCATGCTATATTTATCCGTCTTCTTTTCAATACATCCGCTAACTCTCTGGCCCTTCCAGTCATAGTCCCAACATTCCAACTTGCATACCTCAATCTCGTTTCCCGAGCTAGCTTCTTACGTTGCACCCGCCCGAGGTGGTGCAACAACCCTTGTCCATTTCCCACAGGAGCCGGGTGCTGCCCCTGCGCGTCGCCTGTGGGGTACGCCCTAACCCTATCGCGCATTCTATTAAAACCAAACATGTTGCAAATGGGATTTGACTAGTTTTTTTTTCACATTTGAATTAGTAATATTTATATTATAAATAATTGACATAATTTTTTTTACCATAATTATGTTACCAACATTATATTAACAATTACAAATTATATTTATAAATAAGGATTTTTTTTTTAATTAAATTTCATGCAATAAATAATAATTACTTTTATATTAGATTGGTTATGTACAAAAATGTAAAAACAAAAATAATAAAAAATAAGTTACAACATTCCATTTTAAATAAAACTTACCAACTAATTTATAAGATGAATTTCATTACAATATAATTTAAAATACGATAAATAATAATAGTCACACAATAGGCTCATAACAATAATAAATCAACCTTCTTTTGGCGCCTGCACTATTACCAGAATATACAAAACACCTCACAGACCATTGCTGAAAAGAAACAAGTGCCATAAAAGACCAAATGACGCAAATAAACTCGCCGCATAAAATATATGGTTAAACTTTTTAACTTGATCACATTAAGCGTTTTCACTTTCGTTTAGTATTCGGTTCCAGTCTCGGATACTGAAAAATGTGGACGCTGGGATCACTTATAGCCTCAGACTGATTTACTTTATGTTCTGCAGTAATTTTTAGATATGTCTAGGTTAAGTGTCGTGCAAAGGTGAGGCGCGAGAGTGTTACAACGATGGAGATCTAAGATATGACCAGAAGAATCACCAAACTTAAGTGCCATTGGGCACTGTGGGTAGGGCACATTTTTAGCAGATTAGATGGTTGATCGAGCCGACGAAACGTTCTTGAGTGGTTGCCATGTACAGAAAGGTGAAAATTGTTCTAATCTATCCAACACTGTAGCGCTTTCAATAATTTTTAAATATTGCAAAATAAATAATTAAATAAATATTAACATATACAGTACGCCTAATGGCAAAGCATAGAGAACCAACAAAAATGTAACATCTCACACTCATGTGTATCTGTAACCTATGTTTACAAATAAATAAATCTGAATCTGAAAGAAAAGAAAAAAAGATGCAGTAGGTATCAGAAGGCCTTCCCACCCATCCAAGTACTGACCGCTCCCGATGTGGTTTAACTTCGGTGATCGGACGAGAACTGGTGTATTCAACGTAGTATGGACGTTGGTATTAGAATGCCTTGTGCCCCATACTCCCCTGGTCATTACCTGGTAAGGGGCACGGAAATTCGATGGATGCGAGACGCACATGACCGGTCATTGTGGTAACATTTGGGGAGGCCTATATCTAGAAGTGGACGTCCTTCAGCTGAAATGATGATGCTGAGCTCACAACTGAAACTTGAATAGTGTGCAAGTTCTCTGGTAGGGTACCTAGGGGATATAACGGTTAAAATCGTTTATAACCAGAGTGCATCTCATGACGTTTTCAATGAGGCCAGACACGACTGGGACATTGTTTTATTATGGAGATACGGCATAATTATCAGACCAGTTCGAGGGTACCATTTTTAACATAACCATATATTTTATTTTGTTTCATCATAGTCACTTAACTATCATAATCGAGATATCTGTGTGTTTATAAAGTTTCTTTAGCTATCTGTGTTTCTTTATCAGTAAGTTCTACTTTATCAAATGATACTTTTTGAATGCGAATGCTTAATTTCTTGATGAAAATACCAAAATCTCTGTATATACGCCTAAAAGATGTGAGGAGTTTCCTCAGGGGCCAACGGGGAATTTTCCAAAACGATTTACAAAGCGTTCTGAGGTAATAAACATAGAAAGAAACATTAAAAAAAGAAAACTGTAAAGTAATTCTAAGAAACAAAAAACGCTGAAACTTTATCAATAAACATAAACATCCAAATGTTATAGCTTGAGAAGAAAATAAACTTTCTATATTTTATTAAAACACCCAAGATGTGTCAAAAATTCTACCCCAAACAGTAATCTGTGCATAAACGAACACAGTTATCATACTGAATAGTTTATAGCTTAACGAAGGCGCAGTCACTGTATAGATATATGAAACAGTACGGAAACTACCTACAAATATTCGAAACGGCACACTCACACAAACATACGCATCGACGAGACTTCTAAGCGGCATTCGCTACTGACAGGACCGCGAGAAACGCTTAGGAGTCTCGTCGATGCGTATGTTTGTGTGAGTGTGCCGTTTCGAATATTTGTAGGTAGTTTCCGTACTGTTCCATATATCTATACTGTGGCGCAGTGTTTGAGAGATGGGCTGCTACGCTGCGGGTCGCGGGTTCGATAGCCACACGAAACAAATATTTCTATGGCTTACTGCAGCAACAGATGCTAGTTTACAAATAACCTGTACTTTGTTATTAATACCTACCAGTTTGAATGAAAATAATAATATTATTATTATATGAGCATTTGCCCACTACGGGCGAGTGGTCGACTTACGAGTTGTAGGTTGCGGGTTCAAACCCAGCCAGGCACATTACTTTGTGTAATTTATTTCATCACCACTGCTCTCAAAACGGTGAAGGAAAACATCGTGAGGAAACCGGCATGTCCTAGAACCAAAAATTCGAAGACATGTGAAATCCACCAACCCGTACTGGGCCCGCGTGGTGGATTACGGCCCATTCCCTCTCCTAGAGAGGAGGCCTGAGTCCCAACAGTGGGAACATTATAAGGCCGACTATGCTATGCTATGCTATTATTATATTATAGCCAACCCGTATTGTCTCACTGCTGGCCAAAGGCCTCCTTCCATCCTTTCCAAAGATCACGGTTCCTTGCTTTTTCATTCTAATTCTTAAGGAAGCCATCCAGGTCGTCCTGTCATCTCCTACATGGTCTGCCGCGGCCCCGCGTCGTTATGTCCGGGCACCAATCCTTCGTTTTACGGACCCACAGCTCGTTAGATATGTGGCAGACATGTCCTGCCCTGTTCCATTTATGTTGGGCAGCCTTTTGAGCCACATCGATGATTTGCGATTTGGAGCGTAGTGTTGTGTTAAATAATAATGTACTCGATAGGTACATAAACTTTTCACATATCAGTTCCCACTAACCCGATTAACAACAATTTATTTATGTTAATCAAAACAAAGTCTGCGATTTAAAACCCGTGTATCGTATAACTCTGCTCTAATTAGATTACCCTACGGTTCTGCCTGCCCTTTTGGGGTAAGCGTGATTTATTCGAATGGGTGGTCTCAACTAAAGACATAGAGAACTAAACTAAGTATTCCCTCTCTGGCCGTCCAGTGAATGCGATCAGAAAAGTGTGAGAGAGACAAAGCGACAGTACGGCCTGTTGCTGTCTATTTCTAGAAACTCAGGACTAACGTGTTTTTGACTGGTCCACGTCAAAAACACCTGAGTCACTTCAAATACACATAAAAGTGGCAGGAATTATCCGTATCGTCCCTTTCTACTGATTAGTCATATTAAAATTTATGACAGTAATGTTCAGCCCAATTTTGGGCCTCATCAGAAGTCTTAAAGTCACCCAAAGGGTAATGGAAAGGGCTATGCTCGGAGTTTCCTTGCGTGATCGCATAAGGAATGAAGATATTTGCAGGAGAACTAAGTCTACCGACATAGCCCGAAAAATTGTCAAATTTAAGTGGCAGTGGGCAGGGCACATTACTCGCAGAATAGATGGTTGTTGGGGCTGAAAGGTTCTGGAGTGACGACTGCGTACCGGAAGACGCAGCGTTAAAAGGCATCCCATAAGGTGGACCGATGACCTGGTGAGGGTTAATTGAGATGCGAGACACACAAAACCATTCATTGTGACGATATCGACACTTGGGGGAGGCCTATGTCTAACAGTGGACGTCTTTCTGCTGAAACAATGATGATGAATGCTCACTCCAATTCTCTACGTCTACAGTTTCAACCAAATTAAAATTTAATTTGTCGTGAGCGCTGATTCGCGGCTCACCGGCGTACGGTGCATAAATTATGAGCTACACTGGGTATTGTATCGTGGTCGGATTTATTCTGAAGTATAGCCCGAGTTTTTTGGTAATTTGTTTTATTTATTGGTTACCTAGCTGCTAACGGCTTAAATCTCTCCTAAGAGAACGTACCGGACTTGTTATTTATTTTGGTAGGACCTAATAATGTTTGCCAGTAACTTTGCCGCGTTAAAGTTGAAAATTATCCCTCGGGAATGTAGTACCGAACTGAATAGCATTTTAATGTCCTAATGTAGGACATGGTCTACCGTATGCCAAGTTTCATTTTAATTCGTTTAGCCATTGAGGTGTGATCGACTAACAAAAGTTCAAACATCTTCGTATTATAATTTTAGCAAGATTTGTTCTGTACTTTTGTTCTTTTGTTATTTTGTGTTTGTCGTCAGACGAGGCAAGAGTTCTATGTAAAGTATATTATAATTATTTAAAATAACTTAAAATTCAAAACTTGGCTACCCGTATGATGGAGCGACATAGTCAATATTGTGACAAAGCTAAAAACTATTGTGCTGTATATGTCACAAATAAAAGTTTTTCTATTCTTTTTCATTCCATTACATTATATTACTTTACATTACATTCTATTCTATTTGAAGTGATACTCAAGAATAGGGAATTGGCCAGAATTCGACTCAAGACCACAACGGTCTTCACATTCCCAAAATTGATAAAAGGTTGTCCACTGTTGGACATAGACCTTCCCCAAGCATAGCCGCAATGAGCAATATGTATACATATTCCTAGTTTAATAGCAGATTATCCACTGTCAAACATAGGCCTTCCTCAAGTTCAACTAGTTCTTGTTTCCCACATTCATAAGACTCCCGCAACCTTCACCAGATTGTCATTCCATATGAGGAAACTGGCAGATTTATTAATATTTAAATTGTGTGTAGTTATTTGATACTTTAGTTTAACATTCACATACTCTCTTGTTTTTACACACTATTGTTTACATTTCTTTTAATGTCTCCTTTTCAGATTTGCTGGAAGAAATTTCTATAGAAAGAAGCAGTTCCTGTGTGCTCATATAAAATCTATTACTGTTCCCATGTATAATTTTTCTGTACGTGTGTGATAAACACAACGTAACTAACCTAACCTAACTCTTCCTAAAAGGCTTGACTGATATTTATGGATGAGACTTTGTCTGTATGTTTGAGTTGGTCCCTGAATGGTTTGAAAATACAATTGGACCCGGTAGTTGACGCTGCAATTGGGTTCTTAATTTTTTTTCTGACAAAATTCCAGCTTTCGGGCTGGACAACGTCTGCCGGGATCACTAGTAATTTGCCTGCTGCGATTTTCCCGTCCGATTATAATTTGGGTCTCTTCAAGGCTAGAGTGAATAGGCTCTCAATAAACTAGTGCGCCTCACCATCAACGATTGCATTACCACTTACCATCAGGTGGAATCGCAGTCAAGCACTAGTTTATATCAATTAAAAAAAAAAAAAAAACTAGTAAATATATAAATGTTAAAATTAATTATTTATTACGACACAATCATTTGCGAAATCCACACAATGAAACACAACCAGAGCAGTGGTGAGTGGTGAGAGCTTCAGCAGTGGTGGCCGAGTGGTATAGGCCCCGACTTACGAGTTGTAGGTCGCGGGTTCAAACCCAGCCAAGCGCATTACTTTATGTAATTTATTTCATCACCACTGCTCTCAAAACGGTGAAGGAAAACATCGTGAGGAAACCGGCATGTCCTAGAACCAAAAATTTGAAGACATGTGACATTCACCAATCCGCACTGGGCCCGCGTGGTGGATTACGGCCCATTCCCTCTCCTAGAGAGGAGGCCTAAGTCCCAGCAGTGGGAACATTAAAAGGCTGATTATGCTTATATGCTAATCATTTGCACAACTTACCGAAAAGGACTTTTAGATGTGGGATCCAATTATACGCACATTTAAATCCACTGTAAACCTAATACTACGTGGTTTGTCTAAATCACGCGCTTTCCAATCGCAATACACAATACCACCGCAAAATGTGGTCGTTCTGTGCTGAATTTAGATTAAAGCGCTAACTTTATTGTTTGAGTCTCATCAAATATTTTGTTTAAGAAGACATGAAATATTATGTTTTGCTTAAAACTTTCGTGATAGCCCAGTAGTTAAGGTACCCTGAAGTTGCGTGTTCGAAACCGGGCAAGAACCAATATGAATTTGTCGTTTTATGTACTTTTCTAAGTTTATCTATGACATTACTCCCAGTGTCTTGGAAAGCAATTAAAACCGTTGGTCCCGGTTGTGATTCACAGATCTTTGACAATCGTTACAGGTAGTCGGACCCCAGAAAGTCTGTCCACCGGTCTATCCAAGCAGTATCGTGTTGTCTAGTAACTGGGTTGTGGTCTGATAGGCAGTCCCTCCATGTAAAACACGGGTCTTCAGCCAGATCCGGTTAGACTAGAAGGACCTCAAACTAGTTGGGCAACCAGGGAGAGTGGAAACGGCGAGAGATTATGTCGTGCGGTGTTCCGCAGGGATCGGTACTAGGATCGCCCTCGTGGAACATCGGGTACGACTACGTGTTGCGCGGCGACCTCCCTGACGGGGTCAGCGTGGTCTATTACGCAGACGACACGCTGGTCCTGGCGTAGGGAGAGTCGTACCGGGTGGCAGTCGAACCAGCGACATACGGGGTTGCGATAGTCGTTGATAGGATCCAGCAGTTGGGACTCGAGGTGGCGCACAAGTCCGAAGCCATGTGTTTTCACGACCCTCGGAGCGCACCACCACGGCGTTCCCAATTAACGTAAGGAGGAGTTTACATCGGCGTCGGGTCGACGATGAAGTACCTGGTACTCGTCCTCGACAGCCGGTGGAATTTCGAGGAGCACTACCGACCTCTGGCTCCCAAACTAAATCGGACTGGGGCTGCCCTCAAGCGACTCCTGCCCAATGCAGACACCTCCTACCGGAGGTTCTACGCAGGCATCGTTCGGTCCATGGCCCTTTATGGAGCGCCGGTGTGGGCGCCGTCGCTGCAAAAGCGACCGACGGCCCAGCTGAACGCTTGCGTGGCCAAATTTAAAATCGTAGAAAATCATTCCACGAAAATGTTCTCGATGCAGATCCATTTTTAAATGAGACACGATAATTTGATTTGACTCTCGAAAAAATGTGGAGAGAAATTCAAAATTCGAACAATGGTATTTTTACTTTTAAACAACCAAAGTTTTCAAAATAATTACAAGTGGCCAGTGCATTATACATAAAAACTTTTTTTCGCAGAAATTTCTGAGTGGCCTGGTACACTACGTTCGTAAGACGTTCAACCAGAAAGCAGAAGTTCATCAGATCTTGATCGAAACACTAGGAGATCAACAACAAATAAGTAGTATTTAGTATTATATTACTAATGTGGTCAAAATGTTTCTACACATCGCCATGTATAGAGTATTATATGGCACGGCAGTGGATGAGCAATTGGTTGCTGCGCTACGTGGGTTCGGCTATCCCTAACACGTTTTATTTAACACTAGCTACCTACCCTCACCCCCACCTTTCTCTCCGCTTCGCACGTGTGTACAGTCAGGGATCAAAAATGCAGTTGCACTCTACCAATGCTAAAGTGTGTAAAATTTCTTTTTTGTCGAAGTTCAATAATAGTCCACAACTAATTCATTCAATACTTTAGATTCTATGCTACCAATTAAATCAGTCATTAACCATTGACCCTCTTCTACAAAGAAATTATAGACATTTTAGCATTGGTAAAGTGGAACTGCACTTTTGATCCCTGACTGTACATATCTCTGAAATTCTTCATGCTTTTCTTTACTATAATATTCATATCTTCCTCATGAATCATTCTGTCTTATTGGTAAAAAGTGCATAGAAATCCATTCTGTAGTTTCTGTATTTATCGCGATCATACAAAGAGACAGACATAATTAACCGCGTCTGTGTAAGGATAATATTAGCCTAAAATGCCTAAAACAGGAACCGATTTATTAGCCAAAATGCCAACCGATCCGATGAAATAACATATTCGTTACATCTAAAATATCTCGACCACAATGTTATTTACACTATCATACTAGTGATTTATCAAAATGATCCATACGCAAATTCTTTTGATTTATGGTTCGTATATCGTTCGCCACACGAACGGAATGCTGATGAGATTTATCATTTGTAATATTGGCTACTGCTAACTTTATATGATTTAGGTTTTGATGGTTTTTAGGGTTTCGTGCCTAAAGGGTAAAAACGGGACCTCATTGCTAAGACTTCAGTATCGATATGTCTGTCACCAGAATGTATCTTATGAACAATCTGTCACGGTCAAGATAATTGAGATTTAAAATTTTCACAGATACTAAAAACAGAATAAAATTTAAATGGGCTCCCATACAGCAAACGTGATATTTTTGGCGTTTTTTGCTTGATATTAATAACAGTAACAGGTAGACGCTTGAAATGTTCACAAATTATTTAGTTGTATATACTTTACAAATAAATAATATAATTAAACTAAAATGATATAAATATTTAAGGGGATCCCATACAACAAACGTGATGTTTTTGCGGTTTTATGCTCGATATTAATATTGTAGTACGGAACCTTTCATGTGCGAGTCCGACTTGCACTTGAGCAGTTTTTATATATATTTAGTACGTAGGGAAAAATCTTGAAATATTGGAAGAGTTCCAGAAGGTAGAAATGTAGATTTTTAGTGTTCCGATGATATTTATGTCGTAATACCAGTATCAGAGTTTTAGTTTAAAACACAAGCGAAGCTGTACATCGTCATCATTTAAGCTGAAAGAAATCCACTGTTGGACATAGGCCTCCCTAAAGTGCCGACACAATTGTGGAGTACTAACTGCAGTCTCATAATTTATTTATTTTTTTGGTGTGAAAATCATCTAATGACAAATCTCGCTCTTGGGCGGAGCGAGAGATAGTGTCAGACTTTTACTGACTAAAAACCCACTCCTGTTCCTTCTTTGCCTTCGTCGCAGGGCCCCGGGTTTCACTTTCACACTACCCGTGGCCCCAGTAGGCTTCGACCCTGCTGGGCCCCTACGATATCTAGCAGCTTTAGTCTCAGTGGAAAGGCGTGTGATGAGGCTAATTAGGGCTCCAGATTTGGTTAAGTTCAATCTACAAAGCCTCGAGCACAGGCGCAGGGTAGCCAGCCGTTCGGTATTTTACAGGTTGCATTTTGAAGAGTGTGCGCGGGAATTGCATGACTTGATTCCGCCATCTCCTTTATATCATCATCGGACAACCCGACGTACGGCGAGTATCCACCCTTACGTTGTTGAAACTTCAAAGTAAGCGTTTCGCTTCGTCGTTTATACCGCGTACATCGAAGGACTGGAACAATTTGCCTGCTGCGGTCTTCCCATTCCAACTATAATTTATGTGTCTTCAAGACTAGAGAGAATAGGCTCTTAATAAACTAGTGCGCCTCATCACCATCAATGATTGCATCAGTGCTTACCATCAGGTGGGATCGCAGTCAAGTTCTGGTTTATATAAATTAAAGAAAAAACAACGCCCGGCCCTACTCATCTTATCTCCATCGTATTCCCGCGACCGTCTCCAGGTCTTCAGTCCACTTCGTGGGATGGCTACCAACACTACGTCTTCCAATACATGGTCGTCACACCAGAACCTTTCGTCGCAACAACCATCTGTTCAGCGAGCAAAGTGCCATGCCCATCGCCACTTGAGTTTGGTGAACTTCAGGCTATGTCTGTAACTTTGGTTCTCTAACGGATATCTTTTCTATAGTGATTGCCCTTTTGGGTGACTTTAAGCTTTAAGCAAAGCTGGTACTGATTCGAATATAGACATTTGAGTAGAGCAGTCGTAACGACCGCCTAACGAGTAAGTCGTGGGGTCAAAACCAGGCAAGCACTTTATTTTGTGGAAACTGGGGTGCCTTACAACCAAAAGTCTAAGAAATCTGACATCCAGTATCTATGACAAGCGGTACTGTGTCCACGTGAATAATTGAGTTCAACCTCTCACGAAAAGGAGACCCGTGTACCAGCTGTTGAAACGTCTGAAACTGATTATTCTAAAGGTGTTAGTATGTACTACAAAAGAGCGGGCTCGCGGACGACGAGCAATGGGTAGCTCGCCGTCCGGCCGTCCGGTAACGACCGAGACCGAGTTCTCGCGCGCCTCAACGAAATATCAGCAAAACCGTAGGGAAAGACTTAGCGTGGCCTTAGAACGCAAAGGGAAACTGAAAGATACAGGTGGGTATTAGTCAGTAAAAGTCTGACACGCCCTCTCGCTGCACCCTAAAGCAGGAGAAATCATTTGAAGTTTTCCCTCCTCTTAAAAAAGGTACTACAACAGAGGTTGCAATTCACAGATTATTTCAAACTGTTCAAAAAAAGCAATTTAAGATACATAACAATATTCGATGCCTTCTAAATTAAGTACAAATCCTTAAACATTGTATAACTGATCTTCAATTCCTTCTACTCATCGAACAGGAACACACAGATAACCATCGAATTGCCTTCATTTTCCCCGGACAGAAAGTTATACACTCTGTCAGCTGCGTTCTAATTCCAAACACAAATACAACTAAGATTTGGCCGAACTTTGCCGAAAGTTTCCGAGATAAAAATATCACGTCTAGCCGAAATCCGACCACAATGCGAAAAGGGTTGGTCGATGAGGGAAACTTGGTATTCAAACTAACGTTATACAGGAAATATGTGGGGTGTTTGTGAGTCGAAAATTCTTGGGCTGTCAATCTGAGTAGAGGAAAACTAAATGATAGATTGCGTGAAAAATTATATGACTAGGAAAAGGTAATAAGAGACGACTAATAAAGAAGTCATCATCGTCATCATTTCAGCCGAAAGATACCCACTGCCGGACATAGGCCACTCCCAAGTGTCGCTACAATGAACGGTGCTGTGCGTCTCGCGTCCATCGCATTCCCACGACTCTCACAGGCCATCGGTACCACCATATGGGAAGCCTTTCAACACCGCGTCTTCTGGGTAAGTGGTCGACACTCCAGAACTTTTCGACCCCATCGATCATCATTAAGTTCTACGAGCAATATGCCCACTGTCACTCAAGTTTGGCCATTCTTCTATAAATAAAAAAGTGCAAAAAAAAAATAGTTAACAATAGTTAATACTTAATAGGCGGCTGGAACAAGACTGACTTTTAGAAAGTAAAAGTCTAAGAGCGGAATTCACCAATAAAACTAATCGCGTTTTAACGTTTGGCCCGCATAATCGCGTTTAGCCGATGTCACTAGTGTCACTTGTCTGTATTTTTCTTTTGTTGTACTATATATTTACAAGTGACACTGGTGACAGCGGCTAAACGCGATTATGCGAGCCAAACGTTAAAACGCGATTAGTTTTATTGGTGAATTCCGCCCTAAAACCTCTTGCTTCAAACAGAGCAGCATTTTATGATATCCCATTTAAAAAAAAAAACATTTTCGTCATACCAAACCTAACTAAAAATAGTTTTTTTAACTATATAGTGAAGCTAATAAGTTATCTAACTACCAGTATCCATTACCAAAATTCCAGATTATTTTCTTATTACCAGTCCATTGAACATAAAAGACCCATACATAACATGTATAGCCATGATTTATCACCACCTATTCACTGGAACCACGACTGGCTGCCTCCAAATAGTCGCATAGTGAATGTCAACCTTTATTACTAAATGTAATGTATTGTGAGCAGGATGAATGTGGACCAAAATACACCTTTTCTTGATTGAAATGAAAGAAGCATGTACTTATATATATTACTTCTTATCAGGGATGTAACTGAAACGGTTATGTCGGAAACGAATTCGAAACCGAAGTTTTTTTGAAGTGAAAACTTCTTTAGCGGCGTTGTACACTTTTTTTGTAATGGGTAAAAAATGTTAAACTCGCGTCAGGACACGTGACCTGATCGAAAATTCGTAAGACGATCCAAAACGCACAACGTTAATACTTAAGTTTTCACTTCTGCCGGCACTCCCAGAGTGCAACCCGTCATTTTTTTTATTATTTTTATTATTTAATAGCTGACTCTGCGAACTTCGTACCGCCTAACAGTCAATGAATGTAGTATTTCTTTCGATATAGTCAACCGATTGCGATAAAACAAAGCTTAAGTAATATATCAAGTTACACACAATAAAAAACTAATAAATAATATGCATACATAATTTTATTTGAATAATTTAATAGTAATGACGACACAAGATAAACAAACATACCTGACATAATTTACTCATACTTATACACAGACATAATTATTATAATGATGTACATACATAATTAAGCGCATCACATTAGATCTACAATTCTATTGAATTCCGTGAATTACCACTTAGCCCTCTTTCTCTCTCAAAACTTTGCTGTGCCCGACATGATCCATAATGATCTATGACAATTTTCAACACCATCTATGTATACATATGGATTGCAATAAAGTATTGAGTATTGAGTACAATTTTATGTATAAAAGTTATATAAATAGATTTCGTACATTTTACGTGATGCGCGCACAACTAAAAACTTCTACAGATTTCTTATATGTATAGATAGGCTCGCGTGTGACCACTAGCTCACCTGATGGTAAGCGATGATGTGGCCAACGATGGAGCACGTTTGCCTAAATTTGGTTTATCGGAGTCGGAACCGAAATCGTAAGCGGAGGCGGAGGCAGAAGCGTCATATGAAACACTATTAAAACTAATCAAAAACTCATAAGCATAATCAGCTTTATAATGTTCCCACTGCTGGGATTCAGGCCTCCCTAGGAGAGGCAATGGGGCATAATCCATCAGGTGGGCCCAATGCGGATTGGTGGATGTCAGGATGTCACATGTCTTCGAATTTTTGTTTCTAGGACTTGCCGGTTTCCTCACGATGTTTGCCTTTATCCTTTTGAGAAAAGTTTTGATGAAATAAATTACACAAAGTAATGCGCCTAGCTAGGTTTGAACTCGCGACCTACAACTCGTAAGTTGTTGGGGACAGGGACTGTTACCACGTGGCCACCACAGCTCACAAACCCTATTTTCCCATCCCAAAGGAAAGAAGGCACCATCAACGATTACATCATGGAATCCCTATCCCATGATGTAATCGTTGATGGTGAATAAAACTAGTTTGTTAATAGCCAGCAACTCCCTCATCAAAAACTCGGATACGTATAAATTGAAGCGAATTCACAACTTTCCCCTAACGTGACAAGTATAAACATATTTGTACCTTGTACCTCCTTGTTTCTGAACATTTTCCGAACAAAAAACTTAAGTTCCGATCAAAATACCTAAGTTTCGATCAAAATATCTAAGTTCCGATCAAAATTTATTGGAATCGAACAATCGGAAGTTCCGAACTTTCGAAATCGGAATCGGATCTTCGAAACATCTCTGCTTTTTATTAATATATTACTTAGGCTTGTAGTACTTAAGTTAAAATGTTTTCGAGTTAAGACTGTTACTACATGAATCAAGCAGAAGCGATTGGATAAGCGAAGCGTGCAACATACGTTTGGTACAGCCTTTTTTGGGAGAGGAAATGTCAGACTTTTACAAACTAAAACACAGTCGTCTTCCTTCAGTTGCCTAACCTTTAGTGGCTTTTAATGGCCGGAGATCGCCCTGCAACTCCTGTCGCAGCCATCTCCTTCGTTGCTCGCTGCAACGCTTTGCAAAAAAATGGCATCCGATTCATGTTCCCTCTCTTCTATTTAGGTATTGAACGCTGGTGCAACAAGATTTTATCTATCATACTTATCTATGAGTGGTCCCTTATTATCAGTGCCACGGTGTATCTTACGAACAATCTCGCCGTCTGAAGATCTAACACTTTGCTATGCCATTTAGTTTCACTTTTTTGACTTACCGAGATTTTGACAAATCAAAAGTGCCTATAAATGGCTTATTTGAAACTTGCTTCTGCCAGTGAAGCTTCGCCCGCGACTTAATAAGTTTCTCCATATAAACTTTGGACCCCCGTTTCATCCCCTTAGGGGGTGAATTTTGGAAAATCCACTCTTAAAGCTCGCCTACATCTAGAAAAGATGGATGGATTGTGTGAGAAGTGATACGAAAGGAAAGGGAGTTTTTTTTTTATAGGTGGGAAAATCTTCCTAATAACAAATATCGCTCCTGGGCGGAGCAGGAGATAGTGTTAGACTTTTACTGACTAAAAACCCACTCCTGTTCCTTCGTTGCCTTCGTCCCAGGGCCCCGGGTTTCGTTTTCACACTAACCATGGCCCCAGTAGGCTTCGACCCTGCTGGGCCCCTACGATTTGTTGATATCTTCCTGAGGCGCGCGTGGAACAATACGCGCCGTCGAAGACTTGGGCTCGGTCCGGACGGTTACCGGACGGTCGGACGGCGAGCCACCCATTGCTCGCCGTCCGCAAGCCCACGCCTACGGTGGCCGAAAATCGGGATCGGAATCCCGGCGGCGGTTAGTACGTGAGGACCGTTACCTCACGCGATCAGCCGCCTCCTTTGCTAGCATTACTGCTTCGCAGAAGGAGGCGACTGCCTGCCATTCCTCCTCGCTCCGGACCATGGCCTGTACCAAGGCCCGGCGCGAGAGATCGCCGCCGGCGATCGCCCCCACGAGGACACGGCATTGCTCTGCCCAAGCGGGGCACACCTCCACCGTGTGCTTCACCGTGTCCTCCGGGCGTTCCACACAGTAGCGACACCCGGGCGTCGTTTCCGCACGAATCCGGTGCAGGAACTTCCCGAACTTACCGTGTTCAGTGAGAACTTGCGTCATGCGAAAGGTGAGGACGCCGTGAGGTCTTTCCAACCACGCCTCAAAGAGGGGATTTACCGCCATAATTGTGGCGTGCCCAGCACTGGGTCGCAACAGTCACTGTCGCCATTTCTCCATGAGAACCCGCCGGAGCTCTGTCCGCCATGCTGTGACTTGTCGCGGCAGCGGAGTTTCGTCCGGGCGTTGCATCTCCATGACCAGCGTGTCGTCTGCGTAGCAGACCACGCTGATCCCGTCAGGGAGGTCGCCGCGCAGGACGTAGTCGTATCCAATGTTCCACAAAGGCGGCCCAAGTATCATCCCTGCGGATCGCTAGTGATCGCTACCGATCGCTAGCGATTCGCAGGGATGATATGCTCCTTAGCTCGCTAGCGATCTCATGCTGCTAGTGATCGCTAGCGATCACTAGCAGCATGAGAACCACACCCACGGCTGCCCTGCAAGCGATGCTGGGACATCTAATAGTGCAAGAAGAGGCGGCCTCAGCGGCCTTCAGGCTCAGCGCATCGGGCACCCTGAGTAAAGATTCCAGAATCAAACACATACGCATAATGGAAGATGCTATTAAACGACAGCCCATGATGGCAGCACCTAGCGACAAAGCTCCAAAGGCGTATCATTTCCAAAAGCATTTCAATATTCAACTAACAGAAGAAGAGCACGACTACTCAGGTCCAGCTGAACTGAGTGTCTACACGGATGGATTAAAGACAGATACTGGCACGGGAGTTGGAGTCTTCTCCAATGACCTCAATATCAGAATATCCAGAACGCTAGGAGAATTCAACACCGTCTATCAGGCGGAATGTGTTGGTATAATCCTAGCGGCCCTCGCCATAGAAACTAGGAATGTAACGGACACACACATTCGGATACTCAGTCCTACAATCCCTAGGCAAAAACTCTACCACCTCGAAAATTATACAAGAATGCCACTCAGCACTGGAAAGTGTCACAGTGCCGAAACGCAATACGGTGACACTACAGTGGATCAAAGGTCATAGTGGCTCACTGGGCAACGACGCGGCGGACGAACTGGCCAGGAGAGGATCTGGAGCGGTGGCCTTCGGGCCCGAACCAATTGTGCCGGTCCCCTTTGGTCAGCTGCGTAGTTGGCTACGTGAACACACGCATATACAAGCAGAGCGCTGGTGGACCTCGACACCAGGATGCAGGCAGGCCAAGGAGGCCCTGCCACATCTCAATAAAGCACTCACCAAAAAACTCATAAAACTGGACAGAGGCGGCCTGCGCCTGGTGACGGGGACCATCACCGGACACTGCACATTGAATAAGCACCTCCACACAATAGGCATCACAGACAGTCCCCTGAGCAGAGCATGTTTGGAGGGGGAGAAGACAATCGCACATGTGCTCCTAGACTGCACAGGTGTCACTGAAATACGCACACGAACCTTAGGATCCCCAAACTCCCTTATTGATATCCTGAAAAACCTGAGAGGTCTTATCTGTTTTTGGAGAGAGGTGGGCTGGTTGGAATAAGCCCACCTAAGATTATGGCCGCCATGGCCCACGTACAATGGTCCACATGGGACTAAGTGCGGAAACCATACAGAAATAGATAGATCATCCCTGCGGAAAACGGCACGACATCTCTCGACGTTCCCACTCTCCCTGGTGACCAGGGTAGAGGATGTACCTGTCTGACAGGTACGCCTCAACCACACGACAGAGGTAGTCGGGCGTCCGGTAATACCGGAGTGCCCTCCTAATGCTACTCCAAGGCAGGGACTTGAAGGCGTTGGCGATGTCCAGAGACACCGCCACGACACACCTGCCCTGGGCCACCGCATCCCCCGTCGTGAGAGCTCGCACGCGCATGATGGCGTCCAACGTGGAGCGCCTCCTGCGAAATCCGAACTGGCCGTCCGCTAGATCCGGCCCCACCCGTGTTAGGTGCGCGACGAGGCGGTCCGCAATTACTCTTTCAAAGAGCTTGCCCATCTTGTCGAGCAGCACAATGGGCCGGTACGCGGACGGAGAGTCCGCACGGCACCCCGGCTTCGCGATGAGGACCAGTTTCCCCGTCTTCCAGCGAAGTGGGAACTGGCCCCTCTCCATGCATGCGCTGAAAAGCCCCCTTGGTCGAAGCCCGAGAGCCTCCATGGCCAGGACCCAGGCCTTCCTAGGCAAGCCGTCGGGTCCTGGGGTGGTATTTTTGGCACTCAGCCTTCGTACCGCCTCTCTCATCTCGACCTCGGTCACCTCTGGAGCATTGTCGTCGTCGTCGCCATCGTGGTCTGCGTCGGACACTGCTGGTGGCGGAGCCATGGGCGGGGGAGAGTGTTCTCCTCGCGCAGGGAACAGCAGGAAAGGGAGTTAGTGATAGCGTGACGAGTGACAGGACAGAATGGAAGAAAACAACGTGTTGTTCCGACCCCAAACAAAACGGGACAAAAGCAGGACGATATGAGTGATGGTGAGTGCTCGCCTACATCATAAAAGGAAACCTTGTGCAAAATGTCATACTCCTAGGCCCTGTGGTTTCGGCTGTGCGTTGATTTGTCAGTCAGTCAGTTTCTCCTTTTATACATATAGATAAACATCATAATTTTTAAGTGTTTGTGTGTACATAAATAAATAAACGTTTTGGATTTAATTAGTTGATTGAAATAACTATATTGTTTAAATACAACATGCGTCTTTATGGCTAGAGTGGATAGGCTCTTAATAAACTAGTGCGCCTCACCATCAACGATTGCATCACTGCTTACCATCAGGTGGGATTGCTGTCAAGCAAAACATATTTTTTCCGGAAACCCAGCCAAATTACCTTAATTTCGCCAAGCCTGTTTCGTCGGACTACCAGAAGAACGGCGATGCGCCACCGGTACATGGTGGACATCCCACCCATACTCACAAAAAGTTTTAGGAACACATTTATTGTACGCACAGCTAAGAAGTGAAATTCGCTGCCGGGGTCTGTATTTCCTGACAGCTGCAACCTAGGGTCTTTTAGTCAAGAGTGAATAGGTTACTTCTAGACGTGCTCCACCGTCGAGCACATCATCGCTTGCCATCAGGTAACACAGTATTCAAGCGTGAGCCTATCAATCAAAATGGCCTACGAACTGTCACTAAACAATTTTATATTGTTACAAATATTTGCTTTGAGATGTTATGGACTAATGGTAGACAATGGTCCAACACATCTGTCCATCCTGTCATACGTGAGAATAAAAATGGCATCTGATAACTGAGGTCGTTGTTGTCAAATATTTTTATCATTGTTTTCTTTAGCACACATTAATATCTTGTTCTAGCCTGAAACATTTCTAAACTAAAGTAGTTATGGTCAGAAACATTGCTCGCCCAACAGCAGAATAGATGGTCGATGGGGCCGAAAACTTCTGCCCCCCTTGGATGCACTAGCATAGCGTACAGGGATAATCGCCGGTTGGTACCACGTTCTATTAAAAGTGTATAAGGGGCCTCTGCGAGTTGGTTTCGACTCCTCGTACGCCTTCCAAAGGTCCAGGATCTCAGGGTTATGAGATATAATAACTCATAAAATAATATTCCACAACTGTCATACAAAGCCGTCTAGTCCCAAACTAAGCAGAGCTTGTGTTATGAGTACTAGACAACTGATAAACATACTTATATATTTTTAAATACATACATATAGATATAGATAAATTACACATGGAACCAACGATCATGCTCATCACACAAAAAAATGTCCTGGGTGGGAATATGGGTCTATGCCGGAGGTCGTGGGTTCGACCACGACCTCCGGCATAGAAGTCAGTGCCACTAGACCAACAGGCCAGTCAAAAAGCAAAATTAAGTAATCGTAAAGTAAGGTATAAGTATAGGGCGCCTAATAATTTTCCCACTGCTGGGACTCGAACCTCCTCTTTAGGAAAGGCAATAGGCCGTAATCCACCACGCGAGCCCAATGCATGCGTATTGGTGGATTTTACATGTCTTCGAACATTTGGTTCTAGGGCGAGCTGGTTTTCTCACGATTTTTTTCCCCTCGAGCGCCGATCGTACATACGTCTGTACAACTTGAGTGACCTTGAAAAACGCTTAATTGTCGTTTTGTACACACGGGTGTACGAAATTTATTCGGCCGAAAATGTTGGTCTCTATATCTTCGTTTTTCCTAGAAAAATCCAAAAGGATGTTTTTTTTTATTTCTTTTTTTTTGTGATTTTACATAAAAACGCGCAATTACGTAATTATAATACCCCTATACGCGCGAGGGGAGATCATTTTGAGAGCAGTGGTGATGAAATACATTACACAAAGTAATGTTCCTGATTGGGTTTCAACCATGTTTCAACCCACGACGACGATTCGTAAGTCGGAGCCGTTACTGCTGATCCACCACTGCTCTTAAAAGTACTAAAATGACACTCAATTCATCTACACTAATATTATAAAGAGGTAAAGTTTGTTTTTAGGGTTCCGTACCGAAAAAGGTAATAACGGAACCCTTATAGAGTCACTTTGTTGTCCGTCTATCTGTCTGTCTGTCTGTCTGTCAAGACCCTTTATCTCGAGAACGCGTTGATGTATCGAGTTAAAATTAAAACCATATAGGTACTTAAGTCTGCGGTACCTTGAAGCTGTGAAAAAATCAAACTTCTAAGTTAACGGGAAAAAAAGATATGGCCATTTTATGTCGTAAAAAACGTATATTTCGACACTCAAGGGAACCAAAATTCTAGAGTACTTCTCGTTGACCCAGAATTCTGAAATTTTGCATAAAGCAAAGTCTAAACACAAGTATGAATAATATTGAAAACAGAAAATTTGTTACGTCACAATTTTTTTTTTTTTGTGGTTTGGAAAAACTTCGAGACTCCAATCAGGAATTGAACTCTTTACATAGTTTTTTTTTTTTTTAGGTGGGAAAATCATCTAATGACAAATCTCGCTCTTGGGTGGAGCAGGAGATAGTGTCAGACTTTTACTGACTAAAAACCCACTCCTGTTCCTTCGTTGCCTTCGTCCCAGGGCCCCGGGTTTCGTTTTCATACTACCCATGGCCCCAGTAGGCTTCGACCCTGCTGGGCCCCTACGATTTGCTGACATCTCCCTGAGGCGCGCGTGGAACAATATGCGCCGTCGACGACTTGGGCTCGGTCCGGACGGTTACCGGACGGTCGGATGGCGGGCTACCCATTGCTCGCCGTCCGTAAGCCCGCGCCTATGGTGGCCGGAAATCGGGATCGGAATCCCGGCGGCGGTTGGGGCGTGAGGACCGTTGCCTCACGCGATCGGCCGCCTCCTTTGCTAGCATTACTGCTTCGCAGAAGGAGGCGACCGCCTGCCACTCCTCCTCGCTCCGGACCATGGCCTGTACCAAAGCCCGGCGCGAGAGATCGCCGCCGCCGATCGCTCCTACGAGGACACGGCGTTGCTCTGCCCAAGCGGGGCACACCTCCACCGTGTGCTCCACCGTGTCCTCCGGGCGGTCCACACAGTGGCGACACCCGGGCGTCGCTTCCGTACGAATCCGGTGCAGGAACTTCCCGAACTTACCGTGTTCGGTGAGAACCTGCGTCATGCGAAAGGTGAGGACGCCGTGAGGTCTTTCCAACCACGCCTCAAAGAGGGGACTTACCGCCATAATTGTGGCGTGCCCAAACTCTTTACATAGGTAAGTTTGTACGGAACCCTCAGGGCGCGAGTCCGACTCGTATTTCCAGTTTTTTTTGTTTGTATGAGGTAATCTCTGAAAGTACTGGTCCGATTGCTAAAATTTTACTGATAGAAAGCTGCTTTATTGCTGAGTGACTTTTTTTTTCCGGTGTGAAAACCATCTTATGACATCCCCCGCTCTTGGGCGGGGCGGGAGATAGTGTCAGACTTCTACTGACTAAAAACCCACTCCAGTTCCTTGATTACCTTTCGTACCAGGGCCGAGTCTTCCTTTCAGAATCAGACCCTTGGCCCCAGTAGGCTTCGACCCTGCTGGGCCCCTACAGTTGCTGACATCTCCTTGAGGCGCGCGTGGAACAGCACGCGCCGTCGACGACTTGGGCTCGGTCCGGACGGTTACCGGACCGTCGGACGGCGAGCCACCCATTGCTCGCCGTCCGCAAGCCAGCGCCTACGGTGGCCGGAAATCGGGATCGGAATCCCGGCGGCGGTTGGGGCGTGAGGACCGCTGCCTCACGCGATCGGCCACCTCCTTTGCAAGCATTACTGCTTCGCAGAAGAAGGCGGCCGCCTGCCACTTTTCCTCTCTCTGGACCATGACCTGCACCAAAGCCCGGCGCGAGAGATCGCCGCCGCCGATCGTCCCCACCAGAACACGGCGTTGCTCTGCCCAAGCGGGGCCCACCTCCACCGTGTGCTCCACCGTGTCCTCCGGGCGGTCCACACAATGGTGACACCCGGGCGTTTCTTCCGCACGAATCCGGTGCAGGAACCTCCCGAACTTACCATGTCCGGTGAGGACCTGCGTCATGCGGAAGGTAAGGACGCCGTGTTGCCTTTCCAGCCACTCCTCAAAGAGGGGAAATACCGCCATAATTATGGCGTGCCCAGCACTGGGTTGCGATAGTCACTGTCGCCATTCCGCCATGAGACCCCGCCGGAGCTCTGTCCGCCATGCCGCGACTTGTCTTGTTTGGTAGCGGAGTTTCGCCCCAACGTTGCATCTCCACGCGCAGATCGTGCATGCGTGCAAGGCCTGTTGCCTCCAGATCCCATGGTGGCTGGCCAGCAAGAAGGCTCGCCGCTTCGCGGGAAACCGTGCGGTATCCCCGCACCATCCGTATGGTCATGAGCCTCTGGCACGCGTTCAGCTGGGCCGCCGCGCGCCGGTCGCTTTCGCAGTGACGGCGCCCACACCGGCGCGGCGCCCCATAAAGGGCCATGGACCGGGGAGTGACATACGTTATATTTTATGTACGCGGGCAAAGCTGCGGGCAAAAGCTAGTATGATAATATTTTTAGTTCCCAAAATCTAGCTTGAAGATACTAAGATACTGTTATTACATTCAGAATGTTTACAATTCAACCGATTGTATGTATTAATGATAAGTAATGTATATAAAACAGTATGTAAACAGTATGTAATGTATGTAAACTATTGTGAGTATGTCTATACATATTTGCATTCTAACTATTTTCATTTCGATTTGAACTCTGAGATGAAGCGCATTATAATGTTCGTAAAAATATTAGTTTGTGTTGGTTTAACTTTCCTGTCAATGATTGTGATCGGTGAGTACCTATTTATTTATTTATTTTTACCCCTCGCGCGCGGAGGGGTATTACTATTACGTAATTGCGTGATTTTTTGTAAAGTCACAAAAAAAAATTCTTTTTCTGTTTTTTTCCAGAAAAAACAGAGACCATAATTTTCGGCCGAATAAATTTCGTACACCCGTGTGTACAGTACGGCAATAAAGCGTTTTTCAAGGTCATAACAAGATGTCAGTTGCTAGGGCCCGTGGCCCTAGCTATAATAAATTGACTTGGCAATCGTATAAAAACAAAATGTATCTCACAAGTAATACGTATTATATTTAATTAGATGATTTAGTTCGATTGCAATATATTTATTTAGAACACAAAAGATTTGTAATATTGATATTATTATGGTCACTTTATGATGTTGCAAAAGGTCCCTCAAGTGTTAGTCACATGGATTTCACAACTTTTTACGGTAGAAGAACTGAGTTGCGAGCCTTGGTTTTTTACAAGTTATGTTTTTGATGGTATCTCATTTCTTTTTGTAGATTCCTTTATGTTATTAAATATAGGTACACTGATTCATTCACTGCAAATGTAACTTTATAATCCTATATATTTGTATGGGATCACAAAGTTATTTATGCAGTTGTTGTATCTAAAAAACTGAACCGAAATTGCAAAATATTTTAGTTTTACATTGATTTATACACTAAACTATATAGTTATTGTATTCTCAATTTGAAGTTTCTATGTCTGTTAAAAGTGCCTTAGAGTTTTGATGATCGGTCAGTCAGTGAATGACAAAATTAAGAAACTTTGACCAATTATAATTCTTAAACTACTGGTTCAAATTGAATGAAATTTTAAATATTCCGTGTTTATACAATGGCTACTTGGTTTCTGAAAATTCAGGCTTCTAGTTTTATACACAACAAAGTTATAGGGGGTCAAAAATAGCCTGAACTGTTTCGAGAAAAGGATGGTACGGCCCCACCGCATTTTCGCTCGCCTTGGCAGGGGCACTGCCATGCCCCCTGATTTACTTATACAAAAATCGTATAAGCGCTGTCTTGGAGCCACTTGTGCAATAACAGAAAACATGTTATGACTAATTTTATTTAGAACTTGACTCTGACCTACAAAATGCAAAAAACTAAAGAAAATTTGAATTTTGCGAGCTACCCTGTCCTCACCTTAAGGTACTTTTTATCAACATTCCACACGGGTGAAGTCGTGAGCTGAAGCTATTATGTAATTATTAAGACGGAAGCTTTAGGCTTCCAAGAGCAGTACTGTACAAGTAATTTTTTTTAATGACGTAAACTTGTGCTTGACTGCGATCCTACCTGATGGTAAGCAGTGATGCAATCGTTGATGGTGAAGCGCACTAGTTTATTAGGAGCCTATTAACTCTAGCCTTAAGGATACCAACATTATAGGACGGGAAGAACACAGCAAGCAAATGGGTCCATTCCTCCTTCGGTTAAATGTGTGTATGCACACAGTGGTTAAGGCAACTGCCTCTCATGCATGAAGTCACGGGTTCTAAACTGAGACAGTACTAATGTGAATTCATCAAATACTACATCGAAGGACTGGAACAATTTGCCTGCTGCGGTCTTCCCGTCCAACTATAATTTAGGTGTCTTCAAGACTAGTGTGAATAGGCTCTTAATAAAAATAATAAACTGAAAAAAAAAACTCAAAACAACAATCATCATAATTATATACCATACCATACCATACCATACCATACCATACCACCGTTACCGTTACCGTTATATACCATTTCTTGTCTCATCTTAATTATATACTTATATATTTATTTATTTAATTCCCTTATAAAATACTGATTTTCATCCGTAACTACACTCTAAGGTTCAGTTGAAAACCAGCGTCAGGCAACTGCTACGTAGTTGTCTGGCATTATGCTGAACTGGACCTATTTGGCGTAGCCGTGAGACATTTTGTTATCGTTAATTTTATTTCTACTTATTTTTATTTTTTTTTAATGTTTAATTTTAGCTTTTAAATCAATTATTTGTTGATTAATGAATCATGGTGTACCAAATAAACATATTTTCTTTCTTTCTTTCTTAATAAACTAGTGCGCCTCACCATCAATGATTGCATCGCTGCTTACCATCAGGTGGGATCGCAGTCAAGCACTGGTTTATATGAATTTTAAAAAAAATTGTGTTAATCTAAGTTTATCGATATTACTGACACCCCGTGCTTCAAAAAGCACGTGAAGCCTTTGGTCCCAGTTGTCATTCGTAGACCTTTGACAGTCGCTACAGGTACTTAGACGACAGAAAGTCTGACCATCAGTCTATCCAGTGTTGCCCAGTAACTGGATGTGGAGGTTTAATAGGCAGTCACTAGTTATTATTATGTAAAACACAGGTTTCAGCCGCATCTGGTTGGACTGGAAACCGACCCCAAGCTTGTTGGAAAATACGGTGGAGGTATGCCCCGCTTGGGCAGAGCACCGCCGTGTCCTCGTGGAGGTAATTGGCGGCAGCGACCTTTCGCGTCGGGCCCTGGTTCGAGCTATGGTCCGGAGCGAGGAGGAATGGCAGGCGGCCGCCTCCTTCTGCGAAGCAGTAATGCTAGCGAAGGAGGAGGCTGCCCGCGCGAAGGAACGAAGGTTCTCACGCCCTAGCCGCCGTAATTCCGACCCCGACTACCAGCCACGGTAGACGCGGGCTTGCGGACGTCGAGCAGTGGGTAGCTCGCCGTCCGGCTGTTCGGTAATGAACCGGACCGAGCCCAGTCGTCAACAGCGCGTAGTGATCATGAGATGTCAGCAAACCGTAGGGGCCCAGCAGGGTCGATGCCCGCTAGCTAGGACCGCGGAGAATTTCTGAAAGGGAAACCCGTAGTCCTAGAACGCAAAGGGTAATTGAAGGATACAGGTGTGGTTTTAGTCAGTAAAAGTCTGACACGCCCTCCCGCTCAAAAAAAAAAGCTTGTTGGAAAAAGACTCAAGGGAGATGATTATGCATACAATTTTAATACGATTATTTCTTTCCAGATGTCTTAAGCCTGCCAGAATACTACCACGAAGAAACCGTAGTGGGTTGGATTAAGTTACACAAAACACCCGCTACTTTTAAGGAGGCCTTTATGACATGTTACTACGAGGGTATGTTATGATCTCCACATTACATAAGCATAAGCATATAGCATAATCAGCCTTTTAATGTTCCCACTGCTGGGACTCAGGCCTCCTCTTTCTAGGAGAGGGAATGGGCCGTAATGTACCACGCTGGCCCAGTGCGGATTGGTGAATGTCACATGTCTTCGAATTTTTTAGTTCTAGGACATGCCGGTTTCCTCACAATGTTTTCCTTCACCGTTTTGAGAGCAGTGGTGATGAAATAAATTACACAAAGTAATTCGCCTGGCTGGGTTTGAACCCGCGACCTACAACTCTCTATTATAATTATCTACATATTGGTCCGTAAATTTACTCGATATACGAACCTAGTTTTTTAAAGCCTACTACCAGAGTCTGTTATATGAGTAATCTATGGGTGAATTACACCAAAAGATCACTAGATTTCCTGCGCGTTGAATATAATAATGCCTTCAGGATGTTGTTGGGACTTCCTCGCTACTGCAGTGCGTCGGAAATATTTGCGCAGGAATTGACGGGCTTCACGCGATTGTATGCAAGAAATGTGCTTCGCTGTTCAGTAGAGTGAGAGATAGTCGCAACAGCATCTATTGGTACAACACTAGTTGTAGACAAATGTTTGTGTGATGAACACAATCATTTGTTCTGAATCTGGGTGTAATTTATCTATAATATGTATGTATTTAGAAATATTTAGGTATGTTTATCAGTTCAGTACTTATAACACAAGCTCTGCTTAGCTTGGGACTAGACGGCGTTGTGTGATAGATAGATAGATAGATAATTTTTTTATTGTACACCAATAATAAAATTACAATAGGAACTTAAAATTAATAGGGTGTCACAATAGTCTTGTCACTAAAAGCGATTTATATATAGATTTATATATATATAGAGTTTCTTTGGAAAAGTTTTTTGTAATCATGAGTACAATTACGTCTTTGAGTATCGGTCACTAATTACCAGTTACCCTACATAGTGGTTAGGTTAGGTTAGGTTGTACCTAGGATTGGTGCTCGACAGCCGGTGGGACTTTGGCCCTCACTTTCGGCGGCTGACGCCCAAGTTGATGGGCGCAGCAGGCGCGCTCGCAACGCTGCTTCCCAATCTAGGGGGCCCGAGCACTGCCTGTAGGCGGCTATACTTGGGGATCGTGCGATCCATGGCCCTGTATGGGGCCCCGGTATGGGCTTCTGACCTGACGGCCGGCAGCATCGCAATCCTGCGAAGACCGCAGAGGGCGATGGCCGTCAGGGCTATCAGGGGGTATCGCACGATCTCCTACGAGGCGGGTTGTGCACTGACCGGATCTCCGCCCTGGGAACTGCAGGCGAGAGTCCTCGCCTCACTGTACCGGTGGCGCGAGGAGATGAGGACGCGGGGTGGTGAACCGATGCAGCGCGAGATCGAGCTGCGTCGGTCTCAGCTCCGCGAGGTCATGGTGGCGGAATGGCGGGACAGGCTTCTGTGCCCTACCGCTGGCCTCGCCACCGTCGATGCGATCCGACCAGTGCTCGACGAATGGCTCGGGAGGAAACACGGCTCCCTGTCGTTTAGGGCGACGCAGGTGCTCTCGGGGCATGGCTGCTTCGGGAAGTACTTGTGTCGCATAAACAGGGAGCCGGACGCTCGGTGCCATCACTGCACCGACTGTCGGGAGGACACGGCGCAACACACACTGGCAGAGTGTGCCGCATGGGAGGAGCAGCGCCGTGCCCTTGTATCTGAAGTGGGCCCCGACCTGTCGCTGCCGGCCGTCGTTCGTTCGATGGTCGGGGGCGCCGAGTCGTGGGATGCGGTGATCTCCTTCTGTGAAGCCGTAATTTCGCAGAAGGAGGCTGCGGAGAGGGAGAGGGAGGCCGTGGCCACTCTCCCGTGCCGCAGCAGGCGAACCGGGCGTCGGCGGAGGGCAGACAACGCCCTCTTCCAGCCCCCATAAAGAGGTCCGGAGGGACGGCGGTCTCGGGGTCGTCCGCCGTCCCCCATCCAGCAAGACCCGAGGCGGCAGCGCGTTGTGTTCCACGCGCGCCCCTATTGGACGTCGCGGGGGGAGGACACCTCACACTCCCCCCGGCTTGAGGTGGCCCGCGTAGGCGGGCCGGCACTAGCCGGGAATCATGGATGGCGTATCAGCTCCCACGATCCCCGGTCCAAGTGTGGGAGGGAACACCGAGGTGGTTTTTAGTCAGTAAGAGTCTGACAGACCCCTTCGCCTGCCCCAGGCGAAGGACATCCATGAGGATTTTCCACCCCGGCAACAAACAAAAAAAAAAAAAAAAGGTTAGGTTAGGTTAGGTTAGGTTTTTTTTTTTTTTCAATTCTATTCTACCGCAGACGTGGTAGTCCGTGCTGTTGTTTGAATGTTTTTATTATTTGATTAAAATATTTCTATTTGCTGTTGTGGTGCTCCCGTGTTGGACACACATTTTCCTTACTTCTATTTATTACTAATAATATTATTATTTTGTACTTTTCTAGTCTACTCCTATAAACATTTCTATATTACATACAAAAATATTCCAGTGCAAACTTTTCGTCTTTTTTTTTTTACTATTGTTCAAATTATGCATAATAAAAGTAATCTAAAGCTTATGTCTAGGTGAGTCCATCTGTCTTTTTTTTTTTTTTTTTTTCTCTCTTAGTTTTATTTTAAGCATGTATTTACATATTTTTTTTTTTTTTTTTTATATTTCACGCAGGCATTACAATTGTTCTTAATCATATCTAATATTCCTATTCTAAAACACGCGCAGCGCCACCATCGACGGGACCTCTACGTGAGTTTGTCAGACTCGCGCTGCCATGAAGTTTTACATTTCTATTTATCTTTGCAGGGTTTACAGACACAGTTATGGTCTAGGCGGGGACAGGAATCCGAATAGGAGTTGGAATGGGGTTTTGTTAATGGTTTTTATTGGGGTTTTCTGACCAGGGATTTCGCCAGCCCAAGCAGAGCATCTACAACGGCTGAGTCTCGATGCTGCATGGCCGTCTTTAAATTGTAATCGACGACCGTTTTAGTCGACGCATCCATTGCTCTCTTTACAAGGCGGCCCGTTGCGTCATCGGTGTCGTCGGAGTAATAGACACAGCTGACAGTATGTCTTGACACCGCCACCACCGCGTGGGAGATGCTGTCGTGGACTTGGAGCCTCCTGGACTTGGTATTTATGATGATAACACTGTCGTAGGTCAGCCCCTGAGCTTCGTGTATAGTTAACGTGCGCGACCCTTCACCGGACCCGTATCCCTGGCTGATAAGAGAAGTTTTCTCATCTTGCGTGTGAACCAGGAATAGGGTATTTCGGGCAGTGCCCGAAATTTGCGCTCCTGTGTAACCTTTCACTTGCAGGGAGTGAACCCGCGACAGCGACGACTTGGAGGAGTATATACCGGAGTATATCTCACTCAGTGTGAACGCCACATCCATTGGGTTGCGATGTGTGCAAAGTAGCTCCTGGATGATGCCAGCCACCAGGTTTGGACGGGTATACCTTAATTCGAATAGGTTTTCTCTGTCCAAAAATGGGAGCTAGTTTATGTCTCCGACGAGGACAAGCTCACTTGCTCCAGACAACTTTACTGCCATAACTATGACCCCAAAGTGGTTCATAAGAGCCTCATCTACCGTAAGACGGTAGCATTTCTGGTGGTTCTTGAACCCGTTGACTAAGATTGAAGCCATAGTGCGCACCTTTGACTTTACTCGATCTCCTAAACGGTGCGCAAGCTTTTCTCTTAGATCTTTGGCAGCTTCAGCCGTCGTAGTGGCTACGACGTCCTTCTCCTCGTCGAAGTGCTTTACCACCCAGGTGGTTTTACCACAACCCGGCACTCCATTTACCCACCTGATATTGGGTATCGCCCAACATTCCTGCGATGCGGACGTGTCCGAAGTTCCCGCAATGGACCGTGCCATTTCGAGAATCTTATCGTCTAGCATAACTTTGGTACATTTGGCGGTAACCACTATCGGGTCGTCTTCCGGTGTTTTAAATTTTATTTTGCCTAAGCGCTCCGATTCCTCCACGTCCAAGACAACAAAACCACACTTCGCGCTGTAGGCTGCCATGTACGACCCCATCATTTCCCCTTTGATGACTTGAGAATTGGTGTTGTCGTACACCGCTGCCTCTGCCTTCTCGAGCAGTACCTTCAGTAGGCCCTCTGTTTCTCTTTGGAAGGTCAGATGGATCTTTTTACATGTCATGAGATTGACCTCTCTAGTTGCTCTCACAACTGCAACGTACTCGAGGAAAGCACTCTTGATGTGATCTATAGTGCCTGAGTTTACTGCGAGGGTCGGCGGGCTGACATGCCCTTTGTCGGCTCTTGTTGGTGTAGGCTTCTGTGGTGTTGGTTCTTTTTCTTTTCTTTTGAAGAACCTCTCCACTGCCGTTTCCTGCCTTTGCGATGGCGATGCGCGGCTCGTGCTTGGGAGCAGTGCACTGAGAAAAGTGCCGATGGCTTTTAGGCGACTTTTCTTTTTGGCCCGATCCTCCGGGCTAGTTGTTTTATTCTGCTCCTTTGCAGCTTTCTCGGCGGCCGCCTTCTGCTGAACCCTTTCTGATCCGCTTTGAATGGTCGGGCTTGTTACGGGAGTAATCGAGGTGGCTGTTGGGTGTCTCGGGGCTTTAAGGAAACTTAGAGTTTCCCCTCTGTCCTCATAGACGACTAGCTCGTGATGTTCTGAAGCTTTTAAACATCCGTAGCAGTCTGCGACGTTTCCTCTCTCCCCTCCGACCATCATCGCATCAACACTTATGGTACGGGCCGTGACTGCCGCGTATTCCCCTGCCTCTCTGATCTTTTGAAGCAGCGCGCTTGCCTGAGCGAATGGAGTCTCCTCTCTCCACTCTAATAGTGCGATCGTCTTTTTTTTCGATCGCAAAAGACGGCATCGATGCGTGGCCACTTCTACTTGAGGCAGTGAAGCATATTTGCTGCCTGTTAAAGTTGTTTTGGAGGTGCTTCCATTGATCAAGGCGGCAAGACCTGGTGATATGGGAATACGGGCTTTAGGTCGGCTTGAGCCTATACAGAAACTAATGCCCAACTTTTCCTCTTCCCTGTTCATAAACAAGGCGACACCTCGCAGTCTGATGCCTGGTAATCCGTCTCCTCCACATGCCAGAAATTGTGTTATGGGCATGCATGTGGCCTGTATTGTCTGTGTGAGTGCTATGTGTGGCATGTTTTGCATCGTTGCTGTTTGTGTGGTGGTTGCAGTGATTGTTTGTGTGGTGGTTGAAGTTGTTGTTTGCGTGGACGCGACTGTTCGAGCAGATGGTGGTCGGTTTCGACTTCGGAAGGAAGCGTCCGTTTTGTTTGCTCCTGCCGCGACGATGGCGACTTTGCTCGCGAATGCCAAGAATAGTGTTCTGGTGGTCGGTCTTCCCATAATGGTGTGGACCGTGGACTGGCTTAGCTGGATTTGGATCTTTACTTCCAACTCCATCCTGTCATGACTGAACCTCGGACATTCGAAAAGCAGATGCCACACTGTTTCCTCGCAGCTGGGGTCACAGACGCACGAGGGACTATCTTTGAGATGAAAGCGATGGAGATACGCTGAGAACCCTCCATGTCCTGTTAGGATTTGTACATGAACTGGTAAGAGAACTACGTCTCTGAGTGTCCTTTTCGCCGCAAGGACGTCTGGGAAAAACACTTTTGTGACCGCTCCTGTACTTGAGGATTCGTATCGCGCTTGCCACTTCTTTATAGTCCCTTCCCGGATCTTCTTTCTCACGAACGATACGGGTACCTTGTTGTAGTCTGGAGATTCTTTAGTTAGTGCTGCTTCCTTGGCCAACTCGTCTGCTCTTTCATTTCCGGCGGTTCCCACATGGGCCTTAAGCCAAAAGAACCTCACATCTCTACCCTCCTCTCTGATCTCGCGGATGTATCTTTTAATTTGGAGCGCCAAGTGGTGAGTGACAGACGGGCTCCACAGCAAATCAAGCGATGATCTTGAGTCACTTAAGATGCTTACAGAGGCCGCCGTAGATTCTCTTGCCATCTTGACAGCTTGAAAGAGAGCGTACATTTCTGATTGGAAGACCGTGTTGTGAGACTCTAGGCCAAAAGTTTTAAAATCAAACTCTTTTCCGTTTTCCCACCAAGTTAGGGCAGCTCCAACTTTTCCCTCTATCTTGCTGCCATCGGTGTATATTTGGGGACCAATTACTTGATGGGTTTCCAGAGTTTCAGGAGTCCAATCCTCCAGACGTACGTACTCTGTTGTTGTGAGTAGCGCTGGGTGGGGGCATTGGGAGTGATTCACTTTGTACTCCAGCTCACGACCTGGCGGTATGAATTCTCGGGAATATCCCTTTCTGACCTTGAAGAGAGTTGCGGCCTCGATTACCCGTAGATCTAGGGGGAGTTGGCCTGACAGGATAAGTGCCGATGTGAGGGATACCGTGCGGTATGCTTTGCAGATCTTCTGCGCAAAACCTCTCTGCAGTGAATCAAACTGATTTCTTGTCATCAGTTTCTCAGCTGCGGGAGCCCATGCACTCGCTGCATACATCACGATGGGCTCTATCACCGACACGTATATTGTCCTTATGATCTCTCTGTTGAGACCCCAAGTCACCTTTGCTGCGCATGCCAACTGTTTATAGATATCTACAGCCTTTTTACAGGTCGCAGACACGTGCGCATTGAAGGTTAGCTTAGAGTCTATCGTAAGGCCTAGTATCTTGACCTCTTGGACTAGGTTCAGCGGCGTGCCCGACATATGTAGTACCGGAACATCGTATTTAAGCTTTTTCGTTAACACCATCGCATTGGTTTTATGCTCGGCGAAACGTAGCTTGTTTTTGACGCCCCATTCCGATACTAAGCGTAAGGTGTCGTTGGCCGATTGCTGCAGAGGACCGGTTGTGAAGTCTGAGAAAACAAGGACAACGTCGTCCGCGAAGGCTTGGCAATATACCCCCACACCATCCATCTCGTGAAGGAGTGGGTCTAGGACTAGGTTCCAAAAGGGCGGTCCAGTAATAGATCCCTGGACGCATCCTTTCGTGGTACCCTTCTCACTAATCGCTCTGGCATAGTTGACCCTGACATTGCGGTCCTCCAAATATGAGGTGACGAGAGCGTAGAGATTTTCGGGGCACTTCCTATCCACCATCTGTTTTTTAAGTGCTGGCCACCACGCATTGTCAAAGGCCCCCTCTATGTCCAATGATATCAAAAGCACGATCTTTTTAGCTTTGATTTCAGTTCTTAAGTGTTCCACTAGAGCATAGAGGGCGTCCTCGGTCCCGCGCTGCGGCATGAAACCGTACTGGTTTGTGTTTAGTGTTGGGAGGAGGTGCCACTGGAGTCTACCTACTAGGAGTTTCTCAACGATTTTCCCCAGGACCGAGAGTAAACCTATTGGCCTGTATGACTTTGGGTTGGTGTAGTCATCTTTTCCAGGCTTGCGTAATATGCACACATGGGCGACCTTCCACTGTTTCGGGAAGTATGACAGCGTCAGACATCGGTTGGCTATCGCTAAAAACACCTCCCTGTCACAGTTTATTGCCGCTGTGCATATGTCCGCTGTTAATCCGTCGGGACCGGGTGCTTTTTTCGGATTTTGATTTTGAAGAACCATTTCCAGTTCCGCGATCGTAAAAAGAGGATCGTCAGCGGACAGTCCTTGAGGGCTCCTTTCTTCTGCTAGCCTCCTCAGACTTGTGTGGTAAGGTTGTTCGGCTTCTGTTGAGTCGTCAGGGTAAAAGGTTTTTGCCAGAAGATCCGCGGATTGCTCTGGACTGAGTGTTTCACCTGCGGTATTCCTCAAGAGCGCGTCGTCCTGTCTTCTGGCTGTCTTCCTTAGTACCCTATAGATGCCGTCCCACATACTTTCTCGGTCCTGCTTCGAGCAGAACTCTTTCCAATTGGCTGTGGCTGCTGCCGTCGCTGCTGTGGTATATGTATCTTTAGCCAACACATAATCTTGGATGACAAAGTGTCTCCGGCTTGGAGCTGCATTTCGAATCCTTCTCTTCTTTGTCAATGCCTCTTTTTTAAGCTTGTCCAAAGAAGGGGTCCACCATGGGGGCTTGCCATTATGTTTTGGCAACCCGAGTTTCGGGATCGATTCCTCGCATGAGTGGTGGATGTGGTTGACGTATTCTGTTATAAGTGACTCCAGATCCTCTGAGGTCGAAACGTTCGAGACTCTGACTGGTGTGATGTCATTGTCTGCTAAGCTGGTCTTGAAGTGCGCTCTGAAGTCGGACCACTTTGCCTTCTTTGTGTTGTAGATACGCGTCGAGATTGGCCTTAACTGTTCTAAGGCCTTTTTGCGGAGGGCAGACAACGCCCTCTTCCAGCCCCCATAAAGAGGTCCGGAGGGACGGCGGACTCGGGGTCGTCCGCCGTCCCCCATCCAGCAAGACCCGAGGCGGCAGCGCGTTGTGTTCCACGCGCGCCCCTATTGGACGTCGCGGGGGGAGGACACCTCACACTCCCCCCGGCTTGAGGTGGCCCGCGTAGGCGGGCCAGCACTCGCCGGGGATCATGGATGGCGTATCAGCTCCCACGATCCCCGGTCCAAGTGTGGGAGGGAACACCGAGGTGGTTTTTAGTCAGTAAGAGTGTGACAGACCCCTTCGCCTGCCCCAGGTGAAGGACATCCATGAGGATTTTCCACCCCGGCAACAAAAAAAAAAAAAAAAAAGGTTAGTATCTTAATCAATATTCAATTAGGTGATGCACTGTGTGTCATGGGTTCGATTCCTGCACGGAACAAATATTTGTATGGCCTATAGATATAGTTTTTCCGGGTCTGGGTATCTTGTGTATTCAAGTTTGCATGTTTAGGAACGCACCCACGCTATAGGAGGTAAGTCCCCTCTTTGAGGAGTTGCTGGATAGGCAACACGGCGTCCATACCTTCCGCATGACGCCGGTCCTCACCGGACATGGTAAGTTTGGGAGGTTCCTGCACCGGATTCGTGTGGAAGAAACGCCCGGGTGTCACCATTGCGTGGACCGCCCGGAGGACACGGTGGAGCACACGGTGGAGGTGTGCCCCGCTTGGGAAGAGCAACGTAGTGTCCTCGTGGAGGCGATCGGCGGCGGTGATCTCTCGCGCCGGGCCTTGGTACAGGCCATGGTCCGGAGCGAGGAGGAGTGGCAGGCGGTCGCCCCCTTCTGCGAAGCAGTAATGCTAGCAAAGGAGGCGGCTGATCGCGTGAGGCAACGGTCCTCACGCCCCAACCGCCGCCGGGATTCTGATCCCGATTTCCGGCCACCGTAGGCGCGGGCTTGCGGACGGCGACCAATGGGTGGCTCACCGTCCGACCGTCCGGTAACCGTCCGGACCGAGCCCAAGTCGTCGATGGCGCGTACTGTTTCACGCGCGCCTCAAGGAGATGTCAGCAATTGTAGGGGCCATCAGGGTCGAAGCCTACTGGGGCCAAGGGTCTGATTCTGAAAGGAAGACTCGGCCCTGGTACGAAAGGCAACGAAGGAACAGGAGTGGGTTTTTAGTCAGTAAAAGTCTGACACTATCTCTCGCTCCGCCCAAGAGCGAGGGATGTCATAAGATGATTTTCCCACAGAAAAAAAAAAGCCCACGCTATAGGAGTTATTCAATTCAATTCTTTATTACTATATCACATAAGATCTTAAAAATAGTTAAACAACTGCACATGGGCCCTGTCGGGTACAGCAATTTCATTAAGGTAAGCATGTAGAAGTACAATTTTAAGAGAACAAAGTTATAATTAGAAAAAGAAATCGGATATACAACTCAAATTAAATGGAATACAAACGTCACTAACATAGTCGATAAAAATTGTAAATGTCATAATTTCATTTTTCAAAATATATTCTTTCAATGGTCAAAACTAAATTGATTATAAATGTCAAAATATATTCATATAAATGTCAAAACATATTCCTAAGGTTATGCAACGATTAATTTAAGAAAAAAGTGAGATAGTGGTCAAACGCGAGCCTATTTATTTACTTAATCTTCATATAACACAAAGTACAAAGGCGAACTTAATGCCTTAGGCATTCTCTACTTGTCAACCTAGGGTGGTATCAATAATAATAAACCAATGAACAATAAATAAAATTTTCTTCACTGAATTCAATATCGAGCAACCGTGACACACTCAAGAGCGGCCAATCCGAGACACATTTCCATACCGCTCTTACGCGATTATGATGTTATTACACATCTTTCTCCAGATATTTTGTATACACAGATAATTTGTGGATATTATCTAATCCAGTAAAGACCTCTGGAAATCTGTCATTTTACGTGATCTTTGGCCTTACATAATGTTTAATCAAAAATTTTAAATATAAAAACAAAATATCTCTAGAAACTAAGAAGAAGATTTAATCAAGATCCTGAATGACGGTTTTTTCAAAAACTTTTAAGGTTCTTAAAAAAACACATATTTCCTGGAACAAATTTTTGCCAACAGAGTTTTCAGGCATTATCTATCTTTTTTCGCGTTTCCCCTTCATCAAATATCGCGTTGGATTGCGTAGAATAAAATAAAAAGCTTTTTTGAGTACCCTAATTAGAGACACAATAGAAAGACAATGACAGAGCGAACGCCGGCGTTCGCTCGTCTAATGAATTAAACCATGCTCACGTTGGCGATAGACGAGTAGGGAAAGGCCCTCTGAAAACTAGATTTTTCAATCAGATATCGAATACTCAGTTTAATTTATTATCAAAATCATCCCAGAGACTATTCTGCCATTGGTTTTGTACTAGCCCATTTATGCCTCCTTCAAAAGTGCATTCTTTATCTCAATAGATTACTTTTACTTAATCAATATTCAATAAGTTTGTAATGTATTGTTTTCAGGAGCAGTTCTGTCTTCTCCAATCAACAAAGCGTTAGCGAATATCCTTGACGAAAGGAGGAATAAAACAAGTGGTATATTATGGATAGGAACACACTCTTTATTTTCCGATTTATTTTTTATATCCGTTGAAGGTAAATATATTAAAGTAATAACATACAACATACATATATATCTATCAAAAAATGGAGAAATGAAGAGGAGGGATGAAACGCGTGTTACTAAGGAGTTATGAGTATATATGTTACCGGCAATCTGTAGGTATAATTAAGGCATTCTATACAATACCTAGGCCATGTATAGAATACCTGGGGCGTCCTGGCAAGGTATGAAATATTAGGATTATTATTGTCCATTACATACTTTACCTAGGTAAGGTATACAATTCCTAGGGATTGTATAGAGTACCTGCTGGTCCCACGGCAATGTGTAAAATAAATAGATTTTGGTCTATATTTATTAATGTAAGCCGACCTACCTGTAATGACGGGCAAAAGAAACAAGTTATATTACTTAAAATCAATGTGTGTAAAAGACATGAGCAGGGAAGGAATTGATGTAATTTTAGTGCACCCCGACTCAAACAGGTTATTTTTTTTTTATAACCACCCGGAACCCCCGGACAAGAAATAGGACCTGATTATACATAATAAAATCAAAGTGAAATTAAAAATTCTCATAATAAAGCTTGTAATGTAATTTGCTCACTTGAAATAGGACTTGAGTACTTGGTCCAATTACTGTCTGCGGGGTTTAAAGTAGCTAAGGCTTCTCTTTCCGGATGGTGATAAAAAAAAATAACCCTCACCTAACCTGCCCGTGTATTGTATAGAATAGGTAAAGTATAAAATAAATAATATTTCAAACATTACCTACACATTTTAGGTATTCTATACATTACTTAGGTATTGCATAGAGTACCTGATTATACAGATTGCCGGTAACATATACATATATGGATGGACAGAAAGAGAGAGAAAGGCTAACGAAAACATGGATGGATTGTGTGAGAAATGATTTGGAAGAAAATGGAGTCAGTGATAGCGTGTAGACTAACAGGATAGAATGGAAGAAAAAAAGGTATTGTGCTCCAAGTAAAATAGGACTTATTTAATTACTAACTATCACGTGATAGTAATCATTGATGTGGTCGACGTTGGAGTAAGTTTAGAAGTAACCTATTCATTTTTGATTTCAAAGACCCTTAGATTGTTGCTATCAGGAAACATAAACTCCGGCAGGAAATTCCACTCCTCAGCTGTATCCACAAATAATTTGTACTTATAATTTATTTTTATTTGTCTATCTTATTCAAATATATTTGCACACAATACCGTGCCGACGTCTTTATGTCGATACCGTTACCGGCCCACGCTGAAAACCAGCGCTGTAGACTCGTCGCATTTTGCGTGTAGTCACGACATTATGCTGAGCGTTCGGCCGTTTTGTGCGCATGTGACGCATATTTTTTCACATAATATACTTATAATTTGTTAGTTCTAAATTTGCGCCTTGTCTGCCAAATAAAATGTTTTTCTTTCTTTTTTTCTATCTTTCTTTCTTTCTATAGGATGCTATCAGAATCCGAGATTAAAGGTCGCATAAGTTTTGAGACTACACCATCTAAGGGCGCCACACAAAACCGCATTGCAGGAACATGTGATGCGAATTACTGCGATACGATTTTGTCCCGCAAAGCGTTGGTTCAGGTGACCATACCTTCAACGGTAGTCAGCTGTATTAGACGTGTTTTTAGGAATAGTGTTATGGATCGAAAAAAAAATGTTATGGATCGCAAAAAGGTTGTTGCACTGTTGTTATTGTTAAAAAGATATAGAAGGAAAAGAAGATTTTGGGTTCATCCATTTATTACGATTATGAACGCTGATGGGAAATATTTTACTCGAAAATACTATGCTTTGAAGATATGAAAAAAAACCACGTCATATTCCGCCATTTTCCACACAATAGCGGCTGCGCCGGTGTCTTTCCCCTACGCTGTCTCAGAGCGGACTAACGCAGCGTCAATAAGTGTGATGTAACATCGCAGGAATGCGCGATGCGAATCAGATCGGATGTTCTTGCGGTGCATTCGTGTGAGCTCGCCGATATTTGCTATGCATTGCGAATTCGCAGTTTTGTGTGGGCGCCCTAATTCAGAATCAAACGTAGCGATTATTTTGTCTTATATCTTTCGGAAACTTCAACTATGAACATGGTATTTGTTATTGAGGGTGATGCATTCAGTACCGTATGCCGTAACTAACCTTTTCTACGCGCGGTGCCTGTTTCTATAACTGCGCCTCTAAAAAAACTCCAAGCTGGGTAAGTTTATTCAGCCTGATGCAGGTCCTCACCGGAATGAGTGTTACGGGAGTTTAAGAAACGCTTGGGTGTCAGCGTTGTGGGGATCGACTGGAGCATAATTAGTGAAGCATAATGGTGGATGTTTACAGCGCTTGGTCAGAGCCCCGCTTTGTCCTAGAGGTTTGATGGTTTTGACCCGAGAGGGAATGAGAAACAGTAACCTCCTTTTGAAGAAATGAATGATACAGAACTTGGCCTTGGTCATTTCTGCGCCCAATCAAGGTCTGCGCAACCCAACCTATGCCTAGGCACCGCTAGCACCGCCTTAATTAAGGCACTGGATACTTTCTTTCACACACAGTTTCAATATTTCAAACAATAATAATAAACAATATTTTATTGTTTTTTGTTTTTTTTTTGTTTTTTTTTGTTTCTTTTTTTTTGTTTTTTTCATTTTTTTTGTTTGTTTTTTTGTTTTTTTTTCATTTTTTTTTTGTTTTTTTCTATCTATCTATTTATCTATCTATTTCTGTTTCAGGTATTCCTGTATATGAAATGCCGATTTATGTCACTTATGGATCTGAGCCAAATGAGAACTGCTTAATAATGACAGCCGCAGGACAAGCACAAACTTCGAACTGTACTCGGTTACTACCGTACATGTGTTACAGGCATCGTAGAGATGAACCAGTCAATTTTAAATGTGGCACCTTTGACAATAGTAAGTATGTTTTTTTAGGGTTCCAGACTTCAAAAGGAATAAAACGGAACCCTTATAGGATCACTTTGTTGTCCGTCTGTCTGTCTATCTGTCTGTCTGTCTGTTTGTCTGTCTGTCAAGACCCTTTATCTCGGAAACGCGTGGAGGTATCGAGTTGAAATTAAAACCGTTTACTTAAGTTTGCGATCCTTTGAAGCTGTAAAAAAATCAAACTGCTAAGTTAACGAAAAAAAAAGATACGGCCGTTTATGTCGCAAAAAGCGTATAAATTCATAGGGTACTTTCCGTTGACCTAGAATCCTGAAATTTGGCATGAAGCAAGGTCTCATAGCACAAGTATAGGAAAAAAACTGAAAACTGTAAAGTAGTAGTCACAAAAAAAAAATTGCGATTCAAAAATATCTTCGTAACTCAATTCGGGAAATAAACTGTTTTCATAGGTTAGTTTGTACGGAACCGTCAGTGCGCGAGTCCGACTCGAATTTGTCCAAAGTTAACCCAGAAAAAAACAATATTTTGAAGATATAACTTTTTATTGAGTTAGCAGCCAGTACTGTTCTGCCATCCATACACTAAAATGCATTAGGTATCTAATAAAATCGTATTTTGAGTTACACAAAAGCAGCATTGAAGAGAAGTACCTACAAGAATTTAACAGTGATCGAATCTATTAATAGTAGAAAAATACTTCTTAGACTCAAGCCATAGAGCCTTATACAGATCTATAATGATAATGATGTTTTGGCCAATATCGTGGCGTCATAAAAGAAAAACTCGCCAAATTTAATGATAGATAATGCAACATTATACTGACACGTTTCTACACGTTCAAAAACACACTTTAGTCTCCCCACATCCAGCTGATTTATATTATTCTTAGCTCTGGGTTCTGAGCCTTCGTGTCCTAACCGAGCCATAGTCAACCTTGTTCCAATCGGGCCATAGTCAACCGTGTTCCAATCGAGCCATAGTCATCCAAATCCCAACTGGGCCATAGTCATCCGTGTCCCAATCAGGCCATAGTCAACCTTGTTCCAATCGGACCATAGTCATCCGTGTCTGAACCGGGCCATAGTCATCCGTGTCCCAACCGGGCCAGAGTCATCCGTAAGGACCCACATCTAGATAAGGAAGACGTTCAGTGTTACGACCTAATCATAACACTCACTAAGTCAATCAACTCAGACTTTAGTAGGAGTGGACCGTTATAGAATGAATTGTTGAACATAGGCCACTCCTGAGTTTTTACACACTTTCTCCGCTTTTCGGTCACATTTTTGAGGTCGTCGTTCTCCATGCTGCGCTTGTCAATAGGTACGCGTACGGCTCCACAAGAGTCAATTTGCTTGCTCTAAGGCTCTGGGGTTGTTCGAAAGAGTTACAATGTCCCTAAATCGTAAAAAGCAACTAAAGAAATAAAGGTACGTTTTAATCAGTAAATGTCTGACGTGTCCACTCACTCCACCTAAAGTGGGAGGAGTTTTTTTGATGATTAGCACACCTTCAAAGAAAAAAGAGGATATTCCTAAATTCATTTTGATACAAGTGGAGAATGTTTATCGTTGCTACCGAGGTAAAATTCAATTCAAAAGAGTATTGTGCAGACGAGCGCTGCAGTGATAAATTTCCACATGTATCAGACGACGTTTTTAATACACATAAGAAGATATAAAAAAACGAAGGTTGACGCTCGACTCGTGGGGGTTAGCGCCCAGCCTGTTATGATAAATATAAAAAATCGTGGCGGGGGCGAGCTCGCTCTTTTTTCCGCGCTAGTGCGAAAAACAGTAAATTGCGTGCCTAAAAGCGGTGCGTTTAAGAGTGTTTTTAATATCGTGCGGATTTCATTACACATGCGGAATTTCTCCGAACGTGTAACCCCCGCAAATGTCAATTTCATACAAGTATTTATTATAATTCGTGGAATACGCACGCGGGAGGCGTTTTTTTGCATTGTGAAATTTTCTGCATGCGGAATAATTCCGCATGCGTGATAAAATCCGCACGATATTAAAAACACCCTAAGAACGGGATATAGAGGAAGTCTACCTATTTAAAATTCTATTCTCAGGATATCAATACGAACCCCGCACGGGCAGCTGTTACAAGCTGCACGAGGAACGTCAGGACTGGGACCGTGCGCACTTGATATGCACCGCTGAGGGGGGGTACCTGGCCGTCGTCAACGATGAAGAAGAAGCCATGATCCTCAAGAATATGTCTTCGAAGAGGGCTCTGAAGATTTCCAAGTATGACGACTGGGAGCCCATGTTTATTGGTATACGGGATTGGGATGAAAAGGGCGTTTGGAGTACCGTTCAAGGTGATACATAACATTCATTTAACATTTTTAAAATATAATGTTTGTTAATTTACATTTGATTGCGCTTGGAGTTTCCTTGCGTGATCACATCAGAAATAAAGATATCCGCAGGAGAACCAAGGTAACCAACATAGACCGACGAATCGTCAAACTTAAGTAGCAGTGGCCAGGGCACATTGCCCGCAGAACAGATGGTCGATGGGGCTGAAAGTTTTTTAAGTGGCGACCGCGTACCTGAAGACGCAGCGTTGGAAAGTGTACCGATGACCTGGTGAGTGTCGCGGGCATCCGATGGATGCGAGACACACAGGACCATTCATAGTTACGACACTTGTGGGAGGCCTATGTCCAACAGTGGACGTCTTTTGGCTAAAATGATGATATTGACTTGATTGCACTTTTTTAAATCATAATTCTGTACAGGTCAGTGACATACGTCTGAAAAGTTACTTTCAAAAAGGAGGAGGTTATATTGTCGGCTGTATGTATGTACAATGTGTAGGTCAATGATAAATGATATTTATTTCGCATAGGTTAAAAAAAAAAACGATTCTACACGTCAATTTTTTTTTCGTCAATTTAAACTAAATGAGGCCGGTGTTTCCTAGCTGAACTACCCTGAGAAGAAACACCGAAATAAACTCAGGAGTCAGTCTCTTTTAAAGTCCATACAGTAAACATGTAATGGTCAAATCATAATATATGAGAACCATGCATATTAGTGTCTCAGAAGGTCTTATGAAGGAAGAACAACACAGATTCTTGAGCGGACCTGTCTAGTAAGTGCAAGCATTTGTCAGTATTCGTGTAGCTCAAACTTAGGACTACTAAGGAGCTCAACTGACTCAAATGTGGACGAATTTGAATTTTTTCTACGTTGAAGTCGGCTACTAGTCTAACCTCGCTCTTCCCAGAGCGAGAGGAGTAATTTGATTTGCCATCCAACAAAAAATTACTTAACATGATACTTTATTATGATTTCTTTCAGGTGACACTATAGAAAATGTGTACCACGTCTGGGGCTGGGGACAGCCGGATAACCTGGGCCGCCAGCAGTACTGCGGGTCGTTGTTGAAGACAGGTCAGCTGGACGACACCTGGTGCCATGTTAAAGCCTTGTTTATGTGTGAAAGGGACCCGTCAAAAGCACGATTTACAGATCCTAGTACTAAAAAACCTATGGAACCCGATTTTCCATAACTTAGAGGATATTTAAAAAAAAATTGTTTACATATGCAATGTTGTAAGTCACAAAATTATTCCTATTTAAATAAACTTATTTACACTTGTAGAGTTTTTATTTGTGAAAAAACCGGGCAAGTGCGAGTCTTACTCGCGCACTGAAGGGTTCCGTACAAACTTACCTATGAAAACAGTTCAATTCCCAAATTGAGTTACGAAGATTTTTCTGAATCGTCAAAAATATGTAAGAGTAGATTATATATAATATAATAATATATAATATTCCACAACCATCACACAACGTCGTCTAGTCTCAAACTAAGCAGAGCTTGTGTTATGAGTACTAGACAACTGATAAACATACTTAAATATTTCTAAATACATACATATATAGATAAATTACACCCAAACACAGAACAAATGATCCTGCTCATCACACAAACATTTGTCCTGGGTGGGAATCGAACCCATGACCTCCAGCGTAGCAGTCAGGGCCACTAACCACTAGACGAACAGGCCAGTCTTTAGTCAGTAATTTAGATTATGTAGCGCGCAGTGTCTTTAAATCGCTGGTGGCATGTTGAATTCCGAACGAAGCGAAGTTTTAATCCCGATCATCAGGGATTTAAATAATTAACTCCCGAACATTGCGAAGGAGTTCATATAGAAACCTGAGTGAAGAAAGGGATTCAAGCCGCCCAAGACAAAGACAGCTTTATCCGTGTTGGATACTCTTCTATTTATGGTTCCGGACCTCAAAAGGAAAAAACGGAACTCTTATATGATCACTTTGTTGTCCGTCCATCCGTCCATCTGTCCGTCTGTCTGTCTGTCTGTCTGTCTGTCAAAACCGTTTATCTCGAGAACCTGTGGAGGTATCGAGTTGAAATGAAACCATATACTTAAGTCTGTGGTCCCTTGAAGTTGTGAAAAAATCAAACTTCTAAGGTAATGAATAAAAAATATACGGCCATTTATGTCGCAAAAAACGTATATTTCGATACTCTCAAAGTAATCAAAATTCATAGGGTACTTCCCATTGACCCAGAATCCTGAAATTTGACATAAAGCCAGGTATTATAGCACAGGTATAGGAATAAATCTGAAAACCGTAAATTTGTTGTTACCTACGTCACTAAAAAAAATACTTTTTTGCAATTCGGAAAAATCTTCGAGACTCCATTTGGAAATTGAACTGTTTTCATAGGTAACTTTGTACGGAACCCTCAGTGCGCGAGTCCGACTCGCACTTTCCCAGTTTTTTAATTGATCCCACCGGATGGTAAGCAGTTATACAATCGTTGATGGTGAGGCGCACTATTTTATTAAAAACCTATTCCTTCACACTCAAACTGCTGAATGGAGTTAGATAAAAGGCCACACGTGTAGACCATAATCTTGAATAGCATATTATGTTACTTATACCTACTTCATATCCCGGGAACATATTCTTAGAAACTAGTAGGTAAGTACCTAATAAATGTCCTTAAAGTTCTGACATGGTTCATAAACTACAACTAGTTCTTACTAACGAGATCAGAGAAGCCTTTACGTAAGTTATACAAGTTCTCTACAAAGATTTGAGACCCTACCTTGAGCTCATATGTAAACCTTGACTTATATAAAAAAAAATTAAATTATTGACTACTAGCATCTGCCCCCGGCATCGCTCGCGTGGAAGTAGGTTTTTTCCATACAGAAATCAGAAATCAGAAACGTTTATTTCAAATAGACCAATTACAGGCACTTTTGAATTGTCAAAATGTCAGTCAGTCAAAAAAAGAAAAGTGAAGCTAAATTGCACGTTCCAAAGCGTAGATCTCTATGGAGAAGAACGTGCAAGAAACTCCATGGACACTCTTTTAAAATCATATTATTGTTACATAAATCTTGGTTACATATTTCATGTCGCTTCTAATATGTGAGCACAATGTAGATAAATAAGAATAAAAACTAATTAAAAAGATAGAAATTGAATTAAGCCGCTGGCAGCTAAGAGATGACTAGTCTCAACCGACGGCACCCGTTCACGAGCATGACGCGTGCATCAGCCTCACTCAGCTCAACCATTTTGAAGGGAACTGAATGACCCAATAACACGTGCCACCATCAGCGAGACATTTGAGTGAGCATGACAAACTCTCACCTGCCATGCTCGTAATGTCAAACAAGTTGTAACCTAATAAAAATGCTCCATGGTACTTCACATTCACAAAATTTAAAAAAAAAAAGTGCTTCTACATTATACAATGCTATTGTTTCCAAATGCAAAAGGTAATAAATTATCATAACCTCTATTGAAATAAACAAATAAAATAAAATAAGAAAGATTTCGAAAATAACAAAACAAAAAGGGGAATAGTAAGTATCTCTTCCAATAATTAGAAATATATATATTAAAAAAACACAAAACTTAATTTGAAGGCTGTGGCTGTGGAGCAGAACCGGCATTTAGCCAAGCGTTTTTGTCAAGGATATAATCTTCCAGTTTATAATACGCTTGTCTACATAGTGTGCGTTTAATGCATGCTTTAAATTTGGACTCATTTAGTTGTAGAATCTCAAGTGGTATTTTATTATAAAATCTTACACAGTACCCCATAAAAGAACTATGTACTTTTGCCAATCTGAATCGAGGTTGATCTAATTTGTTCCTATTCCTAGTATAAAAATTGTGCCTGTCACTTATCTTAGTAAAAAGATGAATATTTTTCCGAACATACATAATGTTTTCATAAATGTATTGACAAGGGATCGTCAGGATGTTTATTTCCTTAAATAGTTCTCTAAGAGAATCGCGTCTGCGAAGATTATATATGGCTCTGATAGCTCTCTTCTGCAGAATAAAAATAGACTCTATGTCTGCAGCCCGTCCCCATAGCAAAATACCGTAAGACATGATACTATGAAAGTAACTAAAATAAACTAGTCGCGCAGTATCTACATCAGTAAATTGACGGATTTTTCTTACAGCATATGCTGCCGAACTAAGCCGACCTGCCAGAGATGTTAAATGAGGACCCCATTGTAGCCTCGAGTCAAGCGTGATCCCTAGGAAAACCGTATCTTCGACTAATTCGAGTTTCTCCTTGTTCAATACTATGTCGGAGTAATTACTTTTAACATTCGGTAACGCAAATCTTATGCACTTAGTTTTTTTTCCATTCAATACTAAATTATTAACAGTAAACCAGTTTTGGACTTGCTGTAGAGCATTGTTTACGTCATCAAGGTTTGTGGAACGTCTATTGATCTTAAAAATTAACGACGTATCGTCAGCAAACAATACAATATGTGGTTGTTTTTTTAATAGATGTGGTAGATCATTTATGTATACTAAAAAGAGGAAAGGACCCAATATTGAGCCTTGTGGTACACCCATTTTGACTTTCAAACCCGGAGAATTGACACCGTTTATCTGAACTTGCTGTTGCCTATCAATTAAATAAGATTTTACCAAGCTGAGTGCAAGTTTACCTAGCCCATAATGTTCTAGCTTTAAAAGCAAGGTTTCGTGATTAACACAATCGAAAGCCTTTGAGAGGTCACAAAAAATTCCTATCGCATCTTGGGCTTGTTCCCACGCTGCAAATATATGTTTTAATAAAGTGACACCAGCGTCAGTCGTACAACGTCCTTTGGTGAAACCATACTGCTGATCGTGAAAGATTTTATTGCTGTTAAAATGGTAAAGCATTTGATTAAGCATAACTTTTTCAAACACCTTACTGAAAACCGGCAATACTGATACAGGTCTGTAATTATTAGTATCATTATGGTCACCAGATTTAAAAAGTGGTATAACCTTACTGTATTTCATTATATCTGGAAAGACTCCTTGGTCCACACACAAATTAAATATTAAAGCTAAGTATGGTGCTATGGTCTCAATTATGCATGTGCATACTTTAACAGACATTCCCCATAGGTCTTCGGTTAATTTGACTTTGATTTGCCGGAAAGCCTTTATGACTGTCAAAGGGTTTATATGTTTGAATTGAAATTCAACCGGACAGCCTGGTAAGTTTGCTTTCAATAAAGCAATTGAAGCTTCAGGGGAGGAATTTAGAGCTTCCGTTGTCCTAAGAGGTATATCTGTGAAATAATTCACAAACTCTTGGGCTACTTCTATGTTAGAGCTTTTGGGACCATGTGAAGTCTCCAATAAAAAATCCGTGTTGCGTACTTTATTCCTACCAGTTTCACTATTAATAACTTTCCACACAGCCTTAATTTTATTGTCTGCCGATTTGATCTTATTGCTAATGTATAGGGCTTTCGCTACCTTGCAAATCTTTCTGAAAAGTTTAGAATATCTATTTACATATTTATTAAAGGTTTCAGTGTTGAAGAATGGCTTAAGGCCGTACAGCTCATATAGTTTTTCCCTACTTACCCTAATACCTTTAGTCGCCCAGTCACTAAATACAAACTTAGGGAAAATATTTTTCGACTTCTTTTCAAAAGCTGTATTAAATTCATTGAGTACCACTGAAAAGAAATTATCATAAAATTTATTTGCATCATCAATATCATGGCCCAGAACATTTAACTTATTTTCTAAGTTACTATTAAATTTTGTTAATTTGCCAATTGTAATTGGCCTAAATTGAATTAAAGTTTTTTCCAAGGCTGCGTGAGACTTAAAAGCTACCGTTTGTCCACTATGATCAGACGGAAGATAATTTACTATGGCTTTATCTAAATAGTCACAATTGCAGAAAACATTATCAATACAAGTAGCAGAGGTTGGAGTTACTCTAGTTGGCTCTTTAAAAACATTAGTCAAATTAAATGATTTAAAAAGGCTTAAAAATCTGCTACTATTTGAATTATTCTCCAAAATATTAATATTAAAATCTCCACAAATAATTACGGATTTGTTACACTCTGCAAGTTTGGTTAAAATATCTTCCATTGTTGATTCAAAAAGACTAAAGTTCTGAGGGTTCGGGGGTCTGTACACGCACACTATAACATGCTTATCCAGCTCAACACAGGATAGTTCAATGCAATGTTCTGTTGACAAGTTAACTATGTCATTACGTTGCTTAAATTTTAAGCATTTTTTTATTAAGATTAGTGAACCACCACGCAGCATTGATCTACGGTTAAAACAACTACCCACAGTATAATTTTCATAACTGAGTAGCCCCTGGTAGTCCTTCAACCAATGTTCACTAAGACATACAACATCAAACATTGTTTTTTCCAATAACACTTCGATTTCCAATAATTTAGAAGAGACACCTTGAATATTTTGATGAAACAATTTCAATTCATTTCAATTCATACATTCAATTCATACTAACTTTGGACCCCCGTTTCATCCCATTAGAGGGTGAATTTTGGAAAATCCTCTCTTAGTGCTCGCCTACGTCATAAAAGGAAACCTTGTGCAAAATTTCACACTCCTAGTCCCAGTAGTTTCGGCTGTGCGTTGATATGTCACAAATCACAGAATGGCGTAGCGTCATAGCATGCATCAAAGAGTATAGTAAATATAAATATCCTTTTCACGCACGTCATCGCGTCCATAGACTATAGGTACACGAAAACAGAACCGCGTCCTTTGGCACAGACGAAACGTAATGTTGCCACTTTATATATATTATGATTTCGTTTTTCCTCTTTATTTATTCATTGTTTTTTTTTCCTTTCCCTTTAATTTATTTATATTTATCTATTTTATTCAAATCTATTAGCACACAATACCGTGCCGACGTCTTTATGTCGATACTGTTACCGGCCCACGCTGAAAACCAGCACCGTAGACTCATCGCATTTTGCGTGTGGTCACGGCATTATGCTGAGCGTTCGGCCGTTTTGCGCGGATGTGGCGCATATTTCTTTCACATAGTGTGCTTATAATTTTTTAGTTCTAAATTTGCGCCTTGTTCCGCCAAATAAAATGTTTTTCTTTCTTTCTTTCTTTCATGTCAGTCAGTCAGTTTCTTCTTTAATAATAATATAGATGACATAGAGAACAAATGATTCCTGACATTAAATAGTTCAGAACTTTGCCGTTAATTATTGTTTTTATGTAATGCATTTATTCTCACTCAATTATATTTTGTACGCCATGAAGGCATGACAATGATTCAACTGAACTTTATGTAACATCTTGCATTTATATGTATACTCACGTTTTAGTAAAATAAATAATCTTGTATTTTAACGCGATCCATTTTACGACCTAATCTGAACTGTTAAAGGGATGGAGCTATATAGGGTGTATAGGTCCATCACTCTTTTTCGCTCACACGACTATCATTTTAATACATCATGGTTTTTTGGGAAAATCTTCCAATGACGTCCCCCGTGGGCTCTTGGGTGGAGCGAGAGGGCGTGTCAGACTTTTACTGACTAAAAACCCACTCCTGTTCCTTCTTTGTCTTCGTCCCAGGGATGAGTTTTCTTTCAGAAACAAATCTTTGGCCCCAGTAGGCCCTGCTGGACCCATACGGTTTGCTGACATTTCCTTGAGGTACGCGTGGAACCGTACGCGCCGTCGAGATTTGGGCTCAGGCCAGACGGTTACCGGACGGTCGAACGGCGAGCTACCTATTGCTCGCCGTCCGCAAGCCCGCGCCTACGGTGGCCGGAAATCGGGATCGGAATCCCGGCGGCAAAAGACCCTCGCACACTCGCGCGTGCACGTGCGGCCTCCTCCTTTGCTAGCATTACAGCTTCGCAGAAGGGGGCGACCACCTGCCGATTGCCCCCACGAGGACACGGCGTTGCTCTGTCCAAGCGGGGCACACCTCTACCGTGTGCTCCATCGTGTCCACCGGGCGATCCACACAGTGGTGGCACCCGGGCGTTACTTCCCGCACGGATCCGGTGCAGGAACTTCCCGAAATGACCATTTTCGGTGAGATCCTGCGTCATGCGGAAGGTAAGGACGCAGTGAGGTCTTTCCAGCTACTCCTCAAAGAGGGGACTTACCGCCATAATTATGGCGTGCCCATCGCTGGCTTGCGACAGTCGTTGTCGCCATTTCTCTCTCAGAACTCTGTTCTCTCTCTCTGTGCTCTGTCAGTTTCGCCCCGGTGTTGCATCTCCACACGAAAATCGTGCATGCGTGCAAGGACTTATGCCTCCAGATCCTATAGTGACTGGCCAGCAAGAAGGCTCGCCGCTTCGCGGGAATAAATACCATGGTAAGACCATGTTCCTTACTGAGTACTTTGTCTTGTTACACGTTATTCTAAGTAGGCGTTCAACACAAACACGAACGCGAAGCGAAGCGGTTCGAACGGAACAAACAATTGATAGGAACTTATAAATAGATCTTTACTAAAAGCTCACTTTGAAAGTTCCTTGGACCGTCTTTATCTTTATCCTTGCCTACACGTGCTTCAATCGCGTACATTTTGTCTCAATACGTGACTGAAGCCTTTAAACAGACCGAGGCAAAGGAATCCACTTTGCAAGATTACGTATAGTTTGTTTTGGTTTTAATATCCTTTTGGTAAACAAACTTTTTTTTTTGAGGTCAAATAATTTCTCCCGCTTTGGGTGGAGGGCTTGTCAGACTTATACTGACTAAAACCCACCTGTGTTTCTTTATGTTACAGGATTGCGATCTTTCAAACGATCACGCATTAGAACAAATGTTCTGCGATTTAGTTTCCACCATTTTTATGACGATTACACACTTTTAGTTATGAAAATATCTGAACTACATAGCGATACATTTATTTGTTTTATTTATTTATAATTATATACTTTATTGCACACCAAGATTATAAATTTACAAAAGGAATCCATACTTCATATTATAAATGTCTGTCTGCTAAACTTTCATAAACTACTTAACTGATTTCGATGAAATTTGGTACAGAACTAACCTTAATTCTTCGACTTTGACTTCACGTTCACAATAAACGACATTCACGTGGACGAAGTTGTGGGAAAAAGCTAATATGTTTATACAACTTAGCACTGAAAGTAGTTCAGTTACAAAAATTCCTTTAATAGTAGAAAGCTATTGCTAATTGCCACGATTCTGTGTCATTTAGTTAAATTTTAAAGCACATAAGTTTTTTGAAAACCAGATTCTTAGCAAGCCCGCCATGTTTGTTTACAAAATGAAACTAGTGAAGAAAAACACACTATACGTGCGAGTCTCTAACTTAACGGATTTACAGTTTCTAGTGGGTCAGTAAGTTTATCCTGGTTTATTTATTACATTTAAGGACGTTAGCATTAGGTAATTGGTTATCCCTTTAGCTAAGGTAAAAAGAAGGTGAGGAGAGGTGCGTTTAATTATACGCCGAATTCCGAATAGCTAAATTTGGATTGTTGATGCATTGGGATTGCTGTTGCATTGGGATTGCTGATGCGTTCGGATTTCTGATGCGTTCGGATTTCTGATGCGGTCGGATTGCTGATGCGTTCGAATTTATGATGCGTTCAGATTTCTGATGCGTTCGGATTGCTGATGCGTTCGGATTTCTGATGCGGTCGGATTGCTGATGCGTTCGAATTTATGATGCGTTCAGATTTCTGATGCATTCGGATTGCTGATGCGTTTGGATTACTGGTGCGTTAGGATTGCTAATGAATTGCTAAATCTTCTCCATAGAGATCAACGCTTTGGAACGTGCAATTTAGCTTCACTTTTTTTGACCTGACCGACATTTTGACTATTCAAAAGTGCCTGTATTTGGTCAATTTGAAATAAACGTTTCCGATATCTAATCCGTTCGGATTGCTGATGCGTTGGGATTGCTGATGCGTTCGGATTGCTGATGCGTTCGGATTGCTGATGCGTTCGGATTGCTAATGCGTTCGGATTGCTAATGCGTTCGGATTGCTGATGCGTTCGGATTGCTGATGCGTTCGAATTGCTGATGCGTTCGGATTGCTGATGCGTTGGGATTGCTGATGCGTTCTGATTGCTGATGCGTTCGGATTGCTGATGCGTTCGGATTGCTGATGCGTTCGGATTGCTGATGCGTTAGGATTGCTTATGAATTGCTAAATCTTCTCCATAGAGATTTACACTTTGGAACGTGCAATTTAGTTTCGCTTTTTTTGACCTGACCGACATTTTGACTATTCAAAAGTGCCTGTATTTGGTAAATTTGAAATAAACGTTTCCGACATCTAATCCGTTCGGATTGCTGATGCGTTCGGATTGCTGATGCGTTCGGATTGCTGATGCGTTCGGATGCTGATGCGTTCGGATTATTGATGCGTATGGATTATTGATGCGTTCGGATTGCTGATGCACTCGGTTTGTTGATACGTTCAGATTGCTGATGCGTTTTTGAAGTACCTGACGATAACTTTCTTACCTTATTCTTTTTTCAATTGCTTACTTGTACGTTATCTTTGTGAACTGCTGGCTGTTTTTATTAATGGAGTGATAAAAATAAATGGTTTATTTTTTCCAGTTTCAGGTTATTATAATTATTGGGCTTTTTAAGTTATAAACGAATCATAATATAAAATTGAGAATTTCCTTGTGGTTTTAATTCGATAAATTAAACAAAAAGATTTTAACGCAACTGTGACAATCATATTATTTAATCAATTTGAAGACAGATTTTCTACCACTTGATTTACAATAACGTAACAATTATAACACAAAGCCATTTCAAGTCTTGCATGACTCACAAACAAAATTTTGAAGCATCGATTTAAAAAGCTATTATGTTATAACCCTCGCGTCAGTCAAAAGTGCTGCGGTAGTGTTGTGACACCCAGTATCGATATAACAAAAAAAATATGTTTTTTCTTTAATTGAAATAAACCAGTGCTTGACTGCGATCCCACCTGATGGTAAGCAGTGATGCAATCGTTGATGGTGAAGCGCACTAATTTATTAAGTCCAGCCTTGAAGACACCTAAATTATAATCGGACGGGAAGACCGGTCAGCAGACAAATGTTTTCTTGTAAATTGACAAAGCATCGTCGATACTATCCGTTACTTCATATTTGTTGTGAAATAATCCGTAAAGACTCTGAAACAACTTACAAACCTAGAAATGTTTCAGAACGGGGACTAATCTAGGAATTGCATGACTTGATTCCGCCATCTCATTTCTACCATCGGACAACACGACGTACGGCGAGTATCCACCCTTACGTTGTTGTAACCTACAGTCCGGACTAAGCGTTTCGCCTCGTTGATTATACCGTGTACATCGAAGGACTGGAATAATTTGCCTGCCTTTCTTTCCATCCGAAAATGATTTGGGAGTCTTCAAGGCTAGAGTGAATAGGCTCTTAATAAACTAGTGCACCTCACCATCAACGATTGCATCACTGCTTACCATCAGGTGGGATCACAGTCAAGCACTAGTTTATATCAAATAAAAAAATTAAAATGACAATTTTTATCAACAGCGAATTTCAATAAAATTGCTTACGTCTATATACAATAATCATTTCGTCAAGTGGTACATCATCTGGTACGAATGCCTTGCACAATCTTTTTATGAGGTGGAAAATCATCCAAGAACTTCTCTAGCTCCAGAGCGGAGGGTGCAGACTTTTAATAACTAAAACCACACTTGTATTCTTCAGATGCCCTTTGCTTTCTAGGACCAGGGTTTTATTTTCATAAATTTCCCGTGGCCCTGGCGGATATCGGTCCTGCTGGGCAATGAATTTTACTCGTCTCATATTATAATTTGGTTAAGCGTTACTACGGATCAATGACGTTGATTGACATCGGTTTATTGGTGTGTTGCCTTTGGTGTAATAGCTACTGTCGACGGACGATAGATTGGTTGGTTTGGAGACACTTTTTTATTTTGGTAGGAAATCATCACAACAACTTCTCCCGCTCTGAGTTTAGTGAGAGACTGTCAGACTTTAAATGACTAAAATCCACCCGTGTTACTTCTATTTCGGGCCTCGTCAATTATGCTGATAGCTCTTTGAGGCGCAGACCCGGGCCTGGTCCTACCTATTGCTCGCTGTCCGTCTACGGTTGCTGGGTATCACCCAATGCCCAGAGCGTCTTTTACAGTGGCTTGGGTTTGAGGGTTTCCTCTCCTTCACGCTTTTGACCACCTTTTCCAGTCACGTTACAACTTTGTAGAAGAAAGTGACTGCTTCCGTTGCTCTCTCGCTTTGTATCATAGCCTGGGCCAGAGCTGGACGTGAAATGTCGCCACTGTCGACCGCCACGAAGACTGTATCATCATCATCATTTCAGCCGAAAGACGTCACTGGACATAGGCCTCCCCAAGTGTCGCCACAATGAACGGTCCTGTGCGTCTCGCATCCATAGGACTCCCGCAACCGTTCCCAAGTCATCAGTCCACCTTGTAGGTGGCCTTCCAACGCTACGTCTTCCGGTACGTGGTCGCCATTCCAGAACCTTTCGGCCCCAATGGCCATCCGTTCTGCGAGCAATGTGCCCTGCCCATTGCCACTTAAGTTTGGCGATTCTTCGTGCTATGTCGGCAACCTTGGTCCTCCGATTCCGAGCATAGCCCTTTCCATTGCCCTTTAGGTGACATTAAGTCTTCTGATGAGGCCCATAGTAACTGAGACTGTACAGTAAAACGAAATGATAGTACAAGGTTACGTACTTGAGAATTAATTCGTCTTTCGAGACTTGGCATCCAACGAGTTAATAAGAGCCGAAAGCAACGTTTATTTAAATCTGTATCAATGCCAAGCACGTCTTTACTCCAATCCACATGCTGCAGGAAGTTCAAAAAGTGCTTCGAAAACTTTAGTCGTGCACGTAAAGTGGCAAGTTGCTGGGTAGCTGGACGACTGCCAGCTACTCACGAGTGGCTAGGGAAGCCTTTCCTCTCACTTGATTGTAAACTTGATCGGAATGTTAAGCAACTGTTACAGCAACGGTCTTTGTAACTTAAATTGGTTTCAAGTTTTTGCAGGGGCGCCGGCTTTTAGAAAACCTCATGGTGCTCATGCTCATTTGATGACTCGAAAAAGTGGCCAAGTGTGAGAAGAGAAATGCACACTGATCGACCGACAAATAAATAAATGTCCTACTTACATACTGCATACTTAATTACTAATTATGTTTGATAAAAATGTAAAATGATACCATTATATAAAAATGAAACTAGTTTTTATTATCAAGAAACATTACAATTTATACGTAACCTATAAGGTGATTACTGGTCTGTTTCGTGATGTCTATTTCTCAGGGGTGCTCGACACCCACTGTTTATTTCTCATGGGTGCTCAAGCCCCCGAGCACCCACGCAGTTGGCGCCTCTGAGTTTTTGAATAAAATTCTATGAGCTTGAACCGATTTGAAATTCTTGTCGTTATTGTTGTCGGGTAACTAGATATTTTTGTTATTTAGTAAACTCACAAACACTAACGTCGTCTTGGCTACCATCCAAAGCTCAAAGGACCAAACTTTATGTAGGTTACAAATGTTTTCTATGAAACATCTTCAATCGTTCAGTCATTGCGTTAAATCAGTATTGTTTCATTGCTTCCATCATTATCATCATCGTCATTTAAGCCGAAAGACGTCCACTGTTGGACATAGGCCTCCCCCAAGCGTCGCCAATTACTGGTCCTGTGCGTTGTGCGTGTGCAAAGCAATATTTGCTTCCAAAAGACTACAGTCTACATGTATGCAAATATATCGACAAATAATTCAAATTTCAACATTTTTAGTTTATTTTTTTGGTACTTTTTAATTGTATTAATTAATGTATAGAATAGCATAGTCGGCCTTATAATGTTCCCACTGTTGGGACTCAGGCCTCCTCTCTAGGAGAGGGAATGGGCCGTAATCCACCACGCGGGCCCAGTGCGGGTTGGTAGATGTCACATGTCTTCGAATTTTTGGTTCTAGGACATGCCGGTTTCCTCACGATGTTTTCCTTCACCGTTTTTAGAGCAGTGGTGGTGAAATAAATTACACAAAGTAATGCGCCTGGCTGGGTTTGAACTCGCGACCTATACAACTCGTAATTCAGGACCGTTACCACTCGGCCACCACTAGTCCTCACTCGGCCACCACTGCTCCTCGTCTCAGTCTACATTTATGCAAATATATCGACAAATAATTCAAATTTCAAAATTTTAAATCAATTTACTATGGCTTTACAATAATTGTTTATTTTTTGGTACTTTTTAATTGCATTAATTAATGTATTTTAATTCTATTGTATATTAAGTACTATTATGCGTCACAGAGCAATACATCACTACATTTTTATTTTAAAAAGAATGGGGCTCTATCTGTACCTGTTACTGATCATATTTGTGTAGTCAAAAGTAATAAAAAAATCGGTTGTCTGTAAAGTCGGTTTACTGACGATAGTTGAACGTGACAACGTGTTACATTTATTTGTACGCATAAATACAAATAAAAAATTAACACAACATTCACTTTTCACTGCACTTTATACTTGACGAAAACATGTAAATGTATTATTTTATAGCAGTTGTCACGACGCAGACGCATCGCTCACTCAAGTAGGAGAGAGACAGATGTCGAACACTGCCGAAAGCGGAGGCCGAACGCGCTCTCGCTTGCACTTCAAGCCTTAAATGGAACGCCTCAGAGCGAGGTAACGCCGCATGCGTCATACTTTTTCGTGCGTGCATTCGGCTCCATCGAATTATAAGACGTTGTCACGTCAAAACTAAATACCAAAATTCTAGGTACATCAAAATTACATGTCTTACAATTCTTTTTTATTGTTAAATGTGTGTGATGTGGTAGTACACTCTTAATAAATAAGTTTATAAACCACCTTCCACTATACATTATACAGAACCAAAAAATAACAACAAAAATCCAAATTTTTTTATGAAGACATAAACACAACTAAAAGTATGGGAAACCCGTGATCCTAGAACGCAAAAGGCAACTGAAGGAACATAGGTGTGGTTTTAGTCAGTAAAAGTCTGACACGCCCTCAAGCTCCGCCCTAGAGCGCGAAAAGTCATTAGATGATTTCCCACCTTAAAAAAAAACTAAAAGTATCGATATAATAAATTAGGTCCATCACTATTGCAGGCTAATAGGTCGGAGAGAAAGTTGGTTCGCAAGCATCGAGACGGAACCCTAATTATGTCTTCAATCAACGTCACTGTGATCTCATGTCGGACCCGGAATTATTCAATTAGGTTCCTATTATGGTAATATTATTGCTTGTTTTGTTTTGGCTAACCTATGTGGAACTTAACGACATTTAAGAATGGAGTTCATTAGTAATTGAAGGTTTTAAAAAAAATGCTAGCCCATTTGTAAAAATTGATGATTTTTTTACGAGTAGAAATTATGGTTAAATTATTATCAGTCTCTGATATAACTTAATTCATCAACATCATCATCATTTCAGCCGAAAGACGTCCAGTGTAGGACATAGGCCTCCCCCAAGTATCGCCATAATGACCGGTCCTGTGCATCACGCATCCATCGGATTCCCGCGACCCTCACCAGGTTATCGGTCCACCTTGTAGGAGGCCTTCCAACGCTTTGTCTTCCGGTACGTGGTCGCCATTCCAGAACCTTTCGTCCCCATCGACCATCTTTTCTGCGAGCAATGTGCCCTACCCACAGAATCGCCAGAATACCTTAATTGTAATTTTTAATTTAATAAATGTAACATGCATTACCGTCGTCGAATATAGGCACTTTGTTCGACGATACTACCTTCCGCCTCGCTGCTTCCCTACGTCTTGGCGCTCCTTGTTGCTCTCCTCATCGCTGCCACTGTGGCGAAGTTGTCAACAGCCTCAGACACCACGGTCTGTAATGCAGCCGAGCATAGCACGGCACACGAATATCAACGACATCATCCGACGCGCTCTTGTCACCGTCGGCGTTCCGGTCGTATTGGAACCTCATGGCCTGGCACGTGACGATGGCAAAAGACCGGACGGTATGTCTTTATTTCCATGGAAAATGGGTAGGCCTTTAGTGTGGGATGCTACTTGTGTCGATACTCTTGCGCCATCTCATCTTCCTAGCTCGTCGTGTTGTGCTGCCGCAGCAGCTGCAGAACCTCAAGCGGCGGAAGTATAATAACCTTGTTGGTAGTTATATTTTCGAGCCGTTTGGGGTTGAAACTCTCGGATCGTGGGGTCTGTGTGCACACAAATTATTTAAAGAACTTTCAAAACGCCTTGTTGACACTTCGCGTGACCCAAGGGCTGGCTTTTACTTCGGACAAAGGATAAGCATTGCCATTCAGCGTGGCAATGCTGCCAGTCTTTTGGGTACATTACCAAACGACAGCAATGCGGAGGAGCTTTTCGACGCCGTACTTTAGATTGCTTTTTTAGTTCTTTCGGGCTTTGTTTTTTGTAAGTTAGTTTTTATTAAGTTAAGTTAAGCAAATTAATGTATTAGTTATATGATAAGTAAATAAAATAGTAAATGTTTGTTGTTTTTGTGTTTAGCATGCCTAAATATACCTATATAGGGTGACTGGCAATTAGTGTACGATACTTAAACACGTGATTGTGCTCATGATAACAAACAATTTTTACTATGGGAGAAAAGCCGAAATCGCGAAAAAAATATCAGCTGTTCAGTACATTAGGCAAACATAAATGTACTGAACAGCTGATATTTTTTCGCGATTTCAGGTTTGTTCCCATAGTAAAAGTTGTTAGTTATCATGAGCACAATCACGTGTTTAAGTATCGTACACTAATTACCAGTCACCCTATATAACCTTCTTTTTTTTTAAGAACTTTCTAAAATAATATATTATTAATTTTGAAAGAAAATAATATTTGCATAATTATAGGTATATTCGTATGTATGTCTAATATAATATATTCATATTATATTAATATTATATTAAACATATTCACGTAGGTTTATATTGTACACTGGATCTTACCGTTGAATGTGGTTTCTCTCTGTCACTCAAAGATTTGCTGAGAGAAAACTCATTGTTGAGTTAAGCTTGCCTTTGTACATAAATTATCAAACCACTGTGTTACTATGTTATAGTTTTGTGTACAATATGTAGACATTGGGGTTCGATTCCAACCCAGGACAAATGTTTGTGTGATGAGCACGATCATTTTTTCTGTGTCTGGGTGTAATTTATCTATAATGTATGTATTTAGAAATATATAAGTATGTTTATCAGTTGTCTAGTACCCATAACACAAGCTCTGCTTAGCTTGGGACTAGACGGCGTTGTGTGATAGTTGTGGAATATTATATAACTATATTATATTCTCAGCTTTCACGACGTTCTCATCGTGTGGAATGGTTATGCTTTTTTATTCATCTTGCATTTAATTTGCAATGTCATCCCACAATGTTGGACACGCCATAATTGCGTGACGCTGATTCCCCTCTTCAAGGAGTGGCTAGAAAGGAGCCACGGCATTCTCATTGAACATTGCAAGTTCGGGAGGTTCCTGTTTCGGATTCAGGTGGAAGAAACGCCCCGAGCACATGATGGAGAACTCGATGATGGTGTGCCCCGCTTGGTCGGAGCACCGTGTCTTCACAGTAATGCAAGCGAAGGAGCCGTAACCGTGAGAGAACACACACTCTCAAGTCCCAGCCGCCACGACAGATAATCCTCGGGTTCTTACGGACGATGAGTAATGGCTAGCTCATCGTCCAGCTATCCAGTAAAGACAGAGCCCCAGTCGTCGACGGTCCGTAGTGTTCCCCACGTGCCTCAAAAAGATGTCACCGAAAGGGAAACCATGGTCTTAGAAAGCAAAGGCGAACTGAAGGACACAGGTGGATTTCAGTCAGTAAAAGTCTGACTTGCCCTCACGCCGCACCCTAGAGTGGGAGAAGTCATTGGATGATTTCCCACCTGTAAGGTATACGCGCCCGGTAATAGTTGCGTTTTGATTGAAATGAGCTAACATGTTATCAGATATTAAATGTTCTTTAATTTTATTAAATGCCTGTTGATGACTATCGGACCAAACCCACCTAGTATTTTTGTTTAGTAATTGATACAAGGGGCTTAAGATTGTTGACGCTCTAGATACAAAATTTCTATAATAATTCGTTAACCCTAAAAACGATTGCAACTCGTTTACATTCTTTGGGCATGGAGCCTCGCGAATAGCTTTTACTTTGTCCGGTGATTTACGCTCTCCATTTTCATCGATAACATGACCTAAATAATTAACTTCCCTTTGAAAGAAAACGCACTTGTCTTTCCTTAACGTCAACCCAGCTTCTTCTAATCTTCTCAGTACCGTTCTTAATCTTTCTAAGTGTTCTGATCTGTTGCTACCTGTCACTAAAATGTCATCCATTAGACAAAGAACCCCATCTATTCCTGAAACAATGCCTTGCATTGCTTTTTGAAAGATGGCGGGTGAGCTAGACAACCCGAATACTAACCGCGTATACTTAAACAGACCTTTATGCGTATTTTTATACGTATACAATTGCGTGTTATCGTCTTCCACTAATACAAATTGATTGTATGCGCTTGATAAATCTAATTTTGAGAACTGTTTACCCCCATATAACTTAACAAATAAATCGTCAACGGTTGGCAATGGATATTTCTCGATAATAAGTTGTTTATTTATTGTTGCCGAGTAATCTGCACAAATTCTGATTTCTCCATTCTTTTTTAAAACCGGGACTATGGGGGATGCGTAGTCGGAATACTGCACAGGCGTTATGATGCCTAATGAGATAAGACGGTCTAGCTCATTATTTATTTTGCTCCGGAGCGCATATGCCACTGGTCGTGCTTTGCGGAAAACCGGTTTAGCGTCGGGTTTTAATGCTAACCTAACTTTATATTTCGTGAAACATCCTAGTTCCTCTGAAAACACTGATGGGAAATCGCTCATTAAGTTGTTTATTATATTATTATTTTCCGCAGCACAATATTTGATTTGGGAAATTTCTAAATTAAAACGTTTTATGAAATCCCTTCCTAATAACGGTGGTCCACCATCGCGCACTACGTAAATTGTGAAGGAGTGTGTTTGTCTTAAATAGACTACCGGTACTCGTATCACGCCTATCACTATGATCCTTCCCCCACCGTAACCTCTCAGCGTCTTTGTCGCATGTGATAAGGGTACGTCGGCGAAATGACTGTAATATGTTTTATCCGAAATAGCAGTAACGGCCGCTCCGGTATCAATTTCAAACTGTAGACTTACACCGTTAATTAGAACGCGCATGTACATTGGCATCGTATCTGACTCACAACGAATATGACTAACCATACCTTCTCTCTCGGAACTTTCCTCAACGTGTTTCACGCACTTTGTTTTGTTAGAACACATGCGACGTAAATGGCCTTTCTGACCACATTTCCGGCAGCTGAAATTTTTAAACCGACACTCGATTGATTTATGATTTTTAAACCCGCACACTGCACATTTTAGTCCTTCATCCACTTTTTTGTCCCTTATCTTGAACACCGCGCTGGACGACGGCGCCGCTGGCACGTTGGCTGCGGCCGCGCGAGCACCACGCACGCTGGCTGCCAACTCCACCACTTTCGCCAACGTCAGCTCCTTGATGTCCTTTGTGAACAGCTTGTCTCGCTCGGGTCCGCTTGTCATTCCCATGACAAAACGGTCTAGCAAAGACTCCTCTAGATTCCCGAAGCCGCAGTATGCAGCTAACCTTCTCAATCGGGCCGCCCATTGCGCGTGACCTTCGTCTGCCCTCTGTGTCGCCGCATAAAACTCTGCACGCTCGGTGAATCCATGACACTTTGGTATGAAATGCTAGTCGAAAGCTTGAAGAATGGCTTCAAATTCTTCTTCTTCTATTGGTTTTGGTAGCAGAAGATCACTTGCGAGCTTGTATGTGGACTCGCTGAGTGCTGTGAGTAATATCGCTCTGCGTTTTACTCCCGACTTGTCTGCATCTACCAAATCGTTTGCAATGAACCATTGTTGCAGGCGATTCTTAAACGACACCCAATCCTGAGTTATATGGTCGAAACTGTTAAGAATTCCGAAATACGTTGCCGCCATTTTCAATTTTTAAAACGTGGTTTATTAAGACATAGGCGAGCGTGGGGTCGCAGCCCGCACGTACTTACTTATACATAATATATAACACCACCTCAAAACAAAATCCAAAATAAGGGAGAGGAAAGGGGTCTTAGCCAGCTATAGATAACTTACGATCACTGAACAAACTTTTGTAATTAATTAAGCACCCCTAGCCAAGTTGATAATCTGCAATCGTTAACGCTAGTCGAAAACTAATCAAATGTATAAGAATGACAACATCTCAACGTTAAGTCACGTGGTCAGAATAAACGAATAGAAAATTCGTAGCTAAGTTCACATCGTTAAAAATGATTGAATTGTTATCGTTTCTACAAGGTTCAACGCTAAATCCATTGTTATTGTAGAACGACATTGTAGAACGAGCGGCCGACTCAGGCGCGTCAACATGACTACCAACTTATCGTTTTCTACAATTGCCCCCCTAGCCAAGTTACAACCGTTTCGTTTCGATTCTCTTTTCGTTGATTGCCTCGAGTCGGCCACGCCTCCTATTCCTTTGTTCTGACCACGTGACTGAGCGTTGAGATGACGTCAGAATAAAGGAATCGGAGGCGTGGCCTACTCGAGGCGATCGACGAAAAGAGAATCGAAACGAAACGGTTGTAACTTGGCTAGGGGTGCAGAACTATTCTACTATATTCTCATATCATCACAGCTCTTAAAGCGGTGTACAAAAACATCGTGAGGAAACCGGTATGTTCTTAAAACAAAAATTCGATGAAACACATGGCATCTAAGAATCCACACTAAGTAAGCTTATGGGATTACAGCTCAGTCTTTCTCACTATGAATAAAAGTGTGTCTGTTTCCCAACAGTGGGAAAATTATAAGATAAATAAAAATAAAAAAGCCTTTTATTTCTTGCATTACAAATTATTAAAAAAGTAGGAAAAAGAAAAATTATATACTTAGTTAATGTTATTTACAGTATTGATTTTTTTTTTACTTAAGGCTCCGTGCACAGAATTATCTCATTTTGAACCTTTTTGATCATGGTTTGTGAGAAAAGTAAGAAGAATTTAAACCTTATTTTTTAGGATTATGAAAGTCAAGTTCTTATTCTCTCAGTTGGCTTGACTATTTTTTTTAAATAATGTGTGTATTAATGGCAATTACCCATATTCAAAACCCTTTTCTCGCAAAAGTATCGATCGAGTGAAGTTTGGCTACGTTTTACACAAACTACAAATGATTTATAACATAAAAAAAAATATTAGTAACATCATTATATGGTCTACTCTCAGATGGGTTGAAAACATTATTGACTTCAATAGGAAATATAGCAGAAAAAAAATGTTGAAAAAACATAATTCTTGGAAAACATCTGTACAAATAAGTATTTTTTTCTATACCTTAGAAACACTTTTAAGAAAATTTAAAAATTACACAATAATCTTAAGTTAATCTGTTAATAGAATCTAAAATTTATTTTATAAATAAACAGTACCTTCATTTCGTAAATCGACCGCGCAAACACGATCGCGTCAGTAACGATCGGGCACTCCCAGCGAGAGCACGTACTACTTTGTTCCGGAGCCGCTCGCCAAATTTACGTGAATATATTCCCAAATTTGTACGCCGACTATCACGGTGTGATCCAGTAAGTATTATTTTTGATTTTATGTACTTTGCTTATTAAGAAAGATTGTTTAAATTTCTTTCGACTTCAATAGTACTTAGAGGTAACTGTTGTATGTTTGTATGTAAAGGTTATCTGCGGAATTACTCTACTACTATGATTAAATTACAATTCTTTCACTAATGCCATCTACAATGGTTAATGGCAGCTATATTACCATCCACAGAAAGTTGATATTTTTAACCGACTTAAAAAAAGGAGGAGGTTATCAATTCGGTTGTATGTTTTTAATCATTTTTTTATGTTTGTTACCTCAGAACTCCGTCGTTAATGGACCGATTTTTTTGCAGATAATGAGTCGAAAGAAAAGGACGCATTATAAAGGCGTCACTAAAAGGAAAAAAAAACAAAATGTGGGGCTGATACGTGCAAGACAAGTTCTTAAAAAACGCAAGTCCAATGCACTGGCTACGGTTTCGTTTCCAGAACATGTAAGATTTCTTCGATCAGCAGTAGAAGTGAAATAGTACATTTTGATACAGTGGAGAAAGTTTGTCATTGCGACCGAGGACGAATTCACACGAGCCGTAGGCGAGTGTTTTATATGGATCTGAGTGCTGCTGATTGATACATTTTCACGTGATTGCTTAGCGCTCAGCCTGATACAATAAATGTAATAAAATATGGTGGCAACGAGCACGCGTACTTTTTCGCACTAGTGCGAAAAACAGTAAATAGTGTGCCTAAAAGCGGTAGGAATAAGAGCGGGTTTTCGAGTAAGTGTATTGAAATAGCATTTACCAGTACATACTAATTGACAATGTTGCTAATTTTTAGGAAATAGATGCTAATGAAAATTCTGAAACGACTATGGACACTAATAAAGTTGACAATATGTGTCAACTTGAACTATTCATGGTAATTATAACCATTGTGTTACGTACAGGGTGTAAATAAATAAACGCAAGACCTACTTTTAGAAATTCATAACTTGTTTTAGTTGTACTATATATGGTGATCTAATTGTTTCAGTTTATATTGAAAGTCTCATATTTTTTCTCTAAACTTAACTCGTAAAGTGAAATTTTGTAAGTTCTTGGTCCGAGAGACCACACAGGATGTTTTGCGTTTATTATGTTATATCGTATAAAAATAAATAATGTACTTATAATATACCAACAATAATATATTCATTTACAGGGTTATTTGTAAAGCACTAACAACCTTGCAGGACTGTATTACTGACATCATAAATAACAATTTTTGTTCTATGACTTTTTACAAAACATAATTCATTTACCAAAAATAACCCTTCAAGATTTCGTTGCTCTTTCTAACACACTTCAACTTTGTGTTTTGCTATACCTACGTCTGTATGACGCGACGCAAGCGCATCAAGCACCCCCGCTGCCCGATCCCCGCTCCCCTCCGCTATTGTACTATCGCTTGCTTCGCATATACTTCGTAATGTTTAGAATGTTCAATTAAAATATTTTTATTTTTGTATGAAAATCTGATGAACTAAAATATGATAAATTTTCAAGATAAGATAATAGAAAATCCGTAGTCACACGTTATTAAAGTGTTTCGGTTGGTACCTACAACGTGTGACTACGGATTTTCTTTTTGTTCTGTTCTTGTTTCTCCATTTACCTTGTTTATTCCAGCATCCTTACAATCTTGTTTCATAAGTTTTCGGCGTCGTTTTTTTTGTCGTTGTCGGGTTTTAGTTTTTAACTGTTTTTTATTTAACCTTTTGACGTGCGTAATTAGAGACACAATAGTAAGACAATGGCTTGCGGACGCCGGCTACCGCCTGAGCGTTAATGAATTAAACAATTTTGGTGTTAAATTTAACACATGACTTTTGGTCCGCTAGAGGGCGTCGCTTTAAATTTGAGCAATATTTTGGAAATGTACAAGTGAAGCCCTTTCAAATGCTACCAAACACGGCGTAATTATCACCATTTTTATTTTTAACACATTACTTTTTGTCCGCTAGAGGGCGACATATCAAGTTTTGTGACACGTCACGTAGCCTATGTTCAGCGGACAATTAAGACGGTTCTAACCATACCTCATATGTCGAGTTCTGATAAGTAGATTAGGAGCTATGAGGGAACAGATGAACATACTCACATACATACATAGCCTGTCAAAATCATTACCCTCCTTTGGCTTTGCCGTAGTCGGGTAAAAAAAAACTAATTTGAAGGTAAAAGTGGCTGTGGCTGCGGAGCAGGACCGGCATTTAGCCAAGCGTTTTTATCAAGGATATAATCTTCCAGTTTATAATACGCTTGTCTACATAGTGTGCGTTTAATGCAACCTTTAAATTTGGACTCATTTAGTTGTAGAATCTTAACTGGTATTTTATTATAAAATTTTACACAGTACCCCATGAAAGAACTATGTACTTTAGCCAATCTGAACCGAGGTTGATCTAATTTGTTCCTATTCCTAGTATTAAAATTGTGCCTGTCACTTATCTTAGTAAAAAGATGAATATTTTTCCGAACATACATAATGTTTTCATAAATGTATTGACAAGGGACCGTCAGGATGTTTATTTCCTTAAATAGTTCCCTAAGAGAATCGCGTCTGCAAAGAGTATATATGGCTCTGATAGCTCTTTTCTGCAGAATAAAAATAGACTCTATATCTGCAGCCCGTCCCCATAGCAAAATACCGTAAGACATGATACTATGAAAGTAACTAAAATAAACTAGTCGCGCAATATCCACATCAGTAAATTGACGGATTTTTCTGACAGCATATGCTGCTGAACTAAGCCGACTTGCCAGAGATGTTAAATGAGGACCCCATTGTAGCCTCGAGTCAAGCGTGATCCCTAGGAAAACCGTATTCTCGACGAATTCGAGTTTCTCCTTGTTCAATACTTGATATCTCGAAGGCTTTCGATAGGGTCTGGCACGAAAGCCTTATTGCTAAGCTTCCTTCCTTCGGTCTACCCACTGGTCTGTGTGATTGGATCGCAGACTTCTTGAGGGATCGATCCATCCGAGTGGTCGTTGATGGCTGCTCGTCCGGTCAAATGGATATTAATGCCGGGGTCCCTCAGGGGTCGGTACTCTCGGCAACACTGTTTTTGCTGCACATAAATGACTTACTTAAACCCGGTATCTTTGGGTATGCAGACGACAGCACTGTTGCCGAGAGATATGTGGCTGACGCACGCGCTAGTGGGTCACAGATCCAGTCATCCCGAGAGGCTATGGTTGAACGCTTGAACTCGTCCTTGAAGGCGGTCTCCGATTGGGGCGATGCCAATCTGGTCAATTCAATGCAAGTAAAACCAAGCGTGTCTTTTTTCCGCTAAACGGAGTCAATTCCACCCGGCTCCATCTTTCCGAGGTGTGACCGTGCCAATAACCGACCATCTTGATCTTCTTGGCGTTACGCTGACGTCAACTACACACAGCTACTACAGGATTGATGATTCGAGACTCATCGCATTCAGTCGTGCTCATCAATGCAATAAATATCTAATAAATTAATATTCGCGTAATTAGTGACCTAGTTTTTAGTGTACTGGCGTTTCATACAGACACGTTTTTTAAAAGTGCTGACAAATTAAGAAACATGGACTGATTGGATTATAATAATATCATCTAAAATATGGAAGGCAGCCCCTTCAACCGGAGCGGTATAACGCGACGCAGCCCTCCCCCAACACCTACACCGATGCAGTCCCAGCAACCTAGTCGTGAACGAGCCCAAGAAGAAGAGAAAATGGAGGTAGTTTCGACTCCTGAGATCCAAAACTGGTTGGGGTCTATTGAGCAGCACTTGAATGAGGTATGTGTTATCTCTTCTGAGGGAAAACTAAACTCGGATCAGAAGTTAAAAATAAGTAATCTTTGCCGAAAAGTTAGTTATGGAGTTTCGCAACTGGCTGTTCAATATCAGTCATTAAAACATAATGCCGTGAAGAACCATAACTCGCTGAAAATATTAACCGAAGACCGAGACCTTCGGATTGTGTGTTGGAAATGAACCGGACGATTAAAGAAAAGTGTGGAACCCGGGAAGCACCCGCCGCATCTTTTGCAGATATGGTTAAGAAAGGGTCCAACAGCTTTGTTCGTCCAAATACTTTTAGCTCCGTGGCGATTTACCCCCGCGACAACACGAAGACCAGTGACGAAACGAAGAACATCGTCCAGAAGATTATCTGCCCTGGTGACATGAAGCTTAAAGTCAGAGGAGTACGTAAGATAGGGAAAGGAGGAATGATAATTAGCACAGAGACTAAAGAGGATTTAGACAAGCTCAAACAAACAGTTTCTCAAAAAACTCGCTTCATCAGGGCTTACCATCGATGACCCTAAAAAGCGCAAACCTCGCATTATAGTTATGGGGGTTCCGGCATTCATGTCTGAAATTGAGGTTTATAAATGCATTTATGAACAAAACCTGGCCGACAAACTGCCAACAATAACCAAAGATGCATTCTTGGCCTCAATAAAACTTAGCTACAAATCTGGTAGGAAAGAAGCTGAGAACTGTAACTATATAATAGAAGTTCCAGCCGCTATTCGAAAGGCGCTCATCACACAGGATAGATTATTTATTAATTGGACGTCCTGTCCTGTACGAGACTTCACTCTAGTAACGAGATGTTACAAGTGTCAGCAGTACGGTCATGCGGCCAAATCGTGCAAAGTCGCTTCTCCTACATGTGGACACTGCGGTGAAGAAGGACACACACTCCAGGACTGCACAAAAAAAGCTGACTCGCCAAAATGCGCAACATGTTTGCGTTTTAAAAAACCTGCCAACCACAGGACGGGAGATCCAGAGTGTCCTGCTAAAAAATCAGCCGAGAACAGGTACATTAACTCGATTGATTATGAAGGCGCCTAAGAGCGTCACATATTTGTTTATATTTTAGACTTAGTTACTGTTTTTATATTTTTTAAATTATGGATAATTACTTATTGACCGATATAGATAACACATTTGTAACGGTTTCAAAACAATGTAAGGTTGAGGAGTGCAGACAATATCTTTCCGATACTCAAAAGTCACTTACCATACTAACACAAAACATTCGCAGTATTTATAAGAACATAGATAGCTTTAACATTTTTCTTCATAGACTTAACTTTGACTGTGATATAGTGGTACTAACTGAGTGCTGGCTGTGTAATCGTCAGGACCACCTCCCAGTAATACCGGGGTATAATTTATCATATACCAGAATTAACAATAATCAAAATGACGGTGTGGTTGTTTATTGTAAAGCATCATTAAAGGTCGCAGTTGAAGAATCTACCCTAAAAGACTGTATGTGTAATTGCTTGGTCATCAAAATTGGTACAACTACAGCAATAATAGCTATGTATAGATCGCCTTCCGCTAGAAATTTAGACACTTTTCACGCTTCCTTAAACCAAATTTTTCAAGAACTGTGCACGTTTAAGAATGTTATACTAACAGGTGATATTAATATAAATATTAACTCTGAATGCTTCGATGCAGCGACCCAAGACTATCTTAATATCTGCTCATTCCATGGTTTTCTCCCCGCACATACTTTACCTACTCATCAAAGTGGTTCCTGTCTCGATCATATGATGATCAAATCTAGCTTATCGTACTTAACGCTTGTTACTAACTCGACAATTACTGACCATCACGCTGTCCTACTGCACCTAAATCAAACGCTGCCTAAGCAAAATCGACCTCGGACCAAAACGAAATTAAACACAAATGGACTCGAATATGATTTACGCAATCTTGACTTTAACCCAGTTTACAATACTGCTGACGCTAATTTTGCTTTATCGTACTTAATAAAACATGTTCAATTTGCAATATTACGTAACACGACTATTTCTTCCGTAAACAAGAAACTGTATAACATTAAACCTTGGATCACTCCGGGTTTGATTCGGTGTATAAGACAGAGAGATAAACTTCATCAGAAAGCTAAGAAAAACCCTGACAATCCTATTATTCAAATCTCCTATAAAAGATACAGGATTTTTTGCAATAACCTCCTAAAGAACTTAAAAAATGACTACAATAAAACTGAATTAAATAAAGCAGGAACCAACAGTAAGCAACTTTGGAAATATATTAAAAATGTCACTTATATGGCAAAAAAGCATGAATCTAATTCGAATTTATTGCATATTAATCCCTCACCTCTTTCATCAGCTAACCATGTTAATAACTTTTTTGTAAATGTTGGGAAAACTCTTGCCGAACAGATTCCAACACAAGACTGTGTCCAAAGACCTCCACTTGATTTAAGAAACAGGTGTGCCCTAAATTCTTTTGGCCTACTAGATACTGACGAAGACGAAGTTACTCGAATCATTTGTGGACTAAAAGATGACTCTGCAGTAGGATGGGATAATATTAGTAATAAGATCCTTAAACTCTGTAAGCATATCCTTGTTTCACCTTTGACGCATATATTTCGTATCTGTATTTCCGAAGGAATTTTCCCTAGACTTCTGAAAAAAGCAGTAATAATCCCTGTTTTTAAATCCGGAAACAAAGACAAATATAGGCCAATATCGATACTTTCCTCAATTTCAAAAATACTAGAAAAAATATTAAACAGTAGACTAGTCAAATATTTAGAGAAAAATAAACTTTTATCATCGGCACAATTTGGTTTTAGAGCCAAATTATCTACAGCTGATGCAGTGCACAGCCTGACAGATTACGTCTCTGAAGAACTAGGCAAAGGACAACAGACCCTGGGGGTGTTCCTTGATCTAGCGAAGGCCTTTGACACAGTATCGGTTCCTTTGCTAATAAACAAATTAGAGGCCATAGGAATAAGAGGAACACCGCTTAAACTTTTTGCTGACTACTTAGATGATCGACATCAATGTGTCAAAATAGACAATATTACAAGTGATGAGCAAATAAGTTCTGGATATGGTATTCCCCAGGGAAGTATCCTGGCCCCTACCCTATTCTTGATCTATATTAACGATTTGTGTAACCTAAATATTAAACAAGGCAAAATTGTTTCATATGCCGACGACACGGCCTTAATATTTACCGCTAAAACCAACAGCGAACTGTATGAATACGCTCAATTGGGTTTCAACACTGTGACTAATTGGCTTCAAAGCAATTTACTAACATTGAATGCTGACAAGACAAAATATATTCACTTTTGCATGCGCAAGCCTCAATTTAACATTGGTTACTCTCATCTGTATGCCCATAAATGTGGATTCCGATCATCCAACACGTGTGATTGTCCCTGTATCTTTAAAACACGCGACATCAAATATCTCGGGGTTATAATAGATGAAACACTCTCTTTTGGACCACACATTGAAGGTCTAATTAAAAGAGTACGCAAACTAATCTATGTTTTTAACACGTTCGTTGCATTACGAGATCTATCAGATCTCTTGCAGGACTTTTGTATTGTGCGTTGAATATAATCGTGTTGTTTCACTCCTTGCGGGAGGATCTAACGTGTAAAGTTCTTTAAGTATGAGTAGGACAAATATACATATTTGCTTCCTACATAAAGCTGAATTCAAGGACATTAAAAAAGAAATTAGAGATGGATTAGGTCCCTAACGCACAGTACTGTAATTATTTTGATTCCTTGCGTTAGGAGATATGTCGGTACTCGTGGAATCGTATGCCTCGTAGACGCAAGAGAGGGAGGGTGTGCGGCGCGGGCGCTGCGTGACTCGTTTTAGTGTTGTCCTAGCATCGACGTGGAAGGTCGCGCGTAAGTTTTGGAAATAACACTCGCGTGTGTTATTTCCAAAACGTGCGTGTTGATTAAAATTTTTGATAAACAATGAGTGCTTTTAAGAGAAAAAAGTGTAAAAAATCTATTTATTTTGGTGAGATTTCTAACAAAAAATCAACACCGGATTATACTGCTGCATCGTCCAGTATAATAACATTTTTGGAAAATGTTCAAATTTGCCCCCCATTGGCAAACTATGGCAAAAAAAAAAATGCAAATTGGCAATGGCAAATTCACATTGGAATGACAGTGATCCTGATGATGAAATATTTGACGTACCTACTTATAAAGAAAACAATCGACAACTGAGATATTATTCTATTCCCATCACTACTTACTACACATATTGAACTATCTTCGGTTGCGGTACGAGATACAATCGATATCAAATTTTTTTTTGGTATTTGTAGTTTATTCAAATGTCATAACTGCGTGCGAACCTAGCAAAATATAAAGCAATAGGCTATCTTTCACCCACAAAAACTTCAAAATATATGTCATTGTTTTTTGGAACATATAAATTATTTTCAAAACTGTATCTTTAGGAGACTGATTAGGTCTCAAACGCACCAAAGGGTTGGTTAGTTTCGAGATCTTTTAGATCTCCAAAGCACCAGCTGAAAGTTCTTTGAAAATGATGGCGCAGGGAACGTGTTAAGAAATTGCGAGTGATTGCAGATTCAAAATTGGTGACACAAATTTACTTAGCCCTAGGTCAATCTGTAATCCAATACTGTATCACTTCGTGGGGTGGAGCACTTAAAACTCACCTACTGCCCCTTGAAAGAGCTCAGAGAGCAATTTTAAAAGTAGCCAATTTCCTTCCCTTTCTCTATCCTACAGATCAGTTATACAAATCCTGTAACGTGCTTTCTGTTCGCCAGCTTTTCATAATGCACTTAGTATTAAAACAGCACACCATGCTTTCCTTCAACGCCAAAATTACTAATAAGAGACGGAATGATATTGTTTGTCAATCTAATGCATCCTCAAAATATGTATTTGTAAAAAGATTTTTTACTTTTTTAGGCCCATTTCTGTACAACAAATTAAATAGAATATTAAGTATCTACAAATTAAATAAGTATAACTGTAAAAAGATAATTTTCCAATTTTTCCTAAGCATATCTTATGTAGAGACAGAAGACCTACTTACTGTTTGTAAATAAAACTCCCGTATATCTAAATTTAGTTAAGTTTTTTAATAGTCATATTTAGAGTTAATTTATTATTTTGTATTTAAGCACTCTCTCGCCTGAAGCACAGGTTCACCCTAGTTCAGGCATATAAGCAACTGTGTTCTTTTTAATATTTAATATACTTTATTGTAAATGTAAATGCCCTATGTTATAAATAAACGATTTATTATTATTTATTATTATAACTCTCAACTTTGGGCCATACATCGAAGCAAAGGCTCAACTGGCAGCAAAAAAGCTGGGAATCCTCGCGAAAGTCAGACGGTACTTCACGCCGGAACAGCTGCTAAAACTTTATCAAGTTCAAGTTCAATCGTGTATGGAGTACTGCTCTCATCTTTGGGACGGATCTGCCAAATACCAGCTTGATGCGCTAGAGTCGATTGAGAGGCGAGCCAAGAGGATCATTGGCAATGATGCACTTGTTGAGTCGAAACTTCAAAGCCTTGGATATCGCCGCCGAGTTGCTGGCCTGTCGGTTTTCTATCGTTTACATTTCGGGGAGTGTGCACTGGAATTGCACAATCTAATTCCGCCAAGTCCGTTCCATCATCGGACCACTAGACGTACGGTGTTGCGCCACCGGTACATGGTGGACATCCCACCCATACGCACAAAACGTTTTGAGAACACATTTATTATGCATACAGCCAAGGAGTGGAATTCCTTGCCGGAGTCTGTGTTTCCTGATAGCTACAACTTGGGGGTCTTTAAGTCAAGAGTGAATAGGCTACTTCTAGGCAAGCGTGCTCCATCGTCGACCACATCATCGCTTGCCATCAGGTGAGATGGTGGTCAAACGCGAGCCTATCATTAATAAAAAAAAAAGAAGCTTTTATGGCTTTGGAAAGAGGTAGTGTGAGTCCATCAGGTATACCATCAATATCAGTAACAGCTGATGCTGCTTGCATACTTATTCTTCGGCCTATTTCCATCTTTTTGTTATCTCGTCGTGACATTTCGCGTACCTACGTATTTTGTTTAATTATTGGTAAATCTATGGAAGTCAACAAACAAAATATTTCTGATTTCTGAACAATTCCTTTTAAATACGGGCAAATTCCAATAAAACTCAGTAATCGTCAATACGGCTTTCGCCGAAATCGTTCAACTGGGGATCTTCTAGCGTATGCCATTCACATCTGGAGAGAGGCTATCGAGAAGTATGGAGAAGCACTTGCAGTCTCCCTTGATATCTCGAAGGCCTTCGACAAGGTCTGGAACAAAACCCTTATTGCTAAACTTCTTTCCTTCGGTCTACCCACTACTGGAGTCTGTCTGATTGGATAGCAGACTTCTTGAGGGGGTCGATCCATACGAGTGGTTATTGATGGCTGCTCGTCCGATCAAATGGATATTAAAGCCGGGGTCCCTCAGGGGTCGGTACTCTCGGCAACACTGTTCTTGCTGCACATAAATGACCTACTTAAACCCGGTACCTTTGGGCATGCAGACCACAACACTGTTGCCAAGAGATACGTGTCTGACACACAGATCCAGTCTTTCCGAGAGACTATGGTTGAACGCTTGAACGCGTGCACTAGCTTCTGACGTTTTATAAGTGCCCATGTAGGCCTATGTGAAATAAAAAACTTTTTACTTTGACTTTGAACTGGTCCTAAGGCAGTATCTGATTGGGACGATGCCGATCTGGTCAAGTTCAATGCTGCTAAAACCCAGGCGTGTCTTTTTCTGCTAAACGGAGACAATTTCGCACGGCTCCATATTTCCGGGGTGTAACCGTGCCGATAACCGACCATCTTGAGCTTCTTGGGGTAACGTTGTCGTCTACCCTCAATTTTGGCTCTTATATCAAGGCAAAAGCTCAGCAGGCTGCCAAAAAATTGAAGATCTTAGCTGAGGTGATTCGGTACTTTACGCCGGAACAGACAGCTGCTCCAACTTTATCAAGCACAAGTTCGATCGTGTATAGAGCTGTACTGATCTCATCTTTTATATATTCAAAAAAAATATATATCTGTTTTTAAAAATACGGTGATGTTCTTATTTATTTTGTTTGCTTTCCTTTTTATCCGATATTTTTGGTTCAATTCGAATACTTGACATTGATGAATATATTTTTTTACACCACCTGCTCGATAATGCCCTTTTATACGTCATACAACCATCACTTAAAACAAGTCATTATGTCCCTAGGGAGATAATGCAGTATGGGCGATCCCTAGGGAATAATGAGATTTGAATTTGGAACGTGAAAAACCGTCAGCATTATGTGAATTAAAATGTAGTGCATCAAACAAGTTTATTCAAATTTCAAACTGGCCACTAACAAAAAAAAAACAGAATAAAAAAACTTTCTAAAAAAAGTAATGAACAAGCGGGAGCAATAGAGAAAATTTAAATTATAGAATCTTTGAGTAGTGAATTTTGTTTGTTTCAAATCTCAAAACATTTTGAGTGATAGTTAAGATTAACTCGTAAATAATACTTACATATATTTCTCTAATATATGATTTGTTTTACTAAATTGTCTTTTAATTATCTCACAGATGGTGTAAAAAGTAGAGTATCCAACACAGGGATAAAGCTGTCTTTGTCTTGGGCGGCTTGAATTCCTCACTTCACTCAGGTTTCTTTATTAACTCCCTCGCAGTGCTCGTGAGTTAATTATATAAATCCCTCACTGACGTTCGGGATTAAAATTAGCAACCTTCGTTTTGTTCGGAATTCAACATGCCGCCCGCGACTTAAAGACACTGCTTTATCCCCTAATCACATAATCTACTTTATGCAATAACGCAATGAAGTTTGTGAAATGTATTATTTTTATTGTATTTGCTGCGAATTTTTTGGTATATATGTAGGTCTTTTTATTTCCTTTTTTTACGTAGTTTTTAACGATGACCTCAACTTGGTATTGTTTTGTCAATTAATTAATTTCTGAGTTGAGCTATACGTTTACTGACAAATGCTTGCACTGACTGAACAGGTCCACTCTAACACGGTAATATTATCTATACAGTATTCCACCTTCATACAAACGGACGAAACGCGAGCTATACCTACGCGCCTCGATCTCGAGGTGCGCTCGGGATGCAGACAGTCGCGTCTGTGCCGCGCGATATTTTCAATAAAAATAAGTTCAAGTACATATTTATATATTTAATATGACGAGTAGGATATATTGTGCTGTTTTTCATTCACATAAATATTGCTTCATTTAAAACCAAACATATAAATTGTAAAGTAGCTGCAGGTATCTATAACCAAGTAAAAGATATTCCTTTTTCTCCACCTTGCTTGCGGCTGTAGGCATTGATTTCAAAGATACCGCCGAGTTACAATACTGTATAGATAATATTACCGTGACTCTAATCTGTATGGTTCCATCCTCAAAAGAACATCTCGGACACTAGTATACACTGTCCGCATACACCTTTACCGAGATTACATATCTGAATTTTAAAAGAGATATCTCGTAAACTTAATTTTTTTTTGACACATGGAAAGTGTTTTTTTACAACTATTCTACTTAAATAAATATCATTGTATCATCGTTTTGTATTTATCATTTAGTTAATTGTCTAAATGTATCAACATCCATCTAACACAAAATTGAATAATTTTGGTGTGAATTGTGACAAATAATATACACGTTCCAGATTTTTATTTACAAACCATACTTACTTTATAATTTTGTAACTCAGAAAAATATCTTATAGAGGATCAAAATTGTTTGAGCGGCCACCAAGCTCGATTTTTACGCATGTGTGCGTGTAGCTGCATGCACGATGCACACAAACATAACATTGCAGTGAATTTGCCTAAACTCTAGCGAGTGAATTTTCTGCACGGCCTCATTATCACTAAATTATTATAAAATTTATCGTAACTTAATATAACGAAGTCTAATTAAAGCAGCTTCAATAAATACCAGCTTCAATAAATTTAATCCTATTCATGTGCAAGAACCCCTCCTCAGGCGAGGGTGAAGGCCTCCTCTAAAGAATTCCATTTATCTCTATCCTGGGCTATTTGCGTCCAGCAGGGCCCAGCTATTTTTATTATTTCGTCTGCCCATCTCGTATCTCATAAGATAAATATAGGTACATAATCCTCCCGGCCAAATTTTGGTCACGATGACCAATCGGTGTGAGATCAGGCGTAAAACCAACGGCTTGACGTTTCAAAGTACGGGGATATCACATCACCAACGTCCAAACTCGGAACATTAATTCCTAATGGAAAAACAATAACACTTTTTGCTTAACCCGGGAATCGTATCCAAGACTTTCCGCTCGACAGTCGCTTGCAACCACAAACCCAACAGAGCAGTTAAAATGACTTTGCATACAAAACTTGACAAACATAATATTCACTTGAGAGTCTTAAAAAAAACGTCAGCACCCAGAATTTTGTCTCAAATGATCCCAAAAGTTGTGAAAGTCACTTAACAAAGCTTACAAAGTGTAAATATTGTATGATATACACAGATGGTGACGATAGGTTTAAGTTACAAGAGCATGGCTTTTGTGATGAGACTTTTCCCACACTAGGGTTTTTTTTAGGTGTGAAATCATCTAAGTATCATATGACATCTCCTGCCCTTTCGTGTCAAACTTTTACTGACTAAAACCCACTCGTTTGTTCCTTCTTTACCTTGCGTTCCAGGGCCCCGGGGTTCATTTTCACTTAACCCATGGCCCCAGTAGGCTTCGATCCTGCTGGGCCCCTACGATTTGCTGACATCTTGAGGCGCGCGTGGAATACGCGGCGTCAACGACTTAGTCTCGGTCCGGACGATTAGCGGACGACCGGACGGCGTGCTACCCATTGCACGCCGTCCGTAAGCCTACGCCTACGGTGGCTGAAAATCGGGATTGGAATCCCGGCGGCTGTTGGGGCGTGAGGACCGTTGCCTCACGCGATCGTTCGCCTCCTTTGCTAACATTACTGCTTCGCAGAAGGAGGCGACCGCCTGCCACTCCTCCTCGCTCCGGACCATGACCTGTACCAGCGCGAGAGGTCATTGCCGCCAATCTTCCCACTCTAGGGCAGAGTGTGTAAGACTTTTACTGACCAAAACAACGCCTATGTTCCTTCAGTTTTCTTTTGCTTTCTAGGACCATGGGTTTCATGGGAGAGCCCAGAAGCCCTAGTAGGCTTCGGCCCTGCTGGCCCCTACGGACATATAAGTTTTGCGTTTGTTACTGAAACTATTGAAGCAACAAACTGAAAGGCTATTTGTATATTTTTATTTTATCTAATAACTATAATAGCTCCTGCCAGCGGCTTCGCCCGCTTGAAAGTCGATTTCCCTTTCTCCATACAAACTTTGGACCACCGTTTCATCCTCTTAGGGGTGAATTTTGGAAAATCCATTCTTATATAGCGGATGTCTACACCCTATTAGGAATTTACCTGCCAAATTTTAAGTTTGTAGGTGTTATAGTAACAAACTTAAGTGGCAGTGGACAGGGCACATTGCTCGCAGATCAGATGGTCGATGGGGACGAAAGGTTCTGGAATGGCGACCACGTACCGAAAGACGCAACGTTGGAACGCCTCCTACAAGGTGGACCGATGACCTGGTGAGGGTCGCGGGAATCCGATGGATGCGAGACGCACAGGACCGGTCGTTGTGGCGACATTTGGGGGAGGACTATGTCCAACAGTGGACGTCTTTCGGCTGAAATGATGAGGTGTTATAGTTACTGAGATTTCGTGATTAATCAGTAAGTGGTATTTCGCTTTTATATATATGTATATAGGGTGACTGGTAATTAGTGACCGATACTTAAACACGTGATTGTACTCATGATTACAAACAACTTTCCCAAAGAAACTTTTTTTATATACTCACTAGTTTGTAGGAACATTCACTGATTAGGTACGTACACCTATGGGTTTGCAAGCTGCGCGGGTGTTCTATCACTATTATTGTAGGTACGACGGCGTCACACGGCTAACAGTTGAGGGGTCGCCGGTAGAAGGCGCGCGCGCCTATTTAAACAGCTGTTTTAATATTGTGATAAAACTAATGAGAATATAAAAGTTTCTTTAGGAAAGTTGTTTGTGATCATGAGTACAATCATGTGTTTAAGTATCGGTCACAAATTACCAGTCACCCTATATAGATTCATGTACACACTGATAAAAAGACCTGAGAGTTTAGTCCTGACTCATCTATATACTTACCTTTATACTACTTACTTATCTATATACTATACATTTATTTATTTTATTTGGCTCTTCAACAATGAGTACTCTATATTACGTGTAAAGGAAAATATTTCGATATTTAAGTTCAAGTGCCCCATCACATAAAGAAGAGCACTACTAACATGCATAAGCATATGCTTCTTGAAGTGGCAGTAGCTGTTAAGGTGTATAGCAACACCTTAACAGCTACCTTTACTAATAGGTCTATGAAATTGCCATTTTTAAAAACAGGTTGCTTTGAAGTGATCTTTGGATTGACTTGGAATTATAAATTCAAACAAACTTTATTATAAATTCAAATAAACTTTGTTATAAATTCAAATAAACTTTATTATAAATTCAAATAAACTTTATTATAAATTCAAATAAATTTTATTATAAATTCAAATAAACTTTATTATAAATTCAAATGCTGCATTTAAATGCTTTATTTAAATGCAGGGCACATTGCCCGCAGAACAGATGGTCGATGGAGACGAAAGGTTCTGGAATGGCGACCACGTGAATCCAAGTCGTCGACGGCGCGTATTGTTCCACGCGCGCCTCGGGCGAGATGTCAGCAAATCGTAGGGGCCCAGCAGGATCGAAGCCTTCTGGGGGGGCCATGGGTAGTGTGAAAACGAAACCTGGGGCCCTGGGACAAAGGCAACGAAGGAACAGGAGTGGGTTTTTAGTCAGTAAAAGTCTGACACAAAAAAACCGGAACACGCAGCGTTGGAAGGCCTCCCACAAGGTGGACCAATGACCTGGTGAGGGTCGCGGGAATCCGATGGATGCGAGACGCACAGGACCGGTCATTGTGGCGACATTTGGGGGAGGCCTATGTCCAACAGTGGACGTCTTTCGGCTGAAATGATAATGATGTTGATGATGATAAATTCAATCAAACTTTAAATTTCTTTTTTCTAAATTAGGTATTTATTGGTTTCTACAACAGTTCAGTTTAGATCGTCAAATGGATTGCGTTAAGAGCCTCTGGTCACAAGTTCCTATAAAAAAATCTTTGAAAGTTTTTTTTTAAATTATATAAATCAGTGCTAATTGGGATGTTAAGGTCAGGCGGATGATAAAATTGCAATGCTGCAGGAAAAGGCTGCTAAGTCATAAGCACTAAAATAATCTATAAAATGTCAACACTTACTTGGTTTGCAATAAACGTTCTGACTTTGACTTTGCTTGACTACAATCCCACCTGATGGTAAGCAGTGATGCAATCGTTGATGGTGAATCACACTAGTTTATTAAGAGCCTATTCACTCTTGAGAGCAGTGGTGGCCGAGTGGTAACGGCCCCGTCTTACGAGTTGTAGGTCGCGGGTTCAAACCCAACCAGGCGCATTACTTTGTGTAATTTATTTCATCACCACTGCTCTCAGAACGGTGAAGGAAAACATCGTGAGGAAACCGGCATGTCCTAGAACCAAAAATTCGAAGACATGTGACATTCACCAACCCGCACTGGGCCCGCGTGGTGGATTACGGCCCATTCCCTCTCCTAGAGGAGGCCTGAGTCCCAGCAGTAGAAACATTAAAAGGCTGATTATGCTATTAATTCATGCTATTCACTCTAGCCTTGAAGACACCTAAATTATAATAGGACGGGAAGATCGTAGCAGGCAAATTGTTCCAATCCTTCGATGTACGCGGTATAAATGATGAAGCGAAACGCTTAGATCGGGCCGTAGAGATGTGACATTTTTCAATTTATCTCTTATACCTTGGACCAAACGCCTCAAATTGAGTGTAGGTACCTAAAACCTTATTACTTACCCGTAGCAGGTGTAACAGGTATCTGAGGTAATGCTGATAATATTAAGTTTACGAAAGCGTCTTGAATAATATTTGAGTTTTAGGCGTGAAGAGGTTTTTTCTAAGAAATTTGCAGTTAAGATGGGAGAATGTGTGTATTTATACATGAACGTAGACCACAGATACAAGAATACTTTAGTATTTGTATTTGTTTGAGTGGTTGATATTATTTGATTAGACCAGTAGATATTTTGTAGTACGTTTATTACCGTTCAGCACACAGAACACAGGTTTTACATCTTGTTAGAAAAACTGGGCAAGTGCGTGCAATAATTACTGTTATTTGTATTTATACATGAACGTAGACCACAGATACAAGAATACTTTAGTGTTTGTATTTGTTTGAGTGGTGGATATTATTTGATTAGACCAGTAGATATTTTGTAGTACGTTTATTACCGTTCAGCACACAGAACACAGGTTTTACATCTTGTTAGAAAAACTGGGCAAGTGCGTGCAATAATTACTAGATCTCGTTCAAACCAATTTTCGGTGGAAGTTTATAAGGTAATGTACATCATATATTTTTTTTAGTTTTATCATTCTCTTATTGTAGAAGTTACGGGGAGGGGGGGCACACATTTTACCACTTTGGAAGTGTCTCTCGCGCAAACTATTCAGTATATAAAAAAATGATATTAGAAACCTCTATATCATTTTTGAAGACCTATCCATATATACCCCACACGTATGGGTTTGACGAAAAAAAAAATTGAGTTTCAGTTCTAAGTATCTCCCCAAATTTATTGTTTTTTTTTTCTATTTTTTGTGATAATCTTAATGCGGTTCACAGAATACATCTACTTACCAAGTTTTAACAGTATAGCTCTTATAGTTTCGGAAAAAAAGTGACTGTGACATACGGACGGACAGACAGACACATGACGAATCTATAAGGGTTCAGTTTTTCGCCATTTGGCTACGGAACCCTAAAAGGACAGTAACACCATGATAGTCTACATTTTTATTTTTAATAGCTAAGGGAAGACGCTAATCGAGATTCGAGTATTTATCGCATCGACCCTGCTGGGCCCCACGGTTTTGCTGACATATCTTTGAGGCGCTCGGTCCGGACGATTACTGGATCGCCGGACGGCGAGCTACCCATTACTCGACCGTCCGCAAACCCGCGCCTATGGTGATATAGAGCTGTGCGACTGTGTGAATTCTGACTACGACTGTAGTCATTATACGAGTATTAATCGCACTAAATGTCCTATATAGCTTTCACAGGAACACAATCTCCTCCAAATCTTTTGAGAAATTACGTAGGTGAGAAGATTTCCTCGCTCTCGTCTTATTCTAATTAGTAAGTAATATAATTAGGTTTCAGATTCCTTAGACTTTGGCCTTGAAAAGGATGGAGGGTTGATTCACGTGCGAAGTATCGCACCCGTCACTTGGTCTAAACGTTATATGTAGGTAAAGCCACACGAGCAACTTGTTGCAGCAACTGTTTCACTCAATGTGGTGTGAAAACTTCTCCAACAACAATTTGCTTCAGTCTCTCTTAGGCTGATGTCTACAGATGTTACATAGTTTGTGCTTTTAAACATTATCATGTATCTATTCTAGCACTTATAGTTTGACAATTGTGTTAAAATAATAGGAACTATCTTAAGTTAAAGTACTTTTTTGAGATGGGAAACCATCTAATGGCCTGTTGGTCCATAGTGGCCCTGACTGCTATGCTGGAGGTAGTGGGTTCGCTCTCCACCTAGGGCAAATGTTTGTGTGATGAGCACAATCATTTGTTCTGTGTCTGGGTCTAATTTATCTATAATATGTATGTATTTAGATATATTTAAGTATGTTTATCAGCCGGTTTCCTCACGATGTTTTCCTTCACCGTTTTGAGAGCAGTGGTGATGAAATAAATTACACAAAGTAATGCGTCTGGCTGGGTTCCACCGGCATGTCCTAGAACCAAAAATTCGAAGACATGTGACATCCACCAACCCGCACTGGGCCCGCGTGGTGGATTACGGCCCATCCCCTCTCCTAGAGAAAGGAGGCCTGAGTCCCAGCAGTGGGAACATTAAAAGGCTGAATATGTATGTATGTATGTTTATCAGTTGTCTAGTACTCATAACACAAGCTCTGCTTAGCTTGGGACTAGACGGCGTTGTGTGATAGTTGTATAAATATTATAATTATAATGACTTCAAGAGTATAGTAAGATGGCGTATCAGACTTTTACTAACTAAAACACACCTGTGTTCTTCTGTTACGTTTTGCGTTCTAGGACCACAGTTTACCTTTCAGAAATTCCTCGTGGTAGCTAAAGTACTTAACGTCACAATAAGTTTAGCGTAGCAGTGATGTTATAAATTAGACGGGCAATAGATACTTTCAATAATTGTAAGCAAGTTTCGAAATAACTGACTACAACATTGGTTTCTCTCTATATAGCTTAACTAGCTTGTGTCAGCGGCTTCGCCCGAGTGAAACTAGAAAATGATCCCAAGGGAACATACTCTCCGGATAAAAATTATCCTCTGCCAAATTTCACCCAAATATTCAGCCGTTTGAAGAGCATGAACGAGTAACATAGGTACATCCACCAAGCATTGAAACGGGTTGCGTTAGAGATACACAGCACACACTGGCGCAACACAACAGGCCAGAAGCATGCAAAGCTATTTCTTAATGACATAGATAAGGCCTGGACCCAAAAACTTTGGAGTACGGCAGATCACAGCTCCGAACAATCACAGGAGTCTTCACGGGGCACTATGCCACCAACAAACAGCTCCACAACATGGGACTAGCAAGCGACCCGACATGCAGGATCTGTGGAGATGTAGAGAAGACTATGTTACACTTGCTGTGCGACTGTGCAGCACTAGGCTCCAAAAGACTAAGGTATCTGGGCCAACCATTTCCAAGACCAGAGGACTACAGGCTCAGCCCCATCAAGGCCATACTGGGACTCATGAAGAAGGTGCATGGAGGGCTAGGGGTTGAATAGACCAGAGGGGCATAGCACAAAAGATCCAGAAGGGTCGAAGTGCTCTGGCCCAGGGCCAGCCCTACAACAAGATAAAACATAGGTACAGACAAACTTGCGACTGTATGATATTAGTGTGATGTGTAGAAGTCGGAATTAAGTAGAGTTATTCATGTACTTGCACCGAAATGTTGATATTAATATGGATCTTCCCGGGATTTCTAAAATTCCGTGTGGCCAACAATATTACAAATAAATAATAATAAAAACCTAAGAGATAGATAAGTAAAATAAAACAAAGATAAATTAACATACAATTTTTATTAGTATTTTTCATTGAAAAAGATCTCTCTATTTCAACTGAGGAAAAGTTAACAAATTTATACACTTCCTCCTCCTCGTTACTAATGCAGGAAGAAATTTTTTCTGCTATATTTCTGAAAGTGTCATAAAAAAAAATCTGCTCTTTAAAATGAATCTCGGGATTTGAGGCATATTCACTTTATCCTTCGCTGTATAAAATCGATGTAAGTACATGTTTAACTCTACCTAATACCGATCTCTGGTGATGTGATGTTGTCGTGTCGTCATGAATCCAAAAGTTGCCCAAATTCAGTTGCTCGTCTGCTTGCATCTGGCTAAATGGGCGAAATAAGTATTAATGTAATGAAAATAAAGATCAAGTGCGTGTCGTTCTTTGGTTCGATTTTTTTTTAAACCACTTTAGCTATAAAATATAGGTGACATAGCATATTTGACTTGGTTTTAATATAAAATTGTTGCACGGAGAATTAATTGACTTGGGTAAATGAGTGCCTCTTAAATGTTTGAAAATTAAATGTTAAGTGCTGACTCAAGTGTTACTAAGATTTCATTATTGTTATAAAATATTTTAAGTGTTTATAACCTTCGTTAAATTGATTAAAATATTAGAATTTTCTTTAATTTATATACAGCTTGTTTTCAGGAAGAACTCGTACAATTATGCATTATTACAGTGACGCATTGTGTTACGAAAATCACCTTTACTACACTTCTATCTACTTGACAGTAGTGTTTTTTTTTAGGTGGGAAAATCATCTTATGACAAATCCCGCTCTTGGGCGGAGCGAGAGATAGTGTCAGACTTTTACTGACTAAAAACCCACTCCTGTTCCTTCGTTGCCTTCGTCCCGGGGCCCCGGGTTTCGTTTTCGCACTACCCATGGCCCCAGTAAGCTTCAACCCTGCTGGGCCCCTACGGTTTGCTGACATCTCCCTGAGGCGCGCGTGGAACAATACGCGTCGTCGACGACTTGGGCTCGGTCCGGACGGTTACCGGACGGTCGGACGGCGGGCTACCCATTGCTCGCCGTCCGCAAGCCCGCGTCTACGGTGGCCGGAAATCGGGATCGGAATCCCGGCGGCGGACAGTAGTGTAGTTTTTTTTAGGTGGAAAATCATCCAATGACTTCTCCGCGATCTAGGGCGGAGCGGGAGGGCGTGTCAGACTTTTACAAACTAAAACTGACTCGTATGTTCCTTCTTTGCCTTCGTTCCAGGACCCCGGGTTACCCGGAACACTACGTGCCGTCGACGACTCGGGTTCGTCCGGACGGTTATCGGACGGCCGGACGGCGAGCTAGCCCACGCCTACAGTGGCTGGAAATCGGTATAGTTGAGTAGTGTTTTTTATTGTAGGTACTAAAAAGAAGAACATCAGACCACACGCAGGTCATTTATATTCGTAAGACGTTGTTAGAAAATTACATAAAGTGTATTAAGCACAGATTCGCAGGTATACTGAGATACCTAGCAATCTAACGATTTCCCTGAGGGTTACAAAGGTCAGACGACAAACCACAGTGCATGGATAAACCCGACTGTTTATTTATTAAGGATCCACAAAATATATTATCACGTGACTATACCCTAAAAGTAAAATAGTGTAAAAGGGTTTTGTCGCTTAAGAGGCCCCTTTCCGATTCGTCTATCGTCAACATGTGCATGGCCAGTCACAAAAACGGTGAAGCACGTCCCAAAGCGTTAGATCTTTATGGAGAAAAACGTGCAAAAAACGCACTCACAACGGATACTCTTTTAAATCACTAAAGAATTACAAAGTTAAGGTTTCATCATTTAGAGGGTCCTTATCGACTCGCCTATCGTCAACTTGTGCATGGTTTAAATGCTTGTTGGTTCATCCAAAGCAACCCAACGCTATGTTCGATGAATAGGCAACGCGAAAAAAGAAAGATAACAGCTAAAAGATCTGTAGGTATTCGGTAATTCCGTCATTCACACGAATATTTCATAAAACTTGTTCCAGGAAATAGGTGTTTTTTTTTAATCTTTAATAATTTTTGGAAAAAGGATTTGTTATTTAGAATCTTAGATAGATAGGCTCGCGTTTGACCACTGTCTCACCTGATGGAAAGCAACGTTGTGGTCGACGATAGAGCACGCTTGCCTAGAAGTAACCTATTCACTCTTGACTAAAAGACCCCCAGGTTGTAGCTATCAGGGAACACAGACTCTGGCAGAGAATTCCCTCTCTATACGCACATTGAATGTGTTCCCAAAACTTTTTGTCGTATTTCGGGTGGTCCGATGATGGAACGGGTTTGGTGGAATTACATTAAGCATGCAATTCCGACACGCACTTCAATCTTACCTCACCAAGCCTTTCTATAGTGATTTACTAGGCAATATACATAGAGTGTCGGCTATAATTCACAAAGGCTATGCATCTGGTGGCAATTTACCAAATAGCCCGAAAGTTACGGAATATATACGGGCGGATATTGTGGGGCGTACTCTTACCCAGTTTTCCTCTACTGTTGAAAAATGGATGCAGTTCATTGTGAGGCTTTTAGGCTGACAGCTCATTTAAACTACACAAATGCATCAGTTTCAGGGCACATAGTATTTTTATGGCTTTGCACGGCTTGTGCATTTAGCCATTTGTCGGGTTTAGAAATTATTTTGATTTTGATACAGAATGCAGTCACTTTGTTTTCCGTTAGAATGGAGATGTAACTCAAACTTATGTTTTGCAGTATTCTAGGCTTGGCAAAATTCGCTTAATAAGGTCCTTTTTCACTTGCCTATCGTCAACATCGAGCATGGTTTAAAAGCTTGTTACTTCATTTAACGCAATCCAACGCGATGTTTGACGAAAAGGCAACGCGAAAAAAGAGAGATAACGCCTGAAAACTCTGTTAGCATTCGGTAATTCCGTAATTTACTCGAATATTTTACAAAATTTGTTCCAAGAAATACGTGATTTTTTAAACCCTTAAAATTTTTGAAAAAAAAATGTCTTCATTTAGAATCTTGATTAAATTTGCAAGGCTTCTATTGTTATACTTTTTTGACTTTTTCAATTGTTAAGTATAAAGTGTTATAGTTCATGCAAAATAACAGATTTTCAGAGGTCTTTACTGGATTAGTTTTACAGAAATATAAAAATAGATTTCAATAGAAGCCTAAAAAATATCTACAAAATACTGTGTTTCTAAAATATCTAATGAAAAATATGTAATAACGTCATAATCGCGTAAGGGCGGTTGTATGAAAAACAGTGAAAATGTATGTCGAGTTGTATCTCCTTAAGTGAGTCAATAATGGGCACGCCATAATTATGGCGGTAATTCCCTTTTTGAGGAGTGGTTGGTGAAGCGTCACGACATCCTCACCTTCCGCATGACGTAAGTCCCCACTGGACATGGTAAGTTCAGGAGTTTCCTGCTCCGGATTCAGCGGGAAGAACCACCCAGGTGGCACCAATGTGGAGCATAAGGAGGTGTGCCCCGTTTGTGCGGAGCACCGTGTCCTCTTGGAGACCTCTCCCACCGGGCTTTAGTAGGCGGTCACCTCCTCTTGCGAGGCAGTAATGCTAGGGAAGGAGACGGCCGCACATGAGAGGGAACGGACATACTAACGCTCCACCTTCATATTGTAATTATAAATAAAAAAAAGTAAAAAAAAAACATAACTAGGTATAGAAACTTTTTGCATTTAATCGAGATCCTGAATGACGAAAATTTTTCCCAAAAACTTATTTAGTTTTAAAAAAACATATTTTCTGGAACAAATTTTGTGAAAAATTCGAATGACTGACGGAATTATCGAATGCCTACAAACGTTCTGGCGTTACCTCTTCTATATCGCGTTGCCTCTCTATTATACATTGCTTTGGATGAAAAAACAAGTTTTTAAACCATGCTCACATTGATAATAGACAGGTTAAGAAGGCCCTTTCTTCACACCGTTATCACTATTCTATGACTGTGGTTGGACCCTCAAACCCTTGCCCGAAATAAATATTTTCTCACAATTTCAAGTCAACTCACTTTCACGTAATACTTCTATTTGAAGTCTCGCCCTAACAAAATCGAGTTTCTTTTCGATCCACCTTTATTCAACAAGTGTCCAATACAAGTCTACCGTGTATCCCTCGGGGCATAAAAACGTCAATAAGAAGTCTTTATGCAAAAAATATTCATGGACTGGGGGTGCAGGGGACTGTGCTGAATTTTTATGTGTGCATATAAAAAAAAAACCTTAAGAGAATTATTTCCGTTTACGAGAAGCGATTTAGTTATAAAAGATAGTTTGTAGGGAGCAATATCTCGTAAAAAACCAGCTAAGTGCGAGTCGGACTCGCGCACGCAGGGTTCCGTACCGTCTGTAACAAAAAACGGCAAATCAAGTTTGTCGTATGGGGCTCCCATACCGCAACCGTGATTTTGTTGCCGTTAAATATTTATTTTACTACCTATGTTTTTAAGGTAACAAACCTTACGTCACAAAAAAAAAACATTTTTTGTGATTCGGAAAAATCTTCGTAATTCAATTCGGGAATTGAACTGTTTTCATAGGTTAGTTTGTACGGAACCCTCAGTGCGCAAGTCCGACTCGCACTTGCCCGGTTTTTTAGTATTTGTTGTTATAGCGGCAACAGAAACACATCGTCTGTGAAACTTTCAACTGTCTAACTATCACGATTCATGAGATACAGCCTGGTGACAAACGGACAAACAGACAGGCAGACAGACGGACAGCGGAGTTTAGTAATAGGGTCCCGTTTTACCCTTTAGGTACGGAACCCTAAGAAGTAAAATTCCAACCTTATTGTTGGTTACTGCTATAATGATGAGATCCTGAGTTTGGTCCACTTTATTTTTCTGGTGGAAAATCATCTAATATCTCCTCTTGCTCTGGGTGGTGCGAGAGGGAATGACAGATTTTTACTGACTAAATCCTACCATGACATTCAGTATTATTCTTTGCATTCTAGGGCCGAGGTAAATCTTTCGGAAAATAACGCATTAAATAAATAATTGCAGTAAGCAATTATGTATTTAATAATTGCTTACTTTTTAAGATTTCTTTGTGCTTTGGTACGTGTTTTATGTTGCAACAAATATTTTTTTTATTTTATTTATTACAAAAAGCCATTACCCCACTCTAGGAATCACTCTTATATACGATCACGATACAAGAGTCATTCCTAGAGTGTAAATGCACCTGTCTCACCTAAACATTACATCCAGACCCAGAGCCATAATCTAGGCTATAGATATATTCCCAAGTCGTCGACGGCGTGTACTGTTCAACGCGCGCCTCAAGGAGGTGTCAGCAAACCGTACCCAGCAGGGTCGAAGCCTACTGGGGCCCAGGGTCTGCTTCTGAAAGGAAGACTCAGCCCTAGTATGAAAGGCAACGAAGGAACAGGACTGGGTTTTTAGTCAGTAAAAGTCTGTCACACCCTCCCGTTCCGCCCAAGAGCGCGGGATGTCATTGGATGATTTTCCCACCGAAAAAAAAGGCTATAACAATATTTGTTTCATGCGGGGTTCGAACTCGCGGCAGCCTAGCAGACAAACGCTTAACGCCAATCGTGACGTCTCATCGTATCTATAATTACGTTCCAATTATAAGACCGTATATTCCCCAATGTAGCGTTAAAATACAAACTCATAGCTGTTGAGGAGGCGACAATCTGATTTATAAGCTGCATATATCTCTCGCCTTGATCACAAATGGATGGGATTAGCGAACGGTGCTCCGGGGAATCGAGCTTATTGTATTGATAAATAGGTGTTTTGGGCAGTATCATTACTACATTAAACTGTGAATTTTCTCTTTGTGAATGAGAGGCCTTCCGATTACTGTTATAATCAATCTCACTAAAAATATTAGGGTAAAAGTTTAAATATATAGGGTGACTGGTAATTAGTGACCGATACTTAAACACGTGATTGTACTCATGATTACAAACAACTTTCTCAAAGAAACTTTTTTTTATACTATTTCGCGCGTGCCTTCACCCAATCAGCTTTCAGAATTCACCAATAAAACTAATCGCGTTTTAACGTTTGGCTCACATAATCGCGTTTAGCCGCTGTCACTAGTGTCACTTGTAAAAATACAACAAAAGAAAAATACAGACAAGTGACACTAGTGACAGCGGCTAAACGCCATTATGCGAGCCAAACGTTAAAACGCGATTGCGAACGCGTAAAAGGCACGATATAGGTTATAGTACGAGTCACACGCGTAATTGTTCGAATTTTGAAATCCTCGTCGCCATTGTGATATACGGGGATAGAATAAAAGTCGAGCATTCCACGAGAGAGTTATAATTTTACTGACCACATGAACGACTTAATTCTACCGACATACCTACTTACTAAATAATTACTAACATAAATCTGCCTACACTACAGAAACAAAAAAAAACTTCTTACAAATACAAGCGACTTCAATGTAAAACAAGTGCGATCGGACTCGCGCACTGAGGGTTCCGTACAAACTTACCTATGAGTATGTAAACAGCACAATTCCAGAATGAATTAAGTATCGAAGATTTTTCTGAGTCGCAATTTTTTTTTGTGATGCAAAAACAAATTTACTGTTTTCAGATTTTGAAGATAAGAAGAAAGAGAGAAATTTCAAAATTCTGGGTCAATGGGAAGTAGGTACCGTATGAATTTTGATTTCTTTAAGAGTGTCGAAATATACGTTTTTTGCGACATAAACGACCGTATCTTTTTTTTCATTAACTTAGAAGTTTGATTTTTTCACAATTTCAAGGGACCGCAGACTTGAGTATATGGTTTTAATTTCAACTTGATACCTCCACGCGTTCTCGAGATAAAGGGTCTTGACATACAGACAGACAGATAGACAGACAGATGGACGGACAAGAAAGTGATCCTTTAAGGGTTCCGTTTTTTTCCTTTTGAGGTACGGAACCCTAAAAAAAAACTCTTAAAACGCAAGGGTAACTGAAAGAGACCGGTAGGTTTTAGTCAGTAAAAGTCTTACAAACCGTATCGCTCCACCCCAGAGCGAGAAAAGTTATCAAATGATTTCCCACCTCAAAATACCCTCGATACATAATGACATGCCTATCTCCCGCCAAAGAAACAAAAAAAAAAACAAATCACATAATAGCACTTATTCACAAAAACATTCCGCTATTTGTTTACAAATCGGACGAATTTGGGTCACGCAGCTTTTTCAGAATTACATACGCCATTAACTCTGGCAGGTTTCCTGCTGAGCTCCTCGATGGCACCCTTCACTGGCACCCGAATACCTCGAACGGATGAATTTAGTTTTATTGTGTGATACGAAGCAGAAAACACAGGTTTTATTTTTGGAACGGTTGTTTTTAACGTGTATTCTATTGTGTATTTGTTTTTTTTTTTTTAATTGATGTAAACTAGTGCTTGACTGCGATCCCACCTGATGGTAAGCAGTGATGCAATCTGTGATAGTGAGACGCACTAGTTTATTAAGAGCCTATTCACTCTAGCCTTGAAGAATTGGACGGGAAGACCGCAGCAGGTAAATTGTTCCAGTCCTTCAATGAACGCGGTATACCTAAACGAGGAAGCGATACGCTTAATCCGGACCGTAGAAGTTTCAACAACGTAAGGGTGGATACTTGGATACCCGCCGTACGTCGGGTTGTCCGATAGTAGAAAAGAGACGGCGGAATCAAGTCATGCAATTCCCGCACACACTCTACAAATGCATCCTATAAAATAACAAAAGACTGGCTACCCTACGCCTATGGCTATGTAGATTGGACTTAACCTAATCTGGTTTATTTCATCATCATCATCATCATTTCAGCCGAAAGACGTCCACTGCTGGACATAGGCCTCCCCCAAGTGTCGCCACAATGAACGGTCCTGTGCGTCTCGCATCCATCGGACTCCCGCAACCGTTACCAAGTCATCGGTCCACCTTGTAGGAGGCCTTCCAACGCTACGTCTTCCGGTACGTGGTCGCCATTCCAGAACCTTTCGGCCCCAACGGCCATCTGTTCTGCGAGCAATGTGCCCATCACGCTAATCTGGTTTATTAAGGGCTTTACAAATACTCTATTTCTATTTTTAATATCTCCTATTTTAATTTTATACTGCTTTTTTTTATAATGTAAATGTAAGAACACTGTAGACTCCGCCGGATTCATAGATTACTTTCAATTTCGATTCACTATTTTTTAATTTATTTTTACTGTGCTTTTGGGGTACAATATTGACTGGTCTACACGGTCTTCTCATACCTATCAATATATATGAAAAGGTCGTAAATCGATCATTTTTAGGGTTTCGTACCTCAAAAGAAAAACATAGAACCCTTATAGGATCAATTTGTTATCCGTCTGTATGTCTGTCTGTCAAGACCCTTTATTTCGAGAACGCTTGGAGATATCGAGTTGAAATTAAAACCATATACTCAAATCTGCGGTCCCTTGAAGCAGTGAAAAAATCAAACTTGTAAGTTAACGAAAAAAAAAGATACGGCCGTTTATGTCGCAACAAACGTATATTTCAAAACTCTCAAGGGAATCAAAATTCATAGGGTACTTCCCGTTGTCCTAGAATCCTGAAATTTGACATGAAGCAAGGTTTCATAGCATAAGTATAGGAAAAAATCAGAAAACTGTACATTTGTAGTTACGTCTAAAAAAAACGTTTTTGCGATTCGTAAAAATCTTTGAGACTCGATTTGGAAATTGAACTGTTTTCATAAGTAAGTTTGTACGGAACCCTCAATGCGCGAGTCCAAATCGAACCCATCTAATAACCAACTTCTCTCGCTCTGGATGTAGCGAGAGAGAGCTTCAAACTTTTACTGACAAAACTTACTCACGTTCCTCCTATTGCACTGCATTCCAGGACAGCGGTAACCCTTTCGAATAATTCAGCAGCCTACTCATACGGCTCAAACACACAAAACACAAAACACGTATAACGGGTACACATCTACATATACAAACATGTAAATAAAAAAATAAAAATAAAAAAGTTAAAAAAAGAAGTAAAAAAAAGTAAAGGAAAAAAAAGAAAAAAGCAGAAAAGAAAGAAGAAAAGAAAGAAAGAAGAAAAAAAGAAAAAAAAGGCAAAAAGAAAAAAGGAAAGGAAGAGAGTATATTCGATTCCTATAACATATGTGAACTATAAAATAAAATTTTGTCTGTCTGTCTGTCTGTCTGTGTTCACTGACTGATAGCTAATGTTATAAAGAGTAACTTAAGCTACTTTTCATAATCCCGCGGGAACGGGATTTCAAACTACGAGTTACGTCTTCGAACCGCTTAAAATATGAAGGGACGTTCATTAGAACATGGCTAATATTGTAAAGAGTGTCGGTTTATTTTCCGCGTGGATGGGTCTATTCCTATATAACTCCAAAATTAATAACATAGTTTTACACGATAGCCTCAAAAAAGAAGAATAATGTTCTTAAACTCACCCACTCGAAAGAAGTCGCGGGTAACAGCTAGTATGTATAGAAAATTGGGTTACAGGCATGCCAGTGTAACCCAGACAGTTTTATCTCTGTTATTAATAATTCAATTAAAACAAAAACACAATGAAAGTTGCTAAGCCGAAAATAAAAGGCTATTTATAAACAAATTTATTCATCGCCTGTTTTCTTTTAATAACAGGAATTCATTATTTTAAAGGCCGTCACACACTGTGAAGATACTTTATTATTTCTATACTTGCTGAGACTTCGTACCAGGCTACTCAGAACGTTTTGCGAAAAAAAATATTTATGTATAAGGCACTGGCCACTTGTAATTATTTTGAAAACTTTGGTTATTTAAAAGTAAAAATACCACTGTTCGAATTTTGAATTTTCCTCCACATTTTTTCGAGAGCCGAATCAAATTATCGTGTCTCATATAAAAATGGATCTGCATCGAGAACATTTTCATGCGATGATTTTCTACGATTTTAAATGTGGCTTAAAACCTGATGTGTCATTTAATCGACTTCAAATTGTTTTTATGGATGAAGGACCTTCAAAAGCAACCATCTACCGCTGGTATAGCGAGTTCAAGCCTTACTTTGGGGGATAAACAAAGGAGTGGTCGTCCAACGACGGCTGTCACGGAAGAAAGTGTGCTGGCAGTAAAAAATTTAATTCAAGAAAACAGGCGAATTACATACAAAGAGATTCAGCATACATTGTAGGATTTCGGGAAGCGTTCACAAGAGTCTACACGAGCACTTTCGCGTGAGGAGGATAGTTTGCCACTGGTTCCCGCACAACCTCACCGAAGCTCAGAAGCAGGCCCGTGTGGAGGGGTGCCGTGATATGATTAAAAAATTGGGAGCAGGCTTGTCTCGGCGCATTTACAACATTGTGACAGGTGACGAATCCTGGATTTATCAATACGATCCAGAAACAAAGCGTCAGTCGAAAGTTTGGCTGTTTCAAAACGAACCAACGCCTACGAAAGTGAAGCGATCGAGAAGCGTAGGGAAAATTTTGATCGCTAGTTTCTTCCCTTTGACGGGGTATCTGATTTCAATTCCATTACGAGATTTGGTCTCGTAATGGAATTGAAATCAGATACCCCGTCAGCAACAACGCCGAATGGCATACCACAAAATGCCTGCCAGAAGTTTTGTCTGCAATGAGCAACAAGCGACCGGCTCCGCGGTGTACTGCTTCACCATGACAACGCGCCCGCGCCCGCGCTATTCTAGAAATACAAAATCCCTAAAAGTATATTTATCAATCCAATCCACTAGCTATAGTTAATTTCTTACTTTATACTGATATTAAGACTTGACGCCTTTTCACTTTGGACATAGCAACAACATGCCTAAAACAAATTATTCATTCTCAATGTGATGTTCGCCTCCCTGGTTTAATCTTTGCCTACATAAATAGCCACATTATGAAACAATGGGTGAATGTAACCCTTACCTTTCACCCTCACCCACCCACGCTCGTATTATAATATTTGTAGAACCTAAACGAAACGCCAGCTAAATATACCCGAGCAGTGGTTTATTAGAACATCTTGTCACAGAAATCAGTAGAAAGGAAAGGTTCGAAGACGCAGCGTTGGAAGACTAGACTCGAAATTGTGGTCGATTACATTTACCTGGAACAGACGGTCCAGTTGGGTAAGTCTAACTTCGAGAAAGAAGTCAATTGTCGAATCCGACTGGAGTTCGGGAAGCTACGAAGTGCTTCCTCACAGAACAGAACAGCGTCCTTTGGCACAGACCCAACGTAATGTTGCCACTTTAAATATATTATGATATCGTATTTCCACTTTATTTATTCATTTTTTTTTTCCTTACCCTATAATTTATTTATATTTATCTATTTTATTCAAATCTATGAGCACACAATACCGTGCCGACGTCTTTATGTCGATACCGTTATCGGCCTACGCTGAAAACCAGCGCCGTAGACTCATCGCATTTTGCGTGTGGTCACGGCATTATGCTGAGCGTTCGGCCGTTTTACGCGGATGTGGCGCATATTTCTTTCACATAATATACTTATAATTTGTTAGTTCTAAATTTGCGCCTTGTTCCGCCAAATAAAATGTTATTCTTTCTTTCTTTCAAGTATTTTCTCATCTAACTTATCACAGCCTCTCAAGACTAAAGTCTATGACCAGGGCGTGTTGCCAGTGATGACATATGGCTCTAAAACTTGGACACTTACAATGGGCCTCATCAGACTGGAAGGATTAAAGTCATCCAAAGGGCAATGGAAGGGCTATCTGCAAAAATAGGCTATAATAGCCACATTTGAGCACTTGTTCGCAACCCGAAGTTGCACTGATAATCAGAAACCGCAGTCGCCGCAGCCGAAATCGGTAAGGGAGCTTATAATGGGACCCAACAACTGGCTCTTTAAGCCAACAGCTTATCTGTAATTCAAGTAAGTGTATGCAATAGCGGTTAATATGCGTTGCCTTGGTAACGAGTTTTCCTTCAATTTTATCTTCAGTACGTTACCGTTAGCGTCTCTCTGACGCGTTTATCTCAAAGACCCGCCACTTAGAGTTAGAGAAGCGTCGGTGCATCAGGTCGGTGACCCCTTGAAGTAGTAAAATTATGTGTGGTAGAAAACATGAAGATCTAAAACTAGTTAGATAATACTATTTGAGATGAATGCTCCAGAGCCCGCTAATTTTAAATTTTCATTTTGCAGTTTAGTATCGGATAGTAAAATAACAAAAAAAATGCTCTAATGACATTTACTTATATAACAGATTTGCTATTTTAATAAAAACTAGACGTTTTACCTTGTCTCTAAGTTGGAGAATTATGATGTTGGTTTTAATGAGTATAAGTAGTTGTATAAATACAGGAGTCTAACGCCGAAATTCGCAAAACAAATGGAGAAATTGAGCGGTCGATTTCCTTCATTAACCAACAATTTGAAGACCTAAAGAGAGAAGTAGAAGACCTTAAAAAAGAGCGACAGGAACAGCGGAAATATGTTGAAAGCTTAGAGAAGAAAATCATCGACCTCCAGTTCAAGTCAAGGTCGTCTGCAATAGAAATAAGGAATATTCCACAAATTGATAAGGAGTCGACAGCAGCTCTCATAAAAACTGTCTGCAGCATCGAAAACGTAGTTGGAGAGCCTATACCCGAAACGGAAATTCGTGATGTCTATCGCCTCCCTGGGAAAAGTACCAAAGACACGGCGGCTTCGACTCCACGCCCAATAATTGCTGAGTTCGCAACAGTACAAACGAAACAAAATATACTGTCTGCCGTTCGTTCCTACAATAATAAAAAATCAAAAGAGAACAAAATAAACTCCGAATTAATTGGTATTCCGGGAAATCGGCAGCCGGTATATATTGCCGAACAGCTGTCTTCTAGCTCTAAAAAGCTGTTTTACTTGGCGCGTGAGTTTGCGAAAAAACATAATTTTGTGTTCTGCTGGGTAAGCAATGGAAACATCTTTCTTCGCAAGCAAACGGGCGATAAACAGATAATAATTAACTCTGAGAAATGTCTTCAAAATATCACCACTAAATGACTAGGTAAAACTGTATCTAATCCTTACTTGGTAACCTTATGCTATCTGTATCTATGTCCGTCTCAATTTTTCAATACTTTGTTAACTGTAACTTTAAGCTTTTTACCTTGTTACATTATATACTCTAATAACCACATCTTAAGCATTAAAACGTTCAACTTACTACACACTAAACAAAAGCAAAGCACACGCACACTCATACATAGATTAACCTTAAACTGTACACCTTGTTACTTTATTTACACTAATAAATATATGTCACACAGTAAAACACTCTACTTAGTACACACTAAATGCGTTCACAACATATTCTTACATAGTTCCCCTGCCAAGCGCCCAAATCATTCATTCTCCAAGTTGCCTCTTTCTAGCGTTAATAAAAAGCATAAATGGCTAACTTAAACAATATTTATGATGAACTAGATAAACAACTAGAAAACTCATTTTTAGTTGACCCTGGATTGCGAAAAATTTTCAAATTACAATAACATTAAAATTTTGCACATCAACATACGCAGTATAGGCAAAAACTTCGATAGTCTTCAAACACTTATCTATACCACAAAACTTAATTTTGATGTCATTGTTTTAACAGAATGTTGGCTCAGTAAGGTAAATAATTTACCGATAATTGACGGATATCAAACACACTCTTCGTTGAATAATTTAAACCAAAACGAAGGAGTCGTAATATTTCTAAAAAACGATTTAAACGCCTCTGTATATGAACCCAGCATTGCAAATGCAAATAGTCTCATATGCAAAATAGAATCTGGACTGGCAATTGTGGCTGTTTATAGGTCTCCCTCGTACAACACTAAAGATCAATTTGAAGCTTTTTTGAACAGCTTAAATGACATCTACAGTGATTTATCTACTTATCAGAACATCGTTCTTGTAGGTGATTTGAACATCGATATTAAGCCCGACAATAGGAACGACCGTAGTTTGGACTACCTCATCCTTAACGCCTCTAATGGACTTTTACCAACTCATCTACTATCAACCAGATTAGAAAACTGTCTAGACCACTTTTTTATAAAAACTAAATTAGACACCACCACTTTAATATTAGAATCATACATCACTGACCATAAACCTATAGTTTTACTACTTAATTATATAAATCCCACACATAATAAGAAAACCACTGCTTCCCGTATAAACTATGAATCCATGAAAGTAGAATTAGAGAATACTACCTTTGAAGATATCTATAATACACGTGACGGAAACGAGGCTATGAATACTCTAATAAAAATAATTTCAACAGTAACAATAAAACACACTATTCAAGTCAAAATTCCAAGAAAAAAACGGACTATTAAACCTTGGATCACCCCAGGCCTTCTGAATTGCATAAAAAATCGAGACATTTTACATTTAAAATCCAAAAAGTCGCCAGAAAACTTAATCCTAAAAATTACATACACCCGCTATCGAAATTTTTGTAATGATTTACTCAAAAAACTGAAACAAACACATGAAAAATATGAACTACAAAAAAATAAAAACAATCCTAAAGCCCTATGGAAAACTATCAAGGATATCACCTACACTCGCTCGATCCGTACTAGCCCAGACATACTGCTGAAAACATGTGATACTTCCTCTTCTTCCATTAACCACGTGTGCTCCTTCTTTGCTAATGTAGGCAAAAATCTGGCATCTAAGATTCTACAAAACCAAAGCTCAGCCAATACCAGTAGCAACCAGTCTTGTGAATTCTTAACTAACAACCCGTGTAACTCATTTGTCCTCCCTGAAGTAGACGATCGTGACATAGAAACAATCATCCTTCAGCTGCGCGAGGACTGTGCTGTGGGTTGGGATGGTATCACGTCATCGTTTCTAAAAATGTTTCGCCATATCCTAGCTCCACCCTTAACATACATCTTTAATCTCTGCATACAGACAGGAATTTTTCCGACCGCTCTTAAAAAAGCCATAGTTTGCCCAGTTTTTAAGGGAGGGGACAGAAGCTGTGTCAACAATTACAGACCCATTTCGGTTCTCACTTCCATTTCAAAAATCTTTGAGAAAATTCTTAATAACAACCTTAGAAAATTTCTAGACAAATTTCACCTTATTGCAGACAACCAATATGGTTTTCGCCCAGGAGTTTCGACTGAGGATGCGGTACTTGATCTGACGCAGTTGGTTGCTAGAAAACTCGACAGCAAAACTAAATGCTTAGGAATCTTCCTGGATCTGTCTAAAGCCTTTGACACAGTTTCTGTTCCCAAACTTATTTCCAAACTGGAATCATTGGGTGTTCGTGGCAGTGCGCTTGAAATCTTTGCAGATTACCTAAAAAATCGTAGTCAGCAAGTTCAAATTGGCACTAAATTAAGTAACGAGGAGTTAGTGAATTATGGCGTACCTCAAGGCAGCATACTGGGACCTACTTTGTTTCAGATCTACATTAACGACTTGTGCAACATGACCCTTCATAACTCCAACATTTATACGTATGCAGATGACACCGCAATTATTGTCTATGGTCCTTCTTGGGAAACTGTCAAAAGTAACGCGGAATCAGCTTTAAGTAATGTCATGCACTGGTTTAACTCAAATTTACTGACACTTAATCTGACCAAAACATCTTACATTCCTTTTGCTATCCGCAACAACATGAAACCATCTAGTATTTTTTCTATTACGGCACACTGTTGTACAAGTCCGACAACCTTTTGTTCATGTCCAAAATTAAATAGAGTGGAAAACGTTAAATATCTCGGTATTCAAATAGACAGCGGACTAAGATGGGACAAACACATAGACTTAATTACCACACGTACAATCAGACTGATCTCCATCTTTAAATCACTCAGAGGTTCAGCTGACCATGATACTCTTAAAATGGTGTATTTTGCTTTATGTCAATCGGTGCTGGGCTATTGTGTCAATGTGTGGGGTGGTGCTATAAAAACCAGTCTCTTGAGGGCTGAAAGGGCACAAAGGGCAGTTCTTAAGGTTATGACCAAGAATCCGCGCAGATTTCCTACAGCGCAACTTTATGCAGACTGCAAGGTTTTAACTGTACGACAGCTATTTGTGCTCCAATCAATCCTCAGAACGCATCGTGGTGTGGCTCCTCACAACCCGAAGAAACGTAAACACATCATTCCCGGTACCCAACATAAAACAAAATTCGCAAAGCACCAATTCTACGTAATAAGTTCCCATATTTATAACAAAGCTCAAAAGGAACTAAACATCATTGGTCTTCCAAGGTCCAAACTGAAACATACAATAATAGAATGGCTGCTGAAACAGAATTATAATAAAACGGAATCACTTCTAACATACATCACCTAATAACCACGCTATGTGATCAAGAGTTGTTTTTACACATTGTTAGGGACTCCAACTTCTACAACACACTACAAATGTACACTTATTGCAATCAGTTCTTACATAACAAACTCACAAACATATTATCACACACAAACACAAACTCACTCACACATCACACTAACACTAAGGTTTACCACAACTTTAAACTTCACCCTTTTGACACAGTCCACTTGCACTTCTACATCAATAAACTTATTTTATAAACGTACCTGTATAGCCGGATACTGCCCCCTAAGATACAGGCCTAGCCTAGTTTAGGGGACAGGGTCGACCTAATTGTACTTTACCCTAAGCTTAAATAATTATTAAGAACTTTACTTGTAATCAGTGCAATGTACCTAAATTCTTGTGGTAATAAAATACATTTATATTATTATAAATACATGCGCCACCCCGATCGGTCTTGTTTGTCAATCTCGCTTCACCTCGCTCCATGTCAATCAGATGCCCGTCACTTCTACCAACACGGTGTGGAGGACGGCCAGCTTTTTCTTTTATTGAGGATTCCAATCCAACGCCAATTAAGGTATGTGATCGGAATCCCTCCAGGTTAACCTCTTTTATGTTTTCCATGAAGTTACCTACCTACACCAAATATCTAAATAAAATAAAGTTAAGAATCCTAGCACAGTAACAGGTGAGACAGTACTTCACTTCAGAACAGCTGCTCAAACTATGTCCACCGCCAGTTCTATCGTGTATGGAGTACTGCTCATATCTTTGGGACGGATCTGCCAGGTACTAGCTAGAAGCAAGCCATGAGGATTATTGTTAATGATGCACTCGTCGAGTCGAAGCTTCTAAGTCTTGAGCCTCGACGCCGAGTTGCTAGCCTGTCGGTTTTCTACCGCTTTCATTTCGGGTAGTGTGCGTCGGAATTGCATAGCCTAATTCCGCCTAGCCCGCTCCAACGTCGGATCACCAGAATTACAGCGATGCTCCACCTGCACCGGTACATAGTGGACCTCCCATCCTTGCGCACAAAATGTTTTGGGGCAAAACATAAACACAACAACACAACACAATAACACAACACACAATAACACAACACACAACACAACAACACACAACACAACACAACACATTAATTTTGCGTACAACTAAGGAGTAAGAATACCCTGCCAGAGTTTGTGTTTCCTGATAGCTACAACCTGGGCTTCTTTCTTTCTTATCTTTAAATCAGGAGTGAATAGGTTGCTTCTAGGCAAGTGTGCTTCATCTTCGAACACATCGTCGCTTTCCATCAGGAGAGATAATGGTCAAGCGCAAACCTATCAATAGTAAAAAAAAAACGGGCAAGTGCGAGTCGGACTCGCGCACTGGGGGTTCCGTACAAACTTACATATGAAAACAGTTTAATTCCCGAATTGAGTTACGAACATTTTTCCGAATCACAAAAAAGTTTTTTTATTTGTAAAGTAACAACAAATTACCAGTTTTTAGATTTTTCCAATACTTGTACTATGAGACCTTGCTTCATGCCAAATTTCAGGATTCTAGGTCAACGGGTCAACCCTATCAATTTTGATTTCCTTGAGAGTGTCGAAATATACGTTTTTTGCGACTTTTTTTTTCATTAACTGATTAACTGATTATTAATTTGATTTTTTCACTCACAGCTTCAAGGGACCGCAGGTATATGGTTTTAATTTCGACTCGATACCTCCACGTGTTCCCGAGATAAAGGGTCTTGACAGACAGACAGACTGACAGAGACAGACAGACGGACGGACAACAAAGTGATCCTATAAGGGTTCCGTTTTTTTTCCTTTTGAGGTACGGAACCCTAAAAAAAACAAAATTAATTTCAAGTGAAGGTTAATTAAGCGTAGATTTAATTAGAATAATAAATGGAACGTTTATTACAAATTTTAGGACTTATTTCGGTGAAATTAAATTTCTTACCTAAGAACGTTCTTAGCTAGGGCAGATTTTCTTTAGTTTTAATTTGGATATTGTATTGGGTCTAAGGTTCACGACTAATGGAAGTGGAGTTTGTATACTCGTACCTACTAAGCCCTGTTTTCTGTCTAAATTGTTTATTTCAAATAAACGCTTTGATTTGATTTAATTATATCAATTACTAGCTTCTGGAGCAGCTAGGAGCAGTGGTGGCCGAGTGGTAACGACCCCGACTTACGATTTTAGGTCGCGGGTTCAAACCCAGCCAGGCGCATTACTTTGTGTAATTTATTTCATCATCACTGCTCTCAAAACGGTGAAGGAAAACATCGTGAGGAAACCGGCATGTCTTAGAACCAAAAATTCGAAGACATGTGACATCCACCAACCTGCAATGGGCCCGCGTGGTGGATTACGGCCCATTCCCTCTCCTAGAGAGGAGGCCTGAGTCCCAGCAGTGGGAACATTATAAGGCCGACTATGCTACTAGCTTCTGCCAGCGGCTTCGCTTGCGTCAAAGTTGGTTTCTCCATACAGACTTCGGACCCCTGTTCCATCCCATTAGGGGGTGAATTTTGGAAAATCCTCTCTTAGTGCTCGCCTACGTCATAAGAGAAAGCCTGGTGCAAAATTTCAGGTTTCTAGTCCCAGTAGTTTCGGCTGTGCGTTGATATGTCAGTCAGTCAGTTTCTCCTTTTATATATACAGATAAACCTCTTAACTAATAGGTAGATATTATAATAAAAACTTTTCAAGTACAAGTCGGACTCGCGCACTGAGGGTTACGTACAAACGTATCTATTTAAGTAGTTCAATTCCCAAATAGTTTCGAAGATTTTCCAAATCACTTTTTTTTTGTCACGTATGTTTGTGCTATAGGACCTTGCTTTATGCCAAATTTCATAATTCTGGGTCAATGGGAAGTACCCTATGAATTTTGTTTTCCTTGAGACTGTCGAAATATACGTTTTTTGTGACATAAATGACCGTAACTTTTTTTTGTGAACTTAGTAGTTTGATTTTTTTACAGCTTCAAGGGACTCCTCTATAGGTCCAGAAACATGACGTAACAGCAAGTTAAAGCTTTAAATCCAACTAAGATAGTGTAGGTACTTTACTAAAAACGAGTTTGAGAATCATTATTCTATTATATTAATTTATTATTAATGAAAATATACACACAAACGAAAATAATAGAAACGGGTAAAGATCGTAATGTGACGGGGGATGATCAACATAATGTGTATTTTTTTTATTTCTCGTTTTTGAGCCCTAGATTTAGTGACAAATTGTGTAAAGGATGTTAAAGTACACTTATTTCTTCATCAAATTATTTTAAAGTAAAAAGAAATTTGAAATTTGGTTAAATAATTAATTTCGTATTCCAGTCTTTACCCACTTCTAACAAATTTAGACAGAGGTTCTCAACACTTTTATCTTATAATTTTAAAGAGCAGAATTTTTTTATGACACTATCAAAAATATAGCAGAAAAAAAAATTCTTCCTGCATTAATGACGAGGAGGAGGAAGTGTTTAAATTTGTTAACCTCACCTCAGTTGACGTAGAGAGATCTTTTTCAATGAAAAATACTAATAAAAAATGTATGTTAATTATCTTTGTTTTATTTGTCTTATCCATCTCTTAGGTTTTTATTATTATTTATTTGTAATATTGTTGGCCACACGAGATTTTTCATTAGAAATCTCGGGAAGATCTATATTAATATCAACATTTCAATGCAAGTACATGAATAACTGTAATAATTATAGGAAGAAAACAACATTAAAAGTTAATTTGTTAAACTGGAAATGTAAGGCTTTTTTTATTTTATTATTTTCTTTTTTACATGAACAACTCTACCTAATTCCGACCTCTGATTATATCTCACACAACATTACAATAATATTTACACATTTTTAGTACACTACTACTAAACTACTAGTAGTTTAGTAGTAGTGGGGTAAACTACTAGTAGTTTAGTAAGAGAGAGAGAGGAGAAGGGGGAGGGTGTATAACTAGTTATACACCCTCCCCTTTCTCCTCTCTCTCTTATATATTTATTTCTTCTTCTTCACTTCTATATCTACTTTATAAATCAGTAATAGATTTCTGAGAGCAGTGGTGGCCGAATGGTAACGGCCCCGACTTACGAGTTGTAGGTCGCGGGTTCAAACCCAGCTAGGCGCATTACTTTGTGTAATTTATTTCATCACCATTGCTCTCAAAACAGTGAAGGAAAACATCGTGAGGAAACCGGCATGTCCTAGAACCAAAAATTCGAAGACATGTGACATCCACCAACCCGCACTGGGCCCGCGTGGTGGATTACGGCCCATTCCCTCTCCTAGAGAGAGGAGGCCTGAGTCCCAACAGTGGGAACATTATAAGGCCGACTATGCTATGCTATGCTAATAGATTTTTATGGTATTTGCAATGTTTTTGTCGTTTTAGCTACGACCCTGCAGATACACGTTGTCATCATCAGTAACTTCTGCAAGCAATAAAACAAACAAAACGATTTGCAGGCAACCTTATGTTTTCATGAAAGTATAATCATTTTGCAATGTAGTTTCTTTTTTCTTAAACATATTGTTATTTGATTAATAGGAAATTAAGGTTGTATTAAATGATAAATAAAATCTGTTATTAAGTAATTTATAGATGCTTGAAACCATCTTTCAAATTAATAATGGTTAATGATAGCGTTACTCGAAAATAATTTTAGTGATCTTGGGTTAAGAATTTAAGATGTCAAAATCGTGAATGATTTTTTTTTTATAATTTTAATTTTTTAAGACTTACGACGACATATGATCCAAGTGGAGAACGTATGAGCTTCTGTTATGGGGTAAGATCGAAAATACAAAAATCTCCGAGCTGGCACTATTTATGAACTGTTTAGTGCTTTGTTATCACTAATTACGTAATAATAAAAAAATATAAGTACAAAATAAATAAATATCTAACCAGAGTGAAAAATTATAGGTGATGAGTAAAGTTCGAAAATCATCAAAATTTGGTCAGAAATGAACCTTGGCCAAAAATTCATTTCCGCTCGAGACAGACTGAGGTGGGGGGCGGCATGAATTGTCCTTCACAGCTAAGTTGCCAATAAGAATTTTCGTTCTTTACCCATTTACGATGTTACCCTGACTAACCTTACCAAATTTTAACCTCATCCCACCATCCAAATGTCAGTCTTCTTCCCTATTACATCCTTAACTTAGTAATTATTCTCTTAATTAATTCTAATTTATCTGTCGACCTTTCTCTCAAAAGGTTTTCTTTTATATTTTTGCTTTAAACAAATTAACCTTGGGAGCAGAACTTGGGACGGTCCTTAAAAATGAATGAACGAAAGAAATTATAAAAACAATAGAACATTTTATAGGCGTCTTATTTTCCCGAGCAAAAAGGTCTGACGGACAGATCAAGTGGCAAGATTTTATTATTTTGTAGCTTTAAGCTCAGTCTTGAGGATTCCGTACTTAAAAGTTGCCATCGGGACTCATCATCATCATCATCTCAGCCGAAAGACGTCCACTGCTGGACATAGGCCTCATCCAAATGTCGCCATGATGACCGGTTCTGTGCATCTCGCATCCATCGGATTCCCGCGACCCTCACCAGGTCATCGGTTCACCTTGTGAGAGGCCTTCCACAGCGTCTTCCGGACATCCGTCATCGGGATTCAAGAATTCAAAATTCAAATATTTTTATTTCACATAGGCCTACATGGGCACTCATAAAACGTCAGAAGCTAGTACACGGTTCCAAATTGGTTGTTTCCTATGGAGAATAACCGGCAAGAAACTCCATGGTTACTCTTTTACAAAAAGTGGTTGATGTTACAATATTTCCATATTACAGTATTAATAAATAAATATAATTATAATCATAATAATAAATATAAAAATATAATTATGAATACGCGTCTATGCAGATACGCGTCCGTGTACGTGGCCCTTTTTAAGAGTTCAAATCATCCAATGACTTGTGTCTGACTTTTACTGACCTGTGTCCATCAGTTGTCCTTTGTGTTCTATGACTACGGGTTTCCTTTTCAGAAATTCCCTGCGGTTCTAGCTAGCGGGCATCGGGTCCTACGGTTTGCTGACATCTCTTTGAGGAGCGTGTGGATCACTACGCGCTGTTGATGACTGGGCTCGGTCTGGTTAATTACCGGACGGCCGGACGGGCAAGCTACCCATAGCTTTATGTCCGCAAGCCCACGTCTACCGTGGCTGGTAGTCGAGGTCGGAATTTCGGCGGCTGGAGTGTGGGGACCTTCGTTTCCTCACCTGCCATTCCTCGTCGCTCCGAACCATAGCCTGAACCAGGGCCCGGCGCGAAAGGTCGTTGCCGCCGATTGCCTCCACGAGAACACGGCGGTGCTCTGCCCAAGCGGGGCACACTTCTACCGTATGCTACACCGTGTCCTCCGGGTGGTTCACACAATGGTGACACCTGGGCGTTTCTTCCGCACGAACTAGGTGCAGGAATCTCCCGAAATTACCATGTCCGGTGAGGACTTGCGTCATGCGGAAAGTGAGGACGCCGCCGCCGCCACCGCCGCGATTATGGCGTGCCCAGGTGTACCGTAGGCCTAAGAGGTAGAGACTTGAAATTTTCATAGGATGTGTATTTCTGTTGTCGCTTCAAACACGAATACTAAAATTAAAATATAGTTAAAAATTACGGTCTGTGATAAGAGAAGTGTTATTTTTTTCATTTTTTTATCGAATTTAATATTGTAGTACGGAATCTTTTGTGTGTGAGTCCGACTCACACTTGGCCAGTTTTTTGTTTTCAAATTATAATTATGCAAAACAAAATTAAAGAAGCTCACGGAAATATAAAATGAGTTTTAAACAAGCTTTTTATTAGTCAACCAGTTTAATCATCTGACTCTAAACCAGGGCTGAATGAAACGAGCCCAAAACTCGATGAAATTGCGCCGTTTTATTACAGAGTTCCCATAGTCACCTTTTAGCTCCATCAGCAGATCAGCTCCATGTCACAATAATACAATTATAGTAGATTATATGAATAGGGGATAAAGCAGTGTCTCTAAGTCGTGGGCGGCATGTTGAATTCCGAACGAAACGAAGGTTGCTAAGTTTTAATCCCGAACGTCAGTGAGGGATTTATATAATTAACTCCCAAGCATTGCGAGGGAATTAATATAGAAACCTTAGTGAAATGAGGAATTCAAGTCGCCCAAGACAAACACAGCTTTATCCCCGTGTTGGATACTCTACTTTTTACACCATTTGATAAAATAATAATAATAATATTGTTTGATAATGTGATGTTTGTTTTTTTAAAGGCAAAGGGTTGTATGTATGTGTGTCTAAGTTTTTTACACCTTCGCGCTCAAAAGGCTGGGCAGACAGGTAGACGATTGTCCTGGAGTAAGATAAATAGACTTTGTATCTCAGGAGTTCTTCAGAGTTCTCTTGGGACTTTTTAGGGTTCCGTACCTCAAAAGGAAAAACGGAACCGTCGTCCGTCTGTCTGTCTGTCAAAACCCTTTATCTCGGGAACGCGTGGAGGTATTGAGTTGAAATTAAAACTATATACTCAAATTTGCGGTCCCTTAAAGCTGTGAAAAAATCAAGCTTCTGAGTTGACGAAAAAAAAAGACACGGCCGTTTACGTCGCAAAAAAACGTGTGTTTTGACTCTTTCAAGGGAATCAAAATTCATAGGATACTTCCCGTTGACCTAGAATCCTAAAATTTGGCATGAAACAAGGTCTCATAGCAAAAATATAGGAAACAATCTGAAAACTGTAAATTTGTAGTTACGTCACAAAAAAAAATGTGATTCGGATAAATCTTCGTAACTCAATTCGGGAATTCAACTGTTTTCATAGGTAAGTTTGTACGGAACCCTCAGTGCGCGAGTCCGATTCGCACTTGCCCAGATTTTTTTTTAAGTTTTCTCACACTAGATATCACTCCTGTATCGTGGGTACCAGGGGCGCCGACTCCGTGGGTGCTCGGGGGCTCGAGCGCCCATGAGAAATAAAAAGTGGGTGCCGAGCACCCCTGAGAATAGACATCAAGAAGCAGCAGATCAGTAATTGCCTTTTAGGGATGGGCGTTTTTCATTACCCGACGACCTGTTTAGCGCAGTGGTTTAGAGCGGCGGTTGAGTCGCAGGGTCGCGGGTTCGATTCTAGCACCAACACAAATGTTTGTTGATGAAACAGATATTTGTGTTGGGTCTGGGTGTTTATGGTACCTTCGTTGTTTCTGGTTTCTATAGTACAAGGGAAAACCTTAGTTTGGGACCAGGACAATATATTGTGATGTTGTCTCAATTTGTTATTTATTATTATTTCGCATTATAAGTACGCAGTACCTAAGTAAGTAGGACATTTATTTACTTGTCGGTCGATCAGTATGCATTTCTCTTCTCACACTTCGCCACTTTTTCGAGTCATCAAATGAGCATGAGCACCCATGAGGTTTTCTAAAAGCCGGCGCCTCTGATGGGTACGGTTCACTAACATGTAAACTCACATAATAGATAACTTAAGGACTGTTTTAAGTTATCTAGTATATGTGAGTTTATCAAATCATATATCTGCATATTATGATTTTTGATGATTTCAAATCCAACATCACGTCTAAACGGCTAATCCGTATGTTTTGAAAAAAATATATGTTAAACTAGACTATTTGCCTAATAATTTGATATACTAATATTTACATTTTTTTTTTATAGAACTTGGTGTGATTTATTTTTAAAGTTATGTCTAACACAGAAAAAAAAAACGAAGATCAAGCAAAAACAATTGGGTGTATTTTTATGAAACTTTCACAAACTAAAAGATAATTTAATTGCCAATCATTTGATATAAGGTTTTTATTCATATTGTGTTTAATAAATGAAGGACATATCATTATTCGAATAATCTTGATGCGCGGGGAGTGACGCTAGCTCCACTTTTGTTCGCTCAAGATCGCTGGCTTTTAGTGTTGCCTTAAGCTTTTACTCTCAAGCGGACGAAGCCACTGGTAAAAACTAGTTTATCATAATATGTCGCTGTGTGTTGTTGTGTGTTGTGTTTGTTTTACCAAGCGAGTAGACAGAAGTGTACACTCACATTATACCAGGGCCTCAAGTCTGCTATTACAATAGTGTCGGAATGGTACATCATTGATTTCATAATTGTTGATTTTGACAAGTTTGGTAATCTACTAATGTAATGGCGTCATTAAGACTTGACTTGACAATGATCAACCACTGGCACTTCATTGAAAGAAATGGCAAAGAATGGTAATCTCGTACGTAATGACAAATGAATATCTTACGTATGCGGTAATCTGCTAAAATTTTGACAGTTTTTTTGATCAGTGACCTACCATTTGCACAACCTAACGTCATTGTGCAGTCATTGCTTTTAATTCGTTACAAGACAGCTCGTACCACAATTTTATTATGAGACCACTGATCGATCAATGATCGGCCATTATGAATTATCAGATTACGAACTTTTAGCAAAATGACAATGGAATCGTGTTGGAAGGACGAATTTATAAAAATAGAAGACTTGGACCCCAGTAGTAATAAAATATTATATTACTAGCTTTTTCCCGCGGCTTCGCCTACGTACACAAAATATAGCCTATGTCACTCAGGAATAAAGCAGCTTTCTATCGGCGAAAAAAATGTTGCAATCGGACCAGTACTTTCAGAGATTACCCTCTACAAACGAAAAGAAAAATCTTTACCTCTTTATATTATTACCAGAGGTCGGAGTAGGTAGGTAGATTGATTTTATATACTTGCGTCAGGATATAATAACATGGACATGCCATTTTATCCATAATGTGCGGGAAGGCCCTGTCTAAGTTTTGTCTCATACTGTCAAGCGTCATTTCTAATTCAACAGTAAGGGACAAAATACGGTGTAACTATTCCAAGGTATTTTTGTATAAAATAAAATACTGATTTCTTTCACCATTAGCTAACACTGGCAGCCTAGATTGATATTATTAATACGTTTTTCACCTTAAACACAAATTCGTGCTAATTTCAAAATTCCGGAACAAATATCACAATAAATATGAAGTTCCGGTATTTTGGAGGCATATCCATATTATCCTCTACGTTTGACGTCAACGACCTTAAATCAATCTACCTACTCTGACCTCTGATTATTAGTGTAGATATGCCATGTAGGCAACAGGTGGCATTTCTGTTGTCAGACACCAAGCAATAATTTGTTTGTTAACTTACTTTAAAATAATGAAAACAGCTCAAATATTCGTAATCTATAATTATATTTAAGATTAACCCTTTTGAGTAACTCAATCCTCCGGTGTCAGGATATTGGATTCTAAGAAAGAAAACTCAAAGAGCACGAACTCAGGGATTCCACGAATTCACTTTTAGATTTCATGACGGACAGCTGGCCCCCTAGCCAAGTTATTATCGTTTCGTTTGCGTCGAACGCCTCGAGTAGGCCACGCCTCCGATTCCTTTGTTCTGACGTCATCTCAACGCTCAGTCACGTGGTCAGAACAATGGAATCGGAGGCGTGGCCTACTCGAGGCGTTCGACGTAAACGAAACCATAATAACTTGGCTAGGGGGGCTGTATAGAAAACTAGATGCTGCCGGCGGTTACGCTCGCGTAAAAGTAGAAAATTGTTCCAAGGGAATATATTCCCGAGATAAAAATCCTATGCTATGTTTTATTCCAGGATATGGTCTACCGGTGTGCCAAATATCGTCCGAATCCGTTCAGCTGTTTGAGCGTTAAGAAGTAACAAACATACATACACACAACCGCCAATACATAGAGCAGTGGTGGCCAAGTGGTAACGGCCCCGACTTACGAGTTGTGGGTTGCGGGTTCAAACCCAGCCAGGCGCATTACTTTGTGTAATTTATTTCACCACCACTGCTCTCAAAACGGTGAAGGAAAACATCGTGAGGAAACCGGCATGTCCTAGAATCAAAAATTCGAAGACATGTGACATCCACCAACACGCACTGGGCCCGCGTGGTGGATTACGACCCATTCCCTCTCCTAGAGAGGAGGCCTGAGTCCCAACAGTGGGAACATTATAAGGCTGACTATGCTATGCTATACTATACACACAACCACAAACTTTCGCCTTTATAAAATTAGTGTGACAAGCAGAGGTAGAAATAGGTAGAGTTATTTAAGTACTTGACACCGATTTCATACAGCGAAAGAATAAAGTGGTTATGCCTCAGATCCCGAGATTAGTTTTAAAGAGCAGTTTTTTTTTTTTTTGTTAGTGTCTATCAGAAATATAGCAGAAAAAAATTCTTCCTGTATTAATGACAAGGAAGAGGATGTGTATAAATTTGTTAACCTGAAAAAGATCTCTCTACATCAACTGAGTGACTTATAGAGATCTTTTTCAATGAAAAATACTAATAAAAATTGTATTTTAATTATCTTTGTTTTATTTGTCTTATCTATCTCTGAGGTTTTTATTATTCATCATCATCATCATCATCATTTCAGCCAAAAGACGTCCACTGCTGGACATAGGCCTCCCCCAAGTGTCGCCACAATGAACGATCCCGTGCGTCTCGCATCCATCGGACTCCCGCAACCGTTACCAAGTCATCGGTCCACCTTGTAGGAGGCCTTCCAACGCTACGTCTTCCGGTACGTGGTCGCCATTCCAGAACCTTTCGGCCCCAACGGCCATCTGTTCTGCGAGCAATGTGCTCTGCCCATTGCCACTTTAGTTTGGCGATTCTTCGTGCTATGTCGGTAACCTTGGTTCTCCTGCGGATATCCTCATTCCTGATTCGATCACGCCGATCATTCCGACCTCTGGTGATAAGTAAACTGTGGCGCCTTTTTAATTCAACTTGTTAAAAATAATTATCGATAGGTATTTTATAGTTTAGAGCCTAAAGACGGGCATCGTTGCCGAGTAAAGGAGTGATTGCAATCCGGATTCTTCGAAATTCGAAAATAATTGAAAAATCCGGTTTTTCTTGACATTTTGAAATCCAGTTTTTTTGGACTCAAATTAAAAAGTAGTCCAAAAGATATTTGAATTGGTAGGATTAGGTGTAGTGTAGAGTATTTGCGCGAATTTGGCTCGCCGCAGAGATGCCACTATTCTAACGGCCGATATAGCTTATAAATTTTTGATAAAATCATTAGACAGCCAAGACACGATATCTGCAAAGCAACTGGCAAATCCGTTGAAAAGGAGAATTAAAGAGAAACGGCTCTATACTGTTGTCGGTGCCTTACAATATTTACACAACCCTAATGAATTTTTTATTAGTTTATGTTGTTATCTTAAATGTCTAAAGTTTATTTTAATGTTATATCAAAAATTATTACGTGAATTTATAAAGGGAAAAATGACTGATGCCTATAAGTTTTGTGGATTATTTTAGTTGATTTTATTCTGTCGTGCTGTGAATTGAGCGAATAAATACATATTTTAAATTATTTATGCTATTTATTTCAGTTACATCAAATCAACTTAAAACACTCAAAAGTTCGAAAAATCCGGATTTTTATCGGACGAGAGTACAGAAATTCGGATTTCTAAAAAGTCCGGATTTTGCAATCCCTAGTCCCAACCAAGGTGACCTTGCTAGTTTCAGTCGGTGTAGACAGCAGTTGTAATCCTTCAACGCCCTTGGTGGCGCGTGGTTTACATCCATGTAGCCGCAACACAAACCAAACACATAAACCAAGGTCACCTTGGTTGGAACGCTAGTTTGCAGTCTGGTCACCCCTTAAAACCTAAGAATACCTTTTTTAAAGTAGGATATCATCAAATTACTTGGTGCAGCGGTTGGGAGTGACAGATTTTACCGACTAAAACCCACAGTGTTCCTTCAGTAGCCCTTTTGCGAGGGCCACGGTAACCCTAACTGTCCCCGTCAATCTTGCTGACTTTTCTTTGAGGCGCTCGTGGAACACAATGCGCTGTCGACCTGAGCTTGGAAAAGGAGGCCGTCCGGTCATCTGGTAAGGACTTACCGGACGACCGGACCTCCTTTTATTAATACTTAAATAGATAAATAGCGATAGATAGCGATAAATAATACTTATCATTTATGTTTTACTTGGAGCACTTAACTATCACTATAAATATATAGGTAGGTATATATTATATGTCGTGGCCAAATCTTAAAATTGATAAGTTCATGATATGGCCAACTAAAACTGGCAAGATCGTATAAACGTTAACATTTGACGATAATAATGTCAATCCTCGTTTGGCTATAACATATTGATGTAGGATTTCAATGATAATAAAAGATCTAAAGAAAGTAGGCCAAACGAAGATTGAAATTTCATCAAACTTTAACGTTTAAAACGATCTGGCCAGTTTTGCTTGACCATTTCATGAAGTGATCAATTTCTAAGATCTGTCGATAATGTTCCCAAAACGCTGGCAGCATTGCCACGTTGTATGGCAATGCTTATTCTCTGCCCAAGGTAAAATCCGGCCCTTGCCACGCGAAGTGTCTGGAAATGTCATTAAACAATTTGCGGGCCGGACCCCACGATCCGAGAGTTTCAAACTAGGTTAAAATTTGTTTTCTATATACCTGTTCATTATCACTGTGAATAATGTGTACTTATTGCTTGCATTAATCAATTCAACTACATAAAAAAAAGATGATTGATGTTTAAAACAGAAAGCAAATAATTTACCACAGTACGTACCGAAATAAAGAAAAGAAAAAGATCTTCAACAAATAAAAGAAAAAGTAATTACCTATTTATTTGAAAAAATAAAAGTAAACACAAACGTTATTGTTCTTACAGAACAACAATATAACCTCTACAGAAAATAACATTGAATAAAAAAAGATGTTATGAATCTTACGAACCTTATTCCAACGAATCGTGATTGTAAACGAAAACATCAAAAAACTGGTTAAGTGCGACTCGGAGCCGTACACGAAAGGCTTCGTACCACAATATTAACATCGAGCAAAGAGAATACCGACAAAATAAAGTTTATTTTATGGGGCCCTGTTTAATTTTTAACTTTTTTTAATTTTATTATTTGTTATTAATAATAATAATTTCTATTTCAGGTAACATAGCTCACACAACATAATTATACTACAGTAAAGCAATACTGATATGGACCTCGTCCAAAATAAATGTTTTATTATTATTATTATTTTATATATTTTATTTATCTCAGGACCCTGAGGTCCTGGACTTTTGGAAGGCGTACGAGGAGCCGAAGCCAACTCGCAGAGGCCCTTTAGATAATTATAATGGAACATGATACCAACCGACGATTATCCCTGTACGCGCTATGCTAGTGCACCCAAGGACAACCCCCGGATGTTGAAAAACTATTGCTACATATGGAGAACAAAGTTAATAGGGCTATGGTTTTTGGAGTCTTAAGTGGACTGGTAACATGGAACTATGTTAAGACTATGGCCCCTGCCTGAACAACGTTATTAATATCCATCGAAAAAAGGCAGGGTGTGACTTGCACACTCAATAAATGGGCCCCCAAAAAACGGCCGCTAGCACGAAGTGACGTAGCAACAAGAGGGCAACATATTCTGAGGTGCTTGAGGAGTGGAGAGGTATACCACGGCTATCAGGACAATCCCGGAAGTACGGTCAAGATCTCTACCAGCACCTTACTGGATTATACATCCTTCTCCCGAGCACGTTTGCTCTTGCGAATCTCCACTCAAGCCAGCCAATAATGGCAAGAGAGAGGTTTTTTTTTTTTTTTTTTTTTTATAGGTGGGAAAATCATCTTATGACAAATCCCGCTCTTGGGCGGAGCGGGAGATAGTGTCAGACTTTTACTGACTAAAAACCCACTCCTGTTCCTTCATTGCCTTCGTCCCAGGGCCACGGTTTCGTTTTCACACTACCCATGGCCCCAGTAGGCTTCGACCCTGCTGGGCCCCTACGATTTGCTGACATCTCCCTGAGGCGCGCGCGGAACAATACGCGCCGTCGACGACTTGGGCTCGGTCCGGATGGTTACCGGACGGTCGGACGGCGAGCCACCCATTGCCCGCCGTCCGCAAGCCCGCGCCTACGGTGGCCGGAAATCGGGATCGGAATCCCGGCGGCGGTTGGGGCGTGAGGACCGTTGCCGTTGCCTCACGCGATCGGCCGCCTCTTTTGCTAGCATTACTGCTTCGCAGAAGGAGGCGACCGCCTGCCACTCCTCCTCGCTCCGGACCATGGCCTGTACCAAGGCCCGGCGCGAGAGATCGCCGCCGCCGATCGCCCCCACGAGGACACGGCGTTGCTCTTCCCAAGCGGGGCACACTTCCACCGTAGGCAAGAGAGAGGTGGGAGCTCAGTTCCTCGTCAGTGTTCACTACGGCCGGCCAATAAAGGCAAGCCGGAGATGAAGAACAAGAATTCTCCCGGGAGATCGGGTCCGTGGGGTCGCTAATGCCCAACAGTTCGCCACAAAACTGCACTGCGGATTGTATCTCTCTTAGTCTGGCCCCTCACCCTAGGCATATTACGGCAAAGCAAACTTCACCGATACAGACCTAGGGTATATTGGAGCACGCAAGCCCCACCACGACGTCAACGTAGAGATACGGCGATGGGGTTATTATTATATTAATACAGGGTGTTAGTAACAATTTTAGCTTATAAACTATGTAAGTACGTATACACTAAACGTTTGCTCAAAAAAGTAAAGGGGCTCATTTAGATACCAATGTACCTATACACTTCTATTATAAACTTCCTAGTCATATTCAACAACTAAAAGTCTTAATAAATTCAAATCATTTGTAAAGCGAAAACTTTGCCAAAAGACTTTTTACCCTATAAAGGACTATGTTGAGGACGAAAAGGCTTGGGATTGACCTGCTCCAGTACGCACTACAACTGTCTGTGCGGTCTTATTATTTTTCTTCTGTTTTTATTTTAAATTGTGCTTTTTATTATTATTATTGCATTTATTTATTTTTATATACATATCATTTATATTTTTAAATATTTCTTTAGAAAAAACACATTAAAAAAAAAAACATTTAAAAATATAAAAAATAGTAGCCGACCGGCATCGGGTACAGGGTCCAAGCTGCCGGCGGTCAGGGCTCCTGAGAGAGGATTCTCCTAACGATACGCGCCGTGTCTAGGAGTACTGCTTTCTGGATCAGGCTCTTGATCCAGCTGCCTAACGAGAGCCTCCTCAGATGTTGTTCGAGGCTCTTGGCTATTAAGCCATTGGCAGTTACGACTATCGGCACAATGATTGCTCTATCCACTTCCCATATGTCGACAACCTCGCGAGCTAAGTCAAGATACTTGTTTGCTTATCTTTCTCAGCTTTCACGAGGTTTTCAATTAATTTTTGACATAAATATTTACTTTACTAAGTATTACATTTTGTAAACTATAATATATATTTCCTATTATTATTGTGAACGTGAGGACTATGTTGATTGCTTTTTTTTCCTTTTCAGTAATTATAACGTATATCTGGCAATTTGAGTATTTTCTGCGGCCTACTCAAATGTCCTTTCCCTGGTATTGTTCGTCAAGTCGCTGAGCTCCTTAGTATTCTTGAGTTAAGCTTTGCGAATACTGACAAATGCTTGGACTGACTGGACAGGTCCACTCATATCTGTATGGTTATTTCTTCAAAAGACCATCTCAGACAAAATTGCATGGTTTTCATGTGATTTGACCATTATATATTTACTGTATGGACTTTAAAAGAGACTTTGACTCCTGAGTTTGTTTCAGTGTTTTTTCTCAGAGTAGTCAGTTAGGAAACACCGGCCTCATCTAGTATAAAATGAGGAAAAAAGGTTTAAAAAAGTGTTTTTTTAAACCTATTTGCAAAATAAATATCATTTATCATTTATACACTACTAAATATAGTGTTTTTTAATAAGATGCCCCTCTATAAGGCTCTCATCATATCTTTCAGCAATCACTTTTAAGAGGCTGTTGCTACTGCCACGCAATCTGGCGAGAAGAGGCGCACTCTTTTTGCGTATGACAGCTGAGAAGCTGTCGATATGTTTTTGGAGGTAGGCGGAACAGAGAGTAAAGTCCCGCAAACCTCCGTTGAACAGCCAAGGAGTGGAATTCCTTGCCGGAGTCTGTGTTTCCTGATAGCTACAACTTAGGGGTCTTTAAGTCAAGAGTGAATAGGCTACTTCTAGGCAAGCGTGCTCCATCGTCGACCACATCATCGCTTACCATCAAGTGAGATGGTGGTCAAACGCGAGCCTATCATTAATAAAAAAAAAAAGAAAAACGGATGATCCTCCGACCAGACGGGTGATATGTGGTGGGCAACTGCCCGATAGATGATTTCGGGCTGTTCTATATGTTCTTAACGCGTGGAGAACTTTAATTGCGCGATGCAGGATTAGTTCTTCTGTGACGTCATAGATGTCGCTACATGTTATTGTGGTCGCAATAGAAATATATTCTGTGAAAATTGCAACTCCCTACCTATTACGTTTTATGAGATACAACCTGCTGACTGACGGTTAGAAAAACGGACGGACGGACAGTCGAGGCTTAGTAATAGGGTTTCGTTGGCACCCTTCGTATACGGAACCCTAAAAACTTTATACAGTGGTTTTGAGCGTTAGACGACTGAAAATGATCCCGTTTGATGTTAAATATTTGTGAGAGATCTCATTTCGATGTTTTTTTTTTAATCTCAAAGGGTAGCATTCAAAATTAAAATTCACTGGTTTGACATTCAATACGACTGGCCTGTAGGTCTAGTGGTTAGTGACCCTGACTGCTATACCGGAGGTCTTGGGTTCGATTCCCACTCAGGGCAAATGTTTGTGTGATGAGTACGATCATTTTTGTTCTTTGTCTGGGTCTAATTTATCTACAATATCTATTTATTTAGAAATATATAAGTATGTTTATCAGTAGTCTAGTACTCATAACACAAGCTCTGCTTAGCTTGGGACTAGACGGCGTTGTGTGGTAGTTATTGTAGATAATAAAGTTCTTCTTCCGAGTTCTTTTTTTTAAATGAAGTTTTGATCATGTGAATACATTTAATGTTAACATGGTAAAGATTTTATTTTAATATCCATGCCCTGCGGTTTCGCTCGCGTCTTTGTTTACTACTTCGCTCCTAGGCTTCATCCATCCTCATCCCCAGTCCCAAGTCGCCCGCTTTTTAGGGTTCCGAACCCAAAGATGAAAACGGGACCCAATTACTAAGACTCCGCTGTCCGTCCGTCCGTCTGTCCGTCTGTCTGTGTCTCTCACCAGGCTGTATCTCACGAACCGTTATAACTAGACCGTTGACATTTTCATAGATGATGTATTTCGTTGCCGCTTTATCAAAAGATACTAAAAACAGATTAAAATAAATATTTAAGGGATTTTTTGCTCGTTATTTGCTACGGACGGGACGGTAGGGAACTTTTCATGTGTGAGCCCGACTCGCACTTAGCCAGTTTTTTTAACAAAATAACCTACCACCTGCCTGTCCCAGTGCAACTGATAACAAACAAACGGCAACATGTCAGGAGAATTATTTTTACCGCGTGAGTTACGCGGATTTTCAAATTGTAATAAATCAACGTGGATTATCTCTTTTGCACGCCGGACGTACATAAGTTTCATTATAATTATATAATAATATTTCACACCTTGCACACAACGCCATCTAGTCCCAAACTAAGCAGAACTTGTGCTATGAGTACTAGACAACTGATAAACATACTTATATATTTCTAAATACATACATATTATAGATATATTACACCCAGACACAGAACACAAACATTTGTCCTCGAACCCACAACCTCCGGCATAGCAGTCAGGACCACTGACAACTAGAACAACCTGTCAAAATTACAAAAAATTCTGTAATGGTCGACTGAAGAAAAATAAACACAAATCATACAAGTACTTTTTCACCATCAGAACTTTTGTGCCTTCTAGCTATTCATAGCTATATATATATATATGTCGTGACCACTTCATGATATGGCCAAGTAAAGCTGGCCTGCGGGGCTATTGCGTAACTCTGTTGACAGTTCAAGTGATGATCACTTGTTAACAATGTGCATCATTGAACTGCCAAACAGCTAGTTTCGTATTGCCTATCTTCAGTGACCAACTGCAGTGACGTCATTAGCCACTGGTGCCTTTGATAGCCACCGTAACACGTTTTGACAGATGTTATTGTATCGATACTTTTAAAATTGCGATTGTGTAAGCTTTTGAAGCTGTATAATAGTCGATAAAATTTTAGAGTGGTCACAATAGGCACCGTAAATTTTTATAATTCACCACATTTCCACCGTAGTTTGTTAGTCACTTGTGTGATACGTAATACCAATTTTATGAAATTGTCAGTTGACAACTAAGTTTAGTGTGCAACGAATGCTAGTTGTCAACTGTTATTGAAAAAGTTAGCCAATAGCCCCCCTGATCGTTTTAAACGTTAAAATTTGGACGTTTGAGTATGGACGAAGCCATACCTGCCTAATTACTAGGTACTCAGGTGTTGATTAGGTACTCACCTAAATACAAATGACGCATAACGTCGGCGCCGTCGCAAAGCGGCTTAAAAATAATTCGCATCTGACAAAATAGTCCCATGGCATCATATCTTAGCGTCATTAGAACCGTAATGGGTGTCGTTATAACTTTCAGTGCGCTTCGCGAACGTATTTAGACGTTTAATCGTCGAATTATTTTACTAAACCACAAGATTTTCGCAAGATTCTCTAGTGGTATTCCTTTCGACAGCTCCCCATTTAACTGGATATTTCGGATATTGTGTCCGCTATTTAACATAATTCACAACGTTAAAACGCCCTCCTGCCTGTGGAAAAGCTTAGGTACGCCAAAATCATGGTGGTAAGTCCCCTCTTTGAGGAGTGGCTGGAAAGACGTCACGGTGTCCTCACCTTCCGCTTGACGCAGGTCCTCACCAGACATGGTAAGTTCGAGAGATTCCTGCACATAGTTCGTGCGGAAGAAACGCTCAGGTGTCACCTTAATGTGGACCGCCCAGAGGAAATGGTGGAGCATACGGTGGAAGCGTGCCCCGGTAGGGTGGAACACCGCCGTGTCCTCGTGGAGGTGATCGGTGGTAGCAACCTTTCGCGCCGGGCCCAGGTACAGGCCATGGTCCGAAGCGAGGAGGAATGGCAGGCGGTCACCTCCTTCTACGACACAGTAATGCTAGCAAAGAAAGCGGCCTTACGCGTGATAAAACGGACTTCCTCACGCCCTAGCCGCCGTGATCCTGATCCCGATTTCCAGCCAACGTAGGCGTGGGCTTGCGGACGACGAGCAAGCAATGGATAGCTCGCCGTCCGGCCATCAGGTAACCGTCCAGACCGAGCTCGAGTCGTCGACGGCGCGTAGTGTTCCAAGCGTGCCTCAAAGAGATGTTAGCATATCCGTAGGGGCCCAGCAGGGCCGAAGCCTACTGCGGTCATGGGTAGTACTGAAACGCAAGTCAAAGAAGGAACATACGTGTGGTTTTAGTCAGTAAAAGTCTGACACGCCCTAACGCTCCGCCCTGGGGCGAGAAAAGTCATTAGATAATGTCCCATAGCTGTTCCCACTGCTGGGACTCAGGGCTCCTTCTAGGAGAGGGAATGGGCCGTAATCCACCACGCAGGCCCAGTGCAGGTTGGTGAATGTCACATTTCTTCGAATTTTTGGTTCTAGGACATGTCGGTTTCCTCACGATGTTTTCCTTCACCGTTTCGAGAGCAGTGGTGATGAAATAAATTATACAAAGTAATACGCCTTTTTTAGGATCCGTACCTAGCTTGAACCCGCGACCTACAACTCGTAAGTCGGGGCCGTTACCACTCGGCCACCACTGCTCCCGGTGATGAAAAAAACCCTATAGAAAAGCTTCTCCTCTTCCGTCCTTCTGATGCGTTAGTTCGCTCTTTAATAATCTTCTCAAATCCGATTTCCGAAAATTCGAAATCTACTGTTTTCGATTTTCTTCGATATTTTGTATTTGAGCTTGTAATTTAGCATTTAATTTTGAGATTGGTCAAAAACAAACAATTCCTGTATGTCCAACAGTGGACGTCTTTCGACTGAAATGGTGATGATGACGATGAAACGAATCTCGTCAGTGTTTAACAACTTGTCTATCTTTATTTAGACTTCATCTATTGCTCATTTACTTAGGGCGGATTGCACCATCTGCTCTTAAAACTAGATTTGATTAAACTCGAATTACACATTAAGCTCGACTTAACTTAAACTGGATTAGGTGCGTCTTGCAACTGTCAAACTCTAACACTTGCATGTCAAAATCTACCCAACTTAACTAAACCTAGCTTAGTACGGCTCTTTCTCTTCGACCGTTCCGTTGCGTTGTGTTTTTCACCTTAATATTAACTTAAGTTTAAATCACACTAAATCGAGATTTAACAGGGACGTGCAAACCACCCTTAAGATTTTTAAAATTACATTTTTTATGAAATAAATGTCGCAACTATTCTGAAAAACTAGCAGAACCGATAAAGAAATACCATTTCGAAGATTCCTATTGCTCTTTCGCCTCCTAAATGTGAAATATTTCAATTTACTATGTAGTATGTACGATTTTGGACTATATTTCGTAACAGTTTAAGTAGAAAATAGTTCAAAAGAAGATGCTTAATGGAAACTTTCAGACCAAGAAACAGCATTTTCAATGTAAAGAATTTTAAAACTCGGCTTTTAATGTCGCGCGAGTCTTTTCTGAGGGTTGTCGAAAGATTTTGATTGGTCTGTCGGTCTAGTGGTTTTTTTTTTTTTTTCGGTTGGAAAACCATCTTATGACATCCCCCGCCCTTGGGCGGGGCGGGAGATAGTGTCAGACTTTTACTGACTAAAAACCCACTCCTGTTCCTTCGTTGCCTTTCTTACCAGGGCCGAGTCTTCCTTTCTGTCAGTAGGCTTCGACCCTGCTAGGCCCCTACAGTTGCTGACATCTTCTTGAGGCACGCGTGGAACAGCACGCGCCGTCGACGACTTGGGCTCGGTCCGGACGGTTACCGGACGGTCGGACGGCGAGCCACCCATTGCTCGCCGTCCGCAAGCCTGCGCCTACGATGGCCGGAAATCGGGATCGTAATCCCGGCGGCGATTGGGGCGTGAGGACCGTTGCCTCACGCGATCGGCCGCCTCCTTTGCTAGCATTACTGCAAAGATTCAAAGATTCAAAGATTCAAAAGCATTTATTTCAAATAAACCATTTACAGGCACTTTTGAAATGTCAAGAAGTCAGTCAGTCAGAAAAAAAAAAATGATGCTAATTGCACATTCCAAAGCGTAGATCTCTATGGAGAAGAATGTGCAAGAAACTCCATGGACACTCTTTTCAATCATGTTTTGCAATTACAAATATTTCTGTTACATGTTTCTTGTCGCTATCATGTGAGAACAATGTCAATAATGTAAAAATAAAAACTAAATATAGATATTAAAATAGCAACTGGCAGCTAAGAGATGACCAGTCTCAACTGACAGCGCCCGTTCACGGACCTGACGCGAATATTAGCACCACTCAGCTCAACCATTTTGTAGGGAACCGAATGATCCAACACACGCGCCACCATCAGTGAGACATTTGAGTGAGCATGACAAACTCTCAACTGCCATGCTCATTTATGTCAAACAAATCCAATAGTAACCCAAAAACCATAAAATAGCTCCATGGTACTCACATTTACAAAGTTTGAAAAAAATGCTTCTACATTATACAATACTAAATACAATAATAATTAACTACAATAATACTTTACAAATTTAACAAATTCAAAAAAAAAAACATTAAAGAATAGTAATAATATTTCAAAACTAATCAATTTGTACCCCCGGTGGTAGTGGAGCTGGACCAGCATTGAGCCAAGCATTTTTATCTTGAATATAATCCTCCAACTTATAATATGCTTGCCTGCATAGTGTGCGTTTAATACAAGATTTAAATTTCGTTTCATTGAGTTCTAATATTTGTGGAGGTATTTTATTATAACATTTCAAACAGTACCCCATGAAAGAAGAGGCCACTTTAGCCAGTCTGAAACCTGGTTGAACTAATTGGTCCCTATTTCTTGTAACATAATTATGTCTATCGCCTCTTTTGCTAAAAAGATGAAGATTTTTTCTAACGTACATGATGTTTTCATAGATATATTGACAAGGCACCGTCATGATGTTAATATCCTTAAACAGTTCCCTTAGAGAATCGCACCGGCGGAGACTGTAAATAGCTCTGATAGCTCTTTTCTGTAGAATAAAAATTGAGTCGATGTCTGCAGCCCGTCCCCATAGTAAGATACCGTATGACATGATACTATGAAAATAACTAAAATAGACTAGTCTAGCGGTATCAACATCCGTAAATTGGCGGATTTTTCTAACAGCATATGCAGCTGAGCTAAGCCGTGCAAGAGATGTTAAATGAGGACCCCATTGTAGCCTTGAGTCAAGCGTTATCCCCAGGAAAACAGTTTTGTCGACAAATTCTAGTTTTTCATCGTTTAGTATTACGTCACAATCACTACTTTTAACATTCGGTAAGGAAAATCTTATGCATTTAGTTTTTTTCCCGTTTAAAACTAGATTATTAGCAGTGAACCAGTTTTGGACCTGCAGTAGTGCGTTATTTTCGTCGTCAAGATTATTAGTCCTTCTATTTATCTTAAAAATCAAAGAAGTGTCGTCGGCAAACAACACCATATTAAGTTTATTTTGCAACAAATAGGGTAAATCATTAATATAAACTAAAAATAAAAAAGGACCTAAAATTGAACCTTGGGGTACCCCCATTTTCACATTTAATCCCGACGAATTGACACCGTTTATTTGAACTTTTTGCTGTCTTTCAATCAAATAAGATTTTAATAAGCTTAAAGCTGTTTTGCCTAGTCCGTAATGCTCAAGTTTCAGGAGTAATGTTTCATGAACCACACAATCAAACGCCTTAGACAGGTCACAGAAGATGCCTATAGCATCCTGTGCCTCTTCCCACGCATTAAAAATGTGTTTTAGTAAGGAGACACCAGCGTCAGTTGTACAACGTCCTTTGGTGAAACCATACTGTTTATCGTGTAAGATGTTATTTGTGTTAAAATGATTAAGCATTTGATTTAACATCCCCTTTTCAAATATCTTGCTATAAACCGGCAACACGGACACCGGCCTATAATTATTAGTGTCTTTACTGTCCCCAGATTTAAAAAGTGGTATCACTTTACTATATTTCATCAGATCCGGAAAAACTCCTTGATCTATACACAAATTAAATATTATAGCTAAGTACGGCGCTATAGTCTCAATAATTGAGGTACAAACTTTGATAGACATACCCCACAAATCTTCTGTCAATTTAACCTTGATTTGTTTAAAAGCTTTTATTACAGTTATAGGGTTTATATGCTTAAAGTTAAATTCAGTCGAACAGGCTGCAACGTTCGCCTGTAATAAACTAAAAGCATGCGATGGCGACGAATTTAGGGCTTCAGTAGTTTTAATTGGTATACTGGCAAAGAAATTTACAAATTCTTCTGCAACTAATTTATTATCGCTAATAAGACCATGATGTGTCTCCAATGTGTAATCATTGTTATGTATTTTGTTCCTGTTGGTTTCATTATTTATAATTTTCCAAACCGTTTTTATTTTGTTATCTGCCGATTTAACTTTGTTGCTAATGTAGAAAGCCTTAGCTGCCTTACAAGTGTTTTTAAACATTTTTGAATATGTAGCAACATACTTATTAAAAGTTTCAGTGTTAATAATAGGCTTAAGGCCATACAGCTCAAAAAGTCTTTCCCTACTTATTCTGATTCCTTTAGTTGCCCAGTCACTAAACCTAAACTTAGGGCAGATACTTTTAGTTTTTTTCTCAAAAGTCTTATTGAACTCAGTTTGGACTATTGAAAAAAAATCGTTATACAAAAAATTACCATTCTTCACTTCAAGATTCCAATCACCTAACTTGCTAATTAAAGTGCTGTTAAATTTATTTAGTTTACCGGATGTTATTGGTCTGGACTGAATCTGCACTTGTTGTATGGGTAAGTTGGATTCAAAAGTTACCATTAGGCCGCTATGATCAGAGGGCAGATAATTTACAATGGCCTTTTCTAAATAGTTGCAGCAACAAAAAACATTATCGATACATGTAGCAGTAGTTGTCGTAGTTCGAGTAGGTTCTATAAACACATTAAATAAATTAAATGATTTGAAGAGATTTAATAATCTACTGCTATCTGAATTATTTTCTAAAATATTAACATTAAAGTCTCCACAGATTATTACTAATTTGTTACCAGTTGCAAGTTTTGCCATAACATCTTCCATGACAGACTCAAAAATAGAGTAGTTTTGATAATTAGGGGGCCTGTAAACGCACACTATGATATGCCTATCCAGCTCAACACAAGACAGTTCAATGCTATGTTCAACGGACAATGCAACTATATCTTTACGAGTTTTAAATTTAATACTATTCCTAATTAGGATCAGTGAACCCCCACGTAACATTGTTTTTCGGTTAAAAGAACTGCCCACATTATAATTCTCAAAATTGATTAGCATTTCAAAATCCTTTAACCAATGCTCAGTAAAACAAATGATGTCAAACATAGTTTTTTCTAAAAATAATTCTATTTCCAATTGTTTTGAAGAAAAACCCTGAATGTTTTGAAGAAACAAATTAAACGATTTTTGCTTAGCCCCTTTAGCTTGAATGCTAGAAGATACTTGACCTAAATTGCCAACAGTACCAACTATTGTCTTATTAGCTCGTTTAAAGTATTGGAGTCAGCAAACATAACATTAGTACTATTACTAACGGTGGAATCAATGATTGAGGACTTCGACATACTAACTATGTCTGAGTGAATATTATAAGCTAATAGCTTTGCTATTTGACGTCTAAATATAATAGGTAGGTACACAGTATACCTAGTCGAGAAAAGTTTATCAACAAAATTGTTGATGTCAAAAAATAAAAACTTATCACTATGGTGACTAACTAAAAAATGCATATGCATATTTAGCATGTGAATGTGCTTATTTTGCCTATATGACAAATGCTCAAAGTATGGAAAAGCACACAAGATAATCTTCTTACAATTTATCTTCAATAGTTCTGTGACACTATTTGTGATATCATCTTTATTCACATTTAAGCTATTACCCACAAATACAGTTATAATAGCATTGGGACCATATACTTGTTCATTAACTAATGACATTATGTGATGGTATGAAGCTTGAGGCCTACAATGGTTTTGAGAAGAAAAAGGGAGGTTGTTACTAATTAATTGCCCTAGACCTCTTCCTATACTGTCTGAAAAGATAATTGATTGATAATCCCCGCTGTTGTGGGAGGAACAACTACAATTTACTGGATCTACCCCTTGAGTTAATTCTTGCTGAATGTGGGGTACCTGGCTGGTAATACAGTCCTGAGCTCTGATGGCCTGGGATGTGTCCTCTGTTACCACAAGTTGGAGGCCAGCCAGGTTAGACTGAGATTCTCTCTGACAGGTACATTTGTTGTTACTACGAGTAAGTAAGTCTACTTTGTCTACCAACTCGTTTGTAGCAAGGATATGTTCCTTTATTTGGTTCTTTGAACATACATATTTGTTATAAATTGACTTTAGCGACTCATCAAGACTCTGTATTTCAGTAATTTAATATTTATACTGTCTTCTAACTTAATCTGATAGTTATTTAATTGATTAATAAGATTAACACGTTCTTTCCCTAGTTGAATATTTATGGTAAAGTGTTTTTGTTGTTTCTTGTGGTTTTTACATTTTTTAATGATTTTATTCAGTCTTGCATATTTTTTAATAGTATTTTGACTAAGTTTATAATTATTATTATTGTGTTTTATTAGAGAATCTTCAGTAAGCTGTATTGTTCCTAAGGAATGAGGGTTAAAATTTGAATTTAATAATTCATCATATAAACGGCTAGTTTCCTCAGTCTGAGTACATTCCCTTTCCTTCTGCAATTTATGAATATGACTATTAGCATGAACTAATTCATCTTCTAGATCCCTAACCTTACACAATGCTTCCTCATATAAGTTACTACATGTATTGAAACCATCCGTGATTACTCGCAGTTGGTCACGTTCATCCACAACATCTTGGTATTGTTGAGTAATCGCTACCAACTCTCGTTTAAGGCTTGTATTATTAAAGACTATCTTCTTTATTTCCCTCTCACCCTCTTCATTCTCTTGCAATATTTGCTGACATTGGAGTTTTGATTCTTTGAGCTCCTCGAGGGCAGTTTTCAATTTAAGCTCCATATCCAGAGCTTTTGCCTTACGGGTCATCACAGACATAGTATCAGAATAAGTTACTTACTGGAAATAGAAAAAAAAAAAGAAACAGTGAGAACCGAAAAGATGACAAAATAAAGAAAAGTTGGAAATGAATGGGGAAAAATAAGATCAAGAAAGTGCAGTTCAGTAAAGAAATGAGTTACACTGCTGATTTGGTTTGAAAAGCTAATAATTATTGAGTTTTCTTGCTTTTCATTGCCTTTGATATTACTTTTACTTAATGTGGGTAAGTTGATTACAATGTGAAAGTCTGGCTTAATAGCTTTTTATCAGAATAATGACCAATACATTAATGCAAAATAAAGACCAGAAGCGTGGTTGACCAGTATAATATTATCGGGATATAATTAAATAACCAAATTATGAATTAAAATGTACGTTTCGTTTTCTACAATGTAAACAAAACACGATACAACACGCTGAGTGTTAAGTGAACTAAATTAAAAAGATAATACTTGCAAGATCGTGTTTTAACTTAAATTGACAAGTGTGCTATAATAAAATAACAAATAATTAAACAATATACTCCCCGTGAAATTCCGTAGTTCAAACGTCAGCTGTTCGTTTAGGTTACCGGTGAGACAACCGGTTGACACCAAGAACTCGTGATATACTATATATTTTTCCAGGAAAACGATAATCCTGACGATTTATGCAATTATACTATGTTTACACAAACAATTACACATTAATTATACTTAAATACTATTTAAATTAAATTTTAAAATACGGAATACAAATTTGACATGTCACTTAGGCAGTGTTGCCAGCCAGCCACTGCTTCGCAGAAAGAGGCGACCACCTGCCACTCCTCCTCGCTCCGGACCATGGCCTGTAGCAAGGCCCGGCGCGAGAGATCGCCGCCGCCGATCGCCCCCACGAGGGCACGGCGTTGCTCTGCCCAAGCGGGACACACCTCCACCGTGTGCTCCACCGTGTCCTCTGGGTGGTCCACACAATGGTGACACCCGGGCGTTTCTTCCGCACGAATCCGGTGCAGGAACCTCCCGAACTTACCATGTCCGGTGAGGACCTGCGTCATGCGGAAGGTAAGGACGCCGTGTGTCGGTCTAGTGATTAGTGCCCCTGACTGCTATGCTAGAAGTCGTGGTTTCGATTCCCACCCTTGTTTGTGTGATTAGCATGATCATTTGTTCTGTGTCTGGATGTAATTTATCTATAATATGTATGTATTTAGAAATATATATGTATGTTTATCAGTTGTCTAGTACTCATAACACAAGCTCTGCTTAGCTTAGGACTAGACGGCGTTATGTGATAGTTGTGGAATATTATTATTATTTTCATGAAATACAATGGAATACACATGTTCAATTTTTTTTTATATGATATATCATCAAATGACTTTTCCCGCACTAGAGTGGTGCGAGAGGGCGTGTCAGACTTTTTCTGGGTCATACAAATATTTGTTCCGTGCGGGAATCGATCCCGCCACACGTAGCACAACATCCAATCACTGAACCACTGCGCCAGACGTATCGTCTTTTCACAGAATACTAGTCTGATGGTAGCCTGTTTGGTATTTGAATTTCGGTCTTGTTTAACCGATACATTTCACAACCCTTCATATGTTTTTGGGTAAGTTATGCCGCTTGTACACGTATAATATAACTGACCCACAGGGCGCACGTGTACAGCGACTGGCAGATATCATCATTTAAAAAATAATAATAAAAATAATCCTACGTGCCACTTTTAAACATAGTCTATCTATCCATAGAGCAGTGGTGGCCGAGTGGTAACGGCCCCGACTTACGAATTGTAGGTCGTGGGTTCAAACACAGCCAGGCGTATTACTTTGTGTAATTTATTTCATCACCACTGCTCTCAAAATGGTGAAGGAAAACATCGTGAGGAAACCGGCATGAAGAACAAAAAATTCGAAGACGTGTGACATTCACCAACCCGCACTGGGCCCGCGTGGTGGATTACGGCCCATTCCCTCTCCTAGAGAGAGGAGGCCTGAGTCCCAGCAGTAGGAACATTAAAAAAAAGGCTGATTATGCTTATGCTATCTATCCGTGTGCCAAACATCCAAATCCCTACAAACAGTTTCAGCAAGAAGGAGTAACAAAATATATACATACACACTCACAAACTTTCGCTTTTATAATATTACCTAGTGTGATTCAAAATTCATTCACCCCTACGGCTAAAGTGCAAATCTTAAGCTGAGGCTAGACCGCGATGCGACCGGCGATACATAAGCGATATAAAAACTTTTTAGAAAAAAAAATAACCGACTTCACTAAAAAAAAACACTAAAAGGATCAAAATAACTTTAATTTCGGATGTCGGTGTTTCTCGGTATTGTTTGTTTCTTATTTAACACCGACTTCCGAAATTAAAGTTATTTTGATCCTTTTAGTGTTTTTGTTTTAGTGAAGTCGGTTATTTTTTTTTTTCTAAAAAGTTTTTATTTCACACTTTTTAGTTACGATACACTTATAAACAGAGTGCCTATTTCTCATGACAATTCCAATTAACCCAAATACTGCTAGGTTACATTGTTTTCTTATAAAGTTCCTGTGTCTACCTTCCTCCTTCCGGCTCCATCATCAGATCAGTTCGATAGTACCTTATAGCCAAAGAGCATCTCACGACAATTCTAATAAGCCCAAACACGGCTAGGATACATTGATTAATTACGGAGTTCCTGTGCCTACCTTCCGGCTCCATCATCAGATCAGTTCGATAGTACCTTATAGCCAAAGTGCATCTCATGACAATTCTAATAAGTCCAAACACGGCTAGGTTACATTGATTAATTACGGAGTTCCAGTGCCTACCTTCCGGCTCCATCATCATCATCAGATCACTTCGATGATACCATTTTCAACGTAACTATTCAGAATCATTCATTTATTTGTATTGTCATAGTCGCTTAACTATATCTTCATTGTGATATCTATTTGAGTATGAAGTTCCGTTGACCATTTCTGGTCTTCTTCATCAGTTCCATTTCATCAAATGTTACTTTTTGACTGTAAGTGCTTAAGTTCTTGATGAAAATATTAAAATTACCATAGAGTTGCCTATAATTTTTGAGGAGTTCCCTCGATTCCTCATGGAATCCATCATCAGAACTGGATTTTGAAAAAAATGGGACCAATCTGGAAGCATATCCTATAAAGAGAAAAAAAAAATTGCAAATCGGTCCATAAACGACGGAGTTCTGAGGTAACAAACATTTAAAAAAAAAATGATGATAAAAAAAAAAAAAAATACAACCGAATTGATAACCTCCTCCTTTTTTTTGAAGTCGGTTAAAAACAAGCAAATAATTGAAATTCACGTTTATGGCTACACTGTACGTCAAATATTACTAGCGATATTTGATTTCTGTAAGCGATTGTAATCTACATTACGCGTATCGTCAACGGCGACAGACAATTGATCGCTGATGGATACGCTCGTAAATAATATTATATTGTTACAATTTTAGAGGGTTCGCTGTCTTGTGGCTACATTATCACGCTAAAGATGGCGATCGCTCACGTCGCGGCGACGCGTTCAAAATCAGTTGGTTTTGATCGCTGTCGAAATAACATTTGTCTACAACAGACGTCGTGTACTTCGCCTCTGTACCGCTTTTATGTAGCCACCTTATCGCGATTAGTAATAGTGCGAATTCGCAGCGAAATCGCAGTTTTTCTCCTTTTAGTGTAGCCGCATGAATTGCTCATCTGTAAAGCATATGTGTAATGTAGCCACATCATCGCCAAATTTTCGCTTCTAATGTAACCATATTTAACTCGTTTCGCTCTACCAGTCGCATTGCAAATCGCTGGTCATTTTAGCCTCAGCCTTAGGGTAACATCAGCCGGTGAAAGTGAAGGTAGGTACTTAAGGCGACGAATTGGTTAACAATAATTCTAAAACCAGGCGCGCGCACCCCGCAACCCGCACGCACCCCGGTAAGTAACGTATGCATTGCAACGGGCGGCGCCGGCGAGCGGCGCGCGGCGGTGGCGGCGCGGAACATAGACACCTTAGAGTTGTCTTATATATATTTTTTTTAAATTTACCTATGACTTTTTTTTATTGATTGTCTTTTCGGAAATAAACTAACACGTGCTAGTGTTATTAAAATAACGAAATTAAGATTTTCGTGATTTGAAAAACACTAGCACATCTCTTTTTAAAGTAAAATATTTTTTAAAATCATATTTTTTTTATAATATTTTATACGATCAAAATATCTTTATTTACTTTTACATAAGTATTCTAAGGCTGGAACCTTTTCCTTGTAAGTATTAAATTATTGTGAGTGTGTTTATTTATTTTAACAAGGAACATAATTTATTCTACATTGATATCATCTTATATATAAAAATGAATCGCAAAATGTGTTGGTAAGCGCAAAACTCGAAAATAACTGAACCGATTTCGCTAATTCTTTTTTTGTTGTGTTTGTTATTGTCAGGAGAAGGTTCTAATGAAGAAAAAAAACTAGGGTATAGTAGGGGAGAGTTGGGTAGAGTAGGGCAGGATAGGGTAGAGTAGTCAGTTCACGGGAGCGAAGCTGCGGGCAAAAGCTAGTTTACAATAAAACACATATTACACTTCGTGTGTATTATTATTATTATACAATATTTATTATCGTAATAAGAAATTATTACAAAAATTAAGAATAAAAGAAATTAAAATTCCGAAAATGAAAAAACATCCTCATATTCAACGACTGATTGTTGATTTGAATCAGCATTTTCCTTTCCCGAAATAGTTGCTTTTTCTAATTGTTCGTTGCAAGTATCTGGCACAGAGTTTTTATTGTTATTAACAATCACGTAATCCGGATCACGAATAGGCTTATTCCTGGTGTGCCTGGGGTCGACAAGTTCGGGAAGAAGACAGTCGTAATAGAATTTTAACAACTTTGGTTCCATCTCTTTTTTCCAGAACGCGTCATCCTTTTTAATAATTTCAGTTTTTATTTTATTATTGCCATACCATATACCCAATAAACAGCTATCTTTTTTGCAGATATGTAGTTGGCCTTGGATCTGAAAATACCAATCCGATCTTTGGTTAATAACCACCTCACCATTAGTTTTTTTATAAAAATGCATTTTTTTATTTTGTATTGCATCTTTTATGCCATTTTTAAATGGTGCAATAGGACATTTTATTTCCACTAACATATCACTAGTGGTGATCCCGTCAGGTGTAGCACCCAAAAAAGGATATTTTTCATCTATGAACAAGCCGCAATTTTTAATGTTGATTTTATGCATTGAAGACAGTTGCTCGAGTGCTACTTTTTCATATTTTTTTCCGTGACTAATAGACTGAACATGGTCGATGCTGGGTTTGTAAAGCAAATTTTTTACTAAATTTTGGCAAGAATTCGTCTGCTTTCTCTTTATAACCTTGCCAAAATTTGATGCAGTTAACATGTTGCGACGAAGTTCAAGCCATTCGCCAGATTCACTTTGTAGGATAGTCCTTTTTTCGATTTCTTTTCGTTCTTCATTAGTTTTTGATAAATTTTGTACAAAAGTCTTTTTTGCTTTTTCCAGAGTATCTTTGTCTAAATCTGGTTTGTCGACTACTTCGCCATAATCTAAATTTAGCGTTCTTGGTACCAACGTCCGATTTTTTTTTCTAATGTTGAGTTTGGCCTTGAGCCTTTTTTCATTTATTGCATTTTCATGCTTTTTTATGGACAATCTGGGGCTTGTCCCATAAACTTTTCGCTGAACTGTTGATAGTAATTTCCCTGTATTAAATGAAATCAGAGCTCCTGCGCATCTTGCCTGATAAGAACGTCTTTGAGCATAATTAACACGTTTACCCCCCACCATTTTTGCTATAACTCCATTAAATCTTTCTACAACATTGCTGTCTACGTCTTCAATTAAACTGTGTGCTTTATCAGCTAATTGTGCAACAACTGTTTTAATTTTTTGCCAAAGAAGACTGCCAAAAAATGGATTTGTATCATCTAGACCCATATGTTGGCATAATTGGCGGTTACAATTTTCATGAATATCAAAAGCATGAAAAATGGACGCATTGATGTCTATGTATAAACCATCTTCATTTTTTGTTTCTTTGTGAAGCTTTATAGCATCACAAATATATTTTCTTGATCGCAATATCTTTTTCTGTGTTAATTTTTTTCTGTCTGCTGCAATATATTGCGTATTGGAGGCCAGTTGTAGCAGTTTATTACTGTAGTTCCTCAGCAAATGGTTGCGACAATATATTTTTGTGACTGTAATGCCTGGATATGGGCGAGCATTTATTATTTTTGCATATGTACTACTATCGCCATCGGCGATAAATCTTGAATAAATCAATCCATGCATGTCAAGAGATTGTTTAAATCCTTCGGTTATTATTGTTGACTCCATGGCCGTAGACGCACCATTGAAATTTTTGTAACAATCGTGCTCTTTTGGCGTTTCTTTTTTTTTCTCAGCTCGAGTGCAAATGCAACAATATTTATTTTTGACGCACATATATAGTACTTGGCCGAAACGTCTACCAATTATAGCTGCACACCCTGATAATGCCGCATAATTAGTCCGGTAAGATCGCTTACACCAACAGCCATCTACAATGACATCTATTAGCGGTATACCGTCTTTATTAACTCTCCCTTCCTTTATTGCAGCTTCTTTTTCTCTATCGCCAGCCTTTTTCATCTCATCCCATGCAGTCTCTTCCCAGTCATCACAGATATCGTTATGCATTTTATTGTAAGTAAAATCGGACATGTTGGGTAAACCTACTCCAGACAAAAATTGATTTAGTTGTACTTGACCACAACCAGCAGCCATAACTCCAGCAACGGCGTCTTTGTTTACATCAGCCAATGATGATTTTATTTTATTTCTGTAACCACACAATGAACAAACATATGTAAATTCTGATTGCAAGCCTACGTGATGTTCAGACTCAAATTTTAATGTGGCTAATCCACAATTAAACAAAGACTTGTGTTCAGAGAACTTTATAAGTTCTGTTACAAAGTGGTTCACATCTATTATTCTATGGCCTATATCTTGTACCTCCGGCTCCATCTGAAACAAATATAAAAAATAAGTATCAATATCGTACATGGAATGTGATAGCATGGCGCAGGAAAATGTTTTTCTTGCCCATTGTGTATTTATTTATTTATTTACATCAATCACTTCACAGATATTGATTATGTTTAAAAATTATTTTTTTGGTTCTCATATCTAGGCAACCATTCAAACCTGCTTCCAACTCCAATCAGACAAAATATTGTGTTTTATAAACCGAGTACTTACTGGTGCCTCAGTAGGGCGTTCAATTGTCATTTCTGTAGAAACTGTATCACTCGAACACTGTCTGCTAATCTGAAAATATAAATAAATTAGGGCCTAGTACCAACTTCAGAGATAACATATTTCGACTAATACGTCGGTTATGTATAAAGAACAAAATTGTCTAATATACTCACTGTAGCTGCAGGAATGCCCTCGTTATGTGATATATTAGTGTCATTAGTATCAGCATTTCTAAAATAAAAGAAGTCCTTTAATTTTAACTTCATCGTTGAATTAGGTCTATTGATTGTAATATTGAATAATACATAGCAACAAAAACTTACGCGGGCAACACATTTTGCAACTCTGCATAATTCGGTAAAGCGTCGTTTTCATTTCTAGAAGATACCAGAAAAAGTGTTTTTAGTAATAATAATAATGCCTATAGCTTTTATAAAACGTTAGGAGGTTTAGGAATTTTTCATACGTACCCTAAAAAGGCAGCTGTCATTTCTTTATTTTTGTTGCAAGTTGACGACTCCATAGTTTCGTTCTCCGAACATTGTTCTAACGATTGTTTCCTAAAATATAACACAATATACATATTTTTTTTAAACTTATATTGAACTATCACTTTACAGAAGATATTGTAATCTTCTTCTTATTCTTATTGTGATTGTAGCACAAAAAATGGAAAACAAAATAGGTACTTAACCTACTTAGTTACTTACATATTTTTTATCACAAAAATAAACATCATTGAAGTTACAGTCAAAGTGACTTTTTGAACGTCATCTCTTTTAGTAAACTACCACCGCTTCACATTTCATTATGAAAACTTACTTTCTTTTCGTCATATTTGCACATTTTTCTAAAAGACATGCTCTTCTTTTCCTTTTGGAACATCTTTCTTTCTTTTTTCCCATTTTTATTCAATAAAACCGCTAAATTTGATCACGCAATCGCCGATGCAGTCCGGAAGCCGATTAACACAGACCCGTCGCTGACAATGGTCAAGAGGGGACTGAGCGTCTCCGCGGGGCGAGGATTGCATATGCGCGTTAGCTTATAACAAAACGACGTAAACGACAAAATGCTTTTTGTTATTTTATTTAGTCGGAAATGATAACTTGAGAAATTCCTTCTACAATTTTAAGGAGTATTTATAGACTTGTCTACAGAGCAAGTTGAGAGGCTAAAATCGGTCACGTTTGCCCATAAAATGTGAATCTCTATTTAGAAAGAGGTATGTTTGATATTTTTTTCTCTGTTACAAAAGTTACTTAATCATGTAATGAAAACTAACAAAATAAGGTTTTCATCATGAACTGTTCAGGTCACCAACTCATATTTTTATTCGTTTCGTAATTACTGACAAAAATAGAGATCACTGATGCCAAAATTTCCAATTCGTCCTCTTAAGTAGGTGTAAGTTTTACATATGAAAACTAATTACAATTAGTACACGCGTCCTTGAATACTTCTTGTACCTACTTGTGTGGGTAGGTACCTTGTAACATACTTGTATCGTTAGTGAATTAAGGTGACGTTCAGTTAAAGCGACTTAAGCTAGAACTACATTAGACCGACGCACACGTGTAACACGCCTGATTTGTACGTAGAACGAAGTCGCGTGGCGTGGATCAAGAGTGTAGCTCTACAAGTCTAGTTTCCATATAAAATGTGTGGAGACAGACGCGCCCAGATCGGCGTGTGTAGCACACATGTGCGCAGTGTAGTTCTACCCTTAAAGAAATCCAGGAACTGCCTCACCCAGGGATGCGGGTTGGTTCGAAAGAGTTACCACGGCCCTGGTAACGCAAAGGGCAATTGGAGGGACAGAGGTAGGTTTTAGTCAGCAAAAGTCTAACGCTCCCTCGCGCTCCTCTTAGAGCGAGAAGAGCCCAAAACTTTACTATTCCTACAGCATCATCCTTGGCAGGACAAAAGTAGTTTGAGCAGCATAATTCAACGAGTAAAACACCTAGCTTTAAACATAACAATTTTCAATATTGTCGCAAGCTGTGCCAAATAAACGCTACAGTGAAACCCCCCCTTATCAAACCAAAGCAAAACTAACATGGCCGCTATAATTTATTTGGGTACAGCGAACTGATAAATATATGGAAAGTTCCTTTATATCGTATTGGAAAACTCGAAGATATGTACTTCGAGCCTTTAGTTAAGAGTAAACAAGAGTAAGACCCTAATGCTGCTTGTATACGTTAAGAAAATTTGCCGAGCCTATGCAAGAATTCGTGTCGTTTCTACACACGAAATGTGTACACTGCTTTGAATAAAATAGAATAGTATTTATTCGATGCAGGCAATACAATGCCGCATCGTAACGGGATGCTTAAAACCTACCCCTCTTGCAATGTTGTACCCTCTAGCAGGTATAGCTCCTCCAGAAGTTCGCCGCGAGATAGCCAGCCGCATCGAGAAGAGTAAACAGGAACGGGACGGCCGTCACCCCCTGCATAAACATCAACTTATACCTGCACGTCTAAAGAGTCGTAAAAGCTTTATGCGATTTACGACCTCTTCAAAAGACAGTGCAGAGGACGAGAGATGCGTGCTGTGGAAGCAGAAGCACCCAACTCCTACACATTTTATCACCCCGTCAGAGCATCTCCCCCCTGGACGCGAATTGCAGTGGCCAATCTGGAAATCTCTTAACCGACTGCGGACTCAGGTTGGCCGCTGTAAAAATAATTTAGCCAAATGGGGCTTCCTCGATCCATCTCTAACACAGTGCCAGTGTAGAGCCGCTGTACAGGACATGCGTCATCTGCTATGCTGTCCATCCTGCACAACCAACTGCAGTTTTCAGGATCTATACGAGGCCAACAACAGAGCCGTAGAGGTTGCCAAATACTGGTCAGATAAAATTTAGTTGGAGTACATCGACACGAAAAGAAGAAGAAGAAGGCAATACAATAGGCAACAACACAAAAACCAAACAAAAAAGTACAGATTTACAATAAAGCGTTAAAAAAAATCTTGTCTGCGCTAGACACGACGCGTGATGTTGCTATGGTGCTGTAGGGGGGCGGGGAAGGTGAGGGGGTGCCACGATTGACGATAAATTTTCGGGCCTAGATAATATCTGACAAAATTCTTATAATGACTTGATGAATACATCAGACGGCGAGTACATCACTCACCTTCGGTTTGCCGACGACATAGTAGTCATGGCTGAGACTACGGAGGAGCTCAGTACAGTACTCGATGACCTTAGTAGAGCTTCCAATGGGCCTTATCAGAAGGCTTACAGTCACCCAAACGGCAATGGAAAGGGCTATGCTCGGAGTTTCCTTGCGTGATCGCATCAAGAATGAATATATCCGCAGGAGAACTAGGTTCACCGACATAGCCCGAAGAATCGCCAAACCTAAGTGACAGTGGGCAGGGCACATTGCTCGTAGAACGGATGGTTGACGGGGCCGAAAGGTTCTAGAGTGCCGACCGCACACTAGAAGACGCAGCGTTGGAAAGACTCCCACAAGGTGGACCGATGACCTCGTGAGAGTTGCGGGAATGCGATGGATGCGACGCGCCGATCGTTGTGGTACTTGGGGGTGGCCTATGTCCAACAGTGGACGTCCTTCGTCTGAAATTTTTTTTTCTGTGTTTGCCTGCAATCAGTCTGTTGACTATAAGCAAGTGGGTCGATGGTAATTGGCGATTGGTCTGAAATGATGATGATGATTTCATAATCCTACCTGCCGCAGACGGTAAAATTTCTTAGCGTGTACAAGCACCTTAAGTTATTATTCATTCGTGGTGGCCGTAATTAAGATGTTGCTATGATATTTGTCACAGGCACCTTTGCGGTAACAGCTGGTCCCAAAATGAATACATAATCTGTATATATGTCACCGTAAAATTGTAAATACTGTTAGATTATAATCTATCTTGACAGATTGTAAACTATCGAAAGATTGTGAACCTTACAATTTAATGCATTATTTTTCGATAGATTATCTATATACTTATATAAAAGGAGAAACTGACTGACTGACATATCAACGCACAGCCGAAACTACTGGGACTAGAAACATGAAATTATGAATTTGAATTACATATAAGCGAGCACTAAGAGAGGATTTTAGAAAGAAAGAAAGAAAAACAATTTATTTACGTCAAAAATGGCGCACACCTTAAAATAAACAAATAACAATAACGACATATATAAATGGTAGGTTATGCGTGGTATGGTGTTGTGGTAGGTGGTGCGTGTTGTGGTTATGGTTATGGTGGTGTGGGGTATGGTGGGTATCCGCGTAAAACGGCCAGCGCTCAGCAAAAATGCTGGGGCTCGTAGAAAATAGAGCCTCAGCGCTGATTTTCAGCACCAGCCGTCGTCGACGGAGAGACGTTGATCGGCCAGCAAGTATTACACAATATTATACTTATAATTACTGAACAAACAAATCAAAAATAACAATAAGATTAAGATTTAAAATTTTCCTAAATTCACCCCATAAGGGGAAGAAACGGGTGTCCAAAGTTTGTATGGAGAAGCTTATTTTCACGCGGGCGAAGCCGCTGGCAGATGCTAGTAATCTATATAAAGGTTAAGTGTTTACTTATCATAATGGTCAGCTTCACTGTGAATTGAGACGTTTTTTACGTGACATAGGTCTAAACTAATAGCGATTTTAGATATAAAATTGTTCATCTGTGATGTTTGGTAAAAAGAAAGAAAGAAAGAAAAACATTTTATTTGCCGGAAAAGGCGCAAACTTATAACTAAACATATTGCAAACATTTTGCAAGACAAAAACATAATTAATCAGAAATAACATATATGCGCCACGTCCGAGCAAAACGGCCGTACGCACAGCATAATGCCGTGTCCACAACGCAAAAATGCGACGAGTCCACAGCGCTGGTCTGGCTGGCTGGTAGTAGTTCATCTCTGGGAATCACACTAGCAAACCGATCTATAAAGACGAAGTTTTTATGTATGCATTTGAGTGTGTATATTTAAAAATATAAACATAAATTAACAAAATAAATAATTTTGTATCTTGTATCTTTGTTAGTCATCACATTCAAACGACTGCCCCCCTAGCCAAGTTACGATCGTTTCGTTTGCGTCGAACACCTCGAGTAGGCCACGCCTCCGATTCCTTTGTTCTGACGTCATCTCAACGCTCAGTCACGTGGTCAGAACAAAGGAGTCGGAGGCGTGGCCTACTCGAGGCGTTCGACGCAAACGAAACGATCGTAACTTGGCTAAGGGGGCTGAACGGATTTGGATTTGGCTCACAGGAAGACCATGTTCTGAAATAGAACATACGATACATTTTTATCCCGGGACTATAGGCGCTGGCAGAAGCTAGTAATCTATACTAATATTATAAAGAGGTAAAATTTGTAAGTTTGTAAGTTTGTATGTAGGGGGTAATCTCTGGAACTTATGATCCATATCTAAAATTTTTTTCACTGGTAGAAAGCTACATTATTCCTGAGTGCTATAAGCTATAAATTATTTTTATAACATGTATATTAACCGAGCTATCACAACTTTTGTCTAGCAAGTCGGAAAGAAAGACCTCATAAAATAGAATTATTTGCATGCGCTGCCTAAACAGCTGCTTAAAATTATAAACAATGTATGGCAACCTGGTTCGTCTTAATTATTTCTACAAAAAAGTCCGCGATACCATACTTCTATCTTTTATATTTTATCTTTTATACTCCTTTTATTATTTTAAAAAAATATTTTTTCGGCTTACTTACGTTTGGTTGATTATTTGAGCAACAAAATTTTAATTCTTATCACAATAAATTATTTCAGCATCACAAGGACATCATACAGATAATATTTGCCATTTACAGTATGTCAATTGGTCATACAGTTTCGGAGATAATATAAAATTACTAAAACGCAAAATGCCACCAGCACAACTTTCATTCATAGAGCTCTAGACATGCTTTGTGCGGACGTTTTATCCTTTTTCTGAATCGCGGTGTTAAGATTTTCCGTGGATTGATGACCCTCTCGAATTATTTATACCTTAATTGTCGTTAGTTGGTGTTCAAATTGTTGTATGTCAGTTTGTTGCTTATCGGTTTCTGTTTCGTTTGGTTGTTTCGTTCGTTTGGTTGATCGTTGATTCGTTCTCCTAATCGGAATTTGGGAATACCGACCGTAATTTCGTTGTTCATTTCGTTGTATGTTCGTTCTTCGTTTTAGCGTAATAATATTCAAAATTAATATCGTAATTTCGTTAAACAATATTACGAATTTAATTTACCATTGTTTTGTTTATTTATAGAGGTGGTCGAGTCGCTTTCCCTGTGTTCATAATTGTTTTCAAGTTTGCGTAGTTTGTTGACTATTAAAGAAAAGAGTATGCCTAAAAGGAAATCGCAACTGTACCGGCAGACATCACAGACAAGAGCAGGTCGAGTACGCCGTACGGAAGAATCTGTCTCTGAAAATGAGCAGCGCCTCTCGAGAAATAGAGAATATATTTCGCAAGCACGCGCTGGAGAATCTAGCTCCGAGCGCTCACAGCAGCTCGCTAGCCAAAATGAGATAGCGTCGCGGGCCCGTGCTCGAGAAACCAGCGCTGAACGTGCGCAGCGTCTATCTGACCTAAGGCAGCATGTCTCTGAAACAAGGGATAGAGAGACTAGCGCTGAGCGCCCGCAGCGGCTCGCTAGCCAAAATGTAATAACATCGAGGGCCCGTGCTCGGGAATCTAGCGCTGAACGTACGCAGCGTCTATCTGATTTAAGGCAGCATGTCTCTGAAACAAGGGATTGGGAGACTAGCGCTGAGCGCTCGCAGCGCCTAGCAACAGAAAGACAGCGAGCAGCTACAATCAGAGCACGTAATCGGAATTTATGCTTATAATTATGTTGGTCTATCAAGAGTTGGATCATCCGAAAAGCAGATTATTTTGCTACCGGAAAATAAAACAACCTTAAACATTGTATACAGAGAAGCTTTAAATTAAATAGGTACCTAACTTAAATTATACATATAATAGTAATTGATGGTTTGTATTTTTATATACTAAAGCATATAATTTTATTAGTATCCGTGTTGTGATGGATTAAAATATACATAATAATATATAATGTCATCGTACCATTTCAACCCGAGGGTGCTGTAAAAAGCAACTAAGGGACTAACCTTGAGCAGACAAGAGAACTTCGGTAATCTTCGAAATTACTGATCCGATTCCAAAAATTATTTTACTAATGGGAAGCTACAGTAGTGTCGAGTGTAATCTTATGTTTAAACAAGAAATTTTCCGCGGACGAAGTCGCGGGCAGATGCTAGTACATGTATATAAAAGCAAAATACCACTCACTGATTAATCACGAAATCTCAGAAACTATAACACCTCATCATTTCAGCCGAAAGACGTCCACTGTTTGACATAGGCCTCCCCCAAATGTCGCCATAACGACCGGTCCTGTGCGTCTCGCATCCATCGAATTCCCGCGACCCTCACCAGGTCATCGGTCTACCTTGAGGGAGGCCTTCCAACGTTGCGTCTTTCGGTACGTGGTCGCCATTCCAGAACCTTTCGTCCCCATCGACGATCTGTTCTGCGAGCAATGTGTCCACTGCCAATTAAGTTTGTTTAAGTTACTATAACACCTACAAACTTAAAATTTGGCAGGTAGGTTCCTTATAGGGTATAGACATCCGCTATATAAGAACGGATTTTCCAAAATTCACCCCTAAGAGGATGAAACGGTGGTCCAAAGTTTGTATGGAGAAATCGACTTTCACGCGGGCGAAGCCGCTGGCAGAAGCTAGTATAATATATTTCCGTTACCTTAAGAAACATTCTGTTTCTTCGCGTGTCCCACACAAAAGTTCTTAGACTGTGGCCTAAGAAATTTCAATTCAAATTTACGATTAAAAGATTGTATTTATTAATTAAATAAACACACTATCTTTACAGGCTAAACCTAATACAATAGTGGTTCCTAAACCAAAAATAAAATAATTGAAAAAAAGTCATCATCTTACACTAACATTTACCTAAAAATCTAAAACAACACTAAACTCTATTACAATATATACTACTAACTATAAAAATAAAAGAAGTACATAAAAAAATATTTAAAAAAACTTAACGTTAACCTATATGTAAATATAATATAAAATCAGACGTAACAGTAACTAATATTTAAATATAACAAACAAAATTTAATAAAACTATTGCTAATTCACTCTCATGGCTCGAAAATAGGTCAATCCTCTCATGCACTTCATTTAGTACACATAGATAAATACACTAATAGTTAATAATAATAATAACAGTTTATTTCAGAAAAATACACTTGGAGATGATTCAATTGATAAAACAGTTGCCAAATAATAAGTGGTAAATACAGAAAAAGGGTTTCGTTGGTACCTGTACTAATGAAAAGCAATGTATCACAAGCACCAACATTTTTCATATTATTGCATAAGTCAACGACATTATAGTAAAAATTAACAAAGAATAAATATGTCGCATCAAGGGTGGCCGAGATGCGAAACATCGGGTCTTCAACACGATCCGAGATAGTTCTTGGTAGATTTGGGCACTGACTTGGGTACTCGAACGAAAGATAATTTGAATTAGAATAATTTTATTTTGATAACGGTTTTACAAAAGGAAACAAACACGTGCGTTGGTACTGAGCGTATGCCGAGGCTGTCCGAGGTAGAATGCCGCACCTTTCGGGCTTCCCTCCAGTCCTCGCTGCATCCCTTCCACCGACGATCGTGTCCAAGCGGTAGGGTGCCGCTTGCGTTTCCGGTGACGATATTATTAGTTTACGAAACTAATTGTTAGATGGCGCTGTCCGTCGCACCCTTGCGCTTTCAATCCACGACAAATATAAGTATGTTTACGTAATAATTTCAAAACCGTTTAATAATAATATTAAATAATATACTAGCTTCTGCCAGCGGCTTCGCCCGCGTAAAAATAGGTTTCTCTATACAAATTTTGGATACCCATTTCATCCCCTTAGGGGTGGAGTTTCATAAAATCCGTTCTTAACGGATTTCTACACCCTATAAGGAACCTACCTTTTTTTTTAGGTGGGTAAATCATCTAATGACAAATCGCGCTCTTAGGCGGAGCGAAAGATAGTGTCAGACTTTTACTGACTAAAAACCTACTCCTGTTCCTTCGTTGCCTTCGTCCCAGGGCCCCAGGTTTCGTTTTCACACTACCCATGGCCCCAGTAGGCTTCGACCCTGCTGGGCCCCTACGATTTTCTGACATCTCCCTGAGGCGCGCGTGGAACAATACGCGCCGTCGATGACTTGGGCTTGGTCCGGACGGTTATCAGACGGTCGGACGGCGGGCTATAAGGAGCCTACCTGCCAAATTTTAAGTTTGTAGGTATTATAGATTCTGAGATTTCGTGATTAATCAGTGAGTGGTGTTTCGCTTTTATATAATTATATAGATTAATGTAGGCCATTTGTGATGCCATCGACGATATAGGAGTATTTTCAAGTGTGCGGCACCTTTTTTTATTAATCTTATCTTACATAAACATAATTCAAATAAATCACGTGTTACAACTACTCGTATAGTATCGTATCGTATGCAGATTGCTTTAACTCGATAAACAATTTACTGAAATATCAACAAACTCGATTGTGTATTATAAATGGCTATTTCAATGCGTCATTCACTATTATTCAAAATGGAAACAATTGGGATACAAATACAATTATACGTACGTTTATAATTCAGTTTACGAATCAGTAATTTAAGTGATCAGATCACAACACAACGCCTCATAGTAAATAATAAAATATGGGATTGATAAGTACTTACATAACATTGGTGTGCTTTTTGATAACAGCTCATCTCTATATGGTAAAGGAAGTGTTAGAAAAGGCTGAATTGGAGATATATGTGCAAGAGTCAATCCCAAACGGTAACCACCAGAAGTTTAAATTATATTACCACGTAACACCTCCCATCGGCTGGATGAATGCACCAAATGGATTTATATTTTATAAAGGTCAATACCATCTGTTCTACCAATTCTACCCCTATGACACCCAGTGGGGACCTATGCACTGGGGTCACGTAGTGAGCCCTGACCTGGTCACCTGGAGACTACTTCCTACGGCATTACGACCGGGAAATGAACAGTGTTTCTCTGGTAGCGCTATTGAAAATGAAGGCATCATGGTCCTGTTCTACACAGCACACGAGCCAAGCAATAAACCTCCTTACTACAGTGAATCACAGAACATGGCATTCAGTTTTGATGGCATTAACTTTCAGAAGTATAAAGACAACCCAGTTTCGTTATATCCTCCTAAAGACAGCGTTGAATTTCGAGACCCTAAAATATGGAAGAACGGTAACTACTGGTATGTTGTCCTTGGCAGCAAGTCTGCAGATTATAGAGGCATGGCACTTCTGTACAGATCCAAGAACATGACTTCATGGCGTTTTAAGAGCGTTCTGGCAAAGTCTTGTGGCCAAGTAGGTCATATGTGGGAGAATCCAGACTTTTTCGAAATAAATGGAAAGTTTATTCTCTTGATTTCCCCAAAAGGTATCATCAATAAAGGAGATAGATTCAAGAACACATATCAGACTGGCTATGTTATTGGCAGCTTCAATTATGACACATGTAAGTTTAAACCAGAGACCTATTTCCAAGAAATCGATTTTGGCCACGATTTTTACGCCACTCAAACTACTGAACAGAATGGTAAAAGATACCTAATCGCGTGGTTTGGAATGTGGGATTCTCCTCACCCTGAAGATGCAGAAGGATGGGTAGGAGCCATGACACTCGTCAGAGAGCTGGATCTGATTGGAAGTAGACTTTTGATGAAACCTGTTGAAGCTATTACTAAACTTAGACAGAAAAACATTCTACAAGGCGAATTCAAACATAATTCTGTCTTAAAATTTGAGAAAACAGCTGAAATCATCGTTAACGTAAACTTGCTTATGGATATTGAATTGGAAGTCGTAGGTGCCTATGGTGGTGACCAAATAACTGTGCGTTGGAACGCAACTAGTGATAAAGTGATGGTGGTCAGGTCAGGCGATGTCCGCCAAGTAAAGTGGCGCCCGCTGGATGCATTTGTCTGGAGGATTTTCTTGGATGCTAGTTCTTTAGAACTATTTTGTGGGGACGGTGAGGTGGTGTTTAGCTCAAGAATTTATCCGAGCGGTGACTGGCGAGTGATTAATAGAAGTCGTCAGTCTCTGTTCGTGATTGCCTATACGCTGAAGAAGAGTATGTACAAGAAGGAAGCAGAAAGTACAGATAGCAGAGTAGATGCGTCACTGACAAGTAAAAATAATAAAGGAATAAATTTGGATTTGACCAACATTATGGAGGTGTACTAAGAGTATGTACATTGCTTGAAAAGCAATTGTGTTATAAAATATTTTTCTATTCGTTATGTTTTATTTCATCGGATCCTTGTAGTTAATGATGTTAGTTTCCTCTAACTGTTACTAGAACATAGTCAAAGTCATTAAACAGATTAAATAAGAGTAAATTCTACACACAAAATAATTGCTAACCAATGTAGTGAAATCATTTTTAATGTGATTTTGTGCAAAACCAACCCTTTAAAATAATTTACAATTCATATTTTCAGCATATACTCGTACCATACAAAGTCATTGACATTCACTTAAATGAGTTATTAAAAAACTATGCAGGAACAACTTCTCCTTAATTTATAAGCTACAATATCTACGGTCTGAAAGCTCAGATTGGTCACTTGCTAGCTTCCGTCAGGATACAATCTCGTGCTGAACACGACTTCGCCTTCACCACAGAAAAAACCCAGAGAAGAGGCATCTAAAAAGATCCTCCACAATTCAGAATCCAGAGAAAGCCATTCCACTTGTCTGACATCTCCTTCTCTATCTACTACAACTTTACGGACTTGAGGGTCTCATCGCAGAGAAACTTGACCATCACTGTGCTGCCTTTGATTTCCAACTCAATATTTTTGCTTAAGTCACTACTTACTAATAATTCTCCAGTCTTATCTAATTATATGACATCATTTCCTGCCATCTAACTTAACTTTCCCATCCCATACTGTCTCCTCTCTCAAAGTTCTCATTGCCTCAACAGGCTTCATCAGGATACGATTATCGGCTAAGTGAAGTTCTCTGATTTCTCTGACCAGCCGTCGACATTATCATCTCGCCCTTCAAACCATACGATCAGATACATCTTTCTATCCTTTTCAGTAGTCTGAGTAGCATAGAACTCATGGCCAAAGTCAAGTTCTTGGAAACTCACTTCTGGCAAAAAATCAAATGTTTCGCCTGTTTGGTGAGCGTTTATATATCTGTCACCTTGTTGGGAAATATTAGTAGAATGTGTTTTCCAATAAGCTCGAAGAAGTCAGGGCACTCCCACATATATCCCAAGTCGTCTTCAATAGACACCATGATAATATGGTAAATACGTTAGCACAACTCCATTGATAAACACCTTGCATGCATTGTTTTCTATAATAATTTTATGTACACTCATGTTTGAGCAAATAAATGAAATCTGAATCTGTATCTGAATAGATTCTCCAAGGACATTTAAAAATTCCCAGCTGATCTGTGGATCATGATCATCAATCTGTGGATCTGTTAAGCAGTACTCTACCTCTTTCATCTTCAGGGTCTTCAGTCTTGCTTCCAATTACAACATACCAATGGTCACCGTGGTGCCATATTTTAGGATCTCGAAAATCTGGGGATCCGTTCGGTGCGTATGGCAGAACTGGGTTACCTTCGTATTTCTGGAATACCACGCCATCATCACTGAACGCTAAATATTGAGTTTCATTGTATGAAGTTTCATCATCGCTTAATATATGGCCAGTGTAATGTATACTGGCCAGGACCAGTTTGTCATCTTTAACGACAGCACTACCTGAGAAACACATTTCCTTTTCAGGCATTAAATTTGAATTTTCTATAGGAAGTTGTCTCTAATCCACGAGATTAGGGCTTACCACGTGACCCCAGTGCATAGGGCCCCACCTGCTGTCGTAGGGGTGAAATTGGTAGAACAGATGGTATTCTCCTTTGTAGTATGAGAATCCATTGGGGTCGTTCATCCAGCCCACAGGGGGCGCCACGTGGTAATGTAGTCTGTACCTGGGGTTGATTTCTGCCTTTTTCTCTTCAATATAAGATTCTAACTCTGTTTCTTTAATTGACTTTAGGTGAACGGTGGCGATCAAATTGAGGAGTACCACAAATAACTTTATAATAGTCATGACTGGTTGATATTCGAGTATCATCTCATATGGTATTTTATCTGTTTATATAGGAGGTTTTAAGGGTGATAAGATTTTTGAAGTGCTTTATTTTTAACATGGTGATACAAAGACTAGTCACAATAAAATTGGATATTTTCCTGTTTTTGTACTGTACTTTACACGAAAAACAGACAAAACTAAAAAAAAAAAACATCTTTTTCTGAAAAATTGCATCAAAATTAGTTATTAAATGAAGTAGAAATTAGCATTATATTTGAATGAGGAAGAGTGGGGGCTAGTTATACGCTTCGACATAGTCTTTAACGTTGTAATACGCTTTTTTGGTTAGGACACGCTTAATATAGGTTTTGAACTATCCCTCACTAAGTTCAGTCACCGACTTTGGCAGCTTGTTATAACCATTATATCAAGTTACTGAATGAAGGAATGGGACTCGCTGATGGACACCATGTACACACTATTTATGTTCCATCCATGTTGTCGTTCCATAATGATGTACTAATTTTGATATCCATTTACCTAAATCGATAAGAATATGGACGCCCATCTTTTTGTCTTATGTTCTATCTTATCTTTTTATCATTCTTAAGTCATATCTTACAGCATCCTCTGCAGTTAAAGATTAGATAAACCTAACTAGAAATATAAACGTGCAACAGATTCTGTGTTTGTATTTCAAAATTTATAGACTCATGTTTTGAAAACATTTGGCAAGGTGATATGCCTATTTTTACTAGTGAGTTTGTACGAGGAGCCGAAACCAACTCGCAGAGTCCCTTTAGTCACTTTTAATGGAATGTGATTAAGTATGTATATTATTATAATAATAATATATGGATGTATATTTTATGTGAATGGAGGAAGAGAGAGGCCAAAGAAAAGATAGATGGATTGTGTAAGAAGTGATATGAAAGTAAAGGGACTTTTTTTTCGGCGGGATAATCATCCAATGACATCCCCCGCTCTTGGGCAGAGCGGGTGATAGTGTCAGACTTTTACTGACTAAAAACTCACTCCTGTTCCTTCGTTGCCTTTCGTACCGGGGCCGAGTCTTCCTTTCAGAATCAGACCCTTGGCCCCAGTAGGCTTCGACCCTGCTGGGCCCCTACGGTTGCTGACATCTCCTTAAAGCGCGCGTGGAACACCGCCGCCCGTCGACAACTTGGGCTCGGTCCGGACGGTTACCTACCGGTCGGACGGCGAGCTACCCATTGCTCGCCGTCCGCAAGTCCGCGCCTACGGCGCCCAGAAATCGGGATCGGAAAAGGGCACGGGGGCATTGCCTCGCGCGTGCACGTGCGGCCTCCCTCTTTGCTAGCATTACTGCTTCGCAGAAGGAGGCGACCGCCTGCACTCCTCCTCGCTCCGGACCATAGCCTATACCAAGGCCCGGCGCGAGAGATCGCTGCCGACGATCGCACCCACGAGGACACGGTGCTGCTCTACCCAGGCGGGGCACACCTCTACCGTATGCTCTACCGTGCCTTCCGCTCTAAGTACTACTTAAAGTCCTCTCAACTTTAGTTCGGTCTTCGTCATAATTGTTATTTTTTAAGTTCTCCTAATTATAATGTATTTATTAGTTTATAATATTAGCATATTTAAGTATTATATTATTGTAACTTAATGATACTACATTCTACTTGATATATCTGTTATTTATTTATTGTGCACACCTACCACAATGTTGTCTCTTTTAATTCAAAGGTTGACTGGTAGAGAATGCCTTGTTGAATTAAGTCCACCTATGTACCACTACTGTACATGAATTTTAAATAAATAAATAACTAAAACACTCCCCTTTATGTTTCCAAAACCCAATGAAAGATCGTCAGTTATTTGATACCAACGCAACATGTTATCCACTACTTGTTTGAACAAGATAAACGAGCCGTGCCACGCCCGCGGCAAGCGATTGTAAAAATATAAAATATCTCGTTGTAAATTGTCATGTACATGTGCAAAAACACTAAACTATAGTAGTACCTATATATTGTAATGGAAATATTTTGATACACCGTTTATTGTGATAAGTGCTTACATTTTCTGTTAGTGCTTATGAATAAAGCCTTGTTTTCAAACTCAATGTAAGTAGGTATTGATTTCAGGTGGCTCTTAAGTGTAATCAATCGTTGGAACTGCACGAGTACGACCGAAAATAGCAACTAAAACCCTGATTGAGGCCATGGTCCGTCATGGCCAGGGAGAGTGGAAGGTGCCGCACGCATCAGCTGACATCCTCACGCCCCAGCCTTCGGGACCTCGACCCCGACATCCAGCTACAGTGGGCGTAGGCTTGCTGACGACGAGTAATGGGTAACTTACCGTCCGGCCGTCCGGTAACCGTCCGGACTGAGCCCAAGTCGTCAGTAGTATAAACCGTAGGGGCCCAACAGGCCCGGAGTCTACTGGGGCCATAGAGTCGACTTCTGAAAGGGAAACTCGCAAACCTGAAACGCAAAGGGCAACTAAAGGAACATAGGAGTAGCTTTAGTCAGTATAAGTCTGTCTTTCCTAAAGTGGGAGAAGTGATAAGATGATTTCCCACTTCAAATAAGAAACATTAACTGATGGGAGAAGTAAATAAGGTTATCAGACAATGAGATAGCAGAATGATGTCCAAAAAACATGCAAATTATGATCCTAATTTTTTATTTTTTTTTATTTTTATAAACTAGTGCATGACTGCGATCCCACCTGATGGTAAGTAGTGATGCAATCGTTGATGTTGAGGCGCACTAGTTTATTAAGAGCCTATTCACTCTAGCCTTGAAGACACCTAAATTATAATAGGACGGGAAGACCGCAGCAGGCAAGTTGTTCCAGTCCCTCGATGTACGCGGTATAAACGACGAGGCGAAACGCTTGGTCCGGACCGTACAGGTTTCAACAAAGTAAGGGTGGATACTCGTCGTTCGTCGGGTTGTCGGGATTTCAGGTAGAATACCGATACCAATAAAATCTTTAACTTATTACAAATTTTTTTTTACATTTCATTCACCATCACTGGCCACACCAACACAAGACATAACCCATTGATTTTGAAAGGGACAGTCTAAAAGTATAGCTATTGCGTTCAGACTGCTTTTGTTGATACTCAGTATATTTATTTATTTATTTATTTATTGGCACACCAACAGCATTACATACATGATTTTTTGTAAAAAATAATATTAAAATTTAGTATCTGGTATGCATGCCTATTATAGGTATGCACAGCTTACACCATGATAGGTTATTGTTATTTTAAGAGATAAAAAAAATTATGACCACAAAAATTAAACACACAAAATGGGAAAAAAAGACATACAATTATAAAAATAAAAAAATAGAAAGTAGACAAATAAAATTAAAAATGAATAATTACAAAAAAAAAGAGGATAGTGTATATAACATTGGAATTTATGCTTAAAAATAACAATTGACTGGAACATTTGTACAATCTCATACCTCCGAGACTGCTCTCCTAAACTTGTTGAGTGAGACACCGTGTAAATCGGTGTCTGGTGATTTGCAAAAACTATTGTGGGTTTTGCACATTCGGAGCAAGGGTGCGTTGAGGCCAAGGTTAGTTTTACGGAAAGGAATATGGAGTAATCTAGAGATGGGATGTCTGGGAAGTTTTGAAGGGACTGAATAATGAATACGCTCTACTAGATCACTGCATTTTACAAACCCATTAACTACTTTGTAAAGGAATATTAGATCACGCGAACGGCGACGGTCACGCAGTGTCTTTATTCTGAAAAAGTCTAGGCGCTGTTCATAGGGACAGCGATGACTAATATTTCTAGATATAAATGCAAGATGTCTGGTGAAAGCTCTTTGTATTTGTTCAACCCTTTGAGAATGAGCTGCGTAGAGCGGGTTCCAGGCGACACTGGCGTATTCTAAACGACTACGTACCAGAGTATTGAACAACACTATTCTTGTCTTGGACAATTGGAAGCCTCTTGTGTTTCGCTTTACAAAGCCCAGCATTTGCGCCGATTTTTTTACGATATCGTTGATGTGCGGCTTAAAGCTGAGTCTATCATCGACTAGAACACCTAAATCCCGTATTTCACGTACTTTTGTCAACAAAGTGTTACATAATGAGTAGGTTGTAAGAATAGTAGATTTCTTTCTTGAGAAGCGAATATGGAAGCATTTCTGGGCGTGCAGGGTCATATTGTTGTTTATGCACCAGTTTTCTATATTTTTTAAATCTGATTGAACAAGAGCGGTGTCTGCAAACCCAGTAATTTTTCTGTAGATCTTTAAGTCGTCTGCAAACAATAACGGTTGACAATGTCTAATATGACTTGTGATGTCATTGACGAATAACAAAAACAAAACTGGACCAAGGTGGGAACCTTGTGGGACACCGGAGCGTGCATAGAATTCATAGGAAACATAGCCATTGACTGCTACGAACTGAGAGCGATTTTTAAGATAGGATGCAAACCACCTCAACAGGGACCCGTGGACGCCGCTAAGCTCAAGTTTAGTCAACAAGAGTGGATGACTCACCTTGTCGAATGCGCTGCTGAAATCTGTGTATATTGCGTCGACTTCGAGCCACTTCGAGTCGAGTCGAGCGACTTCGAGCCAGTATACGGGCCAGCAGGAAAGCTAAAGCAGGGAAGCTGCTTTTTTGCGCGTGATGGCCTGAAACCCATCAGTGCGCACTTCAGCAAACATCCCAGAGGCACTACATCACCTCGCCAACGCCAGGATGGCCAATACATGATTATACTCGTGTTCCAAAATAAGTGGATATGTTCAGATAATCCAAACAGTGCCTGCCGGTGTCCTTGGTTCAGAACATATTGTGTCATATGAAGAAAAACAGTTACGGTAAACTGAAACACACAGGCGGATCGCTACCCATACTAATAAAAGACTTCAAGTCCCAACTCTAGGACCTGTACCATGACGTTTAAAGTAAGATTGTTTCATTCTTATTTCCAGTGTGGGTAAGAGATGGCGCTAGACAATCTGTATAGCTCTGTCTCTTACCCACACTGATACAAGAATGAAACAATCTTACTTTGAACGTCATGGTAACCCCCTAGGTCATATTGCAAAATCATAGCAATAACACTGGTATGGTCTACAAATTTTGACTTTATATAAGGAGTGGAATTCCTTGCCGGAATCTGTTTTTCCTGATGGCTACAACCCGGGAATCTTTAAGTCAAGAGTGAATAGGTTACTTCTAGGTAAGCGCGTTCCATCGTCGACCGCATCGTCGCTTTCCATCAGGTGAGTTAGCGGTCAAGCGCGAACCTATCAAGAATAAAAAAAAAAAAAAAAAAAATATAGCTTTTTTATTCATATTCACGTACTGAATACAAAAATAATTAATATATATTAAAATTAGTTTTCCTTTTTTTAATTTCTATGATTATTCAATCATCAGTACAAATGCGACGTGGTTTTTTCGCGGCCCCTTTTGTATTCTGCTTCCGTAACATCTCTAAAAACAGTCCAGCAATAATCCGCCAAATTTGACACATTCCAATGTCCGTCTTTTTGTCACTCAGCCAATTTCTCGAACCTGTAGCACACGAATTGCAACATAAATGTGGAACCCAGCTTTTATCCTGGTGTTTTATTTTTTCTTTAATAGTAATAATAGGCTTTTTTATTGTTGGTGATAAAGAAAGGAACAGCACCTTAGGAATGCTTACTAAATATCACTTCACCACAAATATAACAAAAATTATCGGGATTATTCACACATTTTCGAGACATTTTGCTAAATATAATATAAAATATAATATTTTTTCACTTTTAACACTTAATAATAGAAAACAGGGGGGCTATTGGCTAACTTTTTCAATAACAGTTGACAACTAGCATTCGTTGCACACTAAACTTAGTTGTCAACTGACAATTTCATAAAATTGGTATTACGTATCACACAAGTGACTAACAAACTACGGTGGAAATGTGGTGAATTATGAAAAATTTACGGTGCCTATTGTGACCACTCTAAAATTTTATCGACTATTATACAGCTTTTTGAAGCTGTGTAATAGTCGATAAAATTTTACTGGAGAAAGCTGTATAATAGCTTACACAATCGCAATTTTAAAAGTATCGATACAATAACATCTGTCAAAACGTGTTACGGTGGCTATCAAAGGCACCAGTGGCTAATGACGTCACTGCAGATAGGCAATACGAAACTAGCTGTTTGACAGTTCAATGATGCACATTGTTAACAAGTGATCATCACTTGAACTGTCAACAGAGTTACGCAATAGCCCCGCATACCACTAAACTACAGTATTTTTAATATTCGATGCCAACTAAGTAAATATATGTCAACATTATCAAGTTTAATGAAGGTAGAATCTTTAAATTCGGAAAATGTCAAGTATCGCAAAAATTTAAACTAATAAATGACTTACCTATCAACTTGTATTTAGCATGGATAGATAAGCGAAAAGTAATTAAAATTATTTCGAATATTTTTTCATTCTAGACCAGTGTAATTCAAAAACAAAACAATGTCTACAATGACATCATTGTCTAGTATGAACTCGACATGCGATCGGTACTTAAAAATTAATACAACTGTTTATAAACGATGTTCGATACACAAGAACGTGCTAATCAAACATGAAAACGTTCAAATTGTACATGAAGCTACTAAGTTTGTTCGTGATTGCTTTGGTGAGTGACCTAAAACAAACGGTTGCAAAAAGTGCTGCTAAGACTGCAGTGGAAACATACATCAACAAAAACAAATCAAACATCAAAAGCAGCTCCAGACTACACTACCATGTAGCAGCACCGGTCGGCTGGATAAACTACCCTAATGGATTCTCATACTACAAAGGAGAATACCATCTGTTCTATCAATTTTACCCCAACGACAGCCGTCAGGGCCCAATGCACTGGGGTCACATGGTAAGCCCAAATACGCCTTAGTACCTGAAAAGGTACAGTTGTTCTCAGGTTGTGGTGTCGTTATAGGTGACATCCCAATCTTAATGAATACTAGCCGCGAATTAAAGAGTGAAGAACCACCCCATGAAGAAACTCAGAATTTGGCGTTCAGTAACGATGCCGTGTTATTCCAAAAGTACTATGGTAACCTAGTTCTGTCAGATGCACCCGATGAATCCCCAGATTTTCGAGATCCCAAAGTATGGAATCACAGTGACCACTGGCATGTCGTGTTTGGGAGTAAGACTGAAGACTTTGAGGACAAAAAAGGTAGAGCGTTGATTTATAGATCCTCGAATATGATCAATTGGGAATTCTTAAGTGTCCTTGCAGAATCTACTGGTGACTTGGGTTATATGTGGAAGTACCCTGACTTCTTTGAGCTAAATGGAAAGCACGTCCTCCTGCCTGATATCTCCCTTGGGTATGACCCAACAAGGTGATAGATACAAAAATGCTCACCAAACAGGTTACATCATCGGAAGTTTCAGTAACGAAACTTTTGAATTCTTACCTGATATACATTTCCAAGAACTTGACTTTGGCCATGACTTTTATGCTGCTCAGAAAACTGAAAAGGATGGAAAGAGGTATCTGACCGCGTGGTTTGAAGGGCGAGATGAGAATGTTGACATCTGGTCAGGAGCCTTGACTATCTTCAGAAAGCTTGAGTTAGTTGGGTACCGTATCGTGATGAAGCCCGTTGAGGCAATGATCAGCCTGAGAGAGGAAACTGTATGGGATGGGGATCTTGCAGAAAATGTCAGTATACAATTTGATAAGACTGGAGAATTAGTAGTGAGTGGTAACTTTAATCAAAAAGTTGAGTTGGAAATCAAAAGCAAATATGGTGGTGGGCAAGTTTCTCTGCGATGGAACCCTCGAGTCCGTAAAGTTGTGGTAGATAGAGAAGGAGATGTCAGACAAGTGGAATGGCTTCCTCTGGATTCCGAAATATGGAGGATCTTTTTGGATGCCTCATCTATGGAGCTGTTCTGTGGTGAAGGGGAAGTGGTGTTCAGTACGAGAGTTTATCCTGGCGGAAACTGGCATGTGATGAATCTCAGCCCACAGGTTCTAGATGTGGTAGCTTATACACTAAGGAGAAGTGTATCTGAATAATTTGTTAAGTTGATGAAAATTATTGTTTGGTTTTTATGATAAATTACTTCCAATATATTTTGTAACTTATATGAAACTAAACATTGAAGTATTATTTAGTTTAAACTAGTGGCCCGCCCTAGCTTTACCCGGGTTTTTTTAATGTAAATTATTCGTGTAAGTAAATAAAGTACTAATACGTTATTAACCCACTTTAATATGCACGAATTATACACCTAAACCATCCTCATGAATTCCTCTGTATTTGGTGAAATGAAAGCTGATTGAAAATCTGTTTAGCAGTTTTTGATCATATCTCGAACAGACCGACAAACAGATGGGGTGGGGGACTTTGTTTTATCTACACTAAAATCTTAAATATCTTGGTTTGAATTGAACAATTCTTTTAATTCTCATATACAACAACACACAACAAACCACGAGAATGGAGCAGTAACTAAAAACACGGGTGAAACCGTGGAGGACAGCTAGTGTTATGTAATAACGATAATAATAAATGAGTGTGTAGTCAAGAATGAGCTTCATTGAATAATATATTATGAATCAATGATATATTTTTTATTGAATTGGGAGTTTCAGAATATGAAACAATTTTTAGAACTTTCGTATCACATCTAGTTTATCAGTTATATGTTGTCAAGGTATTGAACAATAGATATTTCGGTATTTTTCGGAATTTATTAAAAATTATACTAAAATAAATAATTTTCTAAATCTATTAATTTTAGTAAATAACATCATATTTTTAAAGTACTAACTTTAACCAACAAATCGAAGGAATTCGTCAGGTTGATCCCTGTCATGTCAAATTGTCATACGCCCGCTCCAACCCCGACCGCGTTCCTACCACGCACACGGACACGTTGATTCTAGACCATTTCACGCGATCCTTCAGTAGTCCTTTGCGATCCAGGACCACAGTAAAGCTAAACTACCAAAATAAACGACCAATAATTAATCACAGGGTCAAACTTTCAACGTTGCAACGTTATTGATCGTTGAATGTTTTTCACATGGCCAATTATATGTCGCTCTTTCAAGAGTAACCTCAAAAGAAAACGTGTTTGTATTATCTAATGACAAAAAAAAGCTGTGAACGTTGTATATTTTCCTTCTATTTCTTATCATATCATATATAGGTATATCATTTCCATTTCCACTTCAGTTTTCTCTCTGTGTATGTGACATCTGTGAATTTTGTCTTCTTTCTTAAATGTGTTAATTTGATTTTGTCCCGTAGCTTTATATTTAGAAAACAAAAATAGCTGTGAAAGTTGTACATTCTGTAGTATAATAACTACTGGTGACCCGCCCCGGCTTCATACATACATTACATTACATTTTCAGCCTTTTAATGTTCCCACTGCTGGGACTCAGGCCTCCTCTCTCTAGGAGAGGGAATGGGCCGTAATCCACCACGCGGGCCCAGTGCGGGTTGGTGGATGTCACATGTCTTCGAATTTTTGGTTCTAGGACATGCCGGTTTCCTCACGATGTTTTCCTTCACGGTTTTGAGAGCAGTGGTGATGAAATAAATTACACAAAGTAATGCGCCTGGCTGGGTTTGAACCCGCGACCAACAATTCGTAGGTCGGGGCCGTTACCACTCGGCCACCACTGCTCACCACTGCACAGGTGCAATGCTGATTAAAACCGTATCAAAATCCGTTGCGTAGTTTTAAAGATCTAAGCGTACATAGGGACAAACAGCGGGAAACGAATTTGTTTACTATGAAGTAATCAGCATTGCACCCGTTCGAAGCCGGGGCGGGTCGCTAGTACCATATAAAACAATCTTGGCTATGGGAGTGGGGGTTGGCAAAAACTACACAACAATGTCTGTTACAAACACTTTTTTTGAGTTGGGAAATCATCAAATGACTTAGGTCCCGCTTTGGGTTTTTATTTTTCGGTGTGAAAATCATCTTTTGACATCTCCCGCTCTTGGGCGGAGCGAGAGATAGTGTCAGACTTTTACTGACTAAAAACCCACTCCTGTTCCTTCGTTGCCTTTCGTACCAGAGACGAGTCTTCCTTTCAGAATCAGACCCTTGGCCCCAGTAGGCTTCGACCCTGATGGGCCCCTACAGTTGCTGACATCTCCTTGAGGCGTACGCGCCGTCGACGACTTGGGCTCAATCCGGACGGTTGCCAGACGGTCGGACGGCGAGCTACCCATTGCTCACCGTCCTCCGGGCGGTCCACGCACGGATCCGGTGCAGGAACCTCTCAAACTTACCATGTCCGGTGAGGACCTACGTCATGCGGATGGTATGGACGCCGTGTTGCCTTTCCAGCCATTCCTCAAAGAGGGGACTTACTGAGATCCCGCTCGCTCCACCCAAAGGTGGAGAGAGGGCGTGATAAACTTTTGCAGACTAAAACCCTCTACGTGAACATTCAGTAGTCCTTTGTGTTCCAGGACCACGATAAAGCTAGAATTGCGCACACGTGGGTCACGTACGCCGATCTGGGTGTGTCAGTCTCCATACATTTTATATGGCAACTAGACTTGCAGAGTTATAGCAGACGCCACGCAACGCGCCACTACGTACATATCAGGCGTGGTCCACGTGTGCGTCGGTTTAGTGTAGTGTAGTAAACAATCCCTCAGCCCTAACTGGCATCATCAACTTGCGTTGGTGTACCTTACGTACGAACGGACGGCGAGCTACCCAATGTTTGTCGTCTGTAAGCCCTCGCCTACACTGGCCGGGAGTCGCTTGCAAACTCTCTGCTACATCACAAGTACTTAGCTAGGCTACACGTCCCGTGATAACTAGACTTTGACTTCAATCAATAGTGTTTTATTTATATACGTCTTCTGAAACATAATAATATTAAATACTACGCCTTGTTATGTTATGACACACAGTGATATTTAGTTCTCACAAAGTTGCAACATATTCATCTCCGACCAACACAGATATCATCAACGTCACTGAAACGAGATAATATCATAAGTTATATCATCATATCAATAACAAAACACTTGAAATATCTTATCATTAACCAAAAGACTAGTATATAAACAGATTCCTTCACGAGACGATATTTCAATCCATCATGACTCTTATACAGTTATTCGTGGTGTTCCTCACTTTGGTCGCCACCGTTCACCTAAAGTCGATTAAGGAAAGCGATGCGATAGCAGAACTAGAAGCATACATTGAAGAGAAAAAGACAGAAATCAACCCCAGGTACAGACTACAGTACCACGTGGCGCCCCCTGTGGGCTGGATGAACGACCCCAATGGATTCTCATACTACAAAGGAGAATACCATCTGTTCTACCAATTTTACCCCTACGACAGCAGGTGGGGCCCTATGCACTGGGGTCACGTGGTAAGCACAAATCTCGTGGATTGGAGACAACTTCCTACAGCTTTACTGCCTGAAGAGGAAATGTGTTTCTCAGGTAGTGCTGTCGTTATAGATGATGAACTGGTCCTAATGTACACAGCCCATGTAAATTTGGATGAAGAACCTTTCCACAATGAAACTCAGTATTTGGCATTCAGTGATGATGGCGTGGTATTCGAAAAGTATGAAGGTAACCCAGTTCTAGCAAGTGCACCCAACGGATCCCCAGATTTCCGCGATCCTAAAGTATGGAAGCACGAAGACCACTGGTATGTAGTGATTGGAAGCAAGACGGACGATGAAAGAGGTAGAGTACTGCTTTACAGATCCTTGGACATGATCAGCTGGGAATTCTTAAGTGTCATAGGAGAATCTACAGGCGAAATGGGCTACATGTGGGAGTGTCCTGACTTCTTTAAGCTTAAAGGTAAACACATCCTCCTGATGTCTCCCCAAGGCATGACCCCGCAAGGTGACAGATATAAAAATACTCATCAAACAGGATATATCATCGGGAGTTTCAATTATGAAACTTTTGAATTCGTGCCAGAAGTAAGTTTCCAAGAAATTGACTTTGGTCATGACTTCTACGCGACTCAAACTACTGAAGAAGATGGAAATAGATATCTGATCGCATGGTTCGGAATGTGGGATGTCCCATATCCTGAGGATGTTGACGGGTGGGCAGGAGCCATGACTATCTTCAGAGAACTCGATTTAGTTGGCAATCGTATCCTGATGAAGCCTGTTGAGGCGATGACCAGCCTGAGAGAGGAGACAGTATGGGATGGGAAGCTTGAAGAAAATGTTGTCATACAATTGGATAAGACTGGAGAATTATTAGTGACTGGTGACTTGAGCCAAAACATTGAGTTGGAAATCAAAGGTAGCAATGGTGGCGGTCAAGTTTCTCTGCGATGGGACCCTCAAGTCCGTAAAGTTGTGGTAGATAGAGAAGGAGATGTCAGACAAGTGGAATGGCTTCCTCTGGGTTCTGAAGTGTGGAGGATCTTTTTGGACGCTTCATCTCTGGAGCTGTTCTGTGGTGAAGGCGAGGTGGTGTTTAGCTCTAGAGTGTATCCTGATGGAGGCTGGCAAGTGACGAATCTGAGCCCACAAGCTCTAGACGTGGTAGCTTATAAATTAAGGAGAAGCGTTCCTGAATAGTTTGTGTACCATAAACTTGATGTAAATTTTTCTGACTGGTTTCTGAGGTAAATAACTCCGTAATATTTTGTGATTATATAATTATTGTAAAATTCTCATATTACTAAGTTATTAAGGTTTGAAGGTCAAGAAAGCATTATTAAAAAAAAAAATGTGTACAAAATTTTAGTTTTTCTTATTTTACTAATGACTAACTGACCCGGCGAAATTCGTAACGCCATCTACTGGCATTACCAGAACAGCATAATCCGTTTTATAATGACATTTTAATTAGAGATGGCGTTGTATTTGGATTTTTATTTTCGTGATTTTTTTCCATTTTTTCTCACCGTTTAAACCTTCCCTGGATTATCACGAATATTTCAAGATCAAAATTAGCCAAATCTGTTCAGCCGTTCTCGAGTTCTAGCAAGACTAACGAACAGCTATTCATTTTTATTTAGATAGATAGATAGGCTCGCGCGTGAATACTATCTCGCCTGATGGTAAGTAATGATGTGGTCAACGGTGGAGAACACTTGCCTAGAAGTACATATTCACTCTTTACTTAAAGACCCCCTAGATTGTAGCTATCAGGAAACACAGACTCCGGCAGGAAATTCCACTCCTAAGCTGTACGCACAATGAATGTGTTCCCGAAACGTTTTGTGCGCATCCAACGGGTGGGATGTCCATTATGTACCGGTGGTGCATCGCCGTTCTTCTGGTGGGCCAACGATGGAACGGGCTTGGCAGAATTAAATTATACAATCCGTCGCACACTCCCCGAAATGTAACCGGTAGAAAACCGAAAGGCTAGCTGATTAGCTAGCCTTTCGGTTTTCTACCGGTTACCGGTAAACTCATATGATTATAATTGAGTTTAATTAATCTATATTGTTAAATAGGGCGGGATTTGTCCACAATAAGACGCAGTCACTTGGTAAAATCGAGTATATTAACACTTCACAACAGAACTCGGGTCCATTACAATAAGATTACATTAGTACACATAAAGCTAGATTAGATAATATAGAGATTGAGAAAGTTTTAGCGGGAACGTGGAATGTTTATTTTAAACACGCCCGCGCGCGTCTGGTTTTTGGCGGCGACTGGTCTCGGCGTCGGCGTTCGAGCGACGCGTGGCGTGGGCGGGGTTCCACCGTTCAAAAATGCGCGCGAAACAAAATATCAAAATGGCAGTTACAATTTGTGTTCGCGCGTAAATAAGCAAACTTAAACCGAATAACAAAATACATTTTATAAAAATTAGTTGCCTACATTCCACCCCCTTGTTCCTGAACAAACTCGTCAGTAGGCAACACAATGACCTTAACAACTTGGTCGCTTCATGAAACCCTTGCTGGTTCTTACAGTTACTACTCTAATATGGCCGTCGCGGCCTGGGTGAACTGCGCTAATGACTCCTTTAGGCCATGCATTACGAGGCTGGTTCTCTTCCAGAATCAGCACCATGTCTCCCACTTTTATGGGCGGCACTTCATGTCGCCACTTTTGACGCTTTTGAAGAGTGGGGACGTACTCTTTTAGCCACCGTCGCCAAAACATGTCTGCTAGAGTTTGAGCCTTTACCCAAGCTTTTCTACTGGTTAAATCAGACGCTTCAAAGTAACCTAAAGTAGACGCACCGGTAGCTGTGCCTATCAATAAATGATTTGGGGTCAGTGCAATGGGCCCATCGGGGTCCGTACCTACGAAAGTTATAGGCCTACTGTTAAGGGTCATCTCTACCTCAGCCATCAAAGTATTTAACAATTCTTCTTTCGGGGCACGCGCTGTCAAAGTCACTTTAAGTGCGGTTTTTATTGAGCGAACGAGGCGTTCCCAACATCCACCCATGTGTGGCGCTGCAGGAGGGTTAAACTGCCAAGAAATACCCTTGGTAACGACGAAATCGTGAACTTTGGTCTCCATTGCTTGAAGAGCGGCGTTCATCTCTGCGTCAGCACCTACAAAGTTGGTGCCTCTATCACTAAACATAATAGTCGGTTGCCCGCGGCGAGCTATCAAACGCCGGATTGCCATTATGGCCGAATCAGCTGACAAAGAAGCTGCCAGCTCAATATGGACACCGCGAGTGACTAAGCAAGTGAAAATAACGCCCCATCTTTTTTCACGACGCCTGCCTATCGAAACTTCCATGGGACCGAAATAATCTACCCCACAATGCACAAAAGCTCTACGTGTATTTACAAGCCTAGCGGCCGGTAGATCTCCCATTTTGGGCATTGAAGGGCGAGCGCGACGCACCAAACACGACTGACATTTCGAAACGGCTGTTTTGACTGTACGTCGCAATCGAGTGATCCAATATTTTTCCCTAATACTGTTTATGACAGTTTCAGTATTGGCATGGTGAGCGCGCTTGTGATATTCGAGGGCAATGAGCCGCGCGGTATAACTTTGACCGTCTAAAATGATTGGATACTTTTCATCGAACATTAATTGCGGTGCAGCACTCAAGCGTCCTCTGACGCGAAGCAATCCATCACCTTCATATAAAAATGGATCTAAATCTCGAATTTTACTGTCCGCGGGTAATGCGCTTTTCGTTTTAAATAATTCGACTTCCTTGGAAAAAGTCTCAAGCTGGGATTGTTTCAATAAAATATTCTCAGCCTTGTGAATATTACCAGCCGTTAACTTCTCAACTTGGTTCTTGCGACACATATTTATAAAGGCAAGAACTCGACCTGTTGATCTAACAGCCCGTGTCCAACTAGAGAATCTATCGACATTGAACAGCGGTACATACTGCTTAACAAAGTGAACCTTCTCAAGACGCTCCAAATCAATATCATCTACGTCCTCAAACTCGTTGACCGGCCACTGGTCTTTGTCCCGGTACAAAAAAGATGGACCTGTAAACCACAATTTACAATTCGTCGGCCAGTACAACTTGGTAGCTTCATCAGCAGGGTTTTCTGCAGATGGCACCCAACGCCACTCGCTTGGGCTGGACTTCCGGTCGATTTCTGCCAATCGATGCGAGACAAACTTTTGGTAAACACGAGGATCCGACGAATGCACCCATTTTAATACGGTTTTCGAATCAGACCACAAGTATTTTTGGGTTATGGCTAAACCTTGCTCCCTGATAACGACGCAAGCCAACCTGCACGCCAGCACAGCTGCCTGCAGTTCGAGACGCGGCACAGATATAACCTTCAACGGGGTGACGCGAGCTTTACCAACAACAAGTGAGACGGTAGGTATGCCAAACTCGTCCCTACCAACCAAATACGCGACCGCAGCGTATGCCGATTCCCCAGCATCACCAAAAACATGTAACTCAACAGTTGAAGGGTCAAGCCTGTACCAACGTGGCACACGTATGCTACTTAACTGCTTTATATCTACCAGCCACTTTTCCCATTCAATGAACTCGGCCTCCATCAGCTGATCGTCCCAACCTATACCAGATTTCCAAATTTTCTGTAACAAGATTTTAGACTTTATCGTATAAGGATAAAGTAAGCCTAAAGGGTCAAAAATACTCATAATGAATTTCAAAAATTGACGTTTAGTAGGAATAACTCTGCCTTCAACTACATCAGGTGTCACCTTTTTGAACGACAAGTCGAACGCTAACTCGTCTGATTCCGGCACCCATATCATGCCTAAGGTCCGTTCACCGTTATACGGAGACTTGTCAAAGTTTACAGTGCCGGGCACGACAGCTGGTAACTCTTTCCGAAGTTCAGGTGAATTGGTCACCCACCCCCTGATAGTGAAACCACCAGCGGAGTGTATCATGGAAACGTCTTTGATCAACTGACGCGCTTCCTCTATTGAGTTTACACTGTCCAAATAATCATCCATGTAATGATCTTCATGGATTGCCTTGACCGCCTCAGGATATGAATCTCGGAACTCATCAGCATTTTTATTCAAAACATGTATGGCTGAGGCAGGGGACGACTTTGCACCGAAAATCATCGAGACCATAACGTATGTATCAGGGTCGCGTTCTCTGTCGCGACCTCTCCATAAAAAGAGTTGCGCGCCCTGATCTTCTTTCCTAATTTTTATACGCAAAAACATATCGGCTATGTCCGCTGTATAAGCTATACGACCAGACCGAAACTTAAACAATACGCCTAATAAAGAATTTAGCAAGTCCGGCCCTGTAAGCAAATAATCGTTTAAACATGCACCTTTACATTTAGCCGCGGCATCATAAACTAATCTAAGTTTATTTGGTTTATTGGGGTTAATGACCCCAAAATGCGGTAGGTGCCAAACTGGGTTAACACTCAGTGGAGTTTCCAATAGCCTAGCATATTTTTCTGAAATTAACCGTTCAATTTGACGGGAATACGCTTCTGCATAATCGGGATTTTTATCCATCTTATTCTCTATGCCGCGCAATCGTTTGAAAGCGTAATCGTAATTGTCAGGTAAGTGTACCGCGTCACGTGACCAAAGTAATCCTACCTCCCAACCTCCGTCGACACGGCGGCTGGTGCTGTCTAGAATTTTACACGCGCGTTCAGTTTCAACATTTTTACGTGACACTTCTGTGATACCGATAGACTCGAGCAAAAATTGCTGTTTCACAAGGTCATTGAGATCATCTAAACCATCGAAGGCTAAATTAATTGACTCACTGTCAGACTTTTCACAGATACCTACAGTTACAGGTCCGTGAACAACCCACCCTAACTTTGTAAGAGACGCTACGGGTTGCCCGGATTTACCCTGTCGTATTTCCTCATTTACGATCAACTTCCAGTTATCTTGACCAATTAAAACCATCGGTTTAGCGCAGGACATCTCACAGAAATCTAAATCACGCAAATGTTTATTATTCAAAACTCTAGCAGGCACGGTTTGGGTAGGCAAATCTAAATTCTCTATTGTTCGAAATACGATATCATGACATATGCCGTTTGGGCCGCGAATTAGCGCAGTTACCCTACGGGAATTGTTATCAGTCATAACAAGTCCTCGTGCACTCACAATTCTTAACGGAGATGATGGTCCACTAAAATTACACATACTAGAATCTACTAATGACACAGTGGCCCCATCATCTAACAATGCGTATACACTATGTTCAACATTATTAACAATAATCTTTACAGGCATAATCTTTAATAAAGTTTTAGTGGTTCGACACCGCTCACCCATACTCGTTACCGACTCGGCGGCCGACGGCGACGGCGCGGGCCCGGGCGGCTGTATACGGGCCGCCTGCGCATCGGCGGCCGGCGCGGGCGGGGCTCCGGTGCCATCGGCGGCGCCCGGGGCTCTCGGCTTCTCGTAGTGTAGAAGTGTGTGATGCGGAGAACGACACTTTTCACATCGTTTTGCGCGACAACGATAACGAGAATGGCTATGCACTAAACATTTGAAACATAGTTTATTGACCTTTACAAAGTTCCATTTTTCAAGTTCACTTTTTGTAACGAATTTATCGCACTCGGGTAATCGGTGAGCCGCACTACGACACAACGCGCACTCACTTGATGACGACGACGTACTCGGTGACGCTGACGTAGTTTCCTCGCTGGTGAGGTGTACTCGATCTGCAGGTTTCCGGTGTTGACGCGTGACCTCAGCGCGCCTGGAACTCGAAGTCGCGGCGACAGCAGGATTCGCAGCAGCGGTGGTCCGGTTACGATTATTATTATGCTCGGTATTTATGCACAGCGGTAGGTAATAAGCTGATGCTCGCGACAGGTGACTTAGAAACTCGAGAACTGTGTTTATATTTGGTGATAAACGAAGATCTTCTTTGCTGTCGGTGTTCCTTTTCATAACAAACTCGCCATATTGTGAACGTTGTACATTTGTTAATTTGCTAAGAATTTCGTGTGTTAATTGGGGGTTATTTATGTAGCCTTCCGCCTTTATATTTTTCAAAATGTACACACAATTTCGAACGACGCAAGTCATGTTTCGCAATTCGACGCCACTTTCGGACACACGGGGCAAACTTCTTATCTTATTCAATGCCGTTTCTAGTAGCAAATTGGGGTGACCGAATTCCTCTTCTAAGGCATTTATCACATCTATGGGTCGTATACTATATACTGTATACTGTATGCGTACCGGGTCCGACGACCCGGTACGCAGTAGATCTTCAACGGCACACTTTGCCGCGCCACGCAGTGATGCTTGCAGTCGTACTGTGTTCTCGAACATACTATACGTGGCCGCGGTAGCTTCGTAGGTACGCCGATAAGCCAGCCAGTCTGCCGGGCTGCCATCAAACACGGGGAGATCATAATTTTGTCGTGGTCGCTTCGACATGTTCGTAATAATAACGTCGGCTAGATGCATGATGTCAGAGGCCGCGACGGCGGCGCCGGCGGCCAGGGGCAGAGCGCCCGGCGCCGGCGTATACTTCGCAGCGGTCGGGGACGACGCCGCCGCGGGCGCGAACGGATCGCGAACGGTTTTGTGCGCATGCGCGACGCCGCGTGCGCTTTCTCGTTCTAGGCCTTCGGTCGGTTGCGGACACGCGCCGGCCGGCGCGTTTGGCACTGGCGGCTTTTCCGCGTGTTCGCATGGGACTTGACTCGTGCTTAACCACTCATCTACGTTATTACGACCACTGTAAATACTCATCGCGCGATTTTCAGCTTCTTCATCTTCAATCTCGGCGATTTCTAACGCTAATTTCTTCTTTATGAGCTGTTCTTTTACTTTGGCGAGTTCTTCTTCGGCCTTGTACTCGGCACGGAGGCGAAGCGCTTCGCGGCTGAGGCGGCTTGATCGCGACCTGGAGGACGTGGCAACAACTTCACTACGCGGGGCCGTAGTGACACACGTGGTATCCGCACCAGGTCGTTGTCCAGCTTCAGCATGGGCTCTGCTCCGTGTCACGACACCAGTAACTTTGTCATTCATTGTGATCCAGGCTCGAAGGACCAATGTTAAATAGGGCGGGATTTGTCCACAATAAGACGCAGTCACTTGGTAAAATCGAGTATATTAACACTTCACAACAGAACTCGGGTCCATTACAATAAGATTACATTAGTACACATAAAGCTAGATTAGATAATATAGAGATTGAGAAAGTTTTAGCGGGAACGTGGAATGTTTATTTTAAACACGCCCGCGCGCGTCTGGTTTTTGGCGGCGACTGGTCTCGGCGTCGGCGTTCGAGCGACGCGTGGCGTGGGCGGGGTTCCACCGTTCAAAAATGCGCGCGAAACAAAATATCAAAATGGCAGTTACAATTTGTGTTCGCGCGTAAATAAGCAAACTTAAACCGAATAACAAAATACATTTTATAAAAATTAGTTGCCTACATATATACATAAAAGTGAAATACCACTCACTGATTAATCACAAAATCTCAGAAACTATAACACCTACAAACTTAAAATTTGGCAGGTAGGTTCCTTATAGGGTGTAGACATCCGCTAAGATTACGGATTACTAAGGAATTAAGACTACGGATTTTTTGAAATTCACCCCCTAAAGGGACGAAAGGGGGTTTCAAAGTTTGTATAGAGAAACCGACTTTCACGTGAGCGATGCCGCTGGCTGAAGCTAGTTACCTATATAGACCAAGGCCACAAAACTTTTCTTATTAAAAAGAAAACGTTTTCTCACTAAAGGAATGACTCCTGTATCGTCGGTGCGTTCCCCAACATGTAAAGTTACATACACAAGACATGGAGAGCCGGAAACAGGGCTGGGCAAAATACATGCTTTGTTTTAATTGAAATACAAATTACAAAATACAGTATCGCAAGTAACTAAAATACAAAATATATTTAAGTAAGGTATTTGAAATATAAAATACAAAATACAAATTACATATTACAAAATAAGTAATCTAGACCAGCATGGGCTGAAAATTAGAGGAAAACAAGATTAATTAATCAGTAAAACCAGAGTTTTCTTTCATGAACACTAGATTTTTAAATGTACTGTCAGACAAACAGCTTCTTGTTGGAGAGTGAATAAAACCTGCTAAAGAAAACAATCTTTCTTGAAGGTTAAATGTATTTTAATGTTAAAATGTATTTTGAAGCCTCAAGTATTTGAAATACAAATTACAAAATACTTCGCCGTCAGGTATTTGAATTACAAATTACATTTTAAGGAAGTAATTGAAATACAAATACTAAATACGTATTTGTATTTCAATTACGTATTTTAATTACAAGTAATTCAAATACTGCCCAACCCTGGCCGGAACATCTATCTGTAGGCCATACAAAAGTAAGTTCCGTGCGGAAATTGAACTCGCGACTCGCAACGCTACAGCCAACTGAGCAACCGCTGCGCCAACTAGTTAACCATTAAAACACCACCTTGTCTGTGAAACAAATGAGTTTATTCTATATCAGCATCGCCATAACAGGTTAGGGCCGATGCTTGGCGAGAAGTCGAGAATGTGTGTTCAGGGGCGCCGGCTTTTAGAAAACCTCATGGGTGCTCATGCTCATTTGATGACTCGAAAAAATGGCGTAGTGTGAGAAGAGAAATGCACACTGATCGGCCGACAAATAAATAAATGTCCTACTTACATACTGCGTACTTAATGACTAATTATGTTTGATAAAAATATAAAATGAAACAATTATATTAAAACCGGGCAAGTGCGAGTTGGACTCGTACACTGAGGGTTCCTTAAAAACTTAGGTACCTATGAAAACAGTTCAATTCCAAAATTGAGTTACGAAAATTTATCCGAATCGCAAAAAAAGTTTTTTTTGTGACGTAACTACAAATTTACAGTTTTCAAATTTTTTCCTGTACTTGTGCTATGAGACCTTGCTTTACGCCAAATTTCAGGATTGTCAACGAGAAGTACCCTATGAATTTTGATTCCCTTGAGAGTGTCGAAATATACGTTTGTTGCGACATAAACGGCCGTACCTTTTTTTTTGTTAACTTACAAGTTTGATTTTTTCACAGCTTCAAGGGACCGCAGACTTGAGTATATGGTTTTAATTTCAACTCCATAACTCCACGCGTTCCCGAGATAAAGGGTCTTGACAGACAGACAGACAGACAGACTAACAGACGGAAGACAACAAAGTAATCCTATAAGGGTTCCGTTTTTTCCTTTTGAGGTACGGAACTCTAAAAATGAAACTAGTTTTTACTATCAAGAAATTAATATTATAATTTAGACGTAACCTAAAAGTCGATTACTGATTTGTTTCTTGATGTCTATTCAGGGGTGCCCGGCAACCACTGTTTATTTCTCATGGGTGCTCGAGCCCCCGAGCACCCACGGAGTCGGCGCCCCTGTACGTGTGTGTTCGAAAGAGTTACCGTGGCCCCGGAACGTAAAAGGCAACCGAAGGGACACAGGTGGGTTTCAACCAGTAAAAGATTGACTCTCTCGTTCCACCCCTCGTTGTTTGAGGATTTTCTACCTAAAGTATAATATATTTATTTTGAGACTACTGCCTCATTAAACAAGAGAAGTTTCATCATTTGAACTTTACAACGCTTAGAATCTACACTAATATCATAAAGAGGTAAAGTTTATTTTCTTTTGTTTGTAACAGGTAACCTCTGGAAGTACTGGTCCGATTGCTAAAATTTTTTCACCGATAGAAAGCTGCTTTATTCCTGAACTAGCGACCCGCCCCGGCTTCGCTCGGGTGCAATGCTGATCACTTCATACTATAAAACAATGTCGCTTCCCGCTGTTTGTCCCTATGTACGCTTAGACCTTTAAAACTACGCAACGGATTTTGATGCGGTTTTGATCAGCATTGCACCCGTGCGAAGCCAGGCCGGGTCGTCAGTACTAATTATACTACAGAATGTCTTTATATACAACGTTCACAGCTTTTTTTTGGCATTAGATAATACAAACATGTTTTCTTTTGAGGTTACTCTTGAAAGGTCGACATATAATTGGCCATGTGAAAAACACTCAACGATCAATAACGTTGCAACGTTGAAAGTTTGACCCTGTGATTAATTATTGGTCATTGCAAAAGATATCTTTACCGGAAATTGTAGGCGTTTAAATTGGAACGGTAAATCTGATGGTACCAGATGAATTTGGGGAATCAAAACATTAAAGATTAAAAGATTCAAAGCATTTTATTTCAAATAAACCATTTACAGGCACTTTTGAAATGTCAAGAAGTCAGTCAGTCAGAAAAAATTATGCTAATTGCACATTCTAAAGCGTACATCTCTATGGAGAAGAATGTGGAAGAAACTCCATGGACACTCTTTTCAATCATGTTTGAGCGTGTGACGTGTCGAACATCTGACTTGTTTGGCTCACCCGCGCCCTGGACAGTCGCTACAGTCGAAGACAAGTTTCTACATCCGATATCCTGTAACCTAGAAGTAGTAGGCACCAACCTTTTAAAAACTAAAAAAGGAAGAAGAGGAAGTAAAATAAAACACCAATATATGTATAAAACATGTATTTATTATTCATCTTCAATAATTATGAGAATATCATCTAAAAATGCTGTGCAGGAGGTACGATATTTTCTTCTTTGGTATATTGATTTAATATATTATGCTGTCCAATAAAAAGACAACTAACAGACATGAACAACGCCAACATGGCTTGATAGGCTAAAAGCACGATTTGAATAGGTAAAAAAAATGGTAAAACTTACAGGCTGAGGTGCATGCCACTGACGAATAACTGATAAAATCGCTTCATCTTCCAAGACTCTTCTACCAATAGAGTTACTGAGACCAGTCGCAATCGTAGAATTTACGCAGCAATCCATGTCGTCAATATCCAATCGATAGGCGTAAACAGTTGTCCAAAATAGAGAGCCAGGCTTTGATTAGATATATACTTGTCTAGATAGAGCATTGCAAACATACGACGCGCTAAAACGGTCCCCAATTGCGTGACAGGTGTGAGTACCGCACGTGTACTTATTGTCGTCAAACTGTCAAGGTGTGCGTGTTGAGGGATGCCAGCTCCAAATTATTAACTTTCCTTTTCTCCATTATTTATTATGACGAAAGTTTAACAAAATAGGTTGATTTAAATAATTATTTTGTAGATTAACCTTTTGAGTGCGTAATTAGAGACACAATAGTAAGACAATGGCGCGTGAACGCCGGCGTTAATGCGGGGATCAACAGCTTAAAGAAAGAAAGAAAATACATTTATTCAGCACAGACTTAAAGACACACAATACTCCAGTTACATGTAATTACATAAAACCAACAAATAAGTATAAAGACCGATGTAAGGATATAGTAGGAATGTGTGTCTCACGGCCAAACAGGCCCAATTCAGCAAAAAACTGAAACCCAAATATTAGAAAAAAAAAACTAAAAAAAAATATATTTTGTGCATGACGTCATGGGTTTCTTTTTTTTTGTAGGTATAGATAAGTTATTATTTATAAGTTTTCATTTACTGATCAAATAAATAATGTAATTTTTAAAGTAATAATGTTCTCCTGATCGAAAGATGATGTAATGATATTTTTATTTTGTCTCCCATAGTTTCGCCAAATCTCCCTAGTAATAAACTGACAACACTGGCTAATCGGAATGACATACAAAAAAACGAATTAAAAAATCGTGTTTTCTATAATAATAGTGGTTAAATAACAAAACTTACCGATGAAAAGTGATCTTAGTGTTATCATATTGTATTCCCACATAATTACGGCACAGTCTGACAGCACAAACCGGCATAATTAATTATTTTTCGTGAGCACATTATCCTTAGTTGTTTCAAATGACACTGACGTAAGGGAGAAGCGAGTCTATCAATTTTAGCAGACTTTATTTGGGCCGTTTAGTACGGTCAATGTGGCATATAAGAGACATACAAGTATTTAATCAAAGAAGCCAGGTAATTTTGAGTAGCAAGATCCGTCAAATAGTCCGTTATAATGTGCAAAGCCGAAGTCGTAGGGTTAAACCATAAAACAAGGAAAATACGTGCGCACTCAGAACGAAAGAAAACGAACGAGTGCATCTGTCAGTCAGTGACTGACGGATGTCAGGCACAAGTGTTGCCAGAAGAAAAAAATTCACTATGAATCTATTCAATCGATTCCACGAAAGCTTGATATGCACTAGTCACTCGATTTTCATACATATTCTAATATTTTACCGATTCATTCATAATCAATTATTTCATCGATTATTTACTTTCATTAAGTTAATTAAAGTTTTCTCGCTTTCTAGGTAGAAACATGGTACCATAGTTTGTGATTTCCTTTAGAAAAATATAACGGTTTTTTAATGCACATTTCAACTAGTTAACTGCTGGGCCCAGAAGTCCCCTTCTCCTTTCAGGATTCTAGGTCAACGGGTAGTACCCTATGAATTTTGATTCCCTTGAGAGTGTCGAAATATACGTTTTTTGCGAAGTATACGTCTGTATCTTTTTTTTTCGTTAACTCAGAAGTTAGTTTTTCATTTTACGTACGGAACCCTAAAAACAAAACATTAAAACGATCAAAATAACTTTAATTAAATAAATAAATAATAATAAATGTTTTGATTCCCGAAATTCTTCTGGTACCATAAGATTTATCCTTCCAATTTAAACGCCTACAATTTCCGGTCAAGATATCTTTTGCAATGACCATTGATAAATCGCAGGGCCGAACTTTCAACGTTGCAGCCTTAGATTTGAGCGTTGTTTAGTGTTTTTCACATGGCTAATATATTAAAATCCGTTGCGTAGTTTTAATAATCTAAGCATTCATAGGGACAAACAACGGGAAGTGACTTATTTATTTTATTTATTTATTTAGGTTAAGCAACAATTGTTGTTTACACATATACATTTCAAACTTAATGATTAGAGTAACATTAACAAGTGTAACAATTAATATTAAAGGTTAACATCACATGCACAAAAATAAAAACGGCTTCACATAATTATCATATTAGATCCTATTTGAAATTGGAAGTTATTATAGGTATAATAACTTCCAACTTCAAACAAGTTACTATATTTACAAAAAAGGAATTTAAAAAAATAAATTAGAAAAAAAAACATTGGCAGAAAAATTACTGACTGAATTGTGTAAATGATTGATTAATTAAACTATGAATAAAATTAAAATGATTAGAAATAGTTAAGAAGATTAAATTAAAAGAATAAACTGAATACATTGGGAATAATTGAAAACATAATAAAATTAAATTATTGGATTATTTACAAAGGCTCGTATGAATTTATTTATATTATCGTGGTGTAGGTATATCTACTATGTCACTGCGGCCATTAATGATTTTGCACAATCTACGCATCGGAGAATTCGCACCAAGCACAGACTTTCGAAGTGGCGGACACAGGGGTGTTATCCTATTCCTAGGATATCATGAGGGCGCATGGAATCTGATAAGCTTTAATAAACTGGGGCAGTCGATCTTATTGCGCAACAGTTTATAAAGAAATAAAGCATCGGTTATACGCATGGATAACGATTGCATCTTGAAATGACACAGACGGACTTTGTAAAAGGGCAGACGCTTAGATTTCCCCTTACTAAAGGCTAAGTGCCATACAAAACGTTTCTGTACCCTTTCTAGACGAAACATGTGAGTGAGTGATTTTGTTTTATTATTATTACAAGCTTTTTATTAACTTGCAATATAGGTATGTATGTAACTATGTATGTTCGGCTCAAATCTTGCAACCCAATTTTGGAGCAGATATCTTCAACCGATTGACCTGATATTTTGTATACATATGTAAATTGCATGACAATGCAATATTATGATGACATGGAGCTGATCTGATGATGGAGCTGGAAGGTGGCCACAGGAACTCGGTAATATGAGTTTTTGTTCAATAGGAAATGCATTATTTGCGGAGATTACAATGTCAACTTGCTTCTGGATAGCAAAAAACGTGTTGAGTTTTTAAGTCTGCTGGCATGTTACAATTTTAGATGTCTTTTTAATAGCCCCACTTTTATTCGAAATAACTCGTATTCCTGCTTAGATAATATAATAACAAATCTACAAGAAGAACAGGTTTTGAACAGTGTAATTGACCATAATGGTTTGGGAGACGGACATGGAGCACAATTGGGCGAATTTTTACTATAAGATCTGAAAAAAAATAAAAATAATCCATACTTAGTTATTAATAAAAGAATATTTAATCGTAAAAATAATATAACTTTTAAGAACAGGCTTTTGCATAAAAATTGGAGTATAATGGGCATTAATTCATTTTTGAGTAATTTTAATAATGCTTTTCGGGAAAGTTTTAAGAAACGAGAAATAAAAATAAATTTAAAGCGGGGATCACAGTTAAAGTGGTTAACTAAAGGAATAAAAACGTCGAGCAAAATGAAAAGAGTCTTATGCACAAATACTACTAATGTTATTCATGAAAGTATAATGAATTATAAAAAGAAATACATTCGCATATATAGAAAAGTCATGATCATAGCCAAAAAAATGGCGATCGCTGAAAAAATTAATAATTCTAAAAATGTAAGAAAAGAAGTTTGGAAAGTAGTTAATAACTGCAGAAACAGTCTAAAAAAAGTACAACAGGAACCACTTTTACTAAAACTTGAAGACCAAATCGTAGACTCACCAACTGCTGTAGCTAACATTTTAGCGGAACAGTTCAGCCTGAATTGTGTATCGGCTAGAACAAACACGGAGGAAGCTTTATGGCTACTTCAACAAAGTTGTGAAAGGGTTATAAATGATATGTCACTCATGCCTACTACACCCAAAGAAATAACCCAAATAATTAAAACTATGAAAAACAAGAATTCTAGTGGTTATGATGAAATCCCTATTTCTATTCTTAAAGAGCACATAAAAATATTGGCTGGGCCACTGTCTATTTTCTTTAATGACTGCCTTGAGCGAGGTATTTTTCCGGAACAACTAAAGATCGCAAAGGTTGTGCCAGTTTACAAAAAAGGTTCTAAAACGGACCCTAAAAATTACAGACCAATTTCACTTCTACCTACAGTTTCAAAAATATTTGAAAAAATATTAAGATCTTGGCTATTGACTCATCTTCGTTTTAATAAGGTTCTACATGACAGACAGTTCGGTTATCAGAAAGGAATTGGCACGGGAGATGCAATTTATAAACTTCTAGATGATGTGATAGGCAAATTAAATCATAAATTAAAGGTAGCGGGGATTTTCCTAGATTTATCTTCCGCATTTGATACAATTGATCACAATCTACTTATTGCGAAATTAAATTATTATGGTGTCAGAGGCACATTCCTGCAATTATTTACATCGTATCAAAGAAACAGGAAAATGTATGTAGAAACCAGCACTATAGAAAAAAACGGACAAAGGAAAACATAACAATCATCCATGAATAATATTACAACTGGCGTGCCGCAGGGTTCCATATTGGGTCCCATTCTGTTTATTATTTTTACCAACGATTTGATAAATTATATTAAAAAAATGATACCAGACATTAATCTTGTAGTATATGCTGATGACACTAATGCCGTTGTAGGAGCAAAAAATATTAATGAACTGACAGACGTGGTCAATACTACGTTGGCAGTGTTTCAGTTTTGGTTCGATGCAAATAGATTAATAATAAATATTAAAAAAACAAACATCATGTTGTTTCGAACCACGGCAGGCAATAAAGATAATATGGATATAACTTTTAACAATGAAAAGATAGAATGAGTGAGAGATGTAAAATTTTTAGGTATCTATCTGGATGATTTGCTGAATTGGAAAAAAGAACTAGCACATATAGACTCCACTATATCATCTGCGTGTTTTGCGTTAAGGACATTGAGAGACGAAATAAATGTGGACCAGTTAAAGATGGTATATTATGCTCTCGTCGAATCCAAACTTCGATACAGTGTCCAATTTTGGGGGAAAAGCTACGGTTACAATTCTCAGCGAGCCTTCATTCTCCAAAAAAGAGCAATACGTACAATTGTCAGAATCTCACAAAGAGAAAGCTGTCGATCTCAGTTTCAGGGTTTAAATATCCTAACATTGCCCCCGCCTATACGTACTAGTATTGTTAGTTAATTTTAAAAAATATGTCCTTGAATATGAGTCTAAGGACGATAGAGTAGCCAGGGAAAATACTCGTAGATAGGACTTTAAAAATAAAATTGTGCCTAATATTAACATTTCCAAGCATAGTCCTCATTACCAAGCTGTACAAATATTTAATAAACTGCCAGCGGATTTAAAAGATTTGATGTACACTAGCTCTTTTAAGACAAAGCTCAAAGCATTTCTTTTAGAGAAAGTCTTGTACTCATTAGACGAATTATAATTTAATATTATTTACAATTTTCTATTTTGTAAATATTTGTATTATTTTCGTTTTAAGCACGTATTCATGTTATAAATTTTTTTTAATTTTTTTTTTCATACATGTTAAATTTTAGAATTGTATATTAATATTAATAATATGTATCAAATACAATGTAAATTGTTCCTGATAAATAAGTAAAAAAAGAAATAAAACGACACAAACCCATCGAGTTTGGGCTCGTTTGATTTGTATTTACGAGTACTTTGATCCTATATGGTGACCACGGTCTGATGATGGAGCTGGAAGGTGGCCATAGGAACTCGGCAATAAAACGACACAACCCCTTCGAATTTGGGCTCGTTTGATTCGTATTGATGAGTACTTTGATCCTATATGATAACCAGGGTCTGATGATGGAGTTGGAAGGTGGCCACAGGAACTCGGCAATAAAACGACACAACCCCTTCGAGTTTGGGCTCGTTTTATTTGTATTGACGAGTACTTTGATTCAATATGGTAACCAGGATCTGATGATGGAGCTGGAAGGTGGCCATAGGAACTCGGCAATAAAGCGACACAACCTCTTCGAGTTTGGGCTTGTTTAATTCGTATTGACGAGTACTTTGATCCTATATGGTCACTCACGGTCTGATGATGGAGCTGGCAGGCGGCCATAGGAACTCGGTAATAAAACGACATAACCCCATCGAGTTTAGGCTCTTTTGATTTGTATTCACGAGTTCTTTGATCCTATATGGTGACCACGGTCTGATGATGGAACTGTAAGGTGGCCATAGGAACTCGGCAATAAAATGTCACAACCCCTTCGAGTTTGGACTCGTTTGATTCGTATTGTCGAGTAATTTGATCCTATATGGTAACCAGGGTCTGATGAAGGTGCTGGAAGGTGGCCATAGGAACTTGGCAATATAACGACACAATTATCCAATCGAGTTTAGGCTCGTTTGATTTTTATTGACGAGCACTTTGATCTTTTATGGTAACCACGGTCTGATGATGGAGCTGGAAGATGGCCATAGGATCTCCGCAATAAAACGACACAACCCCATCGAGTTTGTGCTCGTTTGATTCATGGAGACGAGTACTTTGATCCTACATATTTTCCAGGCTCTGATGATGGAGCTGGATGGTGGCCATTGATACTCCGCAATAAAACGACACAACCCAATCGAGTTTAGGCTCGTTTGATTTTTATTGACGAGCACTTTGATCCTTTATGGTAACCACGGTCTGATGATGGAGCTGGAAGATGGCCATAGGAACTCCACAATAAAACGACACTACCTAATCGAGTTTGTGTTCGTTTGATTCTTATTCACTAGTACTATAATCTTCATTAACAACAAAACAACAACAGCGTTGTGTTTACGTTGCCTGTTGTTAGTTGTGTGTTAAGTTATTACATTTTCGGGCTAGTGGGGTAACTATTAACAAAATAATAGCACAGGATAGTCTAGTAGATTATATTTGAAAAAATGACAACGTAGATTTAAATAATATTATACCATCCGACATAAACAAGACAAGAGGGCTACCTAAGGAGTTGGAAATATTCGATGGGGCCAAGGTGATGTTGCATTATAATATAGATGTCCAAAGGTCTGGTAAACGATGCCATAGGACAGATTACAGAAATTATATGGCCCTGCTTCCGGAGAGCACAAATGTATAACACTGACATACCATGTATCCATATATAGACTTTGGTAAAGACGGTATTCATCTCATTTTACCCAAGAGTGTGCAATTTCCAACAAAATATAGTCACGGTACTGCAGAACGAAGAATGTTGCCAATTATATTATGTTGGGCTTGCACATTACACAATTTATGTATATGATATAAAAGCTTGTCGCGAGATTTACCTGTGAAGATAAGCAAGTCAGTTAAATAACATGACCTGAATGATATTAATTTTTAAAATTTTCGAACTAAGTCAATACGAGTACCTACTTAAACCTCGCGACAAGCTTTTATATCATATAAATTGTGTAATGTCGTTATAAGTTAATAGTAAAAGTTTTAAAGAAAAAGTTTATTTTATTCTTTTTAGCGCATTTAATTAAAAGCTTGTTTTTAAAAAGATTTTTTTTAATTTTAATTTATTTTATACTATTAAGTGCACAGCATTGCACCCGTGCGAAGCCGGGTGGGTCGCTAGTCAATATTAAAATTAAAATCAATATTAAAGTATAAAGAAAGGAAATGAATTGTATTGTAAGTATAAAATTGTACAAAATAAATGTATTTGCAGCTGCTTTATATAAACAATACTAAGTAATCAAAATAGGCAATTCTGAATTAGTATAGCTGCATGATAATTATATTAGAAATATATTAAATTATTGCATGAATGAATTATGAAACAATTTTAGAATTATAAATGAAATGTACTTATTTATATTATCAATAATAAAGACTATTTGAATTTGAATATGAGAATTTTACAGTAATTATATAATCACAAAATATTACGGAGTTATTTACCCCAGAAATCAGTCAGAAAAATTTACATCAAGTTTATGGTACACAAACTATTCAGGAACGCTTCTCCTTAATTTATAAGCTACCACGTCTAGAGCTTGTGGGCTCAGATTCGTCACTTGCCAGCCTCCATCAGGATACACTCTAGAGCTAAACACCACCTCGCCTTCACCACAGAACAGCTCCAGAGATGAAGCGTCCAAAAAGATCCTCCACACTTCAGAACCCAGAGGAAACCATTCCACTTGTCTGACATCTCCTTCTCTATCTACCACAACTTTACGGACTTGAGGGTCCCATCGCAGAGAAACTTGACCGCCACCATTGCTACCTTTGATTTCCAACTCAATGTTTTGGTTCAAGTCACCAGTCACTAATAATTCTCCAGTCTTATCGAATTGTATTACAACATTTTCTTCAAGCTTCCCATCCCATACTGTCTCCTCTCTCAGGCTGGTCATCGTCTCAACAGGCTTCATCAGGATACGATTGCCAACTAAAACGAGTTCTCTGAAGATAGTCATGGCGCCTGCCCACCCGTCAACATCCTCAGGATATGGGACCTCCCACATTCCGAGCCACGAGATCAGATATCTATTTCCATCTTCTTCAGTAGTTTGAGCCGCGTAGAAATCATGACCAAAGTCTAATTCTTGGAAACTTACTTCTTGAACGAATTCAAAAGTTTCATAATTGAAACTCCCGATGATATATCCTGTTTGAAAAGTATTTTTATATCTGTCACCTTGCGGGGTAATGCCTTGGGGAGAAATCAGGAGTATGTGTTTACCATTAAGCTCGAAAAAGTCAGGACACTCCCACATGTAGCCCAATTCTCCTGTAGATTCTCCTATGGCACTTAAGAATTCCCAGCTTTTCATATCCAAGGATCTGTAAAGCAGTACTGTACCTCTGTCATCGCTCGTCTTGCTTCCAATCACAACATACCAGTGGTCTCCGTGCTTCCATACTTTAGGATCGCGGAAATCTGGGGCTCCGTTGGGTGCACTTGGTAGAACTGGGTTACCTTCATACTTTTCGAATACCACGCCATCATCACTGAATGCCAAATACTGAGTTTCATTGTGGAAAGGTTCTTCATCAAAATTTACACGGGCTGTGTACATTAGAACCAGTTCATCATCTATAACGACAGCACTACCTGAGAAACACATTTCCTCTTCAGGCAGTAAAGCTGTAGGAAGTTGTCTCCAATCCACGAGATTTGTGCTTACCACGTGACCCCAGTGCATAGGGCCCCACCTGCTGTCGTAGGGGTAAAATTGGTAGAACAGATGGTATTCTCCTTTGTAGTATGAGAATCCATTGGGGTCGTTCATCCAGCCCACAGGGGGCGCCACGTGGTAGTGTAGTCTGTACCTGGGGTTGATTTCTGCCCTTTTCTCTTCAATGTACGCTTCTAGTTCTGCTATCGCATCGCTTTGCTTAATCAACTTTAGGTGAACGGTGGCGACCAAAGTGAGGAACACCACGAATAACTGTATAAGAGTCATGATGGATTGATATATCGCCTCGTGTGGTAATCTGTTTATATACTAGTCTTTTGGGTAATGATAAGATATTTCATGTGTTTTGTTATTGATATGATGATATAACCTACGATAGTATATTGTTTCAGTGACGTTGATGATGTCAGTGTTGGTCTGAAATGAATATGTTGCAACTTTGTGAGAACTAAATATCACTGTGAGTTAAACATAACAAGGCGTAGTATTTAATATTATTATGTTTCAGAAGACGTATACAAATAAAATACGATTGATTGAAGTCAAAGTCTAGTTATCACGGGACGTGTAGCCTAGCTACGTACTTGTGATGTAGCAGAGAGGTTGCAAGCGACTCCCGACGAACACTGGGTAGCTCGCCGTCGCCGCGTCGGTTCGTACGGTAAGGACCAACGCAAGTTGATGACGCCATGTTTTTCACACGCGCCATTAGACCAGATGCCAGTTAGGGCTGAGGGATTGTTTACTACACTACACTAGACCGACGCACACGTGGACCACGCCTGATATGTACATAGCGGCGCGTTGCGTGGCGTCGTATGGCGTGGGTATAATATAGCTCTGTAAGTCTAGTTGCCATATAAAATGTATGGAGACTGACACGCCCAGATCAGCGTTAGTGATTTTACCAGCAAACGCGTGCCATTGCAAAGTTTAGATGGATTCAGGTTTTTTAATAAAATAACAGGACAACCTACTTTCAACACCATTTTAGGAGTGGAGTCCAGACGGGTTCAAAGAATTAAGAAATTCTGCAGGAAAAAACTTTTTACAAAAAAAAAAATAACCGACTTCACTACAAAAAGTGGGCAAATGTGAGCCGGACTCGCGCACTGAGGGTTCCGTACAAACTTAGGTACCTATGAAAACAGAGAGAACATTCCAAAATTGAGTTACGAAGATTTTTCCAGATCGCAAAAAAAAATATTTTTGTGACTTAACCACAAATTTACAGTTTTAAATTTTTTTCCTATACTTGTGCTATGAGACCTTGCTTCATGCCAAATTTCAGGATTCTAGGTCAACGGGAAGTACCCTATGAATGTTGATTTCCTTGAGAGTGTCGAAATATACGTTTTTTGTGACATAAACGTCTGTATCTTTTTTTGTTACCTCAGAAATTTGATTTTTTCACAGCTTCAAGGGACTGCAGACCTGAGTATATGGTTTTAATTTCAACTCAATACCTCCACGCGTTTCCGAGATAAAGGGTCTTGACAGACAGACAGACAGACAGAATAACAAGAAAGTGATCCTATAAGGGTTCGGTTTTTTCCTTTTTAGGTACGGAACCCTAAAAACAAAACACAAAAACGATCAAAATAACTTTAATTTTGGAAGTCAGTGTTTCTGGTATTCTTTGCTTGTTATTTAACACCGACTTCCGAAATTGAAGTTATTTTGATCGTTTTAGTGTTTTGTTTTTGTAGTGAAGTTGGTTGTTTTTTTTTTTTTGTAAATTTTTTTTTCACACCTTTTTTAGTTACGTATTACACATTTATAGCTAGAGTACCTATTTCTCATGACAATTCGAATTAACCCAAACACTGCTAGGATACATTATTTTATTATGAAGTCTCCATCCACCTCCCGGTTCCGTCATCAGGTCAGTTCGATAGTACCTTATAACCAAAGTGCATCTGGTGACAATTCTAATGAGCCTAAACACGGCTAGGTTACATTGATTAATTACGGAGTTCCAGTGCTTCTTCCAGCTTCCTCTTTCAGTGCCTCTTGCATCTTCCAACTCCATCATCATCATCAGATCACTTTGATGCTACCATTTTGAACATAACTATTCAGAGCCATTTATTTATTTGCATTGTCATAGTTACTTAACTATCTTCATTGTGATATCTATGTAGGGGTGAAGTTTCGTTGGCCATTTCTGGTCTTTTTCATCAGTTCCACTTCATGAAATGTTACTTTTTGACTGTAAATGCTTAAGTTGTCGATGAAAACACTAAAATCATTATATAGTTTCCTAGAATATTTGAGGAGTTCCAAAAAAAAAATAGAATATTTGAGGATTCCTTATGGATCCCATCATCAGAACTGGATTTTGAAAAAAATGGGACCAATCTGGTAGCGTTTTAAATTAGGGAAAAAAATTTTGCAAATCGGTCCCTAAACTAATAATGATGAAAAAATACAACCGAATTGAGAACCTCCTTTTTTTAAAGTAGGTTAAAAATGAACAGCTTCCAAATCGAGAACAGTATCGACCGAGTAGTATATTTGCGGCGGCGCATCAATCTTTCAAAGAATCAAGTTATTTACCGCAACCGCTATGTATTACAGATTTAAAATGCAGGGAATTTTAAATCTGTAATATCTTTGAAAATGTTTATTTAAATTATACGCTGTGAAGGGCTATATTGATCTATATTAAATGCAGAATGTATTTAAGGTACTTAATTGGATAAAGATTAATGCTGTATTACTTAAAATCGTTTTGTAAATAAGCCATTATTTCTCGTAAAAAGAAAATGATAAAAAATGGTTATTGTGGGTTATCCCTAAGAGATGGACATATACCATTGCGGACTTTTTGGTAGACCTTTTTAAGGTATACTGTAGTACATTATTTTGATCTGTCTCGTAGAGTTCAGCCAGCGTTTGCAATGTAAGCACAAAAAAAATTGTTTATTTACGACATCACATTAGAATCCTCTAAAATTATCAGTGTTTCTCTACTTTATTATGCATGCACTAAATACATAAACCTTCCTCTTGAATTATTCTATCTATTAAAAAAACCGCTTCAAAATCCGTTGCGTAGTTTTAAAGATCTAAGTATTTATAAGGATAGACAGACAGCGGAAGCGACTTTGTTTTATACTATGTAGTGATAATTAACACTAATCAGAAAATCGCAACTTTCCAAATAACTTTATTTACTTTGCACCCGTCGATATAACGTAGATTAGATACGAACGCGGAAAAATATCACGATCAGGTAATGCACGTGTATAATACACGTGCATTATCTGATCGTGATCTTTTTTCAAAGTACCCGAAGTTAACAACAACTTTATCTTTATTAACCGACTTCCAAAATATGAGGAGGTTCTCAATTCGGATGTTTGTACTTTTTTTTTTGTTTGTTCGCACAAAACTTCGTCGCTTGCCAACCGGTTTGAAAAATTATGTTTTTGTTGGAAAGGGTCAACAAGTCGGGATCAGATGATGGAATCTTGGCGAAATCGAGGGAACTCCTCAAATATTATACAACCATATAGTGATTTTGGTATTTTCATCGAAAACTGGAGCATTTACAGTCAAAAAGTAAAATTTGATGAGCTGGAACTGATGAAGAAGACCAGAAATGGTAAACGGAACTTCATACTCACATAGATATCACAATGAAGATAGTTAATCGACTATGACAATACCAATAAATGAATGGTTCTGAATAGTTACGTTGAAAATGGTATCATCGAAGTGATCTGATGATGATGATGGAGCCGGAAAGTAGGCACTGGAACTCCGTAATTTATAAATGTAACCTAGCCGTGTTTGGACTTATTAGAATTGTCATGAGATGCACTTTGGCTTTATGGTACTATCGAACTGATCTGATGATGGAGCCGGAGGGTAGGCACAGGAATGCCGCAACTAATCAATGTATCCTAGCCGTGTTTGGGCTTATTAGAATTATCATGAGATGCACTTTGGCTATAAGGTACTATTTAACTGATCTGATGATGGAGCCGGAAGGTGGAAGGTAGACACAGGAACTTCATAATAAAACAATATAACCTAGCAGTGTTTGGGTTAATTGGAATTATCATGAGAAATATGCACTCTGTTTATAAGTGTATCGCAATTAAAAAGTGTGAAACAAAAAACTTTTTACAAAAAAAAATAACCGACTTCACAAAAAAAAACACTAAAAGGATCAAAATAACTTTAATTTCGGAAGTCGGTGTTAAATAAGATACAAATAATACCGAGAAACAACGACTTCCGAAATTAAAGTTATTTTGATAATTTTAGTTTTTTTTTTTTTGTGGTCTGTTATTTTTTTTTTTGTAAAAAGTTTTTTTTTTGTGAAGTCGGTTATTTTTCTTTTTATAAAAAGTTTTTTTTTCTTTTAATATTTGGCGCTAATTGCAATTTCTCCGTGGTGCTTAGCTGCCCAAGGCATAGTACATTTAGGTACGTATCGTTGCAATACGCGCAATGAGGCAATAAGTTTTGCCGTCAAATCAAACAAACAGTCAAATATTTTGATTGACGAAAAACCTACCGTCTAATGCGATCCTAGTACCGATCCCTGCGGAACATCGCACGACATCTCTCGCCGTTTCTATTCTCCCAGGTGACCAGGGTATATAATGTACCTGGCCGACAGGTAGGCCTCGACAACATGACAGAGGTAGTCAGGCATCCGGTAATACCGGAGTGCCCTCCTAATGCTACTCCAGGGCAGAGAATTGAAGGCGTTGGCGACCACCAAGACACACCTGCCCTGGGACACCGCATCGCCCGTCGTGAGGGCTCGCACGCGCATGATGGTGTCCACCGTAGAGCGCGCCCTGCGAAAGCCGAATTGGCCGTCCGAAAGATCCGGCCCCACCCGTGTTAGGTGCGCGACGAGGCGGTCTGCAATTATTCTTTCAAAGAGCTTGCCCACCTCGTCGAGCAGCACGATGGGCCGGTATGCGGATGGTGAGTCCGCAGGGCGCCCCGGCTTCGCAATGAGGACCAGTTTCCCCGTCTTCCAGCGAAGTGGGAACTGGCCCCTCACCATACATGCGCGAAAGAGCCCTCTTAGTCGAGGCCCGAGTTCCTCCATGGCCAGGACCCAGGCCTTTCCAGGCAGGCCATCGGGTCCTGGGGCGGTATTCTTGGCACTAAGCCCACGTACCGCCACTCGCATCTCTACCTCGGTCACCTCTGGAGAAATGTCGTCGTCGTCATCGCTGTCGTGGTCCACGTCGGACACCGCAACTGGCGGAGCCATAGGCGGGAGAGAGTGTTCCCCTCGCGAGGGGAACAGAGCGCTAACCACACCCTCCACAAGCTGGGGCCGGAGACTCTGGGTCAGCGTGGCCCAAGGGCGGAGGTTTTTTTCGCACCACCTTTTTTTGTTCTTACAGTTCATCCTAAGGTTGTCTGGTAGATATCGCTGTTAGCGATAAGACCGCCATTGTTCCCATAGATTAAGTTAGTTAATAAGTTTTTGTTACAATTTTGGTGTACAATAAAGTTTTATTCTATTCTATTATATTCTTGTAGGGACGCCCCCACGAGAGTCTCCAGCCACACTTTGCGGGCCTCTAACTTGGCCCGCTTTATCTCTGCTCGGAGGGTGCGCTTCGCCACTCTGTATCCCTCGTACAGCTTCGCCTCTCTCGCCTCCGCATCCGGCGGACGGATGCAGTGCCTGCAGTGCCTGGCGTACTGGCGCCGCGCGGCATTGCACGCGCTACGCAGTGCAGCGATCTCTGGCGACCACCAGTACACCTGGAGCCGGGCACGTCCTGGCTGGACTCGGGACATTGCCACGTCGCAGATTTGCGACATGGCCTCCCAGAACCACTCTGCCTCGACGTCGATGTCGACAGAACTGTCCGTTGCTTGCACCCAGGCCTGTACCATCGCGACTTCCAGGAGAAGCTCCCGATCCAGCTGCTTCAGCGCCCAACGCGGATCATACGGGGTCTGTTGGACCGGCGCGGTTGAGGACTGGGCGGAGACGACAAACCGGATGTACCGATGGTCTGAGTACGTCTCCACCCCCTCCATGACGGATTCTTGCTAAGTCCGTATTCATATTATAAATACGAAAGTAACTCGGTATTTTTGTCTGTCTATTTATTATGTTTTTACGCCTAAGCCGTTGAACCGATTCCGATGAATATTAGATAGAAACAGATTGATCTTGAAGAAGGTCATAGGTAGCTACTTTTTAGAATAATAAAAAAGTAGCTACCTATGACCTTCTAGTAGTGTAAGGAAGGCGTTCCTTTGCGATGATTTTAAACTTACACACGTGTGATGTCACTAACAGAAGCTAGTCTAAATAATAGATTTTTTGTCTCTCAAGATCTCCGCTAACCCTCTCTCTTGCTAAATAGCTGCTTAACTACTAAGAATCTCATAATCACAATATCCAATAACCATCGGCGGCTGCTGCAGGTGCAAAAAAACTCAAACGGCGTAAATATAATAACCTTTTTTTAATTTCCCATTGACATCGATGTGCGATGTGGACGAATTTTTTGATGCCCTATGAGTTCTTTTTCTACCCGTTTGTACATATTATTATTTTCAGTTTGATTAAACACCTATTAAGTTATAATATTTAATAGTTAAGATGTACATATACGTGGGACACTCAGAAAGTTTAAAAAAACTAAAAAACTAACTTCTATGGATAAAATAGAACTCTCCAGCAGCCTCTATACAAAGTTTCATGCGTCTGAACCAATTTTCGAAACATATTTTCCAGTCCGCTGCAGACACGGCCTTCTCGAACGCTGCTAGCGCGTCTTCAGGCGATGAAAACTGTATCCCTTTCAGCAGATTTTTTATTTTAGGGAATAAAAAGAAGTCACACGGTGCCAGATCAGGACTGCAGGGAGGGTGCCCCAAGACTCTAACCAGTGTGGTGTCCAGGAAGTCCGTCGTTTTGAGCACTGAGTGCGCGGGCGCGTTGTCATGGTGAAGCAGTACCCCGCGGAGCCTGGTGTTCGGTCGCTTGTTGCTCATTGCAGACAAAACTTCTGGCAGGCATTTTGTGGTATACCATTCGGCGTTCATGCTGCTTTGGTCTCGTAATGGAATTGAAATCAGATGCCCCGTCAAAGTGAAGAAACTAGCGATCAAAATTTTCCCTGCGCTTCTCGATCGCTTCACTTTCATAGGCGTTGGTTGGTTTTGAAACAGCCAAACTGTCGACTGACGCTTTGTTTCTGGATCGTTTTGATACATCCAGGATTCGTCATCTGTCACAATGTCGTAAACGCGCCGAGGCAAGCCTGCTTCAAATTTTGGAATCATATCACGCCACCACTCCACACGGGCCTACTTCTGAGCTTCGGTGAGGTTGTGCGGCACCCAGCGGCAAACTGGCTTCCTCACGCGAAGGTGCTCGTGTAGAATCTTGTGAACGCTTCCCGAACAAATCTGCAGTGTATGCTGAATCTCTTCGGATGTAATTCGCCTGTTTTATTATTATTTTTTTATGACAGCACACTTTCTACCGTGACAGCCATCGTAGGACGACCACACAACTTCTTTGTTTATCCCCCAAAGTAAGGCGACCGCGCTTGAACTCGCTCTACCAGCGGTAGATGGTTGCTTTTGAAGGTCTTTCATCCATAAAAGCAATTTGAAGTCGATCAAATAACTCATCAGGTTTTAGGCCACATTAAAAATCGTAGAAAATCATCGCATGAAAATGTTCTCGATGCAGATCCATTTTTAAATGAGACACGATAATTTAATTTGGCTCTCGAAAAAATGTGGAGGGAAATTTAAAATTCGAACAATTGTATAGTTTTAAAAATAATTACAAGTGACCGCAGTGCCTTATACATAAAAACTTTATTTCGCAAAACTTTCTGAGTGGCCTGGTATATTAATGTGTTACTTTGAAAATAACCATTTAGAGTGTTCAGCGGGATTTTTTCGATTAACGGTTGCTGGCTTTCCTAATTGGTTTTTCCTAAGTTGTTTTCTAGTGGATTTTGTGATGTTAAATTGGTGTAGTTTTGTATCTCAAGTGTTTACACAGCTGGACAATATGTAGAATCATTGAAACAGGCGTGAAATCGGTAAAATGGAGCTGAGAATGTTACTGTAGAATTGACTACCTCAGCGAAGCTTGCTGACAAAGCTGACTCGATTTAGCTGCCAAATGAGCACGATCATTTATTCTATATCTTAGTGTAATTTACCTATACCTAATTCATATGTATGTGTTTAAAAACATATAAGTATGTTTATCAGTTGTCTTATTACCTACTCATGATAACACAAGCTCTGTTTAGTTGGGGACTAGATGGCGTTGCGTAAAAGTTATGGGAAAAAAATCATTAAAACGTGTTACATCCGCAGTCGCAAAAACAAAGTGACTGTATACTACTAAAACTAAAGAAAGCAAAGGTATATTAGTTCAAACTCGTCACAGCTGACTAATCAGTGTGAAGTGTCTGAAGAATATTAGTATTCTGTGTATGCACTACACTTGGCTCGTTACGACGCCGGAAACTGAATCTGATTCTACATCTGAATTCCGTGGTATGCATGATAATGGTATCCATTACGTCTTAAGAGATACGATACCAATACTTTAGTCGTTTTAGGGTTCCGTACCACAAAAGGAAAAAAACGGAACCCTTATACACAAAGACAGACAGAAACACAGACGGACACCAAAGTGATCCTATGATCACTTTGGTGTCCGTCTGTCTTTCTGTCTGTCGGACAAGACCTTTTATCTCGGGAACGCGTGGAGGTATAGAGTTGAAATTCAAACCATATACTCAAGTCTGCGGTCCCTTGAAGCTGTGAAAATTCAAATTTCTAAGTTAACGAAAAAAAAGATACGGGCATATATACCGTAAATAACGTATATTTCGACACTCTCAAGGGAATCAAAATTCATAGGGTACTTCCCGTTGACCCAGAATCCTGAAATTTGGCATAAAATATAGCAAGTTCGTATAGCACAGGTCTAGGAATAAATTTGAAAATAGTAAATTTATTGCGACGTCACAAAAAGAATGTTTTATGCAATTTTTATACATCTTGGAAACTCCGTTCGGGAATCGAACTATTTACATAATAGATAAGTTTGTACGGAACCTCAGGGCTCGATTCCCACTCACACTTGCCCAGTTTTTTTTGAGACTGGTCTCTCTCCTCTCCTGACTCCGTCACTGGTCACTAAAGGATCATTGAAAGACCAGCGTCAGACAGTTTTTTCTGTCTGGTAACATTGCTGAAATTAACCATTCTGACACAGCCGACACACAATGTTATTGTTTTTTATTGTCTGTCACTTTTTATTTTAATTAGGTTTCGTTTCTTTCTTTGTTCTTTCTTTCTTCTTCTTTCTTTCTTCTTTCTTTCTTCTTTCTTTCTTCTTTCTTTCTTCTTTCTTTCTTCTTTCACTTTTTATTTTATTTAGGTCTCGTTTCTTTCTTTATTCTTTCTTTCTTCTTTCTTTCTTCTTTCTTTCTTCTTTCTTTCTTCTTTCTTTCTTCTTTCTTCTTTCTTTCTTCTTTCTTTCTTCTTTCTTTCTTCTTTCTTTTTTCTTTCTTTCTTCTTTCTTTCTTCTTTATTTCTTCTTTATTTCTTCTTTCTTTCTTCTTTCTTTCTTCTTTCTTTCTTTCTTTCTTCTTTCTTCCTTTTTTCTTCTTTCTTTCTTCTTTTTTATTCTTTCTTACTTCTTTCTTTCTTTTTTTCTTACTTCTTTCTTTCTTTTTTTTTCTTTCTTATTTCTTCTTTCTTTCTTCTTTGTTTTTCTTCTTACCTTTTCCTTTTTTCTTCTTTCTTTCTATTTTTCTTTTTTCTTTCTTTCTATCTTTATTTTTTCTTTCTTTGTTTTCACTCCATGAAAGTAACAGGATCACAAATCTCTTTACATTTAAATTATCTACACAACTGCTAACGAATAGTTAGCAGTTAAAATCAAAGTACATCATTGTTTCATCAGTAGAACTCATATTCCAAAATGAGACGAGTTTTTTAGATCCATACAATAATGGTCATAAACATAGTGACACTAGCAACTGCCAGCGGCTTCGCCTGCGTGAAAGTAGAAAATATATAGTCTATGTGACTCAGTGATAAAGTAGCATTCTACTGGTGAACGAATTTTTAAAATCGGTTTAGTAGTTTTTGAGTTAATTCATTTCAAACATCATCATCTTCCTGTCCTTGTCCCACATTACTTGGTGTCGGCGCAACACGTTTTTTTCTTCCATTCTCTCCTGTCGTCCGTCACGCTATCACTATATAACTCCCTTTTCTTTCTTATCACTCCTCACACAATCCATCCATCTTTTCTTTGGCCTCCCTCTCCCTGTCCATCCATCCACATGTATACTCCTAACTCTTTTAGTAACAGGCGTTTCATCCCTCCTCTTCACGTGACTATACCAAGACAAACGATTCCCTTTCAACTTTTCAGTCACAGGCGCCACTTTCAAACTTCCTCTAATATAAACATCGTCAACTCATTTCTCACTTTATCTATTCTTGTCACACATACATTCATCTCAACATTCTCATCCGCTACATGCAATCTTTTTTCATCCGTCTTTTTCACACAGCCCAACATTCTGATCCATACAGTATGACAAGTCTTAGCACGGATTTGTATATTGTACCTTTCAACTTGAAGGGCATCCATGGGTCACAAATTGTTCCAGTGACCTGTCGCCATTTCATCCATACTGCGTTGATCCGATGTGTTACGTCTCGGTCTACCTCATAATTCAAAAATACAAATATTTCCTCTTTATAATATTACTAGCTTTTGCCCGCGGCTTTGCTCCCGTCAACTATATGTTAAAATTACTGAAAACAACAACTATACGTTAAAATTACTGAAAAGGAAAAAAAAAGCAATCAACCTATGTTGATTGCTTTTTTTTTCCTTTTCAGTAATTTTAACGTATGTCTGGCAATTTCAGTATTTTCTGCGACCTACCCAAATGTCCTTTCTTTGGTATTGTTCGTCAAGTCGTTGAGCTCCTTAGTAGTCCTGAGTTGAGCTTTACTAATACTGACAAATGCTTGCACTGACTGGACAGGTCCACTCAAATCTGTATGGTTCTTTCTTCAAAAGACCATCTCAGACAAATCTGCATGGTTCTCATGTGATTTGACCATTACATATTTACTGTATGGACTTTAAAAGAGACTTTGACCCCTGAGTTTGTTTCGGTGTTTCTTCTCAGGGTAGTCAGCGAGGAAACACCGGCCTCATCTAGTTTAAAATGACAAAAAAAAATATTGACGTGTAAAAGTGTTTTATAAAACTATTTGCAGAATAAAAAAAAAATACCTACCCTACACTACCTACTGTGATATCGAAAGGAGATCGCATGAGGTAAGTTAGCGAACTGGCATGTAAAATATATTTCTAAGGATTTTGTTGTTCTAGAATAGGTTTGAAAATTGAATAGAACTGCAAAAACGGCCCTAGCTTATTCCAATACATAACCCACCCTATAGGGCTTCTCCAAAGCAGCTTGATATAATAAACTCTCAAGTTGAAGAAATGTTGAAGAATGGAGTTATCCGTGAATCTAAGAGCGCGTATGCTTCACCAGATGCGTCTACATGTAAACGTGTAATTATTTTTGGGTCAGTAGAATAAAAATGCAAAATAGGTGGTGACTCCATTATTTTTATTATGCTCTGGAACGCTTCTTCCTGCTTGGCTGTCCATTTGAACGCGACACCTTTCCTTAATAATTTTGTTAAGGGCAATACTATTTCTGCAAAATTATTAATGAATTTACGATAATAAGAAAACAAACCCAATAAATGCCGTTTTATGCTTATCTTTCTCGCATAAACGATGTTTATTACGTCTTCAGGGTTATATGAATTTAATGTATTACCCTTTGGACTCAAGACGAGTCAAGCTGTTTTTTAGAGGGCCCGGCCCTAGCTTATTTCAAATACATATATAATGAAGAAATGTTGAAGAATGGAGTTATCTGTGAATCTAAGAGCGCGTATGCTTCACCAGATGCGTCTACATATAAACGTGTAATTATTTTGTTCTATTCAATTTTCAAACCTATTCTAGAACAACAAAATCCTTAGAAATATATTTTACATGCCAGTTCGCTAACTTACCTCATGCTTAATCCTTCGAAAGTTTTCTTTAGAATATAAATGTTTGTTGCCTCTACATTTCTATTCATTGGGGCGTAGCTCATGTGATATCGAAAGGAGATCGCATGAGGTAAGTTAGCGAACTGGCATGTAAAATATATTTCTAAGGATTTTGTTGTTCTAGAATAGGTTTGAAAATTGAATAGAACAAAATAATGTCTAGTTTTTGCAGTTCGGACGCGACCATTGTAAAGTGAAGTCATTATCGTGAAGCAATATAAGTATGCAATGAAATAAGCGTTTCATTGCTACAGCCCCGAATTGAAGATCCTGGTACTGTCGCACAGAGAGTTGCGACACTACCAACCTACCCTACCCTACCTACCTACCTATTATTTTTTTTCGGTCCAGCCGTTTTCGAGTTTTACTGAGACTAACGAACAGCAACTGACTTTTATTAGATAGTACCGAAAAGATTACAGAAAATAGTATGACGCATTTCTGTACAGTTATTATTGTACGTTATTTTAAAATATTATTACTACGATGTTGTGAGGAGGTTGACGATTAAATCACTCCAGTGATTACCAAAAACAATTAAGATATCATAAACATATTTTTACCTAGCAACCTTGAAATAATATAACATGCCTTACTGATAAATTGTTGCGCAAATCAATGTTTACCAAACTATACGAACAAATCTTCTGAATACCAATTCATCTAAAAACACTAATTATATTGTAAACTAGCTTTTGCCCGCAGCTTTCCCCGAGTACATAAAATATAGCATATGTCATTGAATTTAGGGTGGTGGGTGGGTGAATAGAAATTAAGAAACAAATCAGTAATCGACTTTTAGGTTACGTATAAATTATAATATTTCTTGATAATAAAAACTAGTTTCATTTTTAGAGTTCCGTACCTCAAAAGGAAAAAACGGAACCCTTATAGGATTACTTAGTTGTCTTCCGTCTGTCAGTCTGTCTGTGTTTCTGTCTGCCAAGACCCTTTATCTCGGGAACTCGTGGAGTTATGGAGTTGAAATTAAAACCATATACTCAAGTCTGCGGTCCTTTAAAACTGTAAAACAATCAAACTTGTAAGTTAACAAAAAAAATTACGGCCATTTATGTTGCAAAAAACGTATATTTCGACACTCTCAAGGGAATCAAAATTCATAGGGTACTTGCCGTTGTCCTAGAATCCTGAAATTTGGCATGAAGCAAGGTCTCATAGCATAACTAACTGTAAATTTGTAGTTACGTCACAAAAAAAAAACTTTTTTGCGATTCGTAAAAATCTTTGAGACTCCGATTCGGAAATTGAATTGTTTTTATAGGTAATTTTGTAAGGATTATTTTATGATTAGCTATTCTTTCGGTTTTCTACCGGTTACATTTCGGGGAGTGTGCGTCGGAAATGTATAACTCAATTCTGACAAGCCCGTTCCATCGTTGGCCCACCAGACGTACGGCAATGCACCACCGGTACATAGTGGACATGCCACCCGTTGGATGCGCACAAAACATTTCGGGAACACGTTCATTGTGCGTACAGCTTAGGAGTGGAATTCCCTGCCGGAGTCTGTGTTTCCTGATAGCTGCAACCTAGGGGGTCTTTAAGTAAAGAGTGAATAGGTACTTCTAGGCAAGTGTTCTCCACCGTTGACCACATTATCACTTACCATCAGGCGAGATAGTATTCAAGCGCGAGCATATCCATCTATAGATATAAAAAAAAAGTTAAAAAACTAAAACCCGACTACGACAAAAAAAACGACGAAACTAAAAGTATGAAACAAGATTTTCAGGATGCTGAAATAAACAAGGTAAAAAGAAAAGCCGCAGTCACACGTTATAGGTAACAACCGAAACACTTTAATAACGTGTGACTGCGGCTTTTCTTTTTACCTTGTTTATTTCAGCATCCTGGAAATCTTGTTTCATACTTTTAGTTTCGTCGTTTTTTTATTTTTTTATTTATTAAAACTTAATGCACTAGTAATAAATACTGTACAGAGGCGGACTTAATGCCTTAGGCATTTTCTACCAGTCGACCTTAGGGTGGTGCAGAAACAAAACATGGTAGGTGCAGCTTAATGGTAAAGAAAAAGAAAAGGAATACAATAATAAATATATACTTAGATACATACATACAAATTATAAATGTAATTATGAAAAACGAATCCAACAAATCAACGCAGTGACGATTGTAACACCAACTTCCTGCGAATGTGCTCACGTGCCATCACCTTAAAAGTGAACCGACTGGACGCCATCCTGATGTTCAGCGGGAGCGCATTCCAAAGAAAGATCGCCTGGACAAAGAAGGAGGATTGGATAAACCCAGAACGGTGTGTGGGACATCGTAGAAGACGATTATTGGTAGATCGGAGATTTTTATTATGACCAGAGCAAAGAAATTGGATTTGAGAAGTCAAATAAGAAGGAGAAGAAGGTTTATCCAGAAAAGAAAACAAGGTAGTCAAGGCTCTTAGCGCTCTACGCTGTCGGATGGGTAACCATTTTAAAAGAGCACGCTGCGCTGTTTTTTTTTGTCGTAGTCGGGTTTTACTTTTTTTACTTTTTTTTATTTAAATTATTTTGGTGTTAAATCACTGTGCTTCTATACCATTTGCAAAAGCTAAATTTAAAATTTCTAATTAATAATTATAAATTAATTTTTGTCCACCAGAGGGCGCCACATTGAATTTTGATGATATATTTTGATAAGTACCAGTGAAGCCCTTTCAAATGATATCAAACACGGTGTATTTATCTTAACATTTTTTTTAACACATGACTTCTTGTCCGCTAGAGGGCGTCACTTTAAATTTGAACAATATTTTGGAAATGTACAAGTAAAGCCCTTTCAAATGATACCAAACACGGCGTATTTATCTCCATTTTTATTTTTTACACATTACTTTTTGTCCGCTAGAGGGCGCCATATCAAGTTTTGTGACACGTCACGTAACCTATGTTCAGCGGACAATTAAGACGGTTCTAACGATACCTCATACGTCGAGTTCCGATAAGTAGATTAGGAGCTATGTGGGAACAGATGAACAAACTCACATACATACATAGCCTGTCAAAATCATAACCCTCCGTAGTCGGGTAAAAATGAATAGCTGTTCGTTAGTCTTGCTAAAACTCGAGAACGGCTGGACCGATTTGGCTAATTTTGGTCTTGAAATATTCGTGATAGTCCAGGAAAGGTTTAAACGGTGAGAAAAAATGGAAAAAATCACGAAAATAAAAATCCGAATACAACGCCATCTCTAATTAAAATGTCATTATAAAACGGATTATGCTGTTCTAGTAACACCAGTGGCGTTATCCTTACTATTAGGCGGTACGAAGTTCGCCGGGTCAGCTAGTCAATAATAAAATAAGAAAAACTAAAATTTTATACGTAATTATTTTTATTTTAATAATACTTTCTTGACCTTCAAACATTAATAACTTAGCAATATGACAATTTTGTAATAAGTAATAAGAAAATCAATTGGAAAGAGAAAGTAAAACTGTATGATTGACTATGAATCTCGACATAACAAAGGTGATGAAAAATCATAAAAAAAACACCTATCTCCTTAATTCTAATCACATAGAGTATGTCGACGAATACACACATATCTTGGACAAACTATCTCACCAGAAAATCAAATGCAGAAGGAACTAAATGTCAGAATAAACAAGGCTTGGAAAAGGTTCTGGTGCCTTAAAGAAATTATGAAAACACGTACCCTTAAAAGACAAAACTACAGTATTCAACTAATGTATACTAATGCTTGACTTATGGAGCACAAACCTGGGCCCTCATTAAAAAACAAAGTGGAGCACTCAAAATATGCCAAAACAAAATGGAAAGAAGGATTCTAAATATTAAGTCACGAGGCAAAATCAAATTAACACATATAAGAAAGAAGACAAAGTTCATACACAGTGAGAATACTGAAGTGGAAATGGACGGGCCATATGTTAAGAAATAGAAGGAAAAAATGGACAAAAGATGTTACTGTATGGTACCCTAGAGATGGAAAAAGACTCAAAGGACGTCAAAAAATAAGATGGGAAGATGACGTCTAATAAATAGCTATAATAGCAAAGAACAGCAGCAAACTGGGAAGTATAGGAAGCTTTAGGGGAGGCCTATGCCAGAGGGCAAGCTGATAATAATGTTACCGATGTCGAATGTTAAATTGTATCATAATAAATAAAATAAAATAAAGTAAAATTGAACTTAGTAAAACAAATTTGAAATAAGAGCAATTAAAAAACCCAAAATAAATAAATAATAATTAAGTAGAAACAATATCATCTGATTACGGGTAAAAAGTAATAAATGCAGTTTATGTCAATTCGAGTAAATGACTTTTTAAAGTTTACGTTTTAATTTGATCTAATTTAAACCCTTTAATTAAAAAACTGTTAAAGTAAAATTTTGCACTAACTATCCTACTTTTCAGATTTACTCATAAATAATATTTGTTGTAAAAACTATATAAAATTTAATTTAGATCGAAAAGGGGTCGCATTTAATATGTTTTACCTGTACTTAACAAACATGTTATATCTCCCGAACTGATTGATTTCAAAAGCTTATTTAAGTTTTTTATAATGGCATATTGTATTTTACACCAATTACTTGATAGGAACGATTTCTTTTTACAAAATTTCATAACATATTGATATTTTTGCTACATTTAACCTGTTTTACTTGTACAGTATCAGTGTAAGTATGTCACTTATTATGCATTGAATCAACTACAAACTGATCAATTTGATAAATTGATAAAAATAAATTAATTTTTACTTAATCTATGAAACGATAATAAATGAAAAAAAATAATCTAATAATTAATCTATTTGATTAGTTCTCACATAATTATGGCATTATTATATTTCTTTTTTTTTGTAGCACAAAAGATCCAGAAGGGTCGAAGTGCTCTGGTTTAGGGCCACTTTAAGATATTTCGGGGAGTGTGCACTGGAATTGCACAATCTAATTCCGCGAAGTCCGTTCCATCATCGGAACACTACACGTACGGCGTTGCGCCACCGGCACATGGTAGACATCCCACCCATACGCACAAAACGTTTTGAGAACACATTTATTATGCGTACAGCCAAGGAGTGGAATTCCTTGCCGGAGTCTGTATTTCCTGATAGATACAACTTAGGGGTCTTTAAGTCAATAAATTTTGTTGTATAAACGAGTATTAATTAAATAAATGAATGTATCTTAATCTTTCGGTTACTCTTTGTCAACTGAAGGTTTAGGTAAACGATCTGTTTCATTGGTTGCAGTTTGTAAAGAAGAGTATCTGCCATAATATTCCTCAGGAATTGCTTTTTACTGCATAATCTGAGAAGATCTCTCTTTTTAGCTTCACTGATGGGTAAAGGATTCAGATAAAGCTGTTTTAAGATAATAGAAAAGTCTGAGGCGTAGCGTTTTTTAGATCTAGTACTGAGATGTTAAGATTGTTCCGTATTTTTCGAGACATCGATGTGTAAGAATGTTTCTGACACGTTATAGTCGAAATATTTTTTAACTTTCTTTCTTCCATTACAATCTTTTGCGCGATTGAAAACAGTTTCATCAGTTTTTTTTTTTTTAATCTTTGAAACCGTTCAATTTAAATACTTTAGTTTTGTAGGGCGTTTTCATGATTTCGAGGTAAATAAATAGGTAGTATTCCGTTTTACTATCTTTCTACGTGTGTTCTTTCTCATATAACCGAGGTTTGTCTATTCTGATACGTGTGGGACAAAACCAGAATCAATATTTTGCTGCTACAGGTAAATGGAGATGGATAATATGCAAAGAAGTGTTGAGTCAGAAAAGAAATTCAATCCAGAAATTCAGGGGTTTACTGTATGCCTGATTATAATTTATCTATTTTCAAACGAGCAAAAAAAAACAATTACTGTTGAAGGTAGTTCTTTCCTGAAAATGCCCTACAAAACTAAAAAAATAAATACAACGAATAATTAACCGATTTACAAAATTAGGTGATTTGGTGAAACTGTTTTCAATCGCTCAAAAGATTGTAATGGAAATCAAGTGAAGTGACTGTAAATAAAGAGAATACAATATCTTAAGAAAGAAAGTTAAAAAAATATTTCAACTATAACGTGTCAGAAACGTTCTTACACATCGATGTCTGAAAAAATACGGAACCACCTCAACGTCTCAGTACTAGATCTAAAAAACGCATTCCAAACGCAACGACTCAAACTAATTATATTATCTTAAAACGGTTTTACCTGAATCCTTTACCCATCAGTGAAGCTAAAAAGGGATCTTCTCTCAGTTTATGCACAAAGAAAAATATTCCTAAAGAATATCATGGTAGATACTATTCTTTACTACCTGCAACCATTGAAGCAGATTGTTTACCTAAACCTTCGGCTGACAAAGAGTTATCGGAAGATTAAGATACTTTAATTCATTGAATTAACAGTCGTTTACCCAATAAAATTTATCTTAAATAGAGTTTGATTGCTCTTCATTAGTGATCAAAGTTTGATTGCCATAATTATGTGATAACTGTGATAAGTAACAAAATAAAAATAATCTATTTATTAAATTAATCACTTTGTACTTGATTTAGTGCATAATAACTGGCATGCTTACACTAAAACTCTACAGGTAAAACAGGTTAAATGTACCAAATATGCAGTAATAAATGTCATTTATTTCGTTTCTGCTGTAGAGAAATTAACGAACCAAGTAGAAGTTTTTAACTAGTAAAATGGAATAAATAACTTTAATATGGTTATATTGTTTAAACTATTGCGTTAATAATAATAAATGCTTTTATGACCTTTTCTCAGTATAATTCTTATCATTTTACTACTTAACCTTTTGAGTGCGTAATTAGAGACACAATAGTAAGACAATGGCGCGTGAACGCCGGCGTTAATGCGGGGATCAACAGCTTAAATCATAAAATGTAAAAAGTTTTAACCGTATTTATTGTTTTTAACTGTTAAACTGGAACGGATTTGAGGCATAAGATTATTTATTAGGTTTTAATGGAATATTTTTTTCAAAATGTATATAGATATCACTTTTATAAATTCATTATCTCTGCAACCATTGGACATTGCATTTATTCGGTTGTAGCAGTAGATAGAGCGTAAAAAATTACATGTAACTGCATTTTTAACTCGATTTATTAACAAAAAATGCATTTATCTGGTTTTACCTTGGAAATCTATATTAAAATCAAAATCAATATTGTAGTATGAAGAAAGGAAATTAATTGTATTGTGAGTTTAAAATTGTACAAAATAAATGTATTTGTAGCTGCTTTATATAAACAACACTAAGTAATCAAAATAGGCAATTCTAAATTGATGATAATTATATTAGAAATATATTAAATTATTGCAGGAATGAATTATGAAACAATTTTAAAATTATAAATGAAATGTACTTATTTATATTATCCGTAATAAAGGCTATTTGAATTTGAATTTGAGAATTTTACAATAATTATATAATCACAAGATATTACGGAGTTATTTACACCAGAAACCAGTCAGAAAAATTTACATCAAGTTTATGGTACACAAACTATTCAGGAACGCTTCTCCTTAATTTATAAGCTACCACGTCTAGAGCTTGTGGGCTCAGATTCGTCACTTGCCAGCCTCCATCAGGATACACTCTAGAGCTAAACACCACCTCGCCTTCACCACAGAACAGCTCCAGAGATGAAGCGTCCAAAAAGATCCTCCACACTTCAGAACCCAGAGGAAGCCATTCCACTTGTCTGATATCTCCGTTTCTAGATACCACAACTTTACGGACTTGAGGGTCCCATCGCAGAAAAATTTGATCGCCAAAATTGCTACCTGTGATTCCCAACTCAATGTTTTGGCTCAAGTCACCAGTCACTAATAATTCTCCAGTCTTATCGAATTGTATTACAACATTTTCTTCAAGCTTCCCATCCCATACTGTCTCCTCTCTCAGGCTGGTCATCGTCTCAACAGGCTTCATCAGGATACGATTGCCAACTAAATCGAGTTCTCTGATGATAGTCATGGCTCCTGCCCACCCGTCAACATCCTCATGATATAGGACCTCCCACATTCCGAGCCACGAGACCAGATATCTATTTCCATCTTCTTCAGTAGTTTGAGCCGCGTAGAAGTCATGACCAAAGTCTAATTCTTGGAAACTTACTTCTGGCACGAATTCAAAAGTTTCATAATTGAAACTCCCGATGATATATCCTGTTTGAAAAGTATTTTTATATCTGTCACCTTGCGGCATAATGCCTTGGGGAGAAATCAGGAGAATGTGTTTACCTTTAAGCTCGAAGAAGTCAGGACACTCCCACATGTAGCCCAATTCTCCTGTAGATTCTCCTATGACACTTAAGAATTCCCAGCTTTTCATATCCAAGGATCTGTAAAGCAGTACTCTACCTCTTTGATCGTCCGTCTTGCTTCCAATCACTACATACCAGTGGTCTCCGTGCTTCCATACTTTAGGATCGCGGAAATCTGGGGATCCGTTGGGTGCCCTTGCTAGAACTGGGTTACCTTCATACTTTTCGAATACCACGCCATCATCACTGAATGCCAAATACTGAGTTTCATTGTGGAAAGGTTCTTCATCCAAATCTATATGGGCCGTGTACATTAGAACCAGTTCATCATCTATAACGACAGCACTACCTGAGTAACACTTTTCCTCTTCGGGCAGTAAAGCTGTAGGAAGTTGTCTCCAATCCACGAGATTTGTGCTTACCACGTGACCCCAGTGCATAGGGCCCCACCTGCTGTCGTAGGGGTGAAATTGGTAGAACAGATGGTATTCTCCTTTGTAGACTGAGAATCCATTGGGGTCGTTCATCCAGCCCACAGGGGGCGCCACGTGGTAGTGTAGTCTGTACCTGGGGTTGATTTCTGCCCTTTTCTCTTCAATGTATGCTTCTAGTTCTGCTAACGCATCCCTTTGCTTAATCAACTTTAGGTGAACGGTGGCGACCAAAGTGAGGAACACCACGAATAACTGTTTAAGAGTCATGATGGATTGATATATCGTCTCGTGTGGTAATCGGTTTATATACTAGTCTTTTGGGTAATGATAAGATATTTCATGTGTTTTGTTATTGATATGATGATATAACCTACGATAGTATCTTGTTTCAGTGACGTTGATGATGTCAGTGTTGGTCTGAAATGAATATGTTGCAACTTTGTGAGAACTAAATATCACTGTGTGTCATAACATAACAAAGCGTAGTCTATACATATAATAAAACAGTAAAATTATTTTGCTCCTGTTCAAATTTTGCCATACATAATCCTTATAGGTCAGGGCAACTTATAGGCTATAAATTATCACGCTATTTGCTATGGGGGGTGAGCAATAATCCAAAATGTCGATATTGAACGACATTTGCCACGAGTTCGATCCCCAGCTACAGTTAAAAATTTTGTCAATATTTTTTTTTTTTTAATTGATATAAACCAGCGCTTGACTGCGATCCCACCTGATGGTAAGCAGTGATGCAATCATTGATGGTGAGGCGCACTAGTTTATCAAGAGCCTATTCACTCTAGCCTTGAAGACACCTAAATTATAGTTGGACGGGAAGATCGCAGCAGGCAAATTGTTCCATTTTATCTTCTTTTTTGTAATAAAATAACTTTTACCATTTTTTCAAAATAAAATTGACATTTTTATACGATATCTTCGAAATATTTTGTAAAAACGAATCAAAACACATTACAAAATCAAAGCGGCGAGTTAAATCACATACTATAATGTTGTAAATATGGCACCACACGCAATTCAGATACTCGCAACGCCATCTAAAGACTGAAAGTAGAAATAATGATGACAATGATAGTTAAACTTCATATTTGATAGATGGCATTGTATATTTTATGTAGGTAATTTTCTGAGTGGCGGAAGAATGACCATCGCCCAAGTTTGCAGACAGTTCTATTGTTTAAAATTGGACGAAAACCGTTATGGTTAAACTGGAGTTAGACGGAGGCATTGACCGCACACATTGACAAGCTAATTGACCGTGATTATTCAAGGGATACCAACCAAAGGCGATAAAAGTAAATACTTATATGTACTTAATTATTGACTTTAAAATAACACGGCCAAATTTTCGGAAGGGGTAGCATGGCACCTTGCGTTGGAAGGCCCCCAGGTGGACCGATTACCTGGTGAGGGTCGCAGAAATCCGATGGATGCGAGACGCACAGGACCGGCAATTATGGCGACACTTGGGGAGGCCTATGTCCAACAGTGGACGTCTTTCGGCTGAAATGATAATGATAATGATGGCACCTTTGTTTTCTTTTTTTAAGGGTGGAAGTCATCCAATGACTTCTCCTGCTCTGGTTGGAGCGGGAAGGCGTGTTAAACTTTTACTGACTAAAACCACACCTATGTCCTTCAGTTGCCCTTTGCGACATCTCTTTGAGGAGCGCGTGGGTCACTACGCGCTGATGACGATTGGGCTCGGTCCGGTCAATTACCGGACGGCCGGACGGCTGGCTACCCATTGTTGGATGTCCGCAAGCCCGCTTCTTCCGTGGCTGGTCGTCGGGGTCGGAATCTCGGCTCGGCGTGAGGACGTTCGTTCCCCACGCGTGCGGCCTCCTCCTTCGCTAGCATTACGGCTTTGCAGAAGAAGGCGACCGCCTGCCATTCCTCTTCACTTTGGACCATAGCCCGAACCAAGGCCCGGCGCGAGTGGTGACTGACGCCGATTGTCTCCACGAGGACAAGCCAGTGCCCCGTCTTTTCGGGGCAAACGTCTGTATGCACCACTGTGTCCTCCGGGATGATGGCACCTTGCGGCCTAATAATGGCGTGTTTTATTATTAGCAGTCACTGCTTCATATAAAACGGGGTCGAAAGTGGTTTGCGTAGTTCGACAACGTATGATGTATCTCAGATTCCTTGCAGCCTTACGTCGACATCCGTACGTTACCTCCTTGCAGTGAGTGGTGACCAACACTGGAACAACCCTCTGAGGGAGGCCAGTCTCAATGATAACACTAATCGGCTGCTACATTTGTTTACCGGAATTTCATTGTTTTATGGACACACAAGCTCAGGACTGTTGAGAGTATTTCACGCGGTTTCTGTTCCGGATTCGGTTGGAAGTACCCTGATATTATCATTTTGCGAATCGCCCGGAGGACCCGGTGTAGCATGTGGTGGAGGTCTATCCCGCTTGAGTGAACCGCCGTGTCTTCATAGAGGCAATCGGCGTCAGTAACCTCTCGGTTTGGCCATCAATATGCGAGTTCGATTGGACGGGGATACAAGATTTCACCGAAATTCATTCAAAAGTTGGAGACTCTTCATAGGGTAGTTCCCACTATGGAATAACATTTGTCTGATATACGAGGACGTCAGTCAAATACACACAAAAAATCCTAGGTAAATTAACAAGTAATTTTTACGCCCAAAATGATCAAGCTGCAACAATCAATGCAAGCATGCTCTCGCAAATTCTTCATAAGTACCTACTGTTGTGGAGGAAGATAGTTGATGATGATGGTAGTTTTTGGATTCACTGGCTTTTGGCAGTATCAGTGCACGTTATCCAGCTGAAGGTCGTTGTCCCGATTATGCTCCTTCGTTTACCTCTACCAAAGCTGTCTGACGGCTTAAACCCTTCAGTGAAACATTATTGAGGCGAAAATTTTACGTGAGGTATCTCTTTCGAACAATCTCGCAGCCCTAGCTGACATTGGCCCAGAGGGCCCTATCCATTTGCTGACATCTCTATGAGTCCCGCGTAGAATACTACGCGCCGTCGATTCAGGATTGCTTTGACCAGATGGCCGGACGGCTCCACCGTAATCGTCCTGCGGCTTTCAACACCTGGAACATCACTTGCAGCGACAGCTGAGGAGTCAGGATGTCTTATCCCTCATAGTTTCAGTTACCTTCTTCGATCGTAGTGCTTCACTGAAGGAGGCTACTTGTTGACATTTTTTCCACCAATTGCCTCCATGAGGACACGGCGGCGCCGGCGCTCCTACCAAGCGGGACTGACTTCCACCGTAAGCTCCATCGTATTCTCCGGGCGATCCACAAAATGGTGAGACTCGAGTGTTTCTTTTCGCTGAATTCGATACAGATACCTCCCGAAACACCCACATCCGGTGAGTCCTGCATAAAGAGAGGATGCCGTGACGCCTCTGTAGCCACTCCTCAAAGACAGGCATTACCGCTGCGATTGTGACGTGCTCCTGTGACGATGTTGTTTTACCAGAACATAAACCAGAAACATACATAAACTAGTGCCTTTTCCCTTGGGGTAGGCAGAAATGCCAACTGCTACGACCCTTACATACTCTTTCTATTCATTGACGTTCATACATCTGGATCTGGACGAGTACCTACATAGCATGTATCCTGAAGGTAATATGCATTTTTACCTTTACCCGTTTTATGTAAAAGTACAATAAATAATTACGATGCTTTCAGAATAAATTGCAAGCACAGAATGATTGCACAGTTTTACGAACTTAACGCAGACGAAGTCGCGGGCAACAGCTAGTATTTAATATTATGGTGTTTCATTAGACGTACACAAATAAAATACGATTGATTGAAGTCAAAGTCTAGTTATCACGGGACGTGTAGCCTAGCTACGTACTTGTGATGTAGCAGAGAGTTTGCAAGCGACTCCCGGCCAGCGTAGGCGAGGGCTTACAGACGACAAACATTGGGTAGCTCGCCGTCGCCGCGTCGGTTAGTACGATAAGGGCCAACGCAAGTTGATGACGCCATGTTTTTCACACGCGCCATTAGACCAGCGGAGCTATTGCGTAACTCTGTTGACAGTTCAAGTGATGATCACTTGTTAACAATGTGCATCATTGAACTGTCAAACAGCTACTTTCGTATTGCCTATCTTCAGTGACCAACTGCAGTGACGTCATTAGCCACTGGTGCCTTTGATAGCCACCGTAACACGTTTTGACAGATGTTTTTGTATCGATACTTTTAAAATTGCGATTGTGTAAGCTTCTGAAGCTGTATAATCTAATATATAAAATTCTCGTGTCACGGTGTTCGAACTTGAACTCCTCCGAAACGGCTCGACCGATTCTCATGAAATTTTGTGAGCATATTGAGTAGGTCTGAGAATCGGCCAACATCTATTTTTTTTTTTTTTTATTTATATGGCAGAACAACGTTTGCCGGCTCAGCTAGTAGTCGATAAAAATTTTATAGTGGTCACAATAGGTACCGTAAATTTTTATAATTCACCACATTTCCACCGTAGTTTGTTAGTCACTTGTGTGATACGTAATACCAATTTTATGAAATTGTCAGTTGACAACTAAGTTTAGTGTGCAACGAATGCTAGTTGTCAACTGTTATTGAAAAAGTTAGCCAATAGCCCCCCTGATGCCAGTTAGGGCTGAGGGATTGTTTACTACACTACACTAGACCGACGCACACGTGGACCACGCCTGATATGTACGTAGTGGCGCGTTGCGTGGCGTCGTGTGGCGTGGGTCTATGTAACTCTGCAAGTCTAGTTGCCATATAAAATGTATGAAGACCGACGCGCCCAGATCGACGTATGTGGCCCACGTGTGCGCAATGTAATAATTTTTCAATATTTTCTCACCATTTAAACCTTTCCTGGACTATCACGAATATTTCAAGACCAAAATTAGCTAAATCGGTCCAACCGTTCTCGAGTTTTAGCGAGACTAGCGATAGTAGCAGAAACTTACTAAATATTCAAATTCTAAGACATGGAAACTCGTCTTTCAAGTGTCAAAAATGCAGAAATTATAGTTGTTTTTTCAACAATATTTTTAAAAAGTTACTAAATAACTGCTTATTATTCAACTAGCGACCCGCCCCGGCTTCGCACGGGTGCAATGCTGATTACTTCATAGTATAAAACAAAGTCGCTTCCCGCTGTTTGTCCCTACGCGATCTTTAAAACTACGCAACGGATTGTGATGCGGTTTTGATCAGCATTGCACCCGTACGAAGCCGGGGCGGGTCGCCAGTACTAATTATACTACAGAATGTCTTTATATACAACGTTCACAGCTTTTTTTGTCATTAGATAATACAAACATGTTTTCTTTTGAGGATACTCTTGAAAGAGCGACATATAATTAGCCATGTGAAAAACACTCAAAGATAAAATAACGTTGCAACGTTGAAAGTTTGACCCTGCGATTTATTATTGGTCAAAAAGATATCTTTACCGGAAATTGTAGGCGTTTAAATTGGATCGGTAAATCTGATGGTACCAGGAGAATTTGGGGAATCAAAATGTCAAAGATTCAAAGCATTTGAATTCAAATAAACCATTTACAGGCACTTTTGAAATGACAAGAAGTCAGTCAGTCAGAAAAAATGATGCTAATTGCAAATTCCAAAGCGTAGATCTCTATGGAGAAGAAGAATGTGCAGACGGGTTCAAAGAATTAAGAAATTCTGCAGGAAAAAAAAATTACAAAAAAAATAACCGACTTCCCTACAAAAAGTGGGCAAATGCGAGCCGGACTCGCGCACTGAGGGTTCCATACAAACTTAGGTACCTATGAAAACAGTTCAATTCCAAAATTGAGTTACGAAGATTTTTCCAAATCGCAAAAAAAAAGTTTTTTTTTGTGACTTAACTACAAATTTACAGTTTTCAAATTTTTACCTATACTTGTGCTATGAGACCTTGCTTCATGCCAAATTTCAGGATTCTAGGTCAACGGGAAGTACCCTATGAAGTTTGATTCCCTTGAGAGTGTCGAAACATACGTTTTTTGTGACATAAACGTCTGTATCTTTTTCTTTTCGTTACCTCAGATGTTTGATTTTTTTCACAGCTTCAAGGGACCGCAGACCTTAGTATATGGTTTTAATTTCAACTCGATACCTCCACGCGTTTCCGAGATAAAGGGTCTTGACAGACAGACAGACAGACAGACAGAATAACAACAAAGTGATCCCATAAGGGTTCCGTTTTTTCCTTTTTAGGTATGGAACTTTAATTTTGGAAGTCAGTGTTTCTGGTATTGTTTGCTTGTTATTTAACACCGACGACACGATTTGTAAAAAAAAAAAAATATTTCACACTTTTTAGTTGTGACACATTTATAGCCAGAGTACCTATTTGTCATGACAATTCGAACTAACCCAAACGTTGCTAGGATACATTATTTTATTATGAAGTCTCCATCTACCTCCCGGCTCCATCATCAGGTCAGTTCGATAGTACCTTATAACCAAAGTGCATCTGGTGACAATTCTAATGAGCTCAAACACGGCTAGGTTACATTGATTAATTACGGAGTTCCAGTGCCTATCTTCCAGCTCTATCATCTTCATCAGATCACTTTGATGCTACCAGTTTCAACATTACTATTCAGAGCCATTTATTTATTTGCATTGTCATAGTTACTTAACTATTTTCATTGTGATATCTATGTAGGGGTGAAGTTCCGTTGGCCATTTCTGGTCTTTTTCATCAGTTCCACTTCATGAAATGTTACTTTTTGACAGTAAATGTTTAAGTACTCGATGAAAATACTAAAATCACAATATAGTTGCCTAGAATATTTGAGGAGTTCCCTCGATTCTTTAAGGATCCCATCATCAGAACTGGATTTTTAAAAAAATGGGACCAATCTGGAAGCGTATAAGCTACGGAATTCTGAGGTAACAAACGAAAAATAAATAATAATGATAAAAAAAATACAACCGAATTGAGAACCTCCTCCTTTTTTTAAGTAGGTTAAAAATGAACAGCTTCCAAATCAAGAACAGTATTGACCGAGTTATACATATATATATACCGAGTTATTTGCGTCGGTGCATCTGAGCGCATCAATCTTTCAAAGAATCAAGTTATTTACCGCAACCGCTATGTCCCTGCATTTTAAATCTGTAATATCTTCGAAAATGTTCATTTAAATTATACGCTGTAAAGGGCTATATTGATCTATAGTAAATGCACAATGTATTTAAGGTACTTTATTGGATAAACATTAATGCTGTATTGCTTAAAATCGTATCGTAAATAAGCCATTATTTCTCGTAAAAAGTAAAGGATAAAAAATAGTTATTGTGGGTTATCCCTAAAAGATGGACATATACCATCGCGGACTTTTTTGTAGACCTTTTTAAGGTGTACAATACTGTAGTACATTATTTTGATCTATCTCGTAGAGTTCAGCCAGCGTTTGCAATGTAAGCACAAAAAAAAATGTTTATTTACGACATTACATTAGAAACCTCCAAAATTATCAATGTTTCTCTACTTTATTTTGCATGCATTATATACATAATCCTTTCTCTTGAATCACTCTATCTATTAAAAAAAACGCATCAAAATCCGTTGTGTAGTTCTAAAGATATAAACATACATAGGGACAGACAGACAGCGAAAGCGACTTTGTCTTATACCATAGTAGTAGTAGTGATAATTAATACTAATTATCAGAAAATCGCAACTTTCCAGATAACTTTATTCACTTTGCACCCGTCGATATAATGTAGATTAGATACGAACGCGAAAAAAGATCTCGATCAGGTAATGCACGTGTACAATACACGTGCATTATCTGATCGTGATCTTTTTTCAAAGTTCCCATTGTTAAAAACAACTTTATCTTTTTTTTCTTTTAATATTTAGCGCTGATTGCAATTTGTCCGTGGTGCTTAGCTGCCTAAGACAGTACATTTACGTATCGTTGCAATACGCGCAATGATGCCGGCGTGTTGAGGCTGAGTCGCTCAAAACCGGTTTTTGTTATGCACACGGAATTATGCACGATTGGGCGTCCATTACACGATATGTTTTGCTGTCAAATCAAACAAATAGTCAAATATTTTGATTGACGAAAAACCTACCGTCTAATGCGATTGACGCAGGTTCTCACCGAACACGGGAAGTTCGGGAAGTTCCTGCACCGGATTCGTGCGGAAGAGACGCCCGGGTGTCGCCAGTGTGTGGACCGCCCGGAGGACACGGTGGAGCACACGGTGGAGGTGTGCCCCGCTTGGGCAGAGCAACGCCGTGTCCTCGTGGGGGCGATCGGCGGCGGCGATCTCTCGCGCCGGGCCTTGGTACAGGCCATGGTCCGGAGCGAGGAGGAGTGGCAGGCGGTCGCCTCCTTCTGCGAAGCAGTAATGCTAGCAAAGGAGGCGGCCGATCGCGTGAGGCAACGGCAACGGTCCTCACACCCCAACCGCCGCCGGGATTCCGATCCCGATTTCCGGCCACCGTAGGCGCGGGCTTGCGGACGGCGGGCAATGGGTGGCCCGCCGTCCGACCGTCCGGTAACCATCCGGACCGAGCCCAAGTCGTCGACGGCGCGTATTGTTCCGCGCGCGCCTCAGGGAGATGTCAGCAAATCATAGGGGCCCAGCAGGGTCGAAGCCTACTGGGGCCATGGGTAGTGTGAAAACGAAACCGGGGCCCTGGGACGAAGGCAACGAAGGAACAGGAGTGGGTTTTTAGTCAGTAAAATTCTGACACTATCTCTCGCTCCGCCCAAGAGCGGGATTTGTCATAAGATGATTTTCCCACCTATAAAAAAAAAAACCGTCTAATGCGATGATTGACGTTTGCATGACGAAAACCTAATGGCGATAAAATTCCGTCATTCAAACATCATTCATGATTGATGGAGTTGATTGACGCTTGCATGACCTACTACACACACAAATGTACTGGACGCCTTACTTGCACTTGCAGTCTTGTTAAATTTTGTGACATATTTTATTTTTTTAGTTATCTTAATATTTTATTATTTCGTACACATCTGACGCTAAACACCCGTTTATTATTTATCATTTATCACACATTAACATTTATACATATTTATTTACATTACACATAATACTAATAAGTAAATAACTGCCGTTCACTCTCAATAAGGTTCAGTTGAAAACCAGCGTCAGGCAACTTCCACTGACTACCATGTAGTTGTCTGACATTTTAGCTGAACTGGACCTATTTGGCGCAGCCGTGAGACACACATTGAGTCAGTGTTCTTTTTTTTTCTTAGTTGTCTTAAATTTTTTTTTTACAGTGTGTGTATCCTTGTGTGCTAAATAAAATATTTTTCTTTCTTTCTTTTTTAGATGTGCACTAAGAGAGGATTTTTCAAAAGAAAATAGAGTTAGTGATAGCGTGACGAGTGACAGGACAGAATGGAAGAAAAAAAACGTGTTGCGCCGACCCCAAATAAAACGGGACAAGGGCAGGAAGATGATGATGCTCCCAAAAGGGATGAAAAGGGGGTCCACACTTTGTATGGAGAAACCTATAAACCCTACATTCTCGCGAGCGAAGCTACTTGTAGAAGCTAGTTTATCTATCTATATATCTATATCTATATATATTATATAAAAGAAAGTCGTGTTAGTTACACTATTTATAACTCAAGAACGGCTGAACAGATTTGGCTGAAAATTGGTGGGGAGGTAGCTTAGAACCAGGAGACGGACATAGGACTTTTTTCTTTTTTTTTAGTAGGGTAGAGTAGGGTAGAGTAGGGTAGAGTAGGGTAGAGTAGGGTAGAGTAGGGTAGAGTAGGGTAGAGTAGGGTAGAGTAGGGTAGAGTAGGGTAGAGTAGGGTAGAGTAGGGTAGAGTAGGATAGTAGTCAGTTGACGGGAGCGAAGCCGCGGGCAAAAGCTAGTATATATATAGATTAGGTACACATTTATTTTTCTTAAGAAATTCATAAAACGTTACTCACAATAGGTATCGTCCACCTAAGTTTAGATCCCAAGTGTAAAAAGCTATTAGCTGATCTTCGTTACAGGTGATGCCTTGTCCAGGCAATATCCCAGGGGGATGACATAGTTACCGTGGCTCTGGAATTTAAGGGGCAACTGAAGTCACATACGTGTGTTTTAGTCAGTAAAAGACTGACACTCCTTCTCGCTCCTGAAACTTTCTGAGTGGCAGTTTCATATTCATATGTAACAATCTATCATAATTGGCCTCATCAGAAGGCTTAAAGTCACCCAAAGGACAATGAAAAGGGCTATACTCGGAGTTTCCTTGCGTGATCGCATCAGGAATGAAGATATCCGCAGGAGAACTAAAGTTGCCGACATAGCCCGAAGAATCGCCAAACTTAACTGGCTTTGGGCAGGCCACATTGCTCGCAAAACAGATGATAATAATAATAATAATAAAATATACTCTCTTGTGGAATCGGAGGTGCCGTACTACAGGTATGAGCCCGACCCAGTTCTTTATAATGGTGATATCACTTTGTACTGGGATCGGTCCATCATCACTGACAGGACTATTGTAGCCAATAAGCCTGATATAGTGGTGGTGGACCGAAGCGAGAGGCGTGCAATGATTGTCGACATTTCTGTTCCACATGACGAGAACCTCGTGAAAGCCGAGAAAGATAAACAAATTAAGTATATTGACTTGGCTCGCGAGGGTGTCGACATGTGGGATGTGGAATCGGCGATTATTGTACCGATAGTCGTGTCGGGCAAAGGCTTAATAGCCAAGAGCCTCGACCAACACCTTAGGAGGCTCGCGTTAGGCGACTGGATCAAGGACTTGATTCAGAAAGCGGTACTCCTGGACACGGCTCGTATTGTTAGGAGGTTCCTTTCTCTGGAGCCCTGACCGCCGGTAGCTTGGACCCTGTTCCCGATACCGGTGGGATACTGTTTTTTATATTTTTAAATGTTTTATTTTTTAATTTTGAAATATTTAAAAATGTAACTAATATGTTTATGTAAATGAAATAAAGAAAATAATAATAATCATTTATTTGCACAAACATGAGTACAATACATACATTACAAAGTAAATTGTCAGTATGCAAGAGATGTTTAACACAATATAAATCGTCATGTTTGCCCTGGACAATGGCATGCAAATATTTCCAAAATAATAAAAAATAAAATCATTCTAGCGTGTCATTAAGTCAAATAATTAAAAAAACAAAAATTATACTGATACAAGTCAAAATAAAATTAAACGTCTAGAATGTCAAACTAATAATTATAAATGTCAATTATTATAATGTCAAACTAATAATTATGAATGTCAAACTAATAATAAAATAATAATTATGATTACAAAAATAAATAAAAAATAGTGATAATAAAAATGTCCTGATTATTAAAAAAATAAATAAAAAATAAATATGTCACACATTCAAAATTTGTCATTAAAAAACTCATTTAAATTGTAGTAAGCTTTATCTGCTAGGAAACTTTTAACTTTCTTTTTAAAAGCTATATCACTTAGCAGCTTCCAGCTTTTAGATAATTTATTATAAACTTTTGGAGCCATGCCAAATACACTTTTACGCATAAGAGCTGTTTTGTGCTGATATTGGCAAAGGAGACAATTTTTTTTGGGCCCACTATTAAACGGTTACGTTTATTAATCATATTACACATGGAAAAAGCGATCATCTTATTATAATTAACAGACCAAAAATTATATAGAAATCTAACCGGAATAATGAAATAATAGTAAAAAAGTGTTACGGCAAAAAATGCTTGTTTAGGAGCGTTTTCAAGTTTATTTTAACGTGAAAAAAAATATGTTACTACAGTGCGCAGCGGTGACATCGGATTTAAATGCGTTTGAAGAGATAATAATTAATTGGTACAGCGAACTTGTTTTTAATGCTGTTATTAACGGTTAACACAAATATCAAGTAACGTACCTACTTTAAAAATCACCGTGGAACGAAACGTAATTAATAGCCCGTTGCAGATGCTCTGTGGTCTAGTTTCAATCAGTTTGACACTGACAGACAACTAGTGGTGGGTCGTTGTCGAATTTTAGACGGACGAGACGTAACCGTTTTGTCGACGACCAAAACGGTTGCAGAAAACGGTCGTCGTCGCAACTGGTTTGAAGACGAAACTATCATTGAGTGAAGTAGTTGCAGAAAACGTTCGTTGTCGCAACTAGTTTGAGGACGGTAATAAATTCTGCCCCCCTAGCCAAGTTACAATCGTTTCGTTCGGCGCGAACGCCTCGAGTAGGCCACGCCTCCAAATCCTTTGTTCTGACCACGTGACTGAGCGTTGAGATGACGTCAGAACAAAGGAATCGGAGGCGTGGCCTACTCGAGGCATTCGCGCCGAACGATACGATTGTAACTTGGCTAGGGGGGCTGTACTCGTCGCGTCGTCGTTTCAAAACCAGTTATTACAATGAAAAATGAACTTTATGACTATAAACATAAAATTCATTTTTCATTGCAATAACTGGTTTTAAAAACGACGACGCCACGAGTGTGATAGTTGAAGCAATGGATTTTTGACCTTATTTTCTTTACAGTAAGATAACAATTCGCATACAGTAATTCAAACACTGGTTTGTGCAACGAAGACCGTTTGGTCGCAGGATGGAAAACGGTTGTTACGTTGCAGAACAAAAAACGGTCTTTTAAAACTGTTCGTCGTTGAAACGCCCACCGCTACAGACAACATTATTATTGTTTCCGATTACTAGATAGTTGCATGTTTCGTCTGTTCTTTTCGTATTTTTATTCGAAAGATTTTATGAAAATGGCATCTGTAGATATATGCATAATCCACAAAGCCGTTGTATCAATTGTGCAGCACGATTTCAACGGAATGTTGAATACTGCTCTTGCTGGATACTGTTGTAATTGTTTAGTGGGCAGACGCATTGTTGGCTGCTGTGCATATGTGATGTGTATAGTGTGGTTTTTATCTTGGGCGCGGCATCAAGGTGAGGTTGAGCCACCTGCATCTTTTTTAGATGAAATACTGCTTTTAAGAGATGACTTTGAAAATGATGATGATGAACAGTAATAAATACTTGTGATGTACCTATAATGTGTTTTTTTTTTCTCCTTACACAACCAGCATAAAACACATCACCTTATTATTTTATATCTACAGTCAATGGCCGGCAAAAGCCGCGCTATTTCGAAATAGCAAAAGAATCGAATGTGGATCTACGCATTTTCATGAATAAGTCTCTCAAATCGTGTAAATCACATCAAAGTCTGTCACGTAGTACAGACGTGACTTTGTTTTATACTGTATATTATTGAACAATGCACTATTTTAACTTAAAATACCAAGGAGACCTATCCACTCATTAGACAATCGCTCTTGTGAGATTTTAGGTTATTATGAGAGTCATGTTTTGACTGTCGTATTTCACGGTACTCCAGTTAGTTATAGTTTTGCTAATATTACCAATGTAATCTAGAGATTATAAGGAATAAACTAACGTGCATTTCATTGCTATACGCCACAATTTGTGGTGGGCCTATTCCCCAAACAAAAAAAATTGTCTCCTTTGAGTATTGTCGCGTCTGTTACGAGGAAATCGATCAGCCATGCGAGAAAATAAATTTGGATTGTTTCTTACGAATATGGCATTTTCCAATATATACAGGGAAGGCAATGTCAAGATAAGGTATTTTTGAAAATAAGGCTTGCAACTCTGAGTTGTTTCAAGTTTGAACATCACCCTTATGCATCTCTTTTGAGTTTTAAAAATTAGTTAGTCAGGTCAGATGGTCGATGGGGCGATATTTGGGGGAGGCTTATATATCCAATAGTGAACGTCTTTCGGCTGTATTGATAATAATGATAGAAAAATTAAATCAGAAAAACCTCATATTACTTTGCTTAACCTTCGGTCTTAAACTCAACAAAACTTCCCTAAAATGTTTCAAAGGCATTGAAGTGCTCTGCCAAAGAATCCTAGGCTTGTTTCCTATAGTATCCATTTCCCCTACTGAAAATGTTGTGACTTCACGTTTAATCATTACGTCACTAGACGTAAGGCCACGCATCACCGCTACATAGTGGTCATCCCACCCGAACGCATAAAAAGTTTTGGGAACACGTTCATTGGTCGTTGCTAAAGAGTTAAATTTCTTGAGCTACAACCTGGAGATCTTTAAGTCAAGACTGAATAGGTTGCTTCTAGGCAAGCGTGCTCCATCGTCTACCACATCACCCCCCACCAGCGTTGCCACATCTTCTAGTCTTATGCTTCTCGCAGCCAGCTAACCTCCGCAGTCTGCATCAGGCTATCGGTCCCTCTAGTAGGATCCCTCCCAAAAACGTAATTTTGGAAAGTCTTCCGGCACTTGAAGGTTCAACAAATTCTTCAGTGTTTGCCAAAGGAAAGATGTAAGCACCCCTGGGCGTATTGGGCACGCCATAATGATGGCGGTAAGTCCCCTCTTTGAGGAGTGGCTGGAAAGGCAACACGGCGTCCATACCTTGCGCATGACGCAGGTCCTCACCGGATATGGTAAGTTCGGGAGGTTCTTGCACCGGATCCGTGCGGAAGAAACACCCGGGTGTCACCATTGCGTGGACCGCCCGGAGGACACGGTGGAGCACACGGTGGAGGTGTGCCCCGCTTGGGAAGAGCAACGCCGTGTCCTCGTGATTCTGATCCCGATTTCCAACCACCGTAGGCGCGGGCTTGCGGACGGTAAGCAATGGGTAGCTCGCTGTCCGACCGTCCGGTAACCGTCCGGACCGAGCCCAAGTCGTCGACGGCGCGTACTATTTCACGCGCGCCTCAAGGAAATGTCAGCAACTGTAGGGGCCCATCAGGGTCGAAGCCTACTGGGGCCAAGGGTCTGATTCTGAAAGGAAGACTCGGCCCTGGTAAGAAAGGCAATGAAGGAACAGGAGTGGGTTTTTATTCAGTAAAAGTCTGACACTATCTCCCGCTCCGCCCAAGAGCGGGGGATGTCATAAGATGATTTTCCAACAGTAAAAAAACAACATGTGGCATTCGCTACGTCCCCGTCAGGGGGCGTGGCAGGCGGCTTCAGGGCTTCGCCCTCTGGCCGCGGAGTCCAACCGGGGCCCGTAACTACGGACCCGTCATCGGGGTGCTTATAGGCGATGGCGTTTAAAGAGCGTGGCTCTATGTGTTATGTTTGTATGTGTATACTGTAGGCACGTCACGACGCTGCTGCACACAGCGCCGACTCTTCACGACATACTGGCGGTCAGTCCCCGCCAGGTGAGACCCCTAGGGGAAGCCCGGTGGGAGACGACCAGCGACGAGTATGTCGACTTGTTACGGACCTACAGTAGGAAATGTGACCCCCGTCTAAGCCGCTTCCAGAGCGAGCCGGTTACGGTTCAGACCGCAGGGACGTTTTATGTGTGTGTGTGAGCGGCATTGTATTGTGTTACATCGCTCAGTGCACGTGCACAAAATAGTTAGCTTGCGCTATCTATTCGGTGCGTGAGTCAAACGCGTGTATAGAGGCGAATGTATGGTCGACTCGCGTCGTGCCTATATTAATTTAGCACACGACGCTTGTCGGGGTGCGAGTAGAAATGTAGAGTCTTATTGTAAAAAAAAAAAACCCTGGGCGTATATATAGTTATCCCTTCCTTTATAAGCCTTCGATGCACTGGTCTGACATGACAATCATCCACTTTAACGTGCAAATATAGATTTATAACCTACAAAATATGAAGGACCTAAGGAGCCTAAGGTAATGAATAAAAAAAATTAATGAAAATACATTTATTGAATTTATAGGACAAACTTCGACACACAATAATTTCTATGAATAAATGTGCAAAATGATAAAGAAATCACATCACAGAATATAACAAACAATGAGACTATTTAACTATCTTTCAGAGAAAGCACTCATGAATTTAAAAGGAGTTTTCATAAAATAAAGAATATCCTGAATATTAAATACCAATTACAATAATATCTCAAACATAATATAATTATTAACATTACAATAAACTACAGCACATTTTAAAATAGGACAGAAAAAAAAAACAATTTTATACCGGGACACTTCTGTTTAACTTGTAAGCTAAAACATATACGGTTTGAACAGCCAAATTGGTTACCCGCCAAGCCCCTTTAGGGTACACTCTGGAGCTGAACACCACTTCACCTTCACCACAAAACACCTCTATTGAACTAGCATCCAAGAAGATTCTCCAAGACTTTGAAGAGATGGGACTCCATTCACCTTGTCTGACGTCTGTTGCAGTTGCATTATATCTCGTTAACGAGACTTTTTTAGTGTTCGCATTCCACCCCAATGTGACCACTGACGCGGTATCACCATCACCTTGAAAGTTCAAACTAAGGTCTTGAGTCAAATTAAATGTAACAATAAGTTCACCTGTTTTATTAAGCGTTGCGATAATGCCATTTTGTGCCAATGTTACGTTAGTAGGCTGTCCGTCTCTAAGATTGGTTATCGCGTCAACAGGTTTCATCAAGATTCGGTTTCCTACTAGTGACAGCTCTCTGATGATGGTCATGGATCCTGCCCAGCCGTCAGCACGCTCCGTAAAGTCTCCGTCCCATGATCCCATCCATGCGATTAAATACCTCTTGCCGTCTTTCTCCATTGTCTGAGTTGCATAAAAATCATGGCCGTAATCAATTTCTTGGAACGATACAGCTTCATTGAACTTGCCTGATGTATAGTCGAAACTTCCAATGATGTATCCTGTCTGAAACTGGTTGTGGTACCGGTCACCTACTGCTTCTATACCTTGAGGAGACATAAGCAGGACAAAGCGCCCGCTCAATTCGAAGAAGTCTGGACACTCCCACATGTAGCCCATGTTAGTGTTAGATGGTCCAATTTCATTCAGGTACTCCCAGAATCCTAAGTCGAGCGACCTGTACAGCAGTACTCTGCCCAGATTGTTAGCAGTCCGGCTGCCCATGACGACGTAATAGTAGTTCCCATTCTTCCACACTTTAGGGTCCCGGAAGTCTGGAGAGCTATTAGGTGAAAATGATATGACTGGATTGTTCTTGTACTTGTTAAACACTACGCCGTCGTTGCTGAACGCTAAGTACTGCGTTTCGTTGGCATATGTGGCCGTTTCATTATAGTTTAATGTTTTGTGAGCAGTGTACATTAGGACTAATGTTCCATCTTTTTCAATCGCGCTGCCTGAGAATACCTGTTCATCTCCCGGTACTAATGCAATTGGCTGTTGTGTCCAACCCACTAGATCTGGGCTTGTGACGTGTCCCCAGTGAATGTTACCCGTCGACGTGCCATAAGGGTAAAACTGATAAAATAGGTGAAACTTATCTTTGAAGTATGAAAATCCATTAGGATCGTTCATCCAGCCGACGGGGGGAGCTACATGGTAGTGTTGTCTGTACCTGCTGTTGCTGATAACGGTTGGTCTGGTGTTGTTGATGTATGTTTCCACAGCAGCCTTAGCCTTAATGTCGTCAGATGTTTGTGTCAGGTCACACGCCTGAGCGGTCACGAACAAACTTAGAAGCACCACGAATAACTTTAGCACAGCCATGGCTGATAGGTAGGCTCTTGTGTGCTGAACCGCGTTTATATAATGGTGATTACAAGTGCTGATTACATGTGAAGTGCTACACGTAAATTGTTTAGTTTTAGATTGCCTACCTGTGACACATGAGTACTATGTGATCGTGTATCGATGTTTCGTTGCTAGATATTTTTCTAACTTTGTTAAATCTTAAAGCCCTCGGACATTACAAATTTTCTCATTAATAAAATGTTTGGACCGAGTAGTGTTAATATGTAGGTACCTACTTTAAACGTACGCATACCTTCTAGCATCGCATTGGTGTATTGAAGCTGTTATTTAATAAAAGTTAAAAAGGTATAGTTGCCCTGTAGAAGGTTTGGGCACGCCATAATCGTGGCGGTAAGTTCCCTCTGTGTGGAGTGGCTGGAAACGTCACGGCGTCCCACCGTCCGCATGACGCCGATCCTCACCGGACATGGTAAAACACCCGAGTGTCACTATTGTGTGGACCGCCTGTAGGACACGGTGGAGCATATGATGGGAGTGTGCCCCGCTTGGGCGGAGTACAGCCGTGTCCTCGTGGGGGCGATCGGTGACAGCGGCCTCTCGCGGAGCAAGCAGCAATCGCAGGGGGTCGCCTCCTACTGCGAGGTGGTTATAATACTGTTAAAGGAGGCGGCCGCACGCGTGAGTGAACGAACTGCCTCACGCCACAGCCGCCGGGATTCTGACTCCGATTTCCAGCCACCGTAAGCGTGGGCTTGAGGACGACGAGCAATGGTTAGCTCGCCGTCTGGCTGTCCGGTAGCGATCCGGACCGAGCTCGAGTCATCAAAGCCTACTAGGGCCATCGGTAGTCCGAAAGGGAACCCCGGGGTCCTAGAATGCAAGGCAAAGAAAGAACATTACAGCTATTTTCCTATGTTTAAGTAAGTAATAGTCTAACACGCCCTCGCGCTCCACTTTAGAGTAGGAGAAGTCATTGGATGATTTCTCACTTTAAAAAAATGAACATGGATGGATTTTAGTCAGTAAAAGTATGAAACTCTCTTGCTTCAGCCCCAGAACAGAAGAAGTTACTATAAGACTTTTGCCTCATCATCATCATTCAACATTTTAGCCGAAAGACATCCGCTATTGGACTTAGGCTTACCCAAGTGTCGCCACAATGAACGGTCCTGTGCGTCTCGCATCCATCGGATTCCCGTGACCTTCACCAGGTCAACGATTCACCTTGTGGGAGGCCTTCCAACGCTGCGTTTTCCGGTGTGCGGTCGCCACTCCAGAACCTTTACATACTTGCATCAAAATGTACTATTTCAAACATCCTTTACATGAAATGCCACTCAAAGGCATGCATCAGGATCGTAGTGGATGCAATCAGCCACTTCAGATATTTCTATTTTCTACCGGCCGATACTGACTATGATTCAACGCAAGGTACTTTACATAAACACTTATTACAAGGGTAAAAAGGGGGGGGAGGGGGGGTTTCTGGTGGCTAATAAATGAGTGACTAATTAAATAATAATATACCTACAGCAGTTCTAAAGTTCCCCATATTGTTAAAATTATCGGTATGATGATAAAAGCCATTCGAGAACGTATCACCTAAATTCTTCAAATGGTTTCCGAGTTCTTTTAATCTTAAAACCCGTGACAGATGCTCTAGAGAAAATAACATAAAAAAAAAACTTACCAAAGTTCATGAAGTTCGAATATATGAGGTATTACTTTTAGGTAAAAAGTGGTTGAAGGATGCGGTCACACGCATGAGAGAAAGGACGTCCTCACGCCCTAGCCGCCGGAATCCCGACCCGCTATTTCCAGCCACCATAAGTGGCAAGCCCACTTTGCGGAATACGAGCAGTACGTAGTATACGAGGGTAGCTTGCCGTCCGGCCAACTCATAACCGTCCGGACCGAGCCCGAGTCATCGACAGCGCGTAGTGTTCCATGCGCGACTCAAAGAGATGTCAGCAGGGCTGAAGCCTACTAGGGCCATGGGTTTACTTCCAAAAGGGTCCTGAAACGCAAAGACAAAGAAGGAATATAAAGCGGTTTTAGTCAGTAAAAGTCAGACACCCCTCTCGCCCGCCCTAGAGCGAGGAAAGTAATTAGATGATTTCCTACCTTAAAAAAAAGGTAAAAAGTGGTAATTTTTTTTTGTAGGTGTATTATTGTTCGCATAGCGGTGATCAGGAGACAGGCGATCAGGAGACAGGCGATCAGGAGACAGGCGTTCAGGAGACAAATCAGGCTCACAAAACACCTTAGTGAAACAGACGATGCGACTCTGCAGCAGGACCTTTCAGTCCAAATACTATTACAAGGGAACTTTAATTCCAATCTCTCTTCCCGTATCAATGCAATTGAAACGTGTTACTTAGTGATTTGGTGTTAATTATTTACAACCTACCACAACTGCTGGAGGATCGTCAACGGCGAAATACTTCAAAATAGTTTTGGTCCTTCGAGCCAGAAACTCAAATCGCTTCCTTCTCCTCCTCTTTCTTCATCCTCATTTGCCATAGATCGAAAAGAGAAAAATATCTAAACAGCTACAGCACTCCCTCTCTCACAAAGCGTATCCCAGTAACGTACGAGGTCTGGACTCAAATCTCATCGCAGTCTACTTGGACACTGAGAAACAAGCTTTCTTTTTTCCTTTTGTAGACGCAGATCGGATGTCGATCAGACGTATAGTATCATTCTTGCCCAGAGTTTACCCTGAACCACAATATTCAACTACGCTTTGAAGAGTAGGATTCCAGGTTACCAACGCTTTGGTATCTGGTGGACACATTCCTGAGTAAAATTCGCACCGAGGGATTCAAGAGACAACCAGGCCCACACTGCAGCACTTAGAAAAACCAGGCTTAACAGCGGTACCCTTCCGCTCAACTGGTGTTACTGGGGAACTGTAACCATTAGGAGTGGATATTTTCATACCAGTGCTAACCACGCTAGACGAGAAATCCGAAAGCTAGCGCTAGCGTTTAATCTCACCTAGCTAGTCCAGGAAGCAACAAGGGTGCCGGAACTCGCACTGATCCAATTTCTTTGACCTTCTGTTGACAACAGATCCAAAACGTTACTCAGTCGTCAGAGTCAATATCTCCACCTTTAAGTAGTTGCTACTACTGTCTGGTGAAGTCTGTGTCCATTTACTCCCTGCCAGATCCCAGCCCCAGAGGCACCACGCGGCTTTGGCAATGCAGGTCAGCAAATTCAGATTCAGGCTTTGTTTTGGGAAGGTGAATGTTTGAATTTATCCAATGACTTCGCCTGTTCTTGGGTGAAGCGAGAGGGTTTGTCACATTTACTGATTAAAATCCACCTACATATGTTCCTTGTTGGCCTTTGAGTTATAGGACTACAGGTTTCCTTTTCAGATATTCTCCGGGACCCTAACGGAAATTGGGATGGTATGCGGTCTTTCTTCGCATGTTATCCTTGACTACCAACTTGCTTTTATTCGACTAAAGCTTTATCGTGTACGAACACCGTGATGGATATTTTGCGACAAACAATATCTTTCAGTGCCGATAATTACCTATCCTCTTGAACATCTTGGTTTTACTTTAACATTCAGTCTCAATTTTAAGTCGTACATCGCGCAAACGCTCAGCAAGCCAAGCAATTTTGTAATCCTAACTAAAATGAGGCTAGCTGTTTCAACTTTATCAAAAACTGGTTCGTGTATAAAGTACTGCTCTCATCTTTGGAGTGGATCCGCCAGATGCCAGCTTTATGCGCTTAAGTCAACTGAGAAACGAGCCAAGGGAATAATCGGTAAAGACCACCAGTAGCGTCGAGTCAAAGTTCTAAAGTCTCAAGGTGCCATTCGAACCTCAGCTGCAGGCTGCGGATGCAGGCTGCGAATGCAGGTAGCATACGCAGCCGTTGCCTGCATTCGCAGCCGGGAGTGATTCCTAGGCTGGCTGCACGTGTTGCCAATCGCAAATCTACGATTCAATCTAATATAAGTGCTATCGGCTCCGAGTAGCGATTATTTCGGACTTGCCAAAACAGATTGAAGTGACATAACTACGTGCGCATCGCATGTACCTCCTTTAATCATCGTTGCCGAGTTTCTAGCCTGTAGGTTTTCTATCGGTAGCATATCGCCGTTCCATCTTCAGACCACTATAGTACGGCGATGCACCTCCGGTACATGCCAGACATTCAACGAATACGCATAAAACGTATTGGGAACATATTAATTGTGCGTACAGCTAAAGAGTGAAATTCCCTGCCGGAGTTGTTAAGTTTATGTAAGGGTGCTCCATCGTCGACCACATTCCCGCTTTCCATCAAGGCAGATAGTAGTCAAGCGCCCTACGAATAGGTAGTAGATAGAAAACTCCATACAAACTATGTACCCCTTTACTTCCCCTCAGGGGTTTATTTTTAGGTGCGAAAATCATCTAATGACAAATCCGGGTGGAGCGGGATATAGTGTCAGACTTTTACTGACTAAAACTCACTCGGGGATTAGAAAAATTTAGAAATGTCCTATCGTTTTAGGGTTCCGTACCTCAAAAGGTAAACACAGAACCCTTATAGGATCACTTTGTTGTTCGTCCGTCTGTCTGTCTGTCTGTCAAGACCCTTTATCTCGGCAACGCGTGGAGGTATCTAGTTAAAATTAAACCATATACCAGGTCTGCGGTCCCTTGAAGCTGTGAAAAAATCAAACTTGTAAGTTAACGAAAAAATAAAAGATATGGCCGTTTATGTTGCAAAAAACGTATATTTCGACACTCTCAAGGGAATCAAAATTCATAGGGTACTTCCCGTTGTTCTAGAATCCTGAAATTTGGGATGAAGCAAGGTCCCATAGCATAAGTATAGGAAAAAATCTGAAAACTGTCAATTTGTAGTTACGGCACAAAAAAAAAACTTTTTTGAGATTCGTAAAAATCTTTGAGACTCGATTCGGAAATTGACCTGTTTTCAAAGGTAAGTTTGTACGGAACCCGCAGTGCACGAGTCCGACTTGCACTTGCCCGGTTTTTTTTTTATATCACATTAATACTACTATATTACTTTACTAGTATATAAAAGCGAAAGTTTGTGACTATATGTGTGTGTTTTTTACTTCACGCTCAAACAGCGGAGAGAGCAGTGGTGGCCGAGTGGTAACGGTGACTAACGAGTTGTAGGTCGCAGGTTCAAACCCAGCCAGGTGCATTACTTTGTGTAATTTATTTCATCACCACCGCTCTCAAAACGGTAAAAGAAAACATCGTGAGGAAACCGGCATGTCCTAGAACCAAAAATTCGAAGACATGTGACATCCACCAACCCGCACTGGGCCCGCGTGATGGATTACGGCCCATTCCCTCTCCTAGAGAGGAGGCCTGAGTCCCAGCAGTGGGAACATTATAAGGTCGACTATGCTACATGCTATGCAACCAGCGGAACAGATTTCAATGAGACTTTATACACGGGTAGATTTTACCCCGAGAATATGTTCCCTTGGAATAATTTTCTACTATGACGTGGGCCACTTGCAGCAGCTGCTAATAAGTAATAATATAAGTACCTAGTCAATTTGTGAGAACACTGTAGACTCCGCGAATTATTAGGTTATTTCCTATTACGACTCACTTTTTTTTTACGATTATTTTTGTTGTGCTTTTAGGTACAATATCGACTGATCTACACTGTTCTTACATAATGTCTATTAATACTGTAATATGAAAATATTGTAAACAACCACTTTTTTAAAAGAGTAACCATGGAGTTTCTTGCCGGTTCTTCTCCATAGGAAACGACCAATTTGGAACCGTGCACTAGCTTCTGACGTTTTATAAGTGCTCATGTAGGCATAAGTGATATAAAAACTTTTGACTTTGACTTCAATAATATATAATGTACATAGTTCCCCACCAACTGAGGGTTGTCCCTGATTACTCTAGCATAGCGCGTACAGTGATAAGGGTGCTTTTTCACCAGAGATGTGCTATGCTACGTGGGTGATGAATGCGTTTGATATCCACAAATTCATTGGTGCACATAGCTTAGCACTGGTGGAAACGGATTCAACTAAGATATGATTTTTATATGGAAGGATGCGTACTATGGATGCGTGCTATGGATGCGTACTACGGATGCGTGCTATAGATGGTCGCGAGTGGTGTAGCTATGTGCCTCTTCCGTATATCGATACATCGCATAGCTCGAACTGCGCATCTTCCTCGTGCAGCTACTTTGCGGCAGCGCATCTTCATAGCACATCTTACTCGCAACGTCACATAGCTTTGTATCAGTGGAAACGGTCACATAGTTTCACAGCTTAGCTATTACATATCTGGTGGAAAAGCAGCCTTATAGTCGGTTGGTATCACGTTACATGAAAATTTTCTAAAGGGCCTCTGCGTGTTGGTTCTTCGGTCCCTCGTACGCCTTTCAAAGATCCAGGACCTCACGGTCATGAGATAAATAAATGCATAATATACGTAATGTCCTCGATGCAAAATTCCAGCAGTCTACGTCCAAGGGCTTGGGCTAGACGTTGAAGAGTCAGTGAGTAAGTCAGGAGTTTGCCTTTTATATACCCCTATTTTTAATTAGTACAAAAATATGGGGTTCTTATCCGTACCCATTACTGATCATATTTGCATAGTCAAAAGTAAAAAAAAACGAAATCCCAAAATTGTTCAGGAAATTTTTTCATAATTGGTAAATTCATAATAGAATCAATTATTAGAAATATTGTACAATATTTCCATAAATTAAGTGACATTTTGGGATATAAGCAAACGCTAATAACTTTGCTGGTTATGAATATTATTTATAGAGACTTTACTTAATAAATACAATACCTTTTCTTATAAACCCTTTAAGTATTTGTCCTAATTAAAAATGAGTGGTGTATGACCCAGAAGATGGTCCTAACCTATGAAGTGCTGGATCTGACTGTGTTCGAGCCTAAGGGGCAGTACCAAAATTTTTTAATATGATATTTATCAAAATTCATATTCAATAATAGGACCCCCGGAGTCCCCCGGAGTCCCGGAGTCTGTGTTTCCTGATAGCTACAACCTAGGGTCTTTAAGTCAAGAGTGAATAGGTTACTTCTAGGCAAGCATGCTCCATCGTCGGCCACATCATCGCTTACCATCAGGTGAGACAGTGGTCAAACGCGAGCCTATCAATAATAATTTTAAAAAAAACCTTGAATTTCAAAGTCAACCACTTCAGCATTGCAATATTCAAATCTTATCAACAAAATGTGTGATAGTATGATTCACGCTTGATACATACCGAGTGTATTTCAAGTACATAGATAATTAAATACAAGTCACATCTAATGACTTTTATTTAATTATCTATGTACTTTTTGCTCAATGTTATGTAAGGGACATATAGGACATTGGTATTGTGATAGGGGGTAAATGATAAGGATTCTATTTCAATTTACTATGATTATAGTATTAGAAGCACTCCTTTTACATTATCTAAATAAAATATCTCATTAGCTTAAACTTTTCTTGTTTGACAATCTCTAATCCAATATTTGTTTTATCTACAACTATGCTTTTCTTACCATAAACCTTAAAAGTATAACAAGCCAGTTTGCAAGTTAGTAGTATTAGTGTGGCCTCCATGGTCGCCACATGAGCTACGCCCCTACGAATAGAAATGTTGAGGATTGGAAAGCACTTCTATTCCAAAAATTGTATTTCAAGTCATATTATATGGCAATAAAAATATATAATAAATTGCCAAACATATATAAAACTGAAAAATCAGTAACAGTATTTCAAAAAAGGCTAAAAATATACCTAATTCAAAAATGTTTTTACTCAGTAAAAGAATATTTAGAGTCTAACTCAAAATAACGATTTTAATTATTGTATTAAATTTATAGTAATTGTATTAAATTAATTATTATTGAAATGTAACTTTTTGACATAGCTCTAATTTCTCAATTAGACTGTTATTATTGACATTTAATTTTTTACATAACTTTAATTTCTCAATTGAATTGATAGTATTTGACATCAAAATTATATAAAATTCATTATTATTAACATATTTCTATTTTTTGACATAAATGTAATCACTCAAATAAATTGATAATATAATGATTCAATAATAATAATGTCTATTGTAAGTTAATATATAAAGGGATATATTAAAATTGCAATGCTTGTAAAAGAAAAGAAACTTTTAAGGTTTAAGTATAACCTACCTTTACCTAACCAAGATGTCCCTACCTATAATGGGAATAAATTTACATCTCAGCTCCTGTTTCTGGAGAGCGGCCTTAACTCATGACAGACGATAAAGTACTTTCATATAATTTCTATATAATTATTATGCATCAATATGCGCTCATTAACTAACGCTGTCATGTTTAAATCCCACTGTAGCAAAACCAAATTAAAAGCCACAGCATAACGCCCTTGTCATAATTGACATTTACCCGGAAGGGGTCTAACAAGATATGAACTACAACTCTTACGGTTATAGGCACGCCATAATTATGGCGGTAAGTCCCCTCTTCGAGGAGTAGCTGGAAAGACCTCATGGCGTCCTTATCTTCCGCATGACGCAGGTCCTCACCAGACATGGTAAGTTCGGGAGGTTCCTGCACTGGATTCGTGACGAAACGCCCGGGTGCCACCATTGTGTGGACCACCCGGAGGACACGGTGAAGCATACGGTAGAGGTGTGCCCCGCATGGGCAGAGCACCGCCTTGTCCTTTTGGGGGCGATCGGTGGCAGCGATCTCTCTCGCCGGGCCTTGGTACAGGCCATGGTCTGCATGAAGCGAGGAGGAGTGGCAGGCGGTCGCCTCCTTCTGCGATGCAGTAATGCTAGCAAAGGAGAAGGCCGCACGTGCACGTGCGAGGCAATGGCCCTCGCGCCCCAGCCGCCGGGATTCCAATCCCGATTTCCGGCCACCGTAGGTGCGGACCGAGCCCAAGTCGTCGACTTCGCGTAGTGTTCCACGCGGGCCTCAAGGAGATGTCAGCAACCGTAGGGGCCCAGCAGGGTCGAAGCCTACTGGGGCCATGGGTGATGCGAAAGAGATCCCCGGGCCCTGGAAAAATGGCAAAGAAAGAACAGGAGTGGGTTTTTAGTCAGTAAAAGTCTGACACTATCTCCCGCCCCGCCCTCTTGGGCGGAACGGGAGATAGTGTGTACCCGCTCTTGCGGGGGATGCCATTAGATGATTATCTCACCCGAAAAAAAAAACTCTTACGGTTATGACTTTAGCGTCACCCGACGCTCATAGTATAAGAAAAAGACAGAACTGTGCAAATTTCTATCATTGCTAAAAATTGAATATGATCCAGTGACAAAACTTTAAAAAAAAACATGAAGTCTAATATAATTTATCAGTCCATCTTGACTGAACTGTGGGACTTCAATCATCAGCTGAACCAATGGTGTCTACTAGACACCCTTTGCGAAGGCTGTGCCTTATCAGCAAAGTCGCTATCAGTATTGACTGACACTCCATCACTCGGAGCATTAGTGGGACCACAGTTTCCAAAATAATTTGACTACTGCAAGTTCAAAAATCAACTGGACCAAATTCACCTAATCGAATAATAAAAAAAAATATAGACAAAAAAAAACAATTTAGTTTTCTTTCTTCGGTGGCGGCGTCCCTCATTGAAATCGAACTTGCAACTCAAACAAAAAAAAATATTTATGGTTCTGCTGATCTCACAAAAATAATGCAGTGGCATGATAACAAAAACAAAAGCTAAAATATTTACAAAATTCTTAAACTGAATCGTTTCCTAATTTTATATTCCTGAAAATAAACTGGATGAAATAATGATTGGAATTGACACACCCGGAATTTTGACTTCATCCGTACTATCCAATCCCGTCTCGTCATTGGCTAAGCTGCCAACATCACAGCTCTGGTCATAATCTTCATCTGTTTGCTCCTCAGTTTGTGGACCGTCCAACAGCATGCTAGAATATAAAATAGTATTATCATCTTCGTTCATGACAGCTGGTGGTCCATTTTCTCCAGATAGATCAGCGGTTTCTTCCTCAACAATACATGCTTCCATTGCTGCACCTGCTGCACGTTGTTTACAAACAAAACATTCGCATGGGAACTCATTCCTCAATTCTTCGCATAACGTTGCGAAGTCCATACCATCACGGTATGTGTATCTATAAAAATGCTGGGCTGCTTCTTGAAGGTATGCGCCTAAAATTAGTGCGTAATCACTCTCCAACCATTCGTTTGACCTGGCGGTCTGCCTGAAATCGGCGAAAAATTCTTCGAAGCACACTTCATCTACGCCTGAGAACATCATCCCTCATTGTAGAAATATTCATATAAATATAAAAAATCACTTAGCTTTTATATTTCCAGGCGTCTATTACTCGCTAGCTGCGTCAATTTTCTTACTTGGCCTGCGAGAGATACTAGGGTCGTACTTTTCCTCGAACTGTCAGATACCTATATCTGCAATCTTACGTAAATTGAAAAGGCGCTCCACCATTTGTGATAGGGGATGCAAATGAAAAGGCTTCTATTTCAATTTACTATGATTATATTATTAGAAGCACTCTTTTTGCATTATCTAAATAAAATATCTCATTAGCTTAAACTTTTCTTGTTTTACAATGTCTAATCAAATATATATATTTTTTTTTTATCTACAACTATGCTTTTCTTACCATACCAACCTTTTATGGCGGTAAGTCCCCTCTTTGAGGCGTGGTTGGAAAGACCTCACGGCGTCCTCACCTTCCGCATGACGCAGGTTCTCACCAAACGCGGTAAGTTCGGGAAGTTCCTGCACCGGATTCGTGCGGAAGCGACGCCCGGGTGTCGCCACTGTGTGGACCGCCCGGAGGACACGGTGGAGCACACGGTGGAGGTGTGCCCCGCTTGGGCAGAGCAACGCCGTGTCCTCGTGGGGGCGATCGGCGGCGGCGATCTCTCGCGCCGGGCCTTGGTACAGGCCATGGTCCGGAGCGAGGAGGAGTGGCAAGCGGTCGCCTCCTTCTGCGAAGCAGTAATGCTAGGAAAGGAGGCGGCCGATCGCGTGAGGCAACGGTCCTCAGGCCCCAACCGCCGCCGGGATTCCGATCCCGATTTCCGGCCACCGTAGGCGAGGGCTTGCGGACGGCGAGCAATGGGTGGCTCGCCGTCCGATCGTCCGGTAACCGTCCGGACCGAGCCCAAGTCGTCGACGGCGCGTATTGTTCCACGCGCGCCTCAGGGAGATGTCAGCAAATCGTAGGGACCCAACAGGGTCGAAGCCTACTGGGGCCACGGGAAGTGTGAAAAAAAAAAAAAAAAAAAACCATACCAACCTTAAAAGTATAACATGCCAGTTTGCAAGTTAGTAGTATTAGTGTGGCCTCCATGGTCGCCACAGTATCTAGTTATTTGTGATTTTGTTACGACGTATAAATCGCAACATGGGGACTAAAATTCGAAATCGGCATGCGGTATTTTTTCGGTGAGAAAATCATCCAATGACATCCCCCGCTCTTGGGCGAAGTGGGAGGGTGTATCAGACTTTTACTGACTAAAACCTAACCTGACTAATTTGAAAGTCGAAAATTACCTTGGGAATGTAGGTATTGCAGGGATGAAAGTTCTATGTCTTAATTCAGGACAATATATATTCGTAGGACGCGCGGACGCCAAGTATCATCCACGCCTTATCACCTAAACAGCACTTAGAAAGAAAATGTTAGAAATCTTTGAAATTTTCAACTATTTACAAGCTTTTATTTAGTATCAAATGTCCCGATGTTTGTTTGTCTGTTATCAAATCTTGTAAATTAAATTTGATCCACTTCCCGGTTACCGATTGAGCTGACATTTTGTATGCATGTGTAAATCAGATGACAATGCAAAATTACAATGACATGGAGCTGATTTAATGATCACGAGATAAAGGCAGACAGACAGACTGACAAACGGATTTACAACAAATTGATCCCATAAGGGTTCCGTTTTTCCTTTTGAGGTACGGAACCCTAAAAATCAGACGTGCGAGCAAGAAAGACAGATGGAGCTTATGGCTGGGTTTGAACCCGCGACCTACAACTTGTAAGTCAGGGCTGTTACGATTAGGCTACCAGTGCTGCACTATATGAAGCAATCGATTTTTAATTATACAGATAGTGAGGCAGAGAGCATGTTCTAACTCAAAACCACGAAGATCTTAACACTGTAATAACCTTTCAGAGCCAACAGTGAATGATGAATAACCATTTGGCGTCTACTTCCGTCTATTAAGGCGGCCAACTTTCTAATAAGTCAATGCGGGACACCCACTCCTATTCACAAGACTGAAGATGTGTTGGTAGATTCCGCATGAACAAAACACGCGCAGTCGAGCACACACACGCGTGATGATGCGCTGCGGCGTGGACTGTATATGTGGTGGACTTCTACTTAAGCTGTACGGTACGTCTCGTCTCATCGTTTGTATTTTTGAAGTCGAACACTAGTATATGCGAGTGAGACGATAGGTAACGAATCTACATCTACAAACAAGTTTTCACTGAAAATCATTTTATCATAGCAAGATTTGTAGTGCGATATATAGCTATATAATTAATACTCATCAAAACCATTTCAAAAAGCTCAAACACGATAGGTTTATCTGAGTTCCTATGGTCACCTTCTAGTTCCGTCATCAGATCAGTTCTATGTCATAATTATTTTGCATTGATATACAATGTTGAAGACTATGTCGAAGACACGCTTGTTTGACAATGACTGCTTCTGTACATACATGTGGCCCCCTGGTAACTCATAATATTGTGTAAATGTATCTATTAACTGCTCCACATTTGTTGTTGCTTTTGCAATATTTTTTATTTTATTAGACGCCAACCACCATAAATTCGTTAGTAATTTATTTTGTTAACATGTCATTTATTCATAATTGTAATTATTTATTTTTCTTGTTTTTTTTTTTTTATGTAGCCTCTTTTTTTATAATGTGAATGTGAGAACACCGTAGACACCGCGAATTCTTAGGTTACTTCTTATTAAGACTCACTTTTTATTATGATTATTTTTATTGCACTTTTTAGTACAATATTAACCGGTCTACACATTTTTTTTTTTTTATTCTTGATAGGTTCGCGCTTGACCGCTAACTCACCTGATGGAAAGCGACGATGCGGTCGACGATGGAACGCGCTTACCTAGAAGTAACCTATTCACTCTTGACTTAAAGATTCCCGGGTTGTAGCCATCAGGAAAAACAGATTCCGGCAAGGAATTCCACTCCTTAGCTGTACGCACTATGAATGTGTTCGCAAAACGTTTTGTGCGTATAGGTGGGTCTACACTGTCCTTACATAATATCTACTTATACTGTAATATGGAACTACAATTTTTTTAAAAGAGTAACCATGGAGTTTCTTGCCGGTTCTTCTCCATAGGAAACGACCAATTTGGAACCGTGCAATAGCTTCTGACGTTTTATAAGTGCCCATGTAGGCCTATGTGAAATAAAAACTATTGACTTTTTGACTATTATCATCTGCTTTACACATACATGCAAAATTTTAGCTCTATCGGTAACCGGGAAGTGGCTCAAATTTAAATCGGAAGATTTGATTACAGACAAACAACATAGGAATGAGGGACATGCGGGACGCATTAGACGATTTGCGGGACTATTTTATTAAATATTACAATGTGGTATTACTACTATCATTACAGGACGGTCCCGCAAAATGCGGGACGGTTGGCCGCCTTACCCTCTAACAGATTAGCTCTGGAACGTAATTAATTACTACAAATTTAACGTACCGAGTACAAATGCGAGGCCTGTAATTTGTGTCTTCCCGACTCCGCCCGAAATTCGGAATGATTTCCTTGCGTTCATCAGGGAAATCATTTTGGAAGAGAAAATAAGAAGGAACCTTGCAATCATCCAAGGTGTTAAATGGTAAATTCTTTATTGTCGTCGTGAGACCTTATCACGATCTATTTGACAACCTATACTGAACTGTTAAAGGGATGGAGCTATATAGGGTTTATAACTCCACCCATCTTTCTCACTCGCACAAGTTACATTTTAACGGGTAATGGTTTTTTTCCTATAGGTTCGCGTTTGACCGTTATCTCCCTCTTTCTATAGGTTCGCGCTTGACCGCTATCTCTCTTTCTATAGGTTCGCGCTTGACCGCTATCTCTCTCTTTCTATAGGTTCGCGCTTGACCGCTATCTCTCTCTTTCTATAGGGTCGCACTTGACCGCTATCTCTCTCTTTCTATAGGTTCGCGCTTGACCGCTATCTCTCTCTTTCTATAGGGTCGCACTTGACCGCTATCTCTCTCTTTCTATAGGTTCGCACTTGACCGCTATCTCTCTCTTTCTATAGGTTCGCGCTTGACCGCTATCTCTCTCTTTCTATAGGTTCGCGCTTGACCGCTATCTCTCTCTTTCTATAGGTTCGCGTTTGACCGTTATCTCCCTCTTTCTATAGGTTCGCGCTTGACCGCTATCTCTCTTTCTATAGGTTCGCGCTTGACCGCTATCTCTCTCTTTCTATAGGTTCGCGTTTGACCGTTATCTCCCTCTTTCTATAGGTTCGCGCTTGACCGCTATCTCTCTCTTTCTATAGGGTCGCACTTGACCGCTATCTCTCTCTTTCTATAGGTTCGCACTTGACCGCTATCTCTCTCTTTCTATAGGTTCGCGCTTGACCGCTATCTCTCTCTTTCTATAGGTTCGCGCTTGACCGCTATCTCTCTCTTTCTATAGGGTCGCACTTGACCGCTATCTCTCTCTTTCTATAGGTTCGCACTTGACCGCTATCTCTCTCTTTCTATAGGTTCGCGCTTGACCGCTATCTCTCTCTTTCTATAGGTTCGAGCTTGACCGCTATCTCTCTCTTTCTATAGGTTCGCGCTTGACCGCTATCTCTCTCTTTTGCTGATGGAAAGCGACGATGCGATCGACGATGAAACGCGCTTACCTAGAAGTAACCTATTCACTTTTGACTTAAAAATTCCCGGGTTGTAGCCATCATCATCATCATCATTTCAGCCGAAAGACGTCCACTGCTGGACATAGGCCTCCCCCAAGGGGGGGTTTGCCATAATCGCCACGCTTGGCATGCGGGTTGGCGATCGCAGTGTGGTTGTTGCAATTCACAGAGAATGCTGCTGCCCATTCTCTGGTATGTCCCTTAGTCGCCTCTTACGACACCCACGGGAAGAGATGGGATGGTGTTATTCTTTACGTCCGGACACCATACGGAACACGGTTGTAGCCATCAGTAAACACAGATTCCGGCAAGGAATTCCACTCCTTAGCAGTACGTACAATGAATGTGTTCCCAAAACGTTCTGTGCGTATAGGTAGGATGTCCACCATGTACCGGTGGCACATCGCCGTACGCCTGGTGGTCTGATGATGGAACGGGCTAGGCGGAATTAGGCTATGCAATTCCGACGCACACTCCCCGAAAAAGGTAAGGTAAGGTGGTAAGGCCCAGGGGACTTCGTTCAATACTTGGAGTCGGTGCTGCACGTCTGTTACAAGGATCTGGAACTGAAGGGTGCCAACGAGACCCTATTATTAAGCCTCCGCTGTCCGTCCATCTGTTTGTCTGTCCGTCGACAGAAACCAAGATAGTTACACATTTGAAATTTTCACCATGATGTATTTCTGTTACCGTTATTTATTAATTATTTATTTATCCATTGCTTGCCATAATTACAGTATGCACCAAAGCCAGTGACGGATTAACCCTTAATCAAATTAAGCAATTGCCTAGGGCATCACGTCTGGAGGGGCACCAGAAGAAACACCAAAAAAATCCGTCCTTAGGGCGTCACGTCTCACTCTCATGTCACCAAAAACCACACCAAAAAAAGTTTCTAGGACTAATTTGAGAATTCGCGGGTTTTAAGTTGACATAGAGTCCGATCTAGAGTCATAACCCCGCTCCCGCTTGCCCACTCGCTGCCTACTAATGCATTCGGCAATTCAAATGCACCGGAATTGCGATCAGCCAATCACAAACCACCCTTACCCCGCGGCCCCCCCGCAAGTCTGTGTCAATCAAATGTTTTGTTTTTTGAGTAATTGTGCCGGCCGGCTTCTATACATACGTAATAATAGGGGTTAAAGTATGAAATTGCCGTTTTATTGTAATAGGTACTCAATACTCAATACTTTATAGCAATCCATATGTATACATAGATGGTGTTGAACATTGTCATAGATCAATATGAACCCTGTCGGGCACACAAAGTTAGGAGAGAGGAAGAGAGCTAAGTGGTAATTCACGGAATTCAATACAATTGTAGTACTTCGAATTGACATAAAACTTTCATGGTTTGAGATTTTTGAGTGAAACTTTTTTCACATAGTAGGTACCTATGAAGTTCTTCTTTAAAAAAAAAAACTTTTTACAAAGAAAAAAATAACCGACTTCACCAAAAAAAACACTAAAAGAATCAAAATAACTTTAATTTCATAAGTCGGTGTTTCTCGGTATTTTTTGTTCTTATTTAACACCGACTTCCAAAATTATTATTTTTTTTTTAAGATTTTTATTTCACACTTTTTAGTTGCGATACACTTATAACCAGAGTGCCTATTCTCATGACAATTCCAATTAACCCAAACACTGCTAGGTTACATTGTTTTATTATGAAGTTCCTGTGTCTACCTTCCGGCTCCATCATCAGATCAGTTCGATAGTACCTTATAGCCAAAGTGCATCTCATGACAATTCTAATAAGCCCAAACACGGCTAGGATACATTGATTAATTACGGAGTTCCAGCGCCTACCTTCCAGCTCCATCATCATCATCAATTCACTTCGATGATACCATTTTTAACATAACTATTCAGAACCATTTATTTATTTGTATTGTCATAGTCGCTTAACTATCTTCATTGCGATATTATATGTGAGTATGAAGTTCCGTTGGCAAAAAAAAAAAAAAATACAACCGAATTGATATCCTCCTCCTTTTTTTGGTAGTCGGATAAAAAGTGTGCAACATTCGATTATCGACTTTCAGTTGTTTTTTATTCAGCTTAGATAAGAAAGATGGATACTTCGAAAATTCGAGTGATTTTTAAATACGAGTTCTGACGCGGAACTAACGCGGCAGAAACAGCTCGCAATATCAATGTTGCGTTTGGAGAGGGGACTGCTAATGAACGCACCATGCGGTTTTGGTTTAAACGCTTTCGTGATGGAAACTTTGATTTGAAGAACGAACCACGTGGAAGACCGCCCACACAGGTGAATAACAATGAATTGGAAGAGATGGTGGAAGCCAATCCGAGCCAAACTACCCAGGAATTAGCGGCATGGTTTAACGTTACCTTACCAACAATAAAAAAATATGAAAAATGAGTGCATCATGATTTGACCGATCTGCAGAAAGAAACACTTATGTTGCCTTGTTGAATCGATACAAAAATGAAGGAAATATTGGATCGAATTGTGACATGTGATGAAAAGTGGATTCTTTACGATAACCGTAAGCGAAAAATGCAATGGCTGACTCCAGGTCAAACGCCGCAACAGTGACCTTAAGCAAAGTTTACCAATAAAAAGGTAATGGTAAATGTTTGGTGGTCTCAGCATGGTAAGCAATAACGGCAGATGTCTACTGTGCCGAACTCCGAACAATGATAGCTAAACTAGCAGTGAAACAGTCCCGACTCATGAATCGATCATTACCATTATTGCTCCATGATAACGCGAGACCTCATACAGCACGAGAAATCATTTTAACTCTACAGAAACTGCAATTAGAAACTATTCGTCACCCTCCGGATACGCCAGACCTTGCTCCAACGGACTACCATTTTTTTTCATGATTTGGACAATTTTCTATGTGATAAAAAGTTTTCTTCTCCTGAGAAGAAAACAAAATGCTTTCACACAGTTTGTCAAATCTAGATCACCAGAGTTCTATCGCAAAGGCATAAATGACCTTCCTATTAGATGGCAGCAATGTATAAATAATAATGGTAATTATTTTGATTAATTCATTAAACCCTAGGCGAACGCCGGCGTTCTCTGAGCAATGACTCAGCGAACGCCGGTTCTTTCTATTGTGTCTCTAATTACGCTACTCAATAGGTTAAATAAATATGTTAAATTAAAAAAAAACGAGTTTCAATTTTTCAGTACAAATAGGCAATTTCATACTTTAACCCCTAATAAATAAAGTATGCTTTGGTTTTTATTGTTGTCGCACCCGTTACATCTCATCACCTTATTTTACAAAAAAAACTAATGTTTTTAGGCGGTAAAGGTTTAAAGACCGATTCTAGTTGACAAGTTGACATACGGATAGGGGGGCCCACAGGCGTAGATTGCTTAGGGCATCAAGTCGTCTTAATCCGTCACTGACCAAAGCGTATAGCAAGCCAACAAACCAACAATCTATGAACTAAAGAATTTTATACAAATATTTATCATTGCTTTACTGCTATAAAAAAATATGTCAAAGGAGATTGGGCACTTATAGATTCACTTTTTGACGCGTATGGCCATTTGAGTTATTGTATAATTCATAACTATTATTTTTATTGATTTTTTACTTAAATTCATTGAAATCATTTGTGGGGTTTCTATTTTCATTTTAATTAGTATTTAATACAATAAATACGTAATTTGTTCCATTATAGTGAAGCGACTCCTTTCTCAGTTATAATCGTTCGATTAAACATTAACGTAAAATGTGGGCAAACAAAACAATCTACATTCGCAACTAAAAAATATTAAGAGTTGTCATTATTATTTTTCTTTAATTATGCTAATATTTCTTTCGTTAAAAAGCAATTTCTGAGCAAAAATAAAACAATTAAAATATAATCGATAAAGTTTTAACGCCGTAGTCGATTGATGTGTCACAACACTATTCGATGTTGTGAAAAACAAAATATTGTTTACCGTGTTAACTGCCGGCAAGCCGAGAATATTGTTTTTAGCTTTTCTCTGCTAACAAATATAAATTCCTGTCGGGGTGGGTTTTAGGATTCTTCCATGTTCATTTACTATATCGAGCAAATTGACTCTTTTTGTGTGTCGCTGTGAAGTGAATTGTTAGAACGTTTTTACGTCTATGGTGATTTGATCTAGACTCAAAACAATATTTCGCGCTGTGTAATTATTCTATTTCATTAGCACAACTACTGCCTAGCCGCCAAATCAGAGAGGTTCAGTTAGAAAATCAGAGAGGTGCAGTCAGAGAGGAATCAGTTGATTCCATGGCCCGGAGGCAGGCACCCTCGCCTAAGGCTCGGGCGAATTCCACCTCGGTCATAATGACAAACTTTCTCCACTTTTATCAAAATTTACTATATTTAGCATTTGCATACATCTATGATGTCAAATAGGAACTAAAATTCAAAATCCTAAAGCTAGAACTACATTAGACCGACACACACGTGTCACACGCCTGATTTGTTCGTAGAACGACGTCGCGTGGAGTCACTTGGCGTGGATCAAGTGTAGCTCTACAAGTCTAGTTTCCATATAAAATATATGGAGACCGACGCGCCCAGATCAGGAACACATGTGCGCAATGTAGGTCTGCGCACATGTGGGCCACGTACGCCGATCTGGGCGCGTCGGTCTCCATACATTTTATAAGGCAACTAGACTTGCACACGTGTCTGCGGCATTTGGTGAAACCATTGTGTGTGACTTTTATTTATCAACCTAGCAGCAAACGTGGATACCACACTTGCGATGATTTTAGAATAACCCGCAGTTGATATCGCAAGCAGAAGTCGGTCTAAACAGCAAATTTTTTTTGTAAGTGAATTGTCTCTCAAGATCTCAACTGACACTCCATCTCGCTCCACCCAGAGAGGAAGCAGTTATTTCTTCTCATTTCAAAAATAAACAGAAGTCAGAAAGCGCACTTAGTTTACTACCTTACGTGTTCATCCTAGATGATTAACTAATACAGCTTCGATGTCTCAAAATAAACTTTCTGCCCGAGTTCTTTTTTATGAGTGAACCCTCGCAGGTCATCCGATGACGCTGTCATCTACTCTGGCGACCTGTGGCTACCTTAATAAAACCCTCAGCCAGGACTTACAAAAACCTGAAAACTAAATAAAAAACTAAGCAACTAAGTAGTACTAAGGGTACCCCATGTAGGGGACAGAACTCGGCTTAGGGAATCTTTGACTGGATCTAGTCTACAAACTCAACAAAAAATATTCCCGAATGTTCGCGTAAAAAGTTCAACATAAATTAAGAATGCAAAAAGTTATCTTAGTATGAAGTTATTTATAAAAACTATGTAGGCTAAAAACGTGAACAATAAGAGGTACCCACTTCACTTATCGAAGACTCTGGATACTTACAAACGTGTTTTTGTGCTATCATTATCAGAGCATAGAGCTTTATTTACGTAAAACTACTTACGAATAAAGAATAATCTCGAATTTAAAACAATTTTTATTTTATTTTATTTTTATAAAAAGGAACAGCAAAACAGCTACAATATAAAACTTACAGGACTGTCAAACATATAAACAATATTGTAGCCCACAGCGCTGCTCACAGATTAACTGTGAGATACTTATATAAAATCACTAGGATTACTAATTTAAATTAACATAACTATCGGGCATAATATAATAATAAAAGAAACTTAAATAAGTGCAGAGAGAAAAAAGAGAAAAAAAAAAAAAAACATTTACGAAAGTTCCTTAGGAATGAGACTTTTGAACTTACACGGTGAACATGTAAAAATATCTATATGTTCAAAAGTCTCATTCATTCATCTCAACAGGCGAACGCAAACCAAACCTAACCTAACCCATATGATTCACCAACCATAGAGGGGATCTGACGCAGGTATACAGGGTTGTGGAGAGAGAGAAAAAAGAGAAAAATAAATAAATAAAAATATTTACGAAAGCTCCTTAGGAATGAGACTTTTGAACTTACACGGTGAACATGTAAAAATATCTATGTTCAAAAGTCTCATTCATTCATCTCAACAGGCGAACGCAAACCAGAATTGGACTTGCAAGGGCCTACTGAAAACAATTTACCAGCGCGCACCTTATTATAGAAAAAAGGAAAGAAAGAAAATGAATTTATTTTGCCACAACGCAAGTTACACACACAATATAATTATGTAAACACGAAACCAGCGCGTTAATCCTGATGACTTATGGCACCGAAACATGGTCGCTTACAATGGGCCTCATCAGAAGGCTTACAGTCACCCAAAGGGCAATGGAAAGGGCTATGCTCGGAGTTTCCTTGCATGATCGCCTAAAGAATGAAGATAAAGCAGGAGTACCAAGGTCGCCGACATAGCCCGAAGAATCGCCAAACTAAAGTGGCAGTGGGCAGGGCACATTGCTCGTAGAACGGATGGTCGATGGGGCCGAAAGGTTCTAGAGTGGTGACCGCGCACCGGAAAACGTAGCGTTGGAAGGCCTCCCACAAGGTGGACCTACGACCTGGTGAGAGTCGTGGAATGCGGTGGATGCGAGACGCACAGGATCGGTCGTTGTGGCGACGCTTGGGAGAGGCCTATGTCCAACAGTGGACGTCTTTCGGTTGAAATGATGATGATGATGATGATTTAACCTGATAGCTAATGAGATGGACTCATTTTGTTGTCCTCAGGGTGAATTCACAAGGAATGCATTAGTTTATAATTAGGTATAGATGTTAGTAATAAAAATTAATAAGTTAGGATAAGCGCATAATTATCGCATTGGGGATTAAAAAAAAACATGTAAATGCCTATCATAAAAATTATCTACAAATAATTTTCTCGAAAACAGTTGATAACATTGACGTATTACGGAAAAAAACAGATGGACTTTTGACCCGAAATTGAATGTTTTTTTTAAATTAAGTGTAATTTATGTTTACCTACATTTTTACAGTAGGTACGTATAATTTGTTTTTTTATTTATCTATATTACTACATAGTATAAAACAAAGTCGCTTCCGCTGTCTGTCTGTCCCTATGTATACTTAGATCTTTAAAACTACACAACGGATTTTGATGCGGTTTTTTTTAATAGATTAGAATGAGTCAAGAGGAAGGTTTATGTATATACTGCATGTATAATAAAGTAGAGAAACACTGATCATTTTAGAGGTTTCTAATGTGATGTCGTAATCGAGTTGAAATTAAAACCATATACTCAAGTCTGCAGTCCCTTGAAGCTCTGAAAAAATCAAACTTCTGAGTTAACGAAAAAAAAAAGATACAGACGTTTATGTCGCAAAAAACGTATATTTCGACACTCTCAAGGGAATTGAAATTCATAGGGTACTTCCCGTTGATCTAGAATCCTGAAATTTGACATGAAGCAAGGTCTTATAGCACAAGTATAGGAAAAATTTGAAAACTGTACATTTGTAGTAACGTCAAAAAAAAATTGCGATTCGGAAAAATTTTCGTAACTCAATTTTGGAATTGAACTGTTTTCATAGGTACCTAAGTTTGTACGGAACCCTCAGTGCACGAGTCCGGCTCGCACTTGCCCACTTTTTGTAGTGAAGTCGGTTATTTTTTTTGTAAAAAGTTTTTTTCCTACAGAATTTCTTAATTCTTTGAACCCATCTGGACTCTCTCCTCACAAAATGGTGTTGAAAGTAGGTTGTCCTGTTATTTTATTAAAAAACCTGAATCCATCTAAACATTGCAATAGCACGCCTTTGCTGGCAAAATCACTAAAAACTGTCATAATAGAGTGCACAGTACTCTTTCCTGCACATTCTTCTCCATAGAGATCTACGCTTTGGAATGTGCAATTAGCATCATTTTTTCTGACTGACTGACTTCTTGACATTTCAAAAGTGCCTGTAAATGGTTTATTTGAAATAAAATGCTTTGAATCTTTGATGTTTTGATTCCCCAAATTCTTCTGGTACCATCAGATTTACCGTTCCAATTTAAACGCCTATAATTTCCGGTAAAGATATCTTTTACAATGACCATTGATAAATCGCAGGGTCAAACTTTCAACGTTGCAACGTTATTGATAGTTGAGTGTTTTTCACATGGCCAATTATATGTCGATCTTTCAAGAGTAACCTCAAAAGAAAACATGTTTGTATTATCTAATGACAAAAAAAAAGCTGTGAACGTTGTACCACCCCGGCTTCGTACGGGTGCAATGCTGATCAAAACCGCATCAAAATCCGTTGCGTAGTTTTAAAGATCTAAGCGTTCCTCGGATCAAAACCTTCATCGGATCCATAATTATGATAGGTACTTATGATAAAGCCCGTCAGGATCGCTCCGGCCACCAGCGAGTATAGCACGCTGTACTGATGCACGTCGTAGACATACCGTGTCTGTGTCGACTGCTGCTTAAGATCGTCTATTTCTGATCTCAACTGGCTCCACATAGTGTGATGATCCTCGGGTACAAAAATCTCGACCGAGAGGATGCTGGTGTTGACTATGTCATTTACAATAGACATCTGTGTAAGTTCCATCTCTTCTGCATAGTTGTCATTCTTATAGGAATAAATCTTGAAAGAGTCTCCTTTGAGCGTGCATCCTGGATGCACGCTCAAAGGAGACTCTTTATCAGGCAATGGCATAACCACCATAAGGTGATTATGCCATTGCCTGATAAAGTCTTCACTTCCGTAGTCCGTGTGCCAAAAATGCGGACAGTGCATTGCTGACAACATTGATACAGCCAGTCGTTCAGGCGCTATAATTTGATCCACTTATTTTCGCACTTCGACTGTTTGTAAATACAGGGCGATGTGATTATAATATCATTGATCTTAATATCACAAATGGATTGTTTTTCTCTAATTTCATAGATGGGCTTATCAATGAAACATAATATCTTCTCTGGATTTACATGAAGGCACTGTTGTAGGTCGTTTTCTGTGAAGAATAAAGCCAAGTCCTTTCTCAAATTAAATGCCAAATATGGATAAGTCGATGTAATTGATAGCTTTTTCCTGATTCTTCCCTTTGTATATGATTTTATCCAGCTCATATTTTTCCGTAGTAACCAGAGTAATCTTGATTTCCATAATAAGATAGTCGTTATATACTCGAGCAAACACTCGCAGTAATCTATAAAGACTTCTCATACTGGATTTGTCTACTGGCACATTGAGATCATCCTGTACCTCGCGTGTTATGATATTTATTTGAGCCTCTAATTCTTCAGGCGGTAACAGGTGAGTATCTATGCGCCCATGGTAGATATCAGTGATCACATCGATTAGACCTTGTTGTACACGTCGTAAGTTTGATAGAACGGTGTAGTCTGATAGTGCTGACGACGTTAAATAAAGGCCTTCCGATGCTTCCGATTGCTCGTTGTTTACTTCTTTCAGTAAGACTTTTATCTGTTTATTCATGGACGTAAATTGTTGTTTCATTATGGCCTCATTTCTTGGAATAATGCTGTACTCAGATTCAATAATAAGAGTTTGATTTTTGATAAGGCTCTGTAAATGATTTTCATTACGTGATATTTGTCAATGTCTTGTTTATACTGCTCTGCAAACTTATCGTCCAACATCCCAAACAACGATAAAGCCAGGTTGCCAACTCCGTTTACTAGTTCTCTCTTGTATCTTTTGTTTGGGTTCCGCAGTAAAGAATTGTAGTGTTGGAGTTCACTCAATTCGTGTTGCAGTTGTAATTTGATACCTCTGTACGGCATTCTTGATTGCGGTAGGCACGATTGCTAACATAGTTGATTTATATGCCGAACATATGTTTCTAAGGCAGTGAATCCAGACCAATATGTAAACATGTTGTAGTAGACTATTAACTTCCATTCGTCATTCGTCATTCGTCTTTCATTCGTCTTTCATTCGTCTTTCATTTCGTCGTCTGTCGCTGCATGCTAGGCGATATTATCATCATTAACATAAAAAGTGCTGATGTAAATAATGTTTTCATGTTGAATTTCGACTGATCGCGACGCCTGTGGGATGTTCCTTGATGGGAACTATTCGAAGCGGGCTCCCTTATGACATTATTTCCTTGTATTGGCAATGGAATAAGTTTGTTGACCGGCCGCTTAATAATATTATTGGCTGTTTTCAACGTCACAACTCTTACACAACCATCTTGACCGGGATGCAAAGCTTGAACTCGTGCCATCGCCCACTTGCCAGGCGGCATGTTATCTTCTTTGATAAGAACCACATTATCTAATTTAAGGTTTTCTTTAGTAATACGCCACTTTGTTCTTGACTGAAGCTGTTGAAGGTACTCCGTGGACCACTTTTTCCAGAACTGTTTGTTAATTGCCTGAATCAATTGCTAATATATAGTCAAGCTCATATGGTCAGGACCTGTCTGTGGTCGTGATAACAAGGATCCGCAAACAAGGAAATGCCCAGGGGTAAGATAGGTATCGTCTGGATTTTCAGTGAGTGCGCAGAGAGGCCTCGAATTGAGGGAGGCTTCTATTTGACACAGCAACATGGTGAACTCCTCATAGGTTATTTTTTGATAACCTAGCACGCGCTTTAAATGATGTTTCAAACTCTTCACCGCTGCTTCTCATAATAGCCAGACAGAAGCATTGAAGTGCCAATGTATTTCCATGTTATGGACGTCATTGATAGCATTCGGGTTGATTGAAGCCATGATCTCTCTGTACTCTTGTTTCAAAAGTCGTGAAGCGCCCACAAAATTCGTATCATTATCACTATAGATATTCTTGGGTACTCCACGCCTGGAACACATCCTTCTTAAAGCTGCTAGAAAGGATGCTGTGCTGAGATCAGATACCAATTCCATATGCACGGCCTTGGTTGCCAGGCATACGAATACTGCAATGTATCCTTTGGTAGTCTTGATACCTCGTCTCTTGTTGGATTTTATTTCCACATATCTGGTGAAATCAATTCCGACATTAGTGAAGCGCCGAGATGGTGTAATTCTAGGCTTTGGGAGGGCAGCCATGAGTTGTTGATATGATTCTTGGTTATACCTGCGACACTTTACGCACAACCTGAGATGTTTTTTGACGCTACTGATGCCGCTGATTAACCAATATTTCTCCCGGATGAATGATAAGGTAAGTCGCGGTCCGCCGTGAAGCGTAGTGATATGAGCCTGCTGAATGATTAACTCTGCCAAGCGACTTCCAGGTGATATAATGATAAGATGTTTCGCCGCATATGTGAAATTTGCTTGCTCCAGGATTCCTCCGACTCTTAGTATCCCGTGATCGTCTAAGAATGGTCGTAAACAGGACAATTTGCTGTTGCTGCGGACGAAGCCCTTTTTCTTAAGATGGTATATATCTTCTTTATAGTCTATGCTTTGTGCATGTTTGATAATAAGATATAGTGCGCTTTGTATTTCTACACCGGTCAGTGCACTTGTCGCTGCACGTGATTTTTTATTGCGCAGGCTAGCGATGTAACGTGACACCCATGCCACTATTCGCACAATCGTTAATGAATTGAATTTATTTAATAATTCAATTTACCAAAGTCCAACTCGGTTGGCATAAGGCTGTGTGTACAATGTTTTTTTTTTCATTTTTTCTCTTGGAGTTTGATATTCGGTTGTGGTGATAAGAAGCCATTCTGGCCTTTGCCACCACAAGCGATCTCCTGATAAGCTTTCATTGCTCAATCACCGCGTAGCACAGTCTGCTGCATTGTCAGAAGACCTGGCGTGACGCCAATTTGATGCTGAGATGATCCCCGTAATTTTTTGTACACGGTTACCCACAAACTGCTTCAATTTTGATTTTGAAAAACTTGGCTTCATATTCATCGTTATTTCCTTTCAATTGATTATCGAGACGGAGGTGAACGGTGTCAATAACTTTCCAGAGATGTTGAAGATTCTTTCATTTCTACCTGAAATTCCCATTTTTCCTCTAAGTCTTGAACGCTGATTCTATTCAGTATTCGTTCTAATGCTCTAAAGTTGGTGTCCTGCTGACCAAGTAGGTCATCCCGGTGACAGGTGTATTCTTCAAAAGTGGGTAACGAAAAGGTCGGAACTTTAGTCTCGTTATATGATGATATCATTTCCTTGGTTTTGATATAATATTCCTTCATGTACCCATGAATCCCTTTAGGGAAGTATTCATATTGATCATCTTCAAACTCCAGCAGCCTGCTATGATTGTCTGATAAGATATTCAGGTGTCTTCCTGATTGAACTGTCCTTACGGAAATTGGTATTTACTCTCTCAATTTCCTTGGTCAAGAAGCTCTGACATTCGAACATTGTTGGTATGCTCTCCATGATAATTGATAAAGGTTAAATGATAAATACCTGATGTTGATATGAGAATATCCTGATGCTCTTCCTGATATGAGAAGATTATCTGATGCTGATGATGATAAATTATTATCGTTGATTGATTTGCTTAATGCTTGTTTCTGTAATCTCCAGCACGATATGTGTGCCTTCTCAATCTAACTGGTGAGAACCGCTTGTGGGAGGCCAGCAGACCGATTCGCTATCGTACCAGAAATCTTCCGAACACAAATCTGATAATAATTCACTGATAACTATCCGGCTCGAAGGACCAAAAAATATGTAGGGGGGTTTTGATTCACGCCTACACTTGGGCACACCACAATTATGGCGGTCCCTTCTTTGAGGCGTGGTTGGAAAGACCTCACGGCGTCCTCACCTTCCGCATGACGCAGGTTCTCACCGAACACGGGAAGTTCGGGAAGTTCCTGCAATGGATTCGTGCGGAAGCGACGCCCGGGTGTTGCCACTGTGTGGACCGCCCGGAGGACACGGTGGAGCACACGGTGGAGGTGTGCCCCGCTTGGGAAGAGCAACGCCGTGTCCTCGTGGGGGCGATCGGCGGCGGCGATCTCTCGCGCCGGGCCTTGGTACAGGCCATGATCCGGAGCGAGGAGGAGTGGCAGGCGTTCGCCTCCTTCTGCGAAGCAGTAATGCTAGCAAAGGAGGCGGCCGATCGCTTGAAGCAACGGCAACGGTCCTCACGCCCCAACCGCCGCCGGGATTCCGATCCCGATTTCCGGCCACCGTAGGCGCGACCGTCCGGTAACCATCCGGACCGAGCCCAAGTCGTCGACGGCGCGTATTGTTCTGCGCGCGCCTCAGGGCGATGTCAGCAAATCGTAGGGGCCCAGCAGGGTCGAAGCCTACTGGGGCCATGGGTAGTGTGAAAACGAAACCGGGGCCCTGGGACGAAGGCAACGAAGGAACAGGAGTGGGTTTTTAGTCAGTAAAAGTCTGACACTATCTCCCGCTCCGCCCAAGGGCGGGATTTGTCATAAGATGATTTTCCCACCTATAAAAAAAAAAAACGCCTACACTTAGATGATAAATGATATATGACTGCTTCTCGTTGATAGGGCAGGAAGATCGCGTATTAGATGATAAATAACACAACCTTCTGCGGCGAGTGTTTAATTGATACCTTTATTGATATAAATGATAAAGTGCAGTGATGTTGTGCGTGCTAAAGTTACAGTTTAAATACCGTATAAAAGTGCTGACGCGCGCCGCGAATATAATTATTTATATAAAACAAAATTAAACCTGTAGGTATCTACAGTTGTCTGTACAGGTCTTTTGAGGAAAGAAGCACACAGATTTGAGTGGACCTGTCCAGTCAGTGCAAGCATTTGTCAGTATTCATACAGCTCAACTTAGGACTACTAAGGAGCTCAACGCCTCCTAAGATACAGTCAGGGTTTAAAGTTTTGAATTGACTATTGTGTAACAGTTTTTTTTTACTTTACTTCTGTCTCAAATTTGTATTTGTGCTAATAAAATACTTTTGCTATTACTTTATTATTACTTTAGCGCTTCTGACCAGATTCCTACAACAGCTGACAAAGATCTTCGAATGATAGTCAGGACCAACGGCCTAAGAAGCTTTTCCAACCACAGAGACTTCTCGGCATGAATTGGATGGGCAGTAGACCACCCATCCGCAGACGCGTTAAGCCATGCTTAACCTTATAGATCCAATCCTGTCTTTAATTATTTATTCACAAGTGTGGGATTTTTTCCTCACTAAAACCCTCCCTGGTGATCACCATCGTTTAGAGCGAGTCCATCTGCCATCTCTTTCTGACGAGGTTTGTACAGGAAAGGGATACAAAATGGGAAGTGTTGCAAGTTGTCACACAAACAAAACGATGCGTCATCATCTCCGTGACCTCATAACAAACTACCCCAGAATCTCCTCTGTGTAATACCTGTTAGGGAACATCTCGCTCGCTCGGCCACCACTGCTCCAGTTATATGTTCTGTAGTATATCTATACCTACATATAATAAAACCGTTGAAGTTTTTAGTTGTGCACGCATCACGTAAAATGTTTCGTACATTACACATCGATGTAGATAAAATTTTACATTAAAATTGTGTATAATTTGTTATATTACTTAGGCTGTTTCATCGCAATCGGTTGTCTATATCGAAAGATATACTACATTCTTTTATCTCTCGTTTATTGCACCTACCACTATTTTTCTCTGCATCACCCAAAGGTTGACTGGTAAAAAAGGCCTAAGGCATTAAGTCCGCCTCTGTAGTTTTGTGTGAATTAAGCATTTAATAAATAAATAAATTCATTGACTGAAGAAGAAGTTCGCCGGGTCAGCTAGTGTATAAACCCTATCTAAAACTACCCTGAACTAATTAAAACTATGTACTTAATTTAAAATCACCGTCGAAAAACTCCTTCGTTTCGCTTTCGATTAGTAATGTGCCCAAATAACAATGCCATCATTTCAGCCGAAAGATATCCACTGTAGGACACATGCCTCCCCCAACTGTCGCCACAACGACCGGTCCTAAGCGTCTCAAAGCCATCAGATTCCCGCAACCTTCACCAGGTCATCGGTCACCCTTGTGTTATCTTAATTGAGATAACTATATGGATCCGATTAAATGAGAAAAAAGGTACCTACTTAATTATTAGATCAAAATCTCTGCAATCTAGATGTCAAGGTAAGAGCTATACTCGTATCCTGAATCACGAGGATAAAATAAAATGAAGACTCACCTTGCATACAAGATAATACCAGAGATTTACCTTGTGTAGGTACATCACGCCCTGAAGCTCTAGCCAAGTGACATTCTATCAGCAAAAGCGATTGTCAAAAAGAGAAAATGACATTTGATTGACAAGCACTGTCAAAGTGTCACGTAGTGAAACCCTTGACATGAGTTACACCATTAAATTTTGACATGATAATTTTAAGATGTCATAGTAGGGGGCAGGGCTTAATCATTTACATAGTGAATTGGCAACTGCTACTGCTGTAAAGTCAATTTGAAATAATTGATTGAAACCTCCTGTTGTAACTAATATTTATTCTTTTCAAAAATCAGAAACATTTATTTCAAATAAACCATTTACAGGCACTATTGAATTGTCAAAATGTCGGTCATACAAAAAAGTGAAGCTAAATTGCACGTTCCAAAGCATAGATCTCTATGGAGAAGAACGTGCAAGAAACTCCATTTTAATTTAAGGTTAGAAAAAAATCATACACGTGTATCATATATAAATTAATTTATTACTTAAACGTAATTATTACACAACTTCTTTGACGTAATCGTCTAACAATCATCAGTTATCACATGAAGCTAAGCTTGACCTCATCTCCACGAAATGAGGTCATGGCGACTCCCGAGAAAATTATTGTAAACAATCGCAAATCAATCTGAATATATCACAGGCTTATCAATACTTAATATTAAGAGTACAGCCGGAAGTGATATGGCACTCAAGTCTTCCTGTTTGTACCCTTGACAGGTTTAACACACGCTTGACCTCAATCGAAGGTCTTTCTGACCTATTCGTAAACAGATGGTAATCAGCTGCCCACGGGATTTTTATAAAGAAGTTACCGTGGCCCTGAAACGCATAGGACAACTGAAGGACACAGGTGGGTCAAGGAAAATCTGACACTTCCTCTTGCTCCACCCTGGAGCTGGAGAAGTCATTTGATGCCTGATAGAAAGTAGCAAAAGACACCCTGCACGGCAATGATTAGATTGGTTTACAGACATAGCAAAATTTTTGGTCAGAAGTTCAAAAGTCAAATGATCTCTGATATCACTGGCACGATATTATACTTTAGGTGGAAACACGGTTTTGATGTTTTGTACAAACAAGTACGGTGGAAGCACTGTCACTGTTTCGCTCAAGATCTGCTACCTCACATCTTCATTGTACAGTCCTTGCTTTAGCTTTGACCGAACCGTCTCGACCACTGATACTCGTAATTATCATTTTTTTTTTACACTTTTCTCAGTGAACAAAATCAGTAGTAATATTCATTATAGTTTAACCGGTTTTTAACCAGTTACACCTTCAAAATCCGAACGAAAACGTATAATCACTCATGTATGTATCCAGAGAGTTTAATATCTCATGGTTAAGCAGCCTGGGAGCGTCGATAGCCCAGAGGTAGTCCAAATGATTGAACTTCTCGTCAGGAACCAAGAACATCTCAGGTTTCGAAGGCAGCTTATTATAAAGTTCCATCACGTCCTTCTCACTTGACAACAAATCATTTTTAGACCAGAATAATTTGATAGGAACAGTCACCTTAGTCAGGTCATATTCCGGAGGCGATCCAGCTCCATAGACCCTCCAATTTTTTAAAAATCCGTAATCGAACTTCTGGAATTTACCCGAAAGGATTTCTTGCGAGAAATGTACCGCTGTCTTCCAAGATGTTCCTGTACCCAAGTGTGCGAGGAAGACTGGCAGGAGGGTCTTATTGAACTGCTTCTCGTTAAAACCACACAAATAGAACACAATGTTTTTACAAATTAAAGAATCCATGCTTTCTCCGTTACACGTGCTTGAAATCTTGCCCAGCGCTGAATTTTTTGGTATGAACTCGTAAGTACCTTGCAGTTCGTCTATGTACGCTAAGTTGCTAGCTATTGGCGCCATAGACTTTAATGGTGACTTCATATCCGAGAGATACACGACGGGGGCTAAAGCAAATCCAGCTGACAATATATTGTTATATTCAGGCTTCAATGATAACATTGCGAACAGAATAGTAGTTCCCATCGAATGTCCAATATAGGTCATTTTAGTGTCTGCACCTTTAGTTTCCAAAATGTAGTCTATAACTGCAGGAACATCATACAATGCTACTTCATGCCAAGAAAAGTCCCAATAATCTTGTGAATCCGTTTTGAACCAAACATGATCTTTCGAGTACCTGTTTCCTCTTATGTTGGACATCCACACGTCATAACCGGCATCAGCCAGGACATAGGCAAGACCTTTTCCTGGGCCATTTATGATCCAGTCAGCAGAGCTTGCAAATAAGCCATGTTGCAGGAGAACCGTCTTTGATGATATTTCCCTTCCATGTCTTGATCGAGGAATCCGATGTATGCTAAGAACATAGCCCTGAGAGATGACGGTGTGGGTCTCACAAATGTATCCATTTCTTGTGATAATTCCAGGTACTGATAAAACAATGTCTGGATTTTCCTGCATCGAAAAAGTATCGACACCGCGATTGTAAGTTGATGAGTCGACGAGGTTTCTTCCAGTCACCTGAATATCATCGATGTAGTTGTTAAAGTTGTCCTGGATCACCCGTTGTTGTTCTCCAATATATTTATCGACGGAATCCTTCTTGTTAACGGCATCATTGTAGAAAGTCTTCACATTACCACTTTGTTCTTTGAAAAAGGACTTGAAAGATGGCACGATGGACCACGGTTCCGTTGCGACCGCGGTGACACTTAGAACCAGAACAATTAAGATGCGCATGTTCGGGAGGTTTAGTTGAAACTGCGCTTAAGACGGAGGAGCATCGGTAATATACTAGGAGCACGCGAATGACCCCGGAGATGAGGTTAAAACGTCACAAGATAACACTTTATTGTTTGTTGTGAAAAAATTACCCGTGTCTTTATCTACAATTGGATATTCCACTCGAGCTGTTATTGCAAGATGGGTATAATTGCGAAAAGTTTTCAGAGGCCTATTCCAATCTTTAATGTCTGCTAGCAGCCTCGCTCGCGTGTAAAGCGCGTAAGCCAGCGTCCTACCTGAATAAAAAGTGTTCTACTACATGTTAACCACGTGTTTAAGCGGTTGACCGGATCTGTTTGGATCTTAGCAAGATCTAAACACAACCGTTCAGCCGCTAAGATGCGAAAAGGTAAACAAACGGATGACGGACGGACGGACTTTCACGTCACACTAGAAACTTCTATAATAAAGGCAACAGTATGTGTGTGTCTATATAAGTGATGTAACGAATGTTAGATTTCTCACATTCGCGAATGCGAATTCAAATATTCAAATTCAGTATTCATGAATGCGAATGCGAATACGAATGTTGACTTTCAAACAAAGTGCTCGCAAAATGTCATACATGTTTGACATTTCATGTCAGCCAAGTTTAAACTGAACATAACAGAGCCGTTACAGTCTGATTCATCATCATCATCATCATCATTTCAGCCGATAGACGTCCTGGTCCTGTGCGTCTCTCATCTATCGGATTCCTGCAACCTTCACCAGGTCATCGGTCCACCTTGTAAAGGGGCTTCCTACAATGCGTCTTTCGGTACGCGGTCGCCACTCCAGAACCTTTCGGCCCCAACGGCCATCTGTTCTGCGAGCAATGTGCCCTGCCCATTGCCACTTAAGTTTGGCGATTCTTCGTCTGATTAACAGTCTGATTGAACGAAGCTTATCACATTAAACTATCTCACTCTTTAAGACTCAAGTAAAAGAGCACTATCTTTCCTCTCTTGTGTGATATGTATATATATATATATTATGTATTTATTTTTAGTGTAAGGTATTTATAGTTATATAAGTATTTATTAGTTTAATTTAAGATTTCACAAACTCTTCTTTCCTTATTTTCTACACACTATAGTCTACATCTCTTCTAATCTCTTCTTTCGCAGGTCTGCTGGAAGAAATTTCTTTTTGAAATAAGCAGTACCTTTGTACAAACTTTATATTAAGATACCTATCTTCTTCTGTATATTTGTGTGTACATGAATTATAAAATAAATAAATAAATTAAATTCATTCGAAAAGATTTCTTATGATTTGAAGTCAACATGTTTTTTCACAATTTGTGACACTGCAAATGTGAAATGCAAGTTGTGTGATAGAAAATTATTAAAGTAAATATAAAATTGAAAAATTATATCAGGGCTTCAAGTCTGCTATTACAATAGTGTCAGAATGGTCTATCATTTTGAATTGATTTCATAATTGTTGATTTTGACAAGTTTGGTAATCTACTAATATAATGGCGTCATTATGACTTTCCAGTGGTCAACCACTGACACTCCATTGAAAGAAGTGGCATAGAATGGTAATCTCGTACATATTGACAAATGAATGTCTGACGTATGCGGTAATCTGCTAAAATTTTGACAGTTCCTTTGATCAGTGACCTACCATTAGACCGTCATTGTGCTTTAATAAGCTCGATATTGTAATTTTACCACAACTCTATTACGAGACTCTCAATGATCGATCATTATGAATTAGCAGATTACAAGTTTTAGCAAAATGACAATGGGATCGTGTTGGAATGACGAATTTATAAAAACTTGGGCCCCAGTTGTATGGTCTGTGCACTCAATCAATATATTATTTCCTTTTTGTTTATCAGAAACATTCGCCAAACATTCGCATGTTTCTTGCGAATGTTTGAATCACATCACTAGTCTATATGTTTGTTAATTTTTCACGCTCAAATGAGTGAACGGATTCGGATGAAATTTGGCATGCAGGTAGACGATGTCCTGAAATAACATATATCGGATACTTTTCTATCTTGGTAGTATGTTACCTTGGGATAATTCTCTCCTTTCAATGACGAAGCAGTGCCTTCTGGAAGCATGATATCGTTATCACTTCGGGTGAAGATAAAAACAATGTTTACTAATTACTTACTTCAGAGAATTTTGAGATTGACACACTGACCTTCCTTCCTACCTAATATTATATTCTTGGGTAACATTGTGACGTCATAAGTAACCTCGCCAATCGGACGTGGTTTCAATGGAAAATAGGCACCGCAGTTGGACAAAAATATCGGCGTATTATATTTGCGTACGTGATCGCGTCAGAAATGAAGATATCCGCAGGAGAACCAAGGTTACAGACATAGCCCGAAGAATCGCCAAAATTAAGTGGCAGTGGGCAGGGCACATTACTCGCAGAACAGATGGTCGATGGGGACGAAAGGTTCTGGAATGGCGACCACGTACCGGAAGACGCAGCGTTGGCAGGCCTCCCACAAGATGGACCGATGACCTGGTGAGGGTCGCGGGAATCCGATGGATGCGAGACACACAGGACCGGTCATTATGGCGACATTTGAAGGAGGCCTATATCCAACAGTGGACGTCTTTCGACGATGATGATTATATTTATTTTCTGGTACTTGTAAATTGGGCTACGACATTTGTCATTGCCCTGCGGGATTGGTCGAAAAAGTTACAGTAGCCTTAGAATGTAAAAAAAATCTGAAGGAACAGGGGTGGGTTTAACTCAGTAAAAGTCTAACACTCCCCAGATCCGCCCAGAGCGGCAGGGGTTATTTGAGGATTTCCTGCTAAAAAAAACAGGTAAGTGCGAGTCGGACTCGCGTACTGAGGGTTCCGTACAAACTTACCTATGAAAACAGTTTAATTCCCGAATTGAGTTACGAAGATTTTTCCGTATCGCAAAAATAGTTTTTATTGCTGAGATAGGAGCCTTTTTGACCTCGCACAGGTCTTTTATTTTTATCTTTTAATATTGTTTTCTTTCATTTTAAGTTAGGTATTCATAGATTAAGTAGTTACTTTTTATTTTATTGTTGTTTGTCCTGTGCGAGTCTCAAATAAATGTTTTCTTTCTTTTTTTCTTTTTGTGACGTAACTACAAATTTGCAGTTTTCAGGTTATTTCCTATAGGTACTTGTGCTGTGGGACCTCAGACTTGAGTATATAGTTTTAATTTCAACTTGATACGTCCACGCGTTCCTGAGATAAAGGGTCTTGACAGACAGGCAGACAGACGGACAACAAAAAAAAAAATTGAGTTTACCCTGAAAAAATATTATATAGATTCATAGTGAAAGCTTATTTATTTTTTATGTAACAGGCTGTGAGCGAGCTTGCTATCTCCACTTTGTTACATAAACCTTTTAAGGTTTCAGACAAGTGTTTTTGTTGTAACGAGTGTAAATTATAAAATATGTATTGAACAATAAGCAAAAAATAAATAAATCCTATAACCCTAAAAAGGGTGTAATTGCAAAAATAATTCGGCGTGATTTTATAATGAAACATTCGGTCTATCGCTAAACTGTTTTTCAGAGATGAGCACGTCGCAAAGTCAGAAGTATTTAGAAGATGGAGATCCGGCTGGCTTATAGATATGTTTTTATTTCAAGTTTTATCAATGTTCCTATCACATGTTGTCCTATACATATTTACTTGTAAATGTAACAATCGTGACTCTCACGTATTGTACTCTACACATCACGTTTATAATAAATAAAAATAATAATTGTAATAATAATAATCGTTTTTAATCCATCCAAAAGTTGTCTGTAAAAAATCGCTTTAAGCGATAAGACCGCCCATTGTGACACCCTATTAATTTTAAGTTCCTAATGTAATTTGTATTTTTGGTGTACAATAAAGAATATATCTATCTATCTATAATGTTCGGCCAGTTATTTTTTATTAGGGTTCCGTAACCAAACGGGTAAAAACGGGACCCTATTGCTAAGACTCCACACTCATGAACCATGATAGCTAGACATCTGAAAGTTTCACAGATGATGTATTTCTGTTACCGCTATAACAACAAGTACTAAAAAAATATTTAAATAAAATAAATATTTAAGTGGGGCTCCCATACAACAAACGCGACTTTTTTGCCGTTTTATTGCTACGGACGGTTTTTTTTTGGTGCCTAATCATCCAATGACTTCTCTCGCCCAAGGGCGGAGTGGGATACGCCCATCCAACTTTTACTGACTAAAACCTACTCCTATGTTCCTTCTTTGCCTTGCATTCCAGGAGCCCCAGAAGGCTTCGACCCTGCTGGGCCCCTACGGTTTTGCTGACATCTTGAAGCGCGCGTGGAACACTACACTTAACAGTTTATGGAAAAAAAATTTGTCATTCAGAATTGATTTAATGTACAAGGTTTCCATAAATATATTTTTTTTACTATTTAATTTATTATGAAGGGCCATAGTTGGTAAGGTCATACTGGATTAGTTTACCAAAAAAAAAAGTTTTGAATTCAATAAAAAAACTTAGCTATTATCTAACTAAAGGATAACTAAGTGTTCCAAAATATCTTCAGATAATGTGTAATAACGTCATAAGTGAGGTTGTGTAGGAAGGCGCCATGGGTTGGGTGCTCGTAAATTTAATTAAATAATAACATATATAGTCCAGTCAAATTAGACCAAAAAAATAGGGGTAAGGTTACAATAATTCGCAGTTCCGTTTTTTCCTTGAGGTACGGAACCCTAAAAACGCGCTAAGTACACGTAAGGTAGCGTGAAAACGTGTGCATAATATGTGCATAAAAACGATTACCTCTTTCAACTTTTTGAATCATTATAATTATCTCAAAAACGGTGGCTCTTAGAAAAAAAATATTTAGACATTTTTGTAGACTGATCTACAATTTTTGTTTGAGCAAAGGAGACAATTTTTTTTGTTTGGGGAATAGGCCCACCACAAATTGTGGCGTATAGCAATGAAATGCACGTTAGTTTATTCCTTATAATTTCTAGATTACATTGGTAATATTGGCAAAACTTTATGTAACTGGAGTACCGTGAAATACGACAGTCAAAACATGACTCTCATAATAACCTAAAATCTCACAAGAGCGATTGTCTAATGAGCGGATAGGTCTCCTTGGTTTTTTAAGTTAAAATAGTGCACTGTTCAATAATATACAGTATACTTAAAACAAAGTCACGTCTGTACTACGGGACAGAATTTAATGTGATTTACACGATTTGATAGACTTATTCATGAAAATGCGTAGATGTATTCATTTCGAAATAGCGCGGCTTTTGCCGGCCATTGACTGAAGATCTAAAATAATAAGGTGATGTGTTTTATGCTGGTTGTGTAAGGAGAAAAAAAAAACACATTATAGGTACATCACAAGTATTTATTACTGTTTATCATCATTATTTTCAAAGTCATCTCTTAAAAGCAGTATTTCATCTAAAAAAAGTTGCAGGTGGCTCAACCTCACCTTGATGCCGCGCCCAAGATAAAAACCACACTATACACATCACATATGCACAGCAGCCAACAGTGCGTCTGCCCACTAAACAATTACAACAGTAGGTATCCAGCAAGAGCAGTATTCAACATTCCGTTGAAATCGTGCTACACAATTGATACAACGGCTTTGTGGATTAAGCATGTATCTACGATGCCATTTTCATAAAATATTTCGAATAAAAATACGAAAAGAACAGAAGAAACATGCAACTATCTAGTAATCGGAAACAATAATAATGTTGTCTGTAGCGGTGGGCGTTTCAACGACGAACAGTTTTCAAAGACCGTTTTTTGTTCTGCAACGTAACAACCGTTTTCAATCCTGCGACCAAACAGTCTTCGTTGCACAAACCAGTCTTCGAATTACTGTATGCGAATTGTTATCTTACTGTTAAGAAAATAAGGTCGAAAATCCATTGCTTCAACTATCACACTCATCGCGTCGTCGTTTTTAAAACCAGTTATTGCAATGAAAAATGAATTTTAGGTTAATAGTCATAAAGTTCATTTTTCATTGTAATAACTGGTTTTGAAACGACGACGCGACGAGTACAGAATTTATTACCGTCCTCAAACTAGTTGCGACAACGAACGTTTTCTGCAACTACTTCACTCAACGATAGTTTCGTCTTCAAACCAGTTGCGACGACGACCGTTTTCTGCAACCGTTTTTGTCGTCGCCAAAACGGTTACGTCTCGTCCGTCTAAAATTCGACAACGACCCACCACTAGTTGTCTGTCAGTGTCAAACTGATTGAAACTGGACCACAGAGCATCTGCAACGGGCTATTAATTACGTTTCGTTCCACGGTGATTTTTAAAGTACGTTACATGATATTTATGTTAACCGTTAATAACAGCATTAAAAACAAGTTCGCTGTACCAATTAATTATTATCTCTTGTAACGCATTTAAATCCGATGTCACCGCTGCGCACTGTAGTAACATATTTTTTTTCACGTTAAAAGAAACTTGAAAACGCTCCTAAACAAGCATTTTTTGCCGTAACACTTTTTTACTATTATTTCATTATTCCGGTTAGATTTCTATATAATTTTTGGTCTGTTAATTATAATAAGATGATCGCTTTTTCCATGTGTAATATGATTAATAAACGTAACCGTTTAATAGTGGGCCCAAAAAAAATTGTCTCCTTTTATGATAAAACTTACCGTTTTTCTGAAAATAGCGAAAAACTCGTTTTTGTGACTTTTGACCCCGAGTATTATTTTTCCAGGTGTCGGATCGATGAAGACTTTTTAGATTTAATTTATGATGGTGTTTTGAACAATCCTACTCAGTTTCAGCTGGGTGCGAATTTTTGTAACCTCGCATGCCTAAATTTACCGGACTATTTTAATTATGTAATCAAATGAATTAAAATAAAAAATTCCAATCTAACTTTTTTTCTGACATTATGAACAACATAATATCACGCAGCTGTATTTTGGGAATAATAAATGAAAAAGCGAGGCCATATTTCACCAGTTGCAAAATATGCAGAACCACGCAGAACTGACTAGAATTTATTTACTCATCAATCTTGTTGCTATAGTATGGACAAACAATAAATAACCCAGAACGTCTGTGCATCTTTACATACTCATATAAAACAAAGTCGCTTTCTGCGTCTGTCTGTTTTATCCGCTAACTAGGCAACCACGCAAAGGATTTTAATGCGATTTACACTAATAGAAAGATCAAAAAACTGGGCAAATGCGAGTCGGACTCATGCACAGAAGGTTCCCTACAAACTTACCTGTGTAACTAGTTCAATTCCCGAATGGTGTCTCGAAGATTTTTCCGAATCCCAAAAAAAGTTTTTTTTTGTGGCAAATTTAGTATCTATTTTCAGATTTATTTCTATACCTGTGCTATAGGACCTTGCTTTATGCCAAATTTCAGGATTCTGAGTCAACGGGAAGTACCCTATGAATTTTGATTCCCTTGAGAAAATCGTAATACACGTTTTTTGCAACAAAAACGACCGTATTTTTTTTCGTTAATATAGAAGTTTGATTTTTTTACAGCTTCAAGGGACTGCAGATTTGAGTATATGGTTTTAATTTCAACTCGATACCTTCTCGCGTTTCCGAGATAAAAGGTTTTGACAGACAGACAGACGGACAACAAAGTGATCCTATAAGGGTTCCGTGTTTTCCTTTTGAGGTATGGAACCCTAAAGACAAGAAAGGTTTCTGTACATAATTTACAATCGTCTAAAGCCAGGGCGGGTCACTAGTCACATCACAATAATATTTTATAGGCAACCTTAACCGAAATTATCGATTAATCCGAAATAAATGAAAATAACCGTAACCGAAACCAATTTCAAAGTTTCGGATATGAGCGGAATCTACGAGTAAATGACAGGTTACGATAGGTTTCAGTTTGTATTGCCCGGTCAAACAAATGATAATTTAGATTAGAAATAAAATTTTAAATCTTGGCTGTTTTTATTTTATTTTTATAATTTTAAAATTCTTATATCTGTAACCGGAACTAGCGGATAATCCGAAATAATTTACATAAGCGTATCCGAAATCGGTAAGTATAATATTATTCCTATACAAAAAAAAAGTTGTTGCATAATTAGTTGTTAAAACAATGATTTTCTTTCTTTTTTAACTTTCCTACATCCATCATCTGTATATCCGAAATTTCATATCCATAACATCTCTGATTTGCACACATGCGAAGTCGGGGCGCGTCATTAGTCTACTCATAAATTTAATTTAATTTAAGGTAAACTAGTATTTATTCAGCTTGCAATACTAGTAAGGACGTTTAGTGAAACATGTTACAGAATACTAAACATTCGATATATTTATGGAACCTCTGACCGACGGATCAACATTTCCTCTAAATCAAGATAAAGATCGCTATGTATTACATACATCCCTAATACATGTGGATTAGGGATCCTACAGAAGGAAAGCGCCTTCGAGGCCGGCCTAGAAAGTGGTGGTGGGATGATTGGGACGCGTACCGCGAGGACTGGTTCGAGATGGCGCAGCAGAAGAAAATTTGGAAGGCTAGTAGAAAAAAAAGGTATATCACATTGATGTTCAAATTTCTTCGGAATGATAGGCCATTTTTGACGTCACCTTTATGGTAATATCACTTAAAAAGGTTGTTTTATTTCATTTCGAAGTTCCAGCGCTCTTAATGAATAACCCCTATATTATTTTTATATTTTACCTATACACACGCTACGTTTCATAACGGGCATAATAGACGTGGGCAAAAAGGCTGCCAGGCTCAAATGGGATTGGGCGGGTCATGTCAGATGGCGCGGGAGAAGAAAGTTTGGAAGGACTTGGAAGAGGCGTTTGCCCAGCGGTGGTGCAGTAAGGGCTAGAAGAAAAAAAGGTATATCACATTGATGTTCAAATTTCTCCGGAATAATAGCCCATTTTTGACGTCACCTTTGTGGTAATATCATTTAAAAAGGTTGTTTTATTTCATTTCGAAGTTCCAGCGCTCTTAATGAAAAACCCCGCGTTATACACATTTGTAAAGAGTTTGTCCCTTCTACACCCTGCAACTACACCTTGTCTAAGGACAATGTGTAGTTTTAAGTAGTACTCACACTTTTACCAATTATACTTAAGCTCCAAGTAACTAACCCCCCTAGCCAAGTTACAACCTTTTCGTTTCGATTCTCTTTTCGTTGATCGCCTGGAGTAGGCCACGCCTCCGATTCCTTTATTCTGACGTCATCTCAACGCTCAGTCGCGTGGTCAGAACAAAGGAATAGGAGGCGTGGCCGACTCGAGGCGATCAACGAAAAGAGAATCGAAACGAAATGGTTGTAACTTGGCTAGGGGGGTAGGGATAGAATAGAATTTTATTATGGATATGCCTCTTTCCATAAACCTGCCACAGACCTGACTCCGAGATGCTAATGAGGAATCCCAGTAAGAAATAACCATACTGTGCCCGGTCCGGAAACTCAATCATGACCTCACGCTCAGATCCTATTCACTCTAGCCTTGAACACGCCTAAATTATAATCAGAACAAGAATAATTTAACAAATACCAGCAGAGTGAACGCTAATTATAAATCACATAAATCTAAACAAAACTAATTATAACAGAGTACGTGTGAATGTTCTATTTATTGCTAATAATTAGAAACGAGGAATAATAACATGTGTTCGTAATTTGTTATCTAGCGAGTTGTGTCGTGGTTTATTATGACTGGTCATCACATCACACGTCCCTCCCCCCTAACTCATCAGTAGGGGTGTGAGCAGACAACACAGTATGACGTAGTAGGTACATCATATCATCTTCCTGCCCTTGTCCCATATTACTTAGGATCGGCGCAACACGTTTTTAGGGTTCCGTACCTCAAAAGAAAAAAACGGAACCCTTATAGGATCACTTTGTTGTCCGTCTGTCTATCTGTCTGTCAAGACTACTCAAGACTCTTTATCTCGGGAACGCGTGGAGGTATCGAGTTGAAATTAAAATCATATATTCAAATCTGCGGTCTCTTGAAGCTGTGAAAAAATCAAACTTCTAAGTTAATGAAAAAAAAAGATACAGCCGTTCATGTCGCAAAAAACGTATATTTCGACACTCTCAAGGGAATCAAAATTCATGTGCTATAAAGCAAGGTCTTATAGCACAGATATAGAAATAAATCTGAAAACAGTAAATTTGTTGTTACGTCACAAATGTTTTTTTTTTTTTGTTATTTGGAAAAATCTTCGAGATTCGAGAATTGAACTATTTACATAGGTAAGTTTGTACGAAACTCTAAGTCCGCGAGTCCGACTCGCACTTGCCCATTTTTTTTCTCTTTGTTTACATTTAGTTAAGTAGGTATACCATATTTTTGAAGGCAGTAAAATACATAATGTACGTAATTAGTAAAAGTACATAATTCTTGTGTTCAAGCCACGGGGGATCGAAACTGTCACTCCTACATACATCCTTGAAAATTCATAATGGAAATATACAATCCATTTATTTTTTATAGTGAATAACTCGACATACGTTCAAACAAGAGCAGTGAAACTCAAGTAAGATTGGCAGCTCTCATTAGTGAACACGATTAATAGGAACCAATTATATCCTTAGATCTGAATTACTTACATCAAACAAACATATATAACGTCATGACTGTAAGTACCTAGATACTCCTCGAAGTTATAAATAAAGGCATACCTCAGCCTCAGTCATCATCATCATCATTTCAGCCAAAAGACGTCCACTGCTGGACATAGGCCTCCCCTAAATGTTGCCACAATGAACGGTCCTGTGCGTCTCGCACTTAAGGTGTATAGTCCCTTGAACATCTGGCCGGAATTAAATGCACACATACTCGTACTCACGTTAAAGGTAAATGCACACTTATGCAAGCCGAACGCGTCAAACGAATCGAAAGAAAATAATTTTAAAATTCTTTTTAAGAAATTCTATGATCCTCATCATCATCATTTCAGCCGAAAGACGTCCACTGTTGGACATAGGCATCCCCCAAATGTCGCCACAATGAACGGTCCTCTGTGTCTCGCATCCATCGGACTCCCGCAACCGTTACCAAGTCATCGGTTCACCTTGTAAGAGGCCTTCCAACGCTACATCTTCCAGTACGTGGTCGCCATTCCAGAACCTTTCGGCCCCAACGGCCATCCGTACTACGAGCAATTAGCCCTGCCCGTTGCGATTCTTCGTGCTGTGTCGGTGACCTTGGTTCTCCTGCGGATATCCTCATTCCTGATTCGATCACGCAAGGAAACTCCGAGCGTAGCCCTTTCCATTGGATGACTTTAAGACTTCTGATGAGGCCCATTGTAAGCGACCACGTTTCAGAGCCATATGTCATCACTGGTAACACGCACTGGTCATAGACTTTCGTCTTGAGACAGTGTGGTATATTGGACGAGAAGATACCGCGCAGCTTCCCGAACGCTGCCGATTCGACGATTGATCTCTTTCTCGAAGTTAGACCTTCCCAACTGGACCGTCTGTCCCAGGTAAACGTCGTCGTCCACAACTTCGAGTGTAAAGTCCCAGACCGTGTAGAGTCAGCCTCAGTAGGTACCTATAATAATGGTTCCCAAGCTTTTTTGACCTATGACCTCTTTGGTTTCTTTGTTAACAGGGAAAATAAAAGAGTTAATCTAAAAGAAATATAATAACCTTGTTGGTAGTTATATTTTCGAGCCAATTGAGGTTGAAACTCTCGGAACGTGGGCTCCGAGTACTCACAAACAATTTAAAGAACTTTCAAAGCCTTGTTGACACTTCGCGTGACCCAAGGGCTTTTTTTTCGGTGGGATAATCATCTTATGACATCCCCATTCGTTGCCTTTCGTACCAGGGCCGAGTCTTCCTTTCAGAATCAGACCCTTGGCCAAAGTAGGCTTCGACCCTGCTGGGCCCCTACGGTTTGCTGACATCTCTTTGAGGCGCGCGTGGAACAGTACGCGCCGTCGACGACTTGGGCTCGGTCTGGACGGTTACCGGATGGTCGGACGGCGAGCTACCCATTGCTCGCCGTCCGCAAGCCCACGCCTACGATGGCCGGAAATCGGGATCGGAATCCCGGCGGCGGTTAGGGCGTGAGGACCGTTG